>CM056743.1:36887704-39580204 GCA_029851415.1 Eretmocerus hayati | reverse complement strand
CCAATAAACATAATCCATCCTTGAGTTAATTCGAGCCACTTTATACCGCGGCAGTATTCCAGAGCCATATACTCCAACAGAAATTTCATCTCCTTCCGCAAACAGAGGCTTTATAATTTCATTAAATTTTTTACTCGTTGCGGATGCTCGTAGAGTCTCCCGGGGATCGTGTTTCTTCCTATGAGCACTCGTAGTTTCCAGAATTTGACGATACAGAGATGTATCCTTTTCAGTAACAACCTCCATATTGGGTTGCCTCATCAATATCAGTTGTAGTAGTCCAGGCGTAGCTGGATATGAGACTTTATTTACTTTGATGTCATTATCTTCAAAAAGAATTTCTGAGTTACCAAGCTTTAGTTTTCCATTCTGATTATATACTCCATATAGTAAATCGTCCCCTTTTACCAAGACTGAATTCTTTAGAGGACTTTTATAGTCACCCGTCTCTGGTGCGTCAAAGAATGATGTATCATGACCTGACTCATTAGGAGATAAGGTACTGTCAGAGTCTTCCGAGCTTTTCAATTGAAAACTTTCCATGAGTTTGGGTCTCTTCCTAGCTTTGAGAGGAATATTCCGAGCAGTAGCTTTGGATGAAGACGTATCTCTGGTTTGAGTGACAATTTTCTCCAGTGGTTCAATTATTGGTTTGAAAGTCTCGCCCAAAGCTTTATCAACATTGTCTTTCTCATATTTCAGCAGATTATACTTCTGTCTAACCGCATTCCTCGCTTTCACGAGTTGTTGCAATATGTTTTTCTCTTTTTCCAATTCAGCCATGTCGACTCAATGACGTCTCGTGGTAGACTGAATGCGAGTTTGTTCAGTACGATATATTTGTAGCGAAACAATCGAAACCTTTCCTATAACGGCCATCATTGATTTCTCTATCTTTATCTATAACAAGGAAACCATGAGAATCGTTCCAACAAGCTGAACACAATTCTCGAAATGCCTGGAATGACATATCAGTATTGACATGATTGTCATATACATGTTTTTGATTTTTTTGATCTTGCTTAAATAACACTAATAAATTGACGTTATCTCTTACAAGAAGCTTAGGCACTTGAGCGTAGGATTGACAGAGATAGAAGCTATCTACTCCTTTATGTCTCCCCATGCAGAAGAAATTACGCAAATGATCTTGATTCTTGTCACAAGCAACATCATCAAAGATCATAATAGAATTTGACAGTGCCTTGTCTGGCGATATAACCTCTTCATTGTCGCTGAAAGGAAAATAGTTTAACCCTTCGATCGGCTCCAAAACATCCTTCAAGAATTGATACTTTGGCTGATTGAGAGATTTAGAATATAGATATACATTTTCATATTTCAACCCATTTGGATGTATCAAGAGAGCTAATAAGCTATTCGTCTTACCACAATTAGACGGACCGCAAAAGATTGCTCTGATTGTGTCTGGGAGTAGATCGCCGTGACGTTTAACCTTTTTCTCCTCTTTTACTATAGCATCAAAGTTTATCACCGGTAATTTTTTCGAGCTCTCTGAAAAATCCATCGTGACTGCTCGGAATCTACGATCAAACTGAGGAGATGGGTATAAATACTGAGCTTATATAGCCTCTAGCTCAGTTGCTCGTGGACTTCTGGAGAGTAATGATCATACATAAGAGGTCCCGTAAGCAGAAGAAACGCGGTCGTGGTCTAGTGAACAAGTTCATAAATCATCTCCCGGTAGAGCTCCACTTACCTGGATATCAATACTGTGGACCAGGGACTAATTTGAAGAAGCGTTTGGCTCGAGGTGATCCTGGAATAAACCTATTAGACTCCGCTTGCAAGGAGCACGATATCGCGTATTCTCGAAATCGAGACAATATTGAAGCAAGACACGCTGCAGACCAGGTTTTGGCAGAAAAAGCTTGGAATCGAGTACGTGCCAAAGACGCAAGTATTGGAGAGAAAGCAGCTGCTTGGGCTGTGACTACTGCTATGAAAGTGAAGACTAAAACCGGTATGGGTCTGAAGCGAAAGACTCTCAAGAGGAAGAAGGTGAAGGCTGGCAGGAGAAAGGTCGCTAGGAAGAGAAGAATTCCTAAGAGGAAAGTGAGTAAAAAGAGACGAACAACTTCTCTAAGCACAATCATCAAGGCTGCTGCAAAGTCAACAGTACATGATAAATCCGCGAAGAAGGCGATAAGTTCTGCGATGAAAGGTGCGCGAGCGGCAATCCGAAAGATCGGGGGGAAAATTCGGGTCAAGATACCGCGAGTGTTGCCAGTCTCTACAAAAATTGGCGGATTTCTGCCATATCTCATTCCTCTCTTCGCTGGACTCAGTGCAACTGGTGCTCTAGCTGGTGGAGCTGCTGGTGTAGCTAAGGCTATCAACCAAGCTAAAGCTGCGAAACGTCAGTTGGAAGAAAGTCAACGACATAATAAGACAATGGAGGCTATCGCTCTTGGAAAAGGTCTCTACTTGAAGCCGCATAAAAAGGGCTTTGGACTTTACTTGAGTCCGTTTGTGGGCAACGGTTTAAAAAAAAAAAGATCGGTTTAAGCTTACCTAATAGAGCACTATCCAATTTCGATATACTCGAGTACGCGAAAAAGAGGGGGATTCCCAATTTTCGAGGAGTCTTCATGCGAAATGCTTTACCACCAGATGGACCTCGCTATCGAGAATCGGCGATAGTCAATCTCGATGATGCAAATGGACCAGGGACGCACTGGGTCGCATACCGTAAGAGGGGAAATGATGTAGTATATTTTGACAGCTTTGGTGACCTTCAGCCACCATTAGATCTGATGTTATATCTTGGGGTCGATAGTGTAAAGTATAATCCAAAGAGATTTCAAAACTTTGGAAGTTTCAACTGCGGTCACCTATGTCTCAAATTCTTATGCAATGAGCTCGAGGGTATATAAGGGAGTAATTAGCATGATTCTCTCAGTCTGTTCTGAACAGTCATGGAGTCAAATACTCTGATTCTGTCTGGGACATCTTCAATTCTCGAAGCCCATTACAATCCTCCAATTGAGCTAAAGTCTGACAAAAATTACGACTGCGCTCTGATTGATTTCCTTTCTTATCATTCGTTTCCTAATATTCACGAGGGGCGGAACAATATCATCATTGGCGATAGAAAGATTACAATACCCACAGGTTGTTACGAGATCGATAATATCGAGAAATACATCCAAGGAGAGCTACTTGAGAGCGGTATAACATTCAGTCTGAAACCAAATAATAACACTCTTCGCAGTATAATCAAGTGTAGTGAACCTGTCGATTTTAGAGTTGAAGGATCAATTGGAAGATTGCTTGGATTTACCCCGCGCGTTTTAAAAGCCAATATAGAACATATTTCTAATTTACCAATCAGAATTCTCAAGATAAACTCATTGAGAATTGAGTGCAGTATCATCACTGGTAGCTATCTGAACCATCAAAGAGTTCATTCTCTCCACCAGTTCTTCCCAGCAGTCCCACCAGGCTATAAGATCATCGAAGTTCCGACTCAGAGGATTTATTTACCAATAATTCCTAAAAGAGAGATCACTCATATCCAGGTTGCAGTAATTGATCAAGACGGAGAATTGGTTGATTTTCAAGGAGAGGATATCACAGTAAGACTACATATAAGAGCACTCCAGTGATGGGGATCGCTTATCACGGCCGAGGGTATAAAAGCAGTGCACCATGTCACTCTACGGTCAGTCGTCGTCGAGCTCTCAAAGCGCTAACACGGCAAAACGTTCAGTTCCTCAAAAGCCACGGTTTCCGCGTAAAGCCTGGTGGAAATTAACGTGCATTTTCATCTGTTGTTTCAAAAAGAATGGAAGACATCCTAGACATTCACTCACCCGTCGTTTTCGACGATGATATTTCTCACTATGAAATTCACGCTCATCAACCTTACACAGGAGCGAATTATGGTAATAATGACGAAATTCGGATATCGATTCAACATCAAGATCTTTGTCTGTTACCTTCCAAAAGCTCACTCCATATGATTGGTCGATTGAGAGTAACGTCTGGTACCACAGCATCGCACACCAAGTTCGTGAACAATGCTCCATGTCATCTCTTTTCCAGCATCCGTTATGAAATTAACGCGATAGAGGTGGATCGCTGTAGAAACGTCGGTATCACTAGTTTGATGAAAGGATGGATATCCTTCAATCCGCGACAAAATATGGAGAACGCAGGATGGTTAGATATTGAGGAAACTAAAAGCATCATTGATGAAGATGGACGTTTTGATATATGCATTCCTCTGAATAAAATCCTAGGTTTCGCAGAGGACTATCGAAAAGTAGTCGTTAATGCCAAACATGAATTGATTCTTCAAAGATCTAATACTGATGTCAATGCTGTACTATCGACATCTTATAACGTCGGAACACCGGCAGTGGTGACATGGGATCAGTGGCAGATCGAATTGGATAAAATCGAGTGGCTTATGCCATACGTGACACCATCCAACCAACTCAGAATCAAAATGCTTAATCAACTACAGAGAAGCAAGGCGATGGCAATGAGTTTCCGATCCTGGGAACTCTTTGAGTATCCTACCCTCCCGACCACTTCAAAACACGTATGGACTGTGAAAACGTCAAATCAATTGGAGAAGCCACGTTTTATTGTCCTTGGCTTTCAAACAGCTAGGAAGAATAGGAAGGACAAGAATGCGAGTCTTTTTGATCACTGTAATATCAGTGATGTCAAACTTTTCCTCAATTCTCAATATTATCCTTACGGTAATCTGAATTTGGACATAACGAGAAATCAGTATGCGATACTTTACGATATGTATGTCCACTTCCAAAGCGCGTACTATGGTAGAGATCCGGAACCCATTTTGGATAAGAAGCAGTTCATCACGAATGTCCCTCTCATAGTTTTGGACTGTTCCAAACAAAGTGAAACTCTGAAGAATGCACCAGTTGACGTTCGCTTAGAAATTGAATCGCGGGAGAACTTCCCAGACAATACGTCGGCTTATTGCCTGATTATACATGATCGAATTATCGAGTATAATCCCATGAGCGGGGATGTGCGCAAAGTCATCTAGAGCTGTTTCAGTTGCTCTCGAGATGTCGAGCAAAGAAGGTCTCTGCTGTAGGGAAACCAACTGTCGAATTCCAGATTGTCAATTCTATCCTGATTTTAAGAAATCACTCGAAGGTCTGGCATGGCAACGAATCATCCAGATGATCATCAAGTTCAAAGAACGAGATCATTCTGAATATGAATCACAGTACCTGGAGGAGATGATGAGCGTGATTGATCTATTGAAAGACGCCACTACCCTCAGGTTTTATGTGACTCTTCTAGGTTATTTCAGGAGAAAAATTTGCTTCCAGTCAATCGACTATATTTATAAGGTCTGTGTTGATCCGAAATGCCCCTATCCGCACCGTCTTAATTGTGACTTCTGGGATGAGAAAGTCTATTACGATATTAGAGTTGCAGATCTTTTGAAGATCATCCTTGACAATGACATCTATCACATACGCTTTGGAATATCCAATGAGAGTGACCGTGATAAAAGATGCGAGTCTCACGATACACGATGTCCTAAACATTACAAAGTTCAAACTTTGAAATATAGAGGCTTCCATAATACTAGAGGTATCGGTGTATTCGATCATGATTCCGATTGTGAATACGCTCACCTCAATTATTAAGTGGAGCAACTTACTGCTCAGTATATCTTGAGATGGCGTTCGTCGTAGACATGCAAGGCTTCAAACAGCCTGTCAATGATTTTGTTTTGAAAGAGCTCGCGATAGCTCCTCTTAGAACCGATTCCGAGGCTCTTGTCTTCCTCTTCAAAGAGCCTTTTCCTCTGAAAAGATTGTCTCAGAAATATATAAGACAAAATTCGTGGCTTGAGAGAAACTATCATGGCATTCCTTGGCATTCTGGAGACGTCTCTTACACTCAAGTAGGTCACGTTCTCCGAGAGCTTTTACAAGACGCCGAGTCCATCATTGTCAAAGGTTCAATCAATAAAGAATGGTTGGAGCGCTTTGGTTTCAAAGTGCGTGACATCACGGAGTCTGGATATCTATCATTAGATGCTCTGTACAATCAGAAACATGTCACAGTCTGCACGCATCATCCTAAAGCTCGAAAAGCAGTTTGTGCACTTCACAACGTTGAACTCATCAAGAAATTCATCAGGGATCATTCTCAAGATTGGGTGGAGGAGATGGAGTGGGAGGATATAAATAGCGAGTGAGCTGGATATTCTCTTCATTCCATCATGGGGTGTGGCTTGAGTAAGGTCAAGGAGCGCAAGCTCTCAAAAGATGAGTTGGAAAAACGACTTCGAAAGTACACCAACCCTTTCGAAGCACCCGCCATACCCCGGCCAAGACACCCTTACTGTCGTCAATATGGCGAGAATGGCGAGGAATATGATGTTTGCGATTAAAACTATAAATTGATGATACATTGCTGTCTTCTTTCATTCCATCATGGGAAACGGAAGCAGCAACAACTCTCAGGAGCGAACTCTTCTTCTGGATGAAGAGCAGAAGAAAAGAGGACAGTCTATGTGGAAAGAGAAACCTGAGAAATCATCCTCCCAAAATTCCAACTCTTATACCAATTATAAGTATGATAAAATGAAAAAATCCGATAAAGGGAAAAGCACGTGGTATGCTGAATGATGAGACATCGTTTCACCTCATGGGGTTCTAAACAGAACCTTTGAGAAGAAGAAGCGAGACTTACAGTAGTTGGATGCATTGCATTAGAAAGCCTATGGGAATTTGAATGATCTGGGACTTTTTCTTGCGTTGCATCAGAAAGCCTAAGTGCGTTCTAGTGCAAGCGCCAGAAAGCCTGCGAGACTTTGAATGCGTTGCATCAGAAAGCCTAAGTGCGTTCTAGTGCAACTGCACTAGAATGCACTGTGCGTTCTAGTGCTGCACCAGAACGCACTTAGCTATACTACTATCCTTAGAAATGTGCCATTGATTTGTATATCAGATCAAGGTACTCGGCAATGAGTACCTTTTTGTGATTGAATTTTTAGAACACTTATTGGTCTAAAGGATACTTATTTCAATTAGATAAAATCAGTATAAAATGATGATTCTTATAATTTCATCCAAGTCCTGACCGTCAATTGTTTTAAAAGTCGCGGAGGCACAGTTTTCCACACAGGTTGCATAAAATAGTTTATGCAATTTTCCGATATTTGGGTGCTCACAAAATTGCATAAAATAGCATTCGCGCCTCGATCATGAGGTTCCCCGCTTCCGAGCGATTATTTCAACCCTCGCCTGCGGCTCGGGCCGAAAACCAATCGCTCAGAAGCGAGCTACAACCTCATAATCTCGGTGCGAAATCTACTAATAAGCAACGCGGGCGAAAAGTTCCCGCACTCGTGTCCGGAACCGCGCGAGAAAGTAACTTTCTCGCACTCGTTCGACTTTCTCGCACGGGTATTATGTTGTTCTGGCGAGAAAATTACTTTCTCGCACTCTTTCCGGACACGAGTGCGGGAATCTTCCTTTTCGCCCATATTGTTTAATTTACTATTATCTCGAGTTTGGTTGAAGATAATTTGACATGTTCTGAGCCATTCGAAAGATCTTGGAAAAAGTTATCGAAAATGATGTTGAAAATTTCCATTGAGCTTTTTCAGGCACTGATCAGGCAATATCAAAAGGGATATTAGGCTAGTTAGATTATTCCACAGAGAAATTTTTTCTATGCATTTCTTCTGCAAAATTGCACGATCCTTGCGATACAACTAATCAGGAGTTGTTCTTTTGCTGTTATAAGCGTCTTTTAGGCAGTTTTTTGATTTTGTATTCTCTGACCCTCGCTCTGACCAATCAGAGGACAGTTGAAACAGCAATTTCTGTGGATGCGCATAGTTCTACGGATTACAGAGTAAATCCAATCCAAAGCTGAGGAAATTCCCTTGGAAATGATCCCTTCCAGAAGTCGATTTCATATCCTCAATCAGCAACCATCGCAGTTCCATTGATGAACTGCCGGCCAAAAATAGTTACGTATTTTCTTCAGGTACATATTACACGTGTTATTTCCACCTACTTTTTCCACTCATTTTTTCCACCTATTATTTCACCTGCATATTGTACCTGCATATTACACGTATATGTACGTATATGTATGTGTAATATGCAGGTACGATACAAGTGGAAAAATAGGTGGAAAAATGAATGGAAAAAGTAGGTGGACATAACACGTGTAATTGTACCTGCAGAAAATACGTAACTAGTTTTGGCCGAGCTAGAATGGTCAGAGCGTGGTGACCAACCTACCCTAAACACCAAAGCGAGAACTAAAGCCCAAGGTCTTCCCCTGTAGATCCATGCTGTTAATTGGTGGTAAAAATAATCTTAAGGCTAGTCCGGAGTCCCCACAGAACCGCAACCAGACACGCATCGGCGTACTTGAAGGTTGCAGCTGCATCCAATGATTCTGAGAAGGGTATTATTGTTTATACGCTCTTATTGGCACTGAATGCGTTATTCAGATACTAGGCCACCTGTGAAATCTCATAAAACGATACCATGCAATGTTTCATGGCATCTCATTCATTAGGAATCGAGAAAAACTTGAAGGCAATTTTTTGGTGGGACAGAGCGCGTCCGCGACTATTCCGATTTATTCCTCAATAACAAAACAGTTTCGTCCAATATCAGGTACTAAGCCATCTGTGGATTGGAATTTCCTGTCGAATGAGCCCTCCCACGCCTGAAAATTCTGAATCTAGCTCGCAAAAAACTTGAACTAGTGTGAGCATCGAGCAATATAACTCGCTCAGCGAGCCAAAGAAGTACGATTTTCTGGAGATATAGAATGAATCCCGGGTATGGAACAACTCATTCGATGGGAAATATCATGGTGTTTCAGTTGCCGTATCTCGTTTGGGTCGGAAATGTGAGGTTGAAATACTATGAGGCAAAAAAGTGGTTCGTAATCTCCCATTGCACATGCAGTACGATCAAAGCGCCATCTATCGGGCAAAATATCCGGTGTCTAAAGAAACGTATATCTTCATTCCCAGTCGATGAAATTGAATTCGGTTTGTAGTCGTGAAAGAAACTCTCTTAGCTTTCGAATGAGACTAGTGTGAAATTTGTAGAACCACGCGCGTGCGCCAAAATCCGTCTCTCTTGATCAATCAGTAATGAAAAATCGAAAAATTGACGAAAAAAAACATAAAATAGCAAAAGAATCACTTACGACCAATTACATCACGAAGACTGTGCTATTTAGCGTCAGAAACCATATTTTGTAAAAGTTGAAAAAATTGCTTCCTGAGATAATCAAGATAGTCTAAGTTTCCCGAATTCGGCCTGATCAGCGCCTGAAATAGCTGAACGAGAGTTCTCAATAGTATATTATGTGACGAGTGCGCAGCACGAGTCGCAAACGACATTTTCTAGCTGTGCTACGTCGGAAGCGCGACTTTAGACGAGTCCTCGCGAAGCGAGGACGAGTCGAAAATCGCGCTTCCGACGTAGACAGCTAGAAAATCACTTTCGATACGTTCTTTCAAGATGAGTTAAATGGTGCAAACAGCGTTGTGTTAACTTGTGATAAAGTCGAGATTAATGCAATTTATCAGACAGAGATCATGATTTTCATGCTCTGGTGGAATCAAGTAGCAGAATGGAAACAGCTCCGAGGGTCTTCGAAATTTTCTTGGGATATCGCAGATGATGAATCCATATTATGGATATGGATTCATATTCATATTATGGACCATAGATTCGAAATGAAATGACGAGAAACTGACCCGAGACATCATGCTACTCTTCACGTGTCGTTTTTAAATAGAATTCATCCTAGCTCCGTTACATATTTAACCTTATGAATGTATGATAAAATAATAAGGCCAGTCCGTAGAGAATCCGGATATTTTACTCGATAGATGGCGCTTTGATCGTACTGCATGTAAGGTCCCTAGAAGGGAGTCGAGACGAATGGTCCGCCATACTTTGCCCAGCCCGTGTTATCGAGGCTTGGGCAAAACATGGCTGACCGAGATCACCGTGTCTCGACCCCCTTCTAGGGACCCTAACTGCATGTGCGATGAGAGATTATGAACCACTTTTTTGCCTCATAGTATTTCAACCTCACATTTCCAACCCAAACATGGCAACTGAAACAGCATGATATTTCCCATCGAATGAGTTGTTCCACACCCGGGGATTCATTCTATATCTCCAGAAAATCGCACTTCTTTAGCTCGCTGAGCGAGTTATATTGCTCGATGCTCACACTAGTTCAAGTTTTTTGCGAGCTAGATTCAGAATTTTCAGGCGTGGGAGGGCTCATTCGACAGGAAATTCCAATCCACAGGTGGGCTACTATCTGATATTGGCCAAAACTGTTTTGTGATTGGAGAATGGATCGGAATAGGCGAGGATACGCTCTGTCTCATCAAATATTCCGTTCAACTTTTTCTCAATGAGTAATGAATGAAATGCCATGAAACATTGCATGGTATCGTGATATATGATATTTCATAAGCGCTATACTATCTGGGCAACTCATTCAATACTAATAAAAGCGTATAAATAATAATTCCGCTCTCAGAATCATTGCATGCAGCCGCAACCTGAAAATACGCCGGTGCGTATCTGGTTGCGGTTCTGTGGAGACTCCGTCTTGTCTTAGAGTCGGCGTGATTGAAATTTTGCTCAAGCAGTTCGTGCATTAAATTTCAAATTTTATTTCTTTTTCAAATGGATATGGCATAAATATATATCATACATTAGATTATGGTATCAGTTAATGCTATTATTCTCCCATGTAACTGGATGTAGGCCTTTGATTCGACTTTGATTGCTGTAATGTTGGTTTCACATTACCTCTTGTGCAGTTATTTCATACAGTTTCAATTCGTCATCATTTCTGACGATGACCTTTTGTAATTAGTCAATCTATTATGAATCGAATCGCTTAATCTCCATTCACACTCGAGGTTTCTTAATCTGGTATTTCCAATGGTAATTTTTTTTCGTAAATTACCAGATTTTGGCAAATAATGAAGAAAGATTCTGTGTTAGAATAAGCGTGTTTCAGCTTATTTCCACAAATGACGGAGTTCTCTATTTAAAATCGTCCCACGCTGTGGTTATGATAGAATGATGTAATATTTGAGCTTCAGTGTAATAGCTCAGCTTTTGGATATTAGATCTACACTTCTACAAATAACAAGAATTTTCAAATAAATTTTCAGACATAGATCTCATTGAATTCAAACTACTCTTTTACTGCAGTTTGACGAAGTAATAAATATTGTCTCCATCAGCATAACGGTATTATTGATGAGAGTTTTTACAATTTGAGTGAGGCGTTTGTAATGAACTTGGATGATGTGAGAAAAATTTTTATTCATGCTTTCATTTACAAGTACCATCATCTTAACAAGTGGAATTGAAGTCACGCATGGAGGAAAATTCAAGATTTGACAACAAATACGGGATGCATTTATCCAACTCTTATGACTTTGGTTACCCTGTTTCACTTTGAATCTATGTGTATATCCCACTTAAAATGTTCCGATTTCATTATCCCATTTCCAATGAAAATCTGTTATCCCTGCTCAATATTTCGAGTAGTTTATTTCAAATTCCTTAGCATAGTGTAGTAGCCATCAGCTATTATCTACGAATTGTCGTACAAAATCAAGAAAGATTCTGAATGTGTCAAATGTTTATCTTTCAATTACCAAGCAAAAATGATCAGCGAGTAGATTTTTCAGGCTACTATTATAATTTGATGATTGATTGTCTTTCAACCGACTCTAGTTGAAAATGTTCAAATCATGACTATCAAAAGCTGTATTTTAATACAAGTTAAACATCAATCTTCCGCACTTTATCTATTACCATGACGACCAATTCTGTCATCACAATCATTTCTAATGCGCATTTCGGTAATTGACTTTTTAGTTAAGTTATTGGGTTACGCTTTGGTTTTGGCTATTTACATAATTTTTGACGCATCTCTTTTCGTAATGTACATAGATTTCATAATATGATCATATATTTTTGACATCCTTAAATGTCGGAAAATTTACTAATTCTAACAGTTCTTATCTACTCGCTTGTATCCATCGTTTTCCAGACACATTCCAAGCATTTTTCCCATTCAAATAGATTGTCTCGTACACAAATCGAATACATAGCGTAAATCAAGCCGGAGTTTCAAGAACTTGGATTGGTTGCAAGCCATATGGTGGAGTGTGCCCGTTTCAAATTTTTTGAATAATTATCTCGGTCCTTATGAAGCATCTGACTTTTTTAATATGAGTGCACTGGAAAAATTGTTCCACTTGGCGAGAAATTTTATTTGAAAGAAAATTTTTAGAAATAGCATAATTTCAAAGTTTGACTCTCTCTTTTGAGAGTTGAAAACGAATTTAATCTATTATGATTTGCAGTCTCAGATTTGTATCTAAATTTGAGTTATTGATAAATTCAAAATATTCTGAAATCGATTAATAAAAATATCGGGAATACAAATAACTTGAGCCAATTCTGTTCCATTCTCATTATTCAAGATGGAAAATATAATCAAAAGTTACTGAACTTCTTGAAACAGGAGAGATTCATCAGTTCTACATAAGCCCGACGTTAGATTCTTCATTCTTGCTCTTTATTTTTTCATTTCGATATTTCATAAGTTTCCACAATATCTATCAAGTCACGCATACATTTCAATACCTAATCTCAAGTGTAGTATTTTTGGTAATCATCACGTCAAATATAAATTTTTGAGTTACTTGAACGATCGACCGAGATTTTCCAGATATAATTCATCACACCGTTATAGTAATCATTTACAGTGAGGATTTTTCCCATAGTTCGCTGAATTACAATTCCTATTGCAAGACATTTCTCCGTGAAACTGATTTTGTATCATCATATAATCTCACATACATTTTATATTTTACCATGCATGAAGCTTCGTTGGTTATTTATTGTAATTTATACACATGCTAACTAATTTTATTACAATAATTTTTTCAATCTCATATATATGTATATCATACTCAAATTTTAATAAGCAGAAGTAGGGGGGGAAAGATCTACTTCCGGTGTTTAGAATCGGTGTCAATAATGTTAAAATTTTCTATTTAACAAGTTCTTATATTTATAAATATAAAATTTTAAAGATATAGAACAGAGAGATAGAGTACGAATTGAGCCAAAGCCACAATAGTCGTAAGTGAATTTTTATTCATGATAGACTCGAGTATAATCCACAAAAATTCAACAATTGAATTCTAATAAACTATATAAATTCAATGAACAAAGTTTACATCACCATAGCAACTTTTCTATATCACAACGACTTTTTAAATCTCCTTAAATCATCATTAAAAAGTATAAATGTATTATAATTTATTCTGTACACATGCTATTTGATGTAATGTACAAGAATCTACTCTGAGCACGATTCTCACTTTCAATTATCTAAAGAAATTCAATCATCAGATTAAGCCAGAAATTTGCAATCGTAAGAGACCTGGTCTCACTCACTGTTTTAATTTCAAAGTTCCTAAATCGAAATTTGATTTTCATGATTCCTACTACGAACTATAGGCGAAGATGATTGTAACGAATGCATGGTAGACGTAAGTCTTATGCAATTAAAATTTGCTTCTCATGAAAATCAATGAGAGACCATGCACAAAGGTTGCGTGTAGAAGAAAGCTGATTTCGAGAATAGGTATTTTGTATGATGTCGGCATAAATCTTGCTAATTTATGTATAGAGAAATTCATTCCACCCGAGCGATTATTCAGCTAATGTGGAAAATATCCTAATATTATACACACATTCTCATAATTCTGACCAAATTAATTAATCTCAATCACAATATTTCATTTTACTTACAAAATCTTCATCCACGCAATCGCGAGCTATAACATTTCTAACAATATACATTTACGGTATTCTTACACTCAATTCATTCACAGGAAACAAATGCACAGAGCACAAAGCAGTCAGCACGGCAACGTCAATGCCTATCTGCAAACGTTCATAGGACTTATTGTCTCTTTGCTTCTCACCATAAGTTGAGCATGTAAAGACAATTCTATGGATGAATTCTACAATTTTCGGCTTATCGAGTAACAATTCCATTCGATCTTCTCTCACATGAGTTTTAAGCAATTTTGTAGCCCCCCAAAAATGGAAATTAGTATATTTCGCACCGAGATCATGAGGTTGTAGCTCGTTTCTGAGCAATTGATTTGCAACCCGAGTCGCAGGCGAGGGTTGAGATAGTTGCTTGGAAGCGGGGAACTTCATGAGCGAGGCGCGAATACTATTTTATGCAATCGTGTAAGCATCGAAACATCGGAAAAATGACATAAACTGCATAAAGGACTTTTTGCAATTTTCCGGTGTTTAGTTGCTTACAAAATTGCAAAAATTAGTATTTGCACCTCGTTCATGAGGTTACTTGTTTCCGAGCAATTATTTCGACCTTCGCCTGCGGCTCAGTCCGAAAACCAATCGCTTAGAAGCGAGCCACAACCTCATAAACTTTGTGCGAAAGCACTCTTCCACTGTTTATTAATGACATTCCTCGTTCATACTCGCGACTATATTTCGTCCCTAGCCTGTGGCTCGGTCCAAAATCCGATCACTAGGAAGCAAGCAGCAGCTCCATGACTTTGGTACAAAAAGTACAACCGCGTGCCGATAAAATACTTGATCCGCTCGGGTTCGGTTAGAAATTTCTTATTCATTCCGTGTTATTTGTTATGTTATAGACGATGCATTAAGCGCTGATGGATACGATTTTGAGCTCATTGTCAGATCAGTACCTTCCCGTGACCGTTTTCGAGCTATATATAGACATCTGGATACCCTATAGATGTGCTGAAAGTCCCTAGGCAGGGTTTTTTCGTCCTGGATCAAAATGGTGACTAGATCGGCGGAAACTGAGGACAAGATCTAATTTTACATCAAATTTTGCGTCGAAAAGTACTTCTTCAGATTTTTCAGCGATGCCGGAAAGCTCAAAAAGGAGGCGAGCAAAAGATCACATGTACTGAGCTCCGTACCAGCATATTGATGCTTTGTAATTTTATTGACTCTCTTAGTGGTTTTTGCTCTGTCTGTAATCTCAGGCTCCTCATACTGTTGGAAATCCTCAGTGAATACGTTGTCTACGTGAAATTGGGCTTTGAATTTGATCATGTTCTTGACTTAGACCTATCTAATCATCGTTTTGGTCTAGGGCGAGAATTCTCCGCCTGGAAATTTTAGCATATCTAGGGTTTTTTGCTAGCTTTCTAGAGAGTACAAAAATCCTTTAAAAATACGTTTACAAGGTGAAATTTGATGACAGGAACAACCCCACCGTCAGTTTTGCTGGGAAAAGTCTCAATTTGCCCCTGAAATGCCAAAACTCATGCACGCGCATTTGTGTAACCCATGAATACGGCTCTGAGTCGGAAACGGCCAGGGAGAGGTTCTCTTCTGAGTTCAAATTCGTATTGAGCATCTCAAAATGCTTCTAAAATGTCTTCCGCAATTTCGATTAGGAAAATTATTTTCGTGGGCCTGTGTGAGTGATATCGTCATTCCTGAGGTACTAAAGCTACACAAAAACATTGAGTGCTCTTTCAAGTTCTTGATGAGATGATTGAACCTCTGGTTTTTACACTCTTCAGAAACATGAGTCTCACTCCTTGTCGAGTCTTGAAAGCTAGAGATATCAAAATTTCGTCAGATTGATGACATGCGGTCGTTGCTTCGCATGTAACCTCTCACTTTTGATATGCCTGGCACAAAAAACTGCCAAGATGCAATTGTCATACCACAGAGTCATGCAAACGTTAAAAGTGTTCCAAATTTAGTTTGATCATTGTCACGTTTTCAAAGTGTCTTCCCGTGACCGGTGAAATTCAATTCGGGGGCAGACTCCAATTTAAGGGATATTACTGAAGAACAACTGTTCGGGCAATAATTAGAAATCTTCCTGCTAGATTCATACCAGAATGCTATAGAGAAGCAAGGAGACTGTTGCCGCTGACCGAGTTGACTATTCCTTACTCTGATCGCATATTATTAATAACTTATTTTAAATCTATATCGCTAGTCGGGGCCGATCGCTGCATGGATCAGCTGGGTGCAGGATCGAGATCCGAATCTCGATATTCTTCGCTCTCACGATGCACGAGCACGTGCACGACGGTCGCCTCGGACTGTTGTCTGAGCAGAGGCGGTCTTTGTGTCACAGCCGCGGACGTCGCCGAGGGTCCACACCCCTCTGGGCTTGGCTCGGTCACCAGGATGCTCACCCCTTCCTGCTGTTGTTGTTGTTGTTGTTGAGTTCGGGGTGGCTGGGGCGCGGGTCGCCTCCTGAGGCTGCTACAGCGTCGGCTGAAGGCCTCTTTGATGTCACGCTGGAGCACATTTAAAGACAGAGCGGTGCCACTCGGTCGGAGCGAGTGGTGCCGTTGCTGTCGTTGCTTTGATGCCACGGGAGGCGAACCTGCGTCCTCGTCCGTTTCCACCGCGTCCTGACGGCCCAGCGTCGGCCCCGACGACCTGCTTTTTTCAAAAATAAAATAGAGCACATTACCGAGGTTGACTTTGATTGGATAGAAAATTGTTGATCGGTTGATGCGAGTGAGATGAGTGAATTTTTTCGGATGGGCTGCCCGAACGTTGATCCGTACTACTTAGAGCTTGAAATTACTCTTTTATATGAGATTGACATGTTTAGAACAATACTCATGGAAACTTGATGCACTTTTTTGCGATTACAGTCTCATACCGGTATGTTCTCGGGTATCTTAGTCCCAACGCTTCTATCGCAGTATCATTTCATGAGTATATTTGTGTACGAATTTCTTCGATGGCGTGGGACCAGCTTAGAGTTTATTACTCGAATAAGGAGTTAAGATTTCCAAAACAACTGGAGAGCGAGATACAGCTATTTATCCGATGGTCCTCTGAGATTCTATTTGCTCATCTTAGAGTGTTAGTGTTTAAGAACCACGTGACACTAATCTTGACTTAATTCTGCCTAATCGGTGAGGCTGCTAGGTCGACTGTATAGCGCTTAAAATTTTCCATCTTATACAAGCAGCAACCAGATAGCTTATACCGAGTGTGCATCGTAGTGATGTAATATAAGCCGTATGACCGTGAAAACGTGCTAGTAAGTAGAGCTGCCGCTATGAGACCAAATCGGGTATTATGGCCAACTTGTGAGTCTGCATCACTCGTGCTTCGTTATTGAAATTTGCTACTGAATCAACATTTTCCATAAGACAGAAAGCGACGGTTGACAGAATTTCAAAATATTTGGAGTGAATGTTTAATGTGTTGGAAATGAAATTTTTTCATCCAGTGCTAGGATCTCGTGTAATTGCTCGTTTCGGTGCATGGGCCTCGATCCAATGAATTTCCCGCTTCCTTAGAGCAGATTGACTGTGTATTAAAGTATGGCTCCGATAAATTTCATTAATGAAATCTCTGTCAGGACATGAGATGTTCTGAAGTATCTATCTTTGTTCTAGCATTATTAATCCTTAATCCAAAATAGGCTCGAATGATAAGACGAATTCTCTACTCTTTATCATGCCAGATAATTTGTGATGTGGCAAGCTCTGATAAATTACTCTACTAGATGAGATCGATACAAGAGAACAGTTTCTATTGGATAACAGTACAGAATAAGTTGAAGCACGACAACGAATGTTTTCCAACTTTCCTACTTCGCGAATGATGATTTTTCTGAGCGATAGGCAATGAATATTCTTACAAATTGTTTCAACGTGTAAGATTTCTGTCTTGAGGTCAGCTACTGCTGGAGTAAATACAGTATTATGTTGTGTGTTCCAGTGTCTGAAGAGTGACTTATCGCAAGATGAGAGCATGAATAATGCAACACCAATATAACCAGGCGACAAGGCAGATGAGACCAGAGAGGCGAACAATAAATTCTAGAAAGCCCTAAAATTGTTCAATCAAAGTGTATGAGGAAACTTTTTCTCGCTAATGCCACTAATTAAACTGCCTAGCTTGCGTGAAAATGGGATTTATTTTACACGGAAGAAGCTCTTTGCGAACTGGCTGCTTCAACCATCAGCCCAAACTAAATTAACGCTCAAGATATAGCGTGTAAGTACTTGGGGAAGCCGCAATCTACTCGATATTAACGACCTAGCTGGATCATTCGCTACGAGCAATCAGTGTCGATGATCAGCTGAAACTAACTTGCGTACTTTTGATTTACTGCATTTCTTGCGCTTCCCCCTTTGCGTTACTTAGTGAGCCTAGATTCTGGCTTCTTTGGATTTGATCTGATCACTTTGAAATAGAAAATCAAAATGTTGAATATGAAACCATTACAAAAAAATTTTCAAGAACGAACATCTCAGTTTACTTATGGCCCCATTTATTCATATATTATGAATGAAACATCTTGAAAAATGATTTGGTATCTCTGGAATTGAAATGCCAATTTAATGCAATTCCTGGACCATTTTGTTCTTTTGTTACGACTCATTCTCATGAAATACCCAGCCGAGCTGTGTGAAATCGATTAGAATGACAAATCAACCATAGTATCTCATCACCTTCAGCAACGGTTCTACTGCAGTTCATGGGGAATTTTTCTTTCTATTAAAAAATATTATTTGGATTCAAATCAGATGAAATAATTGAAATCAGAAAATTTGAAATCTTTGGTAACATATCCACCCAGCACGCTTTGAAGTGATCTTGATTTTAGAAGCTCAGGTGATTTTTAAAATTTTTTCAGATTTGCCCTCCAATCCAGATCAAATTTACCACCAATCTATCATCACCCTTTGTGTGTCCATAATTTTCGACTTCAGTGTTGAAGGAATTATTCAACTTTCAAAATATAAAAATTCCTCTCATTTTTGCAACTGCACATTAAAAATCACAGATACAGTGCAAAATTTGGAGTTGACAGAACTCCTATAGAGTAATTGTGCAATTGTGTTATAGAGGTACTGATGGGTTAATTGTCTCACCTGACAGTCGCGTGGGAGTCGGAGCCGGAGCTGGAGGGCGCGGAGGGGTGATCGGCGGTGGGCGAGGGCCTGGAGACGGTGAGGGAGGGTGGCTGCAGGTCCTCATGGGTGCCGGTGGCGTTGGATAGCATGAGCAGCGGAAAATTTTGGAAGAATAAGGCCGAGGCCGCACCGAGCTCGCTCGTGTCACTGGCGTCACTGGCCCGAGAGGACTTGCGACTGCTGGCCCTGCTGCCTCGATGTACGTGCAGTAAGGCCGACAGTTTACCACCCCATCCGCTACCGCCCCTACCGTCGCTGCCCCCGCCTCCCGGTGACGACGTCTGCGTTTGCGAGTCCACCTCTTGCGCCACGCGCTCGCGCTCGCGCTTGTTCCTGTGCATCATTATTACCCAGCCCCAAGTCAGTCAAAATTCAAACAATTCATCGGTGGAAGCTTGCGTTAGCTCTGACATATTGAGTGTGCCGAAAAATTTCCTTCTCTTGAATCTGGTTCTGGGTGACCTGGGATCCGTAGGTTCCTTCGAAAGAACTGACGAGGAACACCCAGGGGTTGTGGAACACGAATTATCTGAAACTCTGGGGGTAGTCTCCTTCTACCGCCAAAAGATGAAACCCAGAGCCACACTTGCAAATGCCCAACCGTTTTTGAGCTGCAGCTTATAACATTAGTCTTATATAACGAGTATATCTTATCTTTTTGGGACATGAGCCCATACGGCAATGCTAGTGTCATAGGCTGTAGCTTGAAAATGCGGTTGGGTATTTGCAAGTGCGGCTCTGGGTTTCACTTTTTGGTGGTAAAAAGAGACTATCAGTTTCAGCCAAATCCTTGTCCCACAACACCTGGGCGCTCCTTGTGAGTTCAAGAAGATGGTTAGGTAGCTACACATTTCTTCTCCTACTGGATTTTTAGTCCAGAGTCTCATGTGGGCATTTTGGCCCAATATCTCATTCTCGATCTCATTCATGGGAATAATAATAGAAATTATTTGAAAATTATTCAGGGAAAATTTTATCTTGAAACCATTCAATTATTAGGTGTTTTCATGACTCCATCAGTGGTTATACAAGAATTTTTCACTACGAATACGTGCAAAACTGCCTCAGAAAACGTGACCTTTGAATTAAGGGAGTAGAAGACAAATAATATTATTACATGACTCGGCTAATGCAAGCCAATCTTAATCAACGGATTTGTTGAATGAGTAACATAGATCGATATTGAATTACTCCAATTCGATCTATATACATACCTTCAAGACACCTCGCAATTTGAGTGTCGCAACTTGAAGGATTTTGATGAATAAAAGACGCTTTGCTTCATCTCAAATCTATTATTTCATATTAGGGTGACACTAAACAGTGCAAGTTGACAGTTTTACAGCGACTTAGATATACTACAGGTCAAAAGTTTGTGTACACCAGAAAAAAATTTCGACTTTGATCACTCGACTGTTCCGATCTTCTCGGTTCAAAATGACTCTACTGTAGCTCATTTTGTAGCTTTTTTAAAGCACTTCCTTCAAGGATTTTTCTCGCGCAGCTTGATAGATTCTTGCAAAATCAATCTGAACCTTGGTAAAACTTTATAAAAATCTGGTCAATACGGAAACCTCTGCAAGTCTGACGGGAGTCAATGGATTGAGATTGTTCAAAAAGCATCTGAAAGTAGAAATCAAGAGCTTTGAAATCCGTTACGGAAATTTTTCTAGGTCATTTCTGATCCGAGATGTGATGGTTTTTGTAAAGGAAGATTTTCCTCAAAAAAATCCTAAAATTCAAAAAAAGCGAAGGAATCGGACTCACGGTGATATTTCTTTGATTCTCCCAAGTTTTTCCGTATTGTTGGTGAGAGGAACCGAGAACAATGCTTACACCAGTTGAATTACGAGACTAATCACGATTTCGCAATGATGCATTTCCCAGGAAAATTTTACTTTACAAAAATAGCCACAGCTCAGACCAGAAATAACCTATATTAACTTTATCAATTTCTTTATCAATTACTTTTATCAATTTCAAAGCTCTTGATTTTTCTTTTCAGATGCTTTTTGATCATTTAGATCCATTGATCTTCGTCAGACTTGCAGATAGGTTTGTGTATTGACCAGATTTCTATAAAAATTCTCCAAGGTTCAGATTAATTTTGCAAAAGTATATCAAGCTGCGCGAAAAAATTCGAGAAAGATCATGAAGTGCTTGAAAAAAGCTACAAGATGAGCTAAGGTAGAGTTGTTTTCGACGAAGGAGATCAGAGCAGTCGAGTGATCAAAATTGAGTTTTATCTTGCGTACTGGCGTGCGCCAAAAATCATTTCTGAACTGCATAAACGACGAAACTGTGCGCAAATGGGACGTTTGCACACTCTTTGCGGCGACTCGTGCGCAAATATTTTTTTGCGCCCTTGGA
This sequence comes from Eretmocerus hayati, assembly GCA_029851415.1. Taxonomy (NCBI): domain Eukaryota; kingdom Metazoa; phylum Arthropoda; class Insecta; order Hymenoptera; family Aphelinidae; genus Eretmocerus; species Eretmocerus hayati. Next base: position 39,558,780 of record CM056743.1, on the reverse strand, counting down.
GCTTAATATACTATCTACGATGTCCGTTGTGATGCAGACTAGTAAATTCTGATTTTTATAACACGAATGTTTTGGGGTGAAATTTTTGGATACAACACCGACGATGTATCGTATCGATCCAATCTGGTTCAATGGCATCCGAGATCCGTATAAAATATGTATACGCGTCCAGGAAAATTGGAATCATGAAATATATCAGAAACTTTCCACCGTGCCAGCGCTGGAAACATTGTAACGATATTTTGAAAAATGGAACATTTGTTCAATAATAATTTTCTCAATCTACTGAGTTGATTCTTTCCGCTTGTGGATTCGGGCTTTCTCGTAGAATCTGAATATGCGAATGAATCTATGATAACCAGGCCCATGTTGAATCTCGAAAGAGAATTATCTAAACCACAAATCTTTTGAAACACAATCTCTCTTCGTAATGATCTTCAATTACTCATCATTGATCCTCCACTACATGTCCATATTATACTAATGGAACCAGGATTAGACAAATTGTGGATGAGTCTTGAATCACGAGAAATTCACAACCGTGCCTCCTCAAAACGTTTCTGCAGTATTTGTGATTTATTCATGAAGTGGATCTCAGAAGAACCCTTGCCGTACACTCAAGCTACTTTTCAAAGAATATCGCACACGAAAGTAGCCCCATCAGGGAGATGACCAATTGCTGCTGCCAATTGCTTCCTGGTCATCGTAGGTTGTCATCCCACTTAATTTGTTTTTCTAACCGAGCTGTAAGTGCATTCCAAAGTAGCCGATAAGTCGATGTCTATTTTCACCGTTTCTTTATTCACAAATAGTAGAAGGGCACTAATGAGATTATTTGGTTGTTGCAAGGATACCCAACTTTATGTGACGAATAGGTTTTAGAGACCTCACTCATACTATGTTAGACGCGCTTAATTTGCAGAAGTATTTCGGATACTTGTGATAACTTCACGCTACCAATCACGCAAATCGTCCAAGAATGGAGTTCTTACAATTGAATAGGGGATTTTTGTTTTTTATAGATTTTTTTTTCTCATAACTTGGAAGAGACTCATTGTTAGTCCATCGAGGAATGTGTTGAATGTAAATGTTGAATGTGTTCAGTATTTCACAGATCTTTGGAAATGCGGAGGAACGACTACTTCAGTTTTTCCATTAGGACGCACCTTTTTCACAATATCAGTCAATTTCCATTTTGGCTCAGAGTTTTCTGGCTTTTTCCTCCTACCCTCATAACTCAAAGAGGATTTTCTTCATGAAAAATGTATAAAATACTCTTTTTCAAATTTCTGTCAAATACATAAAAAAAAACCTCCATAAATTTCCTTGTAAATCGCATGTCCTTTCTCGTATTACAAGATTTTTGTCTCAATTTTATCGAAGTTTGCCATAACTTTAGGATAGGCATTACTGAAAAGTTTTTTGAATTCAAAATGAAAAGTTTTAACTTCATTCATAGAGAATGCGTGTTACGAAAAAATGCGCGAGAAATTCCATTTGTTAACAGCCAAAGCCGGGCTGTCGAGTGCCATATGAAAATTTTTTTAGATCCACTGCGGCAAACCAAAAAAGGTTCTACGCAACATTGCACACTCGTATGGTGCTCAATAAATGTTTGGTTTCTCCAATTGTATAATCCTAAATGTTTCATTTTGAGATATTGGACTTTCCAAGTTTCCCATTTCCCAAAATCATACAGAGAAATTTTTGGCACACCCAATATATCGTTCATCGCGATCACGGCACTCTCACCTTTGAGTTTCTTTGACCAGGAATATTAGGCTTCGAGATCCGCAACGAGTTTCCGGGACAACATTGTTTCAATGCCGGAGGAAAGGGGGCAAAAATTAGTGTATCATCTTGTTTCACAATTGATATCCTAATTCACGACAATTTCCATTGCAGTGTGCTGAAGATTGCTAATTATCAGTACACTCAACCGATAGTGATACATCGTTGTTCTTACCCAACAAATTTTTTTGTAATCACCCCAATTAGGAAAGACTGCAGTTTGCTGAGAATTTAATATAATCGACCCGCTTGGAAGATCTTTCTTGAAATTCTGTACTGAGTTTGATGGATACTCAATGCTACGGCAAGAAAGATGACAGAAAGCAAATGCAATGCAGATACGAGAGAATTGAGTCCATAGAGCGATCACAGAATCAGACAGATTATTAGTATCATACTCTAGGAGACATTCTAAGAACATTCTAATAGTAATAGAAATCAGAGGCAATCATTAGATGATACTACACAATTATTAGACTAATACAACGTGTAACTGATGGTTTATACTTCGATCTTTTGGATGTTTACACGACGATAGCATCACATATCAGATGGTTCGAGTAGGTTTTAGTAGTGTTCCTATCAATATATGATTCTGGTCAGTTTTCACTACAATATGATGAAACTCACAATCATTTGCTTCAAAAAATTCTTATGAGTTATGAAATTTCTTTGATGAAAAAATATCGTTTATTAATGATTTTTACGCAATTTTGAATATTTGATCCCTGAACACGATAACGGTTCATACCTACACTCGAGATACCGAGTAATATTAATCTTTCAATAAAGGTCTTATTGAAGATATTGCTCATGATAAAATTCCGGCCAATTACATAGGTATCTCAACCATTTTCACATAAATTACTCGGGGATCTCGAAAGAGTATTCTGGATCAAAGAAACAGCTCAAGGGCATGCCGTGAACGTCTAGAAAGAATGCAACATCAGTTTATATAGAGAAGACATTCTTAGTTTGCTACGCATAAAGTTTCTATAAGGCAGCATAGTAGTAATAGTATATAGGATGAGACTATGTAAGAATGAGGAGGAATTTCTTACCTAATGAACTCTCGGAACATGCGTTGAATAAGCCTGGCTGCTTTATCCTGTCTTTTCCATATTCGAGTGGAAGACACAATTTCAAGCTCTTTCCTTGTTGGAAATTGTTTTTTAAACTTGACGTCCATTTGCTCTTGTAACTTTTTGAAATCATCAGATTCCTCAACGTGTCCAAGTACGTGCTTTACAAGAGCGTGCAAGATATCCAGGCAGTGGATTTTATTACCCTTCGCAATAGGAAGATTAAAGCTTACCAACGCAACGACATTGGGCTTTGATATTCCTAAAGGCGGGTCAAGGCTTGCTATGAAGTCGCTTAGTTGAGAGAACCTTATGAACTGCGTCGCGTGCGGATCGTATCTGTAAAGAAAAAGTAAATAGGACCCCAATTTAGTGTAATTGTTTGCACATTATTCTAATCGTATACAATTAGGGCAATTGTGGTTTTGGTCGGGGAGCTTGGCGTAATGTGTACTAGAAAGCCTAAGATATTGAGGGTTTCGTTCAAAATCAGAGCGACCACTCTAATCAGGGTCGGAAACCGAAAATACGTTGTTCTGAAATTTGAAATAATTGATAATAGTTTGGGTGAGTCTCAGCAAATGGTAAATGGCTGTTTTTTGAATTTTTCTCGGAGAGAGAAGTCAATTTGAATTTCTGGTTGAAGAAAAATGGAGATTCTATATTGAGGTCTAGTTGACAGTACCATAATCGGTACCAATTCTTTGGGTAGCCTCCCAGGATTAGTATGAGGTATGAGCAAGTCGGCACCATAAAATGAACGAGTCATTCAGAGCAATAATATGCTAAGAGTTACTTGTTTCAGTCCAATGGAGGATTGAAGGTGATTCTGTGCAGAAAGTGAGTCAAAATTATGATAACCAGAAGCCCAGCCGAAATTTTTCCGCCCGGACCCCGCGTATACGTAGAGGGAGTTGCCTACGTAGAGGGAGTAAAATAAAATGGGTGTCCGTATGGGTCGTGAGTGGGTCGATGGATGGATGAGAAGGTGGTCGGGTCAATGGATGGTCTAGTTGGGTTTGGAACGGTCTGGAACGGTCTGGTACGGTCTAGAATGATCTAGGAAGGTCTGGAATGGTCGAGGGCGGTTTGGTACGGTCTTGATCGGTCTGGAACAGTCTGGTACAATTTGTGGTTCTGGTACTGCCCAGCATGGCATGACACGGTCTGGAATGGTCTGAAACGGGCTAGTATGGTCCGGGATGGTAGGGATCGGTCTGGGATAGTGAGGTACGGCTTGAGATGGTCTGGTACGGCTTGGGATGGTTTGAAACGGCCTGGAATTGTCTGAACGATTCGGGATAGTTTGCGGCGGTCTGGAATGGTCTGAAAAAGTCTGACACGGCTTGGTACAGTCTGGAACGTTTTGGATCAGTCTGAAAGAATCTGAGATGGTCCAGTACGGTTTGGTGCGATCTGGGAGACCTTCTGGAACGTTCTAGTACGGTCTGGAACGGTCCAGAATGTCTGAAAAATTGAAATGGTCTGGTACGATCTGGAATGATTCAGAACGGTTTGCTGAAACGGTCTGGGACGGTCTTCTGTAAGCTGGGCTGGGCTGGGTTGGCTAAATTAAATAACGTGGTCGTGTGGGTTATGGGCATGGGGCGTGAGAGATTTGGTAGATAGGTCGATTGATGATCGAGCGCGTGGGTGGAGAGGTTGACTAGTGGGTGGCTCTCAAGGCTGGTGGATACTTATGACTATATGTGGCACCAGCTTAACAAAATGTAATCTTTACTAACTTCATAAGAAACTTCTTTTAACATCAACAGTTGGTGATCACCGATCATTCTACAAATACCATCTTTGAGCTACAAAAGCCATACAGGGACCACTGAGTCATCGAGAAAATTCACAAACCGAACGAGCGGTCGTGAGAGAGACAATAATGCTAGTTTAGAATTATGATCTTCCAGTGAAGTAATAGTGACTCTTGTAACAGAGTTGAGTAAACAGTAGATCACTTTTCTCAACTTTTCATTGTTAGCTATACTATTTTCATCAAATTGAGAATCCGGTAGACTATTGGATACAAAAGAATTGTTTATAATCCATATGCAGATATATGAAGCTTTATTTTTTACTTGATGGATTTTGAAACGCTAAATACCGTTAACTAAGATGACAAAATATTTTGGGGTACTCACTTGGACCAGCGTATGTAAAACATTTCCAGGTCGTCCTCGACTATGCCAATTTCTTCTTCCTGATGCGCTTGGTTGAAATTCTCAAGTATAATGGCAATGTACATGTTGATAACTATCATATAATTAATTATAATGAAAGACGTGAAGTAAGTTATGGCAAGCAACGGATTTCCGCAGTCGCCGTTGAGTTTGCGGCTCGTTGGCGTCGGATCGCAATCGGGTGGTTGTATCATTAGCGACTCGAGCACATCGTTCCATCCGGCCGACGTCATTAACCGAAATAACAGCTGCATACTACGACCGAATGTTTCGAAATTCACCTGCAAAAAAGACAACAGTTTTATATATCCTATTCATTTCTATATTGGAGTGTGATTATAGCTCCGAGAAACAACATCACAAATTGTGTCTCATATCAACTTTTATGAGCGCCTCGCGTAGAATAGGACGTTCACTCTGAGGACCGAGCTCTCTGGTAAGATTATTCAATGATTCTTGAGAGCAAGAGAAAATTGTAGGTACATACTACTCAAACGCGACGGGCAAAAGAGCTGTTTGCTAGCAGAATGGGAGGATTTTGCTTCAACAGAGTGAACAAACATTCCATAAGCCTGCAATCGCTTCGTTTCAAGATCTTGCAAAGATCTGACTTTGTGCAAAGTATAGGCTTGTTCAAATACTCTTGAGTCTCTCGCAAATGTATTGAAGATAGAAATGAATAAGGAAGAAGGCCATTCACTGAAAAGAGGAGCATTTCCTGTTGGGAGTTTGGATGTTTATTCGAAATTTTGTCACAAAATCTTTGCGAAAGGAAGGCAGAAGCAAAAAGTGAAATCGTTTAGAAGAATTTGGATGGTGTAAATATTCCATAGCTACAAGAGATGAGGTAGGCAGTACGAAAGGACTTTGAATGTTGAGACTACAAAGTCTCATTTATGGTGTCAATAATCACTCAGACGAAGAAATTGAAGTGAATCTTCTATTCCAATTATTTGATAACTCTTCAATGGAAACAATCACACTGTAGAGATGAACATCCAATTTTTCCTTCGGCAGGAGGGCTAATATTACGGATCCATGAAAATTTTTGGGTACAAATGGAATGATAACTAGACTTTTTTCTAGCTGTGAATCATAGCTGAAAAATACTCTTTCATGACACTATTGAGGCCACACTTGCAATTTTACATTACCAATGATGAATAGGGAAGGAGGGGGGGGGGGGCTCATTCTCCTATTAGAAGGAAACTCGAAGTCTCTTTTAGCTAATTTTGAAATTCGTCGTGAGATTTCAAAATGTGACGGAATACGTTGGAAAATGTCAAAATGCACTAAAACGACAGGCTCAAAGAAAAAAAATTTCGAATTTCAACAAATTCCGTTCATGGGTTAAATCAGATAAAAGATAGGATATTGCGAAGTAATCAAAACTCACCATATCGTTGAGAGCACCCTGCTTGCGCACGTGTCCAAAAACTGACATACCAATGATGGCATAAATAAACGTGATGAGCCCTAGCAGTGCGCCAATATTAAATAACGCTGGCAAACTGACGACCAGAGCAAACAGAAGCTTCCTAATTCCCTTGGCAGCCTTGATGAGCCTTAGTATCCTACCTATCCTGAATACTCTTACAACTCGTAAAAGTGTTGGTGAGACTGGAAAGTCGATCATTATGTCTTCCATGAGAATCCCTAGTATCGATGCGAGGACGAGTAAAAAATCAAACAGATTCCAGGGAACTGTGAAGTAGTGATGGCGCAATCCTATTATCTTAACAATTGCTTCCAGCGAGAAGACCGTTGTAAAGAATGCGTTGGATACTTCCAAGATAAAAAATACTGCATGAGGCTGGCCGTAGTGCTCGATGCCCATCGTCAGCATGTTCAGGAATATCAATACGAAAATTGCTATTTCAAACCTGTAGAAATACAGTTAGAATTATTCCTCTGGTCGTCGTGCGTCGACTCCAGTTTTTTGGAGACCTAGGTCTAGTGAAAGTACTCCAATACTTGTTTCAATGAATTAAAAGGTCACCCTATAGCTCACCATGCAGTGTAACTAACAATAAGCATAAATTAAAAGTTGACTCAACTAATTGATTGAAGTGAAAAATCCAGAACTGTTGTGAGCTTTGATACCTAAAAGACACTTTGGGAACATTGGAAAAGCTTTCCAAAAATACGGGGTTTGTAGCATTCACACGTCACTTGAGGGTAAAATAGAAAGCTTAGCGATTCTGTCACCATATACGTCATGAAGCTAAACGTGAGCATCAAAAAGTAGAATATACTAACTGATTCAAATGCTGTTAGAAATGCAGTATTAAATCATCGTCCAGGTATAGGACAGATTAATAATAAATCATAAATGTATTTCTCGAATTATGAGCTTAATGCTTATCTGATTACATAATCCACACAGTCGCTCAAGAGCACTTTGGGATTATTCAAATTAGTTGCTTCATTTGCAATTCATGTTCTAGATTGGACCTATGCATGAAGTTCAATTTGACTTTGACCAGCTGGCATCAAATTATGCAACAATCTGATGAATTTCTGTCCGTGATACCATGCTTTGAAATTTAAGATTCGCATATTTAGACTGACCAAAATTACAAGAATCATACTCAAAATACCTATCACTTTCCATCAAAATGAATTTAATCAACGTTGCCTGGCATTGTTCATCACTCTTATCTGAAAATTCAGTTTTTCATCGGTCAATTAAAAATCAAAATACCTTTGACGAACAAGATCACAATCGGAATCAATTTTCATCAGCTGGCCTGTATTACCCATCGTTACGATTGCCCGTATACCACGATTGATCCGAGATTGATCTGTCGGTCTGATAGTATTCAATGACCTGTACAGAGTGAACCCTTTGTGCGTAACAAATTTACTCAAACAATCAAGATCAATGAATTGACTGTATGTAGTATTTGTATTAGAGTATAGGTGACCGTCAGCTGAGCGGATCGATTGGCCACACAATAAATCGGTGTGTGTGTGTGTGACTCACAGTAATCTAGCTTTGTAGAGGGGGTGGAGGGGGGGGGGGTTGTATGTCGAGCGATGTGTTCACTACTCTGCACAGAGTCTGACACGCAATTAATTACCTCCTGGAGTTGGACAGATCGTAGAACATGGCTAGAATCTGGTTCATCGGACGTTTTATCACCTTCTGTGGCTTTTTACGTCCGAGTTTCTTCATGGCAGTGTAGTAGTGTTTCTGGCTCTCGGTCAGAAACATTTCTAGCACGCCACCCTCGTACTGAAATCAAATGGGAAAATTTATTCGTTACGAGATAATCAGCTAATTGGATTTCAATTATCTTAGACAAGATTGTTGAGCCACAAGGTATTATAGAATCAAGTCGTGCATATTTTATGCCTTCGCAAAGTGTTTGACTATGTATTTTGTATGGCTTATTCCGAGTAGAACAAGGGAATAACTAAATTTGAATAATTGTGTGATCTATCTGAAGTGGTTTATTTTCTGCTTTGGTAGCATAAATAAAGCATGGAACCCTAACCGGGAGGATTTTGTGACATTCTCATTCATTCATCTATTTTCATCTATTATTCATTTTTTATTCAACAATGTGATGAGTTTATGTATGGTGAAAAATGAGTACGAACAATCTTTTGAAAAACTAAAAATTAAAAAAGACACAAATTTGGAATGCAGAATTACGAAATGACAGATATTTGGAAATATGAGAAATGTAGAGCGATTCGAGGGGATTTTTTGGTAAAGCTTGTAAATCGATGTGATTTTGGAATGGTAAAAAAATTATGAGGACTATTATGAGCCTGAAAACACTGATTAAAAAACCTGAAAAACGTAAAAAGAATGAGAAATATCCAAATAGTTGGTTTTCCAGGAAAATAAGTTTCATGCACATATTCAACCCCTCAATCTTCATTTAATGGCGATCTATTCAATGAATTCTGTCCAATAAGAAACATGCTTACTTTTTTCTTAAGCATATTGAAGTTGTCGATGATAACTCCGATGAACAGATTCAGAGTGAAGAATGAACCGCAAACGATGAATATTACAAAATAGATGTAAGCGTAGAGATTAGCTTCTCGCTGCGGTTGTAGATCAACGCCCCGCGCATCTACTGCATCCTCCATCACCTCCATCCAACCCTCAAAGGTAGCAACTTGAAACAAGGCCAAGTAGGCAATGCCCACATGGTCAAAAGTAATCTTGCTGTTTTCCCAGGTGTAATTCTGTCTGAAGCAATCCTCTTTCGTGTTCACTACCTGTGCCACAGGGATATGAGATACTCCTTTGAAATGAATCTTTTAGTATTTCACGTTACTATAGTTCACTCTCACACAGAGAATCTTATACAGCATTCATACAAATTTCATGCCAGGATTTCATTTTCTCTTTGTTCTCCGTTTGCATTACTTTCACATCTTGCTGTTCTCTCAAACATTCATTTTTGTGATCACTTTCGGCGGATTGCAATTTGAAAAATGTGAAGTTGAGTGGAAGTCTTTAGCATATGATCCAAAAATTAGATGAGATTCATGATCTTTCTTGAGAAATATTTTGAAATATAACAAGACAACTTATTGATAAGACGATTGAACTTCTTCTAATTCAGGAATAACACAAATGAAGGGTGGGCTACCTCAGAGGTATCATGATCACAGACTTTTATCCAAGAATCAAATCAACGGTCCTGACCAAATCTCAAAATCATTAATCAGATTAAACGCTTCGTATGTTACATTATGGAAAATTCCTACAGTTTCTCCTGATTTGTACAATTTGAAAAACCAAGTCAGCTCATAATAATACTTACAGATATATCTAACAATACGCCCATTTCGTCGACGCATTTAAAAAACTTTCCGCCAAAAAATTGGACCCCCATAATGGAAAATATCAGCCAGAAAACAAGACAGACGAGGAGCACGTTGAAAATGCTGGGTATTGCATACATCAGTGCATTTACTACGATCTGAAAGAATCGTAAGATTATGAGTGTTGTTACTTACTGCTCACGGAGGATCGAAATATTTTGGAGTCTCAATTTGAAAATAGAATCAGTAGGGTTACATAAGATGAAAAATTCAACTCACCCTCATGCCTTGCCATCTCGAAATTGCTCTTAATGGCCTGAGGGCTCTGAGGGTTCTCAAAGAACGTAGCACTTTAAGGTTTTCATTTTCTTCTATCAAGAGGCTAAAAATGGATACCTGTGGAACGAGATTTCATCATTAGAGACTCTTCTGGGTAGGATTCAGCTCCACAATCTCATGCCACCCTCACAATGAGACACTACTGACTTCTATGGGGATGATTGCGTTATGATTCTGCTAAATGGCTACTATCTGGCGATGAATTGGATCGAGCAGAGAAATTTGCTCTCCGTTTTTATAAGCTTCTCTTTTGAGTTATTCACAAGCTACTGAATACGAACTAATTAAGCAATGATTTTTGGACGTTTCTTTGTGATTGAGATGGCTTATTTGGTTCGTTCACTCAAATCCCTTTGCGATAATGATCAAGTAGGTCATAAAAGTCACGAGATACTTTGAAAATGATGTACAAGAACACGTGCGAACAAGATTTGGATCGATATCTTGGTTTGAATGTGAATTGCAAGTAGTTTCCTGCGTGGGGTGTATTTCACACCATAGGAGGATTACGTTATTTTTCGGAAGAATGGGGATTACGGGTTAATGATAGATATAGAAATGAGCTCGTATTGATGAGTCGTTGAAAATTAAATGAGAGTAATTTTGTTTGCTATTTTATTGGATCAGTTATTCATGAGCATTGATTATAAAACGAAAGAAATGACATGTTCTCAGTCGATCCTCCTATAAAAGTGTGATAAGGTAAAGGATTGGTTGGACAAATAATTACTCACTTCAATGGAATTTAAGAATCTCAAATTCTGGAGATTTTAGGAACACAGCCTGACAGATCACTAAAAAAATTAGTTATTTCGGCCTATCAGTCAGCGTCATTTATCGTGGAATCATTCCCCCTCGATCGCCAGATAGTAGCCATATTTTAACTCAATCACGCTACACATGCTCCTTTGCTTCAAATTTCAGAAATGTGAGTGATCTACTCTTTCTATAATCACGAAAAATTCTGCAGTTGGTGCTAAAAGCTCTAAATCTAGCATCACAATACTTTTTAATGTCATGTACCGTAAGTATTCATGTATCGCCTATTTTTTTCATCTTGAAAAACAAATTTTTCGTGATTGTACATAGAGCAGAAAATTCTATTGCGACAACCTATTCAAATAACTGTTGATGCATTTTGATACAGTGCAACTGGATCCGCCAACCAGTTTACTCTTCTTTAATATTAACAGTACAAGGCAAAATAACATCAACGATTAAACGGTTGTCGACAATCGAATTTTCCGCCCCAAATGTTTCACAAAATCCTGTACGGATAGCCGTTACATGACATACCTATTACTCACGGTATGCTACACATTCATTTGGGGTTGTACAAAAAAAAATTGAAGAGCAGCAATGTACTAATTTGGGGTGGTGTTGGGGACTGATCATTGGAATCTCAAAGATAATTAGATTGTTTTTTAATCCATAGCTCTAAAGTCATGGATAATGTGAAGTGGTAAGGTAATTTGATGCAGATGAATGTTGAAAATAGTGAACAGGAACGCATTATTTTAACGTACCTGATACCATTAAGGTGATACAATTAACATAAAAACATCAAAGACGACACATATAATGATTTCTCTGCTACATTAGGAACACTCAATATGCAATGTTTGATGCACATCAATTGTATTATGATTAGTTTGACCGCGAGATGAATTGATTTGGTTATTTCGGGAAATGAGCGCTCCATTCATTGCATATTCAGTGCATCTCCGTTAATCAAAAGAAGAGAACTTCTTTGCGACATCAAACTTGTTCGTCTCTCTATTGGCAAGTATTCCACGACATAAGCTACGAACACGCTTCACTTCTAGAGAACCACTGGGAGAAGTTTCCAAGAGTTAAAAAAAATCACAATTTAGTGATAATAGACGATTTTCCCTGAATTGAAAAAAAAATTAAACCACCAAAATACTAGATTTGTATCGATTGCAGACACTTTCAAGGAACGAATTATCAAGTTGCAAGGCATAGACAACATTAAAATCAGAACAGTGAAACAAAAATTTCGAAACACTGTCGGTCAAAATACCAAATTTCATGCGTGGGATATATTCTTCAAGTCATCCAGAGTTTGTGATTCTCAAACTCATGAAAATCTTAGTTTGTCTCATATTTCACTTTTCTTCCAAACTTGGAAAATACGTGAGCCATCTATGCACAAACTTTTCCCAAATCCAAGAGTTTGAATGCACAATTCGAACGATTTTTTGATCCGAGCCTGGGAATCTCCAAGTTTACTAAGCTTGCATAAACATTTTTGTAGCTAGTGAAGTCGGTCAGAAAACTGAGTTACCAACATTGTACGACACTACTGATGGATGAACAAAGTTGTCATTCTGAGAAAAATTTTTAGGAGACATGATGACATATTGTATTTCCTTTCAAGGAGTTCAAGGAGAAGTATTGTGGGAAAGAGTCTTTGAAAATCGAGTTGCTTACGATACTGCCGGCATATGAACAACTTGAATCGAAAATTATCGATCAAGGAGTTCTCATGCTGAATTTTTGAGCTGTTTCTTTTCTTCTGATACATTCGAAATTCGAAGGAATTAGAATTGATGGAGTTCATGAGCTAGTATCTGCAAGTGATCCCATTATTGCATGGACACTTTGAGATGAGGTAAATCTCAGATTCCTATGATTTCTTATGTCAGAAACGAATTATGTTATCCATCTAATTCGGGTCGAATTCTGCGAATCTTACTGAGATGACAATATGGAAAGATTAGTTGCCTCTTTTAAACATGAGTCTAGGAAGATCAATCATTGGTAAATGGGGCTTTCTTGCATTGAACTTGGACTCTTGGCTGACAGTGTTATTTTGTCAAACAGTGACTGACAGTAAAAGTTTGAAGAATAATCATCATTATCCGCGAATTAAAACTCCTTCAAATGTGGTCCATATGGAACAAGTCTAACGTTCAACATTCCATAACCTCTGCACAACATGAAGTATCATGCTCCATCAAAAATTCACACTCATGAAATCTGTAGTTTATTATTGATCAATAATATCAAGAAAAACTTTTGGCCTCATGGGCCACGAAGACATTTTTCTAAGAAGATTATTAGACGATATAGTTACTCACGAAAACGATGATGAAGTCCAGGATTGTCCAAAAACTAGTGAAGTATTTACAATAGCCCAATGCCAGCCATTTGAGCAACATTTCTACACTGAAGAGTAATGAGAAGACGAGATTGGTCCAGTACAGGACAGCTTTGAGTGATGGGTTATCATCAAGGTAGATGTCTTCAAAACAGAGCGTTATCGATGACGCAAAGATCATCACCAAGATCATCCACTCAAAGGCAGGCGTATCAACCACCGAAAGCACGGACGTTCGAACTGCTGTCCATTTTTGACCCAAGTCCGTCGCTAGGCACTTATTTATGCAAGGGCATCTGGATAAAAGAACAAATTTGAATTCAATAGTCAGTTTCGATTTACAGACCTCGATAGGAAGACTCCGAACGCTAATTCTAATTTTGAAGATGGCAAGATGAACATAGCTCACACCAGATCTTAATAGCCTGAAATCACGTAAAAATGTAAAAAACTTACTTTTGGTAACAGTGTTCAGGGAAGCAGTCTTGCGGCACCTTTGGTACCTTATTCCTGCCAAAACCAGGAAAGTTTTCGAGTCCATCCACGTATCTACCTTGACTGTCTCTTCTACCTCCAACAGTCAATTCATCGACGTAGCTGACAAGAGCATGCCAAGGCCTCTTATCAGGTCGCTTAATCGGCGATCTCTCCTGCATCATCGAGGCTGCGGCCTCCTCCGCTTTGCTGCTCGCATCTTTGAACACCGTCATTTCAATCGTTTCTTCCTTTGCCTCAGCTTCTTTTTGTTTCTCCTTCATCCTTCTTTCCCTTTCTTCGTCAATTTTTTCAGTCTGTTCCAAAACCGTCTGAGGCTCAGTTGTTGTGAATGGTGGAGCCGTCTGACGGTAGATAGGCTCATAAGTTAAGACCGATTGATTCGTTCCTTCTTGATACGGTTTACTGTACATGTTGTTGTCTTTCGGTAGACTAAGGACTGTCTCTTGTATGGCATACTTTTCTGACTTTTCTGACTTGTCTATCACTTCGCGCACTATCTGTTCAAGCTTGATATTCTTTTCGTTCTCCGAATCTTCTTTCTTAACCTTCCTTTTACGGACTATTGATCTTATCCTGTCAAAAGACTTGGCCAGTTTAGAATCTTCACCAACCTCTTCCTTCTTCTGTTTCAATTCTTCTGAGTTGAAGCTGTTGAGCAACAAGGCCAAGAACAAGTTCAGAACCATGAAGTTACCCATGACTAAAGCTGGCAGGAATATTGCAAAACATGTCCCAAAACCTTCCTCTTTCTCAGCTCGCATACAATCCCAGAGAGGTTCGATCCATTCACCACATAGAATTCGGAATATCATCATGAACGAATGGAAGAAGTCATTAAAATTCCATCTTGGCACTGGGTCAGGGTCGAATTTGTCCACAGTATAGTCTTTGCTGAACAACTGCATACCGATAACGGCAAAAATGTAGATGACAATTACTAACACAAAGGTTAGGTTACCCAAAGCACCGATAGTTGATATAATGATGCTTAGAAGGACTTTCATGGTAGTCCAAGACTGAGCGAGTTTTAGCACCCGGAGAAGACGCAGACCACGCAGCACTGAGAGACCGTCGACCAGCTCGAAGATCAGATCGATTAAAGATGCAGATACGATTATTAGATCGAAATTGTTCCAACCATTGTTGAAAAAATCCTTGCTCAAGGCCAGTAGCTTCAGGAAGCACTCGAACGTGAAGATGCTTGTGAACACACGGTTGCCGATGTTCAGTGCGTAACGTACTGATTCACTCATACCGTGATGTTCTAGCGCCAGGAAGCCCGTGTTCAATACGATGCACAAGGTGATTGTCAACTCGAACAGTGGATCTCTCACCACCTTTGTATAAGGGATATAAATTATTATAAATGTTTGTTATGGTTTTTTGGATGGAAGCCAAGCTACTAAAACTGTACAAGAACTGTAGGATGAATGGTACAATTAAACTCTTGACTTTTAGTGAGGACCGTGTGATGTGAGTGAGGCTTATAGATATGCTACATCACTCTATGTGTGACTTCACAATTGAAAACTCAAGAGCCTACTTTAAACTGGTATGTTCCAACAGGGAGCGATTTAGTGAGAATTCTTCACAGTGCTGTGGTCCAGGCTTGCTCAATGATGGGAAATTTTACGATAGAAATGGATGGGCTTATCACATGTGAGGAATAGTCTAATCTGGGAAGTTGTGTTATCTTTGTTAAAATATTAGGATGATTTGAATTCTTGCATATTCTCTAACATGCATTGTGAGTGAGTTATTCCACTTTATGATTCTACAGGGACTGTTTCTAATGGTGATTCTACAGAGATTGTTTTTAATAGTAGGATTGAGTGAACTTCAAAGTCTACTTAGTTAAGGGAAAAAGGCTGGTATTTCTCAGCTTTTTGGATGTTCAATCTTTACAGAAAAATGTAAATGACCAACAAAGACCTGAAAGTGAGCGTTAAAAGATATCAATTACGCACTAGATGTGGGGTATTCACGCGCAACACCGAAATTTACCTTGTACAAACAATTTTGGAAGCGTAACCAGCTTTCGTAGTCAGCGCAGCAGTGGTAACATTTTTCACAGTTTCGATCAGGCAGATCATCTAGGAACAGACATTTAACTCCATTGAATTCTCCGAAGTTCTCATGATAGTTTTCGGATGAAATCCTCCATAATGTTCAATGTAAATGATACTTGGTAATCACACTGAATAGAAAATCATGTTTGAAAAATTCTTGCCAAGAAACTTATGACAATCTCAAAATGAACCATTGTTCAGAAAACTGTCAACCACAAGACTAGGTCTCAGCTGCAGGATTCTTATGGGGTACATTTTTGAATGTTTTCAACATCATTTCCAACAAGAATCAAAAGGATCCGCTTGAGAATTTTGAATTCAAGTGAATTTTTATCTACTTTTCAATATTATTTACCGGTAAAATCACTCTTTTACATTTTTAACTCTGTCTCGCAGCTTTTAATCGGCTGTGAGGAATTTTTATAAATGAGACAAGTGAAAAGTTCCGTTTTATCTTTGTAAAGGTAGATTGGAACACTCTCTCATTCATGAGAAAACCTTCTACTTGACAAAAAATCTCTCACAAAAGTCCAAAGAGATGATTCAAACTTCCCTTTCTTGGATTTTCCTTTCATTAGCAAGACAATATTTTCTTTCTCTGATGAATGACAATGAATAGGTTTAGGTATGAAACACATGACTTTTCAATAATGGATTTCTCCTATTGGATATCGTTCTTAACTCTGATCAAGATGAGTATTGCTTCATTCGCGTTTTCATGGATTCGACATACGCTTCCTGTCTAAATTATCATGCTTTTTCCAAATATATGACTGGTATATCAATCTAAGTCAACAATTGCAAAAACAAAGATCTTCCACCATGCAGAGTTCCACAGTGGAGATTTATGTGCTAATTTATCGGATCAACGGGGATCTGTCGATCGTTGAAACGTAACGAATGATTTAACATGGCAAAATTAACATTTACGTAAGTTATAATAGTACATTTCGATACGAGGATGGAAAAATAGGTTTTACACCCGTGTTTCGAACTGTATTTTTCGACAAACTGTGCGAGAAAGTGGAAGATCAGTGCGGAAATAGTACTTTATGACACTGCACGTGGACGATGTTATAAGTCCTTCGTAACAAAACTACCCGTCCGCACGCACTGTCATACAATATTTTATGTTACGAGTGCTCAAAAATCATGTTCAAGTTGCGATTTTTGGGCACTAGTAACATAAAGACACTTTTTCGCACAGCGTGTCGAAATTCTAGATTTTGCACCGAGTTGATGGGGTTGGAGCTTGCTTCTGAGTGATTGGTTTTCGTCCTGAGCCGCAGGCGAAGATCGAAATAATTACTCGGAAGCGAGAGACCTCATGAACGAGTTGCGAATACTATTTTTTAAAATTTCGTAAGCACCCAAAAATCGGAAAATTGCAAAAAGACTTCTTTGGCCTGTCTTGCCGCGGTAATAAGACAGAATTTTCGATTTTTGATCTAATTGTCGTCAAAAAGACATTATCCTGCGGTCAAATGACAAAAATTATTCGGAAACCTCATTTGGTCTGGAATTTCACTTCAGATTTCGAAGGATCAGATTCACATCGAATATATACAGGGTGTCCGAAAAGTAAGTACCCCCGCCCCCTAATTTTTTCAGAAATCGTTGGGAATCGGGAAAAACCCCGGAACACGTGTCCGCTCATTTTGAGGGGGACATCCGATGGTGGCCTTGTTTTTCACCTTAAAGGTCATTCTCAAGGTTTTCATTTGGAGGTCAACTGGATTTTTTTAAATAGTAACATCTACTTTTTGACCTCGGATTCTGAGAGAACATGAAAAATGATGAAACTTTTGTTTGAAACTTTTTTTGATCCGACTTGACCTTGACGAGATAAATGGAGGTCAGCACGGGTTTACGGTAACCGCTGTCGCTCCAAGAGTGAGCATTTTATCGAAAAATGTTTGGTATAAAAGTTGTTCATGATTACAGTAGAAAAGACCTAATGACCCGGTTTTCGACCATGGAGGTCATTTTTAAGGTGATTCGAAGGTCAACTCGATTTTTCCAACGGAAACACCTACTTTTTATCTCGCCAAGGTCAAGTCGGGTCGAAACAAGATTCAAACAAAAGTTTCATCACTTTTCATGTTTTTTCAGAATTTGAGGTTAAAATGAGGTGTTTCTATTCGAAAAATCGAGTTGACCTTCAAATTACCTTAAAAATGATCTCCAAGGTCTGAAACAAGGTCATTAGGTCTTTTCTACTGTGATCATGAACAACTTTTATCCCAAACATTTTTCGATAAAATGCTCACTCTTGGAGCGATAGCGGTTACCGTCAACCGTGCTGACCTCCGTTTAACTCGCCAAGGTCAAGTCGGGTCAAAAAAAGTTTCAAACAAAAGTTTCATCATTTTTCATGTTCTTTCAGAATCCGAGGTCAAAAGTAGGTGTTTCCGTTTGAAAAAATCCAGTTGACCACCAAATCACCTAGAAAATGACCTTCAAGATAAAAAACAAGGCCACCATCGGATGTCCCCTCAAAATAAGGGGACACGTGTTTCGGTGTTTCGGGTTTTTTCCCGATTCCCAACCATTTCTGAAAAAAATGGAGGGAGGGGAGTACTTACTTTTCGGACACCCTGTATGTTTGGATGATCTTGCATAGTGATATCTTGCATAGTCAATCTGTGAATGAGACCAAAAGGAATATGAAGATCGACTTCCTTGTGAAATCCCTCAACGGATTCTCTTGACTTTAGTTGAAAAATTATGTTGAGGATATTCCAAAATATGTCCTACAAGAATATCCCAGGTTCACTCAGCTCTCACTTTTTCGACTTTCCGACCCGACGTGAATTAACATAGAAGAAGCCAATAACCGTTTATCAAATCTCATAGACAACGTATGAACAAGTTTCTGATGATCATCTTACCAAGCACAACAATGTGAGAAAGATACTCCGGTGGCAATGAATAAAGTTGTTTCCTATTCTTCACGCCATTGCACTTGAGCAGTCTGATTTCTCTATTGCTCGTCCTAACCGCCTGAACCGTCAGCGGCGGCAGCGACGGCTGCTGTTGCTGTTGTTGTTGCATATCTCTTTGCTGTTGCAACTGAAGCTGCTGCTGCCGCTGCTGTTGGCCAGACGGTGGCGGAGGTGCTCTTCTTTGTTTATTGCTTTGATGCTGTTGACGTTCCTGATGAACTGGTCTACGCTCGTGTTCCTCAGCCGAAGTAACATCATCACCATCTTGATCATCCACAACACCCGAATCATCCATTGAAGACTGTTGATTACTATTGTTACTAGCTTGGCGTGATTGCAACATATTTCGAGGTGCCAGCCTGTGAACAACATTGCTAGCCGCCTGCGGCTGTTGATGTGGATGATGCTGTTGATGTTGATGATGTTGTTGAGGTTGATTGGACTGATCTGGATGAACATCATTTTCTTCTTGGGTTGGCTGAAGTTGATCGGGATGTTCGATTTGAGCGTTTGGTTGGAGCGGCAGGTGCGATGGGCGAACGCTTGAATGTCGTGGGCTTGGACTTGGACTTGGTGTTACTGATCTGTGGTTGAAAAAATAGTGGTATCTGGTCATAAGATGCTTATTAGGATTCTAGGATGTCTTTCCGGCGAAAATTGGATACACTTGCGAAATCTTTTGAGTCTAACAAAATTGGGAGTTGTTACAGGAATTACATCCAACAATTGACAATCATTTGTATTATGGGGTTTTCAGGAATGTTACTGTAGGAGGGAACACTGTCGTGCGCGCTTATTTTAGATCTTGAGGTTTTGTTGGTGACCATTACACATAAATATTAAATACAGATTTTATACACGAAAATATTAAATATGAAAAATTATCAGGTACCAAACCATCTGAGATTAGGTTTGCACGAAGATTTTTAACCCGTGAAGGGCACTATGGGTGGATCCCACCCCTACTTTTTCCGGCGCTTGATCAAGCCCCTTCAACTTTTGAAGATCGGACTTGTGGCACCATGAAACATTACTTCGGATACGAGACTAAATGTTGCATGCATCGGAGTAGATCACCAAGGCCATCAGAGTACCACAAGCAGCTCGGCAAGCAGTGGTTTTCAGTGAATTTCAGACATCAAAGTGTCGATTTTATGGAAAATCTCAAACTTAAAAAATTTTTTTCTGTTAAATTTCAGGCCGAATCCTTAGAAACGCCGAGTACGATCCATTAGATAACCAAATAGTGATGCCAAAGTTGATATAAGTGGAAGATTTAGGCCAATACCTTGATATCCTAGTAAGAGCTAGCGAGAAACCTCACTGGGTGAGATACACCCCATGTGCGCCCTTTAATGAAGTCGAACAAGATGAGTCATCGACTCTTGTAGCCATTTGAGCATACAAATTTGAGCGTAAGATTTGATGAATTTCGTTGTAGTATATCATATATTATATTCTGTGATTTTTTTATCAGCGAGAATCAGTAGAATGATTCCTGACTCATTCGATCCGACTGGTATACTAGACAAAGCCTCATGAATATAGCGGTAGGCACCACGAACGGTACTAATGAGGGTTTGTCAGACTTCACCGACTGTGGCCAAAGTTTGTTAAGTGATTGATCACGAGATTTCTCTGTTTGAATCTCGCTACATATAAAGAATCACAGCGTTCCGAAAGGGTTTTTAACCAACCCTCTCTTCCATGGACTGTTAAAGAGGGAAACACAGATCGGCTGAACAATCATTACACCAAAAAACAAACATTACCAAGGGGAGACCGTTTACAAGGGAGTCTGAATTTGGAAGTTTCGATTGCATAAGTCATGGCAATTTCGAAAGCATTACGAATGGTTTCTCGTGATACGCCATGATCTTTTAGTTGAAGGCAATCGAAAAATCTATTTGTAGTACACAAAAATAAAAGTTGAGTACACCTCTTGCCATACAAAAACACATCAATATATCGACAACTTTCAAGTCTAGGTAGCGGAATACATGTTATCCAAAAAAGATGATGCAAGATCATACGTTCCCATAAATCTATACAAAAATTTGGAGATTTTCACAGGTAGACACGAATACGCCCGCGTGCACGGTTACGTACTGTGGTTTGATTGTATTTCTTATCCCGCGATCCCATAGCATCTGATGTCTTGGCTTCCCGAGTCTCCTAAGAAATAGATTGACTAATTTTATCAATCCATCAAAGTTCACATGAAAGTCTTCGAATTAAGAAGTAGGACCCGTTTCACCGAACGATTTTTAATGTCGAAATACATTAGCTCAAGATCCTTCACAGTTTCGGACCAGAGCAGCATAAGCCCATCTCAGACCCTCAAAAATCATTATGGTATTCTGGGGTGTCTTTATCGGTCATCACTGTCCGAATCCCAACATCATCCAAAGTAGAGTAGGATTTTTTGACACGAAGGTGGGAAGTTTGGTCACGCTTTTCGAGTGATTATTTTGGTCCGAGCCGTGCCGAAATTCGAAACTATCACTAGTAAAGCAAAAAACTGTACACGCCCAAGTGTCATTACGGAAATACGATTTTCAATAGACTGAGCGTGAAGTCGATCTGAAATCCATTTTTATGATTGATAAAAATAGTACGTATAGGTGAAAGCAAAAAAAAATGAAATCCATGTAAAAATCAATGATGCAATGATGATGGATGCAACAGTTGGAAAAATAGGGAATAGTTTGATGCACCGGATTCTCTGGGGCGGGTTTTCTTCTCCACAAGGAAGTTTTCCGATGTCCCACAGGCTAATCAATCCCGCGTGAATGTGGATGGTTTTGTCCAAAAACACGCAACGCTGGACACTAACAGGGCCCAAGAAGTTTCGTAATAAGGTAAGTGTACCCAACTTGCCTCTGTACCCAACTTGCCCCCATATGCCGATCTCAGGAATGGGCGCTCGTTGACCTTCCCGCAATTTTTTTTACGTTTGTTATGTTAAAATATGAGAAAATACGTAGTTTTCATCGACCCCGGATCATTTCTGCGTTCTCCAAAAAATATAAAGCGAGTTTTCCATTTTTCGTGTTTGCACGGCTAAGAAATCACCGAGGAAATCACGTTCACTAAAACCGGTGCCAATTTATTTTTATTCGACCAATCTTGACATACCTTAGCGCATTCGATTCCTTGTCTCAATACCTTCAAAATCCGCTCTTCAGGGTTCCAGAACTCTGATTTGGAGCGATTTTATGTACAAAACACGAAGATGGTTTGAGAATCAAGAAGGCCGACATCGGAGTGTACCCAACATGCCTCCATATGGTTATCTCGGAAAGGCGTGCAGTATGGCTTTTTTTACCACTCAGAACGTGTTTATCACGTCAAAATAGGTCGGAAACGATGTCTTGGGCCAGCTCAAAGCTACAAATGTCGCTGCACGGTGATCAAAACGGATCAAAGCGATTTTATTCACTTCATCGCCGGATTACATTGTTTTAAATGATGGGGGCAAGTTGGGTACACACTTTTGTAAACTCTCAAAAATCACCTTTTGGGAGAATTCAAACAGCTCGGCTCCACTATATCCAAATTGGACGTATCTTAGCTCATTTTAAAGGTCTTGAGACAAGCTTCAAAATGAGTTAAAGTACGTTGGAAAATATTGAGATTAGCCAGAATTATCAAGAAAATGGCTTAATGGGGGCAAGTTGGGTACACTGACCTTAGTTTAAAGAGTTCTGATATCTGGAAAACATTAGATAGCACCTCGAGTGCCCATCACCGTGTCTAAGAGAGTGAAGAAAAAAGTCTTCTCAGAAAGTAACCATCAATAAAAACAGCCTTCAAAATACCAAAGTAACATTTTAAACTACCACAATAGACCTTCGTCTTTCTATTTCGGATATGTTCATACATCACCTTGTTATTGGCCGAATGCGAATTTTTCCGTGCTTACAAGTTTCTTACAAGACTCGATTCATGAATTCACAATCACTTGAATCCTCACCCCCTAGTTCAATTCAAAAACCCACGAGACGTCAAGCATCTACTATACATGGAACCAGACTGCTCACTCCATTCATCGAAATTTGTGCAAGCAAAGCGAGCCGTCAAATTCGAGAATGCAAGCCCTCTCTCACGCTTGTCGTCAATAACGGAGTCGCAATGCGAGAGCTACCAGGGCAATCGATAATCGCTCACCTCCTCAGTGCAAAGCGTAATGTTCGACCCTAGAGACGCATTGTGTAACACTACTATATACTCCATACACATAGGTCACGTGAATCTATACAACCCGAAAAAGCGCCCCGCACGTTCGAGATCGACGATAATCGCTACATTCCAGCCAGACCCTTATACCCATACCAGACATACCTCTCCGCACGCTTGGATGGAGCATTGCATCGCTCGGCGCCGCCGTTCGTCTGATCCAATATGCATGCGATCGGGAAAAACAGCAAGCCCGGGCCTGATACGATGCGGATGCGCTACTATGTACGACGAGACTGAATGAAAGATTGAGTAAGCGTGGCTTCTCGGGAAATTGGATAACGCGAGAGCCGTTGCTGCCGAACGTATTGGTAGTTTTCGTATTATGAACACAGAGCCATGTGGATACCGGCGTGGCGTTGCTGGTATTAAAGCTTCGTGTATGTACATTTCGAGTATTTGCTCAAGAGTGAGGTGAACGAGCTGTGGATCGATGTTATCAACGAATCCATCCTCAAGTTTGAATTTAATTAACCTAGTTCTGCATTTTGCGGCCGCGAGCAATTGTTAAACGCTACTTCTCAGAGTTGAACGAGCTAAACTTATTGGGCGTTCATAAATTTTCTTGCGCGATATCGGGTTTACTGAGAATCGTTTCGAGCAAATTCACAACGTCGTTGAGGCGATCAACACCACCGAGTTATTTTATTGGAGATTCAGACTTTGTGAACGGCCTTCGAGACAGCGAGTGGATGGATCTTGGAGCTTTGTCAACTTTATAAAAGTATTGAGAAATCTTTCGGACAGGGAGTGAACTTGCTGCGCTGTTAGAGTCTTTTCGTCTTTTCACGACTTACTTGCAAGTTAGATGGTTCAAGAGGTATTGTAACTTCTCCACTTCAATGTACTGGGATTTGTCGGAATTCTAAATTGGATCCCGGTACTTTGTTGATAACAGTTTTGATTCGAAGATGAAAGCTCATTTCATGATTTATTAATTCTGTCTCAGTCAAGATTTCCTATAAATTTGCTCATGAATGCTTTCATGAAATTTCCAACATTATTCACCAATTTCAGTGAACTGACATGACTATGATTTCACAGCTCATACGGAAACATAAGATTTCAGTGATGAAGTCGAGGAACAAAATTTTGGGATACGAATGTCTCATTAACTAGACAACAATCTTTGTGTGTATTTCTCGATTATAAACCGAATCTGCAGCGTGATTTGTACCTGCACGTCAGAATTTTTTTGATAGACAAGAGAACTCGATTTTAAGAGGTTTCTTTTGACCTAAACAAAAATTCTGACATAGTAGCTCAAAACGGAGCTCAAGATCGTGTTCGAACGATCATTCTGCGCCGAAATATCATATTTAATATTCTTCGCGCAAGCAAAAGTATTAAGATGGGAATTTTGAAACAGCAAGGGTTATCGCATGAAGAGGTGTTTTTAGACTTCAAAATGCACCTGTTGAAGCACCTGTGTTTGCGATAATTCTTGCTGTTGAAAAAATGTGGGGGAGAAAACTATCGCTTGCATAGTGTGCCCAAATATGCTTTCCTGATGCAAAAAGACCTACAAAATACGATCCCGTACTCTGTTTTGAGCTAGTAAGCCAGAACTTTGACCCAGATCAAGAATACCCCTTGAAAAGTGTTTCTTATGGATCTAGGAAAAAATCCTGACATGCACGCCCAGAACGGATTGCGGATTCGGTTTCTACGTGGAAAAATCCACAAGAAAATAAGAATTCAGCCAATAAGACCTCCCGACCCCGAAATTTTGTTCCCCAGTGTAATCAGGGTTGCGAAATATTTGCCAGACACTATTTTAAATTGGTATGGGTTTTCATTGATTAAATGTTAGCCGCTTCAGTATTCTAATCTAAGTATGATCAGGCTCTCAAATATTTAAACCGTATTGGTAAAATCATACATACGAATACAGTATCACCCTGACTTACGGTCGGTTTCTCACACCAAAGTCAAATCCCTTAACTATGCTAGCTCATAAATATCCACTCCGTCACGGTAAGCATAGACAAAAAAGTTGATGATAAGATATTGATAATTACCTGCGAGGATGAGAGCCATTTTTATCGTGATGGCCAACGCTACTGCGCCCGCGTTTTCTTCTACGAGTTCGTTTGCGCGAGTAGCTGCTCAGGAGGACGCCCTTTCGCGCATCTATTTTCTTTTGCTTTTCTTTCGTCAAGGTCTTGATGTTGATTTTGCTTGGATCGAAACTGAACGTCGAGTCCTCACGGTGGTCGGTCAGGTCCTTTCGCCTCTCCTGTAACAATTCAAAATTGTTTTCACTTTAGTTCACAGTCAACTTTGCTCTTCTGGATCCCTTCCTCGTGCAAAACCCTTCCGAGCTTACATTACGTGGGTAGCGTTTGTGTAACGATGTTTGCCCGTGGCTCCGCGAGAAACAAACGGTTACGTTAGCGCGGTGCACTTTGTGCAAGTTGTTGATGTCAATGGGTTTTGGGACGAAGCCAGTTCTGAACTGAGATTAAAGTAAGTTTATGGATGATTCATACTCGAAGACTAGGGACTGGATGGATATGAACTGTAAGATATATACTTGCGTAGATTAAATTGTAGTACATATTATCTAATGGTGCGAGTTGTCTGAATGACTGGTATATTGAAGATTGTGTCTAGAGACGTATTGAATATTTTAATCGATGAGGTAGGAAAAGGTGTATTATTTTCTCCCTCAATATTCATAGAGTTTTTTGCAATTCAACTAGCAGTTGAGAGATTCAGTTAATTGGTAGGAATGGGTCGTGGTTAGAGAATAATCCATCAGGTTGTTCGATGTCTGACTGAACGTACAGCTGTTCTACTCAAAAATTGAGAAATATGGTGTTGGACTTATTGATTTTGTGTCAGTTTCCAAAAATTCTTGGAGTGAGATGTACAATGGCCACTCAACTAGGGGATATAGGACGTGATTTTGGTATCATCTGGTCGTCTCTACATTTTATTCTGAGTCTCAAAAAATCATATTTAGGTGTATAGAGCATGAAAAAAAGCACGAGCATCGCGCCAAATGATGGGATTGGAAATTCCAAAACTTTACTCCTCTTCAAAAAAGTAAAATTATACTCTTTCCACAGACAGGATTGGGCTTATATCATTACTGTGGATGGTTATTGATTACCTCACACTCAAGAAGCATGAAATCTCATCTAAGATTGCGGATGTTGTTCTAGAATTCATTTTAGTTCTCTTGTTCAAGAACGAGTCTGATTCCTCCGTTTACTACCTCAAGAGCAATTACACGCAAAACAGGCCTACGTAAAAGGGTCATGTCTTCTATTGTTTTTTCTCCTTCTCATTAACGCATTTCCAACCTCTTTTCGAGGTTATTCTGCGAGACCTACAGTTTAAGGTGGGTTCCGAACCATCGAAGCCACCGAGAAGCACTCATGAAAGTTCACATTGGTGCCGGCTGAGATTCGAACCCGAGCCTTCTGCGTTGAAGGCAAGGACCTTATCCATGAGGCCGTGGTGGCTTCCTTCGACTGTTTTTTTGGCTTTTTCATTTGATTCTATGGTACAAAATATGAGCTTTTCACCACCCATGAGACCCCATAAAATTTTTCCAGGTATCAGGGGTACATATTAGTTAATCCTTTTCAATTATCTTCAACAACAAAATTTCGGTCTTTTTTCAATAAAATTCAGATTTCTCGAATCACATGAGGAATTCGGGGATGCGGTTTGCAGCATTCCAAAGCTCTTGAAGAAACCTATCGAGATCAATCCTGTAGAATTGATTTCGAGGCTGTGGGTGGCTCCAGTGGGCAAGAAAATGAAAAATACAAAAATATTAATTTTTCAAAAAAACAATTTTTTTATTCCTTGAAAATTCGATATTTGATGTAAAATGTTGTGTTCTTTCAGAAAAAAGTAGTCATGAACATTTTTTTGCATCCTTAGTTCTGTTCTTGCTATTTTCTGCAAATCTGTCCTCTACGCGATTGAAAATCGTCTGTTTTCTGCGCATGCGCAAGAATTTGGATTCCAGAGAAACCAATTTCATTGGAAAGCCAAGAAAAAAATGACCACTTAACGAAGTCCATCCCATACATTTGGACCAGAGTTACAACGTCGAAGGCTATGGATCCCAGGAGGTATGTCGAAGGTACCGGAGGGAGTAGACGAGATCCGCGCAGCATGGCGTCCACCCCTTCGCACCGAAGCTGAGGCTTCATCATCCATACGTTGTAGCCCCGAACCCAGTTGATAGAATGGACTTCGCAAAGTGATTATTTTGAAGAAAATTTTCTTGGCTTCCCAAAGAAATTGGTCAATTGGTTTCATGAATCCGAATTCCTGCGCGTACGCAGAAAACAGACGCTTTTTAATCGCCTAGAGAATAGATTTGCTGAAAATAGTAAGCTTTAGGACGCAAGAAAAATATTTGCAGAAAATGTTCAGGACTACTTTTGCTTTCTCTAAAGAGAAAGCTTTGTTTTCGACACAGCAAATTTTTGATCAATTTTTTCATTCAACTCAATATTTTCTTCAACATAATTCATCTTATCACAAAAGTGCTTCAACCATCTTATTCCTCTCGCCAAAATCTAACGATTGTAAGTAACACTTTTCCCCTTATAATCCTCAAAAACCCCCCAGTGACTCATCTCTCCGGCCCTTTGTCTGTGTCTGTGTGTGTGTATGTGTGTTGTTTTTTTTTGCGCCACGCTTTCTCTTCTACACTCCACTTTATCGATTATTGCTTTTCCACAAGTTGTCTAGAATCACTCAGAGATGAGACCAGTAATTTGCCTGGTCTCCTCTCCAAATCGAATCTGATTTAAACGTTTTTTGAGGTAAAATCGCTGAAATTGTGTACTTTCATACTAAAATATCTCTTTCTAACTTCACCTTACCCCAATTTTGATTACCTAGGCTATGGTTTTTTTGGCTCAATCTATCTTTTGGTTAATACCGAAATTCCATTCAAACTCCATCAACGTAAATTTTTATTAAAAAACCGAAATTTCCAACAAAAACAGCAATTTGAGCATGTTTAGACCTATTCTATCAAAATTCTGTTTCAACCAAATTACACGTTTTGCTAAAAAAACCTCACTTTAGGTAGCCCAAATCCCGATAACTATTTTCCTCACAAAAATAACTCAAAATATACAAAAATATTTTTTTCAATATTCATACTTTCCTCATATCTCTCCTCTAAACTACTTTATTCAAATTTTACTCAACTAAGTTGATATTCTTTCATCGTTCTAAATCGATTGGTTGATACCGAATTTTCTCAAAATCCGTTTTAATACATTCAAAATCCGATTTATTCCCGAATAATCCAAATTTTTTCAAAATCCTCCATTTTTATAATCCTTACACTAACTATATCAAAATTTGCCCTGAACCATACTACATATATTCCATGGAAAACCCTAGTTTAGGTCATCTGAATTCCCCTAAAAGGCAATCTCCTTATAATAACTCAAAATATTAGAAGGAAATCGCATCTAAAATTCATTTTCCGCTATTACCCACCCCCTAAACTAATATATACAAATTTTACTCAACTAAGTTTATACTTTTTCATCGTTCTAAATCGATTAGTTGATACCGAAGTTTTCAAAATCCTTTTAAATACATTCAAAATCCAATTTATTCCCGAAAAATCCAAATTTTTTTTCAAAAAACTCCATTTTTATGATCTTTTCACCAACTTTACCAAAATTTTCCCTCAACCAGACTGCATATCTTCCATGAAAAACCCCAGTTTAGGTCATCTTAATTCCCCTGAAAGTGAATCTCGTGATAATAACCCAAAATATTAGAAGAAAATTGCAGCTAAAATTCATTTTATCCTCATATCTCCCTCTACAACTAATCTATCCACCTTTTAATGGACTAGAGAGATACTTTCCCCTCATTCTACATCGATTGGTTGGATCCAATCATTGGATTGTGAGTGTGATATGAAATGCAATTAAATTAGATTAAAAAATAAAACTATTTTGTAGGAATCCCAATCATCGTTTTGGAATTTGATCAGTTTTGCGAATTTCTCATTAGTTTCAGTGAACCTCTTAAACTATTTCGCTAAGAGAAAGCATTCTGCTAATCTCATTTAGCAGCGTATTTTCTGAAAGAACACAACATTTTACACCAAATATCAAATTTTCAAGGAATAAAAAAAAATGGCTTTTTGAGAAATTAGTATTTTTGTCTCTTTCATTCTCTTGCCCACTGAAGCCGCCCATAACCATGGATTCAATTTTACAAGATTTTTTTGGTAGGTTTTTTCAAAACCTCTCGAGTGCCGCAAACCGCATCTCCGTATTTCTCATGTGATTCGAGAAATATGAACTTTATTGTAAAATACCCAAATTTTGTTGTGGGAGATGATTGAAGAGGATAAATTGAAATGTCCTCCAGATACCTGGAAAATTTTTATGGGGCCCCATGGGTGGTGAAAAGTCAAAAAGACGATGAAAAAGACAGAAGACAATCTATGTAATGGCCCTTTCTCGTTGGTCTGTTTTGCGTGGAATTACTCTCTAGTTAGCCATGGTCATATCAATATACAGATAATATAATTTATCATCTTAGACAAGGTCTAATGTTCTGGGGAACAATGTTGAGTTTGCGGGACGATGAACTAATAACGTTCAGGGCCGATTTGGGATCAAGAGGTCGGACCCCTCTGGATTTGCTCGGGAATTGAGGGACCGGTGAGTGCAGTTAATTTGAGTAGAAACATACTCCTTTTCGATTCAAATTCAATGTTTAAATCCCAAGACTCGGAATGAATCCTCATTCAGAAAAGATGATTTCATATTTTCATCGCCGGAGGAAAATCATTTTCTGCAAAAATGAGTCTCCAATTCGTAGTGATTACAGAGCGGATACTATTTTTTCTAATAAACCAAGGTATCGAGGTTAAAAAAGATGAGCTGTTTAGCTCTGCGTCGATGTTGGGATAATAATACTGACCTCATTCGTTATTTCTGCCTCTTCTTCGTAGCTTAACGCAACAACGGCAAGCATGAGGTTGATGAGGTAGAAAGAACCAAAAAACACGACCACAGTGAAGAACGTGACGCTTATTGGACCACAAGCTGACAAGACCTGAAAATATGTAAAAATTTGCGTTTAAACAAGGTTTCCTTCAAAGAATTCAATACAAAAATTCACGAGAGTTTGTAAAAGACATTAATTCGTACGTTCAATAGTTCGCTCGTCTTATTACTTTCAAAAACTGAGGAAATAAATCATTATTGGCTCCGATTACAGAATCAACTCAATTATAGCCCCCGACAATCGCCAACAGTCACACATTGATGAAATTCAATACTTGATGAAACACAAAGGAAGCACCAAAGTACCAAATGAAACCCAAGACCCGTAGCTTCTTCATCTTGAACGAGGAAAGTAGGAAAACTTCACTCTTTGGAATAGTGAGTGACAGCTACTCTCATAATATTCGGACACGGCGCGGCGGGGTAAACATCCGTCCATGTATTAGTAGCTCGGTATGAGCTCGGCAATTCATCACTCATGCAAACAAAATGAGAGCATCGGTGACGAGCTCGATCTATGGGCTTTGTTATATATAATAGACTTCTTAATTGGCATCGAGACAAAAGCAACGACGAGTATACACCCTGAGGGGGAACATTGATGACGACGACGACGATAGGTCGTTATCGGCGGCGACGAAGCGTCTCTCTCACCTTGTCGTATACGTCCTCCCAGTAATCGAGCGTGATGAGTTGGAAGGTGGTTAGCATCGACCAAAGGAAACTATCAAAGCTTGTGTAGCCATGATTTGGATTTGGACCCACGCATAGGCACGTGTAGCTTTCGTTGCAGTGCCTGAAATGAAATTTTTGTTTTTAAAGGGGTTAGTTGGGTTTAGAGGCCTGTTGGAGCGTGTGGCAATGACATATTTTATCGTGAAAATCGACCAAGATGACAAATTTTGGGATAGGGTAGATAGTTTCATGGGGGTTTCGAGTTAATTCAGACGAAAGAATTCTTGATGGCGATGATAATTCAAGAGATGATTAATTCACTGAAGTTCGATGGAAAAATTCCGTGCATATTTACTCCGTACCTCAAAATACAAGTATACAAAAAATCGGAGAATGCTTAGTATCCCATGAGAAAAATGACATAATATGTCTTATTAATATCACAAACTTTTGGATGTTACCAATTTCTATAGTTGTGACTTTCGGATTTACGGGAATTTACAATCGAGTTGAATTATTTAGATGCATGACAGAAATGTTTTGCTCATTCAACTTCCTTCATCTACGCTGCTTTATTTCATAAATATCCAATTTAGTTCACAATAACGGATGGTGAAAAGTTGCATGCATGAGGAATTTGCAGTCCGTGTCACGATAATACGAATGCTTTCCAATTGGAATAATCCACACGCGCGAGGAATTTCCAGTATAATCATTGTTTTAGCTCTCAAGCTGAAATCATTTCGAGCTTTGTATGCGCACTCAATTTCAATCATGATACATTAACAATCGGCCTCGAGTGGGAATCTGCAGTAATTATTCTGGATGGTTATTCCGAGTCGAATGACGGAAGAGTATTTTTTGGTCAAATGCCGAGAAACTCATTTCATGGGTTAGTATTCCCTGAATTTCCATGAACACAATTGATATTCATAATTTACAAAATTTACAGCAGAATACAGGAGATTTGAGCTGATTGCAGATTGGACAAAATTAAATTCTGAATTGAGGATCAATCGCATGAGCCGCGATGTGCAAATGTATTTTGGGACGCATGGCTGACCATACGTGGACTTACACTACTGTGACGTACGTCACTTCGCGCCGAACCTCGAATAAGTGTGACGCGGGCGTCTTCAAATTCTATATCACTGTAGATGTGAGTTGATGAGACGATGGAAGAATAGGCGGTATAGTTCAGTTGTGACGGCCGAGTCAGTCCGTTTTCCTCTCTTCCTGGACTGAATATTGTAATAATAACATTTTATGTTATAGCACAAGCACGTGAAGAGTTGCTGCATAGTAAAAGCAGGTAAGAGGGAGAGAGACAGAGAGATGGCACCGTGGTAGGGCCCGTGCGCCCCTTATTTTGAACCGTCCCTGGCGCAAGCCAATGCTGCTCCGGCCAGCAGCATTTTGCTATACATTCCGTCGTGTCGTTTTGGAGCGCTCGCACGCGCCTATCGAGCTCATCGTGCGCGTTGTCCACGCCGCCCGGAGCCCGCCCTTGGCACGATTTAGCCGGTTCTCCGGTGCGTGCATTTTATATACTCTGTGCCGTGGTCTACGACAGAAATCACCATCGTCTGGGACAATTGCGAGATGCCTGATCGCCGTGAGCTGCGAGGGCCGGTGCCCGATCTTAGGTCGAGTGACCATCCTGCGTCAAGGCCATTTATATTGTAAGTGCCTCTCGCAAATCTCTCTCTCTCTTCTTTCCGGGCTTATAGATCGTATTTTCCCAAATGTGCCCTAAATAGCCGTGCTCGGGCTTGATTCGCCCGAACGGTCAGCGGACCGATTTGTAAATAGTTTTTCTTGAATATATGCCCTTTCATGCTTAATTTTAATCGAGTGTGTGCTCATTCAGTGCTCCCCTTCCCTGATTTCTTGAACAATCACAGCAATTGCTCACTCCCTGAGCTTCTCAAATGAAAGCAGGCTTTGCCTGCAAGTGACGAGTCACCAAAACCATCACACAGTGGTTAGGAACCTTGGCTTCTGCAAAGAAGGTCCAGGGTTCGAATTTCTGCGATTTCCATGTAAGATCGATCGCTTATTTTTCCACAAATCTATCGACTCTCCACGAATTGCCTTGTGACACTACTGCTAGAATGACCACTGTCTCAATGATTTGGACTCTTTAGCAGAATAATCAATCAATTTTTATCAACCAGGTAATCGAAAAATATTCATAATGTCAGGGTAAAAAAGTACTTTGATTTTTAACCCTTAGGAAAAAAAATTCGTCTGGCAGAAAGTCTGGCAGAATAAGTCTGGCTTTTGGTCAGTCTTGGCGGACGGAGCGAGACTTTTTGGTCTTGGAGGAAAAGGTCTGGTTGTCAATGCCAGATCAAGATAGTGACTATTCCCGAGACCAAATGGAATGCTCTACATCTGGAAAACATTTACAAGTCATTTCCAGAAATTCTCTCGAATCAATGGTGGTCTGGCTCATTCGAAAAAATTCATAGTTGATCTTGTAAAAAGTCTGGTACACTATCCCTGACTTGATTCCGGACCAATCCCAAGATGGAAATCTTGCAAAAAGTATCGGAGGATGTCTGAAAAATTTCCCCAGACCAGACGCGAGAGGTTTTATTATCAACAAGAATCTGGTAATTTTTGCCAGATCTCGTTGTAGACAAACAAGAACGTTATTTTGCCTTTTAAGAGTGTTGTAAGAATCTGGAAAATTTTGCCAGACTAAATGCGAGAGTAATTACTGAACTTGAAAAGGCTTGCCCAAATCTTCAGACTTTATCCCAAACGAGTTGGGAGGATAAATTTTTCTTCAGCAAATAACGCTAATAAAAACATCACTGATGGTGAAATATGAATAATTCTTGTAGAAACTTTGACTGTAGTTCATAGTTGACAATATCATTTTGCCAATCTACAAGCCAGTACTCATCAACATGAGGTATTTTCGAAGGTTTTCATAATACAGCTAGCGTGACGATATATCAATTCATAGTAGTGTTTTTTCAATCAGTGCGATGAGCATTTGCAGCTCTCAGATTGAATCGGCCAACTCCTCCGGTTGATACAACATTTACTAAAACTTGGGGGAAAACGGTGCAAACATAACCATCTTGCACTCCTCCTGCAACAAAGAAAAACGATCCACAAAGAATCACTCCATTTTTCAAAGATTATCCGCGTCAAGTCATGATAAACGGACACAAAATGAGAAAAGAAACGTATAGGTCGCACTACACCAACACGTAATGGAGGTTATTGTCTGCTCGCCCAAATTGAATCAACATTTGATCCAAATCAGTATAGGAAAACTTGAGGAACTTATCTGATCATTGGAATCCGATCTTGCTCTAGCTTGTGAAAAATCCTGCATTCGTTAAGTAGATTCATTGAATTCATAATTTAAAACACTTTGAAGAAACAGCTCCGTCTATACTTCTTCTCATTTCAACGGCACTAGTTTATTATTGATGTTTAAGCGAGTGAAGTGTGCGACAGAATAGGTAAAAGTAAACACTTATGTTTTCAAACCAAGGATATCAGTGCCGAGAACGTGAACATTTTTTCTTTCAATACAATTATGCATTGATGATCGCCCCGCATGCAGAGCAGAGGAACCTGCCAAAAACTGGTGCCTAATTCGAGTCCCATGATCAGATAAGTTCCTCAAGTTTTTTCATACTGATTTGGATCAAATGTTGATTCAACTTGGGCGAGCAGACAATAACCTCCATTACGTGTTGGTGTAGTGCGACCTATACGTTTCTTTTCTCATTTTGTGTCCGCTTATCATGACTTGACGCGGATAATCTTTGAAAAATGGAGTGATTTTTTGTGGATCGTTTTTCTTTGTTGCAGGAGGAGTGCAAGATGGCTATGTTTGCACCGTTTTCCCCCAAGTTTTAGTAAATGTTGTATCAACCGGAGGAGTTGGCCGATTCAATCTGAGAGCTGCAAATGCTCATCGCACTGATTGAAAAAACACTACTATGAATTGATATATCGTCACGCTCGCTGTGTTATGAAAACCTTCAGTACTGGCTTGTAGATCGGCAAAATGATATTGTCAACTATGAACTACAGTCAAAGTTTCTCAAGTTTCAAGTTTTTTTTCATCCTCCCAACTGGTTTGGGATAAAGTCTGGAGATTCGGGAAAGCCTTTTCAAGTTCAGTAATTACTCTCGCATTTAGTCTGGCAAAATTTGCCAAATTTTTACAACACTCTTAAAAGGCAAACTAACTGTCTTGTTTGTCTAAAACAAGATCTGGCAAAAATTACCAGATTCTTGTTGAGAATAAAACCTCTCGCGTCTGGTCTGGGAAAATTTTCCAGACATCCTCCGATACGTTTTGCAAGATTTCCATCTTGGGATTGGTCCGGAATCAAGTCGGGGATAGTGTACCAGACTCTCCACAAGATTAACTATACATTTTGTCAAATAAGCCAGACCACCATTGATTCGAGAGAATTTCTGGAAATGACTTGTAAATGTTTTCCAGATGTAGAGCATTCCATTTGGTCTCGGGAATAGTCACTATCTTGATCTGGCATTGTCAACCAGACCTTTTCCTCCAAGACCAAAAAGTCTCGCTCCGTCCACCAAGACTGACCAAAAGCCAGACTTATTCTGCCAGACTTTCTGCCAGACGAATTTTTTTTCTCGGGAGAGTACCGGTATGACGCCATATGGCGTCATGACTTCACGGTCTGGTCGTTCCAACTAGAACAGAAAACTTCCCAATGCAATCTAGGTACTTCTATTCGTCTTAGAAAGAGGAAAATTTTCCGTACTTGAAACCGGTAATAGATTCATTTGGATTGGGACTATGACCATTTGAAATTGGGTATTTCTCACTAGATTCACTTTGGTATACCGATCACCGCAGCTTTGACATCGCGGTGTACTGTGAAGTTCTCTTGTTGTTTTGATCAATATCTTCAAATTTCATATGAAGATCTTAGAGCTCATCAAAGAGGACCTATAAGATTCAGCAGCTCAAAGTGAGCGCATGTTCCCCTCAGCCACCCCTGTGCACGCTAGACGGGCCTATTTTTGGGTGATTTTCGGAAGGCCACTATATCAAAATCAAGCCAAGTTCACACATGCAACTGATAACATCTTGTTTGTCTTTGAAAAAACTTCAATTTCCGTTTTTGAACGTCAAAATCGACTTATAGGGACCTGAGATAGAGCCATCCAAAGTATACAGTGCATTATAACATGGGCCGCTACCGCTGAAGACCAGCATGACGCCATATGGCGTCATGGTCTGATCGACCAACATCCACCTTGGATTTGGACATACATAAGGGTCATGTAGGCACTTTGATTAGGGATTTCGGCGCTTTCTGATTTTCTAAAATGTCGGTACTCTAAGGGTTAATCGACTCTAAACACCAGGGAATAAAATCTTCTCTCGTGGAATCGGTTTCGTAACAGACCAGCATCTCAGCCATAAGATCAGATTATTCATAGAAACTTCAATACTCAACTGATGAACCATCGAGTGGAGTGGATTTTTCTAGGCTAAAATCTCGGCCACCATTTATGCTCTTGTCACACTGTTAGAATTTCACAAAATTAATTACTGCGCTGCTCTCATTCTGCATCTGATCATTCTGAGTCTTGACTCTCGTTCAAATAAAAAACCCTCCGTTGCGGTTTGGGGATCCAGCTGTCGGCGAGGATTCTGACCTCGTAATTGAACCCCGAGGCGAGAGAAAATGGATAAATAAATCACGTAACCGTGACTCTAGTTCTTGGTTGCTCGACCCAACGCGGTGGTGGCGTTGGCGCGTAAATCATCGGTGCAGCCAATTGTCCGGAAAAAGTCGAGCTATACATGAAGTATTGCCACACGCTTCTTTGCGCTGAACTCAATTATATATACCAACCTGGCTCCGGTGACATTTCCGCAGATGATGGGTTCCTCATCCTCGTCGAACGCCCAGTTGGACGAATTCCAAGTCCACCTGTTGGTGAAGGAAGTGCAAAGTTAGATTGGACAGAGTGAAATCTTTTCATCCTTTATCTTTTGAACTAGATATGATTCTCGCGTTGCTGCATCGTTTCTTTTTGAGTGAATTTTTAATGTTGTAGTGAGAGCATGATTCATGAACTTGACAGCGATTGTTTCAGTTGTTCATTTGAGATGGATGGTTCCGATACCAAATTATAAAAAATTACGTTTCCCACGTTCAATTCTATCATCAGCTTACTCATGGGCAAAAATTTCTTCCATGGCTTCATTCATTCTGATGCTTTGAAAGAGATTCAGGAAAAATTGGGATTTTTCTTATTCTAAAGGAAAGCTTGATTGGTCCAGACTTTACTCTTTGTGCAGAAAATTCATTTTCACGAGCTTCTAGTCTAACTCGAAATTCATCATTGATGGGTTATGGATATGATTCTCTGTCGGTAATTCGTTCAAATTGCTGAACTCAAATATTCAACTCATCCTGGTCTGTCTCACACAAAGTCTTTGGAATCATTGGAGGTGAAATTATTTAATCTGATAGACACCAATTCAGAGTTGTGGGATTCCGTTTCAGAGTTCCTCCTTATTATAAAATATACTATGAATACTTCTATTTAATTATTAGGGGGTGTTTTTTCCTCCATGATTACAATACACATCCTAAGGGAGTCGAAAAAAGTTGAAAACTTACTCTCTCCAGTCGATCGACGTGGCATTGGGTTCCATGTGCTTAACACACTTATTTCTAAGCTCGCCCATGTAAACCTGCAGTGCAAAAAGGGCAAAGACCATAAGGCAGAAGATCGTGAGCGTCATTACCTCGGCGAGTTGCTTGAAGCTGTGCAGCAGAGCGTTGATGATGGTCTTCAGCCCTGAAACAGCCAACGAGGTTCTTGTTCGGTATTTGAGCACCCTTTTTTAGCTACAGAAATCGTGCTTGTTTCTTTCCAAAGGGAAAGCTCTCTGATAGCGACCCATCAAAGGTCGACTGCTCATAAATTTCTTTGATGTTTCCAAAGAAAATCTCCATTTTGAGATGGATAAGATAAGCTTTATTTCACCATAAAAGCAAAAACTCAATTTGAGAATTTCTGAGATAATTGTGATAGTTTAAATCGAGTGGGCTGCTTTTGAAATCAAATATCGAGAGCATAGAGATGTTTTCTGGATATCCTACATCAACTTTTTGAGTTATGCTCTGTGTGAAATTGCAATTTCCGATGCCACCCATTCCTTAACAAGCTGAGCAGATATATTATCCTAACAAGCTCGATTTGTAACTTGTGTACATTATGCTAATTTTCATGAAAAGATCAAGAGCAATTCTTCGTACTTCAATATTATTCATGCACAGTTGAGTTCACGTTGCTCCTCTAGATTGTGGTATTTGCATCATTTCTGGTACACACCATCAGAATAGTATTATACGCACCGATGGCGAAAAAGTCGCTTTACGCACGGTTGAGTTGCTTTACGCCCGAGGAGCGCAGCGACGAGGGTGGAAAGCAATCTCAACCATGCGGAAAGCATCACACGAGGGCGGAAAGTTCGCACGAGGGTGGAAAGCTTTCGCCAGAGTTGCGTATTGCATTTTTTATAATACTGACCGGAAAGTTGCTAACACGCAATTAACAAGCCCCAGATATTTGCGAGTAAGCAGCGCGCAAGGGCGGGGTAGGTTTGAGTGTAGTTAGAACATTTCACGGATATTAGTTTGTCCAAACTTAAGTTGATGGGAGCTGGGCTTATCTGAAGATCATTCTAATTTTACATGCGCTGAAACTCATTTCGTGATTATCGATGTGCTAGCAGCGTTAGAATGCGAAACCTCGTTTGATGTAATGTTTGGACCAGGAAAGTACTGTGTATCCCGATAGCGCATCAGATCGGGTACTGCGTTCATAGGAGTCGAGTATAATTAGTCGAGGGCGTGCGGGGGGCGGAGCGGGGTCCAGGGGTGCAACCCCTGGTGGGGGACCAGGGGGCGAAGCCCCCGGCGGGGTGTGTGGGGGGCGGAGCCCCCCACTTGACAAAAAATTCTGATATAAGTGCAATGCATCTGATGACAGCTCCAACCAGAGTTTGGGCCTAACTTAGTTCTGTTAGAAATTTTTTCAAAGGAGACGATCAATCAGTTGGCAATATTGGTGACCCTCTGTGATTGATGCAACCCTCCGTTCACGGAAATTCAAGTGACGGAGCTAGAAATATTCTCATTAGCTTTTGAGTGCATTCCACCGACGAGAAAGAGAGAATTCCGAGGGTTACTTCTTCCAGAGATGGTAAGATACAGTATTATAAACTGGCGAAATGATACAGTATTGAAAACTGGGATTGGAATTGGAGATTATCATCCATCATTGAGAAACGTTCAACATTCTCATTAGATCACTTTGAGGTAATCAACAATTGTTAACATTAACTTATTCAGGCACTGAATCCCGCTTTGTGATTCATACTAAAATTCCATATCTCGAGAGGAAAGTTCCTCTCATAACTCTCTCATATAATAGGTCGCGCCTCAACCTATCGGATGAGATTGACTAGTTTATTCCGATTGTGAGATCTGGAGAGAATAATTAAATGGAGACCAAGATTCCTCTTACGAGAATATGGTCCAAAGCGACACACAAATGAGAATTTCCATACTGTTGATTCAATAATATTCCTCGTTTTTGAAATACGAGCTCATTTCGAGATAAGAGAGATTGTCGCAAGTGCAATGGTTGTTATTAAACTCCTTGGGCGTAATAATTAGATACCGTTGGAAAATGGTCGGTGCATGACACCGGAATAGACGGGAAAGGGGAATGGAACGACAAGGGTGGCACCCACGTGAGCGCTATAGTTGCGTTATTGTGGGGAATTGAGGCAATGGGATTCGTCGACAAAAATGAACTGGAATTTTCTCCATTGGCATCTATTAACATCACGATTTTCTTTGGATTTATCGTAGTTCTGCAAATTTTCATAAATTCAGAAACGAGGTGTAAAGCAGTACAACCGTGCGTAAAGCAATTGCTTTACGATCGCTCGTGCGTAAAGTACTGCTTTACGCACGGTCACTGTGCTTTACGCATCAACTTTACGGTCAAGTATTATAAAAAAATTTCAATGCGGTCGTAGAGATCTGTACGAGAACTAAGCATAAGTCCATGTTCTCAGAATGAACTTACGCCCTTTGGTCTGACCACCACAGATGTGCAACGTAAGAAATTGGGAGAACCGATTCTCCCTCTGGAAGCCTTACGTAATTCATGAATAGCCCTTGAGAATCCCCGAAAGATTTCTCCCACTCCATTCAAAACGTTTGATCAACTCTCCCCAAAACTGAATCGCAAACTTCAAATAACCCTCCCTCAGACTGCCTCATGATATTCAAATTTTTGGACTTTATCAAATTAGTCTGATCATAGGATGCAAGCAAATCTTAGGCCACTCGCTTGTCTGGTTATACTTTGATGGAGGAGGTAACTTCCCTGACTGTACATGTACCTCTGAGAAATTCAACTTTGTACAGAGGTCGAAATTCATGATGCAAATTGCCACAGAGAATCGTCGAGTCCTCAACTATACTCAAGCGTTTGCTCTTGTACTGCTGCCGTGTAATTGTTTTGAGCTTATACTTGCAATGGTAATTTCGATGTGGCTCTAAGTGTGTACGCGGTCGTGATCTCTGTATCTCTTCAAAAGCCACAATATACCGTGGCACAGCTTGAGCGCGGTAATTAATGGGTTTTTCGCGCTCTGAAGCGTAAACAAGGCCTTCATCAAGAACCATTTTTTATTCCCTTATTCTTTATTTGAATTTGTACACTTCTGTACACAAAATGTGTCTACTTTTTTCAGTCTTGAAGTATGATTTTCAGAGGTTCAAAATGACTCACTTAACTTATACCGTGTTCCCGTATCTTTTCCCTCTTAAAAAAAAAAAGAAAATTCGGGATGTAGTACAGACATGGAGCAACGAGGGAAGATATTGGCTATGGGACATGTGAGTTTCAGCGCCTCCGAGCGGCGGAAAACGGCATTCCGCGGGAGGTAACATTCGAAGTTTTTGAACGTGTTTAGTGCGGGCTTTGTTCTTCTCATGCAAGTAGCTCAAAAACCGTAGCTCGGATGTGGCAACAGTATGCGAGGCGATTGTAGGGTTTTCGAAAACGAAGAGTTTGAGCGCTTGTGAGCCCGAATCCGAGCAGAATTGAGTAAACTAGAGCGAGTTGAAAATTTTGCCTAATGCTTTTTGCATGGGCTATGCGGTCACCGCTCAAGCTACTGATTCTGCCCGGACTCGCTCCGATATTTTTCTCGCTTCGGGCTCTGTGAATCCCTCAATAATGGTCTGATTGACATGTGTGATAGCTCAAAATTTTCGCAATTAAAAGTCTAGCAACTTTCTCCCTTACTCTTACGGGGTTTGAGTGACGGTTTCCTCAAAAATAAAGGTCAGAAATAGATAAGCAACAGAGCGGCGCGTGGCAGGGGTTTCCATTCATTTTCGAGAAAACCAT
The DNA here is from genome assembly GCA_029851415.1 of Eretmocerus hayati. Taxonomy (NCBI): domain Eukaryota; kingdom Metazoa; phylum Arthropoda; class Insecta; order Hymenoptera; family Aphelinidae; genus Eretmocerus; species Eretmocerus hayati. Next base: position 39,517,543 of record CM056743.1, on the reverse strand, counting down.
CACTCAAACCCCGTAAGAGTGAGCGAGAAAATTGTTAGATTTTTAATTGCGAAAATCTTGAGCTATCGCACATGTCAATCAGACCATTATTGAGGGATTCACAGAGCCCGAAGCGAGAAAAATATCGGAGCGAGTCGGGGCAGAATCAGTAGCTTGAGCGGTGACCGCATAGCCCATGCAAAAAGCATTAGGCAAAATTTTCAACTCGCTCTAGTTCACTCAATTCTGCTCGGATTCAGACCCACAAGCGCTCAAACTCTCCGTTTTCGAAATCCCTACAATCGCCTCGCATACTGTTGCCAATTCCGATCTACGGTTTTTGAGCTACTTGCATGAGAAGACCAAAGCCCGCACTAAACACGTTCAAAAACTTCGAATGTTACCTCCCGTGGAATGCCGTTTTCCGCCACTCGGAGGCGCTGAAACTCACATGTCCCATAGCCAATAACCAGTAATAAGTGGTGCTGTTCGGTTTTGTGTAAAGTACAGGTCTACGATGAAAAGTGTCTGTGTAGGTGAACAAGCGAATATAGTCAATGGCGTATAGCGTGACGTTTGTTTCAAAGCGAGCTCTCGTGGAATTTAGCTTGGCGCAAAACTAGTCCCTGTTGAGGAGTCGTTGTTTTTTTGCCTTCGCGAGAGTGGGAGGGAGGGGTAGAAAGAAAAAGCAAAGGAGAGGGCGAGAGGCCTATGTAATTTAATTATGTCGGTCACTTCGGTTGGCTCAGGGCGTCTTGGACTGCCGCAAGCTTCAAAATTTTTCTCACAACACGGTTCACGGTCTCGTAGTATACCTCTTGCATAATATGAAAATCAAAACAGCTCATTAATTTTTGAACGCATTCAGCTTCCATCTTGACTACCTTTAACGTGAGCCAGTTTAGTTAACTGTTAATGACCTCGGATCATTAAATTCTCGATTAAATTCTTCGTTTTATTTACCATGGTTGAACGATTTATATTTGTAGAGGCAGAATTAAAGAAATCAAATGAAAAGAAGAAGATTCCCCAAAGATTGTGGAATGAATGATAATTGTGGATCGAATAGGTGTGCCATATTGGAGTATCATTCAGTGGTTTGATAGTTTTTCTCAGAAACAATTCATCGTGATTAATATCACTTGGATCAGGAATACAATTGATCTTGCAGAGGATTTCACGAATACTTTGTAGAGTGATTAAATTGCCGGAGACGCACTCGCACGAGAACGAATTGATTCCACTCATTGTCCATTTACCCACGCATTCAAATACATATATTAATGATTTGATGATACAATATTCCCATTCTCTCTTCCGTCCAATAAATTCTCTCAAGAACTTGCGAAATATCTCCTGAAATCTGTCATAAATATTTCATTCAAAAGATCAAGAGACGCCAAGCCTCGAGCTTTGAAATCAAAGAGCATATCTGAAATCCTTGCTCAAGAAAGATTTGAGATATCTTTTTCCCCTTTTGAAATACCGTACCATGTGAAAAAAACTGAGATAGCGCCGTTGAAAGAATGATACTGGATTTTGCAACGATGGTAGTGGAATTGAAAATCCTCTCTCCAATTTGATGGATTCATTATTTTGGATCCGTTGATTCAATTATTAGGCCAGCAATTTACGGGGTTCAATGTAATACAGTATAACCTGTCTCAGTTGGCCATTCAGGTAAGGGTCCAGTATAGCGAGATATCCAACATACACGGAGATGTGAAAAAACCATCTCATCATGACGTCAAGTAATTCAATGAATGAATATGTACAACTGCAAGATGCACCGTAACTCTGGTACAGAGTTACGGTGCAACTTTGGCCCACCTTCCAAAAATGACTTTCAAAGCTGCGTTCGGGCAGGTAAACGATTCTATCGCGCTGAAACCTATTCTTTACTCTTGGCACACGCATAAATAATGTATTGAGCCACCGTAGATCCTGTGTGGATGATTGTACTCGCTTATTGAAGTAAATTCCGAAAAGGCTGATTTAGCACCGATACCCGAGTGGTCCAGTTGGTGTACCTGGCAAGAAGTGTTCCGGAACGAACTACGGGTGTATAATGCTACAATTCCATCACATATATCTCCATATTGAAGAAACCATCGATACCAAAGTTACCCTATTTTACGTAAGAAGCATTACGGTGGGGTAACTTCAGTACACCTTCCTATGACAAATTCTCTTCATCTCACCCTGAGTCGAGTGATGGTCTACGAAGTTTTAGAATGTTTCAAACAGCTTAAAATAAGACTTCTGAACCATTAAAATTAGTTCACTCACATGGTGGTGGGTAGAGTTGAAATATTTTGTAAGTTTACCAAAGTTGCCCAGTCGGGGTCTCACTTGGTGCACGTCTTTAACTGCTAATAGCTCTGACTTAAACTCATCAAATTGAACTTTGTAGCCCGTAATTCGAAAGCTGAAACTGTAAGCTTGAGATTGACTACTAATAGAAGTGGGTTTTGTCAATGTATGTTGAGATGCCGAGCCAAAGAAAATAAAAAGTAACGAAATCGTAACAAATTTACCCAATTTGACGGTATGCTAATTAACTGGCAAATGGATGAAGATTGACTCATATTTGAGACATAGAGATATCACACCGAAATTTTCGTGTAAGGAAATTTAATAGTCTGATTATCCAACATTTTGTCGGGGATCTCCATCGCCCGCCATTGTATGAAATATCCAAGGATTTTCTTATTGACGACAACGCCCGTAGTTATCTATTCTATCATCGCGACAATAAGATTCCTCCATTATGATGATTCCATCTGTGCTCTTTTTTCATTACTCGGAATGATACTCTTACTGATGTCAAATTGTTGAGCCACAGCCTTTTTCTTAATCGAGCACGTATTTTGAATCAGCAATATAAAATTCCTTACAAGTTTCTTCCCGTTACTCATCGCGGTAAGTTGTTTTACACAATTGCGCATGAAAATTGAGGGTATAGAGACTACTCGAAGCAATCAGCCGATCATGTAAATGTATCAAGTAACCCACTAAGAATGTGTTTATCTGTACATTTTTCTTTTTTTCTCAATGGCTCTTGAATACATCACCACAACAGTAGCCAAAGTCTGGACAGCGATTATCGATCCTCAACATCAATTAAACCTTCCCCATAGCGTTTCCTATAAAAATCCCAATAAAAATTCACCATCCCAATTATCGTTTTCTCTGAACCATATCCTCTAGCACTTTCCTATCGTGCCATTGACCCAATACTCCGAAATTCTTTCTGAATATCTCGTCATATCTCCACCTATATAGCCTCAAACAGAATTCGACCTTCGTACCGGGCTTTTACGATATAAAGATATTCATCTCGCGTGAGTCGCGTCAAATTGAGTCGTCGGGCTTTTGCGCGCGCAGAAAAGAGATTATCGCTATCGCATAACGTCATATACCATACACACTTACTTACCCCTACACACATACACAATCTTACATATACTAATATAAGTAAAAAAACCTTTAGCAGATATGCAAGCTTGCAAAACGCGCCGTGACGTTATCTCGGCTACAACCGCGCGAGCATTTGAAAAAAAAAATTTCACCTGCAACGATCGATCGCTTTCTGCTATGATGGCTATTCGACTATGTATTATATATGTATGTATATTAGGTATATATATATATATATATATATATATATATATAATACCTCGAAACTGTGTATTCAAGCCGGATACATTGCGACAGAAGTGAGCTTTGTTTTATTTGTATACATGTATGTATGGTTTTGAACTTTGCCTGTGCGACGAGCGCGCGCAAGTTTGTTGCTCATACACACTATGCGCTCATGCGAATGAAATATGTATGGGGAATTGTTTCCTCGGAACGCTCTACAATATTCATACGCTATTCGATATATAGCAATGTGTAGAGAAACGTTCTCTGTATATTATTATACATCACGCTTTGCACAGTGGCTCTTTTCCGGATGTATCGAACTCTGATGGTGCATATATCGAAAATAGTGTGAAAATTTGTGGAACTTGGTCTTGGTTATTCGATCCAAGTTCTATGGGTTTCAAAGTTGGAGGTTTTCTGTTTTATCTATATTGTAGAACTATTGGAATTGTTGCAAGGTATTCGATATTTCTTGGACTTTCTCTTTTGAGCGATTCGAGGATGTGAACCGGGCTTTGAGAGAAATATATATATATATTTTGTTTGAAGTTTTGCAGAGGGTGGATGAATGGAATTCTGATCAAGAATTGCATGGATTGAATATCTGCATGTACTGGTAGTATAGCTGTTCTGGAAATCGATAATTTTCAAGTTATGCGTTTTCGAATACTCGAATAATTTGAATGCAATGAGGTTAGAATGAGATTTATTGGACTGGCTTAGTGCCAAAAAAGGAAGCTTTTAGCAAACTTCAAAGTTTATCTCTTAGATAATGCCAGAAGATATTGCCCACAAGAATTAATTCATCACTAGGAAATAGTGGGTACAAGACAAATTTTACATTGACTACGGTTAACTTGAGTAGAGACTTTTTGATGTAGTTGATGCAAATGCACGCTAATGCTACATTGTACATCAATCATTCTGAAGATTTTATTTAAGATTGTCATTATCAATCACTCGTCGTTTGAATCTTTGATGCAATTTTTCAAATGCTCAAGATCTGTTTAGTAAAAAAGCTTCGAAGGTGAACTGAATTGTTTTCACATCCGGGTCTGATAGAATCTTGACGAGTTCATTGAATTTATTGGTGAACGAGAAAACCTTTCTATTACCGCGTACGAATGGTAGTTGTTTCATGAATTATCATCTGACAGTTGAATGCTGGAAAAAGTTTTCTGATTGGATGAACCTTCGTTTTATTAAGTGCTGTGGCTACAAACTTACAAGGAGGGGGTCAGGCCTTCAGATCACGGATTCGCCTGAAACTCTGGGAATAGTCTCCTTTTAGCACAGAAACAAGATACCCAAAACCGCGCTTGCCAATGCTCAAGCGTTTCAGAGCTACAGCATACGACCTATGCATTACAGTATACCCATATTCATCAAAAATGGTATATATAGATATACTGTAATGCATATGTTTTAGCCCGTAGCTCAAAAACGCTTAAGCGTTGGCAAGCGCGGTTTTGGACATCTTCTTTCTGTGCTAAAAGAAGACTATTCCCAGAGTTTCAAGCAAATCCGTGATCCGAAGGCCTGACCCCCTCCTCGTTAGTTAGGAATTTGAAAACAGTTCCAAATTCTTTGTACTTCAAGTTACGTAGCTTCTCGTGGAATATAAGAGCAATTTGATCACTCACCATCGTCCTCACGATCAACTCTAACGAATCAACTGGGAAAGGTCTCTGGATTTTTCAAGTTATCCAAATTCAGTGAGGAAATATCAAGATTCTAAGTTCAATATTGGAAAGGGGAGTCCAGAGGGTCCGGGTCACCAAACCTCACCAAACATTTTTCACAGTCTCGTACCACGTAGAATATGAAGAATCCAAGGTAACTCCGTCAAATAGGCCTTCTCTTCAAAGCTATAGCCCATGACACTGGCATTGCAATGCTATAACGGTTTTGCTTGTGACTCTGAACAGAAAGACCATTTGACGCAGTTACCCTGGATTCTTCATATTCTACGTGGTACGAGACTGTGAAAAATGTTTGGTGAGGTATGGTGACCCGGAAGCTCCGGGTTCCCCTTGCAAGCGAAGAGATTAGCAAAGTACTACTTCACAGCTTAACAATTTCCGTACGTGGCGTCTCAAAGCTTTTAATGATCACAATTAACCATTCCTTATTGAATATTTTGAATCGTAAAATACCAACAAGACAGGGAACTAACAAAGGGGACCACGGGGTCTGGATCGCCAATCTTCCTCAAGATTTCTTTACAGTTTGACAATACTGAGAATATGAATGATCTAGAGTATTTCCGTCAAACTCCCTATTCAAAGCTACAAGCAAAAACGTTAGTATTGTCAGTAAATCTATAACATGGGCCTACGAAAATGTACACCATCAAAAATGTTCACCCAAACATTTTACCGTCAGTTCTTACGGGCAAAAAATGTTGGAGTGAAATTGACCAAGAACCGGGCAGTTTACAGCGATGAGTGAGAATGTGACAAAATTCACCGAACCTCACTTGTATCGCGACAGTTTCTGGCCATAACTCGGGCCATAAAATGCCCATCGTACTTGTTGTTGAAAATCGGAGGAGAAGAGCATTTTTGAGGCATTTTTCTGCCGATTTTATAGCGAGTGATTCTTCGAATATTCATAACCTTCAATCACTTGCAACGATGTTTTGTCCGATTTAGGTATTCCATCCCCGTAGTAAGAAGCTTATAGGCAAAAGGAATGACTAAGGCTCTATCTTTGAATTTTTGAATTGCATTTGTTCATTCCAAGACCAAATTTTCAAATTCAAATAACTTTGAAGTTCTATAATAGCAAATGACATAATAGTTTGATACGTCCCCCACACCCGACTGCAGTATCAACTGGCTCTTGTAATCTACTTTTGATGCAGTCTCCACCAGAACAATATACTTTAACTCCTTATTGTTTCTATCTTCTTTATAACTAACCACTGCCAATACTGTGACTCCACTACTTCATGTGTCACATACCCAGATATGTACATACTTTATGATCGAGAGCTACTGTGAATCATATTCTATGATTTTATATGGTGTAAATATTTTGCATGTAATAATATTGTATCAACAATATCTAAAATGTTTGTTCTGAGGCCACACCGCAAGTAGTTGAAACAACGTCGTCCTACCAATTACTGTTTTAGGGTAATGGTTAGCAGCATAGACTTCCACGCAGGAGGTCCCGGTTCAATCCCCGCCAGCCGCCAATTTTTATAAATGAATTATTCTATAATACCATTATCAAGTCCCGATTTTCTTAGATAGAAATGTCACATCCGTTCAAGAAAATCATTTAGTCCCACGTTGGTTTGATTTTTTATTTTTTAACATAAACTTAGAAGTAGCACGTATGCGATCTCTTTGTGCAGATGAAATCCTGAAATTCTGGTGAAAGTACTCCAGAAAATGTCCAGAAACTGGGCTAAAAATGTTCAATGCCCATAAACTGGCCAATATACCGTTTCATAGATGTCCGGTTTCTCGCCGTAAGAACTGGCCATAAAATTCCCGATGCGCATTAGAAATGGCCAATTTCTGGTTGAAAAATGTTTGACATTTCCACAAGGGTAGGGGAAATGATAATGTCATAGGCTGTAGCTTCGAACAGAAGGCCCATTTGACGGAGTTACTCTAGATTCTTCATATTGTCAGTAGTACCAAACCGCACAATAGTTTTGGGGAAGATTGGGAACCCGGGCCCCGTTGTCCCCTTTCGTAGTTCAAGATGGGGGAAACGTACTCGAGAAGAATCGGTGGTGGAATCTATAAGTCAAATCGTCTTATCGATCAAGAAATAGCCGGCTAGTTGTATTTTTGACAAATCATCCATCTTTCCTCCTATCTGGTAAATATTCACTGCAGTGTTACATATTAACGGCCATAAGATGCAGGGTCAAACATTCGCGGGGAAAACTGCAATTAATTGGGTCCGAAAGTCAACCAACTGGTTCTACTCTGGCAGCAACTACACTTTGCCCACCAAATCCGAACACTGGTTGACATTTTTCCCACAGCAAGTACAGGGATGAATACGGGACCCATGAGATTGGTAGATGATCGTCTACGGGTGACGTTTTTGGGCCAGAAAAATAAGTTTCTTGATGTTTTACCACGAACAAATAGAAAAAACATCAGCGGTGGATACTCAAGCCTTTTTGGTCAAAAATACAGGTAAAGCAACGTTTTTGGAATCCGTGTTTCGATGGGTGACCGCTCATCTTTCATTTGCCTATTTCCTGATCCCAAACAACTTATACGATCATCAAACTAAGACAGGCGGCCACCCATCCGAATACGAATCGCAAAAACTTTGTTTCTCTTAGGTTCTTGACCAAAAAGGCTTCAGCGGCCACCGCTGTTGTTTTTCCTATTCTTTCGTGAAACAAAACATCAAGGAACTTGTTTTTCTGATCCCAAAATATCGCCCGGGCACCACCATTAACCAATCTTATGGGTCCCATAATCAACCCTATCCCGATGTACATATGTTTGCTGTGGGAAATATTTCAAATAGGGGTTGAGTTTAGTAAGCAACCGGTAGTTGCCAATTTGGTAGAAAGTCAACTAATTTCCCATCGTGTGGTCAGTTTCCAGTTTACTGGATAAAAATGTGTCATTGGAATGAACTCACATGAGGGATAACAAACTGAGGAATTTGAATCTCCAGGTTTCTGGAACCAAGTCTCTGAATTTTCCAGGTTATTAAGCTATCATATAGAATCTCTAAATTCTCTCTGTTTTTCTTATTCTCCAAATCGGTAGACATCCTGGCTTCATCCTTCAACTCTATCAATTCCAGTTTACTTCATTTAAATCTTCCACTTCACTTGTTTTCCGAGTCGGACTAGATTCAATCATGTCATAACAAAGACCTACGACCGCTGCAGGAAAATTTGAAATGACTTTGAACACAGCAGTCGATCACTAACGAGTCGGACGTCGATAATTATCGAAACCACTCGATGTGGTCGCGGTTTACTCAATGGTTCATCTCCCGATTTAGGCCAGTAGAAGTGGTGAGACAATCGAGAGAGAGAGAGGAACGGATCAGGAAATCGGATCCAAGTTTTTGCTTGCACGCGCTAATAGTTCCACGGTTCACCCACCCTTTCTCTCTGCTTGAACTTCAAGCTCAAACTTTCACGTAACGATCCTTCGGAGAGATGTTTATCTTAACCCGGTTGATAATTGGATGAGATATTTCATTCCAAGTTTGAACTGTAGTAATCAAGATTTGTTGAAAATTTATGTTTTGTTATAATTGCTTGATATAGAGTATTCCCCTGGATGAGTTATCATAATATATTAAAACCATAAGTCCGTTTGAAGCGCAACCCTGGATTTTGAGTCTCATTTCAGGATTAAGGCAAAGCTGGGTTGCGATCGCAGTCATTCATCGGCTCTTGAGCACCACCGTAGTTCTTAACAACATCATATTTTACAATTTTTTTTTTATTTTCATCTCACGGCCAAGTCACTGTATCAGCAAACCTACACATGCTGTTTAGAATCACAAATGGCGTTCCTTCAAAAATTCTATACAAAATTGATATCTAGGAGCCACTGCGGCGTCGTGGATGAGGTCCTTGCATTCAACGCAGAAGGGTGGGGTTCGAATCTCGGCCGGGATCAATGTGAATTTCCATAAGTACCTCTCGGTGGCTTTGGTGGTTCAGAACCCACGTTAAACTGTAGATGCTGCAGAATAACCTCAAAAAGAGATTGAAAATGAGTTGATGAGAGAAAAAAATATCTCAAATTCTGCCGAAGTAGTTCCATTTTTCTTTGCAAAATTTTGCACTGATTTGCGAAAATATATGAGTTGATTATTTGGTCTCATCGATCTTGAAGGACGGAAGTCCTTCGATCTTGAAGATGGAATCGATCTCCTTCAAGATCGATGAGACCAAATAATCAACTCATATATTAAACATCAAGGACGAAAAATCTACAAAATCACTCATGATTTGCGAAAATATTCTTGTAATCTTGAAACTACACATCATTTCAAAAGAAATCATATGAGCTCTTCCATTTAATTTCGGAACGGCATATCTCTCTTATGGAAAGGCATCTGCTTTGAGTTTTCGATGAAAACAAGTCGAATTATGTGAAACTCTCTCGTACCTTGGAAATCATCCGTCGATTCGAGATAAGTATGCCACGAACTAGTTCTAGTTTGATTTGGAAAAATCTGCGAAAAAAATTGAATAAACTCTACAGAATAAATCTCGTGAATCGAGGTTTTGCGCGAGGTATTGAAGTTGGTTGTATATTGCTCTCAGGCGAGAAAATTATTCATGGTCAATCTATAATCCCGGAAAAAGTGCAAAATGAAGATATCGATCCAGAAAAAAGAGTGAAAATGTGGCGTGAACGATGTTTCAAAGCTGCCATCAGGTGGCATTGTATAGCACATCATCTCATTTGTTCGAGCTGCTCGCTTGAACAATGCGTATCGATCCAACAGAAATGCCTAGTTGTGCAAATGTAAAACAATTATCGTAAAACATTTTATTACCTTCTTCCAATGGCTCTGAAGACGATTACTTTGTATTTTATGAGTTCCGATTCATTTAACGATTCTTCCTGGTACTTTCATGTTGGAGTTAGATTACCGGGGAATTCAGTCTCAACTCGGAATAAAACATCATATCGCAGAGATGCAATGAATTCTAGCTTCCAAAACCGCAGAACTGAGAATGTCAAGGTTTCAATCTTCCAAAAGATATTGTCGCGATAGCCCACCGGATTGAAAATACGTTGCAAAAAACCTGAAGGAAATGTATCGGAAAGTTACTTGGATTTGTACGAGCTTGGTCACGAGGATACTCCGGCTTTTGATTTGATTGCTTGCTCTTGAATCTTGAACTTCCCAATTATTTTGGTCTCCAAACGAATCTTTAGATCCATCTTGTATCTAGATTCAGAGTTCTTTACAATTGAAAATTATCCAAGATCTGTCGAGTTATTCTGATTGCTCTTAACTTTCTCAATATCACCGAACAAGTGTGTTATCCAGTTTTACAAGAAGATTTTCACTTTTAAAGTTGCGTCCATTTTTGTAAGGTGAATCTTCAAAACCATGAGAGGAAACTGTGCAACTCAAAAGTCCGAGCTCAGGATTGAAGTGGTACCGTAAAACCGGGCAATTCGGACCGGATGGGTAATTTGGCTCACTTTTTGTCTTTGCGATGACTTTGGACTCAGAAATCACACGGTATGCTGCAAAAACTCATTTTGACGTTCAGCGTCTCGTCTTTAGAATGAGCTTTTGCAGCATACTGTGTGATTCCTGAGTCCGAAGTTATCGCAAAGACAATAAGTGGGCCGAATTATGTAGCTACCCGGTCTGAATTACCCGGTTTTACGGTACTCAAAAAATTCATTCTTTATCATCTTTACGACATCGGCCTTGGATTCCCCGAAATTATGGTATGCAACGTCAGTTCAGATGTGTATCTCGACAGAGAACGTTCTGCGGTTCATTCTTTCACAAAATTTGAAGCTCTGCATCTAGTTAGTTTCCAAAACATCAGCCGGGATGACTCGATCCAATAACGCTGACAATTCGAAGATCACCTTCAATTTACTGTATATTACCGGAAGATCTTGACTCACAATTGCTAGTGAAATTTTCAATGGAATGTTGCCAACAACAGATGCAAGGACGTCCTTGAAAAATGTTTCAAGCTCCAAAAGACTATGGAGGATAATTTATCTATGATAAGATTCCTTGAATTCCTCAAGAAACGAAGCTCTAAAAGCTTCAGCAAACCATCAAAGTTAATCAATAAAATTTTCTTTAGAATATACAACGCGATAGAATGTGATGCCATGCACTCCACTTTGCCACAGGTGTTGATTGACGTGAGATTCGGTTATGGTTGAATGCATGCCGACGCGTCGGTCACGAACTATATAAGCTCTTATGCGAAGCAAAGGATCGATGAAGCGCTCCGGAGAGCTTGCAGCAGGTCCACCAAGAAGCATCACTGGCAGTGTATGTATGTATAAACGTTCAAAGACAGAAAAGAGAGGCAATTGGCCTCTACACTGCGCTACCTATACCTACTGTCGCATCGCCTTTAATCTTTCTCTCAAAGTCGACCGGTGGCTCGCTTTCCGCGGTGATGTTTCGAGTGGCTCTTTCGTCGCGTCTGATGATTCGCTTCGAAACGACTCGAGTTTTTTTATATTGCTATGAGGATGGTGAGTATGCACTTGGTTCGTTTGATTCTTGGCCAACTAGACGATGGGTAATTGAATTGAGAAGCTCACTTTGGCTTGCTACTCCCGTATACTACAATCTATTTTTTCTCGAGTGGACATCAAAAAGTCGAGTGCACTGCTGGTTGTGAGCTTGTTTTGAGCGCCTACTACGGCCACATACTTACATTTCGTAATGGACTTTGCTGACGGATTTTCCCATCAATTCATCTTGAGATCGATTTTTTTTTTCTGTGAAGCCCTGCGTGGTTTCAACAAAATCTGAGTTTTTGGCGGGAAAAATGTGGAGAGTTCTCATGATTCTTTTGGAAGCAGTCCGTAAATTCCATATGACCGCCAATTAAGGAACACCAATCCACTGCTCATGATCATCTCTATATTTTGGAGTTCCTCAACCCGTGCTTGGCTTCTCAACACATTGCCCGATTAGCCTCGGGCATTGTATAGAATGCCTAGGTAATCTATACAATAACAGTTGCAAAGCGTGCTTTGTCTGATGATCTTGCGTTGAAAACATTGCCTGGCGTCCTATACACCCCCTAGGGGTACTATAAATCGCCCGGGCAATCTGTACAAGACCCGGATTGAACGCATTGACGGCGAAAGGGCGATAGCGTGAGAAGCAATCACCGCGAGTTTGATATGACAATTTGATGGCCAAGAAAGTCAGTTGGAGTCATTTCTGTAGCCTGCAGTATGGTGTAAGATCAACTTTAGTAGCTACTTTCTTCACATGTTCCCCGGATGATGTTCATTTGAAGAGTTTTAATCACAGCTAGTCAATCGATGAAGAATTAAACAATTTCTTACCTATCAAAAAGCGCCCTCGCGAAAGCTCTTCTCTGTGGGATGACGAATGTCTCAACAAAAGTCTCATTAGATACTTCAGAAATATCGGAAGAATTACAAGTAACTTCGGAAAAATATTGTGGCTCTCTGGATAACTTCTTCAGAAAAATTATCAAATGCCAATACCAATGTTTGGTGATTGAATTACCGTGTGGAGTACAAAAGAGATGATCTTCACATCAGATATATTCCGACCAAATTATCGTGTCCAGTCCTGATGCTGACTTTGCCAAATGTTCTTCTTCATACTACGCAGCAGTAGTAAGTAACTAAAATCAAAGGGACGTGATTTTGAAATTTTACCAGTACGACACAGCGTAACCGGGAGAGCCGCATTCGCAAAATCTGACAGACAGGTCACGCCGTCATGGCTGTAAAAATTTGGGCCGAATACTTAGCATTGCGCGAAAAATTGCCGCAGCGCGCTGACCTAGTCACTGTAGTAACCCTCTTTAATTTTTGTACACTTCTTTTGGTAGCGAAAAAATTAAACAAGGTGCACACAGAGTCGCTCAAGGTACCGGACAACTAATTTACGTTGACGTCAAAAAAAGAGAGCACAACTCTCCAAGCACTCGCAGGATAAGTTTACGACAAAAGTTTTACTCATGCTATATATATGTATAATAGGTATAGTAGATATAAATACAGCGTGTGCGAATATTACTCGCACGGTTAGACGCATTATACGTACTTATTACCTTTTGCGCGAGAGGCTAATGGTGAGTATCATCGTAGTTGACACGTTCAGTTATTTTTGTCACACGCATGCAAGAATGGCAAGTAAGTTATAAATGGGGCCAAACACTCGCAGCCGGCCGTGTATAGTGGTGGCACTGGGACGCTTACTTATCGATCTGTCCCGCGTGTACGAGCTCAACACCCTCTTCTTCACCGAGTGTGCTTTCTTTTCTTTTTTTTTCTTTTTTTTTTCATACCCGTCGCTCGACCTCACCGGGCCCATCATAGAAGAGAAGAGTGAGCGTGAGTGACGCGTTGATGCAATGACAAGCTTTGACAAAGATGCGCGTCGTGCAATATTTCTAGATTGCCTTGGCTGAGTGAAAAATTTTTTTCTTTATTCTTCTATGTCATGTGCAATGTCATTTCAAAAGTCACTTGGATGATGGATTCATCTTTGGCGACGAAAAGAGAGAAATATTTTAGCGGTGATGTAATCAATCGACTGGAATCATTCAGTGTATTTAGGTAAAGGACTATATTACTTTGTATGATTCTGATCGCGAGTCTTCACGAGTGGTTTTTCAAAATCCGAGTTCGAAAAGTTAGCCAAAAAAAAAAATTGAACACAATTTCGTCGGTACTAGGGGGAGAAAAGGACTCTCAGCATACTGTCAAGCATGCATGAAGGGAAGATAAACTTTTGAAGTCCCACGTACATACGTTTACTCCAATAGGTCTCACCAGTGAAACTCGCGATCTCTCCATTTTTTATTCCAGTCGACTCATATCGGCCCGGGAATAATCCCCAATACAAATCGATCATGGTGATTTACGTGGCAAAATACACGAATTGATATTGAGCTAAAAATTTATTCATCCCCAGACGGAAGTTTTCCACTAAAAGAGGAAAGTCTCAAGTCCACCAAAACGTGGGGAGTTTCCAGGCTTCTTTTCACACGGTTCAAAAGTGGACTTAAAACGGGAGGACCAGGTGTCCGGATCACCAGTCTTGTCCAAATTTTTTCACGGTTTTGTACTACCCAGGATATGAAGAATCCAGAGCACCTCCGTCAAATGGGCCCTCTGTCCAAAGCTACAGCCACTGAGATTAGCATTGCCCATATAGGCCTGTGTTAAAACTAGAGCTCGGAATTTCGTGTTACAACACTTTTTTTCGTGTTATTGCACGTTTTGGGTTATTGCACGTTCGAAAGAAATGAAGTATATATCAACATCAAGTGTGAAAATAATCAATAAAATTGCGAGAATTCTGAACATAGCTCTCATTGAGGCTGCGCTTTTGGGGTTATTACTAAATTTGTTTATGTTTTGATTGCTGTTGGAAAGTTTTTAAGCGAAATTTCGTGTCTAATCCAAATTTGAAGTCAATTCAAGATGCCTAAAGTAGCGCAAAGTCTTGGTGCCAAAATTCGATCGTGGATTGCGCCGTATAACAAGGAATTTGAAGTCTTCACCACGGATGGTACAGTGGTATACTGCAACATTTGTTCGAAGGGTATAGGCTGTGAGAGGAAATCTCAAATCGACGCGCATGTCATTACAGGTTTGAGTTTTGTGAAATCCTGGCTAGATGCCTGGAAAGAGCAATGAGCATTCACGTTCATGAATAATTCCAGGCCAGCATACTGGAGCGTTGGCCCGTAAAAGAAAATCTAGAAGAGAAAAACAGACATTGCTAGCGTCTCAATCGAAGAATGTGTTTTTCATGGATCTATGCTACGCTCTCGTAGCCTCTAATATTCCGTTGCGGGGCCAATTCGAAATCCTTAATGTGGTGGAAGAGAAAATAAAGTCAATCCCTGGCGGTAGAGGAGTCCGTCTCCAGAATAAATTTGATAGTGTCTTCGACAAGAATTCAGGACTAACATTCTTACGGGAAATTCTCAAAGTCCAAAGTGGCGAACAAGTGACAACTCGTGAAATAAATGATATGGAACCAACGATAATTAATAGTTTCGCATATGCTCCCCTCACATCTGTTGATGTTGAGAGATCATTTTCATATTATAAACATCTTTTGAGTGATCGGAGATATAGTTTCAACCAAGATAATTTGGAGAAGCACCTGGTTGTCGGTTTCAATAAAATTTGAGCAATGAAAAGGCGTATGAGTCCACTTTTTCATCTTCGAAAGACGATATTTTTTATTGCACGTTTTGGAACTTGATACTGCACGTTTCTCGATTTTTTGCTGCACGAAACATGGCATTTTTTGGAGTTTTTACTGCACGAAATTTCGAGCTCTAGTTAAAACGTTGTATATATAGCTATACTAGCAATGTTAATGTTTTTGGCTGTAGCTCTGGACAGGAGGCCCATTTGGCGGACTTACTCTGGATTCTTCATATTCTACGTGGTACGAGACTGTGAAAAATGTTTGGTGAGGTTTGGTGACGCGGACCCTCTGGACTCCCCTTGTTAGTCCACTGTGACTCTGAACCCTTTAAATTTGCTGTA
The DNA here is from genome assembly GCA_029851415.1 of Eretmocerus hayati. Taxonomy (NCBI): domain Eukaryota; kingdom Metazoa; phylum Arthropoda; class Insecta; order Hymenoptera; family Aphelinidae; genus Eretmocerus; species Eretmocerus hayati. Next base: position 39,501,680 of record CM056743.1, on the reverse strand, counting down.
AGATCAAATACCGTTTCAGAAGCAGCGCTTGGCTCATCCTGGAGATTTTATATCTTGAATTTGTTGATTTTGCGCTGAGCACGAAATCAATCTGGTCTTGAGTATTTCATTTTATAATGAACGCTAACTTTCATCGCCAGGAGACCAAAATTGCCTAGTTTTTTTTTCTGAATCTCGCGAGTACGATAACATGAGGCATCCAAATACATTTCGTATGAATCGAGTCACCTTCATTTTTACCCCAAATCTTCATCATCATTCATCGTTCTCAGAAAATGAGATGAGAATCGTTTTCCTAATGATAGCAAGCTCCGATCTGAATTCAAAACAAGATCCAGCGCAAAGCTTCTTTTGCTTCACGGTTTGCAGAAAAAAAATTTCAACTCAACCGCTGCGCAACGCTACTGTAAATAGTGATAATTTTAATTAGCGTCGCTCGTTATCGGCGTTATAATGATCCTCGCGTTACTATAATTCTCCATCTGAATCGCATAGCGTAATATTCCTGATATCTACCGTGGGGTGTGCCTTTTACTGGTAATCTCAGTACTCCGAGGGATCATTGCAACGTAACTCTCATCGATAAATTAGAAATGAAAACAGCTAACACCGAGGTTAATTAAAGCATTTTTTGTGTAATCGAGTTTTGCGCGCGTTACGTGGTGCTGAATAAAGTTGGCGCAGACCTGAGAGGATCTATATACCTTTTTCTTTAGAGAATGTACAGAAGAAGAAATTTCAAGGCTCTTGAGGCACTTCTGAATATAGCCACGTTTCAGATATAAATATATAGGTAGAGGCTTACATACATGTAGAAGGAGATTCGAATAGAGCTTTTCTCAAGCCATGCTGCCGGGCTTTTAACCAGGAAACTTCGATCTGGTTTTTAGAGAGCCAAGTCTAGAGAGGAAGAGTAGGTCCAAGTCGAATTTTTGCGCTGTTGTGTAATGCTCAACGTTCTTCCGAAGACCTTTTTACGCTCGCGCGCAGTTGAGTAGAGGTATAGTATATTCTTGCACGGAAGCTCTGAACCTTTTTGTAAGTTCCAACGCGGGTAGTTATCCACCACTATGCGAGTGGGTCTGAGTTGATCTCTTCGAGACATCGAGCTTTCACTTTTTACTCTATTTGAGCTTTCTCTTTCTTTCATCTTACTTCAATTGTGTCTCTTGAATTCTTTACTTTCGCTTGCTGAATAAATATATTCTGTATGTGTATGTACACTCATTTGTGTGAGTAGAACTTCCTGTTGCAGGGTTGACTTCACCGTGCGGTCGAGTGTGCGTTGTATTGTTGACTCTAGATATTTCCTGCGCCAGGAAGGCTTCAAGCGATGGGTCATGCTAGATCGAGATGGATTTTTCCCATCGTGTGGTAATAAGCCTGCAGCCTTGATAAGCAACCACTAAGCTATCTAACTCATTTGTCACTTTTTAATTTGTAAGATCCAGTAAAGGACCCCGCTTTGAATCATGGGATTTTGGGTTTCGGTCAAACATCTCACAAGTGTCCTGAAACGATAAATCTCAGAACACTTAACAAGAGTCCCCGCGGCCGCGAAACTCAATGCTCTTTTTGTTTTGCGTTATTTTATCTGGAAAACACCCCTCATTGCGTAGAAATAGTGGGGTTGGGTGCCGACTTCGATCGAACTTGAATCGTGTATAGGTGCGTGCAACCCAATTTTCGGGCTAGTTTTGGATACTCGGATCTTTGCGTAAGAAAATAATGAGATTAACGAGGCCAAGTTCAATGAAATCGAGTGATTGAACTGAATCCGCGGAAACTCAAAAAAGGCAAGTTTTATTACCATTCAATTTGGCGAACGTGCGAGTCATTGCGCACATAATTCTTGGGCTGATTTTGTGATCTCGTAATTTTACTGTAGAGTAATTAGTTCACGAACAATGAATTCGATGCTAATATATTGATTGCCCAAGTATGAAAGAAATATCAAGGTGTGCGTTCGATTTTGATCAGAATCGGTTTGATTCGATCGTAGTTGAATCAAAATCTAATTCACTTCGTGATGCATGGTTTCTTGAGATTTCAGCAATGGATATAATTTCATTAGATCCATCAAACGATGAGTCATGCAGTCTCCTGTTGGGGTAAGGTGATCAAAGCCGGAACCTCAGAGCCCATTTTACAAGATTTTTGTCGTGATTTTAGAGGATGTGGAAGCGTGCGAGGTGTTTTGAATGACAAGTCACTATTTTTACTCAAAATCACTTGGCAGTATATTGTGCAATAAATGTGTTACATAAATGGCGCAGAATTAGACGCGGAGAGACGCGTACGCGGCACTTGGATGATCAAAATTCATAAATGAGAGAGTTTATGGGTAGTCACGGGGCGTGCACCGATGCTAGTATGTTAGACGGAGATGCGGAAGCTGCTACAAATTTGCAGCTCCGCTAGCGGCAACTAACTGGCGTGGCCCGAGCGATTCGAGCAGCTCGTCGCCCAGAGCCTTGGTCACCTCATACAAATGGCCCATTTGAACTGATCAATCGTCACGCAGAAAATGTAACATTTGATTTCCAGAAGAAATGAGGGGTTGAGAGGCAATGACCGAGGCTCAAGCGCCAAGCTACTCGAAAGTTCTCGAACGCTCACATTCACGAGAACACCTTCTAAGTACGAAAAAATATGAGATCGCAAGATCAGCCCAAAAATTCTGTGCGCAATGACTCACACGTTTGCCGAAATCAATTGTAGTGAGACTTATCTCTTTTGACTTTCCGGTAAACTGAGTTTAAGGTAGTTGTACACCAAAATTATTCATCAACAGAATTTCTCGAGATTCTGCAGAGAGATAGTTCTAATATCGAAGAGTACGTGTGCAAAATTCCAGAACGGCTGACCATCCCGTTTTAGAGTATCGATCGTCACAATTTGACCAGTTTTGCACATTTTTAACATTGCGCTTATGGGAGCGGGCCCCAAAAACAGCACAAAAATGGGTCCAGCGCAAAACCTGATCAACAGAAAATGGTGGGACTGCGAGAGATCCGAGTTTATGTATCAATGAATCATATGGTCAAGCCTGGGAATGATGGACCACGTCGTTTTTTAGTAATTGTTTATACAAAGCGTAGAATGCAAAAAATGCGACACGTGATTTCGATTTTAGGGTAGATAACTTTGGAAACCATGACTGATTCTGTTCAGGAAGGCTTAGATGACCGTTTTTGTTTGTTGTTTGGTGGAAAAAGTGCAGTTATTAACAATAATAATAATTTCGAATATTTTGATGTGGGCAAAAAAGTGAGGTTAAGTCTCTTTGACTCACGTAGTTGGTGTACAACTACCTTAATCACTCAATTTCATCGGGCTTGACCTTGTTAATCTCATTATTTTCTTACGCGATGATTCGAGTATTCAAAACTAGCCCAAAAATTGGGTGCGTGCACTTATACACGATTCAAGTTCGATCGAAAACGGCACCTAACCCCACTACTCCTTTGCAATAAGTGGTACTTTCCAGATTAAATAACTCGAAACGACGAGAGCATTGAGTTTTGTGGCCACGGGGACTCTCGTTCAGTGATCTGAGATCTATCGTTTCAGGACACTTGTGAGATGTTTGACCGAAATCCAAAATCCTATGATTTAGTGCGGGGTTCTTTCCATCAAAGCGTGGATTATTGTTTTCATCAGGCTGTATGGTCATTCGATTTCCTTCCAAGATTCGTTGTCACTCTAGTTTGTATTTGAAAGCTCACTTCAAATGGCCTTTGGCATCACAGATGCTGTTCTTCCCGTCAGAACAGTTCCTAGTTGAAAAGTAATGAACAATTCCAAAATTATAATTTTGGAAGTTCTTCGTTTTTCACTCTTGCCGAGCTTGCAATGCCGTTCTGATACCTCCTTGGTATTCTCTTATATCCTTACAGTTTCAGATATGCGTCAGAGTTTTTTTCAAATTCTGAAAACGCTAACGTCCATTGTGGAGCCATGGAAGGCGGAGATGAGAAATTGATAGGAGTGAGCAAGGCTCCTGAGAATGGAGTCCATGCCGAGTGTGCCGAACTGGCCGTGACGGGGCTGGACAAAAAGGCCGCCCTGAAACAGGAGGTTCAGGATATAATCGCAGCTACCAGGGAAAGTTGAGGCTCCACTACTTTGTCGGAGCATGAGATCGAGCTTCTAGATGACTCACCAGTCAGACACTAATACAGACGGATGGCACTTGCTATGCTGGATTAAGGCTGAGACTGTCCTGAGATCAGGATATCCGCATGATAAGAAATTTCATGTATAGATCAAATGTCTCGAATCCAGCATAGCTCAATATATCCACGGATATCTGGATATACCGAAATCCTATCCCTATGTTGGGTATATTTCGTAAAAAAAGTTGAAAAGAATTCTTAACATACGCTTTTATTCACTGTGTCAAGAAATGTTGTAAAATTTGACATGGTACAATGGGAAAAACTCTTGCAAATTGTCTTTAAAAAATTGCCCAATGCACAACACAGTCTGAGTATAGTATAACTATAACTATAGCTATAGCAAAGATGGGCACGTTATTGGGCGGCGAGTGGCGAATAGAATGGGTATTTATCGTATTTAAATGTGGCGCCATCATCCTGTCTCGAATTTTATGTGAATGTGGTGCCATCATTCTGTCGCGATTCACACTACATGATTAAATGCAAAGCAGACAGTACACAGAGACAAGCTTTGCGCCACATTGCGCTGATGATTGACGCGAGTATAGATTCGTCAATTGATGCGATGAGTATAGGCAGTCTTTTCCGGTGGGCAAACTCGCATGCGTCCTAATTCCACTAGATCACCCGCAGAACCGGAAGGCGGTATAGTAACACCAAATAAGGATTTGGGGGAAAACCACAGCTCGGTGACGTGGAATTAGGCTGGAATTTATAGTCGTTGCCCTTATCCAAAATCCTTACGGCTCCCCTTATGCTACACCTTACGGACGGTTTTCAATAACATGTCGCGACTATCTATGCATTTTTCCGTTCAATTCATTAATGGAATTCCATATTATAGATGAGCGGGTCATATTTGATAACTTTTTGGCCCATAACTGCATTTAGTCTGTACTCCCGGTCCCAAATAATATAATACTGCACATAATGTCACGACAAGTTGTTAGAAACCAGCCATAAGGTGTCGGATAAGGAAAGTCGTAAGGATTTCGGATAAGGAGAACGACTATAAATTCCAGCCTAAAAGCGTATAAAAAGGTGAAACGACTGTCCCATGAGAGCCGTGTTGGGCCGTCAAGGAGTGCTTGGAGCAGTGGACCAGTGTTGCCCAGAAAAAGTGATGGACCTTGCAGTTTCTAGTTTCTTTCTTATAGACTCTTACAGATCTGAATAAGGCAACAAAAAATGACGCTTATCTCCTGCCGATCACGGACGCCATACTGGACAATCTCAGGAAGGCCGATCTCAAAAGAGGCGTACTTGCAAGTACTCATGGCCGAATGACAGTAAGAAGTACACAAGCTTCTTCGTACCCGATATGGGCTCCTGGTGTTTCAAACCATGCCATATGGTCTACCTACGGCTCCAATCACTTTTCAATGACTTATAGATACTTCATCCGGTCCGGAATTGGAGGCGTACGTGTTTAGGTATCTTAAAGATATGATTATCGCGACTAACACATATGCCGATCATTGTAAGTACGTGAAACTGACCATGGAATGTTTGCTCGGAGCCGGATTGAACACGTTCCATGCGAAGCCGGTCTTTCGTGATTTTATCTATTTCATGAACTGGACCCCCGTATCCTGGTAAAAATGCTTGGATCGGAGCAAACTTCTTTTGGTTCGTTGGTTGAGACCTAGACAGAGTAAATCTTCTTTGGAAGGTTCTTACTGGGTTTATTCTTCGAGTCATTGCGGGCTGGATGAGATTGGAAAATGAAAAATCTCGGGACGCACCCGTGGGTTCCGCCGCAGCGAACGTGTTGAAGGAAATCGGAATGAGTGCGAGATCTGCTGCGAACAAGATCGTTATTTGGAGTTTATCCTCGATGCCGAAGGACTATGGCCAGACCCAGAGAAGGTACTCTCTCTGCCGGAATCAGTGAAAACCGCTCCCAACTCACTGATTCGTAGTGAATTTCACTGCGAATCAGTGCATATGCACTGAAAATCAGTGGTTGGGAGCGATTTTCACTGATTCCGCTGGTGAGAGTACTCCAGTACAAGATTATCCCTGATCGAAGAAGTTGAAGCAACTTATATTGTTCTAAGGGATGGTGAGATGGTACCCGAGATTTATAGAACATGTCACCTAAATCAAAGCACCGTTACAAATGTTACTAAAGAAGTAGCACTTGTGGATATGGAAGTCAGAGCAGCAGGAAGCTTTTGAGGATCTTAAAGAGGTCTTGACGGAAGCCCTGGTGCTAGCAAGGCCAAATTGTCAAAATTTTCACCGTCCAATGTGGCTCGAGTACCTATAGCCTTGGAACAGTGCTGACTGAAGAAGATGAAGACGGTGAGCATCCTATCGTCTATTGTAGCCGGAAACTCACATCCAGCGAACAAAATTTCACGACCACGGGAAGAGGATATTTGGCCATTTTGTGGGCGATCGAGAAAGTGCGGCCATTTATTGAACGTTTCCATTCAAAGGCTATCATGGATCACAGCGTACCAAAATGGCTAAGGGGTCTGAAGCACTCTACTGGCGGGTTGGCCCGCTGAGCATTGTAGCCCCAACAGAGGGACTTCGGATTTTCCACCGCTCCGGTTGACTCCATTGCGTGCCTGATGCCCTGTCAAGACTGCACGACCCTGCCGATGCCGAGCCGAAACTTGCCGGGTTGGAAATTAAGTCAGACCCCTGGTGCGTGAATCGAATAGAAACAGTACAGGCCGTTTCTGCAAAATGGAGGACTCGTGGTACATTGCCCTACAAGGATGTTTGTGAAACCGTAAAACGTCTCAATCATCTACTGTTTCACGATAACACTCATGACGACTCTTATCGAACTTGATTGTGAGTCTCCATTTCGAATAGATAGCTGCTCCTTCAGGATTCCGCCATCCTTTCAAAACTCGATGAGCTCAAATAGATTTCGTGTCAGGTATTTTGATGAGGATTCATCACACCCCCTCCCTACGCTTATTTTGTCCAATGCAGTGGGCTTGACCGAAAACCGTCTCCAAGACATGCCTTTTTGGGAACGAGTGAAAAAAACGAAAACTTTTCAATTTCGTGAACTTGACCATATCTCTCATCTCGAACTAGTTATTGATATTTTTGTTTCTGGAAGTTTTTCCTGGGTCAAGAAAATCGAGGTCTGAAGTGAGCGGATTCAGAAGTCGTGGCAGTTTTTCTCTCAACTTAGTCTTAGCAATTTTCTACAAGGAGACTATCATATTTTCTTTTTTCAGGAAAGCCACTCGAACGAGTTGGCAACATGTTCCCGTGTCACTGAGGTCTTTTTTTCACTCAATCGAAAGAATAATCGATTCGAGATACTCTACCATCGTACATGATTATTTGTGTCTTTGGTGAAGTAAATCATCATGATATGTTGCCACGAGAAATATTTTTTGAGCAGATGTAAATTGAGGATTATTCAAAAATTGAATTTGGAGGGCTTTTACCCGGTAGGATTCTATTAGTGAAATATCCAAGGGTCTCCATTCTGATGCCAATAACTCGTGAGTTATTGTAAAACGACCTGTAATTCAAAAAGACGGCGAAGGAAAAATTTTTCACAACGAGATTGAACATTTTCCCGCTCTCCGATAACCTTCTATTCATCATCGTTACCGAGATAACGAGTATCAACAGTCCAGTTTCTGCAAGGACTTGTTTGTGGTAAAAAATACCCCGAAATTCGGAGCAGTGGCTTTTTGGAGTAAAATTGCAAATCATGGCGACCCTTCTTCATAAATTACAAGCTGTACTCCAGTAACTATCCGGTGCACATATATCCGTCACAAGCAGCTTCATGCAAAAATATTACGAATAAAAGCGCTTGATATCAGGTCATAAGTATCCGTCTAAACTTGCTTCTGCAAGCTTTGAGTGTCAATTGTTCATTGCGCTCACTATTATGCACTCTACACACTGCTTGCTTCATTTGAAAAGTTCTCGTGTTACTCAACGGTGACATAACGGATATATCTATTCGATACTATAGAATCCATCTTTATCTATTTTGCTCGGTGTGTAAGGTCATCGCGCACATGTTTTCGCATCGTCGCTCTTCTCGCCGTCCGCGGTAGATTTTCCGTTTCGCGCGCTAGCGACCAAGTCACAGCCGGGCTTCTATAACATTGTTTGTACGTGCCATATATAAACATACATATATAAAATATTATATATATATATATATGTGTGTGTGTGTGTGTTTGCGTGTGCAGATGTGTGGATGTCAGATTGAGCTCGGATGAGTTATAGGAGGCAAGGGGTGGCAATCGGAGAATGAAAGCTATACTTGATTCACGCTTTAGCTTTGTAGACCATCAGCCGGACCGGACGGATAGATCTCCTTTTTGTGGCAAGAACTTCAGCGGAAGATCAGAGCACCTATCAGGCGTGATAGGATCTGCACTCGGGCGCGCAATGGTTGTTGAGGTTTTTGCAGGATGACGGAAAAGTTGTCTTTCCGTTGGATTAATAGCATTTTCAAAGTTTCTTTCGTTGCTTAAATGTATTATTTTGATCGCCAGAGGAGGTAGTTTCTCGACTCGTCTGGAATTGCAGGGAGAAATGACCACTTACTCTGTTGGATTGGGAAATTATTTGTCACATCGGCGCGAATTTGATGCTGTACCGTATTTCAAAAACAAATAGAGATTGAATCGATGCGCTTAAATTCGGAAATCATTGGATTGTATCTCAAATATTTGTGGCTAAAAATGTTTTCAATACACTGTGCGTAAAAGCGCACTTTGCACACAGTTTTTCGACTTTTACTCACAGTTTATCGAAAAGTTTAGTTCGATACACGGGCGTAAAACCTATTATTCGCATTCTCGTGATGATTCCGACCCTCGCCTGCGGCTCGGGCCGGAAACCCATCACTCGGACGCGAATAAAACGTTTTACGCCTTTGTATCGAAATGTACTATAAACTAACGAGAATACTTTTGGTCGATGTTAATGTGTGATATCCAAATTAATTGGATCTCCAATATTACGAACTTTTTGACGTTAGAAATTTTGACGTACTTAAGCTCCTTTTTCTTCTCTACATTCATCTCAGAACGCCTTCTGCAGGCATACAAAACTCGATCCGTGACCTATTTCACGCCGTTAATTTAAAAAAAGTGCGGTGTGCCTAATTTGCTTCCATGACCCACTCCTTAACTTGCTCTTCACCACATACACGGCCATGCAGTCAACATATGTAGTATGAAAAAGTGTAAAAATATCTGCAAAACGAGCTAAGTTACGACTCATGTGGATTTCCGAAGCAGAAATATCCCGATTTCACAGAGAACCCATTAACCCATGGAACTAAGCCTCTTACGTACGGAGGGGGGGGGGGGAATCAGGCACACCTTTCGGAAATTCACGATGAATCTTTTCTTGCGGGAATCCAGATAGCTCAGCTCTAGTTGTTAAAAATTGAATTTATCTCAGTTCGTACTGATATTGTTGAAACAAGCTTCAAATTGAGTTGAAGTAAGTTGAAAAATATTGAGATGGTCTAAAATTCTGAGCGAAACCAAGACAGTGAGAGCTAATTAGGCACACCCACCTAAGTTTGATGATGACTTCACAGAATTTCTCGCTGTCTTATATCTGAATACCGTCAAATTGGGTAACTTTGGTACACCCCTGAAAAATGACTTTCAAAGTTGCATTCGGCAAGGTGAATGATTCAATCGTTCTGAAACCTATTCTTTACTCTTGGCACACGCATAAATAATGTGTTGAGCCACCGTAGATCCCGTGTGAATGATTGTACTCGCTTATTGAAGCTTTTTCCGAAAAGGCTGATTTAGCAGCGATACGCGAGTGGTCCAGTTAGTGTACCTGGCAAAAAGTGTTCCGGAACGAACTACGGCTGAATAATGCTACATTTCCATCACATGTATCACCATATTGAAGGAACCATCGTTACATTAGAGTATTGGCAGCATTTGGAATTTTAATGAATGAAAAACGGGGAAAAAACAATGAAAAAGTGTACCAAAGTTACTCCACTCTACGCAAGAAGCATGAGAATATAGGGTGATTCCATTACAACTTCCTATGACAGCTTCCTTCCATCTCACCCTGAGTCGAGTGATGGTCTACGAAGTTTTAGAATGTTTCAAACAGCTTAGAATAAGACTTCTGAACGATCAAAATTAGTTCACTCACATGGTGGTGGGTAGAGTTGAAATATTTTGTAAGTTTACCAAAGTTGCCCAGTCGGGGTCTAACTTGGTGCACGTCTTTAACTGCTAATAGCTCCGACTTCAACTCATCAAATTGAACTTTGTAGCCCGTGATAGAATCTTTCATTCATCAATTTGATTCCTAAAACACTCCATGTATTTTCATTCATCAATTTGATTCATAAAACACTCTATGTATATTCAATTTTCATCAATTTTTACACAATCGTGCCCCCCTTTTCTCTTGACTAGGATGCTGTGCTTGAATTGCGAGCGTACGCCCCTCAGGCGTACGAACTAGATAACTTATGGCTAATTAACGGATTAAGTTGTTAAATACTCATCTTATGGATTTTGTAATGCGCGTGAGCGTACGAAGAAATTCTTCCATTATTAACAACATTCGCATATAATCGTACACCTCTTGGGCGTACGTCGTGACAGGACTACCAATTTGTACGGCCGTCGAGCGTACGATTCGAATCGAACAAGTCACCGTTTATTAGCTTATTGTAAACTGTCTCATATCATCGTACGCCCCTCAGGCGTACGGGTGCCAATCCAAAATAAATCGTACGCTCATCAAGCGTACGCATGGTAGTTGTAAATCAAGAACTGGCCATCAGAGGCTTTCGATTCGTACGTCCGAAAGGCGTACGAATCCGCGCGGAAAAAATTATGAATGTAAACGTACGTCGCTTAGACGTACGTTCGTATGTATATAACATCGTACGCTCCTCCAGCGTACGATTCGTAAGTTCCTATCCTATATAAGGTAGCGAGAAGCGCGAAAAGACACACTTCGCTGTTCGATTCCGACGGGAGTCCGTCATGTAGTTTTTTACTTAAAATACTCGTCCGCTCGTTCTTGTGGGTACAGCCTCACGTGCGCCGGCACGTCGAGACTGGACGGACCACCGGCGAGATCGTGCCGCCGTGCAATGGCGGCACTCGCGTCGCGTTAAATTTATCAAAGTGTATTGTGTGGGTGATGGATGTGATTTTGTTCAACATATTGTGCGAGATGGAGGCCCTGACATCCCTAGCATAAACATCATGAGTTATGATACTTTGAAAAATCACCCAATGACCCTCTCCCATCCTATGTACTGTCACCGCCTCCCGGTGCGCCCGTCACCCGTAATTCGAAAGCTGAAACTGTAAGCTTGAGATTGACTACTAATAGAAGTGGGTTTTGTCAATGTATGTTGAGATGCCGAGCCAAAGAAAATAAAAAGTAACGAAATCGTACCAAATTTACCCAATTTGACGGTATATCCCCATTTTGCATAGTAATTACGTATACATTATTACGTATGTGCTTCGAACAGGAGCCTGTTGATTGAAACACTGACCAGAAAGAACGGATATTTTGATTCTCAAACCTTAGAACCTCGACCGGATGCCCGGTCACAATTGTAAATACCCCGTAATTTGGGCTGACGGTACTCCACAGCCATTGATTCACTTATCCCTTTGGTTTTGCCAAAAATATATGGTGGTTCAGTTTTAAATGTGAATTTTCCGAAACCATTGTTTGCCATACACTTGTGACTCCTTCACATCGTAAACTCGACACCTTACACCCTCACACCATGCTTCACTGAAATGGGACAGATTTCCCAAAATATTTTCCAGATTCCTTGAATTTTTGATGTTAATAAGGATCTAGAACATCGATCAGGCTTTTGCAGTTCCATAGTCCATCGGACACAATTATCAAGTCCTGATAACCACGTAACCGATCCTCGCAGAATGAGCCTTCAAAATTAACCTATAACCCATACTTAAAGATTCCATCACCACTGATAGCCTATATTGATCGGTACAGAAGTTGGCCACTTTTACACACATTTCCCTCAAAAATTTTCAACACGACTCGGGGCCGATCATCGCTGCAACCGTCCGACCAACCACGCTCTATATATCCGGCCTCAACAGAATCCTCTTTTCTCGCGCTTGTCGACCAGAAAGACCTGACAGCTCGGTCAGGGAGAGATGGGCTTACACGTAGCACACGGTATAACAAAGGAAACCCCAGCAAAATGTGGTTACATGAAAAATATTGCCGGAGATCATACAGAGAGAAAGTCCAGTTTGTAGCCCAGCCAGACCCAACCCACGGAAATATATAGTCATGTGCATAGAGGTGCTCTCCAGGGTTTTGCTTAATTGATTTAGCTTGCGGCCAGGTTCCCCACTATAGGGCCGTTCACCACGTTGTACTTTATAAATATATGTTTGAGAAGAGCTGCGATAGATCAAAGCCCGTCGGCTAATTTTATATGGCGGCTTTGGATTTTATGCGAGATCGATGATGACGCTAATTGCCAAGGCTACACATATACCGTGACCACGTTCTATATGTTGAAGCTTTGGATGATGCGATGCAGCTTGGAAAGCCCATGGGATTGGCTTGTGGTCAAAGCTTGTATAGTGGTTACGATGGACGGTACTATCGCCATATATGTTTGGTAGAGGATGAATACAGGTATTATAGCGTTATATTAGGCTTGACGGATTATTAACGTGATTCGAGGATGCTGAGTTTGTATTTGGGGCGCGCTTTGAGAGTCCAGCGATGCCTACTTGCTTTGGAGATGATTCGAGAGTGACAGGAGCGTGGAATTTGGAATTCTCAGGAATAACGGTTGAGCACGAGCTACTGAGCGCCGATGCTTGTATCTATCCGTATTGATATGCATCTCTGCGGTGGGATGTATGGTTGGCCGAGGGTGCATGCGTTAATTGGACGCGGTGAGCTTGGATTTGATCGGGATTTTGATGTTTTTTTTACTCCTTATGGCCATAATTTAACGATATCTCATTATCAGGGTTTGATCGAATTCATATTGAATTCTAGATAGCTTGAAAATGATGCATTGGTGTTTATGATAGTATTAACCGTTCTCACAAGCTCACAAAAGTTCTGGTTGGGCCTCCATCAGACCACCATCTTATTATGATGCAGTTCTGCTTTTTAGAAACCCTTGATTTACTTTTCGGCCCTAAAAGTCTACCACGCAGAATTTTCCTTTTCATATGAACTTTATCTGAACTTGATGTTCAAAAGAAATTTATATGAACATAAAGAATGAGACGACCCCGCACTTGAAAATGATATACATCCTCTGAACATGCCCAAACTTCTTCTGAAGTTCAGACAAAGTTTGCTCAAGTTCAGGAATTTTTTTATCTAATCGACCCGGAACAAACAGTTTCGGATTATCCTTCGATGGGCTCTGCAACATTTTGAGCTGCAGTTTGACATCGCAAGCTCGACCACAAAAAGTTCTGTAACTCGGAATGTTGCAGTGCCCATCGAAGAATGATCCGAAAATATTCTTAAAATATTTTTGCGACTCTGTGCGCAAAGTTGTAAGAAATGAGACTTCTCTTCATTATTTACAGTGCGAGAAGTAATGCGTCAATGACTTCTCGCACAGTTTTGCATTTACACATTGGTGGAAAATGCGTAAATGTAACTTCTTGCTCTGTTTAGTTTTCATTGACGGACAGTTTCAAAATATGACGTCATATTCCTCTAAATTTGGTCTCCCTCCCAAATATCGTCTTCAAGATAATCTTGCTCGGATAGTGGTGCATTCAATTACAACTTTCAAGGAGGGCGCCAGAGCTGCGGGTCATGGATTTGGCTGAAACTCGGGAATACATAGTCTCCTTTTAGCACCAAAAGACGATATGCAAAGCCACGATTGCCAACGCTCAAACGTTTCTGAACTACGAGCTATGACTTTAGCATTGCCCATTTAGGTTCATGTTGAAAAAGGATATATATAGGTTTATAACAATGCATATGTGATATCTCACAGCTCAAAAATGCTTGGGCGTTGGCAAGCGCGGCTTTGGATATCATGTGTAGGTGCTAAAAGGAGGTTATTTCCAGAGTTCCAGCCGAATTCGTGACCCCTGGCGTCCTCCTTGTTTGCGCACAGTTGCAAAAAAGAGATTCCAAGAACAGAGTTCGTTTGCAAACTTGTGTAGAAATCGACCTTCTTGCACTTGTTGCGTAATATACTATTCTTTCGAGTCATGTAGATGAAAAAATTCCTGAGTGTGGTCAAACCTTGTCTGAACTCCAGATGAATTTTGCGCATGATCAAAAAAAGTTCCATTTCCAATTGCGGGGTTGTTTCATTCTTTTTGTTCACATAAACTTCTCATGAACACCGACTTCAGGAATAATTGACATGAACACAAAACTTTTTGAGCCGAATATCGATGATGAATATTTGGGAGTGGCCTGAACTATCTACTTGAAAGTTTACCTCAAGATCCTCCCTGTCTCACTCGCACCGTATTTCAGATGAATGGAAGAGTGGGTCAAAAAGATCTTAAGGTAAACTCCAAAGAGGAAAGTTCAGGCCAAACCCGAGCGTTACCATCACCACTGATCTTCTGAGTAGTTAGCATCTAATTTGTTTTGTGAATTTTAGATTGATTCTCAGCATAATCCAAGTAGATAATGATTATGGAGCCTATAACGCCAGGTGACCCAGATGAATTCATGACTTAGGATTATAGAATTTCCAATGTTAGTTTTGGTATATGGAAGAATCGCAATTTCATCAGAACTTAGATTCTTGAGTGACATCGGAGGGAGCGTGAAACCTCTTTCCTATCCCCTTATACATCCAGACAACGAAATCATATATGTTAGTACATCCAAACTCTATATATCAATAGAATGAAGCACTAACCTGGCATGATTGAGACAGTCTTAAGAGCTCTCAGTACTCTGAACGTCCGGAGACCAGCGAGATTCCCGACCTCCATACCGATGGTCGCGTACCCACTTGTTATTACTACGAAGTCCAGCCAATTCCAAGGATTCCTCAGGTATGTGTATTTATTCAGAATAAACCCCTTGGCTATGGACTTTATCACCATTTCTGCCGTATAGATGGCTAGGAAGATATATCTGTAAAGCAAGAAGAATTTTTCATTGAATATCGTATATTTTTTGAATGATTGATAGGGTGGTGGAGGTTTTAATGCCTTCAACACGTTCACTGCGATGGGCCCCATGGGTGGGGCCCACGCGTCCTTCCTTGTGTGAGATGGGTCCCGTCCGTGGGGCCCACTTTTCATTGAGTATCAGCTCGTGGGTAAGAGCGAAGATGTATCAAATGGCTTATGTCGTCAGTGTTTCTCATCGTTTATGTTGTAATGAACACATGTACACAGTAGTTTCGATATCGGACTTGATTTTAAAGAGTTTTGCATGATTTTTGTTTTTCACACAATTATTCATCAATCACGCAAGAACAAGAGATGAAGAGTGGATTACTCATCCCGAGTTCGACCATTTTAAACGTATCTTAGCTCATTTGAAAGCTCATTTCAAGACCTACCAATTGAATCCAACTACGTTGGAAAGTATTCAACCACATTTGAGTAATCTTCAATTTACGCGATGCAAAAGATTAGGCCGATTCGAAAAAAACGTGGGTTCTTCCAAGCTAGCACAGCCTTTGCTCTATTTTATCTGTACACAATTATACACTGTAACTTCTAGAATTCAAACTAGACAAAAGATTGCTCTACTTGAGTATCTGGCTTCAAACGCTGCAAATATCTGAAAAGCGTTAATGAAGCTCAGCCCAAGATCAGGCTCAGCATTGTTGAAGCACGCTAAAACAATGATCAAACATTCTCTGGGTGGAACAGATATCAAAGCTCAAGTTCTTTTGGAGGCTTCTATCATTGAATTTGATGATTTTATTGATACTACTGATCATCCTCTTCATATTAGAGAAAAATTTCTAAAATTTCTAAAAATTCCTAAAAAGGACCTTTAATAGGCCCCAGGGCCCACGGAGGCCTTAGAAAAATCCAAAAAAATTTCTTTGTCCTATATTAACATAGTAATAAGGGGAAAAATGTTGAGGGATTTTTTCCAGAGCCCCCTCGTGCAGGCATTTGTCGAAATGCTCCGAATTGGCCTACATACATTATTTATCCACGAGCAAAAGAAAATGCTACTTGAAGTAGCAAGATTTGTTCTTTGTTCAATTTGTTTTCTGTATTGTTAGCAATTTTCGGAGATCAATCTTGAGAAACAATTCAACTCGCAGCTTGAGTCTCAGCAATGGCGGAAACTAAGAAGAAAAATCGTTGGAAGTTTACATCAAAAAGCAAGTTCTACTGAACGCATCGTGTTCCTGACACTGACTCAATAAGGGCGGTAGGAGTTTCACAAGTATTTGAAATTACTGCACTTGGTGAATGTGGGTTACGAGCTAGCCTTATATCATCGTAGTAGCTTTCAGCAACAATAATTTCGACGGAATGAGGTCTTAGCAGTTCACAACAAACTTCTTGATAGTCTCTTCCTGCGATTTTTCCATTTTATCTCTCAAATGTTGTCGAAGACAATGTCGTGATAGATGTAGCATAAGAAAGAGCAGAAATCATGAGGAACTTGACCTATTCTTAGGATTTTACAAGAGGAGTATTCTGAAACTTGTCCATTCGACCTTGACGTGGGCATACCCCCGCATTTAATTTTGATCGCCGCGAATATATAATTTTTCCATTACTACGATCGTACGCTCTTCCAGCGTACGCACGGCATAGATCTTGTATCTACGGTTCCTAGAAATTTGACATGAGAACTTTGTAACTGACATGACCCATTACTTTACCGTGAAAGTAACGCTTCTCCAACGTACGCCCCAGGTCGTAAAGTTTTCCGAGAAAAAGTCATTCAAAATATTTTGTAACTCGACAGTCACATTACATTAACAGAGAAGTAACGCTTATCCACCGTACCGATCAGGCCATAAAGTTTTCCAGGAAAAATACTAAAAACCCTTGTAACTGGACAGCCCTATTACGACAACGGAAAAGTAACGCTCCCCCAACGTACGCGGCAGATCATAAATTCACCCTCATAAATCTTCGAATTAGTAAAACCCAGCAAATGTACGTCGCTCCGTACGGTTCTCACGCATTACATTCCCGCTAATGTAATGCGCCGCTCCCATTACGCGTACGCTTCTCAAGCGTACGAACATGGGTATATAAGGCCGCGCTTCCCAAGCTCGGCAGCTCAGTCTTCTCCAGCTCGCCGTCGCGACGCTGTCTCCACGACACTTGGCCCAGCCGTGGCCCGACGCACCCAACTCAACGTGCCCCGCCGCGACCGTTCCAAGTTGCCCCGGTGGCATGAGTGACCAAGTGTGCGTAGTGTTTGTGTTTCGCACCTCGAGTACCGAGTCGCAATTGTGTCTTGAAACTGTGAGAATTATTCGAGTGCCTAACCCCGTTCTTACCCCGACGACGGCGTGAGCACGCCCACGCACCTGGACCGGACGGATGGACCGTCCCAGCCAACGGCACAGACGTCCCAAGACCTACGTACCCCGCTCCGAAGAGGAGCACCGACGAGACCTCTACGGACTTCAACAGGCCAAACGCTTGGCGCTGCTCGGAGCGTTGAAAGCTGAGGCCTCAACTCAACAAAACAAGACTGCTCAACCCTCAACTATCTCGTCTCCGGCCAGCGAGACGCGGGAGTGAAATTATTTTCATCCCCATTGACGAGGTTTCCCGCAAGCGGAATTCCGAGCCCCGTCAATTTGGCGCCCAACGTGGGGCCAACGAGGGACTTTTTGGACTTCGTCGGCATCAGGAGATGCTAGGACCTGCGACCTGATGAGCAGTCTTCCCCGGACGCCGCCTGCAACCCGGACGACCCGGCAGACAGCGGCAAGCACTTCTGGGAGTGTGGAAACACCCAGTGGCGCCCAACTGGATCAACAACGCACCGTCTCGATTGAGCGCACCGCTCGCGTGACACGCCACCAACGTCAGCGGTCCCTTGGCTCGGAGCAGGAGCTCGAGTCCCTCCTGGACGGAGCACAGCTGCCTATACGCCGGAGGACATCCCGCAAGGACCTTGCTCCGACCGGACCATCGCCTGCTGTGCCATACGACGACCCTGCAGATCCCCAAGCCGGAGCTCAGCAGCAGCAGCCGGCGGATCCCGCCTCCGTCAACCAGGTACCTACTCATCCGAATTCACTTGTTGCTCCAGAAGCTGCAGCGGACGTTTCGGCGGCCAATCCGGAGCCACCTGCGATCACCATGGACGACCTCCGGCTGATGTTCCGTCAACTCGCTGGCACGCCCCTCAACCCTCCGGACTTCACTGGTGCGGAGCACGAGGACCCAGCGAAGTTCATCACGAAGTGTACGGAGCACTTCCGGCGCCTCGGGACCGAGGAGGCCTTCAAGGTGCAAGTGGCCGAACGCGCACTCAAGGCTGACGCCGAGAAGTGGTGGTCCTGCTACAAGAACCTGGCTGTCGACTGGACCCGTTTCACCGGGCTGTTCCTGTCCCGCTTTGACTCATCGCAGCTTCGACTCCGACTCAAGGCCAAACTCTACGGACAGGCCCAAGGCGAAAAGGAGGATGTGAGTACTTTCATTGAAAAACGTAACCTCCTAGCTCGTCGTCTGCTTCCTGAGGCCACCGAGGAGGAGCTAGTGACCTTGATCACGGAGTCACTGAACGCGACTATCCGCTGCCACCTGCGAGACAACCCGCCGACCACTGTGGGCGAGCTGCTGACCAGAGCCACGGAGGTCGAACACGACGAGCAGGCCAAGCAGGCCGGCGCCCGCAAGTTCAACCCAGCCAACAACAACCAGGGCAAGGGCAATGCTGCCACTCCAGCGCAGCCATCGAAGGCTGTGCGAGACTTCAAGCAGGTCAATGGTGAGAGATTTCCTAAATGTGATTATTGCCCTGAATATCATTGGCACAGGGATTGCCCCAAACGACCCCAGTACCCGAAGGCCACGACTCCGGGAAACTGGCGGGAAGCGGGGAATGCTGCGGGCACACCCGCTTCGACACCTGCAGCCCCGCAATAAGCGCTGCAGCCGCAGACGCCACCGGACTCCACGCCGCCAACCTAGACATCTGGATTGGAGGGAAGCTCGTCGCAGCGCTCGTCGACTCGGCAGCATCCGACAACTTCATCTCGCCACGGTGCATCCCGGACGGAGCCATCGTGCAGAGAATCCAGCCACGCGGAGCCAAGCTGGCAAGCAGTGGAACCGAGATGCGCGTCCAAGCAACGTGCACACTCGCCGTGCGGATCCAAAACTTCGAATGGGACGTCAAGTTCTTCGTCGCCGAGGAGCTTCGACCTGCCGCCATCCTCGGACGACGATGGCTTAAGGAGGTGAAGGCCGTCCACGACCACGACCTCGACTGCCTCTACCTAGGAACCAGCAAAAGGATCCGGGTATTCCTGGGACGCGCCCCTGACGGGCCATCGACCCACTTGCAAGAGCAAGTATGGAGCAAGGTAAACCACGGATTCCCTAATGAATATGTTGATCAATTCAAGGAAATCATGATGCGACACGTGAGGATCTTCGATGATTCGGCGCCCCTGGCCAGGACACCCTTCATCATGCACGAGATCAGAGTCACGGACCGTCGCCCCTTCAAGATTCCACCTTATCGCTACTCTGCTGAGAAGAAGCGAGCGATAAGCGACATGGTCAAACAAATGCTGGCAGATGGAGTCGTCGAGGCAGCCTCATCCCCATACAGCTCACCCATCGTACTGGTGGACAAACACGATGGTACCTTCCGCTTCTGCGTCGACTTCCGGAGGATCAACAGCGTCACGGAGGATGCAGGTCAACCGAACCCGGTCATCCATGAGGTCCTCAAGGAAATCGGCGGAGCCACCATCTTCACGACGATTGACCTTCGAAAATGCTATTGGCAGATCCCGCTGACCGAGGACTCCAAGCAATTCACTGCCTTCTGCACACCAGACGGCGGACAATACGTATTCAACGTTGCAGCTTTCGGATTAAAGAACTCCGGGAGGACTTGCAACCAACTCATCGGGATGGAAGTGCTACTCGGACTACTTGGTGAGTTATGTCTGAATTTCCAGGACGATATTGTCATTTTTTCACACAGCTGGTCAGACCACCTCGTCCACGTCGCCAAAGTCTTGGAACGACTGTCGATGTACGGACTGGCCTGTGCCATTGACAAATGCCACTTCGGAAAGGACCGCCTGGAGTTCCTGGGCCATGTGGTATCCACGGACCACAACGAGGCCAAGATGGAGCACATTCGCGCTGTCTTGGAGTTCGCCCCACCACGCAACAAGAAGGACTTACAGAGGTTCCTGGGCATCGCCAACTGGCTCCGGGAGTATATTCCCAACTTCTCCGAGATTGCAGCACCTATGACGGAACTCCTCAAGGGCAAATCTTGGAAATGGACCCAGGCTGCGCAGGCTTCGATGGACCTCGTCAAAGAAGCCTTCAAGAAGCCGTTGAAGCTCCATCGACCTCGATTGGACCAGCGCTTCTACTTGCAGACCGATGCCAGCGACGCCGGCATGGGAGCCGTGCTTTTCCAACTGGGACCAGAAGGAGAGCGGCACGTCATCTCCTATGCATCGGCTAAATTCACGACGACTGAGAGAGGCTATCACTCTAACGAACGAGAGTGCTTGGCCGTCATCTGGGCACTTCGCAAGTACAAACACTTGCTTGAAGATGCCCCATTCACCCTTCGCACGGACAACCAAGCCCTGAAATGGCTGGACCGTGTGAAAGACGAGCGGGGTAAGTTGACACGATGGGCAATGTTTTTGAGTCGTTTTAGTTTCAGTGTGGAACTCGTCCCTGGACGAGAGAACCAGCTGCCAGACGCACTGTCTCGTGCCCCAGGAGATGAGGACTTCGAGGACCAGGAGCACGACTACGACGCCGTGACGCCTCCAGTCAGTTCACCACCCTCAGACGAGCTCATTACTGCCTGCGTGGAATGCAACTGGTTGGATGACTACCTCCGCCAGGCTCAAGACGACACCAGGGAACTACCTCAAGGACCGGAATGGAGCACGCACGACGGTTTGCTGTCATACTGCCGAGATCCGGCCAACCCGAGGATCTACGTTCCTGAGTCCGCACGCGACGTCGTCCTGCACCATTTCCACAACGACCCGCTCGCCGGCCATCCCGGTGCTGCGGAGACACTCCGCCAGATACGCGGAGAGTACTACTGGCCCGGACTTCGCAACGACGTCCGACAACATGTGCGAGCATGCGGACCCTGCAACCTCACCAAGGCTGCACGACCAGCGGATGCCGGAGCCAACATCGCCAGGAAGCCGGAACGACCTTGGGAACAAGTGGCCTTGGATCTGATGGGCCCTTATCCCCGGACGCCCCGGGGGAAGCGGTTCATTCTGGTCGTCACGGACTTGTTCTCCCGATGGACGGAAGCCTTCCCCATCTCATCATCGACGACCGAGGTCATCGCCAACGTCCTGGAGACGGAAGTGTTCCAACGATGGGGATACCCGGGAGCCGTACTCTCCGACAACGCACCACAGTTCAAAGGTGCAAAATGGCTTCGCCTCTGCGACAAGTGGCAAGTCGAAGTATGGACTACGCCTGCATACCATCCCCAGGCGAATCCTACGGAACGTCGGAACCAAGAGATCAAGAAGGGACTACGCCTGGCCTTACTTCCGTACCAACACCAAACCAACTGGGACCTGGAGGTCCCAAGAATCCTGTTCGCCATGCGCCGCCGATGCAACGCCGCCACTGGATTCTCACCTAGTGAGCTGCTCCTGGGACACAACATCGCTCGCCCAGGGGAACGAGTCTCGCCACGATCGGACGATCTCGAGACCCGCATCGCTGCAGCCAACCAGGCACAGGATCACTTCACCAGCAGCTGGAGACCTTCGGATGAAGTCTTCACGGAGGGCGACATGGTGTTCATCAAGACGCACCCCCTTTCCAAAGCTGCCGATAACTCCAACGCTGGCCTCGCCCCGAAATGGGAAGGCCCATACGAGATCGTCCACTGTCATTCAGCGCAGGTGTTCACCGTCGACCGTCCCGGAAACACCGCCCTGAAGGTGCACATCTCGCAGGTCAAGCGAGACCACACAGCTCCAGCCCCTCCTGCGGCTGAACCTGGGTCACCATCCCCCGCAACCAGCGGCGCCAAGGATGCAGACGGACCCCGAATCGAGCGGCCACATCCGCCGACCACACCTGCCGGTGGGGACGCCCACTTGTCCGAGGACCAAGGTCGGAATGGATCCGCAACCGTCCCCATTGCCACGACCCCTGATCGTGCGCAGGACGACATCGCAAACCACGTCGAGGAGGACTCCCCGACAAACGTTGTCGAGGTGGACATCTTGGCAGAACCATACCCAGGGGTAGCGGATGCGCCCCGAGTCCTGAGCAACCAGCAATGGAAGCGACGTAGAGGGCGACCTACCTTAGCAGAAGCAGCACGGAGAGAAGCCGAGCGCAAGCTCGCCTACCCACCGCCTAGCCACCGCTACAATTTGAGGAGCCGGAGGAAATCCCCAGCTCCGGAACAATAATTAAGTATAACTATCTGGCCAGAATATATAATCAATCATGTATAATCATAGTATGTATCTTAGAATTAGTTTGGTCGAATAAAAAGTCGACAAGGTACCGAATGCGATGCACACTCACGGCACTGTTCATGCAAAAATAATATCCGCGTCGATCCCCCGGACGATTTGACGTGGGCATACCCCCGCATTTAATTTTGATCGCCGCGAATATATAATTTTTCCATTACTACGATCGTACGCTCTTCCAGCGTACGCACGGCATAGATCTTGTATCTACGGTTCCTAGAAATTTGACATGAAAACTTTGTAACTGACATGACCCATTACTTTACCGTGAAAGTAACGCTTCTCCAACGTACGCCCCAGGTCGTAAAGTTTTCCGAGAAAAAGTCATTCAAAATATTTTGTAACTCGACAGTCACATTACATTGACAGAGAAGTAACGCTTATCCACCGTACCGTTCAGGCCATAAAGTTTTCCAGGAAAAATACTAAAAACCCTTGTAACTGGACAGCCCTATTACGACAACGGAAAAGTAACGCTCCCCCAACGTACGCGGCAGATCATAAATTCACCCTCATAAATCTTCGAATTAGTAAAACCCAGCAAATGTACGTCGCTCCGTACGGTTCTCACGCATTACATTCCCGCTAATGTAATGCGCCGCTCCCATTACGCGTACGCTTCTCAAGCGTACGAACATGGGTATATAAGGCCGCGCTTCCCAAGCTCGGCAGCCCCCGCAAGGGAGATCTTCGGATCTTGGGAGAGTAACGACTCCCCGGCCCCAGTTCCGCAAGGAGGATCCTTAGTTGATCCTGGGAGACAGACGCACTCCCCGGCCCCAGTCTTCCGGCAAGGGAGATCTTAGTATCTCGGGAGCACACGACAACTCCCCCGCCCCCAGTCTTCAGCCCCAGCACCCATGTGTGTGCTTTTACCACCTTGTCCGCCTCAGTGCGTATGAGCCCTGAGTGGCATCTTGGACCACATCTTGGGCTCCCGCTTCCTCGCAAGCCTCCCTGTATCTTTCATCTTTTTTCTACTCTCTGTTCCTTCCTTCCTTCTTCTGGGACTATAACCTTCGGGTTGGCGCCCTCCGGGGAGGGGTTTTAGTCGGTAGGTGCCCGAGTCTTCTCGGGTGAATCCGACACTACCCACACTCTTGTGGGTGTCTATGAAGATTTCCCCTTCCCGGCCTACCAAAAAAAAAAAAAAAAAAAAAAAAAAAAAAAAAAAAAAAAAAAAAGAGCTCGGCAGCTCAGTCTTCTCCAGCTCGCCGTCGCGACGCTGTCTCCACGACACTTGGCCCAGCCGTGGCCCGACGCACCCAACTCAACGTGCCCCGCCGCGACCGTTCCAAGTTGCCCCGGTGGCATGAGTGACCAAGTGTGCGTAGTGTTTGTGTTTCGCACCTCGAGTACCGAGTCGCAATTGTGTCTTGAAACTGTGAGAATTATTCGAGTGCCTAACCCCGTTCTTACCCCGACGACGGCGTGAGCACGCCCACGCACCTGGACCGGACGGATGGACCGTCCCAGCCAACGGCACAGACGTCCCAAGACCTACGTACCCCGCTCCGAAGAGGAGCACCGACGAGACCTCTACGGACTTCAACAGGCCAAACGCTTGGCGCTGCTCGGAGCGTTGAAAGCTGAGGCCTCAGCTCAACAAAACAAGACTGCTCAACCCTCAACTATCTCGTCTCCGGCCAGCGAGACGCGGGAGTGAAATTATTTTCATCCCCATTGACGAGGTTTCCCGCAAGCGGAATTCCGAGCCCCGTCAACCTTGGAATATTTCCTTTTACAATCTGGAGCACAACAGCGAACTCATCAAATCGATAAATGTCCCAATGACGGTACACAGCAAGATGGTGAAAGCAAAATAGTGAGCAGTTGAATGACTCATACCTAGAGTCGACTCTTGATCGAATACTTTAATATTCGGTCAATTTAACATCGTTTCGGAGTAATTTACACGCAATAAAGTTTGCTCAGATCATAGCCATGCTCCACGATTCATCCCAGACAAAAGTGTCTGAGGCGATGCTATAGCTTAGACAGGGAATCAAGTGAGCAACACTTATGAATCCTCAAACGCTCCAGAAAAAATGAAAAATACATCCAAGGACTACTAATCTTTGTATTTCGATCATTCACTTCAACACCCTTTGCAGTGGAGGATTTTTTGCGGGTGTCACAGGTCGAACTCGCAAAAATACATGTCAAACTGATGGCATTCCAAAAGGTTTATATGATAAGTGCAAAATCACATGTTTGTACTCTCTTTTGCATTCTAGAACGGAAAGCCAGTTTTCACCGTTACCGTCAACGTATTAATAAAATGCATGAGAAAGGCTAAATCGTGCATAAATGATGAAGACCATCGCACCGTGCTCAGTCCACCGACGAACCAATTATCATCAGGGAAGGCGACACTCAGACTCGCCTTTTTATTCACTATCAAAAGGCTTTCCGAAGCTCTCATTATGCAAAAACCAAAATTCAACCAAAGCCAAGCAATAATGACGTCCTTGTATTTTCATGCCGATCACGATTATTATTCGCATGACTAGCGTAGCATAATACATAGCAACGCCTTGCCTATACACATTCAATGCTCGCCCTTCTGGACAGGGTTACATAGAGAGTGCAACGTTCCGTCGTGAATTTCGTTATTGTTCAGCAGCCCAACTCGGCGCGACGTGCGCGAGCCCTCATCTGATATTCAACATTCATGAATGCAATTTCCCCGAGTTTCCGTTTGGGAACAAATCAAAGTTCGGGGCTGCTGCCACCACCACCGGACAACTTTGTGCATGCAAATTTTTGCTCCGATGTCGAGCCGATAAATAAACGCTGCTGCTACTGCTGCTGGCCGCATGCATAGTTTGAGAATGGCACGCTATACAGATTGACCAACGCCTCCACTATACTCGAATACAATTCTCGACTCAAATGGGTAAATTTTCCTTTATCTTGCTCTCTTTCTCTCGCGTGCTGCACTGTGTCAACGACTGGGAAAAGTTTGTTATGCTGAATCTAGATCGAACTTTTACTTCTATGTACAACCATACACTGGTGAGCGAAAGAACGATTTGAAAAGTTTTCTCCTCAATGAGTTGGTTCAAAGATTCTATTCAGGGTTCTTAAATTTACCGAGAAGTTTTGAGATTTTATACGATTGAGTTCAATCTATGGAAAGAGTGTGTAGACAAAATGGTACAGGTATTAATCTTTGACGCCCATTCGTCGAACATAAAGTTCAGCATTACGTCGAACTTTGCTGTTTCTCGAGGAAAGTATTGTTCACCAATACTCTCACAATTTTTCAATCCTATACACTTTGCAGCTCTTGAAGAGAACAAATTTTGGACTAACCCATCAATATGTGCCTAATTGATAACAGGAACCGCTCTGCCACGAACAATTAACTGCTCAGACATCTCAGACTCTTACGCAATTTACGCGTTGAACGTGTCAACCAGCAACAGTCATTCACAATTTCCTAACCTCCAGATGAAATAAAAATTAACCAGTCAATATCGACGATCACTTGAAACGAGCTATAAGTGAGCCTACGAATCTACAGAGCCCATCTCATCACAATGTAGTTGTCAGGCTTGTCGAAGAAGTAATTTCAAAATCCCTGACATCCAGGCAAGACAAACTTGTACTGCCGCTTATCGCGATAACTGAAGCTCGACTTCTGGGTACAATCCGTACGGTACGACAAAGCGGCCATTTGGGGGTCTTGCTCGCGTGTCACGCTCGGCTTTACGACGCTTAAATCTGCAAGCTCGGAGATAAGTCGAGCGCGCGTATCGCCACCCGGCCTCAGCGGTTCTTCCACCGCAACACCCACCTGATAACGGTTGACGCCCGCACCCTTTTCCTTCGTGTAGCTCTGTATCAAGCGCTCGATATACTTTTAGCGCGTAGCTATCTCAGCTTGTATCGCTGTTTTTTGCGTTGACGCCTAGGCTATCTGTGCCAAGCTTTTATTAATGCGATTTTGATGTATTTACAACTTTTTTTTACGTCAAAAGAAGAAAAGAAGATGCATTTCTTACGCACGTGGTGAGCTCATTTCATTTTTAGGTTCTCTCATCATGAGTAGTAGAGGTATCGGATACCTACATGTCTATATGACGAGATTATTCTCAAAAGCCATTTGATAAAGAATGGCGTCATGCTGTTCCACCACAATGAGAACTACTTTTGGCGGTTAATAATATTGATTCAGTTCCTCCTGCCTTCGATCCAATTCATCGCACCGAATATTCTCCTATGAATCATTTAAATCTTCCCCTAAAGATAGGTGATTACAAAACGCCTCATGACGCGGATAGAACCAAAGTCTACGATGGTTCGATTCATCTGGATTCACAATGCTGATATTGGAAGGATGATAGCGATTCAAAAATTCAGACAAAAAAGAGAGCAATTTCCCATGAAAAGGATTGGCGCACTACGGCAAATCAAAATAAATTCATCGTATTTAGTAGCTATCTCGAAATTCAAGGTTGATTATCAAGAATTTGCCTTAAATTTTTACTGTGGTCGCGTGGATCATTCATTAAATCAGATTCTCAGACCTGAATTGAATTGTCTCCCTATCTCCTGAAGAGCAAGAGCCTAACGGAAATTCAGTAAATTCGTGAAAACTTCCGTTCGACCCCCGGGTTATAAGTCCTATTTGGTTACGCATTGACCTTGACGAATGTCCTCCAATTTACCAAAAGCCGTAGCTAGTGCTACCTTTGGTTCTACTTATCCACTCATCCTTGTGGTCGGAATTGAATCACTTTCGATACCTATATAGTCCTCTCAATCAAACCTATCTCACGGGGAATTCAAAATCTCTCAGAAGTCAACACGGATCATAACAGTAGTGAATAATGAAAGGGTACAACAACAAAATTGTAGATGAAAATGAATATGACTCACTCGGCTTCTTCGATCGTTTCAGTCATGGCCAGGAAGACGCAGTTTAATATAATGGTGGTCATGACGACGTAATCGAAGAATTGATTCGTGCTAAGGAAGATGCAGCAACGCCTCACAGGATTCCATGGTGAGAAGATGAACCAGCTTTTGGTGGCTGTAAAACGATGTATGTAATTTTTCCGAAACCTCTTTGAAACCACGCAAAATGTCTGAAACAGAAAGGAGAAGAACTTGAGAAAGGAATCAGATGATTTATCATGTAAGTAGACTTGATCGATTGATCTCGAATCAGAGTAACGAGTAATGAGTCCACTCTATCGGGGATTGAACAATTTGGAAGTTTATGGATTCGAAAGGGATCATGCAAAGGATGTGCGTGGCAATCACGCAATCAGGAAGTTGAAACCACCGTGCGCCGTTCTGGTACAGGTTTTTTTTTTTTTGAGAATCACAATTTTTTGGGATCTTGATTCACTCTATTTCTCTATTATAAACTTGTTCCATAATATTACAGAACATAAAGATGTTCTCTACATGTAACAATATTGATCTTACTATTCTCAATATATCAAGAGGCGCGATAGCGCCTCACTGGCGAGTATGAGCAGACAAAAAATCGAGCGAGGCGCTGTGCCTTATTTACTTTGAGTTGGGGGTTTTCTAACCTCACACATTTTTCCCACCTTACTCATTTCAACCACCCGGGTGCACAAACATCTCCTGCCTCTCTATTCAGGGCTGTTATAATATGGACTCACTGTTGGTGTCATCAATTATCCGATTCTGACCGCTGGCTCTTTTATTTCGCTTCGCCAATTTTCACCACCTCAAAAAAATTATCCATTCGATTTGTTTAGACCCTCGAACGCACAGCTTCGATTCGAGAGTTGTCGCCGAGCGAGTGAGAGTGAGAGAGAGAGAGAGGAGAGAGAGAAGATCCGTCTGCTCTGTTTACATCGCCGTGCATCGCGGTGCCGCAATCTCAATTACAGCTGCATGCATTATCTTGTTTGGACAAAGAAGATCCAAAATGTGTATGTTTTCATGGAAAAAAGAGCTATTGAGAGTAAGATATTCTTAAACGCGGTATGTTGTGAGAACCTGTGCAAGATGTATGCTGGAATTCTTTGCCTCATCAGATCCGATAAGGAGTTTATAGATGTAACTTTGAAGTGTTAAAATGTATGTGATGCAGTACTGAAAGTCTACAGAAAAATCAGGGAGCATTTGCCAAGTACATGAGAATATGGCTTTGTGGTCCAATAAGTCACTTCATCTGCGTTAATACTTGTGATATTGCTCTCCATTTTTTTTTTCTAAACATTCAGTCAAAAGTTGGATGGGAAGTTTCGGTGATTGATTATATGTTATTACATGTATATGTTACGTACCAAACCCGAAATCCTGCACTTCGCGAATCTCAGCCGATTCTGTACCATTCGCATGGTACACCACCATTTGTACCGAGCCCGATATTCCGGGTTTGGTACAGCAGAGTCTTGTACCATTCGCGAACTGTACAGCCGCCTTGTACTGAGCTCGATTTCGAATTGCGCCATATGGCTCGGATCGTGTTCACAAATGAGAATTGTCTGATATACGACTGCTTCTACCCGAGCCTTTTCAGAACCCAGCAAAAAAAGGAGCGCCCGTCGGGTGGAACTTCCTTGTTGTGACGTTCTGACTGAGCATTTTCCTCACGAAGTTTGAGGAATCTGTACCTCATTCGATCATTCTCTTTAGCTCCGCGGCTGCTTCCATGAGATTTTGACCTCGGTCACTCATGAAAAGTGTACACTGGCCTCGACGAAAGACAAATCGTCGATGAGCAGCTACACAAGCGTGAGTAGTGTAATGAGACGCGTCTTTCAGATTAATGACAGGTACGCTTAGGCACATAAAGATCAGAAAATAGCCTTCGAAGGACACTTGTCCTCTGACTCGAGATATAAG
This sequence comes from Eretmocerus hayati, assembly GCA_029851415.1. NCBI lineage: Eukaryota > Metazoa > Arthropoda > Insecta > Hymenoptera > Aphelinidae > Eretmocerus > Eretmocerus hayati. The sequence goes on along the minus strand of CM056743.1, from coordinate 39,472,010 downwards.
GACCTTGCACGGGCCTGCGTAGGCCACACAAACGCGCTGAAAGTGTCTAGATGGTCGCACGTGACACGGAGGAAGATCGTCCATGATTTTTCTTCGCTTGCGCAGCGCGGTACTTCTTACATCGCAGGCAACGATTAATGATCGATTCGATAGACGTCTCACCTATAACTATCCGAAATATTCGCGAGATGCACATAAAAGTCAACTGAGTCCCCCATGCAAAGTGAGATGGTGAGAGTGACTGACCACGAGGATTGAGAACTGTGTTAGGCAAAGTAACTCAACCGGGTGTTTCTCATCGTAACTCAAGTGTGAGGGCTCAAATCAACCTCCCGACGCTCACCAAGCCATCAACTAAAACAGAATTCGGTCACTTGAAATCATGAGATTTTGCAAGTTCTTTTCCTTGCTCTAAAATATAAATTCCATCTACAAACCAGACAAGCTGAGTCAGATGAGACCAAACCAATTCAGCTTGTCTATTTCTAGAGCCTGTCGTGTGAATTTCTTGTGGGAGAGGACATTTTCTCAAAACGGGTGGAATTTTCAATAGAACCAAATCATTTTTCGTCGTTCTTCAGACAAATGCAAGGCGAAGTTGGCGATTCGATGTGATTTAAATGAAGTGGGATATTTTTTCCCTAGATCCTACAGTTCTGAATCAAGATTTGAATGTGCCACCACAAATCATTTATATTCTTGACTCTTACTCAATCATGCTGAAACTTTTGCAGACCCACACAAACTGTTTTTACTCTACTATGACCTGCATATAAGCAGTTCTGTTGTACCTATTCGAATAGATTCTGCTATTTTTCGCTGAAAATTGAAACTGAGGGGAAACCTGTCAAATTCTCCTGAGTTTTTGCGGCATATAACTCTTGTGAAACAGTTCCACTCAACTATATATATGGTTTACGAAAACACAATTGGTCAGCTGAAAACCTACCAAATCTCAAATTGCACAGGGATGAGGTGAAATTGTATCAGGAAGCTCGAAGGATGAGCATAGCAGTGATGCAGCCAAATAACAAAATTTGGCCTTTTTGGCTCTCAGAAATGTGGAAAAATGTGGCGCAAACATCCATTCAAATATATTAAATGTATCATATACCCTGCACATTCTGTTTGCTCGGGCAAAAGCATCTCCAGCATTTAGAAAGAATCGCGAACAACACTCGAAGCGCCCTACATCATCGAAACGAGGAGACGTATGCTGTACTTGGCGCGAGCTCAAGCGCACTATACGCCTTTGTGCGAGTAAAAAGGAGGGAAGTTTCCAAATTCTTGTGTCCTTCTTTGAGAATATACCCAAATTCTTCATAGCAGGGTGCGTTTAATGTGTAAGAGCTACCGAAAAGCACCCTCAGTCGGATTTAGCAGGCACTTTTTTCCGCCTATCGGACCTTGAGGCGAGGTGTGAGTAATTTTATGCTGTGGTTAGAGTTGACGCCTCAAATTCGGTGATTTGAAACTCACCAAAATTCGTAGGTTCCGAGAATGGTTAATAATGCGAAAATAAAAAGAAGACAATTCTGCGAGGTGTCAAATGAGAATATGCAGATCAAGACAACCAACTCAGTAAAAAACAATACTGCACGTTACAATTTGTCTGCCATCAATAACCGCTTCCGAGTGCAACGTCAAACTGTGACTATGTGACTGGAATTGTTATTATTTAAATTGATTACAATTCTGTCACAATCACGATTGATGAGAATAAGAGGAATGTAACTAGATAAAATTTTCTGAGGGTCAAATATAGTTTTCTGTGACCTAATATATTCTCACCTCCATATATTATTGTTAAACAACAAACTCGTTCGTACTCTTATCGTTCAAAAATTTCACTCATTTACGCACAGTAGCTCAAAAAGTAGCACACGGAACATGAAATCGGACTTGTTTTTGAACAAAGCTTAGTGACCCATCGCATTCAAAGCAAACGGCACCGTTTGCATTTCCAGAAACGTACAGAAAAGTTGAATCGAATCCCGTGCAATGCATGAAACTACCATTGAATGCCTTTTTTCTCGCCATTTGCGTCGCGCTTTAGAATCGCTATATACCGCAACTTGTATCCACGTAGAGAAGTCTATCGCCTCGATCGTTCTCTGGGCCATCCAGGGAAAAGATCCGCAATCAGATTGTGCGTTTGCTATACATATATAGTTACATCCGCGCCATTTTCCCGGCTCCGATCGAATTGAAACTTGATCGGATTTTGCGGTTCCATGTGGCTAAAATTTATATGAGACGACGAGATTGGCTCGGATACTTTTTGCTTGGGCGACCGCAGGCTCAAAGTGGATTTGGCGCTTATGCGAAAAATATATATCGCGTATGAGTGGCTCATATTTATGAGTTCATCAGAGGGGACCTGATCGATATATTGGTTTTTTAGAAAATGAAATTGCGCAATTCGTCCGTGATTGTTTTGGGAACTTTCATAGATGGAGGAGTATTCCAGTGACAATTCGCTTTCATCAAGAATGTTCCTCTAACTCCTTCCACAATTGCACTGACGTGGGCATACCCCCGCATTTAATTTTGATCGCCGCGAATATATAATTTTTCCATTACTACGATCGTACGCTCTTCCAGCGTACGCACGGCATAGATCTTGTATCTACGGTTCCTAGAAATTTGACATGAAAACTTTGTAACTGACATGACCCATTACTTTACCGTGAAAGTAACGCTTCTCCAACGTACGCCCCAGGTCGTAAAGTTTTCCGAGAAAAAGTCATTCAAAATATTTTGTAACTCGACAGTCACATTACATTAACAGAGAAGTAACGCTTATCCACCGTACCGATCAGGCCATAAAGTTTTCCAGGAAAAATACTAAAAACCCTTGTAACTGGACAGCCCTATTACGACAACGGAAAAGTAACGCTCCCCCAACGTACGCGGCAGATCATAAATTCACTCTCATAAATCTTCGAATTAGTAAAACCCAGCAAATGTACGTCGCTCCGTACGGTTCTCACGCATTACATTCCCGCTAATGTAATGCGCCGCTCCCATTACGCGTACGCTTCTCAAGCGTACGAACATGGGTATATAAGGCCGCGCTTCCCAAGCTCGGCAGCTCAGTCTTCTCCAGCTCGCCGTCGCGACGCTGTCTCCACGACACTTGGCCCAGCCGTGGCCCGACGCACCCGACTCAACGTGCCCCGCCGCGACCGTTCCAAGTTGCCCCGGTGGCATGAGTGACCAAGTGTGCGTAGTGTTTGTGTTTCGCACCTCGAGTACCGAGTCGCAATTGTGTCTTGAAACCGTGAGAATTATTCGAGTGCCTAACCCCGTTCCTACCCCGACGACGGCGTGAGCACGCCCACGCACCTGGACTGGACGGATGGACCGTCCCAGCCAACGGCACAGACGTCCCAAGACCTACGTACCCCGCTCCGAAGAGGAGCACCGACGAGACCTCTACGGACTTCAACAGGCCAAACGCTTGGCGCTGCTCGGAGCGTTGAAAGCTGAGGCCTCAACTCAACAAAACAAGACTGCTCAACCCTCAACTATCTCGTCTCCGGCCAGCGAGACGCGGGAGTGAAATTATTTTCATCCCCATTGACGAGGTTTCCCGCAAGCGGAATTCCGAGCTCCGTCAGCACGGATTTTATCAAAAAGTTCCCGAGAATCAACTCATCATAGCCCATCATGCAGTTTATACACCAAAAAAAGGAATGAAAATAATACGCTAGTAAAGAAAGCTGAATCATAAACAAAGATCGCTTCATTCGATAAATATAATGACAGAAATTCATGCCCAAGTTCCTAAACTTGATGCAACAGACATCTGGAAATTGCTCGGTTCAGAAAATGTCTACCCCACTACACGAGCATTCATAAGATCTAAAGTATACGGAAATTCAGCGAGTGGACTTGTAAAACTCGATTCCGCCTCTGCGCCAAACTTTTGGGTCGCAATGAATTCGAGGATCTTACTACTATATCGAAAACTTTTTTAGTAGCTCGAAGTTTTAAGTAAACATAAAATGAACCTATTATACAGTTCAGCAGCTTTCCACTCGACATGATGCTAGTGGAAGACTTTCTTGGCGTAGATAAAAAAACTTTTCATTTCGCAAACTTATTCGAGAATCAATATGCCCACATAGTAGATAGCAATTTAAAAGTTGAATCATTGCACAGCAGCTGTTGCAAAGTACAAAATAGTGACGCATTATCCTTTCAACCTCTGCGCAGGATTGACATTCGTATTAGATAATTTGATGATTGTTATAGATACTTAGACAGACTCATTTTATGCGCATATTGCAAAAGCAAAATTTTGTTATATTCATATAATACATACATGCATATTATTCAACTTATTGTATTCTATGGTCAAGGCAATTTAGATAATTACAAATGTGACTAGTGAATTGAGTTAATCTGGAAAATGGTATTGATGGTACAGACAAGAAACGAAATGACAAACAAGTGCAAAAATGAGAGAACATGAAATGAAAAAAGGAAATGGCTCGACCGTTACTACTTTTCAGTATGTCGTTCAAAATTAACAAGCAGAGTATGGTTCACATCAGATCTGGTTCACATCACAGGTTTGGCTGGAAATGTGGAGATGGTCTTTTCGAGTACCAAAAGATGATACTCGGGATTTTACACTATAATATTTTTTCAACATAGGCTCTTCTGCTCAATACCTTAGCTCCAGAATTCTTGAGCGAAAAAGTCTATACTTTGGGATATCATCTTTTGGTATCAGAAAGAGACTATTCATAGAGTGTCAACTGAACCGTGGTCCGGATGTGAAAGGCTGTCCTGGTGAGATGGGATTCATATAATGGAAATGTTCAGTTCCGAAATATGTCTTGGAGAGTTTGGCTTAGGACAACGAAATGTGATGAGAAAGACGTAGATTCACAATGAACTGCCTCGAAGGTTGGGTACGAGATCCGATTCTGGAAAATATGTGTTTTCCTTCGTTGAACGCTCCTCCATTCTTCGCGCTTGGAATCAACTCTCTTTCACTCGGATTCCGAGTGAAAGTCCATCTCACTCGGTAAAGAGTCAGATAACAAAAAAATCGAAAATTTCACTCGGAAGTTAGAGTGAAATTTCACTCGGATGCAAGAGTGAGACGCTCAAATCAAATTTTAGGTTATGTTTCACCACTCGTTTGTTACTGATGGATCAATGCGTAACTCACAAAGAGGAAAATAGTAGTTTTCTGCAATATTTGTTGAAAAACTGAGCTAAGAAATGTCAATATCCTCTTCCATAAGTTTTATAAATGCATGTACAGCCCAATAATATATCATATTACGTATAAGTTAAACAAACCTATTCATATAGAAGCAATGCCCTGTCACCGGGGAAATGTAGGTTTCACGTTTGTTATTTCCTCACCCAAAACGAAACAATAGCAAGTTTTCATATTTTCGTTTCCACTTACGACACGTATAAAGTTACTCGGTGCATCATTTACATAAGAGGGTACTATGGACCACCGATGTCAACAGCAGCAGTAGTCCAGTGGAGAAGCCGTCCGATTTACAATCCAGACAACCGAGTTCGATTCCCCGCACTTCCTAAATTACAAAAATATCGAAGAGACTATGCCGCTACAGGTGGAATACGTTTTTTTATTCTTTTTTTTTCAACCTTCGTATGATTAAAATGTATACATTTTATAGCCTGCCACGTATTGATTAAATGCAAATATTTAGTTTCAGCTCAATAACATTTGGATTCACTCGGATTCCCCCAGTGAAAAATCTCACACTTTTTTCTGAGTGAAACTCACTCGGTACCGAGTTGCCACGATTTCACTCCGAACTCTGAGTGAGAACTCACTCTTTCCGAGTGAGATTTCACTCGGAAAAGTTAAGAGAGAAAATTGGTTTAACTACCCGTAAAATTTTTTTGGGTCACTTCAGTTATTACAATCTTTTATGAAAGTCCGACTCTTATCATAGTCATTCCAACAAATTACTGTCGAGCAAGAAAATCCTCCACCCAACAAATTATTCTGGCCTTATCGCGTTCTGAAGACTTGGATGAAAAAAACTTTGAAATCTTTGAATTTTTGTGAGACAAACATGATCAGTTTTCCACTTGTGCTATCTAACGGAATGGATGCTCAATCAGTCTACAATCCATCCAAATAATTTCCAAACTACCCAACTAATTTTGTGCAAATAAAGTTCAATGAAGAGAAAGTGGGAGAAACAGAATTTGACACAAAATGATACCTTGTAAGTGGAATTCCATTATGACACTTCATAATGTACAACTGAATTCGTATCAAAACTTCCGCGCCACATAATTTGAAGAGTATGTATGCACACTCAATTGACCATGTGCTTATTGGACAATTGAAACAATTACCAAACCGATACGAACGAGTCTTATTGTGCAGCAAATTTGACATGAAACCATTTGCTCGCTTCGAAACTGAAAATTTTGACGAAATCGATTTCTATTATCACTTTGAGATTAAATCACTACTCGCACGGACAAAACCAACAAAATCAAATTACAAGTAATTTTTAGTAATTTCCATCAGTCCTACTCATTTTATAGAACCTAATTTCTGTCATATGAACAAAACTTAACCCTTCATAAATACTTTTGTTGACCTACTGACACTTCACACAATCAATTCTCATTTTAAATCAATTCATCAGATGGATAACATCACGCAAACTCTGAATGAACACGATCGCATTGTTGTTAGACAAGACTCGCGACAAGGGTCAACGAGGGGGATGAAAGTATTTGCCTATATTATACATATACACACAATTCGCTTCGCAGGAGTTGTAAAAGCTTTCCGCACACCATTCGTGTCGTTGAGCCATCAACACTCGACCGACGTTTTGCCGACAATCGCTCGGCGACTTTATTCTCGGCCGACGTAAAGTAGGCCATCACAACCTATACACAGCGATTGCGAAGACCGTCAATGCTCGCTTCATCGCTTTAGCTTGGCTGGGTTTGCTACCCGGTGCTATAAAGTGAGGCAACAAGTTGCGAAGCTTACCAAACTCCTGATTCCATTTTCACTTCTGTATGCTCTTCGATTCGTTACGGGTTTGAAATCATCAGTTGAATATAACTTTTATTTATTGCTCACGATGCTCAGCGATAGTTTCGAATGAATTTTGCAAAAGGTGCCTGACACCCAAGCACTTTACCATGTTTCGCAAAAAATAAAACCCCCAAATAGGGCACGATGGCCAATTCAAAATTTTAATTCATTCACTCGCAAAATACTGTCTCAGAATTTTTGTGAATTAATGTATTGTATTTCTTAGAGTCTCTACTTTCGATGTATGCCTTTTGGTTTGGTCGGAGTGTGGTGTGAACCTTAGAGCGCCTTGAAAAGTAAGAGTGGCCGTCATACCCCACTCTCGTCTAATCAATTCACAGATGCCATAGTCTCGAATTCATCCATTTTGTAAATTCTCTAATCCAAACAGTCATCATCAAGTCAAAATGTGATTTGAATTTTTGTTGATGATTCATTTAATTAGCCGTCCCTTCAGGCATCAGAGTTATGAGAAATTCCCCGACTATGAGCCCTCCTCCGAATACAAGGCACCTCAGAAAGGCCAAAAAAGTTATAAGACATATCTTATTTTCGACGAAATATGGTGTTAAGATAACAGTGCCAGTCGTGGAACACGGCTAGTTGAGCGCCTCTAATGGAATACCAGATTAACATGGATTTTTATTCCCCAAAATCCGATCGATCATCGATGTAAGAATTCCACAGTATACTTTGATACAATATATTTCAAGTTTATGCGTTGCAAGACCCGTAGAAGATTCATAAATCAAATGAAAAAATCATGAAAAGTATAAGCTCATAATCATCCTCTAGAGGCTGTTCCACTCAAGGACCCTTTCTAAAAAATGGAGCCAATTGCGAAACGAGAACCTACCCTTGGCTGGAACAGGTTTTATATTTTCACTGTATTGAAAAACCTTCCGGGAATCGATTTTTTCCGGTCGCACGTCATTTATTCCATACAGATCAGCACAAACAAACCATTAATTATCTACCAAATATTTTCAGAATGACTCCAAAGCGCTGTTCCATCATAGGAGACTCCTAGCGTTCCAATGAGGGCACTGAGCTTAAGATTTATTGTTCCACTACAGGAGATGACGGATTCTTCCGTGAACATTCAATTAGTCTTACTATCTACAAGCAATCGAAGTGTACCTTTTTTTAAATATGCAGGAAGAGTATATCTATAGGATCGTTACTTCAAGTTCGCAAAAAGCTAAACTTTTATTCGAAAAATGTAGACTGCAGATTAGCATTCATTTTTTATTCCACCACTGGCGACTTTATCTTAGATGGACGATAGCTGTGAATTGAATATTGAATATTTGTTCGGTTGGATCAAAATGATGTCAATGCACGCTCTGGCTCTGCTTATATGCAACTCGGTTATTGTACACTCGCGCTTGTTCATGATTGGGTATAATTACAGTGTGTATTGGTGGGATGGGTCCCTGCATGCTAAAATGATTATGTTTGTCATGCCTCATTATCAGTATTTTGGTATTAATATTTGAAGTGCATTTCACTGGATTTGTTTTAATCAGACCGCTTTGATCAGATTTGATGTTTCTCTGTGTATTCCTGGGATGATCGTGGGATCAATAATACGCTTTGTCAATGCATCAATTGAGACTCCCAATTGAGCTTAATGTTCCATGTATTTACTCTGATGAATGGAATATTAATATTGCTTGCGGTACACCGCGTTGGCTCAGAAAATCGTCTAGTGGTTTAGCTTGGATCAAGAACGTTCGGAATCATTTGAAATTCATTCAAGTTATCAGAATTTTCAAGCATTATTGGGCGATTGTTGAAATGTTGTTAGGCAGTTGAAATATGTGTAACGAGCAAAATTGCTGCCACACCACTCTAACAATGCGTTCTTTAAAACTTATCCAGATTTATCCGACGTCCTCGATTATTTTACACAGTCTGTGGGGATTTTCACTTTCAATTATCTTGTACATGGAGCAGTACAGACGCACAGAAAATTTCAAGAAAGCTCAAGCATTTTCCATCAATGAGAATGGAATTAGATAAGTGTACCCAACTCGCCTCTGTACCCAATTTGCCCCCATATGCCGATCTCAAGATCGATCAATCGTTGACCTTCCTTCAAAGCTTTTTCACGTTTTTGATGTCAAAATATGAAGAAATTAGTGGCTTGGATCGACCTCGACTCATTTTCGCTAGTCCCAGAAAATGTATGGTGAGTTCTTAATTTATTTTCTTTGCACAGCTGAGGAATCAGCGAGGATATTCCATTCAGTAAAACCCGTGCCAAATGTTTTACACCGACCAATCTCAAGTACTTGATCGCATTCTATTTCTTGTCTCAAGGTCTTTGAAATTCCTTCTTTAGAGTTGCAGAATTATAATGATACGGAGATAGTTCGTATATTATTGAAGGCCAACATTTTGTGCCCAACTTGCCCCATGTGGTCACCTCAAAAGGGCATACAGTACGACATTTTCACTACTGAGAACGTATATATCGCGTCTAAATAGGTCGGAATCAGTGTTTTGGGCGGGTAAACAGCTTCAAATGTGCTTGCATGGCGATGCGAACGATTTTTCGCACTTTATCGCCGACTTACATCTTTTTTTTTTTTCAGGGCCTTTACACATCTCGACTCTAATCGATCAAAATTAGACGCAACTCAGCTCATTCTGAAGATTTTGAAACAAGCTTTAGAAAGAACTGAAGTGACATTAAGAAATGTTGAGGTAGACCAAAATTGTTGAGAAAAGGGCTTAATGGGGGCGAGTTAGGAACACCCTTTTCCGAATTCACAATAAAGAACTTTTTGGGGCAATTTTAGAGGCGTGATATACTCATGTTTTAGGTAATGAGAAATATTTTATAACGGTCATAAAAATCTGGTTATTTGGGAGTTATTCAGGGGAGGAATGTTCAAGTATATTACTCTTTGCAAGGTTCACCACTGAAAGTAAATAGTTTACCTAACTTGACGCAGATTACTCAAAATAAGGATTGATTCACAAAATCTAGAAGAAAGTCAGTCGTATTGATTTGAAAATCGGAAACCATCATGTACCGGATACCGCTATCGATTTCCATAGTGAAAAAAGAGAAGATATTAGACCATGTTCCACTATTTTTTGCCCACAAGTCGAACTACCAACACTTTCGAAAACATTTCTAAAAATACGTTCTTGTTTTTCAGGAGAATCCGCCGTTCACGTTTCCGGAAATTGAATTCTGGATCCGATTTCATTTGTCGGCCTCAACAGCGAGAGAGTCCTGTCAAAATTCCTCGAACGTGCTCTTCACAGATCTAGCCTGAACTATGAGTGATGTTTAATATTTCATCTCATAAAATTCAGCAATGTTGGTGTTTCTAGTCGAGAAATTTGTAAATCACAGGTTCTTGTTCGTTTGCATCTCAAACATGGGATCTCCACTTGGATACCACGAGAGGAATTATTTGTAAATTTGGTGAGATCTCTGAATAATACATTTGTATATAATTCCCAAATAAAATATCCACTTCAACTTATGATATTAGAATAGTAGGATTCATCCTATACTTCTATGTTCCTTCCATTATAATCGACATTCCTGAAGTTATAAAACTATCATTCCCCAATTTGATTTGATGAAATCCAAGCTTTCCGTAGCATCACAAATCGATCCCCATTCCCACTTTGTTATTGTTCGTCAAAATGACCGCATGCCCGGTAACAAAAACGTACCCCCTGCGAATTCAAATCTTCCCGGCATTCAGGAAATGCTGCCACTCTTTCAGGAATGCTTTCTTCACTCCCACTGCTCCATATGCTTTTTTGTATTCCACTATTATCACTCACAGGAGGCACTTCTTCACAATAACACAAATACATATGTCGCAATCGTTTATCATCGTATCCTTGCTCGGCAAGATTTCTTCTCGCAGATTTCAGATGAGCTTGAAAACGTCTTCTAAGTCTATGCACACGACGACCGGCCCTTATCCAGTCCGCATTTGGATCGACCTTGTCTCGATATTCTTTTAGCAATGAATCTACGGCGTATTTTCGTCTGTGTAAAATTTTTGGTGGCATGTTTGTATCGTCATGAAAAGTAACATTCATGTCAGTCGCTTAGCGATGTTTGATGATGACTGTAGAGCGATGCGAGTACAACGATTGAAGGGACATGCATGAAATAAGTGCAAATGGTGTGTGACGGTAATATGAAAGTTGCGTAGATAGGCTAATAGCGTAAGTGAAAGATTGAGCCCTCGAGGTGTGAATGAGCTTGACAAGATTGATCCGATGGTAGGAAGGGAGATGGCACGTGAGTGCTTGCGTATGCGTAAATTGATGTATCAAGCAATCATTGAGTTGATATCCAGTGTAACTTCTGATCTGGGTTCATCTAATGAGTGTTATCGTTTAATGTGCTTGAGGACTCCCTTCGATGAAGGTGAGCCATTGTTTTGATTATAGTTACTGAAGGGGAATGGGCCAAGGTTTCCTGTCCGTTGTTGATGCAATTGAGTCATTGACCTTTTACTATTTCAATTTCAATTGTACTGGCTTACACATTCTTTAATTCGATAAACCTTATACCAGAGCTTTGGATGTTCAATTCTTCCCCACGATTGAGAATGATGCAGAACAGTAAAACCCGTTTACTATCCATGTTCAATATTTAACAACTCTGATTTAATTTCGAATAATGCGTGATAAATTTTCTTCTGAAACTTCGAAAAAATCTGGAACAATTCTGAGAATTTCATCCAATGCAAAAAATATGTTAAGCCACTAACCAAGGCTGAATAATCAATAATAATAATAATCTGATCGGTGAAAGAAGAAAATTTCTGTCTATCTCCATGAGATAAACATACATACACTGAGTTTCAAAAAGGTGTTCTAATTGTCCAAAGCTTGCGGTTGTGAATGAATTTATGGATGAACTCGAGATATTTTGGAGTGAGCCCTTCATTTATCAGCTTACTCTGGACGTTCAATATACAGGAAAGTCGCGATTTTCAACATTCCGTGATAACTTTTAGAGGAGACATCCGAAAGTCATCTGGAAAAACCCCAGTCAAATCCCTGAAAATCTGACAAACACATTGGTACACCAAAGTTATTATACTGTGAAAAACATTAATTTTTCGGGCAAAAATTTGAAATTGAAAGATTTTTTATTTCTATACTCTGATGTTTTTCATTATTGTCACACTAGTATTCAGTGCTCTCAACATTCGATCATTCCAAAGTCCGGAAATACGTTCTGCAGTAAGAGATTGGAAATGAGTAAGAAGAATTTGGACTTTTGTATGTGAGAATATATAATCATTTCACATGAGCAAAGTTCCAGGCACTGTGATCGTTAATCATCCATTTCCTAATCTTTCCGCACCCCCTGTAAGAGTATGTGATCATAACCCAAGACATCAAGTTGAAAACTAAGCGCATCAGCATCTCAAAACTTGGCGCCAAGTTAACGACTTAACATCACGAATATCTTAGCGGAAATATCCCAAGGCGGTATTTAGCGTCTAAGAAGACATGCCGGGAGTTGCAAAATTATCAACTCTCAGACAACTTTCTTCGAGAATGTTGCAATCTGTCAGTCGAAGAAATGACCCAACGTGAAGCTCATCTAGAATAAGTAACTTCAATATCAATCGGTGCTTGTCATATTTTCAGAAAATCTCGGGAACGTCACCTTTTCTGGTCAGAATATTATATTCGACCATGGAACTGCAAATCGAGTGCATCTAAGTTGACCTAAGGGTCTTATTCAAGAGGAAGAGGGACAGTATAAGATTGCCCTGAGGATATTGAGTGTTTCGACATCGTAGCTTCCAACCAAAGACACGCTCAATCTATAGATCGCTTGGCTGGCCGGCCGGCATCGGGACCAAATCCACTTGACGCTCGCGATTCGATTATCCAGTTCGATCGAGTGATTTCTATACATTTGAGTGCTCTCAAGACGCTGAACTCACTGTCGTAGGTACTTTTCATCTTTTTGTTCGATGTCTCAAAGATATTTTTATCGGTTCACGAGATGACTGATTGAGAAGTATGCAACTGTGAGGTCAGATTCGCAACTCATAAACTGAAATGATTTTATTTGCAGTGACCGCGAGAAATTTTTTATAACGAGTCGAAAAAATCCGTGGATCTGATCAGTTCTTGATTCCACAGAAGATATTTGAGATGAATAAATTTCAAGATCTATTTGCTTATCAACACGATGTTATATGGTTATATGGTTATATGGTTCGAACCATATAACCTCGTGTAACAGAAGGCTGTCCAAGAATTTAGATAACTATTTCAATTCGAGCTTGCAAATTCGAGGCATTTTTTCCCGTATAGCATCATTATTCGATTATGCCTAGGCTCAACATACTCTCAAAACTCAGCATGCTCCGTTATAGCCACCCAATCTTTGATGAGTCTTCTACGTTTTCTTTCATTCACATTCTTGGTTGTGGAGGGAGCGGGAAGGGCATGGTTGGATCTCAAATATTTTGATATCGAGGTTTTACCCCAAATATTACGACATTTCAGATAGGTACACTACTTTTAGATTTTTTTCTCATCCATAATCCCATTTTCCTCGTTCTTCATCAAAGTCCAGTCCGGATGAACGCAATTCACATGAAATTCACTAAAAAAAATCCCTGCCACGATTCATGTATGAATTTCATTACCCGTAGTCAGAGACGTCATACACAGATACTAGATAATTCATAAATGTCACGGTTTCGCAGTGAGCTTTTGGTGGTTGCGGGCACTGATGTTGACGTTGGGAAATGCTTCAGGCGTTGTCTACCAAGTGACAAGCCAGCACACTAACTCGAAAACAAGTTCAGGATAGTATAGAGTTATCTCAACTATGTTAGCTCGATACCCTCGAGGCCTCATGTTTCGATGTTGAATTTTAGTGCAACTAAGATGGAGTCACGTGACTATCAGAAGACTAATGGATCTCGAAATGTTCGCGGTGAAACCTTTCATAATGTTTTATTGGGGTCTCATTAAAGGAAGAGGCGTTTGAAATTCAGGGAGGAGGGGGGGGGGGTAGATACTGCATAATGTAACACTTTCGGAAGGCAAGGGGGGAGGGGGCAAACTCTCTGTGATGTCCTAAAAGTTCTATGCAAACTTTTGAATTCTTGTCGATTCCGATTCGGAATCTCTCGAGAATCATACGGATCAAGCATGTCACGGCAGTTTGGGTCATCAAGGCTCAAGCTGTTGGCAGTCCTGAACGCGCAAGTGTTTAAAATTACGATTCAAGTTTATAAGACTTGTAAGGCCTTATTGTTAGATAGATGAATTACTTTGAATTCTTCTTAGCAAATCCAACACCGTGCTATAGTCTGGTGGAACGAAATCCTTTCTCCTACATATAAGCATAGGAGGTAGGACTTTGTTCCACCGGATCGCCGAGTGTACTTTTATGAGACTTGGGCGCAATTGTCTAGGTGAATCGAATTTCGACACGGTTGAGCTCCTCACTGGATATGGTTTCGATGTGCTTCGTGAATTTATTAAAATATCAATTTTATCATTTAAATCATATTTTTGGTAAGATTCTCTATGTACAATTACTTCATCAATCAGAAATGACTCGAATATCATTTTTGTCAAAATAGGGAGGAGTCATGAAGTTTGTGACATCTTTTTAGAGGTTGACAGGGGTAGGGGGCTTGAATTAGATTAGATTAGATTAGTTTTTTCTTGGTACCTTGGGGTACTACCCTATGTGGTACAGGTAGCATACTTCAATTACATAACAATAAAAATAGTGTAGAAGAGTATTGGAATATATCTTGAATAATGAGAATAATTATCAATTTTTGCGCATTGCTGATGTGACATGGCGCGAGAGGGGGGAAGGAGATGTCCAAAACCCTCGTTACACTCGGGGAAAATTGATTCCCATGCCCCAAAACAGCCTAACCTCGCATTGGTGCATAATGTACTATTCATATTTAAGCTGAATTATATCATTCATATTATACATATATTGGTCATAAGATAGCAATTCTTGAAGAAATTTATCCACCAAATACGTGGCACGGACCATCTCTAAGTGATCCACTATCGGAAATTCATTTTCTGGGAAATGAATGCCTGACAGAACTTTTATACTTATACATAGATGTTGACGAGCACAAGTGCAGCAAGCCGTTATACGATAAAGAGAAAAAGTCAATGGGCCTTGGAATCGTTCGTCTGGCCAATCAATTTTCCATCTCTAGAGAGAGCAAACTTTATTCTCGTTTTGTAAAAGATTTAGAGTCAACCGGGCAGCCACTGTTCGATGCGCTGAAACTTGCAGAGCAATTCCAAGCCTGGGCATCTTTTCCTCTTTTCCTGATGCACAGCGACTCTTTCTTAGATGTTTTTCTCCATTTCTGCGCGCGAGTAGATTGCGCCCAACTAATACCGCAGAGCAACTGCCTCATGGCCTACTATATGTATATGAAATTTGAGCTAGCAAAAAGACGATAGAATAATATATAGTAGTAGTAGTAGTAGCAGCAGGAGCTTTGAAATAAGAAAGGAGGAGCCGATTCAAAAGCGAGTTGGGAAAATAGTACGAAAAAGGACGGATGCGCAAGCCAACTTTTTGCGCGTGCAAAATTGCTCAAGTTTCTTATATACCAGGAACTACAGGATAAGAATTTCGTATATTATTTGTAGAGTTGGAAGATCTTTTTTATTCCTATGCAGAGGTGTTCTAAGTAAAATTGCTAGCGTGAGAACGATACGGATACCTTTGCTGATTTTTCTACGCCACGTTAGATAAGGATTTTTTATCCTGATAAAAGACGTTAATTTCTGTTTTTCTATTTGGATGCAATGTTTGCGTTTGGTATTGATGAAGACCAGAATTGACGGTGCATAAGTTTGAGTGAAAGGTGATGCGAGTGGACCACAAATAATGAAATATAAGTAGTGGTAAATGAATTATGATGGGTTTGTGAATATATTGCTTTATGCGTAGACAGTATACAATTGGAATGGATTGGGTTAATGAAAATTGATGCGTCCATTTTAACGTCACATTCTTGAAATCGACGTTTAACCGTTGAAGTATTTGAAGTGTAGTAGTATTTTGGCAAGTTTGTTCTACGGCTGAAACGTTGAAAAATCTTCCCAGCCTCTCTGGAACTTTACGCAAACTCGTATTGTTAGGTTCTTTTCCAAATTTGACTGTTCAAAAGTTTTTTTTTAAAATTTTTTCAAAATATTGATAAGACGAGTATCCAAAATCCGACAATCGCAAGAGTAAAAATTTTATTCTTTATACTCCTCTTTTTTGGCTTCAATAAGTAATTTGAGACTTGTTTGTGGTGACAAGATTATTTCAAGTGTAAATCTTACAAATTTCGATATGGTTTTTTCGAAAATTTTAAACTTCGTCATCAGGCTTTAACCTACAAAAGTGATTCTTCTAAGAATTTCTCGTGCGAACCAGATCATTTCCCGACGGTTCAATCATGCTTATACTGGTTCTCGAGTTTTTGAAGTTCATCAAGATTATTTCTTCATAACATCTCCTCCAAAGGGTTTCAAACGGGAGACCATGTGCCGGAAGTTTACCACAGTGTTTGGAGCGTCACAAAATTCCAGTGTTAATGAAAGGTATAAACGAAGTACCAGCTCAATCGATCTATTCACCCTATTGTGTCAAAAGATAGGCATCCATGCGACATTGATCTTCAAATTCTTCACCCAAGACCCACATTTTCCAGCGATATTCTCAGCTTGAGCTTGGCAAACTCTCAGTTGAATGGAAAAGCGAGAAACTAGTATTTTTTTATCCATTTTTCATTCATTCGGTGAACGGGCTGATAGTTCAATTTACATCATGACGCTACAAGTTAGAACTGCATACAGGTGTAAAATTAGAAAAATCTATCCTTAATTCTGCTTATAAACACAGATTTAATGGTAAAATGAAGATTAGGCACAGCGATGCATGGTTCACTTTGAACCATCGATCGATCTTATACCACAAGTGAGTGAATATTACACCTTTAATTTTAGTCAAAATCACTTGCGCCTTCACCAAACTGAATCATTCCTGCATCTCGATATTCCTGTCACAACTAGAAAAAGGTGTGGGAAAAGTCATAGGAAATTCATGTCCGGATAATTTGACTCTTACATCGGAAAGATCGAAAAATTGTCAGAATCAATGAATCCAAAAATAACAATCACCGCAATACAAGCAATCAACATTGTATGATGAGATCCTAAATAGCCAAATGAATGATGCATCACAGATCAGACCGTGAATAATTTATACTTTATCTCCTCGTCCATTCGGTCGTACTTTGTTTTTCATCCACGTACAAAAGATTGGCTTTTCCGATCAAAACCTTATCGGTTTGCTTTTTCATCAAAATTCGTTTAAAATTTCGAGGCATACATGTGAAATCGTTTCAATAATAACGGCCATTCGATACATTTGTCAACGGTAAATGAAGCACTTGCTAATCTTGGTCGACACAATTTGCTCGAATTGTAATTTCGAGGATCAGTTTCTACGTACGCCAGGTCGAGTATTGATCCGTAACGGATACTACTTTTGGCTCGATGCTTTTTCGTACAAAATATGCTCTGCGTTACCAAGTTTAATCCCTTGCAATGGCCCATTCTATTTTTCCATCTGCATTTATTAGCCATGACTCAATTAGCCATGAAACTACTCTAGTGTATTTCTCGGAATCCTAGTGCCAATAATCGTGAAATAGTGAGGCAAGTGTACCCAATATGCTCCCCTCCTTTTGACACGTTCGCTGCGGAGGCTGGACTCCGGTTTCTGTCCTATATAGAATGCGGGACAAGCTTTGCTTCATTTTCGCTCCAATCACAATCAGATTTTTTCAAAAGTTATTCTTTTAAACATAATCCACGGGTAATGAATTTATTTTTGCAGGTCTCGCCGGTGAGGCCTGTGGAAATTGAGTGTGCACTCTAAATGGATGTGACCGAATTAGTGTAAGAAGGATTTCATCAAGGTGTGCATGAAATCAAGTAATAAAGTCTCATTCGTGATGAATTTGTGAAAGAGGTCATTAATCAAATGCGATCGGGCTAGGTAGGGGGGGGTGGTTAAGGGGCAAAATGTCCCGATCGAAAAAAAAACTTTTGAAAATGGATCACAAGTAAATCTTTTATTGATATATCGCACCCTACCGCATTGTTCAAAAAGATCGCTCTCAATTCTCAGAAAATCTGATCAGGCGATATTCGAATAATGCGAGTTGGATAAGGAACTTGGAGTTTTGAATTCTGAGGGAAGTTTTATATCAGTGCTGTATTGATGTCATTATAAAGTAGCATAAATGAATAAATAGAATGATGGACTATTCTCATGGATACTTTCGTAAAGAATTGGAAAGTTCTACCGAGTAAGATACATCATTTTTATAATTCGATTACCAACACAAAATCTGTTTTGATCGTAGGGAAGTTATTGAAAGAGAGAAGTTGAAGATCACAATTCACAGAGATCATAGATGGGCAAATCTCAGTAACTATGCTATTTCGACTTTGAAATTTCGAGAGTTTCAGAATGGCAGCACACTTCCCGTGAACTTCTCTTTGGTCCAAGTAATGCTCAAACAATGATGAAATACTTGCGTAAATCATTTTGGAGCTCCGCCGTGGATTTGTGAGGGAATAGAAGATTTTCCCATGTATTTGGATGGGACCCTCATATTCCCATAATTCTAATTGGCTCGTGTGTATGAGAATACATGGCATCATCGGTGTTATAGAGGAAAGGAGATGAGTTTAATAGTTTACAGTGTCCTCTCAAGGTCTGTGGTACAAAATAAAGATGTGCCTCAGCCGCCAAAACGCTCATTTTCGTCATTTGTCAATCTTCACAAGCCTCGCATCACGACCGAGATGAGGCTGTAGTAGGGGTTATTCTCATAGTCATTTCTTGAGGTACAAATATCAGTTCACACGTGGTTTCAATCCCAACGGAAAACGATTTTTTCGACCCCATTTACGCAAAAATGACTTGTCTCATTCTAAGCCGCATCGTCGTGCGGAATCGAGCACACTATCGTTCTTGGGCTAGATTTGTAGGTTCATGGACGAGAATAAGACGCCATTTCTACAGATACGAAATATTCACCGCCCCGAGTGCTGCATCCATTACAAGAGCGATACAGGAAAAAATGTAAAACCGGAGTTTGCTCCAACGAATCACCGCCACTCTGACGCATTGATAGGCACAGCCTCGTGCGAAAAACATATGTTTTTATATATTATAATCCATCACATATCGAATTTTCAGACCGATCGGTGAACCGCCCCGCCTATGGCGAGCTAAGGCGTGAGAAAATTATGGCCCTGTTCGGTCGAAAATTGCGTTTTTGTCACGAGGTAGCGTCTCCCAGTATCTTTCTATAGCAAGTAATAGACTTTTGAATGATGCAAAACTGTTGAATATGAGTGTATCTTCAAAATGATCTAAGGGTAATGACAAACAACCCGCTACGACACGAATCTCACGACACGACACCGCCCGACACGACACGGAATTCACTCCTGCATGCCCAACCATCGATAGGTCGGATTCATTTTTACAGTGCCAGTTATGGATCATGAAAATGAATCAAATTCAACCATGATTAGGTTCGCAGGAATAAATTCCGTGTCGTGTCGGGCGGTGTCGTGTCGTGAGATTTGTGCCGTAGCGGCTTATCTGTGATCAACCTAATGCGAGCGGCGGAAAAAACGCGACTGTTCTTCTGACAACGTGAAAATAGTCCTGTTCGGCCAAACCGCATACTTCGTGAGATTTGCCCAGATACTCATTCCATCAAATTACTTTAAGTCATTCCATCCTCTTTAGACATCTTTAAATTTGTGCGTGGATTGCTTGGTAAAACAAAGTGGCTTTTGCCTTTTAACGTAGATATTTCGAGGAATGAGGTAAATCTCGGTTCTCGAGATAGATATAACAGTGCAAAGAGATACGTCCCAGTGTGTAAGACATTACTTACGGACTGTCGGCGACTTTACGCCCAAATTTTTCTGAATTTTGTACGCAAAAATCGATTGACGCACCGAAAAAAAGTTCCTCGAGCACTAACTTCACGCACATAATTGCGAAAAAACCTTCATTAACCATACCACAGTCAGTTGTTGTAACACTCATTATAAACTCCCATTTATCGCGAGTCACAGGTTCCTCTGATTTTAGTAGGATAATATGCAAAATCCATCTGATAAAACGATTGACAAATTCTTAGAAAATGTAGCTTCTGACGCATTCCAATTTTCTTTCGACCACCACAAGAAAAGTCCGAGATCGCAAAAAGCCCAGCTTCTTAGGTTTTATATATTTTTAAACACGGTTTGCACTAAGCTTGTGAGAATTCTGGAACTTTATAGTTTGATGCGTCTCGCTTAGTGGTACAAATTTCCATCATGAGATCATGTACCATCATCCGTATCTGCGTAAATGAGATTGTTGGCATTCATATGCCTGTAAAAGTCTTTCACGTAATTCTTCCCTACGTCAGTTTCTGAAAGGAAATCTCTTCCCTTGGGCAGAGAAGCTCAAAATAGGATTTCTCAGTTGCGAGCGTGCATTTCAGGTCAAGAAGAAAAGCGGTTTATGCACAAAAAGTCTCTCCAGTCAGACCATCAAGAGTGAAGACTTATGGTTCAGTGCGTGCAGATTTCAGAATATCTTGCGATCGTATAATTCTTACAACAAGCGTTACTCTTGTGAGGGAATAATTCAAAATACCAACGGTAAGATTAACTCTACAATAGTTCAAAAATTTACCACCTAAGTTCGTGTGTTATTTTATCCTCAAAGTTTCATTAAAGAATATCACATGCACCTTCTAATGAATTTTATGTTATATTTTTCTAATTTTCAACTTTACTTGTTACATGATTATGGCTGTGCAAACTCACTATCGACTTTTAGCTAATTTTTCCTTCTCCGGAAGAAAGTGGTCTATACCTTCATAATAAATTTTATCGCAATGATTATGCAAAACATCACCACGGTTCTTTATTATTCACGAAGTTTGATAATCCCGGCACTATTCCTATGAATATTCATAGTTAAAAGACAGGTCTGACCATACACATTGAACAAGTGTAATTATAAATTCATGATGTTTTTCTTCAAGTTGGTTAGAATTTATTGCAGGGGATTTTGCTGCTTAACTTGTTCATACTTCACATGAGTAGTTTGCGTATGAAAATCTCTCGTTTGAAAGTTTAACGAAGTATCTTACGTTTCTGAACTGTAATTTTCGGCTGATAGTGAGTTCATATTGTGAAGGTGAGGAGAAGTCCCATCTGAGATTAATCGATCCTCATTTGAAATCTTCAGAACTCAGTCTCATCATAGCCCAGAACCAACTTTCTTCGTGTCAGAACGAGAAGATTCATTGAAATAGAGTGAAAAATGCAAAAATGTTGAGGTCGGAAGTTTTCCATTATTCTTACCTTTCCATCAGTGGATAATCGATAATTTCAGGTGATAAGAATTGAATTCTATTCTCAAGCCGTTAAATATTTTCGAAGAAGAACTCCTCCATCATCACCCTTTTTAATCAGCTGAATTATTGGAAAAACAGAAGTAACGATACAACAAATAAACTCACTTCTTGATCTGTAGTATAGAAACCACAGTGAGTTTCTTAAACCCGTATCTTTATGTTTTTTAATGCTTGTTATCCAAAACACTGAACACTTTCCAAATAATAAGCTCATGTGCTCTTGTTTCTTATCTCGACAATCATGAATGCTGAGTGTTGATCGGTCAAAATAATGTGTCGATCAGATGGACTGCATCCAGTTTTCCCGTGTTTTGTAATCGACTCCAGCTAGAACGAGGGCCACACAGTCTGAGGCCAACACGTTTTGTGTGGAGGTCATCTTTTCCCTTGTTGTACAACGTAAACAAAAAAAATGTTCAGAACAAGAGATTTTACTTCTGATTTTGGGAAACTTTTCGACTGAGAAACAGGAAATTTCTTATAATTACACGCACTTTGAACGCGAAGTAAATTTCAAATTTTGAGAATAGCATATTTCCATACTGAGCGTGGTAGCAGCGAAGCAAGACAGACATGTCCTCCAGTGCTCAAAATGGGCCTGCAAGCGAAATGCGGATATATTTTTTCATTACAAGAACCCTAAAATCCTATTTCAATGCGGCATTTTTAGGTTAAAGTAATGAAAATACTTTTCAATGTACAAAAAGATACGGAATGAATTTTCTTTCTTTTGCATCTACATTAGAAAAATGGTCCTAGGCTTATATGTCAGTACAAGAAAAAAAGTTGAAAACTGATTAAAAATCGTTATCATCACGGAGTCACACATAATGAAAATGAATACTCATCATCTGAGCCTCAATGCAAAACTTACTCATCAAGTAGACAAGCTTCTCCTTCAAGCGTTTACCCTCATACGCATCTCCCACTTTTCATCGCCATTAAACTTGAGAGTCTAGAAAAGACGGGTAAGATAATCACAAGCTCACGATTCTCAAGCACCTCACTCTCACTTCTGCTCCTCGTATATATTCTCGCACTGCTGGATACTCTCGGGTTAAGCTCATCTCCAAGCACCGGAATCGAGTTTGACTTGAGCTTGCGGGCTCGTGACCAAGTGCCCGAACGCGAGTACGCATGCATCTTCGGAGTCGTTACTTTTGATGATCTGGTCAACCTGGGTTACTCAATTTTTGATCTTGGAAATCATTGAGCTTTTGTCTATAGAAGGAGAATTTCATGTTTTGTCCTCATTTTTTATGGAAATCTTTCATCCTCAACTTGATTCTCATCTCGGAGATGTTTGGGCCCTGCTGATTTGTTAATTATATTAGGAGAATTGGAGGAATGACGAAGGTAAATGGACTATCGAGAGTGATAAATGTACTAGGTTTGTTATTTTAATGAGAGACTCATCTCAAAATCTGTCACGAATTTAGATAGTAGATACGGAGGTAGTCATTCTTGGCCACTTACAGGAAATTGAACTTGATTCATGGAAATTTTTCACGATTGGGAATCAATTATTTTGCAAATCTTGTTGGTTTAATTAAATCAAGACCGAATGAGAGTTCTGATAGAATATTCATCTCATTCAAGAAGAATGACCTACTTGAAAATTAATGACCTCGGCAACGTAGATGTCTTGCGCGAGCATTTGTGCCACGTAAGCTCGAGTATACATGCATGAATAATGATATGTATCGCTTTTACCGTATATTTTTAAAGCCAGAATATGTAGGCGCACGTACGTTGACCCCCTGACTTATGTATAGTTCATTCTCAGAATAGAATTTTTTTTTCCGTGACACGCGACCCTTTTCAACATTCTGAGCCCAGTAAGCAGATTTTCTTCCAGTTTCTTCCTCTGTCAGATTTTTCTCAAAATCGATAGTTTGTCAAACACAATTTAGCGAATCATTTCCAAGTGAAATAAGACTGCTCTTCCAGCATACCATTCAACGGCGATGTTCATACTTTTACTGACAATGTGTGACGATACTCAAAAGGTAGAGAACAACGTCACTAAAAATGATTTTGATTAAAAATGTAGATTCCGGCAGTACCGTAGTTAGTCTAATCAAACTATGTTGTTGATTTTATCACTGTCTCTCTGAATCAGTTCGACTCATTGTTCCTGCTAAAGGTTCGACTCACGGGTCGAGTTACTCCAGTTTGATTGAACTTTTTCCGAACTCGACTGATTTCAGCTCCTCTGCTAGTTCGACCGGTGGGAATCAGTCGAAGAACGACTGGATTGGCATCAGACGAAGCTTGAAATGATGAATATTAGCGGTCTAACAATAGTCCTGGATCAATCCAGATATTATCTAACTTTATAGCTCTTAGGAAGTTTCCGGCAAATTTTTAATATTTCTAACTCTTGGTCAAAAAGTCAGTCGAAGCTCGACAGAAAAGTTAGTTGAGACGAAGTGGACCGAATCGCAGTCCAGGTCTTTGACTGGAAAATCAGTCAAAATCGACTGACTTTCCAGTCAAATGGATTTAAAAGTTGGAACATCAACGATTTCATGCCCAGTTCGTATCAAAAATTGATAGGCCAATATTCATACTTCAGTCACAGGAATCTGGTCTCCATAAATTTGTGAGATTGACGAGATAAGGTGTAATGAAATGCCACCACCAAATAAATTTCCAGACCATTTTCTCTAAGTTTGTCAAAATTCTGAATGGTGGTAACACTTATGACAAATTGCAGGAAAATATGTTATGGGTCAGATTCAAAGAAATGTTTGAATCCCAAAGAAATGTTAAGTACCGAACTCTTAAAGAACTTGTAAACTGGCTAAAAAACCTAATTTGGCACTTTGCATCACCAACCCAAGCAAATCACCAGCTTCGCACTCGTGAGATTGTTCTCAAAGCATGTGAGAACAAATCTCCAGCTTCATACAGAGTTCATGAGAAAATTATCCCGATGCAAGCAACAGCTCAAGCTCGCAAACAAAGAAAGCATGGCGCATGTTTCGTCCAGACACATTTTGAAAAATGCAGCATTAATAACTCAACCTTACACAGAGTTTGTACAAGCTCATTCAGTGGATGCATCCACTCGGAGTTTTGTGATTTGAAGCCCACTAAGGCATATGTCTCCACGAATAAGAGCAGATGCAGCGAGGCAGGTAATCCCCGGCTCAGCGCCTCTCATCATCACGAGCGACGCCCGGGCATTTTCCCCTCGCACGACAACATCCTGGTCGTCCAAATTCACTCGAATCACTAAAGGCTCTACCAAAATCAAGCAACTGCCAGATACTTAAGCTCGGAAAAGCTCAGATTTGGTGATGTGTGTACCGTGAGGTGAGAACATCATTTTTAAGGACAAGGACCTGTTGGACCAATTTTGTTTTTTCTCCATCAACGTCATATTTTTGCGAGCAGGATGTGTATCCCGGCATGGCGTTTCCAAGCGATGAATTCCAGGCAACGTGGCCTCGTTAAATCTGCCTCCGGGAGTTTCAGAGTTCGACTTTGCAAGCGCGGTATGCACGGCGCGCAAACGGAAGAAGATGGAACGAAACGCTTGCTGAGCGTAAACTTTGTGCCTGAGGAATTTTCTAGAGCCCGAGATTCGTAGAGCTGCTTTTCTCTGAGTTTCCTTGTGGGCAAAAAGATTTTTCACTCTCATGGAGATATTTTGTGCATACTTCATTCCGGATTTGAACAATTATGATGGGGCAAATTTTGCATGTGCTAGATTTGCGAAGTATTTTCGATTCGCGTCAACGTTAATCCTTAACTTCATAAAGACTGTGTCATTTAAAAACATGAGCTGACTTGATGGGTCATATCGTGCAATATACGCTATTATCTACCGTGCAGAATGTCCCGAAAATCACCCCTCCCTTCTGTGAAACTCGGAAACGGTTGAGAGTAGTAAGAATCCCCAGAGCACGTGTCTTTGGGCCTGTCCTTTTATTTTGAAGGGGAACTTCGATAGTGATCCTGGGTTCGAGCCTGAAGGTCACGTTTAAGGGCATACATTAGCCGCGCTAGCTAATTTTTGTTCCAATTTCCTTCGAATTCTCTTGGGATTTGGGCCAAACGACGAATTAGGCCATTCAAATTATTATCTAATTTCAATAGCCCAACTCATCGTTTAGCCCATATCGCGAAAAAATTCGAGGAAAGTTGCAACAAAAACGTGTGTGTATTATAAGTTAGGATGTACCAGACGTCCAGTGGTCCCCACTTTTCTGCAGTACTCTGATGATTTGGGCAGAGCGTTGAGTTGTCGAGTAGGAGTCGGACAATATCAATAACTAGACCACTCATCTCAATCTTTGTACTATTAAAATTTTCACATAAGTGGGGAATGGAATTTGACGACCGTGTTGCCCGGCTACCGGATGCCCTTAAGGTCGTCTTGAAGGCAAGTCGATTTTTTCATGAAGAGACTCACTTCTGACTACGGGTTATCAAATTGACCTCTAAATGACTCGGGATGCAATCTTGAATGTCAAATCCAAGGTCACGATCTCATCCTTGCTTTGGTTACAGAGAACTTTCAACCCAAATCATTTGTCTCAAGGCCCTCCTCCTTGACGTCACGGAGTTACAGTCCGACCGTTCTGGCCTCCATTTGTCTCATCAAAGTTGCGTCGGATCACAAAAATTTTCATACAAAAATTTTAGAATTTCCACTTGTTTTGGAACCCGAGGGCAGAAATAGAAATAGCCCCTATTTTGAATATTCGAGTTTACCTGAAGATGATCTTGGAAAAAACCTCCGAGGTCAAAAAAGGTCACCGGTAAGATCACATCGGAGTTTACCTTCATGATCAAGGGATAAGGGTTTGGAGATTTTTCATAATCCTCAAACGTTTCAATATTACACGGGGGGGGGGGGGGGTGCTGTAATTTGGAACTTTCCGAAATCAAAACAGCGTATGTTAATGAAAAATGTTCATCCTTTCACCAAATTTCCTAGTACGGTGCATAGATTCTTTTTAGTCATGGTATACTAGTGGTGTAGGATCATCGAGTTTGCGAGAGGAGAACACGAGGAATAATGTGAAAGAGAATCGATTTACGTGAATCGATCCAAGTACTTGGAAATATTAAGACGGATCGATATACCCTCGGAAAATTTTCATCACTACTTAATAATCCTCGATGCAAAGGATGTAGACTAAAGAAAAACTCCTTTGTTATTCAATTCATTCTCCATATTTTTCAAGGGTTGGCATCCGATGATTTTCTGTTCGAATGAAGTCTCCATCATTCTGAAGATGGAGTTTTTTGATGACGAAGTCATCTTCTCGCGCGTTGAGTTTTGTCTAACATGTGGACACAAATATTCGTAACGCATGGATGCGCGCGCAACTCCCCATGCGTCGTGCGTGTTATAGCGCGCAGCTATGTGTGAGTAGGAGTATATTGTGAAGTAGTAAGATGATATGCAAGCATTGGCATGATGGTATTGCAAGTCGGTACTACTAAATCGGAGTAGTGCAGATCAAAAGCTAGCAGTGCCCTTGTATCGCAACTATGTGGTGCTTACGATTTCTAATATAAGCACAGCAAAAATTGTCATAAATTGGATTCAATTCATTGTGTAATCCAGCACACCTCTGTTAAGATTTCTGATTGTGATTCTGGTTGTAGAGGTGGCTCATTTAGTATAATCTAGGAAAATTGTGGTAGGGTTAGACCGTTCACCAAGCCGTTCTCTGCAAGTCAACTTTGCGTAATTTTATTTGAGCCATGAACCGAACTACCGTATTCTGGAAAAATGTCTGTACGGTTGTGACTTTTTCTTTCATATAAGGTAAGTGTACTCCACTTGCCTCTGTACCCAACTTGATGCCCCCCATATGCCGATCTCAGGAATGGGCACTCTTTTTGGCCCCCCCCCCCCCGGCATTTTTTTTCGCGCTTGTTATATTAAAATATAATGAGAAAGTAAGTAGTTTGCGTCGACCCCGAATCATTCCTGCGTTCTCCAGGAAATTTAAAGTGATTTTTCTATTTTTCGTGATTGCTTAGCTAAGAAAGCAGCGAGGGAATTGCGTTCAGTAAAATTAGTGCCAAAATTTTTAGTTCAACCAGCCTTAACGTACCTTAGCGCATTCGATTCCTTGATCAGAACCTGTAAAATCTGTTTTTCAAAGTTGCAAAATTCGGATCTGAGCTAATTTATGTGCAAAACACGAAGACAATTTGTAAACAAGGATGCCAACATCGGAGTGAACCCAACATGTCCCCATATGGTTATCTCGGGAAGGCGTGCAGTATGGCTTTTTGTCACCAATCAGAACGTGTGTATCACGTCAAAATAGGTCGGAAAAGGTGTCTTAGGCCGGCGATTAGCTCTAAATGTGCGTGCACGGCGATAAAAACACTCTATTGCCGATTTCCATCATTTATTTTGGAAGAATTGAGACAGTTCGGCTCCAATCCATCAAAATTGGACGTAGTTTAGCGCATTTCAAAGGTCCTTAAACAAGCTTCAAAATGAGCTGAAATACGTTGAAAAATGTCAAGGCAGACCAGATTTGTTGAGGGAATGGTTTTATGGGGGCAATTCGGTCTCACCATTTTGGGAACTCTACAAAATCACTTGTAAAAATTGAGACATCTCGGCTCCAGATGATTAAATTTGAACGTACTTGAATTAATTTTGAAGGTCTTAAACCAAGCTTCAAAATGAGCTAAAGCACGTTGAAAATTGTTGAGGTAGACCAAAGTTATCAAGAAAATGGCTTGATGGGGGCAAGTTGAGTACACTTACCTTATCATCTATATTGTTGGAGAAGTAATCGTCACGAAAGATGAGAAAATCATCGGGAATATTTTTGAGGCAAATATGAGCCTGCGAAAGATTGAAATTTGGGGAATTGTTGGCTTCACTAAATTCTGAGCGACTCTGTCATCTAACCCCATAATCAACGGAAATAAATATTACGTAGCAAAGAAATTTGAAAAATTGAGCTACATGTAGCAAATTTATTGAGCAATCTCCTATGACTTCGTCATCAACCGCGCGTTCTCCGGACGCACACCATTTTTTGATATTGTGAATTTATAGTCATTTCACTGAAAATTGAGCAGGCGAAGCCTGAATCCAATTCAATCTCCAGATCTTCCAGTATCCTCATCTATTTAACGTAGTCCAGACACAAATTGGTAAGTGTCTGCGGTGTTTATCAATGAAACGTGTTCCGTTGAATAGTTCAAGTCCACAAATATGGATTAAAATTGGATCATATATAGACCTCAGGGAGGCTTCAAATGGTTATGTACCAAATCTTTCTACAATTCTCCTATAAACAATTGAGATGTTGAGTATTCATTAATCATTGTGAATATGTTCAATAAGATATTTCTATTTCTATTCATACTTTCTCAGAGATGTGAATTTTAGATGCATCTTGGCATCACACCCCAAATGGTCGTTGATAATTCTCCAAGTATAGAACTTACCCTATTCCCACCCGATACTCTACAACTGACGATTTGATATAAAAGAATTCCGTGATTACATTCAATCTCCAACAATTTTGCAAATGACGAGCTATTCCAGTGATGCTGTGCTAGATTCGATGCTATGTTTCAGTTCCATTTCATTCCAGCAAAGGCTAGTCAGAATCTTGAACTTGGTTTCTATAACTATGTCACTAACACTGACCGGTTTTCACGGAATATTCTGATTCACGGCATACCGATCGGGGTATATAGATAATATAGAGGAAGTTGAAAGCTCGGCACCGCAAATTCTCAGAGTTTGAAGGACCAAGAAACGCCTGAGGTGTTGCACCAACACGTGGAAGGCTGAACTTTGTTCCATGAGTCTCGGACTCGGCTCTCACGATTGCTCTATAGACTAGCGTTATTGCCTTCCTCGCTAACGCTTGTCCGGCTTGGAAGTGTCTCTGGTATGGTGTGAACCCCTGAAATGCTTCTGTAGTTTAACAATAGAGCATGGAAATTTCGTAATCCAGTGATGTTGGGCATAGTCAAGTTCCTGAATCTTCAATAAGTATCTGGAAATTTTTCCCAGTTGGCCAGCCCCAGCCACAGCCCCAATCCCAGCCCCTGCCTCAGCCACAGCCCCAGCCTCAGTCTTAGCCACAGCCCTAGCCTCAGCCTTAGCCCGAGTCTTAGCCTCAACCGCAGCTTTATTGTTAGCCCAAGACCCAGCCCTAGCCTCATCGCAAGCCACAGTCCCAGCCTCATCCCTAGACACAGGTCCAGCCTCAGCCTCAGCGCCAGCCATAGCCCCATAACTCCTGTCTAAACAACAGCCCCAACCTCATCCCTGGCCTCAGGCCCAGCCTCAGCCTCAGCCTCAGCCTTAGTCGCAGTCTCAGTCCCAGCCTTAGCCCCAGCTCCAGCCCGAGCCGCAGCCCAACCTCATTCCCAGCCACAGCCCCAGCCTCAGACTCATCCTCAGCCTTAGCCCGGGCCTTAGCCCCCAGCATCAGCTCAGCCACAGCCTCAGCCCCAGACATAGACAGAGCTACAGGTCCCAGCTTCAACCCCAGCTACAGCTCATTCATCCAAAAGAAAATTTTTGACTAATTGAAGCATACATCAACTGATCGGCACATCAAATCATCTAAGTAGCCCAATCTGTACGGAATAGTCAAATCCATCACCAGCATTACCAGCAACACCAGCAAACACCGATCCACCGATCCACCGGCCCACCAATCCAACATTAGCACCAGTGACACCACCACGATACCAGGCATCCAGACGGAAAAAATTAGACAAGCGTTTCATTAATTTAATTTAACATCGAGCGATAAAATATGAGGTTGTCTGTATCAAAATTATTGGTAGTTGGGGACGAAGTCCAAACTTTTTGTGATGTTTTTTGAGTTCAGGGTCGGCCATAGAAAACTCGAAGGAGATATCTAGATATTTCTCTGGCAAAGTATACCCAGGATGAGTATCAATAGAGGCATTACATTATGTTTAGTACGGAAAAAACCACATTTGCATTATAAACTCAGAGAGTCTTTCTCCATTCTCGGATCATAATTTTTTCCATCTTTTCCTTCTCACCGTGGGACCGATGACTTACTCGACTCAAGCTGAATTTTGGGAAGATCAAGTTGACAAATCATTACACTAAACTTTCCAGCCAGAGAAGTCATTTAAATTTTTTCTCGCTGAGTAGGAGTGGATCTTTGCAAGACATTTTGCTTCCACGCCGAAGTTGACCGATTTAACCTACAATTTTTATACTTTTGCGTTACTTTCGAAGCTTTGATTCTTCATTTTGCCTGATCAAAAGTCATTATTTTAATCATTTATCATTCATTCTAAAACATCACACTGATGATGATCATGAATCGGTTAAGATTACCTCCTGACATGAAATAAAAGTACCAAAAAGTTCGAATTCGAATAACATCGACGAAATTGAATAACAGCTCAGCCATTGAGCACAGACGGCCAACAATATTGCTGTCAAGCCAAGATGAGTTAGAATTCACAAACAACTTGATGATGAATATCCAACTCTACAAAGCGGTACCCAATTCGGTGCCATTCATCCAACGCCAAAACAATTGCGCCCGCAGCAAGTTTTCGAATCGACTACCGAACCGTCCGGTCCAGACTAACAGAAGCTGTAACATTCGTCAACGACTACAACGAGCTTGCAGAAAACGCATTTCACGCGTCGATTGGATTGGCTTCTGGCTGGCTCCGACTCACTCATGGGTGAAAAAGTCGTTGAGCTTACTCGCTCGTGTAATAAATAAAACCAAACCACTACGTACGCACATACACAGAGTTTAAGCCAACTTCGCATCGCTGAAAAATGCTCCAACGTCGATCAGTGTCACATGCAAATCTTGATCATCCATCGATTTCACCTTCTCAGGTGTACTATACGTTGGTTCTCACTAAACCGCTCTGTAAATCATTTTCTGAATCATAGGAGCGATTCCGTCAATTTTATTATCGTATGTACAAAATATAGTATGGATGAAAGTACTATATTGGTAACGATCGATACGGGATAACCTATTGTGTATGTATAAACGACGAACGACGATTCCATCGGGTACATACACACATATACATACATACGGTTCAACTTGAATTTCAAGTCCGTAGTATAACCACGTGCTTCGAATATATTCACTTTACGTCTCTTTGAGGTCTGCGAACGATCGAAGGTATAGGTCTGAGTATGTGCGATTCGTAATGCAAGCTGCCGCGCACGCATCTGTAAGTGCACTTATGCGGGCCTGTTTATAGTGTAACCACGTAGTAGATATAGCAAAGCGATATTCCAGCTATCAACTCTGGGTTACATTAACGTGGTCCTCGCACTGATGTCTAATATAGCCATACTTGTCTGTATTGTTATAGAGATTTTGAATGGTATGTACATGCATATGCGAGTGAGGTTATGTGTGTGTGTGTGTGTGTGTTCGTACATACGTGAATGTGGTGACTGAGCGTAACAAGAGCTTGGCTCGCATTAGCTTTGCGATGAGAGCAAGGATGCATATCGTAGAGTATAGGAAGCTGCAGAAGCGCGAGCTTGATATATGTGAGCAAAATTGGCGCCGGGTCAAATTGCGTCGAGACATGTATATTACAGGGTAGATGAATGTGCTGCTGTTATATACTGTTAGCTCTTGATGAAATCATACTTGGAAAGCCAAATTTCACAGAGACATCAAATGTTTAGGGGTAATTGTGCAACATTTCGTATGCTATGTGCAACTACGACGACGGTCATTAGCTTGCGAGTAATCGAGTCGTTCGCGTGGCATTAATAATTACTCTCTGAGTTTCACAAATATAATGATATTTGCATCAGCAAGGACTGTTTAGGACAGACGTCTCATATGTTCTGCGAATGTATTGTATGGTGTATTTGGATATGAAATGCATTCACAATTACTCATTGTGCGATACTTGAATCATTTAGTTGTTTTCATGAAAACAAGAAAAACTCGTTCATGAATTTGGATGAAACCAATTCAACGAAGTTAGACAAGACTGATGAGCCGTTTGACTTATTTTTTTCTCTAAATACAGATGATCAACGATACAATTCAAAGTATAAACATCCGCGAATAAAGCAGCTTGACCCAATGCTAATCCAATTGTTTATTTAGTATCTCAAATATAACTCAGTGTATTGAACCCCTGCTCATCCTTAGACGTCATATGAAGTTCTCATATCCACATTAAAACCCATCATCACATGAAAATATACAAATATCTTTGAAGTTGAGAAAATAGATTGAAATCAGCTTAATCCGGGGTTGCAAAGACACGAATCAGCCAATGAGATATGTGATTAGAATCAGTTCTCAAATCAGGGTGTGCACAGGGAATCAAGCAGAGTATGCAACATTTCAAAAAAATCCTGAACTCACATAAAAATATATGATCAAAAATTCCATGCTAAATGCATGGATATATCCCATTTACTTACTCCCCCATCCCTTTTTTCAGAGCTGAAGAAATCTTCAACTTCTCAATACTCTTCAATCTTACTATTTTCTTCCCTCAGTTTCGATCTAAGGAATCCCATCAAACTTCACAAAACTTATAACTAGCTAATAACTTGAGTAAATCATGACTACGATACAACTATACCGTTTACCAGTCTATGGTACCTGCATTAGCTCAATCTGACGAAATTAGTCCTCGTAATCTAATCTTGCACTGATACGCCTCAAATTTACATCATGATTCGGTCTTCGCCCACCATCGGAATTTCAATGCAGGCCTTGCTCGCTCAGACACCAGCCCGTCCCTCAAACTTAACATGGCACGCGTCTGTCTGACCAAAGCCTTACCCTTACTACTGATGCTATTCTACGTCGTTATTTACCGTACACTATTATCGATCACGGTGTATATCTCTTCTCTCTGAACAGATAATCGTATCGCATTGCCGATATCTGTACCCAATCAACGTCAACACCAAATAACCCACTCGATGGTTAAGTACGTACGCACCTACACACATGGTTTGTTCTTGTGGAATGTACGTTGATTGTACGCCCGTTGCAGTCGTAATTTCAACGATGCTATTGAATTTTGTTAGTAGCTCGATCGAGAGGAAAATTGTGTACTGAACTGAAACGAGATCGAATTGATGGCTTGAGAAGTGGATCATAATGGATTGTTACTGGAACATAGTGTATTGTACCTTGTGAGGTCTCTTGATTTACGGTTTACAAAAATAATACGCTGAGAATATTTTCCTGTGGAAAACGTCCATGTCAAATTCAAACGGTTTCTGCGAACATTTTTTTAAAACCACCATACCATTTTTTCGGTTTGGGTTATCGAAATATCACAACCCCTCAGTTCGTAGATCTAAAAAAATCTTCTTGTCCAAGTAAAGTCTGTTATAGTGGTTTTACTGAAAAATCGAAATTGATGAGACCATTTTATCGTATTTCGCTCATTGTCAGAATATCAAATTATCTCGACCGATTCCAATTCTCCGAAGCACATTCAACAGGTGATTTTGGAATCTATCGATGGACTACTAGTAAAACCTCTTTAGGTCGTTTTTTGGACGCCTCGGAGCTAAAATGCCCAAAAATTTTGGTTTTGCTCAATAACTTTTACGACGTATTTTATGATTTGCTTAATTTTTCGATTTCTTAATTTCTATGGTAACGTACTACCTGTATGCGGATTCTCAGTCATTATATCTACTTCTGAAAACTCATAAGAATTTTTTAGTAGCGTCAACCGGGGTAACTTTGGAACAACCCATGAAAGAGTGGTTATATCAAGCGCGGTCGGCTAGTGAGATGATCCTGAGACTTCAACACCGATTTCTCCTACTTGGGGCAACATGAATAATGTTTTGCACCGGCGTGAAAGCCTCTAGTAGCTTTCAATCCATTTATGAGCTGACTTCTTCAGAAGTGTGTTTTTGCTGGGAGGAAGTGGTGTAATTCTGACTTTAGCAGGTCGAATTCGAGGTAGCTGAGCTAGATTTCACTTGTCTGTACACATATCTGGACGAATCCCCTGTTACATTGGAGTATTTCCACGAAATTTCAGTTTTGTAGAGTAAAAACTGACAAGTATGTATTTTTTTTCAGAAAGTGGGGTAGCTTGGGAACACTTGTTCGTGTACTCTCAATTATTCCCCAGATCCCCCAAGATCTATATCATCGTCAAATTCTACTTACACGAGTAGCCGTTGATGAGAGCTTCAAAATGAGCCAAAGGACGTCTCATTTCGACCCATGGAAGCCAAGTTATGTCAGTTTTCGTCAGAAACCGACTGTGAAGATATTTCCCTCCTCGAGAGTTGGCCGTGACGCGGGCGTGAGGTATGCTGAAGGTGTCTATACTCGATTGTAGAATTTTAATTCAATCAGAAGGACTTAGGTCAATGAAAAGCTAAGACTCTCAGCTTCTGACTACCGATGGTGAAAATCGATTGCGTGACCTAGTTTATGAATTAATTGACGAATGATAAATGTTTCTGTTCCAAAGTTACCCCAGTCCGTGTCGAACTTTGGAACATGTCTTTCAGTGCTTATTGCTCCAATCAGAGTTGTCTGAATAGACATTACAAACACCGCAATCAAAAGCTCAAACTGCAAGCTTTCGATTGAGCACAGATACAATGCATTCCTGATGTAAGACGTAAAAGTTTCCGGAGGTTTAAGGGGAAAAAATGCAATTCTTGTTCCAAAGTTACCCCGGTTGACGGTACGCAAAAAAGTCACAAGGATCCAGAAAATGCATTTTCATCTCACAAAACTGCCTTTTACATCCTTGCATTGCATTTCATTGTATTTGCGAGACCCTTGGCGAGACCGCTTCACCTCGGAATTGACTCCCTGAAGAATTTCTTCGAGTATGATCGATGCTCAAATTCGTAGGAAGTTATTTCAAGAGCAAATTTCAGTTCAGTAATCTGCTCATTTTCTATGCATGCGATGTCTTGTACGTCTTTCAGACTATTCTCAATCGACAGCTCGTCCGATTTCCGTCAGAAATTTTTTTTGCTGAAGTCACTTGGATGCAATAGGGCTCAAGTTACAGTTCTTGGAAGGAAAAAAAGTCTAAGGTATCGAGCCCATAAGAAGATCGATGATCTTTCCATCGTTTGGAGCGTGTAATTCTGCTTCCACTTTATCAAACGACTTTGTTAAAAGATCATTTTGACGGGAATTCAACCAGCTATGGTGTGAAACTAGTTTTGAGTCTCAAAATCCACGCAAACAGGCAGAAAATCCAAGTCTAACCAATTACTGTCCACAATTCGTTACGATTGTGATCGATCGGTTGTGAATTTTCCGTCCATTTGCATGGATTTTGAACCATGAAATCAATTTCAATCGACAGCTGGCTTAATTACTTCTGTAATGGCCCCCTAATGAAGTCGTTTTGACGTAGTGAAGGCTGAATTACAGCCTTCAAACGGTAGGAGAAATCGTCGATCTTCTTTTGGGCTCACGGATTTGACACCTGAGACTTCGACCCTGCTTTCAACAACTGCAGCTTCAGTCCTCTTCCACCCAATCCATTCTAATAAGAGCTCTTTTCGAAGGAAATTTGACGAACTGTCGATTAAAAATAGTCTCAAAGACGTGTAAAACATCGCATGCGCAGGTGATGCTAAGTACTGAACTGAAATTTGCTTGTGGAATAATACCTGCCAAAGTCGAGCATTAATTCGCTCAAAAAAATTCTTGAAGGAGTAATAGACGATGTGAATTAATCTCGCAAACACATTGAAATAGGTTGTACGAATCTACAAGAGGATTTCGTGAGGTTAAAAGACATCTTTCGAGCTTTCGAGATTTTTATGCGTACCAAACAATTTTTAGGAGGCTCCAGGAATGAATGTAATGGCTGAAAATCTGTACAGAGGTATAGTGTACTATAATATAATGACTGAGATTTTTTACTTATAAGAGTTATGAGCAAAACGAAGATTTTCGGGTACTTTAGATCCTGAATGTCTCGAGAACGACCCAAAGGGGTTTTTTGAAAAATCGAAGTCGGTCAAGGCAGTTTGAAGTTCTCAGCAAAATAAAACCCGCCCTAACAACAGTAGATGCTGCGAAAATTGGGACCCCCTGGACAGGGGGGGGGGCGGAGCCCCCCGACTGAAGAAAAATTCTGAAAAATACATCAGAAAAAATCTTGTTGTTATAGCGTGTTATACCACGTTTCTCGAAACTATCGCCAGCCATCAAAAGATCCAATTTTGATATTTTATGTGTAAATTCGTGTAGCGATGATTGATCATTTGCATGAATCTGAGAAGGTAGTCTCAAAGATTATGAATATTTCTATCTCTATCGATCGACTGAATATTTTTACTATGAATCCATCCCAAACAATGAGTAATTGGAGGATTCATATCCTTTTTTTCAGCGACACATAGACATACATCCTCGATTCTCCGAACTATTTTCTTAATCGTCCATATCTAGTTATTCATAATATTCACTTCTTTACTGACCAGGAGGGGTCATCACATCCGTATCACGGATTTGGCTGAAACTTTGGAAATAGTCTTCTTTTAATGCCAAAAGATGAAATCCAAAATTGTAGACCCTAACGCTCAAGCTTTTCCGAGCTACAGACATGGACATTAGCATTGCAGGTATACATAGATGTATAATTTTTGACATGGGCCCATATGGGCAATATTAATGTCCTTGGCTGTAGTTCGGAAAAGCTCGAGCGTTAGGGTCTATGATTTTAGGTTTCATCTTTTGGCACTAAAAGGAGACTAAATCCAAAGTTTCTGCCAAATTCGTGATTCGGATGTGATGACCTCTCCTGGTGAGAGGAGATTGATCAGACAATAACATGATTCCACTGCGCAAACCAAGTTTGAACAGTGCGTAAATGACTTATTGGCGCACAGAAGTGCATTAAAGCAGTGCGTAAAAAATTTTTGGCGCACACTTGATCCGAAATAATGCGCAAATCCGCTATTCACGCACACACACTCGCGTCTAAATAGCCGCTTTTGCGCACAGAATAGTATGTTTTGCATCAAGTTCATGAGGTTGTAGCTTGCCTCTGAGGGATTGGTTTTCGGCCCGAGCCGTAGGCGAGGGTCAAAATAATCGCTCGGAAGCGGGGAACCTCAAGAACGAGGTGCAAATACTATTTTATGCAATTTCACG
Source organism: Eretmocerus hayati (assembly GCA_029851415.1). Classification (NCBI taxonomy): domain Eukaryota; kingdom Metazoa; phylum Arthropoda; class Insecta; order Hymenoptera; family Aphelinidae; genus Eretmocerus; species Eretmocerus hayati. The sequence continues at coordinate 39,434,286 of CM056743.1, read as the reverse complement.
AGCACCCAAACATCGGAGAATTGCATAAAAATATTTTTGGCCTCAGAACTACGAGAACACCATATTTCAATATTCTGAACTGACAGAATGGGTATGCAAACTTTGAAAAGATAGTTGCAGAAACCGTTTGAATTTGACATCGACGAACTCTATTTTCTCAATTATACAACCTATTTTATCTGGACTCGACACTATTCTTAAGATTAGTTATTTTGGCTATTCAGTATTAGTATTCTAGAATTTTGAAATTGTGACCGCGAGTCGTTAATGGCACTGTTTGTATCATCTCTTCCCCATGATGTTTTTAATCACGTATTCTGATGGATGATCGTGAATCTGGTTTCTATCTTCTGGCTGATCCCTCCGCAAGGCAAAAATTTTGTAAGGCATGGGGTAATAAAAATCCTTATAACCTTGCACCAGGCGGTATTTTTTTCTTCGACGAATTCAAATCCGTGGTCTATGCATGGATTATTTTTTCCCGTACTCAAAAACAGCAGGTTTTCATCACGAAGTGCCCTATACAACCCTTTCAAAGCCTATATGATCGAGTTATTCTGATCGAAGAACCATAAATTATACATATCAGGATATTGGAACATGACCGAATTATCAAGAACACTATCACTATCTGATACAACAAGAATAGCTAATGATTAGTGGTCATCCCTTGGATTAGAAAATGCAGAAAACTATGTTCTTAATTTTTCCATGAAACAATTTTTGCATACAATACAATTCACTCTGGAATATTTTATCTTCCATCATATGGCATTCAGCAGCCCTGTGCTTTTAATAAATCCGAAACAATGTAGGAGGCTAAACCGCAGAGTGCGTTCATAACTTTCAACTAGCGGAAAGAATTTGGAAGACCCTCGCAAACACACGGGGAATTCCAGCGCGACAATAAACACGTCGCAATAAAATACCACGTAAACGACGTCGTAAAGTAGCGCCCTAAAAAATGCATTGCACTGTGCTGTGAACTTCCTAGGTACTTTGTCACGCAGCATGTCGTAAATCGATTTTCGTATTAATCAAGTGATTTTACTTTGATTTTTTTTGTTCTCAGTCTATTAATATGGTGAATCCACAAATTATTTTGTTGAAATTCTAAATGGGTAAATAGCCCAATGCCCTACCGTCAGTGATATGTACGTTGAACTTGACGGCACACCACTCGATCCAACTTGAAGTAAAACTTTAGAGATTCAACTGAAGTTTGTAGAGTACGAACAAACTCCTGCATGTTGAGTTTTGGCCTGTTCTACTCGCTTCGACGATCCGGTCGGATTTCCGACATTAGTCGATATAATTACGTACTTGGTTTTACAAATTCAGAACTCGGATTTACAGTAGCGAACTAAGCAGTATCTCACGGATGAAATTATGGTGGTAATGAGGTTTCAGGTATGTAGCAAAGTTGCTTATCTCTGTAATCTCAAACCATGTATACTTTCTACCATCGATACTACATAGCAGCACTGCAAAATGTATTATGACTAGGAAAATTATGGCATTCATTATGGAATATTGTATCAACCTCTGCAATTATGACCAAAAGAATCACTCCAAAACTCACTCATTATATGGTTATACTTACTATACAATTGTTGATTTGATAGGTTAGGAGGTTAAAAAAACATACGGAGCGACCTTTTGTGCAGATGCAATCATGTGTACAATGAATTCAGGATTCTTCTTGAGCTCTTTTTTGCTCTGGATCTCTTTTTGATTGGAAAAGCTACGGGACTGATACCTATAAATGATGAGAAAGCTGAACAGCCAGATGAATTATTCCGGGAAAATCATGTGAAGCATTTCAACTTGTTGAATGGTATTCTTAGTTAACCTTCCCAGGGGGTCGATTTTAGATTTCGGTCTAGAACAGTCGCGCGGGTCTAGTGACCAGAATTTGTCGAGGTAGCGCGCGACCTGCGCGTTGAGTCTTGATTCCAACATTCCTTGCTCCGCGAACCTTGGGTTAGGTTAGCTCGTTTATAGCTGCGTTTTGCATTTTTGTGGTCTGCTGTATAAGTGATTGTTGCCAAATAAACAATAATGAATGTTTATTTGACAATCATGACCATGCTGTTGATTGTCAATCACGTATACAGCAGACAACCGCAAAAGGCAGCTATACCGAGCTAACCTAATCCAAGGTTCGCGGAGCAAGGAACGACGAAATCGCGAATCAACGCGCAGGTCGCGCGCTACCTCAACCAATTCTGGCCACTAGACCCGCGCGGCTGGTCTAGACCGAAATCTAAAATCGACCCCCAGCTAGGAATTATTTTGGCTCTCCAAAAAAGTTTTTACCAATCAAAATGTGTAATTTGGGTCTAGAATGGGTGATGAAGAAAATTAACTCTACTGATTCAAAAAACTCGACTCCTTCCACTTCTATCAAGCCTTGCAGATGAGGTTTGGAATGATTTTCAAGATAGATCAATTCTGGGGTACTCAAGTCCATTTCGGAGTTTTTTTAGATTTTTTCGTGCAACCGCGTGAAAGTTTTGAGAATTTGTGATATCTTGTACTTCTTCTATTCCAGGCATTTGTACTGGGAGGGCCAGAAGCTTGCAATATCGATCTCAATGATTGTGACTTGCATTGTGTTGTGCAAACTATTGTGATATCATATTATGCGTCACGATTTGTTCGTGAATTTCATCATTCAATAATGATCCAATAGATCACTCATTTTAATGAAACATTTCATGAATTCTATGTGATTGGTCAACTCCAAAAATTCCCCAAAAAATGATTCTTCTAACAAATAGAAATTCTAAATCATATGAATCACCGCTCGTCCCGTTGATCAAATATACCAATATTTTCCAATCCAATAAACCGCATGAGAATCCATCCATCCCAGTCAAACAAACTATCCATACAAAATTCTCCCAAAAATCATCAATCAAAACCATCGGAATCTACCTTCATCCACAAATCTGTATCTTTATATCAAAAGGCCAATTTTTCACGCATCTCTATATTGGTCTAGTATATCCCTCAATTGCCAAAGCTTGAAAAACGAGCCACGTACTATAGCTATTCAGCTTTTGAAACTCACAGATTGCAGGTATATATTTCAACCAGCCTATAATACTATTGCCACAGCCACATACCACTTTGAGAGAGAGAGAGATAGATATAGAAAAAAAAAATGAAAGAGAGCGCGAGTGAGCGAGAGTAAAACAGCATCCCATGCGAATGTAGTAGCCTGGGTCTAATCCTTTGCGCTCGTAACTCGATAATCCCGGCTGATCTGGGGTTGCAAAAATAAAGCCAACGCGCTTGGGCACGCGAATATATCGACCCACTCACTCTTTACCATATAATTCTATAGATATAGTATACTTATAACCTATACAGTTAGCTATATCGTTCGCACATCAAGATAATACGAGGCTTGGTTTTTTTTTTTCATATCAACTAGCCATCCGACGCTTTGCTCCACTTCTCGTTCACTACTCATATTCTCATACGAAGCTCATGTACTCACTTTCAAATGCTCGAACCACTTGATCATAAGTACATTTGAGAGTATCTACAGTAGTGGCCAATATTCCGTGGTGTGGAAATCGCACCAATCACTTCTTTTTCCATCGTACATACCTACCACGTCGATCGGCTTCCTTTTTTTGCTTTTTCGATCAGACGGGCTTAACCTCTGTCTGTCTGTGTTTGTTTGCCGAAAGAATTATGCTGGATTGAAATCGTGGTTGGGAATAGAATTCGTGAAGAGTGAAGGGATTTTTATAGAAATTGAAAGGTAAAAGGAAAAGGAGGATGGTAGATGCTGCTCTCTTTTGTGAAGATTGTAGAAAATTGGGCTAAGCGGATGGGAAGCTTTGGGATTTGGACTTTGAAAGGAATGTCGTCGTGGGTCGAGTGTAAAGCTTGAGTAAAATATCGGATGTCGAGAAAGAGAGAAATGAGGTACGAGATGAATTTGTGTGGGTTTGAGGATGGCGACCTAAATCAAGTCATTGATGATCATGATGATTGTCACTAATTCGGGAACTTAACCATAAAGTGGGATAAGATGTACTTGAACTCATTTGCTGGTGCAACCTGTCATCTATCGTGTATTGAATTTGTCAGAGTGTATTCGTACGAAGCATCAGTATACTTAATTTCCGATCGATATATCGATCGGAAATTAAATATGAAAAATTGTTTGGAGTGTCTTGGACAACGGTACCGATGGTATTGCAATTTGTCGCTCGTTATGTGCAGAGTAATGACAAAAATATTGCATTTGCATGATCATTATTTCAATGAAATATCTCTGTTTGCACATACATATATTCATATATCGATATCGCCATTGTTGGCTGCATCGATTCTCTTTACGCATCCGTTTTGATTTGCCTCGGGCTCTACAGCATATACCCTCATCAAACGTATGACTGAATTGTAGATACGTATTTGGATATTATTGGCCGATATATGAATATAACATCATTGTGCGATTTTGGATTCGATATGAGATGAGTCAAATTGATTTACGATCATTTCCTTCATTCACATGTCAACGGATCATATGCAAATTCAACGATTATTTTGAATGCGATGCGAACTTGATCAATTTTTCCATAAAATTTGATTTCATGGATGAATGAAAATGAGGGCTCTCTTCTGCGTTTTGAATTTTGGCTTGACGTTTGTTTCCTACTGATATTACGTCATACTCGTAATTCTACCAAAATTCAAATTCCCTCGGTTACTCATGGCAAGTTTTTCTACAACTGCTTATGTCTCAATGTTAATACGCTCATTTTGGCTTGAAAATTTTGATTCTGGCAGAATACATCACATTTTAAAATCAGAGATACGCTAGGTATTGTGAACCTTAAAACATTACATCATTCATTCCACTAGTATTTCTCGTAAGGCTGGGATTTCTGCGGATTTGGATTCTTCGAATATTTTGGGAGGAGACCGGATTCGGGATATTTATGGTCTGGTATGAGTTTTCCTGGACCCAAATTTTAGCATACGTGGATCTTAGTTCCCGGTCAGATTCGGATCCGAGAGAATTCGTTACCAACCATGAGTATATTGGATCCACTTTACTCTCCAAGGATCCGTAGTGAATCCGGATCCACAAAAGTTTCAGCCCTACAAGATACATGAGTGTAATGAACGATAACAATTTCTGTATTTGAACAAATTTTGAGTGAGGATAGCCCGGTCACTCAGGGGTCTTGGCCCTGGGTCGTGTTGATCTCCCGACCCCAGTTGCGTCAGCCGGAGCATGAAGTCTGCATAGCTTCATCCAGTGGCTGAGGGAGCTGCGATACAGCAGGGACCGAGCAGGGACCGGACAGGACATAGCAGGGACCGAGCAAGTCTGGGGACTTGTTCCAGGGCTATCCTCGAAAAGTGATCCGCTGCGAGGCCTGGATGACTCGTTTAGGAAACCAAAAGACCCCCTGGGCTTCAAGGGAGCCTTGATGAGCCCCCCGCCCCCAGTCCCCCATCGAGGAACGTGTTCGGCCTTGCGCGGACGGTCGATCCAAAATTCGGTAGTCAGTGATCAGAAGAAAGCCCGGTGGCGCGGCGCGCTGGCAGAGGGTATTTCTGCCCCGCGTGCTCCACGAGGACAACCAAAGTGGAACCAATAGAAGTGTGCCGGATCTATGAGTGATTCTCGCTCGCTGCATTCGAGTGAATTTGAAGATCTTATCATGATCGATTCATGAATGATATTTGCGATCATAAGTATCGTTGAACCCAACATCCCTGGGTACTTTCCTTGAGTAAAATACACCAGAAACCTGATAAAACAAAAGTCGACCTCGATTTTGCCTCTGTTACTGGGTGAAGATGTGGGTATCCATTTGATCTCAACTGACTCCAAATTTTTGAGATCCTACTCTATTCGATATTTCATCGGAATACCCAACCTGTGTTCGAGATACGCATTCCAATCTCAAAATCGCCATGCTACCAAAGTAACAAAACAAACACAAAACCAAAGAATCCTACTACACAATGACAATGCATTTGCATCATTACCCATCCAGCCTTCATATTTCACAGAGTCGGTGAAAAGGCCACAGGTATTAAAGAGCGCGTGCAGATGTCTCGGGTTTAGCTTTCCATGCAGATGACACTTTAATGTTTATACGTGCGCGAGACACGTGATGTTGGTGGATGCTCGCTCGCGGGCATGATATTATGGCGTGTGCAATAACGACAGCCTCTGAAAACCTTAACGGATGCATTATTCAGTGACTTTGCGAATAACGCGTCGTTCAGGCCTCTTCCTCGGTATATAGTGATATGTATATACTGTATAAAACGCGAGCGCATCACGTTTGCCTCGCGACCCCTTCCCGCGCTCATCAATCTCGACGCGCTCTGAGGCTCACGCGCTGTTTGGATTTAATTCGCACGCGTCGGTGTGATGCATGTATAATAGAAAACGGCTTGGTAAAAGGTGAAAGGAGGCTTGGTGCATGGATTTAAATGTTGATTTGAGGGAGTGTCGGGTGTTATCTTTAAGGTGAAAGAGGCTCAAATCGTATTGTAAGATCGACACAGATAGCTGATCAGATTGGAAATTTGATGACTTACTGCGACCGCACATAAGGTATTTGATTTTTCAGGCAAAAGGTCCCACCATCTTGTTTGGTATCAAAATTTACGATTCGATGGTCGAAATCCAGCAAGAAGACATAACATAAGAAGTCGTGTCAGGATTGAAACTGATGCACTTATTCGGTCTTCATCTTAAATTAGTCATTTTCTTAACCCGCCCACTTAGGACCCTACTACAAAGCCTCGGAAACCTTTTCTGACACGAAATGAGTCAATAAATAGTTGCAGAATTACGAAAAATTACAAAATTATAAAATTCAAAATTTTCGGTTTTTACCATTTTTCTAGAGATTAGAAACGTACTATTAGATAATTTATTATTGTCGGAGTACGTTCGTGGCATTGCCCCAGATTTTTGAGAATTTTCACAGATTTCCACCACGTGCCTATCAGACGTTATTACAAATATCTATGTTCGGGCTCGCCCACATACGTGTATACTTTTAGTGAGCGGGCTCATTCATCCCTTCAAATTCAGCAAAATCATAATTTTTTACTATTCTTTCCATGAATCACTATGTTGCATTCAAATATCACTCAAATTTTCCGCAACTCTTTCTCAGTTTTCAAGGAATGAGAAGCCATCAGTTGTGTTTTTGAAGGTAGGAAACTCTTTTTCAGAAAGAGTAAAATAATCTCTACTTGAGGGATTCGTGGAGGCCAGGCCGTAGCCAGCTGCCATATTGAATGCAACCCTGAATCCGTTCGAAGGATGAGTCGAATTTCACTCGATCAAATGACTTGAGATTTTATATGCATCTATACAATGCATGTCTAAAGCGTGCTACGAAGCCAATTATTTCAATTTCACACATAGAAAGTATCCAAATGATGTTTACTCGAGGTGTCATACGTCGCCGTCAAGAGCAGATGACGTTTCTGTATACCTTGTCTGGGTACTTTTTTGTAGGAAATTGATACATTTCGCTTCGTAGCCCCCTTCAAAAAGGCATTCTGTAAGTACGTGTGAAGTCCCAAGTAATTTGATCGACTGAACATCGATGTATCCTTTGAATGGATTCAGCGATTTTTTGCGGACTAAGGCCTCACCTTGATCTCCGAAAAAGCGACGAACTTCCTCCAAAAATGAAAGGAAAGGAGCCTTGGTCGAATATTTTCGTTCAAGAAAATTCTACTTCAAAGTCTGCTCGTATTGAGCGACAGTTCACAAAGCATGGAGTATCGCGGGTAGAGTCGGATTTAAACCTAGTCTTAATGCAAAAATTTCAGATGGTTTAGAATCTGTGAGACTTTCGTGTACTGTATTAATCTCTAGATAACCCGTAGATCATTGCAGAAACAATAGTTTACAATTGTATGTCCTTGAACTCCGAATAATGGATAGGTGATTTGTTTTTTTAATTGAAAAATTAAGAATGCGGCAAGCCTTTCGTCGATAAAAATTCGGAAATAAGAGTTCCGTCCTCCGCAGGATATGATATTTATGAGACCTCCTCTTTTACAACTAATGGGGCAGAGCTCTTGATTTTATTGGTCGTTGGGATAGGTCGATTAAGTTCTCAAACACGAAGGAATCATCCAGGCGAACCATCTCATCGAAGTCAGCAACAAAAAATAAATTCCAAAGAATTCTCGAATACTTACTATCAAACGTGTATGAAACTAGTGTGAACTCCCCCAACTAATACAAATAGACAATAAAACGACAAATTCAGGACTTTTTTACGTTGCACGCCAAACAGTAGTCTCGTTTGAATTACAATAAGAATGCTGAGACTACATTTGTGATCAGTAGGCCAAATCCCGTTTTTGATGAGTCGTACAGTACCGTGCAAAAATTCCTGAACGGGGGTTTGAAATCCTCTCTTGCAAAAACGTCGATTACTCGAGCCCAGATTAACGTAAAGGAATTTTGAAAAGAGCATCTTGAAGATGAGAAAAAATGCTAACTTTTTATGGTCTTCGATTTTTCTTTCAGCCCTTTTTGGTACCTCAAATAGCTGATGTAATTTCAAGGATTTCGAGAAAAAAACCGTTTTTACTCTATCGGCTGTGATTTGGACGCGGATAAAGATAGAACAATTTTGCAAAAAGCACCTTGAAGAGCGACAAAAATGTCATTTGCAATGATTTTTTACGTCGTATGAATACGAGTGTGAGTTTTTTGCCATTTTTTGCTGTTTTCACACGTATTTCATTGAAAATCCGAGAATCTGGCTACTTTGAGAGCTCTCACACTCTTATTCACACGACGTGAAAAATAATCGAAAAATCATTGCAAATTGCATTTTTTTCGCTCTTCAAGATGCTTTTTGCAAAATTGTTCTATCTTCATCCGCCTCCAAATTACAGCCGATAGAGTAAAAACGGGTTTTTTCTCGAAATCCTTGAAATTACATCAGCTATTTGAGGTACCAAAAAAGGCCGAGAGAAAAATCAAAAAACCATATAAAGTTAGCATTTTTTTTCATCTTCAAGATGCTTTTTCAAAATTCCTCTGCGTTAATCTGGGCTCGAGTAATCGACGTTTTTGCAAGAGAGGATTTCAAACCCCCGTTCAGGAATTTTTGCACGGTACTGTACATGAAATATTGAAATTTGCCTGGAAATAGCTTTTTCGCGTACAAACTGTCGAAAATTTTTCCTGAAAATCTCTCCCATGGACGAAATGCGGAAATTATTCAGTGTATATTCAAAGATGAATTTGATGGATAAAATTACTGTGACAGGAAACACAGCAAGAATAACTGAAATGCACACTGCTCGAATGTCATCATTTTTTTTTTGCAGTGAATCCCCTCAATAGTCGCTCTGACCATGAAATTTTCAACGATATTCCGATAAAATTGAAATATCTCGTATCACTCCGACACTTTCTGATTTGGTAAAATGCTCCCACACTATTATATGTATATTCACTTTAAGCTCATTTTTGTCCAGTCGGATGTGCGCGTGTTTCCTTCCGATTGTCATTTTCGCGTCCTCTTGCCTCGTCGCCGACTTCCGTAGAAGCTCGGAGTCGGCTTATCTCTTCTAAAGGGGCATCAACGGCATTCGGTCTGAATTTCACGTTCATTAAATTTTATGCTCTTTTCAAATGAGCGTACATGTCACTGGCAGCACAGTTATTACTATTATGCTTACTGCCACGGATACATAGGGCAATTTTGCGATTATATCTGGCACGTGTACGACATATTTTATACACGTATGTATTTTTGAAGAAATTTTTCACTATTAACGAGAATGATAGTAATCAGCAATCCTTTTGTAGCTATATGGATGGTACCATGGCAATATTTTGCAGAAAATTCTCTGAGAGTGCCTAATAGGATACGTGATTCTGGTTGGCCAGTGATGAAAGTAGATACAGTATAAAGAAATCAATACATAGAATCATCTTTAACTAGGAAACAACTTACGTCTCTGGAATAACGTTCATCAAAATTATTGATTTGCAGAAATGATCTCTTAACCGAATCTGTTATTGGAAAATTTTCTATTTTTCTTCTTTTCCCACCTTCAAAAACAGATTCATTTCCATTGAATAGCGGAGAAAAGAGCTCGGGATATTTTTCTTCAGTCGTTTCTGTACGAAAGAGTGGATACGATGTGAAAGGGAAGCAATATTCAGATGAATGGAATGGAGATCGGATTTGGTCTTTTTGCTGCATTCAAGAGAGGTCTGTAAAAAAAGAGGAATGGAAAGAAGATAAGACAGCTTAGCAGGGCTTGTGTTCTTTGGAGTATACAATGAGACGGAGTCTTTGAAAAAACGCGGAGCATAAAATATCACTCCTACACTCAGCTCGCACTCAGATCTCGGGGGAGAGATTAATTAAATGCATCGGAGATGCTTCCTAACTGACGGATATTATTTGAAATAATTACCTCATGAATGAGCATCAGGCGTCATCAAAAAGCACTCTTCTTTCTAATGAAGATTTCAGATAAAGTACTCCAAATCAATTCTCGCGTTGAGGGCGACTCAACAAATTAATGGGAGACCATGATTGGAGATTTTCAAGATTGGCTCAAGACAAGAGGAATGTATGTGATGTACGATAGATATTTTTCTTTCACTAACCCGTCTTTAATACATTTTTGGGGTTTACTTGAGAAATCTACAGTTTTAGGTGAAGTCCGAATCACCGAAGCCACGAAAAGAGAGTATATATATCAGACTCGTTACAATCAAGGAGAATTCAAGGAGAAACAATAGATCCATGTGACAATAGCGTATTGATTACATGGAATAGTCGGGAGTAGGCATTGTCCGAGGACAGTATCTTCAAGTGGATGAATCTCATGTAGATCAATGATTTCGGGCGAGCTCACCGTATTCATATCAGAGTAATCAAAAATGATATAGAATAGAGCAGACAGTAATAAGAATAGGAGCATCCTAGTTCAGAAAATGTTAATGCTTATTGGTCTTCAACATACCTGAAAAGATCGATGTGAATAAGAATACCAAAATTACTTCCCTGTTTCCAAGCGTTGACCTAGATAATGCTCATTTTCGACAATATGAGTACTAAAGATTCTTGAATTTTTTTCAACATGATTCTGATCCAATGGGTATTTTTACAATTCTTGTTATATAAACTGTAGAATTGACAAGAACTTCCAAGAAGAGAACATAGTTCGTACTTGAACAACAGAGACATTAAAATTTGATCATCGAATTGTAAACTAGACCGATATCCGACTCATACATGCCACATACAAGGAAATCTATCCCCCGCGGATCGTGTGAGTATCGCGAAGCTAATACACCGGGGCAACGACTCTCATCGCATTAGCATAACTGTGTGTATTGCAGCATCGTTCATCTCATGCGCGCCAATACCTTAGGGAGCATAGCAATGCAATGCATTGGCTCCGACATCAGTATCTATATATCCATAAGCATGCTTATATCGGTTATCCGTTTGGATATTCAACCGAGCTGCTTTTGAGGTTCGTCTTGTGCGTGCTAATTTAGTGACGCTAATCACGAATGATACGGCAAATTCTGCTTTTCACTGTCATAATGTGATAAATGATTGTTCTACCAAGAGTTTACAAAGTTTAGGGTAATCTGAGATGTCTTTCAGCTTGAATTTTCATTCAAAGTCGTTCAGACTTGTTACGTGGGTTTCCTGAGTTTGAAGATTTTTGAAAGATTAGCTGGTACTTGATTTATGGAAGAGAAAGTTATCCAAAAGCGCGTTTTAGTTTTGATGAATCTTGAGACTCTTCAGTTTGACTCGATCAGGATTCGAAACTCAAAAGTTTGAAATCTGAAAATCTTATTGGAGCTATATAATTCGATTAAGGGCTCGCAATAGCCGTGCAGCACGGCCGTAAAGTTTCATCTACCACTCATGTAAAAATTTTAATCGTACAACGTTTTAGATGACTTGTGTAGTTATTTTTATTGTCCGGCTTATACTGGACAACTCAACGTTCAGCCCGGATCATTAGATTATTGCAGAAAATAGGGAATCACTACATGTCTGGTACATCCTAACCTTTAATATACACACATTTTGTTCTAATTTCCCTCGAATTCTTTTGCGATCTTTTTTGCTAATTCGTAGTTTAGCCCAAATTGCAAGAGAATTTGAAAAAAATTGGAACAAAATTTAGCTTGCACGGCAACCGTGTGCCCGTAACGCAGGAGTTACGTTCGTCAGAATTCGTGTGACGGAGTTTCTGTTTTTTTCTTAATGAAATCTTCGTGCTCTCAAAAATTCTGAAAAAATCTTCTCTAGATTTGACATAACTAGTACGAAATACAATGAGGAGAGAGTAATATTGATGCAATTGGTACGAAATTTGTCCATCAGTTGCTTTTACTTTTTGAACAATAAGGGAGCCATATCGAATTGAACGTGACTCGTGCTTTATTGTAGGTGACCGAGAGAAAACTAGTGTAACCTGAATACATTGAACAGCAACTCATTCGTTCAGAATTCAAGAGTGGAACATATTGCTTCCGGACAAGTTTCCCTGTCTAGAACTGAGATAAAATGTATGGAATGTGAAGCTGGTCTCCGCGACAGCTCAATGATGAAAGTTTTGATTCTCGGTTTCTGTGTCGCAGTTTGGCGGGAGTGCATTATTTTCCACCCAGATTTTTTTACGATTGTAAACAGCACAATTCCTACCATGTTGTTTAACAAAAGGCTCTTGAATTTCATTTACGTTGAATTTTGATCAGCAGTTTTTAGGGAGCCAAATTGGGAAAGATTTCAGTCACAGATAACCCTTAGTTACTAATAGTTGTCCACAATTCTGAGATTTTTCGAAAATGTATTAGAACATTCGTGTACCAATGTATAGATCTACGATCATTGCTTTTTCAGGTTACGATCAGCATCAGACGCAGATTGAAAAACGGAAAGATGTGTCAGGGGGAGGGCTGGCAAGATGATGGTGTTACTACTCAAAATTGAAAAATCGTTGGTTTAGCCGATCCATGGTGCTCTTCTGATACCTTTATATTCGGTCGACAGACAGCATGTAAGATTTCTGTGGGATATATCTTCGGGCACTTAGAGAAGCATTATCTGACAAAAATCAAAATCGCATTCTGGGCCGTTCTGAAGAAGTCGAAAAAGTGGATTTTTGGACGTTTCCCGATCTTCATTGCTCCAAAACTTGGTAGGAACCCATTCTATCGAAAAGTGTGTAGAAAAATTTTTTGTAGACCTTGAAAATTCGCACAAAGAATTTTTTGAAACTCATATTTTTCCCTACATTATTCTCGATTCTACCTCCGTAGCTTCAATAGAACATATGTATCTTATCGAAAAATGTGTAGAATAACTTCTTGTTAGCATTTGAAAATTGCAGAAAATTTGGAGATGCTTTTTCAGTGGAACGTGATCTGCACGCGATATCCACAAATTTTTACTCCACATTCAAATTTACCAATCAATGCATGCTAAAGAAGTCGATAGTATCATTGAGATATGATAATGCATTTGTTGACTTGCAAGATCAAATAAGAAGTTATTCTACACATTCTTTAATAAAATATGTTCTATTGAAGTTACGGAGGTAAAACTGAGAATTATGTAGGGGAAAATCTGAGTTGGGGGGGGGGGGGGAGGGAGATGCTCAGATATCACGAACAGAATGCATTGTACCTGAAAATTTATGGGAACCTTCTTTGCGCAGTTTTGTCAAGATCCACAAAAAATTGCTTCACACATTTTACGATAAAATGTTTTCCTTCCGAATTTTGGAGCAATGAAGATCGGAGAACGTCCAGGAAGCAACTTTCCTCGACTTCTTCAGAAAATGGCCCAGAAAACGATTTTGATTTTTGTCAGAAGATGATTATCTGAGTGCCCAAAGACATGCATATCCCACAAGAATCTCACATGCTGTCTACCGGCCGAATATGAACGGATCAAAAGAGCACCGTGAATACAAATTGTACCTACGCCAGATCTGGATTTGTAAGAAAATCCATCTCTCATTTTGTTGAGTTACTCGAACATATTCCAGGAACCTATTAGAAATACTGCCTTATTAATGATTATGGCTATCATACTCACTTTGGATCTCTGTATGAAGTCCGACGGCTAATGGAATTCAACGAAATTCAGTGTAATCGAGAATAGATATCGCAACAAACTCTGCACCAGAAAAATTCATCACCGTATTGAATCATCAAGTGATGAATAAATATATGATATCAACAGCTTGTATACATATTTGATGCTATCATTAGCACGTACTGGTCGATCTGAAATCGTTCGAAATAAATTGACTGTGCTATTCTATCTATTCCGAGAATTTTCCACTGTGATTGACTAAAAATGAACACGAATATCTAATGCCAAACAAATTTAGTCTCGAACTAGAACAAAACAGATTTTCGAATTCTCTGTCCGAGAGATTGTAATCATTGCTCGCTAATGATCGTTGACATGGAATTAGAGGATTTGCCATCATCAGAGTCAGCGGCTTATGCATGCTGCTCGATCGATGTTCAAATCGTAATATAGCCCACAACAACAATGCCACTGCCCGCCCCCTCTATTCACATATGTATCCCACAATTCTACTCAAATTGCCAGTCAGCCACTGAAACATCCCGTACACAGCCATCATACAAGCACACAACCAGTCTACATGTGTTGTTTTTACACGCGGTACTCCAAAGCTGAGTGTATACAAGAATATTGTTTGCCCACGAGTAGCTCGTTGAACGATACGTGGAAGGTATCCCAAGCCGAGCTTTAATCCGTGATATAAATTTTCAATGGGCCATTATACGAGGATTTGGCTTCTCTTGCATAGCAAGAAGTAGGAAGGTATAAAAACGTTATACTCGTACGTGGCTTCATCACAATTCGTCCTGTGTATAAAAGCACTACAAAAACCGTCATATAGACCCCCTACTAAAATCGTATACTTAAAACCCACATGGGAATATATAACATGGTAAAGTGGTTTCAGCCATCGACAATTGTACTCATGCATGTGCATTTATAATATTGAGGTATGCGTATTTTTCATGAAAACCTGGTCGATTTGAAAAACTTGGGCGTATTTTTGAATAGGTTCATGTGGATGTAAGTGGAATTTGGTATAAAATCCGAGAGAAGGATGAAAATATCACTCTGTGTGTAACAAGCAGCACTTTTCGCGGATTTCTTCTTTGCGCTCGTGTCGCACCGCCTCTGGCATTTTTACAGCACAGCTTACATACATATAGATATGTGTGTAAGAAAAGTGGTTTCGAACGTACGTACAAGCGTGTGAAACCGCTCATACGTTTAAAGCGGACGGCAACTGAAGATTTTCTATAAAGAGCCAAGCACTAGCTGGTATGTCGAGAATATAGAGACTCGTTGTCGTCGTGGAAGATTTTTCGAGCGACAAATCTCGATCTATAGATATTTTTTTAGATAGTGTGTGAGTATGTGAGCTCATGCTACGCTGACACAAGTGTATTAGCTTGGAAAAATGATGTTTTCAATGTAGAAAGTGTGAAAGAGTTCTGTGGTGAGTTCGATAAATCGTGGAAAAAAGATACGAGGTAGTTTATGATCACTACCACTATTGCAGACTATTTTTGACGTATGAATAAAAATGTGTTTGTTCCGGTGATTGTAAGAGAGACCCATCGATTATTGCATTCCGATAATTGAGTATAGAATACATACGGATAGCAGTAGTATAGTGGTATAGATATCGTTGCTGAATTGGGCAGTGATAAATCTCGCGATGCTGGAGGCGTAATTTATCATCGGATATTTCCCAATGCCAATGAAGCTGCTTTTTGATGAAACTCTATTTTGCGTGTACTCTTTTGGTATTTACTCACTTTTTGCAATAAAGAATCTCAAATTGTTCGCAATTCTCTATTTGAAACGGAGATGGAAATATTTGTACATTTTATGTTGTGCACTAATTTTCATCGTTCCTGTACATTTTCTCATTCACACACTGAATTTTACAACATGAATACTATACAAATTAGTTCCACCGACACAAAGAGCCATCACACGTCAGTGAATTGTATCAACTCTTATAACATCACTTCATGGATCTTTCAGTATTTCGGACAAGAGTATCAGACTGCACGTCCATTTATGAGCCTTAAGTCTTGTCTGACTAAAGCCGGCTTTTACTACTTCAGCATCCCTCTTTAGCCATGTGCCGTCTGATCCAATTTATTGTTACTAATTCGATAATCAAAATTCTGTGAGATGGGGATTAAATAGCCTTCAGTCTGTGTAATTTTGTGAATGTCATTTTGACTTCTGCCATCTGTAGTAATCCATTGCCCAACGTGAAGCCCGATGCGTGTCTGACCAAACTCGGATTTTTCTACTTAAGCACTTATTCTCATATTCTGCGGCAAGTACGACTTGGAAATTGCAATGATCGACAATTTTGATCCAGGATAGACTTGTACGAATGAAAACCTAGATGGTTATAATAAGAATCATGTCTCACAGCAAGGCGATTTCAATTTTTTTTGTGGTTTTCGATATGAAAGTTGTTTTAAAATAATATTAAGAGACTCCAAATTGGAAACTGCTATTATTACGATTCACTTGACCCTTTGCGGTATGGTTGTCGCTATAGTGACCACCCAAATTTGCGCTCGGAGTATGTTTGAATGGCGATTAAACAGAAATGCCACAATGAAATTCAGAAATTCTTCTTGGGAATCATTCATCTCTCACTCAAGCATTATCTCGTGATGAAATCACTCCTTCCGGACTTTTTCTTTGAATTATACAGGTTGAAAAATGCCGAAAAAAATTTTTTTCTGAAAAGTTGTGGGAACTACTAATTAATATGGCCATTCTCATTAGGAATTGGGATTGAGTCGAAATTCGTCACGGAAAATGTGTTCCTGTAAGGGTTGAAACTACTGTTTCGACTCAACCATAAAAAAATTAGTTCATCATCGCATGGAAAGAATTATTAAACAAGAGAAATCCTACGACTATCAAACCCTATGAATGAATGAAAAATTCTGAAATTTCCACAAAATGTGACTCGTCCATCAAACGAAGTCCTCACTGATTTCCTTGCTAATGAGATTGAAGGTGAGAACATTCTAGAGGTCAGCTGAGAGTAGAGATGTGAAGGACGAGGGTGAGACAGCCATCTACTAGGCAATGTCGAGAAGCGAATATCAGTGGTTTGCCTACAATTTAGCAAAGCAGTGAAGGCACGCGCGCGAGGGCTCGCATTAATGAACGGACGAGCGCCTTGTTGAGAGCCATCACTTGAGTGAGGCTAGCGGCTGTGTTTGCACTAACCCTAAAGCCCGCATCAGAGCACGAACTCTCGAAAACCAGACCACTCGTCTCATTCCGACGCAATGCGGCTTTAGGTATGTGTCTCTTGCTCGAACTCAATTCTATGTATCTATTGATGTCCGAGATGCAAGCTATGCGCATTTGTGTCTGTGACACATATCGCAGTTGATGGAATGTTATGGAAATTCTCTGTTCTCACTATGTTCTGTCTTGATGATGGATATGATAGTAGGACGAGTTCATTGGAAACTGGTCAACAGGTCATGCGAATTGTCTTCTGCCTTTGTGTTGTTGATATCAAAGAGTTATAGGTTTACTGAATTAACGGTATAGGGTTTCTTTTGATAACTCCAGTGAAAATGATTGATGAAACGGAAAGCATTTTAGAAATTTTGTGAAAAATTTAATGTACTGAATTCGAAGAAGGCAGAGATGAGGATTAAAAAATCCAATTCGACTTCTCACATCCATACACTGATGGTGAAAGTAGATATTATCATTCATATTTTAGGAATATTCTTTTGAGTGAGGATAATCTTTTCCCTGAATAAAATGGACTTTTCCCATTTTGCATGAGTCCTCTGAGCATGAATATGCAATGACGAGGCGAAAAAAATGAATCTAATATTTCGCTGACGGGAGAATTTTAAATAGAGGGTATATCTTCTTCTTCGTATTTTTACTTCCACCGACGAACTTCTATTGTAAGGACGGGCTGTGCGAAATCTGATGTATGTGCGAAATTTTCCGATGAAATGAGAATTGCTTCATCCTTTGCATGACCTATTAGGAGATAATACCACAGTAACTGATTTCCAGGAACTTGTTTGAATATGCGGTTGTGTTTGGTTTTTGAGATTAAAAATCTATAACTCAACTAGCTGTACCAATTTTTCGCTCCCGAAAAAAGTCATAGGGATGGGAAAACATGATATTGCAAGGTTTTGTCATCGCGTCACCGCGACTGTTGTCAGTAACAGATTTTTTTTCGTAGTCGTGGAGATGAGATGTCAGCATCTATTCTGAACAGAGCTATTATTTATCGGTAACATTCTCAATTGAAATATTCGGAGGGCGGGGGAGTGAGTTGTGTGACGGTGAGAGAATCATTCTTACCATGAGAACATGTAAAGTCTCTTTTGGATTCTAACGCGCTCGGAAAATCAAAAGTTTCCCGGAATCCTAAATTTCCATTTAAACTGTTGAGAGCTGGAAATATCTATATCATTCATAATCTGGAACTCTACGAGGGCCCGGAAATATGTATATCACACCTGGATCGATCCACAACTACCAAATATCCAGCCTCTCCAAAAATGTTTCGCTTTGCTCTGTATTGAATACGACCCGTTCATGGTCATCGCATTGCTCGGCCTCGCGAGGATTGGTTTCGAATGACTTTTTCGAGTGGCAGATTTACGTTTAAGCTTCAGCTACATGTCAGTCAAGTTGAGCACGTGGTTGCTCATACAATCGATCGCACATTGAAGAAGATGTAAGAGCTAAATAATGCTGCCACTGCCTCACTGCTGCTATACTGCAGGTCCCACGAGACACTCGTGATGCGCTCGATGATCATTGCGGTGACGCGTGTACAGCGTAAATGTTTGACGTGCCTCCGGGCGAAGCAAATCGAGATCAAGTCTTCCGATGCCACTTATTACTCGATGCATGACTGCATTTTGAACGATTTCCCCGACAGTATTGCAATAATTGAGTGCTGTTTCGGGTTGTTGTTTCGTGCCTATGCGGCAGCATTTGATCGTTCTTTTGATTCATTTGGAAAATTCTTCGCAAGCCTGAGACTCTCTATCTCACACAAGTAAATTTTTCCACCTCCAGTGACAATTAAAACCATAGAATGTCTCTTTCTACAGTATAAAAACAAATATACCGTCAACCGGGGTAACTTTGGAATGAATGAATGAATGAATGAATGAATGGATGATTACCTTCATTCGCCCAGGCAAAAAGTTGAATATACATATGGAGCATATGTCACAGGTATAGTAAATATACAAAAAATAGTCAATACAATTTGACATTTTGGTCAAGGTTATTGCCTTTAACATAGGAGGTGACTAGTCATTTGTTGCATCAAGAGATGCACAAAAGTCAACAAAATTGAATTTCATCTTCATATATACAATCTGTTATGACTAGTAAGAGCAAAATTAAAACATTTTCATATATGGAAAGGAACACGGGCACACAGAAATATCACAACGTGTCTCAGTTCAGTGACAGAAGAGCCACGCAAAAGTCATCTCAAAATAAAAACTCTAATTGGAAAGGGCCCAAGCCTATCAGAGATTGAAGTAATGCCTCTTCTCCACATCAATCCTCTGGGAAAACTGTGTCAGTAGAAAATCTTTCAAGACCTCTTTGAATAGCGATATCTTCCCTAACTGCCGAAAAACCGGAGAGAGGAAGTTCCACAAATGATAACACAAATTGGAACAGGGAGGGGGTGTAACTTTGGAACAACCCATGAAAGAGTGGTTATCACGCACGGTTGGCTAGGCAGATGATCCTGAGACTCCAACACCAATTTTTCCTACTTGGGGCAGAATGAATAATGTTTCGCACCGGCGCGAAAGCCTCTAGTTACTTTCAATCAATTTATAAGCTGACTTCTTCAAATGTATGTTTTCGACCCAACAAACAGTCTCTCGGGAAAAGTGGCGTGGTTCCGACTTTAGCAGGTCGAACCCAAGGTGGCATAGCTAGATTTCACTTGTCTGTGCACATATATGGACGGATTCATTGTTACCTTGAAGTATCCTTAGCCAGTTTCAATTTTGTAGAGTAAAAACTGACAAGTGTGTATTTTTTTCAGAAAGTGGGGTAACTTTGGATCAAATTTTTATGTACTCTAAATTATCTCCCAAGATCTAAGTGACCATCGTATTCTGATTACTCGAGTAGTCGTTGATGGAAGCTTCAAAATGAGCCAAAGAACGTCTCATTTCGATCCACGGAAGCTCAGCTATGGCAGTTTTTGTCAGAAACCGACTGAGAAGGTATCATTCTCCTCGGGAGTTGACCCCGACGCGGGCAGTGAGGTATGCTGAATATGTCTATGCTCGATTGTAGAAGTAATAAAATTCAACCAAATGGACTTTGACAATAGGTCAATGGAAAGCTAAGACACTCAACTTTCGATTACTGATGGTGAAAATCGATTGCGTGACCTATTTTATGAATTAGTTGACAAATGAATAATGATAACAACTTCTGTTCCAAAGTTACCCCAGTCCGTATTATCATTAGAACATGACTTTCAGCGCTCATATCTCCAACTAGAGATGACTAAATGAACCTTGTGAACACCGCAATCGAAAGCTGAAACTGTGAACTTTTGATTGACTACAGACACAACGTACTTTTGATGCAAGACGTACAAGTTTCGCGAGGTTTAAGGAAAAAAATGCCAATTTTTGTTCCAAAGTTACCCCGGTGGAGGTTACGTGTACATTCGGAAGTGTTTTCTTGGACATGTCTCGATAAAACACTTCCACTAAAGACACAAAGTCACCCAATTTGTTATGAACGATTTAAATCTTTATGTATCTCAAAAATAAACCATTGTGGTCTGATTCTTATGTGTGATTCACTCTATAATGCATGTATGTAATATTCGCGTCTTTGAGAGCCAAAAGTTGATGATGTTACTAGTTGAATATTTACACTGGAAAGCACTGTAGACATTATATTTTTATTGCCAGTGCAGAGGCAATGATAATACGAAATATGATCAATTCATCTCTTTGTAGAGCGATTGATAGTGGAACTTCTAGCTATAATAAGAAATAACATGATACAGATGTGTAAATACCATTCATGGAAAATCTGAAGATAAAATTTTATTGGATATGGATGATTGATAGTAAGTTGGGGGCAGTCCATAAACTACGTAGGATGATTTTAATTTTTTTTAAACCCCCCCCCCCCTTCCCGTAGCCAATCGTCGATTTTGACCGATCTGACCCCACCTTTCATCAAAAACTACGTAGGTCTTTCAAAAGTGATAAGAATTTTATTCCATCAAAAAGAACCTGAGCGATTAATCATGTATAATTACAACAAAGTATTCACGGATCTTCAGGATATGACGAAAGGAACTTCCCCAAGTTGTCTATCGAAAAAGTATTGCATATTTCAAGAACTCGGCTGGGTCAAAACGTGGATAGCGAAAGTGGAGTGATGAGAACGCGTAATTCAAAATTATGAGTCTAAGAAGCAAAGCCGATGAACCCCCCCCCCCCCCCTCCGCTCTCCCCACGCAGCTCGACGTAGCTTTTTTTATATATAGATTTTATACATTTCAATAGAGAGATGAAAATTATTAGTCCTCCAATGCCGATTTACGAAATCATCGTAGCTTTTTTTTAAATCAATTTTCTGATACTCCGCTCCCCTCTGGCCGTCTACGGAGTTTATAGACGGTCTTTTTGATGAAGTGGCGGTGAAAAATTTTCAATGGAAGTAGCCCACTAAAGTAACGCAAATGTGCTGAGATGCTGTTACGTGTAATCCAAATACTAACTGTCATTTGAATCTTAGCCATCTTCAAATTCAGTCAAGACGAAATTTGAATCCAAAATTCCTGAAAATAAGAATTCAAGTGCGAAACAATGTTTCACCCATCCAAACCGTATTATCATTTCCATCGAGTGCATGAGCAAGTAAGTATCTGAAATCCCTAAACCACAACGAAAAGTTCAGTACTTTTTTTTTCAAGTCTACGTATACTCGAGTGCACGGCGGCTCTCAGAGGCATGAATTCACCGTATACTACCACTTTACGAGCTTGGGAAAGTGTCGATCGCCGGTGGCCAGCTGCCGGCTCTCTCTCTCTCTCTCACTCACTCTCTCACTCTCGATAGCTCTTTCAATTCCGTTATCCGGCCGTTATTGGGCGTCCCTCGAGTGCACCCTGAACTCTATACTATTCTCACTCTTTCTCCACATCTCACTTACTCACACATAGTATACATATATACATAGTATAAGTACGTGTACGAATCTGCAAGGGTCAGAGCGATGGAAAGCTCACACGGGATACAAAACACACGGTATATAACTCAGAGAGTGAGAGACTCTTTGGGTCAATAAAACGCTCGGACTCTCAACGCCCAGAGTTAGAACCCTTGGTGTATTGTGTTGGCATGCGAGCTCGTCTATTTCCGTACTTTTCGAATATAAGGTATAGGTAGGTATATATGTTACCATAAACAGTGGTTGTACAGTGTGATATGCCTGGGTGATACGTTACTTCGATCAGTTCGAGTATGAATACGTGGATTGGTTTGGTCTCGCAAGGTATGGAGTATCACAAACATGTATATATTGTATATGAGTATTATCACGGAAACTTACATTAGACGTAAAAGTGCCTCCCATTTCAACTAGTGAACTCCGAACCACTCCATTCAAATATTCCTACACGTATTCTATATGAACCACAGTCAAACACTGGGAAAAATTTTTATTAGTATTAGTTATCTGGGTTGTAATTTTTATTAATCACATCGATACCAGAGCACCAGCAGGGTCCCCAATAATTACACAGCCCCACGAAAAAAAGTTCTGATCTAACTCCCAAACAACACTACCTTGATTTTTTTGGGGTCGCTGAATCCGGATCCGGGGTCGGTTTGGTCTCAGCACGTGAAGATTCTAATGTAACCTCAAAAAGTCATGATTTCTCGAGAACGCTTGACGCTGATGATGGAACCATACGTAGTTTTGCTTTTACTCTATAAGTCCCGGGGCCAGACTTTATCAAGCTCACAACTCCGGCTCTGTTCTTTTTTGGATCTAGTCTTCTTTTCCTCAAATGACTTATGTAAAGAATACCGTTTTCTTATTCTTGGTGTTGTATCTCGCTTCAGCAGCCAGCAGAAACCGGCCATCGTGTTTACATCCCATCTTCCTTGATAGCAAGTTTCCATCACTTTGATATCTAACAAACTGGACCCAAATATGGCTTCAGCAACCCCAAAAAAATCATATCAGTGTATAAAACAGTATGTCCAAATCAGCAGCTTTGAATAACTATCAAAAAATTATCATTTTTCAAGGTTCAGTCAGAACCTACACATTCTGAGACCAAACTGACTACGGAATCGGATTCAGCGCGACCACATACATAAAATAAGTGCAAAAGAAAGTATGCCTCAATCAACAGCTCCCAGATCTCTTGAGGTTATGTCAACCTTGACGCGCTGGGACCAAATTGACTAGGAAATTGGATTCAGTGACCCTAAAAACATGGAGTAATTGCAAAACTACGCATGGTTTTATCATCAACTCCAAGCATTCTCGAGAAATCATGATTTTTTTGAGGTTATGTCAACCTTGACGTGCTGGGACCAAATTGACTACGAAATTGGATTCAGTGAAGCGAAAACATGGAGTAATTGCAAAACTACGCATGGTTTTATCATCAACTCCAAGCATTCTCGAGAAATCATGATTTTTTGAGGTTATGTCAACCTTGACGTGCTGGGACCAAATTGACTACGAAATTGGATTCAGTGAAGCGAAAACATGGAGTAGTTACAAAACTACGCATGGTTTTATCATCGACTCCAAGCATATGCGACTCTTCCTCCTTCCAAACTCGACACATATTTCCACGTGAATCAATAACTTTTATTGAGAAATCGGTAAGTATTACAATCGAGCCATTCTCAAAAGTTCTTGAACGGTATCAGCAAAAGTTGTTGACGAGTGAGTAAACACTATCGATCCGTGAGCAAAATCTATTTTGATTCCTGCTGGTGTTCTGGGATTGATGCAATCAATAAAAATTGTTCCCGGGGTAACAGATCTTATTAGACTAGGAGATGACGAGGTATGAGTCCCCTCAATGTCTTGAATTTAAATATTATTTGGTATAAGACTCTCGAATATTCCGACGGAAGAATTGGCCTAACAGTTATTGCCGATTGGCAACTGAGATAGTTCTTCTCCATCAATTCGAACTTCGGCATGGTGAGGACTATTGTTTTCCAGGAATACTAAAGCACGATGCAAAGTTTGGTTAGATGAAATGTATGCGGAGGGATTTCTATGTCAATTCCCTCATTTTTGCGAGCTATGGACTCAAAAGCCGTTCGGCCCTGGGATACTCGATAGCACGAAAAAGAAAGAATGGAGTTCTGTGCTATGGTGTATGTATATTCGACTGAAATCAACCATCTAAACACGAATTTCAAGGTCATGTGGTGCCACCGCGTCAAGATTTCTCGCTAGACAATAAGACGTCAAAGACCGGAAATGTCAGTTCCATGAACTATTTTCCGTATATCTTAGACATGTGAATTCACATATACCGTTTTGGCTCGTTCAAATAAATTACTGCATGTGTTTTATAACATGTTATCACTCAATGTGCGAAAAAAAATGAAAAATATGGAATAGACACGCGGGGCATCAATAATCAACTTCTGAATTTTTCGGTCCGAAATGTGTGAGTTTTTGCGATAACGCCCATGTATACGGTGATCATTGTTCGTAGTCTGAACCGGTAATGGAGGTTAGGATGAACCCTAGAGAGTACATTGGATAGGATTGGTTTTGATAGTCAGTCAGTAGATAGTGCTATTTGAAGTTGGAGTGAATAGAGTAGTAAAAAGGTTTTCAAGAATGTTCGAAAACGATGAGTGCTCTGCTCCGGGCGGAGATCAGCTAGATATATATTAATATATATTTACAGCAAGGTCTCTGGTATCGACAGGCTCTCGAATATCTCAAATACGATATCTACTCTCTTATATTCTTGAATTGAGGAGCTTCTTCTTGATGGGAAGACATTTTCATGACTCTTGTATACAAGCTCATATTTTGAGACTCTTACTCAGATGCATGAATGAGTTTGAGACCGTCGGAAATGAGCTACATTTTAAACATCATAGAATGAAGCGATGCAGGAATTGGTTTGCTGGAATTCGTTTATTCCTCAGAGGTGATATTGATTTTTCTGCCAGGTCAGAAATGCTGTGCAAATTAGTAGCATAAATCATAACGAGAGAAGTAATTTTCAAGAAGTATGTTCAGAGAAAATTAATTACACGCTGGCAATTTGCGCGAGTCCGTTTGCATGAATGGTCCTTGACGTGCACCACTGCTCTTTTGCCGTTGGTCATACATTTTCTCGCAAACATGAGAGCCACCACCACCTCCTTCTAGCAACTGTTACAGAAGATGGTAGAGCTGAGAGAACGCTTGAGGACAATTTTTCCACAGCGTGTCAGAGAAAAAATTGCCCTCAGCTCCCTGAGCTTCTCGTTCTCTTGGGAGGTCAGTTATTACGGTATAGGAAGCCTTGAGCAATGGGAAAAAAACTAACATGACTCATCTAGAGCATCGACCACGATATTCATCTCAAAATCATTTAATTTGAGAATAAGGTTCAGTAAGGTTGATCTTTTCGAAAATGAATCGAATGACCTTTGACTGCTGATGCTACCTACTGCCATTGCTAAAATATCGTCGTCGTAGGACTCGTTCACGAAGCGTTGTAGAACTGACTTGGGAAAACACTAGGAGAGAAAATATCGTTCTACGGAGCAAGAGACAAAGGGGGTAATTAGTTTTACCCTCGAGTACGGTGCGCTATACATTTACGAGCTCTCACGAGGGAATTATCTCCTCGTTGGAAGGGGCGAACTCTGAGATGAATAAACAGTGCTAATATTTTTTCACGACGCTGGGCTCCCTAGTTGAATTTTTACGGTGGAAAATACATAATTAGCGTTCTAGTTGCGTGTGAGTTAGATTATTTTATTCCAGGTTATGTATGCGACGCTCGTGACTAAAGGGATCAGTTTACACACACTCATTTGTATGTGGACTGAATCGGTTTTGAAATCGCTATGTAGGGTAGTTAGCGGAAAGGAGACCGGCCGACAATGTTGGTTATAATGAGGATAGTTTCCTAGAAAATTCCAAACCCTTCATGGAATTTTTAGATGTATAATTTTTCCCTAGAACGAGTTGAATGCCACGGGAAAATGATCAATCTTACTCTCGTTTTTATGAGGTGAGATATTGATCAAAGAGCTTGCAATTATTTCCATATGAGGTTCTAATCCAATCTAATTACAGTAGCATAGTAGGCGCAAAATATAGATCGACTTGGTTGATATGAAATTCGTATTTTTCAAGTCCCGTGTGATGGTGAGGCTTACATGGGGAATTGTCTCGCAGATCAACAATACAAATTCGACCGAACGTTTATTTAGAGAATTCTTGGAGAATGAGTCGCCAGTGTCGGTCATACTGAAGTTTTGATCAACGCAAACTTGACCATTCTTATCACATCTGCAAACGGCCCATTTTCAGCTGTAAGGTGACAACAGTGGGTTCTAAGAAATTCATCACGAATTGCACCCTCTAACTCATCACATCGTCTGAAATTTTGAATTGTTAAGTTTAGGGGTTCGTTGTGATTCAGTACGATTTCGATCTGCATGTTTACAAGAATTTCTTCTGACAATCGAACTCTATGAGAAGGTTGCAGATTTTCATACCACCGCAATAAACCAATAATTTCTACGTCCATACGTAGTAACAGCGTGTTTCTAGGCCTCCTCGCTTACAGACGTATAAAACCGCATACGCGTCTCGTGCGGAAACATTTCTCCTTTGGGAAAACCAAGCTGGACGGTGCCATCGCCCACGTCCAGCTCGGTTTCCCGGAGGAAAAAATGTTTCCAGCACTCGACGCGTAATGTACTATTTCGACGTCTCAATGTCAACTCATAAAGCTCTAACGTTCTCCAGGCAAGCTAAAGATGAAAAACGCCTTGGATAGTGAGTTGTGCAATTGAAATAATACCTTGCTTTCAGTATGAATCTTTACAGAGTCAGCATTGTACGTCAGATAACATGGTTATCATTGCAAGAGATATTGTCACTCTCTAGGTAATTAGTTGAATTCTGGACACTCGATATTATTCGATCCACGACTCAAAAAATCGTGTACTACATTCGAAATTTCCATCAAAACTACTAACTGGACGCATTCAACTTCCACTGTTATTATAACTCAGATTGATCTGTCGATGCAAATCTCTGTCCAAGAACCATATCGGTAGTTCCGCAGAAACTTTGGTATTTGGGGTCGAAAATGTGACAACCCCAATTCACATTTTTGAAGGTTCAGATATGTACTTTCTGACTTTCTGAAACAATATGAAATGCGAATTTGCTGACACACGAGTATTGGTATTTCCACATATCGGCAACATAAAGATAACACTAAGAGCGCGGTAGCGTCTCTCGGACCTGACATTTCGCCACTAAAATTGATCTCACGGCCAAACAGTGTGAGCTACAGCTTTGGAGTCTTGGAATTTTGATTTGACCACCAGATACTTTGGGAGAAAATGACTAGGACCTGTGGAGTCGCGCGTTTAAGGGTCGCATTAGTACCACATGGACCTGATATAAAAATGTAGCAAAACTCGATTTTCGCCGAAAACTACTCCGGAAAGTATGAAAATCAATACTTTTCGATATTTGAGGGCATGGAAAAGTAGCTCCTGATGATTTACTTCAAGAAGAAATTAGTGCAGAAAAGTCTCAAATGAGGCGAATCCACTTTTATCGAGGAAAACTGAGCGAGTAAGATTTTAAGTAAAATTAAGCCACAAAATGTATGTGTTTTGCACATGAAAAGTGGTCTTTGGGTCCTCGTAGCAGTGATATTTGGTGCTCAATACCATTATATTTGATAAGTTTGCCTGCCCGAATCCCTGGCGAGCTTCTTGATGGTGCTACACTCTCACAAAAGCTGGAAAATGGAAAAACCACAACACACGAACCTGACATTTTGATCCCTTTGTCGATGATAATTTTTTTCGGTAGTCCCGAATCAAGAAACTAATGATCCCGCCAGAAAAAGCACAAAAAATACATCGAGAATTGTGTTCAAGATTTCTCCTCAGCGTTTTAAGGGTTCGTACGAATAGGCGCACATTATTTCCAAGTTACCGCGGAACTACCGTTATAATGGCACAGGAAAGCAATTGATCCGCACATTAGTACATCCAATTCCTTTCAAATTTTCCCGGCAACCAAGAGCCTGAAGAATTTCCCCAACAACCTCTATACCGCCGTCAATGTATAACGCTCAGCTCAATATAGCAAAAAATAAGCCCGTGAGGTGCTGTGGCTGTAACGCAGTCGGCACAACGTTAAAAACTAACATAACGGTATACAGAGTATAAAATCGATATGAAATTCACCTATTTATTCTTCTTCTCACTCTCATCATGCCAAATTTTTTTTTCCTGGTAGCCCAACATATAGGGAATATAGTTACAAAGCGCATTTCGGTGGTTGGCCGTGGTGGTGAGAGTGCGAGAAAGAAACGGGAGCAGGCTAAAAGGGGCAGTTGCGCGACGATTTGGCCTCGGAAGGTCACTAGTCGCTCCAGGCCATACTACTATACCCGTCGATCCGGCCCGTCGCTCACCTTCGTAATAGTCTCATGTATGTTGTATGTACCTGTATACTACCACATCTCTAGCTTGTTCTACTGCACAGCTCGTAAAATATTCACGCGCCCAGCATCTTCTGCAACAGCGAGATGTGCCAATATTTACCACTCGCGCCCGCGCCGACTGCATCGCCGTTAGCCTAGTCCGACTGTGCTTCTCTGCATACTCTTATGTGTGTGTTTGTGTGTACGTAGCTTTGTGAGCAAAATTACCAAAATTCGAAGATTTTTGTGATTTGATATTGAATGAGGATTGGAAAAATACTACTATTGCGAAGATGAATTTTAGAGTGTGATATAAACCGGGCTCAGATTAAATTTATCGCATTTGATTGCGTGGTTTGAATTTGATTGCAATGACGTAACAAAATTTTACAAAAACGATTTGCCATGTGACGTACTCAAGAGATCGATTTGTGACGTCGGAAGATTATGCATTTGTTAGATGAGATAAATCTGGAATGTCTGACTAAATCTGTCTGTTTCTACTGGCGTCGCGCTCATTTTAATTATGAGATGAATTCTGATCTGGAAATTTCCACCTTGATGATTGTGGGTATTTCTGTTCAGGTATCGGTTATCAATAACAAAGATCACATTTCTGCCTCAACATTTCGTGGTAACAATGTAATATGATGATCGCTCAATTTTTAAGGCACAACTAGAAGAAAGAATTCCGATGGAATCAGAAGCTTCACATTATTTTGGCATTTTTTTCCATCAATCCTTTAGCACCCGAGGAATTGAAATTACGAAAGTTCTCCCTTTTCACTTAAAACTTTTCCATTTAGCCCCTGGATGAGACTCACGCACCGCAATTTTCTCAAAACACCCGAAATCATTTTTTTTTTGAGTGGGCCCTCTACGAGGCCTTTTGAGCGTTCAGGATATTAGTACACTACACAGATACATTTTTTGCCCCCAAAAAAGCGCTCATACCTCCGACCTTTGAGAGTAAAGTTATTCAAAAGAGGTAACCCACATGGAACAATGAGAATATTATAAATATACTCGATCAATCTCAACCTCTCACTCAATAGACAGCTGTGTGATCAATTGCCAAAGTACGAAGTTACTGTAAGGGTGTGTTTACAAATCAAGCGTACGCACTGCTCACGGCTCACAGCGCGTACCCACGGCTCACGTGCGCCATTCGCTGCTCATCAAAATTTGGCCGTCAAGTGATATGGATTTCCCTTGTTACCGGCTGGATCTAATACAGAAATTGAATTTAACGGCCGAGAATGGATGACGATTTCCCGGGAAATCCATGTCACTCGCCGGTTAGAACCCGATTAGCAGCGCATGGCGCACGTGAGCCGTGGGTATGCGCTAGGAGCCGTGAGCCACAAACGAAGTGCGTACGCTTCATTTGTGGACACACCCTAAGCGCTTAATGAGTCCTTCAGGACTCTCTTCAGGCATAATTACATGTGTAAATAATTTTTGATGGGTATAATACTGCGTATGCCTAATGGATATTAGGGTGTGTCCACAAATAAAGCGTACGCACTGCTCACGGCTCACAGCGCATACACACAGCTCACGTGCGCCATGCGCTACTCATCGAATTTTAGCCTGCGAGTGATATAGATTTCCTTAGTTACCAGCTGGATCCACTAGAGGACTTGAGGTTAGCGATCGAGAAGGGATGACGATCTTCCGGGAAATTCATGTCATTCGCCGGCTAAAATCCGATGAGCAGCGCATGGCACACGTCAGCCGTGGGTATGCGCTGTGAGCCGTGAGCAGTGCGTACGATTCATTTGTGGACACACCCTCACGAGACCCACTTTCTGAATGGCTCAGCCTCTAAACGACTTTCCGAATTCTACCATTCCAATGCATAGATACTTTCAAGATGGGCTCAAAGAAGACGCTCGTTTCGATGGATATTGGTCATTGGTAAACTATTTTCACTTCCACATCAAAAGCGTTATAGACGATAGACCCACTCTCTCATCGAGTGTCGCGCAAACGCTGAGTTTTCTGTGCTTTCAACTTTATGTTCGCGTGATACGGGCCTCAGATCGTCACAGACAGCTACTTTTAGCTTCAAATTGTTTATATAGTTTTATCCTCAGAAAATTCTGATTACCATGCACAATTTTCGGAATTCTGCCGTGGAGCTCGACAGTCTACAATTTGAAATGTAGGTCCTACAAGACCCTCAATGCGCTAGAGGTGTAACTAACCCTGCTTATTCGAAATTGGTATAGAGTAGAAAATTGTGCACTTATTTTCATAAAATTTCACGAGTTTGTATTTGTACTAGATGAATTTCACACTGATAATTCCGCAGTGATTATGCTTCCGAAGACAATTATGGGGAAGGATTGAACGGAAATGTAGTGCTTGAGTTCGATGAAGAACGTACTATATTCCAATTGGTGATGTACAGCACACATGTCGATTCAATTCTCACAATGACCTTCCCAAATTCAATGTTGTTCAACATCCTGACGCTCCAAGGGAAGGCAAATTCTATCGAAGAAGCTACACAGGGCTTACTTTAAGGAATTTCACCACAGAATAGTTTATCGTTTCCAAACGACCTTCGGACAAGTACTGAAATCTTTTCAGTAATCATCCACTTCTCAACAGATTGACTGTGAAAACTTTTACGGCTTTTAACAATCCCAGAGTATAAAAATCTTCCACGCGTTGAAACCATTCGAAAGTTATCCTCATAATCTCACAATTCAACAAAACTTCCATAATGGCTGCTTCGGTGCAGAACCAAGCGCTGTGAGAAATTAATTTTCTTGGCAGAGTAACGGACGAAAGTACATCATAACAGTGGATGATTACTCTTTTCACTCGTTGAGCTCACGATTACGACGATCATTATACTGGTTCATGACTCTGCATACTCACAGTAGCATGAGTATATCACTGTAACCCTCTTTCAGATTGTGAGCTCTTTTGTCGTGCAGATCAATAGAATCTATCTCCATCGTTCGATCAGATCCAAAATTCTCAAAAATCCAATCCCATCGGCTACCTTCGACTTCGAGAACCACAAGATGCATCAAAATTATGACGTATAGCCTGATAAATTTTCATAAGTCTCCCAAAGTCATATTCTTTGGCAACAGAGTTGCCCCATCAATCTCAATTTAGACCTCGCGCAGCAGAGGACTTTGTCATCGCAGAAACTAGTCTATACCGGCCCTCTAACGCAAGCTCATAAAGATGGTACCTTGGAGTACCTTTCTCATGAGTAAGTAGAAATATAGATATATACTCAACCTTACCAGTTTCATATCGCTAGAGCAAACAAATCACGGCTCTCAAGATCGGCTCAAGAATTCCGTAAAGCTACGCCCGCATTCGACACACGTAAAGAGCATCAAGAGTAAGTACAGACTTTACCGCAAACCGAGGAAAAAAAAACGCTCGGAGCTGGTCCAGGGCAGAGTCACCTTTTGACTCACTCACACTGGAACACATTCACACCCCCCCTCCACATACACACCCACGTGCAGCAACACACACCAACAGGAGTGTGGACATGTGCACATATCGGAGCCTAATTTGGGCAACAGCAGAGGCGGTGGCCTTCGGTGGCCTACTCTTTATCCCCCGACAGACGGTTAAAATAGGCCAATATATCTATATGTAGATATGTGTGTATCGCGCACAGTGGAAAGGTCTTTAATAACCCGGACGATATGCGTCGTCAGCTATGCCGAGATTTGACATATGACATGTGTGCATACATACGGTTAGGATCTCCAAGTTTTGGGCTATTATAATACTCAGTGACTGACAATTTCAACAGGCTGAGATATACGGGGTTGCTAATTGATGGTGCAAAGTTTACGTAAAGTGACATAGTTGGTTATATACTCGATATGTACAAATGTACAGTGCCGTATCGTGACCGCCTACATATACGTGGCTCTGAGGAAAGGCTATGTTTTACCTTGGAGTATGGAAATGGAAGAGAAGGGAGGGATGTATTCTCGAGCCGTGGTACCAAGAGTCAATGTTTCCTAGCACAATGTTTGACTAGGGCTCGAGAATTTCCGCGAGCGTGACTACTGACTTGTGTGGTGATGAAAAGTGAGGTTATGTATAGACGAGGCTGTAGAGCATTACTGTACCCCGGACTCCGGATTCGCTGCCAGTTGGAGGATTTGTCGGCATACGATGTTTTTCGGTGCCAAATTTGCGATTCAAATTTTTACCCGCGCTTTGCATCGTGCTTTTATATAAAGCTAGTACTGACTGCAAGAGAGCTGCACTAGATGGATAGATGTACTGTAGGGGTGGTGGTATAGTGAGCGAGCAAAAAATTTATGAATTGCTAAGGTGGTACTAGTCTTTCTTTTTTTAATTGCTTTCTCCGTGTGAGTGACGGGGAAAGATTTTCACAAATTTCAGTCGATGTGGTAATGGTAGTACTCTTATTTGAGATTTATGTGTCATGATGTGAAAATTTTTGGTAGAATTGTTAGGAAAGTTGTAAGAAAAGTTATAACCGAGGGTTTATAAGTACCATTAGTGCCGGGAAATCGATTTTCATCACAATTTCCTTGCAGTTTTCCATATAATTATTGGATACAATTCTTCTTTATTGTCCGGTTCCCTATGTCTTATTTGATTTATGAATTATGACTGCGATTTTTTTCCTACATCTGTCAATCAAGAAATCTATTCAAGTCGACAGCCAGACAAAATTTTAGTAATATGCAACATTCCACTGCAAAGTTTTCAGTCTGTGTCAAAGATCTGCAACTGATGTCATTAAAAGTCCATAGACTGATGCAGGAGTTCAATTTCTAGGATCAAACATAGAAGCTCTGTCAAAAGTAAATCTGACCATCAGATTAGTTGTCAATTCTTCTCAGGTTAAACATGACCATTTGTTTTCCAGAACTGGGTTGATTTTGAATGTGAGATAACTGATATCGTTTGGATTTTCATGATTTGAAAGATTGAAGGTTAGATAATGTACGTCTCTCTGCGGAGTCAAATCTGAAGACTTCACGTGACTGAA
This sequence comes from Eretmocerus hayati, assembly GCA_029851415.1. Taxonomy (NCBI): domain Eukaryota; kingdom Metazoa; phylum Arthropoda; class Insecta; order Hymenoptera; family Aphelinidae; genus Eretmocerus; species Eretmocerus hayati. Next base: position 39,400,406 of record CM056743.1, on the reverse strand, counting down.
GAGGAATCTCCTTGGCTTGGTAAACGCGTAATATTTGATGTCGCTGCAAGAATAGTCAATTCAAAATATTCAGGAATCGGGACAATTTGACAATCTTGAGGGCTCTCACAATACACTCTCCTTGGGAAAAAGCGACTCAATTTCCCGAAAACCCACAAAATTTCTTTACAAAAAAAACTCCTAGACGCATCAATATCCAAGCTCCCGATAAACTTACCACGTCTGACCATAATCTGCTCGTACTACTGAGCAAAGACTCGGCGCCCAATAGCGAGGTACATACTGCACTCATTATGACATCAAGTTTAATCGCGTTTGGGCTTCAGGCTGCTCGCTGTACCGGGATAAGGTGGTAATCCTCTTTCAACTGCATAATGCATAGCTCAGTTAATAATGGCCGAGGCTTGAGTTCGTGCCACGAATTTCGAATTTTCATCCCAAACAGAGGCTGCTAGCTGCTTTCGACCCCGATAATTCACTACTACACTACCGTCTCTTTCTTCCACCTCTATTGCAATGCAAGCTAGCCGCAAAGCGGAATTTCTTCCTCATTTCAAATTCCACTTACGACTTGGCGAATTCTACCTTCTTCTAGAGTATAATACTGGCTTGGTTGTATGGATACATACAATGAACTAGAGTAAGTTAGCCGAAAGTAATGATGTGCCCAATCCACAGGTGCGTTTATGTACAACCACTGTTGGTTAAAATGAGATTGTGTGTGTGTGTGTGTGTGTGTGTGTGTGTGTGTGTGTGATGGTGGTAGTAGCGGTAGCTCGACAACGGCCCACTTGATTACATGCCTGATGGACACGCTACTACTGCCGCTTCTCAACGTCGTCGTCGACAAATTGGATAATTAGCGTCTAGTTCTCACTGCCCAAGTTATATAAACGTGTATCTGTACTACAAGCCGCGCGATTCATCAGACCTTTTGAGCGAGTAAGGATGTCAAAGGAAATTAACTCTGGTCATATACGCATGAAATCTGCCGGATTTGGTATGTGGCTTTGCTAACTTTGGATAAGTTTAGTTTGATGCCGTTTGCTACGTATTTTGCATGCAAGTTTGTGAGAGAGTGAAACGAGTTTTCATGCGTACTTGAGTCGTTAACTTTGGTGTAGTGAATACTTGGTAAACTCATTCGGAGTTTCCAAACTTTATGTTGAACCTTTGGTGGATTTGAGGTCTCATCCGCCTTTGCGTTTGTAGGATTTCACTGTTCTGTGTCATTGAAAAAGTCAGAAATAGAAATATGGTAAGTAGATGAAAAATAGTTTGCGTGGATCTCTTCATTCTTACGTGAGATCAATTTGAATTTGACTATCCAGTTCTGGGATATCTGACGAGTATTCAACAACGTTTTTAATGAATTTCTTACCCAACAGTTTTGTATGATCATTTCACTCGAAGACAAAGGAAATGCTTCTAATTATCAGCAGTTGTTTGACATTGAGTCATCGAAGTTGATCGTCATCTCATAATTACGGAGAATTTCAATCAGAGTCCAATCAAATCAATGAATAAACGTTGGATTCTGGCAATAAGTTTTCAATCCATCAAAAATTTACAAGAAAAAAGTATATTACCGTACTGAGCGTGGTAGCCCATTTTTGGGCACTAGGACAGATATGTCCTACAGTGCCCAAAATGGGCTTGCGAGCGAAGTGCGGATATATTTTTTCATTACGAGAACCCTGAAATCCTATTTAAACACGGCATTTTTAGGTTAGAGTAATGAAAATGTTTTTGCTCGGGGTGGTTATGGAAAACTCACTTTTTTTGGCACTGTGATAACCCAAGAATCCGACACAGTTAGGTGGGGTCGCTGGGTGTCAGCTCGGCCGATCATCGAAGTTGAGCATCCTTGGGCACGGTTAGTATTTGGATGGGTGATCACCCATCTCGATCTAACCAACCTCGACTTGCTGACTTTTCTGATCGATTAGTTGACACTTACACCTCAGCAACGTGGGCGGGAGGCACAGAATGTTATGGTTGCGATGTCCATGCTCACTAAAAGTGGCATGGGTATTATCATAAAGATAGAATGATAAATGTGCAGAAATTATACGGAGCAGGTTTTCTCCCCTCAGGAGTTTTCCCTCGCTCCACGGGTGTGATTCCCGGGCAAATACGGAGAGAATTAGGTTAGGGTGAGTGGCTGGATATGAAACACGAAATGTTAACGAGATCCGCCCCGGTTCTAATAATCCATTGACTGAAGACGACCGTTGGACACATGAAAAAAAAACCCAAGAATCTAGCTCTCTCGCCAAATATCCCTTTCTTGGAGTATGAATTTGGCAGCTCTCATGTGGAATCAATAAAGGAATAGAATCGAGCAATCTTGAGCAATCACGCTCTACTCCACAATGATATAGTTGGACGGGCAAACAGAATCCTTGAAATTTATCAAAGAGATCTTCAAAGACCTAGCTTATTGGAATTCTTGTCGCAATTCGTCAGAGGAAGGAAAAGAAAATCCGCGCCAATGACTCGATTCCCTCTTTTCAAGAAATCTCCAGAAATAGGTTTTTTTCGATACAAATTCAAGATACAGTAAGCCTTAATTGGAAGGAAATCGCGTGGAATTCCTCTTGCCTCGGAATTTTTTCATTACTCTTCGAAGTAGCTGGTGGTGGCTGCAGCTACAGAAGCACTACTCTACGAAGCATAAAAAGTAAGCGAGCTTTGCCAGCATGCAGTACCAACATAGTAGAGCATTAATATTACCCAGATCGAGATAGACGGGCCAGCACGCACGCACTTGTGATAAGAGAGCTCGACATGACTTTTTTCTGCAAAGCTGAGATCCATAAAAATCCCCTACATTAATTCTACTCTTTTCGATAAGGCAAGCGCGCTTGGTCGCGTGCCTGTCTCTTACCCCGTATCGTTATACACAAGAGTTGATTTTGCAATAAAGCTGCATGCTTCAGTGGCTTTATCACTTTTTTGCTTTGTAGAAAAAAAAAACTGAGGCCATGCCGGAAATTTGAGATTGAGAAGGAGCATTGAGATTTCTCACCTAATTCCATACATTTCCAGGTGAGCTATATCAGGAAATATCAACATATCCACTGCGTGACCTATTTTTTCTTGTAAATTTATTTCGATAATGAACGGAACTTTTATATGCTGGTAAATACGGCTGTATCTGGGTGAGAGAAACTCTTAGATCATTATTCGGGTCCTTGGCAAGAATAATTGCCGTATTAGATTGCTACTGGGCATTTTAATTGAGCGATTTTGAGTCAGTGAAGATTGGGAAAAAACCGCAGGTCCCGAAGATGGGATCGTTGCAGCAAACGTATCATACAACACCTTCACTTTCCATTTTTCGGTCATTTCATTCTGGTCTTGGACTGGGATCAAATATCCCAGCAATTATATCTTCGGAGGATGGAACTTTTTCCTACCTCGTTGTTCGAACGCTTAGCGCGGCGAACTAACACGATAGCTTGGTCTTGACGATATATCTCGAAACAGCAGTAGTCGGCAAAGATCATAACGACGCCTCTTAGGAAGAGTAACACATCCGCTTACAGCTACGAAGACTAACACATTCCGTTACAGGGGCGAGGATTAGCATTTGATCGTTAACGTCACGAGGATTAACACTTACTCTTTAAACTCCACGAAGATAAATACGTACTCCTTAACGGCACAAGAATTAACCCCTTTGAGCCTATTCTTTTCGGCGGTAAAAAGGCTAAAAAATTTGTCATATTGCTACGAAAAGAAACGCACCCTCTTCAGCAGCACAAAAACTAACACATTTGTCTTATCGGGGCCGATAAGACGAATGTGTTCGTTTTTAGAGCTTATCTATCGGGGTTGTTACCGTTGGGCTTGCTCTGCGAGGCAACTTCGCGGGCCGCAACAGTGGTTCATACATTGGGAGGATGGTGGCCCTGACAAGGGCTGATTTGGGTTTGGGGGTTAGCCCTGAAAAAAGCTGATGTCGCATTTAGGTGGTCTCGGAGGTCCGTCGTTCTGGCGACGTTCTACATAGGAGACTAATCAGGAACGGGCCGATCAGAATGAGAGTTGCTTGAGCAATCCTCATCAAAGTCCCAAGTGCGGAGAGCGCGCCATTGGGGCGAGCATCGCCTGCTCCAGCGAGCGCGTCGTGGAAAGAGTGTGTGACTGGTACATCCCATTTCCCGGGATTAAAACTCTGATCCATGGGGGGCCAGCCAACTGATAGTGTGACGTCGTCCATGGTTGTGCTGGGTCCGTAGAACCCGATCACTACTTTTCGAGATGATTTTGAACAACTCCCGAGCGCGCAAGCGCCGACGAAGTGAGCCTAGGTATCCGCTTGGTGGACTCCTGAGCACGTCAGTGCTGTAGAAGTCCGGTCGGAGGAGCCGTCATCTTAAGTCGGTTGCACGGTCGTATAAACAGGTCTGGAAACTGAATGCTAAAGGTTGGTCCTCTTGATGGAGCGAGGTGTAGTGCCAAAGTTGACCACGGTGAGCAGGGCGCTGCCATGGAATAGTATGATGTTCGAAAAAGTAAACATGCCAACATAACCAATTGATTGGTTGTGATAATGGGATATATGTAATTTTCTCCGATATAATTTACGCTGTTTCGATATATCTTATCAAATTTTCGTTTCCCCAAATGTTGGGTTCGACAGATTCAATAAAGATGAACTTCCCAATCGCATGGTCCTTTATTTGAAACTATCTGTGTATGTATATGAAATTATCGCGTACCTCCGCGATTACTCGACAACTGGCATGTTGTATGATTTCCCGAATCGCGTCTTCTTCAGCAAAGTGTCTGTCACACACTCTTTGTGTTGAACGCAGCTTCTTCAAGTTAAGCTTCCTTTACCATAATAACAACTGCAGCAAACCAAAATCTTTCGGCGGCTTAAAGGTTGAACGAATTTCTTTGGATTTATAATTATTCGTTGGGCACTTAATGGCGGCGTGGTAGATCACTTTACTGACACAAAGGTTAGGGAACTGATGTTTATATTACAAGTTTGATTTGTTAACATCAACACGTGCACTTACTACTCGATCGCAGCGCCACAAAAGAAAGTGAGTAAAAGAGGAAACTCTTGAACCCGGAATTCGGAACCATGTTCGCAATAGGAGTTTCCAGACCTGTTTATACGGCCGTGGTCGGTTGTGGCGCCGATTTTGAAACCACGATGCACTGTTCCGATTGCGACGAACTATACGGGTTTAATGGCCACCCGTGGTTTTGGGTTAGACGAGGAGATGGAGAATGGAGAATGTGCGCAGGGCGTTGGATTTGGCAGAGGGTAACAGAATTGATAAACGAGTTTGTCACTTTTCGTTACGTTAAGGAGAATGTGTTCATTTTTCGTGGCCTTGACGATAAATTGTCAATCTTCGTGCCATCTACGAAAAAACGTTGATCTTCGTAAGAGGCGTCAATAAAATCAAAGACAGTGGCACCCATCGCAGTGGATGTATTGAGAAAAAACCCGGGTTAGTGCTGAATCGATGCTCGAGCTACACCTGAGATAACAGTCTCATGAGTACATGTTTTGGGACATCTCCCATCGTATCGATTTTCTATCATGATCTTCAATTACCATAAATGCAGTTGAAGAATTTGGAATTATCGTCACGTCAGATTTTGCAATCCGGCAATAACGACTGATATTTGAGCATTTCGTTTCCACGAAAGGCTCGGGGTTCAGTCTAGCTCGACAGGAATTTTCGTTCGTCAGCAGAGAAACTGGGAAAACGTTCGCATGAAGCCTGATACAAAAGATTGTCTGTTGCCCCTACATTTTATTTTTCCGAGCTGCAATGTACCGCAAGTCACTTTGCAAACCCTGACCTTGATTTCCAAACTTTATGAAAAAGCGCATCACAGGGAAAATGCTTTGATTCGCTGCGGTTAGCTCAAAATAATCCCAACCATCGAAGAGCATATTCAGTAGTATAATCCGTGTTAGGTCAGACACGCTCGTGGATCATCCCACTCGCCCTATATTTATTCAAATCCTAAGGCTCCGATAGGAGGCGATGAATATTCTCATATCGTCAATATTTCCTCTGGATAGTAACTTATAAGTGAAAGTTCAATGTAGTGAGCTCATCAATTAAAATTCATTACAAAAAGAAAAAATTCTATAGGAAAATTTCTGCACATCTCATCAACCGAGCTGAGATTTCCATCCATTGCTCCATATATCGTCCAGTATTAGTGACTAACGAAACGAGCCTCTAACGTAATGATCCTGAAATGTTCAAAGAATTTCTTCTGTGCTCCACCTGGTTAGATAAGTGCTCTACCACGACAATGACGACAATGGTAGGCTTCTGCGAGTGGAATACTCAAATGGTCGGCAGAGAGCACGCTTCTGCAGACAGTATGACACGAAGCGGCTTTTTCATTCGCTTAATCGAGCGTAATTTGCCTTTAATTGTGCTCCGCTCGATTTTCACTTGAATCGCCCGGAATTTTCCGAGCTCTGTGGGTCGTTCGGGTCCCTTGGGTACTACCCGAACAAAAGACCTAGCGTTGTAACTTGGATAGAGTTCATCCCAAGCTCTCTTATACGATCGTCTGAGTGCTATACACGGGTATGTGAAGTTATTTCTTTACCTTACCGATTTTCCTGAATTGAGAATGATTCTTCTTACGATGGTTTGGATGGTCCATTTGTCTCGCGTGTCTCACAGACTTTTTTGGCTTTTGTGAAGAACAATTTGTGAATAATTATTAATCGGGATACAATGCAGGAAAAAGGAGAAGTAGGTCACATTTATCTGTCGTGGATCTGCTTTTGTATGTGACGTGCCTTATTGCGTTCGGGGCTTGTGTCACTTGTTGGAAACGAGAAAGAGTGATAGAGCAATTACATTATTTGAAATTGCAATTGATTATGTGACTTCACTCAGAGCATAGCCGCATAAATTTAGCTTGTTACCAAGAGTAACATTCTATCCGAGCACGATATCGCGTCCCGGAGTATGATACGATAAAACAATCAAAATCATCAGTGCGATGCTGTATAAGTGAAATCTGGGCATGAAATTGAGATATTCTAAATTTAATTGATTCCAGCATAATGTGTTGCTAGAATTTTGGGTAATAGGACGGTATGGTGATGTAATTTATAATTTATAATCGCGGGAAATGAACCATGAATGTAGTTTGAGTATATCTCGTGTGATATTCCCTTGGAGTCCGATCGAGTGAAATCCAGCTTATAAAATTTGTCATGATTTCAAGAATAGCTAATCAATTCGATCTGATATTATACAGTCATAAAAACTTAATTCAACCCTGAATAGTGTCACATTTTTCACTCATTGACCAATCTCAAATTCAATCCAGGCCTCTGGTGGGATGTATGTCTCAAGTTCATACCAATAAGCGTCCATTCTCGCAATGTACGGCTTCTTTCAAAAGTTGCATTGGTCCTTTTTTAGACAATTTCTAGACCTTCAGGAACCATTAAGGGTCGAAAATCACTTTAGATCGCTGAAATGTTTCCTTCGCTAGCTCCACGATGTAATTCAAAAAATTGCAATGAAGTTGGGTCTACCTAAAATAAGCATATGCGGTGCCATTCACACATTTTTATACTAAAAACATTTGCGATTCTAATTTTTTGATGATATCTTGAGGGTTGAGTGAGTCGGGTGCTACATGAATGTAGGGCTAGAGCCAAATTGTAGATGCATGTGAGTGCAAGAAAATATTTGTTGAAATTCATTTACAGACTGCTTGATTCTAATGAGACATCGACCACGTCTTTAAGTATTAGCACATTTTATTTATTTTGCACCAAGGAAGGGCCTAAATAACACCACTTGACGAACGCTAACGAGCATAGTGTAAAGTGAAAATGTTCTATCTGACAGACAAGTAGAACATACGTGAGAACATCACATGGATGATCAGAAATCCAGGCTGTGAAGGAAAGAAAATTACAACTCATTGAATATTGGAGTGCGAATGACGGGCATTCCTGTAATTGTGGCCAGTTTGAGCTGATTTATAGATCATCTTGACGATCGGACAATGTATCATTCTGCAGTAAGATGAAGATTTAAGACGCTATAGATATAATTGGGGTCTTTGAAGATTTCAGTCATTCCTTGGCGAATATTCATGGGCGCGGGATGGTTTACGTATTCTGGTTCTCAAATTTCTGGAGATAAAATACTAATTTCAGTAAATACTCTGTAAGAACACTCATGGAACTCCAATTTGGAGAAAGCCTTGGTATGCACACTTAAGAGCAAAAATGTGTCCCGTCAGGTGTAATGCACATCATAATTCTGATGGCGTTACCCATAACACTTCTTCATAAAATCAAGTGGGCAAGCTCAAAGTCCCACAAACCTAGAACTATTGAGATTTCTCCTTTAATCCATAAACAACACTCTTGTCCTTGAATCACAGGTAGTTGAGCTGCTTTCAGTCAACTGTTCTAGAATCAAAATGACAGACTTCATAAAAAAAAGTGAAATTGAAACTCATTCTATGACAAGCTCCAACGATCAATCCATCATAACTCTGCGATTCAGAGTTTGTGTTCAATGATGTGATCATAGTATTGTTTTGTTTCTTTCAGTACATAAAATGTAACGTGGGACGTTGATTATGAATTAATTCTCTCACTGTACGTACATCCGAACAGGAAAACATAAAAATGTGAAAAGTAGCCGTGAACCAGAACTCATCGCGAACTAAACTGTGTACACGCACGCTCAATCATCTGGCATCTTTTGAAAATTCCAAGAAATCTTTGTCAATTCAAGTTGCAATTCCAGAGTTCGAACATGATTTGAGGAATGCATCCCTTTTCATATTTTTTCCACATTATATTTCAAGCGGCCAACTCCTTATCGTCACCATCCTGCATCTAGATCATACAACGATTCACATTCCGCGTAGGTGGATCCACCAGAGAGTAAAAGATACAGACGCAGTCTACTCTTGCAGCAAGGTCGATTGCCTTTGTTTGGCTACAAGCTCGAAGCTTACAAACCTAAATAATACATCCCGCCAAAGACCAAGAGAGGTAGAGGAGAATATCAGGCGGTAGTCAAGCCACACTATACTATCTGTGTTGCTCATTTCTGGCGCTCGCTCTTGACGATGCGCCTTTCATCCGGAGCTCGGATGTGCATTTGCCAGTATACAGAATGCGAATATACTAGTGGCTTGGACTGATTCCAAAGTTGGCATCGTTGCCTCAGATGAATATCCTTGAAGATGCAGTAGTGGTATCGGTGGCTTGGTGGGACGCTCTGAATCTAGATGATACTTTGTGTAAGCTTGGATCGTAAGAGCTTGGATATATTTAAATGTGTGAGTAACAAACATGTGTGTATGTGTTTGAGGGCTGTGTAAGTAAAATATATGTCTCAGTTGATTCATGGAGAATTTCAGGAAATGCGCTTGTTGAAATGCAAGTTTGGCAGAGGAAGAGGGTGCGTCCTTTATATGTCAGATACGACATTTCTGCTTTCTTTGTACTTGAAATTGCTTCCATCCGGTTTTGGATGTACTGGTTGTGAGATAAAAGTGTGTATAGAAAATTTATCACACAGAAAGTCTGAAATTTTGTCCATAAAAAATTCTTCCAATTCGTCAGGCTACTTCCAAGAGCAAATCCAAGAAAACCTGACTCATATTTGTATTCGCCAACCTTATCTCTCGTGAGAATTTTGGTAATTTGAGGTTTGGCACAAGTTTTCAAATTGTTGCTTCTGTCCAATCAGTATTTGAAAAATCATCGTTTAGCCCAAATCGTAGGAGTATTGGGAGAAAATGGGAATAACTCGACCGCAACCACTTCCTTACTTATTAATTGAGCAAATTTTAATTCACAACGTCTTAATATTTTATGGTGTATATTTCATACGAATAAGTCACACCAATCTTGAAATATACTAGTTTTCGACCTTCTTTTTTTAGAAAAAAGATTCCCGACAAATTGATATTGGAGTCTCGTGAGTACTGACTCTCGGATGAACCCTCAAAGAGCACGGTGACCTTAGAGTTATACTTTTCAAACCAATAGCACAATTCATATTCACTAGTATCAATAGACTTTCTCCAAGGGCTACGATATTTACAAAATTTCTCCACCATCTCTGATACTCGAGGGAACGAATTCTATTGAAGCCGCTCAAGATATTATGTGTCAGCTTCTCAGTTGTCTCCAGATTTAATCCAACATCCAATAAAGAGAGAGCTTTGTGTGAAAATATTTTCTTACAGGAATCGCCAGAAATCAAATATGATTGAAAGAATTGGATGACAGTTGAAAGTATAAGACCCAAACCTCAATAATCTTCCCGAGATTGAAAAGAGATTCGGAGATAGAGATGGAATTTCGAATCGATCCACAGAGTATTCCAGCAAAAGATCTAAATTTCAAACGGAGAATACTCTTATTCTGACGTTGAGAAAGAATTTCTAGAAGGGAAAATGCAGAGGAGTTTGTAGACTCTAGATAACCTGAGAATGCAAAAGATTACGCGTTCCGGATTCCAGGTCGACGAGTGAAATTCCAGATTTTATCAACAACAGCGCGTGGAACTTTTGACATTCTGGAATTCTCGAAATGAATCCAATTTGTTTCTTGCGGCGATTCGTATCTTCTGAATTTTCAGCGAACATCAAGATAAGATGAAAATATTGTGAGAGAATATCATATTGAGAATCACTAGGGTCACGATTAGTACATTTACATTCATGACCTTCTCACAGGGTTTGACAAGTAACATAACAAAATTGCGTTATCGATTTCGTTATGTTACGTTCTCATGACAAAAAACGAAATCATGAGGTAATTTCGTTACGTTAGGATAACATAACCAAATACCGTAACGTAATGTCACTAACGTAATACAATAACGTAACGAAACTCCAATCTTTGGATTTCGTTTTGTTATTAATAACGTTATTCTATAGTAACGAAACTCGGCTCTTACGTGAATAACGTTATTAATAACGAAACGAAATTCAAGTATTGGAGTTTCGTTACGGTATTCAAGTAACGTTATTCACATTATAATTGATTTCGTTACGTTACTCCCGCGAGTAACGTAACGAAATGGAAATTGTATTTCGTTTCGTTTTTTTTACTTTCGCCAAGTGATCAGGACGAAGTTTTGCCTCACGAGGGCCTTAAATAGAGAAGATCGGATATGACCGACTCCTAATGCGCCAGAAATAGACTAGGTTGGTGGATACAACCAAGTATCCGGAGATACTTTTTTCAAAATTCTCCTACGACGCATAGAATCCGAGATACCGTCATTCTCAGAGAGGGTAATATTGCGTTCACTCAGAATTTAAGAGTGGCAGTGAATATAATGAGAAAAATAACGTAACGAAACTCGGAAGAGAATTTTGTTATGTTAACGTAACGGAAAACTTTAACGGAATGTCTTGGATATTACTTTACTCAATTTCGTTATTAGTTTTGTTAGTTTCGAATAACGTTATCCACATGAATTTCGTTATACGTTTCGTTAAAAATACCGAAACTCATAACGAAACGAAATTCAATTCGTTATCATTTTAACGTTATACTAGTAACGTAACGAAAAACATAACGAAATTCTACCCATTATTTAACGGAATAACGAATATCATAACAGATCTCCAAGGGTTTCGTTAATAACGCACCATAACGAAACTAGCGTTATTTGTCAAACCCTGCCTTCTCATCATGCGTGGATTGATGCAGTTTTGGTTTGACACATCATGTCATAATTCAAATGATGGTTTTGCTGAGTTATTGATGCACATCGATGGTAGATATTCCCACGCGAAATGAATTTTTTGACAAAAAATACGTGAAGGTTGATCCCATTCCCGATCTTTGCTCTAAATTGAGATTCACTTATTGTGGAGTGTGAAGAGGAAACTGCAATTTTTCGAGCAGAATCTAAGGCAAAAATTCGTATGCTTGTTGAGATGGAATAACCGGCTAGAAGGTCGCATTTATATTTAGTTGAAGTGTGATCAAATGACGTCTACATAACACGCGACTTTGACTTTGCTTGTTAAAGCATCAGCCAAGTAATTTTCACACTTGAAATTCTAATATCCTTCGCGGGCTCCGTGATAACAAGAAGAAAATTTTGTTCATTTTAAAAATTTGACAGGATATATTGGTTGGTCCGATCCTCAACTAAGTATGTACTAAATTTTAAACTATTCTCAGAAACATCCCACCTGAAATCCATCCTGACTGATGGACCTTATATTTATAATTAGAAGTCTAAAATTCTTTGTACTGCCATACGGTATTTTTTGGTCATAAATTCAAATTGATATGAGACTACTTTAGAAACTTAGCAGAGTAAATAGAGAATGACGGATCTCGTATGCATAGCTAGTTAATTGCCAAGCTAATCGCATCTGCGATAAAATCAGGTCTATACACAGCCAAGATAGACTGCAACCAAGCAGAGTAGCGATGTTAACCAAATAAGCAGACCGGAGACGTGAGGTAAGAGCACAAGGCATACGATCGATGCAAATGTGTGGCAGGCGCGCGCGAGAGCATATATAGTCTACACTAGATATATGAAAAGTACATCGTACACGCGGTTGGGACCGAGTTTCAAGTCTGTGATGTACTCAGAACGATGGTACCACAGCGGAATATATGTGTTTTGAAAGTAAGGCGTCATCGTCTCATGGAACCTTGTGAATCGTCCCCAAAGTTTCCCTCACGTTTTGTTGCACCTTAGATTGTCGAGTGGCTTGTTCGGACTCGAGCTCATGACGCATCGTTCACTTTTCGTCACATTGAATATTCACTCGTTCTTCTCTGTGTGTGTGTGTGTGTGTCTTATATACGTTTTTTTCATTTTTTCATCTGTTGGCGTATCTTTTCACCGAATGGAATAATAATGTTCATTGAAAATGGGATTCACAGCTCAATCGATGAGTCAGTGAGGTTGATATGCGGAATTAGGATTCATGAATTATGCAGATTGGAATTTGGGCATATAGTCGACAGTGTTACTTGCAAAAATTTGGCTCGAGGTTAGCTTGAAACGAAAGTAGTTTGTGACAGTTATCGTGAAGCTTTCACCGGAATAATGCCCAGCGAGTTTCATCTCGAACGGAGGGCAGGTATCCTCATTGAAATTTTGATTTAATATCGAATAGGAGAGAGCGAGTTTTGATGCATTCTGCGGGTCAGATAGCTGAAATGGTTCCCGCGAAGCTCTTGATAAAAAAAATCTTGAAGAAATTGGAATTGATAGGTTTTGATTGTGTTTATTCCCGGAGCGAAGAGAAATTGCATAAGACTGCTGTTCGATTGATAATGATGCAACCTTGTATTGACAACTCACAACCTCGGCAAACATAATCCTGGTATAAATTTTTTGATATGGTGAATTACGATGACGTCTGCAACTCTTTTCATCTGAATTCTACCAAAATTATACGCGAGGTTCATAAAAATGACACTCAGAGACCCTACCCAAAGATCCAAAGAGTATTTCCACAATCTTACTGCAAATTACATCGAGAGTTTGCTAATGGCTTACCCGGTAATTTTGAACAAATAATGGCGTGCGAATGGAGCAACAACCTCAAACCAATCAATAAAATTCACAATGACTACCGTGAGGAAACAAATGATTTAAACAGGTCTCGGTGCTAATGATAGAAATCTTGAAACAATCGTGTACAACAGTAACAGAAACAGAATAAAGTAGGCAGCCAAGTTTTTGCGTGTTCATGAGTTGGCTAGCGCCCGCGCCTTGTTGATTTGAAGCAGCTGCGACGGTGCAAAATATTACCAAGGCACCCGGAATAATGCAAAAATTGAACAATGAGAAGGCAAAGAGTCGAGAAAGAGACAGAAAATAGAAACAGAGCCACGCGAAGCTCATTGTCCAAGCTCTGCACTTCTTGCTTCGAACCGAATCACCGGAGCCAAACTTGTAAGTACGAACGGGTGCTTTTTGCATCGTTGCTCCGGCCAATTTGCATCTCGTTTACTCTTGGCGCCACCTCTGACTCTTTCAAAGGTGCTTGCTGATCGTGCAAACTATACGTATATCTTTGGCACTCTACAGATGGAAAAATTATGAGGATTGAGACTTGTACATGGACAGGTCGTATTGAATCAGTGCGCAACCCTCGAAATCGGTACCATAGGGCAATTTCCCACTAGAACTATAGGTAACCCATACATTAATCGATATAAACAAGCATTATTGTTAAAAATTGAGCATTGGCATAAATGAAAGATAGAAACACAAATTTTCACCATTTCTTCCACGGTCTATTGGCTGTGAGTCGGAAAATATTGGAATTCCGGAAAAACCTCTTGGGAAGTGATTTGTAGATTTTTGGAAGACCTACGGAGATAATCTGCATACTTGTTTTCGGGGAATGTCCCTTCGCAGCTATCCTTAAGGAGATGCGGTCACCGTGCATGCTGAAAGTTATTCGCACTTTTATCAAATTTGCTTGCGATTTGGGTGAAACGACGAGAAGACCCGCGTTTATTATCATCTAATTCGAGTTCGTCTTCTCGTCGTTTAGCTCAAATCGCAAGAATATCGGAGAAAAGTGGGAATAGCTCGAGTGCGGACACTTCCTAACCTATAATATACGCGTATTGTAATTCTCACTTTTATCCGATTCTTTCGCGATTTGGGCTAAACGACGAGAAGACGAACTCAAGTTAGATGATAATAAACGCGGGTCTTCTCGTCGTTTCACCCAAATCACAAGCAAATTTGATAAAAGTGCGAATAACTTTCAACGTGCACGGTGACCGCATCACCTTAATGATAAATTTCATTACCGCATTTGTTTGAATGAACCAACTAAAATCGTTCGTAATGGGTTCGATGGATTCAAACTATTTTTAGATGATTGAGTCAATATTGGACAGAAAAGGCTGGTTGTCTTCGCTCGTTTTCGGGTCATGGAAATCTCGAGATTTCCAACCTTCTAGTCTTTTATTGTTTTCATTTAGAGTTGGGATCCGCGAAGTTCGCTATCTTCTTGACTCCAAAACTATCAATTTCGGGGAAAGAATCAGGAAAACCTTCTAATTTAAAACTGACCCAATCATCTCAGAAAAAAGTTTGAGCGCATCAGAAATAGTTCCAGCTAATCTATTCAAACCAAACTTCATCATCTTTGATCAAGGATAGCTTCAAAGGGGTGCGTTTACCGAAAAATGTCGAAATTTTCCCTGTAGATCTTTCAACCCTCACAGGGCACATTTCGAAATTAATGTTTTACTATTATCCACTCCTGACATTAATCGCGCATTGCTTTACGCCATTGCGCGTTCAAGTGCTACATTCTCTACATTTTTCTACTTTCACTTACATATTTGGTCGTCAACCTATCAACTATTATAGATCAATCTTATTAGCAATACTTGTTTCACACTTCTCTAGTTTTTTATGAAGCAATGACGGGGATTAGCGAGATCTAGTATATGCAAGGTCGCTTGAGGGTTCACGCCCATAAGACGCCATGCTAAGCCTCGATTTTTCGAGAATTCTTCCCTCGAAAATGAGATCGGAAACATAGCTTCTGAAAAATAGCATACGATCAACTGTGATTCCAGCTACAAGGTAGTATTTTTATCGTGTCTCAGTGACGGAATTCACTCGAACGCTGGAGCTTCCTTAATCGTACTTTAGTTTATCTCAAAAATTATCAAAAGATTTTGTGATTCCAGCTTGAAAATGTCGAGATTGGCTGATTGCACTAGAATGGAAAGCTCTGAAAAAAGATTTAGTGGAGTTTCAGGTTTCCACGTACCATCCGAGGGTTGAAGATTTACGAATCACCTCTCCATAAAATTTTCCCATAAATCAATCATTTTTCAACTTACAACGGATAAATCAAATAACGCAAAAGAATGCATAATCTGGTCGTTTATTTATTCTGCGTGATTATCGGAAGTACCACTCATTGTCCAAGCCGAAAATTGTCTTGTTGGGCTAAGTTTAACCACTTTCATCTACCAGGAGCGTCATTTCGAGAATAGCATACCTGTCTATATTTGCCTCGATCGTATAGCATCGTACTGAACTTTCCAAATTGATATGCAGTTGGAGTAATCTTGAAGTTATGCACGAATCCTGGTCATATATATATATATATCTGATTTAGATATATTCACTTAAACTACTTGTCCTAGATTGCGCTACTTTCTAAATCGGTTCGAACCTGCATCTTAGGCATATCGAAGATAGTTGATTAGACTCAGATTCTCCTGTTTTCTCACGTTGCAATCAATGCGAACCTACATGACCAATTTGATGTCATGGTGGCATAGAATTGCTCAAATTCAAATTTCTTCGCAAGCCGTGAATTTTCACATATCTATCATAGTGCTGTGAAAACTAGGCTGGTGAAATTTGTTGACCTACTGGGAAGCATCTTTATTTCAACAGCCAATCGTTCATGTACTAAGGAGTTTAAATTTGGACAATGGAATTGTGATTCAAAGTCATGAAAGAGTATAGTGGATAATATCAATGTTACCATTCTGAGAATATTTGTGCGAGTAGACTCCGCATTGGGAGTTGAAATCCAACAAATTGATAAAAGCCCATATCATGCATCTTCTCACGCCCAATGAGATTCAAATCTGTCAGTTTGGTAGTCGTCGATAAATCACACAAAGCTTGCATACAACGCTATTTGCCCTATTTCTGGAGTTGGTAACTCGATGAAAGAGCATCTGCGAGAATGGTGTGAATACAGGAATCCCTATATGTTCGACCGATAGCGTGGAGCAAAGTTCAGCACTATGAGCTATATCCGCAAGTTCCTTTCCGAGTATTTCACGATTGCTGCAGTCACCAAACGGCAACCTGTTCATTAAATGTGTGTAAGGCAACGCGTAGAACAAGTATGAAGGCTTTTGACAGTGATTTTTTCACGATCGGTTTTTGAATATTATTATTACAGAGGTATTGAAAGAAAAATCTTGGATCTCGTAGACTTCTCTTCAGTTTGTGGTACCAATGTCCGGGTATTAGAAGGATTTTATATCAGGTCATTTCCACGTAAATATGGACATGCTTGCGCTGAAAAAAGTGAAAAAAGTGAAAAGTGTCGCAAGATACATGTTCCGTGGAAAGAATATCAAAGTTTAAAGATTCCAGCAACGTTATAAGATGAAATAAGTGTAAAAGTAATTTTATAATAACAATTTTGTGTGCATGCATATATCTATTCTCAATTTGATTCTTGTCGAAGTCTCTCAATTATAAACAACATTGCTATGAGCACTTTTATATCAACAAACGCAGTACGAACGTCTATGCGACATGTCTGAAAATGGCCATTATATTCTGGCCCCACACATCTAAATTTTCCATAAAAATTTACTACTGTATACAATCAACCAATAAAGATTATATGATCCATGTATGAATTTCCATTGCATAGCATCCAATTGCAATCAAATGTCCTATTATTTTGATGTATATCGATTCACTCTCCACCACGTGACAGGCTCGTATAATCATTTGGAATGGAAGATTCAATCTCACATAGAAATGAGCGAGAAGCAACGGCTGCAGTTATACGAACTTCTCGTTATCAGATTTATTCGATTTTACAAACTAAAATTAGCAGTGTTAGTCAAATACCGTTTGTCTATTTTTGCGAATGAATTCCTCACTTTTAGTACACTTATTGAACTACGAAATCCATGATATTGGACCCAGCCTCAACTTTGAATCGATGGAGACTATTCGCTAGGCGTTGTTATAGCCTTCATCGGATCACAGCTATCTCGGCTAAAATTGAGTCCCTAAAATCCCTACCATCTTGAAAGCGGTCCTCGGGGTTGATCCTGATTCAAAAGTAGTGCGTGAAACATTTCTGTGGTCTATATTGCAAAATTGGAGAGTAGAACCCCCGACGCAAATTGCTCAAAACTGGTCGGATTTTCTCTATATTCTTTGGTTTAATCGACTAGTGGATATGAATACTTATGATAAGAAAAGTTAGGATTAGGAACCATTACCCCGCTATTAAGGACAATCGGACTCATTACTCTTACTCGACCAAGAAAGTAGTATCCCGTAAGAGTGGAAATGAGACTTACCTCGTCGTAGATAAAATTGTCGATTTCTTCTAGAGGTCTGCCGTACAGATTACGCGGGAATGGTTCAAACTTGTTTGGTAGCACACCACCATCTTCTACCGAGGTCTTCCGTTTCGGTTGAAAACCATAGTCACGCACTAGCTGCACGTGTTTACTCTCCAGCCGTTCTAAACTATTTTTTGTGAATGGTTTGACTTGATGCTTTGTGGGTTGTTTCCCTTGAATCCCACCGCTGACACCAGAACTAACACCAGCCACGCCACTGGTAACTTCGGGACTAACCCGTTGTTCAAGCGCTTCAACATCTTCTTCTTCTTCTTCTTCTTCATCTTCATTGTCGTCTTCACCATCGTCATCTTCGTCATCATCGGTTGCCGGTAGTCTCTCCACCTGGATCTCAGCACTGCCAGAGTCAGCTCCTGTTCCAGAATCAGCTGACAAACCAACCACGTTAGCCAATGGTGGCCTGAGCCTCTGTTGAACAGGTTCTGCCTGCTGCTGTACTTCTTCCCTGTTGTCGGGTAGAATTTCATCGTCGGCTGCAGCAGTTGACACCTGCCGACCACACTTGGCAAACAGTCGAGAGACGTCGTCGTCGTTGTCTTCCTCATCATCGCCATCGTTGTCTGCTGAACTAGAAGTCGCTCTTGGTGCATCAACCGATACCGAGACCGCAACCGGTTCACTTTGCTGTGGTTGCTGCTGCTGCTGTTGGATTGGAGGAGGTGGAGGTGGCAAGGGCCGGCGAGGTGCCGGCCTGGGATGCCTCACCTGTGGAGTACGGGGAGGTACCGGGGGTGGCTGTGGCTCGTCATCGCTACAGCTGGGATCCGGGTCTGGGCCCGTGGCTGAGCCACCGGTTCTCCGCGATGTCATTGGTCAGGTGGACGGGCCTGCTGCTGTCTCATCGCGAGTAAAACCTGCTGTTTTCCGACTCCCATCGTTGACCGGTCCACTTCTACGCGATCTTTCGGCATCGGCTCGTTGCCCTCGGTCTTCTGGACACTTGATGCGTTTCATAGCCACTCTTTACACCCCATCCATTCCACTTTGTACACTCCAGTTGCCAGCCTCTCTCTGCGAGCGAACTGTTGCATGCGGCCTCGTTCGTGTTCCTTAACAACTTATGGGTACCTATACTATGTACTACGTCACCACCCGGAGCCTGCAAAGAATTTTCATTCGATTCCGGTATGACAGAGCTACGAGCTAATTAAATGGTGACAGATTGCGTATGCTGATCTCTGGTCACCAACTATGTAATATAGATTCACAGTCATCGGATGAGCTTTGGGCCTGTTGCGAGTTATTCACAGCAGACAAATTTGGTGTAATCCTTGCAGAATGGTAATGAACAAAGCGAGAATATCACCGTCCCATAATTATGGGGTCATAGTACGCGCACTACTGGGGCACTGGGTCGTTGACGCTCGCGGGCGCGGATGGTGCTCTCTATCTTTCTCTTGGTTGGCGTCGCGGCCGATCACCGCGGGCGCGTCGCCCCCATGCCGAGTTGCGCAAGCGTTTGTCCTCAATAGCGAGGCAGCTTCACCCCGGCGAGAGCAGTCGCGGCACTGAACCTGCCAGGTTACAGTGGCCGCAGCCGCGTATAACCCGGGTGGGAGAGGAGGCGGCCACCCTGTCCTCTGCGAGCTTGCGCGCGCCCGCGCCGATCGAATGCTGCCTCCGCCCTCGCTCCTGATGCTTGTGTGCAACGGAGACCCAGCTACTGCTTTGCACCCTGCATCTGCTTGATGCAAGAAAGAGTGAGAGAGCAAAAGAGTGGTTCGTCTGGTGTGGCCACTACTACATTTGATGGTGTTCAACCGTACTCGCACTTACCCGCTCACCTGTTCGTCTGACCGCCTGCGAACTGGATACCTACGATCTGATATGTCGTCGATAAACAACAAGTAATGAAGCAATAGAGGGACACGAATGACGGCAAATTGGTCTCCGCATATTTGTGGATGTATGCAAATGAGAATATCATTGAGATTCCGTCGATAGATGCATTGAAGCGTTTCGTTAACTCATCCTATTTGTCCAGGTTCACCGTATATTGGACGCCCATAAATGCAACTTATTATTAGTTGAGTGAGAGACATTTTTCTTATATGAAGAATACTGTACCTGAAAATGAACCGTTAGAATACTTATAAGCATCCTGAATCAACACAGTACTAAAAGTATTATTTCAAGTATACTGGCTCTAAATATTTGCTAGGCCATCGGGAGTTTTGTCACGACTACACCTCAATGGGTACTGTTTCAGAGATTCAATTACGATTATCACCTCGAATACTGCCTCAAGATACCTGGTTACGAGTCGCACATGGAAAATTTGTTGAGAAAAAATTCTCGCATGCTTATTTTCAACGATACTTACAAGAGTGCACCTCAAGGTCCTGGCCTCGGACGATCGGCGAAATTTTTCCACAGTCTTTCAATCTGCAAGGGGAAGTTACCAAATGGTATGAAACGATGATGAGATGCACGCGAGTTACCTCATTTTTTATCTTGCTAAAGATTAGAGAAAGCTTCATCTCACATTAATAATTCAATGAATAGAAGAAAATCTATCCAATCTGATCGCTCCAGGAGTAACAATGGAAATGTATAATTTTCTAATAGAATTACTATCACACGAACAACGCAAACAGTCATTCCGATATATTGTCGAAGGTAAAATCACATAAAAATGATAGGGCTTCCATTCTCATAAATGAGTCCAAGAGTAATTACTATTCTACGCAGTGATGGCACAATGATCTCTTTGCGAGTATCTTTAAACGTTCGTAATTTCGACCAGCGATCAAGAAAAGACCATTATAAGGTGGAACGAATGGAGGACATTTAAAAAAACCTGAAATCGTCGTTATTCCCTCCAATTCTCATTTCATTGATAATTTTTAGCAGGTGTCATCAGTTGGAGATACTCAACAGTGGTATGCATTTTTCTTGAAGGTGTTATCTATGTATCTCTTGTGACACCATTTGGACTGAAAGTTATTGAAACTATTCTATGACCAGATGCTAATAAGATTTTGTTAAATTGAATATATATTTTGAACTGATTCTATGGACGATTCATTCGGTCCTCCAACAAGTTTCTTCGAAAATGTAAGGCTTTCAGAATTGTCATCACCGAAGTCTGCGGCCGCAAGACATACCCCTCAAAGGATGGCTTCGCACGTCTCTTTTTATGACTGTATCTTCAAATATTCAACACAGATTTCCACGTCTCAAGAGATTGATGGAACAAATTCAGGTGTGTTTTGTTTGCTTGATGAAACAAAACACACAGATGAATTTTTCGATGACAAAAATTCATCTGTGAATGATTGATGGTGGTTGCAGCCTTATTATTTCAAATCTTGACTCGTATTATTGTCTAAATGTACTTCGATTTCTCTGCAGCATACATTTTTGAATGTCTCTGTTAGTCAGATTTCCATATTCACGAGCTTTCAAGTGCCTTCAACGAACGATATCTCAATTTTAAAGGTAAGAACAGCCCGAACTGCTTGAATACTCCATGCAAGCTGTAACGACGCTACGATCGAGAGTTTACAAGAGCAATCCTCTCGAGCGAGGAGCTTGATGCATCGGCTGGCACTCTCTCGAAGCTAGACCCCTTGAAAAGCTGAGAGGCTGTAAAGACACGCGCCACGAGTCATCGGCATATCGGCCTAGGGTCGATCCACCAACTGTTGAACGAGATTAATAAGTCACTTTGAAGCTTGTCCACACCTTTGAACTTACCAGGAGAGTGTTTCACATTCGGATCATGGATTTGGCTGAAACTTCGGGAATAGTCTTCTTTCAGCACCAAAAGATGAAATCCAAAATTATAGACCCTAACGCTCAAGCGTTTCCGAGCTACAACCGAAAACATTAGCATTGCCCATATGGGCCCATGTTAAAAATCATACATATAGGTATACCTGCAATGCTAATGTCCTTGGCTGTAGCTCAAAAACGCTTGACCGTTAGGGTCTATAATTTTGGGTTTCATCTTTTGGTGCTAAAAGGAGACTATTCCCAGAGTTTTAGCCAAATCCGTAATCCGGATCTGAAACACTCTTCTGGTTAGCCAGACGAAACATGACGTTTGAGTTAGCTTCGAGTGAACATAATTTATATGGATGTACTTCTTCTTGGACATAAACGTTGTAATAATCCACGAAGATAACACATAATTGGATGTGGTAGTCGTGATATGCCTGAAAATTTGTCAAGAAAAGTTTCATACACATCGCTTGCTGTTCGCAATAAGAATTCGATTGAGGGTCATGCAGACTATAATGACTTAATCTGCTAGCTGATTATTTCAGTTATGGATGCGTGCGAGCACTTGAAAATTGATCTTCATTACCATTGTTTCGTTTTCTTTTGTGTTCTCCTTGCTTAGCAATAGTACAGTTTTAGCACAAAATATCTCTTTAGTTATGCGACTCCTTCTATGATACAAAGGAGAGATATTTTTCTCAAGTCGAGCCGTAATAGTTGAAGGAGGACTTTATTCTTCCTTTACTATTGCAAATTTTAGTATATGGGAAGATAGCTAACTGGCACACTCTTGCCTCAAAATCTTCAGCAGCAATATAAATTCTCGTACATATTGAGATTGTTGTGAATAAAGTAGAGATGCCTGGGGATGAATGTTGCAGCTGTCAAAGATGAATAGAGATCTTGATTAAGAACGAGCTTTTTCTACTGGAATTGAAAAGAAAATCTACCTTCAAAAGACGGCCTGCTGCAGCTGTGCAACTAGATTACTCTCGAGAATCTCGTTGAATCTTTCGCAAGAGTGGATTCTGGCGAAAATACTATTCTAGACTATGGTTTCAATTTTTTATGATGAGTGGGATTCATCCCATGAATCCAGATATTTACGGTAAAAATGAGAGAAATGACTAAAAACGTGAAATGGATGACCGCCACAGCCAAGGGTCTTGGGAGAAGTGGTACATAATCGGCATATAAACTATGTAAGGATGATTGTAGAAAATATTTTGACCGACATAGGTACTCCTGCGATGTGTGTTCGAAAGTCTTTCCCGATCTTGTAAAAACAGCTGTGAGGAGCTAAGTTTGGTAACGACATCGATGTCTGCTACAAGGATGAAATGCGGCTGATCTTATGCTGTAGTGCACTGTAGTATTTTTCGTGGCTTTTGAACACATCAACTGTTTCATCCACCATCTTTTCTTTGTAATATTCCTGTTGAAATCTTTCAACAGCATGCAGAAGTATTCTCGTTCATTCAAAATGCTTTGACTTTCGAAAATAAGGAGCAAATTGTATCATAAAATGTTGCCCGCATCAAAATTTTCCAACGTTTCAGGATCCCGGGGAATCCATCCTCCGATCGAAGTTAGCCTGGTGGATTTCAGTGACTGGAATTGAGTAAAGGTTAGATACGAGATTCTGCCATTGCGACCGTAAAACTGCGTCCAAAGACCCAAACCACCTCGACTTTGGACAAAGTGGAAAAGATACCGCCAATCAGAGTAACTTTGAGCACTCTTCAATTGCTCATATTTCCTGCCCAGAGGATGCAATTGGACTCTATTGCATGTTCTAGACAACAAACATACTTGTCTAGAGCTGTTCCAAACCAAAACTAACTATTGGATAATTTGATTGCTTTTTATTGCTATTTTGTTGCTCTATTTAAAAATTTGCTCAAGAATCCTTTCCGAGCATTCCTCTAAAGTCAACAGGGGTGGAGAAATACATTTTGCACTCCAGCTTAGCTTTACTCTAAAGCTAGCCTAAACATCGAGTTATACTGGCCCGATCGTGACTCAACTAGGCTCATATTTCATTGCTCTTTTTTAGCTCCAGGAATCCGTATTGATTATCCCTCTGAAGCTAATAGGGGCGGAGGAATACATGTTTGGTCCTTAACTCTAAAGCTAGCCCAAACATCGACTTGTGTTGGTCTGACCGTGACCTAACTACACTCATTTTTTTATTACTTTTTATTACTCTATGAGTCCGTTTCAATCATCCCTCTAAAGTCGATAGGGGTGGAGAGATACATGTTTGGACCAGTTTGAGTCTAAAGCTAGCCCAAACGTCGACTTGTATTGGTCAAATCGTATTGCAAGGAGGCTCGTTTCTTATTGTTTTTCGATTGCTCCAAGAATCCGTTCAGATCATTCCCCCAGATAAAGTAAGTGTGCCTAATTTTCCCCCATTACTTTTGTTCTGCTCGCCATTCTCATTCATCTCTACATTTTCCAACGCAATTTAGTTCATTTGAAAGTTTGTGACAAGACCTTCAAAATGAGGTAAGGCATGTTCCATTTGAACAAATTGGAGCCGAGATATCTTAAAAATTTTGCAAAAGAAGATTTCTTGCGAGTTTCCAACAGTGTGTTCCTAATTTGCCCCCACGTGGACAAGAGACTCATTTTCATGAGATTATACGGGTTTCTCGTATAATCGGCTAAAAATCGAATTTTGCAATAGGCATCTTGCATTTTTTTGACCTCCCAAAAAAAAAGGTTTGGCAAATTCGAGCAGATCGAGATGACTAGGGTGCAATTAGAAAGAAATTCCCATGAATTGTTTTCCTCTTGCGCCAATTGTTAGAAAGTCAGACGATTGTGTCCCTATGACGTCACACGGTGCAAGTCAACAGACTTTTGAACAATTTGCGCGAGATGAAAACAATTTTTGGGATTTCTTTTTCAATTGCACAATACTTGTCTCGATGATGTTTTTGTTCCCGTCGTAGCAAAAATATAATACAGATCTGATTCCCATATTTTGATGATTGAAGATGCTTCAAACTTCATTTCAAACCCAATGTCAAAATTTTTTAAAGTCAAATAGCGATTGCGAAAATGACATCAAGGAGTTGATGTATCAAAAATCCGAAGTCTCGTTTTCATCCGTCAATATACTCAGCACCTCGTTATCGTGCAATATTGCACGTTCAAAGAGGGATATTCTAGAGACACTTTGATCTAAAATGGAATATGTTCCCGCTTGCGCGTGAATCCTATAATACAGTTATCAATAATAGCATTGAGCGACGCTCTGAAAAAGCTAACATTAAAGTGGCACTTTGAGCTTGCGCTTCTGCGAAAGACTCGTTTGAAATATTCCAGTAAATCTCACCCCATCTATACCCAGTCTCACTTTTTCTATGATTTTCATAACGCTCGTAGCTTTGCTAGAATTTCCATAAAATCAGGAATCGACTCGCCGAGGTCAATTATTTGTCCAGTCACAAATATCATCTCAGAACAAAGAAACGAAATTATCTCAGATGAATCGGAGATTCAAATAGAGATTCCAAACTACACAATCGAATACGCATTTATACCAATTTCTAAGAACATCTCATGAATTTTTCTTCCACATACTCCGAGCTTTAAGTCTAACTTTGAAAGAGCAGTGATTACTAGCAAAGACTTGGACATATGTTGCACGCAGAGGCCGTCAAAGAGAGTAGCGGGTGTCTCGACTGTCGCGAGCGCGTCGTACAGAGTACAAAGCTTGAGAGTCATGAAAAAGGAGGGAAGGAGAGCTTGCGCGTCCCATTGACCCAGTATATTACACTTGCATATGTAGGTATTTCTCACCCAGAGTATTGCAAGGCCCTCGACTTTCTCTCTGCCTGTCTCTGTCACTTGGAGGCGCGAGAACAAACCAACGACGATGATGCCACGCTCAACCTTCGGCTTGACTCTTAGTTGACCTATAGGTAGATAGTCTGATGCTGTAAGTGTGTTGCAATTGAGAAATCGATGGTTTGACTGAGAGAGAAAGTTGCTTGACGTGACAAGTCGACTTGAGTCTTTGGTATAATGTATAGAAAGTGGATGCTGTACACGCTCAATCAAACACTGATCCATGAGATGTGAGGGGGAGCTGTCGAGATTTTTGTAAACTTATCTATCTTGTGGTGGTTATCTAAAATTTTTCTGTGGTTATGTCGCGAGATCAAACTACGTGGACCAAAGTCCAGAAAAATGTTTGATTATTTCATATCAATGTTTAGGTGTTGGTCAAGCTTGCTGGTAAATCATACATTTGCTAGTGAAGTTTTTTAATCGTATCCAAGAATATTCAGTGACGAGTGAATCCACAGATCCAGTTGGGATAAGAATTGTGGCTCATCTGATCCATACCGGGATGTATTTCTGTATTTTCTGTACATGCTAACCACTTTTAAAGTAAAATAAGTTTACCCGATTCGCTTCTGTACCTCATCTGTCAGTCTCAAAAATGGGCACTCGTTGACCTTACCGCAAATTTTCTCATGTTTGTAGATTTATAATGAGAGGGAATCAAAATGATGAACGAACGATCCCGGATTATTCTGCTCCCAGGAAATATCAAGTGAGTTTTTGCATTATCATGTTGGCACACTTGAGAGATCGCCAAAAAATGTGCGTTTATTGGTAAAATCGACGCCAATTTATTTTTATTCGACCAATCTCGACGTCTTTTAGCGCATTCGATTCCTTCTTTCACGACCTCCATATGCATAATCTATTCCTTGAAGTTGCAACACTTGGATCTGGAGCGATTTTATGAGCAAAATTCGGAAATTGTTCGCAAGGAGGCGAAAATTGATGTGTACCCAGAATGCCTCACATGTGGTTTCCTCCAAAAGGCGTATACTTACGACTTTTCCACTACTCAAAAGTGTTGATCGCGTCAAAGTAAGTCACAAACAATGTTTAGGGCCGGCGAGAAGCTCCAAATGAAAAAGGGTTTTATGCATTCAACCGCCGGTTTACATTGTTAGGAAGTTGGGAACACATTTTTGTAAACTCTCGAAAATTGCTTCTTGGAGAATTAAAGCAACTTGGCTCTAATTGCTCAAAATGGGACGAACTTTGGCTCATTTCGCATGATCTGAGACAAACTTTGAAATAAGTTGAAGGCGTACGTTGAATGATATTGAGATAGGCCAGAGCTGTTGAGGAAATGGTTCATTCGGGTCAAGTTGGGCACACTCACCTTGAAACGACATTGTACAGCCTATTCATACGAGAGTTCACAAAATAGTCGATGCTATTTCTATCATGAATTCTCGAGGTTCTTAGAATTTCACCCTTTTGCCAGAGGTAGTCCAGGTGAATTGATTGGCTTAAAATATTCCAGGGTACTTTTTGTATACTTTTATTCGTACATATGACCTCGTACATGTGTAGACTGTCATCGTCGGCTAAGCATACAATATCTGTGGCTAGCGTCGATGCACCTGTAGGCGATCGAATTTGTGCTTACACTGAGCAGCAACTTTCGACAAAATTCTATCAGATGATACTTCTGACAGCGGTATGTAAAGATATTGAATATACTTGTCGTGGAGATCCCAACAGATAAGTTGACGGAACTTTGGTCAGAAATTGGAGTTAATAATAATGTCTGTTCAACCTACATTAACATGATTCTAAAAGGTGATAACTTTTTGGGATTGTGCACAGCTCCGATGTACACTCGAGAACAACCTGGACTGTCCAAGCTTCGAGATCTCGTGTCTCTCTCGCACTCATGACTTGGGGGTACCATAACCTATAATACATGAATGCAAGTGAAACAGAAGATCTGGAATCTTGGGCATCTCTGGTTGTTCTCTAGTGCTCATCGATCATTACAACTAGACCAGAATACCAGATTTAATTCATGAATTTGACGTGAGCACCTCGAACGCAAAGATTTTAAACTTTTGAACGCCTATCATAGGCAAAGATCATAACACCTTGAATTGGGAGCAAAAGTTTCCACTCATTCAGTCGGCCTAACCGACTCTTTCCTAATGACATATTTATCAAGGGGCGATTTAGCCGC
Organism: Eretmocerus hayati; assembly: GCA_029851415.1. NCBI lineage: Eukaryota > Metazoa > Arthropoda > Insecta > Hymenoptera > Aphelinidae > Eretmocerus > Eretmocerus hayati. Next base: position 39,372,483 of record CM056743.1, on the reverse strand, counting down.
GGAAGGCTCGGAAATCCCGGTTGCTGCGAGAGAGCTCGGCTTTGTCCAAGAAAGAGGGGACGATTCAAACGTATATTCGGGTAGTTTTCACTGGGATTAGTGTTCCTTCCAAGCAGTCCCGACCTCTCTCATTTCTCAACAATCGGTGACGTCCAGACTTTCGTGGACACACTCACCAAGTGGTCCAGCACGACTGGCCGGATTAATGAGTCATCCTACTTTTCCAAGGAATCCGACCGATTTGCGAATGGATCAGTATGTATAAATACGAGTTGCAATCTTTGCAGCAAGGCTTTTTCGCCAGTTAATACGTCACGCGTCAACACGATCGGCACGTACGCTAATCGGCCTATTCTTGTCCCGGGTGGCCTTTCCGCCCAGGCATCGTTTCTTGTTTCAAATTTTCAATTGCTGTAAGGAAAAATCGCATTATCTTAGCCAATTCCTGTACGCTCCGCTGCTCTTTCCAATGAACTATTGCCATCTTTTATGTTCCAAAATATCAACGTGTCAGTTCCCAGTTATTACAAAGGAATCTGCCCGCGACTTTCGCATCTACCTAGAAAATTAAAGATTCGCGCAATGAATCTTTTGAAATAGAAAGTATCGACGAACGCATAGTGCCGAAGTGTTCCCTCATTTTTTTGCCGACTTTAGCTTTAGGGTTTGAAAAGGATTGGGTTTTCACCTCGAGCCCCGATTGCTGCCAAGGCGCGATTCAGACCGATTTTCATTGAGCTCACCCGGATTAAATCGATATAACATCTTTCAAATCAATAATCCATGTCAACACACTTCTCAAATTCGTCACTGATATTGGAATAGCTGATTATGTGAGCCAGACCGGCACTCTAAATCCTAAGCATAGTAATGAATTTTCGTCAGTAGAGATGAATTTCACGTGGCATTATGGGCTCAATTCAACTGATCAACCATAAATTATTCTAACATAATTTCATCAACTTATTATTGTGAAACTTTGTTAGGATCTCTCCTTAAACTTCCAAGAAAATAAACTCAACCCTCAATCTTGAAAATGATCTGAACAATCTCCTTGCAACTCATTTTCATTAAAGTGAGAAAAAACGATGCTCAGACCCAACAAGTGCAGGTCATCACTTCACACGATTTGTAGTGCGAGTTTCCAGCCACACAAGGGAACCCTCTGTGTTTGAGACGTGGAATGCGATGATGTCGGGAGAAAAGCCGCTTGTAAATCTAGCTTGAGGGCGTATCTTTCACCTTGATGGGCCGCTTACCACTGACATTATAATTATTCAGTGTAAGCTCAGCTCCTTTTAGAGATACTGATGCGTTAAGCTCGCGCAGTCTGCAGGCTGTTTACGTTATATCAAACTGGTACATACCACATCAATAAACACTGCGGTAAGTCTGCGGCAGAGATCATCCGGTGAGCTCTTTCTGGGGCTCATGGTATCTGATTTACCACATACTTTATCATCAAGGATTTCTTATCAAACAAAATTTTTAAGATTCAATTCGAAATTTTCACTTCACCTCATAATGGTACCTCTAAATTGGATCCAGATATTTTCACAGATTGTCATGAAGAAGCAGTGAAAGTCAGCTACTTGGGAAAAGAAAATCAACCGTGCCTCCACGTACCCATGACTTCATGCATGAACCGATTGATCATGTATTTCGGAGAAATATTGAGTATAAATATAATCTACATCCTGTCGGAAATCATGTAAATTGAATGTGATATTGAACACGAATTACCCGGAATAATCGTTTTTCTTCAAAATCTAATCAGAGGCACAGAGTTGACAGGAACAAGAAACTCATTGTTCAACCATCATTCAAAACAGAATATACCAGCCTATCCCCACCAATGGCCAAACTTTGGACGCTATGAATCGAGGCAACTGACCGTGCATCCAATACACAGAAGTTTCGGTAGGTCACAGAGGTGCCGAGGCGTAACACAGTGCACGATTATCGCAACTTGTAGGTGTCCAGTGAAGCGTTGCTCAGTTGAGGCAGTTCTGGTTTTGGCCTCGTTAACGCTTGGACCTGTCTCGAGCTTTTGCTACATGTCCGAGGCCACGAAAGATGCCCCAGAGAATCGAGGTCACGCACAATTACCCGTACGGCCTGTTTGTCCGTCAGTGGATACACTACATCGTTGTCTGGCATACCTCTGCATCATCCTCAGAGATATACAGAGTGACGCATTTAGATGGGTGTGAATGCATTGCTGTGGCCTTTGAATTCACAAAGAGGGAGGTGGACTGCTTCGGAGTTCCTCGGCTTGACCTCTGATGACGACTGTAGAGAGACTCTCCGAAGAACGTGTGATATTTTCACTGTCAAGTAAATGCACTGTAAGGCATGGGAGATGCAAATTCTGATGTTACAGTAGGACGTTATTTTTGAGGCTGAACGCAGATTGGTGAGGATTGTGAAGGACAGGATCATTTAGATTTCGTAGTGATGTATGTTATTATGATGTGTCATCACTGGTTCAAGAAGCTGAACATTACTGCACTCGTACCACTAAACTTTGTGATACCAAAATTATCATTGCCGCAAAATGGGAAGAATTTTATCCTAACTGGACCAACCTCGATCGCCAAATGAGAGCAGGATTGGTAAATCTGAGAGATCTCAAAATTATATTTATTCCTGTTCTTGCTAATAGATGATTCAATTTATCTGAATGTAATCTTGGGGCGTAGATTTCAGATGTCAAATAATTTGATGCAGTTTTTCGATATTTGAGCACCCACCAAATAGCATAGAGGATCCTTTGCAGCTTATTAATGGGTCGCCTTGCTTCCTCATGATTATTTTGCTCCAAACGTGGCTTAGACCGAAATCCAATAGCTCGGAAGTGAACAGCAACCTCACGATCTTGGTACAAAAAGGACTATTCTAGATACTACCTAGATTTAGTTTTTGAGTCATTGGAAGTCGATTGAAACTCTTTCATGCACGGATTATATAGCACCCGGCGACAAAGAGCCTCGAAGAGCGCGAGACTTTGTTCAAGTAGTAAAGGTACGGGAATGGTCAGACGACGCTCCACCCAGAAGTTTCTTCTGCTACCATCCGAGTTCAATTCCGGAATGCTTACATAACTCTGACTTGAGTTGGATGAACGTTACACCAAATTAGGATAGGTATTATGATATCTGGCTGTCCTTAATCTCTAGTGAGAGGATGTCGAGCTTACGGGAAGAAATTTCATCATTGTGTTTCTCAAGTACAACTATATTGTACGAAATCATTCAATAGTATTATTACTGATGTGTTGATGTTTTTGAGGGTTCAAGAAGGAGAATGAATGAAAAATCACGTAACATTGTCCGTTGGATGTTGCTCAAAGGTATTGGGCTCGGGTGATACTTGAATGAATGAATAAGTGAATAAATGAATTCTTTATTCGCCTGCAGGCAAAAAAACTAAAAACATTCTGACAGAACAACATAACATATAAATGAATCTCGATTCGGTCAAGGATACAATAATCACATTGGTGACTAATCGTTCATAATTTACTAAAATGAATAAAATGAAGAAAATGAAATTAACCCAGGGCTCACTCATGTTTATCGCAGTTTTCCACTTCCGCCATAAGTTTATTCCCCATCTGAAAACAAGAGCCCTGAGCTGGAGGAAAAATGAAAATTCGAAAAATTGAAAAATTGCCCAGTCCCCACATTAATCCTCTGAGGGGGAAGTGTCATCGGGGAGAAGTGTCATCATACTTGGGAGGATGTCAGATGCCGACATTATGTCGTGTTCACAAGCCATTTGATAGGTTTTTGAGATATCGCAATTCTAATATGTATGTAACCCCGATTCTGTTTGGTCAATTAGATCGACGTTTCTTATTAGATTTGCTATATTGCAAGAATCCATCGAATCGTTTGTGGAGTCGACAATGTCGATAAGTATGTAAACAGGAAAGGACTCCGACATCTTTTTAATGGATCTCAAAGTTACAGTCTGCAGCCATCCCATAACCTCGTGAATCACTGTGGAATTGTCAAGTCATACATGTGAATTCCATAATTTTTGCCTACAAGAAATAATTGTGACTCTCTCTGTTGAAATCATCATTTCCCTTGTCAGATAAATTTTCTACAATTGTCAAAGTAATTTTCGAAGTCATTCGTCAACCACTTTGGACGTCTGTAAACAATGTTGATTCACCAGTAACATCTTAGCTTACCGAAGAATTCCGAGCTGTTTTCTGATTGCTCCTTGACGTCACTGCTACCTTCCTGCAGTAAAATTATATATTTACCAGCCCTCAAACTTGAGCAGCAGCATCGCTTTCATATTTGTCCTTGAGCTGATGTAAAATTTGGAACCGATCTGCAGTTTCGGTAATTTTTCTTTTTTTTTTTGTCCAAGACAACAAACACAGACTGTATCTCAATTCCACTGAACAAAAATTCAACCGCATGTCCACAGACTCCGATATAGCCCAATACGCAACGCTACAACGATGCGGCGCGCGCAGAGTTCACCTCAAAAGTATGCATAGATATATTTATGGAAAACTGAGATGTAGGCATAGATCGGTGCAGGCTCTACAGAGAGGCAAGAGGCTGGGCTTGCATCAGGTGCAGAGGTGAGCGAAGTGAGAGTGGCGCACTGCGGCTCTGGATCTGTGTCTTTTTTGCACCTGTTGCCCACCACTACCACCACCACCACTACCACCATCATGTTAGTTTGCCGCGGAATTCCGAGCTATGCCAAAAGCGTTGACTCGAACTACGAGAAGCGCGAAGCTTTGGTCGTTCGACCGTGATTACCAGAGTTGGCTTTTTTTTCGAGGTAATTGCTCTCCATACCGAGGAAATCAATTTTATGTTTGAAGGTAAGATGGAAAGGCATGTGGCAAGATTGCATTTCGGATGATTGATTGGCATCTTTGAGCTGATGAAGCACAGTTTATGTGCAGGGTTATCAAGAGCTTTAAGTATTATGAACTCCTCGAGTCTTGATGAGATTCACTTCATCTTGGAATACTATTTTTAGGAAGTTCCCATGTTTGCCTGTAAGAATTTCGTCCATGGGAGAAGGTCTGCGAAAGAAATTAGAATTAGAAATTCTTTGGTCGGCCGATTTGCGAGTCAAAGTATATCAGCCTGGCTATCTTGCGAGGTAACATTGAAGGATTCTCTTGATAGAATTTGTCGACAATTATGGGAGATGGGAGGAGAAGATAACATCATTGGAAAAATATTGGGCTCTGTGCTAGACGTTATCACGTTGCGCCTTTCCCTGTCAGATTCGGCTTTTTAGAGGGATTGGAGAGAACTGTCAAGTTAGTCTCCGACGACACCTAGCCTAATAATGAGTATCTGGATGATCGAAATTTTGAGTGTTTTTATACATTAATCCGGGACAAGTGCAGCCACTTGCGTGAGTTCTGGTTTAACATTCTATTTTCAACTTGATCCATCATAAAGTCAGCAATTCAGCTGAGATACTTTGACTCGCAAGTCGGACAATTCCGCTAGTAGTTCGTAATACAAATCTCTCGCGAGTGCTAGACATCCATGATGTCGACAATTATATATATTGTCATTATTTGAGGCGATCACGTTAAGTGTACTGGAATATTTCAAGTTAACCGCGAGTTTTTCAACCTTGTGCAAAATAAGTTCAAAACTCTGTCTGTGAAATATTATTTTAGTTATCACTCTCGTGTCTTGCGATCTGATTTTCAGAGCCTAATTGTGAGCCCATAAGTGATTTGATGCGACAAGAAGATCCAAATGTTCCCCATTATCAAAATATTTGAAAGGAGTTATCTTGAATAATCTATAAAAAATTATCCTCGGCGGCGTAGATATCGTAAAAGAGCTCATGAGATCAGCAGAAAATTTTTCACCCACACTTCACCTCACTTATTCTCATTCATTGGATTTACGAAAAGACTTGTAATTTATGACCTTACGTTGAACATACTCCATTCATGATGATTTTTGAGCTGACACCATCATCCTCAGTCTCATAGATTTTAAACTTCCTTTTCGCACGAGCAATTTATTCCCCATGTTCAACACGTCCGTGGAATGCATTGTGTAAAATTATTCAATGATTTGCAGCTGAGCGCACAAATTCATCAACGAGTGCATTCATTGCAGATTCAGCATCCAAGCCTCAGGCAAGCTATACAATCGAGGAACCAGTCTTTCAAGTATAAGCTAGAAAAAGGATAGAAAGAGTTGTCTATTTACTTACTCTCGGTCGAGTGCAACGCCAGATCGCGACTTTTGCTGCCGGGCGGGCGAGTTGAAGCGACAGGGAACCTCGTTTTACCGCCGCCGCACCGCGTCACTGGTTCAGCAAATATTTGGGCTCACCAACAAGTCCGCAAACTTTATCCCGACGATGGTGAACCCCCACAACCTTTTATAAATAGTACATATATGTACCATTATACCGTTTGGTGTATTTTTCGGATGAGCAGTAGATACAGCACCGCTCTTAGGATGACTGCTCTATACTTACTACTGTTACAGGCGTCCACCAATCAAGTTTGAAGGGCCGAACTTTCACTGTATAATAAGATCGGAGTCAACCTACTGGGTAGTTGTTGTAGCTATAACTTTGCATTTGAAGGGGGTAAAACTCGTTGAAAAGCCGTTCTCTTGGACTGCCACGGTGCTGCGGCGATTTGACACGTTGTTTTGTTTGAGCACTTGACTATTTGAATATTCCCAAAAGTTCTAGGTGGATTCTATAATTTTATCATTCTGTAGGGGTTACAGGAACAATGGGATGAGCTTTGAGTTTACCTTACTCATGCAAAGGTGAAGGGAGAAAAAAAGATCACCAAGATGGAAGCTTTTACTCAATATCTCCTCATTAAAGGGAATCCGGGGGAAATGAGACTGATATACTCGGAATGGAGCTCATTTCTATTCCATAATTCACCAATTCTTACAAGAAATAACTATCTGGTCATAACTTATTCAAGATGGCTCCAACAATAATTACTAATCTCATGCGCATTCAAATATTCTAAAAATGTTTCGATATGAAGTATGACTTTCGATCCCAATTTTTGTAGATCAAAGTTATTCTGGGAATCCAAGAAGCTGTTCCATTCCTTACACCAATGGATACTGAATGAATTACAATTGCCAGTAGCTTGGAAGGATGATTAGAACCCAGAATAGGTTACAATTTGATTGTAATCTTAGAATTTCATTGTGGTGAGCTTAGTAAACTCAAATTGTCCCCACAATTTCAACAGGGATCAGCTCATAACTCAATCTCATCTCAATATTTTCACACGTTCTCGCACATTTTGAAGCTCATTTTAGAAGTACAGATTGAGCTATGAAACGTTGAAAAATGTTGAGGTCGATCGGAGTCACTGAATATTTAGAAGATGGAAATTCTTTCAATGTTTAGAGTGGGCTATACATTTGCCTCCATTGAAGCTTTTGTGAGATCCTTCACTTCATATTAGAGATGCATTTTCAGAAGTCAACTAGCTCTAGGAGATTTCGAAATAGCTCTTCAATGAGCTGAAAACGTCTTATTTGCGTTCCATAGTCGAGATATCCTGGTTTTATGAGGATCTCATGTCATTTTATGAGAATATAGTCTCTGATATATGCGAGGACGAATGAAGTGCATCTCAAATTTTTCCACCGAAATGCTTTCGAAATTTGCTCAGGAAATAAGTTGATATTCTGCAAAAATCATTTTGGAGGTGATAGAAAGACGAAGTGAAGATCCATGTTACGACCATACTCGGTCAATGAAGCTCGATTGCGATGAATTTTTCTAACCAAGAAAAGAAAAGTCCAAATAGCAAGTACTGATGAAGTTCTAGATGACGCGGGAAGCATTTCAAATTGCCTCTAATTGCTTGCCAAAGAAACAAACGAATAAGAAAAATGCGTGGCACGTGCAGCCAGTAGGTATACTTGTGATTTTGAGTGGGGGATAATGAGGCACTGGGGAACATTAGTCAACATGTAGAGCATTCGAAATGAAAAGTGGAATGATTCGGGAAGCACTGACAAATATCGATCAAATTATGAAACAATCAAGTCTGCTAAAAATTGATCCAACCACAAATTCTAATCACGCTCTATTCAGAATGATTGCTCTTCGAGCCATCCGAAAGAATTCATGGCCCAATTCATTCACGCCATCTGCTATCCGTCTGAACGGGCCTGTCAGTCCAGGAGCGCAGATCGAATGGAAAATATTTTGCCTGTGGCTCTCGTGCTGTTTCGAATGAGAATCAATTTTTTACTCGTTCCGCATAGTTTGCAGCGACGAAAAATACTGAGCGTGACTTTCGTTTGAAGCAAAACACAAACAGCACTGGTAGAAAATTCACCAATCCTTTCATCAATTGAATTTTAGAATTAGATTGAGCGTAAACGTTCGAGATAATACTGATCAAAACCAAATGAGCGGTCAGACCCTACAAAGATTCCACGAATGCCACCATTGCAGTCAATTTAAATACAAACCTTTCATTCGGTCATCATGTTTTCCACGCGATTATTCAAAATTTTAGAGCCTCGGAGGGTTATGGTGTTGGTTCCTTAGTCTGAACCAATCGGAAAGTTAGAAAAATACACAAACCACGAAACTTTATAAGAAATCCGACGTATCATATAAAACATTGCTAAACTCTGCACAAATCGTCTATGATCACAATAATTCACATCATTGTTGGAATATGGCACAGAGCATTTTCCGCTTGATTACGTCCCACTACTACTATGAGGTACATCTCTCGATGATGCAGTGGTGCGCGAATTGCAGTCAAACGTATATATCTACGACCAGCTCTACCACGAGAATTCCGCGAAACAATGCAGCGGCGCGCAGCCTCGTTCTACATTCGCTTCCTCATTTCTTATTTTGCATATATTATACATCTCTCTTTATGCACTACCGGTTGAATAGCCAATCGAACATGGTATGTGGATCTTGACGTGAATGAGTATCGGAAAAGTTATGCGTCCTCATATTTCTCCATTTTTCATCGTTGGCTGGATTGGATGAGAAATTCCTCTCACATGCATGGCTTACATCGCATTTGTATGATTCAGTCACAGGATGATTGGATAGATCAATCGGACTTGGAAATATTGTTGAAATGATGAGGCTATCTATAATTTTGTAAGGCTGATGAACCATATTTAGCCAGAAAATATATAAAAATCGTGGAAACAAGATACACGCGAACCCCGTTACTCATGAGTAATGCGTTCGGCGGAAACCATTTTTTCAAAGATATTCAAGTTCTTCAGGATTAAATTCACTTAGAAACACAACAACTGGGAAAGAATATCAACTTCGCTCCATCTGCAAGTAAGATCTCTCTGAGTTTGGGTTTGCTGATTCATTCGCGTTTGAGGGGTAGGGGGTCTCAGCCCGAATTTTCAAGTTTAGTTTGAAAAACCGGGGGGGGGGGGATTGAAAATACTCGTTTAGGGATATTTTCTCGATGTAAACACGATATCATAGTCAATTTTTTTATGAAAATACTTTTGACAATTTTCATTATCTGGCTTGCCTCACCTCCAACGTATCACCAATCCGATACGATCATTTATTTAAAATCTTAGGAAGTGACCTAAAAAAATACAGATGGAAGAGTCATCGAGTTATTTAGGCCATGTACGATTGATTCAAGATCAAACTCTACAGGATTGGAAATAATGGGTTTTTGAGATATCAATTCTTTGCCATTTTCCGATTGCTTACAAAATTGCAAAAAATAGTATTTGCACCTGGCTCATGAGGTTCCCCCCTTTCGAACGATTATATCGAACTTTGCCTGCGGGCTCCTCACGCAAGCCGAAAGTCAATCGCTCAGAAATGAACTACAATTCAATAAACTCGGTGTGACATCTTATATTATTAATGGATAACTTCGATATTCGAGATTCGAGGCGTTCCGATCGAGATTTCGCGCGCCACTTACGAGTCGTCTCAATGTGTGTTGCTGTGGATTAATCATATTGTATTATTTGAATGTATTCATAGGTAGATCAATATAGTTGAAAGTATTCTTTTATACGGTCTCCATAGCCGATTTATTATATCTGTTGATTATTTCCAATTTATCGAAAGAAGAGTAATGATGAGTTTCAAGCATCTGAACTCATGCACTGTAACGTTCTGTCCAGTTCTGTCTGCTTCGTTGTCAACATTGAGCAGGTGATCGGTCGCGCCTGCGCATCATATCGGGTTTTATTACACCTGCATGTATTAATCGGATCGCGATATTCGCGATTCGCTCGCTAAATGAGTGATAGAAAAGTAGATTGCTGCTTGACCGGCAACAGGAATGTCGGATATCCCGTGTAATAATGAGGTTAATGGTAATATTTGAAGATTTATATTCTGATTTCATCTTTCTTCAACGATCGGAAAGATCTCAGGAACGTTTATTCAAATTCTCAAAATGATCCATACAAACTTAATAGTTGCATCTATACTGTTTTTTGATGGGGTAGATTAACTAGAATTTTTTTCGTTTTTGATGAATGTGTCAACATAATTCTTAAATTACATGTATAAAATTTTGTGATTGAGGTAGATCAACTAAAATTCTCTTTGTGAATGTTGAATATCCTTACATAATTTTGAAAAAAAGTTTTCAATTTGTGAATATAATTCATCGATCAAAAATTTTTCATTTGTGGACTAAAAAAAATGTCTACAGAAGCATTCAAGAAATTTTCGCTTCACAAAGGCTAATTGGCTGATATTTGTGCATATCCTTGGAAAACTTTTCCTCCTTCTCTTCTATAGCTGACTTATAGGAGAAGAAGGAGAAGGAGAGAAACATGTCTCCATCCGAAAATGAGTAAGAACCTTTGAAAATCTCAATCGAATTGGAAACCCACACATTTCACGTGAAAATTGAGATTTTCATGCGCAAGCGTTGCATGAATTCGAATCATCGATTTTGGAGTTGAGCTCAATTCTCCAGTTCTCAAAATGATGTTCCTTGATGGCCACCCTGATGATGTTTTATAAAAACTGGATAGTTTTTTGACCCCACACCATACGGGTGGTTGAACCATGCGCGCGCAGCGCGCGCACTTCGTAGATTGAATAGCTTTTTGAGATTATTCGAAAAATCCCTCAAACAGTCGTGAATTTTTGAATCAGCAATTCATAAATTTCGATTCCGAGGCGTGTTAGATGGATGAACATATAGATGAATGACATTTCCATTCCATATTTTTATACTATTTCATATTTGCTCCTTTTTGGTACCATATATACCTGCATAATTTTTTTTTTCAAACACAATAGCTTTTTCCGTATGTTCCAGAATTTCAAGCCATCGTAACCATCCGCGCGCAACGCGCGCGTCTTAGAGTTCTAGTGTACTATTATGAGTTCCTCACTTCTTTCTCTGACAAAACCGTCCACAAACTCAATATCGACTCCACAAGGCTACTTTTGATAGGTTTTTGCAAGACCTTTCGAATGCCGCAAATCACACTACCGTATTCCTAATGGGATTTGAAGATAGTACGGTAAGCGACGAGAGCGGGAGGTTCATATCCCACACAGTGCGTTAATAGTATATTACGAAACGACTTTGATTCTTTGCGCACTGCCGGAAATTTTTACACACGAGGGTAACAACTTCACGCACTGTTGAAATTTCTTTACGCACGAGCGTCAGCGAGTGCGTGAAGAATCTCAACAGTGCGTAAAGTGTTACTCGAGTGTGTAAAATTTCTGACAGTGCGTAAAGTATCGAAGTCGGTTAGTACGATATTTTTCGCAATCATGTGCGTAAAGTAACTTTTCCACGCGAGTTGAGCTTCCAGAGCCCGGAAACGTGACTTTTCACACTCGTCACGGCACGAGTGCGGTATACTTCCACCCGCGTTGTTTACATTATTTTTCGTATCCTGTGCGGAAAGCTGTCTCTTTATCTGGCGGCAAAAGGTTTATTAGGAAGAGCAAACATATCAACCCGTACCGAGAAAGCTTAGATTGGTTACATACTGGTTCTCGGAGAATGTAGTCCGCAGCTCTCGTGATGCAAAGTCTGCAAATCGGGGCTCGATCCCCCAGGTATGGCCATTCTTTCCATTAACACCAAGTTTCTGATTGAGGCTTAAGAACTCCTGGCAGTTTTGGCTATATGTTACACATAATCAAAAAAAGATGAGAAGCACTATGCTTCAAAAGTGATTAATGCGACACGGTCGGCCGGAAAGGCAGGAAAGTTAGAGGTTCAGGGAAAAAAATTTCCTGTAAAGTGTGATCTCGGGTAACTCTAAGATCATATTTCCGAAGGACATCAAAATCTTTTGTCGGTGGATTTTAATAAGAAGGCATATTTTCGATTTTTCCATTATAAATGATGGGTGAAAAATGCCTCTAACGCGGTATTTCACCTCTTTCGTGTTCTTTCCATCATAAGTCGGAAGGGATGACTTTTATTGAAAAATCTGTGGGACAGTTTTTCTATAGATTGTTCAGAGATTGAAGAAATTATTTGCTCACATAGGTATGTGAAAGAATTGGATTCAATGTGAGTAATCGAAAAAGTTCAGGAACAAGTGCAAGGAATTTACGAATAAGTTCCTGCGTTGTTTATCTTCTATCTGAGGATCTCACCGGATCTCACATCCGCTGTCCCTGATTGTTGAATAAATTTGGACATATTATGTTGTCGATTTTCAAATGATCTACAGGAAATCATTCCAAAAATTGTTCGATAAAAGCCAGCACTTCCGACTCATGATGAAAAATCCTTGAAAGAGACGAAAAACCGCTATAGAGACTCTATCATACATAATGAAAAAACCGAAAGAATGGATTCATTTCAAAATCCAGCGACGAATGATTTTGGTTCTTTTTGGAAAATGATGCTGGAGGTATGTACCTAGAATCTTTCTCCACAGGGATTCTATTGTTACCTAAATCTTCAACTTTCCCACCTTTCCGACTCAAACTTTGTCGTGCCACTTCCATTTTTTGACTTGCTGCAATATTCGCATTGCTCATTTTTTGATAGATTTCTCGCTCTCGTGAGGCTAAATGAAACAAGTATCAGGGTGAGATATTCCGATGCAAAAAAAACTAAATGTCTATAGCCTCAACAGCCATCTAATCCATCCCGGAAATATTTGAAATCCTATAGTGCATATGTGATCAATTATTGAGCGCATCAGATTGAAGTGCTCTCGGTCTGAGTATGCTATCAAGAAAGGTACTAGATAATCTGCATGCTCTAAGGATGGCAGGTGCGATTCTTTTGTGAATTGGACAGAGTGCGAGGCGTCATATAGCGGAGTGTATTCATCTCGAGAGGATAAGAGACATTTTTGAGAATAGCTGGATAATTTTTGATGACTCTGCGAACCACGCGGACCAGTGATGGGTTACTCCACATATGAGATTGAATCATTGATCGGGATTGCGAAATTTGGGTGATAATTGCGTGAGGACGAGCCACAAAGTAAGATCATAGTACGCACGCATGAATGCACACGCTTTGGTCACAGAAGGATGACACCAAAAGGATGAAGGCACGGATATAGAGTATGAAGTGAGAACTTTAGCCTCGAGCTCTAACGGCGTCCCTGTGTAGCACCGCAGCCTGATTCTGAGTGAATTTATATCTCGATCAAATTTTCGGTACGCCAACTCTCAATCGAACCTCGCTTTGAACACGGTCTGCAGGTCCTGCACGACAGGCCACTTTTGGCTGCCAGCTCGGCCTCGTCACACAAACACATGCTCTACATGAACTCTACAAAAGTGCCATTTGACCGCTATTGCTGCTACTGCTGCTGCTGTTGCTGCTGCTGTGGCTTTCGGGATGTTCCTTTGATAACACTGATCGGCTATGTAAAATAGGATGCACTGGATCTACTATAGCGTTAGAAGATATCCGGTGGCCAGCGGGAATCTGTCTGTTGTACACTCGATCGGGAATTGTGGATGCGAGCAAGCGCACGCTTTGCGTATAGAAAAGCGAATTTGATTATTTGCTTGCGGGTATCGAATTTGTGAGAAATACACGATGCAGAGATTGGAGCGGTTAGGCCTGACTTTTTGATAGTTTAGAGTGAAAACAAACAGATGAAACATTCCCTTATCAAATTACAAATTCACTGGATCACTCGAGTTTGTTCTCTTCAGTCAAAGGTTTCACAGAGACTTGTCATTTCTACGCCTGATCATAACTATCTCTTCACTTCAAGAGGAATTCTGGTTGATACAGAAAATACGAATCAATCAATATGAGATTGAGATTGTATGCTTGTAAAATTTCTGTTTCATTGCGGAATATTGTCAATTTTGTTAGATCAGTTGAATTTTTCGGCAGCATTCGGCAAATGTGAGTGCAGGCGATGCGGTCACCGTGCACCGCGACCATGAAACCTAAGAATACATCGTACAAAAAAATTTTGATGATTCGAAGTGTGAGATGAGTTGTCGAATCTTTGTTATCATCTAACTTGAATTCGTCTTCTCCTCTTTTGCCCCAAATCGCGAGAGAATTGGTGGAAAATGTGGACAACTCGCCCCCGGGAACCTCTTAATCATTCCCATTATTCTCTGATTCTTTTGCAATTTCGGCTGAACGGCGAGTGGATGAATTCAAGTTAGATGATAACAAATATTTGCCCATCCGTCGTTCAGCTCAAATCGCAAGAAAATCGCAGAAAAATAGGAATGATTTTGAGCTTGTATGGCGACCGCATCGTCTCAAGCTTATCCAATAGGGTGGACCGAAAAATATAAAAATTTTCAAATCTTCACGGTTGGGGTTAGAAAAGTCGCGTTTCCATAGGTAGATACGAGAATTCAAAAATGAAGGGAAAAATAGCTATTCTGACGCTGTTTTTCAGAGAAAAAAAACACGTCGTCCATGTCGTTCGAATCATCATGTGAAGTATTAATTTTTTATTATGTGTTCTTACCCGTAGAGAAGTTTGTTGAGAGGATGTCGGGTACCGGCATCGACGAGTTCACAAGCCATTCCATGAATTTCTGAGATATTTCAGTTCATCTAGTAGTTTGTACATTCGACAATGGTGGTACGCGAACAGGATAGGACTCCGACATCCCGTTATCTGAAATTTGAATTGCAAAATGTCGATCTTAACGGAAAGTGATATTTTTCCTATCAAAATCAAAACCCGCTCGAATTGGTATTTCACCAAGAAAAGCGTTCCAATGGTCATGGACTCTCATCGCGCTATTATTCCCCATGTATTTTGACCTCCCAAAAACGATTCTGGTGGTTCTGTGGAGCTCAGATGCTGTCGAGATCGATATTTGGGTAGGTCAAAACGAGAGAAATTCGTTAATTGCGTTGAATGCACCGGATTTGCGCTGCTCGAATTTCGATCTTGAGAGCATCTGAGCTCCACAAAACTGCCGAAATTTTTTTTAGGATGTTGAAATATGTAGGATGTGATAGTTTGATAAGAGTCCAGGCCCAGTTGAACGCATTCCATAACAAAACGCAAATTTGAACGGATCTTGATTTTTCCCGAAAAAGTGTCGTTTTTCGCTGAGATCGGAGTTTTGCGATTCAGAGAGACCCTCCACCCTTGGGACCTAAACTTACCTCGTTTTTGCTTTCTACGAGTAAGAATACATAAGGAGATATTGTTTGCACGATGACTCGGACCACACGAATGCCCTACGCTTTGTTTCTTCAATTTCGAAAATAACGTCAAAATAGCGATTTTTCCCTTTAATTTTTAGAAATCATCAGGGTTTTTCCTCGAACGCAAGATGTCAATTGCCAGCACCCAGCAAAAAAAATTTCGTATCCACGTGTAGAAACACGACTTATCGGGCCTGACCCCAATTGTAACAATTAGAAGAATTTTTTCTTTTTCGACTACAGGCGTCCCCCGGTAACCGCGGTTCCGGTAATCCCGGTTTTGCTCAACCGCGGTTTTGGAGAATGCTCTCTCATTATGGTAACCGCGGTTTGGACCTGCGATTCTTCTTCGCCATCCCAATGCTTTCCAAAGAGGTTCAGAACATCAATCGATTCGTGCCACTTCTTGGTCTAATTCGCGGGAAAATAAAATCAAAAATTTGGAACCATTGTCGATGAAAGAATCGATGTTCTGCACTGCTTATGATCTTTTGTTCAGAATCCACAACAAAAAAACCAAAACTCTTGTTCACATGCATCGGTCGTAAATGACAACATTTGAGATTGAATGTGAATAAGTACCGGAAAAGAGGGTACAAATATCGCCAACCAAAGAAACCCCTACCAAGAGACCGAGAAAATTGACGACTTTGGGAGAAGAACTCAGAATTTTGGGATCAACTTGATTTAGGCGCGAGAGTGCAGTAGTGGCACGCAAATACCGAGTTGATCAATCGACAAGGAGAAATATTCGTGACAGTGCGGGAAACAATCACGAGTAGCTGATTTCATGTGAAAATTTCCATGGTGTTGTAGATCAAGGAGATGGTGTTTTAGAAATTGCAATGAGTTGAAATTTGAATTCTTTACTGTCAGTACCCCATTTCAGACAGGAATCCACGGACGTTGGAACAGCGACCTCCTTTTTCCCATAAGCCGAATGCTTTGGTGACCGTGGTTTTGATAACCGCGGTACCTCTCCGGAACGTATGCCCCGCGGTTACCGAAGGACGCCTGTATCTAATCAGCTCACCAATCGTGACAGGATTCATTGTTGGGAGTAGGGCTCTACAAAGCGCGAACTATATTGAAAGAACAAAATCCATGTATTTCAAAGATATCCAATGAATTGAGCAGTGGGAATATTGATCAACACTCGTCGTACTGAGGAACAATTCATATTTTTTATTTATCTCTGTATTCACGACGAGTCCAACAGTGTTATGAAATTCATCGAGATCTACGATATTCAACAATTGTGAGTTGATATTGAGGACTGAGCTTGCCAAAATTTCCCTCCAAACATACACATAATACATCATAATCTGGCTGTACATGTATAATCGTAGACACAAGTTGGCGAGGATCACCGTTCCACCTCAAGAGTCAACAATTATCTTTTGGCACCGACCACCAGCTTCAACAATGCCCATGCACTTTTCCTATCGCTTTCATTCATCCAAACTTTCAATCTGCCTTTTTTGGCACTATTCCCCTCACTCATCTCTCAAACTCCTACCTCCAACACACATAAAAATCTTGCATTCCTACGTTAAATTCAAGAAATTCGCTTCACTATCTTATACCTTGAACCACCCCTTAGATCCACAGATTTGTAGAGCAATCTGCCTCGCAGTTCTTGATGATTGCAAAAGGAGGCCTTGCACTGCCATCAGTAGTACATACTATATACTACATCAGAGATGCGCACGAGGCAATCTCATCCCGACGAGCTGAGATTGCCTCCTCTTCTTTGCGACTTTCTTCTACTCTACTACTTCTAGTACTACTACTACTACTAGAACTACTGCTTTGAGGATTTATACATATATCTGGTTCTCGTAAATACATCAGCTTGTTCGTATTGCACATGACACGACGAGATATATTATCACTTTCAACGTAGCTATCTGTATTTATGCGAGCTATATTCTACGTGAATTACGACCTCTTGTATTTCAAGATTCTTTCAAAAGCTTCAATTTATGTTAGAAATCAATTTTAATTCGATCTAATTTATCTCGAATAGCATTCTCTTGTATATTGCTGCAGTAGTATCTAGTAAATGGAAAATCAAGAATTCCTGCGGTATTCCATACGATTGCGGTTGCTCAGACCTATTCTGAGTATAATTAAATTCTCCACATTCGCAATATAGGGGAGCAAATTTCGTATAGAATTTAGGTCATTTCTCATGTACAAGTGTTTCATTAAATATACCTTCCCCAAAATGTGTGAGAAATCTCATTAAAATCTGAGTATTTAAATTCAATTTCCACCGAGTCTGTGATCTCGGACGCGTATGAAATTGTACTCGTGAGTGAAATTCACTCCTTCCAAGCTTGTGAAAACGAAGAGAAAAATATCGGCGAACAGAGGCTGGAAGCAAGCTTTTCCCAAAGGACTGCATTTAACGCAAAAAGAGCGAAAGAGCTCTCTAATTCTCTGCCCGTCATTGTGCTAATGACTCTCTCTCTCCCTCAGTGATGGTGGAAAGATAGAGGTATTCTGGCGAAACCAAGGGTCAAAAGTATCACCGACCAGAGGCGAACAGTAAGTATAGTTTTCATCTGCCCACAGATATAGAGGCGCAAGAGAGCGGGAATTACGAATTTCATTCTCCATAGAAGATTATACATGGAGGGTTGGTTACTTCAAACTTGGAGGTGTGACCCGATGCGGTGGCTACTCCTGCATCAGTTTAATGGAACCAGGAATCGAATATCGCTTCCGATATCGATTAAACAATTCGTTCTCGCGGGTCGCTATAAATCTTGCGTCGGAGACATTTTACTTCAGAATTGAGTGTGCGGCTCGTAAAAGACACTGATCTTGAGCTGATGTGGATAGGTCCTACGGACAAAATTTTTCTGGTGCTTTGGGGGTATATATCTGACAAATGTCATCTGAGTTATGTCAATCTACTAATTATCAAGACTGGGATCAATCTTGTTTTCTGAATGAATGAAAATTCTTATTATAAGGAGATGTAGGTTCAACATTCCGTTCACAGATGAATTCGGATCAAAGTTGATAGCTGATCTGGAATTTGGGTAGTTTGTACTTCGGTAGAACCATTTGGGATCCTTAAAATGAGCTAAACGACAATTGGTTTCAATGCAACTCAGAGTCTAGCAATGTTATTTTGGATCGATTCCCGATATCTCCTCTCCCAATTATTTGAAACTTTTTGAGACTCTATCTTCTGACATAGCTTGGCGCTATCATAGCTCATAGACATCGAACTCACTTTAATTCAAGACTGATCAAGCTCTCATTTTCAACAAGAGAACTGCTCTATTTCAATCCCAACAAAATATTGATCCATGAGCGTAGTGGATCACGTGCTCAGTTCTGGTGATATTTTCGTCAAACCTATCGTCCCTTGTCAAAAACCGCGCTCACCATATTCTAAACTTGGATTTCCGTAAAACAATTCGAAATAAGTTTTGGAGGTCTTGCGAACAAATTCAGTGATACCGGAGAGAAATATTCTCTCAGAAACACTGACCTCATAGCACGGTGACAAACTCATTAGCGCACTAGCGAACATTGGAGAAGATGTCTTGTCCCTCCGTCTCCTAAGATGAAAAAGTGCACCCAAAATGTCATTGCATTCTGCGAGAGCGTCTGTTTGAGACAGCAATTGTAGAACGTGGCGATGAATAAATAAGAATCCAGACATGAAACAATTGTCGCTGGCGCCGACATTCGTCATAGAATAAAAACAGTTGGGAATAGAAAATCGAGTAGAGTGACAAGAACAGATGGAGGCTTTTGTTTTCCCTACGCATTTTGTATGCTCCGTCAGACACTCGACAAGTCATTCACCTGAGCATTTTCACGTCTATATGTGTGGTTGGTTTTGCCGTATTTTGGTGCACTAGTGAGACGACGAGATGTTTGTTTCATGTATGAACAACACGAAAGATTCAACAAGAACACACTATTCACTCGGGGCTTCTTGATCTCTCACCATCAAAGTCAGCCCAGCTCCATGTTTGCGGGTCGGCAGAAGTAAAATTGAGTCATGTTAGCTCAAATAAGAAATTAGTTGCATTGTAATGTATCTTTCAGCTGTATTATCTATTATTGCAAAGATTTGGTCCATTGACATGTTTGCGAAACTTACTTTGATGATGCATGAGTGAGATCGGTCCAATTTTCCATAACTCTATGGATTATGCTTTGCCTACTACTTTGTTGGATACAACTATGCAGCCGAAGAGACTTTGCAACAGTTTATTAATGCATCCAAATTGCAAGACTTGGGTTACTATATCTCGAAAATCAGTCGATTCGTCTCACCTGTGAACTTGTTCACGGACTCACGTTGAGTACTCATATCAAACATTATTTCTCATACTAATTGAGATTAAAAATGATAGTGAATATATTTTGCATCACTGAAGTTGAATGTGATCTATTTAAATGAGGCTATGACGGAAAAATGGCAATTTTGCTGTCCGTATCCGTTGATGAGAGTTACCACATACTCTCTCACACAGATACATACTAGCATACACCGACCTTCACTAACAGCAAAATCCATGTGTTCGGGAGCTTATTCGACTATTAGCGCCGCCCTGGTGGGTGTTTTTTTTCGCTATAGACTCATTAGATGCGATACACCATTGTCAGGTAATCTAACGGAAAGAGTGTAATCTCATCTGCGTTTTCAGAGTATAAGAGACTCTCTTAATTTGCTCCAAAATAATCCAGTCTTGTATCAATTTTGTCTCGCAGAAACTTAAATAGCCAATATTGAGCTAGAGAAAGTACTTCTAGAAGAACACACTCCTGCATGTTGAGTCATTCAAGTTTTTGTGCTATTGTATGAATCCATACTTGGATGAATCCTGGAGCCTGAGGATCTATCAAATGTGTAGGAAAGAGAGAAGTGAATTTGGACATGGTCGAATTTGGACAATCTTGGGCTCGATTGGGGCTGAACCTATGGGCTTCCGCCACGTAAATACATTATCAACAATTTCGAGTACAGAATGTGTGATCATTTCCTTGAAAAAGTATTTGCTACTAAAGATCTCGGAGTGATCTTTGACTCTAAATTAAAATTCGATAAACACGTAGAATACACAACAAGCAAAGCCTATCGGTTACTTGAATATATTACTAGAGTCACAACAGAGTTCAGAAATGTAGAGACTTTTAAATACTTGTATAAAGCCCTTGTTAGTCCCATTATTAATTATGCTTCACAAATCTGGTCACTACACCAAGGATATTTAATGGAAATGCTAGAGCGGGTGAATCATAGATTTCTTAGAACATTAGCTTTTAAAGTCAGTTTCTCTCGTCATCGTTTTGAGCACAATTACTCAGAGGTACCGTCTCATTTCAATGTACATACCATAAGCTCTCAGCACCTGGTAAATGACCAAGTTCTGATGTATGGCATTCTACGAAAAGAGATAAAAGTCTCAGAGTGAGATCAGAAAGTACACAATAGGGATATCAACTATGATCTCAGGAATCCAATAGATGTACGCAATATAACGGCTAGATCAAATTGGTTTTAGTACTCTGCCTTGAATAGGTGTATCAAAGCCTGGAATTCTCTTCCGAACAATGTTCAAGCCATTGAGAGCAAAATTGGTTTTAGGAGTGTTGTGATAAATAGAACATTAGCCTTCGATGATTGATTATTTACGAGTATGTATTCATTTTGTATCACGAAACATATTGAATGTTGAGCATTCATATCAAAATTTATTATGCGCCACATATGAGCTACATTGTTGTGGGCAGGATTGCCCGTACTGTTATTAATAAATAAAGAACAACCTCACAAACAATTCTTTTCATGGTGATAAGACCGATTTATACGATAGTCTAAGCTCACGCTGACACAGGGATGCTTATTGAGACAATTTCTGCACAACTGGATGGGCTTAATCGCCGTTCAAGGGTCAAAAACCCCATCATACAACAGAGATTTTTAAGCGTCGTGGGTCAAATTCGGTCGGATTAGAGGCTAGTGATCGCAAATCTGCGGAAGATAACAGGATTCCATGTTGAAACGGTCGACCGAGTGCCTGTTTGTATTTCTCGAGCACTTTTGCGAGTATTGCGGCCTGTATGCAGTTTTGCGAATTTGTCGATGTTCGGGAAGGTGAGGATGAATGGGTGAGATATTGAAGTGAGCTTATCTAATACGAAGGATGACAAGAAAAGGGAACTCTCAGGCGCTGCAGGTCGATTGTCGATCGCCGAAGACGATGTCGCATCAGTTGAGCGCCCACTTCAAGAGCGTTTGAAAATTACATTGATAAAAATGACTCGCTCGCTGAAGCTATTATGAGTAGTTCCGCGCCGAACATACCTTTGGGAAAGAGTCATGTCTCAGATTTTTCTCTTAATTCTCTCATTCCATTCCATAGTACGTAATAAGAGCTTTTCACCACCTATTTGAAATTTTGAGTTCATCGGGGAAAAATGATCTCAAATTTTGTTTTTGCGTAATAAGGCCTATTTTTGCTACTTTTCACAAAACAATTTTTCAGACTCCTAGGAATCGTCTGTTTCTCGCCGGCCGCGTCAATCCTTGCGCAGTTCATAGCATTTTCCTGGCCACTTGCCCAGTTGAGTCTCGCCTTTTGTACCATAAAATTAAAATAAAGAAAAGCCCAGCCAAAATTTGCCCGTCAGCATCTCGCGTCTCGGGTTGCCTATCGGAAGGGGGTGAAGGGCGATGGGTGACCGTATGGGTCATGGGTGGGAAGGTTGGTTGGTGAGTGGGGGTTAGTGGTCAGGTGGGTTGGTTGGTGGATGGATGGAGTGGAAATCACTAAAGTCCAAGTGAAACGTTTCACTGAATTTCAGTGGAAATTCTACTAAAAACTCAGTGAGAATTCCACTAAAAAATCAGTGAAAATTTCACTAGGAATCAGTGGAAATTTCACTAATATTTTAGTGAAAATCGCTTGGATTTTAGTGGAAGTTCTACTGAGATTTCAATGAAAATCGTTGAAAATCGTTGAAAATCGTTGAAAATCGTTCAAGTTTCAGCGAAACTTTCACTGAAATTCCCGTGGAAATTTTTAGAGTTTCAGTGAAACTACATTTCCAGTGAAATTCCTGTGGAAATTTGTAGAGTTTCAGTGGAACTTCCAATGAAATTTCAGTGAAAATTGATCAAGTTTCGACCGTCTATTAGATTCGAATAGTTGTCTATTTCAGTATAATTGCATCATCGGATGTAAATAACTATTTCGAAATCAGTGTATTGATTGAATCAAACGAGATGGGCAATAAGGGTATACATGGTATTCATTGCTGAAGAGAGAAATATCCTTCGTGATTAGTTTTTCATCTAGGTACGAATCATGAGTGGAATAAGATTCATAAGGCGAATAATCGTAGAATTCGTAATATCCTTCCAACAAATTAAATTAATTAAGCGAAATTTCCAGATTCTTACTGGAGATTCAGGAACCTCACCATGCGCAACATTACACCAACTCAATAGTTCTCAATCACAGTTACTAGGTTACATCAAGGAAATTATTTTTTCCGAATACACTGTATTATGAAATCTCAATGTTACATTGTTGAACTACAGAAGCATTTCAGGGGCTCATACCATATCAGAGACACTTCCAAGCCGGACGAGCGTTAGCGAGGTAGGCAATAACGCTAGTATCGAATGAGAAAGTTGAGGGAAAAATCTGAGGCATGACTCTTTTCCGTAGGTCTATTTCGCGCAAAACTACTCTTCTGGGAGAATGTAAACTTCGTGGCGGGGTGTACTTCTTGATTTTGAGTTACTACCATGAGTTCCGATGAGCAAATATAACTTGGATATGTGAAGCATCTTTCTATACGGCTGGTTGTCTTAATTTGCCCCAAAATTTGTCTTAAGTTATGCCCTCAAGAGCGGGAAGAATCAGGACACGTTTTCATTCATAATCTACAAAGAGAGTATGAATGTCGAGATCTAAAGGTCTGTAAATGTCCAAACAATCCATTCATTAGTTGTACTTGATGGCCCCTCAGCGAGATTAGCCCCAAGTATCGCCAGATAGCTCCACTGCAAAACTTGTCCTCATTCACCCTACTTTGCCCTACGTGTAAGGTCGTGTCCTTCAATGCTGAAGGATTTTTCTCCTGAATTCTTTTCGCTCATCACAACAAAATTGCTCACTATAAGTGCTACTCAGCATCTGGAAATGAATGAAAATTTTCATGGAGTAGTGATGTTTTCTATCATCGAATCATTTGTATGCCTTCAAAAACGGGCAAATTAGTTTAAGCTGTACCAAAGTTCCACCCAAACTATCAAACGCACACCCAGCAGTTCCATACAAATATCTCCAATTCTTCTTTGATACCTATACTCACATACAAAGGAGAAGTGCAAACGCGAATTCTTTCATACAATTTGATTCCCTTGAGAGATGTCGTTTTTTGCCCCAGATAAGTATAGATTCATCGTTCGTGAGTGATCTCTCGTCTCCTCCTATCTATCATCCACTCAGCAAGCTCGAAAAATCGTGCTGCCACTCTCAGCTGCCGAACTGAGATCTTTACATTTCTACCACTGCTATATGAATGATTTGAATAGTGGAAAATGAATCGAAACGACAACGCCAACGACGACGACGACGACGACGACGACGACGAGGTATAAAGACAATACCATCTTTCGTACAATAGCTAACCGCAATCCCCGGGAGATCGATATATTCTTCACTATTATACGAGGGCAAACAATCGTGCTGAGCTCGTCGATGTGCATCGAGCAAAAATACGGTACTGAAAAAGTACATTCAACTACGGTGAGAGTTGGGCCATGATACATAAAGTATGAATGGATCGTTGGTTGGTTGGTTAGTTGGTTCATTGGTTGGTTGCTCTATATTCTTAGCGGATCGAACGAGGTGAGCAATTAATAGGAGCTGCGATGAGACGAGACGGATAGGCGTGAGAACCTATATAACGTGTCGATAGATTTTCACCTTATATGGCGTGCACGCGATGAGACCCGAGGGAGAAAATGGATTATCTACTATGATAGTGTGGTAAAAGAGGGACTGCTCGCGTGACCGAGCTATATATTCTATGTTCTTGCTAGCTTGTGCTTAGGAGATGCTGATACTTTTCATCGCCTTTGAGACTCCTGAGCTGTGAAGAATCGATCATTTTCAAGTTCTATAGAAAGGGTCGTTTTTCCGGGGTACGAGCTGCAGTCCTTCAAATCTAAATGATAATTCGAGACCGCGTGAGAGAATATTACAATATAAATTGTTTTTTTTTTCATTTTCGTGAGAAGGAAGGGGGTGCACTGAGAAAAAAATATTGCCGTCAGCCCAATACGATTGTATTGTTACGTGGTATTGCCATCAGACCAATACTGGATTGTCACCACAGCAAAGTGATTTTGTTATTGCACGCGAATAACCTAAAAATCTTTCGATTATATTTGTCCCTTTACCGGTACCATTCTGTGCAAAAAATTGGTAGCTTTTGTGGCAAAATAGCCGTAAGGTGACTGTGAATCCATCAAGTACCAGAGCATTTGAAATATATAGGGCACGTTTATTCATTCTGGCAGGAATACCAGACTGCCAAACCGATCTGATGGATCGGGTTGATGACAAAATCGGTATTGCTCTCCTGGCTATACCACTTTTTGATCGTACGACAAAATGCAAGACCGAACGACAAAAATTTTTTTCTCAATGTGGGCTTTGAAAGTCAGGAATTTGGTATATTTAGGAGTTTTCCACATGCTTCTAAGCCGTGAGATGCACCAAATGCTTTTTTCTAGACATTTGCTATCTGTGGAGGGCTGGATGAAAAGTGAACAACTATTTTGTGCCCAGACTTATAGAAACCCTCTCGCAGTGAGTGTAAAATGAACAGCAAATGTCTTTCTCAACTGGATCACTCTACGCTTTCTCAAATATATCTCGTAGGGTTTAATAACGCAGGTCCTCAAAAAAAAACAAAAGTTTTCTCATCAGAAAAAATGGTAGCCATTTCTGATGTACTTCGAGCCGCTGTACCCAAATCCAAATTCAGAACAGCACACAGATAATCGATTCTACATAAGCTTGATAATGCTTACACAGTTTCCTCTCCATATTGACGTTAGTAGCGTAATGAGTATGTAAACAACCATATGACCACCACGTCACTCCTTCCTCTGTCAGGTTTTGACTTGACGTGATGTGGGCCGTACCTGCCTACCATCGATTCTGTGCAATGTGATTTACATAGTTTCAGACGTATTACTAATTTCATCTCCATCCGAATTTTTATGTGATACTTGTATGAAAAATGTGTACTCATAAATGTATGTGAATTTTTTCAAAACCCAGTGACCATCTGCCTGGAGAGATCGGCACATCTGTCCGACGAAACGTTGCTAAATAAATTAGCAGGTCCGAGGAGAACTTCAACACCATCTACTTCTCACTTTGTCCTACTAGATATGTCGGAGAATCCAAAATTCATATATTCAGGGCATGGGGACGCTCGGGACGATCAACATAAGATACATATAGCATCCTAAAAGATATGTCTTCGACGTAAAATTTGACGCATAATTCGACTCCATGCTAAGTTTTGACTTATTTAGTCACCAACTGGGCCCAGGATGAAAATACTTCGCCTAAGGAATTCTAGTGAATTCAGGGATTCTTCTAGCTTCCTAGGGGGTACAAAAATTTTGGAAAAAATACATGTCTCGTGGAAAATTTTATGGAATGAACGATGCTACCCTTAGTTTTGCTATAGAAGGCCTCTACCCTCCTTTGAAACACGATAACTGATACCTAGATATTTTTTAACCCAATGGCCATAACTCGAAAACAGCCAAATTCCGAATTTGTATTCAGCAGGACAAAAGACGTCAGATATAACTTCCACTTTTTCTGGTCAGGAAACTTTTATTTTTTCGTGAGCCTGTGTAATTATCACTCAATACTTTGGGAAATCCTCTAGGGTACACCTAGAATTCATCAATGATGAGATTTTTCGGAAAAAAAGTATAACGGTATCACCAACCCCCTTACTTATTTTGTTCACCCAAGTGGAATTGCTCGATTTCCCATGTTTGTGACAAGTTTTGATTAGCACATGATGGGAAGTAAAGAAAGAAATACAGTGAAACCTCTATAAGGCGGACACCTTCGGTCGCAAAAAATGTGTCTGACTAATAGAGGTGTCTGCTTCATAGAGAGGCTACCTGAAAATGTCGAGTCGGTTATCCAATGATTCTATGAAGATGAATGGTGTCAATTGGATCAAAATTGATTTCAAATGATTGAGATCAAGTCAACGATTGAAATCCCCCTGAACAAGAATGAAATCGTTATTGTTGCTCTCTGCAGCATGACCGGTGCGTTATACTAAATACTCATATCAGAATCAAGCCATCACCTGTCCGGCTAATAGAGGTGCTTATACATGTGCTCTTATCGGCGAATGTGATCGAAAATTTTGTCCGCGTCCGGGTTATGGAGTGTCCGCTTTAAAGAGAGTCGCAGGCGAAGTGTCCACGATATGGAGGCATCCGCGTTTTAGAGGTGTCCGAATAGAGAAGTTTCACTGTAGTTGAATTTCTGACGATCCAGGAGTAAGTTACTACGGAAATGGGGTATCTATAAACTTGTGTCCAGGAAAAAAAATTGAGAATAATAAAGCTATTCATCCTTTCATTTCGCTGATATTTTTTCTTCATTACAGAAAACTTTCCTAAAACGGGGAAGTGAGGCCTGCAGTCAACATGTTGAATCACAGTAATTTTTGATCTAAGCGATCCTTACGATTATATTATCTGTAAATTCTGACATTTTTCCTGAGATTCTCTATCATCCTCTTGAATTTGTACTTACATCAAATGAAGGCAAGTTGGGGATGAAAAACATGATCAGTTCATATGCAAAAGGCTCATCAGAATTTTATTGTTGCCACTCAAATTTCGAAAATACAAAATGACTAAAAGAGAGCGGAAGATTATTAGTTTTTTCTATTCCCTACTACCCAAACGAAATGGATAATAAATTAGCTTAAAAAGATGAAATATCAGCTCGATTCTCGGGTGCGAGACTCTCTCACGCGCGGATAATTCCATAACACTCAGCTGCCGGGGCGTGCGAGTATTATAACTGGATATATCAGCATTAAGAAGTAATGGGAGCACGTCCCGGTGGCAATGCGTTGCTTCCGTACACTACATATATCTATATATCCACACGCCTTGCTAATCGTGAAAGTGCAGTCGTGGTGACGATTGCTGCACGGTAGCGACACCAGAATTTTCACAAAATTTTTTGCAGCGCCAGCGATATATTGTGCCAGTTGCGATATTCTGTATTCCACAAGACGCCTGCCGTATCCATCGTCGATAAGCGCAAAAACCACTGCACACCTCATTCTGCAGTAGCAATATACCTGCACAATTGCAGTGCACCTTGCACGACTACTAACGGTTCTGCAGCTTTGCGCTATACTGCAGCGGAATGCAGCTTATCGACGGTTGGATGAGCTTTAAATTGTGCGCAAGAGCTTGCGCGAGTTGTCGACAATGAGAGCTGATTTCTGCAAGCTCGCTGCAGGCGGCGCTAGCGTTCCGGTAAGGGTGCCCCTACTCACACAGACGCGCGAGGCCATGTATTCGTATATCCGTGCAAAAGTACGTGAGATATCCCCACCCGCTCCGCGAGTGAGAGTTAGCTATATATACTTCCGCAAGTTTGTCACGACGAGCGACGGGCGGGGGATATCTCACGTACTTTCACACGGATTCACAAATACATGGCTTCGCGCGTCTGTGTGCATAGGGGCACCCTTATCGGAACGCTAGCGCCGCCTGCAGCGAGCTTGTAGGAATCAGCTCTCATATTTGTGCGCTAGCAAGCGCGTGAACACTGCTGTGCTTTGATCGTTATGGATTTTGATAGTTTGAGAATTTGAGGATTGTGAAAGTAGGAATTTATCATCGGTGCTAGTCTTTTCGAATTTTTCGTACTTTTTTTTGCATTTCTTGTTTTCGGGTCAAATTAGAGACAGGTCTTTTTTGACTCTTTGGGGTCACCCACGTGTATCCCGTACATTGCTTCCACGTCACGTATCAATTCCTGAAAAGAAAAGTTGGCTTCAGTTAAGTCACTGTTCAAGTTGTGGAATTTGAGGTTTTCAGAAGATAGTTTTTCGTGGCAAGGTTTCACTCAATTTTCTAATATGGCTATTCACATACGTAGGAATTTGTATCTTGATGATATTTTCAATTACACTTACGACAATGTTTGTCTTGTTCGAACAGCCCACTTCTCGTTTATCGATAGCTGCAAAGCGTAAGATCTTTAAAGCTTTCATGAACAGTTGAAGCGCTAAATCTTTTCCGCGACAAAATGAGAATAACAGGAAAGTCTTCCTCGCGCTGTCGAGTGGGCAAATCATGCAGCCAGTTTTTGCCTGTTACAGAATTGATACTCTTATTTGGACTCATAACTGGTTCTTTCGTGCCTGGCAAGTTCATGGTTGTAATTTTCAAAGTTCATGTAAGTTTACAAACCTTGGAATTGTAAGCAATATTATGTTTCTTGAAAAGATTTAGAAGAAAATCTCCGTGAACACAGTTTGACAGTCCTTCGATATGAAGTTTTCCACTGCAGACAACGTAACGATCATGTTGATCTTGGATTGAGATTCTTCGATTCTTTTCTTCGCATTCTGACGAGGTTGGGATTCCACTAAAACTAAATTTGAACATGATTTCTTAGTTTCATCTTCGTAAATTGGCATTAAATTGGAATTTTAGCGAAGATGAACGCACCTGTCTGAATGAGGCGTATCCAAACAAAATCTTTTCCAATCATCAAATGAGAGCAAATCAGTATAGTATGGGTCAATATCCACGACCCAGTAGTTCAATTCCTGCAAAACAAAAATTGTATGAGCTTTTCATGTTTTAATAAAATTCGAATAGTTGGTGTTCACAAATTGGAGGAACAATCATAGTGATTATTTTTATGATTCAATATAATCCATGAATTGCAATGAAATATCTCAAAAATAGTATTGCGTGATGAAGAATACCGTTTCCGGGACGCCAGAAAAACCAAAGTTCTCCAAAACAGAAGCTGATGTCACAAATATTTTGGAACTACTCATACTCAAAATTCACTGGTGATTTACTTGAGGTCTATCTATATAGAGATACAAATCTTATGCCTTGGCTGAAAAAAACAGCATTGTACTTCAAACGATCCGCATTTCATTGCAAACAGCGCAAATCGTAGGAGACTCTTCACAAGATCAATACTCCAATCCAAAGAAATCTGAGGAATGAACTTCGCAAATTCTTTCGAAACTTACTTCACCATGATGAACAGAGCAGACTTAAAACATCCAAGAACCTTTCAGAGTAATATCCGATCGAACGAAGATATTGTCTGTTCATCAAAAGTGACTCATTGTCAGTCCACTCAGAAGCGCGGTCAATCCAAGCTGAGCTTTCTCAGAATAATTTCATTTCATATCATAATAATCAATAAGTATGACGTACCCCAGCTTGTTCAAAAACCACAACGTCAGCTCCAAAAAATCCGACATACTGCTCATCGAGAAGTGCATCGCCGAGAGCTCGGGTAAGTTCCTGGAGGATCGATCCCGGAAGAGTTGTCTGTGGTATAACGTATCCCAGATCTGGACCATCGTTAGTCCTCAGAACATCAGCTGCACTTCGAAGGTAAGCCCGGGCCGTGTCATGCTCGATAAAACATCCTAAACTGACGGTGCGACAATCGCCCGGGGCCACTGCCATTACAACACCGCCTGTGTCAACACCAACAAAGTCTCGATACAACGTGAGGCCGAGGAATTTTCATCACTACCGCATGAGTTTGTGATTTTACCAGTGGCATGTGGATGTTTTGGACGAAGCCTCAAGGGTCTTATAGTGCTTGCTAAGTCTTTTTGTAAGAAAATTCACGGTGATTGATGACCTGATGCAGATCGAATGATGAACATTCTCAAACTTTTTGTGTTTCTAGTTATCAGACTTTTTGAGCTAGTTTTGAAGTTACAGTTTGCTTAGTGGGATTGTCATATGATAACGATGCATTAGTTTCAGATTCTTTAGAATCTTATGATGCTCCATGTGAATGTGACTATTGAGACGAAGAATGTCTTTCAAGAGAGCCAATATATTAATTTGGAAAGGAGGGAATCAATTTTTTGTCAGGGACTTTATTTGAAGTTGGAAAAATCATTCCAATTGCATGTTCCGCGGAAATGAGGTCAGATAAACCATGACAAACTTTTTAGAATTCCCGTGAGCAAGAAAGTCATGATTGCTCATATTGATCAAGTACTGAATTCATTAAGAAAAATCATTACAATATCTGTAATCAAAATAATACTTTTGATCTTCCTTTAGAGTGACCTAGAACTCATCATATTAAGTCGATAGCTGACCGATCAGGACCAATATGCGATTTTTTGTTATGGCATCATATACAGAACTCAGATTATCACGTACTTTATCATTTCCTGCTTTGAAGGAACCATACCTAAATTATCATGGAGAATTTATATAGTTGCACCTTCAAAGATGGCAGACTGCACATCTTTGTTGTTAATATGATGTCGAATATTATCTTCATTCTCTAGCTCACATCGAAAGAAGCTGACGTAATTCCGAGGCAGCACGGATACGATCCTGCCGGAATGGTTTGAGGCCAACATTTTCAATCGTCTCTATCAAAGAATATCTCGGATACGGTCACTGCTGAACTTTCCGCCTCATCTGCTGGTTCAGATGTGACTATTTTTATCACAACTACCTCTATCGTTATCAACAAAAAAGCAATTACTAAAGTCGATAAGTCGTTTGTCTGATTGTTGGATTCACTTTTTTCACTATCGATCGAATGCGAGTCAAGTTTCAACAAGCCTAATAATCCCATTCTTGCGGGCACTTAGTTCCTGATTCGCGGTTGATATATTCGAATCACACGAACCGGTAAGATTCAAGAAAATCCATCACTGACACTAATCCGTCCCCTCATTCTTCATTCAGTTTTCATTTCACACTTGAAGTGCTCAAAAAATGAAAGCATCGACAATAAACATCAATAAGACGAAGCATCTGAGTTCAAAATCCGTTTTACATCCGGAAAATTGGTCAACATGAGGTTAACTCAAACACCACGGTCCAAATATTCATCTAATTATCAACGACTCAGACCGGAAGGATCACCGTGTCATATTTATATTATGATAACAAAGAAATTATGCAACAACATCATTGCACCAAGTGTGACAAATATCAAACCCGTTATGATACTCGTAACGGTAGAAAAATTCGTCTCTTCCTGGTTGTAAACGCAAAGAGCCATCCTGAAAAGTCGTGTGAGCGAACGAAGCGTGGATGAAAAAAGATAATCAGAACATACAAAAGCTTCCAGAAAAGCCTGATCAGCTTGTATTCGGAAACCATCTAATGCATTATTTTTAACGAGTGAACAACACTTTACTGTACTCTAACCCTGCTAAAGACTCTAGGAGTCCAGGACTTATGAAGCCAATTCCTAGTCCTAAGTGGGCGAAGTGTTTCTGAATAGCTCAGAGTACAGTTGTATCATGTAGTCCATTACAAGGATATTATGTGTATCTCGGTGTATATCAATGAGTGCTATTGAGTTGCACTTTTGCTACCCTCATCGAGAAGAGTAACACTATACAACATAATTCTAGGATCAGAATCGGCTCATCTAGAAAACATAGTTTTCTCGTGAAATATTCGAGTTGAATTTGAGTCCGTAGTCCA
Organism: Eretmocerus hayati; assembly: GCA_029851415.1. Lineage (NCBI taxonomy): Eukaryota > Metazoa > Arthropoda > Insecta > Hymenoptera > Aphelinidae > Eretmocerus > Eretmocerus hayati. The sequence goes on along the minus strand of CM056743.1, from coordinate 39,340,051 downwards.
TCTCCCCGACCTCATGCATATCAAGATTTTTCTAAATCGACAAAAACTAATTTTCGAGCTAATTTCTACTAGCAAAGTTCTCTACGTTCTTGGCGATCTTTCAAATTTGTAACTATTAAAGGGTGACTCTCATTATTGTCAAAAAATCATTTGCGGAAACTGCATTTCTTTGATATGTCAAATCTTTGAGTTCGATTTCGATAGTTGCATGATACAAAATTTCATCTGGGATTGGATGTGAATCGTACATTTGAATTACTACCCGCAAAGTATGTCTAGTTTTGGATTCATGGAGACGGTTGTTTCATCTCTATTAGACGATCCCGTTACCTTCAAATGGTTAGACCAGGGTTCGACTCTTTCATACCTCGGATAGCCGTAACAGATTGACTCGATGAATCTAATTACCTAATCCCATATGCTGTCTGAGGGTTTTCGAGCAGACTATCAGCTCTGATCCACAATAGTTTGAGTCCAATTATCTCAAATTAGAGATAATCATTAGGTATGGTGAAGCTTTTTTCATAGCTCTAACCTACAAATTACACGTTTGAACGCAATCTTAGGGTCCTCGCAATGAAAAAATACATCAGCATTTCGCTCGCAAGCCCATTTCGGGTACTGCATTTTTGCTCCGCTCGATAGACGAACTGTCCTAGTGCCCAAAATGGGCTCACGAGGAGAGTCCGGAGTCTCCGGGTCCTGAAATCTCGCCAAAATTTTTTCACAGTTTTGTACCACCTAGAATATGAAGAATCTAAAGCAACTCTGTCAAATGGGCCATCTGTTCTGAGCTACAGCCAGAAATGTCAACATTGCTAGTATATCTATATAAATATCCTTTTTTAACATGAGCCTATACGGGCAATGCTAATATCATAGGCTGTAGCTCTGAACGGGAGGCCCATTTGACAGAGTTGCTTTGGGTTCTTCATATTCTAGGTGGCACGAAACTGTAAAAAAATTTTGGTGAGATTTCAGGACCCGGAGACTCCGAACTCTCCTTGTCAGTACGGAATCATAATATTGAATATAGTGAATAATTGGATGAATTTGCAGATAGCAACTCAAAGTCACGGGTTACTTTTCATTTCAGACGCGATTTTTTCATCACTTTACAAAATATCACGATGGGCTGATGTGGGTGAAAATACGGAAGCATTACTTTCTTCTGAATGATTTTCTGAAAATGACGATGAAGATCTATCATGATCATCACATGATCATCAATTCGAAAAATTGACAAAAAATGCAAAATTTTTTTATTTCGACGGATTCAATTTTGCCGGCGAATTTCTTGACGAGGCGGGGAAAATGTTATACGGATGCAATTTTTACGTTAAATAATACACGAAGAAATCATTTATTTCCGAACCGATGAATTCAGCTCAAAATTCCGTTTCTTAAGTATATAGTCCAGACATGCGATTTTTTGTGGTACAGTTGACGACGTAATTCTGAACTGATTCAGTAGCGATACTTTTTTTATATACAAATGACGTTATTTTTGGTTCAATAGGAAATATCATTTGCTATAGATCACGGTGTTCCGGAAGCTAAAAAAAGTTTGTCCCAAATGACCACAAAAACTAGAAACGGGGATGTCTTCGGAACACCAAATAGTGATAAAATTTCATCGAATAAAAATCGGAGCTGATCCTTTTTGCAAGTAATTCGAGAAATAAGATGCAGGCTGAGTGGTTTTTCATTTGTCCATTCTGCGGTTATGTTGAGGGAAATTTGGCGACAGGGGCAAAACGAAGGGCCGTTTTCATCACATTTTCTACACTCCTATTTGAATTGAAGTGCATTTTCGAGTGAAATTATTATGGATTGGATATTTTTACGAGGAATCAAGGTAAGGATGGAGAAGACAGAAATATGAGTAATTGAGAATCGAAGTTCGAATTTATTATAAATTCATACTCAGTTTCAACAAATCGAAAATCAAAATACGGTTTTTGGCACAGAGTTTGGGAGCTCCTCATAATCTCATTGTGAGGAAATTAGAGAAAATATCGAGAAAATGAGATCAGATATGGAGTGAGGAGAATTCCACAACTGCTTCCCTCAATTTTTGTGGGTATGAATCAAGATGTGGGTTGACTTTTCTTCTCTCCCAGAATCTGAGAAATTCCCGATGAGCAGACTCACCCGCTTGCTCGGACCATAGCCCTAAGCCATCGTTTCCGTCCAGTAGTTGCAAGGATTGCGTGAGATGACAGAGAAGCACATGAAGTTTCAAAGTCTTGGAGATTTTCAAAGTATCGAGATCCTTGTACAGCTTGACCACTAGTTCATCAATGTATTTGATTGGTTTTTGTCTCTTGAGTGAAAAACACGATGCTACGATTGTATCCATCGTTTTGAATGCAGAAACATAGGATTTCATTGTTTCCAGACTGGTATCCCCGCGAACTTCTCTGTCGAGAAGTGGATCAGTCTTTTTTAACAAAGTCCGGCACGCATTCCCTTCAAACATCTCTCCATGATAATTTCGAGAAATCAGATTCAACTTTCTGGGCCATCGAAGAGCTTGCTCCCGTCCAAGAATATGCACTAAACTATTCCAGAATATATGATTAACAAATCCTTGAAGAATGTGCAGTTCAGGGATGATACACTTCTCGATAATCAACATCTCATTTTTCTCGTTGAAAAGGGGCTTGTTGATAGTGCTCTTGCTATTCCTTGCAAATTTTTTATTCCCACCAAGAGCTACAAATTTATCGTGGTCATCTCTCAGATCACCAAACGACTTCAATTTGAATTTCTGCACTTTTTTGGTTGCTTCACTCGACTCACACCTGAGATCTTTGATACAAATATCGCAGTATGGGCAAAGATACATTGATGTGGCTGTTTGTTGTCCATTGATTATGAGAAATAACTTGAAATCAGAAACGAATTTGAAGTTGACTTCATTCAATCCTATAAGATCGAAAACCTGCCTCACATTTTCATAAGTCTCCTTTATATCAGGGACTACGCATAAGATTATCAATTTTTTCACACTAGTCTTGGAGTACTGAGCAAGCAGCTTGTTTGAATCTACGTTTTGCTCCTTGGAAGGGTTACTATAGTCCGTTCCCGCAGACTTCTTTGCTTCCACAGTCGAGAAACAAACCTTGAAAAATCCTTGTCCTCCGTCCACTACAACTTTGATCGAGTCTTCAAGACAACCGCGTTTATTCTTCACGACATCGATGATTTCTCGAGTATTAGCCCGTATCACGGGCCTTTTTTCTTTGGCATCAGGATTCTTCGTATCAAAATCTAAGAAACTAATTTTATATAAGTGTTGAAGTTCCTTGGTCCTATCACTGACATGACGCGAATAGTGAGCTGGGATTGAATTTCTGCCAATAGATTGACGAACAAGTGAAGATAATTTCTTCATCTGACGAACTGAAGCACTCGTATTGGTGTGGTAAGCATCCAAATTTTCCATAGGGATTGAAACTTCGTTTTTTTTCTCTTTGAAAAATATGCGTTTAGGTCTCCCTTTCGATCTCAAGGTACATGAATCCGTACCCTCAGTTTTGGCTTTTTTGCGAATGATTGTCGATGCGACAATCTCTTTTTGTTCATCTGGTAATTCGTCTAATTCATCCACCATTTGCTTACGTTTATGCGTAGACGCTCGACTTTTGCGCGTACTGCAGGGATGTGGCTTACCTTTATGAATCTCACTGCCACATTTTGGACACTTTTTTATCCACTTCAACTCACTCTTTCCACTATCACCTCCATCAGGTCGCCGTAGTACTTTTATTTTCGAATGACAAGAACCATATAACCCATTGTTAACTGTTATCTCATTGTCCAAGGCTCTTTTTGCACCCGGTGCTTTGTTGACAACGTTATGACTCTTAGATCTGGCCGTCAAGCATATGTAACAGTTACAAATACACGTATCACCAATAGACGTTTCTGACTTTCTTGTAACCTTTGGCAGTAAAATTTGACTGTATTCGGGAATCTTCTGCAAGGGTCTTTTTGTGATATTTTTCGAATGTTCTGACAAAGACAAACGACACGTTGTGCAGATACTTGTAGGATATCTGCTGTCACTCAAGTTATAACTTGTATCAACGAATTTCTTGATTAGTTCTTCATAGCGCCCATTGATACGGCAAGCTTTCAAATTTTTCCGATCCACAATTATCTTTTTCCCGCACGGACCACACACTTTGGCTCTGTTCTCTTCATGATTACACGATTTATTTGGATGCGTCGGCATACTATCTTCAAGAATTCAACCTTTAAAAGATATCGGGAGACCTCATGCGAAAGAGAAACGGCACATGATTACCATCCATATATTGTTTCTATATATAGAGAGAGAGACCGTTCTTTCCGAACTCGCGGATTTTGAGCGACTGATAAGGAGGCCCACCTGACGATTGTTGAGAACGTGAAAAGCTCAACGCAAGTTCTGGTCAACACTAGAGTATTGGCATTGTAAACATGAATACAAGCATAGCGCTTAGAGCGCTCGCGAAAGCTCGCGTCACAACATTGAGGATACCGCATCCGCGGCTGCGTGTCTTTCCATCTATTCAGCACGTTCACTAAGAACTATGTTATTTGCGAGAATAGTAACGTCCAAATGTCTTGATTCCGCGCCCATTCAGTAGAGAGAGAAAATTTCATGATGATCATACTTTACGTTTTGCGAGGCATCACTGTACAATTCATCTTGATTAAGATTACAGTCAGTAAAATTTTTTTCATGCTCAAAGGTGCTTGATCAACTTGAGAGATATAAAATAATCGTTTTTGCGCCTGAAATCATGTGAGAATCATTTCACTTTTAATACTATAGCTAAATCCGGTCCAACGATCGACTGCAAGATACACATTATCAACATCCTAGGGTCGGCATCTTATTTCTCGAATTACTTGCGAAAAGGATCAGCTCCGATTTTGGTTCGATGAAATTTTATCACTATTTGGTGTTCCGAAGACATCCCCGTTTCTAGTTTTTGTGGTCATTTGGGACAAACTTTTTTTAGCTTCCGGAACACCGTGAGATGTAGTTAGACTATACTGCTTATCTAAGAATATTCAATGGATCAGTAGTGCTCTCGAGATAGTTTCGAGCGCCAAGAAACTAAAGCTGCCATTATTCCAACCATTATTCATGAAGTATAAGTAAAACTTGATAATTTGTATTATGCCGTGCGTAGGGAAGCTACAATATTAACGATTTGAGTGGAAGACGACGATGGCATAGCATTCACTCAGATACAAAAGTGCTGAGAATACCGATGAAATTTTGCATTATTTTCAAGATTGAAAACTCATCCTGAGTATTTCATCGCTCCACGAGCTTTTTCGTTATAGTCTTCAAATCAAGCTCCAAATGCAATTTATAGTGCACTCCAATCCTTATCAAACACCAATATTTGTATGATACATGGAAGACAACTTCCCCTGACGCCTCAATAATTTTTTCTTTTAGGGAATAAGGTAAGTATACCCAGCATGCCCCCTGTACCTGGCCTGCCCCCATTTACAGATCTCAAAACTGGGCACCCGTTGACGTTCGTGCAATTTTTTTTAAATATGAGGGAACTGATCATCTGGACCAACCCCGGATGGTTTCTGCACCATCCAGGAAACATGAAGTGATATTTTATATTGCGTTTAGTAAAATCAATACCAAACATTTTTGGTTCGACCAATCTTGACGCACTTAAACGCATTCGGTTTCTTCCATTAAGACCTTGAAAATTCGTCTTTGAAAATTGCAAAACTTGAATTTGGAGCGATCTTACGAGCAAAACACGGATATCATTTGCAAGAATGGAGGCCAAAATTGGTATATATGGAACATGCTCCTGAACTGCTATTTCAAAAGGGTGTGCAGTATCACTTTTTTCACCACTTAGAACGTGCCCATGGCGTCAAAATTGATCGGAATTGGTGTTCGGAAACGGTAGAAGGCTTCAAACATGGTTGCACGTCGGTGAAAACGATTCTATGCTCTTTATCGCTCATTTACATAGGTTTCTCTGGGAAAATTAAAACAGCTTGACTGGAGTTGATCGAAATGAGACGAACTTCACCTCATTTTGAAGGTCTTGAATCAAGCTTCAGAACGAGCTGAAGAATATTGAAAAATGTTGAGGTAGACCCGAATTGTCGATGAAAAGGCTTAATTGGGGGGGGGGGGGGTAAGCTGGGCACACCACTTCGCAAACATGCAAAAAAATCACTTCTTGTGGAGGTCGTGATAGCTCGGCTCTCGTTGGTTGAAATCGAACTTACCTCGACTCGCTCCAAAGTTCCTCAAACAAACTTTGAAATGCGATGAAGTACGTTGAAAAATATCGAAGTAGGCCAAAACTATTGGCCAAACGGCGTGGCTTAAGGCGGGAGGTGCATGTTGGGTGCACTTACCTCGTATATGTTCAATCTGTAGTGATCTACTCACCATGATGTTCTAATTCTGCCAAGAACTCCTTAGCATTTTCGTAGGCTCCCTTTGTCACTTGCAAATTTTGCGGTAAAAATACGTCCAGGTATTGTATAAGTGCGTCCTGTGTGAGAACATTGATAATAATCATTAGACCTCCAATGGGATGAAGCGTCTTCAAATTTTATAAACATATCCAGCAGTGGATTGGGGAATAATTGAGATCAACAGTACTACGAGAGCCAAAGTTGTGCTACTCGCATGCAATGATTCTTTCCGTGATGATTGCGTGGATGACTGATTAAACCGCTCCTATTTGAATATGAGCCACTTCCATAATATTATTCCACCATATAGACAAAATTCGACGAGAGCACTCTCATTATATGCATTTTTCGAACCATGATTCAAAATATCTCATAACACACACACCTTGGACAAACAAGAACAGCAACGATCAAGGCAGATGAGAGCACTTTGGTTTCCGCAAAATCCGCAGTTGACCTTGACCAGCCACTTGCAAAGCCATCTCTGAGACATCATTTCGGCCAGTCGCTCGCATAACTGCACAAGCAAATAAATGATAAAAACAGTTCTCCAGCAGAGTCCCTCACAGTGGAGATTAAACCTGGCATCGATATAATTTTACCTCACTGAAGTCACGCACACCGGCAAATGGTGGGTGCTGGATATTGGAATCTGCCAGTAACTTCATCACGTAGTGCTTGTCAAGCAGACGCCGTTGGAACTTCAAGCAGGGGCCTGAAATCGAAAATACGAAAAAAGAACGTGGGTCAAGTACGGATCGATTTTTGTCAGGGGAGGCACTGAAATGAACGGAGGGTGGGTTCTCAAAGCGTTATCTTGTCACTTTTGGTTCCGGTGAAAAAGTTCCAGAATCTTTTGTTTGGTGGATGTCAATGAAGTAACGATGATAATCTATCAAAGTATGGGAAACTTAAGAAATTCCCGTGGATTTTACGAGGAACAAATTTTAGCTGTACATTGAAATGGTGGCGAGGAAAAAATACCGAAATCTCATCGTAAAAAGTCCACAGCTGAGAAATGATTTTACCCACGATGGAAGTTCTCAATTCACAGGCCACAAGTACGTCCATCTCACACTGTACCCCTGGGATTATGAAACTCTGTCGACCAGCCGTGAGATGTCTCACTCTGCGATAGATTTTCGGCGTGTAAAATAGGCTTTCACAGCCGCTTCGATACTCGTCCTCGACATGATCGTCTTCGGAACTGTTGAATACAGATTGATCGTCCTTGTAACTAAGGTGGTGGAATCAGATAATAGTTTTGAAATGAGTGTGCTGACTAGTCCATTACCATTTTTCACTATTGTCGATTATCCAAAGCCTCGATTGACATACGTCAGGTCTCGCAAGATCTACGAATTTTCGTATGAAATGTTTTGTCTCAAAGTCAGACTTTCCAGGGCAAACGTAGAGAACTTGAGCATTGGGATTCACTAGCCAGCCGATTCTGCCAATCTACGCTGAAAAATAATAGAAAATTTCTGTGCTGACATTGTCAGATGTGTGGAACTTTACAAAGCCCAAAGAATTCATCTCAAATGACAATAAAAGATTGCATTCTCGAGCTCAGCATATGCCACAGAATATATTCCATTCAACTCTAATGAGAGGTGGATTGCTTGAAATAAGAGAATGTATGAATTACTTGAACATTTTGCAAGGCTTCGAAATTCTCGTGAGCTGTACATCGCAAATGGCAAGGGTAGCTCATCGATGGCAAATGAATGACGACGTGTGGAAAACTGGTAATGCAGCTCCACCTTTTTGTAGTGCAGTTTGACCTGGAATCGCGGATCAATTTTTTGTCAGCGGTTAATGTCGCAAAAAAAATTTTCCAAGATGAAAAAGAATCGGCTGAGAAGAAACGACATAAACTCTATTGAAATGATCGCCCAATCACTCATTTGCAATTCTTAGAAGACCGATTTAATTTGAATTTTCTACTAACCATCTCATGAGATTCCTACAGAACAAAGAAAATCCAGCATGCTTAATATGCTGAAAACGCTGTAGATCATCGAAATGATCGATCTCCATAATGCGTTTCGTCTCCTGTTTTGTCGGGTAGACGCAAACGTCGTTGCAGCAGGACCCGCTTGAACCGAGTCTCTGATACCGCTCCGCCAGCACGCGTCCGACCATGTTAAGAAAGTCACCCCATTTGGGTACGTCATCCGATGCTCCGACACCATCGAGGCTGAAGTGCTGATGTTCCTCTTGGGAAGGTAGCTCGAAGTGTCGAAGTCGTAGGGGTTTTGAACGAGATTTGCAAGTGCCGTAATAAGCCCATTGTTCTGCGCACGTTTTTGGTATGTATTCTGGTTCAGGAATGACGCAATCGCACGATGACTGGCATGAAGAAGAAGAGCTGGAAAATTTATGCGTTTGTGATTTGTTGAGGCATTTACTGCTCAGTCGTTGGATGATGTACCAATGACTACGAAATCTTACTATAGCAAGTATGGAATCTTGCATTTCGTAGCAAATATGGTGAGCTCTTAGGATTTGCAATAGTTTTTATTCTTATAAAACCTGCATCTGTAGTCAATTTCGAACTAAAACTTTCTTTTTAAACCCATTGTGAAAGATGATGACAATATAAAGATCAGTGGCGGATCTAGGGACCGATCTTGGGGGGGAGGGGGAGGCCTTAGAGGGTCAATTTGTGAGATTTTCCGCGGACGCTCACGCTGCCGCCCGAACATTCACCCATGTTTTCCATGAGATAGTTGAATCTATCACAATCACGATAGCCTGGGAGGGAATGAGACCGGGAAACCAGGTTTTTCTGCTATGAGGGCTTTTTTCAGGGGGTCCACGACGAAAACAGGAAATAATTGATTGAATATATCAATATCTCACCGTTTTTGAACGCAAGGAGACCCATACTGCATGAAAACCTGCTTCCCGGGCTTATTTCCTCCCCGGTTATCTTAATTGTGGTGTTGGGATCTAGATGTCTGGATTTTTCGAATCATCTTAACCAGTAGAAAGACATTACTTTGAATGAATTGATGAAATGATGTTGAAAATTTCATACCTGGAAGTATCAGTGATATTGAGGAATCGGATACGTTCTTGATGCACGTATGCACAGACTCAATATTCATAATTTACCAAAACCCATATTAAGAAATTCAAGTGATTCGTAAATGATTAAGTAGTCATTTGCATGATTTCTAACAATGGAACAGCAAATGTCGATCTCTGGAAACTCTTTGGCGAATTTCCAAGCTTTTGTGCAGTCTATTCTGAATCTATTTCTTTCAAAAGATAGCAAACGACGATGGTCTCTCGAACTACTTGATGCTTGATCAGATTTCGTGATCAACAATCTTTTAGCTGCTCAAAATTTGACACGTCATCCATGCGCACTCACAACTAAATTCGAAAAATAAAATCTCGAACACTATCCCCCGTAATAGTGAACACAGGAAACTTTCACTTTCCTTTACTATTTTTTCCACCCATCGAGATCATGACATTGTATGAATTTAAAAAAATGAGTAAACTTTGCTATTGTATGATTTCAAGGGCAGTTACATTACGTATGAATTCTTGGCGATTGAGTATTTTCACAGATAAACTTTTTTATGACGATACTGTGAGACGCAATGAAGACATTTTAACTTTTTTGAAGAAATCGATGATCATCCGAGAGAGACATAAGGCATCGAATCGCATAACTTATCTCAATCTAATAAAAACATTGACATTTTTTTACCTTGAAGACTCGTCATCGCATCGAACTATTACCGGAACAATAATATATTCAGCTTTTTTTTGCTGGCAGCATCTTTTGCACTCGCGATAAACAACACGTTCAGCCAATTCTTCGTTCAACTTTGCTTCTATCACACCTATGAAATGCTGTATCTCTTCTTCCGTATAAGCTCTTTGTGATTTGAAGAAATTACAAAATATGTTCAGATCTGAGGAAATTCCGGAGCAATCACATTCAGCGCCGGATTCATCGTCACTTTCATCTAAGCATTCTATTATGGAATAAAATTGTTTGGTAGTTGCTTCGACACACTGGTACAACTGTTTCGAATCTGGGATCAGATTTTTTAGAGCACGAAAGATTATCACTTTTTCTTCCGGTTTGATTTTGCTGGAGTTCCGAATTGTAACCTCTTCAGACACTTTCTTAGTCGGTAGTAAACAATAATCGGCCATTTTACGGTATTTTTCGATGGTTTTATGTATAACTCGATATTGTTGACTATACTTTGATTCTATCAGGAGGAATTAAAAATTTATTCAGTTTTCCAGTCGCGACAAACTTCTGAATTTCATAGGACTAGAACTACGATCAGCCCGTTCAAAAGAAAATTACTGTATTAAGCCACCGTCTGCTAGCTTGTCAATATTTTGAATGAAGTTCATGCATCGTATCTGACATGTCATTCGATTCTCAATACTATCCGTATACTCCCATTCATTGGCTAGGTTCAAAGTTACCCAGTTAACAAAAAGAAAGTCCAAGGAACGAAATAAAAATTATAACTTTGGATATTTTTTTTAGTGAGTTGTGCATTGAAAGTAGTTATATAGGTAAGGGGAACTTTGAAAGAGGAAAATGTTTGGATATACTTCTGGAGCGATTAAAAATGATGATCAGGTCAAGACGATGCCTCTGGTCAGATTCCGATTCGTTAGTACACAATCCCCTTCTGCAATATCATGCTCTTGCTTGATACTCAAAAAGTATACAAGAAGATGGATGATGCACATACACCGCGTGGGTAAAATGAATCTAGGTTAACATTTATAGAAGATGAACAAAAAATTCTGATCCACTTGGCATCGATGTTGCTGACATTACGCAAACTTGATATAGTGTATTTACTGCATCTACAATAATTTTTACGAATACGGAAACACTTTTTTCCAAGAGTTAATTCTTTACATTGCCAGTCATCCCAACCGATCATATAAAAGACGCAAGACTCGAGATTAGCATAGGTAGATCCATTTGTGTTATCCAGCATCGAAGTGCGGTTAAAAAATGTCGCGCTTCGGATTTCATTTGGCTGTGCTAGGATTATTTTTCATTTTTGTCAGTGCTCAAGCTGATGAAATTACAGAAGAACCTCCTGTCCTGTTGACAAATACTACGGAATCAGGAGAGCAAAAGGAATACTACCCTCTGTCGTGGACGAAAATAGATTTTAGACCGATAGTAGATAACAGTAGATTGTTCAAGAAATACAAGGAGTGTTACATTAATCCGAAACCCACAGGATGCCCTGGTGATATTGTTCGAGCTAGGAGTGAGTATCATTTCAGCATATTATGCAATGAAATGGTTTATAAATTCTGGGATCCAATTCCTAATGCTTATCAATGCCATACTCTTATGCAATGTAACAAAATGTGCTTCACACGAAAATGTTTGTTTCTCTGAATATTAACGACTGTCTCATGGGCCGTGAACAATTACCTATCAATCAGAGGAATCTAAGATCTACAAATGTTAGAAGAACATCTAACGAATGATTCTGATCGTTGAAAGATCGGGGGAATTCCTTCTTGCCTGATGTCGAACGAGTTTTTGAGTTTTTATATCCTCATAAATGAGGCAGCAAAGATATTCTTCATCTCAAATCTCAATGTTCCAGTATTTTCTGTAAGCCATTGATTCCCGACTTTCGTTTATTCAATTTCTAATAGTTGAGGTCAGATTTTCTACAGAATGTCCATGGATGTATCTCAGATAGTCAGTATTGTAGTTTTCATTATAATCAGAACAATCATGATGGAACTCCGTGATGCATGGATCTGAGTGGGAACTACAATTCACAAGATGAAGCAAAATCCAAAAATTAATTTACTGGAAAATTTTATGAAAATCACCTCCAGACTTTTTGATACTCTGGAAAATTATTTTGCCAGATATGAATTATGGATCACATAGATTATATATCGGTTTGAAGTTATGATAAATAGATAATTATGTGTCCTATTATATTTGATTGCTCTCAAATTCCAGAACTAGTTCCTGAAGTAATTGATACTAATTGCGGAAAATGTCGACCAGAGCATATCGCTGTTGTGAAGGAGGCAACCGAATACGTCTGCAAAAAACGTCCGGCTGATTACGAAGAGATAAAGAAAAAGGTCGATCCCACTGGTGAGCTTTGGGTCAAATTCATAGAAATTGTCGGGGAAGTGGATTGCTGAGGATGCGTACACCAATTTATCATGAAATTAGATATAGAAGGTTCATGCCCGTCTTGAAAATACACCCCGAACAAAAATAAGTCTGGCTGTATAATTTTTATTTGTGTTGTCGATTCCAATATGTTTTGTCAAATACTGTACTTAACACCGAAATAATCTTTGTATTGCTATTGTCAGCATTTGATGAGGTCCCTACAAAATATATTAGGAGTATCAATAAACTGTGTCATATTTTTGTTCAGAATGAGTAGGAATACTGATGACATGTATTCATTTGATTGAGATGGTGAGATAGCTCTCATTGTATTAGCTATCCTTGTAGAACGATAACGCTGCAATGTTTACGGTTGTCACAAAATTTTGACAACTCTTCACTGTGTTTTTTTCACTCGAGAATCAACGTCGGCAAAGTTTTAGTTGAACCATGATACTTGATTATGTTGACTCAGTATGTGGACGACAAGAATCACGACGATTCTCACCCTAATTGGTGCGAAAAACAATTTGCACAAAGGATCAACCCTCCTAATAATCTCAAATTATTTCATTTGAATACAAATCCAACCGAATAGTTGATCATCGTAAATATCTACAAATCTGAAATTTCAAGTAGATAATGTATTCCAAAACCAGCACCCACATTTTCACGTCTATTCACATGAAAGGAACAGACCACTCCAGGAAATATTCTCAAAACAAAACCACCATCCGTCTCCCGATGAATCCTCACAAAAGCCGTAACAATCTATCACTTCGTTCGACATTTATTTACGTACGTCTGGTTGCATCGGCTCAATATTCCTGACGTGCTCATTAGCACAAAAAAGTAGTCGCAAAAAAAGCCGACGACGACGCCAATCTACCTGTACGCAATGATCCTATCTGTTATTATGCAAGTGCACAAAGCATCCGATCTTTAACGAGTGCAGAAATCGAGAAAAAATTCTTACTTAAAACAAGATCTATATCATCTTGAAAGAAAAACTTTGAGCACGTTGAGTACGCGTATATAAAAGTATCCTAGTGAGACAGACAGTATCAATCGAGTAATATCGTCTGGAAGACACTGATATCAAAATGTTCCACAACAAAGCTTACCTGGCGCTGGCCGCGCTTTTGATCGTTGCAAGTGTAGCTATGGCTAAGGAAGTGGTTCAAAAAGATCAAGCAACTCAGACATCTGATGATGGTATGGAACCATTGGAATCTAAGGAGTCTGATGAATCTGTAAAATCAACCAAGGATTCGAAAGAATCGAAGGAAACGATGGTCAGTCCTACTGTGCCAGAAGAGAAGAAGGAGTACTACCCGCTCAAGTGGACGAAAATTGATTTCAAGCAAGTCATTGACAATGAGAGGCTGTTCAAAAAGTATAAGAGCTGTCTCATGACAGACAATGCAAAGGGCTGCCCTAGGGATATCATGGAAGTCAAGAGTGAGTAATCATTTTTTTTTTTCGAGGCACAATTGAACGGTAAAATGTTGGTTATTCATTCGAAATTTGAGTTCATTGCTTCCCAAGTTATGGAGTTGAAACTTAGAAAACTGTCGATTCTACTTTCTGATTATCAGATTTGGAAGATAAAATCAGCCAATGAGACTTGGACTTCCGAATAACTTCACAAAAAAAAAAACAGTTCATCACAACTATTTGGGTCTGAGATTGTAGTTTTGGACATCTCTTTATATTCTATGAGTCGAAATATAAATATCCCTAACCGTGAAAAAAACGGAAAATTCTTTTGAATACAACACAAAACAGATTGCACGTTAAACAGATGCACACATCAGTTATGCATAACATGTGCATTCGAAGAATGAGAAAAACATCCTGTCGAAAACTCTCATGGAAACCCTCCTTCAATTTACCAAAGTACTGTAAGGGAAATTTCGAAAAAATGGCTTTTCAGATCATTTTTAAACACATATTTATAGGTTCATCTGATTCAGATAATTCCATGTGGAATGCTCTCAACGGAAAATATCTTTCAAGTGCTCCTCTGGGTTCAAAGCCGATTTTGTATGCATCTTTCAAATTTCAATGCCATAAACCACTATTTACTGTGTATCAGTAGAAGTTGGCGTTCTCAAATTCAATTTTCGCAGAAAACTAACGGAATTTTTCTCAAAATAGCCTTTCGTAGAATTTGATTCAATTGATTTCACCAAGAGTTACAGTGACATTCAATATGCAATACTCAAATCACGAAAAAAAGTACTTACCTTCTGAGGTTTTTCGCGATAACCCTACGTTTAGGAATCTACCCTCGATTTTTTGAAGTATTCCCCGTATATCATTGACCCCTTCGCTTCCCAGGTCGTCTGTAGATGGTATTTTGAGATAATTAGTTATTGGCTGACCGGAAGAATCTGAAAAAATCCTCAAAAGTTTTCCTGGGTCTAGAAAGTATATTCCAACAATTAAAATTCATCCACGTTGTTATAGATGCAAGAAAAAAAATGAAAATGGAAAACCAAAAAAGATTTTTTCAGCCTTTTTCGTCATTTTTTCACTACAATAACCGATTATAGAAGTAGTTTCATAGTCCTATTTCCACCAAAACATAGTTGGGAACTGAGCGGGTTAAAAATAATACTTACATCTTTTCATGGAAACACAAACATTAATCTCGCGGATATTTCACTCTACTCCCACATAATTTTCTCTCCACATCCCCTTCCATGAGATCTAAGTATTGTGGAGTTTTCATTCTATCTTCAGTACATGAAAAATATGCCCGGAAGATACGGAGTAGGATTGTAGTCAAAGTGACTTCATGTTTGACCTCTTCATGAACAAACCTTGAAAAAGTCTCTAGTTCTTTCAGAAGCTACATATCAGTCATTGGTATATATCCTAAATTTTTAAATCAACAGGAGTATATCAACTTTGCAAGCATGATTGATCTTCAATTGATCTCCGGACCTGACTCATAATGGAATCAAATCCTTGGATCGCCGTTTGCGGCCACCTGCCGATTTATTTCTCCTGAATTTTTCGAACAACTTTCTTCTTCTAATTCAGTCAACATTTTTTCATACGCTCTGGCCTCAAGTAGTACTTTCTTTCGACTTACCAGATAAGACGGCTTATCCATTATTTCTGGAAATCAGTGACGAACAGAGAGTGTTGTCACTGATGTTATCCTTTTCTTACTATAATGAAGATACATGCCGAAGCTGAGAGCGGAATTTTTGTGGCGATTTTCCTTTTTTTTTGCTCGTGGTGACATGATATTGATTGATATTTTTTTCTCTTTCAGGAATTATCCCCGAAGCAGTTGACAATCTGTGCGCAAAATGTTTACCCGAACATATTGAAAAATTAAGGACTGGAATTGAATACTTCTGTCAAAAACGAAGAGCAGATTATGACGAAATCAAGAAGGCCAAAGATCCAAACGGTGAATTCTACCAAAAAGTAGAGAAAACTTTCGGAAAAATTAACTGTTGAAAATTCTACAAGCTCTGTGCTAAATCAAATTAATATATGCTCGAAGGAGAATCGATAAGCAATAAAAATTTTGACAGTAATATCACAATCTTGTCATTCATTGAACCTGTCTGTCATTGCATGAGTGGAAATATGAGTGGGATAATGATGAGAAATTAAAAAGATATTCATATTTGCTAGATAACCATCTTGTTATAATTCTTTCACGTACAAAAAATAATCTGGTCAGACTCTTATCATACGCACAAATATAAATTGTCAACATTACTAATAATGGGCTTCAGTCAAGAGTCAAACCCATGATAAATCTCATCTTAGGTCTCAGGAACGCTTAATCAATCGTAATGAAGGCGTTCTTCATCGGGATCGTGGAATATGCTCGGGAATATGTCTCTTGATAAGTCGTCTACGTCTTTGACTTTCGTTCGTTCGCTCGTTCAAGCTGTTGTTAAAGTCGTCGGATGTGATATCCAAGTATTTCTTTCGATAAATACCTCGTGGGTCGTATTTTTTGGCAAGAATCTCAAATTTTGCAGGCTCAAATTCTCTGTAACAAATAAAAAACACGCCACAAATCACATATGAGAATCAAAACCAGCTGATTTATGAGCTCAGTCTTGGCTTCAGACGCGCAATAGCCGGGATCAATAAATCATCAATTACATCTAGTTAATCTATTGAGATGTGCAACAGCATCCTCTTCCTACATTCTACTTAATAATCATAAAAATGATAGTCCAAGTCTCTCCCACGAGATCAATCATCACAAACTTGATAGTTACATCATTCTTTAGGTCATACTTGTTGAAAATGTGTAGGAGGGGATCATCTACGACGATTAATGAAGATCAAGTACGAGGATGAGTCGTCACATCAGGCCAAACGAGGCGTCATCGTGGCGTCGAGATTCAATTTGTATTCCAAGACACGAAAGTGGTGCGCTCGTCTAAACGCATACGAATGAGCCAGGTATCACGCCGCAAGCATCCGATTAACGTGCCTGGCAGGTGCAAAAGCACTTCCTGATTTACCCTACTCTCGTATTCACATATCTATTTACTGGGTGGCTTATATTTTGCTTTGATAGAAGTTGTACCCAGCTTCTGATGCTTCTGCGCCATTTTTGTGTCATTTTTGTGTTATTGTCAAATGCCGGATACCAAGCTGGTCATTGACGAGTATTCGGTTTCAGAATTTTTTATTTAGCCTCGATTTTGTAGCTGCGCAGATGCATGGTGATATGATTCAATTGAGCTAGAAAGTTTTATAGAGTCTTGGACTTGTGACACAAATTTTTAGAATGACCAATTGTGAATCTAAAGTCATCTTTCGATGAGCTTAAAAAATAGTTCATTCTCAGAGTTGAATAGGTTCTTCAAATGAAATTGTTGAAACTCGAGATTTACCGCGCTGCGACCACTTCTACTAATGAAGAGTTCATCAAGGTCAGATTCATTCTAGATCAAAGGAATCAACCCATCTGTCACTAAAAATTTATCTAACCGATCTTCATTTTCAGATATATTCCTTCGACAAAGACTATGAAACAGCGTGGGAAGGGTCGACTGAAAAATTTTCAACGACGATCAATTAGTTGTAAAAATAAGTGCAAGAATTTTGGTTCAAGCAGTGCAACTCAAAAAACACAAGATGCATGCACAGTATTCGTTGGAATACGATCCATACCAAATATTCCACAACATCAAAGCAAAGTCACTTACCTCAAATAATGAATAATCTTGACAGCAGCGTCGATCTGACTCTTTGTGCACTTGGCGCAAGCGTTCTCCAACGCCTCTGGAAGAGCACCTAAAAACCAGAACATCATGACTTTATTATTTCTTAAATGTCAGCCTGACTCTTTGGATCCATATACACATCCATTCAAAATTTGCACAAACGCCAATCATAAATCCTCTCATCCGTTCAGAGTGTCGCTCTCGAGGTCGCTCTTGTATAAATCGAAATAACGGCACCATCCTGGACGCCCTGGCCGCCAAGCTACAGAAAAACCGTTACAAGACACCTCGCATCGCAGTAAGTATATTCGATTCAGAAGCGTGTCGATTCGCCTCTTTTCGATAAGAATCTTTTTCGATGCGAATTTATAATCAAACGATGCCCGCAAAAATGTTCATACTATGTTCACTTGACTGATCCGGTGTTTCGGTTCATTGCTCAATCGAGCGATGCAAAGATCGTCCTCTGATTGGGGCCGAGTATATTAAACCGCGCGCTCGCGCGACCGGGCAAAATAATTGCGCAAGTTCAATTGTGAAGCCTCTCTTGCGCGGATTCACAGCTATAAGAGTTAGATGAAATGACCTTGTCAATAAGAAACGGTTGTTTCCGCTAGCGTGGCAATCTTTGTATTTTTTTTTTTTTTTTCTTCAATAGCAGACACCAAAAGTACAAGTATTGCAGCGCATCGAATTGATACCTATGACAGGATGAAAGTCGTTAACTGATGAGAGTCGGACATTTTGCGACACCGGAAGAAACACGGTAATGCAATTTTTCTCAATTTTTGTCATCAAATAACGGGTTTCTAGCATTGAATTGATTGAAAAAAAAAATCTTCCCACGTTAGTAATGACTCGATCTCAATGAAATATGGAAGATCCTGAAACTGATTATCATCAGAAAATGATGGTGACGACGAATTGATGAATGAGGAGTCAAGATTCACGAACGGATGATTTATTAAACGTCAAATAAGAGTCAGAAATATGCGAGAGGCAAACATTTTACGACGTCAATGAAAAGGGATGAGATCGTAAACAAGGTATGCATATTTTTCCGCAGGTAGATTCACCGAATAACAAACGATGGGGTTCGATCAAGAGATCACACGAGAATTTTGCTGGATTGTACGGTAGCGAATTTTATCGAGGTTACCACCTAATGTTCAATCCTGCGTGCATTCCAAGCCGAGTCCTCTTTTCTTGACGCCTGTATTACGATTTTAAATGCGATTATCGACTATTCAAATCTCCAGATCAACGTGAGATATCGATAATACGCAATTTACTCTGTCGACTTTGATCATGGTGATGGTATAAGTATATCTCATTGCAATTTCATTAATCTGGGATGAATTTGTCGGCATTTGTAAAATATAGTGTGAGAGAACAGTCCTCGAGCGGTAAACTCAGCGGAAGTGTTGACTGTCCGCTAGATAAGAACCCGTTAATGAGAGTCGACAGTTTCACCAGACTGGATGTGTTTGTACGAGGCTATGTCAATTTTGCAAATTAAGTTCGTTGAGGATGTTGGCCTGGATTATAGGTGTCAGTTCATCGCGTATAGGAATAAATCAGTTGTGTGAATGATCATTTTTCTCTCGAATACTTTAAGTATATATCTCATTTTGAACGTATTGAGCGTCTACACGCAATTTCACGAACAGCTGTGGCATTTTTGCACGTGAACGAGTGAATAACCGACAGAGGCAAACAAATTGAGGTATCTCAATAAACTAGCTTCTGCTTAGTAGCGCAAACAATGGATGATTTCAAAGTCTTTCATGATGTCATTGACACTATTTACACGCACCTTTCGAGCGCAGAAAAGAATCGTGTATCACAATGATGATGTGAGGTACCCCAAGAAAACACATTTTCTAAAATACGAAAATGGATCATTTCATGGAAAATTATCCTCTTGTAATATCACGAATTGCATATGAGTTATTGGGGGAATGCATAAATGGATTGTTGATAGATATTTTTTCTAATTTCATTCAGTAGTTCGCGCGTCTTGGTGCTAATTTTGTATCTGATGAGGATTACAAGGACGTGGATGAAATTACGTCAATAGGAAATGCATCACATTTGAGTAATTAAAGCTTCGCATATGTAAGTAGAAAAGGTCAAGAATGGCTAGGCAAACTCTTTTCAATGTCATATTTTGCTCATTTTGCATGCATTTTGCTATTTAGGAAGAAAATTTTGAAAAAAGTAAAATGAGTTGTCTCAAAAACTTCAGTACCCTTTTCACGTCACAACCTAATTCAGAAATTCATATCAAATCATCCGCGAGACGCATTCTCATCGACCACTACATGTTTGGCTTATCATGCTTACTTGACGTTTATTTCACTGAGTTGTTCTAGGTTTGCTTCAAAATACTTTGTCGACCCCACATTTTTCAATGAAACAGATTTAAACGAGTTGCCTCGTGGGCTTGGGAAAGGAATTGACTTCTTTTCACCCAATATAATTGAGGTGAATCACAGTTTGTGATACTCAACATCAATTTCATTGACTAAAATAGTGACAAAGCTTCCATGAATGTTTCAAAAATTCTATTGAATCTCGTGCGAGGTGATTCACTTTTGCATTTCACCAACATCTTGCCAAGCTTTGTTTACGGCTCCGACGAATAAATGATAAACTCTGATGAAATGAAAAACCTTGAAACTTTCTGACAACTCTTCAGATTCCTTATGAGCTAAAGCACGTTCATGTGAATACAATATCAATATTTTTTCGAAAATGTTGGAGTCTGTGATCATGCATTGCAACAACAGTATTGGAATTTTTCAAAAGGTTTGAAGATTGATGAGTAAGAAAAAGCATTGCCAATCCTCAGATTTGCTAACCAGTCGATTATGTCCGAGTCATCAAAATTCAAAAATTCCTCGAGCCTAAATTTCTCTAATGATTGTTGGAGTTGTAAGATTTTCCAAAGCTTCTTGAGACAATTTTCCTAAATGGCACTGATGGTGATTTGTAAATTTTTTTGCAGCAAAACTGAGAGTTAGTTCTCATCCATCACGACAAGTAATGTCCTAGATCCCAAAGATACATAATCCCATTCGGTAGTAACAGACATGAAATATAGGGAAATTTCCAAAATGGAACACTAATATACAGTACCGTTCAAAAGTTCTCGATGGGTGATCCCTCAAGTACCATGACTTGCAACAGCAATAAGTCGAGTTCTATGCGTCGTACGAAAATTTTCAAAAAAGCATCTTGAAGAGCAGAAAAAATACTAACTCTATAAGGGTTTGGATGATTTTTATCGAATATTTTTGGAGATCCTACACGCTGATGAGAAAATAAAAAAAATCTGAAAATTTTTTACTTTCATTGAGACATCTGCAATTATAATGCGAATGAAGATACGGCAATCCTGAAAAAAGCATCTTGTAGAGCGGAAAAAATGCTATGCGTAGCCATTTTTCGATTATTTTTTCAAGTACCGCGTGTGAGAACGTTCGAGCTGTCTAAAGACCGGAGACGGCACAGAAAACGGTGAAAAACCATGATTTTGGGAATTTGAACAGCTCGCACGTCTTCATACACGGTACGTGAAAAATAATCAAAAAATAGCTACACATAGCATTCTTGCTGCTCTACAAGATGCTTTTTCAGAATTGCCGTATCTTCATTCGCATTAAAACTGTAGGTATCTCGATGAAAGTAAAAATTTTTTAGATTTTTTCATCAGCGTGTAGGGCCTTCAAGAATATTTGATAAAAATCATCCAAACCCTATTAAAGTTGGTATTTTTTCTGCTCTTTGAGGTGCTTTTTTGAGAATTCCCGTACAACGCATAGAACTCGACTCATCGCTGTTGCAAGGCAGGGTACTCGAGGGATCACCCATCGAGAGCTTTAGAACTGTACTGTACTACTTTGGCGATTCATTATAATTGTTCGATTAATTACACTATCGCGGTCACAGAAGCAGTGCAAGATGCTCATGAAGCTTTTCGATACTCGCAAACTCACTCCTCAACATCGAATTTCGAATTTGAATCGAACACAACCTTAGAGATACTGAGAGAGGTCACCAAAGAAAAACAAACCCCGGACTCGCGTACCCCCTCATTCACTCACTCACTCACTACTACACACGTAAAGCTCCAATCCGCTGCTGCAAGCTCATCCTCGCGAGCTTGCACCTCGGTCACTGATAATCCAACACTCACGTTTGATCTCTCGACCATCTGGTGTGCAAGGGCCTCTAGACACAAGGCAATTGAAGTACATCTTGATGAGTCGCCTGTTGCTCAACATCTGCTTTACATCAACCTTATCCCACCTCGTATTATAATACTGAGCCTCCTGCGAAGGTTTTTGTTTACTCGGCCATCCTCCACCACTACTACCCTCGACACTGCCACCATTGCCACCACCCCCAACATCAATCCTATCAGGATAATGAGTCTGATGATACACTGGAACCGATTGCTGAGATTGAAATATGGTTTGTTGTAGTTCTATAGCTAGGTTATTAGGTTCGTCGTCAATCGGGCAGCCACCAAGCCACCAGCAAAGCGCTAGCCAACACAACCGCCTGTCCATTGCCCGGCGTGAGCGAGACACGAGTGATGTCGTATACTTACTCGCACGTGCTACAGAGCTTGAAAATGCCAGGCATTCACGTGAGCCAATCTCAGCGCTCTGAGTATACACGACGGGGGCCTGAATCTTCATGTATAATTTTCCCCCTTGAAGATGATGCTGCTTGCTGATGTTGTTGTGACTGGCTGCACCCATATATGAATGGCCTTGATCTTGGCAATGCGTGAGATATATAGGTGTATTTATCATGGGCCAATGCTCTCACTTTGCAATTGCTGTAGTGGTTTAACGGCTTAGTGATGGTAAGTACATGAGCTGTGAAATGAGACCCTTGCGATTTATTATAGTGTGCAAATGGATGACCGGTTGCAATCTTGCCTTTTTAAAACGACTCATCGGGGTCCTACTATACTGTTGGCATCGAGGATCAGACTGCAATCACGATAGGATAGGCTGCACGAATAATAACACGCTTTGGCTGCGTGAAAAGATGGAGCATCATGCAATCAATTGATTTTGACTTATTCGGAGTTTCTTCCCTGCGATTTCTCCCATCGATAGAGAACCTGAAAATCTGACTGAAATTCGTTCTTTCTGACTAGAGAACGCATTGATTTTTCTCTTTGATTGACGAAACTATTTAAGTAATATGCTAGGGTCATCCAAATCGAAGAGTTCTACACAGAAAACTACGTGGAAATTAACGTGAAATTCTTCTGATCATCGTTATTAAAGTTTTCGAAACTTTTCAAGGGTCTAGTTTCATGAAATGAGATTGAGTTCTCTAATCATCTTGAATCCCAAACATCTTGAACAGATCAAGTCAAATCTCGAAGATAGAAACACTTACCTTTGACCTCAAATCTTGGCAAAATGTGAACGAAACTTGTGTATGTAATATATGTTATAGACGCCTTAACGAGATGAGACGAGGTCAAGATCGGTACGCTATAACCTCCTGTACCTCCGAGAAGAAGCCTTCAGTTGAAAAGATTTGATATTATCAAAGCGGAGACAAAGTCGTGAGCTAGGCTCTGTCCTTGGAGATTATTTTCAAGGTCATTTCAAGGTCAAAATCAGAATTTGGGGTCAAGAGTAGGCATTTATAAAAATTGTTTCGACCCTCAAATGACCTTGAAAATGAGGGACAAACGAAGGTCCACAACTTCCCTTTTAGTTGGGATTGTAAAAATTTTTATACAAAAAATCCTCGGGCAAATGGGTTCTGTTGGAGCTACACAAAATACAATCCACCGCTATTAACCTTTTTTCCCCTTATTCCATTAGAATGACGTTGGGTCAAAAATGAGATGGAACTTTCTCGGTAATCCACAATCCATCAAAACTCAAAATCAAACGTGTCGATATCTATTCGAAAGAACTTGGTTGAGCTCTGTTAGTCTTTGAAAACATACAATCGAATTGAATAATTTTGGTATACCCCAGAAAATTGACTTTCAAGGCTGCGTTCGGCAACGAACAGGTTCTATCGCTCTGAAACCTTTTCACCCCCTACAGGAACGATGTGCCGAGCTACTACAGATCCCGCGTGGATGATTGTAGTCGTTTATCGAAGTTTTTCAAAAAAGGTTGATTTAGCACCGATATGCTAGTGAATCAATTAGTATACCCTGCAAGAAGTGTTACGGAACGAACTACGGGTGTATAATGCTACATTTCCATCACATACATCACCATATTGAAGAAACCATCGTTACATTGGGGTATTTGAAGCATTTGGAATTTTAATGAATGAAAAACGGGGAGAAAACCATGAAAAAACGCACCAAAGTTACCCCACTTCCCATGTAGAACATAAGATTCCATGAACATATATGATCATAAATAAAATCGGTTTAAAAATTTGTCATTTTCATTCCGGAAAGGTTTGATATACTAATTTACATTATCAATACTTCACGGTGATGATCGAATATTACTCAGAAAATTTTTTCCCGAAGTCATTCTCAGGTTTTGAAAATTTGAAGAACCGAAGAGGAAAAATCCACATTAAATATCATTTTCCATCGAAAAGGTCAGTTTTTGGGAACTTGAGACCGACTCCTGGGAAGATTTTTTTTCAGTTGTATATGTTCAGTATCGTGACGTATTGATATTAGAACAGCTTCGAATCAATATATCACAACTTTCTGGAATAAAAATAAAATGTTTAAAGCGGTTTTACTTATGATCATATATGACCATGGAGTCCATGACAGCTCCTTTTCAATTCATCTTGAGTCGAGTCATAGTTTATGAGGGTTTGAAATGTTCTAAATAGCTTAGAGCAAGACTTCTGAACGATTAGAAGTAATACACTCGCATGGTTGTCAGTAAAATTGAAATATTTTCTAAGTGTGCTAAAATTAGACCCCGACTGCCTAGCTGCCCAGTCGGGGTCTAACTTTGGTATATTTCATAGATTGTTAATTAGCTCCGGATAGACACATTTAATTGAACTTTGTAACCCGCCAATCAAAAGCTGAGACTGTAAGCTTTCAATGAACCAATAATTAAGGTGGGTTTCGTCAATGTATGTTGGAATGCGGAGCCAAACAAAATAAAAAGTATTGAAAACGTACCGAAATTACCCAATTTGACGGTAGCTCAATTTCGCATCGAGCACAATTGACTCTCATCTAAACATTTCTCAACACAACTTTTGCTCTTGGAGCGACGGAGATGATCCTTTCCCTGTGTTGGCGTACATCTATCTCGCGGGGGCCAAGACCGGATAACATCTGTTTCATGAAAAAGATTGATATTATTCCACTTCCTTTCCGAAGTCCAAGTCAACACCAGGGTATTCTATTTGAAAATTCGAGTTAACCTGTGTCAATGACCTTCCAAATAGCCACCAAAGTTGGAATCGAAGGCACCATTGGACCCCCCCCCTCCCCCGATGAGAGACGGGCACATTTTCCTGGGTTTAAAAGGGGAGGGGACTTACTCCATGAACACGTTTTACAATATCTCGATCCTCTTTAAAAAAGATTGTGTTTATGATGACTGTAGTTAGCACAATCAAATATTTCTGTAAGTTCATCGACGGTTTCTAACGAGTTTTTATACTGGCAATTCGAAGATCATAAAGAAGTATGGAGGTAATAGAAATTTTAAGCCCATCCCATGATCATTTGACCAAGTATGATGTCCATCTTTCGTCTTGTACATCCTCGTATGGTGTATCATTATTACTAGCGTTTTTGCCTACCTCGCTAACGCTCGTCCGGCTTGGAAGTGTCTCTGATATGGTATGGACCCCTGAAATGCTTCTGTAGTTCAACAATGTAACGTTGAGATTTCATAATACAGTGGATTCTGAAAAAATAATTTCACGCCCCATCCACGGCCCTAACCCCAGTCCCAGCCCCAGCCTCAGCCACAGCCCCAGTCTCAGCCTCAGCACCAACCTCAGACCAAGACCCAGCTCAGCCTTAGCTCCAGCCTCAGCCTAAGCCTTAGCTTCGGCCTCAGCCCCAGCTCCAGCCCGAGCCACAGCTTCAGCCACGCCCTATCCACAGTCCCAGCCCCAGTTCCAGCCTCAGTCCCAGTCACAACCTCAGCCTCAGTCCATCCTCAGCTTCGGCCCGGCTCCAGCCCCAGCCTTAGCCTCAGCCTCAGCCCCAGCTCCAGCCCAAGCCACAGCTTCAGCCACGCCCTATCCACAGCCCCAGCCCCAGTTCCAGCCACAGCTCCAGCCTCAGTCCCAGTCACAACCTTAGCCTCAGTCCATCCTCAGCTTCGGCCCGGCTCCAGCCCCAGCCTTAGCCCAGCCTCGTCCCAAGCCACAGGCCTTGCCTCATCCCTAGCCACAGGCCCAGCCTTATCCTCAGCCTCGGCCCCACCAAAAACCTGAGCTCCTGCCTTAGTCACAGACCCAGTCCCTGCACCAGCCTCGACCCCAGCCACAGCCCATCGATCCAAAAGGAATGTTTTGACTGATTGGATCTTAGAACAACTGATCGGACCATCAAATCAACTGCCCAATCCCTACGGATAAGTCAAAAGTCATCACCAGTATCACCAACACGGACCCACCGACCCGCCGACCCACCGGACCCCACCGGACCCACTAATCCACCAACAGCACCAACGATGTCACCACGATACGAGGCATCCGGACGGAAAAAATCGGACAGACGCTTAATTAATTTAATTTGTTGGAAGGATGTTGCGAAATCTACGATTATTTGCCTTATGACTCTTATCCCACTTATGATTTGTACCTAGATAGAAAACTAATCACGAAGGATATTTCTCTCTCCAGCAATGAATAACATGTATACCCTTATTGCCCATCTCGTTTGACTCAGTCATACACTAATTTCGAAATACACAATACACTAATTTCGAAATAGTTATTTACATCCAATGATGCAATTATACTGAAATGAACAACTATTCGAATCTAATAGACAGTGGAACCTTGAGCGATTTTCACTGGAATTTCAATGAAAGTTTCACTGAAACTCTAGCGATTTTTACTGCAATTCCAGTGGAAATTTTTCTGAAGATGAGGTGATTTTCACTGAAATTCTAGTAAAGTTGTAGTGAAATTTTCACAGATTTTTTAGTGAAATTTCTACTGAATTTTTAGTGAAATTCTCACTGATTTTTCAGTGAAATTTTCACTGGATTTTTAGTGAAATTTTCACTAATTTTTTAGTGAATTTTCACTGAAATTTTCACTGTTTTTTTAGTGAACTTCCATTGAAATTTTAGTGAAATTTTCACTGAAATTTTCACTGATTTTTTAGTGAAATCTTCGCTGATTTTTCAGTGAAATTTTCGCTGATTTTTTAGCGAAATTTTCGCTGATTTTTCAGTGAAATTTTCACTGATTCTTTAGTGAAATTTTCACTGATTCTCTAGTGAAATTTTCACTGATTTTTTAGTGAAATTTTCACTGGAACTTAGTGAAACGTATCACTTGAACTTTAATGATTTCCACTCCATCCATCCACCAACCCACCCACCTGACCATTAACCCTCACTCACCCACCAACCCACCCACCCATGATCCAACCATGACCCATGCACCCACCCATCACACTTCACCCCTTCCGCATAGGCGAGCCGATACGCAGTATGTGGACGGACAAATTTTGCCTGGCTCCTTAATTATTATAATTCGTGTTGAACACTGATGAACTTACAACGATAAATGAGAATCCCCAGATCACTGATGAGGTTACAAATTTGTGAAAATGATCAAGACATGACGATCCACTAACCTCGTCTACCAAGAATATGTAATTGGTACAGCTGGTTTTATCCCGGAATGATATGCGGATTCCGCGACGGACCGGAAACCGCACATCATCCTCTTCTTACTGCATTAACTTCAGACTCAAACCGAACATCGATTATACATTCTGTGGAATGAAGTACTTTTGAACATTGAACATTTCTACTCCATCTTTCCATACTAGTTGCACAGAAGTTTCGACGTTGAATAGCCACCCTATGAAGACGTGCTCAAGAAAGGGATTTTCAAACAGTGAAGAAAAACAAAATGACGACAAAGAATTCGCGTCATCGGTCTGCAGCAGAATACTTTATATTTGTATAAAAAAATTTACATTCTCTAAAATAGGTCAACTCAAACGCCATAAGGATATGACATTTAACGCTATGACATCGACTTACCTCTTGACGTGCATCGTGTTCAAAAACATAATCCATTTTGATCAAACTTGGCCCCGTGATTTTGTTCTAATACAACGAAGATTTGACCTTGCTCGGTGTTCCAAAGATATATGGCTGAATCTATACTCAAAATTCATTCATACTTTATTTGAGAATCACTACATGAGTAATAGCAAAAGTATCGAGTAGAACTTCCCAATTCGATGCCTGACTTTCCGATAAATCTTATTTTTCTCAAAAAAACACGCACTCTCCGCTGATCATTCATAAGGTACAAAGGTCTAGACAGGATGTTCTCGAACACGTTTCTCACTGAGGAAAATTTCTTTGTTGTCAAAACCATACTGCGAGAAAGTAGCAGGAAATTCCCTTCATCAGATGTTGCAGGCTAATGACATGAATTTTTAGAATTCCTATTAGAGAGATACCATCATTATTCCTGAAATTCGACATACTTTAATGGAATGATCATGTAAAGTAGTGAATAAATGATCAAAGAACTATGAATTAATGAGATGATGGAAGCGATTCCAATGAGATTAGATTTTGAACGGTGCAGAAAAAAATGACAAAGAATCCCCACGTCGAGCAGATCAATGCTTGACAATGATTTGGTCAACTTTGTAAATTTCTAAAAGTTAGGTCAAGTATTCAGAAATTGACGAGTTCGTCGTCCTGTCTCTACCAGTTACTCGTAAGTGCCGTATAATCATTGGCACTATCAGACTGTCAATATTTCCTGAGTTTAACATTATGATACTTGACATCAGTATCAACTCATTGTGTAACCATGATTCAATCGTACATCACGCCAGAAACTGTTGCCGAAGCCACATTTGTATGCGTAATACACGCAAGCAAAGATAATCCAGGAAGGCGTTAAACGACGATTAAATTGCTGCTCGGGTAAAGTATCCGAGCATCGCAGTGTGAAATCGAATGAGATTGTTTGAAATCAAGAAGATACTTGGATGACGAGACCTTGGCCTCTCAATGAACACAATCTTCTATTGTGTTGAGAAAAGGCTTAGCTCAATCCATGGAGAAGAGTTTTAAGAAACGTACTTTCAGAATATTGTCGCATAGATTGAGCTGTAAAACAGCTTCGTGAAGTGAATTTGATATTGTCTACGAGGAATAGCTTCAAAAGTGAGCCTAATTCCAAAACCATAATACTAATTCTGAATTCGAAGTAGAAAAACGAGTGAAGGAAAGACGTGTGAGTTGCTCCGATGAATCAAAGAATTCCATGTTGGTGTCTGTGCAAACTTGAGACAAATGTCAAAATTGATCGACATTCTCAATGTGATTCGAAGGTGTTGATGTACCCTGACAAGAAAATCAGAAGCTCGCATTCACGAACCAAGTGGTCTCAAGAGAGGAAAGTTGTCCAAAATATTTGAATGACCATGACATCGATATCAACCCTTTTAACCGCAGAGTGCAAGTCGAAACTCGACCCAGAGACATGGAAAATTATTATTATGTATGCACGGGAAGCGTGACACTTTCTCTATTACTGATACATGAATGACCGCATGTGCTGCGGAAACATGCCTACTTGTATAGCCAAGTAAATAACTGTAGCTCAAGATGCACCAGACAAGAACCCGGTGACACGCTTCTGAATGCCAACTTGGCTTCATTTTCTACGAGTCAATGCGACACGTATCAATTCCTCCGGTTTGCTCGAAACCTGCTGTGACACTTGCTAATTTAAATGCCCAAGCAGCAAAACCAGTCTTATACATCTTCTTTGAGTACTGGAGCGTGAATGTATCTTCTAAGATGCATTCCGCGTGTACGACTTATGTGAACTTGACTATTCTGTATCGAATTTCTTCTCGCTATATGTCGCTTACCAAAACACTGAATTGGCTTTGCGAGATTGTTGTTTTGAACTTGTCCCGTACGAACTTTTTCACTTCCTTGTTGCAAAATTTCAAATAGAGGATGAGTAGGCCACTGCCCTTGTTTAACAAAATCTGATTGTTCCTTTCCAGTTCACTGCTCAGATTGTTCACCCATGGAATCATGTAGTACTTATGTTACATATTCAACTGTAACTTTGACTTAACTCATCGATAACAAAACTGTCT
Source organism: Eretmocerus hayati (assembly GCA_029851415.1). Taxonomy (NCBI): domain Eukaryota; kingdom Metazoa; phylum Arthropoda; class Insecta; order Hymenoptera; family Aphelinidae; genus Eretmocerus; species Eretmocerus hayati. Next base: position 39,309,870 of record CM056743.1, on the reverse strand, counting down.
TCAGAATTTCTGTAAATCGTTCGAGCCTTTCGAAACCATTTTTTTGTGATACATGCCAGCATCTTGATTAAGCAGGAATTCTTTCGTATTGCAGAATTTGTTGACAATAAAATATGCATTTTGAAATATATCTGAATTGTGAAATTTATCCACCAGGATAATGATCTGTGCCGTATAATACAGGTGGCCTTCGTTTTACGCGGATTTGGATATTGAGGTTCCAACTTTGACACCTTCGCTCAATTGACGCCTCCATTGCTTTGAAATTTCGCGATTCTATTTGACAATTTTCCAAACAACATGCCAATTTCAGAACATTTGACTATTCAAACATGGGCAGTATATTTTCTAGTAGTACATACTCAGTATCGTCAGCACTTCGCCAAAATTCAAGTGCAACCGATCGGACACCTGAACAAAATTCTAAGTGAGAATCAGTGAATGAATTCAAGTGGTGAATATTTGGCTTCGAACGGAAAATCAGTCAAATTCGACTGACATTCTAGTCGAAGGGATTTAGAGAGAAGGTTTTGTTTCAAAGTGGCTGCCTCGACTTTGCCCCACGTGAAGTTGATCTCCACACGAATCAATTTTACACGAAATTCTTGTTTGCGAGTTGATTCGAATTGAAAATGCTATCTTAAGCATGACTTGCAGACAAATTCACTTTTGCGTGCCTGTGTGTTATAATCGATATTCAATCGCCACAGTCTCCTTGTAGTCATTTCCTCACTAAATCTCCCACATGATGGTTTTCACTCCATTGTCAGTCGATAATAATCCGAAAAGATTAATAGTACATTTCGATACAAGGGCGTAAAACGTTTTATTCGCGTCCGAGTGGTGGGTTTCCGCCCCGAGCCGCAGGCGAGGATCGGAATCATCACGAGGATGCGAATGATAGGTTTTACGGCCGTGTATCTAACACATCAATCCTAGTAGAATAAAAATCTCCATTTTTGTTTGCTATGCGAATACACAGTCGATAAATTTCGTTTTCGATACACTGTGCGCAAAGTGCACTTTTACGCACAGTGTATCGAAAACGAAATTTATCGACTGTGTATTCGCATAGCAAACAAGAATGGAGATTTTCATTCTACTAGGATTGTTGTACCTTCTCAAAAACAGTGTAACTCTTTTCGCAATCCATATCAAGGACAACTCCGAGCCTGTAATAGTTGACTCGCAGAGTTCTCTCAATGTCAAGATTATCTCCAACTGCTTTGTAAGAAAGACTATAACCATTACTGTTGACGAACCGGACCAGGTCGATGCTATCTGCGAAAATTGAAGAACACACATATCGTAAAATCTCGCATTCGAACAGCATCGTCTCATCATTCATCAAGAAGACCTTCGACCAGTAAAATTTACCAGCATCGTTGAGGCACGCAAAAACGACAATCTGGCGCACGCTCTCGTACTTGAAGTAGAGCTTCCAAGATACGAAAAGAAACAAGGTAACGAAAATTTCTCCAACATCTCGATTTCAATCTCATCCTCCTCCAAATTCACATTGCGATCTCGTATTCGTCTCGGTGTATTCTCGTTCTCTCCAAGAAATATCACCGAGATCTGACTTGTGCTCGTACTCTAGCGCACGACGTTAACAATCAGCCTTATAATTATATCGAATTTTCACGCTGCCCGCTCGGGCTCAATTACAATTTTTACTGAAACGATTTTCTACGCACCCTTTTATGAGTTGCACATGTAAATTTAGGGACGCGTGGTGCATGCCGGCGCACTGCGCCAAAAGTTGAATAAGTCACGGTGCTCTTGAAATAAGTTTACATTCCGCTGACGACCACCAACGAGATTGTTGTGGAATATGTTTTTGGGGCCCTTGGAGCTCATTTTCTGATAAGAATCAAAATCGGCCCTTGCAGCCTCATGAGTCATCGTCCTCTCGGGTTTAAAGTTGGTTGGAGATGAGTGAGCCCCTAGAGTATTATTGGATCAAAAAATCAAATTTCTCCATATTTTTCCATGATTAAATGAAGAAAAATATCAGCGTTGGCTATGCGAGCCTTTTCGCAACAAATATAGGTTGAGCAACGTTTTCGTGATTTAATATTCGGAATGGTGACGGCTTATCTTGCTCTTGACTAGTTCCCTACTCAGATGGTTACAGTCTTTGCAAACTGAGATGGATGGTCACCACTGTGGATACTGAGCTGCAAAAACGTAGCTCAACTTGCACTTTCTCCCAAAAATACTCGTGGGGTCGCTACTCCTGGTTTCTCCCATTTGTTGATGGAAAAACATGGAGGAAATTGTTTCTTCTGACCCAAAGATGTCAACCAGAGACCGCCATCGATCAATGCCATGGGTTTCAGATTTCATCGATGATGCAAGAGCGGGTAATTCTTAGGGTGGCCAACGTTGTTATTTTTCTCCAAAGGATTGTGGAAAAATATGGAGAAACTTGATTTTGTGGTTCGATAATGTCACTCGGAGCCCACCAATCATCAACCAACTCCCCCTCGGGGGATCCCCAGTAGAAATTGACTGGTGAGGCTGCTTCATGGAATTTCCTGCATTATAAATGCTTTGATCGCAAGTGGATGCGCGTACGATCACGTGCTGTGCGCATCCTATGTTGAACGAACCATACGTTAAAACGCGAGTCTAGGAGTGCAACTTCAATACGCGAGCTCGCTTCCGCAAATCTGCATGTCTTGGTTAGCTCACGCAAATACTCATCCGTTGGTTGCCATACGTGAGCCTAGCGAAACGAGTTCGATAAGCGAGGTCGCGTGAGCAAATCTGCATGGACTGGTCAGCGTGCGCAGAAGTCCACCGATTGACTATCATACGCGATTCTAGAAGGTGGAGTTGAATACGTGGAGTTGCGCACGCGAATCTGCATGTCCTGGTTAGCGGACGCGGAGGTCCATCCATTGGTTATCGTGCGCAGATATCAATATGAACGGGTTCGATACGCCAATCTGCATGTCCTGGTTAACGTACGGGGAATCTCATCAATTGGTTGCCATACGCGGTTTTAGAAGAACGAGTTCGATACCCGAGTTTACGTACACAAATTTGCATATCTTGAATAGCGTGCGCGGGAGTCCATCGATTGGTTATCGCACGCGAATATCAAAGAGAACAAGTTCAACACTCGAATTCGCGTACGCCAATCTGCACGTCCTGATTAGCGTACGCGGAATCTGATCCATTCGTTGCCATACATGATTCTAGAAGAGCGACTGCGTACGCGAATAGCATTTCTTGGTTAGCGTGCGCGGAAGTCCATCGATAGGTTATCGCACGTGGATGTCAAGAAGAACAAGTTCAATACTCGTATTCACGTACGCCAATCTGCACGTCCTGATTAGCGTACGCGGAATCTGATCCATTCGTTGCCATACATGATTCTAGAAGAGCGACTGCGTACGCGAATAGCATTTCTTGGTTAGCGTACGCGGAAGTCCATCGATTGGTTGTCGCACGTGGATGTCAAGAACAACAAGTTCAATACCCGTATTCACGTACGCCAATCTGTACGTTCTGGTTAGCGTACGCGGAATCTGATCCATTCGTTGCCATACACGATTCTAGAAGAGCGAGTTTGCGTACGCCAATAGCATTTCTTGGTTAGCGTGCGCGGAAGTCCATCGATAGGTTATCGCACGTGGATGTCAAGAAGAACAAGTTCAATACTCGTATTCACGTACGCCAATCTGTACGTTCTGGTTAGCGTACGCGGAATCTGATCCATTCGTTGTCATACACGATTCTGGAGGAGCGAGTTTGCGTACGCGAATAGCATTTCTTGGTTAGCGTGCGCGGAAGTCCATCGATAGGTTATCGCACGTGGATGTCAAGAACAACAAGTTCAATACTCGTATTCACGTACGCCAATCTGTACGTTCTGGTTAGCGTACGCGGAATCTGATCCATTCGTTGCCATACACGATTCTAGAAAAACGAGGTTGATACGCGAGTTTGCGTACGCGAATCTGCACGTCTTGGTTAGCGTACACGGAAGTTCATCGATCGGTTGTCACACGTGATTCTTTGAAAACGAGTGGGTTACGTAAATTTGCGCACGCGAATCTGCATGTCTTGGTTAGCGGACGGGAATACCCGTCCATTCTTCATCGTACGCGGATATCTTGAAGGACGATACGCGAATTGGCCTACGCAAATCTGCATGTCTTGGGTAGCGTGCGCGAGAGTCTACCAATATGTTGCTATGAGTGATTCTAAGAGAACGAGTTAGCTACCCGAATTCACGTACGTGGATTTCCATGGCCTGGTTAGCGTATGCAAAATCTCATTGATTGGTTGCCAGACGTGGATATCGAGAAGAAAGAGTTCGATACGCAAATCTGCATGTCTTGGTTACCGTACGTGGAAATTCATCGATTAGTTGCCATACGCGGTTTTAGAAGAAAGAGTTCGATACCCGAGTTTACGTACACAAATTTGCATATCTTGAATAGCGTGCGCGGGAGTCCATCGATAGGTTATCGCACGTGGATGTCAAGAAGAACAAGTTCAATACTCGTATTCACGTACGCCAATCTGTACGTTCTGCTTAGCGTACGCGGAATCTGATCCATTCGTTGCCATACACGATTCTAGAAAAACGTGGTCGATACGCGAGTTTGCGTACGCGAATCTGCATGTCTTGGTTAGCGTACACGGAAGTTCATCGATCGGTTGTCACACGTGATTCTTTGAAAACGAGTGGGTTACGTAAATTTGCGCACGCGAATCTGCATGTCTTGGTTAGCGGACGGGAATACCCGTCCATTCTCCATCGTACGCGGATGTCTTGAAGGACGATACGCGAATTGGCCTACGCAAATCTGCATGTCTTGGGTAGCGTGCGCGAAAGTCCACCAATATGTTGCTATGAGTGATTCTAAGAGAACGAGTTAGCTACCCGAATTCACGTACGTGGATCTGCATGGCCTGGTTAGCGTATGCAAAATCTCATTGATTGGTTGCCAGACGTGGATATCAAGAAGAAAGAGTTTGATACGCAAATCTGCATGTCTTGGTTCCCGTACGTAGAAATGTATGGATTAGTTGCCATACGTGATCCTAGAAGAACGAGTTCGATGCGCGAATTTGCGTACGGGAATCTGCGTGTCTTGGTTAGCGTGCGCGAATTTTCATCTATCGGTCACCGTTTCCGGATACCCAGAAGAAGGAGTGACATACGCGAGTCCGCGTACGCGAACTTGCATGACCTTGTTAGCGTACATGAATTCCCGTCCATTGGTTTTCGTGCGTGGACGTGAGGTAGACGTTCCCGATGCGCGAATTATAGTACGCAAATATCCTCAGATTGGTTCCATACATGAGTCTCGCGGCGGTAGTTACTTTCGTGATTATAGGTCCTTTTGTGCCGATGTTCGTATTCGCGTAATCTACTATTCACTTTTGGCCACACCAAAACGTCCCCTCTGGTATGCGAACGAGAACGCTTTTGGCCTTAGTTCTCTGGGGGAATTCGCGTACGATAATTGGCTCCGTGTAGCCAGACCGTTCTCTCTAGACGAAATCTAATGTCAAAGGAAAATTTGTCCGTATATTGTCTAAAATGAATGAAATCAAAAATTATTTCTTAACAATATACTGCTCAGATTATTTACTCGTGGAATCATGTAGTGTACGATGATACTTATGAAACTGTAACTTTGGCCTATCTCATTGATGATCTCAAATATCTTGGGCATTTCTGAAAATGGTTCGAGATTCTCAGGATCATGTTTTTGTGGTACATACCTGCATCCTCATTGAGCAGAAATTCTTATGCGTTAAGAAGGGCGATGGAGACAAAATAAGCACTCCGTACTATATCCAAATCAAGGGATTTATTGATACAGAATCATGACCTGTGCCCTATAATGGCGTTGAAGCTCTCACTTCTACTGCTGATTTTTCGATACATGGATCTTGAATCCACGTACGCTGGTCTGATTAATACTGCGCCTATTAAAGCGACGCGGTCACCATGCAAGTCATTTCCACTTTTTTGCGATTCTCTTGCGGTTTGGGCTAAACGACGAGTGAACGAATACTTGTTATCATCTAACTTAAACTCTTTTCCTCGTCATTTAGCTCGAATCGCAAAAGAATCGGAGAAAAATTATAATGAAGTTGTGCCTATTCCATGGGTAAGGAGTTGCCAGCGATCAAGTTATTTATATTTTTCTCCGACCCTCTTGTGATTTGAGCTAAATGATGGATTGTGGAATAGAAATCGGACAATAACAAGGTTTCGACAACTCGTCTCAAACTTCAAGCCATCAAAAATTTCACGTGAGATGTGTTTTCAAGTTCCATGGCCGTGGTGCACGGTGACCGCATTGCCTTAAAATTATTATTCAACGCAGTCCATTGTTTCACCAGAGCGTAGTGCTTGATTTCTCCGCAGACCTCCGTCAACCTTCGGCATCCTGGTTGGACCCAAACTGACCCTGTTCGATTTCTGACAGTTCAGTAATTACTTTAGTTTCTTCCTCGGAATTGTCAACTTTACTTGACCAAATTCGTTGACGAGAAGCTACTAAGCATTCAAGTAAAAGTATAACCGAGGCAGTAATAATCCCCGCAAATAACATGAACAGTGCTGCGCTAAACTCCCGCAACTCCACGGGCTGAGGCCTCGAACGAAAACTTCCTGGACATTGAGGCCTGCGATGCTGCCACACGCCGTACAGACGAGACTTTAAACCGCGCTCGATTATTTGACGTAGTCTGTAACAGTGAAAAAAATCGTCAATTGAGTGATAAATGGAATATGAAAATTCTACCATCAGAAACCTCGCACGATAGCGAGGAAAGAATATTTAGACGATGAACAATCATCAATTTCACAACCCGATGAAAATAAAAGAGTTTTCCATCTGAACAGTTGCTGGTTATTTCTGACGTATTTGAAATGCTAAACACGAATCCGAACTCAGGAAATCATCTTGTCGTGACCAGTGTAGTCATAACCCTATTCATGGATTGCAAAAATACCTGGGTATGGGTTTTTACGTTTCAGAGGTAAATTGAGACCATTCACAGCAAACTAAAGTCAGCGTCGCTTTTGCCATCACATCCATCACAAACTTGATAGAAGAATTCCTGTATCCCTCAGTGAGGCAGGAAAAACCTTAGCCAATTCAAGTTTCTCTAGGCGAAATGTTTTCATCCGAGAACAATATGTCGACTAGATACGTCGAAACTGTGTATAAGATCTAATTTTACGTCGAATTTCACGACGGAAATATTTTTCCCGGGAATTTTCAGCGGTGTCGGGATGATAGAAGAGGAGGCGAGTGAAAGATCACACACATTGCACTTCGCACTCCTTGTCGCCATGGTGAACCCGTCTTATCTGAATGACTTGTCCAGTAGTATTTGCTCTATTTCTCATCTCTGGCTCCTAACATTGCTGGAAAATCTTAAAATATACGTTCCCACATCGAGTTTGACGCAAGATTCAATCCCATCCTTAGTTTTGATCTATCTAGTTACCATTTAATACTAGAATACCGGTGTTTGTAGCCTCTTAGGGGGCACAAAAATTTCTGAGAAATAGTCTCTTGGTCCTCCTGGATCGTATCAAGTTCCGAGACCATTCATTATCTGGAGAGGACGAGTCAAGATGATACAATCTCGAGTAATACGTTCTTTATCTAAGATTCGATGACAGGAACAATCCTGCTCTTGCATTTGCGGCAAAAAGTCTCGATTCAACCTTTAGAATGCAAAACCCATATCTAGGTATCTATGTAACCCATAAATATATCCATAACTCGAAAAAGGTCAGAGAAAGGTGCGGTTCTGAGTTCAAATCCGCGTTCGACAACTAAAACTATGGTAAAAATGAATCCCACCTATTCTGATCAGAAAAGTTCACTTTTATGGACTTGTATTATCTCATCACCATTCCCAAGTCTATCGATCTTCGAAAGTATTCTGCTTCTTGGAAGTCACGATCCCGATAGATCAGTGTAGCACAGTAGCTTCTTCGCGACATACTCCTCAATCTCTGAGTGGGAAATATCCATGAGATAATAAGGCTACGAATCATAACTGCTTCCGGATGATATTATTGATTTACAGATCTTAACACGTTTGACAACACAGATATGATCTGATGAACATCATTTGCAGAGCCGAAAGTATGTTCGTCATACAATGATGTTATGGAAGGTTTTTCCACTATTGATTCAAGCTGCATTGATCTAAATTGGGCAGCTTCATGAATACGATTTTGAATCTATTTGATTCATATCGGTTCATTCTGTTTTCCAACGGCAATTTCTTTTCCATCTCCCAAAACAGTACATTTTGATACAAGAGTGTAGAAATTTTTTTTCGCGTCCGAGTAATGGGTTTCCGGACCAAACCGCTAGTGAAGTTCAAAATCGTCACGCGCGAGGGTGCGAAAAACGGGTTTTACTCCCGTGTATCGAACTGTTTTCTTCGACAAACTGTGAGAGGAAATGGAAAACCAGTGCGAAAATGTACTTCCCCGCAACGTGTGTCAAAAATTGAGCTTCCTCAATGGAATGAATATTGATTGTACATAAATCCAATTGAATTAAAAAGCTTACCCGTAAATCACCAATTTACGAAAAGGTGAGTGCTTGGCTGTGACTATGGCTACGTCAACCGCAGGCAACAGCCGTACCTGTGACAGCTCACAAATTTGTTCGTTTGTAAATGTATCCTGAAGCAAATATGGAAAATCAGATACTGTTATATTCCAATATTGAAGAAGTATTAGTAAGTAAGTGCACCTCTATGATCTTGTAGGCAGTGGCACTATCAACACAAAATGCATAGTCACCCCTGCTCACTCGCTGAAGACCGTCGTCTGCTGTGGTCCAAGATTTTTTCTGTCGTGGACTATTAAGTTTTTTCCTTTCCAGATATTGAGCGTGCGGATCGATTGTAACCTTTATCACATGGGGAAAGTTTTTTTGATGATAAACAATTTTAAAGACATTTACGCACCATAATCCAAAGTACGTGGATACAAATTGCTCCTGTACCCAACTCACCCCCACAGGCGGATCCCAAGAATGGGCACTCGTCAGCCTCCCGAGAATTTTCTTTTATGTTTCTTATGTGAAAATATGGAGAAATGAGTCATTTGAAACGACCTCGGATGATTTCTGCGTTTCCAAGAAAAATCTGAGTGATTTCCACATTTTTCGTGTTTGCTCAGCTTGGGAATCGCGGAGGAAATCGCATTTAAGGAAACAGGTGTCAACAATTTTTGCTTTGACCAATCTCAATGTTCCTCAGCGCAAACCGGGGCTATACTTCACGTGCAAAATACGAAGATCATTAGTAAAACATGGAGGCCAACATCGGGGTGTACCCCACGTGGTCTCATTGGTTATGGTTACCAATTATATGTAATACGATGACTGTAACCCTGCCCTAGCTATGATGGACTATGTGGTATTCATTCTCAAATAACTACTGTAATTCTTTTCTATGTGAAAAAAACACTCAGAACGTGTTCATCACGTCAAAATAGGTCAGAAATAGTGTTTGGAGTCGGTAAAAAGTTCCAAATCTGGTGGTATGGCGGTAAAAACGAATGGAAACAATTTTCTGCCCTTCATCGCCGAATGACATCATTTTAAATGATAGCTGGGGCAAGTTGAGTACACCCTCTGACAAACTCGCAAAAAGTCATTATTTGGCAAAATCGTGATAGCTAGGCTCTGATTGGTCAAAATTGAAGTCATTTCAACTGGTTTTAGAGGTGTTGAAACAAGCTCTAAAATATGCAGAGTTGGTACGTTGGGAAATATTGAAACAGGCCAAAGTTATTGAGAAAATGATTGGTGGGGGCAAGACGGGTACGGAAAATGGCTTAGTGGGGGACAGCTGGGTACACTTACTTCAATGCATACTATCTGTCAAGATCTGAGGAAGCAATTTAACACGTTCGAGGCGACGCACGGTAAAAATCGCAATTCCTTCCCTACAGGTCGATTTTGAATTTCGGTTGGCTAGGTTAGGACATTTGTGACTGATAGTTTCCGAGCGAGGATCGCGATTTCACGTGTTCCCGCGCTCTGATTTGTGATTCCACGATCCGGGCTTACGGCGCTATGGATCGCGGAACTGCGAATCAACGCATAGAATCGCAGAAATTCCTGATCACAGACGTCCACACCCACAAGGGAAGGACCAGGTGTCCGGATCACCAATCGTGTCCAAATTTTCTTCACGGTTTTGTACTAGCTAGAACACGAAGAATCCAGAGTAACTTTGTCAAATGGGCACTCTGTCCGAAGTTACAGCCTATATATGGCATTAGCATTGCCCATATAGGCCCATGTTGAAAAGTTGTGTGTACAGATATACTAGCAATGTTAATATATTTGGCTGTAGCTCTGAACAAGAGGCCCATTTAACGGAGTTTCTCTGGATACTTCATATACTGGGTATTACATAAGTGTAAAAAAAATTCGGACAAGATTGGTAATCAGGACACCTGGTCCTCCCCTTGTCAGTCTAGACCGAAATTTATAATCGACTCGCTGAAGGAACCACCGGTAGGTCGGGCACAATGTTAAATCCCATGAAACAAAAAGCTTCACCAGATATAGAAGGACAAAAATCCTACCAAGTGTCCCATCACAACGAACGTGTGACATTATTCCCAACGAGGCACCATGTTCCAAGAGATTCTGATTGAATAATATTTGGCATAATTTTTGAAGCTGTCGAACTGAGATCAATGTCTACGCGTTCTCAGAGTACTTTAAGAGACTCTATGAATGTTGGCTCATGAAAGATGAAGAGTTTTCACATGTCCATAAATCGGTCAAATATGTTCAATTTGGTCAAATACATAGGCAGACTTACAAGGAGAGACCAACCTTGCGGAACACGGATCTTGATGAAACTTTAAGAGTCATCTTGTTTTGGTGAGAAATGAAGGTATCTCAAAGGGTTTAATCCCATGGGCCTTCTATCTCGAGATACAGTTACAGAGATCAGCATTGTTAGTATACCTATATATATACGACTTTTCAACATGGGCCTGTAGAGACAATGTTAATCTCCATCGCTGTATCTAAGGATAGCAGGCCCATGGGATTAAACTCTTGGAGATACCTTCATTTCTCAACAAAACAAGATGATTCCCAAAGTTTCATCAAGATCCGTGCTCCGCAAGGTTGGACCTCTCCTTGTTAGTTGAATGAGTTAACTATTTGAATTCTTCAATAATGGATTCTAGGAAGAGTTTTAAATAAGACAATCAGAGTTGAAATATTTCAACACCATATTCACCCGGAAGAAATTGCGTAAGTACGGCACATCCTCAGAGGCAACGTACAAGCTGCTATCTGCGAGATCCTTCAAATTGTTGATGAATCTTGGAGGAGCACCAAGGAGAGAACCAACGATACTGGCTGAGTAAAATTGGTACAGTAGTAGAGCCCATGTGAAAATTGTGATAAACACAAGGCGGCCCGAATTCAAGGAAGGTACCTCACTCGAACCTAAAAATATTATATTGCATGATGACTCTAGTTTTAACCTCATGCAAAACTTTAATGTTCTGCAATTCATAACTATTTCTTGAAGAAGTAATCAATTCAGAGTTTGACCCACTTTATTTTGGTATCAATGTGATAAGACGGGGTTCACATACTTTTTATTCGCTTTTTTTCCAAAGCAGTTCCTGAGTAGTGTGCCTGTGAAGGTAACTGTTCTCATCGGAAGATGGAAACAGAAAGTAATCTCAATTGAGTCAGGCCATTCAAAAATAATACAGTATTTCAGTCGAATATCTACATAATGATCCTACAGAATATACATACATCTGTATACTTCCTAGAAAATAGTATTGGAAAATTCGAGCGGATATTTTGTCTGTTTTGTGCTTAGTAATTGTAAATCTGTGAAACCTTCACTCTAATGTGTATGGTGAACGTTTGAGCTGATAGCGACCAAACAATCGCATTCGATGCTTACTGTTCATCCTATACAAAATGACGCATAAACTTTCGTCTAAGTGCAAAAACAGAACAGCTATAATTGTACCAATTTCATACTCATGATACCCAAATATTCCTGTTTTTGAACAATTCTGATCTATTTGCAATTCTCATTCTAATCATCAACATTTTCGGAGTCATCAATTCATATTAACAAATGTCCCACCTTGTTGAGCCAGTGCAGCTACAGTTATCAGAGCCGTTTCCGATGATTCACTCGTTTGCGCCTTACAATCTCCTTCAGATCTACCAAAATATTTCTGCAATTTCATAATTATCCACAGTGAAATCCAGGATACTATACCAAAATTAAGAACTAGCCACCAAACGATCTGCGTAAAAGGCTTCAAAAATGGATTTCGAAGTTCACTTTTCTTGGGATGTCGGAATATGAAATATGGCCTGTAAAAGATTATTTTCGTTTTCAACAAGTTCTTCGTAGTTTTCCTAGTAGGAACATGACCATTTTTCTTGACCATCTTCAGCCAGTAGCGCCAGTAGCAATACCACTTGGCCCCTTATTGGCCAAAAAATGTTCACTAGTTCTACCAGAGTTGTCAGTAAAAAGAAGTAGCAACGTAACTCTACAACCCAAGCTGGCACAGTAAAGTCACAAACGTCCATGCGGTCTTTCATAAACTGAAAAGAAGTAGCACTGATGTCGACGATGCCTTTTTTCATATCACCAAGAATACCAGCATAAGTGCCATTGACGAGATAACCCCAAGTTGGTGCTCGCATCAAGTTGATTCTTTGAATATAAATGAGAACTTTAGATTTGAAATTGCTTTATTTCGTAGTTTGATATGGCTTTGAATAACTATGTGTTCGACTAGATTCTGTGTCTTCAAATATTATTCTTGAAGTTAAAAATCCAAATAATTTATCAGCTTCGGTATGGAGTGTCAAAATCCGTACTCCTTCGATACCACAAAAAATTTATTGTTACTTCGATTTCGAAAATCTATATTTTCGGTCATTGAGAATCGGTATTATTTTAGATTCTGAGAACTTCATGAGAATGGATGAAGATGTCTTCAGACTCACTTAAAATTGTGCATATCTCGCAGCAAGGTGCATAACACATAACTGTACCGGCTGAAGGTGTCAAGATGAGCATTAACTGGAGTATTGAGATATGTTTCAAGGTCTGGCTTAGGCTCATACATGAGCTGCATTATGAAATAGCAAGGGGTTGATATCATTAAAAGTTGAGATTAATCATATTGATTACATCTTTATAAATGTCCTTTTTAAAACTCACAACTGTTGAAAAATTCAAAGTCAGCCCATGGAAGTTCTGGCGCCTTTTGTACTTGTATTGGTGCAAATGAATAGTCAATCCAGAAATTGGAGTCCAACTTCCCATGGCTGTTATGTTCAATTGACCCCCATGTCGGTATCCATGATTATAAATATCAAAAAGGAGATACGTGGATTCATGTATAAGAGCTAGAGTGAATTCTGACTCGATTGTGAGTGGCAAGTCGCGAAGAATCTCTGTTGGTACATCTGCTTGGCTTGTATAGGATAGCCAGTGATAGGATTCATTAAACGGCAAACGAGCATCTGAAAACTTCATTATTGAATTTATTTATCAAAAAATTTAATCGACGATATATACGCGAATATTACAAGTTATCTAAATCTGTACTACTGGATGGAGGGGAAGCTCAAAATGAATGATTTCATGGTTGAATTTTCGAGACCATTTACTCACTACCCGAATCCATCCCCGTACAAGATATCAAACGATGATCACACAGGAACACAATTGAAGTTAACACTACGGTAATCAAGGAATTCCAACTCGAGAGTTGACCTTTCAAACACGGCTTGAATGCCATTTTTAATTTAGAAATTCAGTTATGATGCCAAGTCAGAAAAATGTCAGCCTTAGAGGTTCCTGTTGCCTAAAATTGGAGGATGTTGCAGCTAAGGATAAGAGTTCGGCATAGTCTCAAATGTATAGTTTGAACAATTTTGAGGCCAAAAAAAGCCCGAGTTACCAATAGGAATCGTCTAACCAGGAGAGGCCATCACATCCGGATCACGGATTTGGCTGAAACTTTGGAAATAGTCTTCTTTTAGTGCCAAAAGATGAAACCCAAAATTCTAGACCCTAACGCTCAAGCGTTTCCGAGCTACAACCGAAAACATTAGCATTGCCCATATGGGCCCATGTTAAAAATCGTACATATAGGTATACCTGCAATGCTAATGTCCTTGGCTGTAGCTCGAAAACGCTTGAGCGTTAGCGTCTAGAATTTTGGGTTTCATCTTTTGGCACTGAAAGAATACTATTCCCGAAGTTTCAGCCAAATCCGTGATCCGGATGTGATGACCTCTCCTGGTAAGTCGTGAAATTTGGACTTTCCAAAACCGTTATAGGTATTCATTCCTGCAGAAACCGTCATGGCTCAAAAATTACAGGAGGTCTAAACTCGGGTCTAATAATTTGACATACATGGGAGATGTAACTATTATACTCTCGACTGAAAGCGGCTGCTCCGTGTGATTTTAATTCACATTTAAACCAATTGCACACCAAACTCTTATCCAGGAAACTGATTCAAATTGAAAATACATCTTTGACTTGACTTGCAGACAACTTCATTTTTGCGTGCATTCGTGGTATAAGAGTAGTTCCGCGCGAAACAGACCTACGTAAAAGGGTCATGTCTTAAATTTTTTTCTTGACTTTTTCAATCGATTCTATGGTACAAAATATGAACTTTTCACTACCTATGGGGCCCCAACAAAATTTTCCAGGTACCTTCAACGTACATTACTTTATCCTTTTGAATTATTTTCAACAAAAAAGTTAGGTATTTTTTTCAATGAAATGAATTTTTCTCGAATTCGTTCAGAGATACGGAGATGCGGTTTAGGGTATTCGGAAGGTCTTTGAAAAATCTATCGAAATCGGTCTTGTAAAGTTGATTTTGATGTCTTGGGTGATTTTATCGGGCAAAAGAGTGAAAAACATAGCAGATTAAATTTCTCGAAAACCCAATTTTTGAAAATTCTGAAAATTTGATATTTTATGTAAAATGTTGTGTTCCTTTAGAAAAAAATAGTCCCGAATTCCTTTTTTGCGTTCCAAGACCTATTTTTGCCAATTATCACAAATCCATTTTTCAGGCTTTTGGAAATCGTCTGTTTTCTGCGCATGCGCAGAAATTTGGTTCCTTAAAACCAATTCCATTAGAAAGCCAAGAAAATTTCCTTCAAAATGACCACTTGCAGGAGTCAATTCCATGCGTTTGAACCGAATCTACAATGTATAAAAGATGATCCTCCAGCTCGAGTGCGACACGTTGATGGACGTCATCGAACGGGGGCAGGCGTGGATTTTCCTCTGCTGTCTCCAGTATCTCCGACCCAGCTCTGAGGAACTATCAAGATTCAGTGGTCTTTTGAACGTTGCAACTCTAGCTCAAATGCATGGAATTGACTTCGGCAGGTGGTCATTTTGTAGGAAATTTTCTTGGCTTTCCAATGGAATTGGTTTTGAGGATCCAAGTTTCTGCGCATGCACAGAAAACAGACGATTTCCAAAAGCCTCGAAAATGGATTTGTGATAATTGGCAAAAATAGGCGTTAGAACGCAAAAAAGGAATTCGGGACTATTTTTTTCTGAAATAATACAAAATTTTACATGAAACATCAAATTTTCAGAATTTTAAAAAATTGGGTTTTCGAGAAATTCAATCTTCTATGTATTTCACTCTTTTGCCCGATAAAATCACCCAAGACATCAAAATCAACTTCACAAGACCGATTTCGATAGGTTTTTTAAAAACCTTTTGAATGCCGCAAATTGCATCTCTGTATCTTTGAAGGAATTCGAGAAAAATTCTTTTTATTGAAAAAAAATACCCTAACTTCTTTGTTGAAAATAATTCAAAAGGATAAAGTAATGTACGTTGAAGGTACCTGGAAAATTTTTTTGAGGCCCCATAGGTAGTGAGAAGCTCATATTTTGTAACATAGAATCGAATGAAAAAGTCAAGAAAAAAATTTAAGACATGACCCTTTTTCGTAGGTCTATTTCGCGCGGAACTACTCATAATTGAAATTTGATCCCTACGATCCCTTTGTAGTGACTTTCTCAACAAATCTCCATCGTGTTGGTTTTTACCCTATCTCCAGTAGATAATGGTCCAGAAAAAATTTGAAGGGATAGAAGAATGAAAACTTTTATTCCACTGGGATTCATGTACCTTCTCAAGAACAGTGTAACTCTGTTCGCAATCCATATCAAGGACAACTCCGAGCCTGTAATAGTTGACTCGCAGAATTCTCTCAATGTCAAGAGTATCTCCAATTGCTTTGTAAGAAAGACTATAACCATTACTGTTGACGAACCGGACCAGGTCGATGCTATCTGCGAAAATTGAAGAACACACATATCGTAAAATCTCGCATTCGAACAGCATCGTCTCATCATTCATCAAGAAAACCTTCGACCAGTAAAATTTACCAGCATCGTTGAGGCACGCAAAAATGACAATCTGGCGCACGCTCTTGTACTTGAAGTGCTGCACTATGTATTCTGAATCAATTTTCTCACCCCTCTCCAGCGATATAACAGATGCTACGAGCATCAGTCCAACGATCATCATCTCACCGATATTCCTCCTCTTCTTCATCTTTTTCAATATGAGTCTCGTCGCTGCAAGGTATATTTTCAAAACCGCTCCTTCGGGGCGAAATACCACCTCTGAGAGACAAGATGTTATACCTTCAGCACGTAAATTACTCTCCGAGAGTCTGCTCGACTTTCATCGCTTACTCTCTGATTCAAGTCTCGTTACGGTTCCATACTGGGCTCTACCTGACTCATATGTAATTTGTCCCATTAGTACGATATGTAAATTGCCTATGCCAAACTGGCTCATCAATTTGCTACCCGACATATGTTACATTCCTCGTAAATATCTGTTGAATAGGGTGGGGGCCAGGTTTAGATTTGCTCATGGTTATACTGTAGTCGATGCGCATGCGATGATAGCCCCTTCATCGATGTACAAATTTGTGTTATCAATAGCACGCAATCGAGTTTTCTCCATTAACCACTCACAGGAACTTCGTATACATACATAATATGCCCCTTTTTTATGACAAAGTATGCATTAAATAATGGATCAGTGCTTGTCCATTGAGAAAGTGTGATATCCTGAGAGATTCCAACCGATAATTACCACTTTGTGTATGTAATTATAATTTTCCGAGCCGAATATCAAGTTCCCACCTCGGGGAACCCAGTCATCGTCAGTACGGAATGAAAATTGAGAGAAAAATGTATGAGAGTGGTAAATAAAATTCTGGCGATTGAATAATATACATGTACTTTTCGAGCTGCATGCGATAACTGCATGTAGTTTCCAGAATGGAATCAAAATTTGGTTCCCGTTGCGCTGATAGGACTTGAGAGCTGCGAGACTCTCAAAAACGTCGATCGCAATCGATCATTGGCGTATTTATGACGAAAGTGATGAGGTGGTGAGAATGATGTAGAAAAGGAGATGATATGGCGTTGAAGTAGTGAATGGTATGAAAGATGATTAGATTGGATGAAGATGAGATAGAATGTAAGAAAAGAAGGGAAAGAGATGAAGAAAAAGTAGGAAAGGAAATGAGATGGTATGAATGGAGAGATAAAATGAAATATGAAATATAAATGAGATGGAACATGCAAGAAATGACGAAATAGTCTGTGATGTATGAGATGGATGGGTGAGTGTGATGTAATGAAAGGGATGATCGCCTCACCCTCCTACTTGGAAGTGAATTCGGACGCAACCTCTGCACCCGAAGGCGGCTTACCTGCGTGCAAAAATCCGCATCCAAGTAAGCGATCATTGGCGGATTCACGATGAATGTGATGAGGTGATGGGAAAGATGTAGAAAGGAAATGAGATGGCAGGAAAGTAGAACTAGAAATTGGTATGAGAGATGATATTTCATAAAAATCGGGTCATCACGCAAACCTCCGCAAGTCTGGCAGAATTCGATGGATTTAGATGATTTAAAGAGCATCCTAAAGTAAAAGTCAAGAGCTCTAAAATCCATCTCTAAAAATTGTTCTAGCTTAGTTCTGATCCGAGCTGTGACTGTTTTTGTGAGGGAAGATTTTTCTCAAAGAAGAGTCCCAAAAACCACGAAAGATGATGAAATCGGGCTGTCGGTGGTATTTCTCTGAGTTTTTCCGAGTTTTTTTCGTGTTGTTGATACGGGGAACCAAGATCAGTGATTATACCAGTGGAAAAATAAGTCCACTCATAATTTCTGAATAGCTGGTCCTTTCTTCGAGAAAAACTTCCTCTACAAAAACAGTCACAGCTCGCACTAGGAACCACCTAAGATATTTTCAAAGAACGGATTTCGAAGATCTCAACTTCTACCTTGAGATGCTTTTCGAGTCATTTAAATTTACATTTTCCGCTAGACTTGCAAAGGTTTGCGTAATGACCCGATTTTTGTAAAATTCTACAAGGCTTCAGATTCATTTTGCAAGAATCTATTGAACCGCACGAAAAATATACCAAACAGATCTTAAGATGCTTGGAAAAAGCTACAAAATGATCCCAAGTAGACCTATTTTGGAACGAGGAGATACGAATAAATTACAGAAATATATTCAATACATTGTCATATTGAGTAATAGTTGTAATTTGAAGGAAATTTTTAATTTATTCAAAATCAAACACTCATTGAGAAATATGACGATTCCACTATTCAAACTCCCTCCAAAGACTCTTAGGCGTAGCAAGCGTAAGCGAGTGGAGCAATTCTGCTAGTCACACATTCTGAACACCTCCGATAATGATTTTTTGTATTGAAAATCGAAACTTGAGAATATCAAACCTCTGCACCACTCATTGACTATATGGATTCGCATAGAAAGGTCGTAGAGAATGTTTTAAAAGAGCAAATTGTAGGTCTTGAGAAGACCTACAAGATGCCACAAGAATTTTTGCGATAGACTCATCCTTGTCAAAATGACAGGTGATAGATTCAAATCAATTTTTTTTGCATTTTTGTCATCGATTTGGACATGGACAAACTGAAAAAATTGGAAAAAAATCGTCCTACATGACTTGAGAGGCCTAATCATGACCTTCAAAATGCTTTCTTTAACGCCCTTGTAGGTCCAAGAAGATAGGAGTTGTCGTCGAATTAGTACATGTATGCATGTTCCATTATTTATGGTGGGGACTGTATGCAGAAAAATGGAAAAATCACTTCAGATTTCCTGGAGAACGCAGAAATCACTTGGAGTCGATCCAAACCACTTATTTTCTCATATTCTAACATCACAAACGTAAAAAAATATGCGGGAAAGTCAACGCGTGTCCATTTCTGAGATCGGCATGTGGGGGCAAGTTGGGTACATTTACCTTACTTTCAGAGGCATTCAGGTATGTAACCATGCACATGCGCAGGAAAAACCAATAACTAAAGACAAAATTAGGCTTAAAAATCACTAAAAATGGCTCTGCAGGCAGGGTTGGAAACTTTTTTTGCCCTTACTAGAAGTTTTTACTTTCAAATCTGGCCAAAAAGAGGCACTCCAGAAGGTGAAGTATTCTATAAAGAAGTATTGGGAAATAGCGGACACCCTTATGTGTTTGCATAAGTTTATCACCTGAAGGAAGAGGACACAGCTTGCTTTGCAAACGACGAGGTTGCCGCGTATCAGGGGGAATCATTTCTCATTACTGTATACAGGCGTAAACATCGTAAAAGCGGGAAAATGTTCATGAATCGTGTATTTGCATTGTATCGTGAAAATCTGTTACATTTTACTCACTACATTTGTAATTAATCATTGCAGCACAGTTACAGTTGGTCAATTTTTCAACGAACGTTTCTCACAGTAGCTATAACTCCCTTGTTCTTTTTCTGACACAAGTGAAACATTATTTGCTGCTTTTCTTTGATCACAAAACGGTGATAACTTCGAATCAGATTCTCAAGCAACATAACCATCATCGCTAATACTATCCCAGATCCAAGCATCAGCACAGCAGGGAAGAATTCCCTAAATGCCACCGGTGTAGGCATTGAGTTATGGCTCTCCGGACATATTGGGCGTCGATGATGCCAAATGTGGCGGAGTCGTTTAGCCATTCCCCGTTCCATGATTTTTCTCAAGCTGGGGAAATTTTATTTTTGCTCAGTGAAATAGTGAACCCCCACATATGAAAGCCAGTCGCTATTATATCAATTTCTTGTCGAATCTATCTCTATAGCTTTAAAAATGATTTGACGTTAGATCAGATATCTTGGATGGTCAAAGTGCCGCACCGTGCAAAATGACATGCTGGAATTCTAGAAAAAATTTTTTGACATTCATGATTCCCCTTGAGACTACATTCTCGTCGATAAGGAATTTGTAGGCTAGTACTACTGCTCAATATTAGGGGAGTTTCTCAGACTTCTCAAATGTCCTGAATGCCTGCACCGCGAAAGCTATCACAATTCATTGGGAACTCCGAACGTTCAATATACATCAGTAAAAAGGTAATAGCACCTTAAATAAAGATACTCACCCGTAAGTGACCATTTTTTTGAATGGCGAATGTTTTGCAGTACCAATCGCTACGGCTGCTGGTGGTATCAGACGAATTTCTTGAAGGTCACAAATTTCATCTTGATTAAACGTATCCTGGAAGAACAACGAAATTTGAGGTTGATCCAACATTATCGTTTCATCTGCTCACTAAACTTATCCCTCACTTCTATCAGTGTTGCGAGAGTGAAGGTTTTGTAATTAATTTGATAATAGGAGTCTTAGACGTGAATACACGTTACACAGCTCCACAAATAAGTGGCCCTAACCAGGGCTCTCAATACATTATCTCTACATTTTTCGGAAAGCTGATTCGGATTCAAGTGTTAGTTTGCACCGATTTCATCAGTTTTCTGAGCTATTGAAAGCTCAATTGAAAGTCTAAATGAATCAAAATGTATAAGGGAGTTGAGGAAATCTGCTATACATAGATTTTTTGGGTACCTGAATACGAGTCTGTGGACGAATTTTTTTGTCTACTGATACACAAGCCTGGGATATTGACTAAACCTCTAGTTCAATGACAGAAATGGTCAAACTCTGACAAAAACGGTCTGGCTATATGGTGGAGTAAACTATCGTGCGCGAACGGTGGGTTCGCGTAAGCAAATCCCAACAGAAAACTAGGGCCGAGAGCGTTTTCGTTCGCGTACCGAACCGGGGGGCGTTTCAGAGTGCCCCGGAGTCATTGTTAACGTACGCAAATCGGAACACCGGACAAAGCTACCTATAATCGCGTACGATGACGAAAAAAACTAATGGGATTCGCGTATACAACCGATCTGCGGATATTTGCGTGCCACGGTTCGCATGTCGCACTACTTGTTCTTCTGGAATCGTTTATAGTACTCTAACCGAAAAATCGCAACTTTGAACATGATTTTTGGATTCTCGTGCTATAAAATATCGTATGAGACTGCGTGCAGATGGGTAGTTTTGTTACGAAGGACTTACAGCACTCGCTTCGCTCGTGCCATAAACAGTCCTTCGTACAAAACTACCCATCTACGTGCAGTGTCATAATATATACTGTACATTGCTCGCCAGGAAGTAGGATGTTGTGATTTCTTCGCATTCAATGTCCAAAAATCAAATTTGTGTCGTTGAACTAGAGTAGTAGTCGATCCCACAGGTTTGTGAAACAGTAGACGGTATGTAGCCTTGGCTTCGTACACAAATAGGTGCTTAAATTTCCTTTCGTATCGAATTTTTATCAATTCCTCGCGTTTCCACTTATTCTGACCTTCGATATCTCAGGAGAACGGTGGGATTCGGGATAAGATAGCACCGCGAACCAACACTGGATTAGGAATCAGTGGCACGAAAAATGTAGGGATCACATAAAATATTACGGTGCCATAGTTCTGCCACTTCTTTGTGTGGCTGTGTTATCATTGTCTTTACTGAACGAATCATATAGGTATGTGATCTTCCAACCTAACATTATCTAATAAAAACATAAGTTGTACTCGGAAACTGTAAGGAAATCTTCTCACTGTATTCATAAATCGGTTGAGTAGGATTGGATTATGAGGTAAACAAAAATTGAACCTTGAACTACTCATGTAAATATCTGATTGCAATAAGATCATCATTCTTCAGATTTACCTCTATAATTTTATAAGCAGTAGCTATGTCAATGAAGAATGCAAAGCCACCCTTTTGCACTTTCTCCAAACCTTCCTCAGGAGAATAATAAGAAGCTTTTTCACGAATTCTATTTGGCAATAGTCTTTTTTTGTTCAACTCAGCCACAACAGGATCTGGATGGGTCTGAAATGAGCATTTTCATACATTACCAATAAAAGTGAGCATACTAGCATCGCGAAATTTATCAGAGACTTGCAACATCTATCATTATTTATTACTCACTGAGAAAAAATGGTAGTTGTATGCAATATCTTCAGCTCCAAACTCAATGTTACTGTCTAGTAACGCTTGAGGAGTCGTGATGAACCTTGGAGGAGCTGCTAAGAGCGAACCAACAATATTTCCCGAGTAAAATTGAAAGAGCATCAGAGTCCACAATAGCAAAGTTATGAATACCAATCGTCCAGGGAATGATTGAGGTGTCTCCCTGGAACCTAAATCCAACAATCAAAAAATTTCTTCCGAACTTCTCAAACAATAGGGCTAACCAATAACGTTCACCACCGAGGGCCTAATTGCTGGGACCACGATTTTTCATCATTCCATTTTTACCGACTCATATTTGGTCGGAAAATATTCCCCATTACAATTTTTAATGGTAATTTTTATGAAAAAGGACGTGAACATTGATCCAAAAAAAATTGCTCGAGACTACACACATGTCTCTACCGGAATACGGGAGTGCACTTAACGTCCCAAATAAGATTCCAAAAAACCACCGTATTAGTAGTGACCTTTTTAATATACCTTGTTGGCATGATGCTGCAACGATGGTAAGGGCTGCTCGCAAAGCTGATTCAAAATTCGATAGCGAAGCTATATCTGGATCCTTGATCTTGCAAAATAATTCTGCTCTATCGGTCACATAGAGCAAAAACCAATTTATCAAAGCCAAAATTGCAGTTATGATCCACACGGTTCGGGTGAATGGTCTGAAAAACTCATTGGTCCAAACGTCTTTCTTCGGATGTCTCAGAATCACTGTGGGCCTGTGCGTAACATTTAGAAACACTTTAGCATTATCGAAAGTTTTGGTTTTTTCTCAGTGATGAGATGATGTAGGAATAGTCTAGTAAAAATGGTTGACTGTAAACAACCCGTACCCAGCAACCCAAGTTGATACTGTGTACTCCATGACATCCAACCTCTCCATGATCCATCTGAATGGTGTGACGCTAATATCAACAATTCCCTTTACCATGTCTCCAAGTATTCCATTAAAGGTTCCATTAACTTTAGAGCCCCAAGCCGTTCCACGCATTAGATTCATGCTGTAATTGATCTCGCGTTAGTATTAATTTTCATTGAACAAGCTCACAGAGACTTACCACGGCGAGTCTAAGAGGCAAAAAAGTCAAAGGTGATAGAACATGGGATATTCCTGTGGGGTATATTTTGGGGTGTTCGAGGAATAAATTCCAACAAGAATCAAAATCATCCCCCCAAGGGGTTTCAAAATAAAATCGATTTTTCCGATGTTCACTGCGTTTGTGAGAATAATCACTCTCTAAAATCTGATATTCACGTTTCTTGGCCTGTAATTAATAATCAAAGTCAACAAAGACTACGAATTCAGCGTTATAAAGTCTATTCTCTCGGAATTCATGGTCAGGAACTGCAACAGATGCAGTAGCAATGGTTAAATCTCATTCTGACGGGAAAAATGACTTTTACCCCCAGTGCTTCCCTTGTGAAACTGGAGATTATACTTGAGCGGTACGTTGTCAGCATGTCCCATTGGCACAATTGGTAACAATGGTAACTGTAAGAATTGTTGAAACGTACGAGTACACATCAGGTGAGTGATGGGATGCAGAAGTGTTGAAAACTGCGGAGCCCAGCGTTTGATGGTAACATCATGGTTCTGGCAAGAAATGGTCCTAACCACTGTAGCAAATAAGACTGCCGCGAACACCAAAGTTTCCAAGGGACTTTTCAAATAGTTGAGGTTTGATGATGAGTCAATAGCAAGATTTATTATTGCAGACTTGAATTCTTCGCTTTCCTCGGAACTACTAGGCTTGTTTACTGGAAATTACTCGCAAGATATATGTATGTATGTAATAACAACGGAAAGAATCCAGTCCTCTTCATGTAGCCCAAGAAGTCTGAGAGATTCAATGCAATTGTGATGAGCTATCCCGTGCACTTCGATTATTTGCTTGACCATGGAACGAATTTGATTTCTTCGTTGTCACTACTTGTATATAATTTGCGAGTAATCTCTTGTGAGCAAGTCATTTTGAGGAAATAAAATAATTCATGTCTACGATGCTGACTCCTGCCATTGATTATCACCGTACCTCATGTATTTGAAGAATCTCACGGGATATTTGGTGTGTGACGGTTTTGGTGGACTCGTCACGTGCAGGCAGGGCCTGCTTTTATTTGAGAAGCTCAGGGAGTGAGCTATTGCTGTAATTGTTCAAGAAATCAGGAGAGGGGAGCATTGAATGAGCACACGCTCGATTAAAATTAAGAATGAAAGGGCATTTATTCAAAGAAAACTATTTACAAATGGTCCGCTGACCGTTAGAATAAATCTAGCCCACGCACGATTATTGAGGGCGCATTTAGGGAAAGATACAATCTACAAGCCCAGAAAGAGGAGAGAGAGATTTGCGAGAGGCACTTACAAATATTAATGGCCTTGACGCAGGATGGTCACTCGAAATCAGATCGGGCACCGGCCCTCGCAGCTCACGGCGATCAGGCAGCTCGCAATTGTCCCAGACGATGGTGATTTTGTCCGTAGACCACGGCACAGAGTATATAAAATGCACGCACCGGAGCCCTGGCTAAATCATGCCAAGGACGGGCTCCGGGCGGCGTGGACAACGCGCACGATAATAAGCTCGATTGGCGCGTGCGAGCGCTCCGAAACGTCACGACGGAATGTATAGTAAAAGGTTGCTGGCCGGAGCAGCATTGGCTTGCGCCAGGGACGGCTCAAAATATGGGGCGCGCGGGCCCTACTACGGTGCCATCTCTCTGTCTCTCTCCCTCTTATCTGGCTAAACTATGCAGCAACTCTTCTCGTGCTTAGGCTGTAACACAATATGTTATCATTACAATATTCGGTCCAGGGAGAGAGGGAGACGGACTGACTTGGCCGTCACAGGTGGTGCTAATAGCATTCTCTACGGCGAGTAAAAAAAATTTCCATCACGACCATATGAAAGTCATCAAACGCTAGGCTTCGCTGTTTTGAAGACCTCAGTAACCCATATACTCACCTGATGTGTACTCGTAAATTTCAAAGATTCGTGCAGTTACCAACAGTGCCAATGGGACACGTTGACAACGTAACGCTCAAGTATAATCTTCAGTTTCACAACGGAAGCATCGGGGGTAAAAGTTATTTTTCCCGTCAGAATGAGATTGAATCGTTGCTACTGCATCTGTTGCAGTTCCTGACCATGAATTCCGAGAGATCAGACTTTATAACGCCGAGTTCGTAGTTTCTGTTGACTTTGATGATTAATTACAGGCCAAGAAACGTGAGTATCAAATTCTGGAGAGTGATTATTTTCACAAACAAAGCGAAAATCGGAGAAATCGATTTGATTTTGAAACCACTTGGGGGAATGATTTTGATTCTTGTTGGAATTTGTTCCTGGAACACCCCCGCTCTTTGACTCGCCGTGTTGCTGTCGTATGAATTACCTAAAATTGTAATAGTCTTTCAGCTGCATGATCATAATGTAGTTGAAACGATGCATTGTGTCGAGATGTTTATCAATTGGTGTTGTTAAGTAAGTATCCATGTCAACCGACTCTGGTGGATGGTCGATCTCGAGAAAGATAAATTCATTATTAGTATCATTTTTTTTATTCATTAAGGTAGTACTAGCGCTACTGATGAGTTCAAGTGCAAATCATACCCGCGCTTGACTCTTTCCCGCCCGCGTTAGAGGTATAGTAAATGTACGCATCAGTAGACGTCAACTTAACCCCGAAACCGCAGAAATGAGTGACACTTGGGCTTAGATCTTTTGTGGGCTCTGAAATCTGTTGGTTTCTATGTGATTTTCGTGCACTCTCCCTCTTGTCCGATTTTCATGGAAATCTGTACGGTAGATATTACTCTATTCGTCATTTCCCGTAAGCCGTCGTGTTAAACCTACTTTCACGAAACTGCTCAGAACTTTTATTTCAGACTCTGTTGGCTCTCGAAATTTCAACTGAGGCAGTATGAGATATCAATCCACCACAGTGCTGCATTCTGTAATATTCTGTACTGTCATTCGAGCAGTTTTTATGAACTTTCCCTAAAATTCAGCTTGAATAATGAAAACTGTTGAGTCGCGCGAGCAAACTCCAAAAAGTCCTTGGAGTATTTGAGGAACGATACAGAATGAGTTGAACCGAAATGGTTTTGGAACGACGAGGGTGGAATCATTGAATTTTCTAAATCAGACACTCCATTTTTTGGTGTGTGCAAGCTTTTGTTTAAAAGTAGAATTCCCTCTCTCGTGTCGTTCTGAGATATCTCAAATATAGAGGGGAAGAGATGGTGTGAAGTACTGGAATTTTCTTGATTCTTTGATGGGAAAACGGGGAATTTTCAGTGAATCGAAGATTATGATTTGGCTGGACACCCAGTGAGTTATGATAACCTGCACGGGACCAAATCAACACTCTCCAATTACTGGTACCGGACCAGATCGACAATCGCCTATGGCCGATACAGGACCAGATCGTCACTCACTGAGGAGTGTTACAAGATCGCATCGACACTCGCCGGACACCGTTACAAGACAACATCGACACTCGCCTGTGACCGTGACAGGACCGGATCGTCATTAACCGGGAACCGGTACAGGACCAGATCGACACTCACTGAGGACTGTTACAGGACCAGATCGTCACTCGCCAGGAACCGGTACGGGACCAGATCGATACTCTACGGGGACCGTTACAGGACAACGTCGACACTCACCGAGGACCGATACAGGACTAGATCACCACTCTTCGGGGACCGTGACAGGGCAACATCGACACTCGCCTATGACCAATACAGGACTAGATCGTCACTCGCCAGAGAACGGTATGGGACCAGATCGACACTCACCGAGAGCCGGTACGGGACCAGATCGACACTTGCGGATGACCGGTATACGGTGCAAGATCGACACTCACTGAGGACCATTACAAGATCGCATCGACTTTCGCCGGGCAGCGTTCCAAAAAAACATCGACACTCGCCTATGACCGTGACAGGACCGGATCGTCGTTCACCGGGAACTGGTACAGGACCAGATCGTCACTCGCCGGGAACCGGTACAGGACCAGATCGATACTCTGCGGGGACCGTTACAGGGCAACGTCGACACTCACCGAGGACCGATACAGGACTAGATCGTCACTCACCGGGGACCATTACAGGACCAGATCGTCACTCGCCGGTGAACGGTACGGGACCCTATCGACACTCACCGAGAGCTGGTACGGTACCAGATCGACACTTGCGGATGACCGTGGGGTGCCAGATTGACACTCACTGAAGACCATTACAAGATCGCATCGACTTTCGCCGGGCAGCGTTCCAAGACAACATCGACACTCGCCTATGACCGTTACAGGACCAGATCGCCACTCGACGGGGACCGGTACAGGACCAGATCGACCCTCGCCGGGGAACGGTACGGGACCAGATCGACACTCTGCGGGGACCGTTACAGGACAACATCGACACTCACCGGAGACCGTTACAGGACTACATCGACAATCACTGGAGACCGTCACAAGACTCCATCGACACTCGCCGGTGACCGGTACGGAGACAGATCGACACTCATCGAGGGCCGGTACGGAACCAGAACGACACTTGCGGATTACCGGTACGGTGCCAAATTGACACTCACCGGGGACCGTTACAGGACCAGATCGTCACTCGCCAAGTAACGGTAGGGGACCAGATCGACACTCGACTGGTACTGGTACAGGACCAGATCTTTACTCGCCGTTAACCGGTACGGAACCACATCGACACTCGCCGATGACTGATGCAGGAGCAGATCAACACTCTCCGTGGACCGTGACAGAACAACATCGACATGTACCGGGTACCGTTACAGGCCCAGATCAAAACTCACCGGGGACCGCTACAGGACCACACCGACACTCGCTGGCAACCGTTACGGGACCAGATTGACACTCATGGAGGGCCCGTACCAGACCAGATCGACCCTCGCGAATGACCGGTACGGCGCCAGATCTGTTCAGTCTGATTCCCGCAGGAAACCTTTATTCGAGCGAACGAAATGCCTCTCACGGGAAATTGTTCACAGAATCCTTTTTGTCTATCTCGCATTGATCTACAAGAATCTATATTACATATTCCCTAATAAAATACATTGCTCTCGAGTTATTGAGGGTGGAAGGCTGCAAAGTGTCAAAAGACACCAAATTTCGACTTTTCTCCGAAACCGGTCGAAAAATTGCGATAAAAGTTTTTTTATGTGCTCCTTTCAGCATGTTCTTCAAGATCCGATTGGAATATTTCATGTGGTTTTGGTCGGATTAAAAGTTGGTTGAGGCATACCGTTAGCCATCAAGGCATTGAGTTGATGTTGAAAGCGAAACCTTGATTATTTCTGGACTACAACTGTATTCAAGTAACGATACAAAATATTGTGTTGCAATCCAACAGAAGATAAACATCACAGTGTTGATTCGAATGAGTCGATGCCTTTGTGAAAGAGACATCTCAAATCGTTGGCGAGTATATGATAATTACTGACGTACGCAAGCACTGCTATCTTTCTTGAAAATTGCATACAACTCGCGACTCGATTCACCTTCTTCAAAAATGTACGAATGATGACTCACGCCCAGTCCAAAACAACATCATAAAATCGTAAATCCCGTAAACTGGGAACAATGGGCGAAAACATCGTCCAGTCATAAATCATCCACAAATCCGTGAGCCCACGGATTTGTGGATCCATCAGTCCACGGGGACGCAGATCCCCAAGCCAACGATATATGAACCAACGAGTCCACGGATTTGCCGACCCATACAAATGCGGATCGACAAATCCACGATTCTGCGGATCCTTACACGCACGCCTATATGACGCCGAACTCCTCTAGCTGGGAATCATGAGTCCACCATGGACAGTCTTTAACGCCAAAGCTATTGTCGAATCGCGTCACCAGGCCCGTCGTACCCCGGTCATCCGATACCGCGCCGCCTCGACGACGCCCAGCTCCACCGACGAGCCTGTGGGATGTTGTACACGGTCGTGCCCCGGTCTTTGTGATGGCCGTACATCATTCAAATCATTCCACATCAGTGTAGTGCATCATAAACGAATGTGTGTGTGTTTCTAGTGTTCGAAATATCGGCATTCGCGGCATCATTTAATCTGGAATCAATTCGACTTATTCGCATTCCCATGCCCGCTCCTGCTCCTACGGAACTATCCAATCAAAAGTAATTCTCCAATCATTCAGTGCTCAGTGTCAAATCATTTTTACGGAGTGCCCGTCCGTAACTTCTCAAGTTCAATCATGGAACGGAACAACCCTTCAGGTGTTCCCAAAACCCAGTGCAGTGAAAACCCGTGCGGACTGTGTGAAGCCCGGAAGCTTGCGCGTTCGGGAGCTTTGATGGCTGCTCTATCTAGCCCTCTGGTCATCGAGTCTTCTAGCCAATCTAAGCCATTCAAAGGCACTCCGCGACGACAATAAAATCGTTCTCTCTTCTTTTTCACATCATTCGAAAGTCGCATCACGACCTCAGTACGATTCGTTATTGGCAACCAACCACATGGTTCAGTCGTCATTGACAGGTACACGAGAGGCGTCTTACACTCGACGCCGCCTCTGTACAAGTCGGGTACTGTCATTACCTCGCAAAACACGAGCCCCACGATCTCTCATAAGGACTCGATTTTTGGAAACAGTATCAAGGAAATTCATGAACTTTCGAAATGAATAGGGTCCAAGTTTAGACATGTCAAAGTCATAATTGGCTGAATAGAATTATTAGAGACTCGAATCAATAAAATGGCACACAAACTGTCTACGTTTGACTGTGCTCTGATCAGCATTTGTTTATAACGATAAGCAACATACTCACGACGATTGAAAAATTTAATAGTAATCCGTTCAAATTTGCTCGACGCAAGTATTTGTATTGAGTCATCGATATCGTTAATCCTTCGTTGATGTTCCAATACCCCATGAATGTAATGTTCAGTTTACCACCATGTCTGTAGCTCGGATTATAGACATCATAAAGGGAGTAAGAGAGATTGAGATTCTGCATAGCTACAGTGATCTCTGTATTTACACTGAGCGGCAATGATTCGAAAATTTCGACAGGCATTTTCTCACTTGTCGCCCTCATCATCCAGTGATATGACTCGTTGAAAGGTGATTTTAATCCTGTAATCTGTGTGGAATATTTCGATGAATCATATAGGTCTCATTCCGTGCATCATTATATCCTCAGTAGCCTTGCTGGGAGTTCGTGATGGAAATCCCTGAGACTAGTGAGACTGAGATGGGAACATTCGGGAAGAAGTTTTAAAATATTCCCTTACGTGTTGTAAAACTTTCTCGCTCCTGTCACAGTCTAGATCGAGAATAACCCCCAATTTGTAGTAGTTGACCTTCAAAAATTCATCGATAGAGACAGTTGAAAAAGCATTGATGGGTAAGTAAGAAAGACTCAAACTTTCGAACGACATTTGTTTGAGAAAGTAAACTGCCTCTGAAAAATTCACAATATGAGCATGAAAGCGTTGTTCACAGCATATGTTCTTAATGTTCTTCTTGTGATCAACCTAGAGGCTCTTGACACCCAAACATCGCTATTTGTTGGATAGTCTTCTGCTTGAAGAATTCAGTAACGAATTTCGGTTCAATAGACCGACTTGCAACCAAAGGTAGGAGCAAAATTACGAATTTTAGTTCCTGTCGATACATCTTCGTGACAGAATATTCACACTCGCAATTCAGCACATTGAACCTTGTAGCTCCAATTCTGTTACATTCATATTCTACTTGTACCCGATTATCTCAAAGAATTAATTTCTCAAAGAGGTACGCTATTTTGGTGGTTATTCTTCTTCGCGCCTTTTTCTGCATGAGAGATAGAATGGTTGTCTCGTCTAGAGGATAAGTACGTGCTTAATCACTGAGAAAGTATCTTCTGTAACCACTGTTCCAAAACTGCCTCTTTCGACTTAACAACCCTTATTTTTCAGACAGAGTGCATTTATTCCATATGAATGCGATCCGTAGTCAACTTTTGCCTTTTTTTTCAATTGTCTCGAAGAGGAATGCATTTGAAACGTATGGTTATTTCAATACATATGGAAATCGATTCTGTCAGATTAGATAGTAAATATCCGTAGGCAATTCGAATGGTAATAATTTTGATCCAATCCTGCAATTTAAAGGGTATCGTTTTTTTTTGAGTCGCAAAAAAACTACGAGCTTTCATCTTAGACTATACTTCACATCGAGTTCACATCACATCCATCTCCATCTAGCATTACTGCAGACCGTTACTCACTATTCCAATACTCACTCATATTCAGAACTCATTGCACTCTTCTAAATTACTTGTGAAGAATTCTATTTCTCATTGTCAATGAAGTTAAGTCAAGAATCCGATATATTTCGATATCTCATTCTCGTATTGGGGATTCTGCGCTCTTGAGGTTTTAATCCTCTGAGTTGATTTCAAGGACTCAGTCCTTCTTTCATACTTTGGATGTAAATTTCATTAACCTTGCCCATCGTAGATACTCTATAATAGGTAAAGAAGTATGAAGGATTCTGTTCCAGGTTCTTCCAATATGAATAACTTGTTGATCGTTATAACAAAATTACGATCCTTTCGTTCAAATTTACATTGTGAAACAGTTTACTCTATTTTGCGACTGTGCACGAAATTGTAGAAGAATTCACCACTGTCCCAGCAAGATCATCTTGAGGACAAAGTTTTGGAGGGAGTCCAAATCAGGAGAGATGACGTGACTTGATATTTTGGAACCGTGCGTGAGAAAAAAATCAACCAAAGCGAGAAGTTATATTCACACACTTTTCACCAGAGCATGAATGTAAATTAGTGCGAGAGGTCGTCCGCGCATTACTTTTCACACTGTAAATAATGGAGAGAAATTCAATTTTTTTACAACTTTGTGCACAGAGTTGCAAAAATCTTGTTTTTCTTATAACGGGTGAAAATCAATTGTTCAAATGCACTCAGTGAATTTGATATGCATCTATTTCTTTTTTTTTTCATCAAAACAATGCCTAATCAGAATAAACCGAAATAGCTCAACACCATCAATTACATGAGCTCCATTTTGAATCTGTAGATTCATCAGGATTCGTCTAAAATATCTGGCTCTGAACCTTCATGCATAGACTCGGATGCACTCGTTTTTTTGTCACGCCACAAGGACGGTATCCGCAGACCATCATAATTTCTCACTAAATTTTCAATTAGCATAATTGATATTGATAAGGCGGTAGCAGCGCAAATCATGATAATAGCTGGACTAAAATCGACGAAAGTCACTGGAGTCGGGGTCGAGTTGTGACTTTCTGGACACTGTGGCTTCTTTGTCTTCCAAATGGTGTTCAAACGTTGAGCAGTTCCATGTTCCACGATCTGCCGCAGTCTACATGTGAGGAAATAAAGTTAATCCTTGTGAATCTGGCTTCATGAGTTATCAGTCTGTTTACCTGATTGGTATTGAAATTGCACTACTTTTCCACCCACGTACCAATAAAAGTAAACTGGGAGGAGTGTTCTCGTTAACAAATTTGTGCAGAATGTCTAAAAATACATTTTCCATTACTCTAACCTAAAAATGCCGCGTTTAAATGAGGTTCTGGGGTTCTCGTAATGAAAAAATATATCCGCACTTCGCTTGCAAGCCCATTTGGGGCACTGAGGACTTGTCTGTCTCGCTCCGCTTGGCAGACAAAACAAATTGTCCTAGTGCCTAAAATGGGCTACCGCGCTCAGTACGGAAATATACTATTGAGTAAATTGCCTCGAGGTAGAAAATGCTTGAAATGAAGGTTATGATTTTTGATTCATTGGGCAATCGCGTTCAATTATGCACTCATCGTCGTGAATGCTTCAATCAGATCTGTGTTTGAATAGAGTATAGATGGACACATTTTTAATTCACCTGAACGTGAAACAAAATAATTTTACGAATGCCGAGAATATGTATTTCATGGGAGACTCCGTAAAAAATCCTTGGCTGTGTCATAACTTATTCCTGGAAATTGTTCACTGACAAAAATGGATACGCAAGAATGTGCCAGTCTTAACGTTATTCGTGCTGCTTATCGTAGAGTACTTGAGAAATCGACTACCGTGTAGAGGTTGACAATCAGAAGCGAGATCAGAAGCCTCATTTAAATATTTTGGGTGATTAAAAATCGGGTCAGCTCATCTCGTTTATTGTACATAAATACAATTGTACTGATCAAAAGACTTACCCATAAGTGACCATTTTCTTGAAAGGAGAATGTTTACTAGTGCAAGTCGCTGTATGCTTCATCCCGAGGAGATCTATTCCTTGTATGTCACACATCTCGTCTTCGTTGAACGTTTCCTGTTACGAAAGAGGAATGAAGTGCCTCGAATATTCTCACAGAACATCACATGCTTAGGATTTTGGATTTTTTATTCGTGAAACAAAATAAAAATATTATATGAGTTTGTGTAATCGTGAGGTGAGCTTGTGCAAGCGGCTCTCACAAATTTTTCGATAGGGCGATAAAGTTCCTACTCTCATGCTATCGTATTCTAGAATTGGTCAATGAGCTGGTTTTGAGATGAGGTAGAAAATTGGGATGTAACAGGTAACATCCATATTAAATTCTGGGGTCATGCGATACTTCTCGACTCGCCGTAGATGGCGCTGTCTAGTAACAACCTGGGTTGAGCTCGGGGCATGCGGACACTATGTTTGACCCTGATGTCACATCCCAATATTGCTTTACAATAATTGACCTTCTGCCCTTCGAGCCGAATTTGTTTGAATTTTTATTTATGTACAGCCGTTATAAGCCAAGTCATGTACGAAAGTCTCCATTCTCATTTAACGCGTCCATTGTACCGTTATTGAGTCGATTGTAAATGTACAAAATTGGAATAATTTATCTTTCTTGATTGATGACTGAGATCCAAAAAATCCACTTCCCTCACCCTTTGTCGAAACTTTTTGTGAGACTAATGTCAATAAAAATAGTAAGGAAGCTCTCTTACTCACAGACATTATTTTGTAAGCACCTTCTAAATCTACTTGAAAAGCAAAGCCTCCTTTCTTCACTTTTCGCATGCCCTCCTCAGATGAGAAATACGAAGACTGCTTTCTTTTCTTGTTGGATTTGATCTTGCGGTTGAAGAGATCGATCGCCTCTTTATAAGAGGTCGTCTGGAAGAGTTTTCACTCAATCATACTTTTGCCATTGTATAAATTCAACACGTTCACTGCGATGGGACCCACCCAGTGGGACTCACGATTTTTTACAACTCAGTTTTTACCGACTTGTGTTCGCTCAAAAAATATTCACCACAGGAAATTTTACAGTTTCAACAGATTATCGTCCGGCGCACATATGAACCACTTGTTTCATTATATGTATGACCAATATAAAGTGGACACCCATTGGCATTTTTTATCTTTGTAAGGTACGAATTGGATTGGAATTGATTCTCACGTGGTTCGACCTTTTGCCTTAGATGGTTAAGTGAACGTTCTCAGAAAATGGAATATTCGATGCGGACGGGAAAATTTTTTTTCAAGATATTCAAGGAAAATGGCATTGCTATACGGCATCGCGTAGCTCATCAATTTTTGAGTCCGAAATGACTCATCCGATAATTTTTTTATTACTCAATTCTCCAGGAAAACTGATGGAAAATTGCTAATTTTTAATTTGCCACCACAGTTGTTGAGGTTAGTTGCACCACGTGTTAGGGGTAATGTTATTGTTTTGGTGCCATGCCACGTGCTCTTGTTATTGTTTTGGTGTTTAACCTATGATCACAAATGTTATTTTGTACGCTATTTGGCCACGGCACCCACAATGGAAACTACGTGAAAAAGTGTATATTAGCCATGCGATCAAAATTCTCTAATGTATATCGAAATTTTAACAATCCCGCATCCGAACCTCTCAGAGAAGAGTAATGCCTAACAGATTTAGGTGGTGGTTATCATATTCAGACACTATATTGCACAAATTCTGACTACAAAGTTTGAACAAAGTTTGTACAGTAGACGGTGAAGGAATTATGGGCACGAGTTGTTAGAACAGTATCTCGTAGCTGAAAGAGCGAAGAAAAATCTGAAGAATCGTGGCTTTGACTTTGTAGTGAGATTTCATCTAACATAACTTCTGTAATCAAAATACAAAACGCGAATCTGCTTGATATCACCAATCCTTTCTAAGTTCACTTTTAAAATTCACACAAAACCCACCCATTCTTCAAAATTTTGATCCCATAGACGGGGCAGTCAAAGTCACATTTTTTTCAAAAATTTCTATACCTCCCAATTACGGGGATACTGATTCAACTCGTGTTTATATTCTAACTTCGATGCCACTTTTCCTCAAACTTTGTAGTCAAATTTCAGCTGATAGAGCTCTTATAATCAAAACGCAGAACTCAAACCTGTCTCGTATTACTATTCTCTAGTAAGTTCACCTCTGAAATTCTCACAAAACCGTCCCATTCTATTAGGATTTTGATCCCATAGGTAAGCACCGGGAGCCATAATTTTTTCGAACATTCTTCTACTCCCCAGCTGCTGCATACTAGTTCAATTCGGGTTTGTAATCAACCTTCAAGGCCCCAACTTTGTAGTCAAATTTTAGAAGACAAAACCTCTAAACTTGAAGAGCAAAGCTCGAATCTGCTTGGTATCACCAATATCTGAGAGGTTCGTATAAAAATTCTCTAAAAACTTGACCACTTCCAAGAACTTTGATTTTTTAACTGGACAGTCAGAGCCACAATTTTCCGCGTATTCGTTCACGTGTCTATCATGGGATCTGTTCCGATTCGTGTCTGTTATCTGTCTACCTACTATACAAACTCCTCTCAAACTTCGTGTTCCGATTCTGGTTGAGGAAATGTTCAGAACTAGAAAGCAGAATTCAAATCTGCTCGGCATTACTATTCTCGAGTAGGTTCACGTTTGTAATTGACGAAAAACCCACCTCTTCATAGGATTTTGATCTCGTGCGGAAGCTATTACTACCAAAGTTCTTCAGATTTTTTTCATACCCCCAGATATGAGATACCGTTCTAATAACTCGTGCCGATGAATTGTTCTCATCTATGGTACAAACTTTTTCCAAACTTTGTAGTCAGAATTTGGGCGTCAAAGTGTCTAAAATTGATAACCAACACCTGAATGTGTTAGACACTACTACTGTCTAATATGTTCAAATGCGGGATTGTTCAAATTTCGAGCTGTATTAAAGAATTTTGATCGCATGACTGCTACACAGTTTTTTACGCGTTGTTGAACTCTTGTATTAAAAGGTACAAGAGTACATGCTTGTCGCTTCTAAAGGTGCGTTCACAAATGGAGCGCGCCCCCCCCCCCCGTGTTCCCGCGCAGCACCCGCGCGGCTCTCGGCGAGCGCGCTGCTTCTACCACAGAGAAATGACGAATTTCTCTCGTTACCGATCACTTTCAAAGTTACTAGAACTTTAAAACGCGCGCGTTGCGCGCGGATGGTTACGATGGCTTAAAATTCTGGAACATACGGCAAAAGCTATTGTGTTTGAAAAAAAATTTATGCAGTTATATATGGTACCAGAAAGGAGCAAATATGATATAGTATGAAAATATGGAATGGAAACGTCATCCATCTATATGTTTATCTATTCGAAATCGAAATTTATGGATCGCTGATTCAAAAATTCACGACTGTCTGAGGGATTTTTCGAATAATCTCAAAAAACCATCCGGTCTACGAAGTGCGCGCGCTGCGCGCGCATGGTTCAGCCACCCGTATGGTGTGGGGTTGAAAAACTATCCAAATCATATTATTACATGACTCGGCTAATGAAAGCTGATTTTAATCAACGGAACTGTTGATTAAGTAACATAGATCGATATTGTATTACTCCAATTTTTCAAGAGAAAAACTATCCAGTTTTTATAAAATATCATTGAGGGTGACCATCAAGGAACGAAGGTCGTTTTGAGAACTGGAGAATTGATCTCAAATCCAAAATCAATGATTCAAATTTATGCAACGCTTGTGCATGAGAAGTTCAATTTTCACGTGAAATATGTGGGTTTCGAATTCGATTGAGATTTTCAAAGGTTTTTACTCTTTCTCGGATGGAGACATATTTCTCTCCTCCTTCTTTTCCTCTGAGTCGGCTATAAAAGAGAATGAGGAAACATTCTTCAAGGATATGCACAAAGATCAGCAAATCAGCCTTTGTAAAGCCAGAATTTCTTGAATGCTTCTGTAGAAATTTTTTTTGGTCCACAAATGAAAAATTTTCGATCGATTATTTGATATTCAATTGACCATCATCCAGAAATGAGAAAATTATTGAACCCCCTATAATTTGAGAAAATACATTATTCACAAATAAAAAATTCCTCAATCCATCCGGTCCAATTCAGTGCCATACACCAACTGAAGAGTTGTTTTACGCATCAGAACTTGAAGAATTATATTCACAAATGAAAAACTTTTCTACAAATGATGTAAGGATATTTAACATTCACAAAAGAGAATTTTAGTTGATCTACCTCAATCACAAAACTTTATACATGTAATTTAAGAATTATGTTGAAACATTCATCAAAAATGAAAAAAATTCTAGTTAATCTCCCTCAATCAAAAGACAGTATAGATGCAACTCTGAAGTTTGGATGAATCATTTTGAGAATTTAGATAAGCGTTCCTGAGATCTTTTCGATCGTTGAAGGAAGATGAAATATCAGAAAACAAATCTTCAAATGATTACCATGAACCTCATTATTACACGTGTAATAATATTCCCTGTACGGGTATCCGATATTCCTGTTGTCGGTCAAGCAGCAATCTACTTTTTTATCACTCATTTATAGCGCGCGGATCGCGATCCGATTAATACATGCAGGTGTAATAAGACCCGATATGATGCGCAGGCGCGACCGATCACCTGCTCAATGTTGACAACGAAGCAGACAGAACTGGATAAAACGCTACAGTGCATGAGTTCAGATGCTCGAAACTCATCGTTACTTTTCTTTCGATAAATTGGAAATAATCAACAGATATAATAAATCGGCTATGTAGATCGCATGATTGAATACTTTCAACTATATTGATCCACCTATAAATACATTCAAATACTACAATGCGATTAATGCACAGCAACACACATTGAGACGACTCGTAAAACGCGCGCGAAATCTCGATCGGAACGCCTCGAATCTCGATATCGAAGTTATCCATTAATAATATAAGATACAGAATTGATGGGTGCTCCGGTTCTAAATACTTTGAAACTTGTCGGTCACGATGGAAACTCGTAATTTTTCTTTGGAAGAAGCAGCGCGCGCGCCAAGAGCCGCGCGGGTGCTGCGCGGGAGCACGGGGGGCGCGCGCGCTCCATTTGTGCACGCACCCTAATATCTTCCAACGCTTAGACCCTTGACATTCCCACTCGATCACGAATTTCCATTCTGGATGCCGTGGCTAAATGACCTACAAAACAAGATTCGTGATCATAGGTTAAACATCAAAACAATAACAAGAGCACGTGGCATCGTACCAAAACAATAAGATTACCTAACACGTGGTGCAACTAACCTCTACGATAAGTGTGGTCGCAAATTCAAAATTAGCAATTTTCCATCACTTTTCCTGGAACATTGAGCAATAAAAAAGTTGTCGAATGAGTCATTTCGGACTCTAAATTTGATGAGCTACACGATACCGTATCCCAATGTTATTTTCTTTGAATATTTTGAAAAAAAATTTCCATTTTTTTTATTTGTTCACTCCACTATCCAAGGCAAAAAGTCGAACCATGTGAGAATCAACTTCGATCCAATTCATACCTTGCGAAGATGAGAAATGCCAAGGGTGTCCGATTGAGATTGATCATAACTGATGCTTCGGTAAAGTTCCTTTAGTGAGTACGCTTTAAG
This sequence comes from Eretmocerus hayati, assembly GCA_029851415.1. NCBI lineage: Eukaryota > Metazoa > Arthropoda > Insecta > Hymenoptera > Aphelinidae > Eretmocerus > Eretmocerus hayati. The sequence continues at coordinate 39,270,475 of CM056743.1, read as the reverse complement.
ATGATCACGAAGTACCCCTAGAATTTTTTTGAACCAAACGATGTATCTAAATTATCTAACTTTCTCTTATGATTTTCATAGATGATACCTAATCCACCTTTTATGAGAGTTGAATGGGCAATTCATCTCCTTTCCGAGGATGATTTTTGTGTTCTTCCACTTGTTGTTGCGAAGCTTTTAGAGTCTGGATTCGGGAGCTCTATGTTTTATTCGCTGGAAAAAGTCACTGAGCCTGCATTATCCGCCCATTCGCCCATCTGCTCATCAAAGGTAGCTTTTGAGAACGTTATTCGATCCAGAACAACTAAAGGTTACAATCCAGATACTTGACAGACGTTTCCACCAGAAAAATTTTCTAGGAAGTGAATGATTATCTAATTGTGTATTCTTAAAATTTCAACCCCTCACTAGGTGTAGTTCAAAAATCTGGTATTTTACTGATATATAAAAGCACGTGTGAGTAATTTCGACAGCCTGGTACATTCAGGAAAGTCGAAAATTAATAAGAATCTGCAAGAAAATGATCACTTTCTTGGGGGAGGGCTTAAATGAGAAGATTACTCCCACACTAAAATTAAGTCGAGCGTTGTATGAAGGTCGGAATCATGTCGAAGCAAGAATTTGAAACAAGTGCCTTCGCATTGAACGTGTTATAAGACTCGCTGTATATTCAATGCAAATCACAATATTTACCCGGAAAAAATCATGATTATAGCCGACATCCGTAGCGCCGACGTCCAAATTACTTTCAGTGAGATCTTTAAGAGTCTTGATGAAACGTGGTTTCTCTGCTAAGAGAGATCCAACAATACTGGCGGAATAAAATTGGTATAACATCAGCGCCCAGAAGAAGATGGAGAGGAAAACTATTCTTCCAGAAAAAATGCGTGGAGTATCACTCAGTCCTAGAATCAACGCAAATTTAGAGGAAAATTCAGTTAGGGGCAACTTTCTTCGTATGATTACCTTGTTGGCAAAGAGCACCACTAGTTATAAGGAAAGTCTCTGATGCTGGCTCAGCAGATAAGCTATTGCCATTATTGGTATATTTCCCAAATTGTATCTCTGATTTCACAGTGAAGTAGAGCAGGAGCCAATTCAACAATCCTACAATAATTGTCAGGTACCAAACTTGTTTTGTGAAAGGCTCAAGTAAGCTGTTATTCATTTCCTGCCTTTTAGGATGTCGAAATATAATCATAGATCTGAAAAATAAAGAGGAGACCACGAAATTACTTTATTATTTCATCATAAAGACAGTTAAACATTGGAAGAACCTTCAGTATGTGAGATTTGAATTGATCTTAGCCAAGTTTATGAACAAATTATATTTCTAATTAGTTCGTTGGGGTGGAAAAGTAGATTTATCGTAAAAAGCGTAGACTAGAACGTATCATCAAATAGTGTTTATCGTGAGGCGATGCGGTCACCAAGCAAGCTGAAAATCATTCCCCCAACTTACTCCGATTCTGTTGCGATTTGGGCTAAACGACGAGCTCACAAATATTTGTTATCATTTATAACTTATATTTGTCCGCTCTTCGTTGAGCCCAAATTGCAGTAGAATCGGAGAAAGTTGGGAATCAAAATGTGCGTATATATTATAGGTTAGGAGGTTTCCGCGGCCGAGTTATTTCCACTTTTCTCCGATTCCCTTATAATTTGGGCTAAGCAACGGATTGACGAATAGAAGTTGGACAATAACAAGTATTCGACAACTCGTCTCACACTTTGAATCATCAAACTTTTTATTTAAAGTGTATTTTCATGGTCCATGATCACGGTGCACGGTGACCGCATCGCCTTAAGTAACCCGAGGATATATGTCAAGATATCTGTACATGTTTCAAAGCTTCTTTACAGTCAGATGAACCTAACGACTTGTTATCTTGATAACACTTAGGGACCAAATTTTGAGTCCAGAATAACTCATTTGGAAGGACAGAATTTTCTTGTGTACTTTTTGACTTAGAAACCAAATCTGTATCCAGATTCGTTCCTACGCATTAACCCAGTGTGCCAAGGGCATGTCGGAAGTATGATTTCCAACGTATTTTGACCTGCTATACACGATGGCAGTGGTTGTAGAGGACTAGCATGTGTTCCAAGGAAATGATACGCTAACTTTTTGAGTTGCTATCAGCAAAATTTGGCAGATTCTGCAATGAATCTTAAAATGTTCACGAAATAAGCCAGAGATATCTCTTTTGAGCTCAGGAGGACGTATTTCCTTCATCTTCATATGTGTGTTGGAGAGAAATTATTTGCAAAAGCCCAAAAATAGACGGATCACATGTACAAGTATCATTCTAAAGGAAGCATTTTGAGCACTTTCTGGGGTAAGCTTGAGCCTGCTTGCAATGAGTGATTTTCCAAGTCTCCTATCTCAAAGCGCTCCTGAAACTATTAAAATAGCCCCCCTCCACTCCTGAATCTTCTTATACAATCGCCTTCGAAATAGATACATTGGAGTGCTCGCAAAAAACAATGTGACCATGATTGATTGAGCCATTGCTTGGCATCGCCAAATTAATCTTTCCAGAACCTCAAATATTGTATCATGGTAACAAAGCAAGACCATTCGAATAGTTCTAGGGGTCCGCGAGGCCCAATAAATCGAAGTGAGACGTTTTACTAGAGAGCTTGAGCTCAATTGAGCTCACCTCAGAAAGAACTCAAAACGCCTTCTTCGGATTCACACTTGTATATTTGTTCCGTCTATTTTCTCCCATCACGAATTCCTGATTTTAATACCAGGTTGATTCTCTCATCAACAAATACCTAGAATGTACCAGGTACTCCTGCAGAAGGTGCTCAGAGCTCCTGTGCGCAGGCTGGATTCCCTATAGTAGAGACGAAAAATCCATCTCCGACACTTTTTTTTTTATTGGGCGAAGTGTACGGTGAGTAAATTTTACATCCCCACTGGAACTACAGTTTAGGGTGGGTTCCAAACTACCGAAACCACGGTAAAGGCACTAAAAAAAATTTCCAGTGGTGCCGGCACCAGGGATCGAGCCCACAAACTTTCGATTGAAAGGCGAGAGTTCTATCCTACTCGCTGCCACCGCGGCTTCAATTCAAATTCATTCATCAAATCAGAGAGGTTATGTCCTACTGCACTCAAAAAGCATGTCTCTGGTCTATTTTGTGAGCATTTAAAGAATTATTGCAATATTGGCCAAATTTGGCAGATAACAACTCGAGATATCAGCTTGTCACTAGTTTCACACGCATTCTAAGCCTCTAGAACAACTAGTTTCGTGTTCTGCAGGTCAAAAAACGCGGAGAACCATATTCCCGATATATACGCTTCTGAACCACTACGAGAATGCGCCAGCAAAGTCACCAATTTAGAAAATCAACCGAAAAGAGGTCTGAAAGCACAATTTTTTGTCAAATTAGTTTCTTGCGATTAAAGAAAATTCTGACGCCTACGAGCAAATCTGGCTACGAATCCGAACTCTATATCGAAAAATACCCAGGACAATCGTAAATTATGGATTATTGGATCCAAAATTCCGTTCCTCAAGGTGATGTAGAGAATTTGAGCAACTCCTAGGCCACTAACTATTGAACTCATGAACATCACAGTAGACCGTAATATGACAACTAATACGAATCTTCGGGTAACATTTTGCACATGAGCTAGAGGTTAAACTACTATATCAAATTTGAGTGGAGGAAAACTCCTTCAACCAAAGCATAGTACAGATATTATACTACGGGAATTAGCATAGATATACTCGGCTTTATATATCTGGACCGTATAATCCATCACGTCCAATCTCTCTGGTTTGAACTGGAAAGGCGTTGCTCCAATATCGACGATTCCTTTTATCATATCACCGACTATTCCATTAAATGTGCCATTGACCAAATAACCCCAGGAATCACTGAACGACAAGTTGATCCTGAAACAATGAATGCACACTCGAGAAGATAGCTGATTAGGATATCGTAGCTCCGTGAATTTTACGGGTGATTATGAAGTGTAGTCTACACGACGAGGTGAGCCATTTCAGGTAAGGGAAAATCCAATCTCGTGGGTTGGAAAAAAGTGAGTGATTCAGGAACTAATGAGATGAGTTCTCTCAGCCATCCCCGACCCGAGTTTCCACGTCAGTTCAACAAGGTTTTCTCCAACAATTTTCTCATCTCTCCATAGGTATTTTCCCCCATTGCAAGGTGTTGGAAAAAGGAAGTTCCAACAGTTCTTAAGCCCAAAAAAGTTTTTTTATCACCTAGACCTATACAATCTGGCAAGGACCAAAACGGCTTTCGAAAGGTTTTGCAGGTGGTTATTCGATAGGTGTCTGACTCCTCCTTCGAATGCTGTGAGCAGAATTTCGATTGGTGGGGGTCGCCGAGGCAACGTTTTAAATCTTGAATTTAAAATGCCAAATCACTTCTGTAGACGTGGCTGGGCGATGCAAAAAACTTTTTTGTGCCTAAAAACTGTTAGAACTATCTTATTCCAACACTATGGAACGAGAAAAAACCCTACGGAAGGATTTTTTCCTTTCGATGAATGATTCCGATTGAATGTGTTGTTTCAGATCACTCGAATCTATTTCAAGTCTCATCTCAATACAAAATGTATGAATCGTTTCAGTCGAGTGATCCACAGCTGACGTATTACAAATTTGATAGAATATAACTTTTTTTAATATTCACGAAGGGGCAGGCGGTACCCAACTTTGTCTGTCGTGCATGATTCTGCTCGAGCATCTAATTGAATTTGGAATGGACAGGAATCATTATTCAACGGTAGATCATTCGATCGCAGGTGCGAGACTGCTTTGGCAAGGGTGCCCCGGGCTGCGAGAACAAGTGTCGCACCTAGAGGTCGAATCATTTCTCATGGTTCTAAGCGACCAAACCGTTGGTCCTAATTCTTATTTTTTGACATCGATATTAGAGTGGGACAGCCTGCCTGTGCGTGCGATATCGAGCTCACATATGCGGGGTTGACTTAAAATGACGACGAATAGACCGGCAATTCTCTCAAACGTAAACGAATTCGCGCAAAATTGAGCCTCTGCAACTATCGACAAATACAGTTTTGAATGAATAGTTACGTGAAATTGTAGTAGTCTCTCAACTGTAACAGGAGTGCATAGTTGTAACGATGCATCGTATCAAGATGTTTATTGACTGGTACAGATAGATAATCATCCAAATCAGCTGATTTTGGTGCAAAATTGAGCTGAAAATACCAGATCCTTGGTCATTTCAATATTTGAACCACGTAAATGAATACGTAGGCTACAACATCATCAAAGTGGTGACACTGCTATAATGGCGATTCTTTTCAGGTCCTTCATAAGATCTGAGGGTAATATCGATACAGCGCTAGTCAAATGAGTGAGGGTTTTTGAAACTTTACCAATCAAGAGTGGAATCTGTCAGTTGCCTGAGGTTAGTGATGCCTCCCTCTCACACATGAATTTTTGTAAGTCTACGAAACACAGAACGGGAGAAACCACCCGCGAACATGAGTATTTTTCTCTCATTTGTGACTTATTAATGACTCAATTGCGAATTTTCATAGATATCGGCTCACAGTTCAGCCCCGAGCCAACCAGACCCCATCAGAAAAATTTGTAAAAGTTTCATCAAAATCCCGCTGGCCAAACAATCTTAGATTCAAAAGACCCAGATTTTTCCATAAGAATACATGTTAAATTACTGAAAATGTAGAGGGTCATCCTTTTATTGGAGTGATGTGAGGCTCATAAAAAAAGTGTCAACTGTTTAAGTGTCAAGCACTAGCTTGCGTTGAGTTTCATTGAAAATCTCTCGGGTTAATCAATTTGTCACAGTACTGCTCCAAGTCATAGAAAGTCTGAATTGAAATGAGCTATAAATTGCTCGATCATGGAGAATCAAGTCCCGAAAGTTACATAGGAGTGTTAAAAAATTATCTCTGAACTTTAGTTGCTAAGAAAAGTGTAACACTAAATAATTCTCCTCTTAAGTTTTGGAATTTCCAAGGCCTGAGAATTCGCCACAGCCGTTAAGAATCTTCAAGAGATACTGCACCAACCGCGATGGAAAAGTTGAGTGGCAATCCGTGCAAATTTCCTCGCCTCTTATATTTATAATCACGCAAAAGCTCATCAATAATTCCCCTCTCCTGATCCCAACTCCCCATCCTGGTCACATTAATCCGACCTCCGTGTCTATAGCTCGGATTATACACATCAAACAGCTCGAATTCTGAAAAATTTCCCATCACTCCATGTCCATCAACATCATCCGGACTCTCATCATAACGATCGCTGGGAAGCGCCGCAACAAGATCGGCATCGATACTGAGAGGTAAATCTGCAAGTAGAGACTCCAGGGGCATCATCATAAGTGACTGTCTGTTTTTCATCAGCATGAGCCATACATACGACTCGTTGAAGGGCATCCACTCGCCTTTTACGACGTTGATCACCTGCCGACATATATTGAAACAACACATTTAGAATCATGATGATGATCATCATGGTGAATGTCACGCGTGCGGTTTATAACAAAATATATAGGTATAAATCTTTGAGATGAGATGAATGAACCGGCCGAGGTTAATTAATCGATCGAGGACCGCGCGATTCTGTTTTTTTTTTCCTGCGCTTATACTGGAGATCTCGATGAGAATTAGGAAGTTCCGGAGTGAATAATTCGCAACCCGTTTGCTTTTGAATACGCTTCCGCATCATTTTTGCGGTGACTATGACATTAAACGTTGGCTACAAGTCAGGAACACCTCATCGGAACAGCTGTATTTTTAGATCGTTTCCTGATGTGACCGTATATAGAGCTGAGTGTCCATGAAGGAGCCGTTTGTGAGGAAAAAATGTATGCGATTCTCAAATGAAACTTTTATATGCTGTTTTGATGGGTTTAACCCTTACTCGTTGAGTGGTAGGAATTTTGTGCACTTCCTCGTAGGAGGTTGAAAACACCACCGTGGATATTTTTGAAGACAAAACTACGTTCATTGATCACTTTGGTACCGCATTGTTGCATTTTTCTCATTGTAACGATAATTCGTCAAATGAAGAATACCTCCTAAATTGGAACCCTTATGACATTCGCAAACGACAAACTAGATTGCCTGCGAAATTCTCAAGTACATTTCAAATATGCTAGAGACTGAAGACTCTCTAACGTTTGGCATTGATGCGATAATTTCATAATCATTATTGACAGCCCCTCAGGATCTCACAGCCGGTGCAAAGTTTACGAAATCGTTGATGTCTTTGCGAAATTTCACGAAGTGAGTGATACATCATTATTACGTGGAAGCATGTCTGAGGAATATGAATCGAATCTTGATGTAATGACACGTTGAGTTTTTGAAGCTATCCAAAAGATTCTGGAAAATATAAATGATCATAGATTCTTTTCATGGATCCTCGTGATTGAAATTACTCGTTGAATTTTCTAATTTGGATCATGAAATTCTCATAAGGATCTTCATGAACTCTATCCTTGAAATTCAACGTAAATTTTTACATAAATTTTTCGTGGCGGTACCGGAGCGATGGAATTCAGAATCCTGTAAAATTGTTTTCGATAGCGATCGTTCCTGGGACAAAAAAGTCTCTGATTGGGAAAGTTTTGAGGATATTTCGGTGAATTTTATCAATTAACGCGGTCACTGCGGAAATCGCAGTTCTTTCACTATATGCGGCGGCGAGTCCCGTACAATTTCAACACAAGACCCGCTAATGAGTCCCGCGCGCAATTTTCCATTCTTCAATCTTTGCCGACTCGTAATGGTTCGAAACATATCTCCCATGAAAATTTTTCATGGCAATTTCACACAGGCAACGACGTTTAATAGGGACTTTGCTCCCATACAGACATGTTTGCCAGAATACGAAAATCCAGTTCGTGACCGAGGTAACATTGCGAAAAACCGGACTGAACCGGCCTCTCAGTGAACGTGTTAAATTCCATGAGAAAAACATTTCCCGTTTTTTGCAGACAGTGAGGGACAAACGGAGGGTTTCTTCGTCGAACCAAGACATGGAACTCATTCCAAGCTTGAACCTCCTACTTCCTCAGTATAAGAAGTCGATCATAAATGTATTCATATGGAAGACTAATGTAATGCGTGAGATTTCAATCTAATGTAAGATTTCATCAATTTTCCCTTCAAACTACAGGGGTATGCAACACTATTCCAAAAACGTATCCGTTAAGATATTCCACGGCTCTTGATCATTTCCGTAGTGATGAATAGTAAATTAGCTGACTCGTAAAATATGTTTGAAAGGATTATGAATGAATGAATATATTTAGTAACAAAAAGCATAAATATCATACCTGATTCAGAACGGTGTCTCGCTTGGGACATTCTAGATCGAGTACAACGCCGATCTTGTAGTAATTGACTCTCAATGAATCTTTCAGATTCATTTCATCAAAGATCGGCTGAATTGTTAGCTCCATATCCAAAGATGATACTTTCCGGAACATTTCCAAATTTTCTGGACAAAAAATACTCATAAATCGTTTTGATGCCACTCGGTACCGTTAGCCATCACATTTCCGAATCCCAGTGTTAATTCTTGGGCTCTTCCTGGATAACTTCGGTATATTCAGAGTTCTCGCTGAGACTTCGTATCTTTTAAAGAAATCGAGTAACTCAATGGATACTAGATGTCATTTAGTTTTCGTCAAAGATAAAATTGAGATGAAAAATGTCCTCATTTTTTTTCACGAATTATCAACAGAGTAATTTCCGGCGATTTTGCCAGTTTCATCTGCAAACAATACGGAATGAACAGCTTCTCCGAGAAAGCATGATTGGGAGGAACCTAATCAATGCGATTAAGACGGTCCAGGTTCACAGACATTTCCAAAGGATCTATCAATCTCTGATGACAGTTTGCTCAGGAACATTATTCATATGTTTTTGTCCATCGCGTGTATGAGGAATTCATCTATTCTGCTTTGTTACCGTGATGATCGAGTTTTGACGTGGTTCGATAATCCCTAATTATGAGATCATCATTGGTTTTGTGGATTGTAGTAGGTAATCGGGATTATTCTGTACGTCATGAATACTTTTGAATTCACGAAAAGTGCCAAAAGTAAGCCCTGGATGGCGGATAACATTTTTCTACCACCGGGGTCAATCGTCATAGTACGTCATGCAACTTTTCAAAAGGTTCTTGGTATTTACTCCCCCACAACAAATCACGATCAAATATTGTTGAAGAAAAATGCCAACCAAAAGGGGATAATATTCTCATGATGATCTTCCGGGTGAGTCTTAATACTCTTTGCTAGAGCTGAAAAACTACAATTTTTTCTGCTCCTGAAGTGTATTTTCGTTTAAACTCTAATGAACATTTTCTATTTCATCAGGATCAAAGTTTCTGAATCAACAAAAAAAGCGTAACTGTAGCACAGAGAAGTGAGAAATTGACGCAAAAAGAATAACGTGGAGGGAATAATACAATTCATCCAAAAACTCACCAACGTCACTCCAACACCCAAAAATGACAATTTGTTGAACTCCTCGGTATTTGTAATAGTCAGAAATCAACTTTGTTTCTGTGGTGGCCTGAATAATGCTAGTCATGAGCCACGGTACTATGAAAGCTCTCCGAAGCATCTCCAGGCAGATTAGATTATTAATTTCTCACTGCATAAAAAAATAGAATTCTTCACTTTAGAAAAGTACTGATTTCTATCGTGTATCGATGAGGGTTAATAACTTCTTGTACTCGATTGCACGAGAAAATTCATTCACACTACCAGAGTATCCTATGGATATCGTAAGTTTTTGTCGGACGCAAGATCGTCTTCGCCACCTTTGTAGCAATGCGCAACAAAATCTCGCTGTCTCAGTGTCTCATCAAAGAGCACCCAAAAATGAAAAAGTCCAAACCAGAATTTTCAATTTCCGCAGCCTTTTTGGTCCGAAACGACCTTAGCTTAGGACATTTTGAAACTTCAAGCATTTCAAGGACTCTTATCGTGAATTTTCCCCTGCTGTACAACAGGATATTGGTGAGTCGAGTCGAATCCTTGGGAAAATTCATAATAGTTGGATCAACACTCGGACCTCTAAAAATCAGCCATGAGTTGATAAATGGAAATGATTCGAAAAGCCTCTGTAAGTAGAAATCGTGGCTTCAAATTTCATTTCTAGAAATTATTTTTCGGCTCGAGCTGTGACTATTTTTTAGAGGAAGATTTTTCGCGAAGAGGAGTCCCAAAATTCATGAAAGGTGACGATATGAGACTCACGGAGGTGCTCCTCTAATTTCTCTCAAATTTTTCCATATTGTTGGTAAAAGTAAACAAGATAAGTGCTTATACCATTTTGAATATGAATCCATCCATGTTTCTCGATGATGGGTCGATTTTTCAAGAAAAATCTTCCTTTACAAAACCAGTCACATCTCGGACCAGAGTTAACCTAGGATAACTTCCAGAAACTGATTATAGAGTTCTTGATTCCTCCTTTCAGATGCATTTCAAATCATTTTGATCTATCAACTCATGTCTGACTTGCAGGGATCCGAGTGTTGACCCAATTTTTATGAGTTTCCTTAAGAATTTGACGCAACCTACCGAAATTCTGTTGTGCCTCAAGGAATAACTCACAGAGTGTTCTTGAAGTAAGTTGAAGAAAAGAGGTACAAAATAAGCTGAGCCAAATTCGTTTTGCATCAACGAGGCCGCAGAAATCGAATTTTCGAATTTGGATCATTCATTTTTGGAAGTTTTCACAAACCATTGACATTGACAAGATATGTCTCTTGATGAATTATTATTTAGGAACTAGTTTGATACGTGTAGGCACCGATTGAATGACCAGACTTGTAGTAAGATTGGTTTGCTCGAGTTGAATCAGGGTTCAGAGCACAAATTTGGTATAGATCAGTGCATGCACAGGCACAATCATGAGATTCCGCAATCGGCTCATAACATAGAACTAACACAAGCTCCCACGTAAACCTTCTCTGACATCTATTCCTGAAATCAGCCAATGCTTTCACTGCCCGTCGATGATAATCAAATACCGCACAGAATAACATACAATTACCTCGAGAACTCACTAATAATCTCAGTATAATCTAACAGAATCACTGTGTTTAGACTACCTATTACAAATATTGGGGTGTTTTGTTTACTTTGGTCTTACGTTGATTTGTTCTGTCCAGAATCATTTTTTTACAAATTACTGATAATAGAAATACCAGAGAGACAATGGTCATGATTTTTAATATTTTTGCACTAGTTCCTGATTCATCGTGTTCCATCGGTTGATTAAAATTATTAGAGCTTGAATTATTTTCTCCATTTTTGATTTCCTACAGCGGTGATGTATGAATCTCAATAAAATTTATTTTGCGGATCTCAGTCAATCGTGAATCTTGCAAGCGTTCAGCCAAGTTCACCTTGGAAATTGAAATGGAGCAATAATTCACACAGATGCTAGCGAAAGTCCGGTTCAGATAGAAAAAGTCACAAGTGTCTAGATGAGTCTGTATGTACATCTTCGAGAATGAAATGTAAAAACGAAATTGAATCAGACCAGACTAATTGCAAATAAAATCATTACCAACACTCCTCGTTGCAATGGTATGCCTAAAATATGCGCATTTTTCCAGGATATTTCGCATAAACTGCTGAAATCGTGATTGCAATCAAAATTGATCTCGCTCACGTTTCATCTGCTCATCGACGCAATCATCCAAATTTCCATACTTCCTCCAACTCGATTGCGGCAATGAAAATCAAGAACCACAGGAAACTCGACTCCCCCTCCATGAAAATTTCCTTCAAGAGCATTCACGTGCTACTGCAGTCTCGTGATGAACCCTCCTAACGAGAAAAAAATCGCTAGTCTTTTTTTTTGTTTCGAAGCGCGTGTGCAACTCGCTTTCGTATCATCTGAACTCGAGGTATAAATACGAGAGCAATCCAATTTAGATTACTCAGATTTACTCGAGTCGATCATTCGTAGACTGTCTTTGAACTCGGAAATTTTCCTCAAGAGGCTGAAATGGCTCGTCTCACACTCTTTGCTCTCATCGTTGTCAGCCTCGTGGTTTTCTCGTTGGCCGAGGAGAAATACGATAGCAAATACGACCACATAGACTTCAGAGCCATCCTGAAGAACGAACGACACCGGAAGCAATACATAGCTTGCTTCATGGAGACTGCACCCTGCAAAACGGCTGATGCTGTTTTTATGAAAGGTACGCAGTTTCACAAATCAGATTTATAAAATCACCTTGATTATAGTTTTGATTGATTTCTGATTTTGTGATCTTAATCTGTTTCACGTGACTCTGGAGGGGTGATTCTTATTATAAAAATAGTCTCGTGATCATATGATACAGATCCTCAATCACATATTGACTGAAATCAAGAATGATGCGTCGAACATAAGGTTTCGTAAATTCCCTTGATGGTATTCAAATACATCTACATCCCGGTGTGAACTATCATTATCTATTGTGAGATACATTTCTGATGTTTCGGTGTACCATTTATGATGAAATCAACAGTAGCGCTTCAATTCTTCCTCTACACGAGTTAAAAACACGTCGTTTATAGCGGATTCTCAAGAATTTTCTTCAATAACTGAGAAAAGACCCACTCTATCAGAAATTGAATAGAGACGTCTTTTATGGATTCTAAACAATTGCATGAATAATGTGTGGATATCAAACTTGTAAAACGCAATTCGTCTTGGAAATCCCTGAGCTTTTCTCCAAAATCACGATTTTTTCAAAAACTCCTAACTCTATTGTTGTGAATGAATTCGAATAATCGAGAATTATGTGGAGTAGCTATGGATATAGACTTCCTTAGAAAGCTATGACGATTCCACTATTCGAAGAGGAAAGAAGTATGTGACGACTTGCCAAATGGTAATGGAATTACCGCTCTAGCGAATTTTGTGTCAGAAATCATATTTAGTAATCTGGTACTCAAAGCCGATGAGTATTCCTTCCAAATATGGGTACAGGTGATTGCAACAATCGCTTACTTTGAATTCATGGTTTTTGACAAACTGAGCCCATTAACTGCCACAGAGTAATGGATTTCCAGGAAAATCACGATTTACGTATGGCAATCCTCAACTCTCGTGAGCAGCATCTTGAGATCTACAAAATATATCCTCGCATTCACATTTATTGATTAATTGAGTCCGGAAAGTGATTTAAAAGAAGCTCAATCTACCTTCTTCTGCTCTTATCAAAAAACGCGACAAGATCTGATACTAAATCCTATCGAAGAATGATCCCACATGATTCTAGGAACAAATTCCACAATAATTTTGTAAGTGGTCGTCATTTTTTGGCTTAGAGCAGTGCAAGTCCATCATGCTCGATCAGTAATTTATTACTCTCGCATTTTCTACGTCCAATCATAGCGCTTTTGCATGTTAAATTCGTCCCAAAAGCAGTAATTTATACGATTTTCAGCGGGAAAGAAATTTGAAAAATTCTCGACCCGACTAGAGCAATTCATTTGAGCCCATAGTTGCTTAATTTTTGTTTGAATAAATATGGTGCAAAGTCGTAAATCTCATTCTTTCCTCCACCCAAAACGGCCTTTAGTTCATGTCTTCCAGACGTTACAGAATTTCAGTTATTACAAAATAATATCTGAAAAGTAAAGAACAACTGAAAATCATCATGTACCGTGAAACAAATGACAGGAAAACACACTTACTGCATGATGAGTAAAGACTAATCTCTTGAAATGATGACTCGGATTTTCTATCACAAAATAGCTTTGAGGCTTATCCCACAGAAATTGAGAAAGTAGATTCATACGGTTCTGCCCCGAAGTTGTTCAAATATGAAACTCTCATGGATTCAAACTGAAAGTATTTCTGACAGAGAAGTTGAAAAGTGGCTAAGCTTCGAAGTTTCCTCTTGCGAAAAATGTTCTGAATTTCTAGTCTCCCATCCTCGTGAAATTAGTGGAACGTTTTTCTGTTATGTCAATACCTGATGGTAATTTCAAACTCGAAAGTGCCATACATTGACTATTTTGAGTCAACTATAATTGATCGAAGCTATCAGCTAACTTCTCATACTACAATTTGCATTCTTTTCTTGATTTGTACAATCTCTATACACTTGAATCCGAAAAATGCTTGATTGGAGATAGCTCAAAATGATAAATGAGGATCAGTTCTGTACTTTAAAATTAGTCTAGAAGTAATAGAATTGACTAGATCATGCATTCAACGATCTGCAAGGAAACAAAAACGGTATCCTCAAAATAATTCCATCCTTTGAAATTCAAAATACTGGCTTTCGTGGCAGAATACAACTTGGCTTAGGTCAATCTGCGTCGAAGAACACACAATAAAGTCATGATTCAATCGGACTATCATTATGATCCCATAACTTTGTTTCCCACTGTAATTACGAGGCACCTGTAATTATTAGGTGAAGAAGCCCGAAATAAATACAGGAACAGTCTCAGGGGCGTGGAATATCACAATGATATATTACTCGAGAGTATATCAACAGAGTCTGACTAGAATTTACCTAAATAAAGAGTGACTAGGATTGAAAATTGCGTAGTGCGTGCCTCTAATGTATGCCACAGGTCATAGAGGAACGAAGCACTAATTACCCGCTGTTCTTAATCCCAAAATAGTTTGAAAAGTGACGTTAACGATCCTCGATAGCATGTCCTAGTATATCGGGGAAAAAAATCATGGTAAACTCATATCACAGGACACCTAAATGATGTAATGATGAAAATATTGTCATAAGTTCATGAAAGTTCACTCATGTATGTGCATCACTGATTTTCAAATTCTATCGAGAGTACTATCCGATTTCAAGCTCGTACCGTGATACCTTGATGAACGAGTCAATAAATTCAGAATTAATGTCAGGAGATTGGTGTATCAGCCCAGACACGTTCAAAAATCAGTTCTTTGGTCCCAAATATTCTAAAAAAAATAGATTACTAATCCAGCAGAAAAACTGTAAGCACACAAGAGGCTGATAGTTTGTATCCGGTTTGAGCGTCTCTCGAATACCACCTAAGGTCTTGAGTGAGAAGCTTGACATTTTCTTATTGAAAACTTTTTCCTAACTATGTTTATCATTTTATATATGCAAGACAACAGACCCTTGGTGAAAATCGCAAAAACCAGAGGTAATCTGAATTAAGAGATGAAAATAATCATCCATTTTCAGAAAACTTCCCGGAGGCACTGGTGACCAAATGCAGAAAATGTACCGAGAAGCAAAAAGAGGCTTTTGAAACGATTGCCACCTGGTTTATAAATAATGAGCCAAACACGTGGGATATGGTTTTGAGGAAAGCTGTAAATGACTTTACAAAAAAGGGAGCAATCAGAAGGGCATCTGAAGCTGCAGCTAAGACGTCATCTTGAAACTAAGCATCCAATCGACAAAACACTAAAATGTTGCTCTTATTCACGTATGTTTTGATAATAAAACAATGTTTGTGCTAAACTTTTGTCAATTCTTCTCTCTCATGGCTATCTTTATAATGAGCATTATCCCATCATCACGATATATTTACTTATAAACGTCTGCTTAAAAAAGATAAAAAAATCTTGCAAGGAGTGTGAGCTCTATGCGAAACAATATACTGAAGACTTTGAAAATGAGCTTCACTTTCAGATACCATTCAAGAACTCATTTCTCAGGTCTCGATCTATGGAAATTTGTGGGCCTTCAGTCAAACGATCGATAGAAAAAATTTCAAACTCGACCAATTAGTTCAAATAGCTTGGTTATTTTTCAAAAATACTTCAGAACGAGCTGTATTCTACTCTAAAAAAAAACGTATCTCAAATAGATGAAATAGATAGTCATATACAGTCTATGTATAGATATATTCTTTTTTAAAACATATGATGATGATTACAATGTAAATGTGGCTGATAGTGCATTTGTAAGCCGATCTTAACAAAACGCGAAGTAAATCTATATTATGGTACACAATCATGCAGTTCGACTCAGATCATTAGTATTCATCCTCGTAGTTTTATCTGCGCCTCATTAGTCCCATCTTCTTGGCATCATTGACAACCTTCTCGATTAGGTCATTCCATTCTTTTGGCTTGTGTTCGACGTACCAACTGACAATTTTCTCAAACATGATGAGCTGTGTATCCGTACAATACCTACATGATGTGACTAATGCTTCCGGTGCTTTAGCTGAAATTATACGATGCACATGATAATTTTGGTTAATAGACACGCGCAGTATTCATAACTTTCTCAAGGACTTTGCATAGAATATTCTTTGTTTATATTGACCCTGTGGATTTTCGAGTGATTTTCATACAGCTTGGGCAAAAGATAGTCCATCAATTGGTCAAATATTGTTGTAAAGCAACGTACATAGTACCCGACAAAATTGCGTGAGCCACATGCAAACATTCCCCGATCAGCGAATCAGGTCAACTTAACTGATGTGCACCTACGATGCTGAATCATGCACCATTGAATTTCCGAATATCTCAACTCCACTCATGAGGAGTGTCGGTTGCTCAGATTAACGTGGTGAAACTGCAGAAGGTATGTTGTCCAAGCACAATTTGCGGTTGGACAAGATTGAGTGGACATGCACTAAAAAGCCTATGGAAATCTTAATGAACCATCCATCCATCCATCCAAGGCTCTCTAATGACCGAACCAATCCCGGAATGACTAATTCTTCTGTCGATCATTTGGATTTTGCGGGAACTCGCCATACGTGACGAAGAGACCGGAAATGACATTCATCAGATTTCTCTTGAATGCGACTGCAAAAAACGAATCAACTCGCTGGATTGCAATGGGAAGACCGAAAAATGAGAGAGATGGTGAAAAAGCAGTCCTGGGATTACATTAATATCGCTGTATCGTCGGAATTTTGTATAAAAAGTGTCCCAAAATGACCAGTGAAAGAGCAAAAATACTCGGGAAAAAAGACTAAAGCTGATAGAAGCTGGACGAAATCGAATCTAAACCTTCAGTTGTGTTTGTTCATGGAGTTCTTTCAACTATTGGGCCCGAAAATCTTGAGTCAAAATGCTGGGACGATGGCTAGAAGCATCACTTCGGATGGAGGATACAGTCCAATAAGTCAGCGTAGATGATCAAATAAATCCCAAATCCTTTGAAATTGGCTGGAATGTGACTCGAAATTTCCCTTCAGAGCACATGCTCATCAATTTCAGAGGACTTGGGATCGTTTTGATCATTCACGCTGACGTATTGGGCTATATCCTCCAATCCTACTCCTGAAGTGGTTCTTGTATCCATCTTCCCAGCATTTCAACTCGAGATTTTTGGGCTCAATAGCTGAAAAAACTCAATGGGTACTCACAACTGATGATTTCAGATCGATTCCGTCCAACTCTTAAGGCGATGCGGTCACCGTGAACCGCGACCATGGACCTTGAAAATACATCTTACATAAAAAGTTTGATGATTCAAAGTGTGAGACGAGTTGTCGAATACTTGTTATACTCCAACTTTTATTCCTTAATCCGTCGCTTAGCCCAAATCACAAAAGAATCGAAGAAAAGTGGAAATAACTCGGCCGCGGGACCGTCCTAGCCTCGGTCCTAGCCTATAATATACGCACATTTTCAGTCCCATCTTTCTCCGATTCTCTTGCAATTTGGGGTCTAACGATTTGCAGACAAATCTAAGTTAGATGATAACAAATATTTGTGCGCTCGTCGTTTAGCCAAAATCGCAACAGAATAGGAGAAAAAAGAGAATGACTTTCAGCTTGCATGGTGACTGCATAGCCTTAACAGGTTGAGTCTTTTCCCGATTATTTTCTCTTTTCCGTGTTCTTTCACTGGCGACTTTGAACACTTCTCACACAAAATCTTGACGATACGGCGATATGAGTAGACTCCCAGGACTACTTCTCCACCATTTCTTTCATTTTTTAGTCCTCCCGTTACAACCCAGCGAGTTGATTCGTTTTTTGTAGTTGAATTCAAGGGAAATCTGATGAATGACATTTCTAGTCTTTTCGTCGTTGGATGACAAGTTTCCGGGAAATTCAGATGATCGATTGATAAATTTAGTGATTCCGGAGTTGCACAGGTCACTATAGAGCCGTAGATGGATGGATGGATGGTATATTAAGGTTTCCGTAGGCCTATTAGTGCATATCCACTCAATGTTGTCTAACCGAAAATTGAGATGCTCGTACAACATACCTTCTGCAGTTCCACCACGCGAATCTGAGCAACCGCCACTCCTCATCAGTGAAGGTGAAATGCTCGGGAATCCCTTGGTGCATGATTCAGCATTTTGCACACTGACCAGTTTATTTTGTCGAAGACTGTATACGATTAAATTCAAACCAAAGAAACCGATTACTTTTCAAGACCTGGTTTTTAGTTGATTGGAATAGGAATACACTCTCGTACAGTTGAATATTGTTCAAAAAAATTGATTGGACTTTGGTCAATCGAGTTCCTCTTCCGAAGATCAATCGAGATAGTCTGAGAAGATGAGTTTTCTTTGGATGGTCGGTGATTTTTCAGGTATATCTCGTCTAGTCCTCTAAAATTTTCAAAGGAAATGCTGACCCGAGAATCGCATGGACAGTTTTTTACTCAAGATTTCAAGAGGAATCTCCTGATCACAGGCATTTGATCTTGCAAATATGATCAATAATTCAAGCACTGTCAGGGAATCAAAGTAATCACAAGTTTTCTGATTCCTCATTCCAACGACTATGGATCAAAACATCAATTCCATGGAATTTTGGTATTTGAGCTTGAAACAGATCCAGCACGTGCATTTTGGAATGATGGAGATAATCCTTTTGGGATTGTCAGGACATAATTTCAGCTCAACTAGTTCCTAAAGGTTTTGTGGTCAACATATGTATGCGTACAAAGGAGTTGGATCTACCAAATCATATCAACTGCCATATTTTTCGTCTATAGGGCACTATGGTACTTCATCAAGGTAATTTACTTGCAAATGATGTTATAGTCTGTCAAATACACCAGCGTAAGAAAATTTGTCTCGACTTTTCTTATTCTCAATGTGAATAATGGGAAACCTTGAAGGTGACAGTCTAGTTCCCATCATAAATGATCACCCAAAAAGCATCATGACTGATACCATATTTGGATGCGTTACGCTCATGTGTTCACACGCCAATCCCATGTATTTTTCCCTAATAGAATCAAAGTAATCTAGATACTTTCAAGTAATCTGATTTTAAAATCAATCCAATCTTAGGAATTGAAGATAGAAAACACGAACCTAACGCTCAGAAATAATTTGAACTTTTGTCTCAAATAATACAGTTGACAATTCCGACCAGGACCTATTAAAAGGACCATCACAGTGATCACCAACATACTCACATTTGAAATATTCGGCTCCCTCATTGGGGCATGGTCCCGTATCCATGAAACAATTGTAATACTTTTCACGTTCCTCCTCGTTATTCAAAATGATCTCAACATCCTTAAAATCGTACTTGTCAAGATACTTTTCCTGGGCTATGGCAGCTCCAAAAAGTACCAGGACGAGCCCAAGACCCGCGATTGCGGCTCTGCTCTTCGACGATGCCATATAGTCCCGCAACGATTCAATACCGATCACTCAAAAATATCGCTTTGGCGCTCGGCCCGCGATTGCACCCACATTTATAAACTCAGGATGAAGTGTCCACAGAATAACAGCAATTTCAAAATGCCGACCGAGTGCACAGGATGATACGGTCGTGTCACTCGCAATCGAAAGTCATTCTCAATAAGCACAGAGTTTGACTCTTTCAATGCATACAGACTTAAACGTTCGCAAATGAAGGTGATGAGAGCCACCGGAATAATAAGCGTAATGTGGGCTTCGCTTACTCTTGCGTGTCACCAGTTCCAAGATTCGATTATGATCGAGCACGGGGTTTTGTGAGTAATTTTTTTCGAAATGCCGGTGTAATTCAAAATGGAATGTCTCGGCGATGAACTTTTGCTCCTGGATATGGATGATATTTCTGAAGAAGCGTCAAAATATTCTTGAAAAATATTCAAACTATGCCGCGTAAGACAACGCTTGAACAAAAGTTTCATTTAGGCGAGATTAGTGAAAATAAAATCTTAAAAGAATCATTCGTTTTAATTTTTCCATTGTGAATGTGCATAGTCCTAATTGAAGATCGCTTCATTCGTTATTGAGACTTGTAGTCATGAATAATTACCAATCTCTCCGTCAATTCATGCACTTTTAAATTTTAAGAAATATATCTTGTAGAAAAAACTATTTACGAATGACTGACGGGATGAGATTTCATGATTTTAGACACCTTTTCTCCCTTTCGAAAGATTTTACAACGGCGAATCGCTTACAGGCGTCCCTCGAATAACGCAGGGATCACGTCCAAAGG
Organism: Eretmocerus hayati; assembly: GCA_029851415.1. Lineage (NCBI taxonomy): Eukaryota > Metazoa > Arthropoda > Insecta > Hymenoptera > Aphelinidae > Eretmocerus > Eretmocerus hayati. Next base: position 39,250,084 of record CM056743.1, on the reverse strand, counting down.
GGCTACCGCTATCCAGAAGCGCGTTATCCAAAGCATTGTCCTTATAGGGAAAGAGGGGAAGCGTTCCCAGACGCACGACTTACCGACCACGAATGAACATTTTTTCTAGATATCGCATTTTCTATAATATTTTTGATCAAAAATAGTTGTAAGCGTGTACAAATTGCTGTGAATCTGTACGAATAATTGTAAAATCATTCGACGCATTGTTTTTTTGTATGAAAAACCATAGATTTCTATAGCACGTGCTTCACTAAGATCTTTCCTCGAAGAAGTCCGTCACGCGAGACTGCTTCGTTTGTCTTACAAGATCACCATAAACCTTGGAATTTTTTTCAGACTTTTATTCTCAAAATGTCAAAATGTACTGTCCAAGTTGAATAGTTGAACACAAGGACTTTTTTCTTTATTTGAAATGAGAGAGGAGTTTGTAATTCAATCATTCCTTGTAGAAAAAATTTTTCAGACTACAAAGTAAATCAGCAAACTGTAAGCATGTGAGGAAATTCTTCCGAAAAATTCTCATACTTTGGAAATCATAGCAAATAATTGTGTCGAAGAGGCAATAACCAGGATCCGAGTTATTCAAGTTTTGAACCGCGTAATTTTGAAAAGAAGGTGGCATTTCCAAAACCGCGTATAACCAAAACTACGTTATGCACAACCGCGTTATCCGAAGGACGCTATATACGCAGCGTGAAAAATCAGAAGACCCCCCCCCCCTCCTCCCAACCAGTTGGCTTTTTTTCCAACTTTGTCATCGACTTTCTCAAAAACGAGACGTAATAAGGCAGTTCTGAAAACGGATTTGGATTCATCAGCTCAAACTGCGCAAGAGATTATTCGTATTATCTATGCACTTTTTTGGTGTGGACTAGTATTATTCAATCTATGAACACTCCCTAATCATTTGGACAATACAAACCTACAGAAAAGTTTTGTTGCTTTCTAATCTTTTTGATTGTTTTCAGTTACTTCAGAGTATGTTGTACGAAAAACATGTTCTTGCAAAAGCCCTACTTGGGACCATCTAGATTTGGCGTATCCAACGTCAGCATCTCCACGATAGAATTGTCCTATCAACCCACAATCCAAGTCATTCATTACAAAATCATTGATCTCTCTTAGTTCTTGAGGAATATCTCATCTCTCGATGAGATCAGAAAGCAGCTCTAAAAAGACGATTTACTTTTAACGCACAAAAAACTCACACTCATGTTGACCGCATATGTGTTCATGTCATCCTCCCATTGTGAATCAGGCTCCGGAATGTTGCTTTGGAAGCCGATTATAAAGGAAAAATAAAGTGCGCAATCAAGCTGTTGAAGATAGTGGAAGTCATTTTGTTTGTATTTTCATCTATAATTTAAAAGTTAGGTGGTCGTTTTTCAGGTCAACGAAATCACAGATTATTCTTTCAGAAATAATATTATGATAAGATTATTATTCTCTTAAGAAGATCGGCTCAACTATTTCAGGGTGAAAGTTATTTTGCTTACAAGCTCATGTGAGTCAAATCGCGGTTTCAAGTAATCCATGCAGGACTGGATCTGGAAAAGAAGCAAATATGGCGAGTACTCAACATGTTACCGTCTGAAAGTGTTATTGCGAAATGTTTTCGAGAATGGAAGTTTTGGGCATGCATGGTTGAAAAATATCTTAACCGCATCATCCACGAGTATTTTTATCTATTAACACCAATTTGGTTTTCTTCAAGATTTTACAACGAAATCTTCCTTTGAATTGTATCATCCCCAAGTCGTCAAAGCAATAAGTATGCGGTTGTTGTGCCTCAAGTAGACGGCACGGAGTTCAGGGAACCTTTCACAACACATATCCGCACAGTATAATAATCAAGTAATTCATTGATATTGATTCTAAGAAAAAACTTCATGTATGAGCATTTATGATAAGAATTGATTAACTCATACAACATGTTTCAGAATTCGTGTATACCCCGGAAAAATTGGGTAGCGGTGAGTTTGTTATTTCGATTGGTGAGATCGAGAAAGTTTGTTAGAATTTTCTGAGTTTGTAACTGGCGTGTGAAAAAACGTATTTTTTAGAGTTACTTTGTGTATTCTGCTTGGTTATGGCTCGGAGGGGTATGTTTGTCAGCTGCTCTAATGTTGATTGAGAGCCGTGATTTTTTTACCGTTGTCCCGTACGCGGAATCAGAAATTCTACGCGTACGCGAAGGCTCCATTCTTCGGATACGCAGAATTTTTCGGAAAGGCGCCGCCTAAAAGCCTTCGCGCACGCGAACCGGAAATTATTCGCGCGCGTGAAATCATATCCGCTTCGCGTACGCGAAAATGTTCAGGATGGCGCTTCGCAAGGCCTCCGCGCACGCAAAAGTTTGCGCGTTTGCGAAAGGACCCACTTCTCGCGTACGCGAGAATATTTGAAAGGGCGCCTCGCAAAAGTCTTCGCGCAAAGACCGAATTAATTTGTAATTTCCCAACGCCAACGCCCGCGAAAAAAAATCACGGTTCATATATAATCAACATTAGAGCAGCTGACAAACACACCCCTCCGAGCCATAACCAAGCAGATTACACAAAGTGACGCTTTGGTGTAATACTAGCCGTTGAGCATTACACACCGCTCTGACATAACGCTGAAAAATACGTTTTTTCACACGACAGTTACAAACTCAGGAAATCATAACAAATTCTATCGATCTCGCAATCGAAATAACAAACTCATCACTACCCAATTTTTCCGCGGTGCACACGAATTCTGAAACATGTTGTATATGGAGTATTAGATATTATTCATACGATCATTCACACAATTATGTAAGTTACATCTACCCGAGGACGGAGCAGTAACGATATGTCTTGGAAATATCTGGTTTCCATTTGTAATAATCTTGATCCTGTAGACTACGCTATCACTGGACCAAAACCAGGCACTCTCAAGATTATACCGCTGGTGTCCTCAACGCGCTTATAATATCGACAATCAATGAACAAATAAGCGCTTGTGAACTTGCGATCCTGCCCTTTATACCATCGATGAGTGATGTTGTAATCTCCCATCGATTGCACGAAATGCAATAGAAATGCAAGCCAAAGCAATTCTAAATTTTTGCTTATATGAACAAATATGAATGGAAAGCGGGACACCACACAGTGACTGGAGAACAGCGCTGCTGGGGAAGAATGTCCAGTAATTAATAAATACTTGCCCGACACTACTCCCCACCCAACCTCTGGAGTGATAATGCCATATAATATTAGTGTATTCTCCATACCTTAATCCCTAATATCCTGAAATTTTGAGGGTGCATGTGAACCCCATCATTCTACACTTATATCTAAGAATACATAATGATCTAATATCTGTATCTTCTTTGATAGACAAGGAAGCTTAGTGATTTGGGGTGGTGTCGGAGTACTAAGTCGCAATTGCATACTCACCAATTTCATCACTATGTCAAATTCTTTGATGAATGTTTATAATATCATAGAGTAATTCTACGTCAACTCGTCCAAAGTTTCCTCCGACCACTTTTTTTCCTTCAATAGGTTTTTTCCGATTCATAGTGTTGAAAAAAGACAGTCACAACAGGTTTGGTGTCCAAAATTTTTCTTTGCCTCGCCCCGGTCGCTCTGAGTGCTTTTGCTGTGAATTCAGGATTCGAAACATTGATTCGGCAATTTGCTCATAGCTTTGGACTGCTTCTACCAATCACAGTTCTGCTCAAGGCATTCAAAAGAGAGTTCAAAAACCTTCCGATTGACCCCCTGCAAATTCCATTTGAGGTCGTTGTGGTCTTTGCAGACACATAACTTTTTTGACGTGTCAGAAGAAAATTCTTTTTAATTTTTGTTTCAGTTGGTATTGTTGGAAACTACTTTTAGAAGAATTTTGGAGCATTGAATTTGAGTTATAGCTTCCCTGAAATTTTTTTCGTGGGTTAAAAAGTCAAAAAATATGCTAATAGTACTTTATGACACTGCACGTGGACGGGTAGTTTTGTACGAAGGACTGGTTATGACACGAGCGAAGCGAGTGTTATAAGTCCTTCGTAACTCTCTCTCTCTCTCTCTCTCTCTTTTTTTTTTTCTTTTTTTTTAAGGTGGTTGTAGGGCAAATACGCTGCGACGTACGAAGGAGAGGCACCGGTCAGCCAAACACGGCTGGCCAGCACCTCCCCAACAGTCCCGGGCTGGAATCCGCATCGATACGGCCATCCGAACCGGGTAAACCCTCTCTTCCTTCTCCGTTGGCGCCGGCCATTGGACAAGGGAGAGATCCACCAACTTACCAATCCGGCCCCGGCACCGCGTGAGCATTACTTCAGGGCCGGCGGCGTCTCGCGCTCAGGATCGAGCGTCTCTCTTCTCACGACTCGCAGGTGTTGTTTCCCTTTCTTCGATCTTCTTCCATCTCTTCATTCTTCATCTTCTTTCTTCTCTCTTCTTTCTTCTCTCTTCCCTCTTCAGTGCATCAAATTCCTCCTAGAATCATTTGGGCCTCTTCTGTTTCAATCGGCAGAGTCACTGTGATTCGCCTGCTTCGAGGCGCCTTACTTCCCTCTCTTTCTCCTCTTTGCGGGTCATCACCAGCTTGATGTATCCGGTGAGTCTATCCCATGTCTCCTGGTTGCGGAGCAAGTACGGGACGAGATTCTCAGGTGTTAGTTGAGCACCCAGCCATTCATCCAGCTCGGCGCGCTCTCTCCGGGTGTTGCTGCACTTGAACAGGGCATGTTCGGCGTCATCCCATTCGTCCCCGCATGACTGACATGCTGGGGTCGTCCTCTTCTTGAACCTGGTTAGATAGGAACCGAAGCAACCATGATCGCTCAGTGCCTGCGTCGTCCAGTAGTCCATCTCTCCGTGGGTGCGTTCCGCCCACTTGGCTACGTCACGGATCAGCCGGTGCGTCCATCTGCCGTTTGCAAATGGCGAATCCCACTCAGTTTGCCAATGCTCAAGGGTGGTTTCCTTCTCGTTGTCGCGGATGATCTCCTTCATCGTCGGAGTGAGTACTCGTTCGGCTCCGATCACTTTCTGGCGGTCCCAGATCCTCACTCGCTCCGCGACGAGCAAGTGGATGGGCGGAGTACTCGCCAATACGTAAGCCGCATCTCCTGACACAGTGCGGTAGGCACGGATACTCCTCAGGGCCGCTCTTCGGTGGACAGGCCCCATTCTCTTCTCGATGATGGTCTTCTCTACTCTCTTCCCCCACACGGGTGCACCGTACAGCATGATGGAGGGAGTGACGGTGTTGAGAAGTGCGCGCCTCTTTTCCTTGGGTCCTCCGATATTCGGCATAAGCCGCTGGAGCGCCGCACCGACCCTGCTCGCCTTCTGGGCGGCTTCCTGGATGTGTTTCTTGAACGACCACTTGTCATCGAGCCATACACCGAGGTATTTCAGCTCTGTCTTCCGTGGAATCTCTTGCCCGTTGATATGAAACCGGGGTAGGTCAAACTTCCTACGCCTTGTGACCACGATTGCTTCGCACTTCTTGACAGCGAGCTCCAGAAGCCTGCTAATCATCCACTCGTAGACTCGGGCCAGCGCTTCGTTCGCGCGTCTACCCAAGAGTTCCTCGTTGTCAGCCCATACTATGAGTCCCGCGTCGTCCGCGAAAGCCACTATTATCACTCCTTCTGGCAGTTCGATAGACAGTAAGCTGTCATACTGGGTGTTCCAGTTGAACGGCCCGGAGACCGATCCCTGTCCGATTCCGGCGGACAGTACCCAAGTCTCTTGTCCCTCGTCGGTGTCGTACACGAGGGTCCTGTTCCGCAGGTAGTCACTCGTGACGGCTAGTAGATAGGGGGGCACTTTACCTGCTTGGGATTGATAGACTCGCTCCCAGCTCGTGCAGTTGAATGCGTTCTTTATGTCCAACGCAATGATGGCACAGAATCCTCCTCTTCCTTGGTATGGGTTCCCTACCGACGCTTGAACCCGTTCTTGGACCGCCCCGATCGCGTGCACAGTGCTCCGTCCCTTCCGGAACCCGAACTGCATTGGTGATAGCCCACCGCCTTCTTCGTAGGCTTTTTCCACCCTGTTGAGCACCATCCTCTCGTACATTTTCCCGATATTGTCGAGCATGCTGAGAGGGCGTTGACCTCCTTGACCCTTAGGTATCAGGACCAGCTTCTGGCGTTTCCACTTGTCCGGGAAAGTTCCCGCGCTCAGACAGATGTTGAAGAGGTCGAGGAGTAGATCTGGCTTGTATTTGAAGACCAGTTTCAGAGCCTCGTTTGGGATGCCATCCAGGCCAGGGGCCTTGCCGTTCGGCATTCTCTTCGCCGCTATGAGTAGCTCTTGCATAGTGAAGAGCGCGATGGGGTCTTCGCTCTCCGTAGGGAATGTAACTCTGGGTTCTCCTGCTGGGAAGAGGTCTTCCACGATGGTGCGCAATGTTGCTGCATCGGTCGGTGCTGGGTTGCCCTTCCGGGGTCGGACCTTTGACATGACCACGCGATATGGCGTGCCCCAGGGGTCTTCGTTAACCATGTCGCACAGTTCACCCCAGGACTTCTCTTTGCTCCTCCGGATGGCTAGAACGAGAGCCTTCTTTGCTTCTTCGTACGCTCTGTCATCTTCCGCCAGCGATGGTCGTTGCAGCTTCCTTGATCGCCATGCGGTCCTCCTTTTCTTGTTGCTCGTTCTTCGTAGAGCCTTGATCTCATCGGTGATCCAGTACTCTGGTTTCCTCCAAAAACATGGTGTTGTCCTGCGAGGCATCGACGCGTCGCAAGCTCTCGTGATGGCGGATGTTACCATCGCCACAGCTTCGTCCGAGGTCTCTCTCTCTCTCTCTCTCTCTCTCTCTCTCTCTCTCTCTCCCTGCGGCGCTGGTGAATTGAGAACACACGTACTTGATATCGCTCCCCAGAGATCCTATTATTAACCAGTAATTCACTGTCCCGAGTGGATAATTTTCACAGGGTGGACTTCTCCTGCAGGCTCTCGCCCTTGGAGCATACACTGCCTGGCTCCCATCTCGAGCCTGGGAGAAATATCCAACCCTGAAAAACTCATTCAATATTCTTTCCGAGTAAGCAGACATTTCTGGCGCCCGAATCAACGCTACTGCGCATGCCCAATGCAAATTTGCTGCCGACGCCACTGGATCCTGCCCGAAGCAAATTTGCTGCCGACGCCACTGGACCCTCGTCGTCAGCCGGTACGCATACCAATGCCACTGCGCATGCCTGGCGCAATTTTGCTATCGACGCCACTGAAGGCTAGTTGTCTGCTTCTATAAGCGTGACAGATGCACAACCTCATCCAGTAGCAGTATCCCGAATACTGTATTTATAATAATCGCCATAATAGATAAGTACCATTGGCCCTGTCATATAAGTCGGATGCCTACATGCGAGAGATGCAACGGGAATGTGAGAGACAAACTATCCTATTGTGAAGAGTGTAACGCAGTATTTCATACAGGCTGTGCTCGGGCATACATAAGAACTTCTGGTGCTCGTCGGTGCTGCGTCAATACATTTAATCGCACAAGAGTGGACATAAATTGTAGAGCAGCCGGTGCTGATAATATGCTCAGTTCTGATAGTGGCACGCCGGGCACTCCTTTATTCACTTTTCAGCCCACCAACTTCACGTTTAACCCGGCAGCGTCTCAGTCTCATTCAACTATGTCTCACTCATCCAGTACAATGCCTAAATCAAATAATGTTATCTCTCAACAAGTCGTTCCAGTACGATCTTCTGCTCAACCTTTGACTAGAGATGAAACACTAGCCAAATTTGCTGAACTCGACTCTGATCAGAAAATGAATGCAATTTTTCACAACCTTTTGACAATCGTAGATCAAAATGCACAAAATACTAGTCGCATCGCTGCAATCGAGTCGCAAATTACTACCTTCACCACAATGATTCAAGGGCAGGAGACCCGACTGAAGGATCTTGAAGCTAAATTGGCCCAAGTTTATCTTGAAATGGAAAATCTGAAAAAAGGGGGCACGCCTGTTACGGGTCAAGAATCTAATGCTGACATAATCATATCAGGTTTGCCGCAAGAGACCACCCTCTCTGATAATGAAATTGTTGAACGCATATTCCTTAAAATCAAGTCGCAGAAATTTTTATCCGATGTACTGAGAATGACCCGGCGGAATCAGACGATTTCGAGTGCAGATGAGGCAAGCGCGTCTCCTGGTCAACAACTTTTCACTTTATTTGTTAGATGTAAATCGTCCCAAGTCCGTAATGAAATTATGCGTCTCAAACTCTCCCACGGTGACCTACCAGCGTCTGAAATTTTCCCTGAGTTAGCCGATCGCCTTCAACGTAAACTTTTCCTAAATGAATATCTGCCACCGCAGGTCTATAAGCTTCTTGGCAAAGCTCGCGCCGCTGCCAAGTCCCGTGGGTATGAAAGAATATGGGTAAGGAATGGATCAATTTTTGTACGTAAGAATGCTCAGTCAGACAGAATCTCAATTACGTCCGCTTTGGACATACAGAAAATGGTTTGACGAGCAGCTGCACGCGAATACTGTACCTAGTTTGAGGATCTCTCATGTTAATATTTATAGTCTTGTGAAATACCGTGATAATGTTGAAGCTTTTCTCTGTGATAATTCTTTTGATGTCTTTGCTATAACTGAGAGTCACCTCAACGAACTCGATACTGATACAAGTGTTGGAGTAGACAATTTTACAATCGTCCGGAACGACAGAGTGGGCCGCTCGGGTGGTGGAATAGCTATCTATTTTGCTGAAACAATCAATTTTAAAGTTCTCGTAAAATCGGACTCCTCGCGCAAGAATTTTCCTGAATTTATGATCTGTGAGATCCAAGACCGCAACGATACCTTACTTTTTTCCGTTATTTAAAGGCCCCCTGATGCGCGTCTCCCTAATGAATTTTTCGAGGTCTTGTCTACTTTACTTCCTAAATATCCTAAAGTTGTCATTACAGGTGATCTAAACTGTAACATGGCCATAAACGATTTCAAATCTGAATACGTCCATAAAGCCTTACGTGATTACTCACTTCACTTGGTTCCATCTGATCCCACGCATCACACTTTGAATGCTGAGAGACAGTCCTCTCACACATGGATCGACTTATTCATTGTTAGCTCGCTTGATGATGTTGTTGGCTACTCTAAGTCAGATGCACCTTTTTCAATCGGACATGACCGGATTGATCTCAAATTCCAATTCACGAAGACTACGAGAGAGCCAAAACTTGTAACTAGGAGGAACTTTAAAATTTTCAGTCTGGAACGTTATCTCGATGATTTGTCACTCAACTTTGCTTCTTTCCCATCAAATGCAAGTCTTTACGACAAAGTAGCCATTTTCAACCAGTCAATCACTTCTGCCCTCGACCAATCAGCTCCTTTCAAAACATATACCATTACCGCTAGAAATAAACCTTGGGTAAACAACGATATTCGTACTTTAATGAAAGAACGTGACTCCCTTTATAAGAAGGCGCGTAATACTGAGTGTCCTGTACTGAAACAACGATACCGAGCACTCAGATCCCAAGTCCAAAAACTACTACGAAAGGCCAAGAACCAATATTACTCGTCCCAAATTGCCATTTCTCAGAGCTCCAACAGGCTATGGAGTACCATCAACGGACTAGGCATAGTCAACTCCCGTTCCCTCTCTCCTTTCCGAACCTTCTCTCCTGAAGCAATTAATGCCCATTTCGCCTCTATTTCCAACCCTCCTCCCACGCCCCTAAATCACTATCATTACCATCAACTCAGTCACCAACCTCATATCAACATTCCCTTATTTTCACTGTCACCAACCAACCAAAACGACGTCCTGAGTATCATTCGCTCGCTAAAATCAAAAAGTTCTGGCATTGATCATTTCACGGTCCGGAATCTGCTCACGTCCTGTCCAATCATTCTTGAACCCCTCACTGATATTTTCAATTCAAGTATTGAGTATGCGTCTTTTCCTGAACTCTGGAAGCGCACACTTATTACTCCTATTCCTAAAACGAATAATCTCATAGACTTATCGGACCTGAGACCCATAGCAAAGCTTTCTGAGTGCTCAAAAATTCTTGAAAAGGTAGTCTCAGACCGGCTGAAACAATTTATCGAAGATTATGAACTTCTTGACCCTTGTCAAGCTGGTTTCCGAGAGGGTCACAGCACTCAGACTGCTTTGCTAGGGGTCCTAGATGATGTGTGCAAGGGAATAGACCAGTCAATGTACACGATTCTCGTACTTTTCGACTTTTCCAAAGCTTTCGACAAAATTCCGCATCAAATTTTAATCCAAAAACTCCGTTCCTTCAATGTGAGTGATCATACTACACGGTGGTTTCTGTCGTATCTTGCAGACCGCTGCCAAGCAGTCATTGATGATGGTGGAACGGTATCAGACTGGCTAAATACAACTGCAGGGGTCCCCCAAGGCTCAGTCCTGGGTCCCCTCTTGTTCTCCATCTTCATCAATGACCTGCCGAAAGTTCTGTGCTATACACGGCACATGATTTACGCCGATGATACCCAGATTTACAGAAGTTGCCACCGGTACGAGCTCAAGGAAGCTCTCAAATTGGTTGAGAAAGATTCTAACGCGATCCAGGCATGGGCCATCATGAATGGACTTAGCTTGAATCTCAAGAAGATAAAAGTCATGATCCTTGGTAGCAATGAAAACCTCCGTCTCTTGAATATAGATGACCTATCACCCATTACAATTGGTGGCACTTCAATTGACTTTGTGACCGAAACTAAGAACCTTGGAATTTGGCTTACTTCCGATCTTAACTGGCAGAAACAAGTATCGTCTATTTGTCAGCACGTCTTTGGCACTCTCCGTCAACTGCGTCCCCATCAACATGCCCTCTCATTTTCTCTCCGCAAATCACTCGTTCAATCACTCATCCTCCCTTACTTTGACTATGCCTGCCTTGTTTATCATGATCTAACCGAGGGACAAAACCTCAGGCTCCAGCGGGCCCAAAACGCGTGTACTCGCTTCGTGTTTGGAAATATCCCTTGGAGAGATCATGTTACCCCCTATCGCAAGCGCCTAGGGTGGCTCACGGTAAAAGCTCGACGAGAGTACTTTCTAGCTAGCTCTCTGTATCAGATCCTTCAAACCCATAAACCTTTGTATCTGGCTAAAAACATCGTTGAAGTATGCAATACAAGTCTTCAGAGATCCGTTCGCCTCCAGACTGGAGACCTTATAGTTCCCAAATATCACACATCGTCTTTGCAAAACGCTTTTTACGTGAACGCCTCGCATTATTGGAATAAATTACCGCGTGCTATTTCCACCATGCCTCGCTCAACGTCCCTGAAGAATTTTAAAAAGTGCCAACTCCTATACCTTCTCGATCTTGATACGAATAGTGACGTATAACATCTTGTATCGTGTGCATGCTTAAACCAAATGTTGAATACTTTTAACCTGTTTTCGGAGTGAGGATCAAAACTATCACATGCCCATATCATGTTACGTCACGACGTGATCCCCACATATGTATTATATTTTTATCTGTTTTTATATTTTAAATCTTATATTTTTGAATTTTATATCTATTTGAATCCTATATATTTTATATACTTTATGTACCATTTATGTGCCCCATGGGACCCATTGTCCCCGGGTGAATAAACCAAATCAATCAATCAATCAATCAATCAATCTCTCTCTCTTTTTTTTTTTTTTTTTTTTAAGGTGGTTAGAGGGCAAAATCTGCCTCAGGATCCCTCGGATCCGTCCCCAGACACCGGACTGGTTCAGCTTACGCGGACTACGCATAGCGCACGCAGGCCATACCAGGCGGGACACGGGTTTGGGTGGGGCCCACCGAGAGGTGGGCCCGGCCGTGTAATATCCCTCTCCCCTCGATGTCCGATACCTAGGGCATCGGGCAATCAAGAAGGAGATCCATCTGCATCTACCATCTCATCCCGGAACCGCGTGAGCATTACTTCAGGATGAGCGGCATGTCTCGCGCTCGATTGCGAGCGTTCCTCTTCTCCATCTTCTCTCTTCGGCCACTTGTCGGCATCTTCTATCTTCACTCTTCATTGTTCCCTCTGTTTCTTCTTTCTTCTCTCTTCTTCCTTCTTTCTTCCCTCTTCAGTGCACTCTCTCTCTCTCTCTCTCTACGATCTGTCAGGTTACCTTGTGAAAAAGTTACAATGTCTCCTCAACACTTGCGTTCGCTTCATATTTCGATGCCGTCGCGACGCAGCCCTGAAACCTTATTATGAGAATTTGCATTGGTTGTCGCTATCACGTCGTCGAGAGTATTTTTTATGTGTACAAGCTTATAAAACCTTCACTACTGCTACCCCGCAGTATCTAAATGATTTATTCAAACCCTTAGACGGTGAAATCCGTCGATCAGAAAGGATAAACTCGACGCGGATCCATACTCCTGTGACGCGTACTGTGGCATATGAGAACGCTTTCTCTCGCCAGGCAACCAAATTGTGGGAATCTATCCCCGTTGATATTCGCCTAACAGTTCCTCTTGAGTCTTTCAAATTTGCTGCTTTCGAATATCTGTATGAAAAGGAAGAAACCTGAATGCGAGTGTTATTATAATTATTGTTGACATATTTGATCTGCATTGTTTAAGAACTGCCCGTCTAGATGTGCCATATTTTTATTGTAAATTGCATTAGTGAGCGTGATGAATGTAAAAATAGTAGTTACGGTATAGTATTTAAGATGTCCAATCAACAATTTTAAATCTATGTTGCTTATACCATATAATAATCTTATATTTATTTGTATGAATCTTGTTGCCATACGGTCCTTGTGACCAAGGCATAATAAATCCGTTTATCAATCAATCAATCAATCTCTCTCTCTCTCTCTCTCTCTCTCTCTCTCTCGGTGAGTCTCATCACACGTATTCTCCAGTGTCTCTCTCCATGTCGTCACTTTTTCTGCCGCAAGTTGCCTACGGGCTTTTCTTTTACAGACTCTTGCACGCCAAATTTTGCAAGGATTCGTTGGATTCATAATTTGTTGTGGACCTACGTATCTTGCAAAATTCATCTACTTTTTCCATCAACACGTTCCTGGATTTGAGGTTAGGAGATTGGATGGCACGCTGCTCGAAGCTTCACTCAATCTTTGAACAACTTCTATTGTCAGACGCTAGATGGCAGCAATTTCTAGCAGATTTCTACATTATCAACTCTGTTGAAGCCTAATTCAAACGTGTTCCGACCTCAAGTGTTTTGCCTCAGTGAGCTGCCTGATCGTCGCTAGCAGACGCCTGAAAGAACTGACAGCTGTTCCATTCTTGTATCAAACCATGGCTCCAAATTTATTCACAGTGAGTTCCTCCGAACAAGATCAAGTGACTTCGTATATAACATGCAAATCTGAGTCTAACTCAGAGATTGCTGGTCAACTAATTGAAATGCCACCTTATTTCAAAATTTTCCTTGCTCATTTTGACGCTACTCAAGAAAGACTCTTTTCCAAATTGAACGAACTTGAGAATAGAATAGAAAAGCGTATTACTGCAATTGAAAAAGATGTTTCTCAAATCCGTGATCAGCTTTCTCAGGTCTCTAACCAGTCAACATTAGTTGACTCTGCTGAAGTAATTCTGACGAACATCCCTCGTGACCTAAGTCTCTCGAAAAATGAGATTGTAAGTAAAGTTTTTGAGGCCATAGAAGCCCCCGATTTGCAGAACTTTGTAGTGAATGTTAGAGAGTGGAAAGGTCCTCGGTTTCGCAATATGTATTCATCAGTTCCAACAAAATCAAGTTCTTCGAAAACGAGAGGTTTAGATTCTCAATCAATTGTAATACAATTTTCATCAAACATAGTTCGAGATAAATTCATTGTAAATTCATCTAAATTGAAGAAGAAATCTATTAGAGATATCTTTGGGCATGATGACGACTCTGAAATTTATTGCAGCCCGCTATGGCCAAAAGATGTTCACAATTTGATCAAAAAGGCTCATCTTGTGAGTGTTAGACTGAAAATACCGAAACCAGTGGTGAAAAATCTCACTGTTTGCATGAAAGTTTCAAAAACTGACCCGCTGGTGCCAATTTTTTCAGAGTCTGAACTAGAGAATTTTGAATTCCAGCATAATATGTACTGTTGAACAGCTCAGTACCTCAATAAGCTACGTTACTCTACTCGACAAGTTTCTGACATTGATTTCCTACTGCTCTCACGATTAGAAGATGGATTCTCTGGAAAGCTAGCTTTGCGATTTTCTTCCCGGCCAAATTATTTGAAAATTACATTTCAAGAACGTCAAAGTATCGCATGAATATGTTCATCGCATACGAACTACACTGTCGTTCATTCATTCATCTCGAATTCCTGTAATTTGATAATTTTCTATCAATTCCAATCAAATATTGTAATTCTAGGATATTGTTGTAATTCATAAGCATCGATACGATTCATAAGTGTTTTTATCATCTTGAACTATTCATTTTCTACTAAAACATTATATATTTTTATGTAAAATGAATCTTGCTACCTGTACCACATAGGGTAATACCCCAAGGTACCATTAAATAAACTAATCTAATCTAATCTAATCTCTTTCGAGATCGGCACTCCTGTGGATAAAATCATACTTACAAAGCCGCACCCAAAAAGTTACTTCAAAATCTGGTAGTTCTGATTGGCTCAAAACCAATCTGGGTGTTCCACAGGGTTCCGTTCTTGGGCCTTTACTCTTCAGTTTATATGTCAATGATTTACCTGGTTTGCTTGACGGGAAGTCAGTACATCATCTTTTTTATGCGGATGACCTACAAATTTATCTCCAAGTCGAGAAATCTAAGATCAGAGAGGGCATTGCTCAGCTGGGAGAAATAGGACGACTTGTTGCTGAGTGGGCCAGAAGTTCCGGCCTGTGTCTCAACGCTGGCAAGAGCAAGGCAATCTACTTCAGTTCTGAGAGGAATATCAAAGATCTGAAGAGAATGGACTTGTCAGGGGTTGAGATACAGGAGGGAAAGTTCATCCCGTTCAGTGATACGGTCGTGAGCCTTGGTGTTACACTTGACAGTGAACTGACGTGGAAACCGCACATCGACCAAGTAACTAAGAAAGTCAACAGAGCCCTCTATGGATTGCGGTTTTTTAGGGCATGTATCACCAGACCTCTCCGAGTTCGCCTAGTTGAGTCCCTGGTTCAACCGCATATAGACTATTGCACGGTCGTGTACCTCGACGCCACGGACGAACAGCGGCAACGGATACAACGACTAAGCAATTCATGTGTGAGGTACATTTTTGATCTTAGGAGAGACGAGCACATCACCCCGTTTAGGGAGCGTTTGGGTTGGTTACGTACTGATTCGCGGAGAATGTACTTCGCAGCTCTGTTAATGCACAAGATCATGCATTTAGGAGAGCCTGGCTACCTAGCTGCGATGTTCACCAGGTACCAATCTGAACGCCCCGCACGCGGTGATGCAGAAGGGCGGGTACTCAAAGTTCCCAATATGAGACTTGAATATGGAAGAAGATCTTTCCAGGTTCAATGTGCTCATTTGTGGAACTTTCTCCCTCCGGGCTTTCGGCAGCTGGGGAAAATGTCATTATTTAAAGAGGCTATGAAGGATTTTTTGCTCACACAGTCTCCCCAGAGGATTGATGTGGAGAAGAAGCATTACTTCAATCTCTAAACTTTGAAAGGCTTGGGCTAACTTGTTGCTTGATTCGTTCATCTAGAATAAAATTATAAGTATACGTGCGACCCTTCGTCAATTGACTGAACTTTTCTGTAATATGACTGTGAGCCCTGCCATTTCTTTTTATATTTTTATATTCTTATATTATTCTATGAAGTTTGTGAATCTCCTGAGTGCTACCTGACTAGTCACAAATTGTGATATACTCAAGATTTGTCCTTGACCAAATGACTTCATTATTTTTATTAATGTGCACTATTGATCTGTGATATATATTACCATATGTAACAGATTATTTTTCTTTTTTGTCTTCGGACGAATAAACGGGCATCAATCAATCAATCTCTCTCTCTCTCTTTTTGATCTTAGGAGAGACGAGCACATCACCCCGTTTAGGGAGCGTTTGGGTTGGTTGAGTACTGATTCGCGGAGAATGTACTTCTACTTGGAGAACCTGGCTACCTAGCTGCGATGTTTACCAGGTACCAATCTAGACGCCCCGCACGTGGTGATGCAGAAGAGCGGGTACTCAAAGTTCCCAATATGAGACTTGAATATGGAAGGAGATCTTTCCAGGTTCAATGTGCTCATTTTTGGAACTTTCTCCCTCCGGGCTTTCGGCAGCTGGGGAAAACACCCTTGTTCAAAGAGTCCTTGAAAGATTTCCTATTAACAAAGTCTCCTCAGAGGATTGATCCGGAGAAGCAGCATCACTTTAATCTTTGATGGGCTAGGGTTTTGTTCCTTTTCTTTCTATCTCTTTTTAATTGTAAGTGACCTTCTGTCACCAGACTGAAGAAAAACTGTGATATTTCTGTGAACCCATGCCCTTTATCTTATTTTCTTTCAAGTGAAATCGTAAAGTGTATGACTAGTCACAATTGTGATATATCTATCCTTGACCAAATTATTTCTTAATATGATTTTATCGGAATATTTATTAATTTTATATATATATATATATATATATATATATATATATATATATGTGTGTGTGTGACACATATGAAAATATGTAGGTGTATTTTGTCGCATGACGAATAAAGGATATCTATTTATCTATCTATCTATCTATCTCTCTCTCTCTCTCTCTCTCTCTCTCTCTCTCTCTCCCTTCAGATTGTGCAGCACGGTGCGACTCATCAACACAACCCCAATGTGTCTCATAAATGGATCGACCATATGTACGTAGATGAAAATGATACCGTCACCGACTTACAAAACAGACTACTGCCCAGTTTCGGAAAGCACGCGGTCATCGACGTCACCATCAACGTCTTCACTCCTGCTCCGCCTAAAAATTCCTTCACATACAGGGATTTCCGTAACATCACTCCGGAGCAGTTGAATGATCGCCTGCTTCGCTGTGACTGGGCAGCGCTCAACAATGCTGAAACTAGTTTGGAAGATGCGATTAATTGCCTCAATGTAAACTTGAAAGTTGTATTAGATGAACTAGCGCCTGAAAAAACGATTTGCCCTCGTAAAGGCGACGCTCCTTGGATTGGTCCCGAGCTGAAAGGACTCATTAAGAAGCGAGATGCAACACGTAGGCGCTGGGAGCGAAACCAATGCAACCAGCGCAAGTGTTCTGGTCTTCAGAATGAGTTCTTCCGGCTCAGTGAAGAGGTCGACGTGCGTATTGAGAAAGAGCGAAATTCCTTCATTCAAAGTCACCTTTCCGACGCTCTTGATCAACATAAAAACATTTGGAAGGAAATGCGTAACCTCGGCCTCTTGCCTAAGAGCAAAGAGGAGGAGCTTCACGGCTTCACCCCGGACGAGTTGAACGCTCACTTTGCAGGAGTCTCTGTCTCACCTCGCGAGAACATAGAAGAAGCAATGGACGATGTAATGGTGGCTCCAGAGGAGGGTTTCGAATTCAAGCCAACCAATTTGAATGAAGTAGTCCTTGCCATAAAACATTTCTCCTCACAGGCTCGCGGGGTAGATGGAATCCCTCAAAGCGTGATCGCGAAAGCTCTCCCGGCGATAGGTGATCTTATTGTACATATTTTCAACTCCTCTTTCGCTCACAGCATCTTTCCTGAGACTTGGAAGCAAGCACAGCTGATTGCGCTAAAAAAGACTGTAGCTCCATCATCAGTCTCGGACTTCCGTCCTATTGCGCTCTTGTGCTTCCTCTCCAAAGTTCTCGAAAAGATTGCACACGACCAAATCACGGAGTACTTGAAGAAAGAAAAATTATTAGATGGCTTCCAGGCTGGTTTCAGACAACACCACAGTACCCAGACAGCTTTGCTGAAATTGACTGATGACATCAGACTAGGTATAGATAGGAAGAAGATCACCCTTTTACTACTCTTCGACTTCAGCAAAGCCTTTGACACGATATCACCAACAAAACTTCTGAGTAAACTGCGACAAATTGGTTTCTCGCGTTCGGCACTCCTGTGGATCAAATCATATTTACAAGGTCGCACCCAGCTAGTCACCTCCAAGAATGGTAAATCTGATTGGCTCGCAACCAATCTGGGTGTTCCGCAGGGTTCTGTTCTCGGGCCCTTACTCTTTAGTTTGTACGTCAATGACTTGCCTGGGCTATTGAATGGAAAGTCGGTAGATCATCTCTTTTACGCTGATGACCTCCAAATTTATCTCCAAATCGAGAAAAATAAGATCAGGGAGGGCATCGCTCGACTGGGAGAAATCGGACGACTGATTGCTGATTGGGCTATGGGCTCCGGCCTGCGTCTCAACGCTGGTAAAACCAAAGCAATCTTTTTCTCTTCCGAGAGGAATATCAAGGATCTGAAAAGGATGGATTTGCCAGGTGTTGAGATACAGGATGGAGTTTTCGTTCCTTTCAGTGACACAGTCGTGAGTCTTGGTGTAGTTTTAGACAGCGAATTATCGTGGAAACCGCAAATAAATCAAGTGACGAAGAAAGTCAACAGGGCCCTGTACGGTTTGCGGTTTTTCAGGGCATGCATCACCGGGACTCTCCGAGTTCGACTGGTCGAGGCGTTAGTACAACCCCATCTAGACTATTGTACGGTCGTGTATCTTGACGCCACAGACGAACAGCGGCAACGGCTACAAAGACTAAGCAACTCATTTGTGAGATACATTTTTGATCTTAGGAGAGACGAGCACATCACTCCGTTCAGGGAAAACTTGGTTTGGCTGCGTACTGATTCGCGGCGAATGTACTTTGCAGGCATTATCATGTATAAGATCATGCACATGAGGGAACCTGGTTACCTGTCTGCAATGTTTACCAGGCACCAATCCGAGCGCCCCGTGCGGGGAGATGCACAAGAGCAGGAACTCAAAGTCCCCAAGGTGAGACTTGAATATGGAAGAAGATCTTTCCAAGTTCAATGCGCTCACTTCTGGAACTTTCTCCCTTCAGGCATTCGGCAAATTCAGAAGATCTCATTTTTCAAAGATGCTTTGAAAGAGTTTCTCTTATCACAACCATCCCAGAGGATTGATGTGGATAACAAACAATACTTTAACCTCTGATAGGCTTGGGCTCTTTCCGATTAGGCTTTTAATTATAACTTAGTTATGCGTGGCCTTCCCGCCATTGACTGAAACATCTGTGATAATTTTCCGAGCCCACTGTCCTTTTATATGCGCAAAAATGTTTTATATATTTTCTTGCTCCTTTTTTGCTATCTTTACCTGTATAAGAAATTGTGTAATTTGACTTTCTACGCACCTTGCAGTGCTTCAAAATGACTAGTCACTTGATGTGATAATACAATGTCCTTGACCAAAACGACAAATTTCATGAATGTGATATATATTTATTATGAGTGACATATGTACCATATGTAACAGAATTTTTAACTTTTGCCTCTGAGCAAATAAAGGATATCAATCAATCAATCAATCTCTCTCTCTCTCTCTCTTTTTTTTTTTTCTTTTTTTAAGGTGGTTAGAGGGCAAAATCTGCCTCAGGATCCCTCGGATCCGTCCCCAGACACCGGACTGGTTCAGCTTACGCGGACTACGCATAGCCCATGCAGGCCATACCAGGCGGGACACGGGTTTGGGTGGGGCCCACCGAGAGGTGGGCCCGGCCGTGTAATATCCCTCTCCCCTCGATGTCCGATACCTAGGGCATCGGGCAATCAAGAAGGAGATCCACCTGCATCTACCATCTCATCCCGGAACCGCGTGAGCATTACTTTAGGATTGAGCATTACTTCAGGATTCTCTCTCTCTCTCTCTCTCTCTCTCTCTCTCTCTCTCTCTCTCTCTCTCTCTCTCTCTCTCTCTCTCTCTCTCTCTCTCGCTCCGAAACCTTGGATTCTCAAGGTCGGCACTCCTGTGGATAAAATCATACTTACAAGGCCGCACCCAAATAGTCACTTCAAAATCCGGTAGTTCTGATTGGCTCGAAACCAATCTGGGTGTTCCACAGGGATCCGTTCTCGGGCCTTTACTCTTCAGCTTATATGTTAATGACTTACCTGGTTTGCTAGATGGAAAGTCGGTATATCATCTATTCTATGCGGATGATCTTCAAATTTATCTCCAAGTCGAGAAAACTAAGATCAAGGAAGGCATCACTCGGCTAGGGGAAGTAGGACGACTAATTGCTGAATGGGCCAGAAGTTCCGGCCTGCGTCTCAATGCTGGCAAGACCAAGGCAATCTTCTTCAGCTCTGAGAGGAATATCAAAGACCTGAAGAGAATGGACTTGCCAGGAGTTGAGATAGAGGTTGGAAAGTTCATTCCGTTCAGCGACACGGTCGTGAGTCTTGGTGTTACACTTGACAGTGAACTGACGTGGAAACCGCACATCGACCAAGTAACTAAGAAAGTGAATAGAGCCCTATACGGATTGCGGTTTTTTAGGGCGTGTATCACCAGACCTCTCCGAATTCGCCTAGTCGAGTCATTAGTTCAACCGCATTTAGATTATTGCACAGTCGTGTACCTCGACGCCACGGACGAACAGCGGCAACGGATACAGCGACTGAGCAATTCATGTGTGAGGTACATTTTTGATCTTAGGAGAGACGAGCACATCACCCCGTTCAGGGAGCGTTTGGGTTGGTTACGTACTGATTCGCGGAGAATGTACTTCGCAGCACTTTTAATGCATAAGATCATGCATCTTGGAGAACCTGGCTACCTAGCTGCGATGTTTACCAGGTACCAATCTGAACGCCCCGCACGTGGTGACGCAGAAGAGCGGGTACTCAAGGTTCCCAATATGAGACTTGAGTACGGAAGAAGATCATTCCAGGCTCAATGTGCTCATCTGTGGAACTTTCTCCCTCCGGGCTTTCGGCAGCTGAGGAAAATATCAGTATTCAAAGAGGCCTTAAAAGATTTCCTTCTGACTCAGTCTTCTCAGAGGATTGATGTGGAGAGGAGGCATTATTTTAATCTCTAAACTGTGATAGGCTTGGGCTCTTTTCAACCGGCGTTTCCTTTTTTTAAAAGAGTTATACGTGGCTACTTCGCCACTGAATTGTAATTCCTGTGATATTTCTGCTGGACCAAGCCTTTATATGCCTTTCTACGTGAGAATGTCCTCTCTCCTCGATCGTTCTTGTGAACACTGATATATATATATATGGAAATGTATTTTATCATTCTCTTCCTGACTTTTATGCATCTCTCGATGCCTTAAAATGACTAGTCACTTTCTGTGATAATCCTAATATTCCTTGACCAAAAAGACAATTATTTATACTTTTAATATATTTATTATGTAGGTGTAACATATGTGACATATGCCACTGTATTTTTCAATTTTGCCCTCGGGCGAATAAAGGTTATCTATCTATCTATCTATCTCTCTCTTTGGAGTTGCTTCCTCAGGTGATCCACAATCTGCGTATACTCGCCAAAGAGCGTGTTCAGCAATTTAGTTACAAGTATGTGTGGACCCGTGATGGGAATCTGTATGTTCGCAAAGAGGATGGAAGTAAGAGAATCGCCATTGTTACTGAGAATGATTTAGATAAAATCTCATGACTACCCTCTCACGTGCCTGTTAACACTGCAAAAACAGTTCGCATGTCGCTTCGAGTGGCACAAGTTAATGTAAATTCACTAAAAGAGCATATAGATGATGTATCTGCACTTCTCAATGATCTCGATCTCGATGTGCTAGCAATATCGGAAACTTGGTTAACACCTAATCACGTGGACAGCTTTTGTACTATACCTGGGTACTCGTTTATTCGAAATGATCGTGGGTTGAAATCTTCGACAGGTAAACGCGAATTCATGCAGGGTGGTGGAGTCGCGCTCTATATTCGGGAAAGTTTGAAGATCACGGTGCTGGACTCATCAAAAATCACGCATGTTAATGAGACTGAGTTCATATTGGTCGATGTAAAGACACAAGAGGATCGTAGCGTACTGATAGCATCTATTTATCGCCGTCCTAAAGGAAATGTGCTCACCCAGTTCTTTGCAGACTTTCAGAAGATAGCTCAATCGTATGCTAATTTCATATTGGCTGGTGACTTGAACTCAGATTTATCATCCGATGAGTATTATGGTAACCATCTGCGTGATTTAATCCATGAATACTCAATGTTTTGTGTCCCTTATGGGCCTACGCACCATCGTGAGTGCTCAGACACCTGGCTCGATGTTATTCTTACTGACTCAGCGGACAAAATTGAAACGTTTTATAAATCCAGTGCACCATTCATAAACGGTCATGATTATCTTCTGATTGAATATAGATTCCCATCTATCCGTAAAGATTCAGTTTTGATCACATCGCGGAATTTTAGTCGATTTGATGCGACTGCTTTCACTGGTCGCCTCGAGTCCGATTTGATGAACAATGATATTTATACTTACGGGGATGTAAATGAGTCATTGGATAAGTTTCAAAGTGTAACACACAATCTTCTTGATGAAATGGCACCTGTATCTACTCGCTTTGTTCGCGAGCGTGTGACTCCTTGTATCACCTCCGAATTGAAGGATGAATGTAAGCATCGAGATCAGATTCATAAGCAAGCAAAACGAACTCAGAGCCGTAGATTATGGACTGAGTATAAGAATCTCCGTAAGCAGCTAAAGTATAAGATCAGAAAAGCGAAGAACGATTATTGTTTGAAATCTTTATCCGAAGCTAGTGGTAAATCAGGTTATTGGAATGTTCTGAGAAAAATGGGCCTCTCGAAGGATAGCAACAAATCGCCACTAGAATACTTTTCAGCTAAAGAGCTGAATGAGTACTATTCAAATGTTTCTAGCCAACATCCGAATTGCTCTGTGTCCGCTCTGCAAGGTATTATTAATAGTGAAGTAAATTCCGAGTACCCTTCCTTCTCGTTAGAACGTGTTGATGGCTCCCAAGTATACGAGTCTATGCTCAGTTGCTTGCCTAAGTCCAAAGGACAAAGTTATGATGGATTATCTATCAAATTCTTCGGGTCTGTTTTGCCGACACTAGTACGCTATTTCACCAACCTATTCAACGTATCCATTGAAACATGTCAATATCCAGAGATATGGAAAAAATCGCTTGTTATTCCTCTGAGTAAGATTCCTTCACCTAAATCGCCATCCGACACTCGGCCCATCTCGAATCTATCGCATTTTGCGAAAGTTTTTGACACGCTTGTCACAAACCAATTAGTTAATCATCTTGAGCGTCATAACATCTTGTCACCGTTCCAGTCAGGGTTCCGTGCCAATTACAGTACTCAAACAGCTCTATTGAAAGTTTCGGAGGACATTCGAGTTGGAATGGAGAAAAGGTTGGTAACTCTCCAGCTTTTATTCGATTTCAAGGCTGCGTTTTGCAGTATCGATCACAAGCAGCTCTTATTACGATTGAAAGAGTTGAATTTCTCAGGAGAAGTGATACGATGGTTTCATTCATATTTGAGTGATAGGTACCAAGCTGTAATTGACGATAAGGGTGATATCTCAGAGTTTGTACCCATTAGTTCTGGTTTCCCCCAGGGCTCAAATCCTGGGCCTATTATCTTTTTGATATTCATTGACCCTATCATGCGTATACTGAAGCACTGCAAAGGCGTACTGTTTGCAGATGATTTCCAGATTTACATTCAGGGCCGGCCCTCCGAAATACCTATAATGATTGAGAAACTAAATGAGGATTCCGCTCGAATTGTACAGTGGGCAGTTGACCATGGACTTACTTTGAATATACCAAAGACACTAGCAATGTTGATCGCGTCAGTGCAATTTCATATGAGGCTCGATGTTCGTAAATTTCAGCCAGTCCTCGTGGCTGGTCAAGTTATACCGTTTCAAGAGTCGCTAAAAAATCTGGGTGTTATCTTTTCTAAAGATCTTTCTTGGAACAGACATGTTGCAAGTATCTGCTCAAAAGTCCATGGGGTTTTACATAGACTGCGATATCGTGGCCACTTTTTATCAACCGAAGTGAAAAAATTGTTAGTAAATGCGCTTATAATGCCACATTTTGACTATGCGTGTCTCGTCTATTATGACTTGTCAGGCTATCTAGTTACCAAATTACAACGTCTACTTAATACGTGCGTTCGTTTTATCTTCCGTTCACGCAGAGATGCAGCTCTAAAGCCCTATTATGAACAATTGCACTGGATGTCTCTAGCCAGTCGTCGTGAATACTTCCTATGTGTCCAAGCCTATAAGATATTCACCTCGTCAAAACCAGATTATCTGAACGAGCTTTTCAAGCAACTTGACGACACAGTGCGTCGCTCAGAAAGAGTTCAGTCTTCGAGAATCCAAATACCCTTGGCACGCACGACAGCGTACAATAATTCTTATTCTCTCACGACATTAAGAGCTTGGGACGCTATTCCAGTAAACGTTAGATTGATGATTCCTCTAGAAGCTTTCAAAGCATCTTTGTCTAAGTATTTGTATGAAAAAGATGCCATGTAAGAACTGTCAGTCGTTTCTCAGAGCTCAGCCATTTAGATAAATGTTTTGCATTGTTATTCAGCGCAGTGTGGGATATATACATGTGTGTTCACCAAATCAAGTTAGTGTTTATGCTGTAATTCACCACGTTGTTCATTTTCTTCAATATATCGATAATGTCTTGTAAATAGATTCTAAGTATATGTGCTCCTTTATACTGCTTGTTGCCCTACGGACTTGAGGTCCACGGCATAATAAACGGTTAATCAATCAATCAATCTCTCTCACACACACACACACACATTGTTGTTCCGACATCAACATCTTATGAACAATTTGAAACAATTTATAAGATGAAATCCGCTATAATCCGTTTACAGAGGGGCGGAAAATCGAAATTTTTTTACTTTCCCACATTCCTATCCTACACTTACTTCACGGAAGATGAATCTTACTGGAAATCGATACAAAGAAAATTATTTCCGGGAGGGGGCGATTTGGACCTGAAAAGTGGTTTGGGGGGGGGGGGCGATCGCTCCCTTCGCCCCCCCCCTGTATCCGCGCTTGCCCCAGTGTCAGGCTTAGCCGCGGACTCAGCCCCAGCCTTAGCCTCAGCATCAACTCAGCTACAGCCCCAGCCTCAACCTCAGCCTTAGCCTCGGTCCCAGCCAAAACCTAAGCATCAGCCTTAGTTACAGCCTCAGTTTTTGTCCCAGCGTCAGCCTTGGCCAAGCCCCAACCTAGCCTCAGCCCCAACCCATGCCTTAGCCTCAGCCTCGGCCCCAACCAAAGCCTAAACTCCAGCCCTAGTTACAGCCCCAGCTACAGTCCCAGCCACAACCCATCCACTCTAAAGGGAAGTTTCGGTTCATATTATCTTAGATCAACCGATCGGCCCATTAAATCAACTAAGTAGCTCAATTCGTACGGAAAAGTCAAGAGCCATCACCAGCAACACCAGCAACACCAGCGATATGAGCAACAGCGGCAAAAGCAGCAACAGCAAGACGGACCCATCGCTTCACCGACCCACCGACTCACCGGCCCGTCAACTCACCGATCCATCATCAGCACCAGCGACAACGCAACCACGGTACGAGGGATCTAGACGGAAAAAATTAGACAAGCGCTTAATTATTTTGAATAGAAAAATTCTCGTTTTGATTCGAAGGGCTGCAAATCCAACTCTAGTGCATCGAATTGTTCCTTACAATGAGTTATTTTGAGAGAAATATTCTCTCGATTGGGAATAGTTGCACAAGCCCAAAACCTGATGAACATGCTGGTAAGGCTATTTTCTGTTCAAAAATATGCTTCAAAAATACTTTTCCAGGGTTCTGACAATCTTCAAACAGTCAGATGATACTCAAAGATCACACTTTAGATGTAAAATAACCCGGCGAACACGATGAAACCAAATTCAGAGCTCTCCAAGAAACTCCGGCTTCATGAAAAATCATTTCGCATATTTTTTGACTTTTTAACGCACAAGAAAATTCCAGGGAAGTCATAACTCAGATATAATGCTTCACAGTTCTTCTACGTGTAGATTCCAACAATACAAATCGAAAAAGAAGTGAAAAAGAATTTTCTTCTGGCATGTCAAAAAAGTTATCGTCTGTACTGTGGTTCAAGGTTATTTTGAGTTTGGCAAGGACCAAAACGGCCTTCAAAATATTCTGCAGGTGGTGGATCGGAAAGTTTTCAAACCCTTTCTTGAATGCCGTCAGCAGAATTGCGGTTGGTAGAAGCAGTCCAAAGCTATGGGAAAACTGCCGAGTCAATGTTTCAAATCCTGAATTTTCATCAGAATCGCTCCAATAGCTCTGAGCAATGCAAAAAAAATTTTTGGGCCCCAAAACTGTTGGAACTATCTTTTTCCAACACCATGAAACGGAAAAAACCTATGAAGGTAAAAAAATGGTTTAAGGAAACCTTGCTACCGATGCGAGGTTACGCTGTTTTGGGGCGTGCGAATAAATTTTTCTCAAGTGTAACGAAGGGAAACATTCCCAGTGCTCCAAAACGGCCCAGCGAGCAAGGTGCTTATACTATTTTTTGGTATCAGTGCGACTAAACGTCAATTTTCTGATTCGAGCCGGGAAGAAAAATGACAGTTTCGTCGCACTATGCCAAAAATGAATTTCTGATATTTAAATCGTTGTACTGATGTAAATATTTGACTCTGAGTAGATATTTCCTCGAAGCAGACGTCAAGGTAAGACATTCATGTCAGTGCTCATATCCGGAAAAGAGAGATTGCAATACGATTCCATTCGCTTATCACGATTCTATTTGGAACACTATTTTTTCACATATTAGTTTACTCAGTCTTCAGCAGATATAGCTAACTGTACATAACCATCAAATGATTACTCTATCAATTATAAGTTATTTCCAGTCAAATGAGATTCATTGAGTTTTGAGCAATCAATTAGTTCTTGGAGGCAGAAAAAAACGGAAGCCGTTCGAGTGGTCGCGGTCACGCAGACTTCATTAATAATTGAATAGTCTCCCAAGAATCATGCATCTCATTTAGTAGGAATCAACTTTGAGAAGTCACGTAGACGAGGCTAAATCTGACTTTTTACTTTGGTTTTTTGGAGTGTAAGAATCTATGCTTTCTTTCGCGTTATCAACTAAAGAGTCCCATCCCAAATGAAGGGTCTATTTGTAAGTTTGATAATAGATGAGCTGATGAAGAGGTTAATCACGAATAAGGCCAATTTTTTCGATGAAATGAATTGCGGTGCATGAAACTACAACCCTACCCTTTGTGTTGGATCGAAAAATGGTTGCATATCGGGTTTTGGCTAGTCCAGACAGGATCCGGATCTTTTGCCCGATAAATGGCGTTCTGATCGTACTGAATGTGCGATGGGAGATTATGAACCAATTTTGAGCCTCATCGTATTTTAACCTCACATTTCCGACCCAAACGAAATATGGCAACTGAAACACCATGTATTTCCCAACGAATGAGTTGTTCCACACCCGGGGATTCATTATATATCACCAGAAAATCGTAGTTCTTTGGCTCGCTGAGGGGAGAAACAACTCCGAGATCTAGTAAGAAAATCAAACTTGCAAATACCTACCCTGTCGGGAAACAGAGGGGGGGGTGGTTGGTTGGATGGGGATGGAGATCGGGATGAGAAGTACTGTATCAATTTGGTCTAGATCGGTCTAGTTCAGCGTAATTAGGGTGAGTTAGGTGTAACTCAATTGAATTCAGTCCAGTTTGGCTTACCTACTTAGGTCTAGTTCGGTCTAGTTCGGTCTTATTCTGGTACAAATGACTAGTCAGATGGGATTCATAAAGCAAATATTCAGAGGCTGTTTAGTATCTTTTCGATATGTATATCTTTTGCCTCAGTATCATCTAACAGACTGGAGCTGGGACTGTGGCTGGGGCTGAAGCTGAGGCTGGGTCTGGAGCTGAGGCTGGGGCTAAGTCTAGGTCCGTGGATGAGGATGGGGATGGGGATTCGGTGAACTTAGGTATAGTTCAATCTAGTTCGGTCTGGTACTGTGCAACTTTGCCGTGTTCGGTCTAATTCGATCAAACTCCGTCTGACTCGGTCTGGTTGGATCATGTTCGGTCTGTCGTGGTTTAGTTAAACTAATTTTGGTCTAATTCGATCTAATTTTGTTTTTTTGGTTTAGGTAGTTCTAGTCCGATCTAGTTCGGTCTAGTGCGCTGTAGTTAGGCCGAAATCGGTCTAATTCGATTCAATTTCGTCTAGTTTTATCCGATCTAGGTCTAGTCCCATCTAGTTCGCTGTACTGGGTCTGGTTCGGTCTAATTCGATCTTATTTGGTCAAGTTTGGTCAAATTAGGTTTAGGTTAGTGTAGGTTGGCCTAATCAGGTGTAGTTCAATATGTTTTGTACTTGTTCGGTCTAGTTCACTCTGAATGAGCCTAATTCGGTCTAGTTCGGTGTAGTTAAGTCTAGTTCGGTCCAATTCAATATAATCTGGTTGGGTTCGGTTCAATCAAGGGTAGCTCCGTCTAGCTCGGTCCAGTACATTGTAGTTCGATCTAGTTTGATCTAAATTGAGCTAATTTGGACCAGCTTGGTCTAATTGGGTATAGTTCGCACTAGTTCAGTCAAATTAGGTCTGATTTCGTCTAGTTCAGTCTAGTTCGGTCTAGAATAGCCTGATTCGGTCTAATTCGATACAGTTTGGTCTAGACCATGCCAATTCGATCTAACTCGGTCTGGATTGGTCTAATTAAGCTCATCTCGGTCTTGCTCGGTCTAGTTCGGGGTATTTAGGTCTCATTTGGTCTAGTTCAGTTGAATTAGGTTTAGTTCAGTCTAATTTGGTTCAGTTGAGTCTTATACGGTCTAATACGGTCTGGCTCCGTCGATTCCGGTCTGGTTCGGTCTAGTTCAAGCCAGGTCGATCTAATTCGTCCTAGCTCGGTCTAGCTCGGTCCAGCTCGGTCTAGTGTGGTCAAGTTTTGTCCAGTTTGGCCTCATTTGGTCTAGTTCGATGTAGTCAGGTTCATTTCGGTTATTCGGGCTATTCAGGTCTGCTCTTGTCCAGTGCGATCTAGTTTGGTCTAATGCGGTCTAGTTTGGTCTAGTCCGATCCAATTGAAACCAATTCAACAGAAAAATCTCTTACACTGCTATTCATAGTCATTGATAACCCGCGGTTTAGTGTCCTTCCGCGCTTCAGGCGCTGTAGTCGCCGTGGCCAAAGAATCAGTCCGACTTCCTGGTGTTCTGCTGCATATGTGTACTGTAAGAATCTGAAGTAGATGCAGAGACTTCAGTTCATTCTATCGCCACACCGACTACAGTGCCCAACCAATGGAACAACTCTTAACCTTCAGGTTACCAACGACTATCAATACCAGTGTTGAGAGTTCGGGACTTTGATTTAGCCAACTCAGCCATTCCGAAAATTGAGAATAATGAATCTGAATTTTTTAATATAATATATCTATCAGCGGATATCATTCAAGTTAATTACATTTTTGCGAATTACATGAAATACTTCTTTCTGGCACCTTGAGTCCATCATCAATCATTATTTTACAACGATCATCATTGAGCTACAAAAGCATTTCAGGGGCCTCTGACTTATCAAAGAGATTCACAAGCCGAACGAGCGGTAGCGAGTGCGGCAATAACGCTAGTATACTTATTATAATGTAAAACTTGTAAAACATACTCTAAAGTCGAAATAAGCTTGTTAGTGATATATTTTAGAACCTAATACAGAGTGCAAATGTTAGTCCTCTTAAAAAGTGTGTATGAGGAAATCCCAGAAACTTTTGACTTTTGCTGTCACTCCTCGATAATTTGGGCTGTACGACGTCTCATGAAGCCTAACCAGTCAAATTTTCTTCGTTCAGATGTCCTGAAAGTGGACACCAAATTTGGGATCGATTGGTGGATGCGGATAGATACTAGAGAAGGTCATTTGCGAGAAAACACCCGAAAATCGAGGAATTGACGTGTCACTCGGACCGACACTCAAAATTCGTTGAGCTCTCACGGTTCTAGCGTACCACAGCGGGGTCTGTAACTTTGCGGGGATGTTTCTAATGATCCAAAGTTGTGATTTTTCTTTTAGTGGGAGATGTACATCGATGTACTGAGCCGTGACAGGCATTGGATGGTCTGTCACTCCGTTTCGATGAGAAATCATTATTCCTGTTCTTACGCTCATACACTTATTAGCGCATTCTAGAGGGACTCTGGGCCCGTATTCTAAATTTCCCGGTAAAATTTTGCGGAAAATTTCACTGCAAAATTTGCCGGATTGGTGGCGCTCTGTCGGCAACCTGTAAAATTTTTCGCATTTGCTGCAGTTTGCCGTCGCGATTTGCTATGTTTTTTATGGCACACGCCATCGGCAACGCAAACATGGCAAGCCGCAAAGGCAGACTACAGCAAATGCGAAAAATTTTACAGGTTACCGACAGAGCGCCACCGATGCCGGAGAATTTTGAGGTGAAATTTGTTGGAGAAATTTACCGCAAAATTTAGAATACGGCCCCAGCGATGAACTCATTGTCTTACCCACGCAAAAACAAAGAAATCGACCTATTGCACATCTATGTACATTAATGGTGAAATAAAGGAATTGCGTTCAACCAGAATGAAATTAGTGTTACTCGTAGTATATGTACGCCATTCTCGGCGGTGTACACTTGCTGTAATCAACGTACGGACTCCTAAATACCGAGAAATAGTAGGTAATAGTATCAGAAAACCAAATCCACTTCGCTACGCTCAGACTGTGGCGCGTTTGAGAGTGCCATCTGTTTGAATGGGGACAATTGACAATTTTATATAGACGAAATCGTCTCGGAAGTTCTATCAAATCTTTCGAAGGGTTCAGGGACATTCCGGATTGGTATAAAAATGACTGGGATCGTATTTGACATTTGTATTGGTCACTCTCCACGAAGGAAAATTTTTCCCAAGACACTTCAATATTTAATGTATTTTTGCCACCTTTCAATAGATCACAAGCCTCCATCATTACTACCGTGGAATGCTTATCACGCATTCTGAAAGTTAAGACTCTTTCATGTCTATTCAAGTACTCTAAGAAAGCCCTCAATGCTTACCCTAACAATGAAAATTCAGAAACGAATTTTCCAAAAGTACTCGCTCAAGACTTTGTTCTGTAAGTCGTTTAGCGATTTTTTTCAGATGACCCACATGGAAGATTATGTTTGCGGAGCCTTCAAAGAAGGGGTATAACATATTTCAGACATGTACACAGCTTTTTTCTATAATTTCACCTTCAGAGGCCAAAAGTCAAAAGTTTCTGAGATTTCCTCATATACTTTCTGCAAGCCCGTAAATTTCCAACGTCGTCGTCGAATAAAAAAAATTGATTAAACTTGCACATTGCAACTGTTGATGACAGTTGTCTTTCTCTCACGATTAGTGCACCAACGAGCGTGGTCCAAAGCCGGTCTGGTCTCCGATCGTAGCGATCGGTTCTGATTTACTTTTCACGTGCGTTTGAGCTCATCAATGTACTCATAAGATCTGTGACCCCGTGTCCTTGGACGATGCCGGTTCCAATGCCGTTTGCGATCGCTCTCGCCGCGACCGGACACTATAGTTGTATATCTTATCCGTAATTTTCCCACTCCTTCTATCAACGGAAGTACACGCATGCTGGACCACGAAATATAAGATGAAAAAAAAAACAGGCCCACTGGCTATCTCCACCGGTCCCCTCATAGCCTTTCATCCGTGGATATATAAGAGCGGTTTAGCGGGCCTCAAGAATGACAATCTCGCAGTTTGCGTTACTCGAAAGATCGCGCGCAACTTTTGAATTCAAATTTTTGTGGAATTGTTATTTTGAAGATAAAACAATAAAAAATCACAAGATGTTTAAGGGAGTAGTTGGATTTTTGGGCCTAATGGCAACGACGACGACAATGTGTCTCCTAGTGATAATCGCAGTGGGACCACTGAATTGCGATGCTGCTGCCCTTAGCGAAGAAAAAGTTTACTCCGACAAGTACGATAATATTAACGTCGATGACATTCTTAAAAACGAACGCAAGAGGGAAAACTACTACAACTGTTTTATTGGCAAAGCACCCTGCATCACACCCGATGCAAGATTTTTCAAAGGTAAATTCCGTACATTATTCTTTACTTAGCGATTTTTATTCTGCAAATTAACCGCAAATGGACCTAGAGTTCAATGGGATAGATACTTATGACTTTGTTCAGGATTATCCAGGGAATTTTTTATTATTCCCTATAAAAATGATCTGTCTCTTTCATGAGACACTCTATGATCACTGACTGTGTTCCAATAACGATCCAACGTTCCACATCGATTCAAACGATCTTTCGTGATTTTTTTTTCTGCATCAGAATGGACTCATTCCAGGGAATGATCAAAAGTTAAAATTATTTTACGAAAGAGAGAGATGAATTCTCAGGAATCTGAGTCACCAATTCTAATTTCTCACATCGCAAGTTCTATATTATTTCGAGATTTGACAATAAGATCAAGGTCGATATACGATCGTGGGATTGTGTGGTTCAGCTCGTTTTGAAAAGAATGTTACAATATCGAGACCAGAAAAACATTTTGGAACTAGAATCAAAAATTTGAGATCCTTGACAACAGTTTGTCGATCACTTAGATCCATAATACAAGTCAACTGTATTCGAACTGGAGAGGACAAATGAATTTTGGGATCACGTTCCGAGATAATTGTTCTGATACAACTAGAAAAAATGAAAAGAAAAAAAATTCCCACCCTAACAATGTAACGATCATTGAGAAAATTTTAAAGTCATGCTCAAATCATGAGATGGATCAGAGATCAAATCATGTATTTTGCAAAGCCCCTAAATAATGATGCACGCATTTGACATAAACACACAGAAAAATTCTGCGTTGAGTATTCAAAAGACAACGCTCTAATCATATCCTCAAAGATTTTCTGCAAAATTGCATGCACGTCATCATTCAGCAGTCTATTGAATTGATTTTGATACAGAAGTTGATTATCAAGTTGAGTTGAATCGATACTAATTCATCAATCGATTTGGTTCAAGCCGCATTCACTCATTACAAATTCATAACGGTCTTTATGAGAGGGTAGAGCATACCCCATAATTTATGCAACATCTATACTGAAACCGAATTGTTACAATACAAGCTCTCACGTAAGAAAACTTTATGGGAATCGGGCTCTATGTATTGATTGGAAGATATCCCTTGCAAATGGTAAATCACTAATGTGTGCTCAGTCATCAATTCTACGACCTCAATTGTTCCTCCAAATCATAGAATTATCGTATGAAAATGTATTCACCTTGTAAAAGAGGTTGGAGGCAAATAAAAATTCCTATTTTATGGGAAAAGTACCAGAACTTATTTCGAGTTTTTTTTTTCAATTCATTCATTTTTGCAGTTTGATATTAATTCTTTCTTAATTGGATGACATTTTCATTTTTTCAGTATCGCCTGATCTGCATTCTTGACATATTTATGATATTAATTCACTTTACCAATGAATTGAGATTTTTTTTAATGAATCCTGGAATTTTAATTTTTTTCATATTTTTCTAGAGGACTCTTTTTCAATTTCGTTATTACAGCAGTAAGAGTGTTCTAAGAAAGTCTATTAAGATACTCGACAGAAAATTTCATTAAACCAGAAACAATGGTGGCATTTGAGTAATCTCAGAAAATTCGAGTAATTTCCCAACGACTGGTTGAAACAAATTGATCATTATATGAAGAGCTTGTGAAGTATGTTCTGGTTAATATTCCGATTGTTCCTCTTTATTTGGGCCAGTGCCTCGACAGAGAAAATTCATTTGAATATTTTTTGAACTTGGTGGAACTCAACAAACCTCATTTGAAAATTATGTCACTTCAAAGTAAACACAACCATTTTACTTCGAATTGAGCAAAAACTTTCGAATAATAATATTCTAAATTTGATTTCTGAATCTTTTAACACACAGAAACAGTACTCTATCAACGTTTGCTTTCATAATCAGAATTTCTCCATCTTATACATTGTCTTATCTTTACAGAAAGATTCCCAGAAGCCATGGTAACTAAGTGCGTCAAGTGCACGCAGAAGCAGTCACAGAATTTTGAAAAAATTATCGATTACTATATCAAAAATGAACCAGCAAAATGGGAAGCTGTACTCGTGAAAGCTATCAGTGATTATCGAAAGAAGAATACAGCGTGATTATCAAATAAGAAAAAAACAAATGGTAGGAAGGAGTCGATGACCGATGAGCAAAACAAACATTTAGTTCTCTTCAACGTTGGTGCTCCAAAAAGTACAGCTCATCGATGATTTTACGTGATCGAGACCGAAAAATTGGCATAACCAGTTTTGCACGCGTAGAATGCGGTTACAGTATCTTCTCATCATCCAAGTTCAACTTTGTTCTGTCAAGAAAAAAAAAGAAAAAAAACATGGACAAGACACATTTACATAGCAACAAGGACTCGTAGGCGGATGAGCAAGCTCATTTATTATTCATACATTTTGAAAAAATGATGATCTGTATCTTGACCGCAACTTTCCGGGTTCCCAAAAAATGGAATGCTTGGAATACCCTGTATTATACTGTATTTTTAGTTTTGTATCATTTGTAGATATATGTCTAAGATAGTTCAAGTAGTATGATTGAGATAACACTATAAGGTAATGTTATTATGGAACAGTCTTTCAAAAAACAAGAGAAACTCTGACTGTGCCACAGTCGTAAGAAAAGTTATAGAATTTGAAAAAATCGAAACTGAATGTCTGATCCAAATTGATGTTGAAAACATGCATTTGAATGCGGTGAATGTATGTGTATCTTGTGATATTGGATTAATTAAATAGATGAAACCTATTAGATATAAACATTTTTCCGAGATTTTTCTTATCGTTCTTCTGTTTTCCTCCTTTGCTGTATTCAAGCTACTCATACCCATATATTAAACGAATCTGAATTGCTTTTCAGGATGAAAATTATTCAATCATTTGATATATTTCAAAATATAATTGTAATGTAGGACGATTTTTTATCAAAAATTGACAAGCAAATTTATTACTCAACGAATAATTATCACAAGGAGTTTCAAGTCACATCAAAACTAAGAAAATACATTGAATGAAATAATCACAAGACAATACACACATACAAAACTTGGTCACTCATAACATAACAGAAAAATTACAATGATATGTCATTTTAATCAAGATAGAGTCAAAGTCAGAAGAAATTTTACTAAACTGGACGCCGAAGAGTTTCACAGCTTCGCAAAAAAGGTCCGAGGTTTTGGCGATGTTCGCTTTGCGGGTCATATTTAGCCAGAAAATCATTCCAAAGTTTTTTTTGGCTATCTTGTTGCAAAAACTTGATGACTTTGCAAGCGCTAATTTTCTGTCTCGTCGGGCAATTCTTGCAGCTTGACTTGATAAATTGTGGAAGCAGTCCTGGGGGGAAAATAATTTCAATAAGTCATCAATATCGAATAAGGAAGGTTAAAAATTCCATCTCCAGAGTCACTCGAATCATGGAAAATCTCGGGAAGGAGTCATGATTTACTGTTGAATGATCTTTCTAAATTTTTTCGGGATACTCGCGGGACGGGTGAAGAAAGAAATTACTTCTAAGCTCTGGTATACAACAAAGATTTGGGATTTCTTCTGTTTGAGAGAAAGATTATTGCATTTTGTAGATTCCAAGATTCGATCAGCAATTTTTTATCAGAATAGATGAGATCTCAGAAATGAAACATGATACGAAAGTCATTAAATGATTTCAAATAATTTTTTTCAATAATAATTTTTTCACTACATCCGACGCATTCTTCTGATTTGGCCTCACAAATTCAAAACTACCTACAGACTAGTCAATATCGTAAGATGCGAACACGTACGATGTTGAAATATTAAAAAATAATCAAATGGTATAAACTTCTTCGAATTGATAGTTTTATAGCTTTACACATTTGGTTATTGGATTGATGTCGAAAAAAAGCGCGCATTCACTCACTTTTAATAGTTCTAGCATCGGCTCCGTTGCAAGGTCCTCGATCCAGGAAGCAATCGGCATATGGCTTAAATCGAACTTCATCTGTCAATATTTCGTCGATCAGCGCCATATTATCCGCTGCCATTGCCATAGCCAGACATCCTACCAGAAGCCAACCAGCAATCAACGCAGGCCTCATATCTATTTTAAAAGAAAAATTTGACCAATGACTTTCCAAACCTGGCGGTCGAGTGTAATGATTGTCGCAATAATGAAATTCGAACGGTGTTTAGAACGTGGCTATTGCGGAGTGACGAGTCTAAATTTGTAATTTGTCGAAATTTGTATTGGTCAACCACGTGACGATGAAAAAGGCTGGCCAGAATTTTATCTCGTGAAACTATAGCAATATTTCCAGTCAACCTTTGGACCAAAATTATCGAGTTTTTCAGAACCATTCGTTCAATAAAGTTTGTCAAATATTTCTGGTTCTTTCATATGGATCCGGAAGGAACGTTGGATAAAAAGTTTTGAGTTTTCCTTGACCGAGATATATTCCAGGAATGTCAAAATAACTCAGAAAAATGAAAGGCACTTGCACAACTGACTTGAGAAGAACGCAAAATGAGAAATTTGAAATTTTGTTGAGCTCTCAGTTTCTTACATATTAGATCTTACATTGACCATGGATTGCCAAGGTCGTGGAACGGTATCCAACAGAATTCTATTATTCTATAATAGTCAGAAGCTAATCTTAAGATTCACTTTCGGATATCCGTTTCAAATTGAGAATTCATGACGACGACCTTAGTAGCCGATATTCAAATTTGTTGTGAAGATACTACGGAATCAACACTCTCAAGACCGGACCGTATAATAACAATCTTGCATTGAGGGAGCTTGGATAACATCACAACAAATTTCACCTCTTTGCAAGTACAACAATTCTAAATAGTCGAAGTGTTTGATCAGTATCAATTAGCAACTATATAATTTCCGTTCAAGTCATGGATTTATGCGACGGTAATGAGAAAATTTTCGATAAGTCAATGCGATCTGCAATCAAAATAATTTAAATCTGTTATAGATTCAAAATTTTGTGAATCAAATGGATCTTTTTTTACGATACTCAATCAAAAATTCAATGAAACATCAAATCCAGGTATTCGATCACAATATTCATCAAATTCAAACCAATTCTCATCTAACGGTCTTCATTTCATTCAAACAATTTAAAATATTCAACGTTGCAATCGCGAAGTCGACAATATTTAATATCTATATAATCATTCGGAAGATGAATCGGCAAAATTAATTTTAAAATTCATCGCTCAACCACTTATATAAAGTAAAAATATATTAAAATATCAAGTCAAACCTGTACAAACGGCAGATGTAATAGCTCCAACAAATCTCTGCACTAACGCTTCTCAGCGTCGACGAATGAGGCGGAACGCAGATCTTCCTGGGTATTTTATGTACTCGGTATTCACAAGATTACGTCCGAAAGTTGCTCATATAAATCTTCACTTCAACTTATCCAGGCACGTCTTTCGGATACCTGTGCGATGATAGATTTTCGTGGCTAATCGCATGCGTGACTCTTCTCGTTGATACCGATTAACGGACTGGTCACCTCTCGGTAGGACAATTCGACAGTGTCCAGTACTTATATACCTACCGTTTTGTCATGAATTTGTGACGTATTCGGGGGCCAGAGCACGATTTTGAGTCGACTATCGTCGTTAACATCGGGTGATTTGTGCGTAATGTAAACATTTGATGTAAGCTTGTCGATATCCCAAATGACGTGAATACAAGAAAACTACTGTAACTATGGGATCGAGACAATTCCTGTTGTACACTTTTCACGTTTCGAGCTCTGACGAATTGGATAGATGGAAATTCTTCTCCTGCTACTTTGGTGAAGTACAATATTTATGTTTCTTTTTCCACCAAACCATAAATATTCATGAAATTTTGGAAAAAAGCGCGAGTCGGTAGGACATTACTTTACGAGATTACATACATGAAAGGTGTGAATGAAGGAAGACGCTCAAAAGAAATGTAAAATCAGATTTGTTTAATAAAATAGGTCTATTGTTGTACTGAACTTTTACATGCACACACTGGTATAAGATCTAAAACGTTAATATCTTTCACAATGACTATACAAGCATACAAAAGTTAAACTTTTTGACACCTGCTCAACAAAGAGTATTAAATATGATAAAATCCGAAATGATACATTAAATGCATATTTCTTGGGATGGTTCACTAAAACACATCTATGAATACATTAGATTGAATTTCGTAAGGCCTCAGTGGTTATATATCACATTCATTATTCAACATACATCGAGGCTTGTTTGGTCCAATATTTTGCAACCCAATGTGTATTCACTCAATATTTACATTTATCGCGCATCTCACAGAATACAGTAAGTCTCCAAAATTTGTGAAAAGATCGTATGGCGTGTTGACAATATGAACGGTTCTCGGCTAGTGTGAATTCTAGTATTTTTGACTTCTGATATTGAGTCGGTTCTCAATCATCAACGAATTTTCATTCAATTTATCGAAAAAATTTCTCTACTATCAGAATTAGGGACATTATCTCATCTCCCTTTTTTTACGTGGAAGTGGGAAATTATATTTTTACTCGAAAACAAGACTGGTTTTCTCTATCTCTACGCTTTTTACACAATTGATGAAAAAAAGGAAACAGATAATATACCGCATGTATTCATGAAAATGAACTCAATTTTTTGCAAGCCAAAACACATCACTGACTGGTGTCTAGAAATCGCTCATATTGATCATTTTTGGAATTCAATATTCATCTTTGCTTACTTAATTTGAACAAAATCTATTGACCAGGAATGATAGATGAATACTTACACTATTATCAAAAATAGAAAGAAAAGAGATAGGATCCAGGAACGAATGGATTATTTGATTATTCATTAGCTGAATGAGATTGTGAATTCAACTTCTAAGCTTTCTATGGTGTATATTAACGAGACTTGTGTTTTTGGCTCAAATTATGGCTCAATCCACAAACCCATGTCACGGCTCATCCTGGTGAGGATACCCCTGAAAAAATTCATCAATTGTGTCAAGTTTACTTCTGAGTTTCTATCCCACGCGATTCAAAAAAATGTCATCTTCAGATGAACTTGCACAGTAAAACTCATTTCATGGATAATAATAGCAATTCTTTATTCATAACTCTAGATGCGTTACAAAATTTGGAATGAATTCAGAATAACAAAAATCAGAGTTGTTTTAAATGCATCAAGTTCAAAAAGTCCATTCTAAGTGCGAAATCACCGAGAAGTGAAAAAATCCAATTTCGAGATGATTCTATCGATGACCACGTAAAATGGTCGCAAGGACGGTATTATTTAATAATATTTGATATAAAACTTTCTTAAAAAAATCACCTAATATACATTTGATTGAATAACTTTAACAAATAAGATGACATCAAGTTTATCGATTTCCTATTCTCTGTACCTTCATGAAAGCTTTATATCCGAACGTAGCAGCGATACCTAGACCAAACATGATGAGGTAAGGTAGATATTTGATCCCTGGAATATCTGGCCTCTTCGCCATCAGAAGTGATAAAAACTTCAACTTCTTTTCAGAGTATGGAGGATAACGAGAGCTGTAAGCAGAAATTTGTGTTAGAGCGACGTGAATCGGCACGAAGATTTTTGGTCATTGCACGTGGCTTTCTGAGGATATCTCAAGTTGATGGTACGATTTGGTTTGATCTCATATGAAAATTTAAAATGGTTAGTCTAAGTATAAATCTGAAGTTTGTACTCACGATGCCAACGTTTCTCCAATGATGTTGAAATTCTTGATCAAACAGCCTTTTGGATGAACAAACGTATCAAATGATAACTTCCCGTGGTAAGCACCCATGCCAGATGCTCCAATACCACCGAATGGTAGTGTCCCAACTAAAAAGATGAGGAAAAAAATTATGAATTTCGAAGTATCTATTTTCAAGGAGTACTCGTTTACCGCATGATAATCGCAAAACTCTACAATGAGAAAGTACCCTATGACGTCAAACTACGTATTCAAGAGGCAAATTCCCCAAAGATGGCATGCAAATGGAAGATAAAGTTGATAACGACATAGGCATAAGTGAAAATATACTCAAGTCTATTCTTCAGATTCTCGGCTAATGTTATGTACTGAGTGTCATGCAGTCACTGTGCAGAATTCTTTAAAACGCTGCGGGGATTTCAAATGAAGCTTGAAATATGGGTTTGCAGATCAATATCTAAGCGCACAAAGAACTTACCTATAGTGTGTAAGACAGTTTCATTGACACAAACATTTCCACTAGATGTGTTATTTATCAATAAATCTAGCTCATCCTTCAACCCAAAGAGATACAGAGCAAGAGGTTTTTCTCTGTTGAAATTCAAGCAGAAGCAGATACATATGCATGATGAATTATCGATAAAATTAGCCCGTAGATGAGTTATACGATTTGCGCGCGGGTTAAAAGATGGATTTTGGTTTAGATATAGAGTGATTCGCAATCAAGCCTACATAAGTTCACAATAGTTTCAACTAGGAGCATGAAGGAAACTTTCATATTCAGCACCATTTGCATTTCATTAACCTTCACCGTATGAATATTAGAATGGAACAAACAAGCACCAGGTTTAGCCAAAGTTCATGCAAATTAAAATCCTATCACCAACATGCTAAGAGAATTCCCCTCAACTCACCCCCATACTGCATAATTGTATCGTTGGCACATACAGAGCCAGATTGTGTTTGGGTTACAAACAAATTCTGTACACTTTTATCCGTGGAAAATATGTACAAGACGAGGGGGTGGTCTCTGCATCATGAAAATAATTTCATCAATCCTCAATTCAGACTAGTGTAGATTATTCGATAGGATAATTCAACGAAAGCCTCATTAATTTTAACGTTGACTGTTGATGTCCAGCATACTGGACGAGCGCTTTCTTCGATAATTCAAAATAACGCTTCTTGATAGAAGCATTGGAAGGATTTGCCAAAAATCAGGAAAATTCTGGGACATTGTTGAATCATGTTGGCATAAGAATTGGGTCTCAATGATCGACCCTTTTTGAGAAAAATAATAGAAATCGGAAAATTTTCGACTTTCTAATTTTGCCATTTTTTACGGGTTTGACAACTTATTTTGGTGTTTTGACCATCAAAAAGGGTTCAGGAGTGCCGGAAGTAACTTCTAAAGTCAACGGGTTAAGTTGTAACTTTTTCATGAATTACAGCGAAGTTTTTTTCACAAAAAAGTAAGAAAATGAAACGTGCGATTATCTTCCTAATACGAATCAATGACTCTCTCGTCATAATTTTGTATTTCTTTCAAACAAAGTCTAGGTTTATAATATACATGGGTGATTTCGCCGAAAGTGTGATTTTTTGGGGCCAAAATCGTCGCAGGGAGTGATTTGGGTCAAAAAATTATTTCAGCCCCAGACGAGTTCCGGTGTCTCACAGCAGTTGATTTTCCCTTGTTCGGGCATAAAAAGGAAGTATCTAGAACTACGTATCTATGAATTGAGCTCAAAAGAAGATATGTGAACTTAAAGGGGTTGCCGAGGGGACGGAATTGGCATTTGGCCTCAAAAAGTGGTGGCACTGCTCACCAACTAATCGTACACTCTTTTCCGCATAGATTTGCTCCCAAATACAAACAAATACAACAAGAACATGTGTTTTACAAAGCGATATCGTGCGCCAGGGAGAAACACAACATGGGAACGAAATGGATCGAAAATTTTGTATGCCATTTTGAAAACACGTTTATGTGGTGCGCTCGAGTTCGGCTGCAAATTCGAGTTTTCGGCTAGATGACAACCCTATTGGTGAGAAAGGCTTAATGGACAACTGGGAACTTTGCGGAGCTAATTAGTGCTGTGCGAGCAGTTTTGGTGCAAACCCGTCTTCAAAATGTCAAATAGCCATGCGCGAGTTGAGGATTCAATTTTGAGTTTCAAAGTGGTGGATTATGTTGTTTGAAGTATTACAAATTGAAGTGCATAGCTACACATAGGGGGTTTTGAATATGCATATGTGTTGCAGTAAATGCAAGAGTCGAAGGTGGGTTGTCTACAGGGGACGGGATTGACATTTCGACCCTTTATCAGGCGTTGTAAGATACAAGAACGTTGGAATATGCTCAAAAAACGATTAACATAGTTGCACACCAATAGAATACAACCCGGGAAATTGCTATAATGTACATTCCAAGTCGTAGAAACCTGGGAAAGCTTGGAACACCGAAAATCACGCTTTCGGCAGAATCACTCATATACAGTTTGCATGCGTAAAAAACTCAAGACTAACGCTTTTTTAATGAAACTAGGTGGGTATTCAACAGAGACGCTCCCAAACACAGTACTCGATTACTCCTTACAAACCCCCACTCATGCAAATGGGGGGGGGGGGGGTAGATTTGAAACTTTTGAAGATCACGCTAACTGTTCCATAATCTGAAGTATTTCCAACGCATATCATCACCGACGAAGAAGAAGAAACCGTGCGATATGCGAACTTGTATTGACGAATAATTTTGTAAAACTAGGTAGGAATAGTATCCATCCAAGAGCTATTTGTGGAGAATCGCCAGTTTCATATTGGTGCATAAAATTTATCTCAGCTGATATTGCAAAGATATTGCATCGATTAATGCGAAATGAAAAGAGCTGAAAATCTAGTGGTCACAGAGCTTAATAGCTTCATTCATCTGAAAACTTGAAATTTGACACAAAATCTGACTCGTTCTTGCCTGTTCTGTGTGAAATGCTAATCAAATCGAGAAATGGACAACGAATCGTTTCTAGCTCTTGTGAAAAAATAAAGTTACACAGAATCGGCAGACAACTTGGGAGTTTAGTTGTAAGAGGGATACTCCAGTCATTTTTGGAGTCTTTCGTAAGCTCAAAAAGCATTACTTTCACAATAAGAAGTTAATATAGAGATTGGTGGAGCTCGTCACTCGGAAGGTATTTTTGAGAGATTCCGAAAAATGGCAGGAAAAAACAGAGATCCGTAACTTGTTCCTCTTCAAAAATCATTTGGTTTTTGAAAAGCACTCCTGTATCATACAATCATCAAAGTTCTAAGAAATACACAATTGTTTTATTCCAACTTACCGTTCATTGATAAATTTGATAGCCTCATACGCATTGCTGACTCGAACTATTGGCAAAATTGGTCCGAAAATTTCCTCTTTCATCACAGGGTCGGAAGGTTTCACATTGACTAAAACCGTGGGAGCAATAAACTTTTCGGCTGGATCTATTTGGCCACCAACAGCAACCTCACCATTAGATAAGAAATTCACTAAGCGTCTAAAATGATCGAAAAGTATCGTTTTCTATCAATGAAAGTTGCTGACTTGATTTGAAGTGAAGTGTGATGTTCCTTACTGGTAATGTTTGTCACTGATTATACGGCACAAATCCGCACTTTCTTGAGGATTCTCGCCATACCACTCCTTCATAATTTTTTTCGCCTCTCTAACAAATGCGTCCTGAACTTCCGCTGTACAGATAACGTAATCTGGTGCTATACATGTTTGACCAACATTGATGAACTTTCCCCATAATACTCTTTTTGTTGTGATGTTGATATCTGCTGTGGAATCTATGTATACAGGACTGAAAACATGATCACAGATGTAGTTATAATAGATTTGGGATATCAGTTATATAAATCAGATCCCCAAAATGTACCTTTTACCGCCAAGTTCTAGAGTGACTGGAGTGAGGTATTTATTTGAGGCTTCTCGCACGATTCGCCCAACTGTAGTTGACCCAGTGTAGAATATGTAATCAAATCTGTGTTTCAAAAGCTCAGTTGTTTCCGATACCCCACCAAGGATGACTTTATAACATTCCTAGAACAAGTATTGAAGATCTTGGAAATTCAATTGGAATTCTGCAGATGTGACCATGAAATTAGTCTCACATTATCGAGGTACTTTGGAAGTAGTTCAGAGATGAGTTTTGATGTGGCAACAGAGATTTCTGAAGGCTTGATGATTACGCAGTTTCCACCAGCAATGGCACCCATTACAGGTACTAATGTCAATTGTAGAGGGTAATTCCAAGCCCCCATCACCAACACTACTCCATATGGCTCCTTGTGAATTACAACGTCATCCAATAGATTGACAAATGTTTTGGGTGGCTGTAATAGCAAAAATTTGATATTAAGGGATTATGCGTTTTGATGACCTAGTATAATCAAAGAATATTGGCAGATTGACTCTAAGATAATACATTTGTTTCACGCATATGTGATCACTGAGAAATTAAATAAATAAAGCAACATACCTTATCTGGAGCAGCCCATTCTCTTAGGTTCATCAGCATATCTTTGATTTCATTCAGAGTAAAGTCAATTTCCAGAACATAGTTTTCAAATTTACTCTGCAAAGAACAATATCTTTCATCAAGTACACATTTTCTAGAGTATGAAAACAGTATGTTGTGCTGCTTACCCTTCGTAAATCTGTATTCAGTGCTGCATGAAAAGCTGCTCTATTATCCTCCACCATCTTTTCTAAAGCTTTCAGTTGTTTGATTCTGAATTCCAGGGGTCGGGTCTTCCCACTGAAATAAGTCTCCCGAGTGGATTGCACAATCTGAAAAACAATTCAAATGCATTTACGTATTGAACATGTTTTGAAATAAATAAGTGAGCCAAAGATACATACCTCTGCATAGTTAGACATGTCTTTACTGTTGGTAGGACCTGTGGACAATGAAAAAATTTCTATATTAGTCGAGGAGTAGAGAACAAACAATGTTAAAATAT
Organism: Eretmocerus hayati; assembly: GCA_029851415.1. Classification (NCBI taxonomy): domain Eukaryota; kingdom Metazoa; phylum Arthropoda; class Insecta; order Hymenoptera; family Aphelinidae; genus Eretmocerus; species Eretmocerus hayati. The sequence continues at coordinate 39,205,243 of CM056743.1, read as the reverse complement.
GTGCTTTTTCCTCATGGAGTAGGTGTGGATCAGGGAGTAGGAAAAGGAAACAGATTTGTTATTATAATTGCTGTATTCAATCGAACATATATGTGATAATTGAATTGTGTCGAGTATGAAAATGGAAATGAGACACTTATTTGGTGTGAAATTTCAACCAAGCACCCCAAGTGAAACAAAAGCAACTGAATGCTTTAGTTCAGAAGACTCAAGTTGAAGATCTGCATCGGATACTAGTCTATAGTGCAGGTCTTGAAAAGACATGCAACTTTGTAACAAAAAATGACTTTACATCCAAAAAAAATGGCATAAAACGTCAGCAAATAGACCCCAGAATCCTCTCTAGTCATCGTGCGATACTTACACGTGGAAAATTAGATATTGTCTTGTCGTTTACCTAGACGTCCAAGGGGTTATTATGCAGTTCTAAGCTAATGTCATAATGACCAGCGTAATGTTATACGTATACTAATAAGCAATCGAGTCCGGGAGGCCGTCTTTTCACAGCCGGCGGCAGCAGCCGAACCGAAAGATAAGCAGCCTCGACTTCGTTATCGAACATTTGAATAAAAAGACTAAAGATATATTTGAAGAAGACACACTCACAAACAACACCAATCAATTAGAAATAAAGATGAGAATCGTCAGAGGCATCAGCCGTAACTATCACATAGAGTAACACAAGTGGGTTTTTTACTTAGTATTATAGCTCGAGGCAAGAAATACCGGTTCAGACATTCGTTGGACAAGTTTGCTTCTCGAATATTGCTCTAATGAAACAAAAATCTCTGAAACCTTCTCTCTTCGTCAACTTACGTCGAGACTTACGTGCAAATTATTATCACCGATATAGATACACTCAATTAAAATGAAAATCATTCCGAGTTATGGTAGGAAAGATCTGCACTGGTTGGTAAGCAAATTTTCAAAGACGAGGACGAGAGAGAAAGTAAATCTGAACTGTATCCTCATGGCACGTTTCTGGCTATATTTTTATGATTAATTTGGCACGAATCGCGGAAGGTGCATGTCTTGCAAGCAAAACAACATCACATATGGCGCTCACAAGTGTTATCGAGGTTGTTGGAATATTAATTCAATTCCCCATAATCAACATATTGACCAGAATTATATATTTCTTGATACGAGATAACTAGTGCTATCACTCACAAATTCGAAAACCACTAAACCGTTGCTAAAAACTCTTGCAACACTTGTCGAACGCGTTTGTTTTCGTAATATCTCTATTATGGTTTGTTTTGTTGCTCAGCTGTTCTTTACAGTGCGCGGTGCGAGCACGCAACTATGACTGAGCTCTCGAGAGGCGTCGATCATATTACTTGAATATCATCTGTAGCTATATATCTATACATATATAATATGTGTCTATATGACTATCTTCGCGAGTTTCCTTGTATTCGGCTCAAATTTTCCCTTTATATGTTTCTCATCGACATGATAGTTCATGAGACACGCGAATTTTTCCACTTTTGCGTGCAATACGTGTACGATATTAAGAAGATGATTGCATATTGTCATTTTCGCGTCTTAGCGGTTTCAGTGGAAATTCGATAAATTTTTCAACATAGGTATAATGCACTCGGGTAATACGAGACGCATCTGATGAACATAATGCGATTTTATCTTGGGGAACTAATGTAAAGAATTCTCGTAGAATATGCAAAGATCCTTTGGAATCGAGATGCTGTCACTTGAAAATTTTATCATTTCTACGAAAATATGTTAGGTTAATCGCAGATTCAGCGATGAGATTCAATAACGCTTATCTTTGCTTTTCTTCTTGAGGAATTGATTGAGAAATTTCTCTCGGCATTCAAAGTTTCGACTGAGTACCGCAAATCCATCAACAACTTATCATTCTACATTTGAAAACTGCGATTTCTACGAGAGTGAAAAAGTTAATAAGGTAGTGATTTTTTTGTGAAGAACAGAGGTTAAGTGGGAGAATCCCAATTTATTTTGTATCCTGACTTTGTTAAACCAATGTTTGTATTCATGGAGCGGAATAAAAAATGATGAATTTTCCTCGTTCAGGTATGACATTGTACAATTTATAGTTTCCACTGGTCACCAATTCATCGTAATCAGAGCAGTCCCACTCGCCACTAAAGACTTATCAATCATTCCGAGCTCATCATCACCGTAGAGGAAATTGAGACAGCTTTTGGTGATGGGTAAGTTAAGATATCGAGAAGACTCTAGATGATCAAGTGGACATCATTTCCAACTAACATCCCCAACATCTCAAAAATTGCATTTTCTCTTACATGTTAGTTGACAAAAAAGTGGAACCAAACTGTGTGTGACGGAGAAACAATGAAAGTTCTTAGAAATGATATGCCTGGATAATTGCCAAATAATTTATCAATCCTTGTACATGCATTTGAACAATTTTACATGATTCTTGAATGGTTGTAATCGATGTGGCAATCTAAAAAAGTTCTTCTTGAACAAATCCTCACGGGATCTTGTAAGCTGTTAAAAAAATCTCAAGTCAGCTGGGTTTAGAAAATTCTTCACGGACGTTCAGAGAGGCAGGGTCGCGAGCTTTCAAAGAAAACTTTCAATAAAATTCTCTTAAGCAAGCAGAAATTGAAAAGAGCGCTTGTAACTGTCCTTCAACAAGATATCTGTTGACATATTCTGAAAGTTCAAGAAACTTCACTTCTCAATCATGCAGCTTGATGACTCTTGCAGTAAATTTTTGGATTGAAATAGAGCTTGAAATAATAATAGACTTGGTGCACTCGATACTTTTGTAAACATACATACATCCATATGATGAAGACTTTACTTTTGAAATTCATAACCCCGATCGGAGATATCGTACAAACATTTAATAGTTCATCAAATGTAGAGAATTTTCAATAGCTCATAATATTTCGAATGAATTTTTGTGATCGGATGATCTTCGCCGAGATCACAGGTGATTGGTTAGTCGTAGGAGACTAATTTTAGTTGAGCCTATGTAAAAATAAGCGCTTAAGACTTTTTAAGAGCATGTTAATCAATAGACTTTTTATGATGTCCAAGATGCTCTCCTGCAAATTTCCGTACAAAGGATGACATCGAAGCACAAGTCATTCGCATTCGTACCAACTATTATGCTTGTGATTTTTAAATTAAGGTAGATGTAACCAACATGGCCGCCGTACATATCATGCCCTCAAATGTCGTCGATCTCAGAACTGGTCACTCGTCGACCTTCGCGCATTTTTTCTACATTTGTAACTTTTAATATGAGAAAGTTAATGATTCGGACCGACCTCGGATGATTTTTGAGTTTTCCAGAAAATATAAAGTCAGTTTTTGCATTTTTCGTGTTTGCACATTGAAGAAATCACCAACGAAATTGCGTTCAGTAAAACCGGTGCCCACAATGTTTGGTTCAACCAATCTGCATTTGATTCCTTTTTTCCAAGACCTTCAAAATCTGTTTTTCGACACGCTGTGCAAAACAGTGGAAAATCAGTGCGGAAAAGACATTTTCGATACACTGTGCGTAAAAGTGCACTTTGCGCACAGTTTTTCGACTTTTACTCACAGTTCATCGAAAAGTATAGTTAGATACACGGGCGTAAAACCTATTATTCGCGTACGAGTGATGGGTTTCCGTCCCGAGCCGCAGGCGAGGGTCGGAATCATCACTCGTACGCGAATAAAACGTTTTACGCCCCTGTATCGAAATGTACTATTTTCGCACAGCGTGTCGAAAAGTACATTGAAAAACGTTGAGGTTGATCAGAGTTGTTGCAGCACTTCGCAAACTCGCAAAAATCGCTTCTTGGGGAAATCGTGATAGCTCGGCTCTGGTTGGCCAAAATTGAATGTTCATACCTTAGATCAATTGGAAGGTCTCGGAATAAGCTTTGAAATGCAATAAAGTACGTTGGAAAATATTCTATTCTGCCTCTAATGTATACATTATGTAATTTGGGTCTTGATGACCCGTTATATTTCCTAAATAAGATGAAATAAAACAAAATATTGAAGTGAGTCAAAACTATTGGCAAAACGGCTCTAAGGGGGGGGGGGGGTATGTGGGGTACACTTACCTTCTACTAGTATCCTGCTTTATCAAAGAGCATTGCAGAAAAAAGAAGAAAATGTGCAAAATTTTTACCGTCATCATCGTGATTAACAGTCGTCATCGATTCAACTTGGATTTTTATGGTTTCTCTCGCAGTTTCTTGAAAATTTTGTCCCATATTCTGATCGTCCGGCAAAGTCATGCTAAGACAAAATATCCTCAACTTGGGTCAAAATGTTAGTTTGCAAGAATAATGGTATCATTCGCTGGAATGATACACTGATCAACAAGAACATCATCATTGCAGATCGTTTATAGCATTACTATACGAATAGTAAAAAATGATTCTGTGAAAATGCAGATCAGAATTGAACTTTGACAAAATAATGAATCTTCAACGTACAACTAAGAATTGCTAACGTTGAACACGAATTTCTCAAGCCAAAATCAAGTAATCTCAAAACGCTCTCCTCTTTTTCTCAATGAGATCGTAAATCCACGAGTCAACAATTTAAAGATCAATAGATAAGTCTCTGGTTATTCAAATGAGAGCATATATATTATGCAGAAACTCATACGCTCGTCTCAGCAGAAAAAACAACACATCCTGCTGACTGATGATGCTCATTCAAATATTTCAAATCACATATTTTCATTAGAAAAACTCAAACGAAATCAACACTTAAACTCACCTCGATCCCGTAACATAAGCCCAATTATCAATAGTTGTATTCTCGATTATCACTAACTAAAGTATGTACTTCAAACCTTACCGATTCTACTATCAAATTTTCAGAGTGAATTAAATAATTTCAAAATCATTAAACAATCTACAAAACAAATACTGACTCTCAGAGAATCGAATAACTTGTTGAGATTTGGACACAAACATTAGTAACTCTCTCGAGCAAGTAAGAACCTCGAGCAACCAAATGTCTCGATGAACTGCCTAAGCTAATAACACGACACACCATCCAAGTCCATCAAGACGAGCTATACTTTGTATTGTATAAAGTGCTCTCAACAGAGCTCAAATTATCCACTTATAGGTATGAAGTATAACGCGTGCGCATACAGGGCAATGCCCATGAAAGTTGCAAATGCTTGTTGACCAGCCCACAGTGTAACTGGGGGAGGAATTCAAATTCATATTTTACTCATCAAGTGAGCCCTAACTAGGTCTGATTAAATTAACATTTTTGACGCAGAATCTTCATGGTAAAATTGTGACTGAACTTTTAGAATTGTACTAGTCCCGGAGCAAAGTTCTCTTCCAGATTTTTTCATACTATTTTTAAAGGGATGAACTCTCTATAAACAGTGTCACAGAATGACTTCGTTTTTTCAGATGGCCCCAAGTTTTTGCGAGACTTTTTACAATAGCGCTGGAACTGATGAATAACTTGGCACTGCGTTTCAATAGCTTGGTGAGTAAGAAAAAAAAATAGTTTTTGAAGATGACGCGTTGAGCTATAGTGTAACAGAACTAGACGAAAAAGAAATTGCTGTGAATCAAGTTATTTCGATTAGTCATTGATTTAAAAAATATCTTGAGAAGTACAGTTTTGAGTATTCATGACTTTCGAAATTGGTCAAAAACGAAAAACAACGATAGATAAAATAAGTTGTATATTTTTTGCTGTGTCGTGGCAGTAATTACATGCGTATGATGAGCAGCGGTCGGAAAACGTAAGTAAGAGGCAACGTTAAAACGAACATAAGTATAGAAAGCGAAAGTTTGAACGAAAATTATCATCGGCGTCAGCAAAATGCACAGCTCGTTATGCACCGAAATCATTCAAATTTAGTCGTTAATATGTGATGAGGCACGCTCGAACAATTTAGAGACAAAAATTATTTTCAACGGAGGCGTGCAGCCAACGACACGCGATGAAACGCTTATCCAATTTCCGTGATCAGATAGGGATTATAATTCTATGTGTTTACAAATAAAGTCTTCAATCAATCATTGAAATCGGTTTTTCTGAACCATTTCTTCAAATAGAGTGCATTGTAGAATGATCTGGTCGTTCCAAAATTTCATAAAGAAACATCATCGGTCCTGTGTTGAATGTTCAGTAATTTCAATTTTCTTGGGAATGCAATTATACTGATAAGGAAATTTTATTCACGCATTCGCTGCGGTGGAACCCAGCGGTGGGTCCAGATTGCCCTTAGCTGTGTGCATTATGGGGATTTAAAATTGCGCAGGATCCATACCGGTGGGTCTCGCCGGACAGAGGAATGGAATTGCAATTTTCGACTTCGGACGGGATTCAGAGAGAATTGCTTTACAAGTTTCTTCTAGTAGTAATCTGCTGAAACCATATCAATTGCACAGACTTGGTCAAGTATATTTCTTCAAATTCAAAAAGACAAAAAATGATTACTGAAAAATACTTTTGACATAGTAATTTCAAGGGTTTGTGGAGGATATAATCGCATCAGGAGTCGACGAAAATTTTTCGCATTCCTAATCGATTTAGCCAATAAAATTGAGCGTGAAATCATCTGAGGAGCATAAAGCTCGTGAAATAGGTAATTAGGTCGGGTCCAGGTATTCCGCGTCCTGATACGTTAGTCCATATTGGGGATATAATTCCATTAGCTTCCCCCACTTAAATTCTCCATAAGTAACACTGGGGAGGGGGGGGGGTACCTCACCCCACAAATTTCTTCTGTAAGTCATTTTGAAGCTCTTTCGGTAAACTTCAAAATGAGCCCAGATACGTTCAATTTCGTCGAGGCTGGAAAGCACCACGTGCTTGCCAATAAAACATCGTCTTTGAAGTGTGTCATTTGAGGGTAAAATTAGTTTTTACGCAGGTATAGAGACAGTTGTGGTGTCTGTCAGAGACTTATACAGAATTCAAACATTCACAAAAAATATACAGGGAGTTCTACTGTAAAACAGGAAAACATATTCTTCAAATTCCGAGCTTTGTCGCATCCGCCTACCCATCGGGTCTACTAAGGCGCGAACTATTTAAATTTCGAGAAACGAATCAGAGAACGAAAAAAATTAGATAAATTATTGACATGTCAAGTTTGTATGCAAGCTATAAGAATGATCAAAGGATCCCTACACTGTAAATCTGAAACTGTGAAAAAGGACAAATCGAATTTGTGAAAAAAAATTTCACAAATGAAATTGTCGTATACCACAAATGAAAACATATATCTTGGAATCATCGTTTAATTTTTCTGAGTTAGAACCTATTTTTACAATTAAAAAAAACTTGAATACTGTTTGATTTCAAGACTTTTCATCGAGAGAAAGTGAAATTTTCAATCGATAAAGTACCATTGAAAATCTCTTGGGTCAGTTGTTATTTTTCATCAATAGTATCTTCCATATTTCACGGTTTGAAACTGTGTCTATTCACAAATTGAAACTGTGGTCAATAGCAATTTGAATTTGTGGATTGAAGAATCACAATTTCAAATTGTCCATAGTCACAATTTAACTGTGGGCGAGTTTCTGCAGATTGAAATTGTCAATATTGACAATTTCAATGTGGTTTTTCACAATTTCAGATTTACAGTGTAAGTGAGTATGTTACACATGCATGAGTACTTCGACAAGAATATCAGGTCTTTCTAAAGTCGCGCAATAACGAATTTTTAATATTCCAGTTTCTAAAATTACCGATTTTCCACCATGAACCCCAAACGAAGTAAAAAATTATAGATCATTACGCAACCCCAAAAAATACTGACTCACCTTCATTCGTGCCATCCAGGATAACGATAGACGTGTCGTACCTTCCACCCAGATCGATTTTACACTCATTATTACTACTCTGTTGATCGGATGCTGCATCTGTTTTTTGCGCTGGTCCTTCTCCCGTGTCCGTTTCGCCCATGTTCAGCACTACTTCCTCCTATGCTCAACAAATAACAACAACAACAAGCTTAGCTTATTTTCAATTTCTCCCTCATATATCGTCAAGATTCACTGAACACAATTACGAGTATTCAAGTATAATAGGTATGGGTAATCGCGTTACTCTGCCATGTGGTATTGTATGAGCGAACTTCACGTCGATAATGTTGGCGTCGTCGTTGAGTTTCATGATAATATGATGGTGGGGACATGTGTACACTCACTCTGCAGGATTTTCTTGGACAGGAGTGAGTAAGAGAGCAAGTACTCGCATCGGGTTTTTAATAAAATGAATTTACCAACAAGCATGCAGACTCAACTGCACTAAATCGTTAAATGCAACTCTCGCAATGTCGCGCGAGCGAAAGTGAAGCTTATCTCGTTCAGGAAGTGGACCGGTCGAATCGAGTCTCACGTGCGTGCGGCTGTGAAATGGTCAGTGAGCTATCTTTATTGTAGCGCCTCTGATGATCATCACGAAGTCGACATGCAGAATGGTGCATTCTTCTAGGAAGAAATGGTTTTATTGGAATCCATTTTGTTTTCAAAAAGTATTCTAAGTTGTGACGAGGGGTTGATTTTGATACAAAAAGTTGCGTGACGAATGTGAGATCGTCGATATGTATTAGTTGCTGGATGATATTATTCGATACGTAGATATGTGATTATCGTTGAGGAAAACTTGATAGGAGCCACGTGACTGCTATGACTATGGTAGGTATACACTGAACACTCAGCGCACCCATCATTCACATTGATTCAAGTTTTATCGTGGATTTCAGAACAAGTAATATCTTTGCTCTTTTGGCCGAGGGTCAGTTTGAAATCATCAGACTCTAATACAGTAAGACCAAGAGACCGGTGCATTTCGAATTTTCCAGAAACAGTCGATGATTTCGTCGTTTTGATATCACTTTGTATGAGTGACCATGCTGTACTCAATATAAACTCGATGTTCGGTGGACAAAATCAGTCTATCTTTAGAATGATATGAATATATTCTCGACATTCTTATACAATCTCTCAACCCTTAGAGGACACACTGGGTCAAAATGACCCCAGTCGAGTTCCAAATATTCCTTGTCGAAATAATCGAAATTTGACCTTTCGATCCACCACGCACCATCTGCTTTCGGTTTGAGTCTCCAGCTGCCTATCAGTTGATTCAGGTAAGGTGCAACGGATGCCGCGATGATAGAACTGCGCTCTTAGTCCCCCAAATCAGAAGTGATTTTGGCTGGGGTCAACCTGACCCCAGCGTGTAATTTTTGTACGTAAAACCTGGTTTGGCGTTCGTCTTTTCCTGCCTTAATTCGACGGTCACGCGCCATTTACCTCCAGCCACATCTCTGGTCTCGTGTTCATATCAAAAGTAATTTTGGCTGGGGTCAGTCTGACCCCAGTGTGTGATGATAGATGCATCTTCAAGTGTAGTATTAGGTACGAACTTCCACCAAATTTCAGCGCCTTCACATGAAGAGTGCAAGAAGTGCTCCATTTCACAGTGAAACCTCGAACTTCTTCAAACTTTCACAAAATTCTCACATCAGATGTTTTTTAAAATTTTTGGGGCTGTCATCCAGGCTCTGTCGGTGTATTGACTTGTTTCGAGGACTCTCAACCATTACCGAAAAGTTTTCCAATGCAATGTACTCGATGCAAACCGAGAGGTATACAATTTTGGAACTGGGGTCAATTTGACCCCAGGGTGCCGTTCAAGGGATTACTATATAGAAAAGTGCTTCTACCCAGATTTTCTGTATAGTTCACATTGTGCAGAATGATTACCGCGATCTAAGCACTCTCTCGTTCAAGTTTGCCCTTTCTCAACATCATTTATGTCGTTAGTGAGAGGCGAGCCACTTTTTCCTGTAGATTCGAGAATTCTTGGAAGCGCAGAAGAAATTCGGACGGACCGCAATTCGAACTTTCTCAAGAAGCTTGGAAATATCCAGTTTTTATGGTATATCGAAAAGGTGGGCATTTATGGCTTGTATCGCACTCGTCCTTATTCGTATCATGATTGCTGGTCATCGAAAACAAATCATGGCAAGACTTTACGAATTATCTTGATGCAATGAGCGTGTATCTCTATGAATAATGAGTTAGTAGTGACACATAATGGAAATCTTACAAGCGCTGGTATTTTCTGTGTTTCTTGTACTACGCTTTGCATGTGTAAGACTTTGAGGCAGGTTATCTGAATTTTTTCCTAATTTTGGCGAAATAATGGTACAACTTTTTGGAAAAATCCTCGAAATTTTGCAATATAACTCCCATATGCATATCATAGGACATATTCATTGAAAAAATGTAGAACGTACCGAGTAAGTAGACGATACTCTCGGGATAAACAAAACCCGACTACATTCTAACGCGGGTGAATGTTCTACAGATTATGTACGTGACGATGAAGACAATGATAGTAATACATCCGTAATGCAGCCATTGATGTCCGGGCTGTAATCACAGCTCCATCGTGTGCATCTCTTGCAGTACGATGAGTATTCATTGATGGTCAAGCGCATGAATTCATTTCAACTTCCTAAGGTCGCAGAAGCAAAATTGATGTTTGTATGAATGCCTTATTCGGATAATGCATTCATATTGCTTATCTTTGAATACTGACAGCAAAAATCTCGATTTGGTCTGAATGGGATTGCTTTAGATTAACTATCGTCACATGAAATGTGGAATTTGGTGTCTTGAAAATGACTCGATAAAATTTTAGGGAGATATCACAAAGTTTCTCTGCGCAACCTCTCAACTATTTACATGCGAAATATCGTCTCCGTGGCATTGGTTCTGAGCATTTAAAGTTATACCAAATTACTAAAAAATTTCAAAGAGTTCTGGAAATTCTTCCAATTGTATGGAATTGTCTACAAGCTGAAAAATGTCTCAACTAAAACATCCAAGAATGTTATTCCAGTGCACGTGCACTAGTTTGAAATTGACATTTAATACCACGGTCAGCATCTTGTCGTCCGTAATATTATACGTATACCCGCAAACGAACCGGCCTTCTATTCGTTTCATTATTTCCTCACATTTATGCATCTTGAACCTAGCCTTACAAAAAACAGCATAAAGATTTTTCTAAATTATATACATTTGACTTCGAACACATTGATTAATTCGAAGGCTAGGGAACTCGCTAAACGCACGATTTTAAAAATCACCATCCGAGCGAAAAATAGAACGCATGTGAATGACACTCGATGTTGCCATTGTGCAAATTTGGCCTTTGAGAATGAATTTTACCAATCTAGGTGACTCGGTCACGTGAGTGATAACCTTTATGATTTGCGAATTTATTAATGAAAATTTGCATTCTGAATATCTCATTGAGAGAAATGCGGCGAAAATAGGGCGAATTCGTCTCGAAACTTACTTTTGGTGGCATGGTGAGGGCTTCTTCTCAAGTTCGTGTGTCCGGAAGACTATCGATTGTTAATTCATGAGCTGCGAGCTCATTTCAAATAGCCGCATCACTTATTTATCAAAGAATCATCAATTCCACGATAAGCTTGGGTGTTCAAAATATTTCGAAGCAAACTTTTTTCCCTCCAGTTCCATTAAACACAAAATACACACAATTCACATAATCACCGAGCACATTTCACTACCATTATAATGAATCACCCCTCATATTCCACTAACCAACCCCTCTGTATCAAACCCTTACTTATCGTCGCACGCACGCAATTCAACCGATCCGAACCAATCGAGCTTCACACAGCGTCTGTTCTTTTTTTCACGAGACCAGCATGCGTTGTATGCAGCATACATGCATCATGACTGAACATGATAATATGCACTATGAAATCAAGTTGCACGTTACTCTTGACGGTAAGTAATATTTTCAATCACTTATAAGTAATATGATGATGTATGCGATGCTTACCATGTTTGCAGATATTCCGTCACCGCGCAGGTACTCTTTAATGTTCAAAAATTCACTTTTTTTCACTGTACAAAGTCAACAAGTAAGCACAAGACTGTGCTTGTACAGAACTGTCCACAAGCTTCAATCGTCTGTCGTTGCTCTGATATTCCACTGAAACCGCCACACTACCGAATTCATTTCAATCGCTATAATATACTGGATGTAACGAATATATGCGCCGACGTTGCGCAACTCTATATGCCTCACAACTGTCCGCTTCTCGTATGTTTAAGTATATACATTTCAATGATCGCAATGAGTGGACGATCGCCGAACTTGCGTTTTCTATAATAATGCTGAATACAATGAGAGAGCGTTGACATACCGAACGCCAGTCAGTCTCCTGTGATGCTTGACAAAAATAGGCATTCGGTTCTGGACGAACTTAGATGTTCAAATTAGATTGACTCTGAACAGCCTTTTTGCAATTTTTAGATACTTGAAAGCTGAAAAAAGAATGTGCGAACTTTCGGGGTTTGCAATGAGCAGCATATTCTTACAATGTCTACCCATGGTGCTGCGCTTGCCCTTCAGAAAATTTTTTTCTCACTCGAAGTACGTGAAGAATTCATCCCACTAGAGTAAATCATAACCACTCCTTTTTCCGAAAAATTCCACAATAGTAGATTTCGATACAACGGCGAGGATGTTGGTTTCCGCGGCCCGAGCGATGTTTTTCCAGCCCGAGCCTCAGCGAGGGTCGGAATCATCGCTCGGGAGCGGAAACCCTCCGGCCCGAGTGTCGAATACTATTTTTTCATCGTCGACGTGGGAAAGAAAATAAAAAAAACAGCTCTTTCCCGCACAGATGATCAAAATAGTACATTTCGATACAAGGGTGTAAAATGTTTTATTCGCGTCCGAGTGATGGATTTCTGGTCCGAGCCGCAGGCGAGGGTTGCAATCATCACGAGGATGCGAATAATAGGTTTTACGGCCGTGTATCTAACTATACTATTTGATAAACTGTAAGTAAAAGTCGACAAACTGTGCGCAAAGTGCACCATAACGCACAGTGTATCGAAAAGAATATTTCCCATCATTATAATCTTCATAAGAAGACTTGTCATAAGGCGAGTGTACCCAAATTTCTCCGCCTTCAAGCTATTTCTCAACAACTCGGTCTCATAATATCTCAATACTTTTCAATGTACTTCATTGCACTTTTTAATTTGTTTCAAAACTTTTGAAATAAGTTAAGGTATTTTGACCAATTAGAACTGAGCTGTCTGAGAAATTTCCCCAAATATTACATTTTGATACAAAGGTGTAAAACGTTTTATTCGCGTCCGAGTGATGGGTTTCGCCGCGGCTCGGGCCGGAATCATCACGAGGATGCGAATTAGTACATTACGCGTCGAGTGCTGGAAAAATGTTTCCGCACGAGACGCGTATGCAGTTTTATACGACTGTACGCAGAAACAGCTTGTTTCCAGGCCTCCTCGCGCAGCGAGGAGGTCTAGAAACACGCTGTTTCTACGTATGGACGTATAAAATAGGTTTTACGCCCGTGTATCTAACTATACTTTTCGATGAACTGTGAGTAAAAGTCGACAAACCGTGCACAAAATGCACTTTTATGCACAGTTTATCGAAAAAGTAATTTATGCAATTCTCCGATGTTTGGGTGCTCGTAAAATTGCATAGAATAGTATTTGCACCTCGTTCTTGAGGTTCCCCGCTTCCGCGAGCTACAACCTCATGAACTTGCTGCAAAACACACTATTCTGCAATTTTCTGATGTTGGAGTGCTTACAAAATTGCATAAAAACGAATTCGCGCCTCGATCATGAGGTTCCCCGCTTCCGAGCAATTATTTCGATCCTCGCCTGCGGCTCGAGCCGAAAACCAATCGCTGAAATGCGAGCTATAACCTCATAATCTCGATGCGAAATCTACTATTTTGAGATTTCACAATAGTGTGTATATCACGACTTTCTTCCATCATTTAAAACAATGTTAATTGGCGATAAAGTGCACAAATTGTTTTTGTTCATTTTTGTTCACCGTGCAACCACATTATGTACGTTCTGAGTGGTGAAAAAAGTTTTGCAACTCCAATAAATGGATCTCGGAAATCTCGAGACGAGAATGCGAATGGCAACTTCCTCGGAGATTTCTTGGATGTGCAAACACGTAATGGAAAAAATCCCAGTAAATTCTTTGGTGAACGTAGAATTGATTTAGAGTTTGTCCAAACCACCTATCTTCTTATACTTTGCATAACAAATGTAAAAAAATTCAAAGGAAGGTCAGCGAATGCTCATTCTTGAGATCGGCATATGGAGTCAAGTTGGGTACAGAAGAAATTTGGGTACACTTCTGCCTTAGTTTTGTCTTTTTTCGCAGTTTTCCCACAATAAGTCCATGTAATTACATTCGTCCAAAAATGAGACCTACTTCGAATAGTATAGAAGAATGATAATGGGAATGAGCAAGGATTTGAAGGATTTCAGCGATAATTCTCATTTGTATGCGAATTTGCGAACTTTTTGGCAGAAAGTATGCCGCCCTTTTCGAATGTCCTCCAAAAATCTACGAGAAAATTTAATGTTAATCAACTGACAAACGACCCACGAAGGTAAATGAGAATTATCGCTGAGATCTTTCAACTCTTGGCTCATCTCCGTTATCATTTTCCTCTACCTCAAAGTAAGCCTTGTTTTGGACGAATGTGAATTCACCACCTGGAAGATCTTTGGAAGAACTCCAAAAAACAATTCATTACAATTTTCGCCAACTTGTATCCTTTTGAACTTATTGTAGGAAGACCGCGACAAAAGAGAAGATCTTCTCATGGAGATCATAATGAGAAATATTTTTTGTGGTTTTTCTAGGGAACAGGAGTGGGTTACGATTCCCTCTCTATCCTAAGAATCTAAATTCTTCGTATACTTTGAGTGAGGAGAAAAATTTATGAGGGGCAAGCATCTTTGGGCGAAACTCACTTCAAGAGCATCATGTATCGGTTGATGTCTTACCATAGCCGGAACGTTACTACTTGAACCAAATCAGTTAAGAAGCATCAGCTGCCTACAACTCGATCTCAAAATCTGAGCTTTCAAGGTCAGATTTTTAGACAAAAATTACTCGATATTTATCTGTTTCACAATAATTATCACTGTACAAGCGTTTCGTAACTGAAAGCAAAGCATTCTTATTCGAAAATAACGAAGAATTCCACATATTGAGGCATGCTCCTAGGGTTTCTCGTTTTTTTTTTTTTTTTTTTTTTTTCTTACCAAGATATAGAGGACAAATTCCGGGAACGGAGAGATACCCCTCATAAAACGCATTCCTCCATCTTTCTTCGAATTAACGTGCTATTTTTCGTGGAAAACACTCTTCAAAGAGAATGTTATAGCTCGGACTAGGAGCAACATACGAGGGACGTTCAAAAACGTTTTTTCAAGCTCTATACTTGTACTTATAGCTTCAACAAGTTTCATATCAAACAATTAATCTACCTTTAACTAACAGGAATCAAAAGATTCTCTGGAAAATAATCGAAAGTGACACAGCTAGGATTGGGAAGATCCAGATTTGGGCAGATAAAAATGAAATTTGTCATCTTGAAGTACGTGAAAAAACCTCCAAAATAAGCCCTGGTGCCTCTGGTGAAGTATTTTCTGGTCGAGTAGAACCTAGTACTTCAATTTAAAAAATCGAAACAATAATTTCTGGGTGTCTTGAAACTTTCGACCGGAAGCGTAGTTATAATAATTCAAAAACGTGATGTGCAGAGAAAGCGTACACATTTGAAATAAACACACGAGGGTACATAGAGCACTTACACCCTTAACAATTAGCGACCATAAGGTACTTGATTAGCTGTGAAATTCACTCGCAAAAAATATTTTCCTATCACTTCAAATCCCAATCATTGTCGAATGACTAACAAGGTGGGTCATGGATTAGACTGAAACTCTGGTAATCATCTGCTCTTTTAGTACCAAAAGACGATACCTAGAGCCGCAGATCCTAACACCCAGGCGTTTCCGGGCTACAGCCTGAGCAATGGCCTATACGGGCATAATGCTGATGTCATAGGCTTAGGCTGTGACATGAAAACGCTCGACCGTTAGACTCTGGCGGCTTTGGATATCGTCTTTTGGAGCTAAAAGGAGACTACTTACTATCAGAGTTTTAGTCAAATCCGTGACCCGCACTCCCTGGATCCTCCTTGATACACAGTAAAAATTGGTTGAATTTTCAATCAACATTTCAATCAGCTGGTTGAATTTTTCATTCAACCAGGTGGTTGAATTTTCAAGCAAGTGATATCATTCAATATTGAATTCCAACTTACGTCGGTCGGGATTCCAGGTTAAACATAGTTTTGTACTGATCGTATCTGGATGGATGACCACTGGTCGGGATATGCCACGCATAGTTCGCGCGGAAAATTCGTCGATTCCATTATTATGGTTATAATACATGACCCATGAGATTGATAGATGGTGATGATCGGTTGACAATTTGGGTCAGAAAAACAGGTTTCGTCATGCTTTTTGGAAACAAACAGGAAAAAACATGTACCATTTCCATTCAAAACTACCCATCGATCCCATGGGTCATGTACTCATAAACTTATCCCCAGTGATTATATATTTTTTAGCATAGGGTGACTAAAGCGCCACTTTTACTCCCGGCTGCGAACATAAAATTGGCGTTTATTCGCCCTAATGCGAAAAAATAGCATACTTCCCTCGCTCGGCGGGCTGTTTGAAGGCACGGGGAATATTTTCCCCTCGTTACACTCGGGAAAAACCATCCCCGTGCCCCAAAACAGCCTAGCCTCGCATCGGGAGTAATATATACTATCAAACTAGTGGACGAATTGGATACGCGTCACCGAATCATTTCTCGAAAACACTCGCGGGGCCGCCGCTAACGTTTTTTCCTATCTATTATCAATAACTCATGACGAAACTTGTTTTTCTGACGCGAAAATGTTAACCGATCACCACCATCTATCAATTTCGTGGATCCCGTATTATAACCACAATAATAGAATCGGCGAATTTATTGCGCAAACTAAGCATGGCAGCTCCAGCCGACTGGTCACCCATCTGGATACTAAATCGCGGAAACGTTGCTTAACCTGAATTTTTTCCCAAAAAAGCTCGCTTGACTGCCGCTGATGTTCTTTCCTATTTATTTCTGAAAATAGACGAAGAAATTTGTTTTTCTGACCCAACAATTACGAGGACCACCACCTAAGTGTACGTTGTACATCTCGTGGCTTGCGTATCAGGGAACTCACAGCCATTAAGTACTCAACCAGTTGATTGAACTTTCAACCAATTTGGTTGAAGTTTTCATTCAACCAACTAGTGGAAGTTTTTTGAATAAGTTTCTTACAGTGATAGTATACTTACGTGGCGTAACGTACATTTTGCGGGCTGAGAATCTGAGAGCAATACTGAGAAATAAGAGGCAAACACATATATTCTGACGAGTTGACCTGTCGAAACGGATTGTTCTTCCTTCCCTGCAATTGTGAACATTGCTAGAACATTTCCAAAAACTATATTCTGATTTGAAAAGACTCTCAAGTATTCTTGAATGATTTTTAGATATTGAATCTGTCACCGTCTAGTATGGAAAAATTGAAAAACTTGAAAAAATTTAAGAACCTAAGAGGGTGATATCTGTGAAAGCGTTTACCAAACTCTTTTAGTAGTAATCAGTGACTCGAATTATTCGTGTATCGCCCAAACATTACAAACTGGGGTCAGTTTGGACTAAAACTCAACTTTCATATCAATATGATCTCAATGAAGTTCTTCTACACGATCTAAGTAATCGTTAAAAGATGAATTGGTATTTTTCCCCGCTCATTGAGCTATCATAGTTGATATTGTATCAGAAATCTACTATATAATAATGTGTTGCATGGGTCGAAAATTTATCAGATTAATTATCCGGCGGAACTTGTGTGATGGTAGCGCTGTCGTGGAGAAGTCAACTCTCATCATCTTACGGAGACAGAAAAATCTAGACTTTTAAACAGGCAACGATACACGCGCCATGCTCGTGTACAAAGCTCATTGAATCGGTATTCAAATTGAGGTAATCATCTAAACCTGTTTTAAATCAGTATCGCATTTGCGAAGCATATTAATTAGTCAAGTAAACGCCAAAAATGTCGTATGATTCTGCAGAAAACAGTCATAGTTTTTTTCCGAAGAAAACCCGATGCTCGAGTGATCACCTGTCACAATGATGGATTAACAAGAATTATGATATTAAATACATTTAATTCTTAATCCTTCACAAACTCGAGATGAATTATCATTGTGAAGGATCCATTGAATGACTAGTTCCATCATGGTTACTGGTCAAGCACCTGTTGAGTTTTTTTCAACTTCATCCATCTAACACGAGACGAGAAAAAGAAATTGAAAAATGACAATGTCGAAACTATTATTCGAACAGAATTAACACAAACGGTGATCGTTTCTATTGAAGCGATCATTTAGAAATAATGCCAACAATCAGTTCCAAGCGAATGTTATAATTTATTGCAAAACATACTTTCTTCGAATGTCTTGCGAAGTTTTATAACGCAAGGTCAATTAGATATATGAAAAATCAATCGCCTAACTAATCTATGTATATTTGAAGATGACAATTCTTAGTATGTAAGGCACTTGAGTATAAAAATATGCAACTCATTAAGTATAAAATACTATAAAATTTCAAAAATAGACAACATACAATAATCTATCAATTGATCCTACCCTTGGCATCACTGGAAACTTCCAACGTTTTCTATCAAAAACTAGATCAACATCTATTCGATTCATTCGCCAAATCAGTCAATTGGGTGAGGATTTCTCACACTCATCTACAATCACGTAGAATCTAAAAAACTATTTAGATCACTTTTAGAAAAATATTCTATCCAAATCAAAATTCGTTTCGATGAACGGTTGTATCTACAGCGTTTTCATTGAAATCTTGAGCGTAAAATTCTCAACACAAATATAAGAACGATCACAGTTGCGCATAGTCTCGTAAAATTTTTTTCGATCAGTAGTCTCCTAATATTTAGCACATGAGTCGAGTTACTAGCACAGCCACTCGGGCTGTAAGAGTTCTGTCAGTACCAATTTTTGAATCTTTCAACCGCTCTTCTCCAATCTTGGATCAAATTTTGGTATTCAGCAAGTCTTTCTTTATTCGGATGGAACACCTCCTGAACTTGACGAATTTTCAAAATATCGTCTTTACTCTTCCAGATACCTGTTAAGGAGATATTGAATAAGTCATTCGTCAACTTGAATAGAATAAATTGCAAAGACATTATTGTAGGCAGACCTTTATGTAACCCAGCTAGAAAAGCTACTCCAAAAATTGACATTTCGCTGCTCGTACTTCGCTCTACTTCAAGTCCAGTCAAGTCGGCAAGCAGTTGCATAATAAAATCATTCAATGACACTCCTCCGTCAACCCTGATAAATGTATTACTTTGAGTCAATTGAATTTGAACAAAATAGAGTTTCACAATTTATCGTACCTTATCGTGTGATAAGTGAACTTTGTTTCGCGATGAATGCACTCGTATATCAGCAGTACTCTGAAGACCAGACTCTCCAGTATAGAACGTACCAAATGAGCTTTGCTGGTGGTCGGTTTTACGCCTAGGAATCCAGATGCTGCATTTTGATCACTGATTGGTGCCTGAAATACCAAACAAATAATATTCTCAAAACGAAAAACTTTCAAATATTTCGATCATTCTTTGCTTCTTACCTGTAAACCACTAAAGGCAGGTATGAAGTAGACGCCATCTGAATTTTTTACGGAATTTGCCAATGCACTTGTATCTAGTGGATTTTGTATCAAATCTGAAAGAATGAATCTTATGAAATTCAAATAGTTAATCCGTCAACTTTCGAGTTTTATAGACTCCATTGAACTATTTGAATTAGTGCAACAATTGGAAGACGAATGTCGAATAAGAACTCACCTAACGATTTGGTCCATTCAATAATTGTACCAGTATCATTCGACGAGCCTTCGACCACGTAGACCAATTCAGAGCCGTATCGCCAACCAACTAATGGGTACAAACCTGCAAAAGTATGAATTCAAGAACTCATTACATGATATTACGATGCGGTGAAGAATGAAATAAAAATGAAACCCCTTTTCTCGGATTTATCCATATTTTGATGTCAAGTACAGGATTTAAATCTTTATCGAATGATAAACGCCTCGGTGCTCTTATCTTCAGGTACTCATTTCCACAGATATCCCAAAATTATCTTACTAACCAGTGATAGAAGCATGCGGTTGCGATCCAGTATTGACGTTGAAAAAGCTGCCAGTACCCATGGTAAGCTTGATTTCACCGGGTTTGAAGCATCCAGAGCCAAAAAGCGAGGCTGCCTGATCGGCCATCGAACATGAAATCGGTATTGTTAAGTCGTCGTAGAGTTTGGCTATCCCGAGATCACCAGCCGTATCGACAACCCGCGGAAACATCGTCGCCGGCAGACCAAACATCCGCTGAGCCCAACCGGACCACTGCATTGTGAATGGATCGTACAAACCCGATGCCGATGCACTCGATACATCAGTTACATGTTCACCTGCAATTTTTATTTATAATTCAATTGAAAGACTGAGATGTCAAGCTGGTTAATGATTAATGATTAACGCGATTGACTGATATATCTGACTGATTGTTTGCATCTTTTTCCGAGCTAATATAATGTGAAAAATATCAGATATCTTTCTTACATAAATAAGTGTGAGATTATTAGTTCTTTACATGCGACAGTTTTAAGAAGGAGAAAAAAAGGCTGCTCTGAATTGATAAAAAATAGATGGAAGACTAATAGAGGCCGGAAGCGGGGAGAATGAAGTAAGCGTGAAATAATTTAACGATCTGTGGTCAACTTGGGCCAGGAGTTTTTTCCATTTTTAACACGGGTTTTCCAATTGATATGGCACACTTCTGTGTATTAACTTTGAAGTACGCGATCAATACCAATGTAAGTCGTTGCCACGTGTGATATTCTTTGGACATCGCAAACGTGTACTTCGTGAATTAAGATATGGAATGTGAGGTCGAGTTATTATTTCAAACAGCTATCATCGAATAAAGTTGCAGAAGAGGAAAAACTATCTTAAGTAGAACGACAATGTGGATGGGTCGCAGTCAGATAATTTTTCTATTGAATTGAAAATATCCTGACGCTGCGAGATTGTGAAAAATCTTTCGTACGGTCCGTCAATAGTCATCGTAAGCGGTGAGTAGAAATTTCAAATCTAGAGATCCTGTCTCTCCGATGTTCAGCGTAGACTTCCAAGATAAACGAACTGATCGAAATTGTTATGTATATTCTAAAAAGTTGCTTGATTCATTACTATTGATTTGATATATGTACTGAAATCAATAGGTTTAATTGTAGAATCTTGCTATTCAAACAGATCAGATTAGCAGGTGAGTATATAAACTAATGTACTAAAAACCACTCATAACTTTTTCAGCATTGTGAACTCAATGACTCAATCTCAATAAATGCATTTGCAGTAGTCGTAATTGCAAGGAGTTTCTCAGACGCTTGCGTGATTATTACCGTACCGGTCAATTTGTAGAGAAGCCAACAATCCACGCCACCGAAGACCGCCTTTCCACTGTCGGCTGCCTCTCTCAAGCCTTCCACGTTTTGCAAAGCCCATAGCAGCCGGAGAGTCATCTGAAATGAACACAAATACTCATTAATTCCTCTGATAAGCCAATAATTTGTCTTATTTGAGTATCAATAACATGTGAAAATTTACAAACGACCTGCTACGTTTAGAAATATCAAATTGGATGAGATTCATAATTTCAAAGATTAATTCATTTCTCTTTATAGAGTAGGATTTAGAACCCAATTGCAAATATTCGCAAAAGAAACAATTTATTGATTGGCTATGAATTTTGAGACAAAAAAAAGATACATTCATTCAATGTAATGAATTTTCAGAACAGAAATGTCTGAAAGACTGTTAAAGCTCATATTTGAAGACTGATGCGTACTTCAAATATGAGCTTTAACCAATTGGTGCTTTTCAGAAGCTTGTACACACCTGTTGATTCATGAGTTGGAGAACACTGCCAGCTTGATATCTCTTGTTGCGGGATAAAGTGTACAAAAATTTAGATCCGAGTCTAAGGCCACGCATTGCCAACGAAGAGTTCCATTCGTTCACCAGTGAATCCGCGCGCAGATCCTTCCATGTTATGAAGCTGAAAGATCGTCAAACTATTATCATTCCTTCGACCGAGTCTTATTGCACGAATCATTATCATGCTTTTTATGCAGATTATGGTGGTTCTTATGGTGGTTATCATGCACCTGATTTCAGAATCTTTCCAGAACCAAACAAATGAAGGGCTTTATCAAATAATTTAGCCTCGAAGCTCAATACACTTCAATTATTTCAACTACCTCTAAAACAAGTAAAATTATCACAAGGCGAACCTCGTTTTACTGCAAAATGACCCCAGGTTACCATCAAGTGAATCATATATTTAAAGAGGTATGATGCTTTCCATTTTAGCCAAAATCAACGAGGAAAATACACTGAAGTCACCGATTTGAAATGTTATCAATCTTACTTGTGATAGTGTTTACCAGTCTCTGGATCCCACGTAATTATACTACATCTTTGCGTTGCGATTCCTAGAGTTTCGATTTTGGACGGATCGATTCCACTCCCTGAAACATAATATTTCCATGAGTTCTCAAACAACGAACACCAGATACAATATCTAAATAAACACTGTAAATTATACTGCGGATGGTAAAATCACTGAAAACGCTCATTCATCCGCATTCAAGATAACTCTTGGATAGCAAATGAAGGAAAATTATTGCAGTTCTCATCTCGTTGAGTATTGAGTATATTTACGAGGGGAAGTTATTAATCTACTATTATGACCTTTAGTGCATGAGAAATAAAAGTCTTACCTTGGAAGCATTCCTTTACGACGCGGACTATAGCATCCCATAACCAGTCTGGATCGATCTCCACATACCCAGGTTTTGGGTACAAAAGTTTCACCTAATAGACAGAATGAAATGCTAATCAGATGATGTCACTTTTTTACTCGATTTGAACTGGACCCGATTTTTCTTTCCTAAAC
Source organism: Eretmocerus hayati (assembly GCA_029851415.1). NCBI lineage: Eukaryota > Metazoa > Arthropoda > Insecta > Hymenoptera > Aphelinidae > Eretmocerus > Eretmocerus hayati. The sequence continues at coordinate 39,182,205 of CM056743.1, read as the reverse complement.
TGGTCACAAGATATAACAAACTACCGAAACCATACAATCGATATTCATGAAATTTATATAAAGTTTTCGACTCATTTATCGATTATTCCACACTCTTTTATCACATATGACGGATCGATCGAGATATGAGCGTCAATTACACTTTGAAACTTGAATCGAATATATATTGAAAATGTCACATTAAGGGTTTTAAAAAAATCGTGATAGGGTGGTGATAAGGTATACGTATAGACGATGCACGGATTCGTAGGGGAGTGAAAGTAGAACACTGACCATGACAGAAAGTTCTTGGAATACGGTAAGGCTATAAGCAATATATATATATATCACCGTGATCATGAAATATTTATTGACAGTCAAGAATCATGTGGTTTAATATTTCCGAAAAAATTGACTGGCTTTATCACACGATATCAACACGTTATAAACAGAACGTTGTAAATCCCATTGATGAGTAACTCCATAAAAAGTTTACTTCATTATGACTAATATCATAAAATCTGTAAGGTCATTTTTTGTTCGTTTTTGAAACACAGGTCACAAAAAAATGAAGACAAAGTAAATGAGATCCAAACATTTTATTCGCAAAACATCAACACAATATTTCTATATTCGTCCTTACAAAATAATTTTCGACTTCGACTTTTGTAATGGTATAAAAACTTATCTGATGTCCATTTCAGATTCCAAATGATCGAGTGGTTTTACTGATATGGGACTTGAAATGCGCTTTCAGATAAATCAGCCGGCTAATCTTGTACTACTCTAACCATTGCGAGGAACAACGCGGGCGAAAATAATTTTGCAGTCACTTAAATAAGATCAGCCAATCACGAAATCAGCGTTATCGCGCAACGGTGACACTACTATACAAACAAACACACGATATTATCAGCAAAATTTGATCGAAGTAACACATACAAAACTGTTTTATAAAATCGTTGGAACTCTAGAAACTTTCGTAGAATAGATAAATCCAGAAACCATCGTGTTAACAGTTCCAAAATACTTTTCAACACGACTAAAAAAACTATCTATGAGTACGCCAAAGAACCCTATCATCAATCAAGTTAAGAATATCGACCAAAACATTCTTTTATCTGAAGAATGCAATAAACAGCGCACCAAAATGCTCATCCTCTAAACTCGTTTCACAGACTAATAAAATCTCTGGCGCAAAAAAATAACGATGTACCAGACATTAGCAAAGGGGCGCTCACAAAATCGTACATACATCCATTGAGTGAACATCACAGCTTCTCGCGCCGATAAGGGCACTATACCACGGAACTACTATACTTATCACGCGAGCAGTGGCAGTGCCCGTGAAAAAGCATGCCGGTCGGATCGATAGCCGCATCATACATGCGGGCGATGCAGCTCTCGGCATATGATATCGTGGGCGAGGGCAAGAGCTCTAACATACATTGAAGAAATAATGGGCCGAACCTTTTCTGTGCAAGCTTTTACGCTATGTCCATTTTCGTCTAGTACATGACAGCGTATTGTCGTCGTACCCACGTCGAGAGCAGCCACATACCGCATTTTTTCACTGTACAACAGGGCCTCTTCCTGCTGATATTTATTATGTCGAGCTGGCACAAAATTGAACGCGTCCACTCGATGTAAGCTCACGGGCTGGACTGTCATCAGACAGTCGCTCGTCGCAGCTGCTGCGCTTCTCCCTCTTCGCGCACCAATTTAATCGAGACTTCGTCGCTCCTATTATATTATATATATACATATATGTAGCTGTTTACTTCCGAGCCGCGGCTTTTGAGACTGGTTCAATTATAATCTGTGATGGTGAGCTTGCAAAGAATGCCAATGCACTTTATGGATGTTCTGCTACATCAGTAGCTGCCGATTTGATTGGGGGAAGATTCTGTGAGGTAGCAAACTTTTTTTGCGAATATCCCAGTGAGCTACTATCTCGAAACCGGCGAGATAAGGTAATTGACACATGAATCCTTTCGTCTTCGCAGTCGCGAGGTGGGGATTCGAGCTCAATGAAATTACTTTATACGGATTGATATAGAGCTTTTGGCGACTTCAAGAAGTTTTGCGGTGAAAAACTGTACAGCAAAGAGTAGATTTTGAGATTTGATTTACATCTCGTAGGTCGTGCGTAGTTTCTGTACTTCCACGTCTGATTTACCCTCTTTGTCAAGACAATTTTGGAACATGTTCTTGAGGGCTGAAATAAGAATTTATAGAATATGTAAGACGATTGAACGTGAGAATTTTGAACGTCAATAAAGGTACTTGAGACATTTTTTTTAAAAACACCGTTACCAACCTTCTTTGTCTGCAGAGGTCATGAATAAAATCAGTGCTCTGAATCTCTTCAGTTTGCAGAAATTTTCAAGATAATCGTAGACTTTGTCTCCATTCTCAATAAATTCTGAGCCAAGTACAGATAATATATCACTGAAGATATTTGACTCCATCGAATCTTTAAAGATATCAGGGATATCTTGTGGCTTGATTTGCTGAAATTGGAATTTGAAGATGAATTTCATTGACTTTTGTTAAGGCATCATCGCAGTCTTTCACACGCAATTTCACATGATGCACTAAATACCTTCAAATATTTGTATCTGAAATTACGTGATGTATCTTTTCGCCAATTAATAAGGAATCCTACAGATGACTTGGGTGCTGGCGGGAAACCGTCCTCTACTGCAGTTACTTTATCTGATGTGACTTTTTCTACTCTTTCACTCTTTGTAATTGTGGTTGTTGGTTTGATTTCTGTAATCAATGGGGTAAGTTTTCTTTGCTCTTCCACGTTTTTGGAGATTGACTTTGTTTCAGTCAATGGGGTGAATTTTCTTTGCTCTTCCACATCTTTGAAGATTGACTCTGTGTCGGGAATTTCCTTCACTTTTATCCTTTTCAGCTTCTACAAAAATGTAGAGGGTTAAAACGTGTTCCAAACTAAACACCAAATAATATCTCAATAAAAATAGTAATTTAGTAATTCAAACGGCGAAAAGAGTATGAGAGTTGGTTAGCTTTACCCTGTGCAATGGTCGCTGGGCCTCTTCTGTAGACGTATGAACAATACTAACACCATCTTTCAATTTAGGCAGCCAAGAAGGGAACTCAGATTTTTTAATCGGTTCCTTTGGTTTTGGAGGATTTTTCAATTCATGCAACATTTGTTGAGCCATGCTTAAAATGTTGTGCTCAACACTAATGAGGTTTTCAGAGTCCTCATTGATTTCTTCAATTCTAACTCCAGATTCTACTTGTGTGTTTGGTTTTGTACTAGATTCAGCCTTAAATGATAAATTCGACAAATTCTGTACAGGTTTACTTGTTTCTTTTTCCTTCCCTTCATTTCTTTGTGATAAGTTATCGACTCCATTGTTCAAGAATTTCTCTCCAATTTTTTTCCCTATAGAAGATATGTCATCGGTCTCTTCACCAGCTATAATGAGTGGCTGGAACATTTGGATAAGATTATTCATTACCAAAATTTCCTAACAAAAATAGATTGTTTGAATGTATAGAAGCAAACCTTTCGCTTTTTCCCAATTATCTGCCGCACTTGTCTCAAAAGACTTGAGGCTTCTTTGTTGGATGGCTCTATCCTCAGTATTTCTTCTAGATCTTTTTGTGCATCATCAAAGCGTTTCATTTCCATTCTGACTTTTGCTCGTCTATGATATGCTTTGACATATCTACTATCAAGCGCTATAGCTTGTGAGCAATCAGACTCTGCAGAATACAGACTGTGAAAATAGCAATATTTAAATGTAAAACTTCTGGTGGCAAATACATACTTCTCACAGCATTTTGTGTGATCTTGTTCAAAAGACACTTACTTATCTATTTTCAAATGACAAAGACCTCGGTTGGCATAAAAAGCAGCATCATGTGGAAATATTTTTATAGCTTGAGTGTATTTTCCTATAGCCTTTACAAACTCCTTCAATTTAACTAAATCATTCCCCTCTTCTTTAAGCTTATTTGCCTGTGCATGCTCCTTTTCTAATTCTTCTTGTGGCCGTATTTCATGGATTTTGTCGAATTTCTGAGGTTTGATTGAGTTGATGCCCTCCACATCATCACATGCTGCATCCTGTAAATAGAATCGTGCCTCATTATGTTGATAAGGGTGTTGAAAAGTGACAGTAAATAGAAACATACAGCATCAAATTTGTCCCAAGATCTATAGTCGCCTGAGGGTATTCGTTGTTCTTTGACTGGTTTGTCATCATTAGTGCTTTCGTTACTGGTATTTGACACTTTCTTCTTCTTACTCCGAATTGGTGGTAGTGACTGCTGCAAAGAGTGAATCCTTGTTAACACAGTTACTTTGAAGGAATTTAATGGTAAAGGAAAATCAGAAAAACCTGCTCATAGCTCATCTGTCTGACTTCTTGATCTTTTCTCTTCATTTGCTGCTGCCAAACTTCCAAATCACGAAACTCTTTCTGCAGATCTTCGTTATTATCTCTGATTTGTTTCTGCAACAGGATTGACTTATCCATGTTATATTACTTATTATCTAGCAGCATTTATTTGTCCAGAGATCTGACACCTGTAGAATCAGCTACAATTATATGACTTAGATCACTGACCGAGTGCCAGAACAAAACAATAAACGCGTTTAGGTTATAGAGATGACAACCATTGAACCACTTCTGCTGGCTGCTGATCAAATCAAACTAACGCTACATATACTTGAGATCTTACGTTTCTATGACAACACTCTCCAGTTTTATGAGATTGTTTGATCAATTTGGAACAGGGAATGAAAATTGAACACTACACACTACATAGCACACCTTCGCAAAATCGTAATTCGCACGTGTACTGCAAAAAATTGCCGGTTTCTGCTGGATTGTCAAAGCAAAGATGGCGACACTGATTTCTCCGATCACCGCGCTAATTCGTACGTACGTCAACCTGTACCGCCACCAAAATGTGACAATTGTTTTTGGTAGGACTCTAACTGTTCTAATTGTATAGAAAATTTCAGAATTTGCCTATTTTGCCTTTTCGAGAAAATCGACTTTGAAGTCGCTAAAATATGCCCGTCTTCCAGAGGCCACAGCTCTTCGAATATTGAGCCTAGACCAACGTACCTAGGCTCAAATCAAAGCTCTGAATTTGCCAAAATTGTTTTCGGCGTCAAACAGACCACACAATGAGCGAAAGAGATAAATTACATGGTCGAAGGTTTTCGCGTGTACTGGGTATACCTATATATACGGCAAGACGGCGCGCGGAGGGGGCAACTGATCTCGAGCAGACGACAACACTGCTTTTGCGGGCTGGGATCGCCCGGATCGACGTTTGACGGGATGACTTGGGGAATATCTGCATTGGAACCTTCTACGAGGCCAGCAGAGCAGATCTAACCCCTTGCAGACGTAAAGCGGGTGCTAGAAACCTATGCATGCATCGAGATCATCGCGAGATTTGTCTTCCCGCGCTGGCGCCACCCGTCCGCCATCTCACCATATATATAGGTATACTGTGACCACGTGTAACTTATAATCGACGGTATCATCCTTCGCGATAATCTTTCTGACAATTTAATACCTAAAACAATTTTGGCAAATTCAGAGCTTCAATTTGAGCCCAGGTACGTTGATCTAGGCTCAATATTCGAAGAGCTGTGGCCTCTGGAAGACGGGCATATTTTAGCGACTTCAAAGTCGATTTTCTCGAAAAGGCAAAATAGGCAAATTCTGAAATTTTCTATACAATTAGAGAAGTTAGAGTCCTACCAAAAACAATTGTCACATTTTGGTGGCGGTACAGGTTGACGTACGTCTAATTCGTATAGTTTCACCATTATTTTGAATTATTTGGACGTCGCTAGAAATACCAGTGTCGATCAGTGTCAACCAAAGGAAAATAATCATCAATCTGTGGATGAATGCCAAAAGAAAACAATGAATTATCCGATAGTGATAATTTTTCCAGTTGTGCGTCGAGTTTCTGCGCGCTCAAAAACTGGGATTCATTATTTATTACTTTATAATCTCTCAAGAATCTTATCAATAGTTTCAAAATGAAACAAAAAAAAAACCGAAACAATGTGAACTATTTCCAATACATTGGAATCGAATTCACTGTTTATCCAGTACCTTCACAATTCGTTTGGAAGAGCCTCATAAGTGCGTCATATATATATGAGTGATCCCGCCGAAAGTGTGATTTTTTGGGACCAAAATCCTCGTAGGGAGTGATTTGTGTCAAAAAATTATTTTAGCCCCAGACAAGTTTTAGTGCAGGGTCGTTGCAGTTGGTTTCCACTTGTTTTGGCACAAAAAGGAAGTACCTAGAGCTACGTAGCTCAAAATTGAAGCCGGACAAAGATATATAATAAGGGGTAGTTGAGGGGGACGGAATTGACATGTCGCCTTAGAAATATTCTCACGGCTCGCCAAATAATTGGAGACTCTTTTCCGCATAGATTTGATGCAATGCAACCAAATACTTCAAAAAAATGTGTTCCACAAAGCGATATAGCGCGTTGGGGAGGGGCACAACATAGGGGACGGAATTGACCGAAAATTCTGTACGCCATTTGGAAAACACATTTATATGGTGCCCTCGGCCGCGGATTCGAGTTTTCGGCAACTGTTGCACATGGATGAGGTGTATTTGGGTATCTGGAAATCAACCTCATCGGTTAGAAAGGCTCAATAGACGATCGGGGACTTTGCCGACCTTACAAGTGCTGTGCAAGCGCAGTTTCGGTGCAAACCCGTCTTCAAAGTGTCGGATGTCAGTGCGCGAACTAAGCAAGTAATTTTGACTGGCAAAGTGGTGAAATATGTTGTTTGAAGTATTACAAATTGAAGTGCTACAGATTGGTGAGTAGCTACAGATAGGGGTTTTTGACTCTGAATATGCGTTGCAGTGAATGCAAGAGTCGAAGGTAGGTTTTCTACAGGGGACGGAATTGACATTTCGGCCCTTAATGAGGCACTACAAATTACGGGGATAACATAATTGACTCAAAAACTATTAACATAGTTGCGCACCAATGAAATACACCCCAGAAAATTGTTATAATGCATATTCAAACCCTCAGAAACTTGGGGGAACTTGGAACACGGAAAATCACACTTTCAACGGAATCACTGATATATTAATGCGTACGTAGTAGGTTGTTCAGTTGTTCTATAATTATATGAGATTGCAATCCATTTTCATACGAATTCTCTAAATGACTGAATAGCAGAGTGAAATGAATATTTTATGTCATGTGTTTCAAATGATATACTTGCAATTGCTTTATATTCATTATCAAATTTTCAAATCCTCTACTGTCAATTCCTTGAAAGATTTTATTAGGGTATTCACATTACTAAAGAAAATTAGGATATTGGCATTTCCAAACTTATGATAGTCAATAATGCAGTCCTGCTAAGACGTTCCTGTGACATTATTATGTACCAAACAACCACATTATATACTGGCCTAGATGTTTGAATCATCACACCGAACTCACAAAAAGGATTTTACTTACAGGTAAAATGTTGTCACAATTTTGCAAATAGTCGCAGAGATTCCAGAGTCCAAAATAAACATAGACTGTACAAATTATATGTTTCCAAATGCAAAATCAAAAAATACACATAATGATTAGACGGGCCTCTTTCCGTAATCCGAAACGCGTTAATTAGCATAATATATCTCAAGCAGGTTAAAAACTACATCAGTCTTGTAACTCTAGTTTAACAGTATTCGACACACACTCGCCGAACAAAAATTCTGGACAGGTCTACTGGAAAAGCTTTTCATCCCGGGGCTACACTGCTTCAATCGAAATCAGACTATTTGGGGTAAGTATATCTTGATGATCGTAACTATTTTATCCTCGTCATTCAGGACTGGAATCTAGTCTCAAGATTCCGAGAAGCAGATCGATCAGGAACAGACCAGCTTTTTTATACACTGTGCGTGAAAATGTACTTTGTGCACAGGTCACCGACTTTTACTCACTATTTATCAAAAAATTTAGTTCTATACGCGGGTGTGAAACCTATTTTCATCATTCTAACCTAAAAAGGCCGCATTCAAATGCGGTTTTAGGGATCTCATGATGAAAAACCATTATTGCTCTGTGCTCGCAAGCCCATTTCGGGCGCGGAGGACTTATTTCCCTCGCTTCGCTCGGGAAATAAACTGTCCTAGCGCCCGAACTGGGCGTACGCGCCCAGGGCAATAATGTACTATTTTTACATCCTTGTAGTGATTCCGACCCTCGCCTGCGGCTCGGGCCATCAGAAACCCATCACTCGGACGCAAAACAGAGATTTTACACACTTGTATTAAATTATATACTATTTCATATTTGTTCAGAATTTATGTTTGGTGAGTGTACTTAAGAGGAAAACTAGAGTTATCGTAATGATAGATAATACCTATCGCGTGATGTACCGGAAGATATAGCATTCTATACCAAATATCCAAAGTCTTGTTAACACTGGATGGTTCAATTTTTGTACCTGTTTCAGCACCGATACCTTGTTTTCGTTTGCATAATTGATTGCGAAGTCATGAGCTATGATTTAAGTCATATTGTGGCAGGAAGAACACACATACTTCCTTTTATGATAAATATTTCCCGGTGTAAAACTCGTGACACTCGGCTGAGAATAATTTCTGGTGAGTCAATTTTAGATTCCGAAACTGCCACAGCAATTCAATACTCTATACTCGTTTCCTATTGTAACATATCAGGCATTATTCATATCTTACTTTGACATTCTATTTCGAGTCTTCGTGTAACGATCTGATCGAAATGATCAGCTATCAATGATATACCAAACTGAACGAATAATTTTCTTTCAATCGCTCTAAAAATAGCACGATGATTTTCAAAATTATTGTATGGTTATTTCCTCATTTGAGCTTGTACTGTATATCCTCTACTCTGTTACGAATTTAGGAAAAGTTTAAACTTTCGCTGAATCATGATTTCCATTTTGAATGCGCAAGTGAATAAGTGAGGTAGTTCGTTGATTGCAACGATGAAGCCAGAAATATTGAAATTTGAAAGAAATTGTTTTGGATTCAGATTTACGAGATGTTAACGAGTGGCTTCACCAGTTAAATATCGTGGACACGAGCGAAAATACATTTTTTGGATGTAAGTATGTAGGTGAAGAGGAAATGAAGTATCGTACGTCCGTGAATAGATGAATTGGTCACATGAGTTCTAAAGGCAAAGAACATGACAAACTTCTTATCAGTTTTCCACAGACTGTTAGCTTCCTGAGATGATTACATTACGTCAAACAATGAGCCATTACTCCAGATTACCAATGATTTTCTGTAAACTAGAAAAGTCTCGAGGTCTCAGTATCATTTTTGCTGACATCCAAAATTAACACTCACACCGATGAGTCTCGGTACTTTTTTTGATTGTACGGTTCAAATACGGTTCCATTACAGAATTAGACTCTGAATTCGAAGGCCATACCCGATCCAGTTAATGTTAAGTCTCCACGTATTGATAAAAGCTTTTGACTTTTTTGGTCACTGCACACTTCCATCATAGAATTCATTGAACTTTCTTATATTTCACAATGCAGTGAAGTTTAGGTGAAATTGTTGCAAGCTCCTAATAAAATTATCGAGTTTCAATAAATAAAAACTTTTCGTCAAGTTTGGATATGTATTTCTCCTTTCTGCCTTTATGCGAAATAAGGCTGATCAGTTGGATTTGGTAAATCCAGGCCCATGGAAAGCGCACGAGGGAGTGACCGCAAGGGCGTCCATGAGAATCCGAAATGTGAGAGAAATGTAAACGAGTGTGAGCGCGAGCTTTCGGTAGGCACGCGCTTGGCTCTCGCAAGTTGTACTTCAGTCGCTGGCCGACAAGTGTCCGGTGTGCTGCAAAACGCGTCCACGGCCATCGCTACCTATACCTCTTGTAATTTTTTTTTTCTTTCGAAGCACGTGGGCCAGCTTTTCCTCAATTTTGTAAGCTTGCGAAATTCGAGCTAACTCAAATTCAATCTTTGAAATTCTCTTTGAATTTGATTAAAATATAAAGAAAGCTCTGCAATGATTCTTCTATTACTTAGCAATTCAGTTATAAAATATAAGTACAGTGAGTGATTTTAAAAAATAGTGCCGAAGAGCTTGCAGCTTGCAAGCGCGCAAGGTGTGAAGAATTCCACGAGCTTGCAGCTGGACGCGCCAAATTCAAAAGTGTTCTGTGGAATTGCAGTGTTGAGCTTGAATGACATGTTCGATGTGACCCCACGTGCAAAAAAATTTATTCCGAGATAAGCTCAAGAATCTTGTAAGTTCTGGGCTTTCCAAGATATCTTCCAAACTCTGAGATGTAAAAACATCCACCATCGTGCCGTCTGAAATGTTTCAACCAAACATCCAACTAATCGCTCTCGGTGAGTAACATTGCAAAAAAAACGATATTACCATAAAGTAGCTTGCAAGCTCTAAAATCTGTCTGGCGCCGATCCCACGCTCGTCGCACGGACACCGCTGAAGTCTAAAATCGCCAAGCGTGCCGCCGCCGGGGATGAGAACGAAACCCAGAGAATCTCCCACCGTGTCGTGTCTTCTCTTATTCGAAAATGAGCCCAAGGCCGATTTGGATCAGCTGCTACCCGATTTCTTATACACCACCCGATCATTCACACTATATATAATTTAGATACATCGTCCAAAGATATTATATTCGAACGATTCGTAATATAACAACGTAATAGGGGAATAAGATTGATCGCTCGCGAGTGTCCGATTAAAGTATTGCGTGGGCGTAGATGCATGCCAAACTGAAAAAGCTCTGTTATAGATTTGTTATGTGTTGGAAATCTGTTTGTTTATATTGCCAGAGCACAGAAGAAGAGTGTATATATCAAGCCGCTGAGTTGGTAGTTTGCTATCGGAAGCTTTCGACTGTTGAATTTTGAAATTGCGATGAACCCATTTAGCTGAGAAGCTTAATCCCAGCCACTCGAAATGAAGATTTGTTTACAAGTCTATAACTAGTCTTTGAGTGCATAGACGATGATCTGAATGCCATGTTTTCTAACGCTGTTGCTAATTGTTAATGTATGTAACATACTAGGTGTTGAGTATTTGGTGACGGCCTCGCGGGGAAGTTTGTTAAGATGTGAGAAATGAGAAGAGTGCAAAAGTTTGAGATATTTTTGCATATTGTTTGGACACGCTCCATCTAACACATTTAGAAATTTGCGAGTAGCAGGTCTATTAAGTGAATGAAAAATGGTTCTAGAAATTTGAATGGAGATAAACAGCGCAAGCTCGTGTTTGGAAGATTTGACAAAAAAAATGAATTATCCGATCGTATTATTTGTTTTCGACACTTTTTGCTTAGATTGACTGGCTCGATATTGTTTTGGTCTTAAGAATGAAAGATTGCATTTTTCAAATAAACTTGTATGTTCCCTTATGGATGTTCGAATTTTGCATTGGAGAGCAATTTTATCAGGATAATGTAAACAACCGATCCAAGAAAAAAAGTTATTTATTCATAAAATTGTTGAAACATGCAGGCTAGCTCGAAGCCGATGAAATTTTTTATAGTGTCATGGCAATATATATTTTCCTAACTATGATGAGTGATATCAAAATCATCATTTACTATCGACAAATTAATGAGTCATTGAAAATTCAGCTGAAATCTTGATCTGTTGGCAAATCTTTTGGCAAGCTCAAAAAAATGTTCTGTGTTCCATTGAGATCGGAAATGACAGCATAACAAACTACCTAACACTCTACAGAGCTATTAGGTAAAAATCGATTTATAGAAGTTGGTGCGTCGATCGAGTTCGAACCGTTGGACTAATATCTAATGGCCATCAATGAGACATCGAACGCAGTTAAACCGGAAAGTCACTCATATCATATCGTGAATTTCTCGTACACCCTCAAACGTACATTCACCTCAATAAGTATACCTGTGTAACTCAAATATCCACCACTAGCTACTTGTTCAAACAATTTATCTCTCACCAACATGAACTCACACATCAATAATTACAAGTCTGGTACCACATGGAAGGGGTTATAACGAGCTTTCAACACCTCGATTTCCAATCATCCAAATCCTTACAAGGTATACCCTATCTAATTTATAAAACTCGTGCCTTACCATCAGTCTAAAGGTCGACATCGTCGTAGATAGGTTAACGCAACGAGAACGAATGGGTCATTTTTCATCGCTCTGATATACGTGCATGCATGCCATGCATGCTTGTGGGTGCACTATAGTTGAGTAATTCCAATCTAAAAATCTTTGGGTGCAACAAACTTGCCCTAGGAAAGCCGACTACCATCAGGGTGTATAATACTTGCATGCCGTAAGTGAACAAAATTTATACAACCTCGTACCTATCAGATGAGCTTTGCTTGCGCTCAGCCGAACAGGCGTTCCACTTATTTTTGCAACTATATCTACCTGACCACGAGTTAGGATTTGCGTGCACGCCAAGCAAATTTGTATGAAACTGAATGTGTATGTGGGGTGGAGTATGTATAACCAAAGTAGGCCTGTTTGTACGCGTGTATCTAGGTGCTCAAATGCGATAAATCTCGAGTTCTGGAACGATCGTGATGAGCTAGGATTTGTCTGCAGGTATATACCCCGTCATCAAACTAGCTCTTTCATCAAGTTTATGTACGTGGGTTATGGTTTGTATGCCGTATGACCGTATTATCATCCTTTGATTCATTTTGAATCATTCTTGGAGATTCAGAAAATGAAAATGGGAGTGTTGAAGGCTAGGAATCCTTGGTAAATTGTTACAATGTGATTGAATGGGCGCAAATTATAGGCAAAAGCTCCGTGAAATTCGCACCCTACATTCTATGATTTGTGTCTAAGACGTTGTTGATCTAGATTAGAAGTTTGAGTTTGATTATTGGATGCGCAAGATATTATAGGAATGACAAAATTTTCGGAGCTGGAGGGAAATGTTTTTTCGAAATCGTGGGTTAGTAGTGGGTCTTGCGTCACGTAGATAATATTTGTCTACTTCATATGCATGGCTACTGTACAGTTTTTATTATATACAAGCCTATGTATGTGTGCCAATGTCGCTGGGCTAATCTTATCCATATATGCGACAAGAGCTTCGAGAGAATTGATGTAAAAATGGATTTATGCAAAAATATGTGAGTGTGCGTATAGAACGTGTGATAAGAAACTATGAACCTGGTGATTCGGAAACTCTCTCACTGCCTATGCTAGAATTTCAATTTATCAACATACTTTTGCAAGAGTATATGAAACCCTCTCTTTTGGATCAGCAAAAATTCTAAGAAAGCTCGAATTTTGAATTCACAACAGTTTTATGTGATGCAGTTCATGCGATTATTCGATAACTACACGTGAATTAAAAACACATGAAAGGATGAAATTGTGCTGAAAAAATGAAAGGTCACATTTGACATAGTTTCAGCTGTTAGACCGGAAAGGTATCGTTTTCCAGTGTTCTCTCATCACGTCAGAGAGCTTCGGTGTAATTCATATACGAGATGCGAAAAATTGCACATTTTGGCACTTCTCTCGATCTTGTTGCCCAGAATACTAATTTTTGTTTTTTTTTTCTTCATAGTTAGTCTAAGGGAGGAGAAGTTACCATACAAAATGAGCTATTTGGGATACATGTGGTAATTTTGTAAGGCAAGTCCCCTTCAAGCCAGTTTGACAATGGTTTTGGTCTACTTGAATATTTACCAACTTACTTCGGCTCATTTTGAAGCTTGTTTTGAGAGCTTTCGAATGAGCTTTGATAAGTTCGATTTTGAACAACCACAGACAAACTATCACAATTTTCCCAAAAAGTGGCTTTTTGCAAGTTTTCAAAGTGGTGTACTCATATCTTGGAATAGAGTAAATTAGCGATGAAGTGCATGAAATCTTTTCATCTTTGTTCAACCGCATTGAGAGTTTTTCACGGCTGTGTAATTTATATCACACCAGACGGGGTCTACCCCAAAGTGAAATAAAGATTAAAAAAACTTCCGGCTTATTTTGACGCGATAAACTCGTTCTGAGTGATAAAATAAAGGTCATCATGCCAACCCTGTCAAGATAACCAGTGTGGCATGTTGGGTGCACCCCCGAGTTGGCCTTCATATTTTGCAAATGGTCGCCGCATTTTGCTCATGAAATTGCTCCAGATCCAAGTCTTGCAATTCTAAAAAAAGGATTCTGAAGGGCTTCGAAAAAAAATTGAATGCGCTCTGATGGTAAGTTTACGTCAAGATTGGCCGAACCAAAAATTGTTGGCACCAGTTTTACTGATTCCTTAGCTGTGCAGAAACAAAAAAACGAGGACTCACTTCTGGGAGGCGCAAAAATCCATCGGGGTTGATCTAACTCACAAGGGGGGCCCACGAAGTGCGGGTCACCAAATCTCACCAAACTTTTTTCTCAGTCTCGTACCACCTAGAATATGAAGAATCCAGAGTAACTCCGTCAAATGGGCTTCCTGGCCAGAGCTACAAGCAAAAATGTTAGCGTTGCCAGTATATCTATAAACAATCACTTTTTAACATGGGCCTATATGGGCAATGTTAATGTCATGGGTTGTATCTTTGGTCAGGAGACCCATTTGACAGAGTTACTTTGGATTCTTCATATTCTAGGTGGTACAAGACTGTAAAAAAAGTCTGGTGAGCTTTGGTGACCCGCACTTCGTGGGTCCCCTTGTTAGTGCGTCTGCACTTATTTGTTCATACTTTAGTCTATCAAACGTAAAATAAGTTCGCGGAAAGGTCAACGAGTGCCAATTCCTGAGATCGACATATGGGCGCATGTTGGATACAGAGGGCATGTTGGGTAGACTTACCTGATTTTGAATAGGGTGGTTTTTTCCGAAGACTCACTGAATCTTCTATACATCTTCTTGTACATTACCTATCTGAATAGACGCGGTGATTTTTACGCATCGTGAGCGCAGGTCAGAAACTGTAAGCTCTTGATGGACCCGAGACCCAATATAATGCAACTCTGATATAAGACACACAGGTTGAACGAGATTTGAAGGAAAAATGTGGTTTATGTTTCAAAGTCAACCTAGTTGATGGTGCAAAAATTCTAATCGTTTCTCTTTTTGTAGAGGTTTCTTCTTCACTCAAATAGACGAAATAGAAAAAAGAAGAGAAATTTGGTTCTCGACCAACTAAATAAAACAAATGATCAAGTTTAGCTTCTTTGTAATCTCAATATACCAATTGTCTCAAAATTCTGGAGGATAGACCAAATTAAGAAATGAATTCGACAGAATCACCCCTGGTTATTATTAGGACATTGTGCACCGATACAAGATCCGGCTGTTTTGTGGCATAGGAATCAATATTCTCCGAACTATTGTTCGATTCGAGGGTGGGAAGTTTGCTTTTGCTTGTTGAGTGATAGTTTTCGGCCCGAGCCTTGGCGAGGGTCGAAATTATCACGAGTAAAGCAAAAGACTTCACGCCCGAGTACCGAAAGACGTTTTTCAATCGACTGAGCGTAAAGTGAACGAAAACTACCGTGCGTGAAGCAGTGCTTTACGCACAGTCAATCGAAGAGCGGTCATTCCAAAGCCATTCGTGTCTTCGTGATGGCCTTCTTCCAAACCCACGCGCTGGCAGGGCGTATCCCTGCCCCACTCCCATTGAGGAAACCGGGGTAGAGAGACGAGAGTCAGGAACCCGGTATATAAAAGCCAAAATTCCTTTCGTCCCAAACTCCGGTTCAAGTTTCCATCAGATGCAATTCACTACATAAAAAAACTCGTTTTTCGCACCCTCGCGCGTAATGATTTTGACTACTGACCGCTAACTTCACCGGCGGTTCGGTTCGCTCCAGAAACCCATCGTCCGAACGCGAAAAAAAGTTTCTACACCCTTGTATCGAAGTATACTATTGTGTACCGTGTTGCGGGAAACGCATTTTCTGCGTGAGGCATATGAGATGTTTTTTCGCCTGACCATGCACGGAAACAGCATTTACCGAGGCATTTACCCGTCTGCGTATAGATCGACAGAAACACGATGTTTCCGTGCGGAAGGCAATAAAAAATCATTGAGGTGTCTGATAGCATTTAGCTTTTCAGATTAGTTGAAAGGTCAATGACCCCCAGCAATCGATTCCCAAAGATTAATAAAATTTTCTTGGCCCTACTGACGTATTCATGTTCCAAATACGAATAAATTATAACGAGTGTAACTAAGAAAATGATCACTCACACCAGTATTGGACTAAATTTGACCCATTCAATGATATAAATGAAGAAGTTACTTGTATTTCCATCTATTTATTGACCTCCGAAGAGCGATCAGACAGTATTGCGAGAAGTTGCGGCATGATACGGAACATCGAAATATCAAAACTCGGAGCTTGTGAGGAGTGTCTCAATATAGTCATACCATATTATCATCGAATCAATTCTCTTTTTCCAAGCGCGCACATATTTATTAGTGGTCTATAAATAATCTAACCATATCTAAGATGTTGGTGATCTATAGCTTTTAAACACGGGACGCACAACCGTATCAGTGCAGATCTGGACCCACGCGATTTGAATTGTGGATTCAAATGTGTTATATCGCACATAGACGCACATACTCAATTTGCGCAGCACCAAAGAAAACTATCACTAACTTGTGTGAACTTGAAAGTGTAATAATGCGTAACGATAATATCTCGTAAAACCAGTTCAGAAGTAGTTTGTCTGCTACACTCGCGCCGAGCAGATCTAAATTCTGAACGATACATATTTACGCTCAAGTGCTATCAAGATAACAGAGACTTTGGAGATCTGATACATTCAAGTGATGTATTTGAGTGTTCTACATAATGAGTTTCAGTGTTGAGTGAAAATAAGTTGTATAATTTACGAATAATTTAATCACCATGGCCTTAATCACAACTAGTTGGACTTTTGATATGCTAACATGCGTATTATGTATTTTAATTGGACTGTATTTTTACCTATCGAAAAATCACAACTATTGGAAGAATTTGGGAGTACGACAAATTCCGCCCAAATTCATCTTTGGAAATGTGGCATCTTGTGTTTTTGGGAGACAAATGCCTGACGAACTATTTCGCGAACTTTATCAGAAAGCTGATGAAGAAAGGATGATAGGATTTTATGTATTTAACAAGCCTTATCTGATGTTATGTGACCCTGAATTGATAAGGCATGTACTTATCAAGGACTTTCAAAATTTTTCCAACAAAATCCTGTCTGTCGATGACGATGATGAACTGGGTAAAAATAGTTTATTCCTCGTGACAAATCCACCATGGAATCTCATAAGAAAGAAACTGACACCTGTTTTTACTTCTGTGAAACTCAAAAAAATGTTTGAGTTGATGATTGAGATCTGCCAAGACTTTAAAGATTATCTGGAAAGTTTTGACATAGATGGTAAGTACATACAATACTGGACACTAAATTGTTAACTGGCATCAATATTTATTTCCGCTGGAGGACTGTTCATAGATTCAAATTATGAAGATATAATTTTTCGGTCTTTGCGAGTTAAAGTCAGCAGATATTGCTGACGTTTTTGGCATCAGTCGAGAATGGATTTTACTCCACTCTCGATCAATGCACCTTTAGAGCCTCGTATGGTTCCGAGGATGCATCTGAAGGATTTTGATGGAAAGGAATGAAGAGTAAAGATGAGAAATGAGAAACTTTATGAAAAAATTTTGGATTCTACGCTGATATTGTGCGTGTTTCACCCTTCTCTCATTGCTCGGGCTTTTCAAAGTGGTGGAAGAGCAATGAAAGTTTACCACTGACACGCGGCTCAAGTGGCCGAATGTTCGATGGTTTGAACGCCCTTATATACAAAAGTTCATCTTCGTTAAGCGCTTGCGAGACCGATTTAACTCGCAAAGACCGAAAAATTATATCTTCATAATTTGAAATTCCCGCGAGTGATAAATACGATATCCGATCATATCGATCGAATGTCAAAATTAATTACATATGTTCATAGATTCATTGTAGAAAGCACTTTTTTGGTAGATGAGATTACTGTCAACTCAGATTGGGAATACTAATCCTCTAATTTCTCCAAGTGTTCGCTGCGAAGCCGGTTTTTCGCGATTTCATCTTCTTCACCAAGTGGACTTCCATATTTTGGCAAACCTGTATGAGAGAAAATCCTCTGTAGATTCATTATCCCCACTCTGGGTTATTTTACGCACAATTATAGATCGTGGGACCCACCGGTGGGTCCTGTCGCAGCAAATGCGCCAATAAATGTCTCACTTGAGCTACCAAATTTCCTTCCATTTTATTGTCGGCACCAATGAGTGATAACTTTAGGATGCTTTAAAAAATTAGTGTGATGTGTGAAGTTCAGCAAAAAGAATTTCATCCACAGTGATTAACATTCAACTATTACCTGTCACAATCGCTTCGAATTGTCCCCAACTCAGCAATCTCATACATAAATGTTGATAATTCAATATCATTGAAGAAATTATTTCTATCTTCAGATAAGATTGGAAAGCCTCTGGTGGTCAAAGAAATGTGCGCACAATTTGCAACCGATTTAATCGGTACAACAGCTTTTGGTATGAATTTCAACTCTTTGAAGGATCCCAATGCTGAATTTCGCAAACATGGCAGGACCGTATTCAGAAGTGATTACAAACGATATTGGGAAACCTTATCAATGTTTTTTATACCACCACTGAAGCTATTTACAAAGCCAAAATTCTTCGATGGCGATGGTTCGATATTCTTACGAAACACATTTTGGGAGGTCATCAATGAGCGCATCAAGACAGGGATAAAACGATTTGATTTGATCGACTTGCTCGTGGAGATAAAGAAAAACCAAGAGACTGATCCATCTGAAACACTCAGTGAGTTAATACAGATTCAAGAAAGTAAAAAATTATAGTTTGTATGCCAATGGGAGTGATTTGAACTCGGAAAATTTCACAAGCAATTCATTGTTATCTGTATCATTTCAGAGCTAGAAGGTGATGCGTTGGTAGCTCAAGCAGCGATATTTTTTACCGGTGGTTTCGAATCGTCCTCATCGACCACAACATTAGCTTTGTATGAATTAGCAATGAATTCAGAGATTCAGAAACAATTGAGGGAAGAGGTGCTGAGTGGTTTGCAGAAAACTAATGGCAATATAACGTATGATTTGGTAAGTGCAAGAAATTTTCATTTGATCCAAAGCGTACCGAAATATTTTTCCAACTACTTGTGTGGATTTTGCTTGAGTAAATAACTGTTGGTCGACGATTCAAACTCATTTTTCACCACGAGCTTCGAATATTCACTGTGTCAGAAATATATACGCAATTCTAGAGCTTGACGCCATCTCATAGGATCTGAATCTTATAGTTGAACTGCCACGGCAATAGGGAAAAGTAGTATATGAACAATTTCGCCAAAAAGGAAGTTTCTAGAGCCTAAAATATTCCAAGAAATAATTTGGGTTAAAACATTACTTCAGCCCTCGAGGGATTTCAATGTTTCATCATGTTGACGTATTATATCAGTTAATGACTTGATTCAGAAGAATCAGAGAGTAAACACTAAATCAGCCGAGTCATTCATAGATTTACAAACCTGGCGAAAAAGTGAGAATGAGTCAGTACAATTTTCTGTGATCCATAAATAAGCGTATATAAAATATTTGGTTTACAAATCAATGTTATCCATTGATCAGTGAATCAGTAAAAAACTTTCTAAGACAATAATTTCATTCGTTCCAATCATTATTAGCTCGAATACATCAACGTGCTTCAGTTGAGAATTTAGTGCCTACTTCGTGCAGAAATTTTGCTACCGTGCCATCTCAAAGTGAGGCAAAATATCTCATTATATTGATGCTCGCTTGCATCCACGTATCTCAGCTATATTAGAAGAAAGCAATAACGACCTAAAATCTATACTTTCAGGTGACATCGCTTCCCTATCTGGACGCAATAGTGCACGAAACGCTCAGATTATATCCAATCCTTCCATGGCTAGACAGAGTATCCGAGTCTGAATACACATTTCCAGGAACGAATGTTGTAATAGAAAAAGGGACTCCAATTATGTTACCAATGCGGCGTCTGCATATGGATCCAAAATATTTTCCTGATCCAGAAGTTTTTATGCCTGAACGATTCTTAGAAGAAAATCGCAAAAACATAGTACCTTTTACATATTTTCCATTTGGAGAAGGACCACGAAATTGCATAGGTAAGTACTAACAGAAGACATTACGATGTCGCGATTTTTTACATGAGTTAATCAAAGTCAGAAGTGAACCAAGTTCTTGATCTTGCCCTCCTGAATGGGAATTACAGCTTATCGGAGGCAGTTTTTTTCGTATCCCAAATAAGTCGTTCTTCAAATAATAAAGTAACTCAAACAATTGAGCACCAATACATAAATTATTGAAGACGACGGATTTCCTCCAATTGTAAAAAAGGTTATACGCCACTTTGACTATAAATGACTTGTTACATGTAAACATGTTACAGTACCGGTCAAAAGTTTAAGCTCGCCCAAAAACTTTTTTTTCAATTTTGTGAGTTGAACTACTCCGCTCTATTTGACCATGGAAGACTCTCCCAGAGCTCATTTTGACGGTTTTTGCACGTGCTCTAAAATGGTATTATACATTTTTATCCACACGGATCGAGATCTTTACAATTTGAGCTTGAAAAAGTGTCAATTTCGACGATTTTTGAGAGAATCTTTTCTGGCTCGTGCCAATTTGAGCCATGTGAATGTTCCAATGTGGGAGTTGTGGAACTCAAAAGTAAAGGTCTAGAGCTTCAAAATACGATTTTGAACGTCCCTCTACGCCACTGCTAATCCGAGCTATGACATTTTCTCTGAGGCGAGATTTCTCGCAAAAAATTGCATTCCAATTCGAGAGAGATACAAATAAGATGCATTTTTATGACGTACAGTACCGTGCAAAAATTCCTGAACGGTGGTATGAAATCCTCTCTTGCAAAAACGTCGATTGCTGGAGCCCAGATCAACGTAGAGGAATTTTGAAAAAAGCATCTTAAAGATAAAAGAAAGAATGCTAACTTATTATGGTCTTTGATTTTTCTTTCAGCCCCTTTTGGTACCTCAAATAGAGGATGTAATTTCAAGGATTTCGAGAAAAAAAAACCGTTTTTACTCTATCGGCTGTAATTTGGACGCGGATAAAGATAGAACAGTTTTGCAAAAAGCATCTTGAAGAGCGGAAAAAATGCCATTTGCAACGATTTTTCGATTATTTTTTACTTCGTGTGAATAAGAGTGTGAGAGCTCTTAAAGTAGCCAGATTCTCGGATTTTTATTGAAATACGTGTAAAAATGGCGAAAAACTACAGTTTTGGCTACTTTAAGAGCTCTCACACTCTTATTCACACGAAGTAAAAAATAATCAAAAAATTGTTGCAAATGGCATTTTTTCCGCTCTTCAAGATGCTTTTTGCAAAACTGTTCTATCTTTATCCGCGTCCAAATTACAGCCGATAGAGTAAAAACGGTTTTTTTCTCGAAATCCTTGAAATTACATCAGCTATTTGAGGTACCAAAAAGGGCTGAGAGAAAAATCGCAAACCATAAAAAGTTAGCATTTTTTCTCATCTTTAAGACGCTTTTTTCGAAATTCCTCTACGTTGATCTGGGCTCGAGTAATCGACGTTTTTGCAAGAGAGGATTTCAAACCCCCGTTCAGGAATTTTTGCACGGTACTGTATAGTCATCATTTCTGATATCTATTACCTATATCTTGATCAAGAAAACGAAAAACCTCTGAAATGTGCCCAAAAAGTGAATTTCCTCGTCATTTTTTAATACGGGTGCTAGCTTTTGTAAAAAATCTCCTCTCTGAGAGAATCTCATAGCTCGGACCGGAGGTGGCATAGAGGGACGCTCAAGAACGAATTTTGGAGCTCTAGACTTGTACTTTTGTATCTCACAACTTCTATATTGAAACATTCATGTGGCTCAAATTGGCACGAGCCAAAAGATCCTCTCAAAAATCGTCGAAATTGACACTTTTCCGAGCTCAAATTGGAAAGATCCCGATCCGTACGGATGAAAATGAATAATGCCATCTTGAAGTACGTGAAAAACCCTTCAAAATGAGCTCCGGAAGAGTCCTCTATGGTCAAATAGAGCCGAGTAGTTCAACTCACAAAATTGAAAAAAAAAATCTTGGGTGAGCTTAAACTTTTGACCGGTAGTGTAAAATATGAAGAATCTAGCAAGCTTTGAAAAATAGCTAAGTTCTGGGTAACCGTCATGAAAATATGAGTTTCCTACATTGAGAATTTTTATAAATATTCACAGCGAATCTCAATATAAAATTGTGATAGTGATCAGCAATGGATATCGTTAAAGAACTTGTTGATGTAGACATTTAATTTTTGACATACTAATCAATCATTTTTTAAATTCATAACAGGAAGTAGGTTGGGATTGATACAAGTCAAACTTGGTTTGATCATCATAATTTCCAAGTACGAGTTGACACCTTGTGCCCAGACGCCGAGTCCGATGAAATTTGATGACCTCAACATCTTGATACAATCACCAGCGGGCTTGCAGCTAAACTTTAGAAAACTTGCAAGCTAAACTCGTATTAGATATGCGATCTGAACAAGTCAGTCGAAGTTCATCACAGTGTTGGTAGTTGAATCTCATAATGAGCAATATTAAGCATAAAGTATAGTCCTTACTTCGGTCTTTTCAAATCTGTGAATTGAGCACGTGACCAGAAATATCGTTTCTTAGAAAGCTTTTCTAATTTGATCTCAAATAATTAATTTCATTGATTTCACATCCATATCATACAGGTTGTTGCCAAATTAATGGTGAGCTTTACTACATAATAAAATTTCATAGTATTTTTTACTTGTTTCTCCATTGCGATCATGATATCATAACAAGCTTCATTTTCTACACAATGATCTAGCTGATCCAAAACAATCTCAGCTATTTGGTGCATGAGCTACGTTCTTCTTGATTTCGAATTCGATTTCATCTTTCGATAGTCAGTTATTATACGCGAAATACGTAAAATTTTTATGTCTAGTACGAACAGGGCTTTAAAACAACGTAGAAACTGAATTATTTACAAGCGAGTAGAAACGCGAGAGAGCCATTTTCAAGAACTACACAGATGGAACTACCACTATGGAACTTTACCGATCACATCACATGATTCAGATTTATAAAAAAAGAACGTATTAGAAACGGGAATATCGCATTGTCTATATAAGCTCATCTGATACATAAAATCGTATAACAGGCCTGTGGCACAACTTTCCCCTAATGATCAGTCCATCACCTGCGGCGAGGATCACCATCAAGTTGTCCCCAGTTATAAGCACTCACCTCGATCGAGCACTTTATTGCCTTGGGGGAACTGGTTTCCTCGCCACGTCGAGTCACGTGGGTTTGGCCTTGATATAATCGGGATGAAGCTGCAAAATTTTCGTACCAGACTCAATCGTCCATGTGAGTTCGTCTCGAAACTGTGTTAATTTCTGGTGCAACCTAACTCGCCGTCATATCTGTATGCAAGCTGTATCCATAGTGTCGCTGATGGATATCCTGAGCGAGTAATAAATGTGATTTTTCTCATCCAATGAAAAATGTTATCATTCAAGTAAAATCCTAGTGAATAGTATAAAAAAAATTATCGGTGTCAAAATTTCAGCTCCGAGGCTACCTAATAATCAACCTTTGTGATAAATAAGAATTTCGTTCACCAAAATAACAATGGCTGTGACATTCGTAGACTGGACACTTATAATTTTCGTTGCCATAATTTTTGGTTTCATCGGGGTTTACTTTTATTGTACAAGAAATTACAAATATTGGACGAATTTGGGCGTGCGTCAAAGTACGCCCAAGTTTTTCTTTGGCAATCTTGCATCGTGTGTGCTTGGAAAACGAAGACCAGACGAATACTTTCATGAACTTTATCACCATGGCAAGGGAGAAAAAATGATTGGGTTTTACATTTTTGACAAACCCTATCTCATGCTACGTAATCCGGAACTGATAAAGAACGTCTTCGTGAAGGACTTCAATAATTTTCCGCACAGAGTGTTATCCACGATTGATGAAGATTTGTTGGGCAAAAACAGTCTGTTTCTCACGAGAAACCCACCATGGAGTCACATAAGAAAGGAACTCTCACCATTCTTCACATCTGTAAGAATAAAACAGAAATTCGAGTTGATGTTGGAAATTTGTCAAGATCTCAAAGGGCATCTCCAGACTTTTGGAGTGGATGGTAAATTCAATCAATCCTTAAATTTTTATTTTGGTCATTGGAATAGTTCACGCACTTTTGGGATGGGACGAAAAAATGGGCATTTTCGGGAACCCATTTGCCCATCGCGAGAAAGTTGTATTTTCATGTATTGTAGATATTTATTCATTTGTATATTTGTTAACGGGTGCAAGACCCTTCTACATGATTTATAACATAGTGGAATAAATCAAAATATTTATCATGAATGAATAAATCGTACACTAGATGAGTCTGAAATGATCTTTGGATTGAATAGTTCATGTAAGATTCATGACCACACAAAATTTGGAATTCCGTGTAGGTAATATTCATATCAAAAGTCTTAACATTTCCCAACTGATACGTAAATTCCGAAAGATTTCCTCTAAGCATTGAAGAATTAAATTTCAGGAGAGCCATCGGGATTGAAGGGGAATGTGTCTATAACCCATTTTTCTGATTTGATTTTGCTTCGTATTTGTGGCGTATTGAACATTTTTCGGAACAAGTTCCAAAATGAGTCAAAGGACGTCGAAAAATGTTCAGGTAAACCAGAAATACAATCAAAATTGACGAGAAAAAAGTGGTAAACTTGGCGTACCCCCGTTTAATTCTATGTTAGTTTTGATGAAAACTTGATGGCTTTCACCGGTACCTAAAATCTCATTTCTCAGCGCCCAGCGGAAGTTTTTTCATACCTACGTATAAAAACCCAGCTTTTCCGCCCTAGGGCGTATTGCATTTCTACATGTACGTATAGAATTTTCCATCGCTACTTACTGACGAATGTCATTCTGAATTCAAACAGACATTCCGCTCCTTTCACGTTACAAGGCATTATTGATACTCAAGCGAGTGCTTAAGCGTCTCATTAAAAGTCTTAGGGGTATAAATCATACGATTTGGTCTTCCCTAAGTATCATATTATGAAAAATTCCACCTCAACTTCTCATTTCTATTACTCTAGAAACTCAACCTCAAATTATATACTTTTGGCATCTTCAGTAGAGTTTCTCTTTGAAACCAAATGGTGATTATGGATCTCATAAGTGATTTTGGTAGATTTTTTCGTCCTTGATGGTTAATATACGAGTTGAATATTTGGTCTCGTCGATTTTGAAGGACGGTGGGGAACTAAATAAATTCCCAAAATTTCATGATGGAAATTTTATTGCAACGTTTCGTCCACTAGGTTTTGTGGACCTCATCAGGCTTCAGGTTTGTTATTCTTTAAGAGTTAGAGTCTCTATTTACTTGTATTGATAGGAGCTAGACGTTATGCCTGTGCTCTATTACAGGATCGTTCGAAAAATATCATGACGATCTAAAGAATAACAAACCTGAAGCCTGATGAGGTCCACAAAACCTAGTGGACGAAACGTTGCAATAAAATTTCCATCATGAAATTTTGGGAATTTATTTAGTTCCCCACCGTCCTTCAAGATCGACGAGACCAAATATTCAACTCGTGATTATGAATCGTTGGAATTAGACACAGTATACCTTAGTTCATTTTTGAGAGGTTGGAACAAGCCCCAAAATGACCTAAGATACGTTGAGAAGTGTCCAAATATGTGCCAGGGATACGTTGAAAGTTATGACGAGTGAATAGGTTTGGAATGAGCACATTGTTATTCAATCCTTATGGCTCTTGTTAGGACGGTAAAATCTCACTGCTCAGCGCCCACCGAAAATTGTTTATATCTTCACATTGAAACAACAAATTATCCGTGCAAAGGCGTACCGATTCCCGAAAAAATTCATTTTTCGCCCCTCCCCCTCCCAATGTCTACACTATGTCCCTCCAAAAACGTGGTAGTCAAGCCTGTGGAAGAAGTGGGCAGGAAGAATTGATTTTAATATCTTTGTAATTCGTTATTACGGCGTTTTGAAATCATCAACAGTCATTTGAATCTCTTGCTCATTCCTCTGATCCTGTGTAGTGTTTTGAAGGTAGCAAGAATGTCGGTAACTTGCGGGAAACTTTATGCTAAAATTCATCACATTAATGTGAGTGACTAATATCTCATTTTGTATGACTATATACTTAGCTGTCCTTTGTAACCCTTCTTTGCTTCCACATACTAAACTATTCGAATACTTTTAACCCTGTTCAGTGTCTTGCATTTGTCTTTCTTTTGCATAATTGATGTTCTATCAAGGCAAAAAGTTGAAACAATAGCATTACTCGTTACAATAGGTTGTAGATCCTATTCAATCTACTCAGATATCTGCGTCCAAATTCTTAATGATTCTAGAGATAATTGTGCTATTATCAAATTCAGAAACCATCCATTGATGATATTAATGATTTGTGCATCAAACGAATAATTTAGAGATAACGAGAAAAATATTAGATTGTAATCCTTCTTTTGTTCAGATAGAGTTGGAAAACCTCTCCACATTAAAGAAATGTGCGCAAAATTCGTCACAGACGTAATAGGGAAAACAGCTTTTGGGATGGATTTTGAATCCTTGAAGAACCCCGATGCTGAATTTCGGAAGCATGGCAAGGCCATATTTCGAAGAAATTTTAAAAGATACTTGCAACTCCTATCAATGTTTTTGGTGCCATCAATACAATCATATACTCGACCGGAATTCTTTGACAAAAAGGGAACAGTATTTTTACAGAGTAAATTTGGAAATGTTATTGATGAGCGAATAAGAATGAAAATGAAGACATCCGATCTAATAGACATCCTGATTGAAATGAAGAAGAATCAAGAGATCGATCCGCCAACTTTTCACAGTGAGTGATATGACGAAAAATGTTTGGCTCAAATGTACCAATGGCATCCAATGGTTAATTTGCGTCAATCTTTCAGGATTAGAGGATATATCATTCATATCCCAAGCAGCCGGTATATTTGCTGGGGGTTTCGTAACGTCTTCTTCAGCCTTATCATTTGCACTGTATGAGCTAACTATGAGGCCAGAAATACAAAAAAAATTAAGAGATGAAGTGGTGATGGGTTTACAGAAGACTGGTGGGGTCGTAACATATGAGTTGGTAATGAGTAAAATAATTACAAATTCAATATCATGGAGTAAAACGATATCGTCACAATGAGCTTGGTTTTAATTACCGTACACGCACAGAATTTTCCAATAAAAATTACAAGACTGGTACAGGAAAAATTACCCTACATGCCCGCAATCGTGGGACGCGCCACCTAGGATCGCCAATTTTTACGGGCATGAAGGGTGATTTTCCCTTGTACTTATAGGAAGATGGTTACTCCCATGCTACTCAAAAGGTTTTATCAGTCTGTATGCTTCGACCTCGGATCAAAATCCAGGCATCTTCATCAGAACGAGTCAATTAATGTACTTCTAGACCGAGTTTTTTTGAGGTTAGATGAGATGCCGAGCTGGCGAGTTCGCAGCGCGCGCAGGCGCACCCAGTTTTTCAGACTTCATACTGGTACGGTACAAATTACCCTACAAGTGCCCGCAAAACTTACCCAAATCCACCGCACTTTTTCATCAAATTCGATACAATTTTTCCCCTGAAATAAAATTTATCAGACAGTACAGGTAATTTTTCTCGACACTCGTCCGCAATAAGTTGGCTGAAATGTCGGACGTCCCACGATTACCCTAACTGTGCCCGTAATTATTATCGAAAAATTCTGTGCGTGTAGTACATATTGGGTCAAATTTCCCGGCGTTTTCTAAGTCAGCTGAACTTCTATGAGGCGACAATCTACAGATTGACAAATTGAAGTACAACTCAATCCAATGTCCGGATAGGAAAAAATAACAAAGAATTAGATAGTTTGAGCAATTTCTCAACACATCTCGAGAGCTTTCCAATATTTTTTTCAAGTATGTCATGCAAAATGTATGAGAATGACGATTCATTGTAATTA
This sequence comes from Eretmocerus hayati, assembly GCA_029851415.1. Taxonomy (NCBI): domain Eukaryota; kingdom Metazoa; phylum Arthropoda; class Insecta; order Hymenoptera; family Aphelinidae; genus Eretmocerus; species Eretmocerus hayati. The sequence goes on along the minus strand of CM056743.1, from coordinate 39,154,069 downwards.
TTTCAGGTCACATCTTTACCGTATCTACACATGATATGTCAAGAAACAGTCAGGTTGTATCCTATCGTGCCATGGCTGGGCCGAGTATCTGAGTCTGACTACACGTTCTCAGGGACAGATGTGTCAATAAAAAAAGGAACACCAGTCATTTTACCCACTCGAGCTCTTCACATGGATCCAAATTATTTCTCTAATCCTGAAATCTTTGATCCCGAGCGATTTTCAGAGGGAAATCGAGAGAAAATTATTCCATTCACCTATTTTCCATTTGGCGGAGGGCCACGGGGTTGCATAGGTATGACTGGTTTACCTATGGTATTCATGTTCAAAATTTCATTTTGTTCATTACGATAGAATTGAGTAAACGAAAATCGAGAATTTCACGGGAAATACATAAGACATTGTCCCTATATTGATTGACCTTTTAAATTTGTTCATTCGTTACAGGTAGTAAGTTGGCGCTGATACAGATTAAGCTTGGATTGATCACCATAATTTCACAGTATGAACTGACGCCATGTGCGACAACTCCACAAAAATTAATGTTGGAGGATATGAATGTTTTTCTACTTGCTCCTGATGAATTACAGATGAATTTTAGGAAATTGTCTGGATAAATGATTTAGGAGAATTTATAACTCATAGATTATAAAAATATTGCGGGTCCGTCACTTGTTGTGTAAATTTGTATAATCATGATTCTTTGAGAAATTTTGCATAAATGTGAACAATTTGATAATTGCCAAGACGCCCAAACCCAGGTTGTAATAGCCACTGATCGATTTTTTTCTTCCGATTCTCCATTCAGACGGTTGACCATTCCACCGATTAAAATTATTGACGATTTGTACTTTTTTTTCATTGTAAGTCCATTTCTTCCACCGTTACCAACATAATGTTCCTCGTCATGTTCCCGTCATGATTTTTTCCATCGTGTTTTCCATACTTTCAGCTCGGAGGCTTTTATACTAATTTTGTATCGATTCCTTCAGCTAGCATTTTATGTGAGTGAGGCGTCAGCTATAATCTACACATCCGCAGTGAAAATCAATCGATATCATTGCGAAGCAAATGACCATACACTTCGTTTCTAACATCTATTAGTGATCATGGGTAACGTAATTGATTATCATGTATATTTTAGTTGCTTATTTCTCATCAAACTCGTGCTATTGATGGATAATGACTGATATTCATCCCGAATCGCACCTAATAAACGCGTATTCAAATTAGGTGTTCAAAACACATCTACATGGAAAATTATTTTGCGCCTAAGTATTGCGCCAAATCATCGTAGCTTGCGGGACAACAGTTTTACCATGTTGCACGTCGTTTCGTGGGCTTGATACTCACTATACGAGCAATGCGCTGCGAGTAAATTTATCTTGGAAGTATACGGTACAATAGCTATATCAGGAAGTTAAGTTATGTCTGGTGGTCGGCCGAGTATATAGTGACCGAAATAAAGATACGACGATGCAAGGTGAACGCCAGCAGAGTGACCGACTCACCGATTTCGAGTCTTTTGAGCTTTAAATCGCAATTATCACATTGCATGAAAATTTTTGTACTTTGCAGTCTTTCAATTTGATATGGCTCACATCGCAACGATCCTATAGTAAATTGGCTCGACTGCCCATCTGTCAAGCGTGTGAATTCGCGTTTATAAAAATTGCGTCTCAGCCTGATCATAATTTTTTGAACATTCCCATATCGAATTTTGATATCATCATTTAATGTACTCGGAGTAACTAATGCAGCCGTTGTGTCCCGAATAATATCTAATTATGTAGATTGTATAATTTTTAGGGGTACTGTTTGGTTTCTACGAACTCACCAATCCTCTTTACGAGCCTTTCACACACTTTCTCAAGAATAATCGAAGAGGTACCGCGAGATTCAGTTAGATTTCATCAATAGGTTCTCAGCTCATTTTTAAAGTGATACTACACCTCGTACGTGAGTTGTACATTGCATTTTGCAATGATATTCTAGAAGAGTTAGTTGATATCTTGATTACTTTCAAAAATTTGTCTAGATCTTTAAGCACCCATTTCAACTGTTCACTTCATTGTAAACTTTCGTAATAGTTCTGATATCTACAAAAGCTGATTGCCTACAAGCTTCTCAACAATAGTGAGCGTGTTTTGCAAAGGAATCTCATTTACTAAGCATTTGAAAAAAAGTGTTCATTTAGCTCAGTTTTCTCAAGAATTTCTGATGGGAAGTACACCAAAGCTCGTCACCAGTCTCGTTTTGGAACAAAATGTAATTCAATATGAGGGTAAGCTACTCTCTCTCTCTACGTTTCAAATTTGAGACAAATAAGTAGAATTAGTTTGATTATCGAAATTAATCATGCTAACTCAGTTTAGTCGCATTAGTAAATCAAATATGCGGTGTGTTCAAATGTCAGAGGTGGATATACCCATTCATAAAACTTTGGGTACATTCACCAAATCGATCGTCTCGCCGATCGTGCTTTCCGAGATACCTCCTAACCAACAAATTTTCTTTCTCGTCAGTTCTGAGAAAAACTGCTGAAATCATACTTATCCTCTCATGAATGCACTCAACTGAGCTATAGAAATACTGCGAAGAGTTTTTTGAGGTACCCATAATTATGCCAATTTTGATAGCAACAATAACTTACCTTTCTTTAAAAAAATAACCTGTAATGTTTTATCAGCCAAAGATACCCTGAACAACTTTGACAAAGCTGAAAATCGATCTTATAACTAGAGCCTTGAAACAATATAAGTAAAGTGCAGATAGAGTGGAGTGAAATCCTATTAATACTCTGAAAATGATGTGGGTCAGCTGACCGTAGGATCCGTTGTCATAGTAGATACTTCTTTGCATTGAAAAAATCTGGGAAAGCCTAAGATTCCCTGTGATTTCAGGAAACAAATAGCAAGCTCGAAAAATAGATGTTTACATGATTCGACAAAAACAGGAGAGAGTTTCCGGAGAAACGTAGAAACAGACATTTTTCCAAAATTTTAGTCATAACTGTTTGTATTCCTTTTCTTACCCGAGAAACGATTTCTCTGAGTCGGAACTGCAGTTTTGCTTTCACGTTAATTCTCGTGATCTGGAATAGTTAAGAGTATCTACAATATTGAATAATATACGAGATATTGCTGCAAATCCACAAGTAATCACACCACTGATTCCAATACCGTCAACCGGGGTAACTTTGGAACAAAAATTGCATCTTTTTTCTTCAACCTCGCGGAACTTGTACGTCTTGCATCAGAAGCGCATTGTATCTGTAGTCAAACGAAAGCTTACAGTCTCAGCTTCCGATTAAGGTGCTTATATGGTACATTTGGACATCTCTCGTTAGAGTAATGAGCGCTGAAAGTCGTGTTCCAAAGTTAGACACGGACTGGGGTAACTTTGGAACAAAAATTGTTATCATCATTCATTCTCCAATTAATCCATGAAATAGGTCACGCAATCGATTTTCACCATCAGTAATCGAAAGTTGAGTGTCATAGCTTTCCATTGACCTATTATAAAAGTCCATTTGCTTAAATTCAACTTCTACAATCGAGCATAGACACCTTCAGCATACCTCACTGTCTGCAACACGGCTAACTCTCGAGGAGGCAAATACCTCCACATTCAGTTTCTGACAAAAACTGCCATAACTGAACTTTTGTGGGTCGAAATGAGACGTTATTTGGCTCAGTTTGAAGTTCTTATCAACGACTACTCAAGTAAGTAGAATTTGATGATGATATAGAAACTGGGAGATAATTCAGAGTACCATGAACAGGTGTTCCAAAGTTACCCCACTTTCTGAAAAAAAATACATACTTGTCAGTTTTTACTCTACAAATTTGAAACTTTGTGGAAATACTTCAATGTAACAATGGATTCGTCCAGATATGCGTACAGACAAGTGAAATCTAGCTCAGCTACCTCGAATTCGACCTGCTAGAGTCGGAACCACACCACTTTTTCCGAGAGACTCCCATGTAAAAACGGGAACCCTATGATCATATATGAACATGGGGTCCAAGGACCTTATGACCATATATGAACATCTATGAAATGGTTGCATCTTCAGGGAATATCACATCAAAAAGTCACGATACTGATCTTGCATAACCGAGAAAATCTCCAAGAGCTCATTAGGTGATTGAATTAAAACGATCTGTGAGTGATATCATTCTCCTACTAGAAAAAAAAAGAAATTTTAATTTCCAAGTCCAAAGACGTTTGGCAAATTGGTGACGAACCTGCATAAATGTAATATTTCTCAAAATGATGATCTCAAGATATAACAAATTGTGCAGATTGTTCACCAATTCGCCAAACGTTTTAAATCTTGGAAATTGAAAATTTTTTTCTTCTACTAGGAGAATGATATCACTTACAGATCATTTTAATTCAATCACCTAATGAACACTTGGAGATTTTCTCGGTTATACAAGATCAGCATCGTGACTTTTTGATGTAATATTCCTTGAAAATGCAACCATAACAACTTTTCGGATTTTAAAAAATTTTGAAAATTGTTTCATAGATGTTCATATATGGTCATAAGGTCCTTGGACCACATGTTTATATATGATCATAGGGTTCCCATTTTTACATGGGCTGTTTGTTGGGTCGAAAACGTACTTTTCAAGAAGTCATCTTATAAACGGATTAAAAGCTGTTGGAGTAGGAGAAATCGGTATTAAAGTCTCAGGATCATCTGCCTAGCCAACTGTGCGTGATAACCACTCTTGCATGATCTGCTCCAACAATAGCTCCCGTGTTCCAAAGTTACCACGGTTAACGGTAGTAAGTTGACCCTGTTTCATACTTTTGTATGATGGTCCATCTGACTGCACCTTTACATGCCCAAATTTTGGGCTTGTAAGGACGTCCTACTCGTCCATCAAGAAGTGCACGGCAAGTTATTCTCAATGTTTGAGTCTACAGAACCATACCACGGCTACTATTATTATTCGAAGATAAGAATGTTTATTGTTTGCTGTAAAAGTTATTGCCTCTGCCCATCGTTATGGTGGCTACCTGTTTTACAAAGAAACTAACGTCACTCACACACTTGCAATTATGTCTACAATTGGCGCCCATTCAGAAGTGCAACTAGCCGAATGCAAGAGACATTCTCAAACTAATCTATTGAAATTGTTCATGTAAAATTTTTATCTTCATTGAACGCATGACCTTGTGGAGTATTTTCCATTTAGTAGAGCATCGCTTTCAGGAATGAAACTATTCAAGTTTTAGTTCCAATTTATATTTTAATGCGGAATCGGAATCAGAGCATCCTGATCAACGCTATATCTGCTATGGGATGAATTTTTGGAATATGGATGACGAATCTGTAACAGGACGCACAGAAAGACAAAAGTAACATTCTTTACTGCACAATATTCGTCAATGTAAGGTATACCATAAGAAACTGATGTTTCTTATTCGGGGACTAGTTAGTTGTTTCGTTGTAATAGTTCATATCTTTCTGTTTTCCCACGCTCAAAGGCACTATGGTGATCTTCCGAGCAGTCGCATTTCTCTCACTCCCGATTCCTCTTCGTCTGGTATATTTATTCTTACCCAAAAATTATCGACTAACAATGCTGGCAAATCTACTACATTCAGCCCCCGACATTCGCGGTTTGAGTATTATCGGGATTCGGTATTCGCAGTCTTTCCATAGGCGTCGAGCGTCCGTATTCGAGGACCCAGGGCTTCGTATTCACGATTCTGCTCAAGATTTTCACAGTATCGTGGGCCATGCAACATGAATTCTTGATGCAATTTCAATGCAAATTGTCTAATTTCAAAACCACTTCAAGATGTTTGAAAGTTATATTCGCAATGACATCATCGCTCTTCATGATTCCATTGCTCATAACTAATTTTTGTCAATTGTAATTCAATAGACATTCGACATTATTTCTATGTCTGGAAAAAGAGAACAATGAACCGTGCCCTCGACGAATTAAATGACAATTTCCATTCACATTACAGACTGCTCTTATTAGCATAAGGTATACGATGAACCTGTTGGAGATCTAGTAAAGAACATGAAACATTCGCATCATCTCTTGCTTTACATCAATAGCTCATTTAATCGGCCCCCTCTCAGCTCGCCTCTCAGTCTTTTTGTACCGCGACTAAAACTGATGCATCGTGATGATCTAAAAAAAAATTCGTTCTGTTATGTCCGTAGAAATATTGCGTACATCTGTGAAAAATTTCTTCGATTTGCTATGAATGAAATTAATAAAAAAGAGTGGGCTTGCTCAACTTTTCAGAGTCTGTCGAGGATTGTATAAGCATGAGTGCTTAAGGACAAAGTATGGTACGGAATAAGAATATTGAAAATACGGAATAGTGCGCCTGTGAGAATGAATCAGGGCCCCGAACAAATGTGTGAATGTATAATGAAACGATTCTAGCCTAAAACCAACTATTGTCACTAATCCAAATGTGTGGCGTGTGAGTCACTCATAGTATAGATGTCGCAAATATGTATGGATCTTCCAAGACATCAAGACTCTCAGAGATTATGAAATTAACTAGGATCTGCACCAATAACGAAAAGGCAAAAAGGTGTGCGTTTGTGGTCTCAGATATTGTACCAAATAGCTTAATGTCAAATTTCCCCTCTAATCGATGTGAAACAAATCCATCAATCGACGAATGCCACACCTAGAGGCATTTCGTACATGTCCACCACCTGGAAGTGTCGTCTCTCGGCGCACTTCCCGCCATCTGAATTTTAAAGCGTTGTCAATAGCCAGCCGGGTGAAATGCTCCTCGCACTTTCTGTTAACCGGTTAGGGTGTGGGAGCTCCGAGTGGCGTACTTGCCAACTGGCGAAACATGTCATGAAGTCCGTCTATCATCGCCGTGGCGTCGCACAGAAGGGGGGGGGGGAGGTGAACTATCGATTTTGGGCCATAAATCGTATCCGCGCGAATTTTTGACCGATCGACGTGGTTCAAAAGAGATTCTCTTCGCTCCTCTACCCTCTACCACGTAGCACTGCAACATACTTGAGTAGAACCATCCTGGAATCTCAGGAGAGCATCGAATGTTGCCCTGTATGCAAGACGGGAGCACGTTACTCCCCTGTGCGCCAGACCTGTGTTCGGCAGAGATGGTGCTAAGGGTGGTCTCCAGATCTCGCAAGTCGTTTTGCACTCCCGAGGTTATTAATTCTCCTTCAAGGTGGTCTAGAAAGCATATACTATATCAACATAGTCCCAAGTCTGACTATTCTTGAGCACATGCAACCCATCACAAACAGGTAAATGGCTCAACATTCAATGCCTGTCCGAGAATTCAGGACGGTCTTGATAGAAATTGTTGCAGTGCGACGTGGTGGAGGATGGAAAAACGAAGAGAATTTCTTCTGAATGGAGTCAATCAGTCAAGAATCCGCGCGGATACAATTTATGGCCCAAGAAGCTTGTTTCATCCCACTTTGCATCGGTTGGCTGAGACGATGTGAACACAATTACCTGTGTATCGTGTGAAATAGTATTCAAACAACGATATGATACTCGCGTAATCCATTCTGCATCTTCGCAGTGCCTATACGGTCAAATAACGGATATTCCCATGCATTCAAATGGGGACCTCGTGTGACAGTTGTTCTAATGAGTGCGCTCCCTCGTAGGGGTGAGGTACTTTGCTATCAGAAAAGTAAGGAGAAAACGCTCTAAACAGTTCATAGTGCTTTCCAATGGTCTCTTTTTCAAGGTGAAGGTACTCCTTCACTACTAAAACGCACGTTTTTGTGAATTTTGAATTTTTGTAAGCCTCGCATTGCGCCTGGAATGGATCTATGATAGATGCGATTTCTGAAATTTCTCAGTGGAAGTCCCCAGTCACCGCAAACCAAGGCTCTTGCGACGTGAAATAGGTCGTACTCACAAAATCCCCGAATCCTAAGATTCGCCTTAATGATAGTGAACCTTCCATGCTGTACACTTCGATCGGAGACACTTGAGGCGTGGATGAGTTCAGGTAGTTCGCAGAATGAGGAGGGTATAAGGGTTGGATTAAATAACCCAGGAATTACGCACACACTTGACGCGGTGGCTGACATTACAATCCAAGTTCCAAGTTAACACACAGCGTAATACCCTTACACGAATAGAGCGGCGGGGATAATTAAGGATTGTGGCCCTCTGTAAGATTGCGACATAACGTGAAGTGAATAGAGAGTGTAGGAATCAGACGCACGGACGCAGTCAATGACATGGTGCGGGTATTGGCTAGTCAGAAACATCGTATCGTAATGAGATCGTGAATTCTAGCTCGGTCCCTCTTATACACCCTTCAGTGATTATCCCGACACAGAATTCTACGTTTTCACAGGTAAAATGCTCATGACCACGCGTTTTCCCCGATTTGAGTTTGCTCCGATAAAGTTTCTTGCTCTCAGCGCGGAAAACTCGGCCGTGACGAAATTTCCCGCCCGAAGCCCTAAAAACTTGCCGCAGCCCTGGGTGAGAATGAAGTTTAGGAAAAAAAATATGTGGGCTGATTATGCAGGGAGATGTGCACGTCACCAATTTCATCAACTTATTTGATATAAAAATATCATTGACCGACACAGTTGGTGGGGTCACTGGTTCTCAGCTCGGCCGATCATCGAAGTTGAACATCGTTGGACGCGGTTAGTACTTGGATGGGTGACCGCCCATCTCGGTCTAATCAACCTTGACGAGCTGACTTTTCTGATCGATTAGTTGACACTTACACCTCAACAACGTGAGCGGGAGGCACAGAATGTTACAATTGCGATGTTCATGCTTACGGAAAGTGGCATGAGCACCGTAAAGGTAGCATGATAACGGTGCCAAACTCTCCGGAGCAGGTTTTCTCCCATCACGAGTTTTTCCTCGCTCCATGGGCATGACTCCCGGGCTAATGTGGAGAGAATTAGGTTAGGGTGAGTGGCTGAATCTCAAACTCGCCACGATAAAACATGACACGTTAAATCCACGAGATCCGCCCGGTTGTATAGCCCATTGGCTCAAGACGACCGTTGAACATATGAAAAAAATAAATAAAAATTTCATTGCATATTACCTTACCTTGCCAATCTACCTCAGACAATAATCTATGCTATGCGCTTCCAGGTTGCAGGTGACGGAAGTTGCCGAAACCCAAAGAGCAACGATGCCGACTCCTGCGCCTGTCACATCAAGCAGCAGCAGCACGGACGATCGGTTCGAGCTGCGACGGCGAGCGCAAGCAGGGCCACGACCGGCACCATCAGATACTGGTCACGAAACAACGTTGACAGAATCGAGATGGGCCAGCTTGGGACATCGTCGGCGAGCTGCGTGGGTTCGACGTTCGATTAGTTTGGAACGATAGCACGCGACTAGGGTGGCTGCTGCTGCAGCTGCCAGAGTCGCCATGACAGTCTCGTACCAATATGAGGTCGCGAGCTCAACTAGCGGCGGTTTTACCCGTTTGCTGTTTATGTGGCGGGGTTCCCTCTATAAACTCATTTACCGCGAGCTTCTCATGTTCCTGGTTCTTTTTGGAACTATATCCGCATTGTATAGGAACCTGCTCACATCTGAGCACAAACGATCATTTGAGCAAATCGTCGTCTACTGCGACACCTTCATCAACCTTATACCACTCAGCTTCGTTCTGGGATTCTACGTTGCATACGTCGCTAGCAGGTGGTGGCAGCAGTATACCGCCATACCTTGGCCTGATAAGTAAGCTACATACAGACTTCCTCAATTCAAATCGCGAATTTTCTTTGAATGAATCTTCATCCTTTGGGCGTGTGCTCATACTACTGTTTTTGTGTAAAGAACACCGTCATGTCAATAGTGTCATATTTTGAAATCATTTTGTGCAGCTCTTCATACAACTAATAACGGATGATACAGGTTCACAATTCCAAAAATTTCTTGTAACAAGATTCTGACCATTACACAATCCAACATCCGATTGGCCAGTGGAGCCACCATTACGAGAGGACAAGGTCAATGATTATCTCTATGGTTGTTTTGAATTTTCGGCTTCGGATTTTGAATGAATATCGGATTCTCTTCCGAAAGAAACTGATCCTAGGGCTATACGTAGAGCCTCAACTATTCCTAGCCGAACGATGGTCGATTCGGCGTCGATTAGATCCACTTATGGTAATGCCCACAGAAACCAGATATCACAGCTACTGGCGACTTCGAGTCTGAAGTCGCAGTGTATGTCACAGCGCACATAGTTATTAAAGAAACAGTCACCGTAGTCGCAGTGGAGTACAGTATGCCAGTAGTAGTCATTAAATCAGCGACCGTAGAAGTCAGAGGGCTGGTATTGGTCATTGAGGCAGTGGCCACAATTGAGGAGAAGGTGAGGCTGCCCGTCGTAAACTTGGAGACAAATTTAAGACCGTAGTCTTAGAGAAAAACAGGTATTGCGTAGTAGTCATAGGAGTAGTGAAGTAGTAATAAGGGAGATCAATCGTGCGTTGTAAATATGAAAGCAGCGACCGCAGCCATAACGGTGGTCAGTGATCCTATGTCTGGCCTTCTTCACGACTGCGGACACAGTTTTTTTGTACTGCTATTGACTCCCGCCTTTAGTGCGACTACATTCACTGCTTCAATGCCGCTACAGGCTGTCTGAGATTCACTGCACCAACGGTCACTGCATATAATGATATAACGAACACTCTGATCGACTGATTACGACCATTGGTATTATATGTACAAAGTGCACGCTAGCCTCCAATGAGACTACATCCACTGCTTCTGTGACTAATACGAGCACTCTGCCTACGGTCACTGCTTCTATGATCTCTACGGAAACTCTGACACTGAGAGTACGATCACAGATTTTATAACTACCACGGACTTCCTCGCATCCTTCATGTCTCAAGTTATTGCTTCCATGACATAGGTAGTCAAGTGGCCTACAGTACCAATTCGCCGATGAATGAAACGACTTGTTCTGTTACATGTACGTCCTGTGGAGGTACGACTAATGATTGGTAGAAAAATTCCGTCATTCAAACTCCAAATTCAGCAGAGCTTATGATCCCTGGATGGGCGTTTCCAGGGTTTCTAATCACTACAGGCAATTTGTCTTTTTTCTTGAAATATTTGAACCTCAGAATTTGCCCGGATTGCCGCTGCTTAGGTCATAGAAGATCTTTTTTTAAAACTTCTTTCAGAGCAGGAAATCCCATGCTCTCTCACAATCCAAAGTCAGGAATCCAAAACACCGAATGGTATCATTTTCGACCTTATTGTTTCAGAATCTGGACGTGCGGATGGTCAGTCCGGGGTCAGATTCGATCTCAATGCGAGTGTTACATAAGGATGTATAGGATGTTTTAGGAGTAGTGAATTTGACCATTTTCGGTGTGATAACTATGAATTTCAGGTTGAATGTTATTTATCATTATAATTATTGTTGTTTTATGTGGTAACTGGATTTTGAATATCCGAATTTGATGGAAAACTTCTTTTCGTCGAATACCCTATTAAGAATCACGAGGAAAATCACCAACCTAGAACCAACCCGACATCAGTTCAAGACTCATGCCAAGGGTTCGTAGATTTGAAGGGTACCGCAACAGTACGAATACAGCAGTTGAAGTCTGACACGGTAGCCCCGGGACACTATCCAGGACTCGGATGGTACTGCAACAGTACTAACGTCGCACTACCGGTTCAACACTGACACGGCTGGTTAGCGACACTTTTCCGGGACTTGACCGGTACCGCAACAGTACTAGCACAACAATACCAATTAAAGACTGACACCGCTAGTAAGAGACACTTCACTGAGACTTGAACGGTACCGCAACAGTACTAGCAAAGCAGTCCCATTCAAAGACAGACACCGCTAGTTAGAGATACTTCCCTGAGACTTGGGTGGCACCGCAACAGTACTAGCAAAGCAGTACCAGTTAAAGACTGACACCGCTAGTAAGAGACACTTCACTGAGACTTGAACGGTACCGCAACAGTACTAGCAAAGCAGTCCCATTCAGAGACTGACACCGCTAGTTAGAGATACTTCCCTGAGACTTGGGTGGCACCGCAACAGTACTAGCACAGCAATACCAGTTGAAGACTAGCACGGTAGCCCCACGACATCTCCCCGGGACCCGGATGGTACCGCAACAGTACTAGCATCGCACTACCGGTTCAACACTGACACGGACAGTTAGCGACACTTTTCCGGGACTGGACCAGTACCGCAACAGTACCAGTTAAAGACTGACACCGCTAGTTAGAGACACTCCACTGGGACTTGAACGGTACTTGTACAACAGTGCCAGTTCAAGACTGACACGGTAGACCCGCGGCATCCCCCCGAGACTCGGATGGTACCGCAACAGTATAGCGTCGCACTACCGGTTCAACACTGGTACAGCTTGTTAGCGACACTTTTCCGGGACTCGACCGGTACCGCAACAGTACTAGCACAACAATACCAGTTAAAGACTGACCTCGCTAGTAAGAGACACTCCACTGAGACTTGAACGGTACCGCAACAGTACTAGCGAAGCAGTACCATTCAAAGACTGACACCGCTAGTTAGAGATACTTCACTGAAACTTGAGCGGCACCACAACAGTACTAGCACAGCAGTACCAGTTGAAGAGTGGCACGGTAGCCCCACGACATCTCCCCGGGACCCGGATGGTACCGCAACAGTACTAGCATCGCACTACCGGTTCGACACTGACACGGACAGTTAGCGACACTTTTCCGGGACTGGACCTTACCGCAACAGTACTAGTTAAAGACTGACACCGCTAGTTAGAGACACTTCACTGGGATTTGAACGGTACCGTAACAGTACTAGCACAGCAGTACCAGTTGAAGGCTGTCGCGGCACCCCTTGACATCTCCCCGAGACTCTAGCGGTACCACAACAGTACTAGCGCAGCAGTACTAATTCAAGCCTAACATGGCTGGTTCGTAAGACTGATGCGACTGCGCTAATACTGTTCTGATACCACTCGAATCTTGACGAGGTGTCAAGGAGCCGCCGTATCAGTTTCGAGTTGGTTCCGCTGCGCTATTTCTCTTCCGGTACCGTTCAAGTCCCGGAGAAGTGTCATTCACTAGCCGCATCAGTCTTGAAATGGTACTGCTGCGCTAGAATTGTTGCGATATTGCCCAAGTCTTAGACAAGTGTCGCGGACCTATCGGATGGGTCTTGAACTGGCAGTGCGTTAGTACTATGTTGGTGATTCTCACTCGGGTATTATAGGAAAATCAATTTCGCAAAGAATTCGCATATCAACAAAATCCAGTCACCATGTGGAGAAAAATAGAAGAATAAATCGATTTGAAATCCAAAGTACTTTCACCCCATGCACGGAAATACAGTAGAACCCCGAGTAGCAGACACCTCGGAATAGCGAAGGTTTCGCAATAGCGAACATTTTTTGGAGCTCGATTTGAATTCCTGTGTTCTTTGTGGGACCAAACCCCCGGGATAGCGGACACCTTGCAATAACAGACATACCAAATTTTCTTGCTAAACGAGTTTGAGAATGCTATCATTCGTGAGCAATCAAAGTTAAGACTTTTTCTCGTCGACATAACCATTTGTTCACATATTAGACGACTGCAAACAACGGTAATGATGCATTGAATTCACTCTGATATGCAGTAAGATGACCAAAGTTATGATTCTATCGATAATATATGAATGATGATCGACAAAATTTTGGAGAACCCTCGCCATAGTGGACACTTTGTGCGGCGCAAAAATGTGTGCGCTTTTCGGGGTTCTACTGTACACTACTTTTGAAACATCCTGGACATGTTGGTCAGTATCTCTGAACAAGAGATTTTTCGGATTGAAGGACCATTTTATTAGTTGAGAAGCAATACATCAACTTTTAAGAACTACACGTGTTCATATGTATATAACCTGTTCCTGTTAGGTATTCTATTCTCATTGGGTTGATTTCGATTGCTGATCACAGATCTAATTCATAATCATACCGTCGAATGATGTTTTTGTAATCCGATCGGATAAATTCTCGTTTCTGACATTTGAGAACCTGGAATTGAGAGAATTTAGCAGGGTTGGGTGTATCCGCGGAATTTCAAGTTGGCATTTGCCCTTCACAATTTGAGTATACTTAACAATGAAATTTGAAATGGGAATCTGCGGTATGATTACAGAAACTCGAGCATACCATGTATGTACATTTAAGTAGTGAATTGTGTTACGATCAATTCATATTCCTTATCATATTTATTCAAGAGTGATGCATTCTGTGGCACTGTATGTCATTGGTGAAGACGAATACGGACGTATGATACGAAGAGCTCTCATGCGTTACCTCAACCTATCTCTCATCCTGGTATTGAGGACTATTAGTTCAGCTGTTAAAAGACGATTTCCCACATTCGACCATGTCGTGGACTCAGGTAAGAAGAATGCATGATTCATTCAGGTTTTCTTCTTAAACGGCTGTGTATTTCTTCCAGGATTCATGACCTCATTGGAACTGGAACTCTTCCTGTCTGTGCCAAGTGTTGAATTTAATACTTACTGGATTCCTTGTACGTGGTTCATAAATTTATTGAAAGAAGCGAGATCTAACAATCGTCTGTTAGATTCTCAAGGCTTGAAAATAATAATGGAGGTTGGCCTTTTTTTCAATATCTCCAAAAGTTAGCATAAGTCATTTTAAATATTTCCCAACTTCTAAGTTTTGATGTTTCAATGGCATATCTTCAGGAATTCAACGAATTCAGGTCCAAGTGCGGAATGCTGTGGAGCTACGATTGGGTCTCCATTCCATTAGTGTACACACAAGTAGTTACACTGGCTACTTATAGTTTTTTTGCTGTGGCACTCGTTGGTCGTCAATACATCGAAGGTGTAATTAAGCCGTTCCAAATGAGGGTCGACATATACTTTCCCGTTTTCACAGTCCTACAATTTTTCTTCTTTATGGGATTACTAAAGGTTTGAAGACAAAAAAACTATTCATGCATGTATTTTTGAAACTTGGACTATATTTTTGGAAGATATGGATTAATTGCTTCTGTTTTTAAAGGTTGCCGAGCAACTGATAAATCCGTTCGGCGATGATGACGAGGATTTCGAACTGAATTGGCTGATTGATCGCCACACCAAGGTATCTGATTTGTAAAATGAATGAAACACTCATCTAAGCGCATCGATAAATTCTTGAACGAATTTATGGATATGCACTCGAAAGTGAAGATAAACATCCACCAGATCCACTACATCAACATGTACGTTTAATTTCTAGGTTTCGTACTTAGGCGTCGACACACTTATGAATCGCTGCCCTCCGCTAGTCAAAGATATTTATTATGATTCAGAGAATATAATTTTGCCTTATACCGAGGCAGCTGCCTCCTACAAACGCCAAACTTATCGTGGAAGCGTCGCGAATATGACGTAAGTTTGCTATCTGGTCATACACCTTACGATTATTGTCTGGTAGCTAGAATATAAACTCTTTGAGTGCGTTTCGAAATTTCATAACTGGTTCTCTATACTGGAGGCTTATTGCAACCTTATCGTGTTTTTGATTCTTCTCTAGTGTTTATGATAAAGAGGTATGTTTATAAAAATTTGAGCGGCGTACCATAACTGATGCAAAACTAACTCTTTGGTCGTTTGACTTAATCTATTTGAGAAATTGAATTGAAGTAGTCTATTTTCAACCTACAATTGATTTAACAACATAAATTCACGTATCGGAAGTTCGAATCATAATTTTGTTATGCTTCTTCTTGATAGTGTGCCTGAAGAGAAACAGACTATGTTTTTACCAAATATTATCGAAGAAGAGGAAATTCAAACCAGCGGTACAACTCCGCGCAACTCGAGCGCGAATCTTGCTGCTCTTAACGACAGCCCTCTCTCAAGTAATAGACGGTAGGATTCAAAGTAACGTTCTTATATTGATGTCATTCATGAGTAGTATGAGCCCTTCGAAGTATTTTTTTCTTTAATCATTTGGATTTTGCATGGCCTTGATAGATCTCTGTTGTAATCAGTGAACTAGTTTTACTCTAATGCCAGTTGAACTTATTTAGTTTTGAGAAAATGCTTGAGTTAGTAGAGCATAAGGTGGCGCTCTCATTGTCCTGCTTCTGTCTCATTGTCAGTCACATTCATTGACATAACCTATGCTCCTTAGGAACAAAAACCGAACTGCGAATTCCTTTTGAGTATGCATTCTGTACAGATAGTCATCTGCCGTCCATCGTCGTCACTCTAAAACTGGATGTGGACTCATTTATCCCTTGTGACTGACTTCAAACATCAGATACAATGATTTTTATATACGGCAAAAATATGATACAAAACTCTGGATGTTATATGTCACTGATTTCCTTAATTTCATCTTCGTGATATTAAGGAAATCAGTGACAGGAATTGTCCGCTCATTGGGGACGATTTCGGACCAGTGTGAGCCCATATCAGATTGCCGAGAAATCCACGAAAATTTGGTGTATTGGGGACTGCCTTCCTTGGTCACTGTCCCGAAAGAAATCCCAAGGAGTCATTTGAAATAGGAGCTCATTTTTACGATGATTCAATCAATTATTCAGCCATCGTATCGTCAGGAATGAGCTATCCGGAGTATCTCTGATATCATCTTCCTTATCAATATGTGCGATAGCTCATTCCTTAGAACGAGTTCCCTACTACAAGGTCTAAATAGAGAGTCGATCCAATTCATGTTGTGCCTACGGTGCAGCCGTCAAATTCGCCAAAATCAGTCTTTTAACGATTTGACAAGGATTATCTCAAGAACGTGGCATGTTTTGCCGTTCAAAATACCTCAAATTTATGAAAACTTGCAGGGTTGTGTAATTTCCCTCGAAAATGATCACCGGTTAATTGATCTTCGAGATTCTGAGGCCGTCTTTTCAAAAACTGATTCAAATTCATACCGTTCTGCTTCGGAGCCGTCCATGTCTGAGATTGATTCTCCCGCGAGCTGGAAATGTTAATGAATAATCGCAATTTTTGAGCAATAGCCCGAAATCCCGCAAAATGTGTTCCTTGACTGAGTGACTCTTTCGAATTTCGATGCTCATCACAATTTGATATGAACAAAGCTTTCAGCGTTTTACCACGCGCACTTTGTTAGCGTTGATATTCTTGCAAGTCGAGGAATTCTTACACCAAGAGAGTATCGTCATCTTTTTCAAAGACTAGTCCGTGGCAGCACCTTTTAGTTGTACTCTGAAGTGAGCGGGATTTACTAGCTCTCGTACAAGGCTCTAAGATACTTTTAGTCATTGAAGAGACTCAAGGTATCGCCGTGTGTGTATAAATCGTGAAATGTTTTTGTTCTGCAACTGGATTCTTCTGGCTTCAAGCAATTTGCATGCCTTTGTCTTGCGTTCAAGGTATATTCTACTAGCTTTTTACAGATGAAGGACTATCCAAGCCCTGTTTTGTTCTAACTTGATTACTGCTGTTTGAAAAATTCGCCACTTGACACCGCTGGGAGCAAAACTTCCACGCATGCTTTGTTTTAGTCAAATCATGCATGATGTGTGCATATGCACGCACGAGCCCCAGTGGAGCGGGAATTCGTAAATTCACCTATATAAACAAAAAAATGGTACTCGCATGCATTGATAACCATTTGCCCACGCCACCAAGTTGCATTTTTTGATACATACGGTAAGTGCACCCAACTTGCCCCCATTGAGTGATTTTGACAACAACTCTAGTTTACCTCAATACTTTCCCATGTATTTTAGCTCAATTTGAAGCTAGCTTCAAGACCTTTGAGATAATTTAGACTACGTCTGATTTCGATGAATTGGAGCCGGACAAAATTATGTGAATCGTCGATAACGTGTTTTTATCGCCGTGCATGCACATTTCGAGCTTTTTGCCGGTCCCAAGCAGTGTTTTCATTACTTTCACTTAAAAATGTCGCGTTTGAGTCGGATTTTAGGATTTTTGTAATGAATAATTATACCTACACTTCGCTTGCAAGCTCATTTTGGGCACCGGGGGACATGTCTGTCTCGTTTCACTCGACAGACACACTGTCCTAATGCCTAAAATGGGCTACCACGCTCAGAACAGAAATATACTATTCTGACCTATTTTGACGTGATAAACACTTTCTGAGTGGTGAAAAAAGTCTTACTGCACGCTCTTTTGAGATAAACATATGGGGGCATGTTGGGTACACTCCGATGTTGGAATATTTGCTTTACAAATTATCTCCGTTTTTTGCACATAAAACCACTCCAGATCCGGATTTTGCAACTCTGAAGAATGTATTTGGAAGGTATTTAGACAAGGGATCAAATGCGTTAACGTGCGTTGAGATTGGTTGAACTGAAAAAATTGGGCACCTGTCTCACTGATCGCAATGCCCTCGGTGATTTCTTAGCATTGCAATCATAGAAAATTGAAAAATCACTCTACATCTTCTGAAAAATGCAAACATGGTTCGGGGTAGATGCAAACTAACTTACTTTCCGAAATTTCAACATAACAAACGTAAAAGAAAATTACCGGGAGACCAAGGAGTGCCTATTTCTGAGATCGGCATATGGCGTCAAGGGGAAAATTGGGCACAGAGGCAAGTTGGGTACAGTTACCTTATTTAATGCTGTTCAAGCCTTGGAAAATGTTTACAATAAGTTGCATGTTTAGTCAAGATCATGTAAAGATGAAACAATCATCTTATAAGCACTATATGTTACCTCCCAGCATGACAATCGATGAGTATGAAAATTAATAACGACTCTAGCCCTTGACGTGTTACCGGATTTGTTCCAGCCAGGGTGGCTCATCACCTTCTGCAGTTCGCCGTCAGCTGGCTCGCAGCTCTGGTGAAACGATCGTTGCGGTCGACATGAATACCCTCAATGATCCTCCAAGCCCACAAACTACAACCACAACCGAGCCAATCCAACAACAACAACAACAACAACAACAGGCTAACAATGGACGACTCGCTGACGCGGTGAAGATGTTGTCGGGACGCAGTCGTAGCACCACGGAATCTTTTTCGGGACGCAAACCATTTCTGACGGTGTCTAAGGCCAACCGTGTGAATATCCAACCCTGGCCCAGCGCAACCAACCTCCAGGCCGAGAGACCTGACTCGATGGTTCTGGGGCTTGCCGCTTGTGTTGCAGCAGGACCAGCGGTTGTCTCAACGCCCGGGGCCGGAACTTGGTCGTACAGGGAAGACTACGCTGAAGATCAAATTGAAGGTTCTGAAGTGACCGGACCTAGACGCTTACCGAGTATTCGAGTGAGGCGTTCTTCATCTGATGATGCCCCTGACCAAGATGTATATATTCAAAGGTATCCACCGAGGTACGTTAATCATAATTTTTGCTTCATCTAGGACTCTGAGACCGTCAATCCCTTAATTACAAGATTTTGATATGAAGGAAATAAGTGTTCATCGAGTCTCTCACTAGAGCCGGACTTGGCCTCAGACTTTTCGAATCAAGCAAGAACCCCACATTGCTGACACATTGGCAGCAGATATCATACTTCTTTCAGTTTACCCTCAATCTGGCCACATTCAAGGGCTCTACCTCGAGTCTAACTCTCAGAGGATGGGGATAGCCACTGTACTGATTTACCTTAGTTGATGCACTGTTCATAAGCTTTAGATAAGTAGTCCAAAAATCACCATTTAGAGGTATTTGAGGTCACTGGTGTTCGAACGGGAAATCATCCAGCCTCGATCTCGTGCCTCCACTCCACCTACTCTGTAATAAACTGGTTGACTTCCGATCAAATAAATCAACCACTGGTTCAAAATTCAATCAGCTGGTTGAAGATCCAATCACTAGTTCATCACGAAATCCAACCACTCGTTGAAAATTTTACCACAGAGAATATGGGAGCGAAAATGAGATCTATGAGTTTGATCAATAATAGTTTCCTGGTGACATTATTGAGTCAAGAAAACAAGTTTCATCATGTGTTTTCATCAACAGATACAAACAAATACCAGCGCCGGCCACGCGAGCCTATTTGGGAAAAAATCCGGGTTCAGCAACGTTTTTGCGATTCAGTATCCGGATTGGTGGCCACCCAGCTAAGGCTCCCACGCTTAGCTTGCGCAAAAAATTTTCCGACTCTTTTATTATTGGATTACTAATCACGGAACCCATGAGATCGGTTGAAAGCGGTCTTCGGAAGACATTACGAAGTCAAAAAAAAAACAAATTTCTTCACGTTTTTTCGCCAACAAATGAAAATATTCGAGGTGGCAACTGTCCCGTAGCAGACAATGTACTTGAGATGGGAAACAGCTTCGCGACAGTTCAACTTTTGGCCTCCTTATGCATTTCTCAATGGATTAGTGGCGCTGTCAGTAGAGTGCCCACCTCGAATACAAGAACGCCAGTCTCAGCAGCCTTTTCGGGTTGAGAATCCAAGTTAAACAACTTTCGGCGATCAAGTATCCAGATTTGTGACCGCTCGGCTAGAGATTCTACGTTTAGGAGCCCCATCCGAGTGATCACTAATCCGGACACCGGATCGCTGAAAATTGCTTAACCTGGATTACTAAACCGAAAAGGCTCTCAACACAGTCAATCTTCTTTATTCCTATTTTTTTATGGAAAAAAACGAAAACGCTTGTTTCTCTGGCCCGAATATATCGTTTGGGCACCGCCACTTGTATCGTCGGAATCCGAACTACTTGTTCGAATTCCGTAGTTCACTTTCGTGATTTTATCAAGTAAGAGAAAAGGGTAGATGGAATAAAAACACAATTAATTTTGGGTGTAAACCCGAGGCAAAAAAGACCAGGCAGGAGGCTAGGCCAAAAAACCTCAAAAAATAGTAAAAGAATTGATTTTATTATCGGAAAGAGAAATGAGATTTTACATATCAGAAATTCGTTAGAATGAAGGTGTGAGTTTGTAAGTGTGTGATCGTGTGTATTGGTGAGCGTGGGTGCAGTGAATATACCTGCTTTCCGGGATGCGACACTCCCGTGTGCAGTCTCACGGATCACCCGTTGGTGATCGCGTTGTCGATGCCCACAAATCACCCGTCGATGATTGCGGCAACGAAATGGCGGCGATCCGTTGACCAAATCTGCGCTGCTGGGACTGGTCCATAAAATTCTGCCCATGTGGCAAGAATCAGCCATTGTTCGTATCTGCAGTGCACGCACGTCGCGACTGCGCTACGGGATTATTATCACAATAATCCGCGTTCACGTATAGTCACGATTCTGTAGCCTAGGAATCGGCACGGGCCGACAATGGCGCGCGAGGCCTGAGTGCGCAATTTCGGAGGACAAATTCTGTCGACTACGAGGCGCGTAAGATGAGTAGCCCGATGATTGACTGCTTTCTTTCACGATGAGAGATTTGCGAAGACTGTGATAGAGGAAGGAAAGGCACTGCGCGGAGCGCCGGGAGTGCGCGACCCTGAACATGTTTTTGCCGTCAAAATTTGTACGACCTTTGGCCGCCGTTCTTTGGTCCCCGCAGCGGCGGCGGCCGGCGAACGGCTCGGTGCAAACATGGTACGTCGGTTGAAAACGAGATTGAAACGCGGGCAATTTTAAACTCACGCGGTAAAACTTCCATTCCATGGAATATCCTCCCCCGTTGCGGGAGAATTGAGTAATGGCTGCCGTTTTTTTCCGGACGGAATGTGTTCGATGTTCGTGTGTTTACAAGTGTGCACATAAATACAACTGTTTATGGAATTCAAGTCATATTCGGAAGTGGGCACAATCGAGTGACGTTGCGTTGGACAATGTCTTAAACAGTTTTGATGTTGGCGACTCTGATAGCGCCATCATCTCCTGGATGAATCTCAAGAACCACTCCCAGTGGCCAACGTGCACATGGAATGATGACAACTGAATTGACCTCGAGGTTCTCGTCGCCGTTGAGCCATTTTTGGTGTTTCTGTAATATTCGAGATGCCGTCGTTTCCAGAAGTCTTGACGGGCTTTTGTTACGAGTCGACAATTTGAGAGACGATTACCTGAAACCGAAGACAAATCATGTTGAGGGAGGATGGTAATTGGACTTCCGATTAGTAATGGTGCAGGCGTAAGTGCATCGGATCGTTAGGATCAATCGATAAACTGCAGAGGGGCGGGAATTCAGAATTCCTTCAATTTGAGTTGCAAGCTTGTCAAATGTTTCGAACGTTAAGAGCTGAGTGCCCACAACACGTTTGAAATGATGTTTGAATGATTTTACCGCAGCTTCCCAGATTCCTCCAAAATGTGATGACAGAAGTGGATTGAAATGCCACGTGATATTCATTCCGGCAGCTTTGGAAGTGACCTCATCTCGAAACCGTTCAGATTGAAGTAGCATAAAGAGATCGCGAAGTTCTTCACTCGCGCCTACGAAATTTGAGCCATTATCAGAATATACATGGGACGGAATACCCCTACGACTGATAAAACGACTGAAAGCATCAAGAAAGCCTTGTTTTGTCAAATCACTCACAATCTCTACATGTATCGCTTTGGATGAGATGCACACGGAAATGCACCCATACACCTTGACTCGTTTGCGATTACGCCCTCTCTTCTCTTTCATGTAAAACAGACCAAAATAACCCACGTCCACGTAGTCGAAAATCGAAGATTCCGTGACACGAGACTCTGGTAGATCGGCCATCTGCGGTTGTAATGGAGTAGCCTGATGTTTAATGCAAGTGACGCAATTTCGTACGATATTTCTAACTTGTATCATCCCGCCCAACAACGAAAATTTATGCTTCACTGCACATAAGGTGCTCTGAATACCAGCGTGAAAATTTTTATCATGAATTCCCCGGATGATCAGTGTAGTAACGTGATCATATGACGGCAGAAGGATCGGATTTTTATGATAAGGTGCGATCTTTGCGTTGCGCAGCCTACCGCCAACTCTAATGAGACCATAGTCATCAAGGAATGAATTGAGAGCTGTGAATTTGTCACTTTTCACCGGCTCCTTCTGCGAGAGTCTCTCGATTTCGGGCTGGAATGAATCTTGTTAAATCAACCGTGAAATGCGTATATCCGATTGCTGTTTTACCTCGACGAATCAATCTTTGTTCTTGAATTAGCTCTTCGGAAGGATCGAAGAAATAATGACATTACCTTGACCAACTTTGCGTATGAGGAAAATCTCGTGTATGGGTGCTTCTCATTCGTTATTAAAAGAACAAGTATTTGTTTTTGGACTGGGTTGTTTCGAGATTGTTATGTTAGCGCCAACATAGCAGACGCTTCCCGGCTGACCAAGCCAAGCAGGTCCCTGGAACCATGTGTGGTTTTGGAGGAATTCGGAGGGAAGCTGACCACGTGACAGTTGGTCAGCTGGGTTTTCTTCGGTGCAGACATGCCACCATTCGATGGGCCCTTCGAGGGCTTGGATTTCTAAAACACGGTTGGATTCAAATACCTTCAGTTCTCGAGGTGATTTCTTGAGACAGTGGAGTACAACTGTGGCGTCCGTCCACATAACTGTTCTTGTGATAGCAAAAGGAAGTGAATCTCCAGCTTCGATGTAGAATTTAGCTAGTATACGAACTCCACGTAATTCCAGTCGCGGAATCGTAACTTCTCTGACTTGAAAGCTGATTGTGAGGAGCTCGTGTTCGCGTCCTCGATCATCCAAAACTTCTCGATCTGTTTAGCTAAATCGGTCAGATTACATAAAACGGGTACAACAGGTTCATCGACAGATGGTCATCCGGCTACAACCCATCCAAGTTGTGTTTTTTGTGAAATCAAGTCATAAGTATTACAAAATACACTGATTTGACCAACCGAAAACATTGCTAAAGTTGCTCCTGAGCCGATCAGCATATCTACTGAACGAGGAATGTGGAAATCTTGATCTGCCAATCGAATTTTATGGGATATTTTCAAAGTTTTGCGAGAGAGAGGCTCCCTCGGTGTATAGTCCGTGATTTTAGGAATGGTAAGAGACGTCAATGATTTTTTGTAATTTCCATTGACTGAACTCAGTTTAACAGTTACACTTGACTTGGTCGCAGTGTGCATCGAGTTGACAGCTCCTAACGGAATTAAGCACGTTAGCATCGGAAGTCGGAGTTTACGCGCGGAGGTTCCTGTGATGGTGTGCGTCGCCGCGCATGTATCCGAAAGGACGCGAGCTCGGATGTAGTTTCCATCCGCGTTCCGTACTATGACTACGACGGCGCTCATCATCAACTGGGGCCGGGGTCCGTACGAAGTACTGGCTAAAACATCCCGGCCTAGTCAGGTTTTGGGTTTGGGATCTTTTTTGGTGATATGTAAACTAGTATGATGGTGTTTTCTACAAACTTTACATTTGATAGACCCGCACTCACCCGTATGAGCATTTAAGCAATTCCGGCAGAGATCTTTAGATTTCACGAATTCCCACCGTGCATTCTTGTTGAGCTTTCCGTATTCTGGACATTTATACAATGGATGGTCCTTACTACATCGCGGGCAAACTCGCGGTTTTCCATCCGTGAAAAACGCCCGATTGCCGTTGTTCAAATGACGAGATTTGGACGGATATGAATCCCGGGAGGCATGTCGCTTGTTTCCTGAACCCTCCTTGGCTTGACCCTTCATACCCTCGACGACATTGAGAAGGTCGATATATTCCTTGATAAACTCCGAAAATTGATCAAAAGTCGGTAGGGTATCGTGGGAAAGTTTTTCTTCCCATTTACAGCGCACGTCAATTGGGAGAGCTCTTTCTAAAATTCTCACGACAAGTCCATGGTGCGGTTGGACGTTTAGAGCCTTCAGCATATGAAGATGTTGGCGGGTGTCATTGATGAGTTTCGTCAGATTTGCCGCCGTTGCGGTAGATAGAGTTGACACCCCGATTATCGCGTCAAAATGCTTCATGACTAACACGCGCTTTCTCTCATACGTCTCGATTGGTAGGTTCCATGTCGATTCGTAAGGTAGCTGTCCTCCGTCAATTATTTTGCCTGCCGCGACTCCGGCCGGACAGCTGTCAAGGTACTCAAATTTACTAGAATCTTTTAAATTCCTCTTATGGATCAATGCTTCCAATGTGGCCTTTAACGGTGGCCACTTATGCACATCCCCGTCGAATTTGGGGAGCTCAATCGGGGGGAGCTTGACCACGTTGACATCTTGTAGTCGCGATTGATCTAGTCCGGTCGAGTTCCTACCCGACGAGTTGGTCGATACACCACGCGAACTGTTCGCGTCGTGCTCTCTCCCAACCCTTTCATCTAGATCATAAAATTCATCCTGAATCGAGATCAAGAGCTCCAAGTCATCGTGATTTGGATCAATCATGGCTAGCTCATCATGTAACTCCTCGTATGCATGAAATAACTCTCGTATACGCGCAAGTCGTATCCTTGCATTCAGCGCGCTGACCTTTTCATGATCGACTGAATTACGGAGGCTCGTAATTTGCCTCTTAAGGGAGGAGCGTTTCTGCGCGATGAATGGAATACGATCAACCATGGTGGTGAGACGCGCGAATGTACGTAGTTTACGACACGAGAATATACTCTTTACTCTAGGGAGTACCCTCCCTACTTTACTCGCAAAAAATGAGAGTGAGCGCCACTGTACACCGCTCGCAGGGATGATAGTATTGGCGGGCCGCACTATACCTGTATAGCAGACTGAAGACAGAGGCACAAGTCAGAGAGAGCGAAAAATATATATGGACTTTTCGAATGCACGAGAAATTATATGCTATATTCTGTCGCTGGGCTAGTCAGAACGTCTCACAAAGTATAGGGAGAGCGGTTGACTCTCTCCCCCGCCCGGCGGATGTACTCGCTCTGCGCGTGGCGTGCAAAGAACGGTTGAGCCGATACTTTCACATTCGTGCAAGTGGAGATTCGAATATATTTGAAAAACGAAAAAGATGGACTTATCTCGTTTTCGATGTCCGGTGAATGCAGCGCAGGTAGCAGTGACACCTAGGAGCGAGGCATCCAGAATCCAGCGCTATCAGAGGGCGATACAATGTGGCACGTGGTGGCCGATTTGCTATGTTTAGTGTAAAAAGAAAACAAACTCACACCTTATATGAGTGCCGGATTCACATCCGGCTCGGAGGACCAATTTTTTGTATCGTCGAAATCCGAACTTTTTGTCTGAATTCCGTAGTTCACGTTCGTGTAATTTTATCAAGTGAGGGAAAAGGGTAGATGGAATAAAAACACAATTAATTTTGGGTGTAAACCCGAAGCAAAAATTACTAGGCAAAAGACCAGGCTAAAAAAAAACCTCAAAAAAATAGTAACAGAGTTGAATTTGTTATCAGAAAGAGAAATGAGATTTTACGTATGAGAAATTCGTTAGAATGAAGGTGTGAGTTTGTAAGTGTGTGGTCGGGTGTATTAGTGAGCGTGGGTGCAGTGGATGCACCTGCTTTCCGAGATGCGACACTCCCGTGTGCAGTTGTCGATACGCCCAAATCACCCGTCGATAATTGCGGCAACCAAGTGGCGGCGAGCCGTTGACCCAATCTGCGCTGCTGGCACTGGTCCGTAAATTTCTGCCCGTGTGGCAAGAATCAGCTATTGTTCGTATCTGCAGTGCACGCACGTCGCGATTACACTAGGGGATTATTATTACAACAATCCGCGTTCACGTATAGTCACGATTTTGTAGCCTAGAAATCGGCACGGCTTGACAACGGCGCGAGAGGCGTGAGCGCGCGATTTCGGAGCACAAATTCTGTCGACCACGAGGCGCGTAAAATAAGCAGCCCGATGAATGACTGCTTTCTTTCACGATGAGAGATTTGCGAAGACAGAGAGGGAAAGGCGCTGCGCGGAGCGCCGCGCCGTGGGTGCGCGGCCCTGGAGCCCTGGACACGTTCTAGCCGGCAAGAATTTTACGACCTTTGCCCAGCGTTCGTTGGTCCCCGCAGCGGCAACGGCCGGCGAACGGCTCGGTGCAAATATATGATACGTCGGTTGAAAACGAGATTAAAAAGCGGGCAATTTTTAACTCACGTGGTAAAACTTCCATTTTATGGAACACCACTTAGGCGGTGGCCACATGCAGCAAAACATCTGGCGCGAAAGCGTGATAAGCCATGAGTGCGACAAGGAGGTTAGAGTGGCGCGAAGTGTTGCATCCTTGTCGCACTCACAGCTGGTATACGTCCAATATGGCGCTCCCGCCTTCATGTGGCCGCACCCTTACCAATCTCATATTTCAGATATTCACTCCCATATTCGCTGTAGAAAATGGTTCAACTAGTGGTTGAATTTAGTGATCAACCAGTGGTTGCCACCAAAAACCAACCAATTGGTTGATCGTCGACGTCACCAACCACTGAGTTGAGAGAAAAACTTCAGTCAATTAGTTTTAATTTTTCAAATTCCAACTTATTGAAATTCCAAATAGACAAATACAGTTCATAGGAAAACCGAGATCTTACTAAAACGTACTGAGCTTGCTATAGCCTAATCTTTTCGGGTCATTGGTTCAACCTTTCCAGCTCGATTGCCTTCAAAAAGGGACACACGGTGTATCTTTCGAGTGTGATAGCGTGAGTTCCTTTTATAACTTCATCAAAACCTCACCTCACGCGCTCGCTAGGAAGAGAATAAGTTAAAATTCTCCAGTTAAAAATCCCACGTCATTTTTTGCCTTATTTTCCACCCAAATAACCGAAAATATCATTGCGGCTGGGAAGAATTTTTAAACAGCCAAAATAATTCATTGTTGGAAGAGCTGAAGATTTTCCATTTCGCTTTCACTCGATAGGTGAATGACCAGGCAAGCTCTGTCATCAATTAAAATGATCAAAATTTCTAATATCCAAATTATCCATACATCATTCAACCATCGTGATTCTCAATTTTTATTCATTTTTCAACCAATAGCTCGACATCGCGGCCGATGGCAGCGAAATTCTCTCGCAGCGTGAGCACCGACGAATCCTGCACGTCTCGAGACGCCCCAATTGTTTTAGAGACGACGTCGACAATTGGCGTAAGGAAAAGTCGATCGGCACGTTTCCACAGCCTGCCGAGATTCCTAGCAAAGCGCAGACGACGCAGAATTACCGATCCTCGCTCGACGGGTTTACAAGTCGTTAGCATACCACCACGTGTGTCGACAAGCTCACCAGAGTTGAGGCTACGCGAGCGATCCAACGAGCCCGACGACGAGAACACTAAGTGTTGAAAGGAGATTGGGTAAAGCTCATACATTTTGACTTCATCTGCTATTGAGCGTGAAAAAAACTTTGTTTGTTCATGTCGGGCGTTGTATTTATACCTAAGCATGTGACCGTCTCGGTCTCTACCAAGACAGAATCAGAGCACAGGTGACCCCCGTAATCGCGAAGGTTACGTTCAAAGAAAATCTACCGCGAAACCTGAAACATTACTCTCATAGAAATATTGAGATGTGGGGTCATTTTCCTATCCGCGAATAAGCGAATTTCGCGAATAAAGAACCCGCAAATGCGGAGGGTCACTTGTAAGTGAACTTCGATTTGGAATCTTACCTATAGAATCCGTTAAGACAATGTGAGTTCCCAGCGTATGAATATCATGACTTCCCAGCATACCCAGCATTCAGGGAATAACCCTCCTGTTGGGGCAGTTCCATGACAGCCTCGTGAAAAGTTGAATGATGTCATGGGCAGTAAAATTTAGATAATCCGAAGGATACGGGGTATCACTGAAAGACATTTAGTAAAAATTTTTAGGAGAGAACATATACTTTTGTCATTGCTTTCTAGCACGCCAATTGATAGATTATCTGAATGATTAGCTCGATGACTTTTATTTCACGAAACATTGCTCCATGGTTTTGTTGGTCAGAGATGTATTTGTTACGTCGCTAATATACGTTTTACTTCATTGCCAATAGACTATCCCCCAATCATACGTAGCATTCTGTGAATAAAAAATTATGAACAACAAGTCGGCAAAGATATTCAAGATTAGTAGCTCAATGAATGGATCACATCTCTCAGCTAAAATTACATCGTAAAATCGCAAGAGCCACATATTTGACCCAAGGGGCACGAAAGGTTAAGTACATTCTATATTCACGAGGACGTACTGCTCTGATAACGGACTTGTGATCCTTGGACTGTATACCCCTGGTAGAAATTGTGAGTATTTTTTGGCCAGAAACTGGCCAAGTCTAACCTCATTGCGTTGTCACTATGTCTACATATTGCATGGGTTGCCAAAAATTGGCCACATTTCTACCAGGGATGGGAAAAAACGATAGACCCTGAATAATTGATCGATTTGATCAAAACATAGTCTGGTAGTGTCAACCACACACAATGCAGAAAAGGATCAATATTCTAAACTTCAGCTTTGATGAAAATTTGATAGAAAGAATTATAAGTGGAATTTTCCATTCCTGTAAATATTTTAGACGATATCCGTTGTAAACGAGATATTTTGAATCATGTTCGGAAGTTTCACAAGAGGATTCGAAATTCTAACGATGGAATGTGAGTCGAAGTTGGTTTACACAAAACCATGACACTCAAAAAATATATCAGAGTTCTGATAAGAATCAGGTATTCTTTCAAAAGAGTGTGATTAAAATATTCATGTTGTTATATATCAATAGTATAGTGTACTTTCATTTGTTGACTATTAATTAATAAATATGCATCAATGGAGACTGGTCAAGAGACATATTTGTGAGACTCGCAAACATCCATCAACCCAGGATTATACCAACACAATATATAGTTATAGTGGGCTTAATCCACAAGTTAGGCGGACCAGATAATAAAGGTGATGACCACACTCAGTATATAAGATATTGATGGTTTATTGGTAAGGTTAGATACAAGCCCGCATGTAATTCGTAAGCAGGGCTATACTTGAACTGCCTCGAGGCGCGCTGCCTCGGGCTAGCGGATCTCGTAGTCACACACACTACTCACATACCTCACACGCACGCTCTCTCTGGGCGCAGCCGCAGAGTTGCTCTTAGGGCAGATCCCCACATCACCCCCCCTGTCGAATGAGAAAATTTTTGTAATATATAAAAAAAAATTTTGATCTTCGATGCAATATGGAAGTAATGGATTTATGTAGCAAAAGTAACGCGTGGAAGAGATAGTTTGGTATCGTGCACTTTGGGTGCTGTACGCAGGATGCTTTTGATTTGACTTGATTGGCTTGAATCATTAAGTACTTGAGGAATAGGATAAATTCTTACTAAGTTTTGATCTTGATCCCGGAACGTACAGCTAGGTTTTATAATGACAGATTTCTGGCTAAAACTAGGTTTTAACAGAATTTTCTTATAAACTATTTGTTTAGCACTGCACTGATTTTGACTTTGAGACACTTCACAAGGCACTTCATCACTGTTTTTGTTGGTAAATGCTGGTTTCAATGGAACTCTTGCACCATATTGACTTACTATTACAGGCTTAGGCACTGAATTGCTACTATTTTGTCTTAAGTCTATCCGCTTAGGTATAATGTTTGCACTATTTTGGCTCAAACGTATAATTTTTGGAACATCCTTGGAATTGCTCTGACTTAAATTTACGGTTTTTGGAGCAACATTTGCATGGTTCTGACTTAAAATTATAGTTTTTGGAGCAACATTAGCACTATCAGGCACTGCAAGATTTGGAATCTGAGGTTGAATTGCAGGCTGGGGAGCAGTCTGAATCATGGAACCCTGATCTGTTACTGAAGGAACGCGGACCGCTGAATCGACGGTTTCAGGTATATAAAAGGCGGGTTTCAAATTTTCAACATTGACAGTCTTCTGAACCCCCTTGATATCTATGACGAAATCTCGATCTGATAGGCGCGAAATGACTTTGAAGGGACCAGTGTATGGTCTCTGAAGAGGCTTTTTGACAGATCTAGTACGTAAAAATACATGTGAGCAAGTAGCTAAATCTTTGTGGACAAATGCTTTGGTTTTTCCTTTATGGACCACGGGTACTGGGCGTACGGCATTCAAATGTTCTCTAAATTCATCGAGAAATTCTATTGGATCTTGTTCCGAATCTTCGGGTAAGAAAAATGCACCTGGAACGCGTAACGATGTTCCATATACGATATCCGCGGGACTAGCATCAGTGTCAAGCCGCACGCTCACACGCAAGCCGAGGAGAACCGTAGACAGTGTCCTTATCCAGTCATCTTTGTGACACATGAGTGCAGCTTTTAGCGCGCGGTGCCAGCGTTCTACCATACCGTTCGCTTGAGGATGATATGGAGCTGTACGGATTCTTTTACAACCTAATAGGTTCAGTAATGCATTGAAGAGTTGGGATTCAAACTGAGCACCTTGATCTGTGGTTATGACTTCTGGAGCTCCGTGACGCGAAACCCATGTGTCGTAAAACGCGCGCGCTACAGATTCGGCAGACATATCTTTTAACGGAACTGCTTCAGGCCAACGCGAAAACCGATCGATCATAGTGAGTAAGTACTGATAGTCTCCACACCGAGGCAAGACGACAATATCAATATGTACATGTTTGAATCTATCATTTGGAGCAATAAAATGCTGAGGTACAAATTTGTTATGACGAGAAACCTTTGATTGCTGACAGTCTAAACACTGTCTACACCACAGCTTGATGTCCTTTTTCATCTTTGGCCAGACATAATGTTGCTTTATCAAGCTGAGAGATGCCCCTGGGCCGGGATGAGATGGATCATGGTACACGTGAAAAACTTCTGCGCGTAAGGATTCAGGAATGTAAGGACGTATTACGCTGTCGTGGGTGTCGCAATAAATTGGAACATGGTCTTTACCCCATGTCAATTTTACGAGTTTCAAAGGGAAGTTCGGGTCTTGCAAGATCTCTTTAAGTTGAGCGTCTTTTGCCTGTCCTTCTGAGAGATCTTTCATGGTGAAAGCCGTAGGGAACCTGAATGCGTCTATGTGCGAAAGGAACCCATAGTTTGGATCGTTGCCATGCTCCTCAGTAATCTGATCAATATTTAGAACTGCAGATGGTAGTACAGGTGTAGCGTGGACGGCCTCTATTCTAGAGAGTGCGTCAGCCACAACGTTATCCTTCCCAGGCACGTAAACAATTTCCGTTGTAAATTCAGAAATGTATGCCAATTGCCTCTGACGGCGAGGAGGTGCCGTTTCAGATGATTGAGTAAGAGCATATTGAAGTGCACGCTGATCCGTGTAGATTTTGAACTCACGACCTTCTAACACGTCTTGAAAGTATTTGATAGCATTAAACATGGCTGTTAGCTCGCGATCGTACGTTGAGTACTTTCTTTGAGCGTCTGAAAATTTTCGCGAAAAGAAGGCGACAGGTCTCCAGACACCATTTTCCAGCTGTTCAAGCGAGGCTCCCATGGATCGGTCAGAGGCATCGGTAAAAATGCGCGTCTCAGCAGAGTCATCTGGGTGAGTGAGCATTGCTGCGTTTATAACGTCAGATTTGCATTTTTCGAAAGCATCTTCAGATTCTGAAGTCCATGGAACAGGCCGTTTATCTTTCTTACGAGCGTCAATCAACAAAGCATGAAGTGGCATTTGCGTTTCCGCTGCATGAGGAATACAATCGCGATAGAAATTTACCATCCCCAAAAATCTGCGAAGTTCCTCAAGAGTGTTTGGTTTTGGAAAGTTTTGGATAGCTTCTACCTTCTTGGGGTTGGTTTTGAGACCTTCACCATTTACGGTATGACCCAGAAAAACTAACTCCGGGACGCCAAACACGCACTTTTCAATGTTAAGGAAAAGGTTGTGATCCTCTAATCTTTGTAAAACGATTTCCAGATGTCTTTGATGCTCCTCTTCGGAAGAAGATGCAATCAAGATGTCATCAATGTACACGAAAACAAAGTCAAGGTCACCTAGGGCTTTCTGAGCTAAGCGTTGAAATGTACTGCTAGCGTTACGTAAACCAAATGGCATAAATAAATACTCAAAAAGTCCAAAGGGTGTTATTACCGCAGTTTTTGGGATATCTTCGGGTGCAACGGGTACCTGCTGAAAGGCTTTCCGTAAATCTAAAGACGTAAAAATTCTCTTTCCGCGAATCATATATTGATAGTCGCGAAGATTAGGTAGAGGAAATTTGTCAGGTACTGTCTGAGAGTTTAAGGGGCGGTAATCTCCACAAATTCTCCAAGAGCCATCTTTTTTCTGCGTCATATGAATCGCACTAGCCCAAGGGCTATCTGAAGGGCGACATGTACCAGCAGCTAAATCAGCATCAAATTCTGCTTTTAAAGCTTTGTATTTGGCTGGAGTCACGCGACGGGCTCTCGCTGCGACCGGATTCCCTGTAGTACGAATACGATGCAATATGTTATGCTTGACTTCAGAGGGATTGGTCTGTTCAATACCGACAACTTTAGGATGACGCGACAAGATATGTGCATATTTATGTTTGGGATCCACTGTACTGATACCAAGACTGTAAGTGAAGTCGGTTATTCCGTAAGCAGATCTCCGTGATTTTGCATCTATCAAGGCTCGACGTCTTATATCCGGTAATAAGTGGAAAAATTCAAGGGCATCCGCGCCAAAAATAGGGTAAGGGACGTCTGCGATGTAAAAATTCCATGGCAAGTTGCGCCCTAATCCGAAATCAAGAACTCGGTGGGCAATACCATAAGTGTCGATTTCGGTACCATTAGCAGCATATAATGGCTTACCTGTAGGCTTGAGTGGACAATCCTTGGGTTTTGGAATCAGGGAAACTTCTGCACCAGTGTCGATGAGAAAGATTTTCCCGGAAACTCTATCTCTCATATGGAGACGTTTTGAGTTTGGACCCGTTCCGGCAGTCTCCGCGACGGAAGGTGCTTTTAGTTTCCCTGGGAGTTAGGGGTAGGAGGTTTATACGTACATGGCGTATAGCAGTAATGAGCTGCTTGTCCATGTTCCGCGTGATAATAGCAAACGCCGTCTTCATTGTGCGTTTTCCTCGATTTTCTCTCCTTTTTGTCCGGCTTAGCAGCTTTTTCGTCTTTCGGAGGACCGATGTAGACTCGGTTTTGGGATTTGGACCGATTCCGAGATTTGTCTCTCTTTGCATTTGACTTCATTGATTTTTCCAATGTCTCGGCCATTTGCTTCATCTGCTCTACTAAAGTTGAGAGCAAATCTACATTGGGGGTTTTCTGCGAGACAGCTGAAACAGTGGCGTCAGCGCTGCTGAAATACGTTGTGGAACCAGACGACTTTTTTTTTATATCATAAATTTTATCGGCCTTTTCGATGGCCCTATCTGGTTGGGTTTTGATTAAGTCGTCAATGGCTATTTGCATGTCCTCGGGCAGCCGTCTGCACCATACTATGCGAATCGTTTCTTTGGTTAGATGATCTTTGCCATTATCGTACATCTCATTGAGGAAGTCTGACGGTTTCTTGTTGCCTAGGGACATATTCCCGAAAAGTTTATCTAACTTTTTTTCTTGAGGTTCCGAAAACTTCTCAATTAACGTTTTTTTTACATAGGAGTATTTATCTTTCTCCGGCAAAGCATTCAAGTGAATGCTGATTTCCTTGATTGCTTCATCTCCCACTACACGCATTAGGGCTAGGTACTTTTCCTCGTCAGCGTTAATTTCGGAGGTTTTTAAAAGGACTTCGAGTGAATTAAACCACGCTTCGGTGTTCTGGGTCCAAAGAGGGGTCCATTTTAACGCGCTGAATTTGGCCATATTTCGATTCCGCCTATTCGAGGATTCATCATATTGCGAAATTTCCACCCCTGGGAATTGATTCTCAGCATATACGTTGGCGGGGTTCGGGGCAAACGGATTTACGACGGGAGCAAATGTGGGCGCTGCGGGATTTAGTATGGGTGCACTCCTGTCGTTATCCGAAGTTTTGTTGATGGTCCCACCTGGCATAGCGTGTGAGCTCGCGGCCTGAGCTTGTGTACCCACATCCGGAGGGTCCGGGGAAGAGTTTAATTTTTTCGAAAATGCTTCTAATTGTGTCTGCATCATTTGTGCCATAGCACTGAGGAGGTCACTTTTTACTGACTCTGTTACTGCAGCAATTACTTCTGCTTTGAAGTCAGCAGTGTGCGCCGGATTTTGGTCAGTGGGAGGACTAGTTTTGTCACTATCCACATTCTCACTATTGTCAGTGAGCGTCATTATTGTAGTGGAATCGAAAGAAAGATCCTCCGAAATCAGTGAATTATTCGCGGAGGAATTTGGTGCAGAATAGTCTTTCCCGCTACGTAAAAATTTTCGCGAATCAGATGTGCCGTCGTCCGACATGAACGTATGGATTTCTACTTAATAAGTAACATGCATATATACCACATCCAATCATCCAAGCATACGATACAACTCGAGATCCGCAAAAATTCAAAGAAAATTACAATGGTTTACTTGAGGCTGGAACGCTTTGTGCCACTGGTGGCACGGCTCTGGAACGTTTCGTGCCGTTGTACGCTGGAAGGTACCGCTGTGCCGCCTAGAATGCGGCGCTGAGACGTCTCGGCTGCTGTCCCGCCCGAGACGCGGTGTGCTGAGCTACTGTGCTATATACACGACACGTGCGCGCCGGCAAAAATCCGTGTGGTGTCCTTGGGCAATGCTTCTGCACTTGGATAAAGCTGAACAACTGCTGCCGTCTGCTCGTGTGTATCTAACTTTTCTGACCTGTCTTGCTGGTGGGCTGATGCTGCTCTGTGGCTATGTCGCGACAGCCCCCGAAGACGATGTCGAGGTGTGCAGGATGTACCTGGATCGGCGATGCGGGCTAAGCGCTGCTACAGCAGCGGTGGCGTGGTCCACGCGATGATGCGCGCCAAAAGCCAACACTGTGCTCCGCTGCTTCCACTTGTATCCTGCACGTGGTCACCGTGCTGGCCGCCGAATAATCAATCGACGGGGTCACCAATTTAAGCTACTGTTGGGTATACCAACACAATATATAGTTATAGTGGGCTTAATCCACAAGTTAGGCGGACCAGATAATAAAGGTGATGACCACACTCAGTATATAAGATATTGATGGTTTATTGGTAAGGTTAGATACAAGCCCGCATGTAATTCGTAAGCAGGGCTATACTTGAACTGCCTCGAGGCGCGCTGCCTCGGGCTAGCGGATCTCGTAGTCACACACACTACTCACATACCTCACACGCACGCTCTCTCTGGGCGCAGCCGCAGAGTTGCTCTTAGGGCAGATCCCCACAAACTTACGCATATCGTTAGATAGCGGGATTTAACTTTCAGATTCGATCCCAAATCAAAAGAGAACGTTGCTTTAGAATGAAAAAGGGTTATGTAAATAATGTGGATACAGTTTTGAAATAAACTTTACTTGCAGTATGCATGAGTTTATATTATTTTTCCTATTTTTGACGACTTCTCACGTTATCTTCACATTGGTAGAGATACTTTTACAGCAAGCAATTCATGAATTGCGTCATATACGATAACTTGTCTGAACCACATTCCTGATGAAAGTTTGAGATAGCAAACAAGCCTTTAATGCCATAAAAATAGAGTAGGAGTCATAATCACAGAGATTAATTCCGGAGTCTAGAAGGTGAGTGAACCCCTAATAATCGCTCCCCGTACCTAATTTACCCAAGACCTCATCAAATTGTCAAGAACTCTTCCTGTGTTTTTCATATCTGAACAGAGGTTTGGACTCATCAAGATCGACATCTACATTTCATAGATTGATTTAATTTCGTTTATTTGGTTTTTTTTGTTTCTGACTTTTTTTCTTCGTCAGTATACGACTCACAATAACGAAACCTGGATGGACTAATTTTAACTTGCCTCGGTTACTTATACGAGTCTATACCTCGTCTCAAAAGTGCTTACTGGAGAGTTGAGAATTTGGGTTCGTAACCGGTATCATATGCCGTAAAAATCCTAATTTTGTTAAATTACGTGATTTTTCTGTAAAATCACGATATCTTAGCTTCTGGGCGTACGATTGAGATAGTCTCTCACTTTATTTTGCAGTTCCTTACGCCCTCCAAACTGTTTACAGTCTTATGGATGGACTTTCTACGAAGCAGAAACATATAAGTACAGCTATGAAGATCACAAGGACAAACAAGGCACAGCCTCGATCTCTTGAGCGCAAAAAAAAACATACTATCCAAAGGTCTGAAACGATATCTACCCATCTCAATATTTTTATGCATTTTTTAGTTTATCGTATAAGTCTTGAAATCAACTTGTAGGTCTAACTTACGATCAAAGCAACACTGTAACAAAGTTTTTCGAAAAAATTTTTTACGACGAATAACAGTGTGGTCAAATCGGGCACACGAAACCCACTGTTTCGTAGTATTTGGAATTTATCTTCATCTCTCATAATCTCAAAAATAATTTTCGTATCTTATGCAACATTTTTATAAATCCTCCAAAATAACTCACAAAAAAATTGATCCCGGCATTCGTGCATAAATGTCTCAAAGTCAAAAAAAGAAAAAAAAACATATACTGATACATGATCAACAAGCAGGATGCTGGCTTATTCATAAAGCGGTCTGATTTATCGGCCTCCTTCCCTCTCTTTGCAGTCATGGGGCATGGATTTCGTTGATCACCTCGTGCTTCTCGAGAGCAAAGTACCGGTACGCCAGTCAGTTTGCCAGCATCTTCCCTTGAATTACAAGTAAATTTCCATATACCACGCGTATCTCGCAATTTTTTACGGTAAATTTTTGCATTTTTTGATTCAATTTCTTCTCTACCTGTGTCTATTTTCTAAATATTCGAACAATGAGCCGGTTTTCGGATTAGTCATTTTCAGAAAACTTCAGAAATTTTGAGTTGAATTCGCGAGTGTTGCACCCTCGCATTGCTAATTCTGTTCCTTTCGGACATAGTAAGAAAAGGACAATTCTATGTGTCTATTTTCTAAATATTCGAACAATGAGCCGGTTTTCGTATTAGTCATTTTCAGAAAACTTCAGAAATTTTGAGTTGAATTCGCGAGTGTTGCACCCTCGCATTGCTAATTCTATTCCTTTCGGACATAGTAAAAAAAGGACAATTCTACAAGAGTTTATATGCAAAATTCGTTTACAGATATAATAATCTGAGATCTGCAGAGAAACAGAAGGTGAGTCCCTGAAAATCACGATACTATTAAATTATGTACATAACCTCGTCACGAAAACGCGGAATATTCACGGCGAGTGATGAAAACTAACAAGGGGAGGACCTGAACTTTGGATCACCAATCCTTTCCAAAAATTTTTTACAGTTTTGTATCACCTAGAATATGGAGAATCCAGAGTAACTCCGTCAAATGGGCCTTCTGTCCAGAGCTACAAGCAAAAATGTTAGCGTTGCCAGTATATCTATATATATCACTTTTTAACATGGGCCTATATGGGCAATGTTAATGTCATGGGCTATAACTTTGAACAGGAGGCCCATTTGACGGAGTTACTCTGGATTCTTCACATTCTAGGTAATACAAAACTGTAAAAAAATTTTGGACAAGATTGGTGATCCAAAGGTCTGGTCCTCCCCTTGTAAGTTTTCAGCACGAGTCGTTAAAAGCCATGTTTCCGTAACGAGGTGGGTTTATACGCAATTTTATATCCTGCGACGCATCGACGAGCCGGCGATAATACGCGTCGACGGATATGAATTCAGTTTGAGCGCTTAGGAAATATAAACCTTTTAATTGATTGTGCGATCGTGATATCTTCTAGACATATGAAATTGTTAAGGATCAAGAGCAGTTTAAATATTTCGATGAGCGGTGGGCATATGATTTGATCAGTTAAAGGAACTCATGCAGATAAGCATGATGAGTGTTTTAACCAGCCATAATGACTGTTTAATTAGTCATTCCACAAGGATTGATAGAAATCTTGCGGATAAAATCAGTCTCGAAAGTGTCTCTTTATCGTGGTGGATCATGAATAAGACATTTACGAGGCGAAGAGTTTAATGATCTCTGACTGAGTGATCAAGGCTTGTATAACACGAATATTGCTGAAATTCTGAGCATAGGCTGAGAAACGATAACCAAACCTACACAGCTCAACGCTCAAGCATTTTCGAGCTATAGGCTATGACTACGGATTACTGTGTATCTACAGGTATAAAAAAAAAATGATATGAGTACCTCCGTGAAAACTTTCAAGTAAGGTGTGCCAGCTTGAACGAACCCGTAAAACGCTTAAGGAAAAATTCCAAATGTCATTTTCGATGTACTTTTTTGTGCCCTTTCTGGCGCAATCATTAATTTTCTGATTCGGGGCTACCGAAGAAATTTATCATCGAAAAAGGGTTCAAAATGTCAGTTTCGTGTGACGTGGTTCTTCCTCTCTTCGGCCTTTGTGAATGTGTAGCACCACCGAGAGGCTCGCTCGGGTTTCGGACCGGCAAACTTATCAAATTTTATGGTATTAAGCACCAAATCCCATTCCTATAAGAAACCAAAAACCATTCTTCGTATCATAGCGAGCACGTACATATTGTGGCGCAATTTTACCTAAAAGTTTACTCCCTCAGTTTTCCTTAATAAAAAAGAATTTGCCTCATCTTAGACTTTTCCCCATCAACTTATTCTTAAAGTAAATCGTCAGGCGCAACTTTTCCATGCCTCAGAATTTCGAAAAAAATTGATTTTCACACTTTGCGGAATACTTTTCGGAAATTATTTAGTTTTGCTAAATTTTTTGGTCAGTTCCGTGTGGTACTAGTACGGCCCTTAAACGCGAGATTAGGGAAGCCCTAGTCAGTTTTTGTCACAGTATCTGGTGGCCAAATGAAAATTCCAAAACCTCAAGACTGTAACTTGAATCGTTTGGCCGTGAGATCAATTTTAGTGGCGAAATATCAGGTCCGTGTGACGCTACCGCATTATCTGTATTATCCTTATGGTACCGATGAGTGGGAAAATTTTATTCGTGCGCGAGTTAATTCTTACTTTATATATTGTTTCAAGAAGTCAAAAAATACATCTTAGAACCTTTGGAAGGGAGATTTAGGGCTGGCACATTATCGACCCCCAAATATCGAAGTTTCCGCGGAACTACTCATATATTATAGATAGGTACCTATAATAATGCGCAGGGCTAATATTAGAATGGAGCTGCGCATTTGTAAATCGGACGCTATAAGAAGGAAACCATCCCCAATAACGGGGTCCTTGTTCCACAACCCCTGGCTGGTCCTTTGTGAATCAATTCTATACCCTTGTAGAATCAATTCATATCTTGATCCTTAGATACTCTTATAATTCTATATAAAATAAAATAAAACTAACAGCGTTGCAATAGCTTTCTTGCTAAGGTACATTCGCAGGTACCTGAACGCGAAGCTATTATGAAAGTCCTTTGAATTCAGAGAGTACAAAAAAAATCTCACCACTATATACTCGAATGGAAAAGCAATGTGAATTCCTTTCGCTTCAAAACCGGTTTTGGCTTCATGACCGTGAAAGCGTACTTGTAATGTCAGGATCAAGAAGACATGAATAATCATAAGATCACAGTTGAACTTATTCAAATTCTAACTTTGTACTTCGAATGAAGGGAGTCTATTGAAAAATTTTGTGAGGCAGAGTAATTGTCATGTTTCCAGAGATTCATATGGTTTTTGTGAAATCTTGGCCTTGAATAAATTATAAATTGTTATGTAACATCACTCGACTGTACTGAAGCTACTTCTCTGAAAATTTTAAAGGAGCTGGGCTTTTATAACAACTGCTCTCCCCTTTTATTACAATGAGTGGAAAAGCTGAAAAAGTGAAGGGCGTCACATTTGCATGATTCCGAGAAGAGCCATCTCAAATATATCTGTCTGTTAATGCGTGGTCTTGACGATATGCCTGTCTATTTGAAAATGAAATGACTGAGCGAATACAGGGGTTAAATTATTCATATGTTCACATCATTGGAAACTCTTTGAGTCCGCGTTCGGACATGGCACTTTTATGTCAAGAGCTAGTTTTCAGCATACCATTAACAGAAGTAGCCATTTCCCGCCCTCGTAACCGCATGGAAATACCAAAACCGGTCTAGCTGGTCATATTGATATCAGAGCATGCAGAATGGATTTAGGATTGTATCTTTATAAGAACCATACATGCTTCCCAGGACAATCTGCTATTCATGTCGCATTTACAATTTCCTTTCTCAATGAACGTATTCATCCACGTGGCTGAAAATAATCAAAAAAATTCATAGAATTCATGATGCATGAGAAAATATTGAGAGTCTCAAATATCGAAGTCCTAAGCCATGCAATTGACAATTTCAGCATTGCTCACATAGGCTCGATATGGAAAATTATGTGAATGAGATTAATAGTTCCAACAAAACATCAACCTGATTACTGGAAACTCCAAACCAGAATGATATTTTGATGTTA
This sequence comes from Eretmocerus hayati, assembly GCA_029851415.1. Classification (NCBI taxonomy): domain Eukaryota; kingdom Metazoa; phylum Arthropoda; class Insecta; order Hymenoptera; family Aphelinidae; genus Eretmocerus; species Eretmocerus hayati. Next base: position 39,112,783 of record CM056743.1, on the reverse strand, counting down.
GGAACATTTACTTGGATACTAGTGAGAAAATAATGACGAACATCAGAATTAGAACAAGGAAGATTTTCTAATGTCTGATTTTAATTTTTCAAAAATTACCCATTTTTGGGGACTAGCTTCTCTGCCAAAATAATCCCAGATTCTCAGAAAATGTATTGAATTTTTTTCAGATTTTGCTAATGATTCCTTCAAAAATTCTGACGAAATATTGAAATGATAGGATCTTTGCACTGGCAATCACCCTCCTAGACCAATTTCGCCTTATACATTATCATTACTGAGAGTACTACAACTCTCGGAATTTTTTCAAACTCTTACGTTGAGGCAGCAATTTGAGACTAGAGATTGAATGATTATAAATATCGAATCTCTGGTCCTCCCTCTTGTTACAATTAGCAGTTAGTGTTTTCCTAATAAATTATTACGTAATCGTTCATTCGAAAATTTTTCTGCATACATATAGATTTCCTGATGGAAGTTTGCATGGTTTTTCAGTCTTACTGATTAAAATGGATGAAAGACCAAGCATACACGAAGGAAAAAGTCGTGAATATCGCTGACGTTCATTATAAAGCAGGTTTTTCGTGAACATATAACAGTTATGAAGTCTCATAACTAACAAGACTACTGTACAAAGATAAACCTGTTTTGGTCATTATTCATATTCCAAGCTGAATCTTCATGATCGATTACTATGGGGAATCTTTTTCCAGTAAATACGTTTCAGTGACGATTAAACTATGACAAATTATTAAACTAATCGGTGGGACTCTCGTGGTAAAAGTTCAAAAAAAAAGCGAATTTCGCAGCGTTGCTAGTGGATTAGTCTATAATTCTCACAGGGGGGAGGATCAGAAGTACGGTCACCAAACATTCCTCACAAATTTTTCCAAATTGTGTGGTTACTGAAATATCTTGAGCGAAGAATCTAAAATAACGATCCGTGAATGAGCCTTCGTGTTTGAAGATGAAGTAAAAAATGTAGTATTTTTGGCGGTAACTCCGGACAGGATGGCCTTTAGATAGAGTGGCTGCAGACTCTTGATATCATAGAATGTACCAAACTGTAGAAAACTTTTGAGCCCGAGCTCGAGCCGCTAGGCCTACCTTTCTTAAATACCACTTTAACAATGTCAGGAGGGTGACTATTGGTGCAACTATTCTAATTTTTGACCTTTTTATTTGGACTTCGAGGACGTTCGAGTAACATTGACCAAAAATGACATCCTCCACCTATTACATTTTGGTGGTTCACGCGGGATGGTCATGATATATAGTCAATCTGAAAATTTATTGAAAATAAGCTTCGAGTCAGCTACCAGCGTCAAGTACGAGTCAGAAAATGTTGCGTAGAACATCAGGGTTCAGCATGTATTTTAGTCCGAGCTTAAATCTCCCAAGTTCATAAAAGATCGATCCGAATCTAATGATACGAATTATTGAATCCTACTATTAGGAACTTGATCCAAAAATAGAATTTTTGTGCGCATAATGTGAGAATATCAACATTGTAGAGGTTTTTCATCTCAAATTTAATCTTTCCTCGTTATTCTCATTCATGATCAATTCCTTTCATTTTTTGTTTTGTTGTGTCGGTTACTCATATAGAATTCATAATTAGACAAAATTCCTGTCTGTCTTACAATATCGAAAAAATCCACATGGTTCCACGAGTAACATTTTTTCATTGAAAAAAAGTCATATCGTCAAAGGTACCAGGTCAATTTTGTATCCCTTGTGGGAAAGGAACAATTGCCGTGGTCTATTAACGTCAGTTCTATCATGTGACTCCATACCGGTCCCTACATACCATGATCACTTACGATTGCAATCTATTATCACAAATCTATTCAACTCCCGTCCAATTGTTAATCGTCCAGGGAGATGAACAAATTAATCACAAGTTTCAGGAGTCTGCAACTTTATCAACTCTTGCTGATTGTTCGGTCAAACTTTCATTTAAATTAAGATATCCCTGCTGAAAATAATCCCGTGGGATCCCACGGGATCCCATGTGACTTCTGGGGACCTGACCCTGGAAAAATTTCCAATCTCGTTTTTTATGAAATTTGGCATTGGAGAAGTGTAGCATACAAATTTTGACCATAATCGATCATTTTTGGAAGAGAAATGGTAAAAATTTTGTATGCTACAAGTCTTGGATGCCAAATTTCTCAAGAGCTAAAATTAAAAATTTTCCGAGGATCAGGTCCCACGAAGTCCCATGGGATCCCGTTATTTTGAGCAGGGATGTCACGTAGGCTGCAAGATGGCAAGTGAATTTTGCGTTAGGGAAACATCATGCAGCAATATTTCCTAAACGTCAATGTATTGAACTCCCTATCGAAAGTCCATGGATCATGGGAGGAATATATAGGCTAGGTGCTCTTAGAACAAGGTTACGCGTCGAATTAGGCGTAATAACTCAATCGAGGACCAAATTTATCTCATTCTAGCTTGAAAGTTGTATTAATGCGAATGTACATTCCGCCCAAATAAGATTCAGGGAGAACAAATATCGGGGACAACTTTATAGTTCCTTTTGTGTCGATAGCACAAATAATTTTCTCACACAAAAGCGCTCTGGGCGATTACATCGTTCCCTGAATCTGGTCGTTTCGTATCCAGGAGTATGAATTCTAAGACCAGTCTGTGATTTGGAAATTCTCAATTCACCAACGCTACTTCGCATACATGTATATAACATTGTGAAGACATTGCAACTATGAAATTCACCTCCTGGAGATGGTGCATGCCTTTTAACGAGTTGTTTGGCTGAGAGGCCTCGTGAGAGGCTCTCTACATCCTCTGCGTCATTTTTTCGCCATCAGAAAAGTTTGAATTCTATTGATACTTAACTTAACCTTTTTCTTGCTTTTAAACTTTCAAGCATTGATTTTATAATCACTGTCTCATTCCGCAGCAGGATATCGACCAGTACAGCATCAATAACCAATTGGCATCTTTAGCTGTCAGTCACCATCACGGAACTAGTTTGAAGTCAACAAAATGAACCATCAGCTAAGAGCATAAGGTGCAAGCTGCCTAGATTCGATTCTCGATTAGTTTGAGTCGATAGTACCCGATCACAGTACAATCAACAAAGCTAGTACCAGAATCACCATGACAGTATCGTATCAAAATAGAGTTGCAGCCTCGAGTAGTGGAGGTTTCACCCGTCTGCTGTTCTTGTGGCGTGGATCACTTTACAAGCTTGTATGGCGCGAGCTTATTGTGTACCTCGTCGTGTTCGGATTGATATCTTTCTGTTACAGACATTTATTTGATTATGAACAGAGGAAATCATTTGAGCCACTTGTTGACTACTGTCGTGTATTCATCGATGCTATACCACTCAGTTTTCTGCTAGGATTCTACGTCGCTTGCGTAGCCAACAGGTGGTGGCAACAGTACACCGCCATACCGTCTCCCGACAAGTGAGTATTGAAAAACAAAATTCAAACTTTTTTTTCTTATCCTGTTACGGTCACTTGGGGTGTGAAGCAATTTGAGCAAACTTTGAATCGTGGAATAAAATGTATTCGTTTGAGATGCTTGGGTCTGTGACAGCTGCGGTAGACCTGAATGCTATTAACCAATAAAACGTACCGTCAACCGGTATTACTTACAACAGACGGGGTAACTTTGAACCCTCGAGGTGCAAGTTTTGAATTCTCGAAATTAGCAAAGTAGGGATGTGGAAGGGTTCTAGTACTTATTTGCTTGATAGTTGTATGCGTGAACAACATTTTGCACTGGCGTGACAGTCCCTATCAGCTGTAAGTAAGTTTACTACAAATTTTCTAGATAGCATGATTTTGGAGCGAAAAAAAGTTGTTCTAAACAATTGGTCTCGTTTGAGCACTTGTATGGGGCGAATCAAAATCCATGGCGCTAAATTCTATTGATCTTCACAGATATCTTGAAGAATTCAACGTTACAATGGTGTATTTTCACCTTGACTCAATTTTGTAGGGTAAAAACTGAAGAGTGCATGTTTTTTTCTCCAAAACGGGGTAACTTTGAACACTTAAATGAGAAAATACATGCTTTACAACGAATTGGGTAACTTTGAATACTTCAAAAAACTTTAATCACCCAAGAACCGGGCTAACTCTAACTTATATACGATTAAATTCTTGTATTTCAATGATTCTCGATTTTGAGATTTGTGGTTGAAATCATTTGATTTTCGAAATTCTCTACTTGATTCTGTCTATTATTATACATCAAGGACCGAACATTTTATAATTTAGATTAGATCTTTGTATAAGTAAATTTTTCAATTCAAATGCAGATTGTAATCACAATTTAGATGATTTTTTAAAACTACTCATTCATTGGTTGAGCCTTCGTTCCAACTTTAGAAAACTCAAGATGAGTTTGTAATACTTCTCTGAATGCAAACGTATTACATAGAGACATGCAGAGAGCATTACCATATCCATTATCAAGGGTCTTGCGTTTAATTAATCTAGTGGTCAAAGTCACCCCAAGCAGGGAGTCTAACTTTGAACACTCTTCAAATGCTCATAACTTCTGTCAACAACATCCAATTGGACTTGCCTGCAGCGCAATTAAAAGCTAAGACAACGAGCTTTAATATTGAACCTGGGTACAATGCCCTTATTATGTGAGAAGTACGAGTTAGAGGGAAATGACGAGCTAAATTTTCAAAAAATGTTCAAAGTATCCCCGGTTGACGATATCAAAATTTGTTCGTGACGGTCTCGTGTGGCCATGTGGCGCCGGCGCTTCAGATAGCTTAATTCATAGGTCCAAACCGCAAGTCATCGAATTTCAACATTTTGATACATCAGTTGATTCTTGAAAGGTGAGAAAATGAATTTGTATTAACCGGCTGGCTCCGCGGCGTGGCACTTGGGTCGGTCATTGGATGTTGATCTTCGAAAGGCAAAAGCTTGCTATATGGAACGTGGTGACCGCAACATATTTTTATTCAGTGTCATCAAATTCCGACGTAGTCTGGCCGCCAGTTGAGGTTCTGTAGAATTAAGGGAGTCACCGGATAAAACACTTGATGTTTTTTTTTTTTTTTTTTTTTTTTTATTTATTTAACGACGCTGTTGAGCACTCAGGGTGCTATTTAGCGTCCATACTTGGTGGGTCTTACGCGTATTTTGAGCCGCTGGATCCCGATTTTCGATTGTACAAAGTCGAAGAAATGGGCCAGAAATTAAGATTAGAAAAAACGTATAAACAAGTAAATAAATTATGTTTTGGCTATGGGAAAAGTCCTCCAAGTTTTCCGGCTGTTTACAGTCGACACTTTGTACACTTTTGTAGGAACTTGTCCTACCCATATTTTTCATGGAAATATATAGTTTTCTCGGGAAAATTCCCAAAGTTTGACAAGGCCGATCTTAACAATAATCAAAGGTTGCTTGGCTGTGAATTAAAACTTTCCGACGAACCATATCTCAAATTGCTGGTTCGAGCCTTCTCAACATATGGGGGAACAAATCCATAGTAAAATGCTTGCCTGGCCTGTCACGTGAGCTAAAACGAACCTGCTTTATTAGTACTTTTTTCCTCCACCTGCTCGATCTTACTCTGATATCCGAAAAACCGACTTTGTTCACGGGTTTGACTCCGTATCGCTCAAGCTATTGCCCGCTCTCCATGTGTCGGAGTATCTCACACCGGAAAATCACTAGAAAATGTATTACTTCTGAAACAAGTTTTCCGAAACTGTCCAACAATTTTCCGACTATCTTTCAGTGTAAAATACTCCGACACATGGGGAAAAAGCTAATGCAAAGAAATTCGAACGTAAAGAAGTCAAAATCATGAACAGAGTCTCTTTTGGATATGAGTGTATATATGAACAGATGTCGGAAAAAAGTACCGACAACACGTCAAGTTTGTTTCAGCTTGCGTGACATGCGAGGCAAGCAGTTTTCGGACAGATTCACCCGTGGTGCGTTAGAAAATTTCAATGCAACCTAGTAACGAAAATTTGATAATTCCTATGCGTTTCCATGAAAAACGTATGGATACCTTTTCTACTCCAAACGACTTGGAAAACATGTAGAAATTTTTTGCAAAAGAATCATCCTTCTATTCACTCATGAGAAATTGTTAATAACAATCTCCTGGACCATTTCTTCGACTTTGCACCATCGAAAATCGGATTCAAGGGGTCAAATAACGTAATAATCACCAAATTGTATCCGGTGACCCCCAAAATTCCAAAAATACTGAAAAATTTTCGACTTGTAATTCAGGAACAAATATGTTTCCTCCCAAAACCACTCGAGGAACACGTTTTTCCTGAATTGACATCATCTCATAAGTATGTACAATGGCGTTGGAATTTTCAATAGAGATTGAAAGCAAAATTTCATGGATTCATCAGTGATTTTTGCAAAGTTTTTGCACACTCTGTCGATTTTTTTGAAAACTGAAACAGGACTTAAGTGAAATTCTCCTCATAAGACAATAAAAATCGACTGAAATGAAATAAAAAAAAATGACAAAAGTTGATGACGAGGTGGAAGTACTAACAATATTCGGATCAATACCTTTGGTAGATTTCGAAAAACTGATAATTTTCTTTGTGCGGAGTGTCACGCCCCATGTATCTCTCAGGTTTTCATTTGGAAGTGTGTGTCAATGATAACATAGATGGCTGTATAAAAATATAAAGTTTGGGCATTCCGCACTATGCGAGAATCAAAATCGTGTGCCACCAAATCCTAGTTGATCCACAGATTAGACTAAGGTATCAGAGGTGTCCTCATACTTTGACGTATTTACTCAGTGAAATAAAAATGACCCAGAAAAATCCAAGACTCGTAGTAACTCCTAAAATGATGATCTTCTTTGGTGAACGATGATGTTCGTGATGGATCAATCATCCATTTAAAATCCGTAAAGCTAAATGTCATTAAAATTTAGCCGATTTCTTCCAGGATAATGCATTCACTTGCATTGTATGTTGATGGTGATGACGAATATGGACGTACAATTCGACGAACTCTTGTGAGATACATGAATCTATCTCTTATCTTAGTACTGAGATCAATCAGTTCCGCTGTCCAATGCCGATTCCCGACATATGACCATATCGTGAGAAATGGTAAGATCACTAAAAACTTTACGTTCCAACGACTGTTATTGAAAAATTGTAAAATTCGAAATTTCTCCAGGGTTCATTACGCCAAAGGAACTGGAAATCTTCCAATCTGTGCCGGCTGATGAATTCAATACTTACTGGATTCCTTGCACATGGTTCATTAATCTATTGAAAGAGGCAAGATCGAAGAAGAGGCTGACCGATTCCCAAGGCTTGAAAATAATAATGGAGGTGAGGATTATTGTGCAATATCTAACTGATTATCATTCGTCCATGAAACTTGGATTCTTTGACTACTTATCATACCAATTCATCTCCAGGAATTCAATGAATTTAGATCAAAGTGCGGAATGCTCAAGAGTTACGATACGATATCGATTCCACTGGTATACACACAGGTGGTTACACTAGCGACTTATTGTTACTTTGGCGTGTCACTTATCGGTCGTCAAGCCGTTAATAACTCAAGCAAACCCTTTCACTCGGAGGTTGACAAGTATTTTCCAATTTTTACGGTTATGCAGTTTTTATTCTACATGGGCTTACTCAAGGTGCGAAACTGAAAACCATTTTTAATATGGTATTTTCACGAATTATTGAAGTAAGAGACAATGTTTTACTAATTTTATGTTGACAGGTTGCTGAACAACTGATAAATCCGTTTGGGGAGGATGACGAAGATTTCGAGCTGAATGGGCTGATTGACCGCCACACCAAGGTAATTGACACAGCACAATTATACTCGAGTGACTTGTTCACATAAATGTGTATACCACATCCAAGTACAGTTGTTTCTCATTTTGTCTACTGTGAACGGAGGTGTCTTTGGTCACTCTGGAGCATCTGATACAATTCTCATTGCGATTTTCCGCCCAAACTTATATTTATCCTAGGTCATTCGACGCGTCTTGACGTCTTCTTCAAAATGAAGTGCTCAAAATTAAATTCCACTTATTTGCATTCTCAAGAGTTGTAAAAAACAAAGAGGCCAAAGTCACCCCGGGATCCGAGTTGACTTTGGCCACCTTCGTGATCGATCCTCGTGTGCTGTTCAACACAGAAATGGTCGTTCTCTCCATGGATCACATTCTGTTCACGAATAAGTCCAGAGTTCTCGTGATAGTATATCAAGTTCACAAGGTCGCAAAGAAATTTTACGCACAAGTTTCGGAAAAGAGTGCGTAAAAGTGAATTTTGCGTACAGTTGCAACTTCTGCGAAATTGGCAAAGTCATTTGCGCTGTGCGCAATAGTATATTACGCAACTAGGGAGTAAAGTGGGCCTTTTACTCCCGGGTGTGGATTATCGCTCGAGGCGAAGCCGAGAGCGATAAATACCCGGGAGTTTGAGGCCCACATTACTCCCGAGTTGCGTATGCTATTTTTTATCCTACGGGACTAAAGTACGCCCCCCCCCTACCCCGCGCGCATCCGGGCATGCATTCTTTGGCGCAGTGGGCCACAACGACTGTGTCAATGTTAACATTGCCGTCTTGGAAATACCGAAGCCAACTGTTGCGGGTGGCGGGGACGGGGTCCGGGGCGGAGCCCCGGCGGGGGTGCAGGGGGCGGAGCCCCCGCCGGGGGGTTCGGGGGGCGGAGCCCCCCGACTGAAAAAAGATTTCGAAATGTTCTAAAAATTCCTCATTTTGTGATATCATATCAACTCTTCTGAATTTCCAACCAGAATCGATCTCTTGATATTCTTCCATTCAACGTTACACAGCTCAATATTCGAATAGTATTTGAAAAATGTTTTTGAAAATTAATATTCACTGATACTTTTTTGAGATCCTTTCAATAATATGATCTCTCCAGAATACGTTTGTATAACGCTCGAATCATTATTTATCCAAAAACAACAAAATACGACCTAATGAGAGGTTGTATGCCTATGCGTGAGTTATGTAGACGATTAGTGCCGCCTCAAGTGTGATCCTCCGTGGAGGGGTCGACAGACCGCTAGCCTTAGGATCACACCAATCTCTTGGGCGTGGGTTCGAATCCCGCTCGGGGCAAAATTTACTTCCGATTTTTTTCAACGACAAGTCCGTTCAGGGAGTAAAGTTTGATACCCGGGTGGAAATGAATCACATTACGCCCAAAAATGAAGGGCCAAAGTGCGTACTTTAGTCCCGCTAGGATAAAAAAGTATTTTTTATCCTAGCGGGACTAAAGTACGCACTTTTGCCCCTCATTTTTGGGCGTGATGTGGTTCATTTCCACCCGGGGTATTAAAACTTTACTCTCTCAACGGACTTGTTGTTGAAAAAAATCGGAAGTAAATTTTGCCCCGAGCGGGATTCGAACCCACGCCCAAGAGATTGGTGTGATCCTAAGGCTAGCGGTCTGTCGACCCCTCCACGGAGGATCACACTTGAGGTGGCACTAATCGTCTACATAACTCACGCATAGACATACAACCTTCCATTAAGTCGTATCTTGTTGTTTTTGGATAAATAATGATTCGAGCGTTATACAAACGTATTCTGGAGAGATCATATTATTGAAAGGATCTCAAAAAAGTATCAGTGAATATTAATTTTCAAAAACATTTTTCAAATAATATTCGAATATTAAGCTGTGTAACGTTGAATGGGAGAATATCAAGAGATCGATTCTGGTTGGAAATTCAGAAAAAAAGATATGATATTACAAAAGGAAGCTTTTTTCGACCATTTCGAAATTTTTTTTTAGTCGGGGGGCTCCGCCCCCCGAACCCCCCGGCGGGGGCTCCGCCCCCGCACCCCCGCCGGGGCTCCGCCCCGGACCCCGTTCCCGCCACCCGCGGCAATTAGCTTCGGTATTTCCAAGGCGGCATAACTGACAATGACACGGTCGTTGTGGCCCACCGCGCCAAAGAATGCATGCTCGGATGCTCGCGTGTATGGGGGGGGGGGCGTACTTTAGTCCCGTAGGATAAAAAATAGCATACGCAACTCGGGAGTAATGTGGGCCTCAAACTCCCGGGTGTTTATCGCTCTCGGCTTCGCCTCGAGCGATAATCCACACCCGGGAGTAAAAGGCCCACTTTACTCCCTAGTTGCGTAATATACTATTACACGCGAATTTTGGGAAACGAGAGCAGAAAATCACGCACGAGTTGCTTATGATACTTTTTGATATTTCTGTGCGGAAAGTTGGGACCACTCCAGTGTTATATGAGGAAATCTACAGAATTCAATGAGATGGGGACTTTCATGCCGTAGAAAAATTCTCTCTGGAGGTAGTTTCTATATCTACAGTTCATGGTACTCTATCGGCTTTTCATGGCGCGTGTGTAGTGCTCTTCATGAAATTAGGAATATCGTATCATTCCGTTGTCTCTCAATGTTACTGACTCGAACTCTCAAAACTCCTCAGCTTGTGAATAAAATAACATTGTCGATTCCCAGGTGATTTCATCACAAGGTGGTCGTTGATTAAGACATTTTCCCAAATCCCATGGCGATATTTTTAGGATTTGAAATTGACTTATACAGAGCATTCTGTTCATCAGGTTCTGAATGATGACCAACCTCTACTCCATTATATTTAGGAATTTGACCTGAGTTCGTCATCTCATGATCAAGATTAGAGAAGCAGTTCAATCAATGATGAACCATATTGTACACTGATCGACTGTGTCAGTACCCTAAGTATGTGTAGTCGGAACTCTTTGTTAGAAAAGAAAAAAGTCAACCACTGAGATTTTTCAGTTGTCCGCAATGGATTTGAATTCAAATCGACACATCATATGTTGGAGTTCAACCTTTTTCAGACAACTCGCTAAAAGTTGTACTCATCTGCCCCAACCAAATTCTTTGTACGCAATGTTTTGAAAGCATAAATCCTCCCTTCTCATAAGCCCTATATATGGGTTGAAAAAGTACTATATAGTCTACCAATTTAAAAATTAAAATTAGAGAACAATTATTTGGTGGATTTTTAGTTACAGATCTCATTTTCACGCACGAGTTTTGATAGTTTGAGCACATCGTGAAGGTACTTTGCGTGTACAGTTTTGTCTTTACGCACCCAACCCGATCAGAAAAGTTATTCAAGCTGCAACCCAGCCTTGATCAATGGGCTCGATCCCTTGAATCAAGATTTGTGATGGCGCCTTGATCAAACGTGGATCAAGCCTTGATCAAGATCACGGCATATGCTCAAATTTGTCGAGGACCTCGATGTGTGTGTTTCGTCGCTTGTTCAAAGACAAACGTTTTGATAACCTAATCTCGTAGCAAATTTCACGATCTTGATCAAGGCTTGATACACGCTTGATCAAGGCGCCATCGCAATCTTAATCAAGGAGTGCTCAAAGCAGTTGATCAAAGCTTGATCTTTGATTCAAGGGGCTTGAGACTAACTTTCCGATCGGGAGAAGAGTGTGTCCACAAATAAAGCGCATGAACCGGCGCAAAGCTCATGCGCCGTTCACCAAATTTGAGCCGGCTTTTATTTACATCAATTAGCAACGACATTGTCTATCGTTTTTGGTAGCTAAGCTCGATTTCTGTTTTGGATCAGCTGGCACCTTGAGAACGCACAATCCGACTAAAATTTGGTGAGCGGCGCATGAGCAGTGCGCCAGCGTACACCGGCTCACGGCTCATGCGCTTCATTTGTGGACGCACCCCAAAAATGAGGGCTCCTCAACTTCGAGCACCACACCTGCATCAAAATGGACTTTTACACCCAAGTTTACGCACAGAATATCGAAAGAGTCTTATGAAATCATGCCGACGAACTTCAGACTTGTTGCTCTGGTTTGGACAACGATACTGAGACGACCCCTCCAATCGGCCAAAGTCACCCGGGGCGAGTGACTCAAGTCAAATGGACGTTGGAAGTGGCAGCTGGGGTGGCCAAAGTCACCCCGGGGAAGCGAAGAAGCGACAAGTTTTTATTAGTTCAAACGGCTGTTCTAAATAACTTTCGCACCTAAATTCAATCGGCAATAGCGCAAAACGTAGAGGACGTCATTATCTACCGAGGAAAAACCATTGAAAGGAGACAGAGGTCGATCTAATGGATTGTTTAAGTGGATTTTTGCAACATGAATATCTTACTTGAGAATTTTCACTTCATTTCAACGAGAAAAGGGTCAACGAAACCCATTTCACCTCAAATAAGCTCCCATATTCTGGAAGAAGAGTTTCTCCATGTGATATAGCGTCACAGCTACGACTTGTGCAATCTTATCCCGCAAAAGTGGCCAAAGTCATCCCGGTTTACGGTTATACTCAACTTGATAATCAATCTGAATGCATTTTGTCTAAGAACGGTTCTAATAATAACTGGATCAGTTCAAACAAGATTCGCGTATCCACATTCAAAGGAGTAGATTTGATTTCCATTCCTAAATTACCAACAACCTGTACCAATTTCTAAACCAATTCTTGAACTGTCCACCACCACTCGTGTCTTACTCCGCTATCATTTCGACAAGGCCTCCTTAATTTACTTCAAATGGATGAGCCATCAGATTTTCGAAAACGAGGTATTTTTTTATACATACTTATATTTTAGCGTAGTCCAATATTGCATAAAATTTTTCGCGACGATGTAAAACTTGACACGTTTCCAGCAGCAAGGCTCACCGTTGCGAAAAAGTAGTGAAGTCTAGTTTTCATCTCAATTTTTTGAGATTGAAATTCGAATTTCCACTAGCCTGAGTAAATACTTCAGCTTCGCGAGTACCTGTTTGGGAAAAGATCATCTGGTCTCTCATCAGTGTGGAAGCAAACCACTCATGATGACGATGAAAGCAATGATTCTACCTGAAATATCTAGCTAAATTAGTATCAAATAATACACTATGGAATCAACATCAAATAGTAATGAATATCATGAAGATTATTATTAAGATGTCTATCACCAAGGCTCTCGGTTGATTTCTAGGTCTCGTACTTGGGCGTCGATACATTGATGAACCGCTGCCCTCCACTGGTCAAAGATATGTATTATGACACAGAGAATATAGTTTTTTCATATGCTGAAGCAGATAATCCTCATGAGTACAAGATTTGTCGAGGAAGCACCACAAACATCGAGTGAGTTTATGATTCGATACTTCATTAATCGGCATAAATCGGTTGAACTTCGAAGTATCACTTGTCAAACACATTGAAACATGAAAAGCTTATATTTATTACTGATAATATCATCTTGTTAGAATTTTGATTAGAGTGTTGAGTAGTTCCGAGGATGGAGGCCAAAACTATACATATACCATACAAAAGTGTTTTGTGTCAAAAGATTTTCTGCCCGTAGAAAGAAATTGAGCCGCCTTGAGAGGAAAAGTTTTGTGTGCATATTCGGTCACCCAAAGAGAGCGCTCCACATTATTTTGGCCTTCCTTTCACCCTCTCATGGTTTTCGCTTGATTTCAGTATTCCGAATGAAACTCGTATAAGAAAAGTATGAATACCTTAAGATAATCCTCATTGAGTTACTCCCATTGAGGATCTAACAATAGCGATCTCTTTCGGAAAAGGAAAAATTATACCAGAAATTATTTAATATTTTTCCCAACAGTGTACCTGAAACACAAACAAGATTTCTGCCCAATCTTATCGCAGACGAGAAAGGTCAAACTACTAATGGTATGCTTCTGCCCATTACAAATACAAATGAAGCTTCTTCCGATGACAGCTCTTCTCCTAGTACCAAACGGTAAGAATCTCATTCAAATTACGATATAAACCTATTGTTAGTCGAATGTAACACACTCCTCAACACCTTCATTGGGATGGGCCATACCAGTGGGTCCCATGCGTCCAACTCTGTGTGTGGCAATGACCAATTAAAATCTCCTGAATGGGCCCCACCGATGGGGCCCATGGCACACAGGATCCGAACGCACTTTCTACCATCACAGTGAATGTGTTAATAAACTCAGATACCCAGTTCACTGTTCTTTCATCGTCTTTGCGGAAAAGAGACATTTTTGCACGGATTTCTAATTTTCTTTTGACGACGATGAAAAAGTAATGTTCGACACTCGGGTGGGGTGGCTAATGCTTTCGAGCGATGATTCTAACCCTCGCCAAGGCTCGAGGGCCGGAGAAATATCACTCGAGTCGCGGAAATAAACATTCCTGCCGTCATTCAAAAATGTACTATTTCCTCCTCATGGCACGGACACATCGATCTCGTAGTCCGAGTCCTGCTGAAAATAATTCCGTGGGACCTGGCCTTGGGAAAATTTTCAATTTTGAAATTTGCGAGATTTGGCATCGGAGACGTGCAGCATACAAATTTCAGCCATTATACCTCCGAAAAGAGTCGAATTTTATCGAAATTTGTATACTGCATGTCTCCGATGCCAAATTTTGCGAATATCAAGATTAAAAATTTCCCAGGGCCAGGTCCCAAGGAATTATTTTCAGCAGGGAGCTTCAAGAAAATTTGACGTTCTGCTCGACCGCGGTGGAATAATTATATTATTGCGTGATATCAACACGTGTAAGGTACATAGATCGATCTGGTGCAGTTTTTTATGGGTAGTAGTACTAGGAGACAGTAAATGATTCCACTGGTGAACAAAATTTTGTCAACGTAACGAGCCTTATAAAACCATCAGCATCCTCTTCAGCGAACCAAAATACGCAGAAAACCATATATTTATGAAGGTGTTTTGTTCCATCAAAAGAGGTCTCCGCCAAAATCATGAATTTGAAATTGTTGCAACAAACGCGAAAAACGCCGTTTTTTAAGAGATCAGTGTTTTTACGGTTTGAAAGAAGATCTGAAGCTTGGAGGCCAAACGGACTGTGGTTTTAGTGATGCTACGTCAAAAAATATATGAAAAGAAATCACGGCATGGTAAATGTATGTACTATTTCGACCCTGAGATATTTTTGAAAAGTATGATTAGGAATGGACACTATAATATGAATCTGCCACACTCACAACCAGTACTCTTTCTCCGTTTGAGTTGTGATAACGACTTCCACGACCCCGATGAAAATAATTCCGTGGGATCCCATGGGACTCCGTGTGACCTGGCCCTGGGAATACTTCTAATCTTGACACTTGAGAAATTTGGCATCCAAGACGCGTAGCATACAAATTTTGACCACTTCTCTTCCAAAAATTGTTGAATTTGGTCGATTATAGACAAAATTCGTATGCTACACGTCTCCAACGCCAAATTTCGTAAAAAACAAGATTGGAAATCTTCCCAGGGCCAGGTCCCACGAAGTCCCATGGGATCCCACGGAGTTATTTTCAGCAGGAGACTAGTCAAGCCATTGCGATTTGAGACTCTTCAATAAATTTGAATAATTTGGAAATTTTTTGGTACAATTTACAGATACTCTCACCCTGGATACATGTCTCTGGCGTGAATAACAGGTCAGTTTTGTCAGAACAACGGTGCAGCTTCCATCGGTGGAGATATTCAACCACAGAAATGAGAAAAAACGAAGAGCCCAAGTTTACATTTCTATCACTGTGACGACGACTCATAATCATTCACATGAATTTTGAGTTTAACTGACGATATCTCGCCAATATATTAGGGCCAGAGAAGTGATCATTAAGTCAATCTATAAGTGGATTACTATCATGCCCAAGGTCATGATGCAAGTCCATGCATTTTTCGTGTCTAGAAACTATAGTTAGTTTTTCATAAAAATAGTCGGTTCCCAATCCCAGAGAGATTTTGAATCTCTTTCAAATTTTGTACTCGAAGAATCAGTCCAATCGAGGTGGTCATCCAAAACCTAATATTCAAGGATCTTAAGGACATACGTGATATTGAATGCTTCGATGTGACTAACGATACACTGAGGACTCAAAATCTATCTATTCAGCCCCTAGAATTTATTCCTTTAATAGGTTTCATGGAGTTTTAGGTATTAGCACTCTCGACTCACGTGACATATAAGCTTTTCGTCAATGCGATCTTGAACCGAGATTTACAACAGCCGATCTTGTGATCTTATTCAGCTTGTAAAAGTTACATCATTATCAAACTTCTGTGCGTTATTGGGAGGTGAAATTATCAAATCGACTTTAAGTGCAGACGGATTTGGGGGAGATATTTTGTCATCTCCTGATTAGAATGTATTTTGAAATCAACTAATGATGTGCATAAGCTGAATATCGTCTCAACTATTTTTTGGCATTCTCTATTTTAAATTAAGGGCCCGACGGGGGAAGCTGGAAAATTACCATCTTCCATGATTATGCTTACTCGCTTTTGTTTAAGTACAATAAGAAGTCTCACAAGTGAGAACTTACAACGCTATATTTATCATGTTTATCAAACAGGAACTTAGGAAAAATTCATACCAACATTCCGTTTTCCGAAGGTGAAGACCTCTTTAAAAATAGCCCAATCACCTCAATACATATATACTATCCGGCTGTGAAAACTCAGCTCTCTATTAAAATTCGCTGCGATGGGCCCTACCGGTAGGGCCTACGCGTCCAATTCTGTGTGCGGCGGTCATCAAAATCCCATTCAATGGGCCCCATCTCTGGGGCCCATCGCACACAGGGAACGAATTGCGATTTTCAGCGTCGCAGCAAACGTGTTAAGATGATTTCTATAAAAAAATATATAGTAGGGTGTGCACACATGGTGATGACCGTCGCGATCGTGAATCGGTAAAAAAAATTACGACTTGTGTGATATTTTTATAGTTATTTTGGATCAAAAGTGATCGTGTAAAGTACTTGTAAGACCATTGATTCATTGTACCCCATGAAAATTTTCCAGTCCAAGCGTTTTGGATTGGATGTGATTTTTTTATACTTTTATATTTTGCTTGAACTTTTGTACGGGCGATTACCGGAAGTGTGATTTTTCCGGGCCAAAATCGTAGTAGGCAGTGATTTAGGTCAAAAAATTAATTCATCGATCCCCAGACAAGTTTCGGTGGCTCGTTGCACTTAGTTTTCACTTGTTTGGACACAAAAAAAGGATCTAACGACACACATCTGAAAACTTTTCCGCGTACATTTGCTCTAATGCAACTAAATACAACAAGAAAATGTCTTTCAAGAAACGATACAGCACGTTGGAGAGGAACACAACATGGGGACGGAAAGGACAAATAATGTTGTACGCCATTGTGAAAACACATTTATGTGATGTGCTCGACTGCAGATTCGAACTTTCGGCTAATGTCGAGCGTGGATTAGGTGTTCTAGATGACGACCTCATTGGTTTGAAAGGCTCCATAGATGATCGAGGCCCTTAACGCGCTAATTATCACTATGCAAGCAGTTTCGGTGCAAATCCGTCTTCAAAATGTCGGATGCCCGTGCGCGAACAAAGCAAGTCATTTTGACTCGCAAAGTGGTGGATTATATATAATATATTATCTAAAGTTTTCACAAATTGAAGAGCACAACCACGCATGGGGTTTTCGACTCCACGTATGCATTGCGGTGAATGCAAGAGTCGAAGGTGAACTATCTACACGGGACGGGACTGATGCACTATAAAATACAGGAACGTTGGGATCTGCTCAAAAATAATCAACATATTTGCTCACCAATAGAATTCAGCCTAGAAAATTGCTACAAAGTGCATTCCAAGCTGTAAAAACTTGGGGTAGCTTTGGAACAAGGAAAATCACACTTTCGGCGGAATCACTCATATATCTTATTACCTAATATAATAAGGCTTCTCAATGTGAGCAATCATGTACGGGCTTTTGTCTTCGTCGCTGGAGCTTGAAAGCCAATTATTAAAAAAAAATTGTTTGTATCACATAGTTGTAGTGTCAACTAGATTCTCTCAAAAGATCTCGTTTTGTCGTATATCTGTTGACGATTTGAAAATCGAAAGATGTCATGAACCAGATCGATGTGGAAGCTGAAAGTATGCAAACGCCTCTAAAATGAGCTCTTGATTTCGAAGTATGACCAAGAATTCAACATTATTCATTTCAATATTCAAAGATCTACTAACAGATTCAAATTTTGCTATCCTTGCTGACTCTGTAAATCATCCGTTACAAGATAAGAGAATTATTAAAGCAAAGAGACGAAGTGGTGTTACTTCCATGTACAGGAAGTGCTTGAGCTATCCTCGTACTAATAGGCTTATAATTATATTTTTATACATTTTCTTATCATTTTTATACTGTAAATCAATATTTGTACCTTTTTTATAAATTGAATATAATAATAAAAGGATGGACAAATTTTGATTCAAAAAATATCAATATCAATGCATGGTAACCACTGTAATTATTAGGCTTATTCATTTTGTTGTCGTAGCTTCATACTTCGATTATTCATGATAAAAATTGATCGTACTCTAGATAATTCATCAATTCATCGAATCGCAAATGTGATGATGTTATTTCGGCGATCATTAAAAAGTATAAAAAGTGATCCGATCTCGAAATTTTAGTTTCGCGAAATATTCTGGTTCTATTTTTTACGGGCAGAGAACTATCTGTTGACTGGTTTCGTATCTTAATTAGAATCTACAGAAATATAACGAGATGTTATATTACCCTGGATGTTGCTCCCCGTGGTGATAAAACTTGTTCCTTTCACGCGAATGTGATCTTTTAAACCAGTAGCGATGTCGGATCGTGTATCATTCCTACAGTGGATGAAATTTCATACACTGTAACTTATCCTCTGAGTTATCTCTTCGTGGTGATTTTCAAGTAATCTACGATCTGTCAGATATGTTCCCAGGAGAAATACGATTGATATGAGAGACCGAGCGAAATTGGACAACTTTTCTATTTTTCAGGATTGGAAATTCGTAGAAAAATCAAAGCCTGGGATCGGGAAATTTTCTACTGTAAAGTTTGGTGGTCAGAAAACAGACGGAGAACATTTTTCTGGAAGGCACATGATTTGATTTTCGAGCTAAATTTTGAGATAGAAAACTGAGAAAATTATCCAATTTCACTACGGTCTTTCCCGACCTGAAAATGATATGAATTTCACAAATTTAAAGATGTGAATGACAAAAAAGAAATTCAGCCCATTGCCACTTCATTTTTTCTTGCGCACACTCCATGATACTATTTTACCACCAACCGACACAATTTTATTAACAAAAATCTCATTGCCGATTTCGCGATCCGACTTGCTTGTTTCATTTACGTAATTGATAGGTATGTCATTTGCAAAGAAAAGCAAAGAAGTTTGAGTCTTTTCATGAAGAAATGGTCTATACTCACGCAGACCCTGAACGAAATTTCCTATGGATTTTATTAGAATTGAATTCGTAAAAAAAATGGTAGATGAATCTAGTGTACTTGCTAGATGATCCTTTGCAAAATCAAGTTCTCAATTATTCCGTGGTCTTGAAAATTGAAGAAAGTTTAAAAATAGAAAGTTGACAGTTATGATATTTTGAGTTTCGTGGTTTGGCGGTTCAATTTTAGTATAATGAATCGGCTACCACTACTTATTGAATCCAATAAAATAATATTTCATAGAAGCCAGGGAATGAAACATCCAGACACAAATGTCACATCGATGAATATTGTAAATTAACAAGATTGTATAACGATCATGATGAATGAAAAATCTGAGAAGGAAACACTCGACAATAATAATGGTATCAAAAAAAATGAAACTCTCGACCTCTCCAAATCAACCGACTCATTTCCAATGTGCACTTCAAATTTTTCTCAGCTCTTCACATTCTCCTTCTAGATATATAACTGATGAATTAACTATTGCGACTTTATCGTGGCTCTTCATCTACGTATTACATTGTTCTTTGATCCTTTTTTTGACCAAAGCAGTCGCTTAGAACGAATGAAAAAAGTATATCTGTTGTCATTTTGCACGAGACTCAATCACACTTTCATGTTTTATTCTATGGCATCGACAGAGCAAGTTAGTTGATGTTTGAGGTATAAACGTATGAATCATGATGGAGGATACATCTTACTACATCTTACTAAATCCAAGAGAATTCATTCCTGGAGGCCTTGATCCAAATGACGCAATTTTATCCTCGAAGATGATTAATCTTGCGATAAGAAATATTGATTGCAATCAGAAAATTGATAAATGTAAGATGCAATGAAATTTTATCGTAGGATATTTACGATGAATTTGACCAAAATTCATTGATTCAAATAGGATTGTGTCGCTAGATCTTTTTTTTTTAAGGCGGTAATAGTTAGCTACTCTTAAAAAAATATGAGATCAGTAAAGAGATGAATACTGTCACCAGACCAAACATCATAATCTATTAGAATGCTTATGAAGTCTGCTGAAGTCCATCACTTTTGGTTGCGATCGAAGACCGTCGTCCTTCTTCGTGAACGGATATTCTTTGATAACGGATGAATGAAAAAAAAATCACTAAAATGGATTGACACTGGTATTCTAGGAAGTATGAGTATTCATTGAACCTGTCTTTGCTCCTGATGCAGACTAAGCTTGAAAGTATGCGCTACAAAAACCGATGTTTTAATGATGCTCCGATTATTTCCCTCAATTTTATAAATATTCGACGTACCATAACTCATTGAAATTCACGTTTCATTCCAACGTGCCAAATATTGAGATAAAGCTTGTTGAAAAATATTAATCTATTTACTCACAATGTCCACTAGGTCAAATAGCCAATTACAAGCGAGAAAAAAGATAAAAACAAAAAAATTTTGAAAATCCTAATGTTGCCTAATTCTGTCCTATTTTAATCAGGAAAATATATTATATAGCCTGGATGTCAAAATCAGGTTTCTCGATGTCCTAAGCTTGCGCAATGGGTGAAGTAGAATAATAGGTTTCAGAAGAAAAATTCCTTGAGGGTGTATGAATCAACCAAGATCATGTATGTACTCTCTCAAGAAAAAAGTTGTACGGAAAATTGAACAATAGCAATACGCATCTACTTCTTTAAACTATGAATGAGAGTGGGGATCTCTTTACTCAAAAAGACCCTCAACAGTAGTGACGTCTCATATAATCCGCAAGAGCGCGGCAAAATAAAAACCAATGCGATGCGTCTAATAACTTTTTTCGCCTCATAATGATGACCCGAGCCTCTGATGCACTCATCGAGTATGCACTTCAATCATCATTGGAAAACCCGTTTTTTCCCCATCAACCTTGCATTTCCCCCTGTCGCAATTGTTGATATAAATACATCCATAAGTACCAATCCATTCGATACTAGAGACAGTATAATCTTCGTTCTGTTAGTGACTGAGCGTACATCTCCGAGCTTAATTTTCTTCATCATCGATATGGCTAGATTTAATCTTGCCATCCTCATAGCCACTAGCCTTGTGGTTTTCTTGTATGCCGAAGAGGATGAAAAATACGATAGCAAGTACGATGACATTGATTTTAAAACAATCCTGGCGAACGATAGGGCGAGGCTGCAGTACGAAAGATGCTTCTTGGGAACAGCACCCTGCATTACCCCCGATGCAGTCTTCATGAAAAGTATGTATTATAATTGTATTCTGACTTATGGCTTGATTGTAATGTAGAAAATTGAGAAGCACCTGACCTCAACACCCGGTATATTGGCAGGAAATCGATATTGCTAGGTGCGATATTAACATTCATGCGTAATTACTTCCCTTTGACCGATATATGCTAGCTGATGGTCAATAATAACACCGGCACAAAAAAAAAGTATCGGTACTTTTGACCAGACCAACTTTTCTTTGTGTATTTTGGCACGCTGAATCCGAATCCGAGGTCAGTTTGGCCCGGCTACTTCTTATTTTCGAGAAAATCGTGCTATTCTACGCTATTTCCACTATTTCCACCGATTTTCTCGGGATCAAGATAGGAACGAGCCTAACCGACCTCGGATTCGGATTCAGTGTGCCCAAATACATAATGAAATAGGTCTGGTCTAAAGTACAGATACTTTTTTCTTTTTTTGTGTGCCGGTGTAATATATCTGAAATCGTGAGTCGATAGAATTGAAAAACGTTACGGCCGAAGGAAAAAATCAAAAAGAACCGATCATAATTCATGCTTATTTATAGAGCTCTCCAAAAATATATTAGTTCCAAAAAATCTCAACAACTATAGATTCTGATGATTGACCAACTTGACTTTTATATCTCACGTACAGTGTGACTAGATTACATTCAAGAAAACTTCCATCATCGAACAGTCCGTTAAACCTTATGATATAGACTAATATTAATGATGCAGATTACTGTTAACTGTTTGTATTTTTGCTGCTCAAAAATTTCCCACTATGTTCACATAATGTGTAGGAATGTAATGGTCTATGATTTACATGAGCTCAAAGCATTTGAATAAAATCCACCAAAGATTGAGAGCAGCAAAAGTCATTTGGATAAGATCCATAAAATCATCTCAAACGAAATTTGTCATTTGCAAGAAGTTTTTGCACAGTTTCTAGATTTCTTTTCCTATACACAGCTGGTAGGAAAAGGGTATTCGACACTCGGATGGGGTGATCATTGCATTTTCGTGATAATTTTGGAACCGTGCACTAAGATTCGCGAAAACTACTATTTCCATGAATAAGGCGATGAGTGTACCCAATATGCCTCCATATGCCGATCTTAAACCTGGGCACTCGTTCACCTTCGCGAAATTTTTTTACGCTTGTCATATTGAAATATGAGAAAATTAATGATTTGAACTGACCCCGGATGATTCCTGCGTCTCCCAGAAAATATGTAAAGTGAGTCTTTTGCATTTTTCGTGTTTGCACACACGAAATTGCGTTTCTTTAAGCCGTTGTCCAAACTCGTTGATTCAACCAATCTCAATTTGTTTTTCCAAGGTCCTCAAGAACACTTTTTTTGGACTTGCAAAACTTGGATTTGGAGCGATTCCATGAGCAAAATACGGAGGTCCGTTGCAAAACATGAAGCCCAATTATGCGGTGTGTCCCCTAGCTCCCCTTGGGATTATCTCGAGAGGGCGTGCAGTGCCACTTCTTCTCCACTCAGAACATGTTTATCGCGTCAAAATTTGTCCGAAATAGTGTTTAAACTCGGAAAAAAGCTCTCAATGGGGTTCCCCGATGATAAAAACAATTGTGTGCACTTTACCGCCCATATCTACATCGTTATTTTGGGAAAATTAATCCAGCTCGACTCTAGTTGATCTTTTCGAGGCGTATCTTGGCTCAATTTGAAGGTCTTGATAAAAGCTTCAAAATGACCTGAAGTACATTGAAAAATGTTGAGATGGACCAGAGTTGTTGAGAAATAGCTCAATGGGGGCATGTTGGGTACACCCTTTCGCGAACTCGCAAAAAATCACTTTTTGGAAAAATCGTGATGGCTCTGCTCTAATTTGATCAAATTTGAACGAACCTTAGCTCATTTGTAAGGTTTTTAAATAAGCTTCCAAATGCAAATTGGAAAATATTGAAGTGGGAGTGGGCCAAAACTAATTGGCAAAACGAATTGAAGGAGGGAGGGCATGTTGGGTGCACTCACCATATATAAAACATTCACTACAACGGAGCCCACCGGTCAGTCCAGCCTGTCTTTGTGAGAGTTTTTCAGTGTGGGTATCGGAAATAACATACGAAGCCCATCAATAAATTCCACCGCACCAAGAGCAGGATCATCGGTTCCACTTTCCATCCTCCGCAACAAACTTGATAATAATGATCAGCCACTCGTATAATGCGCAGGCAAACAAATTATGTGGGGATCAAGATAGAAAACTTGAAACCTTATCAAATTCTATCACGACACGAGGAATAAGGAGCATCATCAGACATCATTATTCGTGTTTGGAAACCTAGAATACTATCCTAATTATCCGTAGAGAAGAGATAGCAATCATACTGTAGATTTTGGAGATTTTATCGTTCTAATAGTGCTGCATTTTCCAAAACCAAATTGTTGCAATTTTTAACAAGATCTTATGAACAATTTTCTGCTTGCAGAACAAGTTCCGGAAGCCATTGTGACAAAGTGCAGAAAATGCACGGAAAAACAAAAAGAGGGACTCGAAGGTATTGCAGTTTGGTATGCAGAAAACGACCCTGATACTTGGACCGACATCGTCCGAACTTCAATTTTGGATTTCACCCGAAAAAACACAAAGAAAACGATCAAGAGTAATTCCAAATCTAATTGACCACATGTTAAAGGTCTTATAAAATTTTGGAAACAAAAAATACATGGCTTTACAATCGCGATGCATTGATTCTTACTCTCCTGATCTTTATCCTTCGTTGTTCGGGGGAATTT
The DNA here is from genome assembly GCA_029851415.1 of Eretmocerus hayati. Taxonomy (NCBI): domain Eukaryota; kingdom Metazoa; phylum Arthropoda; class Insecta; order Hymenoptera; family Aphelinidae; genus Eretmocerus; species Eretmocerus hayati. The sequence goes on along the minus strand of CM056743.1, from coordinate 39,088,538 downwards.
CTTATTCAACAGAAAAATTGAATGGTGGCTGTTGTTGACAAGGAATATAACGGGAAATGGCAAAGGTGGCGATAAGTGGGTTGCCGCAGAAAAATGTCTCTATTCAGAAAATATTCAACGTATTCTTTTCCTTGATCAATACAGCCTTGACAATAATTATTAATTGAAATAGTCACCAAATCAAGAAATGAGTGAACCCTGACTGAAAACCCAATATTAATCCGGGTTTTCAATATAGATCTAGATGTTTGGCTACTGGTGGTCTATTTACCATAAAAATTTTCGATGGATTTACATAGAAATTTTGAACGATCGTAGATATTGCTCCGGAGCCAATCATCAAAGCACGATTGACAAATGTTAGAATATCTCCCGCACCTACCAAAATGCTATTCAGAAGTCGAGATTGCACATTTTTACTGATCGCCCTCTGTACTTTACGTCATTTCCACCAATCTATTATGCCACGCGATATCCAAATTTTATTTGCATCTGGAAAATAAGATGATACTAAAAGTTTTAGAATTCATATGATTCCCTCGTTCTATTTCAAGATTCCATAGTGAGCAAAGACTGAGACCTTATGAGGAAAATTTCGATCATCCTTTTCGAAAGGATGAATCTATCATCGGGTGAATATATCCGTCATCTCATAAAAGTCTGTGTAGCAGTCGAAATCGCAATCAAAGTGATCAATCCATTGTTAGTATCATGTAGTGTAAACTGACATGCCTATGCTTCAGTTTATGATTGTCGCTTAACTAAAGCGTATGCTTTGCTCGTGGAAGGTAAAAACTCTCAATGGCATCTGTGCGTCAGGATTGAATTCTCTTCACGGGTCACGAGGTCATTTTTTTTACCCTGCTCAGATAATAAGAAAGTTCTAAATGATAAAAAATAAGGCCTTCTGCTCGGTCGTACCAGATTCGAATATCTTCATCCCCGAGTTCACACGATTGACACATTCAGGAAACAATTTAGTATATTAATCGCATCTGAAAACATGTAAGTAACTTAGGCTCGAGGGCGTGAGGCTTGAGCTGAGTAAAAGCCTCCCTCATAATAAAACCATATACAAAAGCAAAATTAAATTCTATCTCCATTCCGCACCCTGAGACGCAAAAACAAAAATTTTGCTTGCCACTCCTGTGAAGCCAAAGGTGAAGTAAGTGTACCCAACTTGCCCCCATATGCCAATCTCAGAAATGGGCACTCGTGGACCTTCCCGGATATATTTTTTACGTTTGTTATATTAAAATATGAAAAGGTGAATAGTTCGCATCAATTCCGGATCTTTTTTGCGTTTCCCAGAAAATTGAAAGTGATTTTTCCATTATTCGTGTTTGCACGGCTAAAAAATCACCGAGGAAATCGCGTTCACTAAAACCGGTGCAAATTTATTTTCATCTGACCAATCCTAAACGTATGTACTTTAGCGCATTAGATTTCTTGTCTTAAGACCTGTACACTTTCCCTCGCACTTTCCAGAGTTGCAAAACTCAGATGTGGAGCTATTGTATGTGCAAATCATGGAGATGATTTATAAAACAATATCGGCAACATCGGAGTGTACCCAACATGCCCCCATATGTTTATCTCAAAAGAGCGTGCAGTACAACTTTTTTTACCACTCAAAAAGTGATTACCGCATCAAAATGAGTCGGAAACAGGGTCTTGGGCCAGCTAAAAGCTAGAAATGTCGCTGTACGGTGATGGAAACGGATCAAAGCGATTTTATGCATTTTATCGCTAACTTACATTGTTTTAAATGATGGGGGCAAGTTGGGTACACACTTTTGTAAACTCTCAAAAATGACCTTTTGGGAGAATTCAAACAGCTTGACTCCAGTTGGTTCAAATTGAATGTACTTTGACTCACTTTGAAGGTCTCGAGACAAGCTTTAAAATGAGCTAAGGTACGTCGGAAAATATGGAGATGGGCCAGAGTTGTTAAGAAAATGGCTTAATGGGAGCGAGTTGGGTACACTGACACTGACCTTATTTGATCCTCTGCGGGCTTGACTTGGAATGTTTCGATAAAGCACTGATGTAAGATTGTCTAGCATCAATGTAACAGAAACTGTAACATTGCAAAACTTCAGATTTGTTATTAAAAAAGGTAGAACATCAATCGTCCTCGCACAATCATTTCAATCGGCTAGAATTCATTTACGTCTCTTCTAATCCTATTCCTAACAGTGCCCGCGATGAGCGAGAAAAATGCCTAATCAGAAAAAATGAAAAATATAAAAAAAAAAAGAAAATAATGGTTCTCAGAAATTGTCTACAGACATCCATCTGAAGAGAATTGAATTGAGTGAGAGCAGAGAGGTTGGAGGTGATAAGACACGTGTATTTCCAATTCAAATGATCGCGCTGAAGTAAGTAAAGAAACTAACCTAACCCAACTTGTCAAAAGGTCACGTGGTCTAGCGAAGAAGCAGCAGCAGCCAGCAGCAGCCGCATCGGAGATCGGAGCTTTTATGCAACATCCTCAGTGTCTCGTTTTTGCCAAACGTTGCTGACGCTCTAAAATTTTCCTGCGACTCTTGCACCAGGAGTCGACGTCGAGATGTTGCGAATTATCGCGGGTAGCGCGAGCTCGACCTTGAAGCGAGCCATCTTACCCGCAGCTTCGGCGACGAGCCAAGTACAGCAGCAGTCCAGGGCAAGCCATGGTGGCCCCGTTGAAACTGATGAGGAGTTCGACGCAAGGTATGAGGCCTATTTCAACAGGCCTGACATCGACCACTGGGAGATTCGCAAGGCAATGAACGATCTTGCTGGTGAGTGCTCATCCGCACCCTTGACTTTTTTCATAAACTTTGTTTGATATGCGTGCAATGAAACTCTTGAGCCTGCTATGACACCTACATTGTTGGGAGTTTTTTTTTCAACAGAATCCTTTTATGTAATTTTGTACAATCAGCTGATGCATCAAGTATTCAATATTCAGTCCTAACTTCGATACTAATACCAATATAAAGCTTGTGAATTGGGAACAGTTGAAAGTTGATGAGGGCTCTGGAAGTGGGAATTGTCAACAGTTGTACCCAAGCTCTTTTCAACACTATGACACTGTATTTTTGTGCCGGAGTCAACTTTACCAACACTCAACACCTCATGTAACAAGTACTAACATCAATTCTGACTTTTTGAATTTTTTTGAACTGCAGGAATGGATCTGGTCCCAGAACCCAGGATTATCTGCGCAGCTATGCGCGCTTGCAGAAGGCTAAACGACTATGCACTCACCACCAGATTCCTAGAATGTGTCAAGGATAAGTGCGGAGGCGAAGTTGACAAAATTTATCCATACATCTTGCAAGAAATCAAGCCCACTTTGGTTGAACTTGGAATCAGTACTCCAGAAGAATTGGGATATGACAAACCTGAGTTGTGGTGTGAGGAACCGGAAGATATCCATTAAGTTTATGAAGGTCAGTTTTCTAAGACTAGTCTAAATCTTTAGAGAAGAAAAAATCTCTAAGTATCCAGTAATCAACGGAAATCCTTACTTCTCTTGAAATGTACATTATTTGAATCTGTTATGGTGTAATGCCTTTAATTGATGATTAAATAAAAAGTATGTATGATTACACTGTGCATTCTTGATGCTATCGGTAGAGAATTTTTTATTTCAATGGTTGAATTGAAGCAACATGAATTTTTACTTTTTGTACTTTATATTGATTATATCGGTTAAGTTCTAAACTTCATCAACTTAGTTAGGAACAACTTCAAATTTTTTACATAGAAAAAACAAGTTTCAAAGTCATGATGTAGACGACATATTTACAATCTCACCAGATGGTAAATAATTATCAAGTATCATACACAGTTTCAGCATGTATTACGGTATTCATTGCTTCATATTTGCAAACGTTTGTCATTTTTGAAAATCCCCACTACTGAAATTGAGTGTCAAAAAAAGTCTTACATTCTCTTTTTTTGAACACCTACCAAAAAATTCCACACTCAAAATGTTAATATTTGCTTGTTGAGTTATTATGAATGAAATAACTTTGAAACCAAGGTAATGGTTTAACATTTTGAATGCTTCTTATTTCACTCAATTTCGAAAAAAATATAATTTCAAACTGCTTAACAAAATTGAGAAAGTCCCATTGCAAAAGTCTAAGTACTTTAGTGATACTTATATAATTTGAAAAATTCTACAATTGCACCATCTTCACTAGACACGATCTAAAATTCTAATAATATCCAGAGCAAAAAAGTACAATGATGCCAAAGTGTCAATTTCACATCAATGTGATGTTGTGGAAGGCAGTTAAAATTCCAAATCTTAAAAAATAAATCAACAATAACTCTACTTGAGCAAATCAGATTTGAGCTGCTAGTTGTGGTAAGTTCTTAGAGAATCGAAACTTTCAATCCCTAAATTCTATTTGTACCTTCCTGAAAATGATTGATATTCAACTAAAATTTACCTGTCCAAATCAGCTATATTCATCTCTAATATTCTCTTTTCAACCAATCTTGTTCTACATGAAATTTTCAAATTCCGCTAAGATATAGCTCAGATGTGCCAGTTTTCTCTCCATCAAAATTTGTTCTACTCATTCTGAACTAGATTCTTTGTTCTAGTCCAATTAGTGTATCAATAAGTCTATCATAAAAACTACCCTAGTTGTACATACAACAACAACAAACACAGGAAGGCTTGATTTGCACAGAGATGCACATCAAAACCTGCAAAAGAATTACATTGAAAGTTGAATGACTTAAGTCCCTGTGACTAGACAATCCTACATTATATGTATAAGGTGCTCATATGCTGTCATTGACAACAAAAAGTAGTTTCACCAAGTGAAATTACAGATACCTTTGGCAGACATGTGATACGTGTTACCTGCATTACATCTTTGATAGATTCAGTTCACTGTTGTCACTAGCTGATGTATGTACATTGACTTGATTGTCAAATGAGAAGTTTCTAAAGATGAGATATACACCAATCACTCCAAATTCACGGTTTATACATGTAGACATAATAAAAAATCATAAGTCCTGAAAGAATGCTCACAACCAATCTGAAGTACATCAGATTCCTAACACATTAATGGCTGATTTGATAAACCATATACTCCTACCACAGTGGATTACAAATTGATCTAGATTATATGACGGTAAGTGTTATCTCGACGATATCCCTGTAACTCGAGAGCCTAACTAACGGCAACAGAGCAATAATGTCTCTGTTCTCAGATAAGTGAAATGTCCCAAAAGAGTCAGCTTCAGATCCTAAATATTCGATCCCGCACGACCGCACATTTCTCTACAGAGCCATTCACGGCTCTTATTCAGCGCTCGACTCGTCTTGCTGGGCAGTCACAGTCTGGATTTCACCATCCTCGTCTTTGACAATCTCTGCCTGTATGACTTTGGAGAGTGCGTTTGCATCCTTGAGTGATATGACTTGAAGAACCTGTTGTTCTCCGGCTGCGTTGATCATGGTCATTGTGGGGTGTCCAGAGATGCTGACAGTCTCGATGCCAGATTCGCCGTTTCCGGGTTCAACCTTTGGTACCTGAACCATTGGAGCGACCACCTGCATCGTACCGTCGCTTTGGATGTTGGCTACCATCGTTTGATACATGCTAGCCGGAACTGGCACAGTTATCACTCCAGACACCGACACTGGATATCCTGTAAAATGCCACAACGTCCTTTGGATGCTCTCGACGCTTACACGACGACACTCGTAACAACAACGAATACGTTCATAAATGAGAAATGTAATTTGAGACAATGGGTGAGATGTGTTTTTCCTGTTGGTATCCTGTGGGTCTGGATATTTCATAAGTCTTGAAAAGGCTAATAGAACTAAACTACGGTGTAGTGCAGATTTGTTGTATAAAGTGGTGGAAATTTACACTTGTGTCAGACAAACGAAGATATTCACATACTCGAATAAAGTGCACTCTGTATGTACATTATCGGACCTTTGCAAATCACGTCATAACATTCTGGCTCGTTTTGTATTTGCAAAGGGCGCGGATAGTTTCTAATTGTGCACTACGATTCTGCTTACACTATCGGCGACACTTTTTTCAAGAAATTATAAAATTTTCACACACCTACAAATTATTAGGCGAGTACAAACAACGATATCTAAAAAAAACTCAGGAATATAAGCATCTACAAATGAAAATAATAATCAACAGTCACTATTTACAGAAGAAATTTATTTCATAATGCTCAATAAAAACTACACAATGATGAGGATAATCAATCAATAAACAAATGATAAATTTCTTGTCTACAATTTGAACAAATCATTCAAATTTCATTCAATTTTCAAGAATTCATGATCTTAATAAAATGCTATAATTTCAACCTCACACTACTATTGAGCAATAAAATACTCGGCACTCCAGTTCCAAGCTATTGGACATTTGTACTACTCACGCAACGTAGCGTACGAACTTGATTACATTACATCTATATTTAAAAGTTATGTACACATTATACATATAAATAAATGCTCAGTTGTCAGCAGTGAAATTTGGTAACGTGTCTATGAGAAAAGGTCATTCAACTATTCTACAAAAATGACCGTCAAAGCTGGGTGCGTCTAAAAAATTTCCATGAATTCTCAAAACCCTGGATAAAATCTCAAAGAGATCCAAATACTGAATTATCTCAAGTTTTCTGAAAGTCTTGCTGGAACAGTTCGCATCAAAGTCATATTCCCTGTATCTACACAACATCTAAACACAAAATAGGGAGATTTGTCGTCTTCTGAAACTCCACAGAGTGAAATAAAATAGTTACGAAACAAAAAAATTTCATACTTCTGAAACAAGGTGACGCATACTTCATGCAAAAACAAGTGTTCAAAATCATCTATTACTAGAGGCACAATTCACTGTTCGAGTAATTCCTGACCGGCGACGGTGCAGAGCCTATAGAAAACAGTTTTACCGTGTCCATCTTCGCCTGTGAGAATTATCTGACCATCTTGACCCAATGTAGCCTCAGTAACGCTATTGAGATCCACCGCAACGCCTTGGCTGTCAGATACCTCAGTGAGGGTTTGCACATCGCCTTGACTTGTGTGAATCTGAAATACAAGATGAAAGTGTATCATTTCTATTGAAGTCTGTGCAGTGAGAAAGTGGTGTCAAGATTTTTATCATCAATTTATCTTCACACAAAACCATGAGTGAGAAGTTGCAAATGAAAACGTATCGATATGGAATCAAACTTACTGTAGCAACACCTTGGACTTGAGCAGTTGTACCATCTGGTAACGTAATTATGGGATTATTTGGATCCATCTGAATGAGAGAAACTGTTCCATCTGGATTGGTTATTGTTTGCAGAACTGTTGGATATTGTGTCATCTGTAACATACAAATAACCAGTGAGATTTTGCATGATTTCGAACATAACTATGGAGATGAACATAAAATGAAAAAAATAATTTCAAAAAGTAAAAAAACCAAGTAACTAAACTCAGATAAACAGCATAACTCAAATGAGGGAAAAAATAACACTCGCCAGGTAAAGGAGAAAATCATAAAAACTTGGAGGTGAATAGACGATGTCGAACTTGATGGACGAACATGGTCAAGTCGAATACCATTGCAATAATAAAATCCGATATAAAACTACATCAATGTTGACCCAAAGCAGTGACACTGCCTAGATCAAAAAAATTTCAAAGAATAAAATTGGAACAACAATATCAACGTTTCTAGATCGATCGACTTGCCCATGAGCCGCGCTCAGCTCCGTCCACTGACACCTGAGTGACAGTGGCAAGAGTCGTGGGCGAAGCGGTGAGAATTCGCGTTGGCGATGAATTTCCCTTAGATGAGCCAGTGTCACTGATGCGAACGACCCCCACCGTCTGTCCAGATTGGCTACTCTGGCTGCCGTTGCCCGTCGATTGTGCATCCGATGCGGATGGCTGCATTATAATAGTCGATTTGTCATCCTCTTCGCTGAAGGCCGGTAACAAATCTTCTCGTCCGTGGAACTTGTAACAATTGATAACTATTTGCCGCAGCGCGTGCGTCCAGGAGATCTGCTTGATTTGAGAAGGTTTGACAAAGAAGAGATATGTTAGCATGGTTGCTCTTGTATAATTTCCATGTGATAAAATTCGAATAATCTCACAACGTAAAATTTTCAAACAGGGTTGGATTCCATGCTTTTTTTACCGTTGTCCTCGCATAGAATGTTGCGACTAACGTCATTTTATTCTACAATTAGCACAATCTCATTCAGGCGCGTCCTTGAATCTCCAATGAGATGTAAGACTTAAGAAAAGTTACTGAAGTTTATGAGATTAAAAAACTTTCCATCGCCAGAAAGTTTGTTCATGTAGCTTATGGAACTTGGATGCATGATAAACGAGACAGCACCCTCGATGAATAATAGTGAATCTTACTCATTTCTCTGATTCCTCCTATCGCGCGCGACGGAGGATTCATGAGGCATCGTACAGATCGCTTCAGCTTGCCTTAACAAAAAAAACGATCCCTGCCAATAAGCGGCCAAATCTGCGAGGACAACAGGGTGACTGAGATTGAAATACGATCATCTACATGGGTTTACAGAACTTAATGTAGCGTTATGTTGTAGAGGGGTCCTGGCGTACCTTTTGCTTTTCATCTTCAGATCTGGCGTCCATACGGACATTTGCCCAGGGTAGTTCTTTTGGCCACCAGGGTGGCCTCGTGCTTTCTCTGCCCCAACCAGGTTTGCCTCTGCCCGTCGAGTATTTGAGCATGAGAGGTATGAAAGCCCTAAGCTGTGCTTGAGTCATTTTTTCAACGGGTGTGGGTATGCCATCGATAATGAGCGGTGGAAGCTCGTACAACGATGGGTCATCCTGTACTGGTGGAGGAGCCTGCTGAGCCAGCGCGTTCTCCAGCTCGTCCATTATCGTCGGCCTGAGATTCTTAACCACATCCTCGAGAGGCTTGGCACCAAATACCTTGTAACTGCTGTTGGGCTTGCCAGGAGTTGCTACCAGCACCACTGCTTGCTGGCCCACCCGCGTTGCAAACTCATCTATTGTTTGCTGAAATTTCGAGGATAATTTCTGTTAGCTGCATATTATTATGTTGATATTGATAGACAAGATCTATCAAGATGACGATCAGAGGCGATGTATAACAACTGACGACCAGTCGAACATTGCTAGATGTTCGATTGTTCGAGAGCTGTTGTCATCGCCAGCGTTCTGCCGAGGTGGGCACCGATGATGTATTTGAAGTGAGAAACTTTCAGAAAATCTCGCCAAATGATGATTTACAGTCTGAAAGGCTACAAAATTGGACAGGAACTGAATTTGCGTGACCAATATTGCAGTTCCAGGAAAGTAAGTTGCAACATGGAGGACAAGTTGAATCATTAACGAAACGAAGTGGTTAAACGCATGTTTTTTTTGTTTATATCGTTTTTAGCGATTTGGGTTATAATCCAAGCCAAGAGAATTGCTTTGGCACTAAATTCATAATTATTGAAAATGCATTTATTCTTTCCTAAAACTTGGCGTGGTTGGGCATGATGTACTAAGTATATGATTTGAGACGGCTGCAAGTGAGCTTGTGGGAAAAATCATAAATTTGAAAAATTATATGTGAGAAAACCTCGACAGAACTACAATGAAGATAGAAGAAAATCATCTTACTCGTAATTTTCTCAACAGCCTATTTTGTTGTCTTTTACGAATACTAGGATTTGTTTCAAAACTGTGCGGTCGTTTCCTTTTCTTTGCCGAGCAGATAGCTGCAGCCGCTGCGACGCCAATAGGTCCTAGATACATAACACATCGTTGAGGAATAATATTCCATTTTGAGATAAAGCATGCAAACTAATCTACACATGCTCGAGTACCGATGTATCGCCAGAACATTTCACAAAGTAATTACAGCTTATCTGAAGTTTTGTGTTCAGGCGATACATGGAAACACATTGAAAATTGTCAGGGTCATATTTAAGCAAGTTATCGTAACATTCAAAAGATTGAGGCTAGAGCTAGCAGGTATAAAGATTACGAACACTTGTCGAGAGATATACGGACTGCATTAGATACACCCCGAAATTGAGACAGATGATCAAATAATTTAATATAAAGGTGACATTTGAAAAAAGTAATCATAAAACTACTCGATTGAAATGACGTTCAATGCCACAAGTAACAAAGTCTCGAGATTTCAGTCCACTTGAAATTTTGATCTGTCAATAACCAAAATTGCCATTGTTTCAAACGAAGACTAGATATGTATTCAAGTATTTTTTCTGAATCGCGGTGCTTCATTTTTAAGGTCGAATCTCCGCGAAGATCGTTTAGCTGTTTGGAATCTTTTCAACTGGAATTATAATCTCTTTTCAAGTGACTCACAACATCCACTGTCGAATTTAGATGAAATACTCAGAAGATTTTTTTTGATTCATCAACACAGTTAATTTAAATCACCGTGGAAATGAAGCAAGTTACGTAATAACATCTTTCTAGTCTTTCGTCAAAGAATTTCGTGGTCACGTGGAGATACGACGCGTCAAGTATAACAAGAGGGAAAGATCAGCAAAGCACTCTACAACACGTAATTTATTGCGAAATATTCTCAAAATATCGTCACCTCAATTTACGAATCTAACTACTGCAAATGAAAATAAGAAAACAGTCGAAAGAGAAGATGAATAATGACAGGTTTTGAGGGCCTTTCAAGAACAACGGTGTTCAATAAGAAAAAAAAAACCCGTAGAGATATCTTGATTCCCATGGTATCCAGTCGTCAACCACCATATTACCGAGGTGTGAGTCGTCTATACTTTTCAATCACAAGCTGCGACCTACTTTTTAAAGCTCGACTGTCTCCGAACAACCAGAGTATAAGGAAAAAAAATTTGTACATCTTTACATTCTTTACACAATACATCGCACTCTTGCCGGTCTCTTGTTTATCAATTCTTTTCAGACTACTCGAAAGAATCCATTCTATTCATGAATGATTTTCGTGTTACGAAAAAATATTCGTCAAGATCTTTCGAGAAGCTTATGAACAAAATTCCGATATGTTGATTTCATTTATATGCCGAAGTTGAACGGGAGTCAAACACTGGAAAAAAGAATGAGAACAAATCAACAAGCCGACAGTACTTCCGAGCAACAACCGATGATCATTTACAAGGATAACGTTGGAAATTTCGATCAGTGCTTTTATGCTCGGGCATTGTATTTTAGGCCACACGCAAAGAATAAATCAAGTTCGATACTCTGATTTAGGAACGATTACCAATACCAATTCCGATCTTGGTTCGAGATTGAAAGTCAAAACGAGTAAGTAAGTTCGAAAATGCAAATCGTAACGAGTATATAGTGAGTGTATTCTGACTAAAAAATGATTTTAAAGCTAAAGCTACCAGAAGCGCGCGCCAACAGCGTAGCGAACGATTACCCCTTATTTGTCAATCGAAGGGAACCGCGAGGTTCAATTATTTTTAAGAGAGATAAAAATTTAGTCCGTTATCCATCCTAGATATCCCAATCCGGACGTCAGCTTCATGCTTCCAAGAAAAAAACAAAGTTATGCGATAGATTAATAATAGAAGAGTCAATTTTTGTCAAATTCTAAAACTTTCTATCGAAAAGACGGATTATTATAGAGGGTGGTGATAAAGATAGAAAAAGCATCAAAAAAAGTGTAAAATCACCATCCTCTTGTTTGATTAGCCAACCTGCAGCGGCGAGTTGGGCCGTGACATCGTCGTCCATCGCCGAAGCAAGAAGATCACCATCCTCGAACGCCTCGGAACCGCTCGAAGGATCATCATCTTCGTCATCGCTCATGTGATCATCCCTGTCAGACTCAGCATTACCAAGAGATGCCATTGTACCGTCCTCTTCGTACGGTGATATTACCGCCGCGGCAACTGCTTCAAATTGATCTTCTTCATCGGGTTGCAACTGATGCTGTTCACTACTCTCTTCTTTAACTTCGGGTACAGCGGCATCACCGCCGCCGCCACCCTCGTCTCCTTCCGCAGTAGACAGTTTTGGGCCTTTTGTAAAACTTGTTGGTGAAATGATTCCTTGTTGATGCTTCCAAAGCCTGCTTGGCTGGAAGCGCACCTCTTGTAATACCGGATGAAGTTTTTACTTGGAGTTGACTTGCATCACCTCGAAGATGAGATGTTAATTTTTTTCTTGGTGATTCTGCTGGTCCGACGGAAATATGTGAACAAATGAAAAAATAGTAATGGTCAGTTTTGGAATCTCTCAATAATGATTTCCATGGGTTTTATTCGTGAATCCTGGGAGTAACTCTAACAAGCGAGCAAAAACATCGTTTTGAGATGGAGATATTCATCATTTTTCCAATTGAATGAGTATTACGAATTTGGGAGATTGATTATTGACAAGGGATAATTTCTACGAAAGGTTGAAGTTTACCATTGAAATAATGATACTTCGACTCTCAATAATTTTTCCTAATCCATGCAAGATTGTTTGATGTGCGACTGATTTTTTTCTTTTTTCTTATTGATTTGATTTTCATAGGCGTTTGAAAAGAAAATCTGCTAATAATATTTCCGGGAACCCTCGACACACGGTGCTCAAAATTTTCTCAACGAGGCACAACAGATGAATGAAAATCATCGGAACCGTGAATATCTATTTTACAAGAAGAGCAATGTTTTGATGATTCCCACTGCATGTCTGTGGAAATGAATGATTTGATCATTTCTACTGAATGTCTGAACTCATCCATGTGGCGATACGCTAAATTCATAATGAAACCGAATCCGACAACTATTGTCAAATTCGTAGCAACAACAGTGGTGGTTCTGGACTAGTAGTGCATATTTTATGACAGAATCGAGAAGTAGACAAAATATCACTCAGTTTGACATTTTAGTCAACAACTCGAAAAGAGGCAAGTCCAGAGAAACGACATATTAGTGAAGAAAAAATCGACGAAGTTGAAAAGTGTAACTCAATTTCAACCACAAAACCTTTTCTCAGATTCACATATGCATGTCATGGTAATTTACAACTTTGAAGTTAACTCTAAACACGTGCCTCGTTGAGCCACAAGTGGGTCTCTAAGTACGAACTTCTTAGTATACGCGACATTTTCTAACCCGAAGTTCAAATCCACCTATAATCATGTCAAAAAAATTATGAAAAAAGATTCAGGGCTGCCCTAGATTTGGTCGAAGTCGTTGCAGTAATTTTAATTCCAGTCAATGGAAAATATCCAGTTTAAAATTTGTTCAGAAAAATTAGCATTAAGTAGTTACTATTCTTCTCTTAGCCATTAATTTTGATTTGAAAACAGTTTAGAAAGTTCAAAATTCACCCACAAATTGCCATTGCAAAGATACCCCAGAGTCAACCATCTATATAGGAATTGGTGAACAAAAAAAAATCTTGATAAGTCAAGTGAGATGATCACCGTGGTAATCAGTTCAAAAAACAAAGTACAGCAGGGTTCCTTATTCGTCGAATCAATATTTCATTCGTTGGGGGCGAGCTGGGGCTCGTTCGTCGGGAACGTGTAAGCGATGCATCGATTTTTTTCATTAACAACCCGACGACCACTGTATTGAACATTGAGATCGGGGGTGGTATAAGAAGGGGAGGAAGGAAGAAGGCTTGGCTTGGTCGACTTTATTGCGATCACTACGATCGCAATGGCGTCGATATTGATTTTACCCCTCACAAGAACGTTTAGCCCTTGCACATATAATATTTCGTGAGAGACGACGAAACGATACAACACATATCTATCTATAGATGTAATCTACCGAAGTGCATGCAAGTTTTTAATCGAAGCGTGCTGACATCAGACGGCCCTTTCCTTCGCGTCCACAGCACTTCAAAGTTGAGTCATACAGTACACGTGGGGTATGTAAGATACAACAACCCCTAAAGAGTTTACTTGCTGGCGTGCACTGTATGCTCACCCCTCAATTTATACATATATATAAAAAGGCGTTTGCTCCATGCTTATTATTGTGCTCAGCTGGGTCGGATCTAGCGCTCGATATCCGCCTCTCATATATGTAATGAATTTAATATAGTGCACATGGAAAAAAAATGTGTCCGAGGGTGTGCGTGTTTCTGACAGCTGCATCAACGGCGCGAGCGCGTTTCCATATAGAAAATTTGGGTCCCTGGATCTATTGAGAACATCGTTCCGAAACTGAATGGTATACGAAAAGGATCAATGCTTTGTATCGATTTCCTGAGACAGCGAGACGTGGTGCGAGAATTAGGTCAGAGAAAATTCTTTGGCTTCCCCTACATAGAATATATGATCTCTCTATATCGTTTTCTGTGCAAATACAGCGTGTTTATTCCGCGTATCAGGCTAGATATATATATTTTTTGGCAAGTTGGTCATGTTAGAACGAATGCATTTCGAAATCTAGATTGATTGGTCCTGTACGGAATAGTTGTTACTTATCCATGTGATATAAGTATTTATGATCCTGAAAATCTTGAATTATTTGAATGCGTTGTAACAAGTTGGTTTCCAGATTTTTCTAGTGCGATCTTTTGAATTTTTGGTTGATCAAATTTGGAACGACAATGAGATTTCAATGCGTGCCAAAATTCCACCTGGTGATTGAGGGATAATGAGTATAATAGATGGATCACTGTGAATTATTATTTTCTCAATCTTTGTTCGTCACTCTGAGATTTGCTGAAATGAATTTACTAGAAAGCCAATGTATAAAATGTTCTCAAAGCAGATTTTTTGGTAGTACTTTGTCTGGTGAAAAGCTGTGGAACAAAAAATATGATTATAGGTGATTTCCACCCATCAATTGACATCGGATTCCAATTTCTCGTCGACTCGGTTGAAAAAAAAAACCCCAAGATCTGCCTAGGATCAATAGTGGATTCTGGGAATGTTCAACAACGCAGTTGAATGCAAGGGATTAAAATGAAAAATTAACTTGGAACTCATTTTCAAGCAAGCTTTGACTAAGAATTGGGAAAACAATGGACCACCAGAGTGGAGATAAAACAGGTGCAGACAAAACCCGTAATCATGTATAGTTATAGATATAACACCCAAGCGCGCGGCGTCGCTGTTCCAGTTTCGTTTCGTTTGGACGCCATCAAACAAATCATCGATTATGAAACTCTGTCCTGTGTTTAAAAAAAAAACTTTAAAATCGTTCTAGAATGAAATAAAGCAATTGAATCGAACTCAGACCGGACACGAAAGGCAGACTGATAACAGAAGTAAACTACTGTATGTACATCCGGTGGTATATTAGACGTCGTATCTCGGGCCAAGCGAAAAATCGATATTCGGCGCGTCGCTCGCGGTCCAGGACTCGCCGGCGAGTAGATGACGTCTTAAAAAACCGGCTAAACTCTCCGGATGATTGAAAATCGTCAAAACCGCGTGGCTAAGCACAAGTGTAGCTATCACAAAGTGTCATAACAAAAACAAGCTGCGCGGGCCGATGCTCTTTTGATATTTCACGAATGAGTGTCTCGGGTCGCGCACCTCGTGGGTGTCTCGGGATAACCGCGTGATGCGTATATAATGAAATAGTATATATTCCTAACGTGGGGGATAAAATGTACACAACACTATGCGCGTGACACGCCCCGGCTTTGCGCACGCCGACGACGTTGTTAGAAAACCGGCGATTCGGCGCGTCTTCTCCTGGCGAAGCTGCGCTGGCGCGCGCGCACGCTCACGTCTAACCTCGTGTTACTGCTTCTGCTGGTGCTTGTTCTACAACACCCAGTGCCGGCAGTCCCATCACCGGGTGTACACGAATTTTTCGGAGCAGGAGTCAGCTGCTCCGGATCTTATAACTTTTTCACATCTTCGAACACCTTCTTCTGGTCTATACAAGAGACTGTATTATCAAGTACCGTACAAGCACGCGGCATCGACCAACTACGACTACATCGTGATGCCTAGCAGCAAAGAGCCGCCACCGGAGCACCAGCGCTCACACAAACGAGACCAATACATAGCCCAACCGCGTGCCTATCGATCGCCCGGACGAGACGAATAGCTAGCTGCTGGCTGGCTCGAGGACGCCTCCACCGCTTGCGTCATACCCTTTAGCCGGCGCTATTGATTATTCGTGCCGTACATTCTGAATGCTCTCCCCCCTCGTATGCTTGGCGTCACCGAGCTCTAAAACCTACTAAAACTACATAACTTGATAGATGGATGATTGGTAGGCCGATAACGATGTCAGAGAGCAGCTGTCCCAGGAGAAGAGCTAGATAAATTTGAGGTTGTGATTATGAGAGCCGGCATCTATAAAGTATGGCAAAGTTTCATAATGGGTCTGTATCGCGCGCAAAAGCTGTGCGCAGGCCGAGAAAAGAGGAGGCCATATTGAAAAGGGGTGCGGGTGGGATGCAATAGAGGATGGGGCCCGATGCTGCGTAGTGGAGCAATTCACCACATCTTTTGCCCTGATAACCGCCGGGATGTATTGGCTGAGTTGCGCGCATGCATGCATTGAGAAATGTAAAAGTGAAAAGCGCTCATGTTGTTGAGGCGTGCGCGGTGGCGATTGGGCCCAGCAGACGATGCAGGTGCGCCAGGATAACTCCGCGCATCATATCGGCCCTGCTGCGCACGCGGTCGGCTCATTTTCATTGTTCTATATACCTACAACACTGTGTATATTTCGAATGCCATGCGATGATGTGTGTTGTATGTAACTCACCCCGCGTCCGGGCTGATGCTAGATGCTGATGTGCAAACCTCTCTCTCTAGATTCTTAGCTTTTGCGCCTGCTCCGTTGCGCAAAGTATTAAAACACGATCCGGGCCGCGCCGTCGCGATGAACTAAACGCCATTCATCCACGCGACACTGACCACGCTGCAGCAGCTCTTCCCCTCGAGCAATTTTATTCCAAGTTGGACTAGCTTAGATATATAAGTAGAGGATAGCCACAACCAATCGCTAGCACTCTACAGAGAGACCCTCAATGAGGGCCACGCCAACAACTATTACGCAGTTCTTCTCTGGTGTCAAAGACAAATATAACTATAATACCGGCCTCATCTGCTTAGCTCGATGATCGCCGAGGTGATGATGATGCAGGCCTGCTGCTCTTTTTCACACAGTGTGGCGGCGACAAATATATGTATATAGCTTTATATGTTCGGAGTTTTCGGAGTAGTCAGAGCAGCAGAGCAGCTCATTGGCCCGCGCCCACCTCTAGCGTCCCGCGCTTTGAAAATCGTTCTACGCCGCTAGAGGGAGCCACCTCCCACGTGCAGCAGTCTGCCTCATCCCTCATCCTAATCCAAGAAAGTGACTTTTCTCGGAAAATTGATTTGTTTCAGTTGAACTTTATGTCGGTTATCTCGAGGAATTTCATCGTTGATATCGATCAGAGTCACTCTCACAAGCGATTTATACAGAAACCAAGTTTCATTGGATCACAGTATCAGCGCAAAAGTTCCTCCTCGGAAAGCTCCATATAGAATTGAGCTGTCGTCTGCTCTGTTGCGTGATGTCGCGTGATGTTTCAATCAAATTTTATTTTATACTTTATTCATGGTATACCGTCTCACAAGTATTATTTAACTAAATAATAGGTGTATCTAAAACCCAAGTGTACAGCTGCGGCATCTTGCAAGAGATCTTTTTTTCTTAAAATCGAAATCGAGTCTCAGAAATGGGCTGGTAGTTCACGCGGAATTGTGACTATATATACATACATACACGCATGTGATCTGTAGATGTTCTGTGCATGTGATGTTTCGTCAGTTTCGTCTCGGTTTCGTCAACTAGCCCAGTGGAGTTGTTTGGGTTTAAAGTTGTTGTCAAATGTGCCGAAAAACGATCCTGACTGCACAATAAATATTTGGAACATTATTGGTGCGTACGATGACTTTTATCTGCTGCTCCATTAAAATTTACATGATTGTCCGTAATGAAATCTCAGCGTTGAACTCTCCCTTTAGCTTCAAAATACAATTTTGTAGGTTATCGTTCTTTCTTTATACTATTATTCAAATTTCAACTACTCTTCAATTTTGATTTCAACAAATTTTGCGAAAGTGAGTGTAGCTTACTCTATTTGTAAAGCTCATGATACATCTTCTTCTCCATTTAAGCACCAGGTATCAACTTAATAAATGAAATCATTCTATGCAATTCTAAGCAATAGTCTACTACAATGAAATCAATTCATTTTCAACAATGTGCAGACTGAGTGTAAGTGAGCTGTGTTATTGAAGGTAAACCTCCGTGATCTGTATATTTCAATACCAAAATCCAAAATATTCTTGTTTTGAAGATGCTAATAGGTGATGTCCAAGCTAGGAACATGTTCCATACTACTGTAGATGATAACTTTCCTCATAATCAATAAGTTCAGGCATATATCAAAAGTTTCTATAATGAAAGAGAGAATCAAAACAAGAACTGAGAAGTTCTAAGAAAAAAATAGTTTTATTGTCTCTAAACAATTATGACAATATGTCCAACAGATACAAAGAATACATCTTATTTCTATTAAAAATAAAAATAGCTTCAGTAGCTTTACATATCACATCTCTGGTGGGTTGCATTTGAGTCAACTGTGCTCCTTATTTTATGCCCGTGCCAAGGCATCAAATGATTCTTGAACATCACATTCGAGACAAAATCAGAGGTTTCCACCATTCATAATACTGAAATCAATCATCTAAACATTGCGTAGCTGCTCCATTGCAGCAAAATTTTATCACCAAAAACATAATGGACATCTGTGACATTAAACCAACAAGGAAAGCATCTCTCTCTCAAGACTTAATTTAACTGATGAAATGCATTGGTATTTTGTTGAGTAAATTTGTTCTCTATCGTATTCAGAAAGTCAATTGCTCTATTGTAATTTCTATTACATCTCGATCATGGTACTCTTTACTGATGTTACATTGATATGTGTGATGGAACACTCCAATTCATGCTTAACTAGATAAACTTGTATGATGACACATTTATCCTGTTCACAGTGACAGCATCATACCAGTAACTTGACTATGAAAGTGAATTGTTCGATTGAATGCCATACAATCTGCTTCATAGTGATCAAAATATTCTAGATTACAGACAAGTAGTTTTCCACTATACTTTTTCTCTTTGTGTTCATGCAATTCATGGTGTCTGTACATAACATAGCTCGAGAGTAATGCACAAATACCACAAAAAAAAGAGGCAGAATAGAACCATAAGCAACTCATCATGTAATCCAAATATCTTGTGAAATGGGCTGTGTTTTCAAAGTTATCTTTCCATGAAGTAATGTACTTCTTGATACTACTCAATACATAGTTAGAAACTCGATGTACATAGATTGTATCAAATGAAGTGTACATAAAGAAGGAGGGGAGTAGCTAGTTATTGATCTGTATCTTCACTTTATCATTGACAGATATCGTATAAAATTTGTGGGTGTGACAATCGAGTCATTGAAATACCTTTTGAAGAACAGATTGACCTGTTTAACAACTATTGAATTCATAACTGCAAACAAGTCAAATATTCAGACCATGGGCTTATTTTTATTGCATAATCTCCCATGCCATCCTGGATCACAGAGACAAGTATTATCTGACTGGCAAATACCATTCCTACAAGGCTTGGTACATTCTGTGCGTTGGGTAGAGCGCCTCCCAATTTCACAGTGATCACCCTTGTAGCCATTTGGACATCGACAAATGTTATTGCCCTTACACTTTCCACCATTCAAACAGGGTATCACACATTTTGCTAAGACAAACATATGAGTTACTTAGTAAATTATTTCAAGAAATTCAATTGTATGAGTGAAAGTTAAGTACTTACAGAATTCACATCTCAGACCAAAGAAACCCTTTGGACATTCACATGTATCTTTCTGCACACATTTCCCACCATTTAGGCACTTTTCTGCACAGATCCCTAGAGAATTTAACACAGATATAAATTATTTCAGGATCTTAGGGCATTTTGAAAATGTTCAAGACAAGTCAAGGAGCTCTTCGCTTTATCTCAACAAATTCCGCAGCTCCTCTGAGGACTAAGAAGGGGAGACTTTTGGATTCTATAATTCGAGTTGACCATGCTGGTGAATATGGAGCAGATCGGATATATGCAGGACAAATGGCCGTATTAGGTAATTTGATCAGTGCCTCTGAATGATTTTCACCTCACATAAGTTGTTGGAAAAGATTTAGAGAGTAATAACAAGTGCAATGTTGAATCTCTCTTAAAGGAAACACGCCATCTGGTCCAACAATTCAACATATGTGGGATCAAGAAAAAGTTCACAGAAAAAAGTTTGAAGAGTTGATTCAAAAACATGGTGTAAGACCAACAGCTTTATTGCCTATTTGGAATATAGCAGGATTTGTTTTGGGAGCCACCACTGCTTTAATGGGGCAAAAAGCCGCTATGGCATGCACAGTTGCTGTTGAAAACGTGATAGTAGAACACTATAATGATCAACTCCGCTCATTAATGGAAATATCTGATGAGAATGACAAAGAACTACTTGATACCATAAAAAAATTTAGAGATGAGGAACAAGACCATCACGATACGGGGTTGGTTCATGGAGCAGAACAAGCGCCGTTTTATGAGGCTCTCACGAATGTTATCAAAATCGGATGTAAAACTGCTATAGCTATATCAAAAGTTATTTAGTTATAATCTGCTGTATTATTCGTTTGAATGAAATATTGTGAATAGCCTCGTAGTGTAAGTTGATCCATTATTATTTTCTACCAAAGATCGTTTGCGTGTATGTGTAATTGGGTGTGAATAAAAGAGAGCGCTTTCTTATGTCTATGAGATTTCAAAAGTTAATTCTCGCCTGCAGTACGTACGCCCGTTTTGAGCTCTTACGATTCTCTGAATCCGACATAAGTATGGGATATGCTTTTTTTTACACACATAATCTCATTTCGAGTGAAAAAATGCGAACTCAAAATTACCTCCTTCACAGTAAGGACCTTGGAATCCAGGCGGACAGGAGCAAATTCCTGGCGCGGTACAGTTCCCTCCATTCATGCATTTTGGGTAGCACAAAGCTTTTTTGCAATGCGGTGGACCTAAATAACCATCTGGACATGGACCTGGGTTGGGTTCTGCAAAGTGAAAAATCCTTGATGATATGGTTATCAACGATTTATAGGTACATTTTCAGAAGTGACGGAACGAAATATCACATGCGTAGCAAAGCGTTGCCTCAAAGCCATGCAAATAGGTATTGCTTTTTTAAAGTTAAATTGAGTTGCTGATTAGCTCTGAAATTCTATCGCAAATAACTGCTCTCTAATGAAACTTGCAACCAATATTTCGTACCCATAGCCTTTATTCACACTACATACTGAAATGGAAAGAAGGTTGGACATCACTACGCATATAGGATGAAATGTAAAGAAAGAAAATAAGAAAGATGATCTTACATAGAAAGATGAAGTTCTCATGCATTCGCAAATTATGCGGCTGTTCATCTCTCAGGGTTATCATGCACTTTGCATAATCGACGCATCGGAGAATCAAACTTCCTCTTTCTCTTAACCCGCAGGTAGATTTACCTTATTGACTAGAGATTTACTATATGAGGACTTGGATATTTTAATACTCAGTGAATTAGAAGTAGAATACATCCAAGTCGTAGAAAATCAGTTGACTTTTTGTACCACTTTTTGGCATAGTGCGACTAAACATCCATTTTTACACGGCTCGACGCGCGAACTGTGTGTCGAGCCGTGTAAAGCGGCATATGCGTCTCGTGCCAAAAACTTTGTTGGCACTCGACGCATAATATACTATATTCCTCCCGGTTCGATTCAGAAAAATGTCTTTCCGTCGCACTGATACCAAAAAAAAAAGAAGGTGCACCTCAGTTGTCGGGCTGTTTTGGAGCACGGGGAATATTTCGCTCTCGTTGCCTTCGGGAAAAATGTATTCCCGTGCCCCAAAACAGCCAGACCTCACATTAGTTCATAATTTACTATTTATACCTGATTCACTTAATGAAAACGACGAGAAGATTTATATTGAGGAATCGTTCATCATGAACCGGTCATGATGAACCACATTCGATTAGTGTTTCATGATCGAAGAAAACAACTTGGCTTTCCAAATACACATGGAATACCATAAAAAATAACAAGTATATTGTACATGTATGATTCATTAGGTTTTATGAGAAACTACTCAGTTGAGGACTTGTTTTCATCATTCTTTGACCCACAGCTATTTATGAGATTGTCCTCCTACAACTCTGCATTTTATTTGATTAATCCTCATCCTGGTAAATTGTTTCTCTCGGATCTGTCACTCGCAAAACTGAATCAAAAGCGCGTCGGGGTAATTAGTCGTGGTAGAAGACTGCAGCATATCTTTATCCGGAAAGACCCACTGCGTCAGAGTCTTTTGAGCGATCTCATACTTCCTTTTTTGTCTCACTAAACGTTGTTGCAATCTTTATAGCCATTATTTGCGACACTTCGTCAAAATTTTCATCGTCAATTTTGAAAATTACGATTATTGAACATAAATGTGTTTCCACCACCAACAAACTCGTCCTAAAAAGAGTTCTCCTATTATATATTTCACAAAAATTACAATCGAATTCGAGATCAGGCATTTTGACGATTTGCCGTGACTCGAGAGATGATTCCGGGTCGCAATGATGCATATCTCGGAAATGCAGATTTGAAACCACCTCACCTGAGCGTTGAAATCCATTTTAACCCTATGGGCGTAAAATGAAGCTGAAAAATTCGACCAAAAATGGCCCTCTTATGCACAGAAGATGGAACTTTGAAGTTAACTTTGTAGTCTGTTGTGAAAAGTTTATAGCAACAGTTAAGCGAAGATTAACTTTCACATGGTTGCGCAGGAATGAATACCGGTGAAAATGTATGATGTTGTTCAGTCCATATGGAACACAAGAACCAAAAAGACAGAATGATCGATTTTTTTTTTTAGCTAACGACATATTTATTCATTACGGTAGGAATGATTTATGATACAGACTTTCTCCTTGCCATATTTCACACCCTCACTGCGAGAATTCGCCTCGCCTTTCGCAAACAAAATTGGCACGGTGGATTGCTAGCGTGAATTTTCTTGCAAATAAGTGATCATGCCCCTAGAAGCATCTCCGTCTGGGCTGAAAATCTCGTTAGTTCACATTGTTAAGAATTTTTCGAATAATCGCTCCCCAAAAAGATAAAAAAAAGTTCTACTGCGATTTTTTATTTAGTTATTGATTCATAGGCAAGTCCTTGGAACAATTGAACCATGATTGATTGTGCGGAATCGTTTCATACATAAGTATCATGGCCTATCTGTTCTTACCCCTCATGCATTTAAATATCGAAAACTTTCAACTACCGTCAAATTGGGTAACTTTGGTACACCCCTGAAAAATGACTTTCAAAGTTGCGTTTGACAAGGTAGATGATTCTATCGCTCTAAAACCTATTCTCCCGTCTTGAAACTCACATAAACAATGCGCTGAGTCACCGTAGATCCCGTGTGAATGATTGTAGTAGTTTATCGAAGTTTTTCAAAAAAGGTTGATTTAGCACCGATACGCGAGTGAATCAATTAGTATACCCTGCAATAAGTGTTCCGGAACGAACTACGGGTGTATAATGCTACATTTCCATCACATACATCACCATATTGAAGAAACCATGGTTACATTTGAGTATTTACAACATTTGGAATTTTAATGAATGAAAAACAGGGGGAAAAAACCATGAAAAAACGTACCAAAGTTACCCCACTCTAGGTAAGAAGCGTGAGGATCGGGTAGCTTCAGTACACCTTCCTCTATGACAGCTTCTTTCCATCTCACCTTAAGTCGAGTGAAGGTCTATGAAGTTTTAAAATGTTTCAAACAGCATAAAATGAGACTTCTGTATGATTGGAATTAATTCATTCTCATGGTGGTAGATAGAATTGAGATACTCTGTAAGTATAACAAAGTTGCCTCATCGGGGTCTAACTTTGGTACACTTCTTCAACTGCTAATAGCTCCAGCTCAGACACATCAAATTGAACTTTGTAGCCTGTCCATCGAAAGCTGAGGCTGTAAGCTTTAGATTGACTACATATAGAAGTGGGTTTTGTCAATGTATGTTGGAATGCCGAGCCAAACAAAATGAAATTACCCAATTTGACGGTATTTTAAAATTCCTCCGCGAAAAATACAGAATTCGGTTACCAAAGAACATGCGCCTCAATGAATGAGTTTTGGGTTTCATAACTATAAAATCCACATGCGTCTAAATTATATCTAGATCAAAAATCATCCCTATTGAAAATCCTCATCAATAACACCCGATTCTCCCTCTGTCCCATATCATGCCTTAGCGCATTTTTGCGAAAGATGCATCCAATATTACAACAGCAGCGAAAAAAGAATCAGCGCGCTAGCCTCGGCGGTAGCAGTTTAGAAAAAGATTGACCAAGGGCAGAGATAAAAAAAAAGAAATATACAGACAAAAAGTTTGACAGACAGATAGGTAGACAGACAGGTAAAACTAAAAGAGAAGATGATTATAAGTACTGGTGATACAGAACTGTATGTGTGAGTGGAGATTTGATGATCGTGGGCGCGACTGACGCACTCACCGCGCACGGCGCATTCTTTTCTCAGGTTGAAACGCAGGGGTGTCCCGTTCAAAGGCTTGTTCTTGCGCGTCTCGATCAGCAATCCAAGACCGAATTGCGCGATTCCTGACACATTACCCGTGCAGGGTAGCAAAATGCTGAATTCTGAAACAAAATTGAAATTTTTAATTCTACTTCAACTGCGTTGAAATTGATCAACAACAATCAAAGAGAAGCTCCTCCCATCCTCCTAAGCTCCAAGTAGTGGACGGATCAAAGATCCACCAAACAGTGAATGTTACCTCAACATTTCTGGAACGTTGCAATTGCAACCTTGGAACGTTCCGTAAATAGTCGGAAACCCCGTTGGTGGAACGTTTGAGCAACGTAAAATGTCTACGAGATGTCTGTTGTCTCAACTTTTCCAGCACGTTTCTGGACGTCGTGAATATAAATAAATAAATGAATTGTTTTTTATAAATTGTTGTTAATTGGCGCTTATTGCATTTAAGCACAATCTCACCGTCTTTCTTGTACTAAGTGGGTATGTTTCTGATTGAGCGCAATCGATGGGATTGAACGGGGATGGAGCTGATAGCCTGCGAGACACAGGATTTTAGAAACAATTTATTTATTTATTTAACAAAAAATTTTCTAAGTCTTGGTTGCACAAGAATCATCTCGGAAACGTTTGAGCAACGTTTAAATAACCGTTGAAACGTACCAGAAACGTGCTGGAAACGTTGAGACAACATCTCGTAGACATTTTACGTTGCTCAAACGTTCCACCAACGGAGATTCCGACTATTTACGGAACGTTCCAAGTTTGCAATTGCAACGTTCCAGAAACGTTGAGGTAACATTTACTGTTTGGAGGGTATTCGTGTTTTGGCCCCCGAAGCTTTTTTGGTAATTGAATATTCCTATATCAGGAAGGCAGAATGTTTCAAAGATACTTGATTGTAAACTAAATTCTGTTTGACATTAGCACCAATAATGAGAACGTGTCCCGTCATAAACGGACCCACCACAGATTATAGCGTTGATTTCAGTAGACTGCACGAATAATAATGGTCCCATTACATAATAAGGATTTGAAACTGCTATAATGAGGGTCGTCTACAAATCACAAAGCTTCAGTTTCTTTCGATGAAGAGAGTGGAAAATGTCTAGCGCAAGAATTCAAGGAAAGCTTCTTATTAAGAATTTGAAGAAAAATTTGGAGAAAACTAGAATCTGATTTAGGAAGCTGAGCAAGTAATCTATTATCATTTCAGGCATCTGAGAATCAGTTGGAGTAACATTCTATTTGACACCGATCTAACGATGGGGGTGAGACTCAGGCTGATGAGAAACTTCATTACAATTTTTTATCCAATCCTAAATCCAAATTTGCTCACTCAAATAGCCTCCTAGAATTAACTGATTGTGGGCGCTATACAAATTATTGATCTCTATTAAAATACTAATAGGTGGGATAGTCAACACAGGTCGGCCATCGGGGCATACTTCGCTAAAAAGTTTGGAATATGGGCGAGCGCCTCGGGCCGAAATAATCGCTCGGAGGTGGAGAACCTTATGAGCGAGGCGCAGAAGGTATTTTATTGTCCCCAATGGGGATTATGCCATTTCCTCTCTTTTATGAATATTAGTACATTACGCGTCGAGTGCTGGAAACATTTTTTCCTTCGGGAAACCGAGCTGGATGTGGGCGATGGCACCGTCCAGCTTGGTTTTCCCGAAGGAAAAATGTTTCCGCACGAGACGCGTATGCAGTTTTATACGTATGGACGTATAAAATACTAAATGTACCCTATTGCGGAAACGCGTCTTTTCGACAACTCGGTACATAAGATACTATTTTGCAAAGAAGGCATCTAAATATTGAAAAATTGCGAGAATGATGATTTCATAACTACTCGAAATTACTTGAGATTATTCATCTTCGTAAAACTAGGAGTTCTCCCTTTTTCCTCAAATGTTCTGCCCACAAGCAAAATCTATTAATTAGGCAAATAACCGATTTAAACAGATAAATCGACAAATTAGCGATTCTAATCACTGTATCTGAAAAAATTGACCGTGGCATCCGTATTGATGATTTACACGATCATTTCCCTCAATCCTAGCAGTTTTGTATGCAAAATACAGGACAATAGTGGATTTTTTAGGCGACTCCCTTCTTCATGAAGAGACAATCTTATCTTCAAAGCATGATCTCAATAGTTCATAATTTTCACTTTCCCTATTAGAACTGATTCATGTACACATGCATGGCTCGATCGTGAATCTTACAGGCAAATAGATGGTAATTCTTCCATTCATTTTTCGAAAATTAACACTGCTGGAACTGAATTTCTTCACAAATGTGGTTCTTCAAATCTTCAACTCATTTATGATGTATATGTCGCAGGCTCTTGGTGAAATCAGCCTTTTCGTGAAAATCCTAGGCTCTTCATGAAGAGCCGGCCGATCGTGTCAGCGCCGATCCCTTTCACTTTGTTACACGATCGGCCTAGCCTTTTCGTGAAAAGGCTGACTCGTCCAGCCTTTTCATGAAAAGGCCAAGTCGGGCTAGGCCCTTGGTGTACAGATGGGCAGAGTCATCAGTACCGCTGTCGAACAAAGTCAGTATCGCAGTCAAAGCTGTCGAATCAATTGCACTTCTCACAATCATATTAAATTGAATAATCTTATGAAAATTGATCGATGGAATCGGCTTGCTCAGGTAGGACTTCCAAAGGTTAGCCCATTAAAACTGGAATGAAAATGTATATTGTTGCTCGGGGTGTGTGAAAAAACTGACTCTGATCTCATTTAGTAAAAAGCTACATCAATCGAAGATTCCGAAGACTATCAAATATCTAATAGTCAATCATGAAAAATTTTCGTCATCTAAAAATCATTCTATGATTTGAAAAAATTCAATTCTAACTATGGGCGCCACACTCGAGCCTACTTTGTGCTGATAAGAATTGACATAATTGATCAACTATTAGATATTTGGTACGCTTCGTAGTCTTCGATTGATGTAGCTTTTTACTAAATGAGATCAGAGTCAGTTTTTTCACACACACCGAGCAACAATATACATTTTCATTCCAGTTTTAATGGGCTAACCTTTGGAAGTCCTACCTGAGCAAGCCGATTCCATCGATCAATTTTCATAAGATTATTCAATTCAATATGATTGTGAGAAGTGCAATTGATTCGACAGCTTTGACTGCGATACTGACTTTGTTCGACAGCGGTACTGATGACTCTGCCCATCTGTACACCAAGGGCCTAGCCCGACTTGGCCTTTTCATGAAAAGGCTGGACGAGTCAGCCTTTTCACGAAAAGGCTAGGCCGATGGTGTAACAAAGTGGAAGGGATGAGCGCTGACACGATCGGCCGGCTCTTCATGAAGAGCCTAGGATTTTCACGAAAAGGCTGATTTCACCAAGAGCCTGCGACATATATACCAGAAGAGCTTTCATTAGAAAAAATCTTTGATGAAAATCAACTTGGACTGGATGAATATGAAAAAGTTATGAAAATGCTATGACATATCAATTAAAAATACGAGCGGTTGAAAATCGTCTAATGGAGCTCATACTTTTGCCAATCTTCGATGTTTCATGATATGGTTCTATTCAGCAAACACTGACACTTCTATTAGAAAAATGCCAAGCATGCTTCACTGAGTTCTCAGTGAATGTTGAATACTAAATAAGTTGTTCATATGATATGATGCCACTCCACAAGTTTTAGTAATGCTTAACACACTAAAGACGTTTTCTGCGTTGATACATGTATTCAATGTGTGCGAAGTCAAATTTATAATTGCTAAAACTCAATAATCCCATGCTTGCTCTCGAGCAGTTGAATATTTGTAGAATTTCTCGTTGGCCAAGCTGTATTATTCAATATACAAATAATGAATGTTTTTTTTCAGATGCCGACTGAGATTCGTGATTTCACCGTTTTATCCCTATAAGATTAATGAATCACTGATGGGAGTTAACTTTGTTGCCATACAGTTATATCAATAGAAATACAAATATTTGAAAAATCTACCTTTTTCTCGTTTGGGCACTCGACCTTGTTTCTTGATGGTAATTGATGGAGTTTGAAGTATTGCTTCATCGAAAGACTTCAGGAGGAAAAAGTCATACAAGTACTTTTTGACTCCTGATTTCCACGTAAAGTTCACATATGACATCTCGTTGGGAATCACTGGAAGTTTGCTGTCGAATTCTGGATCCAATAAGTAAGGCACCACGCGACCTTCATCAATCGCATAAATTTCCATTTCCATTCCTGCAAGAATTGGTTCTTTCTTCACTACGTTTGCTTAATATAGAAGAAAGGGAGAAATACAAACTGTTACTCGCACACGATCACTTCAGCAACCTTTTTCCGAATCTCAAAGTATCGTTATAGAATGGAAAATACTACAAACTATTGAAAAATTGATATTTCATACTGATTATCTAGGAGTAAAGTTTTTTTTGCAATTTTTCTTATTTTTATTTCTTTTTTCTCAAAAGCACTGGATTATTAGAGAGCCATTCTGATTACAATTCGTCATTCTTTCGCCCTAAAAAACTATTCGAAACTTCCGAGAAATTGGGGTACATCTGACAAATTTTACTCTCATGTAAAGCAAGTGTACCCAACATACCTCCTGTACTAGGGTGACACTTATTTCCCGACTTTTCTGTATCGGTAGGGACGCCCCCTAGATTTTAACTTTATAATAAAAGAAAATGACAGAAATTTTTTTTAGATTTTTTCAGGCAGTTCTAGTACTGCCGCATCGCACTTGTATTTTCGAGTTTTAAGACGTCTTTTCACAGAATGTTAACTTTGCATGGCAATCACTTGCATTTCCAAGAGAATGGAGCAAAGCGAACTGTATAACATTGATTGGGAGGGCTTAGGGAATCTTTTCACGTGCTCAGCGACTAGCTTTAGTTTAATTTCAGGCTCAGAACCGGGCCAGAATGGCAGAAATACAGCCCTGAAATAACTTTTCAACTCAGTTTTCGAGTTCTCCTGCGCATGCATGATTTTCTATGGCTCTGAAAGTATTTTTAAACTATAGTCCATGCAATTTCCTTCAAAATGACTACTGGTACAAGTCAATTTGATGCAAGGGACCGGAGTAGTGGATGATTTTGAATGAGGTGGAATCAAAGGTGCAAATCCGTGCAAATCGGTCGAGATTGCCTGCGATGCTTTTCATCTTGTGCAGGGTGTTTCTCTGGTTTCTTTGCTCCGAATCGACTTCGCCAAGGGGTCATTTTGAAGGAAATGATCTGAGCTATCGGAATAAGTAGGTTGTGGAGTGGTAAAGTGATGGTGAGTTACAGTATAGTCACGCGGAACAGTTGAAAACAGCTTTTCATTAGACTAAAAATTATCAAATGTCTATTTTTCCGTATTTCACCATCAATGCGCCACTCCGTAGCTTACTTACTTCGATAGCTCGGACTATTTTCTTTGAAATGACTCCTTGGCGAAGTCGATTCGTCACAGAGAAACCAGAGAAACACGCTGTACAAGATAAAAAGCATCGCAGGCGATCTCGACCGATTGGCAAGGATTTGCACCTTTAACTCCACCTCATTCAAAATCATCCACTGCTCCGGTCTCATTGCATCAAATTTTGTACCAGTGGTCATTTTGAAGGACATTGCACGGGCTATCGTTTAAAAATACTTTCAGAGCCATAGAAAATCATGCTTGCGCAGGAGAACTCGAAAACTAAGTTGAAAAGTTATTTTAGGGCTGTATTGCTGCCATTCTGGCGCGGTTCTGAGCCTGAAATTAAACTAAAACTAATCGCTACACGCGTGAAAAAATTCCCTAAGCCCTCCCAATCAATGTTATCCAGTTCGGTTTGCTCCATTTTCTTGGAAATGCAAGTGTTTGCCATGCAAAGTTAACGAATTCTGTGAAAAGACGTCTTACAACTCAAAAATACAAGTGCGATGCGGCAGTACTATATGGGACTGCCTGAAAAAATCTGGAAAAAATGTCTGTCATTTTCTTTTATCATAAAATTAAAATCTAGGGGGCGTCCCTACCGGTACAGAAAAGTCGGGAAATAAGTGTCACCCTACTCCTGTACCCAACATGCTCCCATATCAGAAGTGGGCACTTATTGACTTTTGTGTAACATGAGAAAATTGGCGATTTGGACCGACCCGGATGATTCCTGCGTCTCCATGCAAATATAAAGTGAGTACTTGCATATTTCGTAATTGCACATTTGAGAAATCGCCAACGAAATTGCGTTTAGTAAAACCGGTGCCAAGAATTTTAGGTTGACGTACCCTAAGGCATCCTTTTTTTTTTCAAGACCTTCACAGATTCCATTTTTGAAACAAGTGAAACTTGGATTTAAAGCAATTTTATGGTCAAAATACGGAGATCGTTCGCAAAGTTAGAGTCCAACATTAGTGTGTACCCAACACGCCCCATGTAATCCTTCCATATGGGAAAGCAGTACGACTTTTTTTACCACTCAAAACGTGTTTTTCACGGCAAAATAGGTTGGAAATAGTGTTGTTTTAGACCGGCAAAATGCTCCAAACGTGGTTGCAGCCGATAAAAACGATTTTATGCACTTTGCCGCCGATTTACATAATTTATTGGGCAAATTGAGACAATTTGACTCAAATTGATCTTTTTTAAACGTTATTTGGCTCAATTTGATGTTCTTGAAACAAGCTTCAAGATTACCTAAATTACATTGAAAAATGTTGAGATGGACCAAAGTTATTGAGAAAATGGCTTAATGGGGGCATGTTGGGTACACCCTTTCGCGAACTCGCCAAAAACCACTTTTTGGGAAAATCGTAATAGCTCGACTCTGGTTGATCAAAATGAAACTTACTTTATTTGATTTGAATGGTCTTTGGAACAAGTTTTCGAGTGCAATAAAGTACGTTAGAAAATATTAATGTGGGCCAAAACTGTTGGCAAAACTGATCAATATGAGGCCGGAGTCACATGGCGAAAACGCGGTTCAACTTGGCTCAATGGTTTTTTCATCAATTAAGACGGAGCTGGTCGCAGATGACTCGGAATTGCTTCCGGAGTGTGCCTCTGGTACAATTTGTGAGAATGAACGCCACTCACTCTAGAGGAGGAATCGAAGAATCGCGAGATATTCCGATTCTAATTTTCAGCGAGAGGACGACTTCGGACCTTAGATCGAGTCTCATGGAAGACAAAAACGTTTGGCCTTCCAGATCGTGCCAGAGGCACATTCCTGAAGCAATTCCGAATCATTTGCAACCACCCCCGTCTCAATTGGTGGAAACACCGTGGTGTCGAGTTGAACCGCGTTTTGCGCGAAACTCCCACACGGCTTTAAGGGGGGGGGGCATATTGGGTACACTTACCTTATTAAAAATTAGGCATGTCAACTGTGCGATGAACAAGAAAAAAATCGGGTTGAATTGTTTGACATTACAATCACTACATTGTGCATCGAATCGCAAATTTCACAATCGAAAAAATCGATTCAATGATTTCCGCTTGGAGACCAGTATCATGTTGTGACTCCATCCTTTAGAGGGAACGGGACAATTTAAAAGAGCGAAAGCGATGCAGAGTAACACTTGAAATAGCATGAATTTCTAATTGATCGAGATACCGATCACCACTTTGATTTTTGCAAACTCCTGCGCTCCCTTTTGTTTCGGTCAGAAATTAGAATTACAAAGTAGGTACTGCAGCTACTCGACAATGCTATAGTCTGGATCATCGATCAGTGGTCATCAAGCAATTTAACCGTTCGTCCATACCGATTAGTCCGCGGTACCACTTCTTTCGAAATCACAAAAGCACAACCAGGACCATACATAAATCCAAAAAACAGCCGCTTTTCTCAAGAGTAGAGATCACGTCTCACCACTAAACATTTTGATCTGCTGTCGGTCGATCCAGAGTGTCATATCACCCTCGGGTTGGTGTCCGTGTCCATGTCCGTTGCGTCGATTTTTAGCTTCGGTGACGACGATAATCGTTAGTAACACCATCGACATCGTCAGTATCCAACACCGGCTCATTGCGCCGCAATACAGATTATTATTACCGCAGCGGCAGCCCATCGATCTTTCGATCACTTTTGCCGATCTTTTTCAATTTTTTTCGATCGCATCTCGTGCAAGTTTTTCCACACCAAGCCAGGATAAAAAATACTGTTTTTTTAATGTTATTAAGATATTTTTTGTAAAATTTTCGAGCGTTGAATAGCGTAAATTTGCACAAGCGTGTCTATGATCTTCGGATTTGTTTGCAGAAAGAAGAAAAAAGGAAGAAAGGATCGAAAGCTACAATGTAGAAAAAGTTTACTGTGCAAAGCGCATGCACTCGGGCCGCGGTGCCGGAGCGACTGCCGATGCCGGTCCCGCGGTGTG
Source organism: Eretmocerus hayati (assembly GCA_029851415.1). Classification (NCBI taxonomy): domain Eukaryota; kingdom Metazoa; phylum Arthropoda; class Insecta; order Hymenoptera; family Aphelinidae; genus Eretmocerus; species Eretmocerus hayati. The sequence continues at coordinate 39,055,523 of CM056743.1, read as the reverse complement.
TGCGAAGTAAGCGAGGGATTCAACGTTTGGTTTGCTTTTCTGCGCGCGACCGCAGCCCCTTCCGTCCCGTATGGGTATATAAACTGCTCTCCCATCCTCATTTATTCGATCAGTCTGCATTATATGTGCATTGCACGCATGCAACGATTTCAAGCTGCTTTATTCCGCGAGTGCAAACTCGAGTAAGAGTGAGCCATTCATATCGCTTTGGTTTATTTTATGCCCCGTACGCGCATCGACACTCTCGTTATTATAACTTACCGATCTTTTTTTCGCCGCGCGCATGCGGCACGCCCAAAAATCGCTTGGCATGCAATAATACCTATATCCATCAAGGATGTATTGTTTACTGTACGATCTGTGTGATGAAAGCTGCAATTTGTATCGATGACTATATTCTAAAACGAAAATTGCACTTGGGATACGGAGGGTGCCAAGTGGCGCGATGAATCAGCGTGCATCGGTCCCGATCCCGGTCAAAAGTGCCACTGAGATCGGTAATTCTTATAATTTTTTTTTTATGAAAAAAAAATAATATAGAATTTCATCCATTTCTTTTTCGTAGATATTGATGGTATGCTTGGAAACGTTTTCTATCTGGCCTTAAATATTTGTCCAATTGAAACCATCATAACCTCGTGGATAAGGTCCTGATTATCCGAGTGCATATCAAAGGAAACGCCAGGCTCGAATCTCGGCCAGAACCACTGTTAATTTTTATAAGTGCCTATTCAGTGATTCATCGGAATCTGCCTTGAATTGGCTCGCAAAATAACCCCTGAAAAGAGGTTGAGAGAGCTTTAATAATGAGGAATAAAAGTATCTCGGCCACCAGTATGGTGTTTGTCGGAGAGTCGGTTTTGAAGTTTTAGAGGAAGCTGGGTAGAAATTTAGCAAAAACATGATTCAATGAAATAGACTGGCATCTATGTAGATAATAACCTTATGTAGAGTCGGAAAGGTCATTCCCCGCTTGGCAGCAATTTTTGAAATATATCATGTATAAAAAAAAGTATAATCCACGCAAACAAGCAGATGTCCGAGTATTCGTAAAAATGGAACTAAGCAAGGTCTGCATATCTGGGATACTAAAATTATCCTCTTCCGAGTAGTTGTGTCGATCCTCGTCGACGGCTTCAACCTCTATCACTTGGTTCTTTTGCAGATTTTCCGCTTAATATTTTCATTACAGTGGGCAGGGGGGTACATCGGAGGTCCATGCGCGTCCTCCCATATGTGTATTTAATTTTTGTCAGGAACAATCGAATTTAGGCCCCCCCCCCCCCCACTCCAGGAGGGCACATAAAAGGGAATCACTGATTTTCGTGTATAAATTGACATATCGAAAATTCGCCGTAAGCTCAGTACTCACTGGCAGATATTTCTCCTTCATTACATGAACTAATGGTGGCATAGGAATCCCCTCAAACGGTTTTTGAAATGGATACGTTTCTGGAAATCGTAGTTCATGATATATGGGCCTAAGAGTTAGATTTCGCTTTCCGAGTGATTTTCTGCATCCCGAACTCAAGGCTAGGGTCGAAATGGTCACGAGCAAGTAAGATTTTGAATATGCATATTGCTGTACGGCGTGCAATTTGGGGTTTTCCTGAGGGTTCCAAGTGATGTAGATCATCCAAGTTTGTTGTGATATTTGCCTTCGAAATTATGTGAAAATAATATTGAGAGTAAAATGACTTTGAAGAATTAAATTATATCTGAAATCGTGATGAGATACTTTGATCTGAACAAAGTGATCAAACCCAGGACAGCCTATTTGTTGAGGGCAGGGTGAAACAAGTGAAGAAATTTTCCTCTGAATAGTGATTATTTTTTGTAATTGTTTATTAGGAATTTTACGGATATGTCATATCTCTGGAGGACGTACTCTCAAATTTGGGAATCAGCGTGTCTTATGAATAAGTTGATTTTGTTACGAGTCGGATAAGAATTAAAGTCGCGACATTGGTACTTAATTTAAAAGAGATTCAGGCGGGTGAATTTTTTTCCTTTTTATTGATGCATTCAACTCCTTTCGAAGTTATTGAGCCATACAGGGAAGAACGATACATATAGGGAATTCTGGAGCAAGCTGGAAAAAATCTGAAAAAATTTATTTCTGTTTGTACTATGTTGGAATAGTGCAAAAAAATTTTTTTTCGATTTTTTCGACCTCCCCTGTGGGCCCTGGGGCCCGTAAAAGGGCCATTTTGAGCCTTTTTTGGCTTATTTTGGAGAAATCACAGCTCCAACGAAATAAAATATTTTTCGACGTACCTAGACACATTTTCCTCGTAAATGCAAGTACTTTTGAGAAAAAAATTGCCCAAGGCCGATAACCGACCCTGGCCACCTCTGGGAGCTATTTACTGAGAGCAAATTTTAGCGATTTCTACGTCATCTTGTGGACGACCTAGGTCCAACTAGAAAGGTGATAATCGACTTTTGCCAGTAGTCATTTTGAAGGTCTTGAGAAAACCTACTATTTGACCACTGGTAAAAGTCGACTGTTATACTTTTTATAGGAACTACAGCGGTGGGAAAACGAGCATTTTTTTGAAAAATTGAAACTTTGAGACTGAAATACTAAAAACGTCCACAATATTTATCCACCAAACTTCTCCAGTATGTTCTTTGAGGTATGTACTGATACGCAAAGAAATTTTTGGTGGGTCATTTTTTTTCTTTTTCCTTCAAAACGCATTCCAAAATGGCGTTTTCTGCAATTTTCTCAAATACGTTATCATTGGCCATGGCTGCATATGCTCCCATCCCACTTAATTCGCACCAGAGTATATGAAAGTACTCCCCCAAGTACCCTCAAACATGTATAAAAACTTACAGGGTCGATTCTCGAGCCAGGGGCGAGCTGTGGGTTATATTTAGCGAATCAAAAATGGGCATCATTTTTGCCATCTGAGTGCAGGAGGCCGTGAACATGGTTTCACTCATTCTAGCTCGCAAATGGAACATTGGGCTGAAATGGAGATTCAAACATACTTTTCCGATTCAAAATGAAGATCGGATCACAATTTTAAGGTCAGTTTTGCTCTAAATAGTCGTCCGTCTGCCCCTTAAGAACTTAGATTCTGTCAACGGGCTCTGACACCGTTGAGGCACTAGACAAAATTCTAGAGCTAAACTGACCTCGGAATTGTGTTTAGATCGTCATTTTGAGTCGGAAAAGTATGTTTGAATGCCCATTCTAGCCCAATGTTCAATTTGCGAGGTAGAATGAGTAAAACCATGCTCACGGCCTCCTGCACTCAGATGGCCAAAACAATGCCCATTTTTGACTCGGCAAATATAACCCCCAGCTCGGCCCTGGCTCGAGAATCGTGCCCGCAAGTTTTTATAAATGTTTGGGGGTACTTGGAGGAGTACTTTCATATACTCTGGTGCGAATTAAGTGGGATGGAATCATTATGCAGCCATGGCCAATGATGACGTATTTGAGAAAATTGCAAAAAACGGCATTTTGCGGGATGCGTTTTGGAGAAAAAAGAAAAAAAATGACCTACCAAAAATTTTTTTGGTATAAGTACACACCTCAAAGAACATACTGGAGAAGTTTGGTGGGTAAAAATTATGGACGTTTTTAGTAATTGAGTCTCAAAGTTTCGATTTTTTAAAAAAAATGCTTGTTTTCCCACTGCTGTAGCTCCTATGAAAAGTACAATAATCGACTTTTACCAGTGGTCAAATTGTGGGGTGTTCCAAGACCTTCAAAATTACCACTAACAAAAGTCGACTATCACCTTTCTAGTTGGACCTAGGTCGTCCGCAAGATGACGTAAAAATCGCTAAAATTTGTTCTCAGTAAATAGCTCCCAGAGGTGGTCAGGATCGATTATCGGCCTTGGGCAATTTTTGTCTCAAAAGTACTTGCATTTACAAGGCAAATGCGCCCAGGTACATTGGAAAGTATCGAATTTCGTTGGAGCTGTGATTTTCCCAAAATAGGCCAAAAAGGGCCTCAAATGACCCTTTTTACGGGCCCCAGGGCCCACAGGGGAGAGGGGGGTCGAAAAAATCGAAAAAAAATTTTTTTGCACTATTTCAATTTAGTACAAACAGAAAAAAATGTTTTCAGATTTTTCCCCGACCCCCCTGATGATGATTTTGTCCAGCTTGCTCCGGAATTCCCCATATACAATATGATTGTAGTAAAATTACTACTAGTAATTAAGGAGTAACGAGTATTACACACGTCCAAATAGTTCACGTATGGTAGTTTCACTCATGTCCATTGTCTCGCGTGCTTACAGTTCTGATCTACATTCTATGACATAATTAGGAGGAGATTCATAATTTTAGGCGAGGGATCTGAGAGGAGAAATCTGATATTTTGTGGTAGTTTTACTTGATGTGTTCTAAGTGACTTGATAAGCGATTCTCGGTGAGCATTGTATGCGGGGCATTGACAGAAAATGTTCGGGAAAATGTGGTCTAGATTCTGCTCTTCGTGATTACATAGAGAATTTGATGCCCTACAACAATTGATTGTAAGTATTCATTTTCGATGCAAAAATTTGCACCTATACAATAGGACAGGGGCATGGTAAAATTCTGGATGTTTGGGCTGATTGTAGCCTCGTTGGTTTTGAGGTCTGCTCAATCAATGCCTGTGCGAGAGAGTATCCACACAATTTTGAGTTTAGATCCGTTTTCACTTTTCCTGTGGAAATCTCGAGTTTCCCCTGTGTTCTGAAGAATGAATGTATTGGTATTGAAGTTGGTGTCTTATAGATCTTGAAGGACTTCCGAAATACTTCAAGATCTATAAGACACCAACTTCAATATTTATCATCAAGGACTACGAAAAATCCACAATATCTTCCATGAATGTATTGGTCTTCACAATGATATTGGGGGATACTAACCGCTTTCAGAGCGCTTTGGGAATCGGAAAACACAGGAACATTTTTTCTGTCTTCTAACGCATGATCAATCGGATTTCTGAGTACCAAGGACTCAGAAATTCGATCGTAAAAATCAAGGTGCCCTTCTAGGACTTCGTTCACATTCAAGTCTAGACTGATACATGCCATACTCATTGTCAGACGGATAAAAAACTGAAGACTTTTGGAATGAAAATCAGAGAAAAGAATTGTTGTCTTGTAATAATTTTTCATGAACATTTGAATAAGAATATATCCATATAATATATCACTTTTCTGACTAATTCAGAGAAGGGGATCAATTTGATTACATTTATTCAAGCTGTAATTAATATTGATGAAGTTGATATTAACTTTTCAAATTCTCCAAAACTCACCATAATGTGGTTCGATGTATTCATCTTGAACGTATTTAAAATACGTTTAAGATGAATCAATTAGTGTAAATGAAATTGCGGATAGGACGACCCCATAAATGCATCTGCCATGAAATTGCAAGAGCGATATCTTTGCTGCGCATAATTGAGCTAATCAACGCCGACGATTAATTGCAAGTGCCTTCAATTAATATCTACTGAATAGCCATTTAGATCAGCCCCAGGAGGATGCAATGATCGAATAGTCCAACATAACCAACATATCTCTTTATACCAGACTAAAATTTTCACGTTTATTCCAAACGATGCAAGCACACAGTGGCTGCGCTTTCGCAGCACATAAACAAGCATCAGATATGCCGATAAGAGACTACTGTTTGCCATTTGAATGGGATGGCTGTTCGATATTGAAATTCGCAATGATCAAGGCGGATTCTGTGAGTGCGAGAGAGAGAAAAAATTAAGTATACAAGCATATAAACTTACCCAGGGAGAACGAGAAAAAATGTCAAACTGGCTGTGGCAGCAAAAGAGATATATTTACAAGATCTCGGGAGTAAGTATATTGACAGTCAGAGAATGAGGGAAAAAAGAGAAAAATGATGGAGAAAAAAAAATAAAAAATCCAAGTGGTAAATGAGAGATACATAAATTTAACAGCGCGGACAGACGGACAGCGCGAGGATGAGAACTCGAACTGCTGCTGCTGCTGCTGCAATGCTGCGCTGTGCGCAAGGGAACAGAAATGGGGAAAAAAGTTAGCGAGCAAACTCGCACCCGAGAACTTTTCGAATGAGGTAGGAGAGCGATTTCAAGATGCAAATATAAAAAAAAAGACTGCAAAACTATTACAGGTACTGCTCGTGCCAGCTCGCGCGTGTAAAAAAAAAATCTGCTGCAAGGCTATTATATCGAAATGTTCATATGTGTACTCACCGCTTTCGAATATAATATAATTCTTGTATTTTTTGGTCACTTCAAGAGATATATATTATACCTCGGGATAGCCATCGCCACCGAATGACACATCACATACTTGTTAAAATCGTATATTTTGAATAGGCCGAATATAATGTACAGATTGATAAATCATGCGTTCAAAATTTTTAGTAGCACCAAAATCGCACCGCAGCCCGATTGGTTTGCCAAAGCTCTTTTTTTCGCGATTTAATCGCTGAGCCATACATCTTTCCAAGCGTCAGCCGATGCGAAAACGCTCGGCGCGCGCAAGTCTCCCGATGATCTACAACGTTTGACTCGATCTCGATCGATCCATATATTATATCCTTAGAGCACGAAATGGTTCAAACATAATGGGGATTCAGTTAGCCAAGGATGAGTGTAAATTTTTCAATGGATCTGAACCTGCTTCTATGCTCTGAGAGAAGTCAGCGTTTTTCAACACGTTCACTGCGAAGGTGAAATCGCGATTCCGGTCTAGATTGCGAGAGAGTACAAATGCGCGTTTGAGCACTTTCGGAAGCTAAACCTTTTGAAAAATTATTAGTTTGGCATTTATTTACAGTATTTCCATGAAATTGAGTGGGCCCCACCGGTGGGGCCCATCGCACACAGAGTTGGCAGCCATCTTTCTGTGAGGTGGGCCCCACCGGTGGGACCCAAAAAATTTTCTATAACGCTGAGAATGGCCATCGGGATGATGAGGCGTATCAACCAAATCGTCAAAATCGATGTCATCAGCCTCTATTGGAAAGGCTTGCGCTTCAATATCTCCTCCAGGCATATAATAATCGTGACCATGGTTTTACCGCGCTTGCAATTCACATGCGTTGCCAAGCCTGATCTTAAGACTACGGTTCATTGACGTACTTCCGATGTTAGCAGCTTTTGAAGCCAGATATTCAAATAGAGCAAATCTCTTCTCTAGTTTGAATTCCGAGAGTTACAGTGCATGGTGGTACAGAGAAGATGAAGCAAGGGCTGTATCTGGAAGAACCCAACGATTTCCGATTTTCCCGAAACTTTTCTCTTGCGTAAATTGAAGATTGCCCGAGTAGGATTCGATATTCTCCAACGTACATACTTCGACACAGTATGTAGGTCTTGAAATGAGCTCTCAAACGAGCTAAGACACGTTGAAATCCGCCGACCTCATAGGGAGTGACCTGCTACTCATCGATTGATCTCACTTGATTAATGAATAACTTATGTAAAAAACGTAGATCAAGCAAAACTCATCGAAATCAAGTCCGATACCGAAACTGCTGTGTACACATGTTCCTTACAACATAAACAACGAGAAATAATCACGACATGAGCCATTGGATATGTCTCCGCTGTGTAGTGGAAGCTGCAACTCAATAAAAAGTGGGCCCCACGGGTGGGACCCATCGCACACAGGGAAGGACGCGTGGGCCCTACCGAACGTGTTAAAATTGATTTTTATATAAAGAAACGTTGAGCGTTGAATGAAAGCTGGTGATTGGGTTTTAATGGCTCATAGGCAAAAATACTTTTTGCGATTTCCCGATGTTTGGGTGCTCACGACATTGCAAAAAATAATATTTGCACCTCATTCATGAGATTCCTCGCTTTCGAGATATTATTTCGACCTTCACCTGCGGCTCAGGATGAAAACCAATCGCTCACAAGCCAGATACAGCCTTATAAACTCGGTGCGAAGTATACTACAGGAAGTGTAGCCCCCCGTATTCGCGGGAGTTACGTTCCAAGAAAATTTACCGCGAATACGGAATTTCGTGAATACCGAAGCATTACTCTTATGGAAATATTGAGATAGGGGATCGTTTTCCTTTCCGCGGATGAGCGAATCCCGCGAATTCGGAATCCGCGAATCCGAGTTGTCACCTATATTTCAAATTTCATGGATTCTCGACAACTTGCAGTTTGACGATAAATGAGGAAATGCAACGTCTTTTGTGAGCACTTAGAGTTGAACATAGTTCTAGAATAGCAGATCAAGATACAAGGGCGCAAAAGTTGGGTTTTGCATGCGCAGTGATCTTTGCCCGAATCCGAGCTGAAGTCGAGAGTCGAAACTGTCACAAGCATGAAAAATTCAGGGTTATCGGGCAAATATCAACTCTAATTTTCGGTGAACCATAAATGAAAGTAGCAAATCCTTGCAGAAAGGATACTTTTACGCACCACAGTGTGTCAAGATAGTACATTTTGCACCGAGTTGTTATGAGGTTGTAGCTCGCTTCTGACCGACGAATCGTTCAGAAGCGCGGGTTGGAATGATCGCTCGGAAGCGGGGAACCTCTCAAACGGAGCGCAAATTCTATTTATGCAATTCTGTAGGCACCAAAACATCGGAAAATTGCGTAAGAAACAGTTCTTCGTGCGAAGTGTCAAAAAATTAATTCGAAACAAGAAAAAATCTATGTGGTTCAACGACTTTATTTAGTTTTGGTACTAAAACTCATTTTCATGAAAAATTGAGAGGATTTTCATTGATGAGGCACTACTCAACTTGAGTGACTCAGTGCTCCTTTATTTGCTGCATGATGATAGGAAAATATTTTCGAAAAATTATCAGGTCGCAAGGTTTAATGAAGTCATAGCTCTGTTACTAAAACTGATCCACATAAAAATCTGAAAGTAGCACAACTTGGAGCCCCAATGGCTTAGTATAACACAGCTGTTGGATTTTCTATCCAGTGAAACTGTATTTTCTATACAGTGAAAAGGGCTGCCTCAAGACAATCCGATCCACAGAGCCTCTAGGTCTTCTATCATCCAGAGATCAAAAAGCTCGAAGGATCATAAGTCTTAATGGGAGACTAAACCTAATTTTGAAGTCTGGCCGGGAAAATCACGGTAGGGTCAGAAAATTTCATGAGTAACATTACGTTTCTACCTTCATTATGGGCCCTGAGACCGGTGGATCTACGAGCAGAGCAAGGGGAACCAGTGTTGCAAATCCTAAATAGCCGTGCAAATACAGAGCAGAGATATTCCTTCATCTCGAAGGCCCCAAATCGCCCTTGCAGATATCAATTTTGGGCCAGAGGGATAAAAATATTTTTTCGATGCAAGAAGAGTCATCTAGTCATATTTTGAAAAGAAATTCTTCAACAACATTTCAAATTTTATTCTTTCTTGCAGACAGTCAACTGACCGCCAAATTCACACAATATTATCTTCTTGAACTGTGAGAGGTATTCCCTAAAGATTTTTCAGGCCGATCTGTTCGAATACGTAAGAATGGTTCCATTTTTTCGAATCAAAATTCTGTTATTTTATTTTGAAATGCGCCCGAATCTGAAGAATATCAATTATTCCGAAGAATATCAATTATTCCGAAGAATTACAAGAATACTTCTTTACTGAGATCCACAGAAAGACATCAAAATAAGTAATTGAGAAAAGATGCAAAAATCAAGAACTTTTTATCAAAATTAGACAAATATTGATGTTATCTTATAATGATCTTTTTCGTGATTTTTGACAACTTTTCTTGGCTTTTTTCATTGAATTTTTAATCTGGGCACAAAAGTATTCACATAATAATCCGAAAAAATTCATATCTTTTGCAGTTCGAGGCGTTAAGTGAAAGTCTAGAATTTTGATCCGAAAAAGTGGAATTAGTCCGACGTACCTCGATGGACGAGGCTGACAATTTTTTTGGAAGTACTTACCTCTGATTTCGAACAAGATATTCTATGGACTTAGGGATCCATTGAAAATTTTGCGAGATAAAAAATAAAGAAAATGTCAAAATTATTTTTATTCAAACAACTGAATAGGTGTCTGTTTTGGCATCGAAAAAAAAACACCTGAATATTTCGGACCCTCTGCCACCCCACGATTTTTCAGGTCAGACTCCAAATAACCCGGAATCACGCCTCCCCTTGAAGGCAAAAATTTTCGTCTGATATCATCGTATCCCCTCGGCACTTTTAACAAACATAATGTTGTTCGCGCTAATTCTGCATCATCAACACTAAAGATCGTATGTTACACTCAATCAGAATTAGGATCTCACCTCATAATCAAAATCGAATTTGTTTTCGCCGGTAGGTATATAGGGACAGCGTCGAATATATTGATCACCGTATAATTATGGCTCAATTAAGAAGTAAAAGATCGAATATCGCTCTACTCTTGCACACACAACTCATCCTTCGAACAGGAATAATTGTGTTAACGAAACGCATTAAAAGAAAGAATAAAACAGAGGGAAGACGTAAAGATGAAACAAAAAGTGAGTTGCGTCCAATTAGCACCGAATCGAAATAATCGGCTCACGTCGTCGGATCAGCAAAAACGGCCTCTTATATAGTATCACGAAGCTAAAGTCGGGGCCTCGCGGGCTGTCCAATATAAGGATCGGAAAAAAGAAAAACAAGATATATGTGAAAGATCAGAGGTGGGTTGAGTTTAAAGAAGCATAGCCTAGTTTGGATCGGTCCCGCGCAAAGATTCTCACGTTGAGCCAGGCGAGAGCCAACACATGATATACGGCCTCGCGGTGTGTGTTATATACCCCTCTGTCGCTGAAATTTCTGCGCTCAGACAAGCAGCATCGACCAAGAAAGACTCACGTATCCTTACCTTACGCGTTTGCAAAAGAGAAAGAGCAAAATGCATAAGGGCTTCCAGGATATTATATATAGGATATATGTATCTTGTCACGTAATTTTTCTCATTGCAAACTGTCAACAACGTTTATCCGCCTCAGGATAAACTGGCAACTATGAAAGGACGTACGCTTTCTTGCTGCAATGACTTTGATTTGATTTACGAGCTCTTGTGGCTGAGAATCTTTGATTGGTTAGGTGTGCTTTTGTGGGAACTTTTACATTTTTTAACGGAATGAAATTCATTCCAAAAATGTACTTAGAGGCATCAGTGGCAGGGGAAGATGTGAGACTTTGTGCTTGCAAGCTCGGAAGCTCTCGCAAGCGTTAAATGGATCTAGCAACATATTACACAAATTCTTCATAGTGTCTCAAACTGCAAGTTGAAATGCAGGTATTGAGGATCATTTGGGCATATCTATCAACCCTAAGGATTCAACAGGAGATTCGATGAAAAAGCTTTGGATCACAGATCGCTTATCGCTGATGGAATATATGATTTTATGGATAAAATGAAGGGACACGTCATTTTATTCTGCTGCAATTCCTCCTACTTTTTTGAGATGTACGAATTTTCTGATGGAGCTCAAGAATCGAGAAATGAGAATATAAATACGCTGCTAAATGATATTAGCAGAATGCTTTCTCACGTCGAAATGTGCTTACCGTTGTAGACCAATAGACTATAACTTTGAAATTACTCATCAAATTCACCAATCGTTTCTTCATTGATAGAAGATTCATGATTCAATTGGTAGAGATAGATATGAATGAAAATTACACATTAACCAATTGACGGAGAATGATGAGAAAATGGTTGTTTAGGTGACGCAAAATTTGATGTGTTGATTTTGAGAAAAGATATTTGAATATGAAATAACCGATTTTTGGAAAATTTTGACATTTTTATTTTCGAAGAGTCATTCATCGAGAACTGTTTGATAGATTGAGCTATGAATCCTTCCAGCACATCTTTGAATGGTGTTCTACCATCCACTTAAATTTCAGAAAGATCGGTCGAAAGGCTGAGGAGAAACCGTGGACGAAAAATTAAATTGCACAGACACACATACAAACGGACACGGACAACAACAGAGAAAATTAAATTGGTGGAGGACCAGGGTTAAGCCTGGAGGAAAAAGCGTGACTTACAATAGGAAGATTTCGGCGAAAGGAACAGAATGTTGAAAGCCGATTCGCTATGGATGAAGATTTTTAGGATGGAAAATTGATTTGAGTGAAAAAATTGAGCAAAAATATCTTGTCACGAATACAACCTTTTCTCTTTGAGAAAGCAAAATCGGAAAGAATTGGATAATTCTAAAACCAACTATCCATAAACATTCGAATCTTATTGAGTCTCGATAATTAGTAAGTCATCATGATTGGGGATAGAAGCAAAATTATGAAAAATGAACAAAACTGGATATCTCAAGACAGTATTCACTTTTACATGAGAGTTTTTTTGAGAGTATTCTCGGGTCCGAAGAAGATTGGTCCGTTTGGCCCATTTCACCTCAAAGACTGATGACCCTTTACCGAGATCGCATCGTCAAATCGATGCTTCAGTATTCCACAAATTCTCAAATCATACATAGGTATAACAAGTTTCCTTTTCGAAAATATCGAATGCGATCGCCACGTAACATCTTTTTGATATCTGAGCATTGGGTGTGATATTCCTCAAGTGAAAGCTCGTAGTACATTGATTATTTGGGAAATTGTGGAATACTAAAGCATCATTTTAACGATATCACCTGTTCAAGGGCGTTGCCGTTCATTTTCCCGAATGGCAAATCCCGAACGATCATTTTCCCGAATGATCAATATCCCGAATGCATTTTCCCGAAAGATTGAAATCCCGAACGCATTTTTCGAATGTTCTTCTTGCTGGCTGTTTTTTCCATCTGTGCCAGTCCGTGTACCGAAAAATTCAGAGCTTCGGACTGCAGCAACTATACGATGATGATGAGCGTGAACTAAAAATTCACAGCCATATGCTCACTGCTCTAGCATTTGTTCCTGAAGATCAAGTCATCCAGTACTTCGAACTATTTCGAGAGTCTTATCCTGCAGCCTTAGAACCGGTAGTCGAATATTTCTCTGACAACTACTTGATTGGAAAGCCAGCCCGAGGTCGTGGAAGTCGTGGTCGTTCAAGGGTCACCAAGTCGTTCTCTTTTTCGAGTCGACGATTTCTTGGAATTGATCCGCTCTCAGCTACGAAGAGTCAACCGGGCAATTTCATATCATTTTCGTGCCTAAAACTACTACTAAAATGATTTTCAGGCAAAAATAAGCATCCTTTTTGAGATATTTAGTTCTGCTCTTTCTACATGAAAAGTGAATTTTTTCTGCTATTTTCCTAATCATTTTGAATTACTAGTAAATTTTTCTGATGTGTTATTGAATAAGGTAAATTTGCCCAATAAGCCCCCATTCCCTAATATGCCCCCACTCAAGTTCTCGAATGTACGAACCCGCAGACCTTGCCGCGCATTTTTTTCGTGTTTGTTGCGTTAGAATATGAGAAAATCAACGTTTTAGAGCGATCCTAGATAACCCGCGCTTTTCCTAGAACAAAAAGGTGGTTTTTGGTACTTTCGACTTCTTTTTTGTTAGTTATTAAAAGTTATGCCAAACAAAATTGACGGAATCAATTTCAACGTGCCTTAACTCATTTTCTTTGTTCTTGTTTCAACTTCAAGATGCTTCTTTCAAAATTTAAAATTTGATTTCTAGCCGATTCTACGGCCACATTACTAAAAAAAAGTGCAGTGTTCCTAATATGCCCCCACCCTTTTATCCGCATGTAAAGGGGCTTTGCTCTATGCCTCTAGTACTTTTAGCACTTGTTTGTCGAGATAACATTATTTATAGTTGTACTTGGCGATATCCAGCAGGATGGGGCCTTCAAAACGCACCAGATCTCGCAAAATATAATAAAAATCGATGTTGATGTTAATTTTGAGGTTATGTGCACTCTAAATCATCGAGAATACCTTCAATCATGACGATTCATCCATTCAATACGTTATCGTTATGCTCCGGAACCAATATCGCTTTTCCAGAGCTTCAGAATCGCGAAATGGCTATGGAGGCATATTAGGAACACATTGTCAAAAACTCTCAAAAAATCTTGTCCTGCAAAAATCAAGATAGCTCGGCTCCATTTCCTTGAAATCAAACGTACTTCAGCTCATTTTGAAGGTCTCAAAATTATCTTCAAAACGAGCTAAGATACGTTGGATAATATTGAGATGAGCCAAAACTATGAGCAAAACAAAAGTAGTGGGGACATATTAGGCACACTTACCTTAATTGATGAAACTCAACAAGATTCGAGGTTTATTTAACCTCGGAATTATTCAATGCTTCCCAACTTTATATCCTTATTGCTCAATTTTTGACTGCTATCAAAAAAATTTGCACACCTTCAAAGGTGGACGATTCTGGTCCAGACAAAAAAATCTGGATCCCTTTCATTAATCCATATAAAACGTCTCGTCGTCGATGCAACCCGTGACCGAGAACTTCGATCTTATATGAAAAAAGTGTACCCAACTTGCGTCCATATGTCGATCTCAGGAATGGGCACTCGTTGATCTTCCTTCAAATTTTTCACGTTTCTTCTGTTAGGATATGAGAAAATGAGTGATTCAGATCCACCGCGAATCTTTCTTGCGTTCCCCAGAAATTTCAAAGTGATTTTTCCATTTTTCGTGTTTGCACAGCTAAGAAATCACTGGAGAAAATGCCTTCAGTAAAATTGGTGTCAAATTCTTCTATCTCGATCAATTTTAACGTATGTACACCTCAGCGCATTCGATTCTTTGTCTCGAGACCTTCAGAATACGCTGTTCAGAGTTGCAAAAGTCCGATCGGGAGCTATTTCATGTGCAAAATACGGAGATGAATTATATAACGAGGAGGTCTACATCGAAATGCTACCAATATGCCCCATACGGTTATCTTGAAAGGATTTGTAATGTAACTTGGTTTACTGCTAACGTGTTGTAGGTCGGATATACTGTTTTGGACCAGCTGAAGGCTCCACGTGTTCATGCATCTTCATCGACGATCTACACTGTTTTATTTGATGGGGGCAAGTTGAGTACACACTTTTGTAAACTCTTAACAATCACTTTGAGGGGAAATTGTGATAGCCCGGCTTCGTCTGGTCAAAATTAGATGCACTTTAACAAGTTCCCTGCGGCGGGTTCTGGGTCCCGCCCTCGGTTCCGCCGCACATAGGGAAGGAACTGCGATACTCGCCAGGTCTTGAGACAAGTATTGAAATGAGCTGAAATGTGTTGAAAAATGTTGAAGTGAACCAGAGCTGTTATAAGAAAATGGGCTACTGGCGAATTGGGTATACTTACCTTGAAATCAATCTCAATCAACCTCCTAGGAGATGGCAATCGAACGACAAGTTGGCCACACTTGTTGGAAATAGAAATTCAACCTATATTTGGCTTACGCCCGAGCAATCACAAAAGTTAAGCAACAAATCATCGGAAAGTTACAAAGCCTAAAAAAACACCGGTTTCCAATTCTTGGATTTTGAATTTTTTCTGGTGAAAATGGATTACTCCATTTTGTGATCCACTAAAATTTGAACAAAAAACTGAAAGGAAAAACTCGCAGTTTTGAAATTGAAGAGGGTAGTAAATGCTCAGTAAATAGTTTTTTCTCACCACATTTACTAAAATCTTTGAACATTTTTTAAAAGAAGCGTCGGATGTAATTAGATTTGCTGCAATCAGAGACATGACAGTGAATAGTACATCATTGTCCTGGGCGCGTACGCCCAGTTCGGGCACTAGGAAGTCCTCCGCGTCCGAAATAGGCCTGCGAGCACAGAGAAATAATGATTTTTCATCATGAGAACCCTAAAACCGCATTTGAATGCGGCTTTTTTAGGTTAGAATGATGAAAAATCATTTGATAAAATTTCCAAAATTCGATCAAAATAAAATTTCATTGATTATATAGCTGCACGTGAGAATGAATAAAATCAATCGGTAACAAGCGTACGATCCGTTTAATTGCCACGTGCGCGCGTGAACTGTATCCGCTCCATCAGCGATATCTCAATTAAGAAAGGAACGGCCCGTCTCGGGATTTTTACAATATATTATATATGTATAAGGTGCGATCACAAGAGAGGTGTTTCTCTACCAACAGGTTTGGGTTGAGCTGCAAAGAAAAAACGAACAAATTAGCTGAATGCAGCTTCAGCAAAAGCCAACAGCAGCTCGATGAAGAGATGATAATACTTTGCGCTATGTATACTTATATCCATAAGGGAAGATTGTATGTGCGCTGCCGAACATCCGTAACAAACGGCCCATTGTCGGAGAACGTTTCGGCCTTGTCGAATCTCTCTCTCTCTCTCTGCAAGTTCATTTTTTTTTCTTCTCGCATCTTTCATTTTCTTCTCCTCTTTATTGTGTATACATACATATATTGACTTCGTTTCCTTCATTTTTGCACATCCCAAGCAGTTCTCCGTTCGGGGCCATCGTTTTACCCGGTTTTACCCATCAGAGGTTACTCGCGATCCCACGCTGACTATCCTTGCCGATTCACACTGCGTCGTCGATTTATACCCGTTTTTCGTGCATCATCGAGCCTCATTCTTTGCACCTTGATTTTTTTTTGGGATATATTATAAGCAAGGTGGAAAGAGAATTCTACATCATTCGAGCGTGAGATATAATAGGTATGCGTCTCGACGAGATTATTAGCTCGCGACGACGGACGACGCGTTAGGTGAGGCGAGAACACAACACCTTGTATATACTTACATACATATGAACTGTTTCACTGCATCAGATATGAGAATCAATTCTCGCATCGCTGAATATCATTAATTTTTTAAAAAGAGTAGTAGCTGTTATGGAAATTAGTTGTCGAAGTTATAGGTATCGAGTAAAGGGGTGGCGTGAAGTAGAGGCTTCTAAATGAGGACAAACTACATGGATCCTAAAAAGTCTGAGATGAGCACGATTGGGAGACAGATCAACCTTCGGAAACTTTGTCGAAAACGTTGAAGATACATTTGCATAGGGTCTATAAAATCTCATTTGGAAGAATTCATGAGAATTCCAGAGTTATTCAGTGCATCGAAGTAAAATTTTTCATTCTCAACCAAGATTATCTAAGGAGGGTTTCCTCGAAATTTCTACATTGGAGATTTCCGAATTCCATGGATTACTACCATGGAAGAAGCTCAAAAATACCGCCACGAGGAAGCTCCGGAGAGTCTCGGAAATTCTGTCTAGCTATAATGCTCTGTTCAGATGACACGAAACGATTTCCTCGATCTTTTCGGAATCCTACTCGAAAGTTAGAGGCCCATTCTGTGCCTCCCGTCAACTTGATTTCAAAAATTGTTTGGTTGTGCTCAACTTTATTCTTTTATGTGTTCTAGGACTAGTTTTGATTAAACCTTTTTTGGAAAGCAAACATCGTGCCACTGCAGAAATTTTCGATAGAAATTCTTTCGAAATCCTCACTTTTGATCCCTGAATTGGAGCCCTACTCTGATGAAATTTTTTCATCTTATTTTGCCTACCAAGACTATTTTAGATTGCCTACCAAGCCGTATCTTTGTACATTGCAACGCACAAGGCTGCTGTCTTTGAGTAATTGTAAACTTCATCATCTCATCAGTGTCCGTAGGTGTGAGTGTCTAGGTATATGTATGTTGGCTTCTCATTGTTACGCGATATCTTCTTACCCCTTCGCACTATCTGAATAAAAAACGAACCCTTCACAAAAGTACGAAGAATTGTTCCCGCTTGAATAGCCAAGGACCCAGCTCATATTCAACTCCACATGCTCATTACTCTCTTTTTAATTCAACAAAATTTCCCAATTATGTTCTCCCAAACGTTCTAAGACTTGCCAAAATGTGATCACCTAAATTGTTTGCCGATATCACGGCCTCGTTAGAAAGTGGTTGATACGGAATTTCGATTCGCATTTCCATTTTTGGAAAAAAACTTTTTTTCCGTTCTAATTCGTTTGAATTTCTTCAAAACTGCCTATATGGATCTCCTTGAAAATTCGAGGCATGGTTAAATCTTCTCAAGTAGTGAGCCTAAGTCTCTCATGAGGCACGATAAGTCAAAGGAGCGAAACAGTCAAAGGTGCGGGAACATAGGATATTCCTGTGGGGTATGTCTCTGCGGTACTTCAGGAACAATTTTCATCGAGAATCAAAATCGTTCGCTAGGGGTTTTCAAAATAAAATCGATTTTTCCCATTTTCACTCCGCTTGTGAAGATGATCATACTCCAGAATTTGATACTCGTGTTTCTTGGCCTGCAATCAATCATCAAAGTCAAAAGAAACCATAGTATACAAGATCAAACTAGAGATTATACTTGAGCGTTATGTTGTGAATGTGTCTCATTGGCACTGTTGGTAACTGGAAGAATTTTTGGAACGTATGTACAATCACACACTAGGTAAGTAATGGGGTGCTGAGTTCTTGAAAACTGCGAAGCCCAGCGTTCAATGATTCTCGCACAGTTCTGATGAAGAATTTTTCTACTCGCCGTAGAGAAGACTGTTACCATCATTATAAATTCCTCTGAATAATTTTCAAATATCTCATAGGTATGGTGA
Organism: Eretmocerus hayati; assembly: GCA_029851415.1. Classification (NCBI taxonomy): domain Eukaryota; kingdom Metazoa; phylum Arthropoda; class Insecta; order Hymenoptera; family Aphelinidae; genus Eretmocerus; species Eretmocerus hayati. The sequence continues at coordinate 39,037,040 of CM056743.1, read as the reverse complement.
TAGTAAATCGCAGGATTCAGTATCCAATTAGACATAAATTATATTTCCTTTCCTCAAAATGACTAGCCTTGCTCACAAGATATGACTCGCAAATTATATGTAAGTAGTAACAAAAAGAAATCCAATTCACCTCATGGTTAACCAAAAAATCTAGGTGCACGGGATAGCTCATTACAATTGCATCGATTCCCTCAGACTTCTTGGTCTACCATGAAATGAAGTGAATTATGCCCGTTTATACCACACACAAATATTTTGCGAGTAATTTCCAGTGAGCAAGCCTAGTCATTTCAAGGAAAGCGAAGAATTCAAGTCTGTAATGATAAATCTTACAATTGGTTTATCATCAAATTTCACGTATTTGAAAAGTCTCCTGGGTAATTTGGTGGTGGTGGCAGTCTCATTCTCTGTTCTCTACGGTGCGTGGGGCCATTTCTTGCCAGAACCATGCAAGAACCACGCAGTCTTCAATACTTCAGCACCCCATCACTCACCTCGTACATTTCAACAATTCTTGCATGCAGTTACCGACAGTACCAATGGGACACGTTCTCAACATATCGTTAAAGTAGAATCTCTTGTTCTGCGAAGGAATGATTAGGAAAAGAAAATATTTTTCGGCCATGCAAATTCTGGTTTTCTTTTGTAATCAACTCGTCTTTGACTCTGAAAACTGTTTCAAAATGTTTCGCCGACTTTTTACAGAGATTCTTTGTAGCGTGGAAAAATTTTGAATCAATTTCGGATTTTGACCGTCAGTTCTTGCTATATCTTGTTTTATTCCACTCTAAAATTTTTGAACGCTTCCATGAATCCCAAATTTTTTTCAAGCGTTCTCCAGCCTTCTGAACCGTTGGACCCTTATTCTTGGCGTTATTCATCTACTAGCGGAATTGCTGCGCTCGCTTACGCTCGCTCCGCTTACGACTTTTTGAAGGGAATTTCAAAAATCTCATAGAATGAATAAATACGAATACGAAAAATGAAAAAAATACAAATTATTGTGGGTACTCTAAAAATCAAATTCATCATTTTTTGGTCATCATAATTATTTGATTGAAAATACTCGACGGTTATCAGAAAATTGAAGAAACAAACGACCGTATGAGGGAGCCAATGATTTATTTTGTGAATCTAAAGACAAATCTGTGTAGCATTATCGCGTGTTACGTCAAGTGCAAATCTCAAAGTGTTTCTCAAACAAAACAATATACGTGATACTAGGAAAAAAATATAAAAAAGGATATTTACTCCTACTCTGTACTAAAAACGTGGTATACCAAGAGGTATTCGATGATTAAATTTTAAACTTTTACATGCATGTACGTATAATTTTCTTCTAATTTCATCAGCGACTCACTTTTGCTTATGATTTATCAATCGCACTAAATTTATAACCAAATCAGCTAATGTTCACTATCAAACATCATAATGCGGGCGTTCTTTCGATGCTTCGTTGTCATTGATGAGATGGACAGTCTCAACCCTGTAAACGCAGAGAGTGACGATCATACATATCACATAATTTATACACGCCAATGATCGCCTGCTTGGAGATGAATTCTTGCAGGCAGGGAAGCCGCCCTCGAGTGCAGAGGTTGCGACAAATTTAATCACCATGTAGGAGAAAGAGGCGATATTTCTCATTCATCTCATCGCTTACTTCATCTCGATCTCATTTGAATCATCCGTTCATTGCATCCTTCAACTAATCCTTTGCATTAACGTTAACTCATTCTCATTCATCTCATTACTCTTTCCATGGTCGTTGTATCTCTTTCTCATTCAAATCATTCATTCATTGCATTCTTCAATTGATTTTCTACATTAATACCGACTTATCTACTCTCATTTCATTTCTTTCCCCATCCTCATTTCATCTCGTTTCCAATCTCCATTATCTACATCAAGACGATTCATCTCCTTTTCTACATTCTTCTTTCATCAATTTTTCCATCACTCACACCACATCGTCACATCATTCATACACACCAATGATCACCTACTTGGGATTGATTTCTTGCACGCAGGTAAGCTGCCCTCGGGTGCAGAGGCGGTTGCGTCCGAATTCATCACCGAATAAGAGGGTAAAGCGGTCATTCTCATTCATCTCACTACTCTTCCCTTGCTCATCGTATCGAATTTTCATTCTAATCATTCATTCATTGCATCTTTCAACTAATTTTCTACATTAACACCAACTCATTTACTTTCACTTCATTCCCTTCACGTTACTCGTTGCTTATCATTCTCTCTCATGTGCTCATCTGTGGAACTTTCTCCCTCAGGGCTTTCGGCAGCTGGGGCAAATATCAGTGTTCAAAGAGGCCTTAAAAGATTTCCTTCTGACCCAGTCTTCCCAGAGGATTGATGTGGAGAGGAGGCATTATTTTAATCTCTAAACTGTGATTGGTTTGGGCTCTTTTCAATCAGCGTTTCCCATTTTAAAAGAGTCATACGAGGCTACTTCGTCACTAAATTGTAATTCCTGTGATATTTCTGCTGGCCCAAGCCTTTTATATGCCTTTCCACATGAAAATGTTTTCTCCTCCTCGATTGTTCTTGTAAATACTGATATTTGTATATGAAAATGTATCTTATCATTCTCTCACTTGACTTTTATGCATCCTTCGATGCCTTAAAATGACTAATCACTTTCTGTGATAATTCTAATATTTCTTGACCAAAAAGACAAATATTTATACATCTTCATTTATTTATTATGTAGGTGTAACATATGTGAATTATGCTACTGTACTTTTTTAATTTGCCCTCGGGCGAATAAAGGTTATCAATCGATCAATCAATCCATTATCTACATCAACACAACTCATCTAATTATCTACATTTATCTTACATTCAATTTCTCCATCATCCACACCTTCTCGTCACAACATCCATACACGCCAATGATCGCCTACTTGAAAGTGAAATCTTGCACGCATCACCAAATAGGAGGGTGGGGTGATCATTCTCATTCTTCTCATAACATCAACACCATTCTTCTCCTTTCCCATTTCACCGCCATCTCATCTTCTTTTCCACATCATTCTCCCCACCTCATAACATTTATCATAAATACGCCAATGATCGCCTACTAGTATGCGATTTTTTGCACGTAGGTAAGCCGCCTTCGGGTACAGAGGTTGCGTCCGAATTCACTTACAAGTAGGTGGTGAGGCGATTTCCCCTTCCATTACATCACATTCATCCATCTCATACATCACATACATATTCATCATTCATTGCATGTTTCATCTCATTCATATTTCATATTTTATCCCATACACTTCATTATCACCATCTCATTTTCTTACCTACTTTTTCTTCATCGCTTTCTCTTCTCTTCTTTCTATCTTAACTCCATTAAATCTCATCATTTTTCATATCATTCTCTACTTCACCGATCTTACCTCCTTTTCTAAATTATATTCTCATCACCTCATCACTTTCATCACAAATACTCTTCATTCGTCCCATCTCATTTCCTTTCCTTCATTTTTTTTATCTCCTCCCTTTCTCTACTTTCATTCCATCTCAACTATCGCCTTTTCATACAACTTCCTACGTTACCGCCATCTCATCTCATCCAGCTTCACATCATTCTCACAACCTCATAACATTCATCATAAATACGCCAACGATCACCTACTTGCATGCGAATTCTTGCACGCAGGTAAGCCGCCTTCGGGTGCAGAGGTTGCGTCTGAATTCGCATACAAGTGGGAGGGTGAGGCAGTCATTCATTCCATTATATCACTTTCATCCTTCTCATACATGACATACATATTCGTCATTCATTGCATGTTTCATCTCATTTCTTTGTCGTATTTCCTTTCATACTCTTCATTATCACCATCTCATTTTCTTACCTACTCTTTCTTCATCGCTTTTCCTTCTCTTCTTTCGTTCTATCTCTTCATTTCTCATACCATTTTCTACTCTATCTCATCTCCTTTTCTACATAATTCTCACTTCATCATTCACTTCATCCGAGACATTCCATTAATCACTCCCATACATCACATTCCATCTCTAGACTAAGACGGAGGAACCCAAACTCCCATCGTTGAAACAATCCGTATTTCCGCACTTGCATAATACCTATGTATGGTGAGTAAGTGCGAAAATCGGTGCGAATTCAACGGTGACTCGGGGGGGAGGGTTCAACTGACAGACTACAGACAATTTCACATCTTGAATAAAATAAATTCAGACAAAAACAGAGGGACCCACAAAACGCTTAGAAATATTGCAGTAGCCCATATTCCTGTACCTGACACCACACGAAAGTATAGTGAGCGGGAGCTTTAAAGGACTTGGTGCGAAAACAATGATAACACAAGGCAAGGGTGCAACGAACAGACTTTCGACTAATTTATTATATTTTAGAAAATTTCAGAAGATCAATTCGTTCTCATTAATCATCCTTAATCATTAAGATCATAATTAGAGGGGGGAGGGTAGTGGGTCAAAAAGTAATCGGCTTAAAAAGCCGTATTGAGCGAAAACAACAAATAAATAATACTGATTAATCACGAATCAAAATCAGGTAATAGAGGGGTCAAAACCAAAATCAGGTAAAAAACCTATATCGTGTGGTAAACAATTGCGAAATCACAAAACTGTATACCAAGGTAAGTGACAAACTCTCAAAAGAGAACGCGAATAGTAACCGCACTACGCGCCAATTTTTAGTCAGGTAAAATTAGGAAGGTCAAAACCGTATACAGGTAAAAAACCTGTATCGTGTGATAAACAAGTGCGAAGTTAAAAAACTATAATCCAAGGTAAGTGAAAAAATCCCAGAGAAAAACGCGAATAGCAACCGTGCTACGCGCAATTTTTCCTTCAGGTAAGGTTAGGATAGCGAAATCTAGGGACATTCCATCCTAGGGGTAAAATCGGAAAAAATTCGGTCAAAACACGTCTAGGGACATTTTCCACCACGACAGGTCAGGTTAGGTTAGGTAAAAACAGGGCTAGTGACATTTCTACAGGGTTAGGTTAGTGGCTAGGGGAAAATCTAGTGACTCCGGACACCACAACAATCGTCACGCGACTTGAGGTAGTTGTACACTAAAATGCAAAATATACCAGAATGTTACCAAAGTTGGTGAGGATTTAGTTCAAGTGTTAATGAACACCTGTGCAAAATTTCAAAATGATTGACCGTTTTGTTCTAGAGTGGTAGTCATCAAAATTCGTCACTTTTAGCATAGCGCTCATGCGGGATCGTCGACTCCCATATAAACGCAATGTGAAAACTGGCGGATTTTTGATGGCTACTACTCCGAAACAGAACGGTCAATCATTCTGAAATTTTGCACAGGTGTTAACACTTGAACTAAATCCTCCCCAACTTTGGTCATTTTCTGGTATACAGTGGAATCTCCCTTAACGAATACCTCCTATTAGCGGACACCTCTCAATAACGGACAATTCTTTGCGACCAGCAGAAGTATAATCACAGAAATGAACCTCTGATTAGCAGACACTTCCGGATAGCAGACAGTTTTGATGCAACCAGAGGTGTCCGTGCGACCGGAGATTTCACTGTATTTTCAGCTTTAGTGTACAACTACCTTAATATAATGTAATTCGTGCCGATAGAATGTCCTCGGTCAAATGGGATACAAGAGATTTTCTTCAAGAGTTTTCAACGTTGAATCGAAATCAAGTCAGTTTCCATCACATCAAGACTTTTGGCAATTCCCTCATCACCCTCTTCATAGTCGACTTTTCTAACTTCTCTATCAGAGAGAAGAATGTCATCCGAGTCTGCCAAACAAATATTTTAGGTGAACATCTGAATGAATTCATCAGTAAGCATCGAAGCAATAATTTTAGGGAGAATCTTCTAGAATAATAGCTTGAGAAGTTAAACATTGCATATTCGCGCATGAGCTCAATAAAATTGCACAAAAAACGTATGTTACCTATTTTCTTGTATATAATATTATAGATGCAGCTAAATAGTGGGATGTGTATGATCCCGAGACTATACTGAAACTATCTAAAATTATGTCTTAAATACTTGTGTTTACAAGATAAAAGAAAATGTCCACAGCTGAGTGACCCGAATATGGAGAATTGGGTTAAATTATACCCATACTTCGGCGGGTGATGTGCTCACTTTCCACCTGTTCCATTGCTTGGACTACTATTACCAATCTGACGCCATTACACGGAGGGTGCAATTCAAGTGGGGAACGGTCGGGTATCCAAGTTCGATTCTCGGATTCACGTGGCGAACCGCACGAGCGTGACAATCGAGGGGTACAAAGTATGACATCTCCCTACAAAGGGGTCGTTGTGTTATACAGGCTAGCCCAACTTAATTGCTTCGACAGCGATATCCCTCACACATCCCCTGCAGGTTTCGATATACATGATACAATACTTCAGTTGCAAACACCCCGAAGCGAGCCCCGAAGGCCAATTGGATCGGCAATGTAACGCGAGATTGCATAACGAACGCATTATACCTACATCTACCCTTTTTGTATACGTTTATGCCGACAAGTGCGGAAGTGATGCTCTCCGAGTAGACCCGGCGAAATTACCGCAATCGCTTGCAAAAATAGAAAAATGAAAATTCTTTCTGGGATCCCCTTCGGAAGACCCTTCTGATCCTAGGGATGCATGTTTCCAAGCCGAACTCTGGTGCAAAATTGTTTAAGGCGATGCGGTCACCGTGCAACCCGGAAATTATATCTTATTTGGATGTAAATCAAAAAAATTTCACGAAACGAAGTTGGAGACGATTTGTCCATTACGTATTAACATTTGAATTGTGGTGGACAACTCATTATTTGTCACCAATCACAAGACTATCACTAATAAACGAGAATAACTTGCCCGCGGGTATTTCCTAACCTACAAATTGGCACATTTTCGTTCACAAAACTCTCAAAATCTAGTCCGATTTGGGCCAAACGAAGAGTTATCCAGGCCAAGTTAGATGATAATAAAGCCTGGATAACTCGTCGTTTAGCCCATAATGGAAAAGATTTTGAGAGTTCTGTGAACAAAGTTCAGCGTGCACGGTGACCGCATCGCCTTAAGGGGGTTCGATAGCGACTCGTGAGTCAAGGTGAAAACCGATAATAGCAATAAACCCAAAAATCCATATTCGCATTCTCACCTCTCGCTTCGCTCGACAGACAAACTGTCCTAGTGCCCAAAATGGGCTACCGCGCTCAGGCGTACGGAAATATACTATTCTCTCAAAAATGTCATCGTTAACCCATATTTTTCTCAACGGCAATCGATTCAGGGGCTCTCAATCTACAAATTTTATCAATCCCATTTGCCTGGCCGAAGAAGTCAGTAACTATCGAACCCCCTTAAACCGAAATTGTTTAAACAAATTATAAAAATCACTTTTTTCGATCCAAAACCATTGGATTAAGGTAATTTGGGACATTTTAAGCAAAAAGTTGCTCTTGTCATTTTCCTCTACACTGAGAGAAATAAAAAGCAGAAAGAGCCTGAGAGCCAAGCAGAATCTGCTTGACAAGTCAAGCAAATAGGTAGCTCCCGATGACGAGCTCACGCCCTGTCTAATCCATACGATAGCTGTGAAACGACTTGACAAAATGATCTGAAAATTTGCATGCACATACTTGAATAGTTCTGCTTCCATACTATGGAAGATTCGTACCAAAAAACAGTTCCAGAAAAATTAGAAAAATCATAACATTTTGCATCGTTTTTGTGGGTTTCTCGCATGGCGAGAATCGCGCTCGATCCCCCGAGCTTCAATTTTCGACATGCGAGAAAGTTTTTCAGTTTTCACCTACTATAAAACTCAAAGCGAGAAAGTTGTTCGGAATTGTCCAAATTATGTTAATCTTCAGGATTTGAATCGAATAGAGCAATTGAGAAAAAGTAACAGTCGTTTTTGTACCCGGGTCTTTGCCGGCTACAAGGTCTGAATTCGAGACGCTTAGACAAATATACTCAGGAAAGTGTCCATAGCTTTCCTCCTATTGCATCAATCGATCTGAATCTTAAAGATTAATATAATTTAGACAATTCCGAACAACTTTCTCGCTTTGAGTTTTATAGTATGTGAAAACTGAAAAACTTTCTCGCATGTCGAAAATTGCAGCTCGCGGATCGAGCGCGATTCTCGCCATGCGAGAAACCCACAAAAACGATGCAAAATGTTATGATTCTTCTAATTTTTCTGGAACTGTTTTTTGGTACGAATCTTCCATAGTATGGAAGCAGAACTATTCAAGTATGTGCATGCAAATTTTCAGATCATTTTGTCAAGTCGTTTCACAGCTATCGTATGGATTAGACAGGGCGTGAGCTCGTCATCGGGAGCTACCTATTTGCTTGACTTGTCAAGCAGATTCTGCTTGGCTCTCAGGCTCTTTCTGCTTTTTATTTCTCTCAGTGTAGGAGCCATTGCTTTTGAGCTACGAGCATTGTAAAGTTGGAAAAACGCGAATTTTGCGATTTTGAATACCAAAAAAAAGCAACAACGAAGCAAAAAAGCAATGTTTCCAGTGAGCAAATCTGTTCACTAGAATGTCCTCTACAAGATCCAACAGCAATATCTGATGTTTCATGCCGGGAACCACTTGTTTTCTGAAAATGTTCAATGCACAGTTTTCTTATGGAGTCCGTATTGACTATATATATCGGTCCCCGGTATATATGTCGCAGGATCTTGGTGAAATCAGCCTTTTCATGAAAATCCTAGGCTCTTCATGAAGAGCCGGCCGATCGTGTCAGCGCTCATCCCTTCCACTTTGTTACACCATCGGCCTAGCCTTTTCGTGAAAAGGCTGACTCGTCCAGCCTTTTCATGAAAAGGCCAAGTCGGGCTAGGCCCTTGGTGTACAGCTGGGCGATACCGCTATTACCGTCGCGGTCCAAAATGTCGTATCAACTTAACTTTTGGAATTATATACAGATGTGGATATGTCGATTGGTCAAATGTTTACAATTATATTCAAATGAAGAAATTAATGATATATTCGATTAAACATTGATTTTTATATTAATATCCGCTAGCTATGATGGATACCTTATTGTGAACTGATTGACTGTCAAATGAATAATTTCCTTCTTGACTGTACATAGATAGATTTTAGTCTCACAAGAAACCAATGTTCAATTGAATATATCATTGATTTCACGAGAGAAAAAAATCAATTCATGCAATTTTCCGATGTTTGAGTGCTCACAAAATTGCATAGAATAACATTCGCGCCTCGATCATGAGGTTCCCCGCTTCCAAGCAATTATTTCGACCCTCGCCTGCGGCTCGGGCCGAAAACTGATCGCTCAGAAGCGAGCTACAACCCCATAGTCTCGGTGCGAAATCTACTATTTTGACACACTGTGCGAGAAAGTAACTTTTCCGCACTGATTTTCCACTTTCTCTCACAGTTTGTCAAAAAATAGTATTCGATACACATAGTATACGATAGACGGTTTATCAAAAAATAGTATTCGATACGGGTGTGAAACTTATTTTCCACATCCTCGTGATGATTCCAACCCTCGCCTACGGCTCGGGCCGGAAACTTGTCACTCTGACGCGAAAAAAAGTGTTTACACGGCTCGACGCGCCGTGTAAAGCGGCATATGCGTCTCGTGCCAAAAACTTTGTTCTTCACGATAACCTTGTTGGACGTCGGCTTCGCCGACGTCCAACAAAGTTATCGCAAAGAACAAAGTTTTTTGGCACTCGACGCATAATATACTATTACACCCTTGTATCAGAATGTACTGATTATGTAAAGTGAAGGAGAATATTATTTATTTGACAGTTAATCAATTCACGATAAAGTATCCATCATAGCTAGCGGATATTAATATAAAAATCAATGTTCAATTGAATATATCATTAATTTCTTCATTTGAATATAATTCTAATTGATGAGTTGATACGACAGCTTTATGGGCGTGACGTTGACTTTGCTCGACAGCTATTATAGCGGTTCCGCCCAGCTGTACACCAAGAGCCTAGACCGACTTGGCCTTTTCACGAAAAGGCCTAGGCCGATGGTGTAAGAAAGTGAAAGGGATGAGCGCTGACACGATCAGCCGGCTCTTCATGAAGAGCCTAGGATTTTCATGAAAAGGCTGATCTCACCAAAAGCCTGCGACATATATAGCTATACTGTCGCAACTAAAAACAGTGCGTTGAAAAATCTCAAAAAAAGAGTGGTTCCCGACCGGAAACATCACTTATCGCTGTTGGATCTTGTAAAAGACACTCTAATGAATAGATTCGCTCACTGGAAACATTGCTTTTTTGCTTTGTTGTTTTTTTTTGGTATTCAAAATCGCAAAATTCGCGTTTTTCCAACTTTAAAATGCTCGTAGCTCAAAAACAATGGCTCCTAGAGGAAAATGACACGAGTATTTTTTTGCTTAAAATGTCCCAAATTACCCTAATCCAATGGTTTTGGATCGAAAAAAGTGATTTTTATAATTTGTTCAAACAATTTCGGTTTAAACAATTTTTCACCAGAGTTCGGCTCGAAAACATGCGTGCCTAGGGTCAGAAGGGTCTTCCGAAGGGGATCCCAGAAAGAATTTTCATTTATCTATTTTTGCAAGCGATTGCGGTAATTTCGCCTGGTCTAGAGTAGTTCGGGTGTAAATCAACTCTAATTGTGTCGATCTTTGCTATTGGTTGTAATTTTGTTCTTGTTTATTGACAACTTTTGACTGAGCGATGAACTCAAAATTTGCACAATGAATTCTACTGTAACTCAATGTTTATATGCTCATGATATTTGCGGACCATAAAAAATTTTGACACGAATTCCGGCTATGAAGATTGTGCCTATAAGAGTATGATCCTAGAGACACGTTTTGTTAAAGAGAGTAGTTATGGACTTTTCATGTTTTATATCTCTTCGACCCCTAATGATCCGAATCTTGCGATGCAAATAAGATGGTCACAATTTTTGCATTTCCTCTTCTCCCATAGACACTGTTTGCTGTTCCACACACAGTAAGATGATAATAGAATGTGAAATAGAATGTGAAAATATGCGTGACGATAGTGAAAACATTTATAAAAATTCGATACAAATTTGTTTTTGAAAAATTTATTTCTATTTCATTTTCTTTCGTTGGAATGCATGACACTTGAACATCGCCATTTCTGATTAAAAAGCCGGACGGAGGCTTCACTTTACACCCTAAACCTGAAATCAATAGCCTTGATTATTATATTTGAAAATGTCTGAAGTTTGAGAACGATGTCTTTAAAAGGAAGAAGATTTACCAAGTATCCATAGGACACTTTCGTTCAATATTTCTCCGCGAATGGCGGTCAGCGAAATCCTCCATCCAACTTTCAAATCAGAAATATCAAAATAGATGAATCTATTGATAAATTAAGCGAGGGAAAATCTTACAAAAGGTAGAAACTTATCATATTTTCGGCTAATTTACAATAAAACTTGAACGCACTCAAGATCTGTAAAATCACATGGGAACTACATAATCGACACATAACTTTATAGCATCGGTGCATATTCTTCTTTCATTCGTTATTGACACTATTATAGTAGACAACGATTCATCACGTCTCACTCAATTATTTTGCTTGTCCTTGGATATATGTCATCTGAATAAGTTGAGAAGCACATTGAATCAACGCTTGACGGGAGTTTAAATATATCAGTTCTTGTTCTGTTCTTACCTCTCCCAAAAACATGTAGAAAAATGCCTTTGATCATATCAACTGTCTTTAATTTACACATTTTCGATGGAGTATGAAGCGAAAAATTAATGGAAATCGAGCACTCAGAAAATGAACGTCCTGAATTCTTAAGGCCTAACATGTAAAAAATACAACTGCAGAAACGCCCGATAAATACACACATCAGGAGGTCTAGAATAATATTCATAGTCATAATACATATATGTATATATATGTGTAAGTGTGTATAGAAGATATTGCGGAAGAAATTTCGATACAACTGTCAAGATCCCGCATAATCTTGATCTGCATCTGGTCAACATTTCGTTGAACACTGCGCAGAAATAGTCAAAATAGTTCAAACTACTTCCATTTAGGTAGATCCGACGTGAGTATCTTGATACTTGTCTCGTTATCTCTTGGAAAAACATCGAATGTTGTGGCTTATTGGAATCGAAAAAGGGTGTATGCAACAGCTTCATATTCTATACGGTGCACATGTATTAAGTTACAGGCTTAAAGAATTTACAACTTCTCCGCGCGACATACATTTGATGTACATATTCATTGAATATGTTCCCTATTTGGTTTTGATTGACATCGTCATCAAATCCCATATAATCCTATTAAATATTTTCGTTTCCTCGATTTGTATTGCAAAACCTGAGGAAACATTTCACGCAACGAAGCAAAAAGCCACTACTTAAAATACACGCCTGAAAATTTGACCAATCGTAAGGTAGTCATTAAAAATCGATCATAATCACTCATTCATCAATACTGGAGTTAACAAGAAAAAGTTAGCTGCATACGATTCATTGAAGTCGTAACTGAAATTCGATTATAAATATATCATATTTATAACAAGATCTATACCATTTCCATTTACATTGAGATTCACATTCGAGGAGTACGACCCACTCAGTTAAAATATCTTATTCAAATTCCAAAACTTGAGAAAAATCATAAAAAAATAGGATCTCACCGAAATCAAGAAAACCGATTTCATACTAATACAAATACTTCGAGGTGCACAATAATTCACTGTGGCGAATTCTTTTGTTCCCTTTGGAACTTAAGTTTAACCACTTCCGCTGCACAAGTATCATTCAAATTCTACTTCAACATACTTGAGATTCTTCGCGCATTAATTACAGAACCTAAAAATTTGCAGTCAAAATGCCCAGTACAAAGATCAACGAATGTACGTTTTCAAAATTTCGTGGGCTCTGATTTAGAAGGTTGCTTCGACAGTCACGATTTGGAGGTTTGAAAAAATGTACGTAATTCATTTGTTCCATTTTAAACTTGAATATACATCTCGTTTCCGGTTACAGATTAATTTTCTCTGTAAAACCATGTCATACTGCACATCATTAGTTCACTTTTTGTATGAAGAAAATAGGGAAAAGTTACAATAAATATTTTATAAGGCTTAATATGAAATAAAATTTTAAAAAATTGCAAAATCATTCTCCTCTGTTTCGGCTAGAGCGGATTCTACTCACAAAAAGCATTAGTCAGAGGCCCTGTGTATTACATAACTACAATAGCAGTGCATGTTGTACAATAACTTTTTTATAATATAGATACTCCTTTTGTTAATAGTCACTGAATCTAGTTCCAAACACTTTCATACCTTGCAAAAGGACAAAGCTTGAAAGCATAAATATTACGTCTCCTAATCGATGATTTTACTATCATTTTTTTCGGAAATTTCCAACGCATAACTGTCAATTAAAGAGTCAATTGAGAGGAGTCAACGAAATCGCCTCACGTTTGAGGTAAGTTGTCATCTGATTTCTCTATTGACTCAAATTCTTGCAAAATTTCGAGTGTAATGCTAATGCCAATGAACACAACTTTTACAACAGTAATTTGTTGACATGTAACAATCACCTTCTCGAAGATTTTTATCCAACATACTTTCAATGAGAAGTCGACTCGTTCCTTTAACATCAACTGCCAATAAAATTCTTATTGCGTGTAAGCGAATCGAGAACAATATAAGAATCCACACTTTTGCTTACTGAAGATAACCAATTTCGTCTCAAAACCCGATATACATATTTGAAACTAGTCAAACATAACTCCATTACCCTGTAAAAAGCAGACTTTTCTCGATTCTTGGTTTTTCCCCGATATTTCCATCGAACATGTCTTAGTATTGGTAGATACTTGGTCATGGGGTACGATGAATTCCCAACAATAAGAAGAAAACTCAATGTCCTCTCGGAATACTATGATAAAAGTACGTTAAGCGTAAGCTAATTGAGAAGTTTCCTAGTTGAGCAATTTTGTTCTACTTTTGTGATTTCGAGTCATCTCTTAGAATTTTCACGTTCCTTTGCATATGATTTACTGCTCGCTTGAGACTTATACGATAAGCAGTATCAAAATCAGTAAGTAGATAGTGAGTAGTTCATGTCTAGGTTATTCAGCTTAGAGAAAAATGGGATTCGAAAAGGAGATTCTTTTAGGCAATGAAGGACGTTGCGTCCAGCGCAATTGCATAATTTCCCAGTGGCAGTTTTTCACGGCAGAATGAAAAGTCAGGAAACTATAAAACCTCAAAAGTATAGCTGGTGATTGGTGACATAGATGAGATGGGTGGCAGGAATCACGTTACACATAAGTAGCCATCGATCCACTCAATATGGGTGGAGGGATTTCTTCTACTGGTCTGCCCTTTGGCCCATACTGTCCGATAAAAGATCCGTCCTCCGTAAAACGCACTAGAAATAGATGCAGAATGAGACCTCTCATTCGAATTCTTCGCGGAATATAGCATTTACAGTTGAAAATTTATATTCATTTCACAAGATTGAAAATGATTGATATATTCAAGTTCGAGAACAACAAGGAATTATCAAGTTTGTCATGATTGAACTACGAAATCGTCAACTACTCATGCAGTCTAGGTAATTTCATCATTGCCTGGTCATTTCAAGCTATTTGCATGTGTGTTTTGTGAAATATGGTGGAAATGTTTGTCAAGTTTTGTGATGCGACATTCATAAGATGAACAAACATATTGAAACCATCGAAACATGATGAATTTAATCAATACTTAATTAAGAATTAGATGCTATGCCTGGGATTGTAAGGGTTAAAATAAAAACAGAAACGTGCGCCAAAACTTACCTCAAACAAGCGTGGCAAATGCTTGCGAGCTGGGTGGCTGCTTCCGATGTCGACCGTACTGGCCAATGAATGACCCATCTTCGTTCATACCTTCTATGTGAGAACCAAGCAACAAAAGGAAAACCAAATAGGTTGGACATACAACATTACCGGATTGTGGTGGATCATGACAAAATTAATCATGTTATGGAGATGACTGTCCAGAAAAGAAAAGGACGAACAAGTAATGGATTGTGGCATTCACGTGTCTGCATGTATCAAACTTTTGTATGAATACTAGGGCAGTCAATGGGTAACGATATTAATGATCAGAACAAACAATTCTAATCATGTTAAAATTCTAAAGAAGAGCAAACTTTCAGCGAGCTTTAAATAATGGAAAAGGATATGCGTACCCGTATCGCCTTCTCCATACTCGGCCATAGAGTCAGTATCTGACTCTGGATGCTTTCCGTCTTGGTTGGAAGAAGCTAGTGAAGCTCTACCGCCAGCAGATTTGCTGTCCAGAGGTTGCGAGTACTCGTGGAAGCCCTCCTCCGGAAAGTCTCCTCTGCCAGCTGCTAATTCTCTTTCGTGGACGGCGTACTTACCACCGCGATTACGCTTCACCACACACACGATGATCATGATAAATAGCAGGAATGCGATTGCCAACATCATGCCTGAAAAATTTTAAAAACAAGTTCTGACTATGGATCACATCAAATCATTAAATAAAAATCATTCTTCAGTTTTTGATTTACCCTGCTAAAAATGTGAGCATTTCATTTGGCCACTTATGCAATATACAGTTATAGATGCAATGCGTAGCAATGCGGCTCAGCCAGTTTTTGACCGAAAAATGCTCACCATTTCTACCACGGCAACGCAAAAAATAATGGATCAATGCAAAATAGCGTGTTAAATTCAGTTATCAGAGCAAGAAGTGCGATAATCTTACCAATAAACCACCCGGATGTTGCAACTGTTTCTTGCGCTTGTATGATGGGACCTTCGTTACTAGTCTCAATGTCTTGCGGATCACTGGGAGTTTCATATATTCCGTCGACTGCAACAAGTGACACTGTGTACGTGCGTCCAGCATGTAATCCACGAATCTATGATGAAAAACCAGGCTTGTGAGTATTGTACCGCTGATTGATATTTACTTCAATTCACTGTCAATGTCAAACCTCAATTTCGTTGCCCAATTTTTCGTTATCCGTTCTCGAGTCGATCGTTAATCCTTGTAACCGATAAGTGGCGTAGAAATGGCTGCCCGCGAAGCCCCCCAATCTTGGTTCCCAAATGAGCCTGATGTTGGATAGTCCACTCGGTTGCGGGTTGTTGACCCACACAAATGTTGGTTTATCTGGTTTTCTCGATGCAAGTGTTTTCTTTTCCACGAAAAATCTTTTGAAATATTTGAAATAAATCAGTTTCACCAAAAGTTCTGCATTAAATACGAATTTTTCGATGTAAATACTCACGCCTCTCCGGATCCAGCTTTCGTCTTTCCACGAATGCTAATACGATATTTCGATTCCGGCATTAAATCTGCCAATTTTGCACTTGTCGCTTCCGGATCGTCGATTTCCGGATGCCTCTCCAATTCACTTCCAATTCTGGATCCGTTCACAAGTTGATAAGTTATCTTGTATCCAGTTAAAATGCCATTGATCTCAACAGGTTTGACCCACTTCAAGAGCATTGTTGTTGAACCGAGTGGATACGCTTTCAAATCGAGTACAGTCCCTGGCACTCCTTCAGGGGTTACGATAGTCAAGGCTTCTGACGGAGGGCCATTGAACCTTATTTGAAAAATGGAAAAATTACACAAGACTCAACATTTTGAGAAGGGCGTCTATAATTATTGAATCTCACCTGCCGTTGTATGCTCTTATCCGAACATAATTTGCACAGTGAGGAATCAACTTGTCTACCAAAGCGTATGTCTTGTTTCCGCCTTTGACATTAAATTCTCTCAGGTTTTCTTCTCCTCCGTCTCTTGTCCATGTTTCGATTTTGTATCCTTTCAGCTCACCTCTAACCGATTCTTCTGATACCTTGGTCCACGAAAATAACGCACTTGTACTCGATCTGGGATATTCTTCTGCCATGATGAAGTTTTCAGGAGCTTGCAAAGGCACTAAAATCAGATCGTGATTTGTAAATGTTGGCTGTCCAATCATTTTTATTCGAAGAAACGAGATCCGATGACATATTGGTATTGTCATATCTCAGGATAATACAGGTTCAATGAAGATGGTTAAGAATTTAACTCACCGTCCTCTCCGGAATAACCTATCACTTCTTGTGGTTGTTGTCTACATTCTCCTTGCTCGTTTATCGCACTGACTTTGATTCTATATCTTTGATACGTAGGCTGATTATTGACTCTCAGCGTGTTTTGTTTCCAATTATGAATATCTTCAATGTTCCATTTTTCGCCAGGAATATCTCGTCTATAGTACACTCTATACATAAATTTAGGCGCATGATGATGTAGTTGAGGCATGACAGTCCACGAAATGACAAGATTCTGTGGGTCATCTCCACGTCCCATAACATTATCTGGATTTTTATAGGGTACGTCAGGCAACGTTGTGCACACTTGGCTATGCGATGATGGCTGCGACCCCCCTAAAAGTGTTTCGAAATCAGTTAGGAGCGTTGTTAAAGAGAAATATCGTGATCAAATATCTTTGAAAAAATCAAGAAAGTACCGATTTTGTTATACGCAATCACACGGAACGTATAATTAGCCCAGGGGGTCATTGGAACCTCATATTTTTGTTCCGTTGCAGACACATGGTCTTTAGCCGATTCCCAAGTATCAGGAGCAAATGAAGTATTGTATTGAATAGCATAGTGCAATATCGGGGATCGATTGTCACCCATAGGGATCCAGCTGACGTAGGCTGACTTAGACTTGCAAGTAATACTAAGAAGTTGTGGTGAATTGGGAACGTCTTGAACAATGAGAGTAGCTTCGGCTCGAGCTGTATCGAGTTCGGTACTGGCAACGCAAGTATATGTGCCCGAATCAAGCTCTGTGGTCTTCGTTATAACCAGAGAATAGTCAGTATTTATTATGAAACGTGGTTCAACTTCAGGATCGATGGGTTGACCTTTGCTTAACCATTCGACTTTCAAGTCTAGAGTCGAATCCGAAACAGCATTACATCTGAAATTTATAGAAATTGGAAATTAATACACTTTCAACAGGTAAATTCAAGAGATAGACGAGAAAACTTTAAATTCTTACTGCACGAGGTGAAGCTTGTAATACCATCAATAGATTAGCAGAAAAAAATGTCGAAGAGAGTTCGCCTACCTGAATGTCGCTTCAGCTCCAGCTGCAACTTCGTAGTCCTCAGGCCTGTCTGTTATTCTAGTGTGATCTTTAACGGCTAGAGCCCCCGAAGCGTTTACTTTTCCAAACTTGTTGGATGCGTGGCATGTGTAATTTCCGGCGTCGGAGAAAATAACATTCTGGATCTCGAGATCACCACTATCGAGAGTCTTGTACCGTCCTCCGGTGAGCTCTTGGTTATTCCTGATCCATTTGACTTCTGGCTTGGGGGCACCAAACACCCTGCAAGTCAACGTGATGGTTTTGCCGTCAACGGTAGCTTCATCAGTTGGTGGAAGAGTGATTTCCGGCTCAAGTGCAAGCACGTTTACGTAGACATCTTTGTAGACATAGCCGAGAGAATTAGTAGCGTTGCATCCATAATTGCCCGTGTCGCTTTTTCTGAGCTTAATGATCCTGATGGAGTTGTCACCAACTTGCCGCCTTTCATTTCGAGGGGACAAGGCGATATCTTTCCCATTGTGTATCCATTTGATTTCAGGCTTAGGCTCACCACCAGCTTCGCACCTGAATTCGATCTCTTCGTCTTCGGCTGCGTTGACGTAATCAGGCTCGACGATGAAGTAGGGGGCTGATTGCACTTTCAGACTGATCGAGTATGACTTGGCCGAGCCGACGCCGTTGGATACGTCACAAGTATACTCGCCTGCATCGTCGAAGTTGACGTGCTTGATGAGAAGGGATTTTCCGTAATTGCCCTCGACCACCCGATCACTCGCCCGTATCCTTTTTCCGTTTTTACTCCACACAGTGAGAGGTAGCGGGGTACCACCAAATATACAAAACAACTCAATCTGCTTGCCTCTCAGAGCAACTTCGCTCTTCCTGCTTACGTATTGGAGCTTGGGCTCAATCTTGTTTGAGCCGGCACTTGCACCACTCGAGATTACGTTCAAATTCACACGGTTGCCCACTTTATACTCATTTCGGAACATCGAGGTAGCAGCACAAGCGTAATAAAAATCAGTCGACGCATCGCGCTTTGTGACGTTGCTGAAGTAGAGGTTGCCCTCCGGGTCCAGAGTCATTCTCGAGTTGTTGATGGACCTGATGCCACCCTGGTAGTCTTGAATGAGCCAGTACACATTTGGCTTGGGCCAACCATCCGGTGGCTGACAGGTCAGCTTAAACGGTTCCCCTTCGTTCGCCTTGACCATCTCGGCGTCTTTGTCTTTGAACGAGTTGAGTTCGGCCTTGCGTACAAACACCGAGTTGGAGGTGGCAGTACCCCACTCATTCTTGGCAAAGCACTGATACTGCCCCAAATCCTCGTCTCGGGGCCGTGATACTACGAGAGTACCTCTGCCCGGCTGCTGCGATATCCGGTCATCGTACGCTGCCCATTTGAACTCTTTGCCGTTCTTGATCCATTCGTAACTGAAAAGATTTTTCAGCCCTTAGTTGAGGTGGTTCATTAGACTGTATGTAAATACCCATCATCATCTCTTAGATAGCAGTAAATACTTTCGAATGGACGGACGTGGCTGATGGGGGGATCAAGGCAGAGAAATGATAGGTTCAATTTCCATAATAGTCATGAAAAACAATAATGATTCATAAGGACGAATTTTTGGTCCAAGAGAAATTTTCAAAAGCTACAGTAATGAGAGAGGATGCTAGCAAATATCTGCTAGCTACTTTTAAATAATTTTTGCAAACTTTTTAATCCTTCAATAACACTGGGTCAGCGTGTTGGTCAGCGTCAGATTGGCCCTAACCAATATTTTTCGTTAAATGACACTGGGAATGTACCACACAGTACCTCACCCCACGAATCTTTTTTCAACTCATTTATAACCTCTTTTGTCGAACTTCGAAATGAACCCAGATACGTTCAATTTCGTCAAAGCTGGGAAACACCACGTACTCGCCAATAAAACATTGATTTTGAAGTGTGTCATTTAAGGGTTAAGCATTTCCTGAAACCCTGAAGAATATAACTTCTTCGGCTATCGGAAAACTCTTGATCAATACATGGAAGCTTTGAAAGCCTCTGGGTGTCAAGTTGATTGGTGATCATCAATTTTCATTCAACTAAGCAGCTTAGAGGGTTGACCACTCCCAGTGGGCAAATACACAGGCTTGTGTACAATACATGTATGAAGTATCTTCAGCAGTGTCAGTGGCAAGTTAAAAGTCCAGGGACTATGAGGTCATCCAAGTAATTAAGACAATTTACTCTGAGTACACTGAAATGTAACTGGTTACATGAAGAGGAGTGAAACAGAATCTAGTGAATGAAAGACTCTCAGGATGAATGCACCAATTGAAATTCCGGTTCATTGATATACCTCATTAACTGCCAATGTACACTGTGATGATTGCGTGTTGGATTTTTTATAAGGTCGTGCATGTGATAAAAATTTTTAGAATCTGAGAATGATTAAGAATCAGGGGAATTATTCTTACGATGGTCCTGGCTCTCCATCAGCTTCACATTCTATGATGAATGGCTTCTCATTTTCAATTGCACCAAGCTGAGTTACTTGGAACAGCACTTCATCTGTTGGTGGTTGCTTTGTGATTCTTGGCGGTGATTGAGCTGTGAATCAAACCATGAAAATTGGCATAAAATTTTTTTCAACTCACCAAAATGATTGTTTGCATTAGATATTCGGGACTTACACAAAAGAATGTAATAATTAATGATTTTCAAACTTATAAGATCATTTCCAAATTTGCATGAATGGATTCGTTTTGATTCAATAGTATCTATGGACAATGAGATGTGAAATAAAAAAAATTTTCCAAAGAAGCACATGTCCATAGATGCAAGTCTTTCTTGATAAGAACAAGCGTTTCTTACTTTATCTGAAAGTTTTTGGGCCATCAAGTTGATAAAATTTTAGGTTTTGCAATGGATGCTGATGATTACGTATTCATTAACACTCTAATTCAAGAATAATCTTTTGAATAGAAATCTTTGATTGAACTTGAAAGATTTATTATAGAATAAGATCCAGCTCAAGATTACTGCAATAGTATTCAACACTTACTCAGGGCTGCTACGTGCAACACACATGTTGCTAGTGTGAGAAGTGTCACTCTCATCCTGATGTGATTATCTCTTGCCGCTCACAACCTGGAATTGAGATCATAGCAAATTTCAATAGTTGCTCATCCAATCATTTCATATTTACAGAAAGAGATCATCATTGTCTCAGCTGATTGATGTGTAATTGATATTGACTATAGAAAGGGAAACTAATTGTAAGTATACACATGGCCGATATCTGTGATTGCTCACAACCAGACATGATTTAGCAAGGTCAAGGAAATCATATGAATTCAGAGATAAGAGATGACCTGAAAAGATTGTTTAAATGAGTTGAGAGCATTAGAGTAACTGGCTCAATCTCTTCTCCAGAATCATTGATCATTAGGTCCGCAGATCCGATTTTAAAGCTGTTAATGGGGGGAAAAACGAGCTTGTCGTTTCGCGGAAATCTGCCTTGCATATGAAAAGTTATCTTGCATAAGAAAAATGGAAAATCGTCAGAATAGTTTCTTACCATAGAGATATGTATATCATCTCTATGTTTCTACCACTAATAAGTAAGTCAGAGCTTCAAAAGCATGATCAATGAAGATAATCGCTCGATTTTGCAGCGCGTGTCTTTACTATTTACATGTTTGCAATCGAATTACGAGAATATACTGATATGAACGTGTGCAAATCATCAAAAAGAGCCGCTGAACGAGTATCACATAGGCAAAGCTAGAGCACATTTTATTTTTGTACAAAAGCGGTTGAATAACGCAATATGAGAATTTCCATCAAACTAATTATTACACATTTCCTGTTGAGAAACACTTTGACAAGTTACTCTACAAGTTCTATAACTATATATATCTGCTGCATTCTCGCGCTGTATGTGCTAAACCGGCACACGCCGAGCGGTAAATTGTGCGAGTGGCCGCGACGCTCGAGAGATGAGGTTCATTCATCATTGGCGCCGAGGCCCGAGTGACGTTAGAGGGTGGAAAATGGTGAATGGGCACTCTAAGGGTCAGATCAATAACCGAAAGATTTCTCGTAGAATCTAAAAGGGTCAACTAGAATTATTTTCCAGATACTTATGAAGTGTGGGACGGACACTTGGCACAAATGTAAAAAAAATGTCAACGTCCTCGTCGCGGTTCGTGACCAAGTGGTTGCTGAACTTTGGTCACTGGAACATAGCAGCATCCAAACCAAGAATGGACCGAAGTAAAAGCCCTTTTTGTAGAACACAGGGCGCGCGCGCGGGAAGCATCAAAGGAAATCATTGCATCAGTAGAAGCACAGTGCACAATATAAACAAACATCGAGCATAACAGGCTTTCCTATCAGACATTCCTTTACACGGTGTACTTACTATAATACTATTACAGTCTTCATCAATCACAGAAAAACGGACGCGCGGACGTGCATTTTTACGGCCAACGACGACGTTGCGATCGAAGGCGTCGGCGGTGCAGCAAATAAACTCTGCAAAGGCTTCCCTCCCCCATCATTTAAACACGATTTTTTTGCTTGCACCATGCAATAGAGGAGGAAGCTATGAGGCTCGATGCTCGAAATATACACAGGTATATAATAAAACACAGGTGAGCATGGCGCGGGAAGCGGGCAACGTCGCGGTCGAGCATCGACCAAACCACCACCGCGACCAACTGCATGCAACCCTCTGATGCTCTTCGATTGATATAGATAGGGTGGCATAGACCCTCTTGAAAGACTTTCAAAGCCATTAAACTCTGTGAGGGTGATGGAAGCACCATATCTCATCACGCACGTAGGTTTCCTACACTTTACTATTCAATTAACATCACACGTTTCTCGTACCGGCACAATATGTGACAGAACCTTATGATGTCTGTTATTATAATTGCATATCAGGAGAAATCCTTTCATGACATTGAATAAGTTCTATTTTTTTGTAGATAGGCGGTATATGTTCATTGACCAAAGTAAAGTGTATTATAGGTAGGTATAAAACGCAGGTGAGTGAGGTGATGAGGTGAAGTATCATGAGGCGTCGTCCGGTTCACATCAAAGCGGCCAACACCCGAGAGAGATCACATCAATGGTGGACACACACGCCAGGTGAGCGCTCAGACCAAGCGCGGCATCACAGTTGCATAGAATCCTTTCAATGAAGAAAACTTACCAAGTACTTGGACTCGGCGTAGAGGATGCACAACTCCTTCAGGAGCTGTTTTTTTTTTTTTTTAATATTATTATTGGGCTTTGCGCCCCCTGGAATCGTCACCACAACCACAACCACCACCACCACATATTTTTCGCGCACCAGCAGACAACTTTAAATTATAATCAACAACGTCGTTTTCGTCATTGATCAAAGCCAATACGACCGCTCCCGGCTAACGCGAACGCCACACTGACACATGCGATGCGAGATGCGACGACGTTCGACTCACCGTTACATTTAGTTGGAACGTTGGAACGTTGAATGGCAAAATTGCATGGAAAAGATCCATATATATATATATATACCTTTTGGCATGGCACGGCACGAATTGGCGTCTCTCTCGTACTCGTGCTTCTCTTGGGCGGGGCGTCCTTGCCACCCAACACATGAATACATATATAGATATACATATATAAAAGCGATTTTTTTACCACGGTATTTGGATGCGCGCGCAGCGACCGGCAAATTTGAATTTACATACTTATGGAATCGACCGAATTCTATATCGTGACATATCACTTTTTTTAGACTTTTTTTGAGGTGTAGGTGGTTTTGGGACCATCAAAAAGATTTAAATAATGGGTACCCTTCGATCGAATCCCACGGTATAAGATACTTATCATATTTATATTATGAGTTTGTATATAGTGTGTGCCTTATCACAATTTACATATCGGAGAAATCACAAGGGGTGCGATGATGAATCTTTGCACGGTGGCAGTTAGGGTATATATATATTCCCATACCGGATGAGCTGGCTATCGATTACTTACGTCCTGTATCGTCTCAGAGCCAAGCTGCCACATTTTTTTTCTTCCGTATATATACAGGAGCTCGAACCGTGACGCGTACGTACGATAGGATGACTCATCGCGTAGTTGTAATAAGTCTGACTGTACCCCCTACTATTACTCCAACATAATATACTTCTGTCACGCTCAATAATGTGGGTGTGCGTGTGTGTGTGATGTGGTAACTAAGTGTGCGTGATTAAAATCGACTCTATATTTTTTTTATTATTCGTTTATTCGAGACTCGTGCATGCATGAGCCATATGCCATCACGTTCGTAATACTTAATAATAATATGCGCTCCCTGTAAGTCGATCCTGTGATGCAACAATCTTGATTTATTGGTGGTATGCATGCGGGAAGGAGCTTGCAAGCTTCACACTCCCTGATAATTTAATTGTGAGAAAAATCACTACCATGCGACTGTCTTAAGGTGCAAGGGAAAAGAAAATCTAAGATTGGGGGTGATGTGAACAATTTCGAGTGCAATTTTGGTCTATAAAAATGATTTACACAAAAACATGGGAAAACAGAATGTATTAGTGTCTGAAATGTCCCTCTCCAGTTTTGCGCTTACGAGTCAGGGTTTTTTTAATCGCAAACATTATATTTTTCCAAAAACAGTGAGATTATGCTTTTTGGATGATTTTGTCAATTGATTTTTCTGGTGACAGCTCCTTGGAATGTGTCAGAAGTGTATCACAATCACAAAACAATCACGTATTTTGACCTGTGGAACACAATGGCAATGGTTTCAGAGGGCTATTGTGCGTTCAAAACGAGTGATAAGCCATTTCTCGAGTTGCTCCAGCAGAATTCGACTAATCTTGCAATAAGTATTGATTTGTTCACAAAGTGGACCAGATGAGACATCCTGTTTGAGCTCACGAGAGTTCATTCTCTTATTTTACATAAGTCCAATATGAAGAAAAATTATTAACAATAACTCAAAAATATACGGACCAAACATACAGATACAATTCGGAAAACAGTGTTTTGAGCTGTTTCTGAGGTGAGCTCAAACCTGCTGAAAGTTAAAGTCAAATCTTCAATCCTGGGTCCTCGCGGGTCTCTATAAAGCTTGTAGAATTGCCTTGTACTTACTGTAATCATGATACGATATTTGATTTTACACGGAGATCTACACTTTGTTGATGTCGAGATGAAGCCCTCGCGATATATTATTGAGATACAATCAATCATGTTTACATTATTTTTCATCCTAAACTCATGCGGGCACTCCAACAGCTCTATTCCAAATGCAATTGGATGAAATTATTCAATACCGTCTTGTGATGATTGAGGGTAACATGTTGCACATGGAGACCGGCAATTTTACTCATTACGAGCAAACCTGAGTTTATACCCAAGAAAATGCTCAAAACGCCTTCTTCGGAATAATACTTGTAGATTTTATACGTCTATTTTTGAGCCTTTGCAAAAAAATTTCTCTCGATGTACATACATATGAATACTAAGAGAATGCGCCTCCGCAAGCTCAAAATGAATTCCTTTTAATACGAAATCAGTTGAATTTCTCTCATAGCGACTCGAAAAATCAGCTTGACACTCGTTTTGAATGCATCCTAGCCTCTCAGAACCACTGCTATCGCGTTTGAAAGGTCAAAATACGTGATTGTTTTGATACAATTCTGGCACACTACAAGTAGCTGCCACTAAAGCCATTAATTTACAAAATCAGCAAAAAACGTTAATTTCGCTCTTATTCGGAAAATTAGTTTTCTGTGATTTAGAAAAAATTCTTGACCGCGTGTAGGCGCAAAACTAGCACCAGACTCGGTTTCTACGTCGGAAAATACACAAGAAAACCATGCTCTCCCAAGTTGGAAATTTCTGACCCAATATTTTGTTGTCCAATGAAATCAATACAATGAAGAGAATTCAATTTGATATAAATCCTTCATATCAGTCAAGGATTTCAGTCCTTGATGACTCTCAATCTATAATGAATCATTATGCACCCAGAGCAGAGAATCTGCAAATATCCCTGATTTTATTCATTTTGCTTGCTATACTACACTGTAAAAAATTGGTTGACTTCCAACCAATTTGGTCAACCAGGTAAAATTGGGGTTGAAAATTCAACCCCAATTTTACCTTATCAGCGAACATGGGAGTCGAAATGGGATTCATGAGATTGGTCAATGGTGGTTTCCGGATGACATTATTGGGGTTTATATCAGCACCGGCCACGTGAGCCTTTTCGGGAAGAAATCCGGGTCAAGCAACGTTATTGCGGTTCAGTATCCGGATTGATGACCGCTTGGCTGGGGCTGCCAAGCCTAGTTCGCACAAAAAATTCGCCGACTGTATTATAATAGAGTATCATATGCCAATAAGATTGGTGGACGGTAGTCTCTGTCCGACATTTTTGTTTGAGGAAGACAAATTTCTTCACGTTTTCTCGTCAAAGAATAGAAGTAATCAAGAGCGCCAGCGTTTAGAGCCTTTTCGCGTTAAAGTCCATAGATAAAGCAACTTTTGATGATCCAATATCCGAGCGAACCACCAATCCGGATATACTGAATTGCCGGAAGTTGCTTTACCTGGATTTTTCTACTCGAAAAGGCTTTTAGCACTGGCACTCTTGTTTATTTCTATTTGTTCATGGGAAAATACGAAGAAACTTGTCTTTTTGACCCAAAAATGTCGTCCGGATACCACCTCTTATCAATCTCACAGATTCCATATTCACTATCATAATTGTTGCAGAAAAAATGTATTCAATCTTTACCAGCCCGAAATTATTCGAAAATATACAGAACGAGCGAAGAAAGAGTTTGCTCCCATTCAGATATATTTGCCAGAATACGGGCGTCTAGTTCATGACCGGAATAAAATTACCAAAAATCGTCCCCGCAGCGAACGTGTTAACCAGTGGTTGAATTTGGTGATCAACCAGTGGTTGTCGCGAAAAATCAACGGATTGGTTGATTATCGGCATCGTCAACCACTGGTTGAGGGAAATCGGTTGAAGTTTTTCCCACAAATTTCTTACAGAGATGTAAGCGCCATGATAAGTTGAATCAAATAAATATACTGGTAACGCCTGATGGAGAAGATGCGAAGTTATCTGGAATCACTGCTCATTGAATGTTTCAGATCCCGTTCGGTCGGCAATTTTTCCAGATCGATAATAACGATGATTTTTCCAATAGGATTGTCGGGACTTTTTATGGCAATGTGTTGTGATAAAAAGACTGGTCCCTAATCGGGGAGTGTTTTTAATGCATCATAAATTGCATTGTTATGACAGTTGCAAGCTCTGCACTCGATCCTCCGAAGCATTCACGATAATGTGTACTTCGATATACATAAAAGTGTTTCAAGGTCTTGTTAGTCGTATCAATTATTTTTCCTCATCAGAGTTACTCAATTAATCATTCGCCGTTCGTGTGAGTCTTTTGTGTTGACCAGAAACTTGACAAAATGCTTTATTGTGATCGGTGTACATCAGGGAATCTGACAAACAAAGACAATTAATTTCAAAGCAAAACTGTAGTAGAAGGATTTCACCTCGGATTATGTCGAGTGGCTCGAGTAATCGATCCGAATCGATCAGGGTTAACATCTACAATCAGATCCTCTAAGATTGAGTCCATGGATGAATTATTCTTCATTTAAAAATGTAATAGAAACCATGATGGATCTCAACCCTTTATGACACAGTTTATCAGAATACGTTCGCTGCAATGAGGCCTAGGTTTTTCGCAACTCAATGTCTGACACGAACTAGACTTCCGTATTCTGGCGAATGTGTCTGTATGGGAGCAAACTTTTTTTGAGTAATTTTTTATGCCTTTGATACATTTTAGAAACCATGAACGATTCTTGTTGAAAATGCTTTTTGAGCCATGATAAATCGGTATAAGGATTGAGAAATAGAAAATCGAGGGATCCACCCGTGGGCTCCGTCGCAGCAAATGTGCTAATATAGAAAAATAAATAAACCGAAGTCTTGTGCATAAGATCCTAGTCTTCAACAAGAGCAGGAGGCTTGGGTTGGAAGAATTTTGTACTAAAAGATTCAAAATTATGCTGAATCAAGGAAATTATTAGTTATGTCGATTAAACCGAATGATCACACTATCGATTCTATATCCTAATGGGATGTATAATAAAATTAAGATAATTACACGATATATTCGAGACAGATCGATTAGATACCTATGGCATCAAAGGATAAGAAGTATATGAACTAGGTTTTCTGGCTGCAATGAATTAAGTATAATCTCAGATCTTGATTTTCGCTAAATTATTTAGATCAACGTTAACATAGTATACATTCCGATACGAGGTCGGAAATTTGAGTTTCGTGATATTTTTCGGCCAAAGCCGAAGGCGAGGGTCGGAATTATCACGAGAATGCGGAAACTGCCCCGCCCGAGTGTTTAATACTATTTTTCCATCTGCTGTGTGGTTATTAAAATTAAAAAACTGTGCGGAATAGTCACAATGCGCGAATAAATTGTATGACGGAGTATCTGACACTGAATGATAAAGGACTCGACGATATCATACCATGAGACTCGATTCATATCCCATCACATCGATTACCTTAATTCCTGTCATGGCGTCATGCAGAAATCCCTGCAAACTCAAAGTGAATCGTCTCACCTCACACCAACCGTAAAAAAGACATAACGGTGGGTAATTTCCACGTAACACCATCAAGCATCAGGGCGTGAGCAGGTAAATTGTTTCATAAATAGCAACGACTGAATCATCATCTAAATAAAGTGCATACTTTTTCATCCTCTTATTTCTTCAATACCTATGGTTTAGGTAGCTCTCAGTTTATGTCGGTCTCATTCAGACCTTACATCATATGAAACTCAATACGATAGTGGATTAAGCGACGAAGCAAAAGCGCTCGGCGGCTCAGAAAGAGTAAAAAAAAGTCGCAAGCTCTTTGACAGCATTGCATATGTCTTCACAAAGATCGCGACCCCCTGCCATGCACATAAGTCTCTCAAGTGCGGTCGGGGGAAAAAAGCTCGTTTCGACTATCATTTTTTCCCTTTTGTAGCACAACCCCACATTTCAATTCATCAACTTGACCAACCTCCTACCTTTCTCACTATATCATCGTGTTAATACTAAACATAAACATTCCAACTTTTTAGTATTATAGCTGTAATTAGATCACCTATCTATTATAAAGCGAGAGAATGCTGCCACGTGTGTAGTCACGTAACACCTCATCATTTAAGACGCTTTTATTTTACTTATTGTACCTATTACATACAGTGTTAAGTCAGTACGAGAATGTATGTACAGAGATAATCGTCGAATTATGATGATCAAATTGAGCGAGTGCATATGGCGCAAAGCACGAACGATGGAGAGTGTGGCAAATATTAAACGCAAAACGAGACGTACTCCTTGAGATATAAGTATGCGTGAGCTGCATATAACGCTATTCTGAATCGTGAAGCAATGCTGTATGTAAATATCTATAGCTCACCATAAGCTACTACACTTTATAAAAATTACAATATATGCAATGTGACCAAAGAATCTTGTACACGGTGCGATGCATGCAGCTGGATGGATTATGGTCGAGGGCCGAGCGCGCAATCAGTGGGACTCGTTAAGAGCTCGGTGCAATTACTGTTAGCCCTTATAATCAGTAGATGGCCCCGCTACAATTAGACTCTTGTGTGGATGTATGTTACAGGGGCGTCACTCGCCCAATTTCCCAGGTATGGATCGCCTCAGGAGTCTAAAGAGAGAGCTTAAAAAAAAAAAAAAAAAAAAAAGGTCATCGCAATTCGAAGAGCTCGCTAAAGTTTGATGAGAGTGGGTTGGGCCAAGGTTTCAAGGAGTCTATGCGATTGAGTGTAGTTCACTCTTTTACTGCAGGTTTGCATTCTATAGGTATTAACTCTTATAAGCGACTTTGAAATTTAGAAAATTTCAGAATGTGCAATCAGTGAACTCGATAGACAGAACTTTACTATATTGAGTTGCAAAATTTTTGCTCGCTCGGGACCGATTTCCCAGGTGTGGATTTCCATACGTATTCTTGGCCCAGGTGTGAATTCATCCATACCATCCATAGGGAAAGTGACGCCCCTGTGTATGTACAAAATGACTTTTCTTCTGATGTCGTTTAGTTTGATTCTATTATTTTGGATTTACCCTATCCCATGTAGAACATGAGATTCCATGATCATGTATGATCACAGATAAAATCGCTAGAAAATTTGTCATTTTTATTTTGGAAAGACGTGATATACTCATTTACAACTGGTGTAACATCAATACTTCACGATAGTGATCGAACGTTATTCAGAAAAATATTTCCCAGAGTCATACTCGGGTTTTGAACATTTGAAGCACTGAAGAGAAAAAACCACAATTAAAAATGATTTTTTGTCGAAAATGTCAGTTTTTGGGAACTCGAGACCGACTCCTGGGAAGATTTTATTTCAGCAGTATACGACCAGTATCGTGATTGATTGACGTTAGAATGGGTTTGAATCAATATATCACAACTCTATGGAATAAAAACAAATTTTGAAGCGGTTTTACGTATGATCATATATGTTCATGGAATCGTATGTTTTACGTGGGATGGTAAAAATAAGATGCCTCGTGATCATGTTCTATGAATAAATTCCCGGCTGAACTGTGGTACATAATTATGGTCCATATAGACGCCGATTAGGTCCCCATACTCAGTCATGAGTACTATTGTAATCGAGCAGGTATACACTTTTTTTCTCTTCTAGATGAAAAATTATCTCTATATAGCAGTTAGAGATACAAGCGTCTTTATTTCGAAGTTTTAGTAAGAAATAATATTTTTGAGTCATCAATGAAGCTCTTGATTGACCTCCATGTTTACTATTCAGACCTATGACAACTTTGATTTTGAACCTCATGGTCATGAGTCATCATGTATTATGACCACAAATCGGTTCAAAACATAATGTTCATATGATCACGAGGCATTAATTTTTCCATGTGGGATACATGAAATGATGATCCCCGAAAAATTTCGCGTTCAAAACAATTGTTAAGCTTGCAAGCTCTTATTTTCTGACTTTCTTTAAAAAACATGGATATAAGTTATTTTTGACATCGTTTGATCTGATGAGAAGGGAAAAGATGTAGAATAAAATAGATTGTGATATCCAACGCCCACTTGCCGCCAGCTGATGCAGATTATATATATTGAGCTAGACATATGATGGGATACGATGTAATATGTAGGTGAGATCGAGAGAGCTATATTTATATGCGGGCCATGCGCTTCACAGTCTCAAAGCATATGCGCTTGCAAGTTGCAAGTGCAAAGTAGAACGGTGTTAATACGGAACGGCATTTATGTTAGAAATGAATAGTGAGATAGGAATTTGCATTTTAGTATATTATATCATGGCTGAAAAAGGTTTCTTAGATCAGATATACATGTCTTAACCGCATGGCATTGAGCATAGAGCGTGTATTTGATGATTGATGACGGATTTATGATATCATCGAAAAATACGATCGAGAATATGAATTATGAGTGAGAAAATTATTCTGTGTATGTAATTGAAAGTTCAAGGACGAGATTCAAGATCTGTGCTTCTTGCGCGTGAATTGACAAATCTGTGTCGGATGTCGCACGATAGAAAAAAGTTCAATATTGAAAAATCATTCATTCCAATTGGAAGGTAGAATTCGGGCTTTTGAGCGTTGCCATTAGGAATAACTCAATTTCAGACAATGCCATCACTCTTGATTGAATGCTCCAATCATCGGCGTTATAATTAATAGTATTAAGTCGCGAGTATCCAAAAATATACAACAAGTGATTCATTCACCACAAAGTTGGGTTTCCTGTGAATATTCGATATTACTATGAAAATCTAACACTCATTGTACTTACAATTAGTTCAAAGTGAGTGTGTTTGAGATTAAAAATTGTAAGCCGAATTCGTTTGATGAAATCGTGCAGATTTGGGACTACATTGATGATTCGGATCGTCATTGATATGGAATAAATTTCAACGTCCAAATACTCTCATCTTTCGTTACACGATTGAACTTCTGACACTTTTAATTGATGATCAAAGTTGTATTTCCCACAAATTCCATCTAATTTTCTTCCAACCGTTCGTATATTTTTTTCAACCAGGTCTCCGATAAACATTTTGAAAAAAAGTCATGGATGAATGGGATGAAAAATGACTGACTGACTCTGGTAGAAAGTTTTGATTGAGAATTATACATTATTTTGAGGATAGAAGATCGAGCAATTGAGATTGTCTCACAGATATACATACCTATATACCTATACGATGTCAGAATGAACTCGTGAATCATATATCTACGCGCGCGCGTGCACGACTCCATACGTGAAACTACAACTTTTCGTGATGATGACTTCCTTGAATTATAAGAGTTTACTTTTGATAAATGTCATGTTGTACCTATTATGTTGCTCTAATACGTATATGACCCTTTGCAAAATCAACGAGACCAAAATTTGCTATCGGGTTCACAGAAACGTTGGGGTACGTTTTTTCTAATCCAGTTTTTCTAAAAGATGTTTTTCTAAAAAAAGTTTTTCCAGAGTAAGTTTTTCTAAAATTTGTTTTTCCAATGAAAGCTCTTTTCTAAGATCCATTTTTCTAATAAGATGCCTTTTCTAAAGCTATAACTTATTCTAATGACTCTTTTTCTAACAACTTTTTTTCTAATAGCGTATGTACACGAATTCCACGGGGCATACTGAATTTGATTAGGGGTTATCCATATGATTTATTATGTGAATTTCAAATTACATTGTGATATTGTGCCCTATGTTTCCCAATAATCCAGGATCGCTCCCCTATCGGAATGATCTTGATACTGGCTTACTATGTTGAAGTAGTTTATAAGTATCTACCTATATCGAGAAAATCTTTTTTCCTAGCAGGCACCAAACGAGCTTCCATTTTTAGTGAGTTTTAGAGGTTTGCAATTTTCTTTACTTTTCAATTTAAATGATTATAATTTTGATCTAAAAAAGAAATCTTGATAGCTCGCATCAACTTCACTCACTTCTTTGTTATTGTTCTGGTCTGAATCGCAAAGTCAGAGCAAGATATCCTAGATGAGGAGATCTGAGTTGCTCCATTACATTCTCATGCGCTATCGGAAAAAAGTTGTTAGAAAAAAAAGTATTAGAAAAACTAGCTTTAGAAAGGGCATTATATTAGAAAAATGGATTTTAGAAAAGGGATTCATTTTTTAGCTTTAAGCTACCTATTCAATATGTTTTCTTCGATTTCAAACATGGAGTGTTATTCGCCAACCACTCTTAGACCAGCTTTTGAATTTATGATACCAGTGTATCGTATAGGAAACAATAAATGAATAGATTTTCCATTAAAATATTTAGACTCAAACGTTCAAAATACTATTGATATTTACTCACTCGTTAGAATGAAAAGATGATGCGTATGTATACATACAAAAAATGCACTAAAATCTTTCCTATTATTGAATATCTTTAAAATGAGTACTCTAAAATTTCCCCTCACGCACAGTAAGGCGAATTCTTTCCCTCTATTTAAGTCCAAGTATTAGAGCTTTTTAGATGCGTATCGGGTCAAACCTCAACTTCTGCATGTTTATTCGTACATAAGAAACAAACACGATTCTCTGAAACCGTAAGCCGGAGCGCTGATAGGATTTCCAATCGTACAGGGAAAAATCAAACAGGGCTATAATGAAAGTTACAAAGTAAAAAAAGGGTAGAAAAAAAGCCAAAGAGGGAAAAAATCAGCTTAAGCAAAACTTGCCAATGAGCCACAAGAGCCAGTAGAGACGATGATATACCACGAGATATAACACACACGTTAGGTATAGGGCGGCGGGTCGTTGATCCGGCTTTATATTTTACGATCGGCTCGATCGTCAGACTTCCGCGAGCTTCGCAACTGATGATGATGATAATGATGATGATGATGCACCAAAGCAAAAGTGCGTGCAATACGGCAAATAGGGAGCCACTGCAATAAACCGAAAGTATTTATAAGTTGCACTGTAGTAAGACTTAGGCAAATCTCAAGTCGAATTCCGATTATCTCGATCGACCAAGTACAAAATCCGTCGACTCTTTGGCAGAGATTCAGAAAATCGGCAACAGCAGCAGCTGCTGCAAGCTGCATGGCGCGCCCAGCTCTCAAATAAATCGATCGTCACACTCCCCATCGAATAATGAAGCCACTCCAAGTGCTCCTTCTCTTGAATTGAATCCATCGACGAAAGCTCTCTCGATCGCTCGCTCGTGTGCCGATATTTTTAAATATTGGAATACCAACGTATGTCTACGTATAAGAAGCTGCTGCACATATGTTCCAATCGACTGTAACAGAAGAAGAAAGAATGAGGGAGAGCTGCATGCATGCTGGGTTACATGTAATTTGTTCGTTTTGCATATATGGCTTATCGATTCGCTCGTGTTCGCAGAAATTAGCATGTCACGTACAGAACGTAAATGTACAATACTCACGCCAACTCTTTTTTGGTGCCCTATACGCACGTGTGTGATTGGTCAGCTTTCAAAAGAGCACGCTCGTAGAATATTTGACAAGAAAACGCGTATGCAGCATATTTATGTATAAAGAAATCTCGAAGTGTGGGAATATTTTTGAGAATTTTAGTTGTGGGTAGTAAATTTCGATCTATGTATAGTCTGACGAGCTTTTAATTGCGATTAACGAAGTGGAACTTGAGAGTTCGTTGCTCCATGCGATAGCATGATAAGAGGGAAGTCTCGATTAAGTACATAGAGCTTAAAGACTCACCGATCGGCCCTTGTGATGACAGTTGTTTTGCATTTCCTCCAGTGAGAAACGTCTACTGATCACCTGCTGCGATTGTCTCGCGGGATAATCTGTGTGAACTGGTATAGACACAATGTCCGAGTTTTTGTATCGTATAGCTCACTTAGATTCTCTTACGATGAGTTCCATATTCGATTGCTTCTATTCACATCAGAGCCATCTTCTATTGATGACATTGTGATATGTCGCAATTATTTTCAAGATATGAACGAAAGGCTGATTGAAGCTCTGTTGAAAAAAAAATAGGATGAACAATGTTAAACGCACAATCGGTCTTAGTTGAAACAGTACGGAAATTGATTCCAAAGATTCTTCTCTAATAACCATTCTGCTGATAACTTTCCTCTACTTAACTGTGATAATAAAGATGGGCTGCCAAAAATTTACGGAGAAGACAATTTTTCATTTTCTCCCAACGGAGAAATGGCTTTTACGTACTCACAATTTACGTTTTCAAATCAAATATAATGAAGACAAAATTTTTGTGATATAAGCATATCGATTTGCTGACTGGCTCCCGGAACAGTTTACAGCCGTTGCCTCCAAATTAAACTCGACCGATGTCAGAGAATCACAATTAATCTTTTCTACAATGATGTGCGTAAAATACGACAGTCTACTCTCATTCAAATTTGATGAAAATATGAATCATTAGTCCACAATTTGGTAAAATTCGATGAAAGTATTCTTGATCAAGGGTACAAGAATTTTTGGTGATACGCCACACACAGGTAAGAAAATCTGCATTAGAACAGAATTTTGAAAATACTGAGACGTGAAAGCAAAGGTACAATATAAAATGCACGAGCAAACTTCACTTGATGCGTATACAAACCTAATTTCAATTAAAATCTCCAATAAGATGGATTATGATACAACTTTGTTTTATAGATCGAATGTATTTTATTCCAAATAATTGAACACAGTCTCATTGGAATAATCAAAGTCCTCGCTGTCCTGATAGGCGACATTGATAAAAATTAAAAATCGTCAAGATTTCTACATAATAAAACGTAATCATCGCAATCGAAACTCTACTACGTGTATGATAAGTACACGAAAAATACGTTAACAGTTCCCTATATACATACAAACGCTTTGTCTTACTTATCTAAAATGTTACAAATTTTATGATACATAATATCATCAATTTTCTATCTCTCACAATGCATGATTAGTGCAAATACTCAAAATTAAAATAGTTTACATCACTTGATAAAATTGAGGTTCAGTCTCGTTAATGTGTCTAAGGAAAAACGTCACTTTGACCTGCTCTACATGTCGGCATAACTTGAGGGCTGCACTCGTACGAAGTTTCATGTGATCAACAAGCGATGGCAGGTTCAAAAGAAGGAATGCTAAACCGTCAATTTCCTGGAAATTTGTAATAGATTAGATTTAATGCGATCTGAAGCAATATTTTAAGTAAAATTCCATGATTGGGTTGACAGAATGAAACTTGATGAATGTCTATGAATAAAGAAATCAGATGGACCATTGAAAATTGAATGAATTATCAAAATATCACTTCAATTCCACAGATTAATCAAATCGTGAACGTGCTCAAAGTGATGATTGTTTTACCAGAGATCAAAGTCATTTCAACTGAATAGTCATTTCAACTGAAAGTTGCTTGTATGGCTTAAGCCATACAAGCAACTTCTAGTGAATTTTCAAAGTTGATGTAGCCAATTTTCAAAAAAAACCGAAATCCGAATTCGCTCGCGCTCTTCCTTATCAGCGAACCAGCAGGTTATTCTCAAATGTTAGCGGGCAACAGAATAAAATTTCGAATAGATCGATTGAAATCCCTTGGCATAGAGACGCATGGTGATCCCGAGTTATTTGGACGAGTCAACCCTTAATGCACCAAGAGGTTGAAGTAAACGATTAGCATTTGCAGGATGTCTTTCTCAATTTTTGACTTCTTATCTCATCATTGATCATAACAAAAATCGTGGCGAAAAATTTGATATTTTGATCTTGAATATTTAAAACTTCAGTTTCGCAATTCATCTAAGTCCTATCGCTCAAATTGGACATTTGTTAAGAATTAGATTTCCCCTTTCAATTTATATCTTCCTTGATAATTGGAGAGTATTTAGGGAAAAAATTTTCTGGAGGCATACGATATTTCAACTATGGCCTGATTGAGAGGACGATATTACGAACATCATTCTGTTTGAAAAACACCATCCGAGAGACTGATGGGATTAGACGACCGCTAACATGTTCAACTAGAAATTTTTCAGATTTTCTGGATCATTTGATAATGCGTCGTTACATTGAATATTCTGTAAAAATCGAAAATCCATTTGCTCGTCCATAAACGACTATAAATACGTATCTCAATCAGACGAACGAGTTGCGTCAATTAAAAACTACGAATTCCCAAAAGCATTGTATAAGAATTAGCAATTGAGGGGGTGGGTGGGAAAAGGGCCTAAGTGCACTTAGGCCCTTTTTCCGGCCTACCGCTCCTTTGAACCCTTGAACCATGATCTATCACCCCATGAAAGTTGTTTTTCCATAAACTTCGAAAACCCCATAGATCAGAAAAAGGGCCTGAGTGCACTTAGGCCCTTTTGTCGATTATATGATGGGAGTTACGCCCTTTTATCGATTGTATGATGAGAATTAGATCCTCTGTCTATTATCTGAAGGCAGTTAGACCCGGCTAGACTCCTTGGATAGCTACTTGTACAGTTTTGATGGGTAAGAACGAATCGCCTAACCACGATGCTGCACCATTGGACACGAATGGTTCGCCAATCATTTTGAAGAGAAAAGCATGACCTCGCTATTTCATAAGCTTTGAGTGGGGAAAGAGCTTTCTAACGTCCAAAGGTCATCTCTGTGTTGTATGGTGTTTTAAGTAATCCTTCAAAAAAGTTGAAAATCGGCGTTCCATTAGTAAAATCGTGTTCCGATGTATTTCAATGAAACAACCTGATCTTTTTCAACATATCTTCGGAACTCGGACAAATAGGAGAGCAGTATTCTTATATCGACAACCTGTGATTGAGGCCTCTAAGAAAATTGATAAAACATAAGCATTGATTTCTAACCATGTTACCTGTAATCAAGACGTTAGTTAACCACTTCATCGTGTTTGCCGGGTCATGTTACAGCGAAAACGGTTTCGAAAACTATCAGTCTTGGCGGTGGAAAGTGGTCAAAAATGCAAAAATTATCTTTGAAACAAATTTCAATCCAGTATTTGCATCTCTTGTGCATGCGCGTCCTCTGATATCTCTAAAAGTAATTTCAATTTATAGCCGCCTAGTGTAACTCACTTCAGGATGGTCACTCGAGGAAGTCGGTTTGACGCGTTAGATCACGAGATCTAGCTGGTCCAAAAATTGAAAAACTCCAAGGTATCGAGTCCGTGAACCCGCGGCTCCTCCAATGGACGCCAAGAATGCGAATTTTGAGTCGGATCGTTCTCAAGACGTGAACATGTGTTTTTCGTGTATTTTTTGATGTAGAAACCGAATCCGTGGTCAGTTTTGTCCCCAACCTTCAGGATTATCTGGTAGGCTCAAATGGAGTAAGATAGGCTAAAGTAGGTTCAAGAAACGAGATCAAGTAAGAAATTGATTGGGCCCCATTCACTGTGGCGTCCGAAAATCGGACTCGCAACGGGAGTTCGGAGGGTCCAGGTCATCATACCTCACTAAACTTTTTTCACAGCCTCGTACCACCTAGAAAATGGAGAATCCAGAGTGACTCCCTCAAATGAGCCTTCTGTCCAGAGCTACAAGCAAAAACGTAAGAATTGCCCATATAGGCCCATGTCAAAAAGTGATACATATATATATGTGTATACTGGCAATGCTAGCGTTTTTGCTTGTAGATCTGAAATGAAAGCCCATTTGATGGAGTTACTCTGGATTCTCCATGTTCTAGGTGGTACGAGCCTGTGGAAAAAGTTTGGTGAGATTTGGTGACCCGGACCTTCCGGACTCCCCTTGTCAGCGTAAGTGTATTTCACGGACACGATTTCTTCATACATAGCTATTTTTTGGAAAATCATAACTCCGACAGATTGGATTCCTCATCTTATCGTTGTTTGACTGGGGAAACTCCCTGGTAGAAAAATGAGCGTAGTACGGCCGTACTACGACCGTAGCACTACGGCCGTATCGGTACGGTCGTAGCTCTACGATCGTAGCTCTACGATCGTACTACGGTCGTATTACGGTCGTATCTCTACGATCGTAGCACTACGACCGTAGCCTTACGATGTTATTAGTACTACGGGTTTGTATTATAATACGTATATTTTCTTTCATGATTATAGAGTCATTGCGGAATGTTTTGATACATGATCAAACTCGTGCTCACTATTGATCTAAATAAAAGTCATTACATGAATAAAAATATTCGACATATAATGCTCAATTTCTGAACACTAAAAAATATTTCTCAATGCAGGCATACTTATGGATAATATTCTTCGACGATTCAGCTATTCGACTATTATAATAATTATATATATATAGCTATTATAATATTCGACGATTCGAATATTCAGCTAGAAATTTCCGAAATCCATTGAATTTGAGTGCGCTCGCGTCAAAAAGGGGATCATTTATAATGGAAACTCGCATCTGGTGTTGATGAGTATAGAAGACCCAGTAGACGAACAAAACGGGATACGGGCGATTTTCAGAGCTTGTTTTCGAGCAATTGCTATGATTTTTCGGGAGATTTCTATCTCTGTGAGCGAAGCCCAAAGCCTCCTGAAGAATTTCGCGAAAGAAATTCCGGAAAAAGTTGAAAAGTCTCAAAATCCCAGCATATTTCGCAAAGTGTGTTTTGTGCCTATAGATGAACAGGCAAGAACGCTTTTCTCCATAGTGGAACAGACTATGACCTAAAGACGAACATATTGATTCTGAGGCTCTACTTTGATTTCTGGTTGGATTCTAGATGAATTCTGAAGCTTGAATATTTACAGTACTCATAAAGCGCATCAGGGTTGAGTAGTTGAACAATAAATTGAACATTATACTCAGTTTAAGGTTATATCCAACTTCTGTATTATGTACAGGATCTCAATACAATACAAAAATTATTTGGAACCTCGTCCAATTAATATGTATCAATTCTTTGTTTCAGTATTCTGAGTTCAAATCGTGTTTAGATACTAATTGTATTATCACAAAAACTATGGGTTTAATACTGAGAAAGTTCCTATTCAAGGCAATTCTTATGCATTATACTACGATTTTATTGTTCTTTATATGATATTTCAATGAGATTGAGCCATAGATTGAGCTCTTTTGATCGAAAGTATGCACTCCTTGATTCACAGATCAGATATGTCGTAATAATTCATATCGTGTCGAAAAGTATTTGTGAGCACTCAGAATATAATGATCTCGTAGAGATTGAGTTTTTTCAAGACGAAGAGTCATTATTTTATGATAAGTGATGATGGATCTTCATCACACCCAACGGTTGATATAAGCATGGATCTACCTCATGAATGTGTAATTTCCCAGTGACATAAGTAATAAAATTATATTTTTCAGTCACCTTTTGCATTGTAATGCTTCTTATCGGTCGGACGAAAAGTTTCTCTATGAATAATATCAACTGTATCGCTAAAGTTTAATGCGAGCGTATTTACGTCGGAGAGCTACGGCCGTACCACTACGATCGATGCTGTACTGTCGTACTACGGTCGTAGCCCTACGATCGTAGCGGTACGACCGTAGTGCTACGACCGTAGGTGGCGTGGCCAGTACTGCTACGCTCATTTTTCTACCAGGGCTAGACACCTCCGAATTCCCCTCAAAAGATTATAACAATGAGACTCCGGAAGGAAGCTTTGTTTAGGAATCGAATCTCAGCACGAATGTGACTACTCAAAAGGGTCTTATCACTACAGAGAGAGGTACCCACAAAGTCACCAAGACCTCGAAGATTTTCTAAAAGAGCCCAAACAACAGGAAAATTTTGTTCGAAAAAAGGGCCCAAGTGCAAGGGTATATTGTTAAAAAGAGCCTCAACGCAGAAGTACTGGTAAATAAGGCCTAAGTGCAACAGTATCGGTAAAAAGGGCCTAAGTGCAACATTATTGGTAAAAAGGGCCTAAGTGCAACAATATTGGTAAAAAGGGCCTAAGTCACCGGAAAAACTCGTTCAAACGGGCCTAACT
The DNA here is from genome assembly GCA_029851415.1 of Eretmocerus hayati. Taxonomy (NCBI): domain Eukaryota; kingdom Metazoa; phylum Arthropoda; class Insecta; order Hymenoptera; family Aphelinidae; genus Eretmocerus; species Eretmocerus hayati. The sequence goes on along the minus strand of CM056743.1, from coordinate 38,995,850 downwards.
CCACTATCGATATCGGGATAAAGGGCCTAAGTGGTGGGGTATTGGTAAAAAGGGCCTAATTTTCTACGAAAAAATTTTAAAAAAATTCTTATGACCTCCATATCTCTTTTCTACCAATTCTGGCTATCAAATCATGTTCTTTGGCCTTCAAAAAATGTATCTTCATGCTTGCTAAGTGAATATTGAGTGACCTCAGTTTCACACACTCAATGGAACCATCTTTCACGTGCAGAATCGATGAAAATGCATTAAGACGTTGAATCGCAATTGGATATCTTGTGTGACATACCCATAGATATGCTGATGAAATTTGGAGGCCATTGAACTCGATTTCGCAACGTTATCCAACTTTTAGTGGACCAACTATCCCAAAAATTGACCCAGTATTGGGAAAAAGGGCCTAATTACATTTTTTCGAATGGCTGTATACCTCTCAAAATCGACAGCTACCTTCCAATTCCTGAGCGGTTGTTTTGGGGATGCCAAAACCTTTGAAATAAGCCAGGTATGCGCATCGAATCATGCCACGGGCATGATATAGTTAGTTTTTATCGTTTTTCTCGAAATGGCCGTTTTGTAATTAGGCCCTTTTTCCACCCACCCCCTCAATTGATCTTTTTCATAGAATAAAGAAAGTAAGACTTTGCCTGCAACTTTTTTTCCTCTAAAATTCAAATGAAGTTCGGTCATTATGTCTTGGTTTTCTTGACGATTTTTTTCGAAATTATTAGATAACAAATGCAAAAGGTGATCTCGAGATGCGACATTAACTTGTAACATCGGGCGTTTTGCAACAAAATACATTTGTAAAATTTACGATGAATTTGTGATTACAGATGTCAAAACTATTGCGCTCATCCCTTCTGGTGAAGCGGGGAGATCGAGAGGCTCATTGAACAAAAATTACCACTGATACAACTAGCATAAAAGTGCTCAGGTATTTTTTGAAAATGAACAAAACTAAGATGTTACAGAAGAATTGCAGTATTACAGATGAAAGAATGTAATTCTGCAAGTCTTTCCAAATTCAAGCGATGACTTATGCTGTTACGGTCCACGTGTTTATGATAAAATCAGAACATTTTTACCCCCAATGTAAGCCGTAGTTGGGTAAAAAAATCTTCAAACATAAGAAATTGCCGAAGCTATTCGAATATCGTGGTTTGACACACTTATTTGGTAACTAGTTGACTACAGTTTTGGCAGTACATTATTTTTAGCTTTCAAAAAAATGTTGAAATTACTCTTTGAATTTTAGTGGAGAAATATTCTACTGTGTACATGTACTATGGTATGATAAATAGTTTTAGATATGAACAATGAACTTTACCTCTTGTTTTACACGATGAGCAAGTTCTTTGCAATCAGGAGTTTTTCTTAGGTACTGATAAACATCTTCAACGGTCCAAAACAATGGATTTGATTCTAGTTTTCTTGTTTTAGGTCTACGCTGTTTCTTCTGTATTTGGAAAATCTCCTCCTCTGAGCATTCACTGGAATCCCAATCTCTTTCTCGCTTTCCAGACTTTTTGTCAGAGTCATTTTGACTAGAATTCACTTTGCATGATTTCATCCCAGATGAACTATTTGGGCTATCATTGGGACTATCTTTACTTTTTCGATCATTAAAACTGCTCCTTGAATCCTCAGAAACATTACTCGATGGTATATCTTGTTTATCACTTTTTTGAGTTCCTGCATCTATTTCTGAGGGCGGAAGATCTTCATCTGCATCATCCGGACCATTAGAATCAGGATTCTTGGAGTTAAGATCAGTTCCTTGTTGGGATTCTGTTGCTGGCTCTTTATCTCTATTTGCCCATCTGCCCCTTCGCCTCTTACGTTTCCCCCAAGGTTTTTGTTTTTGTGCCATAATACTAGCACATCCTTTAGGTCTGCCTCTCTTAGGTGGACCTGTTGGGACAGGAGCTAAAAAAAATTCAGGGGTCAATGACACATTTGTGATTGGTATCAGTACAAAATGTGAATAGGAGGTTGTCAGTACTCACTTGTAATTGATTTAGTACTCTTGTAACATTTGTCTGGACAATCATCAGTGACGCACAATGGTCCAAACAAATTTGGGCAAACCATAATTTTTTTGCAAATTTTCCTGCAAAAGCCAGCGACCATGTCACCTGAAGTGACAATGGCTACATTAGCTCTGTAAACGTTATTCTTGTGTTTGGCTTTCAGAACCTCTAAATTGTAACCTGGATCTGGTTTACCATCACACTGTAATACTCTTAGAATACGCGAACTTCTATAACCAACTGAAACTATCATTGATAGGACTTCTCTCATAACTAATGTGACAGGGCCTGGACCAACAGCTTTGGGAAGAGTAGCTAACTTTCCTTTGGATATCATTGGACCAGTAAAACACCGATAATTGAAATAAATCTTTGGACACCATAGTGAGGATCGAGGCTCTGAAGAGGGAATATCCATGATAGTATTTTTCTTGATATCTTCCTCAAGAGGAGAATTTTTTTTGCAAACTTCGTGATAATCTCTAGGAGGTTGTAAATGATAGTGATTAGATTCACACCATCCAACAGGGAATATTTGTAAAGAACGCATATGAAATATGTGCTCAGCTACATCATCACTATGACTATCCAATTTTAACCAGAGTAGATTGTCAATTATTTTTGAAATATGAGCAGCACAGATCGCGTCATCATTTTTTGGATCCACTGCCTCTAATCGCATTCCACATTCCAACCCAGAATCAGCTGCACTTTCACGATCACCAAATAGTTTTTCGTCTGCGGCCTCCGATTTGGTGGCGACCAAATAATCATCCCATTCAAAATTTTCTGATTTCGGCGTCCAGTTTTTAGGTGGCGTTATCCTATAAGAATCAGATTGTTTTATGAAAGAATGGAAGAAAATTAAGAAAATTATAATTTGATGGAAAGAAAACAAAATTTACCTAATGCCATTCTTTTTGGCCCATCCAGATGGAAAAATATAAGGATGTTGTGCTGTACAAAGCCATGTATCTCTCTTTTTACCACATGACTCATTACTATCTTCTATGGCATTCTCATTATATACATCAATTTGGACTAAGAAGTAAGTGTCATCAAACACTTTGATGACTGATGCTGGACATAATTTTGTTCTATCAGATGGCATAACTGCTTCCACTTTCATGCCTAACTTGAAATTATGTTGAATATGCTCAGCATGATTGTTAAATAAGTTTTCAGGTACTGCAACATCTTCAAGACCAGTTTCAGTCAACTCTTTCCATTCTTCATAAGTGTGCATATCTACAATTGAACTAGGTGGTTCTAAGAACCATTTTACATCAGCTTTGGAAGAAAAACCATATTGATGTAGATGTTCTGATGTACAAAACATCCAGAAGTCTTGAGGTTTTTCCTCTACATCTGTTGATGAACCTGGAGTATCATATTGTAGTAAAAGCCGACCACCAACACTTTCTTTGATCTGAAAAATTATTTGCATAGTTATTTGTCCAACAAAAAGAAATTGATGGTCTCAAATTTGTCAAAAGGTTATACTTACAGTAGCAACCCACAATTTATATGGGTGTTGAAAATCGCTGACCTCCACTTTCATACCTTGTTTAATACGGTCCACTATGCTCAAACCATCCTAGATGAAAAAATATCAATCAATTTTGATAGTTAACTAGTGAAGGAAGTTTGAATGGTTTTATTGATACATACCCCAGATAACATTTCAAAAGGGATCGATTTGGCTTTAGATAAAAATTCTTGCAGTTTCTCAGTGCAATCAGGAGATCTCTCAAGCACAATATCTGGGGGTTCTAATTTTTTGTTATTTTTAGACGCCCAACCAAGTTCATGAGCAGCTTCTTTTGTGAGATTGAACCAAAATTCAAGAGATCTATCATCACCACCAAAGTATCGGAGTCTCAATAAAGGCCCGCATGCCATAACAATTGATGCTACCCAGTAAGTTGATTCATCCTCGGTGCTGGAATCATTCTTCTTAACAGGGACTTCGAGCGACATTCCAATTTCAATGCCATTCTGTAGAGTCTCTTCGACATGTGAGAACATGATTTGTGGGACTTCCATGCTTTCAGTAGCATCAAGATAATCTTGCCAGAAGAAGCCATCTGCAATATACATCAAAATTCACATTATAGATGAAAATTCCATTTACAATTGAAAACCAATAACCAAACTGAAATAGAATTCCCACAACATCCATACAGAAAATGTGAAAGATTTCATTGGCTGGTATAATTACAAAGCTCGCATATTTTTGGAGAAAAATAAAATTTTTGTAGAAAAAGTGTCCTAAAAAATTGATATAATCCTACACACGTGTAGGATGCCATAAACAATTCGTTATTGTTGCATTTCATGGTTGGTACTGGAAAGAGAGATTTGCAGGTGCATCACATCGTCAAAATACTTTGGAGCAAACGATCAATAATTTTCGAAAGTGCGTTCCGTAATATTATATCGTATTCATATGGGTTGGAAAACGAGGTGAAACCATTTTATTACGGCGGGTTCGATCACATGCAATTTTGTTACATAATGATAAGATTTAATGAAAAGAAGTTTCATAGCAATTTGAATTTTTCGTGTTCGATGTGTAATTATCAAAGCTCACCTCCGTCATTCGGCAGCTTATCCAACGTTTTGTTGTCTTCGCCCATCGTGTTTGCGTCTTTTGCGATATAAGAAGTGGGCTTTGGACCTTTACTTGTCGTCTGAAAACAGATATATGTTGGATTTTCACGTGGCCATTATAATAATGCTATTTCGTTTGTCTTGGGAAATCCATCATCGGAGCAAAGGTGAAATCTTTTGCAGATGATGAGCAACTGCTTTGAGGGCGAAATTCGAGAGGCGGCAATCTTGGGAAATGCCATAGCATCCAGTTCACTCCGCGCGCCCTCTCCCTCCTCTCTTTGAATTGTCCATTATTATACTATTACATATCTGTATATATTACTACATGAGCTCCAACGACTCCGAGACTGACTCCGATACGAGGCTCAATAAGGAACACTCTGATGATGATCGGAGGCACTAGGCTTCTCTTTTTGCTTATAATTTTCCGCTCGCTCAGCACTTTTTTGTGCTCAAAAATAATAAGCCGTGAAATAATTACCATCGCTATCATAAATACAAGCCATCCTCCAGCAATGATTGCTTACACAAAGTGTCGAAAATGTTCATGTTTCAGATTTGTATATAGTGTTCGCGATGACCTGAGCGAGATGCTGAGGCTGGCTGAGGCCTGAGATTCTGAGACACATATTTCCCCTCGACATTCACTCTTGCTACATACATATATGTCTGTATGATATTTCTCGGCAATAAAATTCTCCCGTCGATTAACCCACTTTTCCACGAATAAAGCGATGCAAAGCTAACACGATACAATAATAACTTGATATTCAACTTCGATCTCTTATATAGAATATTTAATATTTAATATAATTTGAAACATTTTTGAAATCATCATTAATGGTTCAAATTTTTAGTCTATATAAGAAGGCGCGAGGGGGGGGGATTCTTTGCCCTAAATCAATAAGATGTATTATTTTAATTAGTACAGTAAGATTTAGTGAGTAGATAGGGATGCGGAAAAGTGCTAAGCACTTGATGCATATTTGAAATTGAATGATATATACCTCAGCGTTCAGTTAATTATTACATAGTAGAAAGTAGAATAATAGCGGATCAACTCAGATTTTTCAGGAATAAAAGTAAATTGCATTCTGTCGAATCATGAAAATATGTACTTGAAAAGCGAGGTGAATACATGTAAATGTTCCCACCTGCATGACACGAAACTAACCGAGAAAATTGTATCGAATGCGGATGTAAGGAGTCGACGAACTATAAATCTCTGCAAAGATGAATATCATTTCCAGGGGCATCATCGCATTATCATTATTTGATGTTGGAATGAAGTTGAACAATTTTGATTTATGTTATAGAAATCCAATGAGAAATTGCATCACATTTTGTTTTCTGGATCTCACTTCCCCGAAACATCTACAATATGATTCACGAAAGTTGTCATGAGTCATATATTAATACCTACACAACCTCACCGGGCGAAAACTGCACATATATATGACTCCACACAACTAATGATTATGTGGTAGAAAACTATTATTCATTAAATAACTTAAGAACAATAAATCTGTCTCAATATTTTCAATATCCCAACCTTTAAGTCGTTATTTTTCAGACACACGATTGATTTCCCTGATCCCGGAAACCATTTATTTTCATCAGAACGATAATATGTGTAACTGCTTACGTTATTTCTCGAATTCTTATTTCCACGATGATAAAACTGGATATCATCAAAGATATTTCGTCAGATTCTCCAAAACTACTTTGGAGTCCTATATAAGAATCCAAAATGGAAAACCAAAAAATTCACGTTCGAACTTCGGAGTCGCGTGCAAACGAGATTGATAAACTAACTTATAAGTCATCACATAAGGCTCATATTATAGACACTTGGACATGCAGACTTGCATTACAATGATTTTTACTTACGCGTCTCGTATGTAGCTCTTTGCTACGATGCAGATAGCCTCTTATACGTGGGGGAATACCTACGTTTGGAGCCAAAATATACGATAAATCTGTGACGACGAAGGCACAGCCAAAAATTAATCACGCGCTGCAGGCTCCATCAATACCCTCGATAACAATATATGTAGTTTTTCATCAAAACTCACCTGTACTGCAGATCAACCGTTCTTTTGTATTATTGCAATGCACCCTGCACCCTGCTACTGCTCTCAAAGGGACAGAATCAGAATCCGCATGTGTTTTAGAATTTCAGGTTTACGCGACGCCTGCGCTCATTCTTCATATTCTCGATCGTCAAAAGCTACAAATATATTAAAGAACACTGGTAGCTTTATTATCCGTGGCTCTCTAACGATTTTACTAAAAATCAACGATCTTGAAGCACAATTTTGTTCTGGTGAATGAAAAGTTGTAGTCGAAGAAAGAAATGAACACTTGCAAACTGCAGCGCAAAGGATACGAATTGCGGAAAAACGTTTCTCAAGAACTTGACTTTGTTATATCTTTTGCGGAGAGCGAATAAGAGAAAGGAAGCATGTCGCCTGTAGCGGCTGGCTTGCCGCTATACTTGAAAATTTAGCTGAATTGATTTGGTTCGAGTTCGCTGATCAATCGGAAGATTGATCAAACAGAATCGCAACTTTATAGTGAAACGAATTATTAGAAATGCAATAACTTCGACAACTTGTATAAACTTCGAACACCGAGTTTATTCCTTTTTGTTACAACGATCTAAAATACGTGCGGATCGCACGGGGACCAAATCTGGACTGCCGCTGCGCGCGGCGGCGCTTCTTGTTTGCACCTCCGGCCCTGCTAAGGCTAAGGAGGGATATTACGCATTTGTATTTAGAGAGCCCACAGAAGGCTCAAGATAGATTTATACAACCAAATTACAATCCTGACCGAACCCTCTTGCGTGAGCAATATGAGAGGTTATTAGGTCAGTGTGTTTTCATATAAAATACATTGTCGAGTGAAATAATATGCAAACATGCATTAGTTAGTTTCATGAGAATAAGCCTTCGCTACAGCTCCCCTTTTTAAGAAAAAAAAGTTTTTTCCCTTAGAAAAAGACTTTTTGACAAAATTTGAATTGGTTTTACCATGAGAATTTTTCTGAAAGCTAAACCATAAATTACCAGATTGTATATTCGATTAGAATAGTAGCGAAGTGTATTCTCATGAATCTGAAATGTCTTTTTTATCCCAAATTTGGAGTTAAGTTCTCTTTCAACATTTTCCATTGTACCTTTCACTGATTCTAGACAGATTTTAACCAAAACAACTCAACATCTCCAGACATCGTTAGGGACTACTTCTTACAATCATCCTACTTTCTTCTTGTTCTTATCAACTTGACTTATTCAATCGGATTTCCTAAATTTTCTCACAATTTTTACAAAACGCTCCTCATCATTAGTATTTTTATACCTTCACCATACAAAATACTCATCTTATCACTCGGTACATTGTTTCTTTCTATATTTTTTTGTTTAGAGTTTTTTTTTTGTTTCTCACAAATTACTAATGGATTAGAGTAATCATTTCCTCTAGGATATCTTCAAGTTGAATAATTTCCAAATTTACAACCATTCGTAGTTTGTATTTTGAATAAATTAGATCGTTCCATCAGCACTCTTCAAGGTTATTTATACAACTGCTCAGCCAAAACTTTTTTTTTTTTTTTTCATGCTTCACAAAAATTTTTTTTTTTCTTTTTCAGCACATTTTTCATTACATTTCAACTCAACTTGCTTTCACAAAATTTTTTTCAGCACATTTTCTATAACGTTCTAACTTAGCGCATAATCGTCTCTCTTCATTCTCATCACATACGTTTTACGTCAACATTTTTTTTTTTTTTTTTTTTTTTTTTTTTTGAAACAGTGGTATTTTTTTTTTTTTTTCCTATTGAAATTCAAATCTGAGTGGTGTTCTTTCAACAAGAAAAATTTTCTCATTTATTTCGTCAATGACCAAAATTTCAACATTGAATTTATTTTGATCTAATTGATTTTCAAAAGCCACATAGGTTCGGGAAAGCCTCGCTTGTACTTGGGTGGGGTTGTAGTTTTCGCCGGCAATTTGCCCCACTGCTGCCTGCAACAGTTGAGCGAGTACTCTCACTCACTCACGCTTCGGAGGACTTTCCGTGTGTTCTGTTACACGCTTTTGTGCTGTTTGCACGTTTTTCCCGTGTGTTTTGTTACACGCTTTTGTGCTGTTTGCACGTTTTTCCCGTGATACCACACACGGTTTCAACCCTGACACCCGCCCGAAACCATTGTGCAGTTATGTTTTGGTGTATGTATGTTTTCATCCTTAATGCATTTTTTATCATTTTCAACTTAAAATTTGGAAATTTGGAGAATTATTGGAATGAATTCTCTAGAAGTTTGTAAAATTTTAGCTTCAATTGATCTAGGAAGGTACTAGTCAACTAACTGTGCTCAAGAATTAGGAAAGGAATTTTCATTAGTAAAGATTTTATTCCTGCCACAAACTCGGCCTGAGGTGATCAGTGGATGAATGATTACGCGTAATCAAGATCCCTTGAAAACCCCTCGAGTATATTGTTGACAAGATATGAAAGTGTTTTGTTGTTTTAGAATGTGTGTAAAGTGTTCCTTGAAGTGATTTTAACAAACTGAAAAAATTTTCACATTCTAATTCGGTGCATTAAAAGTTTCAGAAAAAATCAGTTTTCCAAAAAAATGACAGTCAAAACTTTGTGTATTCTCAATTTGAAGATGAACATTCTATTTTACTGAAGCTGTTACTCTGAATCAAAATTTTTTTTCTTGCAAATATGAGACATTGTTGTCGGAACGTTTTAGAAGTATGCAGTTTACCACTTTTCAGACTTGAACTTCTACCACTTGACACATTTTACCAACTTTCGAACAACTAATCCAGATTTCAAACACACTCATCTCCGAGTACATTTTTAATAACTAGCAATTTCACGTTCGGCGTTCATTTCCAGCATTCCGCTAATCATACACTCAGTTTTCAGATTCATTCTTGTTAGAATTTTCAAAGTAAATAATTTGCGCACTTTGTAGTTGGGAGAATCAGTTCATATTTTTGGACTTCATGAAGTTTTTAAGAGGAATTCACTTGGAAAGAAGAATTTTTTTTTTTTTTTTTTTGACTTTCAAGTTTCTTCAAATTCAATTCAACTCATTTTGGAATATGAAAAGTTTAGGGATCCTCGAAACCGAGAAAATGGGGTGTATTTTTAGTACATCCCAAGTTCACAGTTGTAAGAGAGATTATTTTTTATAAAAATTGAAAATTTCTAGAAATCACTTTCAGATTTTGACTTTCAGAAACCGAGAAAATGGAATGCATTATGAGTGCATACCAAGTTCACAGTTATAAGAGAGTTGCTTTATAAAAATTGAAAATTTTTTCAAATTACTTTTGGACATTACCAAAACTTGAATTTTGACACTTGATTTATGAATCTGAGTCTCAACCATCCATAACATCATTTATCTTAATCAAACACGATCACTTGCCAATAGATTTTCATTCATTAGACACATTTTACCTTGATATAGTTTCTTCAATTCAGCTTTTGATGATTTTGCCTTCTCGTACTATACATAGTTCTCGTAACTTCATTTCTGATGTCAATACCTTCTGAATTTCTCATCTGTATATGCTCGACTGTTTGTAATTCAATTTCATTTTTCATTTGTCAATTCAATTTCTTGCCCTTGTTCCAGACTCCAAGTTTTTCTCACTTCCATTCAATTCAGTTTCAACTTCTTATTCAATCTCAATAAGCACTGCTTGGCTATCATTCCATTGTTTGGTTTAGGTTCATATGTCAATTCATTGTTCAATCAAATTTGTCAATTGTTCGCTTCCAGCATCAAAGCATTTCATCATCGATTTGAGATCACTGATTTGTATTCAATTTCCAATACCTGTGGACACATCAAAATTTCTGCCAGTATTTGTTGGTAATTCCCTCAACACTACCGAGAGGTTAAGTCACTTATGAATTTGTGATTAGTAAAGGTCAAGAGTCACTCAAAACATTCAGAGAATCATTCAGATCACTTATACCACATTGATTTAATGGCTAAACTCATATCAAGATTTGTCGTAATTTGAAGGTTTAGAAGTTTTCAGATTTCAAGATGGAATTTCAAGTTTAGAAAGGTTCATCAATCAAGATAAGTTCAAGGTAGCATAAATAAATGGACACAAGATAGAATTTCAGAACATTACACACATTTCAGACTTTTCACTCTTTAAAACTTTTGGCTTTCTAACTCATTTGTATTTGAGAGTTGACTATTTTCATATTACTCACAAGAATAACAAGTTGAACAAGTAACGTTACCAATCAGATGCAGAATCAGACTATCAACTTTATCTGGACCAAGTTACTCAGTATACACAAAACATTTTCCGTACTCATCTAGCTCTATTCAGAAAATTTCAGTTTCTAAGTGACGGATCCCAAATTTGAGACAGGAAGTTCACCAAATAGTTTGATTTTCAATTAAATTTTGAATTAAATTCATTCAGACCAATATTTTAGAAAGGTATCCAACACAACTTGAACCATGATTGAAACATACAAGACTATTTGATAGTCCAAGTAGGTGCGACGCACATGGGCACCAGAGATGCATGATCCTCCCCTCCCCCGCTCAGCAACAGGCTGATGCATGTCCGTGCATCTCTCTCGCTCTCACGGCGGCCATGCCGGAACGAGCAAAACAAGGGCTCAGCTCGAGATTTTCTATAGCCACGCGCAGCATCACTTTTTTTTTTTTTTTGTCAAATAATTCACTTCGATGTCGATCATCATTTTCTTTCACTTTTTGTAGGCTTCTTGGACTTTTCTTCTTTTTATTTGCGATTCCTGCGAACAAAACCGCTGTCACCACTGTAGCGGCTGGCTTGCCGCTATACTTGAAAATTTAGCTGAATTGATTTGGTTCGAGTTCGCTGATCAATCGGAAGATTGATCAAACAGAATCGCAACTTTATAGTGAAACGAATTATTAGAAATGCAATAACTTCGACAACTTGTATAAACTTCGAACACCGAGTTTATTCCTTTTTGTTACAACGATCTAAAATACGTGCGGATCGCACGGGGACCAAATCTGGACTGCCGCTGCGCGCGGCGGCGCTTCTTGTTTGCACCTCCGGCCCTGCTAAGGCTAAGGAGGGATATTACGCATTTGTATTTAGAGAGCCCACAGAAGGCTCAAGATAGATTTATACAACCAAATTACAATCCTGACCGAACCCTCTTGCGTGAGCAATATGAGAGGTTATTAGGTCAGTGTGTTTTCATATAAAATACATTGTCGAGTGAAATAATATGCAAACATGCATTAGTTAGTTTCATGAGAATAAGCCTTCGCTACACGCCCAAAAGAACGAACATCAGACGAACATGTGACGCGGCTACGTTGGCAGCCCTCGCCTCCTTATTTTGGGGCTCTAGCAGACGACACAAGCGCCGCTATAAGAAACGTGCTGATCTGCTGATTGTATAGCAGTAGACTGACCGAAATTCTTAATATCTCAATCTCGCTTTTAATGGGCTTTCCAGCTGTTAAAACGCCAAAAAATCGTGATGAGAGGTGTCCTGGCCATCCTCTCGCATAGCAGCAGATTCCAGCGCTACTTGAGAGGATGGCATGCAGAGTATCCTGGTTTGATTTCGTGTTTTCACTCTAACCTCATACCGGAACCATATACTTTGACTGCAAGTTTTACTTCAAGGTAAGAAATTCAGCCCTTGGATCTAGATAAATTTATTAGCTCAATCGGAGTTACGTTGATACTTATTTTAAAGTGATTCGGTAAAGTCTCTGCTTTTGCCTTGAGTCATTCAAACACTTATTCGTCATATTACCTTATGCTAGAGTATCGAATTCAAAAATATTCAATCAATATTTTATGCTGACTTAGACTTTGGTCCCGATTTTTAGAGGGTATGTATCTATCAACCACTCATCAATAAGCAAGGCTGACTTGGATAGATTTCTCAAATATCTTGTCAATGCCTATTCCAAAGGAGAAGACACTCAATTTGAAAACTTGCTCAATCTGAAAGAGATCAAACAACTCTTGAATGATAGACTACAATTCACTGAAAATATTCAAGGCCTGAAGGAACTTGGTAAGTTATCCATCTTTCTCTGATGATCAATATCATCCATATGAATACTTATGCAACTATGTGTGATTTAGAACGAGATCCTGAAATGAAAAAACTTGTTGAAGAGGAAAAGGATTCTCACGAAAGACAAATGAAAGAGATTGATGAAGAATTGATAGACCTGATCATCACCAATTTAGCTGGACACAATTTTGACGACGTTATTCTAGATATTTCAGCAGGAATAGGAGGCCAAGAGTCAATGCTTTTTGTCAAAGACCTTCTTGAAATGTATGTAGAACACCTTACCTACCTTGGGTATACATATGACATTGTAGAATTAGCTGACTCTATGTCGGGTGGGTACAGATACTGTAGTCTGGCTATTTCTGGCAAAGGATGTTATGCCAAGTTGAGGCACGAGGCTGGAGTCCATAGAGTGCAACGAGTTCCCGCTACTGAACACTCTGGTAGAATGCACACAAGTGTAGTTTCAGTATCTGTCATGCCTCAACCAAGCGAGATAGAAATTAATTTGAGACAAGAAGATCTGAGGATTGATACAATGAGAGCTTCTGGTGCTGGTGGGCAGCATGTAAATACAACAAACTCTGCTGTGAGAATAACTCACGTGCCTAGTGGAATATCAGTGGAGTGTCAAACAGAAAGGTCTCAATTCAAAAATCGCGAACTTGCCATGCGCAAATTGATAGCAAAAATTTATGAGGGTAAACTGGAAAGGCAGCTCAGAAATGCAAGCAGCATGAAAAAGCAACAAATGGGGATGGGGCTCAGGCATGAGAAAATTAGGACATATAACTATAATCAAGATAGGGTAACTGATCACAGACTGAAAGATGGGACAATGCATAACTTGAAAGGCTTTCTTGAGGGTGGTGCAGCTTTGGATAATCTTCATGCAAAACTCCAAGAAGATCATCAGTTAAAAGTGTTACTCGAGGCTGTAAAAAGTGTACGATAATTAGTTGGTGAACATAAGTAAATTATATGAACATTTATTTAAGGAATTGTAAATAATTAACTGTAAATCTGAAGAAGCTTTAGTTTGAATACACGATTAAAACTAAAACTGTTCATTATTCAAACGAATCGTCTTGCAAATGATTAACTTTCGTGGACTTCCTCGCATCAAAGCGCTAAAAAGATGAAATTCGATAGATTGATAGATGAGGGCTTGAAAAAACTACTGGTGGTGAGAGTTTGATAATTTATTTGCAAAACATACAACAAGATCTTTTCCTAACGTGACCAAAGGCACACAATTTTACATCCTTGGTACTCATATATTACAATAATTTACAAAAATTAATTATAGTAATAGACTCTATAAATAGTCAAGTACATATTTTATAGTTCGATTGATGTACAAAGCGCGGATTTACGAATATAACATTGGTAGTAATAGACAGTAGTGATAGCTGGACTTCTTTACCCAAACAATGATCGCGACAATTCCCAGCTCATTAATTAAACGTGCTGCTAATACTTTTATTTAGCCATTCATCGTTGGTAGAAAGATATTCAATTATCATGTAAAATATTAAATGCAGCATTGATCTGCAATTTCATCCGATCTCTGAATCAATCGGTCAAATAAGACTAGCATTGAGATTTGTTATCACGACTATGAAAATTCACAAACAGAGATGGTAGTTGGAAATAGTATAGTATATAATGTTCTGAATACATTTTTCTGTATTGCATGATGGGCAGTAGGATTTTTGGTTCTTTTTTTCGATTGTTACGAGATGTCGGAGATAAGCGACTTTCACCGCTTTTCTGAGGAGCTTATATTGATTTTGAGATAATCTAATCCCTGATCTAAATGTGCTTTTCGTTTGATGAAGCTTCAAATCAATCTGAAGCTGATTGACGAGAGAATGGCTACGCATGACTACGTGATGAATTGCTAATTTTAGAGTATCCAGTCGTGAGTCGTGGGCTAGTTCATGAAGTTTATCAATAGTATTTCTGTGCTACCATAAGCATAATATACAACAGTATGATGTGAATATTTCGACGGTTGCCAGCAATCTCTGAGTGCAGCTAGTATACGATCTCGCGAGCGATCTCGACCCTGACGATCAAGGGTCGTGTAGAAAAAGTTTTGAGGTTCACCGGTTGCAACAAACATTCGCCAGCGATGAGAGCGAACCGACAAAAAATACCTAAGTACTAATTTGGGAACTGCTTTACAATAGATCGGTTCAAAATGAATTGGCCTGATGTGACATGACGCTTTTCGTCCATTTTGAAATTGAGAACGCTAAACACACATTTGTGTTTCTAAATTTCAAAATTCATCTATTTCTCTGATATCTAAAATCGTGTCTTATACAACAAGTTCTCGATATTTTCTGATCAAGTTGAAAAAGGTCTCATGGCCTCGCTCTCGGTAATAATGCAGTTTGAATGATGAAATATCGATAAATGAATGTACGATAATCTCGTTACAGAGAATATTGACATTTTTCAAGTTCTTTTTGGAAATTTCTTGTATCTGAGACTCTACCCGGTCCAAAATCGATTAGTAGCCTCTTGTCACATCTGGCTCCGACTTTGATTACTATCTACATATACGTCTATTTATGTAGAGAAAACCATGAGCTGATATAAGGACTTGGAACGATTTCCCTCCGAGGCCTTAGGTTTAAAACCAGAATTTGAACCGTTTGGGAATCACGTCAAATCTCTCTCATCAGACTTTTAATTTCGATTATGAAAAATGTGTTTTGGGTCTGTTTAACTTGACTCTAAGGTATGTAATTGAATGAGTATGAATTTTTAATCTTACAAATATCATTGTTAATATCAAAATGTGATTTCGTACGATAGAATATGAGAGATGACGCATAAATTTTCCCTGATATACTTACAGTTATATATCTGAATTTTTTTGAATGTCTCATTCGCAACGAGCAAAATTCACGATTGATACAATGTCTTTGCTGAATTTTGCCCTAAATACGTAAGATTTCTGAAATTGCATTATAGTAGAACATTTCAAGACACCTTTCATGCGAATTTCGTTCACCATGCCAAAATGTACGATTGCACAATAATCCATATGATCTATTCTCTCATTATATCACTGTCTTGAAAAATATGATCATTCTCCTCGGGGGCCAATAATTTCACTTCACTCAGACCTGAAAAAATAGCTCGTATCTCCTCGAGATTCTTTCACCTTTAACTCATATCTTACCACTTTTTCGAGGAACCATTATCGCGAATTCAATTTGATCAACGCTGCTGCTTTTGAACATGGATAACGAATAAAAGAGCTAGAATAATCGAGGGCATTAGGATCAGCGCAGGTTTTGGTGTATTAAGAGTTGCCGATCCGCACAGGTCCTTTATCGTAAATTCTTCACGATGCATTCGTATACAGTCCGTGGGTCTTGTCCTGGGTAAATTGTTTAGCAATTTTCGGCAGGCGAGCGAGTTATTGCTCGTGTATTCAAGCTCTTCAGATTCGACGGAAATTTTGTACGTTACGTGGCGACAGCCTTGGGTATCGATCATTAGTAATACCAAATTTGTCGATTTGACCGGCTGAACAATATATTTCATGTGGTCGCAGCCCTCGATGTTTTCTTTGTGATTGTCGTATACTGCATTTGCTGCCGTTATGTTGCGTAGTAAAAACAGCTCAACCTGTGAAGAACAAGATCATAAATTAAAATATTTAAAATAAAAAGCAAATTTATAGAAGTGGTTGACAAAGACACTGAATGCCAAAATTTTTCGGCATGCACTTGGAATTTTTACTAAAATTTTCTTACTCATTGCGGTTTACTTTATTGTGTGGATCTCTTTGCTCAATCTCGAATTAAATTGAGAACTTGAATTGATCATCTCGGAGAAATTTCATTCTGGGGAAATGCCAGTAGAAATAATTCAAGAATTTTTTGTACAAAGGCTTCTCCATATTTCTTTACGCCTGATATATGGAGAACAAATATCATGCGGGTTTTGTTTTGTTGGTCAATACTACTTCCGTTATTCAACATGCACTAAAAAATCTAGGGTTAAGAATTGAAAAAAATCTCAAAAATGCTCCGGCTTTCGTCTGAAATTCATGACAGAGAGTCAATGACAAAAAACCGATACAATTCTCGAAGTCCAAGATCCAGTAATCCATTTCTGATTACTTCTATTATTTTTCCATCATAAGTACAGTACCGTGTAATAATTCCTAAACGGTGGTATAGAATCCTCTTTTACTCAAACGTCAATTGCTCAAGCCCAGATCAACGTAGAGGAATTTGGGAAAGAGCATTTCGAAGATGAGAAAAAATGCTAACTTCATGGGGTTTCTTTTACTTCCAACCCTCCCTGGTTGCACAAACAGCTAATATAATTCTGAGAATTTCGAGAAAAAAACGATTTTACTCGAACGGCTGCCATTTCGACGCGGATGAAGATACAGCAATTTTACAAAAAGCATCTTAAAGAGGGGAAAAAATCTCATCGGCAATGATTTTTTTATTATTTTTTACGTCGTGCGAACAAGAGTGTAAAAGCTCTCAAAATATAGCCAAAACCGTCGTTTTTGCCATTTTCTGACGTTTTCCTCCGTGTTTCATTGAAAATTCGATAATTTGGCTTCTTTGGGAGCTCTGACGCTCTTGTTCGCACGACGGAAAAAATAATCAAAAAATCATCGCAAATGGGATTCTTGCGCTCTCCAAGATGCTGTTTGTGAAATTGCTCTGACTTCATCCGCATTTAAATGGCAGCCAATAGAGTAAATACGTTTTTTTTCTCCAAATTTTTTTAATTAGATCAGCTGTTTGTGCAACCAGGAAGGGTTGGAAGAAAAATCAGAAACCACAAGAAGTTAGCATTTTTTCTTATCTTTGAGATGCTTTTTCCCTAATCCATCTACGTTGATCTAGGCTTGAGCAATCGACGTTTGAGCAAGAGAGGATTCTATACCACCGTTCAGGAATTATTGCACGGTACTGTAGTTATAACCACCAAAGCTACGACACAGTCTCAAAAACCTTCTCTCATTATGATGAAATCTGAATTCCAAATAAGTAGAGTATAAATACCGTTCGATCACAAGGCTCGGGTCGTGTCCTCGTTATCCTAACGAAAGTGTCATAGATCTGATCGTCCTTGATTTCAGCTGCTGGCTTATCGTTGATGTCTTTCATGGACTCCGGAACCATAGTTGCATCGTCTGACTCGGTTATTGTGTGAAGTTTCATCTCTGAATCATTAGGATAAGCTACAGCCTCTGCATACTCGTCGCTCCACAAACCTACCATTGCTAGGCTCCAGGCTATCTGAGCGTACAACCACGAGCACGCTACCGTCAACGTTTTGAGGGGCTAAGATAATGATAAAATAAGATGTGGTGAGTCATTATTTCATGGAAATCGACAAATTTTGAGAGCTCTGAATGAATATTGGATCGAAAAAATTATTTATCAACGCTATTATCGCAGACATAGTGAGAAAATATCTTGAATTTTTTTATGGAGTCCGGCTAATGAGTAATCAAAATTCGTACTGATCAAACTCACCGTAGACAGGATGCTACCGTCGCTGGTTTCTTGAGTATTGCGGAAGCAGACTCCTTGGTAATCAAATACCGAAATTTTCTCGTAAACGCCACGATCTATCAGCTTCCTCATTACAAGACCATTTACCTCACCCAGGAAGCGACCCGCATCGGTTTGATCTTTGGCTGCAACTACGTAGCCGTGATTGTCAACGAGGTAGCAGTCAATATTTTCATCACCACAGTGGGTTTTGCAGTTTGTTTCTTTGCAGGAAAACGTGATATTTTTGAACAGGCCTTGAAGAGCCTTGTGCGTCATTTGGAAGCCCACCACTGCTGCGGGTGCCTTCATTGACTCGTTACCTGAAAATTTCAAGGCTATCAATGCTTTGATTGTTCTTTGCTTAAAGAATACACTTTTAACACACATTCGATCAAGTTATTTGCCAATCAATCTTTATCAATGTTTCGGTTCCTACATTATGAAGAAAGGAAAGGTGGAGGTTCAAAAATTTTTTCAACTTCTGACATATTTATGAAAATCAACACTCAAATTTCTGAAACTTTTATCTGCATAGCATACCATTACTTGACGGAATCAGATTTTCCGAAGAACTAAATGTTAGTACCTAAATATTGGTTGTATAACTTTGCACCTCAAAATTAAGGTTCCCCTCCGATTTGACACCCTATTTGTTTTATTTGGCACAATTTTCAGTTATGGTATATGAGTAACAGAAATCTGCAAGAATAGAATATCTGATTGCTCCATCAAATTTCAGTAAGATCTCGATCATGTTTTGGAATAAACCTTTTATGATTAGGTTTGGCGATTTGAAGAAATTTTTGAGCCTTAAAAATCAGTGTCATGAAATTGTATATTATGCGTCGAATGCTGAAAAAAAATTTTCATCGCGAAAACCGGTGGACGTCGGCTTTGAAACGCGTTTCCATCTTTTCAGGTTTCGCACTGACCTTTAACTAGATTTCTAACGTCATCTTGGAATGTATGACCAAATTCATATTCTTCTACTTGTTTCTCATTCAAATCGAATGCCGTTACACCATACCCAATTTTCATTTTATAATAAACTAAAAATACGTTCAATCAATGCTCCTATTTAAATTTTTTTTTTTTCCACCTCATGGCACCATACGAATTTGATGCAAAGTGAGACATCACAAAAGCTCAATTTGCTGAAGACAAAGACCTGCAATAACTCACCAACAAAGATGGCTTGGCTGGCGGTGACAAGGGTAGAATTTGTCGAACCGTCTTCATCGATGGGTATCGAGAAAACAAAGCTACCAGGTGACACGTAGTGCTGCTCGACAGCCCGTTTGTACCACACTTCATCTATTGCTTTTGGATAAAGCCTACTGAAGTGTTTTGGGGGTGGCTCACGATCTCCTTCCTTTGGTTCGCGCGGAGGAAAGTCTTGCCACCTTGTGAGACCACTTCGTGTTGCGACAAATGCCAAGGTGTAGCCGAAACGCTCGTGGAACTGCTCTCTGATTTTCATTACATACACAAAATTAGTGGTTTTAGTCGTGGAGTTTTATTGAGTGAAACCATTATGCAAATTGATTGGGTCGACTTTATGCGCAGGTGAACTTCGTTATTGGATATTTTGTTCAAAGATCTAGAAGAATTCTTCCGTCAAATCACTCGACCAGATATTATTACCTACTTAGGGAATATTTCAGAGTTATCACAGAGTATTTTTTGCCACTCCAATTCCTAACCGTTGAAAAATGACTCGAAAACACTAGATGAGCATGGAAAACGATTCTGGAATTTGGCGTAGCTCATGAAATCACAAAAATTCTCACCAGGAGTTTTGTGAAGGAAAGTTCTGTTTCTTAAACGAGACAAGTCACGAGGTTCACCTGGGTAGTTACATAAATAATAGGCATGTTTACAATACCTTGAATACTCATACTTAACCCTTAGTTACCCTGGTGGTAGTATTTTGACACAACTCCTATTTGATCAGCATGGCATTACGTAATACCAGGGTAATCAAGGGTTAATGTTACTCTGTCCTTAAATATTTCTACAATCGTTTAAAAACCATGAAAATGAAGAATCTTGGCCCAAGTCCGACTTCTGCAGATTGAACGATTTTCATACCCTCGATCATCTTTACAAGATTATCGAATGAAGTTTTACAAGTGCTAATTCTAATGATTGCGACAAATTCATGAATGTGTATACAACTCACAATCGATTACACCAATGTGGTCATCAGATTCATCATTTCATTACCAGCGAAGCCAAGAATTCAGATAGAAGAGACATCAAATCAAAAACTGTCATTAGAATTGATATTCCATTCTTGTGAGCTTTGTGACAAGTATTCAAAGTATTGCATCGAACAATTCAATTTTTTCTCAATTATTTCAATAATCATTCAGCCGAGCTGTTTGATTTTATTTATAGCTTGGTCACGAGTAATCAATAGAATATCTGGAAAATTGGCAGAAGATAAAATTGTAGATCGATAATTATCGAATTGTACACTCTCTTCTCAAAGTACACAAACATAATTCAGCTTCACAGGTATATTTCAAAGCATTCTCCTTTCCGGAATCAAAAATCTGAAAATTTTCAAAAAAGTGCTCTGCAAACATGCTTTATTAGAGGCACATGCGAACAGAAGACAAAACAAACACATAGATGCGAATGAATATTGCGTGAAAAAAAAAGAAAAAAAATGAAGGAACAAGAGATGCAGCCAAAATGAAAATCAAATCGAGTGACAGTGATCACAGTGAGAAAAACTCGTGATAAGATAAAAAAAAATAGAAAAAGACAGAGACAGCGTTAGACGATTGATCGATATTTTTTTCAATGTAAAAAACTATACAATAATGTAAGGTGCGATTTAATGAGACATTACCTTGACAGAAGCTTCATCAGCCTAGCTAAAGATCTGCATGGCGTCAAAGTTGTTAGTTTATTAGTGAATAGGAACAGGCGCATGTCATCGAGTGGCCGACGAGAGAATGAAAACAAAAATCAATGAAGAACCTTCAATGATGAAATAATGATAGGGAAATATATAATCGAGTGTCGACTTGTGATTTTATAGATATGTTAATGTGCATGAAACAATATGGTGCGAACGTGCAAACTTTCATTGGTGCGTGTGAACAATCATCTATATATTTTAAAACAGACTAGTGTTTTTTTTTCTTTTTTGAACAGATGGATATGCAGACAGTTTTTTTCTCACTCATTGCTCCTTGAAGAATAGTAATTATATTCAGAGAGTGGAATCGTGAGCTTATACAGAATAGAAAAATTCTTCAAGATGCACGAGTTGAAAAATTTACGTGAATATGGGGCACTATCAATCTTTGCTGACACTCTGGACTCACATTTTGTCATATCGCACATACTGTGTATCATCTAATATTCTATTTTTGAGTGTATTTTGTGATGGAATCATCGAATAGAAGGTAAAAAATGGTATAACTCACCCTTTTTCGTTTCGACTAGTTTTTGGATCGGCAAACCATTCGGTTCTCTCAGCGTCAAAAAGTAAGTTTGAAACAAGATCTCTGTCGCAGTAGTGACGGGGATCCGGATTATCATCCCCGTTTTTGGAAGGTTCTGTAAAAATAGGGAGGAATCAGGAGTCAAGTCAAAATCAGCTCCAAAATTATTTTGATAGCACGAGAGGGGCTCCTAAGAAAATAACGAATTCCACTACTTTTCTTGAATTATTTCAAAAATTATAATTTTTTTTCAAGATTATCGCTCATAAAGTTGAAATCTACCAAATTTGACTATAGATCGAGTAAATTTCTATCAGCTTCAGATGGATCACTATATAAATTTTTTTAAATTTTGAAATGACTTTGATCAGAATCTCCAGATGCTCAGGTAGGAAGAGTGTATACAAATACTTACGCGATTGTTCGAATGGCATCGTACCCCATTTCCAATAAGGTTGTCCAATCTTACTCAAAAAGTGTGAAAATTCTTCTTCTGGCGTAGCAAAGTGGTAAGCATTGTCAAAGTGATACCTGAAACACATTTATCTATTTTAGCATTTTTGATAGATATCAAAGAATTGACAAGTGAGCAAAATCGATAATATTGTATATAGTAAATATCATGACGTTAAAAAAAAATTCGGATCAATTTGGAATTAGAATATGAAAATAATATGGACGCAAAAAATTTTGAATTTTGAATCACTCAGCGGAACTAAAAAATCGCTTACAAAAAATCGGATGAAAAATTAAATCAATTTTGATAATGGAGTGAAAGTGAGAAAAGGTGATGTGTTTTTTACGAATTTCTCTGTGACGTCCTGTAGTGTTTGTGTTTTAGATGTCTCTTCCGTATGGGTGATTTGTGTGCATCCTTGCGATTATATCTGAAAAATATATCTCATTTCTGCATATTCCATGGGAATTCCTCATGAAAGAATAATGGAATGAGCCACGTAAAAAGTTTATGAATCCGTGATATACCGATGAGAATTATAAACTTTTACAAGTATATTGAGTACCGATACTCACTTGCAGTACCACCAATCCGGGTGTATCCGCCAGTTTTTGCCTTTGAAAAACTTTGAAGCGCTCATTTCTTCTGCAACATCAAATCCATTCATTCTAAAGCAATCCTTGGACTATATATTATACAATAATTCTTAATTTGATCGAGTAATTACCATCGAGGTTCATGCGTTTCACATCTAATTTTGCATGAACTCCGTAAATTGTATCAGAAATTCCGTATCTTGGTAGGCTAACTACAACTGTGAATGGTGTCTTATCAATTTTTGCAGTATCGTATTTCCTCTTCATTTTTCCCACTCGTTTCTGTGATATTTTATCGATTATTATAAGGATTTTTTAGATTCTTGATACGATTTGAAATTACTAACTTACCATGTTATCATAATGATATTTTGTGTGTAAGTAACAATCGCTATGAGCCGTCGATTGACTGATGATGTCGTCCCGGAACTTGAAAATTTTAGATTCAAAACATCTTTGAATTGTAATATGGATGCTTGTTTCGAATTGAAAATATCAATATATCAGAATGGAAAAGTTACCTTGATGAGTAATTCACTAAAATTTCGTGAAATGTTATCGGTTTCCACAAGCTCGACTTCTGCCATATCTACGCTGTTGTAAGCGGGTTTCAGTATCCCTTGAAACTGTTATTTTTCAAATTATTATTCACAAACAATTCTTCAAAAGTATAGTATCTTGAAGATTAAAAAAATTCAAAATCGACTCACCACTGGTCTCAAATCCGGATGAGTCAGGATGTATCCGTTGTTGGTCACGATAAATGCGTATCCGTGAACACCTAACTGAAAAATGAAAAAGAAATATCCCAATGTGAATATTCAGGCACATGATAAATTCACAATAATTATAAAATAAGGTAGATTACCATATAGGGCATCATGAGTCGCTTTATGTCATCAACCGGTATGTCAGTCCCAGCAACACCGAGCAAGTTTGCAATTTTTGTCTGAAATATTTGATATTTTTAGTTAGAAAATTGTTGATAAAATCACAGTATTGTCGGTAACCTTATCATGGAAAAGCTCATAGTATAATATGTGCTTAGATCAAAGATATCGACAACACTTGAAATTGAAAAGCTGACGCCTAAACTACTTCCAATCCTCTAATTTATTAGAGGAGGCAATAATATGACTTATGAAGTATACTGGTCTATTAGAGCTCAATAGAAAATTCACTCATGTCTAACTAAATGAGCAAATAAATTGCTATCACGTAGTAAAATGCTGCAACTCGTTGGGAAATTTTAATTTCACGCAAAGTTTGTATATATAATATATTCCCAAAATTTTTCTAATGAAACTACATTAAAAATTGACTACTATTATAATAACTAACCAGGAATATATGAGTAGTTCCACAAGAAAACGATAGACCAAGAAAAAGTGGTTCCAGATTTCTATTTGAATGAACTTTTTCGATTCTAAAGTTCAAAATATAAACATCTACCACTATAAGAAAGATTGAACAGTTTTTTCGATCCGCGGCGTACTAATCAAAATTATGTCTTGAATTCTTGTTTTTGCAAAATTTCCGTAACTTTTTTCACTTAGATCATTATAGCTTGAAAACAATTTTAGATAGAAGGATGCGGTTCGGCACACCTGAAAGGTGCGCAAAAAATCTACTAGAAAATACTTCGGAAGTCCGCATTTCGTCTCATCTCGATTATAGATATGGGCGATTTCGTAAAAATGTTCTCCCATTTTTCCCCCGAAAAGCTAGTTTTTCAATTTCCCAAAAATACTGTTGTTATGTAAAACGTTGTGTTCTTAACGGAAAAGATATCTCCAATATGCATTCATGAGTCTAAGCTGTTTTTTGTGTAGCTTTTAAGTTCAATGAACAAAACCTCAATTTTCTGCGCATGCACAGGAGTTTGGGATTTCGAAACTATCTTTTTCGAAAAGCTGAGATAATTTTCTTCCCATTGACCACTTGTTGAGTTGAATTCTGTTGATTAAACCAGAAGTTATAATTACTTTAAACAGTCTGTACAAAAAGCCACTTGATGCGAGATTCCGAATTTACTTCAGCGGTTGCATGGATGCTTTCATGCTTTCGCTTAATTCACCCTTTCTTATATTTGGACACTGCGACTCCGGTTCTAGTAGATGGAATTGAAGTCGGTAACTGGTTATTTTATTTTAAAGGAAATTTTCTCAAAATCTCAAATTTTTGCGGATGCGCAGAAAATTGAAGTTTCTTATTACTAAAATTCAAAACTACCCGTAATACGGCTGAAAATCCAGAAAGGCAAATTGAAGCTATTTTTTCGTAAAGAACACAACTTATCAAAGGCATGAGTGTATTTTTGAAAGACTAAGATAAATATCTTTCTGGGGGGGGGGGGGGGCGGAAAAGTAATATTCTCGGAATCATCCATGTATAACCGAGACGAGATGAAAACCGACGTTTTGAAGTGGTTTTTAATAGGTTTTTTGCTCACCTTTCAGCTCGCGACCCTCTATCCAACGTTGCTTTTGAGCTATAATGATTTTAGTGAAAAAAGTTACGTATATTTTGAAAGAGAAAAGTGCAATACATGATCTTGATTAGTGCGCCAGTGTCCGAAAAAATTTTTTTAGTCCCCTTTAGGGTGGTAGATGTTCAAATTTTGACCTATAAAATCGAAAAAGTTTACGTAATAAGAAATCTGAGACGAACCTTTTTTTGTTCTATCGTTTTCTCGTGAAATTACTTATATGAGTTGAGATACAGTTTTATCCACTGACTCAACACACAAATCATGAGAATGGCTTATTACGATTCATATCTTAAGGTTTTCAATTTCCATTTTCAAGACTTGTGATTGGTCACTCAAATCAATCTTGAACTAGCTACTCTCAAAAATCATAGTCGATCGGTCTTATATGATATAAGTTTTTACATCTGATGAGTATTTCTACGAAAAACTCCAAAATACAACATAGGAGATCCCTATCCTCAAGGTTTAAAACTGCAGTGAAATCTACAAGATATATTCTTAATGGTATTATATCAATAGTGGATTAAAACACAAATTAATAGTCATTATACACCGCTATCCTATAAATATTATATGAGGACCTCGTTATTCTCTTTCTATTTCTATACTATTCAGAATTCAGGGTCAGCTGACTTGGGTATACCTATGAATAATATAATCCATCCTACCTACAAAATTGATTAGTTAGCCTATTAGTCTGTATAGCCTTAACTGAAATAATGTGCGTGTAATGCAAGAGTAGAAGGTGATGAAAGTAAATTATGTAGTGTAAATAGTATTAAATAACAGTAAAAATAGTTAAAAAGTCATGATCTACGCTATATCCAGCTTCGCACTTGGGATCTTGACTCAAATGAATCCAACCTAGTTTTTCTGATTCATGAGTAGCAGGTAAGTATTTTTGATCGCAAGTGCGAAGAGGTTCCTATTACTGTATCAATACTTCTGGGATAATAATTTACGAGGGCCTATATAATATTAGTAAAGATATCAAATTATTGCTTTTCTGCATTGTTTACTGCCAACCTCTCTAGTTTGTTCAACCCAGTAGGCATTTTTCACCAGCACCGATTCTGTGATGTTCTGCGGAAAAATACGTGTTTCAGACGGTTTATACATATGATTTTTTTGACTTGTGCGCAATTCCTTATCTTGGCTATTTTTCAAGCATGTGTGTACGTTATGCGAACAATTTTCATTTGGAAATTCTTGAATTTTTTCACGGTAGTATGATGTTGGTCATTCAGGATAACTAAAAGTTCCAAGATTTTGACAAACATACCTAAATCTGATTCATTCCGAGCCAAACTCATAATTTGAAAATTCATACGAGTAATCAGTCCTTGATAATATAAGTGTTCAGAAAAAGTCTGATAGTGCACTATCGAATTTTCGAAATATCGTAGTTTTGATAAGTAGCCGATTCAATATAGCTCACAGAATCGCATCTAATACTATAAAGATTAGTGAATTTTCAAAAATTTACCAGATTTTCCGAGATATTGACTATTTTTATGGTTGGGATTCCAATATCGCTCCATGCAAGAATAATATTTTACATTAAATGGGAATTCAGTATCACCAAGTTTCACGAACGACTGTGAGAAAAAGTAATATCAGAATAAAATCCAACGTTCGTAATATTGAGCCAACTCAATTTCGTACACTCACTATATCTAAAATTTCGTCGATGAGGTTCAAAAAAAAATGGAAACGAGTCATGATAGACCAGTTCCGATCTCACATCCTTCGGTTGTCTCGCTAACTCTCACCCTTATACTACTACTAGGCGGAAGTCGAGGCACAAGTTATAGGGTAAATTTTGATTGCACCAAAGTGCAACTCGAGTTATTTTCAGCATACGATTCAAGATAGTTTATGACAGGATTCCCATATCCGTCATTCATTCCCGAAAAAGTTATTATTTTTCGTATCTCATGATTTGAAAATTTTTTCAATAATGTAAATCAAACTTACCGCATTCTTACGCCGATCGAACACAGGCATACTGACTGACGTCATTAGCCTGTATTTGTACATGTCACCAAAACTTGGATGTTTTCGGCTCTTTTTCATGTACTGTATGAGCTCGTCCTCCAAGAATTTGAGCTTCTTATTTTTACGGTAGATCCAGTAACGCTCTTTTTGATCGTTCCTTTCCTTCTTATCCCAGAGCCAGTCGGTAATTTTTGGATCGGCAACGTCAGCATAGACAGGTGTCCATATGATAGGATGATATCCGTTATTGAGAACCAGTGGACGTGCCATAACCGATATGTAGTTTAGCACCTGTGAATAGGGAAACAGTTTCAGTCAAATAAAGCATTCCCTTACAAAACGATGTTGTCCGGGGGAATTCAGTTTTTTCTTGGCTACATCATGGACCTATATCTTTTGTCTCAACTGCCAATCGTCTTGGAAATGAGGACGAGAAAATTGAAAAAATGGAGTGGAATACATGAATCAAGGATCGAAACGATTTTTGAGTGAATCTTAATTGTATAGCATTCAAGTGTAATAGTTGCATTGAATGCAATCAAGGGAGTATAATTTCTTTGATCTCTACGAAAGCAAAGTAGTTTTTCAAATAAATTTATCTCCTAGTCAACAGTTTTACCAAGAACTCGGACAATTTCCCAAGAATTGAATTGGCTGGTTTATGATTTGCAACAGTCCAAAAATGAAGTCCTGGACGAAGGCACTAGATCCATCGATTACACTGTACAAAGAAATTTTGGGGTCGGAGTGTCACATTGACTGGATTCTGATTTCCTGACGTATTTTTTTGATGCTGAAACCAAATCCAGGACCCAAATCGCTCCAGTATTTCAGGATTTTTTTCAAATCGCGAAATAGTGTATTTGTGTACCGAGCGCGGTAGCCGATTTTGGGCACTAGGACAGATATGTTCTCCAGTGCCCAAAATGTGCTTGCTAGCGAAGTGCGGATATATTTTTTCATTACGAGATACCTAAAATCCCATGTAAACGCGGCATATTTAGGTTAGAGTAATGAAAAATAGTTCGTAGATGATAACCCTGACCTGAGGTGTGTAGTATGTCAGAATGGAGTACGGGGTCGTCTTCAGACGGACATTTTGCGCGCGAAATTGGATATTTGGTTACCCTGCGCGAGCGAAAATTTTGATCCTTCTGATTTTGATGCAGGCAGGGATTATCGCAAAAACAGGTGCTTTCACTTCATCGAGGTTCAAAATATCGCGTGTTGCAATAATCCCTGTTATTTCAAAATTACAAGGATGAAAACTCTCGCTTGCGCTGGGTATTCAAATATATGCGTTTCTGACGCAAAATATCCGTCTGAACACGATGATCCCGTGCTCCGTTTAGGAACATGTCGTAAGGAGTTTCGCCCGAGGTTTCGTCGGCATCGAACTGAAAAAACGATCTTTTGCGATATAAAAAAAATTTCAAGTTCTGGAGCAATTTGGGGCCCGGACTCGGTTTCAGCGTCAAAAAATACGTTGGAATATGAGAATCCGATCAATGTGATATTCTGACCCAAAATGTTCTACAGCATTATTTAGTTTTATCTAGTGAAAATTAACGCAAACCAAGGCTCAATGAAATTCACTAACCTGTTCGCGGACCTCGGCGAGAGTTGAAAGATGCACAAAATATCCCCTATTAGCACAAGCAATCCACCTAGAATCCCTTACATCAGCAACCTCCCTACCTATGATATAGGTAAACATTCTCACGGGCATGTCGGCAAGATCTGGATTCTCCTTGTCCTCCCAATTCCATTCTTTAAAAATATCCTTAAAATTGTCGGGCACGCCATCCGTTATAAGCATAATCGCTTGATTACAGCTGGCTCCAAGGCTCTCGTTACGAAATCTTTTTAGCAAATCAAACGAGTAGGTGAGGATCAGTTTAAAATCAGCTATGCGTTCCGTATTCATCTCTGACATGCCATTTTTTAGCTCACGGATGTTAGCCAGGTTTGCTTGAACCAGGGTGTCTCCAAAACACGGCACCGCCTGAGAATTCACACAAATAGAGTGATGTAAATGTGGGTTGATTTAGCTGAATTTAGTTTTATGGAGGCATTATATGTTTGCTTGATATTCCTATATTATGAGCTTTGGCCAAAGTAAACCGAATACTGTATTTTCTGATCGCATTGCCGTCGACAAATGTGTCTGTTTAGTAGGCTATTTTCATTTTGTGCGGCTCCAACGTTGAAGTCTATCGTTACGCGATGCAGATTTTATAGGGTGGTTATTATACCATTCGATTGCGCGGGTGAAAATTTTTTTAAGAGTAATCAAGATTCTGGCGTTAAGTTTTATAGGGCATTGAATATGTTGCAACCTCAACCTCTTATGAAATTTTTCCCAATGGATCAATTTTGTAATTTCTGGGTCGAGTTGTCTGATTATCCTAAACTTTTTTTTTCGTCCCGATGTCGGACAATGCTCCTACTACGATGTTTCAGAGTCGTGTATGTGGGTTAACCAGTAGCCAAAAATCCCTATATCTCGAAGCTTTGTTCCAAATTCTTATAAAATACTCCGGAGAAACATGATTATTTCAGAATCGAACTCTGATATTTTGCATGGCCATGTAACAGGTGGTAAATGCGTAAAAATTCACCCGCAGTCCTACATGACATGAAAATCAAATTTAGCTTACTTCGATTATTTCAGTCTTTCTACACGAGGAATGATTATGTGACTTTAATAACGAAACTGATTCTTTGGGAATTTATCTGTACGCATGTAAACACGAAGTATTCTATCTGTTAGAACAGGCAACGGCGCGGCGTTAGTTGAATAAATTTATGAAGATTCTTGATGAATGAATGAAACATCATTGGGAACGAAAAATTTTGACCAAAACCATTGAATATCGAGTCTCATTGAAATGATCAACCATGACAGAATTAACAAAAAATGACGATCCACTTTGACTGGTCCTAATAAAATATGACGCCGCAAATTACGAAAACTGATAAATATTAGTACTAGTATAATAATTGCATTACGTGTTCAGTGACGTTGGAAAACTTGATGATGTTGACAAAATCGTTATTTCCGAGGGTATCCAATATATTGTTAACCACGTGTCTTGCAATTTCCTTCCTCATTCCGGTCATACTGCCACTTGTATCGACAAGTATAAGTACATCCTTAGGACTGGTTGCAGCTTCTATGTACCAGCTTCGAGTTCGACAATCGTACAAATCAGGATCATGAGTATTACTACCATTTGGTTTCCAATTAATTGCTGGATACTGCCTCATAAATCCACTGGAACTTCCAAAATATTGCCAAGAAAGAGATGGGTCATCTTTGTAATTCCTTTTAAATATCACGTCGAGTTCCTCGGACCAACGGATTGCTTGCAGGGTATCTGGTGCTCTGCCGTAAACAGTTGTCGGTACGTGTACTGCTGAATAATTAAGGTTCACGGGAACGCCAAAGTGTTCGTTGAAACTCGTCGGAATTTGCGTGTGATTTTTTGCATCTTTGTACACGTACTGAGAGTTTGGTTCGTCGGATGAATCTGATGTTAGCGATGTTTCAGCCGCTGATTCTGCAATGTCCATTATTCGCTGCGTTGGATAAAATTATGACATTATTCATTGATTTTTTTTTTCAATCACTGCTCTTTGGTGATGGATATTTTTTAATTTACGAAAAAATGAAGTATCATTTTTTATTTAAAAGTTGTTCCGCGGTGCAGTGAAAAATGTCACACATCTAAAAAGTATCCATGCTAATGTATGCGTGTAAACCCTAATTTTGGTCTCATCCGAGTCCAGCTGTCTCTTTGCAATATTTTGATATCTATTCAGTTTCATTCAGAGACATTCTCCAAGAGTTTTGTAAAAGTCCTTGCGGAAAAATTTTCGTTATTAAATACATGGATGAAAAGCACAAAAAGTTGATCATAACATCAAAAACTTTCCACATTGAGCTAATCAGTCATGTAATTTGAGCTCTGATGTTTTAGAGTACCGTCAGCAAGGATGACTTTGGATACCGAGGTGAGTTTGTAGTATTGTCATTTTTGCGTTCATTCTGGACCATAGAGACTGAACTGGCTCGAGCAAGAGCATTCTGTAGGCACTCATTGTGTTACTTGGTCCATAAATTTCCAATTGGAGGCCTGCAAGATGCTGTAGAATCAATTGATTAAGAGCAAACTCAAAAACAACAATGTTACAAAGTCATACCTTCGGTTTTCTGGTACAGAAAATAAATGATAATCATGAAATATTTGACAGAAATTAGTTCATCTTGGGCGAATGAATTATTTCTATGCTATAATATTTCTGATTCTAGAATATCCAGAGATAAAAAGAAAAATCAGTATTGAAAGTTAGCATTGGATGCTGCTGGCGTGAATTTGTGAGTAAAGTATCATTGTGATTCATGAAGCCGTACAACTGATTGATTCTTCATGTTTGCAAGAGAAATCAGACCGCACTGACCTGTGTAGCATTAATTTTCAGTTTCATCATGGCACCGATATTCTTGGCAATGGTTTCGACGAGGCCCTTTCCGTCGACGATTTTGAGCTCGACATCCTTGTAGTTTTCGTTAAACTTGTCGATGTTGATGACGTATTTTCCCAACTGAAGTAATTCGAAGCTGAGCTTGTCCGACCAGGCTTTGACACTACAAACGCAAATATTGAATAATTTTCGTGGTCATGGTGAAATTTGGGAACGAGATTTAATCCTTGAATTCGAGCCGTCTGCTACAGTTGACATTACCGTTTCTCTAATATTTTGTAATGAGTTGTTTTGAACGCATCACAGAAATTTGAGAGAATCAAAATAATCGGAAATTTTTTAATGTTATTCTAGCACTCAATACACAAATGTATCAAATCTGTTTCATCTTTAATCCATACTCTTTGACCCATATGCTGATTCAATAACGACTTGGTCAAGATTTGAATGTGTACAACATAGATACGAATTTTCAATTTCAGAAGAATCGTTAGCTGATTCACATTACTTGCCATTTCAATAACATTCGTTCAAGTTATTGCTGAGGAACGTTTGGGAACCGTAAATGTGGCTACGAACCGAGATACCTTCAATTGACAAAAATCTTATAGCTCCAAAATTTCTGTGAAGAGTAAAAGATCGTCATTGCTTTTGGCTAATCAGAAGACACATTGCATCATAACTCATGTTGACAACAATACGACTCAAATCGACACAAATCATCATTGATCTGCGATGTAAATTACGCTGACCCATGAAAGAAGTATCTTTCATATCATATAGACAAGGAAGCAATGCGGAGACACATATTCTGTATTGATGATGAAGGGGGTCAAACGAGGTCGATTTACTTTTACCGCGTGGTTCTGTCTAACAAGATTAGTCCCGCGGCACATGTTCTCAGCTTTGACCAAATGTACATATGCAAACGCGTAAGTAGTAACAGACGAATTGGGCTAGACACTGCAAGAAAAATTAATGGATTCAATTCTACTATATAGAAGGATATGCAGGATATAGCAGGTGTCCTGCGCGCGCTTTACATGGTGCGCCGACCCGTAGACCTACATTTGCCATTATACTGCGTCCGATCGATCTCACGCATATCCTGCAGAAAATTGACATCCCCTAAATAAACCTTTTATGAAAAACAACCCGCCATTGACCTCATGCATGCCCATACACCGAAAGTTATACCTACGATACATAAAAATGAAAACAATGTGCCGTACTCACTCGTTGACAGCGACAGTATTTCCAAAGCCAGTTCGACAGCTCAGCAGCAATAGAATCAGAGAGTACAGGAAAAGGTCTTTGCCCTGTAGAAGCCTCATGCTTTTCCAGCTTGTAGCCTTATAGACAACATCAGTAACCCTTTGGCCGATTTTCGGCTTTTTCCGATACCTTCTACCTTACAAACTCACCCCTTTTTTATTTTCCGGAAAATTTTTCTAGCGCCTTTCCCGAGCTTGCTCACGCTTTCAACTGATGTGATACGGTGGTGATGGTGTATCGCGCGACGACGACGACAACTAGCCGAGCGCGCGCAACGTGCACCGAGTTTATTGATCCGCCCCACCTTCCCCTTACACTCTTGCTTTACTCTGCTCTGTCTGTAGATATATATACATATGAGAAATGTTTGAAAACCCCTTGCGATATGACAGAGCTTGCGCGGAGGGTAGATTGGTATATTGTAGCGTGGCTGCAACAGCTGTCCGGACGATGATCCGAGATTTCAAAAGGATTGTATAGTGATTTCCCGAGAGCATCGCTCTCTGAGATTGATTGATATTGGATTGATTTGAAGTGAGTGTCGTGTACATATGGATCAGGAATACACATTTGCATCTAATTTGAGGCAAGAATTGCACGAAGTGGACTATATTTATTATCACGCTTTAGTTATTCAAAACTGACAGTGAGATATAGTTTCAATCATAATGGTAATGACACTTGTTCTTTTCATCTCTACTGTATCCCAAGAGATCTGCATCCACTGAGAATTCGATAGCATTTTTTGAGGATGAGGATCAATTTCGGGCATGGATGTTGGAGCATTATAATGATCAAATGCTTAGCCAAATTTTGTCCGTTCGGATCCCGCGTATCGAGTTGGTTACGTGGGAGGGGTGAAGTATGATCAGTGGCTATATGGGTCATGAATTGGGTTAGTGAGTGGGTGGGTAGGTGGTCGAATGCATGGATAGTCTAGTCCGGCAACGAATGGTCTGGAACGGTCTGAGGTGGTTTATGACGGTCTGATATGATCTCGGATGGTTTGGTACAGTCTGGTACGGTATAGGACGTTTTCATATGATCTGAAACGTTTTGGTACGATTTGCAACGAATGGAGCGATCTCAAACGGTATTGTATGGCGTCGGATGGTATGGGCGGCCTGGTATCATCTCGGACGATCTCATACGGTTTCGAACGTTCTATTATGATTTTGAATGGTCTGAAATGGTCTCTACTGGTCTGGGGCTGTCTGGAATGGCCTGTATGGGCGAGGAAAAGCCTGAGATGTTCTGGTACGATTTTTAATGATCTAAAACGTTTCGGGAGGACCTGGAATGGTCTGAAATAGTCTGACACGGTGACGGTCTGGTATGATCTCGGATGATCTGGTATGGTCTGGAACGTTCGATTATCATTTGGAATGATCTCAAACATGCTCTAACGGTCAGTCAGGTGTCTGGGGTGTTCTGGAAAGATCTGGAATTTTCTGTCACGGTTTGGTACGATCTAAAGTGGTCTGTAACGGTCTGAGACATTTTGGTATAGTCTGGAGTGGTCTAGAGCAGTCTGGCAACTTCTGGTGCGATTTGTAATATTCTAAAAGACTTTGAACGTTCTGGGATGGTCTGGGATGTTTTGGTACGATATGGGATAGTCTAGAACGATTCTGAATGGCCTAGAATGATGTGAACTAGGATGGTCCTGTATGGTCGCAGACGTTCTGGTACGGTTTGGAACGGCTTATCATGATTGCGACGGTCTGAAACAGTCTATACGGCCTGTTAAGGTACGTTATGGCCTGGGACGATCTGAAACGTCCTGTAATGGTCTAAGATAGTCTGAAACGGCCTTGGATGCTCTGGTACTATCTGAAATGGTCTGGGACGTTCTGCTATGATTTGTGACGGGCTGAAACAGCCTTGAGCGTTTTGGGATGGTCTGCAATGGTCTGATATGGTGCGGGATGGTGGTCTGGGATGTTCTGGTACGTTGCGAGGCGTTCTGTTATCATTTGAATAGGCTGAATAGGTCTATGACGGTCTGGCACAGTGTGGAGTGGTTTGGATTGGCCTGTAATGGTCTAAAATGGTCTTGGATGGTCTCGGACGTTCTTGCACGGTCTGGAACATTCTGGTCCGAGCTGTAATGATCTGAAATGTTTTGGAACGATCTGGAATGGTCTGATATGGTCTAGAACGGTTTGAAGTAGGATAATTTGATATGATATTGGACGTTCTGGTGCAGTCTGGAATATTCCATCATCATTTGAAACGGTCTCAATGGGCCTCAGACGGTTTGTACGGTGTGGAACGGACTCGGATGGCCCGGGACGTTCTGGTTTAGTCGGGAATGATCTGGATGGTCTTGAACAGCCTGTAATAGTCTATGGCAGTCTGCAATGGTCTGGGACTTTCTAGTGTGAACTAGAGGTCTGAAATGGTCTGAGGCGCTCTAGTACGAGTTGTAATGGTCTGAAACTTTTTGGAACGATTTAGAGGTTTTGGTCTAAGATGAATTTGTCATGGTCTGGAGTGGTCTGGAATATCTACGACCATCTGAAATATTCTAAAGTCTGGGATGTCGTGGTATGCGCTGGGACGGTCAAGAACGGTCTGAAGTGGTGGAGGCCGGTCTGTTATGATCTCGGACGGTCTGTTACAGTCTGATACGGCCTGGGATGTTCTGGCACGGTGTGGGATGGTCTGTAACGGTCCGGAACGTTCTCTCATCATTGGAAACGGTCTGGAACATTCTGCAACGGCCTGGGACCTTCTGGTACTATTTGGGACGGTCTGCATTGGTTTAAATAGTCTAGAACGGTCTGAAATGGTCTGGAATGGATCGGCATCGTGACGAATAAAACAATAAAAAATGAAACATGATTGATGGAAGAGATTGGAATGAAATACTCTACTCGTATCATTTTATATGATATCGTTTCACTTTGCAGTCAACCCGAATCTCATCGAAATCGTTCTTTGTCAAATCAATGAACAGGCGAATAATTCAACAATAATTATACTTTTATTGTTCGATTTTATAACAAATTCATTAAAATAACGTCATAAATAAAGCATATGAAATTGAGTAACTTAACCGAATATATTAAATGACAATTAAATGCTCAGAGAGTACAAATGCCTTTTAGAATAATTTAAACATGTAACACAACAATTAGACTTTTTTTAACTTAGAACTTTTTTATAACATGATGACTAGATCGGTGAAAATATTTCTGATAAACTATTAGAGTCAATTCAGTAACAATCGCCTTAAAATTTTCTACCAAATTGTGTACGTGCATAGAAAATATTTAACTACTCACGTGAAGCCATCATCCACACTTAGTCGTCAGAGAAATTTTAAGATACCTTTCACAGTTACAATTAACACGAGAGATAAAGAAACTTTCAGAGCACTCGCACCACCGCAACTATCAATCTCATATTCGTCATCGTGTCTGGTGACACAATGCTCTAATCGCCTCCTATATAAGGTATTTAATTGAATTTTGTGACATGGCCACTCGGTTGCATTATCTCCTATAGTGTATGGGAATATCTCGTAAGGCGATACATCCAACTTGTCATAACAGCTGTTTCTATCTGTTTTTACTATTACTAACATCAAATTTGTGTATCGCACCTGGAACAAAAAATTATGGTTTTGATCATTATCAATCGGAAAAGACTTCAAGTGCTTAGAATTGACATCAACTCACTCGTCGAGCGTAGAATGGTAGAGCGCAATCGTCAGGTTTATTTGTGTAAACCTTATCAAAGGTTTCTGCCTTACTATTTACTATGTACAGAGTCATTTTCATATCGCAAGGCCTGCTGTATCTCATTTTTCGTTTTTCGGGTGGCTTCTTAAAATCTTCATCGTCTGTCTCTTCTTGAGCAAAGATCATAGGCAGATCGTGTATTTGCGATGTGAACAATAGCAGCCTTGCTGAGAACCACGTTATGAAATTCCAGACGTAAACAAATGGTGTCTTCAACATGCTCGCTGCGCTCTCGAGTGTCTGTAAGTAAGATTGTGAATTATAAGTATTATTAGGACCATCGAGTCAAAAGTGACAATAGAAATCGTTTATTTGTAAAAGTTATCTCGATCTCGAACTTTATAGAAGAGGAGTCATGTTTACTAAATTAGTACCCTCGTAAGTTATTGCTAGATAGTTTTTCCGAACAAAGTTCTCTCTGTGGAACTGTTTTGTATTTTAGGGCTCGATACGGCAAAGCATATAAGTTGCTATGTAGAACCTTATGAAAGTTATATTAAATTAGATGGAAATTTTCTTATTTTGGTTATAGGTTTCCAACAATAGAATTTCAACCAATAATTTCTCTTCAAGAAATTCTGTTGCAGGTTGTCGATTGAATAATGAATGTAATGAAAAAAATTTGAAACATTTGAGTAACGAAAAGGTGATGGATCTCAAAATCTTACCAGTTTTAAGATTTTTTGGAAAAAAAATTCACCCTCACTGAGACTTGACATTTCTATGTGATGAAACCAATCAGAGGATATACTCAACAATGAGAAACAGTCAATAATAAACCGGTGAATTGTGATCTTGAGAATTCATATTTCTTCCAAACAAAGGCAATCGTTAGAATTTCATAAGAGAAGCGATGAAGAAACTCTTATAGGTGGATCATGGTTTTGAATTTGCTTCAAGTCATTAGACACTCGCTAATCGAAGCGGACACATCTCAAATTTTTGGAAGGTTTCGCCGTAAGAGTGGGTACCTTTGCAGCAAGGTAACTTTTGAGTTCAGAAAGCTCGGAGAGATGCATGGTGCCATCATGCATGGGAGGCATAGATTTGACTCCACGCGGATTATTAGCTCTTCTCACAGTAATATGATGGAACAGAAGGTGTATCTCTCAATAATCTATTGAGCTTGCATTACAGTGCAATGATTCTTTTGTGTGTCATTGTTAGTAGTCGGAAGTATTTCTATGAAAAATTCGAGAAAAATTCGATAGAAAAATTTGAAGGGTACCCAATTTTGATTGAGCAAGAAATTCCCCCAGATAAGCTGAAAAAGCACTAATTTTTCTTATCTTATCTTATGGACTTATTCCACTCACGTAGTCACGGCATACGGCAAGGTAATCGTAGATATCAACGCTACGAAATAGCCCTTGATCGACGAGCTGACGCATAATAGGAGCTGTCTGGTCGAGTGCGCCAAAAAATTTGCCTGTATCATTGTGATTAGCATCGGAGATGATAATGTAGCCATTCTGGTCAATGAGATAACAGTCGACGCTGGGATTACTGCAGTTTAATCCAGCAACAGGCCGATTTTGCGTGAGTAGCCTCGAGAACTGTTCGTGTAAAGTTTGCATAGGTAATTGGAAGCCAACTACTGCTGCTGCCGCGTCCTTTGAATTATCCAATGGGAAGATACCATGAGAAAACGTCACAACTGCATCGTGACCAGATTC
Source organism: Eretmocerus hayati (assembly GCA_029851415.1). Taxonomy (NCBI): domain Eukaryota; kingdom Metazoa; phylum Arthropoda; class Insecta; order Hymenoptera; family Aphelinidae; genus Eretmocerus; species Eretmocerus hayati. The sequence continues at coordinate 38,957,357 of CM056743.1, read as the reverse complement.
TGGTTCTTTTATTGGTGGCACTGTAAATATTGGGATTGTCAATGGGTATGTTTGGATTATAACATAGATTCTCAGAATGATCAATTCTTGCCAGTAAATTGTATCTTTATTCATCATAAGTTCAATTTTGACTATACATGTGGGTTCCGCGGGTATCAAAAATTGCTATTAGGTTTCCATAGTCTAATTATTAGGTCTCGAATGAGTTAGGATGAACCAGGAAAAAGAAACAATTGGAATGCAAGGTACTCATTTATATTTTTAGAATGAGCTTGAATTTAAGACGTCACGAAAAATTGGGGTCAGCAATAACAGGGCTTTTCCAGTGAAGACCGTCCAATGAAGTAAGGTGAAAAAATTAGATTCCCTCCGGGATGAAGTATATGATTCTAGAGCTGAAATGAGGTGACACGTGTTTTTTTGTTTAGCCCAGATGGACTTTGCATCGGAGCTATGCGAATTCCCAGTTTGGAGTTGAAAATTGAGATTGGCACTCTGAAATTGGTAAAAGCTCCACAACTTTGCTCCTAATGGGTTTTTTGAGACGGAGCTTGGTGGAAAAAATCAAACACGACGTACCTTATCAGAATAGAATTCTACGGTGCTCGAAATTTTGCGGAGAGTCCCAAAAAGCGACAATTTGATGAAAAATGAGAAAATGCAATTACTCAAAAACGTAAACTCGTATTCCTTTGAATTCATTTTTGAGAGTACTCTTAACGATGTCAAACATGATGCGTTTGCTCCGGTGGGTGCTAAAAATTCGTGAGAGGCGCTAAAAGAATTTTTCTGAAAAAAACATTTTAGAAACCAAATCGTTGTTGAAATACGATAACAACTATTGTGGGAAGGTCTATGTCCTCTTCCAAGAGTATTGTAATCCCATGGAAGTGTCCCAAGATGATCGATTTTGGGATCCATCGCTGAATTGAGCACTAATCACTCAAAAAGGGAATTTAGCGATAGATCCGGAAATTAATCATCTTGGGGCACTTATGTATGATTAAGATACTCTTGACAGAGGGAATAGACCTTTCCACAATAGTTGCTACCAAATTTCAAAAAAAATTTGATTTTTGACATTTTTTTCAGAAAAACTTTTTAGCGTCTCCCACAAATTTTTAGCGTCTATTGGGACAAGAGCATCATGTTTGGCATCGTTCAAAATACTCTCAGAAAAAATGTCAAAGGGATACGGTTCATCTTTTTGAGTAATTGCATTTTTTCATTTTTCATCAAATTGTCACTTTTTGGTACTCTAGGCAAAATTTTGAGCACCATAGGATCCTGTTCTGAAGAAATATGTTGTGTTTCACATTCACCATCAAGATCCATCTGAAAAGACCCATTGAAAGCAAAGTTGTGAAGCTTTTACCAATTTCAGTGTGGCAATCTCAATTTTCGACTCCAAACTGGAAATTTGCATAGCTCCGATGCAAAGTCGATTTGGGCTAAAGAAAAAAACACGTGTCACCTCATTCTGGCTCTAGAATCATATACCTCGTCCCGGAGGGAATCTAATTTTTTGATCTCACTTCATTGGACGGTCGTAATTGGAATAGCCCAACAAAAGAAAAAAAGCGAAGTCCGATGAAGCGTTTGGCACTTTTTCAAAAACGTCCAAAAATTGTGCCTGGAAGATCAGTAATTGCCTGCACAACCTCAACCATAACCCGGCTGATCGACATTGTTCCGAGACCAAATCGCACCAAGAATATATTTTTGATTTGAAATTTTGCTTAGTGTATAGCCAAAAATAGTGATGCTTACCTGTAATTGAGATACTCTCATTATCAGCAGCGTGCTGAAGTATAGCACCCTTATACCACGCCTCATCTAGGGCCCGCCTATGTCTTTCAAACTCCTTTACTTTATCCTCTACTCCATCAAAATCGACACCTTCTACCCTTTGCCACCTGGTTAGTCCACTCTGAGTTGCGACAAAGCGTAAAAACACGTTAAATCGTCGAATCTGTTCGATGTCTCGCTCATCCCGTGGCTTGTAATCTCCACTGAAGCTTGCATTGGTTGCTATTGCATCCATAATGAGCAACTCCATGAGTTCCTTGTTACAGTAGTGGTCATTGCGGTGTTCTTCGTAGTCTTCGAGTTCTTCGTTCAAATTTTCGCTTCCGCAATCCATTTCGTACGGGTCCTCCTTCATTGGATCGGGTTCGTTCATTCCACATTTGCCCATCTTTGGAGCTTCCTGACCCTGGAAGATTCATTTGAAATATTAATATATGTCTTGTTTCTGATTTATCTTTTGAGAATTCTTTTCTTCATTTTTTGTCACTGTGAGGAATAGCAGTGCGGGTTTCTTACAAATTTGGTACTTATCGTGAGAAGTCATAGCAATATAAGTACTACACTTCTCATTTTGTTCGAAATTTTTGGGAGATCTCGAATAAAGTGACGCATTCAAACAGATATATGTACCTTGAAATCTTGAGATAGACTTGTACATACATATCACCCTGATCTAAAGAATCAAATGAATGATGTAAAATGCCCGTATTCTACGGACTCGATCGTTAAGACAGTGATTCTGTTGAAATCAGGGCCGATATTCATATTTGGTAATTTGCATTATTATTACTTATTAGATTATGAAAATCTTTTTGATATCGATGAGCTTGGGTCCTAAATGTGAATGGTTGTAGTTCAGTTTTAGAAATGAGAAAGAATTTAAAAATCACAGACGGGGTAGATCAGGATTGATAATGAAATCTAGTTTCAAGATTTCACTAATTTGTATAAGACTTTGAATTTGATGATAAAATCCAGAACTCTGGCTTCTGCTTGGATCAATGCAGTTAACATAATATTTTTTCCAAGAAATTCAAGAATAGAGTCTTCAGAGCAATCCATTGTCATGGTTATCAAAAAATAATAACCATTCGTCAGTATTGAATCGTTACTAAAAGAATTACCTTTGAAAAAATATGAGCTTCATCGTAGGACTTGTACTGTTCAGGAAATCGTTCAGCTTCACTTTTAGAAAAATTCCCTACTATTTTGAGGAAGTGTCGCATTTCATCTTCAGGTGTATCAAATTCATGCCCCTCAAGGTAGTGATATCGACAGTAGACCCACTCTGGATGGATAGACCAATTTTCGCCTACAAATAGATCTGAAATATTTCGGTGTCTATCTTTTTCAATCTCCTTGCCAACCTGAATATAATGAATTTACATAATTGCTCATGTGTAAAATTTCATGTAGGTATTTTTTCATCACAAAAAAACAAGGAATCATCGTAAACAAACCTTGATGTAGAATCTACCATACTTCGGAAGAACTACAGCAATTCCAAATGGAGTTAGCGGTAATGGAGCGTAATAATAATCTCGACTCTCCAAATTGACTCGACGATAGTCGTCGTAATGCAATTTCACTTTCACATCTTTCTTTGAATCACACTCATGATTGACCAGTGCTCGGCGAATTTCAGTAATTTCATCGCCAGGATCTCTGTGGGGTTTGATTTGAGTTTTATAGTTGGATTCAAGAATCTCTGAATTGTGACTCTTCAGGATATGTCTGAATCAAATTTTTGGAAACCATTTTCGAATGTACTCAAACTATGTTAATTTCCGTCTTCAATTTTTTTATCTTATAAATCTTGATTATGAGCATGACTGCTGCCGCTGGATGTCCGAGAAATTACAAAAATAAAAGAATTGTAATTTGTAAAATTTGACTTCCAATGTCGAATAAAAATTGATGTTACGGTCAAAATTTTTTCATCCGTAATGAATGGGAATCGAAGTTTGTGGAGCTGACTGGAACTTTTACTTCCAAGGCCAATGCACTGTAGCTCAGGAGTATAGTATTCAATCACAGTATCTCTGAGATTGATTAAACAGCTTTTTATTAGAGTGAAATAGCATAACGATGATATTGGATTTGTGAGTTTTGGACATAGACTGTAGGGATCATACCAGTAAAATTCCAGGTGAAAAGAGAACGTTTACGACAAGAAAGCCAATGTGCGTGAATTCATATTGCTAGAAAAAGAAATGAGCACGTTTTTTAAAGTATTCCCTTTCCAAAATGCTGTAGAGCTGCATAGAGCCAAAAACTTCGAATATACATTTTTCCCAGACACTTCAGATGATATATCTCAATTTTCGATTGGATCGATGTATCGATTGTACCAAGGCCGAAAATATTGTTGTCTATCATAAAAGAGGCTTTCTCATACGATTGTACATATCCTGTTGAACTACTCAATAAACAAAAATTCAAAAGGTATGAATTCAAAGCCCTATCCAACTACAAGTTGCCTATTGTGAATCGAGTGGGAACAGAGTGTCAAGTTCATCTATATGAAATAAAATTTCACCTTGGTCCACGTCCATCGTCGAGTATTTCGACCTCTGTCAGATCAATGCTGTCATAGTTGAGCTTGAGTTCACCCTCGAATTCAGGTTTGAGGGCCGGATGTAGTACCACGTAGCCGTTGTTGGATACGATAAAAGCGTATCCGTTGACGCCGAGTTTGTATGGTAAAGTGAGCTTGCGGATGTCCTTCAGAGGAACGTCTGTACCAACGACTCCAAGTAGATTTGCTACTCGCTTGTCACTTTTTCTGTTGCCCTTGCGATCGAATACGGGAATACTGACCGATGTGAGCAATCGATCGCCCCATTTTTCTTCTCTTCGTTTACTTTTTCCACTTGCGTGCATCGCAAGCTCGTCCTGATGTGTCAAAAGCCATGGAATGTGAAAATTATTTTAGATATTTTTATCAGAAGTGGATTTTGTATTATTTCTAGAAAAAAGTCTTTTGGAAATGCCAAATTTTGTCGCATATCGATGGTCTTGGAATGGTTTTGGAATTTTCCAAAAGTTCTCGTCATTCTTATTGAACAGTGATAAGTTCACATTCATGACAAATGTGTTTTGAATTTTTGATTACAGTTAATCTTGTTTTGGTCGATAATGCGACAGTTAACAAAAATTTCATGAGAAGGATAAAAAATTTAGATACAGATATATTTCACGCTAGTATGAAGTCAATATTACGCATTATATCCACACTACACGGCAAAAAATAGTTTGTTGGTCCAACAAACTAGTTTGTTGTAGATTCCCTTGGATATTGGTCAGTACAATCCAAGATTTGGTAGATACGGTCACAACTCTTCACAGTTGGACTGAAATAGACATTAGACAAACTACGATTCGATTATTATTGGAGGATTAAACACTCAAAAAGCACACCCCTCTTTAAGATACTTTCCAACGCACACAAACATAAATTTTTCACAGCAGAAGAGTGTGATTGGACATAGTGTTTGTGATAATTTGACGTATGCTCAAAAATTTGTTTTCGTATTTTTTTCGTAAAAATGTTGTTGGGTATGTGGTTTTTCATAGAGAATGAGCAGATATAATACTTGTTGTATTATGGATTTTGTGTATGGTGGTCAAAGCAATCAGAAATTCTCGGAAAACAAGCTCATGGAGACGAGCTGATAACCATACCTCCTCATCTGTTACATCCACACCGTCGTCTACGAATTCCAGGTCTTTCGAAATTGGTTGCGTATTCACTTCGCGCTTCATGCAAAAGATTTACATGATTTTATTTGTCATTTATGGATCTTTCACTATATCATTACCCATGTAAAAATGAGAGCACCTTGGTCATACAATAAAATAATGTATATGAACATTGTGTCCAAGTACTCCAGGTTCATACATGATATCCCATGAAACAAGTTTGAAAATTTTTCTAATTTCGAAAATTATTGTGATGAGTTCATTTCCAGTCAACGTCTGGTAAAAATGTGTCCACTCTTTCTGCACACCTATGGCCAGTAGCAATGGGACTTGACAGTTTATATTGGCCAAATAATGGTCATCATTTCTACCAGGGTGTATAGCATCAATCAATTGATTGTATTCTACTCTCCCTGAAAATGCTCTCTCGGGGCTCGGGATTGATCTTGGATATAGTGGGAAAACAGGGTATTTGAGAAAATCGAAAATTGAGATTTTATTTTTTCAATAGAAAAAAATCAAAATCTATACACACTTCAACATAGTATCTGGCAATTGAGTGTACAGATTCCGGTTTATTTCATCAAAAGAATAATATCAACATCCGATTTTTTTTCAAAATTCCACAACTCAAAATCGATCCCGAGAGGGTATTTTCCGAGTAGGATACAATCAATGTAATGAGGTATTAATGCTACATTGATTCCAAATCACGAGTTCATCACAACTGTTCTCGAAATTAAATGAAGTTTTAATCCTATTCCACAGGTGATCATGTATGAACCTCGTGTTCTTACGAACATAGTATCCTCATCGACGCAATGCAATAAAAATTCGCCATGTCACTACCATATCACGATCAAGTAGAAAGTCAAAATGAGGAGAAAAAAAAATCAAAATTAGAAATTACGACCGACAAAAGGACTGATTAAAATAGGTTCTCGCATCGCCCAGGATTAAAAAGTCGACGCTGGAGGTAAACTCGTCTGAATACAGTTTCACAAACGGCCGACTCAAATAAGCTCAAAGCTCATTAGAATTATCACTAGCGTGCTGTTCATACCCGTAACAATGGTCATCGTCCCCGACTTTGGCCGTTACTCCATATCTACATCTATAATTTTTATACATCGTACCGGGACCGTCTACTATACACTTATCAGTCGAGGACGAAGCTTTGAAAATTTTGACGTAATATTCAACTGGCAACTTGGTATATTGTTGTACTGCTTACTGTAAGCTCACACTCGTGAACATTACGATAGATAATATTGAAAATGTGCCGACGTTGTACGCATGCACAGCCATCCAGAGCGTTGATCTATTCTACCGAAAAATTACAATTTTTCGAGATGGCACGTGGCGTGACTTGTAAAATGAACGATTCAAAAGTTTGCGCGTCACGTATGAGAAAATTTTTTCCCTTTCACATGATTTGCCATCACCAAAAAATGTTACTTCACGCTGTTCAGAGAAAATTTTCTATCAATCATCGCAACACGTCGTCACTTTCAAGTTCAAGACTCGAGAGTCATAGATTTAACGAGAGCACGATGTTGGAATGCGGAATGATGACAAAGTTGCAGCTCGTTACAATCATGTAAGTGGCTCTGAGTGAATTGCGTTTTTGACACAGGTGAACGCGCGCCGAGTCAGTTTTTCTCATTGATCTTGAGCTCTCATACTTCCTAATTGAAATTCACGATTTTTTTCTCATCCAACAAAAGTTACAAAAGGGACCAGATTCAAAATGAATAAAAAGTAATGAAACCTAAAAACAAGTAGATAATGTAGATATTTTTCGGAAATATTTTCCTAAAATTCGAATCGAGAAATAGGGTAAAAATGTGGCAAGGTCTCACCGATATGTCGGTGTACGCATGTGTCCAGACGACGGGATGGGTTGTATTTTGCAAGACGAGTGGCCTCGCAACGACGGGTATGTATTTTAGCACTTGCTCTTGCACTTCGGCCTGAGTGTGCACGTGAGCGTAAAATCCTCGATTCAGACAAGCCATCCACTGGATCTCGCGTACACCACTTACTTCCAGGCCTATCAAATAGGTAAAAACTCGCACTGCCACTGTATTGTTCTCAAACCAGTTGTAATCCCGGAACACCTGCAAGTATTTAAGATTAATTTTTTTTATTGGTTTTTGAAAAATTATGTCAAAAGTATGTCAAAAGTCGACTGTGCTGTGGAAGTTGAACCTTCAGTCAAGTTAAAATCTTTACAATAATTAATAACTTCAATTGGGAATTGGTCAAGTTTGTTTGGCTGCGATTGTCTTTCAGTTTGATCCCGCTGCATCAAAATCTTATTTTACAATTTGTTGATACAATTATTGAAAATTTGATGACTTGTAATTCGAAAAATGTAGGTATCAAAGAATTTTGAATTTTGTATGATTTCATTATTTTGGTTATCGGTATAACTATGTTGTCAGTTTACCTAAATCTCTGGCCATACCATTTAAGTTGAGACACATTGAGTTGAAAATTATTTTTCGGGTCAAGCTTTCGTGGGTTTGATATTATTTCTATGGCAATAGCAAAAGCTCTCATATCATCTCCATCAAATTCAATTTTGGATCACTTCTTAAGTACATAAGTCATTGGAAAAATCAGCTCAATGGATCAACAATTTTAACTTGTGACAATGGTGTACTAAATGAAGATTAAATATGGTACGTACCTCGGTCGCATTAGAAGCCACTCCATCGGTTATGAGCATTATGAGCTGATTGCAGTGCATTTCTTTACCGCAGCGTGTCTCATTTCTATAATCGTCGAGCAAATCAAAAGCCGTAATGAAAGCTTCGGTTAAATTGGCAACACCTTCAGGCCTCAATTTGGCCATTTCGGCATTGAATTTTTTTACATTTTCCGGAGTAACTTGGACCAATTTGTCTTGGAAGCAGGATACAAGCTGCTGAGTAGTGTCCGAAAATGAGAAAACAGCGACGAAATCGTTGTTTGATAGAGTTGATAGAATCGATGCTACCGTTGTCTTTGCTGGAAAGGAAAACGGAAAATAAAATTTTTGTCAATTATGATTATGAGATATCTGTGCGCATAGTTTTCCTCAATTTCAATTTTTTTGTGATAACGAATGGATTTTTTGGTATTGTAGCTGCGCAGTTCGATTGGCATCTCGTTACTTTAAGAATTTTCAAAACCAATGACTACCAAGAAAGGAACCCAATTAATGGATATTTCTATTTTTTATTATGATAATCCACGATGTTACCGCATTAGAAATTTTTGGAAATGGATAATTTGAGATGAATAACTTCTGGTTTTTTTTTTCTTTTTTAGAAGTCTGGACCATAAATTTTTGTTTGTGAATTTTGATTATTCATATCTTGGGTGTAATGATTGATTAATTTCTCAAATTTCAAAGTTTAAATTGTTCGTGTGATCCATTATTTAACCTGCAAAGATACTTTTTCGATACATTGTGCGTAAAAGTGCACTTTGCGCACAGTTTGTCGACTTTTACTCACAGTTTATCGGAAAGTATAGTTAGATACACGGGCGTAAAACCTATTATTCGCATCCTCGTGATGATTCCGACGAAACCCATCACTCGGACGCGAATAAAATGTTTTACGCCCTTGTATCGAAATGTACTATTAAATTTATTTTAGCCAGACGACCGCACGAAGACTCTCAAATCCATCTATAAATAAAAAAATCGCTTATTTTCTACCCGAGTTTGAGCAATCTTTGATAATATTTATCAAAATCTCGACTGGAACACTTAAAATGTATCCTTCGTGCTTGTTGACGGTTTTTACTCAAATTATTCCAAGTATGATGCGACGAGATGAATATCGATTGAATATTTGAGATGAACCACTCGAACACAATCTTAAACTTCATCTTCAAGGAAGATGAATGAAGAGGATGATAAACTGAGTTCATATGTTCGTGAGAATCTTCATGAAGATGATTAAACAAGAATAATCACCAATGCTGTTGCTCATGCCAGTCATGCTACCACTGTTGTCGACGAGTATGACCATGTCTTTGCTACAGGTTGTGGCTTCGATATACCAAGTTCTAACGCGACAATCGTAAGTATCCGTTAATGCTGATTCATCTTTTTTAACTCCAAATGGCCAACGCATTGCTGGAAACATCCTCAACATTCCCGTTGTTGAGCAAAAATATTGCCACATCAGTGCTGGATCGGATCTATAGTTGTGCTTGAATATTCGATCCATTCTCTTGGACCATCGGATTGTATCTTCTACTCGTTGTAGTCGATCGTATACGTTTGTTGGGATATGGACTGACGAAAAGGTCGTATTCACTGATACATTGTTGAAGTGGGTATCAGGCTCCAAGTACATGTGGCTATTACAATTGTGAGAGAAAATATAACTTTATCATCATTTTCTTCTTGGAATGATTGAATGTGAGATCAGGGGTAGTATCACTGACAACAAAAACGATTTAAAATACAAAAATATCATCATTCACTGTTTCGCATAGATGCAAAGATTACTATTTTATTTTTTGCATCAAATTCTTATGAGTAGCGTGAGTTAAAGCTATCTCAAAAATGTTTGATTGGCGATTCCAAGTTTGACAAACAAATGTTTATGTAATTGATGACAGATAATTTTTCCACGCTTCACAACAATCCTGCTCATTCTTGATGAAATAATTGAGATAAATTTTGGACTCACTCGTAAGTATTGTTTGCGCCCAACAATTGCATGTTTTTTGGTACATCAGAGTATTCCTCTACATTTTCTATTGTGACATTGCTATATTTTGCTGAGTAGTAAGTAAAATTGGAAAAATCGTTTTCCCAGTATTCTGATATTTTTTCCGCCTCCTTGTAAAGACATTTGACCGCATCCATTTTGCGGCTGAGCATTCGACCAACATTTTCACTAATCGTTTTTATTATTTCTCGGCCGGATTTTGGCTGCACTCTAACATCCTGATCTCTGTAATTCTGAAATCAGTTTTATTTGTCAGCAATCTTAATTTTTGTACTCATGGTGCTGAAATCCATACATTTGGGAATTATTTGAAATGTTAGAGAAAAATGGTTTCGAGAAATCACTATGGTGAATTTTTGGTACAAGAGCGGGAATGTTGGTTTCTACACAACGAGTGATATTTTCCGGCCCGATGCTTATGGCGAGGGTCAAAATCATTGCTCGAAAGCGGAATCCATCCCTTCCGCGTGTCAAATACTATTTTTTCGTACGCCCAGATGTGCGAAAAACGTATTTCGATACTCGGGCGTGAAGTCTTTCGCTTCACTCGGGGTAATTTCGACCCTCGCCAAGGCTCGGTCCGAAAACAATCACTCGGAAAGCAAAACCAAACTTCCCACCCTCGTATCGAAAAATACTATTTCATCGTCAGCGTGGATTGGGAAATCAAAAATCCGTGCTAATATGGCTCTTTCCCGCACAGACGATGAAAAAAATAATGACCATCCAACTGAATAATCAAAGACATCATTATGTTTTTTTAAACACAAGAATGACTAGTAATACTTCAACGGCTCCTACACGATCTCAAAGTTCAATTTTGGGTCAAGCTTCGAATGGAGAACACTAATCATCGAGAAACATCGAATATTAAGCTTTGCGTGTCGTTGACTTGTCTATAATGTAATGACATAGTTGTCATTGTAATCCAGCGCTCTCGATTGACAATGTTCTGCTCTAAATTGCTTAATCACGCATCGTTCGAGATCGTGCAAAAATGTTCGGTACACTTACTCCAATGGAGCAAAGTATGAGCCCCAATAATCTTTTGGGCATTCTCAATTGAAACTCAATGATCATCTAATCAGGGCTCATCATTCGATCCTTTGAGAAGTTAGTCTCGATGGTACTCTTCTTTTTTTATGAATCAAATGTGTCCGGTATGGGACAATATGAAACACTTACATCCAATATCTCCTCGGCATTTGTGACAGCGCTGGCTAATTCCGAAAGTTCTCTGCCGATGTCGTCTGCCCAATGGCTGACTCTGGAATAATTATCAAACTTATATTGAACCATGATTTCTGATAAAAATAATCAAAATCATTTCGTAAAAATTATGAGAATACAACTTTTGATCGAAAATCTTTCTGGATCTCATTAGTAAGCTCAATTAACCAATTTACTGTGAATCTTCAGTATACCAGATAGATGCCATGTCCGATATTTTGTGATAACTTTTGAAGAAAGCATCGGAAATTTGAATAGTTAAGAATCATGTTTAAACAATAATGTGCCTGCAGACTGGGTACATTACTGGGGAAAAACAGAAAAATTGAAAAAAATGTTGACTCTCTAACTCTGCAGGAACATCATGATGTTCTTTACAATAAATACACTAGTACTCGATGATCCAAATGCTAGAATGGAGAATGTCAGCTCGGAAGCCAAAAAGTGATTCTGCCATGAGTAGCATCGCGAAAGCAGACTTTCTACAATCTGTATCCTAAGGGAATGAATTTTTGATCCAATTAGGACCAAAAATCATGCGACAGGTGTTGCACGTCACTATCAATGAATTATTGGCTCTCGTCGAAGCGTCGACAGTGTCAATTAGCCCTCTTAACCGTCTGAACAGTATTATTTTGTAGTCAGGCACGTCAGTGAACAAGTAGTACACAAGCATGACGTTATAAATACGTTTGCCAGTCCAAACTGTTGTCTGCATATCGCTATCTCATTCCAAAACAATTCCAACAATTTCTGCATATTTCTCTTAACTCAGCCACCTCCACAAACATGAAAATGTTCCCAGCTACGAAAATTCAAAAATCAAACGGAAGCTCTTTCGACTAACTCACGCGACGAGCTTGCAGTGAGCTTGCAGTGAGTTTGCAGTTCGCAAGTTCCAATAGTGACCAAATTTGTATACTTATGAACTCACAATTCTGCCTCGCCCCGGTCGGCTTTGACAAAATTACACCAACAGCAAAAAACAGCACCGGCAACAAAGAGCAGCTTCGCGCTGCCACATCCATCAGCCCTCATTTCGGCATGATTGAATTTTAACTATACACTTTTAATTTCATCAGGGGATCAGCTGTTAAGGATCCCACACTGACGATAACAACGATAACGATCTCTTAGCGTCATGTAGAATATTAAAAAAAACAAATTGCCTCCGATAAATTGTACCAACCCGGTCTAAGTCACGCCGGCTACTGATGATGTCTATGAGCTTGCGATACCTCGAGCTTTCGATATAAGAGAGTGAGAGAGAGAGAGAGAGAGAACCCGACCCGCGCCCAACGATTATTTTTGGCCCTCGGCTCGAGTGAGTTTTGTGAAAGATAGATAGAAAGTGAGAGAGTGAGAAAGCGCCGCCTGGTTTATAAATAAAAAAGGCTAGCGCCTATCCATATACCGTTGATACATATATAACGATATTTACCGGGCTAGAAAGCTTGCGGTATTATGTATTGAGGCCTATTGAACTCTTCACTGCCTGTCTAGATTATTAGAACTGAGATCGATTCTGTATTCACTCTTCGTTGCTTCAAAGTGTAGGAGAGTATGTGTGGAGATTGGTGAGATTCTGTCAAAGGAGAATTTCAATAGACGAATATGTATATCGGATTGGTTGAGCTTGCGAGGTGGTTTGTTTTGCGAGCTTATGTTCTGAACGTTGCTGAAGCTCGTTTTGCAGTGTGTGGCATACGAATATTGATATCGTGTCGGTCTGGTACGGAATCGATTTCTGATATCAAGTTATGGAAAAAGAGGGGTATTCTAGGAATCGTCAAACATTTTGCATAAATAACCAGTCTTCAGAGGATCCTGATTATTGACATTGTCGAGCTTTCAAATGAGATAAGAGTATCCAATATGCTCCCTTGTGCTAATCTCAGGAATGGGCACTCTTTATCTTTCCACGAATTTTTTTACGTTTGTTATGTTCAAGTACAAGAAAATTAGTGGTTTGGACTAATCCCGAATGAGTTCCGCCTCTCCCAGGGAATTCAAAGTTAGATTTGCATTTTTTTGTTCCTGCATAGCTAAGACATTGCCGAGGAAATCACGTTTAGTAAAATCGGTGCCAAAAATTTTTGACTGAACCAATTTTCACGTTCTTTGATGCATTCGATACTTTGTCTCGAGGCCGTTGAAATTTGTTTATTGAAGTTGCAGAATTTCATTGTGGAGCATTTTTATGTCCAAAATATGGACGTCATCTGTAAAACACAGCTAAGGCTAGAGTTGAAGTGAACTCTTGCACATGCCCCAAAAGGTTATTTCGAAAGGATTGGCATGATGACTTGCTTATTACCCCTCGGTCCGTGTTTATCACGCCAAAATATGTCGAAATAGTGATTTGGGACGATAAAAAAGCTCTAATTATGGTTGCATAGAAATAAAAATTACTTTTTTTCTTTATCTACCATTTACACTATTTTGAATGATGGGAACATGTTAGGTTCACCATCTCGCAAACTCGTGAGAAGTAACTTTTTCGAGAGATTGAAAATAGCTCGGCTATGGTTGGTCAAAATTGAACATGCCATGGCTCAATTTGAAAGTCTTGGAACAGACTTCATTATGAGCTGACGCCTGTTGGAAAGTATTGGAGTGAGACAAAACTATTGGTAAAATTGCTCGATCCCATGTATTGAAAGTAACTTTGAATGCACAAGAACTCCTATCCTAGTTAACAACATCTCAAAAGTTTATCAAAAAATCTGGAAACTCAGTGATGATGGTTATGGGCGATAGGGATTTTAATATCATTCGGTAAGTACCTTGTTAGATATTGATGAATTAAGCAATCAATGTTTGCGGAATTTTGAGGTTTGCATTAGTACAATTAATTTATCCAAAAACAGTCGCAGAACCTGGCTTGCTTTAGTGCCATGAGTTTGAGATTTTCCCGAATTTTTTTGGAGAAAGAATTGATTTGAAGCTTGAAGAGAAGCGCCAATTCAGGATCCCAGGTAACGACGAAGAGCCACATTATTCATATCAGAGCCATACCTGTATTACAAAAGCCGATATTTTTATTCCTAATTGGGTACGATGTGGATGACCGAGGATAACTCACTAATGACAATGCAATAAATTGATGTGATAGAGTAGTGGATCTTACGAAATACATGAAATGTCTATACAAAAAACAGAAAATCCGAACCTGAAGATTGGTTCCTCTTTGTCGAGACTATGGAAAAAAACTCCCTGCTTTCGTGAATAATTCATACAAGATTCCTTCAAGATTGTGCCAGAGGCCAAGATTTTGTCCCATGGTACAAGAATATTCTGAATTTAAATTTCCCAGATGGTACATTCGGAACAGTTGACTGGTTTTTCATTTTATCAAGTAGAATGAATGCTTTTTATTTACAGTTAGTTTATGCTCGATTTTGGATCAGCTTAATTAGCATCAGCTAGAACCTTCAATAATTATAGAATTTCTGATCTTATACTCGTTTCAAGTTTTGACTGGGATAGCAAATTTTGGATAGGCACCCTATATTTTTTACCGCGCAAGTGTTTGTAGAACACTCGAATACGATCATTATAAATTGATAAAATATTCAAATGTCCAAATTCTGCGAGAAAAGTAAGGCTCCTGGATTTTTCTTCCAATGACATCGTACTCAACATACTCTGCCATCAACTATACATCATATCAAAACACTCATGTCCATCAGAGTCAGACCAATCAGTAAAACCATTATCGGTACTAAATGAATGATTTCGTGGGAAATACGCCTTTAAGGCTCATGAATTTCATGCAATGACATATTTATCGATAATTGCTTAATCAAACGAATCAATATAAACCACTAAAGTCAAACGCGTGTAGTCAATACTCATACGTACTGAGCAATGAGTGATTTGAAGTGCACATACATCGAGTAATATCGATTCACGCGCCATATGAAACTCGTGTTAAGATTTATCAGAACGTGTTTCCGCGCACTAAACACCTTGGTTGAAAAATTGTGAGCAAAAGATGGAGTAATGGGTTTTGGAAAATGACTGAAAATTTGATTAGTTGATTGGAGTGGCGCTATAGCAGGAATATTGATCGACGAGATGTCTGCGATTATTTCATGACTGAGCTCTTATCAGAGGCGGAGCACTGTGCTTCTTCTGTATATATGGGTTTCAATCAAATAATCGAGGCTCAAATTCACGAGAAATGAGACACTTTTTTTGGTGTCAAATCTCCACACTTTAGATTATTATGAGATATGAGCTTTATTTTCGTTTTTTCACCGAGTCGATTTCGTTTACTCACCATGATTGTTGTTTAACACGTTCACTGCGAAGGCGAAATCGCGATTCCGGTCTAGATTGCGAGGTAGTACAAATGTGCGTTTAAGCACTTTCGGAAGCTAAACCTTTTGGAAAATCATCAGTTTGGCATCTATTTATAGTATTCCCATGAATTGTAGTGGGCCCCACAGGTGGGGCCCATCGCAGTGAACGTGTTAACACGTCTAGGGCATCGCGTAAGATCCTCACCTTGTGCAGAAAGATGGGTATAACTCTCCAAATTCTGATATTTCATTCTTTCAGCATATTTATCATCAAAATTCGAATGTTTGATGTGTTTACTCGGTTATCAAAGCCGTGGATTTTGTAAAGAAGCTGATGAGCGGATGAGGCTGTACCCTCTCAGAGTTCGTCATCAGTGAGAAGTCACTGAACTTCAATTAATTTCGAGGCACTTCTACTGATGACTTCGGCGCTTATATAAACTGTTGTTTCAGTGAATATACATTCGAGTCGCAATGAAATTTCAGTGACTTTAGGGGTTGGGCAGGCTCTTGTCTTGAAGTTCTAGTGAACATCTCATATGAGTAAGGAAGACAATCGCTGTGTTTTCATCACTGTGAATATTTTGTCAGATCATATTCGTTGGAGTCTCAGTGTGTCTCACACCAATGGCGAATCAGTGGGCACCGCTGAAACACAGTGTTGCTCGTTGAAATTCCAGTGAATATGATCTTATAGAACCTACGTATGGAGCACTGAAATTTCAGTAAATCAGCCTACTGATTTATCAGTGATATTCACTGATACTTCAGTGGCGTAGGCCTATCCGTCCTCAAGATTATCAAAGTTTCAAATAGACTTCAGTCTTTAATCATTAAAACTGCAGTGTATATCCCCACTCAAGTCATCAGTGGAAATGACTCCGAGACTTACCTGCTCTTCTTGGACCCCACTTTTCAACTTCGAAAAAATTTGCTGATACAAAAAAAGTGAATAACTAGTTGTAAAATGACGAAAAATGACAAAATTACAAAATTGAAAATTTTCACTTTTTACCATTTTTATAGAAGATGGAAGCATATATAGATACTTTAATGTTGTCGAAGTACGTTCTTGACATTGTCACAGATTCTTGAGGATTTTTTTCAGATTTCTATGATGTATCTGAGTAAAAATATCACAGATATCGGTTTTGAATTGAAATAGTTTTGGAATTGCAGCCAAAATAAGTATGTTTTTTAATCATCTAAAATTTGCAATATTTGTAGTGAATTGTTCAAAAATATTCTATCATTGCCAACTTTTGATTGGGTGGACAGTTTCTGGTCTTCCTCAACGAAAAGTTCATCTAATCCAACTGATTCAATCACTGCGAGGTGAGTGTCCCAATCGTCGCAGAGTATGATAACTTCTGGAATAACTCATAATTGATTAGCGATTTTTTATTAGTCTCATAGATGAAACAAAGCTCGTATCCTTAGCTGATTCGAATAGTACTTTTTTGGATCGACCTGACCAAGACTAAAAGTACGGCGAATTTGATAGAAATGGTTTTGCAAGCATAACAGATGGAAGAGTGTCAATGCTTTCCAGTTTCCACTGAAAGTCATTGAAACCCTTTCCGTGAATATTCATTCTACGTGATACAAAAAAATAAAAAAAATATAAAAATAAAAAAAATCTGGGCACAAAAGCACTTGGATAGTCTTGAGATTTTAGAGAATCGTCGGTTTTAGAAAACCAGCATTCCCGCAAGTACGTTCGCTGACCCTATCTGCTTTATGACCGTGAAGCTTTCGAGCTTCCTCATCGTAAATACCATCTACCTCAGACGCGACCGACGACGACGATGACGCGGGGGTAGCGGACTCGTTCGTAAGTATTAGATAGGTACATACTTATACGTATTGGCCTATAAGCTCGACTTCTGTATGTGTTATACATGTGTCGTCTGCGGTGCGGCATTCTGCTTTATGAAGCAGTAGCTATCGCGAGGTTCACCTGTACGCTTGCAAGCACGTGTAAAGCTCTAAAAGCGCGGCTCTCAACGGAGAGTCGCGCGCAAGCAAATTTTAACATACATTATCATCATCAGATTCATCAGTGTAGTTTCAATATTATTGAGAGTTATCATGGCCTTATCATCATCTTCGGAACAATCACCTGGACATCAAGGAAGAAACGATTCAACAAACAGATCTTTAAAGAAGCCTAGAAGGGATTCGTCACCAGGACCTACTGATTGCTGTCTTGATCCTTGTGCTAAGGAACATTTGCGTGCTGCTGCTTCGTCTATTTGCGGTGCGTTTGAATAATTCAAAATTTTTTATTATTAATTCATTTGGTTTTGGATCTATCCGTGTGAGGGTCAGGTTTTGTAGAAAAATTTTGGGATATAGCAATGAGGTTGAAAAAAATTTTTTGAGCTTGCGAGCTTTTTTATGATTTTGCGTCCAGTAAAACTTTTAAAGAATTTTGTTTGCCGAATAAGCCAGTGGATGATGCCCTGTGGGAATAAAACTTGAGAAAATTATAAACGACCCTTGAGCTCTTTTACTCTGTGAGTTCATAGTCGTGATAGTGTAATTGTATTCATTGGCAGTTTGTAGAAATGCTTCGCTCAGTTCTGCGATTCTACGAATTAATTGTAAAAGTATGTGATTGTAAAAGTATGTAAAAAGTGAAAGTATGAATGCATCAGCAAAACTAAAAAATGTGGAATATTTGTGATAACGCTAATGGATTGCGTGCACATTGCGTATGATAATTTTCTGCATTTTTGTGGGCAGTGCATGACGATTGTTGTGAGCTCACTTGCTTGCGATAACTTGCAACGGTTTTTAATTTGAAGGAATCGAGTATACCATTTTATAAGAATTGTTATTCATTGAGTTAATTGATGTTACAGATAATCACCGATTTTGGAATGTTCTGGTTTATTTTGGGAATTTGTTCGCGAGGTATAGGAAATTATTTGACTCGGGAATTACTATTGGTTAACATATTATTCATCGTAAAGTTATTGATAACCTTCTGGTCCCCTGTGTTACCGAGAGAGTCATAGAAAATGGAGTTTTATTGAGCATCTCTCTCATCAAAGTGAAGCGCAAAATAACATTTTTGGAGGGGATTGCGAGAAAACTATCAACTCCGCGAAGACCAATAGCGGATTGGAATTTCAGCATACTTCTTTAAAATCGAAATTAGCTGAGTCTCTCGTTCATCTTCGGAGTATCCCTGCGAGATACTGTAGACAAAATTTGTAAAATTCATCGCTTATTGGATTTATAGTTTTTGGAAAATTTGTCCTTGACAGACGTGTAGATCTTCTCGTTTCAAAAGAAGAAAGAAAAAAATTATGCAATTCAAGGACTGAAATATTTTTATAGCATTCGAGGAATTGAGGGAAAAGTAATTGCATTTCACACTTTGCATCGCAAAAAAAAACTCAAGAGAACCGGAAGAGGAACTTGGTTCGACACTCTCAAAATCCAAAAACATAAGAATCAAAATGGATTGAGTTTCATTGGAATTTCCAGAAAGTTTGACTCAGAAGTCTTGCATGTCTATCTCACTCACGATACTATCAATGAAAGCAGTAATGTGAGCTGCTCTTTATAAAAGAACAGGGGGGTCAGTCGAGAAAGTGGGTGATACGGGCACAGATATAATGAGCCATTGATTCAATCATATAAGAATCATGTTTTGAACACTGAGTGGACTATCACGCGATCAAAATTAGTAGTGTGAGCAATCAGGTTTCTGCTGTGTGTAAAAAATTCACCATCTGGTTTTGAAAACTGAAATTTTTCAATCTTCTAACATGCGACTAACGGTAATTCCGAATTACGGGAATAGTTGACTCAAAAAAAGACGAGTGGTATCGATTCTTTCAGGGAACATTGAAAATCAGATAACACCTCATACTGCTACCTCATCTTGGTCCACAGATTTTTATTTCTATTCGAGTAATGAATTTTTCTACGAAAGAAAAAAATCTGCCCCAGCCATGCAGTTCCTTGTAATTCCCATAAAATTATGTTTATTTTATTCTTTTTTATGTAATCTTGTATGTACATGTAATTATCTACTTTGCCTGAAGGGATTGTGAAAGTTCTTGAAATGAAAATAATTCTGTTAAAGTTGATACGGTTAAACGAGTCGCCAGATGTCGCAAATCCATTTCTATTGGAGATTGTAAATAACCTCACGTAACTTATTCGTGATATCCTGCTCACAAATACTTCTTGTTATCTATTTAAGCATTCACTTTTTCTTCGCCCACAAAGTTTACAGTCCCAGCTGAATCTAAAAATTTCCTGGTTCCAATAATACAAGACATTACTCGCTGTTATACAATCATCAGGTGATCATCGGATACGGAATCATCTATTTGAAGCCGAGTTTTCTTGGATCAGCTGTCTCATGTAATCTGGTATTAAATTTGGTCTCTGGTGACCTCTTGAATTTATACAAGAGTACTCAATTTTAGAAATTATTTATGACAAAATTTCTAAGTAGTTTTAGGTTTTATCGTATCAATGATTCTAACCGCTAAACAAAATTCTGAGATGAAAAAGAATCCTGATGTATGATTGATCATAGAAGTCCACTTGTTTGAATGCATCGAGTTTGTAGGGTGAATGGATCTGAAATTCCATGCCATTTAGGGAAGATCATAAGATCTTATAGATGAGATTGGCATTACGGTAAATGTAGAATATTGTAAGGATGAATTTTTGTCAATGAGTTCAATCCAGTTTGAATTTATACAAAATCTTGCTCCACCGTCGACAAGTTTTTGAGTAGTGTGTCAGTTATTTCTGATCTTCACCATCTACATTCTGATTAACAAATAATCATTTACAAATAATAAATTACAAATAAATTTACAAATAATTATTACTACATTATAATGTTTTATGATCAAAATCATATTATCAGCTCACATATTTATGCCTAATTTATTATTCTCAAATCGTGATCATAACTTTTAGAAGAATTCTTATACAAACAGAAAGTCACAAGAATTATTATTGAGGACATGGAAAAATTAACTTTTGTAGTGTAGGGGAGAGTGGTGCGAATTAGGACAAGAAAGATAGCTCGATTGGAGGTGATTCTAGGCTTCAGCCGCGTAATAACATTTTCAATACCATCACAGACAACGGTTTTTACCCGGTTAGACCTCCCGAAACGCTACTGGGAGTCTTCGCTGGCTTTTTGAGGGTCTCACGTGGTTTATTTTGAAAATGCAAGATTACACGCTGCTTCTGCAAGAGTTGGTCGGTTTAATCGCTATTTGGTGGTCGTAAATGAGGTCACAAAACGAAGATTTTGAGCCATCGTGGGTCAAAATCGGTCCAGTTGAACCCAAGTTATTACAGTTTTGCGAAAAAAACGCTTGGGGCCATTTTAGGACAAATTGAACGGGGCGAATTAGGACAATGCTAAATCCCATTTAAAATCGGTCGACCGATCGCGTGCCCGTGTTTTTCGATAATTATTGCTCGTATCGAGGTGCGTATGCATCTGTGCGAATCTTTCGAAGCGCGGGAGGTTGAAGATGAGTTAGATGATTGAACATGGGTGAGAAAGTGAAGTTACGATGTCCAATCACGGTCATAGGGGTCAAATTAGAGGCGAGAAGTCGCTTTTTACGTGTTCGAAGATCATGCTCGATTTTCGCATTTTTACTGTCGCATTCGCTGATATTTGGGTTGATTGTCGCACTCTACCATTTGGATCGTTGACTTAGGGCAAGTATGAGTACCTCCAGTATGAAGAAAAACTAATGAAAGTCGACTCTTAGAAGCCGCGAGTCGATTAGTGATTGCTGAAGGCGGTAGTGCGCCAGTAAACCGCCTAATTCAATAATGTTCCAAATTGACATAAAAATGGCTCGCTTGCTGAGGCTCTAGGAGGATGTAAAGGTCGCGGCCGGGTTTTCCTCTCGATTTTGGGTTATTACCACATGTTTTGGTGGGTAAATGCGACTCTAATAGGTAAGGAATATTACAGTATACCTCGATTTTCAAAGGATGTCCTAATTTGCCCCCAAAACTGTCCTAAAGTGCCCCCAAACGCCGGGCGAATTAGGACAGATTTTTCTTCTTAAACTTCAAAAAAAAAAAAAAAAAGGATAAAAGACATGAACTTGGGATCTGAAAATTTTTTAACAATGTATTCAATAGTTGAACTTCAAAGTCCCGTAGCGCGCCTATCCCCAAGTATCGCCAGATAGCCCCACTGCAAAACCTGTCTTAATTCGCCCCACTCTCCCCTAGTTCATGGTACCATCGTTCCATGTCGAGTGGTTGATCTGTTTGAATCATGCAAGAACCTGCAAACTATGCAAGGAATCTGGAAAAATTTGAGCTTTTTTCCAAGCTGGGCCTCGTTACATCTAATCCCCAAAAATGCAAGCAAGCATGTAATAGCTCATGAACAAATTATCCCTCCATTCAACCAACTCAACAACATGGATCTTCAGAAAAAATCCAAGCCAAGCAAACATTCGACCAGTAAGCAAGAAGTGAATAACCGCGCGAGTAACTCAACACCGATACCTGAGGCATCTCTCCCGGCCCCACTTAATATTAAACAAGTCAGTCTCAGACTCAAGTCCACGCGGCTTAAACTCTAATAATGGGTCACGATTATAAAAAATTACTGTTAAATTAGTGAAGCGAGCGGTCACCCACGATCTGACAAATCGCCAAAGATGATGCCGACTCTGTTTTCATTGTCGATAATTAGGTATTTCATCGCGTGAAACGCAAGCGTCGAGAAGTCCTGCACGCGCGCCTTGTCGCTTCTCGTTGCGAGTTATTTGAAAATTCAGCTATCTGAGCGGTGTTGGACGCTCATGATTAGGACTTAAGAAAATGAGAGAGGAAAAGGAGTCAGAGCCAAAGATTTGAGGATTTATGGTCATATTATGAGTTCTCCATCTGAGGAAAATTTGATCAAACACTTTTTTAATCGAAGAGTATGTTGATGCTGAACGAGTGATAGTATATTTATATTGTGAGTGTCATTGTAATCATTATTGAAAACAAGTAAGTTTCCAAATGCTAATTAGCAATCGCTTTGAACCTCACAAGTCAGAATTTCAATGACTAATTACGTCTGATCCGCGATCAAATACGGTTCTTGTGTTTCTTGGTGTCTTTATTTTGTACTAAATTCAAGAATAATTAGAAATTGGGGCAATCACTCGCCTGACTTTCAAAGTCTGAGGGAGTTCTCATAAGAATCCAACCTCGACGTGCGCTTAGAACAAGAGCGTACCTTATTCCTTCAAAGTCATCTTTCAGACGCTCTTGACTTGAATAAGAACATATGGAAGGGAATGCGCAACCTCGCGGCCTCTCGTCGAGAAGCAAAGAGGAGGAACTACATGGCTTCACACCGGACGAGTTGAACGCTCACTTTGCGGGGGTTTCCATCTCGCCTGATGAGGATATTGGAAAAGCAATGGATGAAATAATGTCAGCCCCAGATGAAGGCTTCAAATTTAAGCCCACAAATTTCAGTGATGTAGCCCTTGCTATAATAGTACATTAAGTAACAAGGGCGCAAAGTACTTTTACGCACGAGTTCCCGAAATGAGTGCGTAAAAGTGAACTTTGCGCACAGTTGTAACTTCTGCGACGTGAGCAAAGTGTTTTGCGCCGTGCGCAAAATAACTTTGCGCACAGTGCAGAAGACTTTGCGCACCGCGAAGCGTGCGCAAAGTTACAACTGTGCGCAAAGTTTCACTTTTACGCACGAGAATTTCGGGAACGAGGGCGGAAAAGTTGCGCCCGTGTTGCTTACTATACTTTTTGATATTGGTGCGGAAAGTTGTCCTCCGCGGTCTATCCCTTGGAAGGCGGGGGAAAGGGAGGGAGAGGACGGGGTCCAGGGGCGGAGCCCCTGGTGGGGGTGCAGGGGGCGAAGCCCCCGCCGGGGGGTTCGGGGGGCGGAGCCCCCCGACTGAAAAAAAAGTTCTGAAAATGTATTATGAAAAAATCTTCATGATATATCATATTTTACCGCATCGCCAAAAAATTTTGATTTCAACTTTCAGAAGTACTAATAGAAGACAAATGTAAGATATGCAAGTACTCGCACTGAAAAAGTATTATCATCCATATCAAATAAGAAGTTCTCATCTTTATAGAAAGCTACACCATTAAATTTCATGGCAAAAAATTCGATCTCCGAGTCATCTGAATGTTTATAAAATTTTTTGAGTTCTTGCAAATATGGAAAATTTCGACTGAAGAAAACGGATATATATTAGGAAAGAAATATTCAAAATTACTGGACAGGTATTTACAATTAAAGTTGAAACATTACATGAGTACGCTATGATTAGGATGAAATTTAGGAGTGAAATACACAAGAAACTTTCAACAATTTATTAATGAATAGGTGGAATTTTTGAGTAATTAGAAAGTCTTGAATACAAAAATAAAAATTATCCTCCAGGGAATGGTTGGCATCAACCATAATTTGTCAATTACCTTTGCGCACGATTATGGCAACTTTGCGCACGATCGCGACAACTTTGCGCACGATTTCAAACTTTGCGCACTGAAAATCGTGCGTAAAAAAGAATTCGCTCAACTTTGCGCACCGCACACTCACCCGCAAAGTACTTTTTCGGCACAACTTTACGCACACAATATCAAAAAACATTTCTCCTCACAGGCTCGTGGGGCAGATGGGGTCCCCCAAAGCGTGATCGCGAAGGCTCTTCCGGCCTTAGGTGATCTTATAGTACACATTTTTAACTCCTCTTTCGCTTATAGCATTTTTTCCGAGGCTTGGAAGCAAGCGCAGCTGATTGCGCTAAAGAAGACCGCAGCTCCACCAGCAGTCACGGACTTCCGTCCCATTGCATTGCTGTACTTCCTGTCCAAGGTTCTGGAGAAGATTGCACATGACCAAATCACGGAGTATCTAAACAGTAAAAATTTGTTAGATGGCTTCCGAACTGGTTTCAAAAAACATCATAGCACTCAGACTGCCTTGTTGAATCTGACTGATGACATCAGAGTCGGAATTGACAGGAAGAAGATCACCTTGTTACTACTGTTTGACTTCAGCAAAGCTTTTGACACAATTTCACCATCAAAGCTATTAAGTAAACTCAGACATCTTGGTTCCTCGAAATCAGCTCTACTGTGGTTAAAGTCATACCTACAAGGTCGCACCCAAATAGTTACTTCAAAAAATGGTAATTCTGATTGGCTCACAACCAATCTGGGTGTACCACAGGGGTCTGTTCTCGGCCCATTACTCTTTAGCTTATATGTCAATGATCTACCTGAGTTACTTGATGGAAAGTCGGTAAGTCATCTATTTTATGCTGATGACCTCCAAATCTATCTCCAAGTTGAGAAAGAGAATATCAGAGTGGGAATTGCTCGGCTGGGAGAAGCCGGAAGGCTTGTTGCTGAGTGGGCCCAGAGCTCTGGCTTGCGCCTTAACGCCGGTAAAACCAAAGCAATATTTTTCACATCCGACAGGAACACCACGGATCTGAAAAGAATGGATTTACCGGGGGTTGAGGTACAGGGCGGAGTTCTCATCCCATTCAGTGACACTGTCGTGAGTCTCGGCGTGACTTTAGATAGTGAATTGTCTTGGAAACCGCATATCAAGCAAGTAACAAAGAAAGTGAACAAGTCCCTTTATGGCCTGCGGTTTATGAGAGCATGCACTATCGAGACTCTCCGTGTTCGACTAGTCGAAACCCTAGTCCAACCTCATCTAGACTACTGCACAGTCGTGTATCTGGACGCCACCTGACGAACTGAGGGCGCGGGTATAGAGACTGAACAATTCAAATGTACGGTACATCTTTGGAATTAAGAAGAGCGAACACATCGCCTCGTACAGAGAGCGTCTGGATTGGTTGCGTACTGATTCGCAGAGAATGTACTTCGCAGCTCTCTTGATGCACAAGATCATGCACATGGGTGAACCTTGGTACCTAGCTGCGATGTTTACCAGGTACCAATCCGAGCGCCCTCAGCGTGGTGAGGCAGGAGCTCAGGAGCTCAAAATTCCGAGAATGCGCCTCGATTATGGATTAAGATCTTTCCAAAGTCAATGCGCACGTTTCTGGAATTTCCTCCCTCTAGGACTCCGGCAAGTTAAGGGAGTTTCCGTGTTCAAAGGGGCAGTAAAGGAATTTCTATCGACCCTCCCCCCTATGAGGATTAATGTGGACATAGGGCAATTTTTCAACCTTTGAGGGCTTTCTGAAAGTAATGTATAATTTCTCTTTTTCACTGTTTTGTTTGTTAATTTCATTCCTGATTTCTCCAAATGACACAACTTCCACGTAAAATTTCATCATAATCAACTGCCAGCCCTTGTTACTGATGACATTTTTGTAAATTACTTTTCTTCCTTTCGCTTTTTTCGAATGACTAGTCACGACTGTGATAATAAATCCTTGACCAAAATGCATTTAAATAATATATATGTATATGTACATGTTATGTAAATCATTTCTATATTTTTGCCTACTGGCGAATAAGAGGATATTCTATTCTATTCTATTCCAACCTACGGTAGTCTAAATTTAACAATATACAATCAATGCCTTCCTTATATGATGGCATGATCCAGAATGATTAGAGTTTAGATCCTCATCTGAGCTAGATATGTTTGAACAGAAGAGAGACTGGAATTAAGTTTCCGGTAAATTAAGATTTATTGTTGTGGCCTTCCCTATTTTCAATATTATCGCTCCTGTTTTCCATTCTCACATTGGCGAACCATTTTTCCGATAAGATAAAAAAGTTCACTAGAGGTGGAATTTTTTCTTCCACTCTGATCCAAACTGCCGCTTCATGGTTTTAGTTCAAAAGTATGGAAGTGAAGGTTTGACGAGAAAAAATACTCTATTCTCTTTAACACGTTCGCTGTGACGGTGAAAACCGGCATTCCGTCCCAGAGTACGAGAGAGTACAAACAGGCGATTTTGCACTTATAAAAGTCAAACTTCTAGGAATGTCATCAGTTTGACCTCTATTTACAAGATCCTCACGAATTTACGCGGGTCCCACCGGTGGGACCCGCGAAAATTTCTATCGTGCAACGGGGGATCTAGCGAATGATCAAACTACAAGAATTAGTGATCCTAAGATGTAATCTTTAGCTTTTCGGAGCATTCGTCGATTCCTTGGTATCATTTGGAAGATTCACTAGCATTGGAATGTGAGTTTTTATCTGGTACTTATGAACTATGGAGCGCAATTGTGATCCATGCGAGTATGATTTTCTATCTTCGGGAATCCACGAGACACAGGTTCTCATTCGGGAAACTCTCCAACTTTTCTGAATAAAAAAAGTTCCTCGTACGCCGAGAGATGCAACAAATCGAAGAGAGAGGAAGTGCAGTTGCCATGTCAACCATTTACTCGATTCTCCTCATGGTTATTTCGCGTATGAATTTCTGATTAATCGACTCCATGTTGCTCAAATCACTCGTACCTGGGCTCATTTTGTAGCTTTTGACATGACTTTCAGAAAAGCCAACATACGTTGTCGAAAATTCGAAAGGACTTGATGAATCCACAATTTACTGGCTATTTTTATGTTATTTATCGGAATTTTTGCGAAAACTGAGTTTTCATCGAGTAACTTATACAAATCAAGTCCGATACTGAAATTGGTCTGTACGCATGTTCTTGACATCATATATAATGAGTAAACACCGCTACAGAAGCCATTGGATGTGTCTACGTCATTTGGTGCACACTAGAGCCCGAACAAAAACGGGTCCCACCCGTGGGACCCGTCGCAGCGAACGTGTTAAAAAATGTCAAAACGATGTGAATATTTTCTTGGTCTTCAATATCAAAATGAGCGATGTAATTCAAACGAGAAACTACAAAAATTCAATTTCTTACGAGCTTTGTCAGGGAATTAATGCAAAGGAGGATTTTTTAGTTCGTGCAAATATAAGGTTGTTGCTCGGATTGTAGGGGATTTTTCACATAACGAACTAGATTAATAGACAACAAAGTTCGTCATTTTAAACTTGCAAGCTTGCATGAAACTGTCGAGTTGAACAAGAGAGAGCCATCAGTTCACGTGCATCAATTTAGAATTCGAAAGCAAAATTGCGGGACATAATTTCATAAGTCCTTCGTTCGATTCTCAGGCACTCTTATGGAGTGCCTGAAAATCGAACTAAACCCAATTAATTTCAAAAGTTTGCTAGAAACTCCTGAACTGTATTAACAAACATTCTGGAACTCTGCAGGGAACGTATTAAAAAACGATCGCAAATCGTCTGAAAATTTCAAGCATTAAAAAATTCCCGATCCGACTGTCTATTTACTCTATTCGATTTGAATTTTGGTTTGTATTTCTCAGATATAATTTGGATTCGTTGATGTTATTTTTGTGGATTGAGCGAGATTTTTAATTCAATAAGATCAAATTCAATCATTTGATAGCATCTAAGTTCCATCAAATATACTCAGGATTTTGCAAAGCTTGCCGCAGATTGCAAGCTCAAACGTGTCCCAGGTAAGAATAATTTCACTCCTGGTTTTTCTCTACAAAAACTGCTCTGCGAAGATAATTGTATTTGAGCCAATTCAAATAAAAATTCTTGGAAAATCCTCAAAAATGACACCAACTATTCAAAATTCTATTTACTTCATAAAATATGAGTCAAAACTATCCAGATATTCCTACCGATTGGCTTGGTCTGATTTGAATTTTCGCGCGAGATTGTAATAGTTTGTCGTCTGCTATTGCTCAAATGTGCGCGCGCGTGAAATCAGCTGACTCTAAGCGGTTGTAAACAATGGCGTGGCCACAGGAACAGTGCTTTCCGTGATAATTGTAGATTTACTTTGTTTATTCTCAAATTCTGTGAGAAAGGCGGAATTTTCTGAAATTTTCAGAACCATGGCTTGGTTGAACATACGAAAAATACCTCTTCTCAACTTATTCCTGATATTCTTCGGTCGTGTTTGTTCACGTAAGTGTCATTTTTCGCTTTTGCTTTCTGGTGTTTCTGACAAATAAGTATTAATTATAAGTTTATCTCTATCTGAAAGCTCGAACATAGACGTCATATACTGGGACTCGTATTGTGAAGTAATAATAACGATGTTCGCTTTGATTGATTGTAGGAAAGGTTGAACAGGACATACATATATCGGACACACGTACACGTCTTAAATTTATAGTGCTTTTCATTTATTTACAATAATAATTCTCGCGATAATTTGTTGTGAAGTCATAATTTCATAAAAGAAGGCAAACGTGTATTGAATGGAAGTAGTCTAATTTCAGTAACACCTTACAAATTCCAACAAGACTGTTGGTTCTACCTAAGTTACTTCTCACGATTATAGTATGAATCATCTTGGGTTATTTAAAGGCGTGAGGTGCTATGCAGGGATAATCTCCAATTAAATAAAAAAATAGCATTGGGTTATGAAAAAACGATCAGGTTGGCGTTTGTTATCACTGTAACACAATTAAAAGTGCCTCCGATCGATAACTTCATGAAAAAATCAGTTTCATGCGGTATATTAGCTTGTGCATCATTATTTGCAGAAACGTGTAGTTCTATATAAGATGCTTGGGGTGTCATCAGACTTTCTAGGATTAAATAGAGATTGCTTTTTTCATACATCCACAAATCCCACAATGTTCTTGTAGTAGTTCATATACCTAAGTGAGAAGAGGAGTGCTTCTGAACTAAAATACCATGTCGACATGATTTGCATTTCTCGCGCACTTATTTCTCCAGAACAAAGAGTTGCAAAAGGTCTTGCTCCATCCAAGTTTCATGTATTTTTCATCCAAACTGCACGGATCTAAATGAAATGATGCGTATAAAATTCTCTTATTCTACGTTTCGTCATAAAATTCCGCAAGTATTCCGGAAATACTCCGGATTAACTTTCCTATAGCACTTGTCGAGATCCTTAAAGCATGCTCGTGAGTCTGTCGAAAAAAATCCAAGTATTAGTCCAGTCTCAGGATACGTTTTCGTATGTCCGTGACCATCACTGCCTATCTCAAGGTACACACGGTTAGAAAGTACCCTCCGAAGTCTTATTCGAATTTATAAACGTATTGATCGAAACAAGTGTGAGGTGGCATTTATCGACAAATATTTTTTGCGTATGATCAGTTGGAAGTTGGATTTTACGACAATACGGAAGGGTTGCCGAAGACCGGACTAAAACATCAAATCAGTTCCTGCATCCCCAGTTGATGAACGCTTACTCTCGCGAGAGCTTGCGACTGATCCTTCAAAAGTTCTTTCATAAAATTTACGGCAATTTTCAAAAAGTTTTAGGCGAAGAGTCTTCACCAAACACATTAGAAACGAATTTCCAGCCCTAAAGCAGTTTCTAACTAATTTTTGAAAAATCTTTGACATAAAACTCACTCAGACAAATCAAGTTTCTCACTTATAATCTGAGGACGCGGAGGCCTAATCATTAATCTCATTTTATTAACTAATTCGAATCTTCTTACTATTGTCTAATTTGTGAGATGCGGATGCGATGATTTTACAAAAAGCAATAGTTAACAATTGAATTTACATTCTGAATCGTATGTACGATCTTTCGCGTGATCAAAATGATCTCAGCTAATCTGGCCTGTTAGAATGCATCGGTCATGGTTTTCATTGAAAGTATCGGCAGGAATTCAGAAACAATTTTCAAGAAATATCTTACATACTATATATGACAGCCTTTGACGGTACGAATGTGTTTGGACGACTTTACCTTGAACGATAAAAATGATTTGACCATACCTCCAGAATCACAAGTCGGATATGACAACGGTGTTCTTAATTTAAAAATCAAAATCAAACCTAATAGACTTGTAGAATTTCTTGACGGCTTATAGGTCCTTTACGTAAAAGTCTATAGGCCTCGGGATGTAACCTCTAATGGAAGTCGATTGATGGAAGCGCGTTAATGGAAGTAAAAAATAATTCTCAGTTATATAGTGTTTTCAG
The DNA here is from genome assembly GCA_029851415.1 of Eretmocerus hayati. Lineage (NCBI taxonomy): Eukaryota > Metazoa > Arthropoda > Insecta > Hymenoptera > Aphelinidae > Eretmocerus > Eretmocerus hayati. Next base: position 38,926,601 of record CM056743.1, on the reverse strand, counting down.
CAAAATTTACAAATGGTTTTTTGAGATCAAAGGGAGAATCCCTCTAAAATCATCTCAAAGACTAAGAGACCGCAATCAATTTGAGGATTCTTAAAAAGACTGTTATAGTGCTTATGAGTATTTGAGAAGCTGAGAAAGTTGACACTCGAACGGGGTTCCTCCAATTCCCGATAAAGAATGTTTTGCAATCCCGCAAAATACCGGGAGAAATCGTAAAATACATTCATCATAATCTCTAGGATAGGTCAGATTTTTGTCATCAAATGAAAGAAAACTGTCTTAGCGTCTTTGGAGTTATGAGATTGGGTCGAAATTTTGACTTGGATATTGAACTTTTTGGATATTTATTCTCGATAAATGTTATAAAAGATTGAAAACTGACGTCAACCTTAATTTCTCAAATGTGTTGGAATAATGATAGTGAGGAAACTACACTCGATATTTTTCGATTCACCAATTGAGGTATGAGTAATAGGTCTTGGTGCCCTGTCAATACATGTGATGACGCTCATTTTATTACCAAAGAAAGTATTACTCCATGTGCAAAATATGCTGTATAAACAAAGTCAATCCTGGCATTAGTTTCGCAAATGAGATAATCGGGTGGATCTCATCAATTTTGATACTAACTTTGAGTGGCCTTTTTGGGATACCCAAAAATAGCCGAAATATAATTCCTCCATTTTAATCCATTCACCCTGATGAGCAATCTCTTACTACCTTGCTTTTGAACACTCACCTTTGATTTCAAAAATGAAAAATGTTTTTTGATTTTTCGTTTTGAGCACGATTATGAGTAATGAATTTGCCCTGTCCAATGATCGGACACCTTTAGTTCTTCAACACACGAAAGCTTCATTCTTTTGAAGCAAATTGGTGAAGTTTGTTTTTGTGTTCATTATCAATAGCATAAGTGAAGATGAAACGATTCCTGGAAACTTCATTCTTTCTCGCTTCAATTATCTCATTCTCAGTATCAGTAAGTAGATTGACACAATTTCTGTGAGTCAACTACTGAACATTTTGTAGTTTGAAGCTGATCCTTTTGAATCCAAAAAAAAATTTCTTTGGAACCGTAAAATCGGGTAATTTGGGCCGGGTGGGTAATCCGGGCCACTTTTTGTCTTTTCAAGAATCACGCAGTATGCTGTAATTCTGAAGATAAGACTCAGAGCTTTGAAATGAGCTCTTGCAGTATACTGTGTGATTTCTGGAAATCAAAAGTTATCACCAAGACAAAAAGTGGCCTGAATTAACCACCCGGCCGAAATCATTACGTTATTATGGTATCACAAAGTTTCGGGGAGTTCCAATGATTCTTGCACTTGTTTCGATTGGGAAGATCCTTATCTTCGAGTTTTCTTGTTGATAACATCAAAATCCTTTTTACAAACTACTGGTCGAGCTACTAGTGGCTCTATAGACGTAACTTGGTTTGCTAAGTCCGAATCGATTTCAAGAAATGAAATTTGATTCGGCGTATCAAAAAATGATGATTGTAATTTTCCATCTGTTTTTTTTCCTGCGGTAATCAAGTTAATCGACTCTCAACTTTTGAACGCCCATGTACTCAGAATTCGTTTCTTCAACAAACCCTTAACGAGACCACAAAAATCGACACTCAATGAAATAATTGAGGATCAAAAATCGGCTCCTCCGCCGATGCGGCTTGATTACGATCGTCTCGACCAGTGACGAAGCAATCGGACAACAAAATCTTACACTAACGATGCCAAAAGTAAACCCCCAGGATGCCAATAAACGGTCGTGGAAGAAAGCATCAAAGTGTCGCAAATTAACCGTGTGCATGGCCCTCATGCAGAGCTGGCGTAAGCACCGGCCGCCTTTTTCCGCCAATGGGCGCTTGAGAATTCGCACACGCCATCCACAAACGTATTATGGAAGGGGAGCTATTGGTTGAATGTCTTTCATCGTGTTACTCTAATACAATTCTACACTAAATACGTTCGACGAGGAGGTTCTCTCCTTGCTCAACCAAATCGAACGCGCGAGTCGAGCACGTGTCGCCGAAGCGCAAGCATAGCGCAGGTACATACATTGTACCCAATTAATTGCTTGGAACTTGAAATTGAACTTCAAAGTGTGATAGAATTGTTATCAAGCACGTGGGAGACTATTTGGTTTTGCAAGTTTACATCAATTTTTCAAATTTGTGGAAGGAGAAAGGCGGATTCAAGAGATTTTTTGACTTCAGCTCGACTGTTTTTGGAGGTAAATCGGTAAATAGATTTTCAATCTCAGTTTTATATCAGTTTTTCGGTTTCATCGAGAGTTGTACGAGTAAAAGTGTGGCTTTGTGGACGTTATGGGTGTATTACAATTCTCTTCCTGATGAACGGGCGAGCGTTTTTCGTTGCGTAAAGAGTGATAGCGGAAGCGCGGCTTTTCGTAATAAAAATTTTCCCGACAAGCGCGTTCGATGATTCCACGCATAAGCGATTGCGTGGCTTGCTGGAATTTCAGAATTTCACCGATAGGCCTTCTATTACGATCGACTCATTTTCTTTTTTACGGAGTATAGACATGCGGAGCTAGTGAGGCTGTGCTGATATGTAATTTTCAAGCCTACCTCTAACTACAAATAGTTTTATTGGCGTGTAAACTTGGAAATAACTAGCTGGATGATGGTAACAAAACCGTATTAACTTTTCAACTAGTTCATTCAAATTATCAACTTTTATTTCATTCATCGGTCAATTCCTACTTGCATATGGATCTGATACATTGGTCAAGAGAAATTAACTTCAAAGAAATGTCGGGAACGTTTGGTCTCAATCTTTTGGTTGATCGATTTGTACCTTCTGCCAAGAATAGACTGTTCTTAAGCCGATGAGTTATTCTCTCTTACTTGAATTTTCAAGATCAAAGAGTGCACTGCTATCCTCTCAAATTGAGTATTACATCCTGTGATCCTAATGCATCTCCTTTTATTAGGAAAATTAAAGAAAAATCACGTGTATATCACAAAAAAATCACATGTCGTATTCCGTACGCTTACATCTTTGTAAATCTCCACTTGTGCAAAATTAACAAATGAAAGGTGTCTATTTATGTACCTCATGTAAAATGATCTGGATAGAAAATTGGAATGGTAAATGAGTCTGAAATGTCTCTAATATGACCGTCAATAGAATAGTCATTAGCCATACTGTAAAAATACAGGACCTAGTCAGCCACTTTTCCTCTCATTACTTTAATTGTTGAATGACGACAACTGATACGTTTACGTCGATGCATATAGTCAATGACTCTAACATTCATCCATATTCTTTTCTTTGCATAAAATAGCTGAGAATTTCAAATTTGATAGTGAACGTGCGTGATCATATCTTGAACTGTATCCAAAGAGAAACTATGCACCAACCTTATCACAAAATATGTGAAATGGTAAACCATGTCAAACATCAGTGCTTATTGATTTGAGAATTTGTTCTAGCAGAACACGACAAGTTCATCACAACTCGATTTTTATCATCAAAGGCAACGATGCATTTGCCTCGTTGGGGATTGATGATTAAATCTTTTATTTCGATATGCGAGATACTGCGAAATGTCAAAGTACACGTCGATGTGACATTCTGCAAATTGCACTCTCAAAACAATCTTGTATGCATGCTTTCTGGATTTCTTTTTCCTGATCAAGAAATTTCAGGAACATCAAAAAATGTTCAAATCTCAAAAAAATATTTTTCCTTCTCTGGGTCTCAATTAGAACTACAGTGCCGTGAAAAATATTGCTTAATAGTTGAATACTGATTCGGAATTATACTCCTGAGATCAGAGGAAGATTGAATATACAATCGAACAGGGAAATATTGCAACAATAAGCGTAGAAAATAATGACAGGACGCGCTCTTCTTGATTTTTTCCCAGTTCTCATGGAAATCGTAAGGTAAGGGTATCCAACATGTCCCCATACGCCCTTCACAAGAATGGGCACTCGGAGAATGTTCCGCAATTTTTTTTACGTTCGTAATGTTGAAATATGAGGGAATTAATCTTTCATACCAAACCCGGATGATTTGTGCGTCTTCCGAAAAATTGGAAGTGAGTCATCATTTTTTGTTTCTGAACAGGTTGGAGATAGCCGAGGAAATCACGGTTAGTAAAATCGGTACAAACAATTTTTGGTTCAACCAATCTCAACGTACCTAACGTGCATTCAATTTTTTCATCAAGAATCTTTACATCCTTCTTTTAGAATTTCAAAACTCGAATTTGGAGCGATTTTATGAGCTAAATGCAAAGATCGTTTGCAAAATGTGAAAGTCAAAATTGATTTGTGTACCCAATATGCCCTGAAGTGGTTATCTCGAGAGGGCGCGTTCAGTACGGTCTTTTCCTACCTCTCAGAACGCGTTCATCGCATCGAAATAGGTCGGAATTAGTGATTTGGATCTGTGAAAAAGCCCTCAATGTGGTTGCACGAAGATAAATACGATTTTATACACTCTATCGCCTATTAACATTGTTTTAAAGAATGAAGGACCTTTGGGTATAACACTTCGTGAATTCGCAAAAAATCACATTTGGTGTAATTGTGATAATTTTGCTTTGGTTGGTCAAAATTGAACTCACTTCAGCTCATTTTGAGAGTCTTGGACCAGGCTTCAAAATGCGATAAAGTACGATGAAAAACATTGGAGTGGGCCAAAACTGTTGGCAAGTCGGCTTGAGAGGGGATTGTTGAGTACACTTACCTTACTACTTAATCAACATATAGATAGTCGTGATAAAAACAGTAATTTTTGTGATTCGTATCACATACGTACTTCATATATTACATTGTAATGACTTGAAGTATCAAATAGTGCCTCGAGTACGTGATACGCGATTATACATTATTGACGCATAGGGGAGAGTGGGGGGGGGCGAAATTGGACGGATTTTGCAGTGGGTTTATCTAGCGATACTTGGGACGAGGCGCGCTACGAGACTTTGAAGTACAACTATTGCAAATAGATTGTTAGAAGGTTGGCAGACTCCTAGGTCATCGCTTTCATACTTTTATTTCAAAGTTAAACGAGAAAAATTTGTCCAAATTTGCCCCGCGTTTGGGGGCACTTTTGACAAGTTTTGGGTACAAATTTAGACGGACTATAACATTTAAGTCATACGGCAATATTCCTCATCTAATTGCATTGCATATGCTCCCCAGAACACGTGGTGATAACACAAAATCAATATGGAAACCAGCCTTTTACTTTCACATGCTCTAAACAGCAACAGCGAGCGAGACATTTTTATGTGATTTTTCGCCGTAATCGCAATGGACGCTTCGTCAATGCGATACTGTCTTCAGCAGTCAACGATCGACTTGTAGCCCCCAAAGAATCGACTGTTTTTCATGATTCTCAGCTTATACTCGCCATACAATATCGGTAGCAATGATAAAGTGTGGCAAAGAAGCTTGAGTCAGTGAATGAGAGAGCAAGAATCTATAAAATGAGCATTCACCTCGAGCACGTAAAAAGCGAATTCTCACCTCTTATCTGAGCTGTATATCGGATTTTCAACATTGTATCTTCAATTTCTCACCCATTCTCAATCACCTAACTCATTCGCACTCCTCACAAAGTACTACAAGTTCGCTCCTACACATACTCGCATATTTCCTCGTAAAAATACGGGTACACGCGTCGGCCGATTTAACATAGGATTCAGCCTTGTCCGAATTCGCCTCCACCAACCCGTCCAAAAATACCCCCAGACGTTCTTCTCGCAGAATTGTGATCGTTTGGGCCCAAGTGAACCGATTTTGGCCCACGACGGCTCAAAACCTTTGTTTTGTGATGTAGTTCTTAACCTCCAAACTTGCGATTGAGCTCGTCCAGTTCAGAGGCGCAAACTCTTGCATTTGCGGAATAAAACGCGTGAGCCCCTCAAAAAGCACCCCTAAGCCAGTAAAGGCTCCGAGTATCGTTTCTGGAGGTCTTACCTCCATAAAAACCATTGTCTGTGATGCTTTTAAAAATGTATGTACGCAGCGAAAGCCTAGAAATTTATCCTGACCCAGCTATCTCACTTATCCAGTTTTGTCCACGTCCAAATTCACCCCACTCTCCTTTATATGAGTACTCAATTATACAATTGATTTAATCTCACTAAGAGTTCACGCATTTCATAGGAGTCACAGGCCAGTTTGGATGACAATGCGTTAAATTACGAGTATTATTCGAGGTATTATTCAGAGTCATGCACCAGATCTTATTGCATCAATTTTACTGAGATAATTTGAGATTCAATGTCGAAAATATTGTTGTACAAAACCTTGTCATTATGAAAACATCACCAGAACAAAACAACACAGCTCCATTATATATGCTTCCGAAGTAGGATTCAATTCTCCAATTAATGCGAGGATTTGAGAGAATTAGTTATGATAGATAGTATTGGTAGTTTTTTGACATCTTTTCCCCATAGCGAGCTTCATCACAGACTTTCTATTACTCCATGAGAACCTGAAAATCTTTGAAATGCCCTCCGCTCTCCTCAAAATCCTTATTGAATTCTCCCATCATCTCATCCTTGAAGAGTGGAATCTTAATTTGAGCCAAAGCACGAACAAGTAGTGCAGATCGAGATAGAATTAAACAAATGCATATTTAAGATGTCAACGTAAATGTAGAGCTTGTTAACATTTATCTTATCGCAGAGGTATGGCGATTCTCTGAACATCACGTCGCGGAACTCGAATGAATAAAACGAAAAGATGGAGCTCTATGAAGTTATTGATGACACTATATGTCGTGCCTGATAAGTCATCAGGGAACAACTGATGTGCCATGCACGTGGCAATCTTGGAAGACGTTCATGTCCTCAAAATTATTGTGGGATATTTATCTTTTCGAAGTCATGGGTTATCAATCCTTCATTGGAACCAAAACCAACACTCAGATCATTTTTGAGGAGAGTTCAAAAAAGTCGTCATCCAATATTCAAGAGCGTAACATGACTGTACAGAGAACTTTTCACGGCTCCTTCGTGAGATTCTTTGCTTCCTCGCGGTTATCTTCAGAATCTAAGCTCTCGAAATCCTATCTCTTGGAGGCGAGAAGCAACTCTATTTACGAACTCGGAGCACGAAATATTCTTTTGACCTGCCTCTCAATCTTTCTCTTTCTAATAACTCAAAATGTGTGGAGTTATCTTTTATATGACATCAAGGATCGCACAAAAAACGTCGTTGACCTTGCGTTTCTAATATTTACTCTCACCGAGATCTTCCAAGATATTTTATTAAAAATCATGGTTACTTAAAAAAATCCATGTACTGTGATCTTGTTCAATCGAAAATTGAGAAGAATAGTTCAAAAATGACAAATTTCTGAAAATGCTGAACTCTTTCCCAATTAAATGACGAGTGAGCGTCAGAGATGGTTTCTCATTAAAATTACGATGATCACCACAAGGGATCACTTGGATCTCATGTACTCGAAATTACTAACAAGGCGGGACCACAGTGTTTGGGTCGACAATCGCCTCCAAGATTTTTCTATAGTTTGGTACTGCCCAGAATATGAAGAATCCAAAGTAACTCCGTCCAATGGGCCTCTTGTCCAGAGATACAGCCACTGAGATTAGCATTGCTCATATAGGCCTATGTTGAAAAATGATATCTATAGATATCCTGACAATGCTAACGCTTTTCACCATAGCTCTGAACAGGAGGCCCATTGGACGGCATTACTCTGGATTCTTTATATTCTAGGTAGTACCAAACTGTGAAAAAATATTGGAGGTGATTGACGACCCAAACACTGTGGTCCCCCCTTGTAAGTATCTTGATATAGGCATGTTTACTCAACAAGAGCTACGCGCAGAACTAATAAGACACAATTACTATATAAATAGCTATCTCCACGAGTTCACTCAAGTTGGAACCACTCTTCGTGATCGTTCTGAGGTAGAAAAATTGAGAGTTTCTGGGAGATGATTGAGAAGGGATGTCGTTTTCGAATTCCAGTTTATTCTAAGCCACAGCACTATAAATTACTTGAAACTTATTTTTCGTAAGGCTTTTGCTTCCGAGTTATCAAAAGGAAAATATTGATGTTACTGAATTTTTTTTTCACTTTCAAGTCAGGTGAAGAATCCTTGATTCCCTCCAATTCATCTTCTCAAGAGTTCTTGAATATCCCTGGAATTGTGACCAGTACCATTTTGGTGGAATTTCATCCTCTGCAAGATGTTCTTCGTCGCTCTGCTAGAAAATCACAACTGTGAAAATGGCAGCGCATCGAACAACGCAACGTTGGTGGTTGCATTTAGACGCATGTTCCACGCCGAGCGCTTTTTGCGCACTTTCCGGCTAGAGTTTTCATTTCCCAGGAAAATTTTACGGACCTTTTTTGTGGAAAATTTTACGATCTACAACTTTGATCCGAAGAAGCTTTCTCGGGGAACGCATATAACTCGAGATATTGGCAATAAATCATGAGCTTGCACAGAAATTTGTTAATAACAAAAATAGTAATTGAAATTTCGGAAAGTGACCTCAAAAAATCGATTCAGCGCGTCAAAATACGAGGGAAAACGTGAAAATTTTCCGGGGGAAATTGAGTGCATACGGGATCATCGGTGGGCGCCCAGACTATCATGAAACGTCATGGCCCAACTTCGGATGACTCTTTACTTTCATCACCATTATTTTATGGGGTTCATTGTCACTTCTCGTACAGTGACAAAGACGGAACAAACAAATTCCTGTACTTCAGTTTCACTCACCCTCCAATATCCACGAGTAGAAAACCCAATCATTATGATCAACCAAAATATTGGAACTCAATCGTAATAGAAGATGTGTCTTATTTTCTAGGTCGGCGCGCAATGGTTAACAAGCTTTGGTGTCGAGAACTTGCTCGCAAATGGTACCAGTCTTCATGGGAACCTCCTCATCCACGAAGTCTATCAGAACCACGCTGTGAAGATCGAGTGAGGTTATGGTACCTACTCTACCGATACTTCATGCTTGCCCTATGGCTGACCATAGTCATATGTTCCGTCTTTGAAATTGGAAGTTCTCAACCAACCAGTACTGGCCAGCTGATCAAATGGCCTATCTACCTCACAAACTGGGACCTTAGTTTTGGCTTAGCGCAAGCTTTACTAGGTGCATATTTGGTGATGCGACGGTGGCGCCTCCAACGTTCTGACCCAACCTTCGAACCCTCGAGCGGACTGAGTTACGGTCGTTCTGAACGTTTCTACTGGTTCTGCTACGTGATAACCTCTAGTTTGGCATTGAGTGTCAGTGGTACTTACTGGGCTCTGGTACACGATCCTCGTATTCACAGAATTGACGCTCTTAACCTCATGGTTCACGTTGGTAACAGTCTTCTCATAGTGACGGACACATTGGTGACGCGAGTGCCCATGGTTATGGGGAACTTTTGGTGGTGCCCTGTGGTTGTGACCGGATATCTTACATTCAATTATGTGTATTATGCGTTGGGTGGATTGGACAAGCGTGGATTCCACTATATCTATAGTGTAATCGACTGGGATAGGCCGGCAAGAGCGTTGGCTTATTGTTCTCTTGGTCTTAGTTCGCTCGTTGTAGCACATTGCCTTATGTACTTTGTGGCCAGCATGAGGGATCGTAACTTCAGACGACACGAAGATAAACTCACCGAGCGAAAGACTGAAAACTGCGTTTGAACTCTGCCACGAGAGGGCTCTTGTGCATTATGTGGAGTGAATTGAGTGATTTTGTGTTATAAACTCGTAACACACATATTTTTTGAGTAGTGATAAGAATAAGATTTTTATATACTTTTTTATCACTGGTAGTGATTGTTTGCGTAATGTGAGATGAATGTGATCACTGTGTAAAATAATGTTACATCAGCAACTTCCTTGAAATTGACAACACTTCTGGGTCTAAAGTATGGGTGCTTGCTTGTGTGAGTGGAGCCGTAAAACTTGTACTAAGTTAGTAAACCAAAGTTCACTTGATAACTTCAATTTTAAATGATCTCAACGCGTGTCTCCGCAAAATTCCGGACAATACGAGGAGAGCCATAAAACACGGATCTTTACGAGATTTTGGGAATTATCCTGTTTTCATCAGACTGAAGTTATCCGTAGAAGTTTGTGACCATGAATCTTTTATCTATAATTAGCATTTCTCAGAAGGGACCATGATAGGAACATGATTTGCAGTTACACTCCAGGCTGCCAAGTCCAACATCTGGAGCTACATTATCTTGGATTAAAAGGTTTATTGGATCAAACTCTTAGAAGAGATTCCATTTTTCATCAAAACAATGTGATCCCCAAAGAATTGTCAAGACTCGCACATCTGAGTGCTCTTCTAGTGAGTTTGAATCTTTGTACACGCGTTGATTTGCCTTTACATGATAGAAACTTAGGAAGAGCCCAGATATGAGCGATAATGGGCTATGAATTTCCAGTGTTCTCTGGAATACGAGGTTTTTGAGTATCTTGGTCGATCGCGTGATTTTCTACATCGACTGGGAAGATTACTTTCCAACTTGGATGGAGTCGAGGATGGAGTGGTTTTCACATTCTCGTAATAACTTAGACCCTCGGCATCGGCTATATGGACTAAAAATATCACTCGGTGTGTGAAAAGAGACTTTCCCGCCCTATCATGAAAATTTACCACTGATGTATTTTTTCCAAAATATACAACAAGTTTTAAATAGGCATAGTTCTGTAAAGGCTTCTTTGTTACTTACGTAAGTAGTATACAGAGTATACAATAATACATGAGTTGTTCAGAGTCGGAGTGGCCAAGTCTATTTTTGATAGCTGGGGTTTTCTGCCCTCAGAATTGATCCTGCATGTTAGAGGATCAATTCTGCATCTTTGTCAGAATACTTTCTACCAATAGGGTATTTCGCACCGAATTTATGAGGTTGTAGCTCGCTTCTGAGCAACTAGTTTTCGGCCTGAGTCGTAGGCGAGGGTCAAAATAATCGCTCAGAAACGGAGAACCGCATGAGCGAGGCGCGAAAGTTATTTCATGCAATTTTGTGAGCACTCAAATATCGAAAAATTACATTGAATTTTGATATACCTCGAAAGATGAGGATCTTCTCTGACAATTCACTCGGGCTCTGAACAACTTATTCATGGGAAACTAGAGCTGTATCATCTTGGGTCGGGGTACGTTTTTTCTAATCCAGTTTTTCTAAAGAAAGTTTTTCTAAAATAAGTTTCTCTAAAATCTGTTTGTCTAATTGGATCCTTTTTCTAAAATCCATTTTTCTAATAAAATGCCTTTTCTAAAGCTAGTTTTTCTAATAATTTTTTTTCTAACAACTTTTTTTCCGGTAGCACATGAGAATGTAATGGAGCAACTCAGATCTCCTCATCTACGATATCTTGCTCTGACTTTGCGATTCAGATCAAAACAATAACAAAGAAGTAAGTGGAGTTGATGCGAGCTACATATATTTCACGTAATGAGTCTATCTTTGTTATTGTTTTGTGCTATCAGAATTTCTTAGGGGTTATCAAATTTCGATCAAAATTATAGTCATTTAAATTGAAAAGTAAAAAAAATTGTAGAACTCTAAAACTCACTAAAAATGGAAGCTCGTTTGGTGCCTGCTAGGAAAAAAGATTTTCTCGATATAGGTAGATACTTATAAACTACTTCAACATAGTAAGCCAGTATCAAGATCATTCCAATAGGGGAGCGATCCTGGATTATTGAGAAACATAGGGTACAATATCACAATGTATTTTGAAAATCACATAATAAATCATATGGATAACCTCTAATCAAATTCAGTATGCCCCGTGAAATCGTGTATGTACGCTATTAGAAAAAAAGTTGTTAGAAAAAGAGTCATTAGAAAAAGTTATAGCTTTAGAAAAGGCAATTTATTAGAAAAATGGATTTTAGAAAAAAGCTTTCATTGGAAAAACAGATTTTAGAAAAACTTTTTTTAGAAAAACATCATTTAGAAAAACTGGATTAGAAAAAACGTACCCCAACGTCATCTTGTAATATATCAATTTTATCTGATGTAAGTGATTGAAGATTGTCTGAGTTATGGTTTTCTTCAGTTATGGCTATCGAAGCTTTGCAAATCATTGTACATATTCTTGTATCAAATACACGTTTTGATTAGATGTGAGTTGAGCAAGTTTTTTGCAGAGACCTTATATCTCAGCTACATGGATTCATAATTGGTTCAATACTCTTGTTATTTTTCAAGAGTATTGCGCGATTTACTCTGTATTGCAAAATGTATTATACATTATTCGTCTAAGTTTTGCAGTTACGCCCACAAAATGCAAATATAAATACTTACTTTCAAAGATTGTCGGTTATTGAAATATTCCTCAATTTGAACAATCATCATTTCACCCCAAGTCAATCGAGTCATTGACGAAATTTCGAAACATGAAAGTTTAGAACACATAAAAATTCCACTCGATCAGGGAGTTACAGCGTACAGATGAAGATATGGAGTATTTTTTCAATGTCCATATTGGTTTTTCTAGTGATTAAAAAATGCTTCATTGCTTATTGAAAAATTTTTGTGGTAGCAAGGCGAGTGAAAAATGCCAATTTTGATAATAATTCAGCCCGCATACCAAGTATATATCATGTACCAAAGTCCTACTCTATAATTATTCGATTCACTGAACTCAAGATAAATCTTTTCGAGTTGAATGACTTTTTATCACGGGATTGATGACTAAAATCGATATTCAATGATTCCTGCATATTCGATATAATAGTATCATTTTATTGATGAAATGACATAATATTTATGTAAAATGAAATGGTATACAAAAATTGATCCTACCACATCATGAAGACTGGGAGGATTATACGGTTCACTAATGCTTTACAGAACTCATCGTACAGTCTATAAGGCACGGTGCCATTGGCACCGAAACTTGTACATACATTCATGTCACAAAATTGACCATATAATTAACACTTCATACTGTAAATATATTTCACCCTGTGTATACCGAGTGACATTATTTGTTGTTGAAAAGTTGATGATAATGTGACAGGAACTTTCGTGATGGTGCACGAAAAAAGTTCTCAGAGTAAGAAATACCGAGGAAGAATTGCAGAGAAGAAGTACTTCATCATTTGAATATAAGGCACAGAGCAAGGTATAGGGACATTTCAGAAATCCTGCGAACAATTGGACGATTGTGATTGGGGAGGAGATTCCCGTTAATTTTTTAAAATCACAGTTGGTTTTCACTTCTTCGTGCACTAAAAACTTTTTTAGGAATAAGTAAGAATACAAATATAAAAAAAAGAACTCGAACATACGTATATTTTGAATATTATAAATGACAAATCAGTGCTAAATTTTCATAATCTCCATTGAATTGACAACAAGTAGAAGCAAAAAAGACGATACTTGTCTCCATTTGTAGTTGCAACAGTCTTCAATAATGACACAAGAACTTGTTTTTGATTGTAGAAATATATCTAAGTTTGCAACAGAAACAAAACAAACGCTTCTAGGCATCAGTATATCATAAGAAATCAGTACACTTTCCAAGTGGAAAATTGATCAATATGCCTCATAATCATGTAAAAAAATCAATTTTTCATTCGCGAGGAAGCCAAAAATCAACAAGCACAGGAATAAAATCGAATCTGTCTCGCGAAGATGATTCTCAAGTGTAATACTTACAAATACATAAAATTATTTCACTACTATCAACTTTCGCTGCATAAAAAAAAAAACAAACTGCAAACTCGTCTCATTGAACCCCTAAATGATAATTTGTACTACAGCAATGACTACATAGTGAAACTATTATGAAAAATAGTCAAATAATTGAAAAACTAGTGATACTCCTTGCAGGAAGTCTTCTGAATTCGATGAAGAATTTGAGAGGTATTCCGCAATCAACTGTGAAGGTGTTACTACTCAAAATCGTGACGAGTGTCTGAAGAGTATCACTCAACATTTTATAGAGACAGAAAAAATGGAACCGAATGAAATTGTCGGTAACCTCCATAAAATTGAGTTCTAGATCCTGGCTAATATTGGTAGGTGATAATGAAAAATACTTTGGGATACTAATGTTTGAAAGTCTTTGAAAGTTGATCAAGCAGAGGTTGAGGTCGCAAACATCAAAATGGATAATTTCTGAAACATAATGGATTCAATATTCACCATCAAAGTGTCTTCATTGTCATTCTGGTGGTGAGTGTTTTGAATCATGCGGTTTACATGATCGAATCTAACGTCTAAGATATTACAAATCCGAAATCTGGAATGTCCACATCACCATCAATATTTGAATCCAGGATGAGTAATTGATATTCTGGAAGATCCATATCACCCTGAGGATACAACGAGGATAATTCATCAGACAGTCCGTTCGTTTCTATTGAACTGAGATTCTTCATGATAACATTACGATCTTGGACATTTGGAACAGTGCTGACCTTACTTGGTTTAAAATTCAGAATTACTTCTTTTGTGAATGCAGTTCTCGCGGATCCTTCATTGAGAGTGGTGGCCCGTGAATTAGTTTTATTTTGTTCTCTGACTGCAGAGGAGCTAGAAGAGTCATCAGATTTGGCTTGCTTTGAATAATTTTGAACGGTGAGCTTTCCTTTCGAGGCTCTTCGAAGTTTCGATTGACCTTGCACCGGATCTCGTTCACAATCAGTTGTGGACATTTTGGGTTTACCAGATCTACTTTTCTTTAATTCGGGACTCTTTTGAAGGGACGTAGCATGTTCCTCTATCACTTGTCCAATCGCGGTGGCCGATAGTTTTGACACATTATTACCCGTATGAGAATCCGTCGAACATGAATTAACCAGAACATATTTTCCACTCACTTCATGGCAGCATATTTTTGTACCAGGGTCCAAGTGACAATAATCGCCCATCAATAGTTGATCAGAGCTCAATTCAGTCACATTTCCCCGATTTTTGATTTTATTCTTAAGGAATCGGATGGGCTGAACACGGCAACAAGAGATCTCGTCTTTCTTTGATTTGGACTTTTTCTCATTACTCTTATTTTTGGACTGCGACTGAAACACGTTCGCGAGTTCCTTATTCTTGTGCTTTTTCAGGTGTACATAAAGACTACTCTTAGCATTGAAAGCAGATGGACAAATATGACACTGAAATAGTCTCCTCAGAGAATGAGTAAGTTTGTGTTCTTTAAGATGATCGGGTCTCATAAAGGCTTTTCCACACTCTCCAACGTCACAAACAAATTTTCGATCATTCGTATGTTTTCGCTGATGCCTACTCAACTTACTCGAGGTTGAAAAAGCCCATTTACAACCTTTAAAAGTGCATGCGTAAGGTTTAGTTCCTGTATGCGAACGCATGTGTGTTTTTAGTCGACATGGTAAATCAAAAACTTTACCACAACCGTCCCAAGAGCAGATTAATTCTGATTGTGAGTGAGTATGACTTCTCTGGTGCGATATGAGAGTGTTGTTGGTGTAAAATCGTTTGCCACAATTTTCAAATTTGCATACGTAAGGGGCAAAACTAGCATCGTGGATTTTCATGTGAAGCTCGGAAGCTCGTTTTGTTTGAAATTTGGCGTTGCAACCAGCCACTTCGCATGTCAGCTTTTCAGGACGTAAGTGAAGTTTTTGATGACTTGTCAGATTGTAAATAGTCGTGAAACGACGCTCGCATCCAGGCACAAGACATTTGAAGTCTTTCTTCTTTAGATGAGTTTCCTTGTGACGTTTGAGTTTGAATTCGGTATAAAATGCCCAGGAACAGCCATCATGATCGCACTAGAAGAAGAAAATTTGTTTTAGTGTTTAGACCAAACGGAATGAACTTAGTCAGATAATGCAGTGTCAAGCAAGGTATCGTCAGGTCATCTGGAAAATTCAGTGGCGCACGAATTAGAAGCTCCTGAATGAGTTATCCAGGAGGAATGAAAAAAGAAAGTATTGAAATGAGTTCTTACCTTAAAAGGTCTGATGCCGATGTGAGATAACAGATGTGTCTTGAGATCGCTCAATTTACTGAAACTACGATCACATTCTCCTAAACAGCAATGCCAATCTGATGATTGACCTCTTTTTTTGGAATTTTTTAGAATAGCGTTCGTTATTCCAGACTTCTCTAATATGTTCGTGATATCTGAGTCCTCTTCAGCCAGAATAGTTTCTGTGAAATATTTTGAATCAGAGGTTTCATGGCTGTTTTCACTCTTGATTTGTGGATTTGTTATCTTTGTCCTCACTGGCGGATGATCCAAATCTATTTTTTGTTTAATTGAATCCGAGGGCATACGAGTACAAGCTTTTCTTGATGGCTGAGAATTTCCTCCATCGTTTGAGGATTGTGTTGTTTTGAGAGACTCCTGCTCGTTACCTAATTTTGAATGATGATCGTTTGACGTCAATCCTGTAGCTTTTTCTTCTAAGCAAGAAATCTGTGACTCTATTGAGGTTGTAGATTTGCCAGAAATTATAATTTCTCTGACTTCATTACGAGGCTCCGCCAATTGACTCAATTCATAGCTCAAAACACTATTTGCCACTTCATCGATGCAGTTCTCTCTTCCATTTTTCTTAGAACTCCCTGTTATTTTGTTGTTATGATCGGACGAGTCTACAGTGTCTAGTGAATTTGTTGGCACATCTATGATGTTAGTGATATCATTTCTCGTTTGTATCGGCTCATTCAAGTATCCAAGATGCCATTTCTGGATAACGATCTCACTCTCTTTTTCACTTGAGATTGAAGTTTCCTCACTAGAAACATCTTCGAAACTTGATGAATCTGTGACGAAAAATTCTTCCGATGAGTTTAGGACAAAGTTTTCCGTCTGTATGAAAGGATTATACTTTGTTCTCATGCTATCGATATGATTAAATTCCCAAGAGTCTCTCAACCACTTTTCAATGTCTTCCACAGACTCGGAATTGCAAAATTGGATTCGCACCTGTAAAATCAGAACAGAATGACTTACAGACTATTCAACAACTAGTTGGGCATACGGTAGGTGTACAGGAGAAAATGTAAAACAGTTTTGTATTTGAGCTTATTGAGAGCCAGTTATAATTCTATCCGAAATGTTGTGTAGCTTTGGATAAAGCAAGCAGATTATGGGCGAAAAATTCGGCACATCAAAATTTGGTTTGTGCATGAATATTCTAGGGGTTGGCCCGGGTTTGTCAGAACTTCCTTTCAAGAATGAATGTGAACGATATACAGTACCAGCCAAGAGTTGGTATACACCTGAAATTTTAAAGCCCAACTTGGAAAAACCGGTTTCTCGATCCTCGTTGGTTTAAAACGGTTTCAATCCAACTCATTTTGCTTTCTCTAAAGAGAAAGCTTTGTTTTTGGTCCAGCAAATTTTCGATCAATTTTACCATTTGAACCAATATTTTCTTCAACAAAATTTCTCTTATCAAAATAATGCCTCAACCGATTTGTGCCTCTCGCCAAAATCTATCGATTGGAGATCACATTTTTTCTCGCAAAGGCCTCCAAGACATTTGAAGGACCCATCTTTCCGTACCTTTGTTCGTGTATATGTGTGTATGTGTGTTGTTTTTTCCCCGACACGCTTCTTCTTGTACGGTTCACCTAATCAAAATTTCGTCTTCTACAAGTTGTAGAGAATCATTCGGAGATGAGGCTAGTGTTTTGTCAGATGTTCTGTCCCAGTCAAATTCAATTTAAAGGCGTTTTGAGGTGGAATCGCTAAAATTGTGTACCTCCATAGTAAGATATTTTTCTCCTCCTTTATTTTACTGCAATTCGGGTTACCTAAGCTATGGTTTTATCAGCTTAATCTATCGATTGGTTGATACCAAAATTTGATTTAATCTCCATGCACTTGAATTTTTAGGGAATAATGAAAATTTTCACCAAAAACTCCATTTTAAGCATATTTAGACCAACTGTATTAAAATCCCGTTTCAACCAAACTCCAGATATTGCTGGAATAACCCTAGTTTAGATAGCTCGAATCGCCCTAATAAACTTCCTCAAAAAAAAAAAAAAATAATAATAATTCAAAATAAGCACAAATATTTTTTTCAATATTCATATTTTCGTCATATCTCTTTCTCAGAGTGATTGAGTGATTCCTCACCAAGTTGATACTTTTTCCACATTTTTAATCTCTTGGTTGATAACAAAATTTTCTAAATTCCTGTGAATATGATTAAAATTCAATAGATCCTCGAAAAATCAACAATTTTACAAAATCCCCATTTTGATCATTTTTACACCAACTGGATTAGAATTCCGCCTCAACTAAACGATATACCTTGCCCAAAAAACCCGGCTCTAGATCATCTGGACTCCCTTGAGTGGCAATCTCGTAAAAGTAACTCAACAAAATTTCATCTAAATTTCCTTTTATTCTCATATCTCCTCCCACAATTGATCCATCCACCTTTCAATTAGCTAGAAAAATACTTACCCATCACTCTACATCAATTGATCAAACCGAATTTCATCCGCTCAAAGTCAAAGTCGCTTCAAAGTAATAGGAGAGTAAATGAGAAATTGTCACTTGAAAAATTACATTCTTAAGTTATCGCACATTTTGCTAAGAGAAAGCTTTCTGCTAATCTTTTTTAGCAGCGTATTTTGATTCTGTAGGGTTTTTTTCGTGCGGCACAACAGGTTTTCGGTAGATTGAGTCGAATCCTTGGGAAAATTCATAAGAGTTAAGCTCAGACCTCTGCAAGTCAGACACGAGTCAGTGGATCGAAATGATTCATGAAACAACTTGAAAGCAAAGCCGAGAACATGAAGATCCATTTTTGAAAGTTACTTTAGGATGTTCCTGGTTCGAGAAACGACAATTTTTCTGACAAAGGGTCTCTCCTCGAAAAAGAGTTCCAAAATTTATGAACGGTAAGGATATCGGACGCTATACTTCTTTGATTTCTCTCAGGTTTTTTCTTATTGTCAGTGAAAGGAACCAGGAATAGATCTCGTACCAGTTTCAATATGAGTTCTTTCATGATTTTTCAAAGATTGGTCCATTTGTTGGGAGAAGACATTTGTCAGGAAAATAATCATTTCTTAGACCAGGAACATCTTGAAGCTCTTAACTTCAAAATCTACATAATTTTTTAATAATTCTGATCCATTAACCCAGGCCTGACTTACAGAGGTCCGAGAGATGACTCAACTTCTACGGATTTTTTCCAAGGATTCGACTTGACCTAGCAAAAATCTGTTGTGTCTCACGAAAAAAAACCTCAAAAAGTACTTGAAGGATATAAAAAAAGTTATAAAATGAGCTAAATCATAATCTCTTTTGCTTAACGAGGCCACAGAAATCGAAATGTATAGTTTATGTTTTTTCCTTACTGGGTGTATACAAACGCTTGGTCGCGCTAGGGTATATTGACTTGTGTTTTTCATTCAAATCTCGTCAGAGTATTTTACCTATTCATGAATTTCCATGTTATTTATCATAGCGTAAATTGGACACCAACCCAAAAATCGTTGAAATTAGATATTAATTTCTTCCACCGTGGGCAAGGTTAACGACATCGTGAATATTCATTCATTCCTGCTTTCAGCATATAATCCTATAATTGTAACAATATGTGGTGTCATGCAGGGAATTCCCAGAGAAATATGTTGAAAAACCAATTTTCTTTATGATTTTATGCTTTGTCTTGGTTACTTTTAGAAACTCATTCATTAAGACAGCCCATTATTGAGCTTGAGTTGGATTGTGGAATGTGCCAAGTGCAGCAAGATGAGATAAAACTACATCAGTTCGGATGGGAAACCTACACGAGCCAAAGTGACAAGTGTTACGTAAACAAAAGAACTGCGCACGCATACTATGCTCTATATTTACGCACGCATTCATAAATGATATAAAAAAAATAAACAAAGTAGAAAGGATTGATCATTTCCTAACGAAGTCATTACTCCGAATCTCATCAATGAATTTTTATAAATTGAAAAACTAGTCACGGAGAAAATAAACACCCTTATTATACTTTACATGCTGGAATTCATGGAACCACGTGCCGGCTTCGCCTACGGGCCAGACACAAAATGACAAAGAAAAAGGCCCCTCCGGTGGAAGAATTCCGTTATATTATCCTGATACGGAATTTTAGAGAGGAAAATATATACTAGCGTTATCGAGAAAAATTGTGATAGCAGTCAAAAGCTGAGTCGTACCTCTTCCGAAGCCGGTTGTGGCAGTGCATTTTGATAAACGCCAGCGTAAAAATCAAGAGCCTCGTGGCTGTCGTCGCCGGTTAGCTCCATCAACTCTAATGGAAGCACGTTTTTAGCACCAAAGATTTCTGCAGCACATTCGTAAGGCTGTTGCCGACAACCGAGAACTGCAGGCACCAATTTTTGGGTGTACGAAGCTGCGATTACTTGAGACATTTTCAAAAATATAACTCAGACCTTTCTTAGCTTCTTGATAGCCTTGTTTGAATGTCAATTTTTGACAAGTACCCCTTTCACTCGATTCTATAATATACAGTGTTATGCATCAGTATACGCGCGCGATCGTAAGATGACCGCGTGCGCACATATATATTGCATCTCGCAAAATCATCAGGCACGGCTCTGGGCCACTTTTGGTTTAGATTTGTCCGTATTTAAATGACCTGTAGATGGCGCGAAATTCTCATTTCAGCGAGAAATAGCACGTGCGAGCAACAAAACAAAATCTTGTTTATCCCGCGAGACTGCGAGCTGTCAAAGCGTTACTTGTGAAACTACCCGATAGATGGAGGATGCAAAATTCTCACCAGTGCGCATGCGCCGATCCTGAGGTTTCTTTACGCTATGAGCGCGAATTTTTGAATGTCATATTGGCCGAGCACGCATGTTTACTGTATTGATTGTATGTACGTAAGGTCGGATGAACAATGTGACTTTTTCAAGGCAAATTTCTCCCATGATTGTGCAAATTCAACGATGGAATTCTGTGGAAAAATTGTCATCGGATCCTAGCTAAAGTCAACTCCGGTTGTTGATTTGTTAGAGGCACGTCAGATTGTGATGTTCGTAGAATTCTTTTAAAATGTTCGTTCAATTCTACATCACGTATGGACAGTGAATTACACTCGTCCCATTGGACTCATAATGGAAGATAGCACAAACTGGAAGAACAAACAGCATAAATCGATGAGATTTGACTTCGATAAGTTTCATGGCCAAATCAATCATGGAATTCGTGAAAATGTTGTGTCATACTCTTGATTTTATTCGAAAATACCTAATGTGTAAGCTTGGGAGTTACAGGTGAGTTGCTATTAAAGAACATCTGGCCAAATCTGTACAGTCCACAGGTAACCGCCAGCTGTTAATTCGATTTCGTAGGAGAAGGTTCCCTTATCTCACTTATCTTTTTTCTCCTTCTCATCGTTTTTATCACCACTTCCCTCAGCAGGAGCACTAACCTCTGCTTCAGTACTGGGCTCACTTTTTTCAGCACACTGCCTACTAGACATGTTAGCCTCGTGTCTCTTCCTATCCATTTCCATCCTCGCAGCAGCCTCTGCTTTCCACTTTTCACTGTTCTGTCTACTTGTAGCCATCACATCACCCTTCTTCTTCTTTTCATCCTCCTCCTCGGCTTTTCTTTTCATTTTTTTCTTCTCGTCGGCTGCCTCGGCCGCAGCTTCCGCAGCTTGCTTTTCCTTCATTTTTTCCTTATCCTGCTGAGCTTTAGCTACAACACATTGAAGTCTTTGTACCCGGGACAGCTTGCATTCTGCAGGAAGTTGAAACTCCTCATCCTCGTCACCATCAGTTTTAGCTGGTTTGATTTCGATGGTTTTTCTGCAGGTGGCTTTGGCGTCGGCGAGGATACCTGCTCCACGAAGTACGGCTTCCCTGAGTTGGGCAGCACTAGGCTCGTGAGCGCCACAGCAGTCATTGGAATGAGCTGGAGGTAGGCCCCAGAGTGGACGTTCAGGGAGGCTTTCACGGCGAACGGGTGGTTGAACCTCGTCTTCGTGAATACCTCGGTCGCAGGCTAGGTAACGTCTACGGGGTGTCGGAGCGCGTAGCTCTTCGTAGGGGAGTCGAAAACCTTGTTCCTCGGTGTAGCTCGGTTGACTGTGCACAGGACATCTGTATAGGGAACGTTGAAATGTAATGATTTGTCGAGCGCCATTTTTTAGCGTCCGATAATTTGTAGAAAAATTCCACCTAGTGGGAGTAGTTTGAGCCAGGCTCAAGATAAGGATACGAGGGATTTGATGGAGTAGACTTGAATGATCGATAATCGAGAAACTCGTCTAAAAAACCTACCAAATACAATTCAAATAAATGGACAAAAAAATGAATCGTCGTACAGGAAATTTTCGGTAAAATTGTTTTTCAGAATATCCCTTGTCCTACTGAACGCACTTCATATTTTATAATTCATTATGTGACAACAGCTTTTTTCAATTTTTGGTGAAGACAAGGCTATGGTGGAACTAGCAGTCATTTTCTTGCAACGATTTTGTCACAGGAATCAATCTCAGATTATTGATTTGGGATAAGGTGACTCATTTGATTAGATAATTCATTAAATAATTTTAGGTTTTATCTAAAAGATAACTTCATCTTTATTATGATTAAAGTATGAGAAAAGTTATTTCTACTTCTATGGAACGAGCTTTTTGCGGGAGTTTCAGAAAAAACTCATGCTAGACCTCAAATAAAGGTTTTACAACGTGGAAAAATATGTGACGTTCATAACCATTTGAGTGACTTAATATTTTTATACTGAAATGTCTTCAATGAAGAATCGATTGATAAAGGTCTTTCAACTGATGAAGATGAATAGCTGCTCAGCAGCTTTGAATTAATCTGAGTATTTATAGATAGGTGCAAAAATAATAGGACTTACATATCAGGTACGCAGGGCTCAGTGCGCGATGGTCTGGCGTCGTAACAATTCACCCCGGATATGGTGTCAGAGAGCCTCTTGCAGAAGACGGCCACGGGTGCTCTGTATGGAGGTGGCGACTTGGGCTTGGGCTCGGTGACCTTGAATCTCTCGTAGATTGGCTTGGAAGTGTGCAGCATCACGTCACCTGGAGTCAGCTGATAGCTTGGATCGTTCAGACGCTCATCGGGAGCACTGTCAATTTATGAATGGTCATTATAAGTCATTGCGTTTCTATTTTATTATGCATATTTTTAGGTTCTAATGCTTGAAAGATTTGCGAGCATTAGGTAATGGACGATTTTGAACATAGATAATGGAAAAATTAGAATCATATTAGCAAAAGTTTAATTTGGCTGCTCACTGCCTCTGGAGCCCATATGAAACATGCTTTGAACTTCTTGGAATGTCTTCTATTATAAAAATTTTTTTATTCAGAACCGGGTTATTTGATTGTTAGCTGAAGATTTTGCTTGTGGGAAGATATTCAAAAAATTCAAAAGATGACAAACATCTCAAAGGATAGCTATTAAACGTCCTGAGAATGAACAATGTTTTTCGTATTCATTGTTCAGTCTATGTGAAATCGCGCCACTCTTACTTGCAGGATTGCATGTATTTCCAAGCTGCGCGACATGTAAGTGGATCGGGCAGTGGCTCCTCAGGTCCGAAAATATATTCCTTGAAGCTAAGTTCTCGTGGGCAGGGTGGTGGATCGCAATTAGACGGCTTTTGCTTGATTACTTTTGGACCAATCGGAAAAATCAGCCACTTGCGTTTTCTTTTCATCGGTTTGCCTTTTGATAGTGAAAAACTATGGATAAGTGCTGGATCTGAGATTTGATTGATACTTTGAGAAGAAGAGGAAATGATAGATACATCACAGAAATCATGTTGTATGGGATGAAGAAGCATTATAGCTACAATTTGAGAAGACAGATCGTCTCATTGAATTACTTATAATATCTGATTCACGAATAGCGGATCACGTAAAAAGTATCATCACTAACCAAATCCTTCTTCTGCACATTTTGAGGGCACGTTTGGCTGTGTAATGTGTGGGCATTCTGGCGTTGGCCTCCTCTGGCATGGATTTTGTTCGTAGCGCACGGGATTGCGACATTCAAGCTTTACCGGTTCCTGCTTCTTGCGGAACCACGACCACGCGAATCTTTCACCAAATTTCGGTGAAAACTTTCCTTTAGTGCTGAAGATTTTGGTTGATCTCTGAGCCTGCAATATGCACAAGAGTTCTCACGATTTGCGATGGATGACGTTATTCCAAAACTCACGGTAAAGTGTTCTTTTTTTAGTAAACAAACAGTGGCAGACGCCAAAAATGCATCTAACCTAGTCTGATTTAAACAGAAATATTATCATTTGTAGAATCTCAGGAATAGCATGAAAAATTTCTGAAGGACTTTTGAATCCGTATATTTATCAGCAAAACACAATATTATTACTTGGTACATCTGTAGATTTTGATTTTGAGACTTTCAGATCACCTGCTCCAAGCTCATAAATGTCTTAGCATTCGGTTTTGTATTACTTTCACTCTTCCACGATTTATACATTTTTTATCATCCGCTCTTCACCAAGATCTCGAAATTTTAAATTTGATCGAACGAATCTCGTCTGCTACCAATGTCGATCGATATTAGGTCGATAATGAATGGCAGCAGGAGCTGGATCAAGCATGCACTACACGTGACATCGTGGTGAAACACATACACGGGACATTGTATGTACAACCTGCATTGTATACGTTGGAAAACTAGCACGTGAGCTCAATATGCAATGCATTATGAAATCTTGAGAATTTTTTAACGTATTCGGAGTGCAATAGCATTAATCCAATTCTCAACAAGTTCTACAAATAGGTCGACAAATAGTCAGGTAAGTGATAAAACTCATAAATTTTGTTGGTTTCTTAAATTTTTTTTCAGCCATCCATATTCAGAATTCATCTTTCTATTGACAATGAAAAATACCGCGGAATCTCATGCTTTGCAATGAAAGCTCTTGAATTAGGACTCAATCAGAGGTACATGCAATACATACGCTTCTACGTTTAATTCTTATCGGGAATTATTGTCAATACAGCTAAACGCCTTTAAATAATCCTATTTGCCTTCCACTTTGACCCAGATCACATCGAATACTTGTGAAGTTTGTGTGAGTGCAATATCAAAAATACCGAAATACGCTCGAAATAGAGAAGCTTGTACAATATACTTTCATACATTTTTGAATGCTACAGATGCCCACTGAAATATTTTGTGGGCTTGAAAATCGAAATGAGGTCTTGACATGGAAAAAATCCAAGGGTAAAAAATGGTCAAGAACCTAATTTAATAGTGGAACCAAAGTGTTTATCAAGACTGGTAAACGGTTCCTCCCTCTATACTGAACAACGTATGTACAATAGGTACCATTCTCAAGGGTAGGTTGACAGAATCAATGGTTCAATAAATTAAGAAGTATTGAGGGACATACATTTTTTTATTACCAAACATGACGAGGTCAAACCCATGACATTTTTATTGATCATTATGGAAGCAAATCAATTGCTAAGTATGCTTCCTCTCTAGCTGATGAGTTGTTGGATATTTTTTCGACTTTTTTCTCGCGAGCTTTTTCCTCTCTGAATCTCTCTTAATTTCATCCCTCTCTAAACTAATCAGCTTTTGGTTCATCAGAATTACATGATCAAACTCAAGAGGATCTGGTTCTTGCCATTCGCAACGACAACTACCATTGAAACAAAATCCTCGAACCATGCCAAGCCCTAAAGTATGGTACAGGCATAAATTATTGCACTCCTCTCGAGAAATACTTCGGTCTCCGTAATTGCATTCTTCATCTCCGGGTGTGAGTGGAACAGCTAATTTAGCTGTAAACAGATATGAGAGAAATTTGATTCAATCATATTTTACTCTGCGGGTTTAAATGATCTCACACTTGACTTACATTGTAGAATTCCTCCAACTGAAAATTCAAAGGAGAGCGTAAAACACAGAGTTAGGAATAAAAATTTCATTTCGTTTGTCACAAAGTTCGTCAAAGTAACTTTCACTTCTTCTTTCTTAGTCTGAGTACTTTAAAAATCAAGATCATTCCGAAGCTAAAACTTTCAAGTTCAGATGGAGAAATTGGAATACTTATCTTGATTATTACTTTGAATGATATCACGCGAATGCAATTTGTTGACTACGAACTAATCCATTCGTACAACTGGTCAAATAAATTTTTTGTAGTGCACGCAGCTATTAACTGACGATTCAATGGATTGAGGTTTTTTTTTTTCAATGATGCAAATTTCGACCTCGTAATGAAATATGTTGATAAGACTTGAAAATTTAAGCTAAATTCCAAAAAAAAATGGTTAAAATTCTGAAAAACGCTCAAATTTTTACTAATTCTCAGGAAGATGCAATTATTTAAGGTTACCAGCCCTGTTGAGCAGAAAAAAAATCATCGAAGCAGATCCGTTTGCCCCGGCGTTATCATGATGGCTATGATGACTCAGGCGAAAATTTATCATGTGTAACAATAAGTAGCCTCAATCAATATAAATTCAGTTGATTTCGGATAGCTATCTCAGGATATCCTCTAATGTGGATTGATCTACAGGGATCAATTTTTTCCGATTAATTTGTAAGATGAATGAGTTTTCCTCAGTATTTAGTCTCCTCAAAGGATTCCACAATGCCATATTAATGACAATCATGATTAATCGGAGATGGTTATCATCACTGCAATTTAATTTTTTGAGAAATGATTGAAAGACAGATCGAGGGCCGAGGTGCAAGAGAAAATTTAATTCACCCATTGCTAAATCTGTTGCCTCTATCTCGTACTTTCCAAGGTGTGTCTATGTGTAAGGTCTACCTCCACGTCAGTATAGCTCTCTAGATTCGAGTTGTGAGCGGTAAACGAGCCGGGTTTGCTCAAGACACGACAATTCATTACGTAATTGAATTGAACGAGGCATCCGCAATCCCCGCGTCTAGCTTACGCTCGACTTACTCCCTCATTCCTCTAATTCTCGTATCCGTTAACTCTCTTCCTGACAATACCTCTTCTCTCCTAACCGTATAGACTCTTCCTCCCTGACTCAAACTTTTAGCATCGTCCTCAAAAAGATTATTTACTGCAAATTCATTACCATGTTTGTGACTGAAGTAAATGTAATTATTGAATCATCATTCATACTGACCACGAGTTGAAGATCAAAACAATACTTAATTACTGAAGTTGATCATTTTCTGGAAGGTAGAGATCATTGGTTTGATATTTATAGATAATAATGTCATTATTCAGTCACTCAAAGTTTTTCCCCGCGTACCTTCCCATTTTCGAGAATCATTGTATCATTCACCTCAACTAACCGTTTGGGTGGATTCTGCGATTGGTTTTGCCTTTACTTTCTTTGATACTGAGGATAGGTTCTTATCATGTTTGAATAGTTGAAATCTCGAAAAAGTGAATAGAGAATGGAACAGCTGTGACCCCTGGAGAATGTGAATCATGGCAAAAAATAACATCACCGACACTTATCTCGCACTTATTTCAATCATCATTGCATGAAGTGTTTACGAGAAGTAATAAGCAAACGGTAAGGTTGATAGGCCCAAGACATACGTAGTCTAGGCTCGCAACTGCGGTGATTGCAAGGCCGGATTGGATCGTCTCAGAACTTTTTTCAAAATGTACGTTGAAGATGTCTCATAACATTGAGAATCTCGTCGTCTATATCTTGAATTGAATGAACCTTTAATAAGTAATAACGAGAATTGGCGAATCCACGTCAACTCAGCAACGTTTCTACAATTTAGAAAAATTTCCCTTATGATATTCTTTTCGTTTCGAGGTGCTGGAATATCACAGATCCCGCAATTTTGAGGCCCTGAAAAAGTCTTTCATCAAAACAGAAAAATCCAAAATCGAGACTTTACTGCCACATTTTGCTCATATATAGCTTTGGACTGCTTCAACCGACTACAATTTTCCAAAATGCATCTGAGGAGTGACATAAATGCTTATTGGTTGACTCCCTGTAAAACCTTTTTCGAGTTCTCCTGGTCTTCTCAGTACCTAGATAAGGCAGAAATCAGTGACCTGCTCATAATGTTGCTGATGCCTATTCCACCTTTCTTAAATATCTCGAATCTATTAGTCGGATGATGATTATCATAGATGATAATTGTGATGTGGCTATAGATTATGATCTATGGCCACATAACAATTTTCAGTCTTTTCTTGAGCGTTTAGAGCCTCCTAGAGCATTTGAGTGAGCTATAAAAATTCTAAGGGATCGAAAATCACGATATTTTTGTTGAAATTAGGACGTATTTTTCGAGTCGTTTTTGATAGAAAAATACATTATATAAGCACTAACTAGTTGACGCAATTCATCAAAACAACTTAAAACAATTTTGGAAGCAAATTCTGAATCAGATAAGCAAATCCTGTGCGTGCATTTATCTTCTACCTATATGGAAATATTTTTGTACGATAATTGGTCGAATTTTCTTAAGAAAACAAAAAATCTTCACGAAGTCAAATTAATGACAGTGGCATTAGAATTCAGCTGTTGCAAAATGGAAGTCTTCTGAGTATCAAATCTGTCCGACAATCTTTTATACCATTCGATGCGTATGATTTCATTTCTACTCCATTATATCGACTTCACTGAGAGGTCATTTCGAAGGTAATTGACCCAACTATCGATTAAAATAAGTTTCAAAACTCAAAATTCACGCGAATTTTGAAATCAACGAACTATTGCCAACAATTTTGTATGATTCTGATCAATCGATTGTGAATTTTTTGCACATGCACGTACATTTTGAGCCTCAAAACTTACAAGGGGAGGACCAGACCTTTGGATCATCAATCTTGTCCAAAATTTTTTTACAGTTTTGTATTACCTAGAATATGAAGAATCCAGAGTAACTCCGTCAAATGGGCCTCCTGTTCAAAGTTACAGCCTATGACATGAGCAATGCCCATATAGGCCCATGTCAAAAAGTGATATATATAGATATACTGTCAATGCTAACGTTTTTGCTTGTAACTCTGGACAGGAGGCCCATTTGACGGAGTTACTCTGGGTTCTTCATATTCTAGGTGACACAAGACTGTAGAAAAATTTTGGAAAGGATTGGTGATCCAAAGGTCAGGTCCTCCCCTCGTTAGTTTAATCGATAGCTGGATGAAGTTTTCTCCAAAGTGACCCCTTGAGGTGAAAAAAATTTTATGGGTGAAAAGCGGTATTACTCGCATCGAATGATCATAGATATTTTCTGGGCCCGCGGATTTGATACCTGAGACTTTTCTTTTCCTTTCAACAGCTGTAGCTTCAGTCTCATTGTATCCAAGTGACTTCAGCAACACGATTTTCGGGAAGACATTGAACGAGTTGTCGATTGAAAATAAACTCGAAGGCGTATAGAACATCACATGTTCAGGAGATGCTAATGACTAAATAAAAAGTTGTTTTTGAAATAACTTTCCACGAATTTGAGCTTTTACAGCTACACTAGAAAAAAAAAAAAATACTTGAAAGAGTCATTTTGAATGTGGAACCATCTGACAATACTATAAGACAAGTTGCGGGGTCTTGCAAGGAAATTTTACGAGATAAATACACACTTATTTCAATTTTTTGAGATCTTTTTGCGTACTAAAAAACCATACGCCAAAAAAAATTATGAGGATAACCGTAATTTTTGGGTATTTTAGCTCCCGGTTGTTTAAAAACGACCCAAAGAGGTATTACTACGAGTCAATCGATAGGTTTTGAAATGAATTTTAAATATTTTTTGGGAAATCGAAATCGTCCCAATCAGTCCCAAGTTTAAAAAAGGAGGATAGGGGATAAGTAGTTTTCAAAGTGGATTTTTCGGTGAAATTATACTATTATAGGTCTAACCTAGAAAAAAAGATTTTTGGGCATGAAAAGTGGTGGAGAAATCATACATATTTGAACGCCACGAACGAAAAAATAATGTTGTCGAAATTTTTTCACAAATGATTGCAGTGTTTGAATTTAACTCGGACGAACTTTACAGGGCTATATTGTTGAGCAAAAAAATGTTTGGCCTCAAAACTGTGAGATGTCATATTTCAACATCCGGAAACGAAAAAAATGATATGAGAATTCTTGAGTATGGTTGCAGAAACACGTTGCTGAATTGGTTTGAACGAACTCAACGAGGAATAGACCAGCGCACTTTGAGCGCTAATATTAGAGAGTTTCATGCACGAGCCGCTCAAATGAGCCGCGAGGTGCTAATTGCGGATACCCCTTTTCGCGCTTATACGTCACACATATCGGATATCCCATATTCGCAATCAGCTCATCACTCCTCAGCATTTGAGGCTTGAGCGTTGTGCACTCCGCGGAACGGGAGGGTTGTCTGCGCGCGGCTACACCCTCCATCAGTAGGTGGCACGAGAATGGCGGGGACTTCAACTGTAAAATACATAGGTATGCATCCACAGGGTTGTTATCTTATGGGGGATGGTCGGAGTGGGAGAGCCCAAGCTCTGTCGATTGTCCCGTTGTATCTACATACATACATACATACATACATATATAGAGTAATGCTGTACAGTACCGAATTAAATGATTAGTTAAACTGATTTCGAGTTAGGCGAATGAATAAGTAATCGGATTTCTCGTTAAGCTAATCTCATTGCGCCCTGATTGGCTGCCGCTACTGTACCCTATCCTCTATAGACGAATATATCTGTACATATAATGGAAATGCTCCCGATCTGTGAAACGCCATGCAGTTTCAGAGCTCGCTTCGTGTTTGCACGAACAATTACGCTATGCCAAACGCAATCCCATTCAAATATCGGCCCGACTACGGGCAAACAGAGCGCAAGCTGTGTCGCTCAGCCATGTTATACTCAACTGCAGTATTAGTGAGGCCCGAGTTGATAGGATATGGATGAGGACACGGATGGGATCTAATTTTTTTTTCCTCATTGCAGTGAAACTCGATCGGTCAGATTACTTCCAATTGCTGGCATGAAGTCTGTTCTAGTGGTGGTTGGTGATTCCTGTGAAAGTGCATGAAATTACAGGCTTACCCGTGTTGTAGCAGCATTCTTGTATTCAGCCTTATATTGTTCTCTTCTGAAGGAGTTGATCCATTTTTATTGGCGTAATTGACAGAATTGATAGAAATTTTTGCAATGAGAGAAGCAAAGAAAGATAATTCTTTTTATTTGCTTTTATTTCAAAAATGGCTCCTGCTCGTTGAATGTCATCGTGCAAAATTTCTTCCGCAGAATGAAAACATCTAGAGATAAAACTCTCCAAGATCGAGCGAAACTTCGGCTCGAAAGTCAAAAAATACAATGCAATATTTCATCGATAAAAGTCCATGGGGAGTTGGGTGGTATCATTATATAATTTCATTGCATGAAAATCGACTATTTCTCATATAAATCTCTACTACATAGACGAAAATGGAAAAAAGTATCATAACTTTCATCTTAGATAAGTCGAACCACAAATTCCTCAATGATTGGTGCAGATTATAGGCTTGGGGGTGTTACATTGCACATGTGGCTTTTGTAATACATCATGCATCTACCGGCTTCAATGAGTTTCCAATCAATCTCTGAAGCATCCGTCAAATATTATGATCCATAATCATCGCACTCTACTACTCACAACAAAATTGGATTTTTTAAGTTGACTGTAGGTCCGGTTTTCCTAAAAATCTTCTCAGGTTTTAACAGTATCATAATAGCTTCGAAACACTCGGGTACGTCAGATTAGGCTCATATAACAAATCAGGGATTGTAGTCCGAATGCTTCAGAAGGTCGATCATAATTTACCTTCAATGATTGATTCATATAGTGGTCATTTCAAGGAACGAGATGAATTTCTATACTGTGATTCTGTGTAAAATTTTCAGCCTGATGAGGTCGACTGATAGTCGACGAAACGTCGCAAATATAGTTATATGTGAACTTGCTCGAGAACGTGCATGTATGATTGTGTGTGATGCCGGCAGCGAGATAAAAGTCTTCGACGTTCGATATTAGAAAACATTTTCATCCACGGATTTCTTTTTATAGAATTATTCAAGCGCGATCAATTTCTTTAACGAGGCCACACAGTATTAGGTTATGACCGGTCCACAAGAAAATCGATGCATTTTTGTCCAAAAAATTCCATCTATACCGTAAGAATCAACACATCTCAATATCTCACTGCTATGCTAGAAAAGACGGCTAGATGCTAGATGTAAAATCAACGACAACTCGACATTTTACAGAAACACTGATAAGGATCTGTCACAAAGGCACGGAACGGCGGCTTCCAAGCGGGAATTTGCCATCCGCCGGTAAGGAAATTTACAAGCACGCTCGAAAATTCCCCATTCGGACTTGTAAATTTACAATGCTGAGCATGGTGTCCCTAGATTTCCTGTGCTCGGCAGGGTGAATTTACATCAATTTTTTTACAGTGTATTCAACATCGTATAAGAGTGTTTTACTCTAGACATTTGTCCTCCAAGATCAAGAAAAATCACTACGATTTGAAATGAATTTCTGGTTCCTTTCTTCCAACCACTATGCAACCATCAGCTCAACCTGATGTCTTACGGCGATAATAGATATACCTTCACGCCCAATCTTGGCACCCAAGATCCATACTCGGATCAATTCCTTTCATATTCATTGAATTTTTTCAATATCCTCCAACCTCAAGTCGCCTCCTGTGAGGTAATCTGTTTCTGTCTTCGCCGGAAAGGACCCCGCCATAAATCATAGGATTTTGGGTTTCAGCTAATCTTGTCACTTTGGTAGTTGGACGATAGATTTTCACGAGCTGAACAAAACTCTCAATGGGCGCAAGAACCGATAACGTATCGTTTTTGAGTAACTCGTGATAAAAAGTAGCCCGAGCTTGCAAGCTAAAATAGGGTTATGCAATGTTTACAAGATGTTGTACGCACTTAAACTCCTCGTTAGTCTGTTCCTTTTTCATCTCGTGTGGCTCGCAATATAATTGCAAATGGGTCGATTAGTTATTTTGGATTTTTTTACCTTCACTTTTCGAAGGTCTTTAGTCCAAAATCGCTCGAGTTCGAGAAGCCAAGTTGGAGGCATTGTCTGCAGCTCCAGCAGCTCGCTCTTGTCCAGAAAAATACTCAAAGAAGAGTTTTAGGAGGGCATTTTCATAATCAAAGATTCTGTCGATCCCTGAGCAATCGTCTTATACGAAATACCAGTTTTCACTGATGAATGGATATACTGAGTCCAAAAAAAAAAAAAAACGATTTTCAGCACTCATTTTCTACCGATGCGTGCAGTATTCGTTGAATGCCTGCAAATCTCCGAATAGAATATGGTAACTCTTTTTGAAAAAGCTCTCTCTGGATTAGTTTATTTGAAGCTTTTCTTTTGGTACTTTACTGGACAAGGGCGAGCTATCTCACAGCTCTGCTGGAGCTGCAGACAATGCCTCCAACTTGGCTTCTCGAACTCGAGCGATTTTGGACTAAAGACCTTCGAAAAGTGAAGGTAAAAAAATCCAAAATAATTAATCGTTCCTTTTTCATCTTGCCACACAAGATGAAAAAGGAAGTGACTAACAAGAAGTTCAAGTGCGCAGAACATCTTGTAAACATTGCATAACCCTATTTTAGCTTGCAAGCTCGGGCTACTTTTATCACGAATTACTCAAAAACGATACGTTATCGGTTCTTGCGCCCATTGAGAGTTTTGTTCGGCTCGTGAAAATCTATCGTTCAACTACCAAAGTGACAAGATTAGCTGAAACCCAAAATCCTATGATTTATGGCGGGGTCCTTTTCCAACGACCGGCGCATTATCGGTTTTAAAACTTAACTCTGGTAGAAAATCGCACCACTCGAGTTTGTTAGCTATTGAAATGAATCCATCGCAAGTTTCTCGGCAATTGACTAAGCTATA
The DNA here is from genome assembly GCA_029851415.1 of Eretmocerus hayati. NCBI lineage: Eukaryota > Metazoa > Arthropoda > Insecta > Hymenoptera > Aphelinidae > Eretmocerus > Eretmocerus hayati. The sequence continues at coordinate 38,892,754 of CM056743.1, read as the reverse complement.
GGAGATGTTTTATCCTGATTTTATCTATGAGACACGATATAGCTGTTGGTGGGATTGAGGAGACATCAACGCAAAAATGGGAATCGTGCAACAAGGAATGTACTTTAATCGTTCTCAAAATGGAAATATTAGAATCGAAAACTCGCAATAGTCCCGTCCATGTAGACCCATTTTGTTTGTCCGTTGCGTACAGCTGTATCTCAGAAAACACTGGGCCAAAAATGCCCACCTCAAGTTCATCATGACCCATGAGTAGAATAATGGAAATGAGAAAGGTGAGCACGTTTTGACAATGATTCATATAGGTAGGTAGGCTCGGTTTGAAGTTCTGTACGACGGACAAACAAAAAAGTCTGCGCGTACCTGCAGACTACTGCCTAGCTATGTGTACGTTTTGTCCCGAACAAATATCGATGTTATCCCATTTCTTGCGCTTTACCTTCCTTACGATATGCGGCGACCTGTGCAGAGTATTTTCTGCAATCAAAATCACCAGTACCGTTTGATTTCACCAAACGCCGTGCCGTCGATTTCTAAATAATAAAGCCGCACTGGTTCGCAGATCTTTGCCACACATGGTTCCACCATCGTACATCATCACATCAGTCAAACAGCTGGTTCTGTCGCTCAGACTTCCCAATGATAGCATGGCGTTTCACTGACGTATAGCCCTGCATCAATTTGCAAAAATTCTTGTCCGTCTTGTAATTCCAGAAATTTTTATGATAGAGTCGAGCGGTATGTCCATGCCCACCATGGATGGACATACCGTTTTTCAAACTCATTAGGAATCATATCGTCATACGGGCTCATCGCCAGCGTTCAAATCACCGATTTTTCTTTCAACTCTGATGAGACCCCCAAGTCATAAGGTAAGTGTGCCTAATTTGCTCTGACTAAAGATCTCAAAAGAGAGCTGCCAGAGATCTTTCAACGCAATTTCCTCAGTTTGTTGAGTAGAATATGGAAGAGTGAGCACTTTGGAACGATCCAGAATAACCTCTGCTTTTTTGGACAGTAAGAATGCGACCAAAAAATATTGACTCAACCGATTCAATTGGTTCGTCTTTGAGCTTGAATCGTCCTCTTTTTGTATGATATGGTGAGATCACTTTAATCGATCATGGAGGACTAGGAATCGTGTGAATAAAGACACACTATTAATAATGTAAATTTTGTTTGTATTTGCTACGTTTCGTCATTGCAATTCAATGACCTCATCAGGCTGTAAAAGAGATTCATATCGAGATCTTAGGCAACTTTACACAACCAGGCACTTCACAGATGTTCAGAAATTTCTTTAACGAAATACATACCACTTAAATAGCACTGTTTACAATTACATTATAAAATGATTCATAAAGTAGACTGACTATGTCTACAATATCGCGTCAGCTGTTCAATATGACGAATGATTGATAATCAAGTGACAGGTACGTTAGTATACAATTACTCGACATCAGGTGGGAGAGAGTACATAACGGGGGGAGTGAGCAAGAGAGAGGAAATGAAGAGTCAAGCAGTGAGATAGAGGAGGATAGAATTGCGCAGAGACGGAAAGAATAGTAGTGAAAGTTTGTCAAAATTATTTCAAAATTGATCCATATAATCGATTAAGATATCGCGTGTCGGTTTTTAAATTGATATTATTTTCATCTGAGTTGATGAAAATCATCTCACTCAAAGTTCTTTTGTAAAATTGTGGCTCGCGATCTAATATTTCAGTGCGAGACCAATCAAAATCATGACCAACATCTCTCAGATGAATTGAAACTACTGAGTTTGGATTTTTCAACTTCTTATGTTCATCGATTCTCACAGAAAAAGGTCTCTTCGTTTCTCCCACATAGGTTGCTGAACAATCTTTGCAAGAGAACTTATAAACTACTTCGGTGTTTTCAAAATTGAGTGGATTTTTACCCAGTTTGATGATATTCTGAAAACTTTTATCAATCTTTGGAAGAGTAAGAATGTTGAACTTTTTGAACATATTTGAAATCTTGTGGAAATAACCCTCACGAAAAGGAATACAAACTTTTTGTTGTCTACCAATGAAATTTTTCCGTTGACTATTTTTGGACTGACTATTGTATTTCCATTTTTGGAGTCGTATTTTAATGCATTTTTCACTGAAAGTTTTTGGGTAACTGTTGTCACGAAGTAATTTTTCAATAATTTTCAAATTTTTCGGATGGAATCTTGGATGTGAGAGAGAGAGATAGCTCGATCAATAACATTGTAAATTATACCCCCCCTCATTCACTTTTTTTTCAAAAGTAAAACTAGGCGAGTATGAGGTTTAGAAAAGAACCATTCATCTCCAGTATATCGAAACTTCAAATTTTATACGACATGGTTTAAACTCTTGGAAGGAATGAGATCTAAAAAAAACCATGTCGAGTATTTTTTGAGCCGATTTGTCACGATCAACATATCATCACTGGTAGAGACTAGAGCCACTTTCCTCCAATCAAATCTTTCTTTCACTTCATCCTAATGGTGGTGGTTTGACAAGTTCTTACTATTTATTATCGCTGAAATGACCCGAAGTTTAGGTGAGTGAAAGAGGTACAGGGGAGTATCGAAATAGAGAAAATATAACTGAGTTTAATTTGGTGTTCATGATGATTCACTAAAACCTCATATCATACTCAGTTATATTTTCTCTATTTCGATATTCCCCTGTACCTTTTCACTCACCTAAACTTGGGGTCATTTCAGCGACAATTAGCTAGTAAGAAATTGTCAAACCACCAGCATTAGGATGAATTGAAAGAAAGATTTGATTGGAGGAAAGTGGCTCTAGTCTCTACCAGTGATGATATGTTGATCGTGACAAATCGGCTCAAAAAATACTCGACATGGTTTTTTTTAGATCTCATTCCTTCCAAGAGTTTAAACCATGTCGTATAAAATTTGAAGTTTCGATATACTGGAGATGAATGGTTCTTTTCTAAACCTCATACTCGCCTAGTTTTACTTTTGAAAAAAAAGTGAATGAGGGGGGGGGATCTCACTCCTTGGTTATAAAAATCCAAGGGTAACCACAAATTTTCCAAGCACTTGTCATCCCCGCCGCACTTGAGAATTTCTTACACACGGCTCCGTCATTTTTTCCATAAAAATACACTACTGTCAGTGTATACTTGTTCAGTTCAACTTGGAGAGCCATGCAGCTACAGGCAAGAGCAATATTGCGGAGCCGCGACGAACACACAAAACACAACAAAGCAGACGAATCTCTCCTCCCTGTCCTTCTCGGATGCGGCGCTTTGATCTTTACGTCACCTCTAATCGTGGCTAGTTTCGAGTATCCACATCTGATGCAATAATTATAGAATCAAGAAATTCAGATAATTCGAAAATTCATTTATCCGCGATAACAAACCAGCTGGTCGGTGCCCGCGTTGCCCGGTACGCAGCAGACAGCCTCATTGCAGACTGCCGACGCGCTTCTATCTCTCTCTCTCTCTCTTTTACTCGACCATATCTTACATACCCAATAACACATGTGTAGTAGAGACGTTTCGATATTTCTCGAGTCGAAGCACGGGGCTGAAGAAATCGAACTGAGATGTAAAACGAAGGCATGAATTTTGCGGTGCTGAATAAAACGCGTCCAGTGCTCGGATTGAGAAAATAATTGTACAGAACTCTAAATTGCTTTGGAAAGGCTTTGCTAAAGCATTGCAGAGCTCTATGAGCAACGTTAACAGGTTAATAATCCAAGTAGAAAAAAAGTGTGAGGTTAAAAAACCCCAATTCAAAGTATAGATAGGCACAGCGCCTCGCTCGATTTTTCGTTTGCTCATACTCGCCAGCGAGGCGCTACCGCGCCTCTTGATTTTTCTTCAACTGAGTGGTGTGGTTAGACTTAAAGTTCAAAATTCTTCCTGAAGACGTGGGTTTCTGAAACCAGTCAGTAATGATCTTATTGTTTTCTCTAATGAGGGTCAAATCTAAAAAGTTTATTCTGCAATTTTGTTCAGATTCATGTGTAAATTGTAAGTTTGGATGATACTTGTTAAAAACGCTTAAAACTGAATCTATATGGACTTTTTTGATGCACATGATACTAGCTAGTTCTTACTGGGGGAGTAGTGGTCAACTCCTGGCAGCAGCAATTTAAAATGTTGCAAAAAATGTCTCAGTTCGACTACTGATGGCAGGTGATACGATGGTGTACATTCAACGAGAGTTACACTCAATTGAATTCGAGAACTTTGATGAACATGAAATACTTTGTGTTGAAATCGGGCTCTTTGAATCACACGAATCTTTGGTTCTGAATGATTTTGCTTTCCTCATTAGAAAGCTAGAATTTGAATACTGATTCCCGACGTCAGTAATGAACAAGAATGATGACAGCCAGGAGTAATTCTCATCCCCTTGTTTAGCGCAAAGCGGCCACGATTTCTCACACGGTGGCATCACAAAAAAATTTCTTGTCACGAGTGAGCCCCTGATCATAATGCATCGCAGGTTGGCACATTAGGCTTCATAGCGAAACGCGTACAAGCCAACCTCGTAATTAATAATGGAGAAGTGCAAGAGACTACGAGGCGGTTCTCATAGCGTACGCCATTTTGGTCATGGTCCAGCTTTCTCTCACACTCTTGGGCACACTCAGGCCCATGAATATCACCTCCCTTGCTTCTATATAGCATTAAACGCTATATCGCTCCCATTCATCAGGCTGTTCTGTACACCCGCACGACCACATCTCTCATCCTCTATACCCTCCCAAACTACACACCATCAGAATCACATCCTGCTCCATATACGCAGTCTACCCAAGCATATCGTAGCATCATCAGTGTTGCGCATGCCCGGTAAGCTTTTTAAAGCTATATCAGAGAGGGTAGGGCTTGCAAGCTCTCTATAGAAGTGTGGGAGGATTTAGGCCACACCTCCACGGGGCGGCCATTCGTTGCTTGGGGGGTAGATTTCTATGTTGGTATCGTTCTATAGCCACGCTTAGCGATCTCTGGACGAGCGCGTGCTGCAGTAGCGCGGCCGGGTTGGCTCTGCCGCGCTGCAGCAGCAGCAGCAGCAGCTTTCCATATGGAGCAGCTTGCACATTTTGTCTCAGCGAGCTTTGAGCTTGCAGGTGGTGGACCTACTGCTGCGGCTACTGCTGCAGCTACTTTGAGTTCAAATCAAAGTACGGCAAGGTCGGCTACGACGACGACGACGACGACGACTGTGAGAAGTTTGAAACAGCAAAAGACAGCTAGTAGATTGAGTTTAGCTTTGAGTGTAGCCCAGTTGGTGGGCAGTGTGAGTAATAGTAGTGCCAGTGCATCGAGCAGTGCAAGCTCGGATCGTTCGCCAACTAGGCCCAAGACTGCAGCGAGCTCAAATGAGAAGGTTCAAAGTACGCGCTTTTTGTGATAACTCATCATTATTTTTTGTGGAGATTTGCTGCCGTGATGAGTGGTGGCAACATTGGGTAGAAATTTTGTGCCACTGGGCCCTGAACTTGCCCCATCATTTTTCCAAGGATTTTTTCTCAGTTATGTGCATCACATGTAAGCCTTCGTGATTGAGATCCGATAAAAGAGTTCAAAGGGTCTGGAGAACATATTTTCATAAAAATCTGCATAAAAAATTTCGCTGTCGATCAACAGAAAATTACAAATATACTATCTATGAATGAAAATTCTCAATCGAAACGAGTTGTGCAATGAGATATTTGGTGGGCTAATGTAATGAAGAATTTGCATCAGAATACTTGCTGATTCTGAAACCATCGTGCACAAAGTTGTGCCCGAACATCAATCGTTCCCGTCGCTATTGTTCCAGAATTTCCCACCCATTGTATCTATCAAGTTCATTCGAAATCTTTTAATTCGTAAGATTTTGGAATTTATACTTAGCAAGTCTTGAAGTGAATTTTTGTATTTGATCGATTCACCCGCTCATTTATCGCTACCCATGACGTTTCTCGAGATTGAACAGTGATAAATCTATAAAATAATAATTACACCTCTGTTCATTCATGAAAATGAAAAATCCGAAAAAATGAGTAGAGGAAAATATCTAAGATATATTAGGACTTGTTCAGAAATCAATCTCTCAACGAATAATTGTCCATAAGATGGAATATTCGAAGTCCAAATGCATTAAATTTGATTAGACCATTATAATTTATCGTTCATTCCAGTGATTGTGAGTACAAGAATATTCCTAACGAATTTGAGACTAATTTCTTAAATGCCCATCAGATATTCACAAATTTTTCGATTTCCACTAAATTTATTTGGATCGTCTATGCCAAATTATCTGACATAGGAAGATACAATCACCGATCAAAAGTCTCAATACACCTGGAAATTAAACTGATGATCTTCAGAGCTGAATATCTCAGGACCTATTGATCGTAGAGAGCTTTGCGTGGTCGCATTTTGTAGCTCCTATCAAGCACATTTGAATCTATTTTCTGTATTTTCCGTTCCGCGTATTATACCAAAGACATACGAGTCAGAAGAATGATTTCCTTTCGCAATCTTGCAGCCAAGATACGAACGCCTGCAAATCTTGGAGAGATTATTGGATCGCTATGAGACCAATAGTATCTTCAAGCCCATGAAAAGACCTTCAAAATCCGCTATTGAACGTTTCTCAAAGTGGTTCTAGTCCCGAGATCCAAGTGATTTAGTGAGGGAGTTTCTCTCTCAAAAAATCCCTTGAAAATGCAAAAATGATGAGAAATAGACCAATTTGGGGCATCTGAGCCTCATTGTTGCAAAAGTTTGACTCAACAACGGGACAGTAATCGGGAATGAAGCATGCTACCGACCTTGAATTGGGCTGTTTCTCATCGTTCTGAATTATCGGGTGATTTTTGAGAAAAAAAACACCCTCACTGAATCATTTAGATCTCGGAACCAGTACAACTTTGAGAGACGTTCAAAAACGGATCTTGAGGGTCTTTTTATGGGCTTGAAGATGTTGTTGGTTTCATAGCGATCCAACAATCTCACCAATATTTGCAGGCTTTTGTACCTTGCTTGAAAAATTGCGAAAAAAGTAGTTTTTCTGACTCGAGTGTCTTTGGTATAATACGCGGGACGGGAAATACAGAAAATAGATTCGAAAGTGCTCGACATGAGCTACAAAATGCGACCATGCAGAGCTTTCTACGATCAATAGGTTCTGAGATATCCAATTCTAAGGATCATCAATTTGATTCCAAGGTGTATTGAGACTTTTGACCGGTAGTGTAAATTCAGCAAATTAAGTAATACTAAAGTAATTCATGCGAAAAACTCAAATTCTTGACCGTTGAAAGGGGTACACAAATCCAGGAACATCAACCGTGCCTACCATTCTTGAGAGTCTAGTTCCGACTATTACATGATGACCAATGGAAAGTTTCTATATCCAATAAGCTTCTTGGACGAAAGTACTGCACAATTTCCCTGTATTTTCTCTGTGAGCCCCTGTTAATAATCTGAATAATCAGGTACTGCAAGGGTTGCGGACCGTAGCTCCGGGCAGGTGGCTCGTTAGGCAAGAGTATTTTGAATGTCTTACATTGTAAGTAGTGCCAGACTGTAAGAAAATTTTTAGGAGATTTGAACTATTCACGAGATAGATTTTCCGACAGACACTTCATCAGTGATATTCAACACATATCTATGACCCGTCGGTCCGATCGTTCATCACTTCATCAAGTACAATTTTATCACGGATGCACTCGTGTCGTCCTCCGAATACAGGACAATTTCTCGGTCTACGGTAAACTTCAGCACAATGACCCGAAACTCCACAGCAAATATATTTCACATTTGTATTTGACTCCGATGTTGAATACAGTTGATAAGGAACTAACTCTGGATTGGTTTCTTTTCCAGAGGAAAAGTCCCACGACGCGGTTGGACTGGATTCACAGCACCGTCAACAACAGAAACCGTCACAGCAAGAAAACGAGGACTCGATCGAAGCCTGTCCAGAGGATTTATCTTTGCCAAGCAGCAGACTAAGGGAAGAGCCAACCCGAAAACAGCAACCAGAGCTCAAGCTTTCGGTGCGCAAGTTACTCGGTTGCACGCCATCGCCGCCGTCGCTCAGTCCTGCTGCGACTCCGCCCGGCAGTCCCGAGCCTCGGCAGCCGTCGCATCAGCAGCTTTCAGGCAGCAAGTGCCATGCACTGCAGCCGGATGATGCGAATTCACTTTGCAAAAGTAAGTTGTCCAATGGTTTTTTTTTTCGTCTTTAGCACCTAACAAGGGTAGATTATATTTTATGGCGATGATTTGATCGAGAAGAAATACACTGTAAGAGGAAACTCTTGAAATCAGACCAATTGTTTGAATTGCAACACTACAAGGTTAGGCGGTTTGCTAAGACGCACAATCAGTACGATTCTTATTTGACTATAAGAATTTCTCTAACAGTGTAGTAAACTAAGCTCTCCACTAAGCTTCCCTGATCGACGTTTTGTTGGCTCTCACGTTTGACCTTCTGATGATTGCGTTACGGTTTGAGAAGGCAGTCTAGCACCACCAAATTATGCGTTTAAGCACTGGATTTTAAGAATGCAAAAATATCGAATGCACTATGTATGCGGTATTGCAATCTGCATCTGCTGTGTTCGGTTCCCCGAATTCAAATTTGTAGGAATTTTACACGCACGGTATCTTTTGCCCATTGGACAAGTGCAAAAATCACGAACTAGATGAGATGAATAACAAATTCCCCCATCGGCGCTCAGCGAGTGCGGCCTTCTATTGCCTTGTTACTTAATTCAACTTATACAGTGATCTCCAACCCGGGACCCCAAGAGTTTTCTGAATTCTATTTGATACAAAACCACTTTATATTAAAGCGAGGAAAAAGTACGAAGGATTGTGTTCGAATTGGGTGAATCGACTAAGATCACGGTGATTGAAGATTTTCGCCGCAATTGTTAAACTGGCTTCTCTATGAGGCAACCCGAATCGTCTCCCTAATCAATTTTGTCCAAATATTCGATTTCTTATCAGGGAAAAGCCATTTATCTCATAGTTTCATGACAGAACGATATACTGAAAATAGATGGTAATCATTTAATTTTTGAATATCTGCCTCGATTGCATGGATCAAAATATGAACATCAAAATATGAACATTTACCACTGTAGGACATCGGAAACATATATGCTTAGACTGTGGCACGCGAACAGAAATTCCATGTTGAACTTTTTTTTGGCGTTTTTTTTCACAAAGTTTGTTACATCTGGAAAACCACATTAGACAGCAGAAAGCAGGTCTGCATATATGAGAAATGAAAAAAAAACTTATTGGATACCTCTACGAGGCCCTCGATCTCATGTCAACACGCTTATGAGAGATCTCGTCAAAATCACTATTTAATCCATCTCCCGAGAGTTCATTCCTTCAAACTTCCCGAAAATACATGTTTCATTGCAGAATGATGAACTTTTTATATTCAATATGGATATATTGGACTGTCTTTCTGGTTTTTGCCATTACCTTAGATTTCTGGACTGAAAACAATTGATTCCTGCACATGCGCAAAATGAAGGGTTTGGCGACACGCAACAAAGAACGCTGCTCGAAATGCGTTGATTTTGGCTCCCGGTTAAATTTAGTGAAAATTTGACACTTGGATAGATCTCATTGCACTTTTGAAACGTTTTGAACAAGAATCTACGGTTTTTGAGATTCTTGTATTAGCTGATGCGGAATTTTGAGGTTACACAGGTGCTCTATTCTCTATTCACATTCGGTGGATTGCATTTTGAGTTCTGATTTTTTGTGCATTGTTGGCCATTTAAATCATATTCAAATCATATTCATATCAAATTCTAATTCATAGTCTCCTCTAGATTTTCATAATAATATAATTCGATTCAGCCCTAGCCCAAATCTCAACTTTAGACAATTACAAGATCGCAGTTTTGCTGAGATTGTCCTCGGGGCAAAATGTCAAATGCTCTTTCAATCAGCATGTTTCTCTTTTCAACGAGCCTTAGGTAGTGCTCTCGGGGTAAAACAATTGTTTACACCGAGGCCAATGCACTTGTCTCTGGATTATCAACAATTGAAAAATTCTGTGGCTAGCCAGGGAAAAATACGAATCTCTCCAACAAGCGTAAAAAATAGCTCGGAGTAGTTTAGTAGTCAGTAGAGTTTTGCATCATTCCTCAGATTTGTAAAATAAATCGCCATATTTAAGAATGCTGTATGTCTTGTTGCTCGGACATGACTATCTACACGCAAATAGTCCCTTCCTGACATTACAGATAATGCCTAGTTTTTTGTTGGTCTGCCTCAAGAGGATGCATTCATTCACTATTTAGCACGATAATGAGAAAGATGAAGTAATTCTTATTGACCACCCGAGAATGTTCTCACGAGAATGGATAGAAAAATATATGGATTGGATATAGGACCTTTGATGTATCGTATGAAATGGAGATTTGAACTCCTATCAATATTCGTGACATCCCATTACATACCGTGACCTCTTTATTATTTGGAATTGACCCACCGCTGGATCGAGTTGCATTTTCAGACATATATCAAAGGCAATGAATTTGAATTGGCATCAATACGGGAGGTATTGGAATACAAAATGTTGTCCACCAAACGTAAATAGAGCACGCGGTACCTAGAAATTCCGTATCTTTAGTCACAAAAATTTCAGCAACGGTTGATGGGTTGCTCAAAGCGCTTAATTAGAATATTGATAACCGCAACGGAATCTATCTGAATACCAAGTTCCATCTAATCCGAAAGCCAAAATCAATGCATTCTCTGCGGGGTCCTTTTTTCGGAAAGAGAATCTTGCTCATGGAAGGATCGCTTGAGGAAATAAATAAGTTTCACTAAGCCCGAAGTGACAGCGTTTATAAAAATCAAGGGTATTAGAGTATAGGCGTAAATCGGAGGCTTCCAATGATATTATGAGGTAAGCACGGAATTTCACACCAAGCCGTACTCGCGTACCGGTTGAATTGTGGTCTGCCATCTTTCATCACGAGTAAAGTTTATTCAAATTTACACAAAATATTGATTCAAAAATCCTAAAGTTTCTGCGCATGCGTGTGGCACAAGCTGTGATGTACTGATGGCTGCAAATTTAGAAAAGCAACACAAAAATATCTGTCTGAGGGAGCAATACAAGGTAATTTTCGCACCTGGCAAAAATTTTACTAAAATTTTCAATAGATGAGCTGAAGTTTGTTTCGATATCTCACATTTTAGAGTTACAAGTATTTTCGTGGGAAAAAATCCACGACTCGAAAAAAGTTTTGCGTGTTCCGGGCCAAGAAAAATCATATAATTTTCTTTACTGTTGCAGATGTTCATATTTCAAGCTACAGAATGGTCAATAATGACAAAAAGTTAATATACGATTTAACTATTTTTGATATATTGTTCTCTCGGATTTCATATTAGTTTCATGGCGTGATGGACCTGAAACTCAAATTTCATCATGTACCAGGCAGCCGCAGCTCATTTTAAGAGGAACAAGAAAGACATTTCAAGAGTATCCGGATACACGATCCGACGGATACACGTTAGCAAATGTTTGGTTGCAAGCAAAATCGATCAGATTTTATTGATAGCTATTGAAAATACCTATCAGCTCCCATATCTCGCTCTGATGGGCGAGCTAGAACAAAGGCATTGCGGTTGACAAATGAGAATGAATTTGAAAAAGATTGGCTAGAATAACACATTTAGCGAAGCGCGAAAATGTGCTCTAATATTTCTCATTTGAAATGGTCACTGAGAAAGAGACATGTTATTTTTAATGGATTCATTTCCTGTGATTGAGGGTAATCACGTATTCCGGACAGTTCTTGAGGGAAACAAAAGGCTTCGAGTTCGAAGTCTCTATCGAAAATACACAATATCATAGTTTGATGTTCTTGGTTTGAGTATATAAAACCTTCAAAAGATTCGTTTCACGCAAATTGATGTAACACCTTGATCCCTTCGATTCATCCAGCACATATAATAAAAGTTGACAACTTTATTTTCAATTTGAAATGCATCTAGAAAGTATTTTCTCACCACCCGGAATCGTTTCTGGATACCGTGTCAACAAACTCCGGCAAGACAGCACCGAATCGATACGTCTGACAAAACCGATTTGTACTACTGCCTGTCTTATGAAATTTACTTCCCTTCAACTCTATTTTCTCTCAACTCCATTCGTACGATTGAGCGAATCGACTGATATTGAATCACATCATATTAGTTCAGACAGTTTTTTCAGGGTCAATCGAACATCCAAATAGAATATTCATGAACCCCAACGGTTACGATGAGGGTCTGACCATTCCTGCCTTGTTCTACTCACCGCGTTCGGGCTAATCAGATTGGATCAGCGATGAAATTTTTATTGCCCAACTTAACTCGATTGCCGGAATGTGCGAAATGAATCATCAACAAAACAATCCTTGAGCAATTGAGGGTGTCTACGATGGTAAGACCACGACGATATCTGTGTTCATCAATATCTGTATAACGATAGTCGGACAAGATAAACACACAATCAGCTCTTGAGCGCTAGCTGCCGGCAAGTATCAAAATTCCCTTGGGGATTTTCTTCCCATTTGAACGGTGTCGTCCAATGAAATATTAACAATAATCGCCAGAGCTCTGCACACGTCTTGCTTGTCAATAATTCAGAAGGATCGGCCAATGAAGCTCAAAAGCGGTTTTGCAACTTTCGAGAAGTAAACGAAATCGACTCGGCGTTTTAGTCACGCATCGAACCATTTGCTAGCTCGTACTCCTGAAGATAAGACATCAGACGATCAGACTCATGATGCTATCGGTGAATCGGTTGCTAAAGTAGAGCACCGATCGACAGACATCTAGATAACTCTTCTTGACATTCTCGATTGATTCTTCTTCTTCGTAACTGAGAGTGACCTTTCATGCTTTTGCGGTCGGGCAAGGTTCAGCTTCTGGATGGTCGTGTGAAATTGGCTGAGATAATCTATCCGGATATGACTTGGCAAAAATATCGCAAAGTTCGTGATCGCCACTGAAATAGTGCACGATATAAATCTGTGCCCGGGATAGTTAAGAGATGGTTTATGGTATAGAAACGATTCATTCATGGAAGATAATTTTTTTTCGAAAGACTAGGAATTTCTGAAGGTCGTTACTATTTTTAGTTATGGAGGATTCATTTATGTGATTTCTAATTATTTCAGTTTTGTCTCAGTTACTTTTTTGCATTTGCGAATTGCAATGATGTTACATCATTATTCAACGCTTTGAGCCGAAGAGTACTAACATTCTTAGAGGGTATAACTTTCTGTCTGGATTTGCAGCATCAGAATTCCTGGAAAAAACGAGCCTATTCCCAGAAATTTGAGTTGGGTGACGGCAGCCGGAGCCCTAGCGGATTTTCCCCCCAACTAAAAACAATGCTATGGTTCATCGATGCTAAGGTATACCTATATAGATGTTCCACGATGTAGGATTCGGATTGTCATTAGTTCAATTTTGGGCCACCCAATACGTTTTGCATAATATGAATTGATGTTCGAGTCAACATCCACCTAGGATTCTACCCCAGATCTGGTAACAATTTTTTCATCTGTATTAAACTCAAACCTTCCTGATTGGGTGTAATGATTTCTTTCTTCATTCATTCCTTTTATCCACCTTGCAGCAGTGTTTTAAACGAAATCCATTTTCAGTTCCGTTGATTGAAGTCTATCCAATGACCAATTTCATAATGAAGCCGCACTCAAAAAATCATAATCGTCATAATATGATGATTGTGATTTTTAGAGTGGGATTTGGTTATGAAATGAGTCATCAAATAGGAATCAACGAAATCCAACAGAATTCGAAATGGATTTCGTTAAAAACCCTGCCTTGCAGCCTCCTGGGCCTAGCACTATAGGGTCCTTCAGCACTTTGTTGTAATGGGTTATGCTCAATTTTTCTTCTTAATGATGGTTCCCAGTATCTCCGGAATGACCTACGCCATGGTTCGCAACCGTGACTCTCTTCGATGCCGGTAAGGCCGAGATTCCTCGTCTTGCGAGTGAGACATCGGACCATAAGGCTCGCTACCGGAATCTTGCGGAATAGGAAAACCCGGTTCGAAGGGGATGGGATTCAGTGGGTACTTCCACCAACGAACACAACTTAGAAAAAATTCCCCTGTGTTTTTGCTAGGTCTGGTTTTCGACCATTTTTCGACGCGGATCGAACCCATGATACCTTGAGCGGAGTAAATTAGCACGTTACCAACTGAGCCAACACCACTCTATCTATGTGATGGTTTATTCAGAGGAACCATACACGTCAAATCTTTTTGATACCTACAACGATTTAAATTCAATTCGTTTTGATCCTTGATGCAGCGCTTATTGAAAATTTTTCAATGACGAAGTCACGCTAGATGATATTCACAAAATTTCTGGTCAAGTTTTCACATTGAATCACTATCACGTTTAGGTTATGTTGATTCTGGTGCTTTTGTGTATCCTCCATTTTATTCCGTTCAGAAACTGAAAATCTCATGAAACTGAGAGGAATCGTATTCTACCCCCCTCGCCTGGGCTTAAATTTTTGCTCTGAGCCCTCCGTTCATCTTTCCACTCCAATAACGAAACAGCTAAAAAATTGTTGACGTTTACGGTAATTCTTCAGAGAGTAATATAAAAATGCGTGAATCCCCGGGGCATATAAAAAGGGCGACTGGTCATTACACCAGACCCTCGCGTAAAGTAGCCTCCAAAACACGACATTTAGAGCACAGAAAAAGTCAGACTTGGTGCTATGAAGAAAAATTGCTAGTCTACAGCTGGTCCGATATCTCGCGAGCTTGGAGTAAGTTTGAAGGATCCGCGGAGAGCTCCCATAAATCGCTAGCCAAGCGCGCGAACTCTCCAAAAACCAACACTACCAAGTGTACCGACCAATGCATGTCTGACTTCTTCAACCACTTGACCAGGGGTCAGTAGCTTGATATGACTATAGACAATATCACATATATACATATATTTGGCAATTCGACTACCACCGATCCCTTGTACCCATAAATCCGCAACATCGGTAAAGTGCTTCTTTCTCTCACGGGGTTATATATATACGCATGGTTTCTCCCTCACTCTGATCTACTGCGCTTGGATGTATTTATTATTTTACTTTCGCACTCGAGCTACATCAAGAGAGCATCGCCGATTGCTTTTTCATTCGAGCGCTTAATCGGGAAAAGTTATCGAGGGCGCGAACCAAGCGAGTAAACGAGTACAAGGTTTGGGGGTTGGTTGTCCGTATACGACCGACGACTACGACGACGACGACGACGATATGCGCGTGTCGCGAGCGCATATTAAACCATAAATTTACGTTCCGGGTACAATGCTGATGCGCCCGGCCTAGATTGTACGAGGCTGTGAGTGTATCTACATTGGATGGAGGACTGATTGGGTAGTACGAGTTTGGATGTTTTGCTGCAGTGGTGGTTTTTTCATTCGAGTTTCAGGAGTTTGTATTAATAGTACTATCTCGTGGACGCGATAAATTGTAATCTTTTGTTTTGAACAGATTCTGTGCAATGAGTACTGAGATCCCTAAAAAAAATGGGCGAATCTGAATTTCGCAGTGATCTGCTAACACATTCGACTTTCTGGAACCAACTTATCTTTTACGGCCAAAATTTATAAGTGAGTATTTATTGATTTTACTAAGTGACCGCTCTCGTGATGATGTTTATCTCAGGTTTATTAATTCCTACAATCGTAAGCTTCGGTCCTGCTTTGCGCTGTTAACGTATGTTCTGAGTACACATCAGTTATAGTTTCCCAAACCGATTGCAAGAATCAAACGCCTGAGCAAATATTTAGTTTCTACAGCTCACAACTCAACATACCAGAGGATGTGGATTAACCCTAAGGTGGACAACTGGGTGTTTCCTATCCTAATAATATCATGTTAATGAGCTTGGCACTTCCGAGTGAGTAGAATTAGCAATATGTATTCGAAACTGCCAGCTATAGACGTTTGTAAAAGAGTCTGTTGTTTTAATCATCGCGAATCATGTATAGTTCACGACCATGTACGTCAAGCAATGTGCCTCTACTGATGACGGGAGTTACTTATTTGAACAACGAAATACATGGCAGCTGTGTTCGCGAAAAAAAACCGCAAATCAAAGACAGGCTGTGCATCATGCAAGCGTTCAATACACAGTACATTTACTATTTTCTTTTGAAAAGAAAGTTGCTGTATGGAAGTATTTCAGTTATAATGTACTACGTTCATTCATCAATGTATTGTGATTTTACGAATATATTTTTATTTCATCTTGCCCGCAACTCAAACTACTAATCCTAGGAAAGAGAGACCATGGTAATCTCATGAAACTCAAAACTTCATATCGACGCCCCACAGTGATAAGAAAATATCTGAAAATATCTGGTTAAACGAGAGATGGTTCCGTTTTGCCAAAAATTTTCAGATTGTTTCCTTTTACTCTGGGCCATCGATATGTCGATATATGTGTATCTTTTTTGAAAATTTCACCACTGTATTATTTTATTCTCGAATCTCATTCAGTGGAATTTTCGGATGAAATGAGAAGTTGGATAAATTTTTAGAGGTGAAACCTTCATATCCCACAACTCACACCCGGGGTGAATCCATTTGGATAAACGTGGTGCTCACCGTTAGCGTTCGTAAGAGTTACGAACGCGTAACGATATATGCAGCTATACTGCATGTGGATATCCATCCCATACTATTTCATCCTAACCTATCAGATCCTATCCCATCACAGCCCATCCCATCCCACCCGGGCCTACTGCACCCCGTCGTAACTTATCCCAGCCAAGTCCAGCCCAGCCCATCCCAACTCATCCCAGCCCAGCCCATCATAGCCCAACTCATCTCATCCCATTCGGTCCCATCCCATCTCCCGTCCTAGTTCAGTCTAACTTACTTTATCCTACGCCAGCCCATATCATAATATCCCAGCCTATCCCAGCATGGCGCATTTCATCTCTCGTCCCTTCCCACCCCAGTCCATAATAGCCCGGCCAATCCCATCTCCCGTCCCAGCCCAGCCCAGCTTAGTCTAGCTCACTTCATCCTATCCCAGCCCATACCAGCTCATATTATAATATCCCACAACATCCCAGCACAACGCATCCCATCTCTCGTCCCGTCCCAGCCTAACTGGTTCTGACCTATCTCTGCACCCCACTCGATCGCGGCCCGTATCAGCACCCAGCCTATCCCAACCCAGGCGAGCCCCATCCCACTCTGGCCAATATCAGCCCGGCCCATCCCATCCCATCCCATCTCCTGTCCTACCTCAGTCCATCCCATCCCACCCCGGTTCATCCCATCCCATCCCATCCCAGCCCAGTCGTGTCAAGCCTAGCTAATCCCTTCCCAGCCCATCCCATCTCCCGTTCCACCCAGCCCATCTCGCCCCAGCTCCCGCCCAGTCCAACCGTGCCGAGCCCACCGCAGCTCAGCCTATCCCTTCCCAGCCGAGCAAATGCAATTCCATCCCATCTCAGCCCAGCCGATACCATCTCATCCTATCCCATTATCCTATCCCAGCGCATTCCATTGCATTCAACCCCGTCTCAGCCGATCCATCCAGGACCATCCTATACCCATCCCATCACAGTCCAACTGAGCCCATCCCAACCCATCCCAGCCCAGCTCCCCTTATCTCATTCGATACCAGCCCATCCCGTCCAAGCCTATCTTAGTCAAGCCCAATCTAACTCAGCCCATAGGCCATTTCGTCCCTTTCTTGCCCGGCACATTCCACTCTAGCCTATTCCGATCCCATTACAACCACCCGATCCCATCCCATTCACCCCAGCTCATCCCAGCCCGGACTATGCCAACCCATCCTATTCCATCCCTGATTGCCCATCCCATCCTAGCCGGACTCAGCCTAGCCCATCCCAGTCCGGACCAGTTCAGCCGAGCTTTCCCAGCCCGGCCAAACACAGTCCAGCCCATCTTAGCCCAGCCCAGTCCAGCCGAGCCCATCCCAGCCCATCCCATCCATCCACCCATCCATTCTCCCATCATCCATCCGTCCGTGAGAATGTTGGACTCGGTTGGGCAGATGAATCATTGTAGTATTATTGAGTCGAGATCAGAATATAGTAGGCTGGCGTCGCATTCATTCCGTTCCTTCTGACGTATGTGCACTAGTCAAATCGAATGGAGAACGCGGAATTTTATCAAATTATGGAATCATTGATGCAGTGTTCACTTGATATTTAGAACAGCTTGAATATACTGTTGACGTGTCATACTTCCCGTACCACAGACCTATTGTATCATTGGTGAATAACCAATCGAGGGAGAATAACCCGCTTAATGTCACCTTACCTGGATTAGAATCGTCAGATGGAGAGACAATCTCTATGTTCTGTAATATCATGGATCATGTACAGGCGTACCCCGGTATCTGCGGGGGTTACAGACTGGAGAGGTGCCGCAGATACCGAATCCGCAGATACCGAAGCATTGGCCTTATGGGAAATTGAGGGTTACAGACTGAGACGGAGAGAAAGTCGATCTGAGACACTTTTAATTATTGATAAAAGTTATCACACTCGATATAAATAGCTATCAAATTAAACCTTCCTTATAAAATTTGCCACTCATCATTGATTTGAGAAGAACTCAGTTATTTGAGTCTGTTTTGCCCTTCGAAGTGTGTCAGCGTACAACTCTCGATAGCACTTCAACGCAACTTCGCAATCATGCTTGAAACGGAGGCTCCGAATCATCACGGGATCGCTGTTCATAGCCTCGTCCATTGCATCCTCGATCATCTTTATAATCCTTGCAATCGATCTCGCTTGGAATATGAGGGTCTGCGGTTCTTCAGCTTCCTCGTTCTGCGTTTCCTCGGGCTGATCGAGCATGATTTCAATTTCGTCAACAGAAATTGATTCGGTATCGGGTCCCACCATAACCATCATCTCGTTCTCTTCAACATCCGAAAAACCCTCACCACCGACGTTTCTGGCTATGCCAACAATTTCATGCACCACGTCACGAATTGGCTGCACTGCAACCTGCTCAGCAATGAGGTTCGGTAATAACTTCTTCCAACAGCCAATTAGAGTAGAAGTGTTCACTTCAGCCCAAGATTCATCAACGTATCCGATAGAATGATAAATGTTGAATTGTTTCCAGAATTTCCTCACAGCTTCCTTCGGTTCTTCAGTGCTCATTTCTGCTCGACCAACAACATCCAACATTTTCCTCATAACACGCCTCAGATAGTACGCCTTGAAAGTTGCAATAACGGTCTGGTCCATTGGTTGGATCAATGAGGTTGTGTTAGGCGGTAGAAACACGACTTCTACATCCGGATGCAGGGCTTGCAGGGTTCGAGGGTGGCTAGCCGAGTTGTCCAGCAGGAGTAAGACTTTGAAAGCAAGATTTTCTTTCGCTAGTTTCTCCCTCACTTCGGGGATGAAACAATTTTCAAACCACTCGGTGACATTTTTCTGCGTTGCCCAAGCGCTTTTGTTAGATCTCCAAAAAACCGGCAGCAAAGCCTTGTTCTTGTTTCTCAGTGCGACTGGTGTCTCTGATCGATAAACGAGCATAGGTTTGCATTTGATTGTCCCCGAGGCATTTGCACACAACAGCAATGTATACCTGAGATTATGAAGTATGAATGATTTGAAAAAAGAAGCATAACTTGCAAACAAGAACGTTGTTGAAGTACCTGTCCTTTGCGGCTTTGAATCCAGGTGCTGTTGCTTCTTCTGCGGTTAGAAATGTACGCTTCGGCATTTTTTTCCAATAGAGACCCAGCTCGTCGCCGTTGAAAATTTGAGAAAGTGAATATCCTTTTTCAGCTATCAACTGTGCGAGAGTAGGACAAAATTGCCGAGCGCCTTCGTCATCTGCCGATGCTTTTTCTCCCGTGAAGCTAACATTGTGCAATGAAAATCTTTTTCGAAATCGATCAAACCACCCTGGGCTTGCTCCAAATTTTTCTCCAGCATAGGACTCGCAAGTTTCAGTGACATGTTTGTGCAAAATAAGTGCTTGCTCGCGTATCAACAACGTAGACAGTGGCACATGTTGTCTAATCATAGCCTGGATCCATATATATAACATCTGTTCCATTTTTTCTATACCTGGACTGCGGCTGATTTTGCTTACTTTAGCATGCATTCCGAGAGCTTGCGTACTTTCTCGAATTTTAATCTCGTTATCGCGAATGCTGCGTATCGTTGATTCCCCAACCTCAAATTTCCTAGCGACGTGTGCAATTTTCTCTCCCTTTTTAAGTTCATCCAAAACTCGTAATTTTTCAGCCAAATTGAGCACTTTTCTAGTTTGTTTCTTCTCCGAAGGGCCTTTTTTGGATGGGGCCATGATTGTAATAAAACGGAAACTGTTACAGAAAATTTTGGGTCCTAATTTGCTTCATAATGTCAACAGACTGAAGTTGTTGACACTTTTATATTCGTCTGCTTTGGTTCAAATTCTTCGAGTCGTTCGAAAACATCCGCACATAACCGGGGTTCTGAAGCGCAGTTAACGAGAAATGGTCACAACGGACGAACCGCAGATACGCGAATTCGCAGATACCGAATCCGCAGATGGCGGGGTTTTCCTGTATTCGATGAACGTATAGAGTGATTCTTGATCTCGAAAAATTGTCATTCAGAACAAAAAACAACTAGACCAGAACGGCCGACAGTGATTTCACCTTCCTGCGCGCGTCATTGTCACGCACATTTTTTTTATTTAGTGGAGTATAACTCATTCTTGGCATTCTTCCCACATTAGTATGGCTCAAGAATTTTTATCCTAACTTTTCGAGAATTTGCACATATTAAGTAATAGAAAACATGTTATGGATGTCACAAGTAAATTTTGGAGCCAAAATATCTACTTGAGAAGTCGCAGCATCAATTTTTCGGTTTGGGTAGGTAATTAAGCCAGGGAAGTTCTGGACCATCTCTTTCTGGACCAACAGACATGCTTTTCTGGACCAGCCAGTATAGCATGTCTGGACCACGAAGACGGGCTACTAACGAACTCTCCTAGCTAAAAACTACACCCTTACTACCCTCATTTCAAACCTGCATGAAATTCACTTCTTTTTCACGGTTCCACTGTCCGAAGAGGCGGACTCATCATAAGAATAAGACAACCGTTCGACTGCGGCCTCACAGTTTGTATCTCAAGTAGACAGGTTAAGCATTCTATTTGTCAAATGACTCGGCGAATGTGATCATTTTTTGATAATCAGAAAGCTAGGCAAAATCGAGCTGTATTATCATATATAACAAATCATACAGAGCTCAAGAAGTATCTGATTAATTTTGCAAACAATCTTCTAACAGTTAGAATCACGCCGATAAGATTTTCTTGAAATCTATCGAGCTGTGTACCGTCTCATTTTTCAGAACCACATCATTCATCCTTCAAATCCAAATCATTATTTCCTTCAAGAACATCAACTTCATCGCTAACGGTAATCACTCACATCGCCTAAACTATTCATCTCTCAATCCGACCATCAAATCACCACCTCGGCAATAATTCGTTCACCCGTAACTTCGAAACGATATAACAGTCTTGTCGTAACGATGAGGTGATCAATCTTCCCAAGCTCACTAACGCACACTTGCGATTGCTTAAACCCGCATGCAAATATAGCTCTGAATACAAAAGCCACCCGCAAGTGCATTAAATTCCATAGCTTTTGTCGCTGGCTTCATCAATTCGTTTCCAGTCTACTTTCTCTTTCTTTAACACTTTATACCGACGACAGGACCAAGTCGACGATGTTATACCTACATTTATAGACATAGACCCTAGCTTGAATATACTTTAATTTCCATAATGGGACGACTACTATATCCGCTCGCTTAGACGTAACGCTTTCAACCCAAGCATCGCATCATATAGGAACCCCGCAAAAATCTGTCGCGCGGCTATACAAGTGCTATATGTAGCGCAAACAGGATTAGATCGTAAGTGGGGAGATGAGCGAGCAAGGGGTAGATATTCGGGAAGCGCCACCCCTATATACAACCAACGCTCGGTCTCCTAGTGTAATCGAATTACGACGCAGTGGTATATAGAATCAAGTCCTACCCTCCACTCCATGTAGAGCCTAGTGTGATTGCGTAGGGTTTTCCTGTCGAATTTCTCACTCGATCGCTCGTGCTCTTGTTTTTGGCCTTATTATGTATTTATTAGATACACCAAGAAAATCTGTACGCGCTCTTGTAGGTGGCATAGATATATATCCGTGCCTATTGAGTAGACAAAAACGCCTATTGCTATATCAATACTGAATGACACAATTTCGCGCCCACCCTCGATGTGTTTCTTTTGGATATCAATCTGTGTTTATTCTAGAGAGATGGTGATTTTTATCTATGGTATGTAATATAAGGCTGTGAGTGCAGTGACTTGGATTTTGGGCGTTACAAGAATTGGTGTAGTTACAAGTGTGGGAGAGCTAATTGGGGACGAGGATGCGTGTGTTTGCTCGTTTCGGGATAGGAAATTCATCCAACCCCTTGTGAATCATAAATGCGACAGTTGTACTACTGGACGATGAGATTTAATGTTTTGAGTAAACGTTGGAATCACCATATTGAATTAACTCGTCGCTGTGTCTCTATTCGTGTATAACATGAACTGAATCAGTTGATTTGTATTGAGATTATTCGTAACACGTGGAAGATAGGGGAAGGTTTTGATATATCTGTGAAGTAGATGTTGTTCATTTATTTAAAATGTGCTTGAAAATGTTTTCGGAATTTAATGAATTTGATAGAAAAAGGGAATCGATCACGTGAGGTGAGGAAACGTGGGATTTGATTATTTTGTAAATCTAACATATGAAATAAAATATCTCATTCATTCAATGATTTTGACTCTCACATGATATAAAAAATAATACTTAAGGCCATGCGGTAGCCATGAAAGCTGAATTTTGTTCCAAGAATTCTCGAATTCTCTTGCGATTTTGTTGTCTTTGACTTTGTCCCCACAGCGAATATATAAGGATGAATGCGGCGCCCACGATATTGGTCGATGGTGGTTTCCGGTTGACACTTTTGATTCGGAAAAACAAGTTTCGTCATTTTTTTTCACAAACAAAGAGGGATAAACATTAGCCCCGGTCGCGTATGGACGACAAAGCCTGTCCTGCAGGAGTCGAATACACGTCGTATAAAGCTGGAGGGATGGATAGATGGACGGATGGGGTCGGAGGATAAATGGGATGGATAGATGGAACGTAACGGACCGGAATGGGGCGAAATGGAACGAAATGGGACAAAATGGAACGGAGTCAAATTGGGTGGGGGGAACGGAACTGGCCGGGACGGGGCAAAATGGAATGGGTGGGGCAAAATGGAACGGAGTCAAAATGGGTAGAGGGGAACGTAACTGGCCGGTATGGGGCAAAATGGAACGGGGTTGAATTGGGTGGAGGGGAACGGAACGGAATGGAATTGAATTGTATGGATAGGAGAGATCACCCCATCCATCACCCATGCCATCCGTTCATCCATCCATCCACCCGATCCAGCCATCTATCCCATCGATCCCGTGCATGCATTCATCCCATCCGTTCATCAATCCATCTACCCCATCAAGCCATCACTGTAAAAAATTTCTACCAGTGGTTGCAGTTTTTCCCTCAACCACTAATTGACTAACAATCGAAGCACTGGTTGGCTTTTTCCCACAACGAATATATAAGGATGAATGCGGCGCCCCTGAGATTGGTCGTGGTCCCCGGAGAACTTTTTTTGGGTCGGAAAAACAAGTTTCATCATGTTTTTTCACCAACAAACAGGAATAATTCTCAGCGCCGGTCGCGCGAGCATTTTCGGAAAAAAATTCAGGTTAAGTATCGTTTTTGCGATTCATTATCCGGATTGGTGATCGCTTGACTGAAGCTGCCTAGTCCTACTCGCGTATGTCCAATTTTCAATACGAAAGCCCACAGGATCTCCGTGTTATTGGGTTCTGAAAGCCACCCTAGTCCCGTAGTTGACCTCAATCAACTCACAAGAACGCGAAAATTCGTTGTACCTCTAATTAAGTCACACTCGGATGTTTTCGAGGAAATTCTCCTAAATCGTTCCGGCTTATTCTGAGTTATTGATGTTGCTGGACAGAAATGTCTCAATTTGAACGCCCAAAAATTGTCAAACTATCAAAGTTGAATTTTTCTATGTAATCTTATGAATCACAATTCTTCCCCAAAACTCTTCCACTGTGGTTTCCAGATTACTTTGTAGTCACGAGAATCTTTGTTCTGAGAACTTTTTCATGTGTTGGGGAGTGGTTTTTCCACTATGAGAGGAAGAGGAGAAGAATAAGAAATTATGATTAAGAGGCAAAATTTTCCAAGTACTCTTTTTTCTTATGCCCACAAAGTATCATAGTACATACATTTAGATACGGGGGCGGGAATGTTCGTATTCGTGGACTGAATAATATTCCCCGGGGTCTGAGCCAAATGCGGAGTCGGGGTCGGCCTTTGAAATGTAATATCGCATGGATTTACTCGATACTCTGATAGTAGCATCTACGCAGATGCGAGAGCTTGGCAGACGGAGAAACGTCGATTTGACATAATAATGTCCCTGGGAATCCACTGAATGGGTTCCGTATAACATCCATAGGTAATAGTAGGATGGCAGAATTTTCTACGCAACCTAAGCGTGGCAACATCAGCAGAGCGGTCCCCAATCCAGATAACGAATCGTGAAAACGATGTTTAACCTGAATTTTTTTTCCGAAAATGCTCGCGCGACCGACGCTGAGGTTTATTCTTGTTTGTTGGGGAAAAAACGTGATAAAACTTGTAAAAAGTCACCCGGGGACCACCATTGTCCCATCTCATGGGCCCCGTGTAATACCCATATCAGAAGAAAGGAGAATTTTTTACGCGAGCAGTAAGCGTGGTAGCCCCAGTCAAGCGGTCACCAATCCGGATAATGAATCGCAAAAACGATACTTAACCTGAATTTTTTTCCGAAAATGCTCGCGCGACCGGCGCTGAGATTTATTCCTGTTTGTTGGTGAAAAAACATGATGAAACTTGTTTTTCCGACCCAAAAAAAGTTCTCCGGGGACCACGACCAATCTCAGGGGCGCCGCATTCATCCTTATATATTCGTTGTGGGAAAAAGCCAACCAGTGCTTCGATTGTTAGTCAATTAGTGGTTGAGGGAAAAACTGCAACCACTGGTAGAAATTTTTTACAGTGATGGCTTGATGGGGTAGATGGATGGATGAACGGATGGGATGAATGCATGCATGGGTTCGATGGGATAGATGGCTGGATCGGGTGGATGGATGGATGAACGGATGGCATGGGTGGTATGGATGGGGTGATCTCTCCTATCCATACAAATCAATTCCATTCCGTTCCGTTCCCCTCCACCCAATTCAACCCCGTTCCATTTTGCCCCATACCGGCCAGTTACGTTCCCCTCTACCCAATTTGACTTCGTTCCATTTTGCCCCACCCATTCCATTTTGCCCCGTCCCGGCCAGTTCCGTTCCCCTCTACCCAATTTGATTCCGTTCCATTTTGTCCCATTTCGTTCCATTTCGCCCCATTCCGGTCCGTTACGTTCCATCTATCCATCCCATCTATCCTCCGACCCCATCCGTCCATCTATCCATCCCTCCAGCTTTATACGACGTGTATTCGACTCCTGCAGGACAGGCTTTGTCGTCCATACGCGACCGGGGCTAATGTTTATCCCTCTTTGTTTGTGAAAAAAATGACGAAACTTGTTTTTCCGAATCAAAAGTGTCAACCGGAGACCACCATCGACCAATATCGTGGGCGCCGCATTCATCCTTATATATTCGTTGTGGGAAAAAAGTCAACCAGTGGTTGAGGGAAAAACTGCAACCAGTGGTTGCAGTTTTTCCCACAAATTTTTTACAGTGTAATAAGTAAACTGTGGACAATCTTTTCGAGGGAATCCAAATAATTGTTGAAAAATTTAGCTAGCTGGTTAACTGAAAACTTCAACATTTTGATTGAAAATTCAACCTATTCTTCCATACAGCTGGTTGAATTTACAACCACATGGTTAAAATTTTCATTGAGCCGGCTGATTGCATTTATCATTCAACCATTTGGTTGGAGGTTTTCGAAAAAATTGTTCGCAGTGTACACGCTTGCGGAATTTGCGCGGGCCAGTGTCCGCCTTGAAGTGTAGTCGCGCGTCGGTACCGAATCGTAATAGCCCATACAATTCATTCTACTGTGATAGAATCTGATGTACTTGAAATGTGTTTTTTTTTACTGTATTCATGAGTGATAATGATTTCATCGTATGATGTATTCTCTTATTATTTCGATGCATGGATCAAAAATGTATTCCACATTCCCCAAACTTCCTCTGTACTTATAAGCTTCAAAGACAGGCTCTTATGTCAAGCAATTGATTTCCGTTCATACCCAATCATGAAAGGTCATTGCAGCAGTCGGGATTGATTCAATCTTCCAGCATTCGTGGTCCGCGGGATGAATATTTAGTTAGACTCGAGAGCTAATTTCCGGTTTCTGAGCTTAATCTGAGCCATTTCATGGTGCCCAAAACCCTCTAGGCATTGTCGACAATGCCCGGTTCTCCAAAGCCATATTGGTGATTGTCGACAATACCCGGGCATTGTCGACAATGCTCAGCTCTTTGGGGCATTGTTAACATTGCCCGGGCATTGTCGACAATGCCCAAAATCGGACATTGCCCGTAACAGCAACAAAATGACCATAGGGCGTATACGGCATCTGGAAGACCACAGCAAAATTGTGCTCCGCATTCACCACGCTAACTGGAGGAGCCGCAAAAAAACTAAACTTGCACGCATCGTAAAAGAATGGAAGTTACCGCAGATCCTCAAAATCTCTAAAATATTCCATTTGAGTTAGATAGAATGCTTGCGGCTGGGGTCTTTTAGACCCCCGATGATAAGAGCAACAAAAAAGTTGAAAATTATCACTGTAATACATGGAACTCATGAACTTATAAATTGACCTATCCGTTCCGCCATTTCGTCATAATGAATGGAAATAAGAGAATCAATTTTCATCTTTTGCACATATTTTTTAAGAATTTATAGCCAGCTATCTACGAGATGATATTTGGTGGTGAATTTCAGATTTATTTTTGTAGGTGCATTACTTTTGTTCTTGGTGCACTGATCCTCGTTTGTTACATCAAAGACACGATTCTCAACGAAATCAAGAAAAATTTGGATGATTCTCGGGATGGTTGGCGTTCAGAAAGGCAATGACTCTTTTCCAAGAGAGGAGTTCAGATGATGGAATATATTTTCGTACAAGAGTATCTGATGAGTGGCTTCTTTCAGAGTGTGAGATTATCATTCTCATGAAATGGGCCTTGTTGATTTTGGAAAGATTGGAAATTTAATTGATCTATTCCTGATCTACTGAAATCATTTTTACAGACGGATGACTGCAACTAGCATGCAAAATCATGATCACAATTCATTGAATGTATTATTAACTCTAAGAAGAGAATTTCAAAAAATCTTGTTCAACAAAACCATATTCAACCTGAACGTCAAGCTTCCTACTCAAATTGCAGCGGTTTCTTGAGGAGTGTTCACGCCTCCACAGCCGCACTAATTAACGTATCAACATGAAATCACGCCTGCACTGGAACTCTATTTTCTGTAAATCACACCGATTAGACAGACATGATTTATTCGCAAACATGAAAGATCAGTCTGGATGATCATCTTGATCAAACGAAGTCTTACGCCAATAGAGTCGAATCGAGCAGGTTTATAATCAGTTTAAACCGGCTGGATCCGCGAAATTTGCATGTCAAGTTACGTCTTCATCAGCAATATTTACACAACCCAAGTACGACCCGTTGAATACCTATGCTTGGGTTTATATACGGCCGACAGGTTTCTATTGGGGAGTCCCCGATGAACATCACCACATATAACCATATATAGCACTCGCCAGGCTATACACGGGCCAAATTGTCATGGGGTGCGCGAGGGGGCGTACTTTAAACCACGGCGCATATGGGAACAGATTGGATTATGCTCGTAGGTGTCCGCTAATTGATTAAAACCGGACTGGTTGCTAACGGCGCACGCGCCCTTTCTTGTTACCTCCCTTTGCTTCCTCGTACTCGTTACCCTTATATGATTGTTAGATAGCTGTGACTGGTTTGAAAGTGGTGGGATGTTTGAAAAAACTGCTCCATCAAAATGCTATTCAGTTTTCATTAGAAACTCATTCGAGCTTATCAGAATCCATATCAAAATAGATCCGAGTTGAATTTATGCTCGAAAAAAGTCAAAGAATTCAATACTTTTATAAGAAAGTTTGGTAAGGCCGACCTGCGTTTCGATGGAGTAATGAAATTGCAAGAACATTCCATCAACTCATGATTTCAGATCACACAGAGATCACCCATCGATTGAATTTATCGTATCCCATTTCAACAAAACGTATTCTATGTCAAGGTAAAAATTTGACCGTCATGAAAAGTCATTCCTAACCTGATATCCATATTTCTCGTGATAATTAGAAGTAGTGGCTCAACATGATAGCATTTCAACTATTTTGATCATTTTACGCTCCACATCTTGTCTTTTCGTCAATTTCATCTCGTGCAATACGAATATTCATCGCACGAGATTTTCTTGGCAACAAAGTATCCGTCGATCAACCTTCAAATTGATGGAGCTCGCAAAAACTGAAAATGTTTTTCGGATTTTCGCTTAGATTCAACTTTTAAAGTGTTCAGTGTGAACAGTTTCAGAAAACATATCTACAGGAAACAATTTTGTCAGAAACCCCCAAACCTTGCAAAACCAATTCAATTCATCTCAAATCGTAAAGAAGATGCAGTAAAAGCTCTTCAATTACATAGATTGGATAATTCAGACTGTAGGGTCTGCGGCACCTGAAAAAGTAACGCTCCAAATATATCCTTCATGAAATTCGCACGAGCTCACACCAATCGAACTACGCGCCCTGAAACAAATCAGGAGCAAAGCGTTTGCGAAAGGTCTCCGTGTCCTGCTCGGAATCAATTCGTCTCGTACAGGAAAGGTCTCAAGAGAGCAATCCCAGATCTGAAATGCTTGAACCCAAGACAGTTCTCCTAATCGGCGTAAGAGTATCCATGTCCACGCATCACATACTATACACGGTCGAAAAACATTTAACGAGATGTTCATCTAATACTGTCTCGCAGCCCATCGACTCGCACTCAACGAGATTACATATATAAGTATAAGTGTCAGATCTCCATCTCTTATATAGAACACGATTAGCAGCTGGTATATACTGTAATGGTAATTAATTAGTCGAGAGTGCCTGTTTGACTAGCGGCTACGATCATCAAGTTTTCCATGATACAAGGTGTAGATAGATACTATTATAACCACGGGGTGTGCGGACGTCTCGTGGTGCGAGCTCAAAACTTTGACTGTGTCGGCATTTAGTCGTTGCACGTCTTTGCCGGTGCTATTAAATTTTGAATTTGCGAGAAGGGAGTAAGAAGTCGTTTACCCTTTGCTTTATAAAGCAAGACTAATCAAATTTGTGAGCGTTTACGGTGAATTAATTGCTGCGCGTCGCTTGCGATGTTTCTTGCCCGGTTTTATATATATCTTGTAGATTTGACGTGATATCAGGATTTATGTTGGTCGAAAATTTGAGGATGCATGAGTTACGTATGGAAATTTGTAGACTCTCTTGGAATATTCTAGTTTGGATAGCTGTCGAATTTGTTCATTGCGGTGATTGTTGTTTGAATTTTGAGGAATTCGATTAAAGTGGCATCATGGTTAATGGATAAATCCAGGATGCTGCATGGAAATGTGGACCTTACCACGATTATGCATTGATATCATTGCAACTAATTGAATTCAACCGGGAATGTATTTTAGTATTGTATCCGGCGGTAACAACCTTTTCATTTCAGTCTAAAGTAAATTAGTAGTAGGTTGGATATCATGTAAGATAAATCACAATTCAAATTTCCGGTAAATTCAAAAAGCAGGTGGGCGGTGAACCCCGGTAATCTAAAACAAATCACGTTGAATTCACTTATGAAAAAATGTTGTCATTCTGAAGTTCAAGACATGAAAGTGGGTTACGCTACGAATAAATGATTCATCTAATGTAATTGTTACACTGCCAAAATCATGAAAAAATATTGGAGTATATGCAAGATGATAACTTCCTCGCACAAATCTTCTCGATCGTATCGCATCTTCGGAAAATGAAATCGAAAGAACTCTCAATCTTGTAGAATTTCAGATGATTGAAGTATGTATCACATGATGCATCAGAGAAGATGATTATACAGCAAATAAAGCTAAAGAATTCGAATCCAGGGTAATGGTTATCGAGAATCACCATGATTTTCTTAAGACTCAATATTTTATAGTTAAGTTTCATTTTAAATTCAGGCACGGAATATCTAATAAATTGTGTCAGGAGGAATGTCGAAACCTCAGAGTTTTTCTCAAATGAAAAGACAGTCTTGATTTCTGGTTCTTATTGAAGGGCGAAGGAAACAACGAGAATCCATTGAAAACATAATTTGTGCGGTCTATTGG
This sequence comes from Eretmocerus hayati, assembly GCA_029851415.1. Classification (NCBI taxonomy): domain Eukaryota; kingdom Metazoa; phylum Arthropoda; class Insecta; order Hymenoptera; family Aphelinidae; genus Eretmocerus; species Eretmocerus hayati. The sequence goes on along the minus strand of CM056743.1, from coordinate 38,862,137 downwards.
TAGATCGCTGTGTCACGTGCTTGATGAATGAGTCAAATGAAGTACATATATGAGTAGTTCCACGGAAACTTTGATATTTGAGGGTCGAAAATGTGCCAACCCCAAATCTTACTTCCAAGGGTTTTAAGATGGATTTTCCGACTTTTTGAAACATATAAAGCATAAATTAACTAGCGCACGAATGAAAAAATTTTCACTCATGGGTGCCATAAGTATAACAAGGATAACGCGTTAGCGGGCACGGAACCTGACATTTGGCCTTAAAATTGATCTCACGGCCAAACGGTTTGAGCTACGGTCTTGAGGTTCTGGGTTTCCCATTTGGCATTCAGATACTTTGGAAAGAGCTGACTGGGACCTCCGTAATCTTGCGTTGAAGGGTCGCACTAGTAGGGCACAGAACTGACCAAAAAATGTAACAAAACCAGAATCTCGCGGGAAAAAGCTCCGCAAAGTATGAAAGTTAATTTTTTTCGAAATTCTGAGGCATGGAAAAGTTGCGCCTGGCGATTTCCTGTAAGAATAAATGGGCGCGGATGGCCTGAAATGAGGCAAGCCCACTTTTAAAGAGGAAAACTGAAGGTATACGATTTCAAGTAAAACTGTGCCACAAAATATACGTACTCGTCATGCACACAAAAAGTGGTATTTGGACTCTTATAGCAGTGGAGTTTGATGCTTGATTGCATGATATTTGATGTGTCTGCCCGCTGGAATCTGAAACGAGTCCCACCACGACGCTTCACACTCACAAAGGTGGAAATAATGGAAAACCACAGAGCACGGAACTGACATTTTGATCTGTTTGATGATAATTTCTAACTTTTTTGGGCAGCCCTGGATCGAAAAACTATCGGTTGCGCCAAAAAGAGCCCCAAAAAATACATTGGAAATGACCTTTCAGGTTTTTTGTTAGCGTTTTTAAGGTTCGTACAAGCAAGCATACATTATTCCAGAGTTTTCACGGAACTACTTATATACTCTTGAAGTATTGTCGAAATAGTGTGCAGCATAGAATCCTCCACGAAAATGAAGCTTCTTACGACTTTTAACACATCCTAACAAAATAATGAGCACCCTTCTCCAGCGACCAGACCTACATATCCCCACGTATACGTATTTTATAAAATTGTGCGCTGAATTTGAAAATAACGTCTATTTTACCCGGGCAACCCGAGAATTCGTGAGAAAATTGAGAAAACTTATCTAAAGCCAGATATCGATTTTTTGGCCTCGGATTCAAAAAAGGAAGAAATTGTACGTTAAAATATGAACTCTTCAGTATTTTTTTCAGGGTGGCACTCGTGATCGAGAACTCGAAGTTGCACTTGTGATCAAGAACTCAGGGCCTCATTTTGCGATCTCATTGGATTTCTGGATCAGGATCACCAATCATGGAAATTCTGAAAAGTTCATACTTGGACGTGAAATATTTTCCCCTTTTTAAACCCAAAGTCGAAAGTGTGATATCTAGCTCCAAAAAATTTATTTTTCGATTTTCTAAAAAATTTGGGGTCGTCCAGGGAAAACTGATTTTATACCCGGATTCAACGCACGATTTGACGTGAGGAGAGGATACGTATGTCCGGTTCCTGCTAAGAGGTACTAATTTTTTTGTTGGCCTGTGTAATCTTTCCATGATATATTTAATTCAAAGTGTTATGAGAAAATGTTGGGATAAGTCGTCCATCAAAATATGGCAAGTCATTTGTACAAGTTGAAAGACGTCCCATAAAGAATCATGCGCAAGGAAAAAGTGCACTGAGGCGTAAATCGCAGAAAGAATCACGGTCGAGCATCGAGCTTTATTCAAAGCTCCAATAAAAAAATGCAATAAAAGAGAGCTCGCCAGCGCCAGCGCTGATTTGAGGCAATAGAGTCGGACCGCTTGACGACTTTCGAAGATTTGAATGAGGAGAGGCCAGGCACATCAGGAGAGTCTGGGACGCGCTCGTTGTAAATGAAACGATGTCACGATGAAGAAGAAACTCATGAAAGAAATGGGCCGTAAAGAAATTTTGGAACTGTACGCCAACTATACATTTACAGTCGAGCAAAAGTTTGTCGCGCGTGTGGCGGGTGGATATAAATTTCTACTGTGGCCCGCGTGCGCTCAAGGCGTAAATTACGGGTAACTTTGAGCAAACTGTTGTCCAGCACCCGCAGCTCTTCTCAAGCCGTACTGATATACCTACACCCCAATCCCTCGTATACATCCAATTCTCTTCTCGGACGGGGAATCCGACGGAAGAAGACTGATGGGTCGCAAAATCTCTCACTTGGATGAACAAGTGCGAAGACACATTAGCGCGGCGCGCGGCTGACCCTCTGATGGCAGTATTGCTGACTTGCCAAATCGTCCAAGTCACCTAAGCCTCCATAATCGAGTTTGCTATCTTCACATGAACTATGAGATCGCTAAACATCAAATAATTGTACTGGAATGATAAAAAAATTTTTGTAGGTGAAATTTCAGGTGCCAGCAGTAAACAGAGCAGCTGCGCAAACGGATCGAATGGTGGAAATGGTGGTAACGGAAAGCAGCGCAGGTCACGGACCAATTTTACCCTGGAGCAGCTTGCCGAGCTTGAGAGGTTGTTCGACGAGACGCACTACCCGGATGCGTTCATGCGCGAGGAGCTGAGCCAGCGACTTGGGCTGAGCGAGGCTCGCGTACAAGTCTGGTTTCAAAACCGCAGGGCTAAGTGCCGCAAGCACGAGAGCCAGCTTCACAAAGGTGAGCTTGAATTATTTACAAGTTGCATTTAAAATCTTGGATAGTACGGTCAAGACTTGCCTCTGCGCATTTTGTAAATCATAATGTTCTCGACGTGTCGGATTTACCTGATCTTTTCGTTCCTGGTTTTTGGATTTGAATCCAATTGGGTCGCTATTTTTTCGTTTCTTCTCCGTTACATCATCGGTCTTACCTTGGGTGCATCTTACTTTTGAAATCAGATTTCTTTACATTATTCCTATGTTTGTGGGGTGGTCATGCTGAAACACCTTAAGGCATGTCCAAGGTTCTATACAATCTGAAATAATTGTTGAGCTCGATTGGGGCTCTTATTTATAATCATTATTCAATCGTTCAGAAAGAAATGAAAACATTTGGAAGTCCAGTTAATTTTGGATGAACAATTTTAGCATCTCTGGTAAACCTCAACGACGTTAATGACGTTTGGCGTAATGATTAAGTTTGCAGCTAGAGAAGAAAATATTTCATGCGAGCGGAATGAGATATTTTGATTTTATCATCAGCGAAATGGGTAATCTATAGGACCCACAGACTTTATATCGAATGTCGAAAAATGATCAAATCCTGAATATTGACTTGCTTCGTTTGTTTTTTAGAAATTTTGTGTACTCTATATCAAAAATACTGTAAGAAATGCAAAATTATTCGCACAATTTTTAGAGCTCTCGATAATGAAACCTCATTTTCAGAATCAAAACTCATTTTTCGTGATGCTACTTTGACAGGTTCATCGGGTGGTATGGTGTTGGCTCCTAGAAGTCCACCTTTGGCGGCAAGCTTGGAACCATCTCCTGGCTGCCGAGTGGCTCCTTATCTACCCCAGTTACGTCTTCACCATCCAACCCAGCATCAACTATCCTCAGCCGCAGCGTCGGCTTTTGACCCGGCCCACGTTCTTCACTACGGCCTGTTCTGTTTGCCCCATCCAGCTCTCGCAGCACCTGCTTCAACGGCACTCACCTCTTCGTCACTTCAGCCCACGGGAAGATCTGACAGTAGTAGCAGTATAGCCGACCTGAGGCTCAAGGCTAGGAAACACCAGCAGGCGCTCGGGCTCGACAGGCCTGCTTCCTGAGCTGAGATACAAAGAGCTCCAGTCAAATAATGTCCAAATGAGGCATTTTACTTTACGTTATTTTAGGATCTTTGAATTTGATTGAGAAAAGATTACCAAACTTTGCTGTATGAGTCTCGTGCTAAAATTGGAATAATGAAGGTTTTGAGGACGAAACGATTCTGCTATCTTATCGAACGTCTTTCATGCAAGGGAGATATTTTTATTACGAGATTCTCATGAAGGTATGATTAATTTAGAATTTCAATCAAATCTTGAGTCTATTTTTGAAATAGAAACAGAAAATTTTACCCAAAGCCAAAAGAAGGCAAAAGATTGTGATCCGGAGTATTGGTCGGAAATTTCTTATTTGATTCGATCATGAAGGGGCAATCGAAATTGTTTGACGGGTTTCTTCGTTACCTATTCTTCTGATAGCGATGAGCTATGTAACATCCACTGTAAGAACACATTTACACTAGATAATTTTTGCTAGAGGAATCGGACCCCCGATCGATCCATTTAAAAAGTTATCTTCCTCTGTTAGAGTGCTGATAGCAAAATCTATTCCTTCAGCGAGATTCTCATCTAAACATTTCTTAGTGAATTGATTGATTGCCATTGCGTAGTAAAGTAGACGTGTGAGCACGCTATCGGTGCCAAAAGTACTAGGATTATTTTCGTAAATACTCTGTGATCTTGAAGAATTGGCTACGTGGTTTGTGACTCTGAGTGAATAAACGTGAGAACTTTATAGCATAGTGTATTCAATGAATAAATTGTAAAAATAAACGAAGTCAACGAACTGTGTAAAATAAATGCATTTATGGATGTTGTATCTTTTAGGATTTACTCAAACTTTTCTTAATCGCAGTAAGGTTATACTAGACAAATTGGAGAACGAAATTCATGGCTGATATTGAATATTGAATTTTAATAGCCATCACAATATGTACACTCACCGGACATAATATCTGCACAAATTTGAAGAAGCTTTTTGGTCCCATAACTGCTATTTGAGATTTTGATACTAGATTCCAATTCTAAAATGTTGAGGGTGAGGTTGCAATCATCAAAGCACCAAAAACGGTTTGATAGAGATTGAAACAACGGCTCAGGGACGAAAAACTTTTTGAGATTTGTGCAGATGTTTTGTACGGTGAGTGTACTTTTTAGGATTGTGATCGATTTGAATCATGTATTTCATATATACGAAGTTTGGTGTACAAAAAAACTCAAAGCACGTCAAGTAGGATCACACTCCCTAAGTTGGTTTTCAGTCTATAATCTGAACTCAGCATTATCAAACATACCTTAGTATTGTACCGAATCATACTAGACTTCTATAACGAAATGATCCCGAAACAGATCAATCAGATATTAATTGAAAGAGAGTGTAAATTCGTACTGGGAACCTCTACTGTGACATTCATCTGAATTTGTCTTTATTCTTAATAAAAAAGCGACTAAACCAGATCGTATTCAACTGCAATATTCGAATTTCAATTTCAACAAAGTTAGTTTTTGCAAAGGTGACTCTGAGAAGAACATTTCTACCAGATATTGCAAAAAACTCATGACATCAAATTGTATGTAAATTATGCTTAAGAAATAGAAACTCATATATTAAATGGAATAAAATTGTAACTGTGCATGGTGAAGAGGAGTTGTAAAATGTTATTCAGTAAACGGAATAAATTTTTGATTGAGAAATTTTATTTTCATTTCTAACAGGAATTATAATACAAACAGACCTACTTACGAACGATTGTTGAAAATTACATCTGAAAAAGAGACATTTGATTACCCGTACAAATAGAAACACAATTATTTATTAAAAAAAAAACTAATACCATGCATCACATCGAGTAATGGACATTCAAATAGTACTTTGTAATCCTATCTCGATTAATGATATAAAAAATACTCCATTCGTGAACATACATGAGAAAACGCATGATAGTACAGAACAGTTCTAAAAAACTTTGATACATTCAAAAATTATCACAGACGATTGCCTAGAGTCAATTCAATTCATTCGTTTCCTATAATTACTCATAGCTATTTGAAAAACAGAACATCATGATGTCGAACAGCTCAATTACAAACAATCTGTTTTAGCTCTTACTGGTCCAAAGAGGGATAAATTTTCAGTAGACCTACCGAAAAATATGTTCTCTCTCGCATATATCGTCATGACACCATTGAGACCTAAAAAGATTGTGCAGCTCCTTAGCACAGATAGTATGTACGAAACCGCGGGATCTCTCTAGTAGATGATGAAGGTGGATGTTATGGCGATTCTGCCTGATTTGCAATAAGAAAGAGGGAAAATATGGACATTTTCCATTGATGATATATAAGGTGACGACTACCGAAGACAATGTATCGTTACAAGTGTTTGTTAAAAAAATCAAAGGTACTTTTTCAGATCTCTAGAACGAGAAACTAATATTACTCAACACTATTGCAAGATCTTTGATGAAATATATCAATTGATATCGAATCCGTTTCTTGATCAGTGTGACATATAATAATTGAAAAGGTTACAAAAGTTACTCTGAAATTCTGGAGGTCACAACGATACAATGACAGTTTACTTCAATCATGCTATCATATGCTATGCATTCGTACGATTTATGACAAAACATTCAATAGTGAAAATGAAAACCTCTCTGAAGTTATTCATACAAAAACATTACAAAACCTAGTAGGCGACAATCTCAAGTCCTGATCTTTCCACCGCGGAAAGAAAATTTGATACCACAGACTCAACATACTGTTTTTCAATCTTAGAAAAACACAATTGCGATTCAACCATATCAATATACAAATTATGCTAAATAATTCACCCACACAGTATCATTCAATTTTTAAACGGAAATCTGAGGTCCAGGTCATTAACCGATTTCGCGTGCACTTTAGAAAACTCATTATTTGTCAAACCAGAGAAACCAGACACCTACCAGGAAACAATTATAGTGCAGAGAATCATCGTTAAATTCGAACCAGTGTGAACATACGGCTGAATCAGTGCAGGCAAGACTATTTTTTCTGTGTTTTGACTATGAAGGCGACGCGAGAGTGAGACGACCCCCTTCCCCCGGATTTTGCTACTTGTAGCAATGATGTCACTTAAGGACTCGGCAAACTCAAGTGGAAAGTTCACCCGGGAATCTATTAGCATTCAAGTAAGTTCAGCGACCGCTCTTCTTGGTATTGTCGGCGTTTCAAGAGTTTAGGTTTTTGATTCCACTGCTTACTTCAAGGACGTCGAGGCATCGGTAGTTAGAGCTACCGCTACATAACACTATAAAACAAAGACAGAAGGAGACAGGACCCCCTTGCGAAATACGGCCCGTCTTACCACCATACTTGCGCCAATACATTCCTCCATAGCACTTGGAGCTAGTCAAACCAACATGGTTGGAATGTTCGGCGTGAGGCGCGAAAGGACCGCTAATGCTCGCGGTTTTTATTACGTGCTAGCTAACAACGAAGTGATTGCAGGATGGCTAGCCACCATCAATAACAACTTTAATATAATTGCCAAAGTCTGCCAAACTTGCCAAAGTCTGTGCCTTACTTTAAAGATATAAGAAAGTTTTTGCCACTAATGAGGATTTATCCAAGACTTTAGCTACTGAAGCAGAGTTGATGGCAGTGCCTAGTAATACCATTAATTGTATACGAATTGAGACAATGGAGTTAAAAGCTTTCCATAGTGAGAAGGCCATTCCAGATCAAAATGATGATATGATGACTATCATGGATATTTTAGAGTACAATTATAGTTCACCAGGTGCGCGTGGTTCTTTAGTTTTGACACCAAATTCTCAGAGACCTATTAGTGGTATGCATTGTGCAGATGCAGGATCCGTCCATAAAGGTCAAGGGTTTGCTGTGGTTCTAACATATGAAACAATTGCTTCAGTTGTTCAAGGAGATTTTGAACTTAATGAATATGATGAACCTGCTTTTCTTGATCCCGAGCTGTGTGTGTTAAAATTTGATGATTCTACACATGTGGTAACAGAAGGTGCTATTTCGCCAGAGGAAGTGCCTTATTTATCTAGTAAATCTAAGTTAGTTAAGTCTTGTGTGTATGGCTGTATAGGTTTAGAATCTACTCTGGTGCCTGCTATTTTAGGTAAGAATGATCCACGGCATCAACATGCCGATACACCTCTCTTGGCTGGTTGTGAAAAACATAGTAAATTGACGGAAAATTTTCCACCTAGTTTATTGGATACTATTGCTGATTTTCTGTGGGATGGTTGGTATTTGAAAATGAAACCTAACGTAGTGTCCCCTAAAGTTTTGACTTTGGAGGAAGCTGTTGTACGTCTTCCGCGTCAAAATACATCAGAGTTTTATAAGGGAATGGATTTACGAACAAATGCTTGATATCCCTACGTCTTAACATCAAAGAAGCAGAAACTAGATTATATCGATGTGATTAGAGATGACTAACAAATGTTTGTAGGAGTTAAGTCAATTGATCCATTTGTGAAAGAAATCATTGAAATGGAAGATCGACTGCGTTTAAGTAATACTGTAGTAGAGTGCTTGAAAGATGAAAAGCGCCCCCTTGAAAAGATGAAAGCCTTAGGTGGAATGCGTGTATTTTGTAATACGAGTTTAGATCATGTTTCACAAGTTCGACAGTTTCATTTACATTTTATTGCTGCTTTTATGAAACAAAGAAATGATGTGAACCATTCAGTTGGGATAACTCCCTTAGGTTCAGAGTGGGGTTTTGTAATTAAAGACTTATTAGTTAAGGGAACTAAGTTTGTAAGTATAGATTATTCTAATTTTGGTCCTTCGAGCAACGACTTTTCGCAACTGTGGTCACACTTTCGTGGGTGACTGCGCAGAATATTGAGGACGTACTATATTTCGTGCTGCCATGTGCGCAAATTAAATGAGGTGGTTGTCGTGCTATAGAGTGTGTGCGGAATTCTTTGACGCTAGCCCTGATCACGGGAATGAGTATTGCTTACAATGGCTGCAGTTACATCATCGCCGACACCGGCTCGCGATTCACACGTTGGGGAGGCTATACAGCGGATATGGGCCAGGGTGCTTCAAGACGGAGCATTTATTAATTTGGCAAACCAATCCAACCTTTTGTATGCTACGACAATGGTCAACTTGGCTCTGGGGAACGATGCTAAGGATCCTGTATGGGATGCTTCTTCCTTGAATGTGGAAGGATATCGAACCATGAAGTAAAAAGCCTTGGTAATGGGGACATGTATACTCAAAGATTACAATGCCACCAAGATCGGAACTGCAACAACCGAATCAGCCAGGAGAGTCCACAAGATGGCACAGGAAATGATGGACAAAAATAAGAAGACATTATCGAGGAGGATGAACTTGAAGAACTGTAATCAGTAAGAGCGAATGAGATTGATGCCACACTTAGCGAGTCAAGTTGATGTAAATGGAAGGTTACCTGATCCCTTTAGTTTGTTTTATCAGTTTAATGCTCGTCTGGCACAAGTTGATGAGAGTCAGAATGCTTGGACACCATATGAAGAGTTAGGAGCTGCTGTTCTAATTACTGCTTCTATGATAATTCAGCCGATAGAAGTACCTGAACGACAAGATCGAGAGGAACTCGTTTGGGAGAAATTGATTGCTCCGCGAGCCCAGAGTTCAACATCTTGGGTATTTGGCTTTGTCCTCTCAGCTTCTATTATAAAAAATTGACACTTCAACAGATAGAGCCTTGGAGCGTTTGTAACACAGATTATTTGATGCACAGAGACCGATTAACGCATAATAAGCGACCAAAGACGAACATAAGTCCACAGTTCGCGGTACTCTTAAGTCTGCTTGTCTACTCTCACTGCAGAAGGTTCGATTAGGAATCCTTGGATGGCTTCAGAGAGCATCTGATGTCAACGAGATTAGCATTATAGACATCATGAAGTGCATGTCCATATCTCAACATGCCAACACCAACAGAGAGCTAGTAAGAGTACTGCTTGAATATGTCTGCCACAAAAAACAATATTCATGGAGATGGACTAGGGTGCTTCAAGACGGATTCTGATCCGGGCCGGAGCTGCATCCGTTATCAATTTGAGAAATTGTATCCTCGCGACTCCTTTGCCTGTTGCCATAACATCAACTTATTGCTTGGCCGAAGGGAAGATCATTACTGCTTCATCTCCGTCAAAGGGTACCGTCTTAATATCGTGAGACAACTCATCGAGGCAGGATCTGATGTATCAATCAAAGGTCGTCATGGGCGCACGTTCCTACATTCGGCTGCAGCAGCCGATAATATAGACGTATTAGAGGAACTCTTAAAAAAATCTAGACAACACCCAATCATCGATTTGCCGAACTACATGGGCCTCACCCTTCTCATTATCGCTGTGGAACGAAATAACGGATTTATCAAACTGTCAAACCAATCCAATCTTTCGTATGCTATGACAATTGCTATCGGACTCGTCTTCTACAATGGGAGAGGCGCCCATGGGTTGAACGTGCTGCGGCAAGAGAGTGCGCTCTGGAGTATACAGTAGCAGAGCAAGTTATCGCAGTTATGAATACAGTCGAGGCTGAGAATAATCGTCCACCAGACCTAGTATAAGAAGCTCCACCCTTCTTTAGTCACCTCTTCTAACAAGAGGAAAGGGTTGTATGTAGGGTAACTCATCTATTGGCATTCATGCTTATCACGTCGCTGATAATTGCTTTCATTCTCTTGCTTGAGGAAGAGAAAAAGGAGAATAATAAAACCAAATGTGAGAATCATAAGGAAAATAACAGACACATCGTGGAGGACGAGGGCGTACCGGAGGAAGCACACGAGCCCCCAGCCATCACGACTATACGCTGTCAAGCCATCGACAGCACTCGGAGCTACCCTTGTCGACGACGACCGACAACGATTGGAGAGCGGACTACGGGAGGAAATGGCTGAGCGTGAGCGACGACGACGAGAGGCACAATATTATCGACGTAATAGAGGGGCCTTGAGGAGTAAGAAAATTAGAAGGCATGGTAGGAAGTCTGGTAACATCCGCAAAATGAAACCGAGCTGTTCCCTCATCCGTCTGGGACAAATGTGTAAGATGAGGGGAAGTCCCATGAGGGCTAGGAGCTTCCTAGCTCGGCGTATGAAACGTATTCTGGGAAGATGAATGCGATTCCGGAAACATATATATGTGAAATAAAAATGTACCATCATGAATTGAAAAAGGTAAGGTGATGAAAATCTTGTCCATTGTTGAAAGGTCAAATATGCCCCAGTGGATAATCTCTTCCTCCCTCTCTCTCTTAACGATAAGTTAATTCTTTGTGGTTTTGGTTATCAATTCAATGTATGGGACCATGTCGTGGCCTACGATGAAGGTACCATTTTTTTAATAATTTAAATTATCGTACCATTCAAACTCAGATGTTAGTCATCCTCCTGCCGACCCCGTATGGGCTTGATATTGATAACAATCCCTCCTCATAATTCTTTCCCGCATAACTCGGATTTGAAATCTCTCCTTGCCATGAAGGATTGTTCGGTATCGTGCCAAAGGTGACGGGCCAGCCCAAGGAAATGGCCCGCGGTGGCAGACTGTACCCCAGGAAACGTCAGGAGTTCCCTGGTAAAACGGCGTCATTACGACAGGGTAAGACTTACATCTGTGAGTCTCAAGACACGGAAAAGTAAGTTAGAGTTGCGAAGGTACGCATGCCTAACAGAGTTTTGAGTAGACCCACGAAAGAATTCATCTAGCTTCCGAATATGAATGGAGTGCAGCATTAATCAAGAATTCGGTACGGGACATCAGGGGCCGGGGGGGGGGGGAGGAGGCGGTGGAGAAATGTCACGGAAGCGTAGTTATCACGAGTATGAGACCACTTATCCTGTTACCGTGATCTACAAATGCTACGTGTTTACGCCTACATTCCCGAGGCAGGACAACATTAGATTCAAAGTTCTATGAAGGTGATATGAGTGTATTGGTCAGTTTGGGTTTGATGAAGTAGTTAATGTCGAAGTAAATCGAAGCCCTACGATGATTTTGGAAATAAAGCGCTGGAGCGAGTCTACAACTATCGTGATCTCGATGTACGTGTGGATCAAGTGCGCTCAATTTTTCATCTTTTATATCTAATATCGGCCACTCGTATCCTGCACAAGAATTTCCTCCTATGCCGGGAACGACATAACGCGCAACTCATCATGTCTCCTGAAAGAAATGGCACCGATAAATTTCCAGCAGGAAAATCCTTCTTGATCTGAGGAAAGACGCACTGGAAAGGATTCGGCCCAGCGCCGACAAGACAAGTACAGAAAGGGAGAGAATGACTATTTTACTAACGGTCCTTCCTCCACGAGTGGCCGTCCGGCCATGGGCGGGAAGTGGGGAAGTCAAGGATTAGATTTTGATATCACTATTGATCCATCCCCTACGACGCGAAACACTACCTGGATGCCTCTATCAGTTAGAGGTGTCGGATCGGCAATTGCTGTGACCTACAGTCAGCTGTATTTCTTGCGCCGTACAAAGAAGGCTAAGATGTGTACAGTATATCAGGCATTCAGAGCATGTCTAGCGCAAGTCTCCTTGCGATTATCGAATCAGTTGCTTGGTCGCCCTGATACTCCGTTGACTGGGCCTACAGTTAGCGATATTTTCCTTGAACCACAGTTGGCTTCATTTGTGGAGTCTAACCCAGCCTCGTTCCCTATTATCCACACTGAAACGGAGATGGAGCGTCGCTTGAAGCTTTTGCGCGACAGATGCCACGGCATCTATGAGGATTGAAGCAAGAAAAGCTCTATGACAGGGAGGATGATCTTCTTGGGATTGTTCGCAGAAAATGTATTTACGCCGGTACGTAGATGATGACGGAATGACACTACTCGCCGACTGATGGCTCGGCTGCTGTCAAATAGATTAGCAGCAAATCGAAATTGGCAGGCGAGAGGCCAGAGGTGCGGTTTTGGAAAGCTAAAAATGAATGATGTCATTGCGGGTGAGTGTAGTACACGATATTATCTATACTTTGTAACCTTAGAGTCACTCAATGATGACACATGTATTCACATACTCATTTTGTCACAGATTTGGCAAATGGAAAAAAATAAGCGTATAACAACGCGCGTCCGTACAATCGGCAGCACGATCGCGTGAGGACGCACCGAAAGGACCCAGTTAGGAAGGGGCGAACTCAGTCGATCTGCTTCTGAAATTTACTCGAGGTTCACCGATATAGTAGACCTCCTCCCTTGAGCGCGTTTTCCTAGATGTCCTCCACTGCCTGGAATGAGTTTACAAGCTAAATGCGGTCACGTTTGATCATTACAAGGACCCAAAACTCGCCAGTGAACACGGCATCTTTGAGTTAGTACGATGAGAGGAACAATGTGCTTAGCCTTTAGTTCATGATTCTATCATACTGGATGAAAACATTTTGACCCCCTGTCGGACTAAGTCGATCAACAATTCGATAAAGTACGTCGAGACATCAAAGTGTTAAGTATCAACTAGGATGCTACTTTTGATCTCGATTTGAAAGTAGTGGACTCCGCCTAGTTAGCTGTTCAGATAATGTCCAAGATAATCGATTTTAGTGCAGACCTCGGGAACATCACTGTATAGCCATCGCTGAGGTCAAAGATACTCAAGAAGTAATGCCCAAAACACCATGTATTGTCACGGGCGCAAGGTACACAGTCGCCCGCACTTCGAGTGTACCAGGTAAAATCGAAGAAATACTATCTCCAAGGCACCGAAAATTGAGGTGCGTTGCAATATCAGTAATACAGCTTTACGACGACAATATTGCAGCAGTAATAGAGGGCAGGACTAAGTCTATCCACAATGAGACGATGCGGAATTCATCAAGCATGCTCGTCCCGAAGGCTCCGATACAATGTGAAGATGTATCGCAAGAATCTGAAGGATCCGAAAGGGAATCTATGGATCCCAACTATTTTTATCAACACATCCAGAATATCTTTCGAAATGATCTGCAACAACTTCGCTTGGAGATCAAAGATGTCCTCAAAGTTGGTGAGTCGGAATATGACTGTATTTCATATGAGTGAGATACTGTCTCGAAGGCGACGAAAATTGAGGTGCGTTGCAATATCAGTAATACAGCTTTACGATGACAATATTGCAGCAGTAATAGAGGGCAGGAGTAAGTCTATCCACAATGAGACGATGCGGAATTCATCAAGCATGCTCGTCCCGAAGGCTCCGATACAATGTGAAGATGTATCGCAAGAACCTGAAGGATCCGAAAGGGAATCTATGGATCCCAACTATTTCTATCAACATATCCAGAATATCTTTCGAAATGATCTGCAACAACTTCGCTTGGAGATCAAAGATGTCCTCAATGTTGGTGAGTCGGAATATTACTGTATTTCATAACGATGACATGTTCACAACAGCGGCTACTCATTGACATGAAGGACATCGTTTATGAATATTGCTTAGAATTTGGAAGAATGTGATTTGATCCCACGTGTAAAGATCAGCATCCCGTAACAGATACATGAATAGAAGCTAGTCCCAATCCAACTCCATTTTCTCCAAAGTAGTGATGACGCATGATTCCCTGAGATCGAAATATTCCGTACAACATGTGTCTTTCTACAAATTCCCTCTACTCTTGCGTGCTGACTTTCTTCCTGTTTCCACCATCTGGTAACCGCAGAACGATTTTTATAACACAATTTGGACAAAAGTTAGTCAACAATGGATTCTTTGCAGGTTCACATTGTAAATGTTTCGGATGCATCATTGCAGAAACGCTCCAAGAGAGCCATTTGAAATCTGGCGGGGCTATGGCTCCGAAAGATATCCGGGACAGAATAACGGGTGAGTCCACGCAAATCGTACCATCAACAATTAACATGAACTGGAGTGATTTGAATTCTTTCCCATCTGTGTTTCAGATATTTGTAAGTCAATGAGGCTTGGGCGACAGGAAGATGCCCATGAATTCTTTTTATCCCTCCTGCAAACAATGAATGTTTATCTCGCTACAGAGTTTGATGTCCCAGCCAAAGATCAGCCATACCATATAACCCCCGTAGACCAGATCTTCGGGGGTTGCACGATGACCGGGTTCAAGTGCACGTCTTGCTCACACGTTGTCAAGAGATTTGATAACACCTTGGTAAGGATTCAAGATAGTATAACATACACGTACATAATTTCTTAGTATTCTAACGAGGATCTTAATTCAGTGTTTATCCCTGGATATTCGGGAAATATCCTCCCTGGAATGCTCTCTGAAGAGATATTTCCAGGCGGAAATCATCAGGGAGTACAAATGTGACCGCTGCCAGGAGCGAGGGCGAGCCGTGAAGCGTTCTTGTATGTACAGCGCTCCTAGATATTTATGTCTAAATTTGAATCGCTTCGACTACTTCGACAACAGGAAATCGAAACTGTGTCACGAAGTCGAGTTTGGATCGCATTTGAATATGACTCCGTTCACGATCCATCGGCCAGATGGAGTTTCAGAATGGTCGTACGAGCTCATCATAGTCATTGCCCACATGGGCAATGGGGCTGGAGAAGGGCATTATGTCACCTACGCTCAGACATCAAATGGGATATTCCATTACTTTAACGATGACCAAGATGTGAGTATTTATCTTGAATTGCTGCAATGGTACCCTCTCAATGAAACTAGTGATGCATGGGCACTGTCTCTCCATTAGGGTGAATGTCGAATATGTCAGCAAGATCTAATTTGCTCGGTTCTGAATCTTTCACTCTACTCCATTGTTCTCACAAAATTCATTATGGTATTCTCTGGACTTCTCCAGATTGAATGTGATCATCTGATGCGAGGAAATTATTATGGAGCACTATGTAGAGCGTGGGAACCCCAAAATTTTACAAAATGAACGACTCAAATATACCAGTTGAGATAGAAGTCCCTCTTTCGACACATTGAGAAATCCAAATTTACCTGGATTTTTTGAGCCAAAGCTCTCTGCTGCTGCCAAATTCTGGAAATTCCTCAAAGTTCTCGGACATCCAATCAAATCAGAACATAACTCACACTGAGTCACCACAGCTCAATACATCATCATTCTTTCTCTTGTTTAGGTTACAGAGTCTGATCCACTAAAAGCCAGCAATATAGCATATATATTGATTTACAAATTGGTATCGCCCTCAATCTTAGTGGGACCAATGTCAAATCTGAAAGAATTGAATGCAACCAACTCAGAGGATCCTCGTCACCATGAACCAGCGTCAAAAGCAACACACTCGGAAGAGATTGGTAATTGTTGCATTTAATACTGAGGAAATCTTTTCTCGCGTTGGATTTTGGCCCACCACGTGAGAATAAAATGTGAGGCCGGAATCCTGTTCTCCTAGACATTATTCACTCCTACTCCACATCATTTCGACGTGTTCCAACAAAAATTTATTAAGGCACCGAGAATTGAGGTGCGTTGCAATATCAGTTATAAAGCTTTACGAGGACAATATTGCAGCAGTAATAGAGGACAGGACTAAGTCTATCCACATTGAGACGATGCGGAATTTATCAAGCATGCTCGTCCCGAAGGCTTCGATACGATGTGAAGATGATCGACAGCACTCGGAGCTACCCTTGTCGACGACGACCGACAACGATTGGAGAGCGGACTACGGGAGGAAATGGCTGAGCGTGAGCGACGACGACGAGAGTCACAATATTATCAACGTAATAGAGAGGCCTTGAGGAGTAAGAAAATTAGAAAGCATGGTAGGAAATCTGGTAACATCCGCAAAAAGAAACCCAGCTGTTCCCTCATCCGTCTGGGACAAATGTGTAAGATTAGGGGAAGTCCCATAAGGGCTAGGAGCTTGCTAGCTCGGCGTATGAAACGTATTCTGGGAAGATGAATGCGATTCCGGAAACATATATATGTGAGATAAAAATGTACCATCATGGATTGAAAAAGGTAAGGTGATGAAAATCTTGTCCATTGTTGATAGGTCAAATATGCCCCAGTGGATAATCTCTTCCTCCCTCTCTCTTAACGATAAGTTTTTCCTTTGTGGTTTTGGTTATCAATTCGATGTATGGGACCATGTCGTGGCCTACGATGAAGGTACCATTTTCTCAGTAATTTAATTTCTCGTACCATTCAAACTCAGATGTTAGTCATCCTCTTGCCGACCCCGTATGGGCTTGATATTGATAACAATCCCTCCTCATAATTCTTTTCCGCATAACTCGGATTTAAAATCTCTCCTTGCCATAAAGGATTGTTCGGGATCGTGCCAAAGGTGACGGGCCAGCCCAAGGAAATGGCCCGCGGTGGCAGACTGTACCCCAGGAACGTCAGGAGTTCCCTGGTAAAACGGCGTCATTACGACAGGGTAAGACTTACATCTGTGAGTCTCAAGACACGGAAAAGTAAGTTAGAGTTGCGAAGGTACGCATGCCTAACCCAGTTTTGAGTGGACCCACGAAAGAATTCATCTAGCTTTCGAATACGAATGAAGTGCAGCATTAATCAAGAATTCGGTATGGGACATCAAGGGCCGGGGGGGGGGGGGGGAGGAGGGGGTGGAGAAATGTCACAGAAGCGTAGTTATCACGAGCATGAGACCACTTATCCTGTTACCGTGATCTACAAATACTACGTGTTTACGCCTACATTCCCGAGGCAGGACAACATTAGATTCAAAGTTCTATGAAGGTGATATGAGTGTATTGGTCAGTTTGGGTTCGATGAAGTAGTTAGTGTCGAAGTCAATCGAAGCCCTACGATGATTTTGGGAATGAAGCGCTGAAGCGAGTCTACAACTATCGTGATCTCGATGTACGTGTGGATCAAGTGCGCTCAATTTTCCATCCTTTATATCTAATATCGGCCACTCGTATCCTGCACAAGAATTTCCTTCTATGCCGGGAACGACATAACGCGCAACTCATCATGTCTCCTGAAAGAAATGGCACCGATAAATTTCCAGCAGGAAAATCCTTCTTGATCTGAGGAAAGACGCACTGGAAAGGATTCGACCCAGCGCCGACAAGACAAGTACAAAAAGGGAGAGAATGACTATTTTACTAACGGCCCTCCCTCCACGAGTGGCCGTCCGGCCATGGGCAGGAAGTGGGGAAGTCAAGGATTAGATTTTGATATCACTATTGATCCATCCCTTACGACCCGAAACACTACCTGGATGCCTCTATCAGTTAGAGATGTCGGATCGGCAATTGCTGTGACCTACAGTCAGCTGTATTTCTTGCGCCGTACAAAGAAGGCTAAGATGTGTACTGTATATCAGGCATTCAGAGAATGTCTAGCGCAAGTCTCCTTGCGACTATCGAATCAGTTGCTTGGTCGCCCTGATACTTCGTTGACTGTGCCTACAGTTAGCGATATTTCCCTTGAACCACAGTTGGCTTCATTTGTGGAGTGGTTGAGGTTATTATTTTACCAGGTAAAATCGAAGAAATACTGTCTCCAAGGCACCGAAAATTGCGGTGCGTTGCAATATCAGTAATACAGCTTTACGACGACAATATTGCCGCAGTAATAGAGGGCAGGACTAAGTCTATCCACAATGAGACGATGCGGAATTCATCAAGCATGCTCGTCCCGAAGGCTCCGATACAATGTGAAGATGTATCGCAAGAACCTGAAGGATCCGAAAGGGAATCTATGGACCCCAACTATTTCTATCCACATATCCTGAATATCTTTCGAAATGATCTGCAACAACTTCGCTTGGAGATCAAAGATGTCCTCAATGTTGGTGAGTCGGAATATTACTGTATTTCATAACGATGACATGTTCACAACAGCGGCTACACATTGACATGAAGGACATCGTTTATGAATATTGCTTAGAATTTGGAAGAATGTGATTTGATCCCACGTGTAAAGATCAGCATCCCGTAACAGATACATGAATAGAAGCTAGTCCCAATCCAACTCCATTTTCTCCAAAGTAGTGATGACGCATGATTCCCTGAGATCGAAATATTCCGTACAATATGTGTCTTTCTACAAATTCCCTCTACTCTTGCGTGCTGACTTTCTTCCTGTTTCCACCATCTGGTAACCGCAGAACGATTTTTATAACACAATGCGGACAAAAGGAGTCAAAAATGGGTTCTTTGCAGGTTCACATTGTAAATGTTTCGGATGCATCATTGCAAAAACGCTCCAAGAGAGCCATTTAAAATCTGGCGGGGCTATGGATCCGAAACATATCCGGGACAGAATAATGGGTGAGTCCACGCAAATCGTACCATCAACAATCAACATGAACTGGAGTGATTTGAATTCTTCCCCATCTGTGTTTCAGATATTTGTAAGTCAATGAGGCTTGGGCGACAGGAAGATGCCCATGAATTCTTTTCATCCCTCTTGCAAACAATGAATGTTTATCTCGCTACAGAGTTTGATGTCCCAGCCAAAGATCAGCCATACCATATAACCCCCGTAGACCAGATCTTCGGAGGTTGCACGATGACCGGGTTCAAGTGCACGTCTTGCTCACACGTTGTCAAGAGATTTGATAACACCTTGGTAAGGATTCAAGATAGTATAACATACACGTACATAATTTCTTAGTGGTGGTTATGATTTTAATGCTGTTCTTGGACTGTCTGTCATTAGATCCTGGCAAATGGAGCCCCGCTCTTAAGGACCGCATGACCAAGGTTGCCGTGGCTGCGGGTTGGTCGCTCAACCTGGGATTACCCCCGGCTTACACAGCTGCGTTTGCGGCCCTTTCATTTGGCCTTGTGAACTTAGATTGGTACATGTTGGCCCTGCTATGCGGACTGCTCTACGGTTGGCGCATGAAACAACCTTTTGTCGCAGCCGGTTCTGCTATTTTAGCATACTGGCATGCCTTTGGCAGATCTCCATTCTAACTGCCTTTCCTAATTACACCACCCCCACGAGGTATGGAATATTAAGAGGTAATGGTAAATTCGAAGCTTACTCCACCTACACAACTGTTCCGTATCCTTACACTGAGCGAATCAACACAACCGACACATATGTTTATGTGTCAGACGAGGACCCGTATTGCTACTACCAAATTTCGTACGACGAGTATTGGTGGTATACTTACAACCGCACCAACCACTGCTTTATAGTTATGGAAAGACAGAATTGTCTGCTTATCCAAGGTGAATACGTCGACAATGAAATTAGTGTTTTAGTTAAACATCATACCGTCCGTTGCGTTGGTCTTAAATTTAACCCTGACAAACTCACATCTAACTCAGGATTCTGGCGGAAGTTGATGTTCGTGGATTCTTTCAATTCAGAGTACGGACCCCTTACCTTTTTCAAATTTGATTCTAAATTTCATCAGATCAACCTGAACTTGCTCAAGTTACTCCTTCACTATAGTTCTGGCAGATTAGTTAACGCTGAACTCTATGGGTCAACTAGATCATGGATTCATGTCAACAGAGTTACGATTGGCATCTTCAACACTTACAAAGACATGCTTGACGCTAATGCCATTCCAGACAAGATGCACATCACTCACGCGTCAACTTACACTAAATGTCTGTGCAATCAAGTGTTAACTGATTCAGTACCAATAATGCTTCGCAGTTATGAAGGCGAGGTTGAACTGTTTGGTTACCAGAACAACACTTATTTAACAGGTACATATGGTAAATTTTGTGATTGTCCTACAGTCACTTACGACGAGCTGATCTCTGATTATTTTGAAACATTGATAACAGAAGACCACACCGTACCGTGGCATATATTTATTTTTCGATCCCTCGTGGGAGAGGTTAAAGGACTTGTCGGTCAAGCTGCTGCTTCCTTCAGTTCTTTTGTAAATAAATGCTTTGTTAGTATATTTGACGCTAATTTTAATACGGTTTTCTCGAATTTAGTTCTAGTTTATTCTACGTCTATCTTGATAGTTAGGAATCATTACATTAGTATCGTAATCAGTATATGCTATTTCACTACTTTCTTATAAACCTTTATTTGTTTACCTAATCATAAGTATATTCAAAAGGACAGTCCAAGAACAGCATTAAAATCATAACCACCATTACTCTCTGTCTGGACATTAGAGTTAAAATTAAATAATTTCTTAGTATTCTAACGAGGATCTTAATCCAGTGTTTATCCCTGGATATTCGGGGAATATCCTCCCTGGAATGCTCTCTGAAGAGATATTTCCAGGCGGAAATCATCAGGGAGTACAAATGTGACCGCTGCCAGGAGCGAGGGCGAGCCGTGAAGCGTTCTTGTATGTACAGCGCTCCTAGATATTTGTGTCTAAATTTGAATCGCTTCGACTACTTCGACAACAGGAAATCGAAACTGTGTCACGAAGTCGAGTTTGGATCGCATTTGAATATGACTCCGTTCACGATCCATCGGCCAGATGGAGTTCCAGAATGGTCGTACGAGCTCATCACAGTCATTGCCCACATGGGCAATGGGGCTGGAGAAGGGCATTATGTCAACTACGCTCAGACATCAAATGGGATATTCCATTACTTTAACGATGACCAAGATGTGAGTATTTATCTTGAATTGCTGCAATGGTACCCTCTCGATGAAACTAGTGATGCATGGGCACTGTCTCTCCATTAGGGTGAATGTCGAATATGTCAGCAAGATCTAATTTGCTCGGTTCTGAATCTTTCACTCTACTCCATTGTTCTCACAACATTCATTATGGTATTCTCTGGACTTCTCCAGATTGAATGTGATCATCTGATGCGAGGAAATTATTATGGAGCACTATGTAGAGCGTGGGAACCCCAAAATTTTACAAAATGAACGACTCAAATATACCAGTTGAGATAGAAGTCCCTCATTCGACACATTGAGAAATCCAAATTTACCTGGATTTTTTGAGCCAAAGCTCTCTGCTGCTGCCAAATTCTGGAAATTCCTCAAAGTTCTCGGACATCCAATCAAATCAGAACATAACTCACACTGAGTCACCACAGCTCAATACATCATCATTCTTTCTCTTGTTTAGGTTACAGAGTCTGATCCACTAAAAGCCAGCAATATAGCATATATATTGATTTACAAATTGGTATCGCCCTCAATCTTAGTGGGACCAATGTCAAATCTGAAAGAATTGAATGCAACCAACTCAGAGGATCCTCGTCACCATGAACCAGCGTCAAAAGCAACACACTCGGAAGAGATTGGTAATTGTTGCATTTAATAGTGAGGAAATCTTGTCTCGCGTTGGATTTTGGCCCACCACGTGAGAATAAAATGTGAGGCCGGAATCCTGTTCTCCTAGACATTATTCACCCCTACTCCACATCATTTCGACGTGTTCCAACAAAAATTTGTTAAGGCACCGAGAATTGAGGTGCGTTGCTATATCAGTTATAAAGCTTTACGATGACAATATTGCAGCAGTAATAGAGGGCAGGACTAAGTCTATCCACAATGAGACGATGCGGAATTCATCAAGCATGCTCGTCCCGAAGGCTCCGATACGATGTGAAGATGATCGATAGCACTCGGAGCTACCCTTGTCGACGACGACCGACAACGATTGGAGAGCGGACTACGGGAGGAAATGGCTGAGCGTGAGCGACGACGACGAGAGTCACAATATTATCAACGTAATAGAGAGGCCTTGAGGAGTAAGAAAATTAGAAAGCATGGTAGGAAGTCTGGTAACATCCGCAAAAAGAAACCCAGCTGTTCCCCCATCCGTCTGGGACAAATGTGTAAGATTAGGGGAAGTCCCATAAGGGCTAGGAGCTTGCTAGCTCGGCGTATGAAACGTATTCTGGGAAGATGAATGCGATTCCGGAAACATATATATGTGAGATAAAAATGTACCATCATGGATTGAAAAAGGTAAGGTGATGAAAATCTTGTCCATTGTTGATAGGTCAAATATGCCCCAGTGGATAATCTCTTCCTCCCTCTCTCTTAACGATAAGTTTTTTCTTTGTGGTTTTGGTTATCAATTCGATGTATGGGACCATGTCGTGGCCTACGATGAAGGTACCATTTTCTCAGTAATTTAATTTCTCGTACCATTCAAACTCAGATGTTAGTCATCCTCTTGCCGACCCCGTATGGGCTTGATATTGATAACAATCCCTCCTCATAATTCTTTTCCGCATAACTCGGATTTAAAATCTCTCCTTGCCATAAAGGATTGTTCGGGATCGTGCCAAAGGTGACGGGCCAGCCCAAGGAAATGGCCCGCGGTGGCAGACTGTACCCCAGGAACGTCAGGAGTTCCCTGGTAAAACGGCGTCATTACGACAGGGTAAGACTTACATCTGTGAGTCTCAAGACACGGAAAAGTAAGTTAGAGTTGCGAAGGTACGCATGCCTAACCCAGTTTTGAGTGGACCCACGAAAGAATTCATCTAGCTTTCGAATACGAATGAAGTGCAGCATTAATCAAGAATTCGGTATGGGACATCAAGGGCCGGGGGGGGGGGAGGAGGGGGTGGAGAAATGTCACAGAAGCGTAGTTATCACGAGCATGAGACCACTTATCCTGTTACCGTGATCTACAAATACTACGTGTTTACGCCTACATTCCCGAGGCAGGACAACATTAGATTCAAAGTTCTATGAAGGTGATATGAGTGTATTGGTCAGTTTGGGTTCGATGAAGTAGTTAGTGTCGAAGTCAATCGAAGCCCTACGATGATTTTGGGAATGAAGCGCTGAAGCGAGTCTACAACTATCGTGATCTCGATGTACGTGTGGATCAAGTGCGCTCAATTTTCCATCCTTTATATCTAATATCGGCCACTCGTATCCTGCACAAGAATTTCCTTCTATGCCGGGAACGACATAACGCGCAACTCATCATGTCTCCTGAAAGAAATGGCACCGATAAATTTCCAGCAGGAAAATCCTTCTTGATCTGAGGAAAGACGCACTGGAAAGGATTCGACCCAGCGCCGACAAGACAAGTACAAAAAGGGAGAGAATGACTATTTTACTAACGGCCCTCCCTCCACGAGTGGCCGTCCGGCCATGGGCAGGAAGTGGGGAAGTCAAGGATTAGATTTTGATATCACTATTGATCCATCCCTTACGACCCGAAACACTACCTGGATGCCTCTATCAGTTAGAGATGTCGGATCGGCAATTGCTGTGACCTACAGTCAGCTGTATTTCTTGCGCCGTACAAAGAAGGCTAAGATGTGTACTGTATATCAGGCATTCAGAGAATGTCTAGCGCAAGTCTCCTTGCGACTATCGAATCAGTTGCTCGGTCGCCCTGATACTTCGTTGACTGTGCCTACAGTTAGCGATATTTCCCTTGAACCACAGTTGGCTTCATTTGTGGAGTGGTTGAGGTTATTATTTTACCAGGTAAAATCGAAGAAATACTGTCTCCAAGGCACCGAAAATTGCGGTGCGTTGCAATATCAGTAATACAGCTTTACGACGACAATATTGCCGCAGTAATAGAGGGCAGGACTAAGTCTATCCACAATGAGACGATGCGGAATTCATCAAGCATGCTCGTCCCGAAGGCTCCGATACAATGTGAAGATGTATCGCAAGAACCTGAAGGATCCGAAAGGGAATCTATGGACCCCAACTATTTCTATCCACATATCCTGAATATCTTTCGAAATGATCTGCAACAACTTCGCTTGGAGATCAAAGATGTCCTCAATGTTGGTGAGTCGGAATATTACTGTATTTCATAACGATGACATGTTCACAACAGCGGCTACACATTGACATGAAGGACATCGTTTATGAATATTGCTTAGAATTTGGAAGAATGTGATTTGATCCCACGTGTAAAGATCAGCATCCCGTAACAGATACATGAATAGAAGCTAGTCCCAATCCAACTCCATTTTCTCCAAAGTAGTGATGACGCATGATTCCCTGAGATCGAAATATTCCGTACAATATGTGTCTTTCTACAAATTCCCTCTACTCTTGCGTGCTGACTTTCTTCCTGTTTCCACCATCTGGTAACCGCAGAACGATTTTTATAACACAATGCGGACAAAAGGAGTCAAAAATGGGTTCTTTGCAGGTTCACATTGTAAATGTTTCGGATGCATCATTGCAAAAACGCTCCAAGAGAGCCATTTAAAATCTGGCGGGGCTATGGATCCGAAACATATCCGGGACAGAATAATGGGTGAGTCCACGCAAATCGTACCATCAACAATCAACATGAACTGGAGTGATTTGAATTCTTCCCCATCTGTGTTTCAGATATTTGTAAGTCAATGAGGCTTGGGCGACAGGAAGATGCCCATGAATTCTTTTCATCCCTCTTGCAAACAATGAATGTTTATCTCGCTACAGAGTTTGATGTCCCAGCCAAAGATCAGCCATACCATATAACCCCCGTAGACCAGATCTTCGGAGGTTGCACGATGACCGGGTTCAAGTGCACGTCTTGCTCACACGTTGTCAAGAGATTTGATAACACCTTGGTAAGGATTCAAGATAGTATAACATACACGTACATAATTTCTTAGTGGTGGTTATGATTTTAATGCTGTTCTTGGACTGTCTGTCATTAGATCCTGGCAAATGGAGCCCCGCTCTTAAGGACCGCATGACCAAGGTTGCCGTGGCTGCGGGTTGGTCGCTCAACCTGGGATTACCCCCGGCTTACACAGCTGCGTTTGCGGCCCTTTCATTTGGCCTTGTGAACTTAGATTGGTACATGTTGGCCCTGCTATGCGGACTGCTCTACGGTTGGCGCATGAAACAACCTTTTGTCGCAGCCGGTTCTGCTATTTTAGCATACTGGCATGCCTTTGGCAGATCTCCATTCTAACTGCCTTTCCTAATTACACCACCCCCACGAGGTATGGAATATTAAGAGGTAATGGTAAATTCGAAGCTTACTCCACCTACACAACTGTTCCGTATCCTTACACTGAGCGAATCAACACAACCGACACATATGTTTATGTGTCAGACGAGGACCCGTATTGCTACTACCAAATTTCGTACGACGAGTATTGGTGGTATACTTACAACCGCACCAACCACTGCTTTATAGTTATGGAAAGACAGAATTGTCTGCTTATCCAAGGTGAATACGTCGACAATGAAATTAGTGTTTTAGTTAAACATCATACCGTCCGTTGCGTTGGTCTTAAATTTAACCCTGACAAACTCACATCTAACTCAGGATTCTGGCGGAAGTTGATGTTCGTGGATTCTTTCAATTCAGAGTACGGACCCCTTACCTTTTTCAAATTTGATTCTAAATTTCATCAGATCAACCTGAACTTGCTCAAGTTACTCCTTCACTATAGTTCTGGCAGATTAGTTAACGCTGAACTCTATGGGTCAACTAGATCATGGATTCATGTCAACAGAGTTACGATTGGCATCTTCAACACTTACAAAGACATGCTTGACGCTAATGCCATTCCAGACAAGATGCACATCACTCACGCGTCAACTTACACTAAATGTCTGTGCAATCAAGTGTTAACTGATTCAGTACCAATAATGCTTCGCAGTTATGAAGGCGAGGTTGAACTGTTTGGTTACCAGAACAACACTTATTTAACAGGTACATATGGTAAATTTTGTGATTGTCCTACAGTCACTTACGACGAGCTGATCTCTGATTATTTTGAAACATTGATAACAGAAGACCACACCGTACCGTGGCATATATTTATTTTTCGATCCCTCGTGGGAGAGGTTAAAGGACTTGTCGGTCAAGCTGCTGCTTCCTTCAGTTCTTTTGTAAATAAATGCTTTGTTAGTATATTTGACGCTAATTTTAATACGGTTTTCTCGAATTTAGTTCTAGTTTATTCTACGTCTATCTTGATAGTTAGGAATCATTACATTAGTATCGTAATCAGTATATGCTATTTCACTACTTTCTTATAAACCTTTATTTGTTTACCTAATCATAAGTATATTCAAAAGGACAGTCCAAGAACAGCATTAAAATCATAACCACCATTACTCTCTGTCTGGACATTAGAGTTAAAATTAAATAATTTCTTAGTATTCTAACGAGGATCTTAATCCAGTGTTTATCCCTGGATATTCGGGGAATATCCTCCCTGGAATGCTCTCTGAAGAGATATTTCCAGGCGGAAATCATCAGGGAGTACAAATGTGACCGCTGCCAGGAGCGAGGGCGAGCCGTGAAGCGTTCTTGTATGTACAGCGCTCCTAGATATTTGTGTCTAAATTTGAATCGCTTCGACTACTTCGACAACAGGAAATCGAAACTGTGTCACGAAGTCGAGTTTGGATCGCATTTGAATATGACTCCGTTCACGATCCATCGGCCAGATGGAGTTCCAGAATGGTCGTACGAGCTCATCACAGTCATTGCCCACATGGGCAATGGGGCTGGAGAAGGGCATTATGTCAACTACGCTCAGACATCAAATGGGATATTCCATTACTTTAACGATGACCAAGATGTGAGTATTTATCTTGAATTGCTGCAATGGTACCCTCTCGATGAAACTAGTGATGCATGGGCACTGTCTCTCCATTAGGGTGAATGTCGAATATGTCAGCAAGATCTAATTTGCTCGGTTCTGAATCTTTCACTCTACTCCATTGTTCTCACAACATTCATTATGGTATTCTCTGGACTTCTCCAGATTGAATGTGATCATCTGATGCGAGGAAATTATTATGGAGCACTATGTAGAGCGTGGGAACCCCAAAATTTTACAAAATGAACGACTCAAATATACCAGTTGAGATAGAAGTCCCTCATTCGACACATTGAGAAATCCAAATTTACCTGGATTTTTTGAGCCAAAGCTCTCTGCTGCTGCCAAATTCTGGAAATTCCTCAAAGTTCTCGGACATCCAATCAAATCAGAACATAACTCACACTGAGTCACCACAGCTCAATACATCATCATTCTTTCTCTTGTTTAGGTTACAGAGTCTGATCCACTAAAAGCCAGCAATATAGCATATATATTGATTTACAAATTGGTATCGCCCTCAATCTTAGTGGGACCAATGTCAAATCTGAAAGAATTGAATGCAACCAACTCAGAGGATCCTCGTCACCATGAACCAGCGTCAAAAGCAACACACTCGGAAGAGATTGGTAATTGTTGCATTTAATAGTGAGGAAATCTTGTCTCGCGTTGGATTTTGGCCCACCACGTGAGAATAAAATGTGAGGCCGGAATCCTGTTCTCCTAGACATTATTCACCCCTACTCCACATCATTTCGACGTGTTCCAACAAAAATTTGTTAAGGCACCGAGAATTGAGGTGCGTTGCTATATCAGTTATAAAGCTTTACGATGACAATATTGCAGCAGTAATAGAGGGCAGGACTAAGTCTATCCACAATGAGACGATGCGGAATTCATCAAGCATGCTCGTCCCGAAGGCTCCGATACGATGTGAAGATGATCGATAGCACTCGGAGCTACCCTTGTCGACGACGACCGACAACGATTGGAGAGCGGACTACGGGAGGAAATGGCTGAGCGTGAGCGACGACGACGAGAGTCACAATATTATCAACGTAATAGAGAGGCCTTGAGGAGTAAGAAAATTAGAAAGCATGGTAGGAAGTCTGGTAACATCCGCAAAAAGAAACCCAGCTGTTCCCCCATCCGTCTGGGACAAATGTGTAAGATTAGGGGAAGTCCCATAAGGGCTAGGAGCTTGCTAGCTCGGCGTATGAAACGTATTCTGGGAAGATGAATGCGATTCCGGAAACATATATATGTGAGATAAAAATGTACCATCATGGATTGAAAAAGGTAAGGTGATGAAAATCTTGTCCATTGTTGATAGGTCAAATATGCCCCAGTGGATAATCTCTTCCTCCCTCTCTCTTAACGATAAGTTTTTTCTTTGTGGTTTTGGTTAACAATTCGATGTATGGGTCCATGTCGTGGCCTACGATGAAGGTACCATTTTCTCAGTAATTTAAATTATCGTACCATTCAAACTCAGATGTTAGTCATCCTCCTGCCGACCCCGTATGGGCTTGATATTGATAACAATCCCTCCTCATAATTCTTTTCCGCATAACTCGGATTTGAAATCTCTCCTTGCCATAAAGGACTGTTCGGGATCGTGCCAAAGGTGACGGGCCAGCCCAAGGAAATGGCCCACGGTGGCAGACTGTACCCGAGGAAACGTCAGGAGTTCCCTGGTAAAACGGCGTCATTACAACAGGGTAAGACTTACATCTGTGAGTCTCAAGACACGGAAAAGTAAGTTAGAGTTGCGGAAGTACGCATGCCTAACCCAGTTTTGACTAGACCCACGAAAGAATTCATCTAGCTTCCGAATATGAATGAAGTGCAGCATTAATGAAGAATTCGGTACGGGACATCAGGGGCCGGGGGGGGGGGGAGGGGGTGGAGAAATGTCACGGAAGCGTAGTTCTCACGAGTATGAGACCACTTATCCTGTTACCGTGATCCACAAATGCTACGTGTTTACGCCTACATTCCCGAGGCAGGACAACATTAGATTCAAAGTTCTATGAAGGTGATATAAGTGTATTGGTCAGTTTGGGTTTGATGAAGTAGTTGATGTCGGAGTAAATCGAAGCCCTACGATGATTTTGGAAATGAAGCGCTGGAGCGAGTCTACAACTATCGTGATCTCGATGTACGTGTGGATCAAGTGCGCTCAATTTTCCATCCTTTATATCTAAAATCGGCCACTCGTATCCTGCACAAGAATTTCCTTAGTAGTGGAGCTAGGGGGGTACGGCCTCAACGGGGGACCCCCTAGGGAGGGTACGGCCTCACCGGGTACGGCCTCAACGGGGGACCCCCTAGGGAGGGTACGGCCTCACCGGGTACGGCCTCACCGGGGAGCTATGGCCTCATCTCTATGTATGCTTGTTCTGCCTCACCGAGGAGCTCCCCCCCCCCTTTATGGCACTCCTGGCCCACTGGTCCTTTGTTGTGCTCAATGTTTCAAGCATACCCGGTTTTAAATATCATTGTGTACAATTACGCGAGTTTAGTGCTAAATATCACCACTATCATTACGCGAGTGTAGTGCTAACTATCACCACCAGATGGCGTCTCGTGGCTCAATCATCGGAGAGAAGTGTGTACGCATCGATCCAAGTCGATACAGGCAAGTTTCGTATAGAATAGTTCCGTACGCCACCGCTAGGTGGCGACTGGTTTACCTCGTATGCAAATGAGTTGCAACCTTCACCTTACATACTTGGGAATGATTTTTCCATCGGCATCACTTTGGAAGTCCAGAAAAAAAAAGGTGAGTGATTCCGAAAGGAATGACCCTCCGGATTTAGACTTTCAGTGGCTGATGACGCCACCGCTAGGTGGCGACTGGTTTACCTCGTATGCAAATGAGTTTGCAACCTTCACCTTACATACTTGGGAATGATCTTTCAATCGGCAATCTAATAATAATTCCCATATCCTTATACTTTTTCGATCTGAAATGGCGGTGAGCAGCACGATTTTTGAATCATCCTATTGATGATGTGCAACTGGTCATGATTATTCGAAATTTCAGGCTCCACACCTGACGTCAAGGCAGCGGAGGAGGGCGGAGCGCCTCCATCTTCATTACGAATACATGCGCAATACTCCGCCTCCCGCTCCAGGGTCTGGTGTAAGAGTGTTTCCTCTGCCCGTTCAGGTGCCAGCACCAGCCATTGCACCAGCTATTGCACCAGCTATTGCACCAGCTATTGCACCAGCTCCACCAGCTCCACCAGTTCCACCACCCTCTCATTTCAAAGTACCAGCCCCACCAGCTCCGGTGGAAGATGAACTAAAAGATGAAGAAGTCGAGCGACTTTTAAGGGAGGGTCTACCACCTCTCTTGGACCCACCGGAGCTGTGGAAGCTGATGGAGGAAACAGAGAGGGTGTGGAAGCTGGTGGTTGACGGAGATCCCACCTGGCGTGCAGAGCGGGACGCCCTCTTCCGATATTATAATACTTTAATAGAAACAGAAGAAGGTTTCCATAAATTCTCGTTCATCACGGAAAAATTTGTTAAAGCGTTTAATGCGCTCCGTGTAAAACAGCTCGCAAAATTGAGACGATGAACGAGAATTTATGGAACCTTTTATGTATTTTTTTCTGTATGTTTCGTTTTATTTTAAGTCTTGTTGTTTTTTAAGATGTCCTTTTTTTTGTAAATCTTATTCTTTTTGAGATGTCCTTTTTTTTTGTAAATCTTATTCTTTTTTGAGATGTCCTTTTTTTTTTTTGTAAGTCCCTTTCTTTGTAGATCTTTTTATGTATAATAAAATAAAAAAAATGAAAAACTTGAGAGAACTGGAGAAGTGTAGAATCGGTTTATGCAAAACCAGAGCTTGACCCAAGCTTTGATTTTGCATAAATCGATTCTGGTTGACTTCACAGGCATGAGCGATGGTTGGGGCTCTGCCATTTGTTCTCTCTATTTTATTATGCATTAACTAATTCTTCTTCTTCATTTCCAGGTCCCGCGCCTGGACAAATTGGAGGATGATGCAGCGATACGAACTTTAATCTAATATTTATTCTTTCAGATTATAAAATGAAAGAAGAGAGAGACAAGGGCCCCATCCCCGCCCCTTGTCTGTGAGATCCATCCTTCAGAGTTGATCTCTCCATTGATCTCTCTTCATTCAAACTTTATTCACAATCAATTATACATAGAATACAATTTTTCACGATCCATAGGTAGCATTGTACAACACTCGCAGACGGTTCGGGAAGCAGTTGCCGCGACATCGTCATCATCTTCATCGTCACCAGCGTAGCCTGACAAACTATCAATTTGATCTTCTCCTTCGTTGTAGGTAGGTGTTGGTTCACGACGTCGATGATCAAGCAACCACCTCTGAAGCTTATGTACATTCCGTACGGCACAAGCGTACTCTTTATTTTGGGCATGGAGGTGGCATGTGGGTTCCGGGTCGGGTAAGTTCTTCAGTGCGGGGCAACCATCATCCTCTAAATCATCTATCACCCTGTAATTTGATCCAATGAAAAAAAAACTATAGCCGTATACATGATATAATTAATTCTTGAATACTCACGTGAAAGGTAGCTGCTTGACTAACCACCTTCTTTTTTCTAACCCCTTGACGAACACCTTCCTCGCACCATCCAATACATCGCCGAGAATTTCCTCAACTTCATCGTAAGGAATCTCACCAGAGCCCCATCTTAGTCCATGATGATTGTATTCCAGCCAGCGATTACTTGACTTATGTTCCCGAGGGAGAGCCGCCCAAGGGTATGGAGGCTGGAAGTGGTACACCGCTGGCAGAGCATCTTCTAGGACAGGGAGGATGGCCACTTCCTTGGCGACGAAGATGTTCTTGAAGGTTTGGAAACCCTGGATGTCTACGATGTACTCCATTGCTGATCAAGTCGACAACTGAGGAGCCCAGGTCCGGCCACTCCTTTTATATGGTTCTCCCCCTCTCCATTGGATTTCCCCCCACTCTGATCTCAACCAATCAGAGCTCTCTCCTCTCCAGAAAGCGTGTTCTAACCTGCACCAGCCAATCAGCATGATTGCGGCGTCGGCGGCTCGAGTAAGTATCGAAAATGACCACCAGGTGGCGTCAGGTCATTGGATTCCTCAAGAGAAAGATGGGTCCGCAGTTACGAGGTAGAATGAGTCAATATCATGTATTATAGTTCTTGAAAACACCACCAGGTGGCGTCTGGTAATCCACAAATGGATTGTACACCCAAGTTCTTATGTTGGACCCAGTGTAGTTCTCAACTCTACCACTAGGTGGCGTCTGGTGATATGCAAGTGAAGTGTATTCTTCAGGTTTCATATCCGGCTGCCTGGGATGCAGAAATCATTCTCCACCGCAAGGGTAAGTCGTCTTTGATTCCGAAAGGAATGATACTATATATATTCCGAAAGGAATGACATCATATATATTCCGAAAGGAATGATACCATATATATTCCGAAAGGAATGACATCACATATATTCCGAAAGGAATAACATATATATTCCGAAAGGAATGATACCATATATATTCCGAAAGGAATGATACCATATATATATTCCGAAAGGAATGATACCATATATATTCCGAAAGGAATAACATATATTCCGAAAGGAATGTCATCATATATATATATTCCGAGAGGAATGACTAAAGAATTCAATCAACATACATCTTTTCTCAATACAGCCTCTCCCTTTAGTACCTGTCTCCAATTATTTTCCTCTTGTTACAGACATGGATACCCCAGCATACTATTACGATACAGCTAAGCTGTTGCGTGAATCTTTGCGCTTGATCAAGTCAGGCATGGCCGAAGTGGAAGACATCGAACGCTGGATCAACATCATGGATGCCGCTCTCAACACGCTGGACGCCATCATCCACGATCCCACACTCACACATGGACGTAAAGAGAGCTTCCAGGCCATCATAGCTCAGATTCAAAGCTTACGAGACCTCTTCGACCACTACTTGAAACGAGGATCCGGCTTAGATGATCAACAAGAAGATGGAGTCAAGTGGGGCAGCGTCTCGTCAGCTTTTGAAGGACGCATCATCACTGGTGTGATCACCAACCTGCAGCATCTCGACATTTCCAGCTTCATGCAAGAGGCAAAGAGTGTCTTCAAGCAGAAAATAACCGAAGTTCTTCAAAGCCACCCCACCATCAAAGTCAATGGTGTCCTGTACGTTGAATTTTCGAAGATTAAGGACGATGAAGAGGTGGCCCAGTTGATGTCATTCAATGTAGCCAATCAGATCATCAGCAGCTTCACCGACCTCGACGAATTATTTGAGAGCGAATTCACCTCAATCATCAGTCAGGATGTAGAAGACTTCCAGGGGCATGAATCAGGATGGTCAATGCGCACGATCTCACATCTATTGATCAACATCAACAAATACAATCCAATGAAAGGCAGTTCTTGGATCGATCTACCAGCTTCTATAAAGAAGAAGCAGGCGTGTATTAATGTCAAGAACGAAGATAACCGGTGTTTTCAATGGGCTGTACTTTCAGCCCTCCATCCTGTTCATAAGAATTCTGATCGAACCAAGACCTATGAAAAATATCAGAATGAACTGAACTTCGACGGCATCGACTTCCCCATGGCCCCAAAAGATATCAAAAAGTTCGAAGACCAGAACAAGAACATATCCATCAACTTATTCATGCTCAAGAAAATCAAGAAGGATCATTACACAGTCGTGACGTGTCGCATCGCCCCAACCTATCGTGATCAACATCTTCACATTCTCCTCATTGAAGAGAAATATGCAGTTGATGGGGAAGAAGAAGAAGAAGAAGAAAAACTTGAGGAGCAACTGCCACCAAAATATCATTACGTTTGGATAAAAGATTTGTCCCGATTGATGTATAGCCAGCTGTCTAAACACCGTAGCAAGCACTGGATCTGTGATAGGTGCCTCCACTTCTTCCGGTCAGAGGAGAAATTGAAAGCCCATGTACTCGACTGTGCAAATGTCACCAAGTGCAAGATCAACCTGCCGAAAGAGGGAAAAGATGTCGTTCGCTTCAAGAATCACTGCAACAAGGAGAAAGCCGCATTTGTGGCTTACGCAGACTTCGAGTGCATTCTGAAGCCAGTGGAGGGTGATGAACATGCATGTCACCTCCACGAGCCTTTGAGTGTGGGTATTTATGTGAAGTGTTCCTTCGACGATTCTCTTTCTGAATATCGACAGTATAGGAGAACAGACGAGAGCCAAGTGAGCCCAGCCAAATGGCTTGTGATGCAACTAGAAGATCTGGCACGTCGTCTTGATGTATCTATCAAGCAACCCAAAGATATGGATGTACTGACTGACCAACAGAAGATAGAATTTGCTGAAGCAACTAAGTGCCATATCTGTGAAGGTCGCTTCACACCTGAAGATAAGAAAATTCACGATCATTGCCATTTTACGGGCCGGTGAGTACTCTGAATCCTGTTTCCAAATTTGAGTACCAATTTTACCCCCCCCCCCCCTTCAGTTACAGAGGGCCAGCCCACAATGGATGCAACCTGAACTACAAGGCCGCAAGAACAGTGCCCGTGTACTTTCATAACTTAAGTGGCTACGATTCGCACCTATTCATCAAAGAAATCGCTCTGTGCTTCGAAGGGGACATCAGCTTGATTCCAGTCACAAAGGAGAAGTACATCTCCTTCACCAAGTATGTGAAGAAGCACCAAATTTCATTGAGATTCTTAGACTCCTACAGATTCATGGCAGAGTCAATCGAGAAGTTGGCTTCTTATTCAAAGGAGCATAAGATTGTTGAAAAAATCTTCGGTCTAGAGTACTCACCCGACCAGATCTCTCTTCTCAAAAGAAAAGGAGTCTTCCCGTACGAGTACATCGTTTCCTACGAAAAGCTCGAAGAGACCGCTCTTCCACCGGCAGGTGCATTCTTCAGCAGCCTAACTGGAGAAGGTCTTGCTGAAGGCGAGTATGAGCATGCGAAGAGAGTATGGAATGAACTCAACATCAAGACCTTGGGTGAGTACTCGGATGTCTATCTCAAGACCGACGTGCTCCTCCTCGCCGACGTATTCGAGAACTTCAGAGCCAACTGCTTGAGGATACATGGTTTGGATCCAGCTCACTACCTAACAACACCTGGTTTTTCTTGGGATGCCATGCTCAAGACAACTAAAGTAGGTCTCGAACTTCTGACTGACATAGATATGCTGCTGTTCGTGAAGCGAGGGTTACGTGGGGGTGAGTAACACCTTTCTCTCTCCTTTCTCCCATCTCATAAGTCACAATTTCATGGAAATTTTTTTCAAAAAATAGGTGTTAGCCAGTGTAGCAACCGCTATGCTGAAGCAAATAATAAGTACATGGGTGATGCTTATGACGAGACAAAGCCCGACAGGTACTTAATGTACTACGACATCAATAACTTATATGGGTGGGCCATGACCCAGTCCCTCCCATTTGGTGGCTTTGAGTGGATGGATAGACCTGTAGACGTCACCAAGATTGCCGATGATGCCGATGAGGGCTATATTCTCGAGGTAAGAATTTTGTTATTACTCCAACATTGCAAATAGATGATCATCTGTATTTATAGGTTGACTTGGAGTATCCCAAAGAACTCCACGATCTTCACAAAGATCTTCCAATGTGCCCTGAGCATCGTGCTCCTCCGGGATCTTCTCAGAAAAAACTTCTGACAACTCTCTATGATAAAGAGAAGTATGTGATCCATTATCGAGCGTTGAAACAGGTAAGATACTAAACTTCAATCTTCTGACATCCTGTTATAACAAAAATTCTACCACAGGTCCTTTCTTACGGTTTGAAGCTGAAAAAAGTTCATCGGGTGCTCAAATTCGCTCAAAGACCATGGCTCAAGGAGTACATTGACATCAATAGCCGCGAGAGGGCAGCGGCGACCAACACCTTCGATAAGAATAACTTCAAGTTATTAAACAACAGTATCTTCGGAAAAACAATGGAAGATCAGGAAAAGAGGATAGATGTCAAGCTGCCGACCAAGTGGGGTGGCCGCTATGGAGCTGAAGCCTACATCTCAAAGCCCAATTTCCACAGCTGCTCAATCTTTGAAGAGGACTTGGTTGCCATACAGCTCAAGAAAACTGAAGTCACGGTCAACAAACCGATCTATGTGGGGCTCGCAGTCTTGGACATCTCGAAGATCAGGTTATACCGCTTCCACTACGACTTCATGAAGACGCATGTGCCTGACTCCAAGCTCCTATACACCGATACGGACAGCCTCATCTACGAGACCAGCAGTGACATGTACGAGGTGATGAAGCTTCATAGTGCAGAGTTCGACACCTACAACTACCCTCCAGACAATATTTTCGGCATTTCTCGCCTCAACAACAAGATCGTTGGTCTGATGAGTGATGAGTGCGATGGGTGCATCATGACTCACTTCGTTGGGATGCGAAGTAAGCTGTACGCATACAAGCTGCTGAACGGTAAGGTTTCGAAGAGAGCCAAAGGAGTCCGGGCCCCCACCATCAAGACCGTGACATTCGATGACTACGTGAGGCGCTTGAAGGAGAATTCATACCTCGTTCGAGAGCAGACAAACATCAGATCACGACTGCACGTGCTTCGGACGGAAGTGAGTCATAAGGTTGTGTTGAGCGCCAACGACAACAAGCGCCATCTACTTCCTGGCACCACCGACACACTGCCACATGGGCATTATGCCATACATGATGCAAAACCTGTTGCAACTAGTAGGTCACTGAAACGGGCTCTAGACTTGTCAGAACCTGTCAGAGTGGGGGAAACCGCGTCAGCCAATGAGAACAGCCAGCATCAAGAGAGGGGATCCAATCACGACGCTGACTCGGATGTCGACATGGAGGGGAGCCCTGTATATCAGGAGCCCATCTGGCCCGACATGGTCAGTTCTTCTGGACAACCGCCGAGGAAGAAACCTTTCCGCATCATTGACTACCTATAAGGTGAGTACCTGGTGATCTTCTGGTGAGTACGTCATCTCCAGGGTCTGACATATCTTCAATTCCAGATGGATCTATCGAAATTAAACAATATCACCAACCTCGACCTCTCTGACCTGAACAAAGTTGCCCAGGGTGGTTTCAGACCGATGAAGAAGGTGTCCGAAATGGATGAAGAACGGATTTACATCATCACCGAGTTGAAGACTGTCAAGACGAAGTATGGTGACAGAGTTGTCGTAGCTCTTGATGATAAGGACGACATGTTTCTACCAGGTCGAGTCTCCTTACGCATCATAGCAGATGAAGAACTCTACAGCGACATGCGTGACGTAGCAAACAAATTACGCCTCTTCATCGCTCGCAAGGGCAAGATATTGGAATTTTCTACTTGATTTGTATATATTGTAAATAAACTGTGTGAATGAGAGAGTCAATGGGGGAGTTAGTAGCTGTGTAAACTCTCACACATAGACTCGTCTTTGGGTGAAAGTATACACAGCGGGTAGTACTCCACAGACAGGGGCGGAGGTGGAGCCTCTGTCACTCTCTAAAAAAAAATTTTTTCACAATTCAGATTTATCAATCCAACTGTTGTGAGAATCATCAAAACCAAGCCATTTTACAAATACTCTGTCTCCCCTTCTCTTAACTACTTTCTCCACAAGATAAATATCGGGAAATTTTACAGTTGAGAGCTCCTGCTCATAGAATCCGCCAGAGACATCTTCACCTTGATAGTCTCTCAAGTGATAAGTAACTGGATTTGTTTTTGCAACTTTTCTTACTGTAAATATCTCAGTAGTCCAGTTGGGCGTATAACCCTTCTCGAAAACATGTTTCAACTTGCTGACTCTCACATGGTCTCCTACCTTCAACTTTGGCTTCTTACGTGGTTTTTCATTCTCAAAGTAGAGTCTCAATATATCAGCCTCGTTTTCTGCAGTGACATTCTTTGGTTCAATGGCAATCGTACGATGTTTTCGACCATTATACTTTTCCAACAAATCTGGTAATATGTTTAACCACTTGTGATTCCCTTGTAGGCTGAATTCACGCCACATCATTTCTTTCAGAGTGCGATTGAAACGCTCAACAATAGCTGCCTTCAAATTACTAAATGTCGAGTAAAGATTAACTTTATACTCGTGCATAAGGCTTTGAAATTCGCTGTTGTAAAATTCCTTTCCATTGTCCGTTTGCAGATTTTTCGGTGCTTGACTTTGACGAAATACCAATCGCATTGCAGCTGTCACATCAGATCCAGTCTTTTTCTTCACAGGCACAGCCCATGCATACTTAGAAAATACATCAATAATGGTCAAGAGATAGTTGTAACCTTTATTCTCTTTAGCATAGGGTAGCATTTCAACTAAATCAGCTTGCCACGTCTCGTTCATGCCACGCATGACAAACTTTCTCCGTGGATAGTTGCGTCGAGCGGGCTTATGTAGTTCTCTCACTACTTGTTCCATAGTTCATACATGAATGACTGATCAACACGTATGATAGCACTATTTATCTGGGAGCAGTCTTGGTTCGCTCAAAGTCATCACGTAGCTCCTGCAGTTGTACTCTGACTTTTTGCACTCCATCGTGCAACACTTGGAACAACGTTGATAAGTTGACTGCGTCATTCATATCTCTCGGTTCTGCAATATTACAGAGTCGTTTACGGTTCATATCATACTGGCTGTCGAGAGTGAGCTTGAATCCAATACCTGGAGGACCGCGATCCCCGGTGGTACCTTCAGTGCTTCTCTTGTGTCCAAATATGTCGATACTCATCTTGAAACTGAACCAAAATTACATCAACACTCAGTATATATACCCTCGCTCGTGCAGTTCTTCCAAGATAGATCGTATCTCGTTGTCGTGGCTCGGGTTCCCAGCAGTTCTTTCAGCCATGAGTAACTTCAGGCGTTCAACAAGTTCATTGGGATCATCCCAATACACGTAATCCACTGTACTTCCAAGTCTAGCGACCTTGAAATCTGGTAATACTGATTTATTATTCCTGATTGATCCACCCGTCTTACTTTCAAAGAGTGGTGATAAAATTCTGGTGAACTTGTTACTATTGTATCGTCGAAGAGACTCATTCTTGTCAAAATTCTTCTTGTGAACGTTGGATGCCTCTACAATACGTTTATATCGGGCTAATTCCTTCTTACTATGGTGAGAGGGATTTTTCAAGAATAGTAAATCCATCAATCCATTTGTTTTAGGGTACTCGGTTCCATTGAGAATGATTGACTCTTGGGTGAAATTGATGGGAGAGTTGCCAAGCATTGTCATCCCTCCTTCTATCCGGACTCCGTATAGTTTGTCAACGTTATCGTTATCACCTCTTTTCTTCAACATTGATAAGTAATCTTCATATTCTTTCGTGTTTGGACCATCAGATTCTTCGGCTGAAGTGTTGTTGACTACAGTGTCATATTCTGTCTCATCACTGTCTGTGAGATGAGATGTATTCGGTAGAGTATCATTGACTTGATGAGGTGGTGGTTGCATATGAGGTTGTGTATGCATCTTTGTAACGATCTTCTCGAGAGGTGTGACGATGGGTTTGAACGTTTCAGCCAGAGTTCTTTCTGCATCATCTTGCCCATGCTTCAGGGAATAGAACTTCTTCCTTATCGCGTCTCTTGCTTCCACAAGTCGTCGCAAGACATCTTCTTGTTGTAGATAATCATCCATATTGATGCGCTGATGGCTGTCATGAGACTAATTAGTCATCATAGTGATCAAGCTATATTTATAGCAAAACGATCGAAGCCTTTACGATATCGGCCTTCGTTTAGTGGTCTATCTTTGTCAATGACGAGGAATCCATGCTTGTCATCTTTCCAGCACGAGGAACAAAGGTCCTCAAAACGAGTGAGGGACATATCTGAGTTCACATGATCATCATATAGATGGCGTACATTTGTTTTATCTTGTCTAAAGATCACCAATAGATTCAGATTATCTCGAACGAGCTGCTTTGGAACGTAGGCATACGATTGGCAGAGATAGAAAGAATCCACATCTTTGTGCCTACCCATACAGAAGAATGATTTTACACTATCCTGTTTTTCGCCACAGATGTCATCAAAAATCATTATTGACTGCGGAAGTGCCTCATCTGGTGTGATGACTGACTCATGCTCGCTGAAGGGGAAAAACTGAATTTCTCCAAGAGACTCCAAGACAGCCTTGAGAAACTTATATTTCGGCTGATTCAGAGATTTTGAATACAGATAGACGTTTGCAAATTTCAAGCCATTCGGATGAGTTATAAGAGTCATGAGGCTATTTGTCTTGCCACAGTTTGAGGGGCCACAGATGACCGCACGAATACTATCGGGTAAAAGATCCCCATGCCTCTTGACTCTCTTCTGCTCACCGATATCGAAGTTTGTTACCGGTAATTTTACTCTTTGCTCCGTGAAATCCATGTTCATTTATCGAACTTGAGCCAAAGAATGAGTCCAAGGTGATGCATACAGCGCTTTTATACCCTGCCTGGACTATAAATAGTGGATAGCTAGGAGTATTCGTCAGTCGTATTTCAACTTCCAGAGCGAGATGATCATATACGGAGATCGTAAAAAGAAGAAGACTGTAAAACGGGGCCGTGGTCTCGTCAATACGGTTCTGAACAAATTGCCTTTCGAACTTCACGTTCCTGGTTATCAATTCTGTGGGCCGGGGACTAAATTGGCCAAGAGGTTAGCTCGTGGAGATCAAGGTATCAATGGGTTGGACGCCGCGTGCCGCGACCATGATATAGCTTATTCTAAGAATCGTGAAGATGTCCAAGCCCGGAATGCAGCTGACAAAGTCCTCGCGGCTAAAGCATGGGCACGAGTCAAAGCAAAGGATGCGAAATTGGGCGAGAAAATTGCAGCTTACGCAGTGACGAATGTGATGAACGCTAAGAGCAAGTTGGGTTTGGGTCTATCATTCAAAGAAGTAGTGAAAGCAGCCACGCGGTCGGTGAAACCCAGCTCGAAGTCTAAAATAGTGATCAGCTCGGCTTTGAGAGGAG
Organism: Eretmocerus hayati; assembly: GCA_029851415.1. Lineage (NCBI taxonomy): Eukaryota > Metazoa > Arthropoda > Insecta > Hymenoptera > Aphelinidae > Eretmocerus > Eretmocerus hayati. The sequence goes on along the minus strand of CM056743.1, from coordinate 38,820,905 downwards.
CTCGAGACGCCGTCAAGAAAGCTGGAGGTCGTAAAAAGATCTCAGTTCCTCGCGTTCTCCCAATTCCCAAGAAAATGGGCGGCTTCTTACCATATCTTGTTCCTCTATTTGCGGGATTGAGCGCTACCGGAGCCCTAGCGGGAGGTGCTGCTGGGGTCGCCAAGGCCATAAATGATGCCAAGGCAGCTAAGAATGAGTTGGAGGAGAAGAAGAGACACAATAAAACCATGGAGACTATTGCTATGGGCAAAGGTCTATTCTTGAGACCTTACAAGACGGGAATGGGACTATTCCTGAGGCCGTACAAGTCTGGAGCGGGTTTTCGGGTAAGAGCGCGGTCGAAAAAGTGAACTTGCCTGATCGCGCTCTGAGTGATATGGATTTGAGGAAGTATGCTAGAATGATGAGAATCCCATACTTTCGTGGTGTTTTCATGCGAGATGGACTACCATCAGGCGGACCGAGGCTCAAAGAGTGTGCGATTCTTAACCTAGATGACGTCGATGGCCCAGGAACGCACTGGACTGCATATAGGAAATGTGGTAACGAGGTGATCTATTTCGATAGTTTTGGAGACCTACAGCCACCACTGGAGCTCATGGTCTATTTGGGAGTTGATTCGGTGAAGTACAACCACGAGAGGTACCAGGATTTTGGAACACACAATTGTGGGCACCTCTGCCTGGCCTTTCTTGCTGGCCGACTATAAAAGGAGGGTGTTGAGAGGATATCGATCAGTTCGAGTTCATTCGTTATGGATGAATCATTGACCCTGAGTTTTTCAGGTAAATCAACACATCTCGAAGCATATATAAATCCACCCATCGAATTATCTCCGCAGAAGAATCATTTTCTTGGATTAGTTGCATTGCTTACATATCATTCGATTCCAAACATCGATATCGACCAGAATAAGTTATACATAGGCGATCAAGTCATCGTTATACCGACTGGTAGTTACGAGTTATCCGAAATAAAGAGCTATATCCTCGAGCAGATTTCTAAAGACACCACATTGAGTCTGAAGGCGAATTACATCACATTGCAAACTGAAATCAAGTGTAACAAGGAAATCGATTTCCGCCCCTCGGATTCTATCGCGACAATTCTAGGTTTCGCACCTCGTGTATTGGAACCAGGAAAGAATCACGCTTCTGATAGACCTTCAAATATACTCAAAATCAACGCATTGCGAGTTGAGTGCAATATAACTTGTGGAGCTTATCTCAACGGAAGAGCAGTTCACACTATTCACGAATTCTTCGTAACTGTTGCACCTGGATATAAAGTGAACGAAGTACCTAGCCAGATAATTTATCTCCCTGTCACCACAAAAAGTATAAACTTCATGCAAATACGGATTGTCGATCAAGACGGTCGATTAATTAACTTTCGAGGTGAAGAGATCACAGTCAGACTCCATCTCAAAGCAGAGACTCCAATCTCTTGGTTCGAACGATTATTGCAGTCATTATGGGGTTAGTATTCAACCGGAAGGTGGGCAAAGGGTATATAAAGGCCCCGACATGTCGACCGGACATCAGTCGTCAGCACGCTTTCAAAGCGCTCACACGGCAGAATATCCAGTACCTAAAAAGTCTGGGATACAGAGTAAAAATCCTTGGTGGAAAATAACTTGTATATTCAATTGCAATGGAGGACGTTCTAGATGTACTTTCTCACACAGACTCAGACGAATCCGTCTCGCATTACGAGGTTCATGCGCATCAGCCTTTTGCAAATTCATCTTTCGGAAACAACGATGAGCTGCGCATCTCAATTCAACATCAAGACTTGTGTCTTCTACCCTCTCGTAGTAAAGTACGCGTGTGTGGAAAACTAACAAAGGCTAATGGAAGGGCATTAACCAATACGAAATTTGTTAATTATGGGGTTCTCTTTCTATTTGGAGAAATTCGATATGAGATTGATGGTTTGGAGGTAGATAAAAGTAAGAATGTGGGTTTAACTAGTGTCATAAAAGGCTGGTTGTCCAACAGGCCTGGGCAGATAAAATCATTGGAGAACGCAGGATGGACAGGGTTGGACGAAACCATATCTATAACCGATGATAATGGTAACTTTGACGTATCCATCCCCTTGAGCGCTATCTTGGGCTTTGCGGAAGATTTTCAAAAGATTGTCGTTAATGCGAAGCACGAGCTCATTCTCGTTAGAGCTCTCGATGACGTCAACTCGATTATTTCCGAGGGAATCCCTGGAGCAGCAGGTGGTGCTGTCACTTACGAGGACTTTAAGGTAACTTTGACCCTGGTTGAGTGGAGGATGCCATATGTTATACCATCGGACAGACAAAAGCTCAACCTTATCGCAAGTATGAAAAGAGCAGGATTTCTTCAGATGGCCTACAGAACTTGGGAACTTTACGAATATCCACTGCTCCCTAGCACGTCTAGACACGTTTGGACTGTGAAGACTTCGAATCAGTTGGAAAAACCTCGTTACGTTATTCTCGCGTTCCAGTCGAGTAGAAAAGGGCATAATGTTGCGAATGCAAGCGAATTCGATAACTGCAATATCAGTAACATCAGGCTATTCTTGAATTCGCAATACTATCCATATGGTAACTTGAATTTGAATATGGATCAGAATCAGTACTCTATCTTGTATGATATGTACGCAAGCTTCCAACTGGCCTACTATGTAAGAGAACCGCAGCCCATGCTCAACAAGCGGGAGTTCTTGAAAAATATTCCCCTCTATTTTATAGATTGCTCTATGCAAAATGAGTCATTAAAGACGGCCGCAGTAGATATTCGCCTCGAATTCGAATCAAGGAATAATTTTCCTGAAGGCACGTCTGCTTACTGCTTGATTTTGCACGACAGAATCGTAGAGTACAATCCTACGAGTGGGGATATCAGAACACGCTTGAGCAAGTAGTGGGGGTCGATATAAATGAGGATGCAAATCTCTCGAGACCTCATTCGCTTCCACGATGGAATATGTTGTGGACATGCAAGGTTTCAAGCAGCCCGGCAATGATTTCATATTGAAAGAGTTGGCCGTGGCACCACTGCGAGGCAACTCAGAGCCAGAGGTTTATCTCTTCAAAGAACCTTTCCCATGGAAGAGACTCTCAGAGAAGAATAGAGGGAAAAATAGGTGGCTTGAACGTCAATATCACGGGATTCCATGGAGTTCAGGGCAAGTGCCATACACTGAAGTCGGCAACGTCCTGAGAGAAGTCTTGAGGGATGCTGATATTGTGATTGTCAAAGGCTCAATAAAGAAGTCATGGCTCGAGCGATTCCGATTCAACGTTCGAGATATCGAAGAATCTGGATACCTATCCATGGACGAGCTATACAACCAGAAACAAGTGACGGTGTGCCCCCATCACACGAAAGCAAACTTTGCCATCTGTGCCATCCACAATGTTAAGCTAATCCGAGGATTCTTGCAAGACCATGCGATAGAAGAGTGTGAGGAGATGGAGTGGGAGACTATAAATACGGACGACAAGTAGTAATCGACATCACTCTACAATGGGAAATCAACCAAGCAACTCCGGAGAGCGAACTCTTCTCTTGGATGAGACGAAGCAGAAGAATGATACACCATCTGCATGGAATACGCCATGGAAAAGTTATCCTCAGGAATCATATTCATCGTCATCCAAATCTAGCAAGAGCGATTACCAGAAGTTGAAGAATTGTGACTCTTACAAGAAAGTAGAGGACCGTTGAGGATCATGGATCATCGCATGCCATCAATGCCTATTGTGGAGTTAACGCCTGAGCCAATCTTCCCGAGAGGACTTCCAAAACCCATCATCAGATACAGGGAGGATGTTGAGAGGCAGCCATGGATCAGGGTTCCAACTCGACCACGAGCTATACCAACATCACGAAGATTATTGTGAGCATTCACTTATGGAGGAGTGATTAATTGGATGCACTCCACGGGGGGGGGGGGGATTTGATTGGGGGGAGCTCCTCGGTGAGGCAGAACAAGCATACATAGGAATGAGGCCAGCATACATGGAGATGAGGCCGTACCCCCATACATAGAGATGAGGCCATAGCTCCCCGGTGAGGCCGTACCCGGTGAGGCCGTACCCTCCCTAGGGGGTCCCCCGTTGAGGCCGTACCCGGTGAGGCCGTACCCTCCCTAGGGGGTCCCCCCCGTTGAGGCCGTACCCGGTGAGGCCGTACCCTCCCTAGGGGGTCCCCCGTTGAGGCCGTACCCCCCTAGCTCCACTACTTTCCTTCTATGCCGGGAACGACATAACGCGCAACTCATCATGTCTCCTGAAAGAAATGGCGCCGATAAAATTCCAACAGGAAAAGCCTTCTTGATCTGAGGAAAGACGCACTGGAAAGGATTCGACCCAGCGCCGACAAGACAAGTACAGAAAGGGAGAGAATGACTATTTTACTAACGGCCCTTCCTCCACGAGTGGCCGTCCGGCCATGGGCAGGAAGTGGGGAAGTCAAGGATTAGATTTTGATATCACGATTGATCCATCCCCTACGATCCGAAACACTACCTGGATGCCTCTATCAGTTAGAGGTGTCGGATCGGCAGTTGCTGTGACCTACAGTCAGCTGTATTTCTTGCGCCGTACAAAGAAGGCTAAGATGTGTACTGTATATCAGGCATTCAAAGCATGTCTAGCCCTAGTCTCCTAGTTGTTCAGATAATGTCCAAGATAATCGATTTTAGTGCAGACCTCAGGAACATCACTGTATAGCCATCGCTGAGGTCAAAGATACTCGAGAAGTAATGCCCAAAACACTATGTATTGTCACGGGCGCAAGGTACACAGTCACCCGCACTTCAAGTGTACCAGGTAAAATCGAAGAAATACTGTCTCCAAGGCACCGAAAATTGAGGTGCGTTGCAATATCAGTAATACAGCTTTACGACGACAATATTGCAGCAATAATAGAGGGCAGGACTAAGTCTATCCACAATGAGACGATGCGGAATCCATCAAGCATGCTCGTTCCGAAGACTCCGATACGATGTGAAGATGTATCGCAAGAATCTGAAGGATCCGAAAGGGAATCTATGGATCCCAACTATTTCTATCAACACATCCAGAATATCTTTCGAAATGATCTGCAACAACTTCGCTTGGAGATCAAAGATGTCCTCAACGTTGGTGAGTCGAAATATTACTGTATTTCATATGAGTGTGATACTGTCTCCAAGGCACCGAGAATTGAGGTGCGTTGCAATATCAGTAATACAGCTTTACGATGACAATATTGCAGCAGTGATAGAGGGCAGGACTAAGTCTATCCACGATGAGAAGATGCGGAATTCATCAAGCACGCTCGTCCCGAAGACTCCGATACGATGTGAAGATGTATCGCAAGAATCTGAAGGATCCGAAAGGGAATCTATGGATCCCAACTATTCTTATCAACACATCCAGAATATCTTTCGAAATGATCTGCAACAACTTCGCTTGGAGATCAAAGATGTTCTCAACGTTGGTGAGTCGGAATATTACTGTATTTCATATGAGTGAGATACTGTCTCCAAGGCACCGAAAATTGAGGTGCGTTGCAATATCAGTAATACAGCTTTACGATGACAATATTGCAACAGTAATAGAGGGCAGGACCAAGTCTATCCAGAATTAGACGATGCGGAATTCATCAAGCATGCTCGTCCCGAAGGCTCCGATACGATGTGAAGATGTATCGCAAGAATCTGAAGGATCCGAAAGGGAATCTATGGATCCCAACTATTTTTTTCAACACATCCAGAATATCTTTCGAAATGATCTGCAACAACTTCGCTTGGAGATCAAAGATGTCCTCAACGTTGGTGAGTTGGAATATTACTGTATTTCATATGAGTGTTGTCCATGACCAGATTTTGAATAATGCCTTAAATCCGGAGGTAATCGCAGTTCCAAGCAAATACAAAATACGCTGCTACAAGTATGCTCTTCCATGGCGATGTAAGAACTCAGACGACCACTTACCAATTTTTGAAACAGTCGAATATTTTAATTTCTTATTGTGGAGAGAATATGTCTTTATGAGCAAATCCCCAAATCGCGGTGATTCGGAGAAGAGAAAATTTGGATTTTTTTTGATCGCACATCATTCCGGTTTTGCATACCTTTAGTTATCAGTCTCTAGAACTCAAATCTACTTGCATCATCGGCAATTTTTTGACTCTTGCCTTGAAAAATCCGATAACTAGATTATGTGAGATGGTACCTGTAGTGCTTTGCAGAGCCCGCAAGTCGTTCAACACTCCCAAGTCGATCAATTCCCCCTCAAAGGGGTCCAGAGAGCATGTATATCAACATAGGTTCGAGTTTCACCATTTCTGGGACCCTGACTACAGTCTCGACGCATTTAAATTAATGCACATCGAAGATGGATTAGCAGTTGATGCAGGTAAAACTTTCGTAATAGATGTCCAACCAGGCACAAGATTTCCATTTGCAGCTCTTGCAAGTGAAACCACACGCGAGTTCCCAGCTGACGATGCATACCCAACAATAACTTCACAATCTCTATTAGCATATAAACAAATAATGCTTAAAGTACCCCTGCTGCTGAATGATTTACATGTTAGACCAAACCAGTCAAGACATGCACTACCCTGGCATAATGGCCAAGTGAGAGTCGATTTCCTTGATCTTCTCCACACTTTGGTAATTCCACCCGACGTTAGCTGCATATGACCACCGGTGTAACGAAGAACTCTTCGCCCCAACAATGGCATATGCAGAGTTCAACGTCAATAAAGGACGCTTCATTCCACCGAGCGCATTGATTAGAGCGCACAACCCACTAGTTGGAATCCGGCCTAATTTAAGCCCAGAAATAGTCAAAAAGACTGTTCAAGCCTCACCACTCTTGCTTGTGAATGAAGTCCCATTTACAATATCTAATCTAAACCAAGCACCATTCCGCCATAACAACTGGCTAAATGAGAAATTTGATACTGCGTTCGCTCCCGCATGGAAATACTCATTCCATGTTTTATTTCTTGACGAGCTGACATGGTATATTTGAACGGGTGTCTGGATGTTCTCTGGCTATTGGAAATATTGAGTATTTGACAGGGTTTTCAACGAAATCCATTTTCAATTTCGTTGGATTTCGTTAAATCCTATCCAATGACCCATTTCATAACGAAATCCCACTTAAAATATCATAATCGTCATGATATCATGATTATGATTTTTAGAAAGGAATTTCGTTATCAAATGGGTTATCAAATAGGACTCAACGAAATTCAACTAAAGTCAAAATGAATTTCGTTCAAACCCCTGGTATTTGAGAACTGATTGCAGTTATGACGATAGCTTGACTAGCAGGATGTGTGGTTTTCATGCCTGTAGAGCACTAACAGATTGATGGTCAAGTCTTTACGCTGAGAGGATGGAGCATCTTATGATTTCCAAAATAACGACCTCATATTTGTGTGAATGTGTCTTCCCAATCAGTTCGATCAAATCAATCATACATACATACATACATACACAGCGGATCCTTCAACTATCCAATTATCTAGTGAGATAGCAATCATTGTGGATATCAGATGTCAAAAGCCTGAAATTTCCACGACTTGTATTCCGAGTTACAAATTTGCCTTTGCATCTCGGAATCGTTCACAGATTCAATTCAATATCTCTTCCCCTTGCTTGCGAAACTATCCAGATGACAAAATAAGCACCACACCAGCTGCGTTATGTCCATTTAATAACTCGGGCTATTTTTCATACGCGACTGATAGATTTCGTTAAATCTCATGTCAAGGGTCTTATACCGGTAGAGATTCGAAGGTACAATCACGTCCGAAAACGTGAAGGTTTCGTGATCACGAGCACTGAGATTATTGGAATGGAAATTTCGTATCGAACTCTCAATGTTGATGCGAATATTACTATAGTAAGATAACTCTGGGCAGATTGATAATGCGATCATAACCATGTTTCTTGATTTTCATCCAAGTTTGTTTGCATCAGTTGCGATCAGAACTACAAATGTGAACATTCGTGAGAAATATTGAGGGACTATATTTCAACAATTCAGTATTGAAACAACTACTAAAGCTGAGATACTCAGTGAAAGTAGAATTCGAATTAGAGCATGGAAAAAGATTTTGTAATGGTTTATAAAATTACTTGCTCAAAAATTGGAGCCTTTGTGCAATCAACCACGCAATCGGCGCAAAATAGCAACAATTGCCATAGACTCTTTCACTTTCTTTTCGTAGCTAGATATTCCGAAGTAAATATGAATGTAGTCACTATCACAGTTGAATGTAATCAACTATCAATCAATTTTTTGAACCATTGATGACAATGTCCAACATCCACAGACTGTCAAGGTCGAGAGTCACGCTAATTTCTCAATTTTTGTTACCTTGGTAGTACAATGTCCCGGAATACCTATAATCTCTATTAAATTCCTTAAGGAGTCAATAATTTAAGCACTCAGAGACGATTCGATTAAACAAACTATGATGTTTCGATGATGTGAGCAGAAAGAGTGCAAAAGATATTCTCTTACCAACTTCATTTGTGACCAGATTTCTCTGTATAACTGATTTCTGCCCTTTGCACTCGACGTTACAGATTGGAATTTGATGACATTGACTGACAATGAGTAGAAACATTTCTGCTCATGAAGCAAGTTCTTAGGTAATCCGAAATTACGAACAGTTATCCGTGAACATCAATTTTATCCTGCCTTTCTCCACAATCGTACAAACGCTCGAAAACTTATTTAAAAGTTTTAGCTATTCTTATTGCAATTATGTGGCTTGGATACAGTTATCAAATCAAGGCTAAACGAGCACGAATGCAGGAAAAAATTAATCAATTAATTAATAAAGAATATATTCACTGGTCATCTTCCCCGACAAGCACGACACTCAAGCAGTGATTCCGAGACCATGGCAATCACGAACTCAACTTGAAAAATGGTGCAATGGATTTGATAACGAGCACATAATCCACCATAAAGTAATAATTTACCATGAGAGATACTTGAGCTTTTGAAATTCACAATGAAAAATGTCACAAATACTGAGGAAAAAAGAATTTATTTTACACGATTTCTTTCATTTATTCATTAAATATAAAGATCTCATATAAACAACATAATATGAAACATGGATATGATCACATTAATGAATTTGGGAAAGCATTTACGTTTATACAAAAATGTTATCAACTGTATGCATTTGCATTATTTTGGCAATGATTTTATAATTATAAGTACCAAACTTGCATATAATATGCATACGAAAATCAAATCGCGACCATCCAGTCATCTCAGCGCGAGTGAGTGTCTGGGATACTTTCTTCAACAGTACGCTCTTGACTTAATCTACAGTGTACAATTCTAACCCGCACGAGTTATACCGTAAGAAATTCGCGTGATTCAAGATGAAAATGACGTCTGCATCGTTGAGCGGAATTCCCATAAGGGAAATAACTTTCGCGAAAAAATAAAGTAGACAGGGAACCATTTCGAGCTACACCGCGAGCATTGATTACGAGTGATAGAATGATTTTGTTCAACGGAAAAAATGAATGGGTTTGAAAACCGCCAAAAGCTCAACCACGAGCACTATTCTCGACAAATAAGATCACTTTTTCGTAGGTAAGACTTCATATGGTGTAAAATTTTCCTCAAACTCCGGATGTTGAGGAAAACACGCCATCATTGTTTCGAAAACTTTAATAGAGGATACGCAACACTAAATTCGGCATTAGGTTGGTTCTCTCCAGCACGGTACGTTACAATCGCAGTATGCACACATAACACGATCTTTTTCAATTTCGGTATTGCAGTAAAGACGAACCATTTACAGACGGGGTCGTTCAAACGCCGTACATGTTTTGAAGTCGTTCGCTAAGCTGCGGTGGGAATTGATCAGAGAAACGTCTCCAATTTTCTGGTCCAACTTGATTTTTGAAACCAAGAAGTATCTGGAGGAGATCAAAGTCAGTATGAGAATGACTTATTGTGAGAGTTTGGATGGTTGTTAGAAGATCACAACTTACTTTTTGGAACATTTCCCTAAGATCATCTCGAGGTGTCACCCATGAAGCAACAGCATCACAGAAAAATATGAAGTCTTGAACAACCCCACCTGGGTTGTGCGCTATCATCTGACACATGCCTCTGAATGCTGAATCTTTTTCTTCATTATCTCGGATATTCCTCAGCGAAGTGCACCTGTTGATTGAACATATAAATGTAAAAATGCGAATTAATACATTGAAGAGTTAGCAATTGTAATTTCATTCTATTGCATGATGAATTTTCAAAATGAATTGGAAAGATTATTGAGAAGATGTGCTATATATTCAAGTGTACGATTCTTTACTGCTTGCTTGACGATTTCATCGATTTCTGACAATTGAATCTCTGCTAATAAGTTACATAGTCGAACAAACAATGATGTACCGGACAAATACCGAGAACTGAGCTGAATAAATTTTTACAAAGAAACCTGTGCTGGCATGAAGCGTATTTGATAACAAACAGAATACATTAAATTCGATGAACTTGCAGAAGATAATTAGGAACGTTTAGTAACATATCGAAAAGATGAGCATTTGGTTTTTTAAGAACCAGAATCAAAACTCGTAACTTATTGATTCATCAGAGAACAAAAAAAGTTTGGATTGATTGTCAAGGACAGCAGGAGAAATTAGGAAAATCTGATTCACAATGTTCCAGAAGCCCGTATAGATATATACTATATCTCAAACTTATACTTGGCCACATTTGAGAAGCAATACTTCGTTTTTTTAGATTCACTTAGTTCTTTAGATGTTGATCAGTTCTCAAACCAATACGGAACCAGGTTTCAACCTTTGAAAATTCATTCAATTTTAGTCAAGTTCTCCTATCACAAATGGGCAAGCAGTGCAGAAATCAATGTTGGAAAGTATTTCACAAAGATTTCTGAAATGACTACATTTTGCTTTGTTCTCTTTCACTTTCTCTGAGAACTTTTGGAGGAATTCAACTAATTTCCAAAGATTCCAATATGTAAATGTACTCATAAATCAAGAATAATACATTTGAATGATGTGCCAATGAGAAAGAATAGAATATAATATAAGGATAATAATAGAGAAGAATGATGATAATAAAGAAATTTACACACCACTGTCGAACAAACTGCTGTAACATGGGAGCGACGTCTTGGGGACACACATAACCTAGGCGACCGATTGTAATGGCTACGGTTTCGTTTCATTTCAGTAAGTAGGCAAGTGAAGTGTAGTGAAGTGACCGGAAACATAAACAATAAGACAAACTGATAGCGAACCAACAGTCAACTTAGGGATATATGCTGCTTATAACTTCAATCAATATGCAGTTAATCAATTGTAATCGATAGATGTTAACAATCAATACACAATTCAACACAGGTGAACATATGAGATATCAACACTTCATATAGGCAATACCGTGCTTCATTGTAGCTGCTTCAAACAATCATCAAAATCAAATAGCAGTGTGCGAGATCATAATCCACAAACGATTATGCAAATGACTCTGAATACCCATTCGAGTAGTTGGAAAAGAATATTACAGTGGAGAGTTATTAGTTTTTAGAATTATAGGTATAAGATTTACAAAATCACTGTGAAAACTTGCTCAAATGAGTATTTTGAAGATGGTTTGTAAATAATAATCATCATGATGTCAGGAATACGGATAATGTTGAACATAATACTTGAATGCTAATGAGAGATCTGGACTTTGACGAGAATATCTATCAAAATATTTATGTTGAGAATCTTATTTAGTTATGAAGCAATTGCACATCACAAAGTACGCCTTACAGATGAGCAATATTTTGCCTCGACCATAGTGAGCCGAAATTTCTAAAATCCATCATCAAAGATATTGGGGATTGATCACATTTCTCCCAACTTAGCATTATGATATTCAGAAAGATAAATGTTAACTATAAATGCGAGAGCAAAATATTTTCTAAAAATTGATTGATAATGGCTGACTACAGCACTAGAATTCAATTCAATTCATTGATTGAGCCTAAGATAGAGAGCATTTAATATTAGAAATATTAATAAGACACCAACCTGTATTTTCTAGAAGGGTTTTTGGTGTGTTGGGTCTATTGATAATGTCTATCAGCTGGTTCAATATCAAAGGTACATACGCACTGGTATCAGATCCTACGCAAAAAATAATTGTTTCATGACTGATATATCATCTCTGAGCATAATATACGGTTTCTACATTACCTAATTTTATTGAAATTTCTCCAATAGCCCACGTTGCGTTATTACAAACCGAAATGAACTCCGGATTCAAGTTCTGACTTAAAATCGGCATGAAATCCGCTGAAAAATTATTTAGACCTTGTTGAGACTGCATGGAACACGTTGGCTGTAGGAGACAAGATAGTTTACTCACGTATACAAGGTAGTACATGTTGAAAACAAGCTTTAGTCAAATCTCCTAAAAGTGCAAAACTACTTTGCCTAACTTCAGGCATGTGGTCTTGCATGCATTGGTATAGAAGTTGCATTACATTGCTATTTGCAACAAGACTCTCCATATGTCCATTCAGTCCCTCAGCCAATCCACTAAGAAGGTCTAGAGCTACAATCATAAAGTCTTTGTCAGGGGCTTCAAACTGGTCTGGACTTTGTGTGTAAGCCAAATGTCTATTCAACGTCTGTTCTACTAATGACACGCATCTCCTAAAAATTAAAATTAGGAATTGAAGTTTGAAATTCACTCTCACTGCAAAGCCTCTTTTGGGTGACTAATTTCTACCTGAATACGGGCTCACAATATGGCAAGAAGCCAGACTGAAGAGCAGTTGCAACTGATGATAAACATTCTAATAGTGGAAATAAGTCTTTATCCTCGTCCCTGAGAACGTTCCATTTGTTGATGAGAGGTGGCATAAGTAGATTTATGTAGTCTTCTTTGTTCAAATGCCGTCCAACAGAATCAGCTAACGTTCCTATCGCATCATAAAGAATCAGAAGATTCTTATGTTGGTATTTACCTGTTGAAAACAAAGATTATCTTTAGCATATGTTTGCATGATGACATTGTTGTAATTGTGAATTCAACTTACTAAAAGCAAAAACAAGAGTTTCTAAAATATAGCCAAGGTAAGGAACTAGTTCTGTACAAGCTTCTTCTTCCAGAGTGGCGAATGCAGAGCACGCAGCCTCTTGGACCCGCTTGTTACCATCTAATATCCTTTTGAGAAGTTCAGTCATGAGAGGTTTCAAATAAGTGTCGTGGGGTTGGGCACAAACCCAATGTGCGTAGCGACTCAAAGTCCAGCACGTGATAGATCTCACTAAAGCTTTCTTATCACTCAGACACCCAATTAGATAAGGTATCAGTTCGGGAAGATGTGGTATCATCCCTGACATACACCCTGAAACGTTAAAAGACAATGGTTTGATCTAGTGGAAACAATTTACATAATTCGTTCTCAAGAAGAAATTCAGTGATGGTTTACCTTCAGCTATGGCTCCTAACGCCAGAATACCTGATTCTTTAATTTCCCAGTCTTGGTGGAACAAAGTTTCTTTGAGTATAGGCAATAGCACAGGCAACAGGTCTTCTTTGAAAACTCCAGCCAACATGTCCAAGGCTGCTGCTGAGCATTTTCTTAAATTCCAATCACTGAGAGACGAATCATCGTCGCCTCCATCATCGGAATCGAGATCTTGATCATCATGGCTGCCATTTTCGTCACCATGCCTGTTTGTTGCTGCTTGTGAATGATGAGTCCTTGATCTGTGAAACCTTGGCCTAATGTCCTCTTCTCTATCTGGAATCATGTCATCTTCTTGTTCCACATCTCCTTTCAGAAGAATGATATCTAATTGGGAATATCTCATCCCCTTGACAAGAACAGGAACTAGACGAGGTAAGTGTGATACTAGGGCATCCCTGCAAAGGGGTTGTTCTGCTAAAGAGAGCCAGAATTCGCAGGCCTCTAAGGCCACTGCATCATCTGAATCTTGAGTTCTCATGAGCATGTATTCAATGATATCATGCATGTGAACTATTAGTCTATCCATTCTCACTTCCAACAACATGACCAGTGCTCTGAAAATGGAAGTCATGTTAGGATTGTATGTTGAGTTACACATCTAAGGTATAAAAGGTATAAACATACCTGCACACATTTTTTCTGACTTCAGGATTGTCATCCGATGTTAAAAAGAAGAGGTTCTCTAGAAAGCCATCCATGTTCATCATCAGGGCTTGAGCCCGATTTATGATGAACTGATTGACACAGGCTATAGCATGTGATCTAATTTTTGGGGAATTGTGTCTGAAGAATTGTAAAAATTTTGGTATCAAGACATTTAAAGGGCGGCTAACTGTATCCGATTCAAGCTGTTCTGCCGAATCTTCACAAATTTTCTGCAAAGCGCCAAAGGCACCTTCACAGACATTGTAATCTTGTGAGTCCAACATCTGACAAAGTGCTGGCAACAGTTCTGGCCAAGAGGATAGGTCACCTGCTTAGAAAATTGGGTGTCAATGAGTACATAGTATAAACTGTGATAGCAATATTGGTAGGTTCAAATTAAATTATACCTTTGGATATAATGGTTGTGATGAGGATACCAATGGTAGCACGGATAAGAGGGGAGGGATCCCCAACCGCGGACAAGCATTCCTGCTTGATAAAGTCTGTTACCTCTGGGTGAAATTTGTTATACAGAGTCTTGACGTTGTTCTTCAATATGAGACCGCTGAGAGACCTTGTGGGTTCATCTGTCATCGAAATCAATTATAACAATTAGTACTCGCTCAGCTATCGACTAGCAACTTGAAAAAGAAATGCTTCACCTTCAGATGTGAGTTTGGTCAGCACAAAGATGAGATAATTGTTGAAATCTGGAAATTTATTCAGCTCCTCCAATTTCTGTTGAAAGGGCGGGGTAACAAGAGGTTAGTGAAAACACTTTAGGGGCACGACAAACGGGCAAATCGATGCTCCTCTCTCCCTCATCTTTCTCTTTCTCTCTCTTTCTCACGCGCATAAGCCATAAACGCACTCTCGCACACGGCCATTCTCTCGCAGTTTCCCAGCCAAGTTTCTCTCTCTCTCTCTCTCTCGCATACGGGTAAACTGGTCGATGATCGTGCCGCCGCTGCTGCACCAGCTCATCTCCTTCGCACACGTATAAACACGAGGTACTCAGGATGCCGCTTATGAAAAAAAGGCCTCTAAAACGAATTTATGCTCCGAAACAAGGCGCGGCCCATTAGCCCGGGCATCTCAAGGGCCGCACGTGCTTTGAGATCTCGATGGGCCGGCAGGGTACATATTATCGTATAAAGTGCAAGAGAGTAAGCGAGATAGAGAGGAGCGGCCGGAGATATGGCACCTCGCTTTGCTGCACCGTATATGAAGAAATGCAACCGATGCAACGTGCGATATGTATAACAACAGGCAGCAGGCGGATAAAAAATTAAGATAGGTAAGTACTCACCTCCTGGACGGCTCGTTGAATCTCAGTATTTGGACTTTGTGATTCCTTAAGCAGGGTAAGTATCTGCTTGAGGCCTTCCTCTTGTGGTTGCCAGGCCATTCTCATGGTATTATTCCCGTTGAGAATTACCGGGCGCAGCCAGCCTTTAGAGACTCGTTGCAGCCTGACCTCGGCGCTGAGCCGAGCCACTGATGTTGCTGTATTTGCCGTTGCTGATGATGATGCTCCTCCTGCTGCTGCTTGTGGCGGAAGTTCCCCACTTGAAACACATTGAACAGTGCTGCTGGCAGCAGAGATTCCTGAACAACGAGCGACGCCATGATGACGATCCACCGGCGGTGGCGGTGGCGTGCCCACGGCAATCTTTGGACCGTTTGTCAGGATGTTTTTATTATTATTATTATTTTGAGAACGCTGTTGGAGGACTCCTGGAGTATTGCACGAGCTCTTCATTGCCTTGGCCTGGAGAGATGGGGATCCTACATCGACGACCTGATTGTATTTTTATTTTTGACAATTGAATCGCTGAGATGAGAACCGCGCGCTGTAGCAGACGCCAGCTTCCGCCGGCCTGTTTCAAGCGCGGCAAATTTAAATTGCCTGTTTAGATATGGTCGGGTAGTTTTTGCACGTGAAAGGAAGCATTATGGGTGAGTGTGTTTAATCTTCTATTTTGATGATTTGAGATTCGGTTGGTACAAGATTTGAAAGTTTTCTGAGATTGAAGTGAAAATTGAGCTTGTGGGTGATTTCCAGATGAGCTTTGAAAGCAGAGCTTGCACAAGCTCAGTAGTAAGATGCAGCTCGTGTGCGGCATATCGATTTGCGAGTAGAATAGGTGCGGGCGTTGGTTACACACTTTACACGCAGGCAAACTGTTTAGCCGATACTGAGAAACTAGCGCATACTTCTGTGGAGAATAGGTCGACGAACTTGAATACCAAACCCCGATGAAAATATTCAATGTTTACCAACATCTGTAGAAGAGCAAAGAATTCCAAAGATGGTTTTTTTTATGCACGCTTTTTTAGCACGTCTAGTTGGAAGTTTCATGATCCTCACGATTTTCAGGGACAGAGCGAGAATATATACATAAAGTCATGGTGTTCTTCAATTTCAACTCGTAGTTTAAACACAGAAATAAAGCTTCCATGATAACAAATCAAAAATTTTTTCGCTTCTAAGGCAGAAAGTGCCGGGCCTTTATTAAACTATGTTCATTTAAGAATCAACTGAATTGCGCAGATTTTATTTCTCATTCCTATAGGAATAACGCCGTGCTCGTCAGCGATAAACATGTCCGTAGGCCAATACTTCTCTCTCTGCCCGTCGATAATTATACAATTATTCCATTTTGTATGTGAATTATCGTCAATTATTGTGAAAAGCTAAAACTATAACGAAAATACTTTTCAGAAATAAGTACCTGCTCGTGGGTTGTGAAATTTTTTTAATAAATATAGTACAGTATTCACGATAAATATTTGTAAGGATTATAACAAATTTTAATGTCTTGAGTATCATTTTCAACTTTCATAAATTAGTCAAAGTAGTAGACAACGTTAGTTAAAAAAGAACAATATAGATTCGGAATACATAGTCGTTCTGTAGGCGCTATGTAGATAGAATCTAATTACACTTACGTAAATCGTCAAAAGTACATTGTGGAAGCCTAATACATTTATGAACACTTTGTCCTGACTTTTGGCCGCCATATCTCTATCGAATCCGTCCCGGAGATCGCAAGCACCTCGTTGAGATAATCAATCTGTTAGAGAGACAGGCAAAAAATACGTTAATTTGAGAAACAAATCAGATATGTCGGACAAAATTATCGAATAGAGCTTACATTCGCTATCTCGCCATAATTATACTGCAAAGAATTCAGTAATTGAGGAGGATCAGTTGGACTTGATATCTTGACTGTCCTGTCCAAGGAACTAGTAATTAAGCACCCTGCATCGACATGAACGCCCGTAATATTTTTTTCATGTTCAGTCTTAAAACTCTTGACAAGTTCGAAATCCTGCTTGGGATCCAAAATGTGTAGTTTGGCGCTGCTATCACCAATGTATACGATGTCATCCTTCAAACACATGCTATGTGGAAATGACTCTTTGGAGATCTGAAATCATGAATTTCCTCAGAATCTCACTTGATTTTGAAGCCCAATACTTTCTAATAATAACTTGTTAATTAATGAGATTATCATTCTCTGGGGCAATTCATCGACGCACTCAGATTTGTTTTTGTGTCAAATTACGACCTTTGAGGTTCGAGGGGCCAAGGCTTGTAAAGTGAGTTTGTTAAAACATGACACAGAGATCGAAAAATTCTACCACGGTCAGGACTTGAAAAATACAAAAATTTTGAAAATATCTTTTTATAACAGCTATTCCGAATGTGGAGCCCCAAGGATCGTAGCTTGTCAGTTGCTAAAACTACAATCGATGGCTGAGTGCGGCAATCGAGCAATAGTCAAAATATTGTTGTAATTCACATTGTTATCAATATAAACTAAGATTTTATGAAAATTTCTCAGTATTTCATTGTCAAAAAAATAATTCATGAAGCAAGGGTAAAATTTTACCGTGATGGATTTCAATGTTCGTCCAGCCCTCTGGTCCCATATATTCACAGTCTTATCCTCACTTGCTGAAAGTATGTAGTTTGTATTCATTGCTATTCTTATAATAGCCCCATGATGAGGCTGGTACTTCACAATGGGAGTGTGTCCTCTTGAATCGAAAACTGTGACTGTTCTACACTGTGAGCCTGTGGCAAAAAGGGCTCGTTCTGGGCATGAAGTTGCACACAATAGTGCAGCAGTCACTGTCCTACAGAATAGAGAAATCTATTTAGGAAATTTTATGGTGTTCGGTTAGTGGTGCAAGATTCTTAAGTATTGTATCAAACAAGTTGTCAGTGTAATTAATACACAAAAACATTGGTCAACTTGTTTAAACAATTTGAAAGAGTCCCTCAGAATGAATCAAAACCAACGTTTCATAAGTTAATAGGGGAATCAATCCTGCATCCGTCATTGACCATGCTTTGATAGATTTATCCCAACTGCAACTGTAAATTGTATCATCTATTGCTGTCAGATCCCAGATCCAACCATCATGAGCATTACCAGCTACAAAGGATTCATTTTCAGGACATTCTTCTGAAGACAAACGACATAATACTAGAGATCTATCTCTTCCTCCACTGATGCATATACTCCCTTTCTAGAATATACAAGAAATTGGACGTTTACAAAGAATATTGGATAAATGTTGCTTGAAAATCAAACACTTGGAATAGAGCACTTACACGCATCAACAAAAGACAATCAATATTACTGTAATGTACATTGCTCAACCATATTCTTTCCAAATCTTTATTCTTCCACATCCTTGCCTGTTTTTCAACTGCAACACACGATAACTTCCAGAAGAGTTCATCTGACTCAGCTGTAAAAAAATTTTTCATTTATGACTCCTGAATAATTTGTTGAAGGTGAATCTGTCAAATGGAGTGATGTTAAGAAAGTAATTTGCAGTCGAGACTACAATCACTTCCTCTTATACCCATTCCATCTTTCATGAGATAGTTAAAGTACTTTTACTAACCAGGAGGTAGCATTGGGTAGCCAGCATTTGGCCAAATCTGACTAATTCTCACTTTCCAAATTGAATCGTCGTTTAGTATCTGATGAAACTGCTTGCATGTGAGGCTCAAGCCATGGACTAAGCTTGATGCATCCAGGAATGAGCAAATGTGAAGGAATATCTGAGGGTAAAATGAAGGGAAATCATTTTTTCACTTGTTTGTCACCATCAAAACTTCACGAAATATAGAACTGAATTTTCTTCGCGAGAATAAATGAATCCACCCAACATCGTGTGGATGTACTCTAGAATAAATCGTTTCGACATGACAACAATATCATTCATAACTGTAAAGTTCAGCAACCCGAGATCCAACGTAAACAATAATAATAGTTTCTCCGCGGGATTTAAAAATGGCGTCAAACAGCTGATTGAACTGCGTATTTTCATTCTGATTTCTTTCTCCTTGACTTCATATGACGAAATCAAAGTCAATGTAGAGTCAGTTATGATAAGAACTTACATTAACGTATCTAATTATTAGCATCAAACACCATTTTTTAAACAAACATTGATCATATACCTCAATAGGCAAATCGAGTAAGTTGAGCTCTCGCTCTGGCTGCTCATTCTGCTCGTCGTCGTCTGACATGATTGTCTCTCCTCCTCCTCGAGTGCAATGTTTACACTCTTCGTTAATTACTCACAAAAAATTATTGACAATAATCATTTGATTGATATAAATGCACTTTAAATTATAACTCGCGTTGACAGGGAAAGGCACTGCCCGAGTCCTAGCTTCAATCTCAACATTATACTATCCACGGGTGTGCATGAATGACTAACGCGGCCAATGGCCATCAAGAGCACGCCGCCCGAGGATTTCGTTTTTGTGCCAGCATGCAGTGCGCTGCACTCATAGCTGCGATCTGTTTATCTGTGAACATATGTGAAATAATGCGCTCCCAAGTTAATGAATGTGGGCCTTGATGCAGGCCGTTTTGGCTTGCAATTGATATGTTCAGGGTCGGCAACTCGTTTCAGTCGTTGCGATGAGACCTCGAACTCTGAGAGCGTTTTCTTTATCGGGCAAGTTTCATGAAATTTAAATACTTATCATCGTGTTCTACTTACAAAAACGTACAAAAAGCATGGGGACTCCTTACGCCATTCTTTTATTGGCTTGATGATTTTAATGTAATGTGCAAGACAATTTTGAGTCAGAATTTGTTATGAGGAAAGTTGATAATCCTTTCTTATCCTCTGTTTAGTCCTTCTAAACTAGGACTCCTCTATAGAACGCACTTCTGTAATGAAGTTTAATCATCTTTTCTTTGTTTTTAACAGATATTTATGTTACTAGTGCCCAAAAGTCGCAAATTGAACATGATTTTTGAGCACTCGTAACATAAAATATTGTATGACACTGCAGTGTGGACGGGTAGTTTTGTTACGAAGGACTTATAACACTCGCTTGGCTCGTGTCATAACCAGTCCTTCGTACAAAACTACCCGTCTACGTGCAGTATCATGAAGTACTATTAGAATGTGTATGAATGAAATATTTACTCTCCCAAGGGCCAGGGAATAATCATTGCACAAAGAGAGAATGAATCAAAATAATATACAGTCTCAAGAAACTATGAAAATCGGGTTTTTTATATTGAATTTTATGAATTCGATCAATTGTCTGTGTGTGCATGAGAGATTTTACAGAACTTTGAATAATTGGGTTTTAAACATATCAAACTTCTTTCCGCATTACATGCATCTGGATTCAATTTTGCTGGGTTCTAGTATCTCAAAGGTTTGGGGAACCACGTACCAATTGGTTTCTAGAGATGTTGTATTTGTAATGCATAAAAATCAACTCTTGCACTCCTTATAGACCAAAGTATGGTATGTTTATTCATATAATCCTTTGATTATACCATTTTCGACTTTCACGGATTTTCATTCATTAATTTGATGTACCTTCTTTTATTTAATTTGAACAAATAGTTATTCTTGTGAATTTCCGCGAAATTCGATATTTTTTGAGTTTTTAAGGAAATTAACCATAAAAAATAGTAATTGCGATCAGAAAAAATATCTACAATGCTATTGTTTACCATAACATTCTACAAAAGGTCACAAAACATGGGGAAACCTATTTTCATAAAGTGACGGAAAATTGGCAAAAACTCTCAGATGCGTGCTTCCCTTATCCTTACCCTTTGCATACGGAGAATTTTTGAACATTTCTGAAGAAGTTGGCGCGCTGATTTTCTGAACTTTTAAATGTGATGTAATTAGTAATTCCGACCCAGTAGGTCACCCGCACCCAAAGTAATTCGAATTACTTGGCTAATCTTCAACTTTCATAATTCGCTTTGATCGCAATTCAATCAAGTATGCTATTTTTTTGACAGGCCTTAGAGTGAGCGACTCAGAATTTTTAGTGAATTTGTGTTTGCGACTTTGATGTTCATCCACTCTAAATCCATCAATGTCCTCTGGAAATATAAGATTCCTGTAACGACATACATCCACTTCAGAGCTTTGGGAGCTATGTTCTTTCCATATGAGCCTTAAGAAAGAAAAACTATCGCGTGTGTAACGCTCAAGATATTTTGAAAAACGGCGGTTGCAGGTTTTCTTGTGGGCAGCCAGATTCCAATAGCTAAATGAATCATAGACTACACATTTCGAACCATTGATTACTATCGAATCCAATTTTTAAACCTCTGGATTACTTTAGATCTTCGGAAAACTTCAACTGTAAATGTTATATAAGTTCTGTAGAATCTCTCATATGAGTGTAGTTGATAGGATAATAAGAATGATAATCGCCTCGTATTGTACAACGATAACGTTTATTCTCAAAAAATTTGTCAACATTTCGATTATAAATCGATCTATATTATAAACTCTTCATTTTCTAACAAAATTGAACCCTAAAACAGCCACTAGATATCTGTGTGTGCTGTTGGTTGGAATACCATCACATTTTACTATATTATAATCGACATTAATTACGATATCATCAATATATCGAGTATTTCCGAATATGCTGATGAAAATTGAAAAGGATAACTATACAAATATGATACAATTATCACTTACACGGTTTTTAACCTGAACTCACTTACTTTATACAAATGTATCAAAGGTCTCCAGGCTCTTGTTGCGATGAGTGAAGCAACAATTTGACCCCATAGGAATATATATTCATTTTGTTCATGTTATACTTGCGTTGAGCTAATAGTAATACCTTCATTCATTGATGCCTACATGCGAGGTTGATAAAAATGAATCATCAATCGTCATCAATTCTCTTTTTCTCACAAAAAAATTGTGAAATAATTATAGTATATAGGGGTCGAAAACATTTCTATTATTTTGCATTCATCGAGGCCCTTGTTGGTTCGTGAAAAATTCTCTCAAAAAGGGAGACTCTTTTTTCTATGTTCTTGGCCTGAAATTCATTGCGACTGACTTCTTCCATATTGCTCAGATTACTCTGTGATTTTGATTCATCCAATGTATGTACATCTACTTCTTGAAAAAGTCCAATAATTGTCTAGTTTGATGGATAAGTAGCTTCGACGCCATCATTCATGCAGATTTTCAATACGCGATTGATTCATGAAGAGGAAATCCTCCAAACACTCAGTACAATTCGATCGTTCACAGAACGACAAACTTTGCGAATAGAATATATGCTCATAACAGCGGAATCACGTATTATTAAGACTTTCGCAAGGGTCGTGTCGCTGCAGCAAAGAAGTAAAATTGATAAGGAGGAATGATAAAACGGCACCACATGCTGAACCTGCTTGCATGACAATTCCAACACCAAAAAGAGTTTCTTCCGATTTTCTACGAAATACTGATGTGATGATGAGTTTCATATAGGATATAAGAGCCACTACGATTATCCACGATAAGATTACCAAAACCACACCCAAATCTGAGTCTCTTAAAGGTGCATTTGATGAAACTAGAGCTAGATAAATTATGTAGCAGCTACTAAATGATATTAAAAGTGAAAGCCAAATTATAATTTTTCTACCTTGTGGGAGAAACCACAAAGCAAAAAGACAGGCAGTTGGATTGGCTATTTGAGAAAATGTAGTACTTAAATGATAAGTCATGTTTCCGTAAGATAAACATGAATATGGCATTAAACTAGGTAGAAACCCATTTGCCAAAAAACATACTACACCAAGCAGAATATACAGACAAGTTTCATCTAAAGTTGAAGAATGATTCTTTTGTGTGTCATGATTAATTGGAATCCCTTGGATATCAGTCTTATTATAAGTATCAATTTTTGCCTCATTCATTTGAGTTATTGAGTTCTTAGATAATACTTGATTATTTTGTATTTCATTGCATAGAAGTTTATTGTCCAATTCCTGGGACGAGATTTTCTCTTTGTTCAAGTATGGAAGCTTGTCCAATATAAGGAATGCAAAGAATGATACACACAAACAAGTACATAAGAATAAGAAATAGTATTTTGATGAAAATCGCGGAAGAGTTTCCTCTCCTTCAGAAATGGACTGTTGATTTGTATTATTGCAAACAAGGCTTTCATCAATGCCTTGGATTAGAGCAACTATACTGGGCATAACTCCACTCAAACCCTCTCCAATGAAATATGAAACAAGATAAACTTCCTTGAAATTTCTCAAATATGGCATGAACAAAACAGAACTAGAACAGCTAACAGCTGCAGTGAAAAATGTCAGAATAAATAGAGCTAGACTACGTTCTTTTTCAAAAATTATGAATGTCCATTCATACCAAAATGCTAAGAGTCCCATCACAACAGATGCAAATACAAGCATCACTGATATGCAATTGGATTCGCTGATTCTGCAAGAAAATCTGCGCAACAAACCGTACATTACAGGAGCTACATTAGCCAATTGTATTATTATAACGAGATAAGCAGCTAGGCCCCATTTTTCTGGCAGGGGATTTACCAAAAGAGGAAGTTGAATGAAAATTCCATTCACTCCAATCCAAGCAGACGTTCCGAAAATCATTACCAAAGTGTGAAC
Source organism: Eretmocerus hayati (assembly GCA_029851415.1). Classification (NCBI taxonomy): domain Eukaryota; kingdom Metazoa; phylum Arthropoda; class Insecta; order Hymenoptera; family Aphelinidae; genus Eretmocerus; species Eretmocerus hayati. The sequence continues at coordinate 38,796,774 of CM056743.1, read as the reverse complement.
GAGTATGCATCTTGAATGACAGCTTTCATTGACTGAAGCAGAAGCTTGGCTCATTTCCTGATTATCCTGCATCAATCTCTGTTTTTCCCATAGATCTCTGAATCACACAGGAACAAATTATTCTCACATTTTAATTCGGTAAAAGAACATAGAATCAATTCATGAACGCTTTGGCAAATTAGGATGACACTTTTGCGAATGCAAATGTTCGAAAAATCTGAGTGATTGCTCGATTGACACGGGAACAAGGTGAAAAAAATGATGAAAAATCATCGCGGTCTTTAGACCTAAGAAATCACTGAGCAGGAAAAATTTGGTATTATTTAATTATACCAAAATTGTCGCAGTTTTCAATTTGTCTACCCCGCCCGAATATCCTGATTGCACGAGAAAAATTGAGCTTGCCATTCAGCTATGCAAAATGAGTTACTCACAGTGGTAATTTGAAACCTCCCAGGCTCTCTTCAGTACACTTTTTGGAGAGCCCGCCTTCTGTTTGTGCCATTTCAATACTTCGACAGGTGATTGCCAGATAAAGATCCAACTCAGACAAGATAAAGTAAATTATCAATCAAGGACGTGGCAACTGATCGACACTTTGCAAACGTACGGGGCCGAACGGGTTTTCATAATGATATGATAAAAGGAAGATATATGTTCACACTCTGAATAAACGAAGTCTTCAGTCGCACTTGCGGTTTCAAAACAGAATGTTACAACTGAATGAGAGCGGAGGCAAGACAACCCATGTAGATACTTATTGTAAGCTTTCTTCGCTTTACTTCTCGTCGTCACGAAGCTGCGTCTTGATAAGTGAGTGAGGCCGATGAAAAGTCATTCATTCTTGTGATAATCTCGCGACATTATAAGTTATTTCAAAGCATTTGAATCTGATCACGGCTACTCTGTTGCATCACAATAACAATTTTTTCCCCATTCCAGATACTTCTCGTGAGTTCTAATGAGAAGTTATGGAAGATGTTGCATAACGAATGTGTTATCAGTAGATCCAAATGGAAAGAGGCAAAAAATGTTTATGCTCTAATCTATATGAATATTAATACATATGTGTGAGTTCACTTGAGTCTTTGAGAGGGACACAATTCGATTATTCGGATTTTCATTCGGCTCTATCGGTTCCGATAAGTGATTCAAACTAATGAATGGATGAAGACAAGACAATGAAGATGATTGATTTCATTCATGCACCAAATGAAATATTTTCCAGGAATCAGCCAGATGTAAAGAACTGAGATATTCTATCAAGGCTTTTGTACTGCACATTGAAAGAGAATAAAGAAGGGTGAGTGAAAGCTAGTCACTCAAAAGTGAATCAATCGGTATTGCAAAGACTGTGATGAAAAAAGAATCTTGAACAAGACAAAAACTCAATATTAACGAAAACAGTCGGCATACAGGGATAAAGAAAGAATGCCGATTTTCAACCATATGTTATTATGTAACCATTGTAGATCAGTCTAAGTTTTAAAGTAAAATTGCAGTGCTTCAAGCAATACCTACAATATTGCAGAAAATGGACTACTACTCGATCCGTGAGATCACCAAGACAGATTGGGCTAAGGAATTTCTGTTATGTATAATTATTTGAAAGATGTTTGAAAAAAACCAACTTATTATGAGTTGATTATCATCAATTCCTAAAACTCAATGGCCCATCAAAGCATCACAAGGAGAGTATGACTGAAATATTTTAGTATAATTGACTAATGTGAATGTTGTGATAGCTCCAACAAGGGAACCCACTTGAGTAGCAACACCAGTATAGTACAAGCCTCTACCTGGATCTGGCCTGAAAAGAGTGGTGACGCCCATTTTAATGAAGCCAATGAATCCACTCACTAGTATCCACAATACAACAACCAGGAATTTCCCTTGCCACGAATTTTGCAGAGGTGGTGTTGGTGATTTGATTGCCAAGTAGAAAACAAGTGATGAAAGAATAAGTACTAATGTCATCAGGCTAGATAGAGATGAAATCTTGGGATTCTTGAAGAAGAAGCCAGAACACATGGCTAATGGACCAGCCATAGAAGCCAGAGTTACAGTCAAGTGATAGGCCACATTACCATATGGTAAACATGAATAAGACTGTATGCTCGGTAGGATTCCATTTCCCAAGAAACAGACCACAGCCATCATCGTTAACAAAGAAAAGTATGTTTGGCGTGACATAGTCCAACCAGCTGTAGTTTTGTAACTGGGAGGAGCATTCATATCAGTGGGCAACGTTTCAGTGGAGGCAGGTAGCTTTACCCTCTCTCCTCTCGCAACTTTGGATTTATTCAAAGCTATGAATGATATGAAACTGAACGACAACAGAGTGCCTAAGAATAGAAAGAAACTTTGAGAAGAGAATCTTGGATCTGGATAACGAGTTTCAAATTTGATTTCTGATCCAGATTTGGTATTATTGACACACTCTGGATTGCCTCCAACCCCTTGAATCAAAGCAACAACACTTGGTAAGAAGCCACTTAATCCTTCTCCAACCAAGTATGAAACTAGATAAATTTCTCTATAATTTCTCATGTACGGCATAAAAAGTACAGAACTTGTACAACCTACGAACGATGAAACCAACATCAATCCTAGCAGCGCTGTCGAGTGTTCACCTCCAAATATAGTTGTAGTATTTTTGTACATAAAAGCGAGAATGTAGATTGATAATGCTCCAGCTCCCAGGAGCCCATATATTATGTAATGATCTCTCGTGCATGCTAAGTATCTGAAATTATACACATTGTTCCATACTAGTATTTATCATACAACTAATTCCAATGTTACAGTGATCATCAATGCATAGTACTTACTTCACATACAATGTGTACAGAATAGGGCCCAAATTAGCAAATTGCACAATCATCACCATGTGAGCGGGAAGACTCCATCCTTCAGGAGCTGTGTTTACCAGTAACGGGAGCTGCACATAAATACCATTGACTCCAACCCATGCTCCTATACCAAATAGCAGAGCCAAGACATCCACAAGGACTTTGCGGTTGCTCAACCTCTGCGACAGCATCTTGCTATTTGCAAGTAGTCAATGTGCTTTGAAGAGCTCGAAGCAGAGTGAACGAACAGTAATTGGATTTAATCACCGGTCTTTAGAGCTTATATAACCACTTGAAAAAATTGTAGCACAATGTCACTCATAGGTCCTGGAGAGCACAATTATTCTGTATTTTTCACCATCAGTGTCAAGAGCTGAAGATCATCATCTTCATCAGTTGAGAGAATAACTTGGTGATGGATCACATTATTTACTAAAAGGAGTAATTACAACTTTTGATACGTTTGAGACTTGCGGCTTCGCACTCAGCATGTCACGTTGCTGATGTAGCCGCTTCAAAGAAGTGCAGTTATAGTATATCATGCATATGAGCTTGCCGAAATTTCTTTGGATGATGAAACTTTTGTGGAATGCGGGCACAGCTGTAATCTTGATTAGTCAATCACAGACGAATTGTGCATAGTGGTCAAGATCGATCTACTAGAAATTCTGAACACTCTGCCTTCGATCTGCTAGTACCTGTGTGATTAAAAAAAAGAAATGATGATGGAATCCGGTAAAATAAGTACGCATTGCGATGGGAATGTCTCTTACTACTGCATCTCTAAGTATGAACAATATCTAACGAATGTCATCACAGAAGAATATTCGGAACGTGTTGGAGTCATCCGCCATCACTATAAGTATAGTCAGCACTCGCTTACATTAAAAATACCAATCAAAAGAAATCCGATTACACCAAACCAAAGTCCAACGACTCCAGCTACTTAGCAGACAGCATTCTTTGCTTGCATTTCGCTAGATGACGTAAAGCACATGAAAAGATAAGAATAACCTAGCCTATACTTGCTGACCAAACATACCCGCGTATTTCAAATCATACAGAAAATTAATTTATATTGGTCATCACAAACTGAACAGCATATCCTATTGTATGAGAATAAGTACGTTGTATATATGTACATACATATAATTGATCAGCAGAGACAGAGGGATGATATCATGACAACGAGTGTATGTACTGTATTACACCGATCAACCAACCCGGAAAAAGATCCTGAATTGTCTACACATCAAGCGAATAAGACAAATCCAATCAAATCGTGAAGTATGAATACATCTACCCAATACCCTCTTCATCTTATCGTCTGGGCCGTAAAAAGTGCATATCAAGTTGAAGGCTTTGCAAAAAAAATCTCATATAAATGCTTTTTATTCTTTTTCTGATGAATTCTGGATGTTTCATTTTACAGCTTCCAGTGCATATCCCAAAATTGAGCGTCAGATGAGCAAATTCATAAGTAAGATATTGTTATATCGAGGAAATGGAACTAATTATATCTCACGCCGATCGAAAAAAATGAAAATTTTATGAAGTTATCAAAAAGTATATGTTGCCCGGAGTAACTCACTCAGATTCTCGACCCATTCGAAAGTGTCAACGCACGTGCAGCCGTATCGCAAAATGTGACGATTGCAACGCAGAAAATACAATGTGAAAAAATGTCTCGACAATGAGATTCAAAGTGTCAATGACTGTTGCATACATTGCACGGAGAGATTCATTTTTGTCTCTTTATATGAGATTTCTGCGTATTTATCAGACGCTCATATGCGAGCGCTCGTGAGGGTATTGTACAATGGTTTTCAAGTAATTTAGCTTACGAGGAGAGTAAAGAGATATTCAGGAGAAATGATGAAAATCGTAGCAAATCTGTTAGTTATCATAGTCAACTTACTGACCTGATTTGTCAGACTATTGCTACCAGAAACCGTTCGAATATTGCAAATAGTTGCTCGAATCACAAACTCGTGAATAATGTTTTAGGATGTCATCTCGTGCTTTCGATAACTACTGGGATCATTGACTCAAATTTAATAACCAAATTTAAACATCTAAAATATATTCCAACTCATAGATATTGGAGAATGCCGATATCAATCTTTTCTATCATCAAAAAATTCATGGGAATATTTTAGTTCATCAGTGAATGCGTTGTTCCGGATCCAAAATTCTGATTCCCGATTGATTTGTCATGAAAAAATGTAGATTCTTGTATTTTTCCAGTTCAAGTATCCACGCTAGGCAGTAAATGCTATGGTCGTGTTATTACATTCCCCGATTGGAATTCTGCGTCTCGTTTCACTTTTAGAATAGTCAGCTCAAAATGGAGCTTATATTTTTTTTCCGATTGCATCAATCAGAATAAATCCATGCTTATAAAAATGATTACTATGTCAGCCAGAGCTGGCCATTGAACTGTAACGTGAGATTCGATGCTGTTTTTTGAGCGAGTATCGCAATTACATGGACTGAATTATGATGTTTCATCGTTCCAGATTTATCGAAACAACTTTCTTTCTTGATGATTTATCGCTTTTTTGATGAATACAATTGTTTCTTGCGGCAAATGACTCAGAACCACAAGATTAGCTAATCATTCTCATTAGTATTAATTATATGCATTATAAGCAATAATTGCGAAGTATGATCGACCATTATTCAACATTTGACAGACAGATACCAGCATTGTCGACTTTCGAGTTTATTCAATGAATTTTTGAGATATGGGTGGTTATGATATAACTTATGCATTTGATGTCGCCTGATCTCGCATTCATATTAAACAACCAAATATGATGAGTCAAACGATGATATCTGGTGTATTCTATTGGAATGAAGATGTCCCAATAGTTCCAGGAGCCGATATGAGTCTCATGTAGACCTGAGCTTACCAGAAGTGGTCAAGTAGTACATTTCGATACAAGGGCGTAAAACGTTTTATTCGCGTCCGAGTGATGGGTTTCCGGCCCGAGCCGCAGGCGAGGGTCCGAATCATCACGAGGATGCGAATAATAGGTTTTACGGCCATGTATCTAACTATACTTTTCGATAAACTGTGAGTAAAAGTCGACAAACTGTGCGCAAAGTGCACTTTTACGCACAGTGTATCGAAAATGTCCTTACCGGGTCATGAAAAGGTAATAAGGTCAGTGTACCCAACTTGCCCCCATTAAGCCATTTTCTTAATAATTCTGGCTAATCTCAATATTTTTCAACGTTCTTTAACTAATTTTGAAGCTTGTCTTAAGAACTTTAAAATGAGCTAAGATACGTCCAATTTGGATGAAGTGGAGCCGAGCTGTTTGAATTCTCCCAAAAGGTGATTTTTGAGAGTTTACAAAAGTGTGTACCCAACTTGCCCCCATCATTTAAAACAATGTAAATCGGCGATAGAGTGAATAAAATCACTTTGATCCGTTTTGATCACCGTGCAGGGACTTTGTAGCTTTTAACTGGCCCAACACATCGTTTCCGACCTATTTTGACGCGATAAAAACGTTCTGAGTGGCAAAAAGAGCCATACTGCAAGCCTTGCCGAGATAACCATATGGGGGCATGTTGGGTATACCCGATGTCGGCCTTCTTGATTCTCAAACCATTTTCGTGTTTTGTACATAAAATCGCTCCAAATCAGATTTTTGCAACTCTGAAGAGCGGATTTTGAAGGTATTGAGACAAGGAATCGAATGCGCTAAAGTACGTCAAGATTGGTCGAATAAAAATGAATTGGCACCGGTTTTAGTGAACGCGATTTCCTCGGTGATTTCTTAGCCGTGCAAACACGAAAAATGGAAAACTCACTTTATATTTTCTGGAGAACGCAAAAATAATCCGGGGTTGATGAAAACTACATAATTTCTCATATTTTAACATAACAAACGTAAAAAAAATTGCGGGAAGGTCAACGAGCGCCCATTCCTGAGATCGGCATATGGGGGCAAGTTGGGTACACTTACCTTATTATGCACAAATCAAGCACCAAGTCGTCCTCAGAAATAGTTAAAACACAGCCGACATTCTGTCCAGGAATTTCGCAAATTTTTCGAATATTTCTCGATGATTTGACTCCGGGTCAGCGAATTGCTTCAAATGGCTCTATCACGGTAGTAACTCATCCCTGACACACCAAAGAACAAAATTCTACCACCAGCGGAATGATGAATCACGTGAGCAGCTTCCCGCGGAATATAGTATATGGACAATTTTTCCGTTCCAAATTAAGAGATGCCCTTACCGTGGTCACTGGCTCTCGAACACTATGCAACGTCAAGGTCCAGAAAATTGTTTACAGTCTTCTCTCACCGTAAAAATAGGCTGCGTACTCGGAAAAAAACAATACGTTTCGATTTACGCTTTTGAGATCACTTTTTATGCCAAAATGTTCTTACTGTAGCATGTCCTTATACCATGGCAAAAGTACCTCGAAAATTGCTCATATCTTTTACGTAGATTGACTAACGCTTATGCCTGTTTGGGAATTGTTTTTGGATGTCAGATAGACCGGAGAAAAAATTCATGAGAAGTCAGATGAGAAGATGCCTGCTATAGTTTAAGTAGGCAATTTTTGGACCAAACCCCGACCTCCGGCGTTTTTGGCCTCGAAATATCTAAGTTATCTCAAAATCGCCCATATCATAGGAGAGAACATTTGGAATCAGCTGCAGCTTCAATGTTTGGGATATCTCAAAAATCTATCGAATAAAATCTAAAGTCGATAATTTCGGTAACTACGCAATAAGGGTAGAACTCCGATATCCTCTTCAAGCACTTCAAGTTTTAATATACTGATGCACAAAATAGTCCAAATTTCACGACAACTTATTCATCGATCTCACACATTTTGGAATGCTGTAATACCAAATCATCTGACTGATTCATTAAAAAAATTCGGCAACTCTATTGATGATTTATCCAATCTTCCCGAAAATACGAAATTATTATTTTGATTGTCACATTCTGTACGGAGCGTACGAATGAAACAAAATAGCAAGTATAAATTTGAATCGTCAATTGACATTTGATCGATCTTTGATAAAAAAAATCTTCTTGATCATCAATAATTAAAAGGAAAAAAGTTTCCTGGAAAATTTCAGCAGGTTCCACTAAAAACCGCCTCCTACAAGGTGAAAGAAACTTGTTTCCTTGCAATGAAGAAAATCGTGTAATTGCGTTGAGTGTTGGAATACTTGAATGAATCTACGATATCACCGGCAATCGTGTTACCTCGATTTCTCAATAAATCAATAGAACTTCTTGAACTGTACCTACACAAATATGAATTTTTGACCACGATGTAAATTGGCGGCCGAACTTGAGGAGCAAAAATAAAAGCGAAGACGTTTCTTTGCCGTCGCGATCGTCACACGAACTATGTATCGCTCTGCAGTCGAGGCGATCGAGAACTGGAGTCTTGATTACAGCCGCTCGATCACTTAGTGTTACTTGAAATTGAATACAGCCAGTGGCGAAAGTGGGATCAAATGCTAGGCATAGTACAACTATTAGGTCGCCCGATTCTCGATAGAAATTCACGTGCAAAGACTCAATCGGATCATATTTCTTGATCAATATTGCGTCTTGCATCAGATGCGAACGTCATATCGAGTTAACCAGTTCAATTGTGCAAAATCTAACGTAAAGATAATTGCTGACAGCATACACACGTTGTTATATGATTATATGTCATCGTGCTATGCTTGTTCTTGAGATCCGGGCATGGTGACAGATATTTGGAAATCTTAAAATCTCATGTACTTATCGGTGGAAATTTTAATTAAAATGTCTGTCAATAATATGAGGGCGCTTCACCGACCCATTTCTAAAATTTCATATTTTTATCTACCAAAGCTTAAATCGGGAGCCATCTCGCAATGTGTGATAGCACAATTTTCTAAAAAGAGGCACTTCCTGAAGTCTGTCCTGGGGTTAGCATTGAAAATATGCTTAGTTTTATAGCTGATGCTGCCTACTATCACTTACGGAAAATCTGGCCTCGTAGAATGGTAGAATTAGATATGAATCAGAGGAATCGAAATATTTCTTGATTTTTTCCAGAGAGCTGCTTTTCTGGGGATGAATACATCCAAAAAGACCAAACTCAAGGAGAGAATAGATTCTTTTTTTGTTCATTTTGAAGTGACAAGATCTTACCTTTGATACTAGATGAGTGTACATTGATGGATCGTTGTCGACACACGTGACGGAAGCTTAGTTGTTTCAAACCGTGTGTTCATATTAGAATATGTGAATTATTTCATCCTAGAGAAAGTATGCAGTGGCTTCATCATGATAATTAAAACTATCTGTCAAGAAATTACAATCAGGATGAGACACTGTTTCTCACTATAAAAACTACCAAACATTGGGCAATATTGCCAATTTTATTTTAGTGGAGGATGAGGATCAATTTCAAAATATATTAGTCAATCCAGTAATCTAGGGGAAAGGTGGAAAAATGAGATGTAGGCTTTTTTGAATATAGCAAGAATTTTATAAAAGACGAGGCAGACTCACAGATGGTTCACAAGTACAGTAAATTTAATAAGTATACACAAAATCTTAAGATTTAAGAGGGAGACGCTTTGCGTTTTTTTTTAATATTTTATCGGAGTGTTCGTGTCAGAAAGAGTGTACGTATGTGTGTGATTAAATGAAACAGCTGTTTCATTCTAGTGTAAAAATTTTTTGTAGCTGATAGTAATAACCTTTCAGTTTACTATAGTAATCATATTAAAATAAACAATCATTGAATAATCTTGATAACTACATTAATACGTTGATGCATCAGTCCGGAATGCAATACAGTCCTTGACAAGTAACATGAGTCATTTAAACGGTTATCATTTTACCTTTTTTTTCCCAAATTTTTGAGAGCAACTCTCACCAAACTAGAATTAATCATTTTTTTAAATTACATCCAAAATAACCGAATGAGCATAATTCAATAATCGGAAGCTCTCTGATACAGCTCATTCCTCCTTTTACTCATTTTTTGTAAATATCCCCAAATGAATTTTTGGGAGCCTTTAAATGATTAGTGTAGTACTAAAATCTTTTTCAGGAATGGATCCATTCGACCAGTTTCTTTCTGAATCATCTTCTGTACGTATCTGTATATCTGTTTTCAGCCATGGAATCACAAAAAATTTCTTCCGCGTTCAACTACTTGTCTATACTTGATTCAAAACCAATAAATTGGACCCATTCATACTCATAAGATCAAAACAAGGAAGTGGTCCCTCGAAATGTGACTCGGATGAAAAAATCGGATGATTTGGATCTTTAAGTTGACATTGATTTTTTTGATAGAAATTTTCAATCGATACAATTGATTGAAATAAGATAGAATTCCATATATCAGTACGATTCATATATTATGTGGAGTCATGGAATACTAGAGGGAAAAAGTTCGAATACTATTACATTCTTTCTTCAAACAAGAAGGAAACTTCATGAAGCGACGCGTGTGGAGTAATGAAAGTTTTTTGAAAACTTGAAATTTGAAGGTTGCAGCGTAGAATAATCTTGAAGTATTGATTTTTGAATTCTTTAAACGATTTCAACTTTTGTACTTGTAACAATTTATTACTTTGGCATGTAAGTACAACTATTCATAATTTCAGTTTGTCCTTGCGTGCTCATCAGTCAATAAAATTGTCAATCAGGGTGTGTATTTTTACTCCAATCAACACTTCAACAATCAAGAGATAATATATATCTGTTGTGTTTTCCTAAATTGTTATCTGATGATATTCAAATCTTGTTTTTCCGGACAAGTAATTGAAAAATACCGACATGCGTAGACGTGATATGCTCCAATTTTTTCGTCTGATAGTAGAGAAACGATAATAAAGATTTAGTGCAATTACGCGAACTAACATTCTGAATAATTTTCTAGAAAATCAAATTGATATGAGTTTAGTAAGAAAGTCGTACATGGCATATGTTTGTTATGGCGGGATTATAAAAGTTAAGAAAAGACGAGATAATAGCTTGCGATTGTCAGTGCTGTGTCTGCGCTGCCGTGACATATGGCGTGATTTTACTTCATATTACAAATTTGGACAATATTTTCTAGATCAATCCCATCGAAACTTTCTTGATTTAGCTTACTGGTTATATATTCGATCAGAAATATTTATTTCACTTTTTTCCAGTTCTTAAGCAAGCTGAAGAATTTTTATCAGTTGAGAAAAATTTGAAGGGAACATTTTTTTTCACTCTGATGAATTTTGAAAAAATCGTGTCTCGACAAAATCGTACAAAGTAAATTCTCAGAAATGTTAGAATCCTTTTTTCCCCTCAACTATTTAATATGTACAAGTATTAAGTGAAGCTTGAGACTGTTAATTACTCTGGAAATGAAAATCAATGTGGATTTCGAGTATTGATTCATTCCTGATGGAATTCTAGAAAAAAGCTCAGTTTTCATACTTGATTATAATAAGCATTTGCAAAAATTCATCAAATCTTATAAGTATAAGCATTACTAGATTGTACATGCGTAGAAGCGAGACTATGTTTTTAGGACCTAGACTTTTTTTCTTTAGTTCGCGCAGCCATAAGCATTGATACTGTCATTCTCATACGATTAAGATTCTGAATGATGATTCTAAAGATTTACAATACGAGAACAATAAAATTTTGATCGTCTCATAATTCCTAACAGATCCTAGTTGACAAATCTGGTTCTCTAAATTTATGAGTACAATTGGATGTCGCAATAACTCTCATATAGTATAATTTTTACACATATTATCATTGAGTATAAGAATTTTCGTTTGCTCTGCTTTCGTATAATTGATTTTGACACCGCCAACGCTCTGAAGTTTTTTCCTCTCTCTATTCAGTTTTAACAACTTTTTCTCAACCCTCAATATCGTATCAGAAATCATTATTTTAGTGCATTAAGCAACAAAAATGGAAAAGGCATTTCCCGCACGCGTCATGACGCGTAGCTTTTTCGCACAGTTTTGCACCAGAACCCGTGCAGAAGAGTAAGTTTCCTATCTTCTGTGCGGAAACGTGACCTTTTTTGCACAGTTTTTCGATGTTCTTTCTCACACAGATGATGAAAATATCATATTTCGATACGAGGGTGCTTGATTTTTGCATATCGAGTGATTATTTTTCTGGGCAGAGCAGAAGGGGAGATGACTTTTGCAATCTCATGACAGTCCCGACCCTCGCCTTTGGCTCTGGCCGAAAGATTTCACTCCCGTATATCAAACTTGACTTTTTTATAAACTGTGAGTAAAAGTCGTCAAACTGTGCGCAAAATACACTTTGCCACACAGTGTATCAAAATGTACCATTTCGTATCCTTGTGATGATTCTTATCCTCGCTTGCAGCTCGGTCCGGAAACCCATCACTCGGATGCGAAAAAGAAAGTAGTATTCACGCCTCGTTCACGAGGTTCCTCGCTCTTGGGCGATTATTCCGATCTTCGCCTGCGGCTCGGGCCGAAAACGCTAATCGCTCAAAAGCGAGCTGCAACCCCTTAGACTCGATGTAGGATACACTGAATTTCTATCAGTTGTACGGCAAAGAAAATCAAAAAACATGACGCAGAAGTCACATTCCCGCTCAGAAGACAGAATAATTCTCGAAATAGTTATTATTATTAAATGAGTGAGAATGTTTACTTTGTATTTTATACTCAGGAGAGTTAATGAGATCCAATCGTACTATAAACTAATCTAGGGTTCTCGTAAGATTACTTCTGATGCAACAATTCATAAATGGTTGATATTTGCGTAAAGAAACTACAACGGCTGTGTGATTATTATAAGATCACAATAAAATTCAACAGTGAAAATACGAAGCTCATATAATCAATGCGACATCAAATATTTAAAGTTTGTAATAGGAAGCAAATATGAGACGGAATCATGTCCCACCGGTATAGCCGAGTCATGGTATCATAACTTTTGATGATACATATTATGAATGTCTCATGGACTTTATACAATTTCATTTTCATTGATACAATTGCATAATATAGTCTCATTTGTGCAACTTGGTACGAGTGAAGGATTTGATTTTTTCGGTTTAATAGAAGACCTTTTCACGCTAGTGCATACAAAACAGTCATATAGTATCTCTATACATTCAGTAATTTTTACACATTTCAATAACAAATTATCCAAAACTGGAAAATTGAATCTATTTTACGTTGCAATACTACGTATCCCGTAACATCCGATCATAATACAAGATATAAATTATCAATTTTCCTATATTTCGGTAATCGGTATCTTGTGACAATTCACTCATTTCAAACTTCAAAGTAAAGCATATAATGATGGTCATATTTGAAGAATCCATGAACTCCAGGTCCAAAAACTTTTACGTATTTCAAAATATAGTATTATCTAATTTTTCATCTAAATATTATATTCATCATTTTATTAATCACAATGAATTGTATGTATATTATCATATTGTATAAAATCTGTCTGATACATTCGAATGTATCAGAATATAAATTATATATGAACATTAATATATCTTGATATTAGACAAACGCACAAAGAGATGATCTTTGAATCAGATTATTCTTCGTTATAAGTAAAATTCTGTCGATGATTTTTTTGGATATTCGTATTTTCAACATATTTTACAATAAAGTTCGAACATGCTCTCAAATATTGAGTAATTGACCATTCAGATTTGATGCAACTTGCATTATCATAATAACCGTGAATCAAAATTGATATCTGATATAACGATGATCAACTTTTGATCAATATTCGCAATAAAAAACTCAAAATCATCATGGAAATCAACTGTCAAATAGTTACAACTCACATGTATTCGGCAAACTGATATCATTCTCAGAGATGAGTCAGTTCCCGCCCACGCGTGATTACTACGGTATTCCAGCATCACAACTCATGAAATAATTCTCGAATCAGGATTTTTTAAGGCTCAACTTTGAATTAATTTCAAATGCAATATACAGGGTGTCCGAAAAGTAGATCCCCCCACCCTCTATTTTTCCAGAAACAATTCGGGATTGCAACAATATCCGGGACTCGCGTCCTTTCATTCCGAGGGAGACGTCCGATCGTGGCCTTGGTTTTGGCCTTGGAGGTCAGTGTCAAGGTTGTTTTGAGGGCAACTCGATTTTTTCATAACGGAAACACTCATTTTTGACCTTGAATTTCTGAAGAATGTGGAAAATTGTGAAATTTTTTACGTAAACATTTTTTGATCCGACGTGACCTTGGTGAGATGAATGGAGGTATTTCCGATGGAAGGTAACCTCTGTAGCTCCAAGGGTAAGTGTTATGTCGAAAAATATTTGAGATGAAAGTTGCCCATGATGAAAACGGAAATGAACTAGTGACGTTGGTTTTGACCTTGAAGGTCATTTTCAAGGCCGCTTGGAATTCGATAAGATTGATATTGTTTTGAAAAGATCAAGGTAACCTTGTAATGACCTCCAAGATCATTACCAAGGTCAGGCACTAGCTCATCCTCGCTGAGATTATGAACAACTGCCATCTCAAACATCCTTGTATACATTCTTGGAGCCATGGAGGTTACCGTTGATTGGTATTGACCCCTATTAACCTTTAGACTGCCGGCATTTTTCCTAAGAAAATCAGTATCTCCAAATGAGCAATTTCATTCATAGAAGCATCTGGTATGTCACAAGGTTTCAACAAGGTCACGGGTGGTTCATATACGAGCCAGGCCGGCAGCCTAAAGGTTAATCTCGCCAATCGGACCAAATAATGTTTCTGACAAAAGTTTCCAAGTTCTCTGCGTAGAATCTGAGGTTAAAATAGGGTCTCTCTACATGAAAAAATGAAGTTGACCTCTGAATGACCTTGAAAATGACCTCGAAGGTCAAGAACAAGGTCACCATTGGATATCCCCCTCATATTAAGAGTACACCTGTTCCGGAGTCTTTCGCAATTTCCAGCCCTTCCGAAAAAGGGGGGTGGTACATACTTACTTTTCAGACACCCTGTATAGCAGATAGGATCGGAAATGTGAGATCAAATCTGGGAGTACCTCATAATCACATGGTCGGAGTCAAATGTCATTAATTAGTAGACAAAATGCTTGGAGAATAACGAGATGGAGCTTAGACAGTTTTCCGATTTTTGAGTGCCTACAAAATTGTAAAAAATGGTATTCGCGCCTTGTTTATGAGGTTCCGCGTTAGCGAGCGATTACTTCGACCTTTGTCTGCGGCTCAAGCCAAAAACCAATTGCTGAGAAGTGAACTACAACCCCATAAACTCGGTACGAAATATCCTCTATTTCCAAAGATAAGTATTTTTGATATTGATGTCAATTTTCATTATAAAATATTGTGGCAGTCCCTCAAAAATAGGATAACGATACGTCAATTGGAGAAATTAAGCCATTCAAACATCATTGAGGATTTGCCAATGGGAATTGAAAAACATGGATGGAGAGTAAACTAGAGAAAAGTTAACAAGTTGAATTGTGAGCTGTAATGCTGGATCGACCGATTTTCAAACTTGTAAACAGTACAGTTCGTAGAATTCACAATTTGTCACCATTACATTAAATATTGGCACTGATTTTCTTGATGCACAAAATAACGAATAGTCGACTCAAAGCATTCTATAAAGAGTCTTCTTCTATCATTCTTCCTATAGACATTCCAATTTTATGATTGAATATCATTGAAAACATTCTTTTCACTGATCTCGTCGAGTATCTCTTGACAGATTAGAATCGAAAAGAAATTTTCTGCCTTTCACTTGCAACAGTTTAGAAACTATTTATGAAGGAATTTTCTTGAGAAACTACGTACATCGAAGACAAGCACGAATGAGAAAAGTTTTTGGAGACTTTTTGCGCTCAACATTCAGATATTTGTTCAGTGGTACAAGCTTTTATTAGAAAATACACCAATCTTATTGATAATTATTACATTCTAATATACGTCACGATGATGTATTGATAACTTTTTAGTTTGATTGACTATAACGAGCGAATACAACCACTGAATCTGGGAGGAAACTTTTTCCTCCCTTCTTCTTTCAAGTATATCAAAAGTTATCAGTAGAGTTTCTTTGCTGCACGACGACAACCTAATGAGCGTACCAAGTTTCCCCATAAAAAGCTGCTTCTTTTGCAGTATACGGACTTTGGCTATAACACATTCATACAAGCTATAGTAGATAATTGGTTCATTTTCATAAATATTCCACCGAAATTATGATCATCATAAATTCTGTCAATCACGCCTTACATGATTAAGTTGATAAAGTCATCATTATTATTCCAGTTCTGGATATGTTCTTAATTCAATTGTTTACATTTTAACAACAATTTACCGTTGTAAGAAAGATACTCCAAGAATATCTCAATTGACGGATAGGCTTATAGAAGATAGAGAGAGCTCGTTTTTGAACTTTACCCAATTTTTGTGAAAAAGATAAAAATTATATCTGTGATTCCGTCCGCACAAATTATATTAGGTAGCATTTTGAGTTATTCATAGCTGAGAAATTAAGACAAAATTACGTGATCTTTTACATTGTACAGTATGTTTACATCTATTCATAACAGAGATATCAGAATCAAAGAGACGGAAAGTATGTTGAATTACAGACACATAGTTCTATAATTCAGTGCTTCAATTCCTCGTTCAATTCTGGCATTGCGATGGAGCTAGAGATAATCATTCCATGCCCTCAGTGAAGATAATAATCGACTTCGACAAGTACAATTGTTTTTCAGAACAAAAAGTCACTCACTCATTCTATATTTCATCGTACAGTGCTCACATTTCTCACGACGAGTGATCGTTTTATTCTCAATAGATCTCAAATCTGTATATCGAACAGTCAACAGGTACTCATCGCGACGTAAGACTTCGTAGTTGTTACTTATACGGATCATTGCTATCATGATCTTCAACGAAGTAATTTTGACATTCACGACATTTTGTGGATCATACATTTGGGGAGAATCATACTTTCTCATACTAATCTTCACTAAATGCATATGATGCACTTTTCTTCCAGTGTTCGGCCGACCAATAGTTTTTCCAAATGATGGTTTAGATTTGAATGAAATTCTATGTAATATTAAAAGTACAAGATTTACATATCGCTCTTCATGTGTGACTGATCATGTCTTAGCTATTCTGTCGAATACTTGATTGATTCAGTTTTCCAATTGACCAACATTTGTGTTCTCGAAGCTGGAGGGTTGTAACTACATTCATTCTTAAGCATTTAGTAAGGATACATCGTGAGATGTAGAATAGTGGGAGCTATCTATATAAAATTTGTAAGCCTAGTAGTGGGGCAATTTAGACACTGAAATTATTCCTGTCGTTGTTGATCCCTTGTCAACTTTTTGATATGTAAATGCTTCAATTTGTGTGCAACTATACTTCAAAGATATCGATGACAAATGCACTTTTTTCAGACATACGGTTTTGGATCTTATCTACCAGAAGCATACAAAATCAATTAAGTGTCTGCAAACAAGCAAACTATGATCAATCTTGGCATTCTAGGATGGAAACTCTTGTGTGTAGACATGCAATCATGCCCAAAGACCACTTGACGTGAAAAAACCGATTGTACTCACATTCTACTGGATTTGTTTTGAAAGTATTTCGCACCTCAAAATGTCATTGTTCTATGCATTATTATGTGATTGAGCTTAATATTGAAGATCTAGAATGTATTGTAACTCTGTACGAGATCCGACGCAAACGGCCCAAGCGTCCAATCCCATAAAATAGTGTTTGCCTATGCAACAAAGGTTTGCCTATCACATCATGAATACAGCACTAAATGCATGACCATTGTATTATGAGATTATCGTACGTTATTGATTGAGAAATATTGATAAAGCCTTTTCAAGTTAACAAGCGCTTATTTTTTCTACGGATGAATTTTGAATCTCACAGGTGCTCTTATGTACGTAAAGAGCAAATGCAATTTTCTAGGACTCACATTGTGTCGGAGAGTAGACGGAAGAGAAACTATCAAAGTGTCAATCTTGGCTACCTTCTGTTAGGATTACCAAATGACTAGATCACGGTCATTATTTTCGCTTAACATTGGTCATCGTCTATTCGCTTTTCATACGTTTTTCTAATATTGAAGGTAGCCAAAAAATACACTTTCGATTATATCAGACTTTAGTAAGACTTTAACAGTAGTGTAACGTGCATCAAGTCCTTAAAAAAAAACACTAGAATTGCAATATTCTGGTCACTTCATACGCGTATTGAAAAGAAATCTGAGAATAATCACAGATGTATCTTATTCGGTACATTTGAGAATTATGTTGTATATTGAAACAAACTTGTCATAATGGCACAAAGTCCCTAACGCAGACCATACACTAGCAAGAACAACCCAAATATCAACAAGATGCAAAGGACTTGTAGTTGAAATTTGATTGTATCTTCAAAGAGCATAGATTTTTCTACTTCACAAATACTTGAATATCGTGTAAAAGAGATACTAGCAAACGAATTTCAGAGCACATAAGAGCTGAACTTCGGTTAAGTCTCAGAGTGGTTCAGCTTTTTTTGTAGCCATCTTAGCTGCTCGACTAGCCAATGCACCTAAAGAACACACCAGACCAGTCAGGGTCTCCCACAGAGTCATCCTCCGCCATTTTGCTTGCTGTTGTTGCTGTTGATGATTCTGTTGATGATTGTGCTGCTGATGATTCAGTTGATGATTGTGTTGCTGATGGTGATGAAGACCATCAGAGTCAACTCTGGTTTGCTGTCTTTGATGCTGCCAGAGGGCGCTGCTGTTGTAGTAACTCGAAGGCTGTCGAGATGGCGCTGATACTGGTTCATACGGATACGAGGGACGATGCTCTAATGTACTGGCACTGCTTTCAGAATTTGATCTTGAAGAACGCATCAGAAGCTGAACATTGCTCAATCTTCTCTCCATCATGTCTACCAGCTGTTCATGGACTCGAGGATCGCTCGCGTGGGGTAACTGCAGCAAACTTTGCTGTGGCGATGGTTGCTGTTGATACTTGTTGATGATCTGTGGCTGCTGCCTTCGCTGTTGCACCTTTTGAGGACTTGGTAGACGCCGTCGACGATTGGGGCTGGCGGGTATACCGGTGCTGACCAATGCTGATGTTTCGCGTTGAGAGTGTTGTTGAGATCGCAGCTGATCCTGTTGTTGCTGGTAGTAATGCCAACTTCGATGCTGATGATGGTGTTGTACATGCATACCCTCTACACGTCAGGCGTACTCGGTATCCGTTGATGCGGAGCGCTCCAAGTGGTGACTTGAATTCCGGTTTGATGAATGGTGTGTTGAACCTGCCTCCTGAAAGACATGATAAGATGTTTATGCCTTCAATCAAGTCGGGAATGGTAAAGATATTCTAGTAGTCAGGCTATCGGACCTCTGGCTTTTTAAGGTTCAGAATCTTCATTGTATTTTTGTATCCTGAAATCCCGACAGTATTTTAGTGGCCCAGCAATTTCAGAGTTTCACGTTGGCAGAAAAGAATCAGTAGAATCTGTTAGAAAAGTTGGCCACTTCTGCCGACTCGCCTCGGTGAAATTGTTATGACAATTTTTCATTGACTGACTCGCCGATTATTTTTCGAGAGCCCGCGAATTTTTGGAAACAACGGGTAACCTCAATATCATCAAATTGAAACAGTGTTTCTGATGCTCCATGATTATAACACAGCAAAAGGAGTTGAGGGCGTTACATTCACCAGATGACCTGCACAAGCAGATGTCACGGTCCTATCTCTTTCTCTAATATACTGCATAATTATACTCTACTCCCAAATATTACAACGAATCGGCGGAAACTTTATTACCTTTACTACCTGAGATGTCTCAAAAATCCATCGAGTAAAGTCTAAATTCGGCATTGCCGGTATCCGGCATTAGCTTGAATTGCGATGAAGGCAATTCACCTCGTTTGGGTCTGTCATCCAGATGCCAAAACTATGCATATTCCCATTATTCGATTGAATGGGTACGAGCGTGTGCTTTGTGGGCATGTCCAAGGTTATTTACACTCGCTAATAGCATGGAAGAGAAGCTCTTGAGTTGGCTGAAGTGATGGCATCTCAGGTTGCTCCCGAGTGTATATTTTGACAGGGAATGGCATAAACTTTCACCGACACGGGATATATCTTATATAGGAGTGATCAAGAGATATTCGGGAATATATCACAATTTTCAGGGAGCCATCATTTTCAATACGCAATAAGATGAAATGGCGTCAATAATTTAACCCATCACACTAATATTCGGATTATGAGGATAATTTTTGAAGATTCAACATATTTCTATTTTGTCATAACTCATTACTATTAAAATATAAGCTCTATTCACATACTGGTACTCTGTGATGAAATCGTGTGGTTTGTAAATGTGTTACGAAGCATCAGGAACACCATTTCCATTCGCTATTCAAGGTTACCGCGCGATCGTATCAAAAATTCCTGGGCTCTCGAAGAAATATTGCCGAGTCAGTCACGAAAAATTTGCCAAAAATAATTTTACTGAGAGGGATCGGCAGAAGTTGACGAGCTTTCCGGCAGATTCTATTGCGTCTGTCCTTCCGGCACAGCCACCCTGACAGCCTTGGAGATTTTGTGTGGTCTAAATATCCCCGAAAAGTCCCTGAGGCATCATTCATTTTAGACGACGCCGTGGCACAGTGGATAAGTCACCGGACTCCCACGCGGGAGTCCTACGTTCGAATCCCGGTCAGGCACCACTGAGATTTTTTCTCATGCCTTTTTCGGCGGTCTCGGTGGTTCGGATTCCACCTTAAACTGTAGGTCCTCCCCACCGAGGTACAATTCGGTAGTTAGCAGTATATGCTAACGCGCTGGTTGAGTGTACCTCAACTCCATGCACATGGGTGCCGTCTCGGTGGGGCCTACCGGCGGAACTAGACGTAAAACTCAAACCATAGTTTTTTTTTTTTTTAAGGCATCATTCAAAGTAGTTTTGAGCTACTTTGGTTTGGAACTCGTATAGTCTCTCCTGAGCTAAGACCTCTATTTGGTTCCTCTATTTATAGTCCGTAGACTCGTTAAGTTCTTCTGTGGGTGGAAGTTCAAGAATACTTTTAAGGCTCAATACTCTCATAGAAGTTCTGGGTTTTGGGTTTCAGAAATCCTAATAGTTTAGAGATTTTATTAGGAAGTAAGCCACCAGAAAGCACAACTCGTGGAGTATTACAAGAGTTATATTTCGGATGGCCGATCAGGTCTGATCTGGAGTTTCTAAGCTCACAATGTAGTCATCTTCCAGACATCTCATAGATGTCTGAAGTAAATGACCCAAGACCTTTGTGTGAATTCTAGACCACGAAAAATAAAATAGCATTGTTGGACTGATTAATCCAAACTTTTATGAGGTCCCTATATCACTCTCGGTCCAGAAATCCCACAGCTTATTTACTGGCGTTCTGATTTTTATGATAGGCAATAATCATGACCGAGTGGGGAAGGCTTGGGGAGGCGGGGGACTTTGGATACGGTGAAAGAAATTCGAACAGAGAAATGGTTCATGGTCCGATCAAGGCAGCTAAGCTTAGGAATCGTATTTTCTTTCTCCATCTCATTCACGACAGAAGTGAAGCTACCTACTTGTAAAAAATTTTGTAAATTCTTCAATTCAATTACAAGAGCACTTTCGTCGAGAAGCATATGAAAAAAGGCTTCAAAGAGCAAACTATTTACTGCTACTCGACTACGAATGATCCTTAGTTCGTATAAAAAGATGGATAGCTTTGGAGTCCTGAAGAGTAGTGTTGAGAGGTTTTGGGAGTGCATTGAGTTCCTGGCTTATTCGTATGTCTCCATTCCATTCCTGACTGACATAGTTGAAGGTTATTTTGTGTTTTGCAGCTTTTGAAAGAAGAGATTCGTAATATTGATAGCCTCAGATATCATCCAGTGGTGATCGTCCGATCTAATTATTCATATTTATTACTGAAGACCTTATTTCTACAAACAACGAGTGCTCATTCACGAGTACTCTCTTGTGATATTACACACTTTTTTGATTCAGCAGAGGTTCATCGAGATAGATGAAAAGTCACTCCAGTTTGAAATAAATAAATTATCAAGAGTCTTCAAGCAACTCTTAATGTTCTTTTGAAATTTCACTTTCCAGAAGCAGAAATTTTGAAGTTGGCGGCAGTAGAGCTTTTTATGGAGATGCATCAGAAATCTTTTCACTGCAGGAGAAGAATCTGATGGAAAAGTTTGTAAAAGTTTTAGCCCATTTAGCTTGGATGAAGTACTTGTAAGTTATACTTTTTGGATTCAAGTTTCCATGAAACATACTTTATTATCTTTTCACGGATGCTCAAACAGCTTTGATAAGCCTCTGTAATGGTTTATCTTCAGTACTATCATTACAACAGAAAGTTGTCGTTTGCGTATAACTAAACTTTCGATGCAGAGTATTTTCCAATTTCTACAGGAATCTCAGATATTGAGCTCAAAACTTCGAATTCATGGCAAGTCTTCATAATTTGATCAGAATTCATGGAAAAATGATCATGAGGTAGTAGTAGATATAAATTGAGCTTTCTTGTAAAATAAACTGTGGGAGAAAAGTCATTCACATAAAAAATGAAGGCATATTACCGGCTCTTGCTGTCGGGCCTGCGCTATAGCGAGGTCCCTTTGGTAATTGAAGAGCTGCCTCTCGAGACTATAATTTTCTGACTGCAACGCAGCAATTTCTCGCCTCATTTGCTGGTTGTGTATGCGGCAGACGTCATCGTATTTGTGGTATGTCGCTTGAAATAGCATGTGAGATTCGTTCCATTCAAGCCGTACGCGAATTTGGCCTTTATCCGTGACGAATGGACAACTCTCGTCTTTCACATCACCCACTCCTATCGACGTTTCCATTATTATGCCTTCGTCTGCAGGTTCTTGAGCATAATAACGACTAAAAGGTGCACCAGGTAGACTCATGATTTCTGCATTCGGTTCTTCACCGCGTATAAGATATGCTGTCCAACTCACGAATCTGGAAAATATCATACATCAAGTTATTATTTGGAGATAAGGTAAGATAGAAGATAGATTCGTATGATTCGTTGTGCTAGTAAAAACTTTTTTGTGCAGAATAAGCACGAAGTCTTCATATCCCTCTAGCTTTGGAACTCATTGGATACAGTGACGACTCGATCATTTCATTTATTCCTCATAAAACGAAGGCTGAGGATTTATTGGTAAAGTCATACATTCCGTTGATTTCTACACGGAAGAAATAGAATTTTCTTGTGATTAATTCTGAAAAGTTCCCATAGAAGAAATTCCAGGCCCGACGATGTTCAATTTCTGTTCGTCCAATTTCCTTCAAATCTTTCAAAATTTTGCCCACTCGTCTGCACGTTGCTTGGACTTACAAAAACCCATGCATGATCATCCGTGCGTTTGAAATTCCGCTCAATTGTCTTCAAGCTATCAGAAAGAAAGATTAGCCATTATAAAATATCCATATCACACAGTTTTTGTGTAAGGGACCAAATCTCACATTCGGATGATACTTCTTTTACATCTTTTCATCGTATTTCCAATAGTTTAAAAAAAATTACCATCCAAAAGTGCGAACTGAGTTTGAATGTATTCTCCTATATTATACTGATAGGGCGAGATAGAAAAACTTCTTGCTGTTAATAATTTGCATCAATAGTGATATCACTTCGTATGAGGTTGTAATAGGGTTCCATATTTACGAAAAATTTGGAAATGAGAGGCAAGGAAAATGATTCCTTGTTCTCATGATTTCTTTCACTCGCGGATCTTACCCGTCATTAGAGCAATCTATGAACTTTTGGGTTCATCGGTGGAGATTCGACAATTCCTGGTAAGTTATCCATCAAAATTCTGGCATTATTATTAGATATAAAAAATCGAGATGAACTCACTTGAGATGATTCCTGGGTACATTGTGTATGTCCTTGTAAACTAGGTGTAGCCTGAGCAAATCCGAGTGAAGATCCGCTCTCAGTGCCCAGGCCTGTTTGTCCCTATCGTAACAAGGTGTCGCAGGAAGTGATCCCGGACCGAGCGCCTGAACCGCCACCTCGGACACTGTACGCGCCTCCAACATTTCCAGGCTCAACCTGAGAACGTTCTTGTGCGCCACATCGGACCATCTTACCCGAGGTTGCCAACCAAGACCCCGACCTTCGTCATCTGATATGTCCTCCAAGGGTCCACTCTCGATTCTTCTGTCACCTTCTCCTAGTGATACAACGTATCGCACCCTGCATCTGTGATCAAAACCTGTCAAACGGATCAGGTGTACGCTGAGCCTGCCCGATGTTCCCGATGAGTCTGATCCGGATCGACTACCAGGTGAGGTATCGCTGGTGGCGGCTTCTTTGTTACCGTGAGGATATACTACGAGGTTCCAGTCGAAACCGCCGAAAGTGAAGTAGCTTGTCTCGAGTTTGCTTGGTTTTGATGCACCTGGGACGAACATACTTGACGATAGTCGGACCTGCAGAAAAAGGAATTCATGTTGATGATCTATTTTTCTAGACGAAGAGTGAGCACCATATTTGGCAATACGAAAATTTTGTATTACTGTCTGTTTAACGAGATCTCAAATAATATCGCGCACAATTTGGTCAGCACTGTGCACCGAGCGCTGCAATTTTTCTGCAAGGATGAAATCTTTTCTCCAACCACGATTGAAAATCGCTGCGCCTTCTCTACCTCAATTCGTTCAATCTATTTATCGTAGAGGTTCTAGCTCAAAAATACAATATTGTTGGACAAAAGAACCGTGATAAAGCTTCGATATCAGTTTTCAGTTTCGATTAGAGCGGGATTAGTTAAGAACGCGGATTCACATGTGGCCGACAAAGAAGCTTACTCTGCAAAGTACTTTGTGCAACGCGATATTAGTTTTCAGATCAAAGCCTTATTTCACGTGAATCAGTAGCCACAAAGGATACACAATATCGCTTAAACGGTATTACAGACGGGTTCTGCGAAGTTGAAAGTACGACCAACTCAGCAATATTATCGAATCAGTACATTCTGCAGCCTGAAAACGTATTTTTCTATGGTCAATATTCGATACAATCTTCAGTCAAGGCTGAGCCCAAAATTGATTTTTGAATTTCGTTTTATTACGTTTTTGTAGTTGGTGCCAGATTTCATAGAGATATTCTATTTCGGATAATCTTGAAGACTTTATTATCATCAAACCCAACAGAATAGAGATTATGGTAGAATTTTGCCATCCGTTGAAATATGTATATGAGGCGAATAAAGGAATACCATGAAACTGGGAAATCGATTTTGGGTACATGTTTGGTATGTGTATGCCGATCATCGATTTTTCTTGAATTAACGCGTGTAGCACAAAAATTTCTGAATTCTCGAGACTAAACTACATATGAAGATTGATTCTGATCGTTAACGGAATGACACAATCCTCTCAGTTTTTCTCAGTTTCCGATGTTTCATTCCATGATTCTCAGTTTCCTTTCCTTTGGCCTTTGGGGATGATCGATCTAGCAATACTGCAGCACGGAAGATTTGATGAGGTTACTTTTGATTCGAAAGGATTCTCAAAGATAACGCTCAAAATGCCTACTTTAATCGAATTACAATGGATTTTGTTTTTAAGCCCATCCAATTTTTGCGTAGTCAATAAAATAGGAATAGCTGTATCGACCGCTCGATATGACCGAAAGTATAATTGGGTTTACAAGTCAATAAATGGAACCCGCAAACAAAGGAGATATTGTGTATCGACTGTACAGATGGTTGGTTCCCAACATTTTTTTTTATTATTTTTGTGAGGAGAACGAAATGAAGCTGGCAGGGTCTCGGTGGCTTTGATTGTACGGATCTCCGATACACCAGGTCGAGCAGAATTCCGTGTCGATAAAGGGGATTTCAAACGACGTAATAGATGCTGCATTTCCCTCGTTTCCGAGATTGAGTCTCACCGGAGGGGCTGTTTTATCGTTAAACGAGTCGCAATCCAACGGTTCATCGGTCTTTCTCTTCCACTTCAAAGAAGTAAAGAGAGACAGAATGAGAAAAAGAGAACCTTAGTAGAAACGTTCGATTGAGATCTCCATTGTTTTCTGAATGCGGGAATACGATTCAAATGAGACCGAATATCTACTCGATAGAGAAGAAAACTCGTTGCATTATTCACTGAAGCCATATTGTTTGAATAGGTAAGCCATATTGTTTTGAAAGTCCTTGAGAAGAAAAACTAATAAAAGCAGGTCGAGTGGCAAAGATTGTTAAAAAGGCAGATTGTGGATAGGTATCTTGTGGATTGCGTTTTTTAATTTTCCATTTCTTGATTCGGAGTAAGCAGTCAGTTAGTCTGAGTTTTCTGCTATAATAAGGAGAGTTTTATTTGAAAATGTAAATGCTGGTCTCCGTCCAAGACTATATCATAAACAAGAATCTACTGTTTCGTAAACTTGGGAAGCTTGTTATCGTAATATCGATTGTATGTTTCGTGCGAATGATTTGAATATTACGTAAGAGGATTAAAAGCTCATCCGCAAAAGTAAAGCCAATTTACGTAAACCTGCATCTCTCGTAACAGTCTTAACTCGATATTAATTATGCAAGATCCGAAATGCTATCAGAATCTTCGTGGAGAAAAGACGGATGACGAGAGCTGGAAATTTGTACAAACTTGGTAATAGTTTGAGAATTGGAAGTGACAGTCTTGACAAAGTCAATATTTGTTCTCGAGAATCTTGACGGGAAAGGGCGCGATTGAGTTAAGCGAGTTAACAACCGAGGAACAATACGGAAAGATATAATTATGCCAATAAACCAGAGCCTCAGAGATCCTTTGTTATCAGGACCGCGACTAGTTATCTTTCAGTTTTCATTTGACTTGAGTTCCGCGTGGTTAACAGATCTTTACATCCTTTTCTTGTAATCGTTTTTTTTTACATGATTCGGTTTGCGGTAGTTTCTTCTGGCAAACCATTCATGAGAAACTCTGAACACTGATTTAGTTATCATAGTCATCAAATGCCAGCCCAAAATTTGTCCATCCGGATTTCGCATATCGGGTTGCCTGTAGAAATTTGTAGAAAAGGGAAAGTATAATGGGTGGTCATTGAGTCATGCATGGGTGGATGGGTGGATAGATTAGTGAGTGGATGGGTAGGTAGTTGGGTGGACGGTCTGGTCTGGAATGATTCGAAACGGTCTGGTACGGTCTGGGATGGTCTGGAATGGTCTGAAACGATGTAGAATGGTCTGAAATGGTCTACTGTCCTGAATTTGGGAAATTCCGGGATGATTCGAGCCGATCTGGTACGATTTGAGACATTCTGGTACAGTCTGGAACGGTCTGAAAGAATGTGAAATAGTCCGAAAAGGTCTGGTACTATCTGGAATGTTCTGGTTCGGTCTGAGATGGTCTTGAACAGTCTGGAATGGTCTGGAACAGTCTGGGACGAGCTGGATTGGCTAAATTATAATACATGGGTGTGCCGTGTGGGTTATGGGTTGGGGTGCGGGAGATCCGATGGGTGGGAAGGTTGATGGTCGAGCGGGTGGCTGGCTATATTTATTAGCGGCACCAGTTCAACAAAATGTCATCTCTACGAACTTCATAAGAAATCTCTTTCTAATACCATTGATTGATCATTACCCATCACTTCATGAATATTACATCTGAGCTATAAAAGTAGTTCAGGGGCCTCTGACTTATCAAGAACATATACGAGCTGAACAAGCGGTAACGAGAGAAGCAATAGCACGATTACCCCCAATTCACCCCAGGTCGTATTCCGTTCGAACTAAGATTCGTTCATTAAATTATCCAATGGATATTTCATTGATTTTATAGAGCCCGTTTCATTTGAGCTGATTAAGTTACAACGGATCAAAATGCATCAGAAACAGATGTCCCTTATACCTTTTTTGTCACATGGGTTTTTACGTGATAATCACTTCGTGTATCTTCAGGTTATCAAATGGAGCAAATCATAGAATTTTATTAGAAATGCACCCATGCCATTTCTACCCTGATGAGTGCCGTCTCATTTAGGCTCGATCTCTAACATTTTAGGGGGCGTAACAATTAAAATACAAATTGATTTCTTCACGAAGCTAAGTTTGGAAATTTGATCCACGAGAAAATTTAGACAATGAACGCTCAAGCTGCACAAGAATGTCAAAAATAACAGCTATAAATTCTTAGCAATCATATCAACTATAAATGATATTTTGCGAAGTTACAATCCAGACGTTGCATCCGTGCCACATCGTATAAAAGAGGTAGCAAGCTTGAAAAGTTCGCTGCGCCGTCCTTGAGGGAGTTCCCCCGTGAGCAAATATTGCAAAAGTAACTTGCTACGTTCCGTCCATCCAACGTTGATTCGCAATGACGACGACGAGAAACTTGCTATATGTGGACGTCAAAGGTCCGCCTCGACATGCTGCCGGCAGTTCTAAGGGTTAAATATTTGTGTAAGCGTGGTAGTACTGCTCCCGTTGAATTTGATCGTATGTCCCGTGGGTGCAGCACCATACGTCACATTTACGAATAAAAAACTCACTTTGTTACCAATACATACATACGTCCAATGAGTTGGGTACACACATTCTCTGCAATTTTGCCGAGCGCAAAGCGTTTTTATACTTTTTTCCCCCTTCATCTCTCTTTCCCAACTCAGCGAAATTGAGTTTACATTATTTCACCCTGGGGGAGTTGGAAATTTTAGTGGAATGTATGTACCGAGTGCTACTGGTGCGCCCGAGTCTTTGCCACGATGAGGGGTGAGAAATAATTATACAAGTATACGCTACGCAATCGTGGATTTTCCTGGAATTTTATGTGGATATGCGAGGATTTGGTGGTGGTCGCCTGGGAAGTAGGTAGACAATTTGGAGGATTTGCAAGCAGCTTCTGCAGAATTAAATGCTCGCAACGATGGCAAAATACAATTGCGGAAGTTCATTAGTAACTTTTGTCTTGTGTTTGCTCGCGACATCCCTCGTAGCTTTCTCTATTGTTGATTCAGAGTTATCAATATTATTCCACTTCTGCTATATTTTTCTATTCTGCGAATCCCTTTTATGTTAGGAAGCGAGAATTCAATGGATGACAAAGAATCTCAGAACATCTGTTTTATGCGGTTTACATACTTTTCCATTTTTTATTCGTGGGATTACACACGTTGAGTGGGAATCCACATTTTTCACTTCTACTCCTCAACATTGGATCCCTTGATTTATGAGGTTTGACCTGTTTTGGTGTATTGTTCGTTTTTTATTTTGATACTAATTTACGAAATACCGCAAAATTATAAGGTTACAAAATCTGGATACTTGTAACGAGAATTTTTTCATACCAAATTGACTGAATATGAACTCTAGGTTTGAAGTCAAAATTTCTTCTAAGAAACTTTCGTTATGTATAACAGGGAACCTCAATTCCACATTCTTAGAGTTGAGGATTTTGATAAGTGTCCCAGAGATAATTTCAAGTGATTACCGACGAATAGTGGATTGAAGATGCCTACGCTATTTTTCGAGAATTTGAAAATGTCTTAGACCGTTAGGCTGCACCGGAGGTATCTACATCAGTATGTGACATCTGTTTCACTGTACAGTAAAAACTTTTTCTATTAATTGAAAATAGCAGACGATGGATTCCTCACTCTCAAAATCATCTGGTTTGCATTTTTTTCATGCTAAAACGTTTATCTTTGTTTCAGAATAGGAAACATTTCTCTCAAACTAGAAATAGCAAAAGATAAAAAAAAGGAAACCAAATTCAACAGTCTGATCTCTTGCTAACGGCAATTCGTGTGATACCGAATTCAAGGACTTTGGGTCGTTTCTCTGTAATATCATCGGCGTGATTTGCTATTGCCTTGAGTTGCTACTTGTTGATACGTTTGCCGTTTTGCATACACGCTTACACGCGTCAGGTAATATAATTAAAGGGAGAAATGCGCAACAGGTTCATGTACAAGCTCACTTCGCAACGGATTAACATCACATACGAACATAGTACTAATGTAGAAGTAAATTTACCTCACTGGTGAAGACGGTGCGTACATTTGCCATTGTCAGCTCAAGCTGGAATTCGCCATTTGAATCGGCAAAATTTCTACTGTAAAGCTCAGCGACAGATATATAATTTCTGTTTCCCTGGGCCGGTGCCTCGTAAGTAAATTTGACCCGTTTTCCACTGAATCCCTCGTTGGTGGAAAAATGTTCTCGATTGAGTAGGGTAAATGTAAAATCGACGTAGACTCTTAGACCTGGTGCAGCTCCACGCCAAACCAGGTATACGCCGAGAACCTGCCGATCACAAACCAAACGTTTGTTCCTTCCGCGCTTCTGCAGTGCATCAAGCATATTTTATTTGTTGAGCGCAGATCAGCAGCAACGGCCGGAATGACAAACGTTAGTCCAGGGTAAAGCCACGAAAGGGATGACCCAAGGACATGACAAGACAGCATATGTTAGTCGATAGAACTCGAATTGGAAATTGTTAGTTGGGACCCTGGTAGAAATTCATCCTAATGTAACACATTATTAGCCATAAAATGGCCATTTTCAGCCAAAATTGGCCAAAAATAGCCATTTTATGTCTATTAATGTGTTACATCGAAGTAAATTTCTACCAGGGGATGAACACGTACTTTATGTAAGTATATGCTCAGGATTGAAATGCGTAAAGAAAATTAGTCTGAGATTTTCTGATGCTGGTCCTGATCGAGATTGATGAGCTAATTGATTCTCCTTCGAATTATTATTGTACATTTAATGATTATCCTTATTTCTCACCAGCGAATAGCCCTATCTCAGGACGAAGAAACTAATGAAAATATGAAAATCTGAAAGACAGGTGGTCGTTGAAGTAGTACTGGTGCGAGTTGATTTATCTGAGAGATTTTGATGAAGATTTAAGGGAAGCCAGTGTTATGCTTTTGGTTAGCTGAAAAAAATTTTCGTGAGCCTAGGTTGGCTTTGACAAAAATTATAGGCTTTTTGATTTGTGGTATTTAAACAGTAACATTGATCAGGGAGATTACATTTATTCTTGGATTGAAAGAATGTTTGACCTTAGATACTTTGACAGGGCTTCGTATTCACTCTTGTTATTGCCCCAAAAAGGTACAACAGTTCTCTTACGATGGCATGACCAAGCTGGCTAAATACGATGTTAAGTTACAAATAAGTCACAAATGAGACATAATTTCTCATGTTGACGAGTGAAGTCTTTGGTCGTATAAACCACAGACTCGCAGCAATTTATTTGGTGGAGGAGGGTTATCAACATCGAGTAACTAACAGACTTTAATCCAAACTGGTGAAGGTTTGAGACCTCACATTCAATCGACCAACGCAGAATCGATAGTGGTACCCTTAATAATTTTCTCATTCTTTAATCGTTATCGGTGAACAATTCTCATCATTTGCTAAAATTTGAATAGAGAGCTGGGCTCTTTGTTGACAGTATAAAAAATTATATTTCGAGCTTCAGACAAATCATCAAGTTGATCACAGAAAAAAGCCAATCGAATAAAGTTTCAAGGCTCATCAAACTTTTTCTGGAGATCGTGTTGATAAAAGAATTTTTCTTTCGTGTCGTATTTCTTCCATACCTACGATTGTTGAAAAGTAAGAGCCATCGTTAGCGAGAGTAATCTTGCATTTCTATCTAGCTTACCCGGAAATCTTTGAAAATTGCTGAGCAAAGTTCTCAGAATGTAGCCATTGGAGAACTTTTGTCGTCTCTCATTCTCTTCTTTGTTATACTTGGCCCCGCATCAGTCACAGACTAATTTTTTTTTGTACGCAGATTAGTTCAAGCGAGTCTCTGGATCTCTATGAGAGAGATTTGTCTCCCAAAGAATAACTCTTCTGCATAACTTTAATGAGATCCTGCTCTCCGTTGTTCGATTTTGCTCGCTTCTACAAAGAGCAATTTCAGAGTTTCATTTCAATCCAAGATTAATACTTTCGAGGGAATATTTCTTGGACCACTGTTTCTTTGTTATTGCATTAGTGCGAGTAATATTTTACATACTGAGACTCTATCTGCAAGCGTATGATGAAGATTTAGACGAAAGGCTCAACACGAACCTTATATTTTCTGACTCCAACTAAGAAGCAAGAAATATGAAAGTTTTCAAATGTCACATCACATTCTTACTCAGATAAGACAGATCCAGAGACTCGCTGGAGTAACTCAACCAATGAGACTTTTCACGATGACTTTTTTCCCACCAGCCGATCTCTTCAGTGATGATCATCATATTTTTCCTTACGCTAAAGTTTTTTTACAGCTATACTTGCTCGATTGCTTCCATCCATATGAACTGCGTTTCCTGTAGCAAATCTCAATCTGATTGTATTTATGGTGATACAATTCTCAAAATTTTCTCAGACTAGAGCCATTAGTTATATCGACAGCTTTATAGCATGGATTAGGAATTTGATAGCAGTATTCGAGCACATTTAATTCGTGTATGGATACAGGATCATTGCAAACACAGCATGGGGGTCTTTAAATACGCAGGTAAATACGTTCGTTTCGCTGATGACTGTCCACAGGATTACTATGGAATATGTGTCTCGGGTCTTGAGTGCTCATTCATTCTTTGAAATCAGAACTAGCACTTGAAAAATTCTACGAAAAGTTGAAGGAACGTGGTTTATATTTTTTTCTAATCCTTTCCTTCAACAGCTCAAAAGGGGCTCGTTTGACTCATTCGACATAGGGTTACAACTCCTGTAGATTTTGAACAACCGCACTAAAAATTTCCCCACTCTTGAATTCCTCGAATGCACCACATCCGAAATATTTTGAGATTTCCGTTGACTAAAAACTATTCTACACACTTTTCGATAAAAGTGATCTCTTCCGACTTATGATGGAAAGAACACAAAAGAGGTGAAATACCGCGATAGAGGCATTTTTTACCCGTCATTTATAATGGAAAAGTCGAAGACATGACTTCATATTTAAATCCACCGACGAAAGATTTTGATTTTTTTTGAAGAATTATCTTGGAATTACCTAGAATTACAGTCCACAGCAATTTTTTTCCTGAACCTTCAAATTTTCCGCCTTTCAGACCCTCCGTGATTTTGTGCAACTCTTCAAGTTCTACAAAACATGTCTCTTTACAGCTTCCGATCGGGAGAGTCACTCCTAAGTTATGGAAGGAGAATGATTGGAGAAAAGTTGAAAAACACGTTTGAGGTGAGGTGCATCCCTGATTTCGAAGTCTGGCCTGAAAAATCATGGAGGGATGAAGATCTCAATTAATATATGTGTTTTTCCGATTTGAAAACGATGGCGTAGTTAGTTTTTCAAAAAAAAAATTTTTTCGACCATTTTTGTCCCCTGGTTTGCGCCCCCTTCACCCTATCGCCAAACCCATACGATATTTTGTTCAAAACCATGAAAAGTACCCCAAAAAAAATTTACAGACCGATCCATCAAATTCTGTGCGTCTAGATACATTTTGTCGGTTCGAAAACCTCAATTTTCTTGCTAAAATGCCTCGGAACTCGAAAAATATCGACAATTTCGAAAAATCGTAAGATTACCTTCTTGCTCAGATTGAAAATTTACATCGGATCAGTGAACGAAAAAATCAGAAGCAGAAAATTTTCATTTGAAAAATTAGACATATATATAATTATATAAATTTCTGGTGATATTTTTCCCCGATTCTTGAAATACTTTTTTCATCAATCTGATGTAATTTTTCACCCTGAAAGAGAAAGTTTTCTTGTGATTTTTCCAAATCATCGATATTTTTCGAGTTCTGAGGCATTTTAGCAAAAAAATTCAGATTTTTGTCCCGAAAAAATGTATCTAGTCTCACAGAATTTGATGGATCGGTCTGTGAATTTTTTGGGGGTGTACTTTATGTGATTCAGAACAAAATGTCGTATGGGTTTGGTGATCCGACAAAAGGCGTACGAACCAGAAAATAAATATGGTCTAACAAATTTTTTTTTCGAAACCGACTACGCCATCGTTTTTAGATCGAAAAAATACGTATGAATATGAATCTTCAGCCCCCTATGAGTTTTAAGCCAGACTCCAAAATCAGGGGTGTACCTTCCCTAATGGACTTGGCCAGGAGCTGATGACGATTCCAATGAGAAAATGAGTCCCCAATAGCCTACAAATATATCCCATAACAATTCTGTGGTCGGTCGTTAGCGAAGTATAAACATATTTCAAGGCCACTGTGACAGTAGAAGATATTGACAGTGCGATAATATGGATCATGCCAAGAATGACCATCACAAGTAAGGAAATTTGGAAGCATTTTGCAGGAGGTAAAAGATGCATGGATGGAATGCAGTTAGAGTATAGGTGAGATAGTCGTCATATGAAGCAAACATTCCAAATTGCTCAGGGCTGTATTAACCGCGCACTGAATCGAGAGGAGAGGAAAAAAGTTTCATGAAAAATCCAAAAGCTTGAGATGTCAATCTATTCAATTTTCCAACGGATTACTGATTGTACAAGCTAATAAATTTAGACTATGGCAAAGATTGTTGGAACATCGAAAGACGAAAATATATGCTATAGGGTGCAAGTATACACGCAAAAGAAGTTATTGTAGGTCATGATTCCTCTTTACCATGTAGAGCATAACTGTTGTCTTAGAGTAAAAATATTTGACCTCTTCAGACGTGTACACTTACGAGAGATAGATTTACAAAGGGAAAAAGGTATCATGGCGAGAGTAAAGTAGATACAGTAAGGATACAGCAAGACCAAGTGCCAGAGTTGTAGCGAATTCAAAGTAGAATTTGATATGCATCAAGAGGAAATGCATTAAAGATGAAGGTAGATGATGCAATATCCTTTGACTTGAGTGTATCCATTTCAACCCTCTCTCGTGATTGAAGTTTGAATTCGTTTTTATGTACATGGGGACGTGTGCAGAATATAGATAGATGAAATTACATTTGAGATGAATAGTAACTCTTACAGGGGATGACGGATAGATGTAAGCTCGGCTGTATGAGTTCTTTCAGATTAGAAGATTAATTTAGCCACGATTTTCTCATCATTTTTGAAAGCATATTATGAGGAGATATCGTATGAGCAATTTGTCTAATTTTGAAGTACTTCTCGGCGGTGTCGGACACTTGAACATGATTTTACTGTATGAAACAAGTCAGCTATAATACAGGATTATTTCCCTCGGAAAATTCTTTAATGATATATCTCGCAGTCTTAGATTAACCCGATGACTTCAAAAGTGACTTTCGGCACTGGCAACCATTTTCCGAGGGTGACTATATTAAATACTAGTGACAAAACTGAGGAAAATGGTAAAATCAGACAGTCAAAAAATTTTCTATTTTATACTGTTTTTTTCTCACAGGTGATTGGCTATTGAGACCTAGTTCTTGTGTCGAAAGAATTCAACAATGCCCGATAAAATTTCCTGATTTTTGTAGATTTTTCCCACGTTTCCACCAATTGTTATCACGAAACACCAAAAATAGAGCTTGCCCACTATATTGAACATCAAAAGTCATCGGATTAACAGCACCGTGCACACATCTACAAACAGAGAACTGACATTTCCAAGTGATTACCTTTAAATGTTTGACACTCCGCAAATCCTCTATTTCATGTATTCAGAACGATTCCTAAGTGTTCTCAGACAACACAATTAGAAGACGAAATTTCATGAAATTTTAAAACTCTTTTGCTTCCGATTGCTAGCAAGTATGTCAAAAGTAGCAATGGAACGATTCCAAGAACGGCATTAATGATTTCAGTTTCAATTACTCTCGAAATTCTTCAAAATTTTATTCGTCCCGAGATGCGAGCTTTGAAATGCTTGGAAGTCACATTCTTTCTCACTAAAAAATGACAAGACTCCCCGATTTTGTGAACTTGAGACCTCGCGAATTTGCACATACATCGCGTGC
Organism: Eretmocerus hayati; assembly: GCA_029851415.1. Lineage (NCBI taxonomy): Eukaryota > Metazoa > Arthropoda > Insecta > Hymenoptera > Aphelinidae > Eretmocerus > Eretmocerus hayati. The sequence goes on along the minus strand of CM056743.1, from coordinate 38,760,960 downwards.
AGGAAATCAAAATGTAATCCAGAATAGCATTTCTGATTTTTCATATCCAGGGATTCTGTATCATCTGTCTTCGAGAGTGACAAAAACCAAATCAACATTGGTCGATTGTTGATGCTTTCATAAAATACTTGGGAATTGCTTAACCAATACTTTCTGTCGAATTCAGGAACTCATCGCATAGAGTGACCTCAGGATATCAGGGTTGGCATTAGACAAGAATATCAGTTCTTTGTTCATATAATTTTGCAGGGTACCATTCGATTTAGATTTCCCTGCAGTTCTTAAATCACGCTCTGTCAAACATGATTCAGCCTGAATTAGAAGTCTTCAAAGGTTTTCAGTACTCATAAATCGTTTCAAGGCTAATGCAAGCCTCACAGCGTAATTTAAAGCCAATTAATGCAAAAGCTCAGCAGGAATACATAATTGCTCAAAGTTTCCATAAGTTGTATTCATGCACAGGGTATGGACAGATGATACAATTTATTTTGGCGAAGCTATCAAAATGTAATTATTCCAAATTTCAGCGATGGGGTTTGTACAAATTTCTATCAGTGTTATTACGAAAATGGTAAAAGATTTATGTATACCTTTTCGCCTCTGGAGAATGCGACCGCCCATTTTTGAAAGCCACAGACGAGTTCCTTGCTTGTGACGTCACGCTCAGGATCTCGTATAACGCTCCTCGTTACAACGAACGAGAAGACCCGGGTGCTGCTGCGATCCGGCAGCTGGGCGAATCTGTACAAAAGAGCCATCACCGAGTCATCACGCCAGCACCCGCCACGATCTTGCCTTGATCGCTACGAACCGGTAATGCCTGCTCACTCGAATACTCTAGAACTCTGAAAAAAAGAAATTATATTGTACTCTTTGAAATCTTCAAAATTTTGGGAGTACTTGATGGTGAGAGTTCTTGAGTAATTGGATAAGATTTTGTCATTTTGGAGAACAATTTTCATTTCATGGAAAATCGTATGGACCATCCACGTCTTAAGGATAGTGCTTGGATTTTGTATTATTAGTTCGTGGAGGATTGAATCAGATTTTTGGTAAGAAGGATATTATATTACAGATTAGGAACATTTCAATTTGTGGAACAAAACTTGTGTTTTGTAATCAGCACCTCAGCATATCTGCTAACTAACTTTTCTTGAATTCCTTTCGGATACCGCTATCACAGATGGGCTCCTCAACTAAATATCTTTTCATTTGCCTTTTTCTCGTATTTGAAAAATCACCGAGCCACCGGAAAATTCTACAGAACCATGGAAATTCAAATATCTTGGGCCACATCCAGTGTATAACCATAACATAATTATAGTTTTTATCACAATTTTTTCTTGGTGCAGCTCGGATCATCGCGATGATTTGGATTTTTAGGTAATGAATTATTATCTATCGCAAAATATGATTATATGCGATTTCAACCTATGCTGTGAAATGCGCATATTTGAGCAATTTTGGCCACAATTTCAATGAATGTCGAAAGTCTTCAATGTACCAATCAATTTATTCCTCGATTTATTCCCAAAGTCATCCTAAGCTCAATATAATTAGGTTGAGAATTCCCAAGATCCGAATGTGTGTGAGCAGTTTGAGTATCGTTGCTCTGATATTCATTATATTGATCTAATGTTTTACATCACATAAACTTTGGAAGGGTGGAATTCAGATCATCTTCGGATCGTAAGCTTTTTCACAGTCAATTTGATTAGAGAAATACGGTAACTAATGGTTGCAGAATTTGGTTGGAAGTAATCGTGACACATTATAAATGCTAAGTAGGTAAGAGTGAGATTTTTGCTCTACCGAAGGGAAACTTTTCCGCCGTCTGGCTGTTCTCTCCCTCATTTAGATTGCCGAAACAACAAAGAAAATAAGCTTGCCATGCATTCGGAAATGAGGCCAAAAAAGTTAACTCGTCGTCTTTCTTGACTGCGCGGGTAGTTTTTACGCTCGGATACTTCTGCAGAGACCATTTTCTCATAATCCAGCAAGAGTGGCTAGGCTACTGTTTTTTTCACCCTTTCTGTTTTCTTTCTGGCTTTGAAATTACAAATGGCTAGACGCTGCTTACAGCTAGAGCGAAAAACTTGAAAATACGGGACTACTACCACTACGAGTTTTTCCCTCGTACGTGTTAAGACACACTGATATAAATGAATGACAGAGTAAGCTATATAGGCTTATTATGGCCGTGACGCTACTGAAAAAAATGGGGACATCCAAAATGAAAAATTGCAGTTGTATGAGTGCAAAGGTCTGAACTACTGAAAAAAATGCAGATGCAAATGTAGACCATGGAATGACACACACATTTACAGGAGAGAGTCAAGGAAGGGGTGTGAAGATAAACAAACATTGGAGCAGACGGTAGTTACAAAATTCTTGTGTGTTAACCTCAAATCGCAATGATTTGAGCATTAACTTAATATCTTCAAAAATTTGAGAAAAAAAGAAAAAAGTTTGAGTGAATAAACAAAAGTAAGCAACAATGGCAGCTGTAGGAGGAGATGAAGTCGAGCAATTCAATGCTCAAGTGCTGTATCGAGAATGGGGCAGACGTTTTACTGTGCTGCAGAAATTCCTCAAAGGGATTTATTATTACAAAAAATCCACTGAGTTTGGGGATGAGAATTTCCTTTGGACGCTCTTGGGTCTTGCAGAAGCTTTGAAAAAGTCTGGACAATTCAAGGAAGCTGCTGAAGTTGCAGAAAAATGCATGAACATAGGTGAGATAACTTGGTCGTTTCTTTCTTTCAATCTCATTCATTCTTCACCAGCCTTCTTTTTGTGTGACATCACTAACGAGAGTAACTCATGAGGTATTTGCATGGATTTTAATATGATTTTTGTCTCTCTCTTCACCATGTCATGCGTTGAATGAAAATATAACCCATATTACAAGTTCATTTACAAAAATGGATTGAAAAGGGCTCAACTAGCGCAGAAATATTTGATGAATTACAGTAGTATAATCACGCGACAATAAAATTTCATTAACAAAGCAAGTCTCTCACTAGATCATACACTATTTGACAGTTCTTTAATTCTCTATCCAAAATCGAGAAAACTTGTTAGGGCAAATGATTCATTTTTAATTTCATTTCCAATATCAATTGAAACTTGACCATTTCGGATTTGAATCAATTCATCCATTTGCTCAAAGACTCATGTTCAGCGAATTTTAATCAAGAGTTCCAATCAAGTTGGGGTACTGAAATATTGGATTTGATAAAATGGAATTTTGGAATTTAGCACTGAGGGTTCAATCACTCATTCTTACATTCGCTCTCAATCGATGTATCGATATCAAGTTCTTTTATGTTTTGCGTAAAATATCGTATCGAAACGGTGAAAAACCTCAAAGCGGATCACCGTAAAATTAATTGAAAGTTTCGACACAGTCGTGCCGTCGACAGTAAGGCCTTTCCCGCATGAATGCATTTATAATAGGGTCACCCTTTGGCGTTGCTGGACAGGAAGGAAAGAAAATTAATAAGCCTTTCGCGGGACACGCGAGCTTGAGCTGATTGATAGATTGCCGACTCAGCCCAGCGCTAGATTTGCTCTTTCACTGTCACGATGGAAAGGTTCTACTTGCAGTGCAGCCGAGCGTCGCAACGATTTTTCACCGGTTGATTGGCTGCGGGGTTAATTAAAGGTCGGCTGCTTCGTGGTTGAGACTCAAAGTGCCGAGCTCGCGATGCGGAATCGACGCGATAACGACGAGACGCAAGTTTTCCATGCTCGCGAGAACTTTGTCCGCGTGGACCACTTCCTTAATTCCTTGCTCAGCCCGGAAAGTGGCTGAGGCATTGCTCACGACTTTGCTCCGAGGAGCTGTGTAAGCGCCCGTCGATGTTCACCGAGGCCTGGCTCCGATGCTAAGCCGATATAGATCTCGCAAAGTGTGGAACTTCGGATATATCCCTATATGGGTGCGGCAGATTCGACTTTGCGGCGATACACTGGGACGTATAGGCGGTCGTTGACGGTCTCGAGGATTTCCGCTTTTATGGCTTCTAATGGCCATCGTTTTTCATCCGATCGGATTCTTATGGACAGCTCCCACTTGCCTGTTGTGCGGCTTGGGTGGATTTAGCCTGAGATCTTCTTCCCGGAATCGTATTGGCGATAACATTGTGGATGAGATTCTTTGAATGAAATGGTGCGATTGGATTGACTTGTGACTTCCGCTTGAAATACTCGTAGACTTACGGGCGATAGAATGGAAAAATGGTGTATTTTGAATGTATGTCGATCTTTCAACTCGCATCGATTCCGATTTTCATGGATTTTTTAGGCATGTAATTGACTTTTATTTTGAGGTGCTCGCTTTAGCAGAAAAGCATCCACCAAATTTCATACTCATACATGCTGAAATCTAAACTTCGTCAGAAGTTACTGCCCCCCCCCCCCCCCCCCAAGGAATTATCAGGAAGTCGAGAAGGAATATTGATTTTCCTTTAGATTTGAGGACCAGGGATATCATGATCGATGTATAAGAAAAATCAAAATGTTCAATGAATTACTTTCCCACAAAGAATATCAATAACTTTTTGAGTGCGTCAAATAAAACAGGTGTCAGAAATTTTTCAAAGTATGGATTCTCACGGAAAATTCTTCGAAAGTATCGATTCGGAAGAAAAAAAAGCTATGATACTACTTTTCTTGTCTGGCAGCTCTTCCGATTCACGGTAAACTTGGTTAGAAGTGTTGAAAAACATGATTCGTATCAGTATGAGTTGCGCATGCTCAAAGTACAGTACTGATAGTATCTAACTCGAGTTCATGCAAGGTTTCAGTCCGAGTGCTTTCGACGCAAAATTGACAAGTTTCACCTGGATCCTAACTTTGGTTGAAATATGTGAATCGGATGGTTTTCCCATCCAAGTTGAATGTTCTAGGGCAAATGAACATTTATCTCTCTCGTTGAGAATTCAGTCGTTAGTTCCACATACAAAAACTTTCGAGTGAGAATTTCGACTCCAAAATACATTTTTTAACTTCTGGGTATGCAGCACCCCCGTACGGTTTCTCAATTTTCTTCACTATTCCCCTAAAAAATAATGGTGTTCGACACTCGGTCGGAGTGGTTCTTGCCTTTTTGGATGATTCTGACCCTTCCCTTCAACTTTGGCAGGAAAATATCATAGGTTGTGCGAGAATCAACATTCCTGGCCTTCTGGTCGGAATATACCATTTCTTGATCATCTCATGGGCTTGAAAATATATTTTCTTCCCCAATACCCGTGTGTTGATTATTCATAGTTGCCTCCAATTTCGGAGAATGATGAAGTGCTAAAAGTCGGTCTAGTGGTACGGTGACCACACTCACTGCACGCAAGCTCGCAGGCAAAGTGCAGCCAACAATAGGACGTCGGCCGTGTGCTGCGATGCGGGTCGAGTGGCTCTCGCCTGCCACATGACTGCCTCTAGCGTTGCTACTCGTCTACGATTTCACTATTAGTGAGAGCTTGCGAGCTTGCGGCCCATTAATATCTCTACGATCCTCGATGCCTCATCGTAGCTCTCGATAACTGCCGCCACCGCTGCTGCTGCTGCGCCCTCTAAACTACGCCCACGCCCCGAACGTGATTTCCAATAATGAGCAACCTACGTCGTCGATAAATTATGTGCGCTGCTACTGATTGCTGTTTTTTGCATACACTGATTCAGTACCACTAGCAGATATACTCATCATTTGGGTCGACTGAAGTCTCGCTACGAGGAAGGTGGAGAGGATTACATTTAGTGTAAAGTTTTTTATTTTCTACATGTGATTTGTCACCGAGATCAAATTTCGCAGTATCTCAATTCTTGCAAATTCATTCCCTCATGTTCAATCGTATCAGTTTCATTTCTAGACGTTTGGGAAATTTATTTTGAAGCTTTAGATACAGCCGAAATAATGTGTCATTGATTTTAATGTAATTTTCCCAATCTAATAGTAAAATTGACGAACGATGTATCTTAGGTGTCCACTCGGTCTACTGAGAAATAATGATAAAAATTTGCTAGAACTATTTTGTCGCGTTTTATTGGGCCATGAATTATACATTTCTGGAGTCAAAAGAATATATTGTCGTAACTCCTAGCTGTATAGAAATGATTGGGCATTAAAGGGCAAGAATTCAATGAAAGATAATTGATAATGCATTTTAAAATTTTGATGGACAGCAATGGTACAACAAAATTGAAAGTAGGAAAAGTGTGGATTTTTGCCGTATATTTTTAGTGGACTAAAATGACTCTTGCAAGTCGACGTGGGTAATTTGAAGAGATTCTCGGAGGCGGGCTGCTTGGTTATCGAGTCTAGCTCTCATAGCACGATCCAAATATTTGGAATGGCTTGCTTGCCAGTCGAGGGCTATCAGCTCAGACCAACTGTACTGTACATATAGTCGGAGCAGGAGGAGGCCGAGCAATGAGCCCCTTTTGAGAGATTAAATTCTCAATTATGGAAATGAGAGCACAGCGTCGCGCCTTTCAACATTCGTGCCCACTCGAACCGAAGTTATTTGACTAATTCTAATTAAGATTGTGAAGGACGATAACCGCGGATGTTTTCTCCAAAATGGAATTCCCAATTGAGCGAGTTTGGAAGAACGATTATTCGCTTCTATCCCTACCTTGTATCATCTTTCTTGTGCGCGCACTGTTCCCTTTCATTCCTGACTTGAAATTTCCATCATAACATTCCCTCTGGCATCACAAATACCGTTTTTCCTGACAGAATATTTTCTTTTCGCAATGTACTTAGTGTTAGTTATAGATTACGGTGGGTCCATGAGTAGGGGAGAGCGGGGTATGGTGGGCAGCTCGAAAATTTGGGCACCCCAGTTATAAAATACAAAAAAATATTTAAAAATGCGAATGTTCATGAATTCGCATCAGTGTATCACCTAGTTTTTCCCTGGGGAGTTACAAAAAATTTCAATATGTTTTGACCCTTCAAAATCGTATGTCAAAATTCGAGGTAAAATATCGCGTGTCACGCCTGTATGTACTCTACCGTTCGTGCGCCAATTTGATCGAAAATACTTGGCTACCCATCTCTCATCGGTAGCTTTGTTCGTTAGCTTCAATCTCCAATTTGAATCGAAGTGATCCGATGAGTAGTTTTTGAGCAATAATGGTAATACGAAGGTGAGTGGAACGGGGTATGATGGACACAAAAAGCGGGGCGCGTTGGCCAGTTCCAACATACAGCCACAGCACGTGAGCCGGCTAACCTAACCTTCGCGGCGCCTCGTGTTGTTGATATTCTGCTCTCGCTGCACCACGGAAGTGATTGTTTATCGATATTATTGACAATTTTACCTCGATGTGAGTGAAAAGTGAGTGCTATCAATGCCGTGGGTGGTGGATTAGAAGCTGTATCACATAATATGACCACCAGATTCGTGCCATGCATCTAGAATGCATAATAAACTCGTGTGTGCGAGCGAGTGAGATCCGAGCTGTGACATCTTTTTGTTGAATTATCGAGTTTTACCATCATTTCACGGCATGACATGGACCTGAGGCATCAGATTAGGTAGAAAAATGTTCAAATATGCGAATGACAACAATTCTGTATGTGTAGTGTTATTATTATACTTAAAAATCGTGAATGTCCATCATACCCTACACGACTGTCCGCTAGGGGAGAACGGGGTACGATGGTTTCTGCGGGTCAGATGGTCAATGCGATTTCTCCAAAGTTCTCGATGATAAAAATCTGAAAAAAATTGTAATCGATAGTTTTTCACTCTGTCCACTTCCCCGGTGGAGAAAAATAGCGTGACTTTGCTTTTTTTATTGAAAAAAATGCTACTGTATTTTGACCCATAATCTCGCGAAAAAAGGTCGATTTTCTTCACCGTGCGATTCATTCAGCAGATAAGCTACGCTTCCCGGGGTAAGCCTATCTTAAAGTACAAGTCCTGAGCTTAAAAATGACCCCTTGAAAAAGTTTTCTAGCTCACTGCAAGTAATTGATTTTCCGAGTTGAAAGTGATAAGTTCGACGGGGTAAGACGGTCAGTCCAACGGGGCGGAGATGGCTATGGGAAAACGGAGCGGCGCGTCGGGCTGGCGCTGCCGTACCTAACCTTACGCGAGATACTCATACCAACTCATACCATATTCGACTCTGACAGGCATGGTTTTTCCGATTGATTACACCACGGATTTAATTGTTTTACGATATTATCATCACTAATTCCAAGAATGTTTAACTAAAAATACACTGAAATGAGCTGAAATGGTGCATACAATCCTTGCTTTGGTATCACTACCATCGACGAATCGTTCACGTTTTGTAAGCAGATTATGGCATTCCACAGTAAACTCTTATTAGATCACATTTATCCGAACATATGAGCTCAATTCATAAATTCACGCACTTGTCCATGACAAAAACGAGTACTGAATCATTAGATGGCTTTACACGTGCTTTACACAACATTGCTGGCATGTCATAGCAGAAAGCATACTTCGCTCCTCGGGAATTTGTCCATAGCCATCTCCGCCCCACTCGACTGACCATCGTACCCCGTGCGGGGTACGACGGTCAGTTTTCGAAAAAATTCTCTTACGAAAAAACGAATCGCTCAAAAAATCTGAAAAACACTCAGTTTTGTTCCTTAGGATCTCTACTTCAAATATATGTTCTTTGAAATCACCTACAGGCGCAATTGTTCGTGACGGAGCCGTGAACAAAAAAGTGACCGTAGTACCCCGCTCTCCCCTATACCCCGCGATTACCCATCGTGCCCCAATGATTAACATTTAGAAAATAGCATTTCTATGAAAATGTGCGAGTGAAAAAATTTAAAAAAAAATATCCCATCATTCCTGAGATGTTTCTCTGTCGAATGACCACTCGCAGATCCGATTATAGTAAAAATCCCAGTTGCCAAACGGGTTTTTATTAGCTATGCCCGACATACCCCGCTCTCCCCTACGTCAACACGGCATTTCAGGTAAAGTTTGAGATTTGGATGATAGGTAATGTAAGAATTTTTGAAAATTACGGAGCTTGAGCCCAAGTCCTCTTGGTTTCTAGTATTATGAAAAACCTGCAGCTATAGCTTCTGTCGAAGTAATAGGAGGACGTTCCACGAATTTGGGTGGATATCGATGCACAGGGACTACTTGCACTATTCTTTCGTCTCATACAGCCAATATGGCAGTTGACAGGCCACTTTTACAGACTGGGGCTTTTTTGGAAAATTGCGTATTCCGCCTTGGGAGCAGCTTCTTAGGTCACAAAATCATTCAGAATTTTGAGAAAAAAAAAGGGATGACCAAATTATTATCTGGTGGTTCAAGGAGCTCTCTGGTACGCCACTGTATTTAGAAAAGTTTGTCCGTTCAACAGTAGCTCAATCAAGTGTACTTTTCAAATTTTTAATTCGAAGAGGATTATTGGGACGATTGGTACCCTCAGATTCCTAAAACGAAATTGAGTTGAGGAAGAAGAGCGCAAAATTGAATATTTTCGGAAGACTAGATTCACGAACGTAGGTTGGAATGAAATTTCAAAACCTATCCCAGCTGTATTATTTAGAATGAATACATTCTTCACTGCAAGTTTCTAACTCAAGGATATTTCAGAGGCATTCTGTACCGTATTCTCGCCATAAAGCAAACATACCTCGTAAGAAACTCGATACCACAGGTAAAATCAATAAAGCCCCAAAGCGCGGTTAGCCACCACAACTTTCCAATAATCTTGCAGAGATGAGTCTGTTTCAAAAGTTACTGTTATTGCTTCCGGTTAGCCAAACATACATCAATTCGATCTTTCGTTGGTGCATCGAGAGAATTCGAATCTGAAGTAGAACTTTATGTCTTGGCAAAGTTCACCTGTTGCCTCAATATACCACCGACCATATCTCCGTTTACACTGCCAAAACAATAATCGCACAGTACGTTGTCTGAACATTTGCTTCGCTCCGAGCAAAATTGAAATTGATTCCATATATTTATATACCTCGTATATTACTCATATATATCTTGCAGATCCATCTCATTTGGGCGCGTATTATACGCGTATGGAAGCACTTTACGATGTGGCCGAATTTTGCATGAGTTTAGTCTACGCTCAAAGAGGAGCGAGACGACGATCTTCTTTCAAACCTGCAGTACTTTTGGCAAATGGTACTGTCGACGACTGTGTTGGAAAGAGGGTACCTCCGGATACTTTACGCAAGCTATATCCATGGATATACTCTCTTGAAAGGCATCGTGATGAAGCAAAGAAGAGGCTGCTTGACGAGGAGGATGAATTTGACGGTGAGTTTATCTAGCAAATTGTTAATTTATGCTTGTGAATCTTCTATGTTTGTCAGCCTAAACAAGTTTGAGCGAGAATTGGCTTTATTTTATCATTGAATTACTTGATTTCTGGTATATTGGTCATAAAGTGATAAAGTGATCATAGCAGATATCATATGGATTGACAAATAAACCATGGGATTTTGACCAGTCGGAACAATTAATCTGTTCTGCTTGAACCCCTTTTCTCAGTCTCGGAAAGATTTTTTTTTCTACGAAAAAATCGATAGTTCGAAGCAAAATGACAAAATTCGCCAAATTACAGAATCGGAAGACTTTTGTTTAATTTTTTTTCTTCCAAATCACAAAACCGAAAAGATTCTATTTCTGCAGTCATGGGTCCCTGAAGTCACCAGGAATCTATTTGATTACTCTCAAATTTTCATCATGTCCCAATCACGTCACAGATTTTGAAAATCGAATATGTCCAGGTGGGTAGACTCTTCAAGCCAACGGACTAATAGTAATCAGATTATCATCGATTTGTTGTTATATGAAAATGATATCAGTGGCTGATGGAATACAAGATTTCAACACGTAGAGTTTGAGTAGAATCTCATATTGATGGCACGCAGAATCCAATGAGCGCAGAATTGGATTACTGATTCCATTTCTAGATATACCTATCGGCAGTCCGTACCATGCTACGAGATATAATCCGCCATCACGTATTTTTGCACAACATCCGTATCTCTCGAGAGTGACACAAAGTTCTACTCCGATCCCATTTGAATCTGTCAAATCGGATATTTCGAGAATATCGATGTCCGATAGAGTTCGAGTTAACACGGCTAAGCTTATTGGCTTGTACATGTCTATAATCGTCAAAGCACCAACAACGATGTTATCAACCCGGAGCACATATTATTGCCAAAATATCCAAACATCAAAGACTCACTGCCATTTTTCAATTACATTCAAATTAAAAATTCCACAGGTATCGACGAGGAGCAGATGCGCTTCAAAATAAACGATCCCGATTCACGACTGCGACGTCACAGGGCAAAATTGGATCGTTTGCTCGCTGCTCTGTATCTTGGAGCTTCTTGTGATGATAAATTTTTTCTTGGAGATATGATTCATCTACCCGCTTTAAACTCGGCTAACAAGGCTAGTGGTGCAAAGCTCATGACCGCCACGAAGGATTGTTTGAAACGACAACAGTCGCAACAGGAAGCGCTACGCATGAGAAGGCCATTGTATGCGCTGAAGGCTAGGCTTGAGGCACTGCAAACGTGTGGCATGAAAATTGAGGCTTGTCAAGAACTCATGCTTAAAAGTTGTTTGGCTAATCAGTTGGCCAGGTTCATGCTGAGGAAGATTCACGAAGCTAGGCTTGCCAGAGACTATCCACTTTTCTTCCAGTGAGCTTGCGAGAATCTTTTCATTCTAAATTGTGGTTTTCTTCTTATTTTTTGAAGTTCAGAAGAATTTTGAGGAAACAATCTCTTGAGAAACTTGCGATTTTTCAGTCAGCAATATTCGACATCCAAGCATAGTTAAGACATTTTATCAATGATGATTTTTTAAAGAATAACTGGATAATTGGTGTTCATAAATAACTATCAGATCAACATCAGCACGTATGCGTTTAAGAAACCAAATTGTACGGAATTCTCGTTCTAGGTTGGTGGAACGCGCAAAAGTCAATCTTGACTCATGGTCTCTGCGTCTGTGTCCGCAACGTGATCGATATTTGAATGCTCTGTACCAAATGGTGGCACGAGCATACCTCGATCCTCGCAATGTTGCACGTTTTGCCGACGAGGATAAGAAGATAGCATACATAAGACGAAGCCTGGGTTTGAAGGGACCTCGGTTACCGAGAGATGAGTATCTTGCATGGCCACCAAATTTGAACCTGAGAAGGGCTGTTCTCGCCTGTCGTGATAGATTGGCCCTAACAAAAAATCCGTTCGAGATGCTTTGGCTGTTTCACGAACTCTGCAAGCTGAAACTTGAGAAGAAACGTTTCGATATGGCGAGGTAAATTTTTCTTGAACGTTATCGTAACTTCAGAAGCAGGGTTGTATTGAGCCTAGTATTTTCAGAAATTGATTTAGATTTTGTATTCAGTTTTGATCTAGTATTTTGAGAATTCAAATCGGTAATGGACAAGCAAGCTTCGGCCAAACACGCCATTCACACCTGACTAGACTGAGGCGTGACTATAGAACGCTTATCTTTTTAAATCACCTTTGAAGGAGATACTACTGAGAAAGCTCATGGTTCCTGATGAAACCTGAGCGCAGTAATAAATACCAACATGCTTTGAGTAGTAACGCCTCTTGATTGCGTCATTTTAACCGAGTATCAAGCTCCATTCACATCTGATCATATGCTAGTGCCACTAAATCGAGTTTTCTTGACCGTACCTTACAATCGCCATAGACAAAACTCGATCTCAACTACTTGAACATCGTGACTTATCAATCACGCCTGACTAAATTTGACCATTACTACTCCAAGTATTGACGACCCCAAGTCCCGGCTGACCAAACCCTGTCTTGACTACTTGGATGCCCAATCTCTTGTTTTGTCCGACTAGTTTCGTCTGTGACTACTGAAAAGCCTCAACTTTACTAGTCATGTCTGACTAAACTTGAATCAAACTACTTGAGGTACCTCGATACCCAAATCTCGTAGGAATGGATTCGAAAATGCCTTCATTGGATACTTATTGTAATACCTCACAGTTCCTCGTGCCCGAGCCTAGCAATGATTACTCAAATACTCTGCCTGCAGGTTGATTCTAAGTTTCGGTATGGACTAGTGTCACGTGGGTAGAGGTGGAGATCAGTGCCTGATCTCACCTCTCCCCTTCGTGCCACGATGACGTTGCACCCGCGAGGTCTACGCGGCCGTGCAACGTATGTTTGCGGTTCGCCGGCCATCGCGGATGCACCGTCAGCACGTCGACGGAGCGGGGCCTATCCCTACTGCAAGGTCTCTGCTGCAACGCGGACCGTCGTCGTCGACGACGAGCCGCGCGGCATGAGCCAGACCGTTCGTATCAACCTTCAGAATCATATCTCTCTCTCGAGTATATTTCAGCTGCCATTAAACCTATATATTCCCACCACTCAGCCGTGATTCATTCGAATCACCCCTCCTTCCCACGTAACCCTAAGAATAGACGTCTGGTGACTAGAAATTTTCGTGATTCGTTGTGCTGATTCACAGTTCCACAATTCTCACCTCAAAACCTGGGCGTAGCTTCTCTGACTATTACTCATGCTCCAAAAAGGTGTGTCTGACTAAACACGTCTGTAACTACTTGGATGACCGTGCTCTCATTTTCTCTGACCAATTTCGACTGTAACTACTTCGACGACCTCACTGTATTCCGTCTGACCAGAGCTGGGATTAACTAATTATCCTCAATCTAACAATATCTTTCAGCTCACTTTCCTGTCTACTTTACAGGTTTTACTCAAAGAAGCTGCGTGACCTTGGCGAAGAAATGGGCCTCGAGGAATGGGTGTTGAATGCCACTCATGTCCTTGTGCGCATAGAACTGGCCCAAAATAATCGAGCCGAGGCCAAAGATGCCTGCACAGTGTGTATCGAATCAGCTCGTAAGCTTGGATCTTGCGTCCTCATGGATTTTTACGAGCGGGCGATTGACTTTATCGACAGCCTTGATTTTTCTGCAAGACTCAGCGACGACGACAGCATAGCTGCTAGGCAAAAACTTATAATTTCTTTAGCTCCTGTCGAGTTGAGGCCAGAAACGAGTTTATTATTGCGGGCAATCGATGCGGTAAAACCCAATCGTAGACTTTCAGTCATGCCTGGTTGCAAACCTAAACCTCGTAAAGATGGACTTGTAAGCAGTAAGAAGACTATTATGGCTAAGCCGGTGCCTAACTTTGAAAAAGAGGTCAATCGGTCCCTTCTTAAGAAATTTTCTCCAAGTAAAACGGTCCTTGGACAGATTGACTTCAGTCTTTATGATTAGTTCTGGTCATACTAGAGATTTGTATAGATTCATCTAATTTCTATATTCAAAACTTGATCTTCTCTGTACTTGTGATTTCACAATTTAGTGAGCCGTTTGATGCATGTTTATCGTCTCCACACAAAGTTGTTCAATAAAAATAGTAAAATTTGCTCTGTATGCATCATTGAAACGTTAGCGTAATAGAACATACAGGTTATTCATCGATCAGCCTCTGCTCGCACACTAGATGGCAAGATGAACGTATCGTTCATGGTAAATATTCATGGCATTTTGCATACATGTTTAATGGTTTCAATGTAAAATTCAATTAATATTTGATGATTCATTGGAAGATATTGTTAATATTTGCATATTATGAAGCTCTGAGCTCTTTCACACAAATGTGAGCCATCGAACCACCGGAAAACTGATTGAATATTAATGGCTATTCGAAAATATCAACTGTCATAATAAAATATACATTCATAATTTCCATTTGCATATTTCATAGAAGAAGATGATGAAAAAAATTCGAATGAATGAGGGCAGTTTTATACGAGAGTTTCCTGTTGTTTCGAGTTACTTCAATGCTAGAGGGTGCAATGATGCACCCAGAACCCACGCAATCAATAGCAGCATACATTTGGAAGTAATATGAAATGTTAGCAAATTTATTCCTCATTGTTATGCGAAAAATTTCAAAAGACGCACGAGTGACAAAATTGAATATCTTATTAATTTATCCACATTGTAAGTAATTTTGATCACAACTATGAACAAATAGTTGATCGTAAACCCTGGATTGAACCTAGCGGCTTATTTCGAACTAAAAAACGGTTTCTTTTCACAGCTGCAGCCCCAGATGATTATGACTCAAGTATGTGAATATATTGTACCGAGCCGAACAAGGGTCGTGCATGCTATGCAAAATGGATAGCATGTTCTGCTTTTTCGCGTGAAGTCACCGAAAGTGCCAATTTTTTGTCTTCGCAAGATAAGAGAATTTGGACTGAATAATACCGTAAGCACCCTGGTAGAAATTTGTTCAGTGAACTTAGTTTGGATCCTAGATAACAGCTAGTTTAAATGGTCACAGAACTAATGGTTGGTAAATGGCTAGAATAGAGCGCCGTTCATGGTCGAATTATGGACTACACTTTTGATGGTCAAAAAATGGTCATTTCCTGATTATGGCATCTAGCTATGAATAATGGTCAAATTGTGGCTAAAAAATTTCCACAACTCATTGGAGTGTAGTCTGTGGAGGGGGTTGAGCGTGGGCAGCAAGACGCCATGATGGAATCCATCAGTATGAAACCGAGCGGCATCGAGGCAGCACGGCTGCAGTGAAGTGCGAGGACCTGATGCGGTCTGGAGGAAGAACATCACAACAATGACAGTATTCGTTTGTGTTTTGAGTGTGTTGTCCATTCTGTGTACCATCTGGAGCACGAAATATATAATCAGTCTAGCTTGTATCCACTTTCGTGGCCAAAATAATTCCGAAGTTGGGAGCTCGTGTCGTTGATGAAAGAGTTTTGTGACAGTATAAGTTCGTGTTTTGAACGTGTTGTCGACGCACAAACCAATTCATCAAAATTACTCATATTCACCTTCGTGTCCGAATACTTCCGGGGTTGCGGAACTATTCTGTTGAATGTTTTGTGGTTTGGAGCATGATTGGATTATTCATCAATCGGAGCAAAGTAGCATATGAACTAAAGAAGCAACCTAGAGTCAATCCAATCACGAAGTTTTGAGATAGCGTCACTGAAGAAATCGGAGCAAGCAGCAGTTGGAGACACCAATCTGTTCATCAATGTTTGATTTGATTCAAATAAGTACCTAGAAGGACTTATCACTCAACTCCCTCACTCAAGCAAGACTTTCTATCGATGTCAGTATTACGGCTTTTCTCTAACTTCAAAACACTGAAACTACATCATGCATATCGGAATAGCCGTGAAATAATCGGAGCAGACACGCGTCATTATGAAATATCGGAGCACCGGAATTCAGACAGTTTATATGGCCATTTTTCGTCCATGATTCATGGCCAAGAATAATGTTCGCTATCTAGTTGCTTACACCGTTTCATTTGGTGTAAAATTTGTCTGTTAATCCTAGCCATATTTTGGAAAGCGATGCAACATAATGGCTGTTAACTGGCAAAAAGTTGGAGTGAATTTCTACCAGGGCAGGGAATGCAGTGGTTTGTTTAGCGAATAACGAAAATATGCTTGCCTGAAACGGGATTATTTTCTCCATCTCGGACATAGTTTGAAGCATGGATTGACATAAATACGTAAAATTTTTTCATAAGTATGAAAAACACATTTTTCTATCGCCACAGTAGAGACTGCGACTCGGAGATTCAAAAATAAATTTTCAGACGGAATTATAGCAGGGTACCGATTGTTACATTGATTTGAAAAGTAGACTTCGATCATTCCCTGAGCAGAAAGTGAATCTGGATCCATATATAATCACGATCGAATAGTTAGTCTTTCTCTATGAAGATCTAAAATGAATCAAATGATATGAACAAGTAGTATTACACAATATTTAGTCAGGCATCGTTTAACAGGCTCAACGCACTGGATGTATTTGCAGCACGCAACGATCTAAATCTCGGATACAATTTGCAGCTAACCTCATGCAATCTCGTACATCCTTCAGACAACACGCAGAAATTCGATTTCCGAGTTTGCACCTCTAGGCGAATTTCCCATGAATTCGATTTACTTGTTTCTCCGAAAAGCCTCGAGAGACCATTACTATAGGTGAGTATATACAGCCACTGTAGCGATTGGCAATCCACGAGATTCACTTGTCGTTGACGTTGTGCACTTCAATCTCTGCATCAGTCGCATGTGCTTGAATTGTGTAGGTATAGGAGCGTTTGATCTCTTGGGACGAGAGACACCACATCCGAGGTATGTCGTCGGCTCGGACGCAAGCCATGCGTCGTCGCGCATCGGACGGCTCCGAGCCGGGTCGCGTCGTTGGTTCGGTTGAAGCAAAATTGTGGCCACTGTCTAAAGTTGGAAATAGGGCTAAAGCAACAGAGCTTCATCGTGAGGCTGATCGATTGTATTACAGGTAGGTCTAAATTTGAGGTTATATTTTGATCATTCTTTTCCAATACTCATGATTTTCAATTTGCTTGGGTGTTATCTACTTGTGCTGATCTAAAATTGTATTTTTTCTATATCAATAGCATTACAGGATTTCTATTTATTCGAATTCCCATGTAACTTTTTCAACTTCTTTATATTGATACCGACATTGAAGGGGTATACACAATAAAGTATTGAGTTTAGTATCAACTGGAAAGATCTTGATGATTGGATTTAACTTACACTCACTCAGCCTACATGATCATGCATTCTCATTCATGATGAGGAATTTTCACTAATCGTGTAATTTTGAATCCTCATCATTCAGTAAAATGAGGTTAGCTGAAGAAATTTCGTGAAGCAAAGTGCCTATATTAATTATCTAATTCGGAAAATTAATGCCTCCGTAACACGTCCTAAAGAGAAATGAGTTGAGTTATGATATCTCGAGTCAAGTGGATAATGAGAGGCTTAATCTCCGCGTAATCGTACCGCGCGGAAGCCATGAATTTCGCAGTATGACACGGTCTCCGGCTCCGGTGAGATCAGCGAGCTTGAGCTTCCCCTCTGGCGAGCTTCCAAAAAGTGCACTTACCTACCACGAACAGGCAGCCACTCGATCCTGTATGCTTCACCCGTGTATAAGTCGAGCACGTGCTTACAACCCTTATGCCTCGAGTAGGATCAGACATTATGAAACTCTTCAAAAAGCCAACACGCGGTGTGTTCTAGTATCTCACTCGGTGTAATTTCCTGTCTCGCGGAGTCGACGTAATTATTCTACTAAAACCTCATCGCAAAGAGGCATATCTTTCTGTGAATACACAACATAAATATTACTCTACGGGTTGCATACTCACAGTCAGTAAGCAGACCTTGCAATTGAACAAAAAGTCAGCTCAAAAACACGTGATAATTCAAAATAAATCCGACACAAATCTCTGAGAATCATTATAAAAACCATGACGATTTTTTCCCAGAGGTGACTATGAATCGGCGCTAGTTTTGTACCATCGGGCGGCACACCTATGCCCCCGTGAAAGTTTACACATGGTCTCTGCTCGGCGTACTGAAGCAGCTATCAACTCATCTGCTAAGCCACCCCGTGAACTTTTGTACGCAAAACGGGGCCCACTCTCATCGACGATGGCATCTAAGGCCAAGATGTCAAAGATTGCTATGAAAAAAACTCGTCATCAGTTGGCCAACTCGACCGACGCGCTTCATAAGGCTTACAAAGATCTCGAGTGAGTATAAAGGTTCTCAAATTTTCATCTAGTTTTATAATTTCTTTTATCCAATCCGGATTGATGAAGATCGACTATCCTGTTCACGAGAGACGCGCGATCTATTTTTGCCATTGATCCGATTGTCGTTCTTCGTGAATCACGGTGGTCCTGAACCAAGTCTATCCTCCGCTGACGATAGCAAGTGGGATCCTTGTTGTATATGGTTAGGGACATCTGTGGGATCACAACCTACTGAGAATCATAATCGCCACTTGGGCCGTTTTTTAAAAAAGTCGAAAAAACGTGTTTTTTCGATCTTCAAAAAGTGAACAAAAAAGATCTCAACACATTTTTCGATACAAGGTCTTGCGTTCCCGTAATAAACGTATTTCGTCTGAAACTCGTATTTTGTCATTTTCCACGGTTTCGACCCTATAACTCGGAGGGAACACATTTCATCAAAAGATATGTACATTAAATATTTGTAGATCTTCAAAAAATAAACAAAAAACATATGTACATATTCTCTCATGTAAGGCCTCCGGTTTCTAATACGAGTCTCAGATGAAAATACGTTTATTACGGGAACGGACGACCTCGTATCGGAGAATGTGTTCCGAACTTTTTGATTCATTTTTTAAAGATCTACAAAAAATTACTGTATACATTTTTCGATAAAATGCGTTCCCTTTGAGTTATGGGGCCAGAACCGTGGAAAATGACAGATAAAATACGAGTTTCAGACGAAAATACGTTTATTACGGGAACAGAAGACCTTGTATCGAAAAATGTGTTGAGATCTTTTCTGTTCATTTTTTAAAGATCTACAAAAAATTGCTTTACATATTTTTCGATAAAATGCGTTCCTTCCGAGTTTTTGAGGTTGAAAAGGAGGGAAACATCGAAAAAACACGTTTTTTCGACTTTTTTAAAAAACGGTCCAAGTAGCGATTTTGATTCTCAGTAGGTTGTGATCCCACAGATGTCCCGAACCATATCCAACAAGAATCCCACTTGCTGTCGTCAGCGGAGGGTAGACTTGGTTCAGGACCACCGTGGAATGCTTGCTTGATTCTTGAGTCAAACACCAGTATTATGGACTTGAGCTTTTCGAAACGAAGGATTTTTTATCGCTCTCAAGTGTTCAATGAGCGATTTTTTGAATATATTTTGTTCATTTGCATGCGTGTGTACGAGACTAAATTACTGCTCATGCCGTGAATAACCCACGCCAATCGTATCACAGAATCTCCATCGTATCGTTTCTACTCCTGCGTCTCGCATTGGTCCATCTCGGGAAACTTATCATCCATAAATTCCTGCAATATTTTCTCTCCCATGCAATATTTTTCTCAGTGAAGCTATTAATCACTCTGATTAAAGTATTGGATCCAAAATACGATTTCCGTAACTGTTATCCATATCTCGAACACAGAACTCTGACTGATTGATGTTTATTCTGCTGGAGGACGACTTGTATAACAAAACTAGTGCCCTGTATAAACCCAAGTGATCTTCCTATACAGGTGTCACCGCATCGCTAAAATTTCATGCAAATTCATACTCTTGGATTCAAATTTATTCGAGGTTCAGTGAGCACCTTCGAGCAAACTGTAAGAGAGTTTCACGTGCTCTCGCTCACCATTGAGTTATACGGGAGTAGTGGCTTCAAAAAGCTTTATTGCAGAACTAGGAGTCAATTTTATGCTTTTGGCAACTTTGACTGCCGTTCACGTGAGTTTAAACACGTGAAAATTCAAATTAGTATCCTCTGTATTCAACGAGCTTTGTCATTAGGTAGATAATGAAGAATCCCTCAATCACGCTATTTAATTAAAAGACTCTTAACGGAGCTAGTGTCACTCTTTGAGACTGTCTCTGGTCTCTCATCTGACTTACATACGTGTGGTCGGGAAAGGCATGGCTATAAACTAGGCGAGCGCAAAAAATTCTAATTTCAGATTCCAAGCCGTCAAGAGTCTCCGCAAAGTCGCTTTTGTATGGGAATTGTTGAGATATAGGAAGTGATATTTGAGACGGATTTTGAGATCCAGATTTTTCGTTGGAAAGTGAAAAAAAGGTTTTCGTTTCTTTCGAACAATTCATCTTATTCGACCCCCTTGGTAGTAGTTACATACTTATGATGTAATAATCCACAATCACTAGAACTCTAAAACGCGCGCGTTGCGCGTGGATGGTTACGATGACTCAAAACTCTGGAAATTATAGCAAAAGCTAATGTGTTAAAAAAAAATTATGCAGGTATACATGGTACCAGCAAGAAGCAAATATAATGATATAGTATCAAAATATGGAACGAAGAAGTTGTTTATCCATGTTTATCTATCTAACATGCCTCGAAATCCAAATTTATGAATTGCTGATTCGAAAATTCACGACTGGCTGAGGGATTCTTCGAATATTCTCAAGAAACTATTCAATCTACGAAGTGCGCGCGCTGCGCGCGCATGGTTCAACCACCCGTATGGTGTGGGATCAAAGAACTATACAGTTTTTACGAAATATTATTGAGGTTGACCATCAAGGAATGAAGATCATTTTGAGAACTGGAGAATTGAGCTCAACTCCAAAATCAATGATCCAAATCTATGCAACGCTTGTGCATGGAAATTTGAATTTTCACGGGAAATATGTGGGTTTCCAATTCGATTGAGATTTTCAAAGGTTCTTACTAATTTTCGAATGGAAAAATATTTCCCTCCTTCTCCTTCTTCTCCCTCTTCTCCTCTGAGTCGGCTATAAGAGAGAAGGAGGAAACACTTTTCGAGGATATGTACAAAGATCAGCCAATCAGCCTTAGTAAAGCGAGAATTTCTTGAATGCTTCTGCTGAAATCTTTTTAGTCCACAAATAAAAAATTTCCGATCGATTATTTGAAATTCAATTGATCATCATTCAGAAGTGAGAAAGTCATTGAACCTCGTACAATTCGAAAAAATACACTATTCACGAATAAAAAATTCCTCAATCCATTCGGTCCAATTCAGTACCATTCAGTGCCATCCACCAACTGGAGAGTTGTTCTACACATTCCAAAATGAAAAATTATATCCACAAATTGAAAACTTTTTTGAAAACGATGTAAGGATATTCAACATTCACAAAGAGAATTTTAGTTGATCTACCTCAATTAGAAAATTTTATAGATGCAATTTAAGAATTATGTTGAAACACTCATCATTCACGAAAAGAATTCTAGTTAATCTACCCCAATCAAAAAACAGTGATGCAACTTTGAAGTTTGGATCATTTTGAGAATTTAGATAAGATTCCCTGAGATCTTTTGGATCGTTAAAGGAAGATTAAATATCACATATCAAATCTTCACATGATTACCATTAACCTCATTATTACACGGGATATCCGATATTCCGGTTGTCGGTCAAGCAGCAATCTACTTTCCTATCACTCATTTAGCGCGCGATCCGATTAACACATGCAGGTGTAATAAAACCCGATATGATGCCGGGCGCGACCGATCACCTGCTCGATGTTGACAACGAAGCAGACAGAACTGGACAGAACGCTACAGTGCGTGAGTTCAGATACTTGAAACTCATCATTACTTTTCTTACGATAAATTGGAAATAATCAACAGATATGATAGTTCGGCTATGTAGATCGCATGATTGGATACTTTCAATTTATATTGATCTACGTATAGATACATTCAAATAATCCAATGTCAATCATCCACAGCAACACACATTGAGACGACTCGTAAAACGCGCGCGAAATCTCGATCGGAACGCCTCGAATCTCGATATCGAAGTTATCCATTAATAATATAAGACTAGAACTCTAAAACGCGCGCGTTGCGCGCGGATGGTTACGATGATTCAAATTTCTGGAAATTATAGCAAAAGCTAATGTGTTAAAAAAAAATTATGCAGGTATATATGGTACCAGGAAGAAGCAAATATAATAATATAGTATCAAAATATGGAACGAAGAAGTTGTTTATCCATGTTTATCCATCTAACATGCCTCGAAATCCAAATTTATGAATTGCTGATTCGAAAATTCACGACTGTCTGAGGGATTCTTCGAATATTCTCAAGAAACTATTCGATCTACGAAGTACGCGCGCTGCGCGCGCATGGTTCAACCACCCATATGGTGTGGGATCAAAGAACTATACAGTTTTTACGAAATATTATTGAGGTTGACCATGAAGGAATGAAGATCATTTTGAGAACTGAAGAATTGAGATCAACTCCAAAATCAATGATTTAAATCTATGCAACGCTTGTGCATGAAAATTTCAATTCTCACGTAAAATAGGTGGGTTTCCAATTCGATTGAGATTTTCACAGGTTCTTACTTATTTTCGGGTGGAAAAATATTTCCCTTCTTCTCCTTCTTCTCCTTCTTCTCCTCAAAGTCGGCTATAAGAGAACACTTTTCGAGGATATGTATAAAGATCAGCCAATCAGCCCTAGTAAAGCGAGAATTCCTTGAATGCTTCTGCAGAAATCTTTTGAGTCCACTAATGAAAAATTTTCGATCGATTATTTGAAATTCAATTGATCATCATTCAGAAGTGAGAAAGTCATCGAACCTCGTACAATTCGAAAAAATACACTATTCACGAATAAAAAATTCCTCAATCCATTCGATCCAATTCAGTACCATTCAGTGCCATCCACCAACTGGAGAGTTTTTCTACACATTCCAACTTGAAAAATTATATCCACAAATTGAAAACTTTCCTAGAAATGATGTAAGGTATTCAACATTCACGAAGAGAATTTTACTTGATCTACCTCAATTAGAAAATTTTATACATGTAATTTGAGAATTATGTTGAAACATTCATCATTCACGAAAAGAATTCTAGTTAATCTACCCCAATCAAAAAACAGTGATGCAACTTTGAAGTTTGGATCATTTTGAGAATTTAGATAAGATTTCTTGAGATCTTTTCGATCGTTGAAGAAAGATGGAATCAGAAAATAAATCTTCAAATGTTACCATTAACCTCATTATTACACGGGATATCCGATATTCCTGTTGTCGGTCAAGCAGCAATCTACTTTCCTATCACTTATTTAGCGAGCGAATCGCGATCCGATTAATTCAAGCAGGTGTAATAAGACCCGATATGATGCGCAGGCGCGACCGATCACCTGCTCAATGTTGACAACGAAGCAGACAGAACTGGATAAAACGCTACAGTGCATGAGTTCAGATGCTCGAAACTCATCGTTACTTTTATTTCGATAAATTGGAAATAATCAACAGATATAATAGTTCGGCTATGTAGATCACATGATTGGATACTTCCAATTATATTGATCCACCTATAAATACATTCAAATACTACAATGTGATTAATGCACAGCAACACACATTGAGACGACTCGTAAAACGCGCGCGAAATCTCGATCGGAACGCCTCGAATCTCGATATCGAAGTTATCCATTAATAATATAAGATTCTACAAGTAATAATTTACTCTTCTCAGCTTCATACTTTCTCGAACGGTTCATATCCTACTATTGAAAATATTCACCTCATTCGTCTAGACTGTCTCTACGTAATCCTTGACAAACTTCTTGCAACAGCCTCATCGAGATAAACGAGCAAGATTTGTGGCCCGGTGAATCGGTAACTCGAGGCACGTCCTCCACGTCGCTCTCCACGAGCAATAAATCGAGGCGGATGTTGCGCCAGTTGGACCGCTGTGTAAGGGCAACGTATAGGGAGCTGGAGGCAGCTTATGGATCGGGCGATACCGAGACTGTGCACAAGCTCGGCGATGAACTCGTCAATCTGGTCTCGCTGAGTGAAGAGCCTCGACAAAATCAAGTCGAAGCTTACAGATACCTCGCGATGAAACAAGTTGCCCTGGGTAGGCATGACCGGGCACTCGAATTGGCCTCCAAAATGCTTTTCCTCGCCAAAAGTGGTACAAATGACATTGAACTCGTCGTCAGGGCATTGACTACACTTGGAAAGGTGCATCTCAGCTTTGGACATGTGAATGCTCTGGTGCGCGAGTGGGAGCGGCTGGTCGACGATATCAAATCGGTGAGGATTTACAACTTTGACCACATTTTAGAATTCAATGGAAACCCAAATGTTTTCCTGAATCTTGAAAAGTTGACTGTTCAACCTGCACACCTTACACCTCATTTTCCGGCTTGGGAATAATTGTCTGACAAGAAAAATATTAGAAAAAAGTCAAAAAATGGCAAAAATCGTCAAAATTCCGACGTTGAACATTTTTAGTTCTTTTGATTTTCTGCCAAAATAAAAGCGTATAGAGACTGCATTGTTGTGGGTTTGTATTACTAGGGTTGTCAAAGATCTTTCCAGATTTTTTCCAGAATTTCAATAAGCGGGAATGAAAAGTTGTCACAAATATCGGTTCTCAAACATGTACACTGTAGTGGTTAGAATAAGTGACAAGGTTAACCATACCATTCATTTCCAATTATTTGCTTGGATCATGGGTCAATTAGTTGGTGAAGATTGTCCCGAACCTGAAGGAACCTCTGCAGTGATACTTCGTTTCCTTCGGGGTTTCCTCCAAAAACTTCCATTACTCAATGAACATATCCGTCACACAGAATTCCCTCCAAAGCCTGATAACTCATTTTTCTCGCTATCCATTCTTCCAGGAGCCTATGGCCCAAGCATGGCTGTACCACGAAATAGGTAGATGTCACCTTCAACTCGGCAATTTGGAACCAGCCGTGCATTCAGCCAATCTCAGTCTCGAACGTGCAACATCTTGCCCAACCAGTGCGACATGCAAGTGGCTTCTACGAGCTGAACTACTTCGAGGTGAAGCCCTTGTAAGGTTAGGTAGGCCTTACCAGGCACTGGATGCTTTCAAAAGCGCTGAGGCTGCAGCCGATCCTCAGCGAGAACCACAACGTCTTGTAAACCACGTTCGAAATTTGATTAAAAAATTGACTCGTTTGTTGGATGACACATCCTGTGACAGCCCATCAATTGTGGTTGAACCAATAGATTTGAGTATGCTGCGTAAAACTGAAGGTGATGGAGAACAACAGGAAGATCAGGGTTTGAGCAAACGTGATCAGAGGGAGGACGAACCTTGTGTCTCATCACCATCGTCTTCATCATCGAGATCATCGGCTGATAGGAGCAAATTCGATGCTGTGACGACGGTCGTATCTACTGAAAAAATTATCACCAAAGGAACAGGTCAGTACTCCGAAGGGGCTTGCAATTTCATGACGAACTATGCATGATCATCTCATTCTAGAAATTTATCTAAAATGTAGAGCCGCATCGTTGCATGGATAGAATTCTGAGCTGAGGATTACTGTAACGATAGAGATTATACAGTCTAATCGAGGGTTGCTATGAGAGCACGTATGATAATTGCACGAATGTTCACAATTATATAATCTTGAACGACGGCTACGTGGAACGGTTGACATTAACCTCAACCTCGCTTGGAATTTGAATAGATACAGACTCTATGACACTATCGAAACGGAAGCATTGGTTCTTGAAACTCGTCATTTAGCAACTGAGTCCTGATTCTTGAATGGATTTTATAGGTGTATATGAACCTTACTAGGAATATCTAATCTACTTCAATTACTTGACGTAGGGACTTGATTGACATTCAGAGCAATATGAGATGCATAGACATATACCCATAATAACACGATGACGAGTCAGGCAACTCTGGGCGTATGCCGTGAAAGGATAATCATGCACCTCCAAACTGTCTTGTGAGCACCGAATCGGCAAAAAAATCAGTAGATACTAGCTATGCAAATCAAAATATTTCATCTAGAAATTGGGGGAAGACGCTTGCGCTACATGTAAAGTTTCCACTAAGTCTATTAAAATCAAAAAGATTCGTGATCATCCGAATCCTTCAAACACCAAATAAAACGTCCCCCAAATTTTTTGATGATTTTTTGATCATTCTCACATCTTGACTTGAAATCTCTATTATGAAATTCTTGGGAATTTACTTGATTCCTCACCGTACTTTAAGATTGACGAGACTTTGAATTCTCATCATATTGATAATTTCCTATCCAATTAGACCATTTGATCCATCTTTTGGGCGCGAATCTGTTGGAGTAAGAGATATCGCAACTCAATCTATGAGTCCTGGGGAAATAATGTTCGTTTAAAATAGTCTTCCAGTATTAGTGGCATGAGATATCATCAATCTTAATCGCAGCTTTTTCTTCATCACTCTTTCGTACCGTCACATTTGACGCTTCAATAACGAACGCAGGTGACGCAGAGCCAAACAATTCAATCGGAAGCGATGAACAGCTGCCAACCCGTAAACGTCACGTAGAAGATAGCCAGGTGGCCCGAATTTTGCAAAGGACCAAAGAGCTCGGCCGTTTGGTAAATCCATCCTCGGCAGCAGCATCCGATGATCATCTGGCACTAGACGAAAACAGTTCGATCGATGAAGATTCGCAGCAGGAAAAACAGCCCGATACTGGCAGGACGAGAATTATATCGAGATTGCATCAAAGTGAATCTGAGGACGAACGAACTTTTTACCCGGATGAGTTGCTGCCTCTGAATGACCCGGAAACGCTCCAGAGTCACCGGAGTGATGACGACGATGACAATGTCAATGATCGAGTCGAAGAAGATTTCAGAGATGCTGAGAGCGATAGCCGTGATGGGGAATCTTTAGCCTCAGACAGAGGTAACATACTGTTATTATCATCTGATGGGAATCTCAAAAAAGTTGTATTTTTTTGAGCCTGTGAGTCGAAATTGTGCAAATTTACTGCCTTCAGAATTCGAACAATGGTAGGACTTCAAGAATTAGGAGTATTTCAATTTGAGAAGACGTACAACATCGATCAGATGAGCGCGACTCACTACCAAAATTAGACAATTTGGCTTGATTAGTCTGGCCTGATTCCGTAATCCTCAATACATTCTGAATCATTTTGGAGTTTGTAGTAAAATCTGTAGAATGAGTTGGAAGAGGATTCAATTTCAATCGAATAGAAAGTGTATAGGAAGGTATGCAATTTGAGTCTTCTGAATCTTTGGCACCAGAAATAAGCTGGGTGAAATTTTTTTCCAGTCTCGAGACTAGACTATCATCACAGAATTATTAGACCTCAATGTTAATAGGAAACTGTATAACTAAGGAAACAAGACATTGTATCTTTGACAATGCAAAGTTAACAGTAGGAGAAGTGCGGAAATCGAATTCTGCTCGGTGCAAACTTTATGAAAATCAATTCTCCCTCCCTAATTGCTTCACAAATTGATTTCAAGGCTGGACCCTAAAGATAACTAAACTTCTGAGAATTTCACTGCAAATCAGACTGATGATGCACACAATGACTTTCATCCACAGTGATAGTTCTGTGTTTCTAGAACTTCGACAAATGAGGCAAAGTCGATGAAATGAATTTGAAATCGAGCATGTGAAGCCAACCGATGTGATAAGTTTTCTAGCTATCTTGAAGTGAGGATTTCCGAACCTAAAGTTTGAAAGACAGGACGCCTGCTCGCAGAACTTCCCGTTATTAATTCCAATGCATGACAAAGTTTGTCCAATTGAGGGTGTCTTTGGTGCATCAGTGATAGATAGCCAAGATTTTCAGTGAGTTTGACTTCACATCACTCGATCATTGTTGGGATGATTTAATGGACTACTATTGAGCATGCGTTGGTGGCACGGTTGGTGGGCTAGGTAGCCAATGTTCCCTCATTTTATTCAACTAATGGAATGTATGGTGGAAGGATCCGTGAGATCGATGCATTTTACATGAGTCGGAATTTGAGAAGGGTCAGAATCTCTTTCTTCACTCTCTGTTTTCAAAAACGAAGACTTCTTTTCTAGCTATTCTTCGCAAGGGTTTTTTAGAGGTAGATAGCGGTATTTTCCCACGACAAGAAACACACGAGAGGCTGATGTTATGCAAACAATCATTTTTAGCACATTTTTGTCTGAGACTGTTTCCCCAAAATTGAATTTAAAATCTACTTATTGGGTCATCAAAACATCCTTCGTTGATTGCGAGTCATTTCAAAAATTCTTTCTTCCATAACCAATGAGCAGAGTTTTCGACTAGCTGCACACTCCAATAGAAATCTTCAGAACCACTGATAAGGGGGATCCATGACGTTCGGGTCGCCAATCACCCCGAAATTTTTCTACAGTTTGGTACTATCTAGAATATGAAGAATCCAGAGTAACTCCGTCGAATGGATCTCCTGTCCAAAGATACAGCTACTGAGATTAGCATTGCTCATATGGGCCTATGTGAAAGAGTGACATATAGATATTCTCGCAATGCTAACGTTTGTAGTTCTAAACAGGAGGCCCATTTGCCGGAGTGACTCTGGATTCTTCATATTCTAGGTAGTACCAAACTGTAAATAGTACATTAAGCAACAAGGGTGCAAAGAAATTTTTTGTTATTCTGTGCGCAAAAATGGCCATTTAGACGCAAGTGTGCGTGTGCAAGTAGCGAATTTGCACATTATTCTGACACAACTGTGTGCAAATATTTTTTCACGCAGTGCGCAAATGAGGCATCAGTGCGCAAATACTCGTTTGCGCACTGCGTAAACAAAGAACAGTGTGCAAATGAGGCATTTGCGCACTGTGCAAATTTCGTTTGCGCACTGGACTTGTGTTGTTTTCTGATCACTCTATACCATCATCTATCTATATATCATCATCATACATAATTGTGAAGAATATCTAACTTCGATCTTTCGAGCACCAGCGACAGTTTTGAGCAACGTGGTAACATACTATATAGACGATAGAGTTTTTTCTGATACATTTCTCAGGATTTTTTTTCAGTCCCCCGGCGGGGCTCCGCCCCTGGACCCCCTCCTCCGCCCTCCTGTGACCCCGTCATGCCATGTTCCTCTGAATGCTTGAGATGCATTGATCATTCGTTGTAGGTGATGCTTCGGTCACTCCTCGCTACTGTCAAAATTGTTCAGAAAGTCGTCATGGATCCCAAGTAGTTCAGATGAAAATGGTTCATAATTTGTTTGAGGAGGAAAAAGGACTCGGAAAGTTCGTACACACCAATGCGAAAAAGGAACAAAGTCCGTCAACTCTCGAGACGACGCCCAAGTCTCACAGCATCCCCTAATTTTTTGATGTGTTTTAGGAGGCGGGTTACATTTTTGCTCACAGGAATAACAAAAAATATCGTAAGCAACTCGGGCGCCGACATTTGCGCACTCGTCCCCGCAACTCGTGTGCAAACGTTCCATTTGCGCACAGTTTCGTCGTTTACGCAGTGCGCAAATGGCTGATTTGCGCACTGCGTAAACGATGAAACTGTGCGTAAATGAGGCGTTTGCACACTCGTTGCGGTGACTCGTGTGCAAATATCTGTTGGCACCCTTGTTGCTTAATATACTACTAGAACTCTAAGACGCGCGCGTTGCGCGCGGATGGTTACGATGGCTTGAAATTCTGGAACATACGAAAAAAGCTATTGTGTTTGAAAAAAAAAAAAATTATGCAGGTATATATGGTACCAAAAAGGAGCAAATATGAAATAGTATAAAAATATGGAATGGAAATGTTATTCATCTATATGTTTATCCATCTAACACGCCTCGGAATCGAAATTTATGAATTGCTGATTCAAAAATTCACGACTGTTTGAGGGATTTTTCGAATAATCTCAAAAAGCTATTCAATCTACGAAGTGCGCGCGCTGCGCGCGCATGGTTCAACCACCCGTATGGTGTGGGGTCAAAAAACTATCCAGTTTTTATAAAACATCATCAGGGTGGCCATCAAGGAACATCATTTTGAGAACTGGAGAATTGAGCTCAACTCCAAAATCGATGATTCGAATTCATGCAACGCTTGCGCATGAAAATCTCAATTTTCACGTGAAATGTGTGGGTTTCCAATTCGATTGAGATTTTCAAAGGTTCTTACTCATTTTCGGATGGAGACATGTTTCTCTCCTTCTTCTTCTTCTCCTCTAAGTCAGCTATAGAAGAGAAGGAGGAAAAGTTTTCCAAGGATATGCACAAATATCAGCCAATCAGCCTTTGTGAAGCGAAAATTTCTTGAATGCTTCTGTAGACATTTTTTTTAGTCCACAAATGAAAAATTTTTGATCGATGAATTATATTCACAAATTGAAAACTTTTTTTCAAAATGATGTAAGGATATTCAACATTCACCAAGAGAATTTTAGTTGATCTACCTCAATCACAAAATTTTATACATGTAATTTAAGAATTATGTTGACACATTCATCAAAAACGAAGAAAATTCTAGTTAATCTACCCCATCAAAAAACAGTATAGATGCAACTATTAAGTTTGTATGGATCATTTTAAGAATTTAAATAAGCGTTCCTGAGATCTTTCCAATCGTTGAAGAAAGATGAAATCAGAAAATGAATCTTCAAATGTTACCATTAACCTCGTTATTACACGGGATATCCGATATTCCTGTTGTCGGTCAAGCAGAAATCTACTTTCCTATCACTCATTTAGCGAGCGAATCGCGATCCGATTAATACATGCAGGTGTAATAAAACCCGATATGATGCGCAGGCGCGACCGATCACCTGTTCAATGTTGACAACGAAGCAGACAGAACTGGACAGAACGCTACAGTGCATGAGTTCAGATGCTTGAAACTCATCATTACTCTTCTTTCGATAAATTGGAAATAATCAATAGATAAAATAGTTCAGCTATGTAGATCGCATAATTGGATACTTTCAACGATATTGATTCACGTATAGATGTATTCGAATAATCCAATGCCATTAATCCACAGCAACACACATTGAGACAACTCGTAAGTGGCGCGCGAAATCTCGATCGGAACGCCTCGAATCTCGAATATCGAAGTTATCCATTAATAATATAAGATTACGCACGAGTTCCCGAAATGAGTGCGTAAAAAGTTCACTTTTACGCACGAAAATTTCGGGAACGAGGGCGTGAAATTGCGCCCGAGTTGCTTACGATTCTTCTTGATATATCTGTGCGGAAAGTTGGTGCCCGGTCCATACCACCGAAGTTGGTGGAGGGCGCGAAAGGGGGAGGAGGTGGGGGTGCAGGGGGCGAAGCCCCCGCCGGGGGGTGTGGGGGCGGAGCCCCCCACTTGAAAAAAAATTCTGAAGAATGGATCAAAAAAGATATATCCTGAACCAGCTCATAACCAAAATAAGGTGCTAGGATTCATCTCGAATATTGTAATCTCGTTGCAAGAAAAGTAACTCCGTGTAACATCCCAACTTCCGTTCCAATTTGATATATTCAGGGAAGAAAGTCAGAGATGTCACGTGATTCATGTCATCCCAAATATCCTGATTCCTATCAGAACGTAGAAGTTTACTTGAATGCATTGGTACATGAAGAACAGGATTGCATTAAAAAATGTCCTTGATGAAACTTACATGGGAAACTTAGTGGAATTGTTGTCGATATAGAAACTACGTTGATACACAATATTCTACCGATGACCAACATCTCTCATGTTCATGATTATTCACTACCTATGACTTGCAATTTCTCATTGAATTGCCGTCTGACCTACTACGAATCTTCGTGTATACTCGTGATCTTGTAGATGATCAAGCCCCGATGAGGACAGTATCTGTCCTCATGCTCACTTGAATTCTCTATACATTGGGTGTCAACGGCGAATTCTCGCAATCTTGTTAAATTTTCAACTTGTATGCCACAATGATTCAGTTATCACAAATCCAAAGAGAATTCGCTCAAGTTGGGGACAAAAATGTACTCATAGTATAGATTAGGAGGTGATCACCCTGGTAGAAATTTACTTCGATGTAACACATTAATAGACATAAAATGGCTATTTTTGGCCAATTTTGGCTGAAAATGGCCATTTTATGGCTAATAATGTGTTACATTAGGATGAATTTCTACCAGGGCAGCCACTTAATCATTCTCAACAGCCGGGTTGCAAGGCAACCGCATGCCAATAATTTGATCTTGAACTGCAACATCTTTGACTTCAACTCTGGAGGTACTAATTCACAAAGGGGCCGGAGGAATTAGAAAAATGCCGGAATCATCGTTTGCTGCTGTGTGATCAGCCTTTCTTGCCGTAAGAATCGAAATTGGAAAACGGTTGATTAATGTTTTTTTCGATACACTGTGCGTAAAAGTGCACTTTGCGCACAGTTTGTCGACTTTTACTCACAGTTTATCGAAAAGTATAGTTCGATACACGGCCGTAAAACCTATCATTCGCATCCTCGTGATGATTCCGACCCTCGCCTGCGGCTCGGGCCGGAAACCCATCACTCGGACGCGAATAAAACGTTTTACGCCCTTGTATCGAAATGTACTATTTACGCACAGATTTTACTTTGCGCACGATTTCGAGAACTTTGCGCACTGTAAAACTGTGCGCAAAGTTACTTTTACGTACAGTTTCACTTTTACGCACTAAAATCTGAACGTTAATGGAATCATGATCAACCTTGCGCACCGCACACCCACACCAAAATGGACTTTTACGCACAACTATACGCATAGTATATCAAAAAATATTTTGGGGATGATTGGCGACCCAAACGTCGTGGGTCCCTTTTGTGAGTTTTATTTCAAAATTGTAAAGATTGAATTGCATATCATTTCATCTGCGTATACGACTGGGAAGTATTGGATTAAAAGAGTTCTAGGATATAAAATACTTAGATTAGTCTGATCGTCCCAAATCTCTTTGTATAATCTGAGAATTTGGTTTTATGAATATCTAACCAATTTTGAGAATATCTTCTCTAGCTGATGCAAATTGATACAATATTCGGAAATAAGTGATTTGGATCAGACTTGTTTCTCAGAGCCTTTAAAATGCGCAACTTATGATTAGAATTTTTGAAACAATAAAGTAGACTACTATCGGTTTAAAAATGATTGACACCTAGAGAATTTCTGCTATCCTGGCTCCAAAAAAATCGCTAATTTTTTTAACTGGGATAACGTCGAAGCACATCTAGTCGCGGTCATGATAAAATTTTTTGAAGTCGATCGGACGACAACTGCGGCTGTAGCTGTTATCAGAATGTCGAAAAACGCGGGTATAAGGCCAATTTCAGAGGTAGCTCGACTTTGGGATGCTACAGCTCTGCCAAAAAAAATTCTGGGGTGCTGCAAAAAATGTAGGTGATAGATATTTGGTTCCCTAATAGCGTTCAACAACAATCAGCCGAAAAAATTAATAACTTTTGGAGATAATCTAGTTATTGTTATCTCGGGATCTATTGAGGTTGGAGACTTGATTCAAAAACAGAAAAGTCATAAAAAAATTCTGGATGTCAAATACGAAAAAGCAATATGAGATTTTAAATAAACAAACGCGTGGCAAGGTCGCAAAGTTGAGAAAAAATAAAGTTTGCGCCTATTGTGAGGCTTTTATTGTCTTTTACAGCCGGGGCCCGTAAAATCGTCGATGGGCGAGACTACCCGACCGCGGACCATAAAAGTCGTAAAGTTGCGGTCTCGGAGTCAATTAGGGTACCATCAGTCTGCTTCGGCTGCAATAATGAAGCTGAATTTTCAACAAAGAGAGCAATAAGATTATTTCGAACGCGATTTGGGCCTTGCGTTAAAAATATCGCCGATTCATCGATGAAGCATTGTCAATGATGAGTCGAATAGAACATCAATGACGCGTGTGTGCAGGTGTCTTTCTCTCTTTCAGAGTTTCGCGATATCTGCATGTAAGTATTCTTTGGCGGATCCTTTTAATGATTGATAATATACAATCAATACTTTATCCACATGATTCCGATGGTGAAAGAGTTGGATATCATCCGTATTGATAAGATGACAATCAACAGTTGAATGATTTCACTATTACCTTGTTCGATCGTTGACTGATAATTATTGATTGTGCGAAACGCGCAATAACACGACATACATTCATTTCTATGATGCTATAAATGATCGGTCGAACAAGATGATGGTAAAATCATTCAACTGTTGATTGTATTCTTATCAATACGGATGATATCCAACTGTTTCACATCGGAATCATGTGGATAAAGTATTGATTGTATATTATCAATCATTTAAAGGATCCGCCAAAGAATACTTACATGCAGATATCGCAAAACTCTGAGAGAGAGAGAGAGAGAGAGAGAGAGAGAGAGAGAGAGAGAGAGAGAGAGACAAGGAAAAGAGGCGCGCACTTCTCAACACCGTCACTACCTCCACCATGCTGTACGGTGCACCCGTGTGGGGGAAGAGAGTAGAGAAGACCATCATCGAGAAGAGAATGGGGCCTGCCCACCGAAGAGCGGCCCTGAGGAGTATCCGTGCCTACCGCACTGTGTCAGGAGATGCGGCTTACGTATTGGCGAGTACTCCGCCCATCCACTTGCTCGTCGCGGAGCGAGTGAGGATCTGGGACCGCCAGAAAGTGATCGGAGCCGAACGAGTACTCACTCCGACGATGAAGGAGATCATCCGCGACAACGAGAAGGAAACCACCCTTGAGCATTGGCAAACTGAGTGGGATTCGCCATTTGCGAACGGCAGATGGACGCACCGGCTGATCCGTGACGTAGCCAAATGGACGGAACGCACCCACGGAGAGATAGATTACTGGACGACACAAGCACTGAGTGACCACGGTTGCTTCGGTGCCTATCTGACCCGGTTCAAGAAGAGGACATCCCCAGCATGTCAGTCATGCGGGGACAACTGGGATGACGCCGAACATGCCCTGTTCAAGTGCAGCGACACCCGGAGAGAGCGCGCCGAGCTGGATGAATGGCTGGGTGCTCAACTACCACCTGAGAATCTCGTCCCGTACTTACTTCGCAACCAGGAGACATGGGATAGAGTCACCGGATACATCAGGCTGGTGATGACCCGCAAGGAGGAGAAAGAGAGGGAGGTGAGGCGCCTCGGAGCAGGCGAATTACAGTGACCCTGACGATTGAAACAGAAGAGGCCCAAATGATTCCAGGAGGAATCTGATGCACTGAAGAGGGAAGAAAGAAGAAAGAAGAGGGAAGAAAGAAGAAAGAGAGGGAACAATGAAGAATGAAGATAGAAGATGCCGACAAGTGGCCGAAGAGAGAAGATGGAGAAGAGGAACGCTCGCAATCGAGCGCGAGACATGCCGCTCATCCTGAAGTAATGCTCACGCGGTTCCGGGATGAGATGGTAGATACAGGTGGATCTCCTTCTTGATTGCCCGATGCCCTAGGTATCGGACATCGAGGGGAGAGGGATATTACTCGGCCGGGCCCACCTCTCGGTGGGCCCCACCCAAACCCGTGTCCCGCCTGGTATGGCCTGCGTGGGCTATGCGTAGTCCGCGTAAGCTGAACCAGTCCGGTGTCTGGGGACGGATCCGAGGGATCCTGAGGCAGATTTTGCCCTCTAACCACCTTAAAGAAAAGAAAAAAAAAAAAAAAAAAAAAGACCTGCACACACGCGTCATTGATATACTGTTCAACTCATCATTGACAATCCTTCATCGATGAATCGGCGATATTTGTAATAGTAACGCAAGGCCCAAATCGCGTTCGAAATAATTTTATTGCTCTCTTTTTTGAAAATTCAGCTTCGTTATTGCAGCCGAAGCAGACTGATGGTACCCTAATTGACTCCGAGACCGCAACTTTACGACTTTTATGGTCCGCGGTCGGGTAGTCTCGCCCATCGACGATTTTACGGGCCCCGGCTGTAAAAGACAATAAAAGCCTCACAATAGGCGCAAACTTTATTTTTTCTCAACTTTGCGACCTTGCCACGCGTTTGTTTATTTAAAATCTCATATTGCTTTTTCGTATTTGACATCCAGAATTTTTTTATGACTTTTCTGTTTTTGAATCAAGTCTCCAACCTCAATAGATCCCGAGATAACAATAACTAGATTATCTCCAAAAGTTATTAATTTTTTCGGCTGATTGTTGTTGAACGCTATTAGGGAACCAAATATCTATCACCTACATTTTTTGCAGCACCCCAGAATTTTTTTTGGCAGAGCTGTAGCATCCCAAAGTCGAGCTACCTCTGAAATTGGCCTTATACCCGCGTTTTTCGACATTCTGATAACAGCTACAGCCGCAGTTGTCGTCCGATCGACTTCAAAAAATTTTATCATGACCGCGACTAGATGTGCTTCGACGTTATCCCAGTTAAAAAAATTAGCGATTTTTTTTGGAGCCAGGATAGCAGAAATTCTCTAGGTGTCAATCATTTTTAAACCGATAGTAGACATCAACATTTGGTTTGGGAAACGGCAATCAGAATTAGAATAGTGAATCAAGTTGTGAGTATTAATAGCATGTATTTGGTATATAGTCCCTTTGATATTAAATCGTTTCATTTGACACTAGTGAAAAGAGTTGAGATAGCGATGAACAGAAGCAACAGAGATGGTATTAGTTTTGAAGTTCGGGAAAAGGTCATCGGAATGCCAAGGGCCAATGTTGTGCAACACGTAAAATCGCTTTATCACACTGCATAGAGAGTGAACTAGAGCAAAAACTGGCTCTCCTATTCCCAACAGTAAATACTCGAGGGACGATGGTGGCTCCATAGCTATCTAGCGATGGAAAAACATGGAATCGGGAAGAGAGAAAATTCTTGAAATTCGAACCGGGGTAGCGATCCGCAAATTCGTCCCATCCAATATTCCGCACTCTGTTCGTATATGTCGCACAGGAGATGCTGCGAGTCTGTGGAACGCGGCGATGGCTTTGGTCGACTCGTCGAGTATCCTCGAGCAGATTCACCAGCACACGTCGTCCCAATTCTCGCCTGAGGACATATTGAGCTCTCCGAGCGTCGCCGATTCCAGCGAGGTTTGATAGGACATTTATTTTGAATATTGCACTCTTGTCTGGTTTGCTTCTAATTTTGCTTTGACTCGAAAACTGCTCACAAACTTTATATAAACTCTGGCATTTCACCCCTCAATTCTATCCTCCATGAGTATTTTGCCAGCATGCTGAGGTTATACTCTTGGTTAGTGATGCTTTTGATTTCATTTGAGCTTCCCTGAGAAATTGAATTAAAAAGCGCAAACACGCGTGTACTTCACTGGCGTGGCACGTGCTTCAAGTAGAAAATTTTTGTTTGAGCCCCTTGTGAGTTTCCATCAATTTAGATAATCTAAATGGTTATGATTGGTTTCATAATTATAATGAATCCGAGTAACTTTTTTTTTGTCAGCATGCGTGCATCAACGAAATCTTCGAGATAATTTTATCGAACGAGCTCACGCAAGAGCATCTATGAGTTTTTACCACTCCGATCATCCAAGGATTTACCCTGTGAACTCAGATTCTGATCGAAAACGTTCGATTAATTACTCAGATGATGGTGGTTATTCATATAGACCACATAGAGAGATCACGTTCAGAGCCAAACTGTCTCAATTTACGAAAAAACGAGGCCATCACGAGGCAAACTTTTAATATCTCTAAAATACAGGCACATTCTCACTGGTTATGTGATTGGGCAAGATTTTCAATGTAGGTGCAATATTTTGCACTCAAATGACTATCAGAAGTCTTCAACTACAACAGTAAAATGATGAACCTATTCATCGAATTATACATTCATCATCAATGCTAAGCCAAAACTAGAGCAATGGAATTGGTACTCAGAACATTTAGTCCTGCCCAAGTACTCTAACCAGTTTACATGAAGGTAGTTCATACCTCCAACAATACCAAACTTGAAATTATCAAACTCTGCTCGCTAAGTCTGTGAACGACTATTGACGCTTGTGCAGTTCTATCCAATGGCCACAAAGTCCGCTTCAATAGCGCGTCTTATCAATCGCAGGCCGTGCATTCAGATATGAGGATGAGCAGCAGCAACAGTAGCAGTAGCAGCGACAGAAGCAACTCCGAAGTGAACTGTTCGAGATGCAACTCCAGCGAGTCTCTGCGGCAAACCAATTCGAGCAAGAGTTTGCTGTCGGACTACTTGCGAGGACTGCGTAGTCGAGATTTTGAGCAGCTTCTCAGAGAGGAAAGTGACTTCTTTGCCACGAGATCCGGATCCGAGTGAGCTTGGCTCATCCCCATCTTGTGCCGAGCTCGACGATATCGAAATGCCCCCCGGCCGACGAGTGTTGCGGCTACGATAGCTATTATTGCTGCCCAGTGTGATCGAGCCAATTCTTGTTTCCGATTTAGACATATTTACCACAATCAGGGCGCATGGAACTGAATGGAGAATCGTTTTTGTAAGTTACTTTACACCCGCTGAATTTCTAAGGAAGTAATTTTAGGGACGAATAAATCAATTTATTGAGATTGGACTACTTTTTCAAAATATTTGATGAATCTTCTTTCGATTATTAGAGGACTAGGGTGAGCTAAATACTCATATCTTGGACAGCAAACCAGCTATCTCTAACATAGAGTGGCTACTAAGGTTCAC
Source organism: Eretmocerus hayati (assembly GCA_029851415.1). Taxonomy (NCBI): domain Eukaryota; kingdom Metazoa; phylum Arthropoda; class Insecta; order Hymenoptera; family Aphelinidae; genus Eretmocerus; species Eretmocerus hayati. Next base: position 38,721,935 of record CM056743.1, on the reverse strand, counting down.
TCTTATAATTTTTGAAAATGTAAACTTCACGGTGTGATTTCCAAGCCTCATGAGGTTGGCGCATTGATTATTTAGCTCACCCTAGTCCTCTAATGATCGAAAGAAGATTCATCAAATATTTTTTACAACGTGAGGACGAAAGAAGAAAGAATTTCCTTTGGACTACTTTTTCAATCAACTTACTCAATTAAAATAGCTGCTAAATGACAAATGAGAAATGGATTTGATAGATCTGGTTTATTTTCCTTTTTTTCTTATACGGAATTGTAACTGTCACAGTGTTGAGAGATTTGGAGTTTAAGTTGGAGTGATACAGCTCAACCCATAATTAGCGTAGGAAATTGAATGATTCATTCTGACTGACAGAGTGTAACGCCCGATCATATTTATTCGATGACTCAAAAAATGGTGCTAATAATATCAACTGACTATCAACTCGAACCCACCAATGAATCCATCAGTCAACGAATTTAAAACTTTATTCAAAATAGTTTCCGAGATTCAATGGATTATTCCAAAACTTTCAAGATTAATCACATTGCCACGGAAAATTAATGACGAAAATTGTTTCGACGAAAGCCAAGAAAGAAGGCTGAGAAATTCGTCTAGGGAATCGCTTTGCACGTATTCAACGACTATAAATATCTCATCAGGCCTGGGGCGAGAAGGAACGAGCAATAAAACCTGTACACCCGCCTCAAGAGCAGATGTTCAACTCGCTCCTTTCACTCACGCTTTCGTGCATCTCCCGACATTTATTAATTGGGCAGCGAAAGAGCAGGATGCTGAGTGAGGATTTCACGGAATTCCACGAATATACCTAAATGGAACGTAAAATTTAGCCCCGGGGTGAGATTTAAATTTCATGAAAGTGGGGCGCGCTGGATTGAATTGACAACCGGATAATTTCAGACTCTGTTTGCGCTACCCAGTCCACTCATCAGGCTAATCAAAGTATACTTATCAAGTCCACTGCGAAGGTGAGATCGCAATTCCAGTTTAGATTTCGAGGGAGTACAAATTTCAGCACTTGCGGAAGTCGAACCTTTTGGAAAATCATCAGTTTGTCATCTATTTACAGTATTTCCATAAATTTCAGTGGGCCTCACCGGATGGTGGAGCCCAGAAAATTTTCTTTAATTTGAAGAATATCCATGAGTCAATGATCAGTAGTATAGATAGAACGAACAGTCGAAATAAATGTAATCAAGCTCTAGAAGGACCTGCGCTTTAATACCTTCTTCAAGCACATAATTATTGTGAACATAGTTTTGGCGCGCTTCAACTCATATGCATTACTTTGACCCGTTCACTGCAAAACTGCCTTGGTATTGGAAATGCTATTTTTCTCATCACAATATATTTCTGAGGTGGAAAAATGGTGAAAAATGGCAAAATTTGGGGCTTGGAAAATTTCCGTTATTTATTATCTCTTTCGCATGATTCCATTTTGAGACCCCATTGGTGTTACATCTTCTTCCTAGTGTTGACAGAGATTTTCTAGATTTTCATCAAATTCTTTCCATGCACTACAAGAAAACTATCACGAGTTATTGGAAATCAATAATGTCCCCTGGAGGGTACAAAGTAGTGAACGGGTGAAGCCTGATCTTGGGCTGCGGCTCATTAACGTACCTCATATCTCTGCGGCGTGTGAAAACGAAGATTCAAATATGGCTATCTCTACTTTAACTTCAAATAGGAGAATTACAGTACAGATGAATGATGGTACAGATTAGACGGAGTAGAAGCTGTACTCCGAAGAACACACGTTTTTTGATTTACTATCGGTTTAAAAATGATTGACACCTAGAGAATTTCTGCTATCCTGGCTCCAAAAAAAATCGCTAATTTTTTTAACTGGGATAACATCGAAGCACATCTAGTCGCGGCCATGATAAAATTTTTTTGAAGTCGATCGAATGACAATTGCGGCTGTAGCTGTTATCAGAATGTAAAAAAGTGTAAATTTTTTTCTTTGCGTGAATTGACGATTACTCAAGTGAGGTTCGGTCGTCTCAATGTGTTCATGCGCTGTTTGTAGATGTCACAATAAGCTTTCTACTGAGCTGACATACGTTGAAAATTGTCGTATCAAGTAAGAGTAATCTGTTGATAAAAGCTTTAAAAAAAGGGAAATCGTGTAAAATTCATGAAAATCATGTCCGATACCAAAATTATTGCGCACACTGTGAACATGTGTTTATTACAATATAAACCACGAGGAATAATCAAATGTACACTTCAGCACGTATCAGATGAGAAAAATAGCTGCTGAGGGTTACAGATTTTCTTCTCGGATGGCATGTGCCAATATCATCAGCTATCAACCGAAAAAATGCCTTTGTGATTTTTCATCAGCGTTCTCAAACGAAACTGTTGAGAAATTTCGGTGAATTATGTTTTATATTCGAGTCAGCAAAGTATCACTCGGAGGTATAACAACATCAGGATGATTTGTGTTGATGAGGTGCGAAGAGAGAGCTGAGGTGGCTTAGTTCCGCAGAATATGACCACGCGCGGTTTCACTCCTGAATAATGTGGTCACACTTTACGCGTTTGCTGCACGGCTAATTAAAACTTAAAACGATATATCACCGGTAATTGTGAGATCCATGTCTCTGTGTGTGTGTGTGTATGACTCATCTCACACAAACAGATCTGATATCGTGCATTGGAGCAAAATGACATTATGTATTCAGGTTTCAAGTGAGAACTCCACAAGCGTGAATAACGTATGAATTGTTCCTATTATGAAATCCCTTCACTCTCCATTAGGCTTCAATGTGATGGAAATTTTCTGAACCTCATTTTTCTCCCCAATGGACCCGAGCTGTCAGTTTGTAGACACGAGGGTGAATATTAGACTGTAGGGTTGTGAAATTATGGTTCCGGCGCCTTACAATCGCAAGAGAGGGTCTCGATGTTCTTTTCTGCTGATGAGGACATCATATCATCGCAAGAAAAAATAATTCTGATTCCCAATGAGGATGCATAAGCATATGAAGAGGAATGGTGGAATATTAATTTAAAGATGAAAAAAAAATTGGATCTCAGATGATGATTGACTATTAATTGAGCAAGGTAGTACATGGGATTGAAATAGATTTCTGAAAGAAAATAAGAGAATGGAGAGTATTTTGAGTATACAAGTATGAGCTGGCTGGATGTTTCATGAAGAGCCACCTGTTGATCGGTTGGAGACTTTGGATCGCAAATGTGTGAGTAAAAGCGACTGTGCTCATTCTGTCTCACGTGATGCATGAAAATGATGTGTATTTTTTCAATTAATCCAATGGTGAGAGATCTCGAGAGATCCTATGCTATACCTCATGTGTATCGGTGGTCACAACCGTGGTAGAAAGTCGTCCAGTAAACTCACAAGGAGAGGTCCAACCTTGCCGGCCTTGGATTCGTCTCAAACTCTGGGAATAATCTTGTCTTGGTGAGAAATAGAGGTATCCCAAAGGATTCAGTCCCATAGGCTTTCTATCCCAAGATACAGCTACGGAGATAAGCATTGGTGGTATATCTATCTATATGACTGGTCTAGAATTGATGGTTGGTAAATGGCTAGAATAGGGTGACAATAATGTCAAAATTATGGACTGTACTTTTGATAGCCGAAAATGGTCATTCCTTTGTCATGACATGTAGGCGTGATTATCGCCAATAAATGGGAGTCACAACATTCCAAAATTGGCCAGGAATAGTGGAGGTTGAAATTTATCAGAAGCCATAAGTAATGGTCAAATGATGTCTGAAATTTATTGGAGTGAAGCCTGGAGAGGGGGTTGAGCGTGGGCAGCAAGACGCCATGGCGGATGCCATCAGTATGCGACCGACCGACAACGAGGCAGCATGGCTGCAGCGAACTGCAAGGACCTGCTGCTCAACCTGCTGTCTAGAGGAGGAATATCATCGCGATGACAGTGTTCAGTGTGGTATTATCTGGAGCATGGAACATGTCATCATAATGAATCACCTTCACTTCCGAGTCCGAAGTGTTGGGACATCCGAGCAGTTCTGTTTGTGGGCTACAAACCCAGACACTCAAGTAAAAAAATAATTTAGTTCATTAAAAGAATTTAATAAAATAGATTTACACAGAGTTTACGCAGGCGCTCACTTGAGCCAAACCGTTGCAAGAGCAACCGAACGAGTAACGTCGCAAAGCGACTTGAGCCCGGACGAGCAGGCGTGTCGCCGCTGTGATTGCCCGAGTGGATTTGTCTCACGCGTTGCTGGCGGACTCGCGCAGGAGCCCTCCCACGGCACGCTGCCTGATAGCTTGCGCCATCTATGCGCTCGTTTGTCTGCTATATATCTAACACTCGGCCATCCTTGCATGGGTTGGGTCCTCCAAACCCGACAAGTCGTTCTAATTTCAGAGCTTATCACCTTTGCTCATTGACGAGCAAAACATCGCTCTGAGACTGGTCACTAAATCAGCATAACTTTTGATCGTCGAAACTTTGTTCATTTAGCACTTGAAAGCTGCGTTTTTCTGGTGAGCTCTCGCCACGTTGGAAGCCACCACATCGGTCCAAGAATTGACCTCCTTCGTCACCTCCAACTCGCGTATCCAAGCATCAGCTCTTTCCTGGCCCTCGATCCCGTTGAAATCCCTGATGGCGATTTGTATGTTGGGCGGCACAGATGCTGGACGCCGCTCCGCGAGTAGCATGTTTGTTGTCTGTTGCTGCATGTTGAGAAATTGCTGTGTCTGGGCTCTTGTTGCATCCCCCAAAGACAGCAACGCTGCTACTACATCGAGCTCCGTCTCAGCAGCCACATGTGCACCAGGTTGGTCGCGTTCCATTGCACGACGACGGATCATCTCTTCACGCAAAATTTGTTGTTGAACGGCTGCCTGTTGCTCCAGGAGCGCGATCTTCTCACGAGCTTCAGCGAGCTCCTCGTTCGTCGACATGTCTGTCTGCACCAGGTAGTGATGATACTGCCGAGAGCCACCCAGCATAAACACTCAACTCGTCAGTGCACTTCAGCATTCAAATAAGTCGCACACGCGATAATAGTCCGCGCACACATTGATTGCGGTATCCCACTTCTGAAATGTTGGGATACTCGAGCAGTTCTGTTTGTGGGCTACAAACTCAGACACTCAAGTAAAAAAATAACTTAGTTTATTAAAACAGATTTACACAGAGTTTACATAGGCGCTCACTCGAGCCAAACCGTTGCAAGAGCAACCGAACGAGTAACGTCGCAAAGCGACCTGAGCCCGGACAAGCAGACGTGTCGCCGCTGCGACTGCCCGAGTGGATCTGTCTGTCACCTTGCCGTCGGACTCGCGCCCGAGCCCTCGTACGGCACGCCACCTGATAGCTTGCGCCATCTATGCGCTAGTTTGTCTGCTATATATCTTACAGAAGCAATTCCGGAGAGAGAGTTTTGTAATTTGGAGCCAGGATTGGGTCATCAATTGGAGCAGAGTGGCACCTATCTACGTAGTTAAGAATCAATTCAATCACGATGTTTTGATACTGCGTCACTAACAAAATCAGATCAAACAGCAGTTGGACACTAAGTCCATCAATATTTGATTTGCCTCAAAAATAGAGGGAACTATCATTCAACTCGACGAATCCCCACCGATGTCAGTGACATGACTTTCCTGCGATTCTCAAACGATGATACTCCATCGGGCATTTTAGATTCACCGTGAAACAATCGACGCCAGTCAACAAACATCAACACGTTTCTATGAAATATCAAAGCAACCAATTTCAGACAGTTGATATTGCCATTTACTAACCGTAAATAATAGATGGCATAACTATGATTCTGCCTGATCATGGCCATTTTATAACCAGTATTCGACCATTAATCATGGCCAACAATGATGGCCAATACCTGGCTGTTCTTTTCGTTCGATTTAGTCCAAAATTTGGCTGATGGTACAAAACATATCTTGGCAATCGATGCGCCATGATGGTTATTAACTGGCAAAAAGTTGGAGTGAATTTCTACCAGGGGATGTTCAGATTTTTGAGTGAGTGTATAGAATTTGAGAACAATTTACGTCAGAGATACACAAGTTCATGGAGATTCTCGCGCTCTTACAAAATCTTCTTCGTGGCTAATTTCACGTAGAAAATTGTTCAGTTCGATTAGGCATCTCGTACGTGATTTCCATAACGGACTCAGGATAATGTAGAACAAAAGCATGCTTCCACGCCTGACCGACGATAGAGTGTTCTATTTTGAACTAAGATCCAAAACCTGATAAAGACTGTCATGGCATACGTTATGAATCTCATTTCACACACATATATTTTGAATTTATATCTGAATCATATCATTACTGATCAAATTATTGGATCATTCTGCAATTCCATATTGGAAAATCACAGAAATATAATTTCGGTATTGTAATTGGTCATAACGTTATGTGAAGCAAGTTCAAGAACACATTTGTATAAAAAAGCCTGAGTGATGAAAATCCTTTGGAATATCCCGGTTTGTTCTCTGGATTGCGATGTTCGGTCTATTGGTATTCAACAAAACTCAAAACTATCCATTTGTGCCTGACCGAAGATCTTAGTAGTCAACACTCAGAAATTACTGTGATATTACAAGATTTTAAGTTTTAATCATTAATCCGGAAGAAACTCGACCATGAAGCGGAGCAGCATCATCCGCCCAGTGTCTGACCATTGCCAGCGTTGCTCTACTTGGACGCTTCTCTGCTTGCACAAATCGCTCCAAAACTTTTCCGTCCGCACATAATTCGGATCGGATTGCTGAATATAATTCTTTGAAAGCGAGCGTCTCATCCAGCTTGGTAAGGATTATTCACAGAGAGCGATCTCTTCCTGAAGAGTGGATTTGATATTCAAATGTCTCGCGATCTTCATACTCGGAATATTCATGTTTTCTCAAATCTTCTTTCTCCATAATCGGCCTGGTCCAATCGATATTTCATCACTGTCTCTGGTGCATCCAGATGATCTGTTCTTTCACCAGCAAAGCGAGATTGCAAATCTTTCCTTGAAAAGGGGTTTTTCGCTTCCACCATAGAAATTTCACGGCACGTGGTCTCATCTTCCTTTACCTGTTGGAACGATCATTTTTTTTGTGATCTTGAGAACTTGACGTTGAGTAATTTTGTCACAAAGATGTCCTGTTGGTGCATCTCTTGATGTTGACTTTATACTGCCAGAGCGTGAGTGCAGGTTGAACCTCGTCTGGCATTCGAATGTCCCGAGCAAAACTGCTCAATGCTCAAGTCACAGTAGGCTTCGCTGCCTTATTCACGAGACTTCAATCATGTACGTGAAAGATGGAGCTTGTGCTGCTCAGTTTGGGTTCTATCAACGTAGTTTGAAACATTTGGACTTGGTTTCTGACCGCTTAAACATGTTTTCCACGGGACCTATGGACCCATTTCGGCCTGTTTGTGAAAGTCATTGGAATTATTCGTATCTTCCTGCGATTTCTACGTTTTATCTCATAATTCACAAGGAATCTAGTCTATAAAATAATATGTACACTAGATTTGATTGAACTATTGTATACAAGTATCTATAGGATGGGTTCCACGCGAAAGCAACCTACGGAAAAGGGTCATCTCTCAGATTTTTTCTAACCTTTTTTATTCGATTTTATGGCCCGATTGGAAAAATTGAGATAGATTGGCTCGGGTCAGTCGGAATTGGTAGTACTTTAGCTCATTTGTAGGTTCTGTGACGAGAATGAAAAGGGATTGAAATACGTTGGAGGATGTTCAGATACGCCAGAAATAAAAGCAAAGTTGGAAGGAAGAAGTCTCCTATTTTTGAGAATTTCAATAATGATTACTCTTTGGAAAAATTAAGATAGTTTAGTTTTGGTCGATTGAAATTGGACGTACTTTAGCTCATTTTGTGGGATTTGGAACAAGCTTGGAAACGAGCTCAAGTACGTTGAAAAATGCTCGAATGCGCCAGAAATAAAAGCAAAGTCAGCAAAAAAGTGTCAAATTAGGCAAATTCCCATTCAAACCTGTGTTAATTTTGATAAAAGCTTGATGGCTCTTGTTGGGACTTAGAATCCAATTCCTCAGCGTCCAGCAAAATTTTTTTCACATCTATATATACAAATACAACATTTTCACGCTAGGGCGTATCGATCCTCGAAAAAAGCCCTTTTTTGGCCCATCCTAAAAAAATCCGTATATATCTGTATTAGTTATAATTTATGCCAAATTTCGACATTGGAGTTAAAGTTAAATCGAACCTACTTCACGCAGAATCTTTAAGACCCTTCCCTCCTTTTTCCCTACATAATATCAGCAAATGTTTAAAGTAAATCTGATCCCCTTACATAGGCCCCCACCATCTAGTGCCTAGGGCCCTCGGTGGCTTAAAGACGGCCCTACCTATGGGGTCCAAAAAAAATTTCATCCCTCCGGTGCACGCATATCCGTGAAAAAAGCCGAAATTCATCGGGAACAAAATGGTGCTTTATTATTCAGTAAAATGCAAAAATCTCGAGATCTTCGATAGCTATCGACTCGCGGGTTGCGGCATCTGGAAGGTCATCAAAAACCCTATCGGAAACGCTATCAAAAAAAATGTTTGGCAAGTAATGAGCCTCCCAGAGCTAGAAAGGTGTTTTTCACTAAAACGTTAATTTCTCAAAAAGCCATGTTTTTTTTGAAAATCACATAATCAATGTAAAATTTTGCGTTTTTTCAGAAAAAAATTGGTTTTAGAATGTACCTGCGTGATCCCATCAACTTACAAGCCATTGTTTAAAATTCAATTCTTTTCGGTATTGGAAAAGTGTTATTTTCTGCACATGGGCACAAATTTTGACTTTTGGGACTATTTTTAATGGAAAGCTGACGTAATTTCCTTTGAAATGACCCCTTGCAAAAGTCAATTTGATGCATTGAAACTCGAGATCTAGCTGGTCTAAAGAATGAAAATATCCAAGGTACCAAATCCGTGAACCCTCTTCAATGGCCCTGAAAAACGCGGATTTTGAGTCGGAGTGTTCCAAAGATGTGAACATGTGTTTTTCATGTATTTTTTGACGTAAAAACCGAATATGTGGTCAGTATCGTCCCCAACCTCGAAGATTTTTCAGTAGACTCAAAAAACTGAACCGAAATTAATAAGTCGTTTTTAGGCTTTTAACATACATCTCATATGCATGTGAGATCATCAGTCGATTCGAGTCAGGTTTTCAGTGAACTGAACCATGTTCCCAGTGTTCAGATTTGGAGAGGCGTAATAACTGTGAGGCAGCGATTACAAATTGAAAAACACAAGTTTTATTGACAATATGTGTTTCGCTCCGTGGCTCGACGGTAACTACTAAGTTTGACGGGCGACAAACAGATGGCGCTACGGTTGCCATGGCGCGTAACTACAACATTTTCGAACATTCCGCCCACTATAATTTCTCTAGAAATTATCAAAATTTGAACACAATACAAAGTCCCTATGGAGCGAAAACACAAACATTTCAAAATTCAAGTATGTCGAATGTAGTAGATTCAGAATCGAACAAAGTATCATTCATAATATTGAAAATAAGTAGATCAAAAACAATAAAATCATTGTATCAAATCATCATTGTCTTCGTCGCTCTGGAGTAAAAGAATCAGCTTAGTAATTGGACGGTCCAGTGTTGTTGTTGCGGTGCGTATGGTGACGACGCGCGGAAGATCATCGTTGCTGGGATGAATGGCTGTAACTCGAGCCAAGGGCCACTGGGCGGGAGGAGTGTTTTCTGCACGTACGAGTACCAAATCGCCGACTTCGATGGGACGACTTCGGTGATGCCAAATATGGCGTTGGTTCAGTGTCTGTAAATACTCCCGTGACCACTGGCGCGAAAAGCTCTGAAGCATTTGTTGAGTGATCCGCCAACGTTTCGTGATGGGGATCCTTTCTTGTTCACAATCTGGTTCTGGAACCAAGTAGGAATCGGATTGTATAAGAAAGTGAGCTGGTGTTAAGCTCTGTAAGTCATTTGGATCATCCGAAAGATGTACAAGAGGTCGAGAATTGAGACAAGCTTCAATTTTACATAAAATAGTGGAAAATTCCTCAAAAGTAGGTTTGAATTGTCCAACTATACGTCTGAGATGATACTTAGTCGACTTGACAACTGCTTCCCAGAGACCACCAAAGTGAGGAGCGCCAGGTGGGTTGAAACGCCAGGTTGTGCCTCGATGTGCCAAGGTTGTAACGATTTCCTGTGATTGAGTAGAAGCAGCGTTGAGACGAGCCTTGAGCTCCCTGTCAGCTCCTTTGAAGTTGGCAGCTTGGTCACAGATGATTGTCTTGCAATGGCCTCGACGAGCAACGAAACGATCGAAAGCGGAAAGAAATGTCTCCGTTGTGTAGTCGGACACTGCTTCGAGTAGAGATGCTTTTGTACTAAGACAGACAAAAATGACTATATATCCTTTGGTTGTTGTACGACCTCTACCACGGCACGGCCGCATGAGAAAACGTCCAGCATAGTCCACGCCAGATTTGCTGAAAGGACGACTAGGTTGTACTCGTGCTGCTGGGAGATCAGCCATCATCTGTTGTTCTGGATTCGCTCTGTAACGTAAACATCTAAGGCATTTATTTATGACCGTTTTGACTCTCAGTCGACCTTTCACAATCCAATACTCTGTGCGGAGCGTACTGAGCGTGAGTTGGATCCCGCCATGAAGAGTTCGTACGTGACATCCGTGAATCAGCAAATCTGTAAATTTACTAAAATATGGTAGTATCAAAGGTTTTTTCTGGTTTCGGTTCAGTAATGAGTTCTCCAAACGTCCACCACATCTCAAGAGACCTTGAACCAATACAGGACTCAGCTTGATCAAATTTGACGAATTGGCAACTTGTCGACCAAGCTCGAGATCACGAATCTCTTTTGAAAAGTGTAAACGCTGCACAATAAATATCCAAAATAAACGAGCTCGTCTCCATTCAGCTGCCGAAGGAGTTCCACTTGTACGTTGAATCTTGAACCAATCATGCTGGAATAATACAGGTTTCAAATCGTGATCATTCTGTTTCTCTCTCACGAATATATCTATGAATTTCAAAATGTACATAGTCCCTCCTAGTACTTGAGAAAGTGAAGAACATCGATCGTACAGAAGAGACCAAAAGGGGTTCACTTTACTTTGATCCACTTCGATTGGATTTAAAATCGGTTTCGGAGCTGCGACAACATGAGTTGTTGCCTCGGATTTCGATGGTGTCACAAAGTCAGGGCGAGTAACTTCCATCAAAGAGAAGGCCAGTTACATTGCTCATGAGACAACCACTCAGGGCCGTCCCACCATTGCTTCAAATTCGGTAATTGTGAGGGCAAAACGCCTCGTGAAACATGATCAGCTGGGTTCTCTGCCGTACGAACATGTAACCAACGAGCATTGGGCACCAGATCATGGATTTCTGTGCACCTGTTTGCTATATAAGTCGGCCATTTAGACGGAATCTCTTTCAACCAATACAAAACGTTCTTTGCATCAACCCAACAAAATATGTCTATTGCGTCATCTTTGAAAGACGTGAGCACTTTTTCAATGCCACGCGAGAACTCAAGAGCTGCAGAAAGCTCTAAACGAGGCAGGCTATCTGAATTGAGTGGCGCGACTCTAGATTTAGATGAAATCAATGCAACTGAAATTCGACCATTAATAATTGATCGTAGATAAATCACGAAACCATAAGCTAGCTTGGATGCATCAGCGAATCCATGGATTTGCAACGATGCGGAATCTGGCTTGTAACCTAACCAACGTGGAATCTTGATCGAAGCTAGAGACGGGAGTTTATTGTACCAAATTTTCCATTCTTCAGCGAGGTATGGTGGCAATGGGTCATCCCAACTCAACTGCTGGTTCTCACCACTGTCAAGAACTGTATTGTGAAGCCAAAGCTTCTGTAAAAGGATTTTAGCAAAAACAACAACAGGAGAAACAAGTCCAAGGGGATCGTATAATTTGGCTATTTGAGAAAGAACCAGTCTTTTTGTCCATTGAGCTACGTTAGAGTCATGATTGATTTTGAAGATGAAATTGTCTGGTTTTGGTTGCCACTTCAGACCAAGAATTGCAAATGAAGTATCTTCACCAAGTGAACGGCATGTTTCACTGGCTAAAGCATCATCAGGTAAATCAGACAAAATAGAAGGTTCATTGGACAGCCACTTGCGCAAATTGAAACCGCCCACTTTGCAGAGTTCCGTCACCTCAATTTGTTTCTGCTTGGCTTCTTCAATTGAGTGACCACCCGAACTAACGTCATCCATGTATGTTTTATTTTCAAGGGCGTCAGACCCTAGAGGGAATCGAGATTTTCCATCTTTGGCTAATTGAATTCTAACTCGATTGGCTTGAAATGGGCTAGGACTCAGACCGTATGTTATAGTTGTCAATTTATAAATCATGACCGGGTGTGACTCATCAAAACGCCACAAGATGAGTTGATAATTTTGGTCCTCTGGAGCAACCCAGATTTGACGATACATTTTCTCAACATCAGCAACGAAAGCAAATTCATACTTCCGCCAGTTAATTAATAACTGAACCAAATTTTGTAAAAGATTAGGACCAATGTTTAACGAATCGTTGAGACTGACTCCTTGTTTAGTTTTTGAAGAACCATTGAAAACGACTCGAAGTTTTGTGGTTGTACTACTTTCTTTGAGCACACCATGATGCGGTAGAAAACAACCTACAAAATTCGAAGGGATGGTAGCATTTTCCAACACAAGAAAAGGTGACATGTGATTCAATTCTAAATACTCGCGCATGAAAGCATGATACGCTCGTTTAAAATCATTGTTACTCTGAAATTGCTTCTCCATTCTATACAGCATTCTCAACGACGTGTTAAAAGTATCTTTAAAACAAGGCGGAGGTGTTGCCTTGAATGGTAAACTAACTGTATATCTACCATCAGAATTACGAAGAACAGTCTTACGAAAATGAGTTTCACAAGCCTGTTCATCTGAAGTGACAACAGGGAGAGGAGGTTGCTCTTCCCGGCCCCAAAATTTCTGTAGTAGATCATATACCTGGGTTTCTGCAGCACAATGCAAAACCTGTGGTATGTTGACGGCTAAATGATGTGAAGTTGCCGATGTAGGCCCTGAAATCAGCCAGCCCAATTGCGATTGTGTAGCAATTGGTTCGTTCGAAGCACCCTTTACCACGTGGCTCTCAATGATGATAGCGTGGATTGCAGATTCCAGAAGTAAGTCAATTCTTCCAAGTTGAGCGTACTGAGGATCAGCCAACTGAAGCTCTGAAAGATGACTCCATGACTTCTCGTTGCCATCTGTGACAGGCCTGTAGTTGCTGATTTTTGGCACCACGTTGGCGTCCACTTCACAACTAAAAAGAGATTCAAAATAAGGAGATATCAAAAATTCAACCGTGCTTTTACATTCAATCAATCGCTTGCTATTCAACCCAGTCACAGGACAAGCAACGGGTTCTCTATGTAGTCGCAACTGCTGACAGAGTGCTTCCGAAATGAAGGATGGCTGCGAACACTGATCAATGAGCGCTCGTGCCACAACTTTATGCCCATGAGGACCATGCACCGTCACCAAAGCAGTTGAAAGTAAAATACTCGCGGGAGAGAATTTTGAGGTTTCTACTAAGTGAGTAGAAACAGCAGGATTCTTCACTTTACTCTTGTTCTCTGCTTCAGAACTGGCCTGAGAATCGTCGGTTTTAGGTTTAGTTTCGAAATGTAAAAGCGTGTGATGCTTATTTTTGCATGTTTTACAGCGAGATTCTGATAGACAATCAGCAATCTTGTGGTCTGAAAAGCAATTGAAGCAAAAACGTTTGGATTTTACAAAATCATGACGAACTTTCACTGTTTTCTTCTTGAAAATAGGACACAAATACAGGGCATGAGGTTTTTCACAAAATACACATTGAGACTTACTTCCGTCTGCCGCAATGAAATGAGAATTGGAGCTCTTAGATGATGGCTTGGAAGAATTATTACCAACTTTCTTCATGCTAGCCTCTACAACCTCTAAAGCAGAGCATTTCGACTTGAGAAATGTCGTCAATGTGGCAAGCGTTGGAGGCTCCCGTGTACTGCCAATCGAAATTTCCCAGTCCTTAAGTGTTTTCATATCCAACTTCGTTGTAGCGAGATGAACAATCATATCATCCCAGTAATCAGTAGGTCGATTCAATGATTTCAAAGCCATGAGTGGTCCAGAAATTCCTAATAGAATTTTGCGAATTTCAGCAGATGATTCTGATTTCATGTTTTCTAAAGAGAACAAAGCTGCCAAATATAGTGAAGTAGTCCGACGAATGTTTTCATAGTGTTCAATTAGTTCATTCCAAGCCTTTTCAAAACTTCTATCGTCTTCAGGAGGAAAATCTTTGATCAAATCGAGTGGTTCATTCTGCAGACATGAAATTAGATAATGTAATTTAGAGGTATCTGAACGTTTCTTCTTCGATACCACGAGTGAATTGAATTTTCCTTTGAAAGCTGACCACTCTTTATAGTTACCCGAGAATTTGTCAACGGTACTTTTTGCAGCTCAGCCTCAATAGAATGAGAAGCTGAAGACACATTTGGCTGCGGATTTGTAGAATCAGGACACAGTCTCACATTACTGTTCAGTGATTCAAGATGCTCCAGGAATTCTCCTTTGACCTCGAGATACTTCTGTTTGAATTGAAATAAACAATTCGAAGTGAAATACTGGTGATCATCGTCCTTTTCGTCACTTGAACACATATCGTCATGATCAAGTCTAAAATCTGACCGAATACTGTCTATGTTGTCTATCTGAACCATAGTAGCTCCTTTATGCTGTTTATCGGGACTCTTATTCTTGAACATGTCCCAAGCAGTACAAAGTTCATAAAAGCGTTGCTTTTGACTCTCGAAAAATCCCTCCATTATGATTCAAAAGAGCCGAAAATATCAGAATCCAAAGAATTGGCTCCAAGAAACTCGAAGATTCAAATTAGCTGTGGTTACTCAAACACAATATAGATTCTCCGATACAAATCGCCCGAGAGCGAGTCGAAAAATCACAGCTCAAAACAATCAAGTGCGCAGATGATTGCACCAAAAATACAAATTCAAATTGTACTCACAGCTGGGGTACATTCATACCCATTGCGCTATGACTGCGATGTACTTGTAGAGATGTAGGTAGTTGCGTGCACGTCGCGTAGCTCAGGACGCAAAAATGGCCGGAACGAAGGCCTTGTTCTCGTAGCCGATGTCCAGTACTATGATGATGCGCAGCACTCCCGCCGCTGCAATCTGCGACGTTGCTAGCAGGCTCCTCGACGCAGCAAATCAGAGCGCAGATGGTGTGAAAAGAAACAGAGGATTGCTTTCTCTCCTGCCGAAGCTCACCCTTGCCGCCAAAACAATCTCCAGAGCCGCCTCGCCGACACAGGACGGACGCTTTCTGCACCACTGCTGTCTGCCCGCTATGAGTGCACGTGCCTCTGAAAAGCCCACATGGCTAACCTGGAAGCGATGCACTCGTTGCGCTATTACAGCGCGACGTAAACAATGCTGCAGCAACAGCATCACTGCCACAGCTGTTTACAGCGGACCAGCAGACGTTGTCGAAAAACCACGGAGCTCACGATGACACCAGCAGACGAACCCTTGTTGACGTTCAGGCTCGCCGTGTCGTCGGTAGATGCACACAACGATGTTTCTTTTTCCAGCAGCTATCCGCTCTCCGTGCGTCACTGGATTCACTATCCGACTCTCGAAGGACCAAATGTTCAGATTTGGAGAGGCGTAATAACTGTGAGGCAGCGATTACAAATTGAAAAACACAAGTTTTATTGACAATATGTGTTTCGCTCCGTGGCTCGACGGTAACTACTAAGTTTGACGGGCGACAAATAGATGGCGCTACGGTTGCCATGAAATGTTCAGATTTGGAGAGGCGTTATAACTGTGAGGCAGCGATTACAAATTGAAAAACACAAGTTTCATTGACAATATGTGTTTCGCTCCGTGGCTCGACGGTAACTACTAAGTTTGACGGGCGACAAACAGATGGCGCTACGGTTGCCATGGCGCGTAACTACAACATTTTCGAACACCCAGTGTTATGATTTTATTCTCCTCCATGCACTGAATAAAAAATGCGGCCGCCGGGAAACGATCCGGCGACCTCTTGATCAAGAGTCTGACACGCTGTTGACTGAGCTAGTCCGGCCGCACCAAGCGGCGGTCCTTATATGTGATACACTTGAAGTGCGGCTGCCTGTGTAGCTTGCGCCCGTAAAACCAGCTAGTCAAAATATGTGGGAGAACATAGTTCAGTTCACTAAAGACCTGACTCGAATCGACCCATGATTTCACATGCAAATCAGATGTATGCTAAAAGCCTAAAAACGACTCATTACTTTCGGTTCAGTTTTTTGAGTCTACTGAAAAATCTTCGAGGTTGGGGATGAAGCTGACCCCCATATACGGTTTCTACGTCAGAAAATACATGAAAAACACATGTTCACATCTTTGGAACACTCCGACTCAAAATCCGCGTTTCCAGGGCCATTGAAGAGGGTTCACGGATTTGGTACCTTGGATATTTTCATTCTTTAGACCAGCTAGATCCCGAGTTCCAATGCATTAAATTGACTTCTGCAAGGGGTCATTTTGAAGAAATCTACGTCAGCTTTCCATCAAAAATAGTCCCGAAAGTCAAAATTTGTGCGCATGCGCAGAAAAAGACACTTTTCCAATACCGAAAAGAATTGAATTTCAAACAATGGCTTATAAGTTGATGGGATAGCGTAGGTACACTCTAAAACCAATTTTTTTTGAAAGAACGCAAAATTTTACATCAACTATGTGATTTTCAAAAAAAAAAAATGGCTTTTTGAGAAATTAACGTTTTAGTGAAAAACACTTTTTTAGCTCTGGGAGGCCCATTACTCGCCAAAAATATTTTTTCGATAGCGTTTCCGGTAGGTTGTTTGATGACCTTTCAGATCCCGCAACCCGCGAGTCGATAGCTATCGAAGAACTCGAGATTTTTGCATTTGACTGAATAAAAAAGCACCATTTTTGACACGATGAATTTCGGCTTTTTTCACGGATATGCGTGCACCGGAGGGATGAAATTTTTCTTGGACCCCATAGGTGGTCAAAAGTTCCTATTTTGGGCCATAGAATCGAGTAAGAAAGGTTAGAGAAAAATCTGAGAGATAACCCCTTTTCGTAGGTCGCTTTCGCGTGGAACCTATCATAGTGAATTCTAACGATTGGTACTGCAAATTTGACTTGTTCGCCCATGATTGAGACACTTTTACAGTACCCGACAAAATTAATGGATCACGCATAGTATTACAGAATCAACGCAAGCTCTGAAACATTTCATCGTCATAGAATTTCGAAAAAAGCATCTTGGACATTACAAAAAAACCCATCGATTTATGGGTTCAGAAAATTCTTTCAAGAGTTTTTCCGTGCCGATAATCGAGACGGAGAAAAAATACTCGCAGTGGATCACCTGTAATTTTGACGAGAGTTATCCGATCACAAAAATTCCAACGGGATGTTGTAGATCGTTCAAAAACCTACAACGATGCCACCTCTGTCTGTCGTTACGGTAGATTCCATTTTAATGCTGACGACACAAATATCTACTACCATGGTAATATCAAAGATGTACACCACATTGTGAGAGTTTTCAATGAGCGTGTTCAGTGATTTCGAGTTTGGGGGTAGTAAAATGAGCTTAGATCGAACGCATTCAAATCAGGAGCCATGTGGTTCGGATCTCGTTTTTTTTTGAACAAGTTGAAAGGAATGAATAGGGATAGGTATTCCACCGGTCAAAGATGGTGATCAGATGGTTGAGTACTGCGAAACTATGAAGGTATTAGGAGTAACCCTAGACGGTTGAAGTATGCGAAGTCAATGTAATAACACGGCCAGGAATTGCTTTGCAGCTTTGAGTAAACTACGTGACTGTGGTGACCATCCTCCCAAAATAATTAGGTTCCAACTTGTCAAGTCTCTTGTTCTCCCAAACCTAGAATATTGTCAAGGGATTTTCCTTGACTTGTCTGAAGAACAAGAAATGAATATCCACGTTCGTTTACTCGCTTGAATTGACGATAATGAGTAATCGCGAGGAAAGATGTTCATGACATTTTATTGATATCAAGACCTGGTGAGGATAGCGAAGTCTATCGAAACATTGTCTCAAATAAACAACAACTGACTCGCAAATCAGCTAACATTTCTTGGAATATCTAGAAATGGAACTCACTAGGTGCAGAAATGTAGCGATTCGTTTTTTTGCCTCCTGTCGCAAGTCAGAACACATTACGCCCTTATATCGGGAGTATCATGTCATCCCTGATCTGCTTCGTCGTAATTATCTCAGAATATGTCTGTTAGCAAGAGTATTGACATCATCACAACTTAGGTATCTGAGAAAACGGTTTATATCTCGACCTGTCGACTGAGTTGGGTATAAACGTCGATCCAAATTCGAGCTTGTTACACCAAAGTGGACCCCGAATACCTATAAAAACTCGTTCGTGATTGGCACTATTGCTTTGTGGAATGAGTTGCCTGATAATCTCCGTCGTAACTATTCTCGCCCATCTTTCAAGATTAATTCGTTCTTCTACATATTAGAGGACCACTCCGAAGATAGTTGTAGGTAACGAACTTGATTAAACGCGATGTATGGGTTAGGCCTGATCGAACTTTCAGCATTTACTTTTCATGTCTTAGTTTTTGTCTATATCAGTACTTAGTGAAGTGTATTGGTACTTCTCATATTTGTGACATGTAGGTTGACTTTTTCGAAACGAATTATTAGTTGATAATATTTTTTCTATCATAAGTGATTTTGGTAGATTTTTTCGTCCTTGATGGTTAATATACAAGTTGAATATTTGGTCTCGTCGATCTTGAAGGACGGTGGGGAACTAAATAAATTCCCAAATTTTCATGATGGAAATTTTATTGCAACGTTTCGTCCACTAGGTTTTGTGGACCTCATCAGGCTTCAGGTTTGTTATTCTTTAGATCGTCATGATATTTTTTGAACGATCTTGTAATAGAGCACAGACATAACGTCTAGCTCCAGTCAATACAAGTTTGGACTCACTCTATTTACTTGTATCGACTGGAGCTAGACGTTATGTTTGTGCTCTATTACAAGATCGTTCAAAAAATATCATGACGATCTAAAGAATAACAAACCTGAAGCCTGATGAGGTCCACAAAACCTAGTGGACGAAACGTTGCAATAAAATTTCCATCATGAAAATTTGGGAATTTATTTAGTTCCCCACCGTCCTTCAAGATCGACGAGACCAAATATTCAACTTGTATATTAACCATCAAGGACGAAAAAATCTACCAAAATCACTTATGATATCCAAGGCCTAAGATCGAAGAGAGGCCACCACCACATTCTCCAAAAAACATGGGTTTCTTTCAACATGTAAGAGAAGATTTCGGACATCGAACAGCACATATAATGAAAGCCTCTACAAAATTACAACATCGTATAGCCGAGGCATCGTCGCGCCGAGTCTCCCTCTTGAGATGCAGAAGCAACGATGTATTACCACCACACATCCAAAACATCAACAAGCGCCTTCAACGCATCAGTTTCTCGAGTGAGTCATGTTCAAAAAATTTTCGTTGACAAAACTCTGTTTACTTTCGAAGACTTCTAAATAATGAAAATAGGGACGTCCATAATCAAATTTTTCGACTTCAAAAGAACTTAGCAGTAACCTCACAATCATTATCAAACGAGAATATTGATCCAAATATTTTGAGCCAATTCCAAAATTTCACGAATGAAAAATCTTTCAAATTACGTAAAAAATGTGATTTTACACATATGAAAAAATTCGAAAAAATCAAGCCGTCCATAACACCTCGCACGATAGATAGAAATAATTGGGTAGAAAATTTCAGCAATACTCCTCTCCCTTCAGATGTTATTGACGTATCCTCATTGGGCCCTGATTTCAGTCAGAAAGAGAACCTCAGTACAAAGAATGTCATAGATACTGTCTAAAATGTTGAAAAGTGCATAGAGAACCTCGATTTGAATAATAGGGAGAGAGATAACATCCGTCACAAGATTAAAAAAGGACTCGCTCTATTTACTTGTATTGACTGGAGCTAGACGTTATGTCTGTGCTCTATTACAAGATCGTACCAAAAATATCATGACGATCTAAAGAATAACAAACCTGAAGCCTGATGAGGTCCACAAAACCTAGTGGACGGAACGTTGCAATAAAATTTCCATCATGAAAATTCGGGAATTTATTTAGTTCCCCACCGCCCTTCAAGATCGACGAGACCAAATATTCAACTTGAATATTTTTTCTAGTTTTTACTTCATTCATAGTCAACATAATACAGACGTCTTCAACTTCTGTATATGAGTGGGTTAATCATGTTGTATTAATTGTATCTCACGTATCTAGGCTACAGTGGACCTTTGGGTCCATAGTTGAATCAATAAATATCAAATATCAAATACAAGTTTGTCATTGGAGGTGTTTTTCTACGACCTCTCTGACCCGAGCCACGAGCTCCGGGAAGAGAATTTCGTGGTACATAACACCTTACGAAGATACTAGACCACGCGCTCACTCCATTTGCTCAAGCACAATTTTATCGTCAAGAATCGCCCTAAAAATTATTGAATTGTATAGTTTCGACGTGAAATTTTTTAAAATTTCTTGAATATGATATCAGATCCTTCCTAAATGTGACCTGGAGAGGCTAATCTGGAATTGAGTAAGTTTTTGGAGCAAAAGTTATAATTACAACTGTTGAACACATCCAAGAAAGAATCTGATAGCATATTCGAGAAATTCAGAATTTTACGTGAAAAACATCTGGTTCAATAGTTTTTGGGGTACTTGTTGACGGTAGAACAGCGCTTGAGCAAGTGGAGTTGGCACGTGGTCCATATCTCTATAAGGAACCATGCATCAAAAAGATTTCTTCCCGGAGCTCGTGGCTCGGACCACAGAGGTTGTAGGAAAAAAACCTCCAATGACAAACTTGTAGGTTTTTAAACGATCTAAATTATCCTGTCAGAATTTTTGTGATCGGATTACTTTCGTCAAAATTACAGGTGATCCGCTGTGAGTATTTTTTTCAATTTTCTGCCTCGATTATCAGCACCAAAGAATTCTTGAGGAAATTCCCTAAGTGCACGAATCGGTGAGCTTTCTTGTGATTTTTAAGTCGCTGTTTTCAAAATTCTTGTACGATGGAACGTTTCAGAGTTATCGTGGATTCTGTTGATCCATTAATCTTGACGGGTACTGTACATATTTCGGAAGTGTTATATGTTGGTAGCGACTCAGATTTAGGAGTTTCAATGGCTCATAACCCAAAGAGAAAGATTACGCCTCTGATTTTTTTGCATTCGTTTCATAACTAATCGTCTAGTTGTAATGTTTGCGAGAATATATTGGACTAAAGAACAGCAAAAATGAATGAGATCGTTCCCCAAAGAGGTATGAATTCAACATGTATCAACGCTCATCCCTTCCACCCACGTAGGACTTCGAGTAAAAGTTCCATTTTATCTACTCTGAATACTAATTTACTTCTCGGAGAGAGGGCTTCAAAATTCCTTCAATGCTTTGCCCATTCAGACTTTACGGGATATGACTTCATAGACTTAAAATTTTCATAATTTTGATTCAGGTGACTTTCATGGCACTTGAAGTGGAATCGTGGTTTCTTCGAAAATGAGCGTTGAACAGGCTGGTTCATCCTGAGATACAAAATGAGAAAATCACGACAAACCACAATATAGGCTAATTGAAAGGCTCGAGTTTGGCTGTATAGAAGTTGCAAACTGCCTTGGTAAACTTGTACTGAGACAAGAGTCGGTCATGTCTATGAGAAGCCTCGTCCAAGTCATCAGCTAAGTGGTCAGTTGTGGGCTGAGCGGTGAGGTTTTGTATTTAGGAGTTTGGTGTGAGGGAGAGAAGTTTGGATGTTTGGACACTCCAAAACTTGAGGATTCTATTTTTGTGACAATTAAGTGAGAGAATATATTCGCAACTAAAAGTTTGTCTGAGTCAGACTATGATAATGAACCTAGGCTGCTGATGGTAAAAGTTTTCCCATTGAGAATGAGAGTTGACAGTTTCGATTAGAGTCAAATATTTCACTGGTCACTGCCTTCCATCGCAACTGTAAGTAGTTGACCCATCTTTTGTCTACGAAAATCCTTGCATCGATGCTACATCGATGCTTTGAATTTGATCGTTGTTTGAAATCGCAAGATCAGATTCTGAGTGAAAACGGGCCGCAAGTAGGATGTGATATACGTGTATTCTATTTTGTATGTTTATGTCTCATGGTCACCTCGAGTCATATTATCAGTACTCACATATGTACAACTCGAAAAATTTGATGCGTAATGTTAGTGCCACTGTTATTGTTCATGATCATGAAACCAATGACCACTCAGGCTGTACCAAGTTTAGCTGCGAAAGTGATACAAGAGACCCACACAAGCACACTTGAGTGAATCTGCATCAGAACAGTGAGAAAATGAACAGATTTTTCGGTGCAAATTGACGAATAAGTAGATCAGGTAAGATTGAATTTCCTGAATTTTCGGATACAGCGTTACATTTTCAAAAGAGGTGGTCTATGGTAAAATCCATCCATTGAATATTTAAAAAATCAGGCGAGTATCTACGAGCCCATGGTCTGATTTCTCCGACAATAATTCGGTTTCATTTCAGGAACGAGGAGGAAGAACGGAATAATTTTGAACCATGGAACACGAAGGGTGCGGCCTCCACCCGATTACGTCAAGACTTTTTATGTATGAATACGGTTACTAGAGCTTCAATTGCTGCTTACATACATTAAATGAAAAATCTTCGACAATCTCTGATTTCTGGGTTTGGAGGATTCTTTGAAGTCGAATAATTTCGTCAGCATCAATGCGCTGGAGGAATAGTCTAGTCTTCTCATTCGATCGAGTCCACGATCGAGTCCCATGATCCTGTAGCAGTCCGATCCAAAGATTGGATAGTCCTGTCTGCTCTTCCCATCTGTCGATATCACATTTTACCCAGAGTCAATTCTCGTTGCTACAACGAATACATCTCGTTGCATAGGAGTGAGCCAAAAAGATTTCTATGGTTTGAGAGAGTGAATATATCGAGGAAAACGTGATGCTTGTCGATCCGAGTTCGACGGATTGCAGGACTGTGGAAAATCAGGATCGCTTGTCTAATGCAGGCTGGATCAAATATTCCTCGCTTCACCAGGGAGTCTTTTTCGTGAAAGCTCTAGAGGTAAAAGTGGAAATACGAAGGCTGTGTCTACAATGCAAGACTCTAATATCGCTCGCAACTCTGAACTTTGCGGTTATTACTGGTCGTCTATGAGCTTTCGTGGATGAAGCTCGGGTTTTGCTTGCAGAGAAGGATTTTCATGCTTGAGACCCACTCTGATGCGCAATTCTGTTTTGGGGGGTAGAATCTAAAATGAAACTATCAAATTTGAATAGGGTAAACACCTACCATAAGAATTCTGAAGTATTCTCCAAATGTGTTTCTCGGTTTTGATTATTGTTTTACATCAAAGCAAATAACAATCATCTTTGAATAGAGGCAAAACAATTTTTGTTATGAGTAGAATAAACTTTCTCGTAAGCAAATTTTGTTCACAATTGATTTTAGTTTTTTTCTCATTGGTCAGGTTTTTTATAGCACCACCGATATCTAAGCAATACGAATTTTGATTCTGAGTGTAGACAAGTCAAATATTTGGAACTCGTGACTTCATAGGATTCAGAACTAGGCAATATGGATCCTATCACACGATGTCAACTCACCCAAAACAAAAGCTCCCGGATCCGTTCGTTTCCTTTCATCTAGTTTCCCTGGTATTTGCAATCGTAATTAGAATGATTCTTTGGTCAATGTCCAAGAAAAAGGATTGATTGGTCATTGAATGTGAAAGAATGCGGATGTGGTGGTGCTGTATCATATATGCTTTGGAGAAGAACAAATTTCAGTACTTTAAAATTTGGCTTCGAAATACTTTGGACTTGATTTTTTTAAAAAACAAGCGATAACCAAATGGCTTTCGGAACAATTTTCTGCTTTCGTTATGTTTGGACTTCTGAACTCAAGCTATTAGTTCGTCTGCATAACTAACTTGTTCCGTCTATTGAGCAAATGAATGCCTCCAAATGTATTCATCTAATACAGAAGCATTTTTTACGTCGGCAACTCAAAATTATCTTCAACTCAGAAAGAAACTAAAAGTGGGTCCTCTGCTCCTAAAATGTATTTTGAACTGGGGTCTCTCACAATAAGTTGATGGATATATATCTACGAAATGGATATTTGCCCTGAATTACATATCATGCGGCTAATGATGAAAAAATTTAGAATTACGATTCTGAGTCAGGATGAAGTTCCTGGAAATTTGAATTAATTCAATTTCAAAGAGATTGATGTATGTACATAAAATATTGGAACTTAGAACAAACGTGATTCCCGCCATTCACGACACTCATAGTAATTTAGCACCCATCTCTATATTTATGGATGAAAGTCGGGCTTTTTCCGAAGAGCAATTGTTTCATCTTAATAATTTTGACAGAAAATTTTTCAAAAACATGTTCCTACTATTCGATTTCCCACTCTGTGCATGCAAATTTCATCATTCTAATTCAAGCAGGTATGGCGACAAAATTGAACTGCCTGTCCACAGGATTGACATATCTACTTTGTAATCATCAAGAGTTTACATAATTCAATGATATTCAATGACGGAGCTCGATCACACTGCACAAGTCAATATCTAAGCTTCTGTTGGCCATGGGAAATCGTGATTTGCATAATGTGCTGCAGTACCGGAGCCTGCCAAATAGATGCATCCGTCATGAATTTCAGTATTGTACCATTCTGATACACATGCCATGCATAAATATGCTGAAAACGCAGAATTGCTCGC
The DNA here is from genome assembly GCA_029851415.1 of Eretmocerus hayati. Classification (NCBI taxonomy): domain Eukaryota; kingdom Metazoa; phylum Arthropoda; class Insecta; order Hymenoptera; family Aphelinidae; genus Eretmocerus; species Eretmocerus hayati. The sequence goes on along the minus strand of CM056743.1, from coordinate 38,696,937 downwards.
TACAATAGCAATTTTGTATGCATATTCTGTCACATAAATTTCTGATATTATTGTTTCTGGAGGAGTTGAGGGAAGTAGGATAATTCAACAGGATAAATTATCCGCATAAGCGTACAATCATGCTCTTTAAAACCAAAATCCGTATTTGTGATCTCCTATGGAATCCCAACTTTCCTCCATCAAACCAACCTACGTACATATATTCATTCGTCTAAAGAAATTACACGTGAGTCACGCTATTTCTTCCCTTTTTTCTTTTCCTCGCTCTCTTATCCTACTCGTTCCCAACTACTTTTTCCAAACCGAGCGCGCTCCGGGGCAATCCGATTTACAATTTTTTTAGATCTTACCCTGTTACCACAATTTATCCTTATTCTACTCAACAAACAGAGTATGTCAAAGCTGGAGGAACCGACAATTTTCTAGATTCCGAGTGAATTGTGGTCAAAACAGTGTGTGCAAGTAAGGATGTGATTGGCAACGAGATTGGCAATAATCGGAATAATTAGCCTTTGTTTCATTAGGTTCGATCATCAACCAACGTTCTTCATCTCTAAGGCCTTGTTTATCAGTGATATCATCATCGTAAATCCGCCTGTGCATACAGCTCATAGGCACAAGCTATGACCTAATATCACCATGGTACGACGACCTCCATACGTCACCCGAACTGAATACATCGAAATTTAACCGACAGTGAAACTCACGATGAAAAAATTAAATTACAATTATTCTCGGGGAATGATAGATTATACTATGGATATTAGCCTCTTCTGACCGGCACCTATTTCCCGACAATTGAAAAAGTATTTCTTGGTAAATTCTAGTCGGGGGAGTGCCGGAAAGTGTTTCAGTAACAGAGATATGACAAAACAACCATCGCGTAAGAGTTTCGGCAATGTCCACATATGTGGACATCAGATCGACGGGGGATGGAAATATCAACAATTAATTCTAAAGATCACAGATTTCTGTCTGAAATTCTTGTGCGTTGACTTTTTCTGATGCAGGAAAATGAATATCTCATTGTTACTATGCCAAGAATATTATTGTCCTTGCGGCTGGAGCTTGACTCAATCAGATAATCTGATTTATGTGCTGAGAGAGAACAAATGGGCCCTTGGGATGCTCGGCTTTCAAGACATCTCATCACGACTGCCAAGTACTTCGAACCCGTTGAGCGATTGGCGAAGCAAAGAGAGTCGTGGATTACTCACGCCAGATAGTCGTCTAACCGACCACGCACAGTGGGGTTAAAAATCAATTTCGGGACAAGATTTGGCGCCGCACGAATTCTTAACTGATTGAAACAATTCAAACGGGATTCCCTTCGTTTTTTCCCACTCCACGAGATACCTTTCCGGAAATTTTGATTCGGAAAGCTTTGGAAACACAGGATCGTATTGGAAGGCGATCAAGACAAATAGCAAAAAATATTAGCTTGTACTGACTAATGATGAATGATTTTTCCTTGCTGCAATCGTTCTCAAATCCAGGTGCGAGTCTTCAAAGAGTACTTGAGGTGGAGTTTGACTCCTTGGAGAAACATTTTGTTAAGCTACATCGACGTATACTCCAAAAGGTCGTCGATTGCAGAGTTCTAAGGCCCTTGGATCTAGCTCACGCATTGCTATGACATGGGGTGTGATGGACATAATTTTGTGTTTCTCCATCTTATAATTTGAGCCCACAAAACACCGTACATTGCAGCCTGGATCAAAGAAAGTTGATTTTTGATGATTGGGGTAGGTAAGAGCCTGAAATCTTGATTTAAAGTTAGGTTACCGGAGTTTTGCAATGATGAGAGTATTTCTCTCATCAAGTGTGACCAATAACACGTCTTTTGGGCCCAACCAAAGAATCTTACATTGCCGCGAGGATCAAGGAGACTCGATTCCCGACTATTTCTGGTTGATCGACCGACACGGTTCTGTGACTCGGCAGCTTCTCAAATCCAATTCTCTAGGGAGGTATCTAGTAGAGTGGCAAGAAACGGAGAAAATCCCGTTTAAATCATTTCGATTGGTTGAGGATCCGCATGGCGCTGAATCTTGTCCCAAAATCGATTACAAGTCCTACTGTGCGACGGTTCGCGGGACACCCTTGACAAAAAAACGCCAGCCCCGTCTGATATTATGTTGACTGGGCAGAAATAGATAGCGGTGCTAGCAGCCACGGAACGCTACAAAATGACTCTGACTCACCAGTTGCGGATCATATGGAGCCACCTAGCCTACTGGGGGCTGCCCCCGCGCGTCAATGGCAGACCATTGTTCACGGGAAAAGACTGGCCGACTGACCAGGAGAGGTCATCACATCCGGATCACGGATTTGGCTGAAACTTTGGGAATAGTCTCCTTTTAGCGCCAAAAGATGGAACCCAAAATTATAGACCCTAACGCTCAAGCGTTTCCGAGCTACAGCCAAGGACAGTAGCATTGCAGGTATACCTATATGTACGATTTTTAACATGAGCCTATATGGGCAATGCTAATGTCATAGGCTGTAGCTCGGAAATACTTGAGCGTTAGGGTCTATAATTTTGGGTTTCATCTTTTGGCACTAAAGGGAGACAATTCCCAGAGTTTCAGCCAAATCTGTGATCCGGATGTGATGGCCTCTCCTGGTGAGATCTGAACCTATTGGAGCCGAGGCCCTGAACCAGAAGTGTCCTACATCAGTAGCAGTTCCACTGCCAGTGGTAGGAAAAGAGTTGGAACAGGTGGTCGACGCAGCAGCGGAAAGATTGGAACCGCTAGCAAACTCCAAACGTGCAAAGATTTGGCTCGGGTGAGTTATTGCGTAGCTGTTCGTCAAAGCATCACGCCGCTAAAGCCGACGCGCACAGTTCAAACCACACGCGAGATGAGTCAGCCGGAGGACCACCAAGGAGACAGCGCTCATTATCGGTCCGGCAGACCTCCCGGCTTCAAAGCGCAGCAAACTGGAGAAGGGTATGGAAATAGACCCCCGACCACTACAAGGGTAGCCCTCTCCCTTATACGAAGGACATGGAAGCTAGGTCCCAACCTGTTGGTGTGTCACGCGTCATTAGAGCGACCATAAGGAGAGCCAGTACCGAGGGGACGTGGTCCCAAGACAAGACGGGGTCAGTCTCAAGCAAGATTACCACTGTAACACCACCTGTTTCACAGCTTCCGTTTTCTTTCTTCTTTGGAACGTTACCATATGAACCTATAACCTCGATTATCAAGTTGACCATTAGCCCTCTCAAGAGGCCTAACAACCACTCAATGTTCAATCACCTCCGCCCCATTAGAGTTACAGATCACTAATTGACCGAGAGTTCGTGGTTGTAAGGAGCAATGATAATGGCCTCTTAAGAAAGGCCCCGGTTATTCGCAGTCGTTCCGTGTATATCCGTGTAAAAAATGAGCCAAAATGGGGTAAAAGACCACGTGTTCCGTGCGTGTCCGTGAGGAGTTTCATAGGCAAATGCAGCTGTTTATCCGTGAACTTCCGTGTGCTTGCAAGCTCATCTACCCGTGCCGATCCGTTTCATGCCCTGAGCTGAAGGGCACATCCGTGCAGGTCCGTGTATCCGTGCAAACCCGTCAACCCGTGTGTATCCGTTTTCAGTTGGCTCCCTCATCGGATCCGTGCGGACCCGTGCAACCGTGTCTATCCGTTTTCAATATTCTTCCCGTCGCATCCGTGCACACCCGTGTACCCGTGTCTATCCGTTTTCAATATTCTTCCCGTCGCATCGGTGCACACCCGTGTACCCGTGTCTATCCGTTTTCAATATTCTTCCCGTCAGATCCGTGCACACCCGTGTACCCGTGTCGATCCGTTTTCAGTCGGCTCCCGGAAGTCAACGGATGTACTCCATCATCTTAGTTTAATGTTCTCGCGGACGCGCACGAGGGAGCCGACTGAAAACGGATCGACACGGGTACACGGGTGTGCACGGATCTGACGGGAAGAATATTGAAAACGGATAGACACGGGTACAGGGGTGTGCACGGATCCGATGAGGGAGCCGATTGAAAACGGATCGACACGGGTACACGGGTGTGCACGGATCTGACGGGCAGAATATTGAAAACGGATAGACACGGTTGCACGGCTCCGCACGGATGCACAGAGCTTGCAAGCTCACGGAAGTCAACGGATGTACTCCATCATCTTAGTTTAATGTTCTCGCGGACGCGCACGAGGGAGCCGACTGAAAACGGATCGACACGGGTACACGGGTGTGCACGGATCTGACGGGAAGAATATTGAAAACGGATAGACACGGGTACAGGGGTGTGCACGGATCCGATGAGGGAGCCGATTGAAAACGGATCGACACGGGTACACGGGTGTGCACGGATCTGACGGGCAGAATATTGAAAACGGATAGACACGGTTGCACGGCTCCGCACGGATGCACAGAGCTTGCAAGCTCACGGAAGTCAACGGATGTACTCCATCATCTTAGTTTAATGTTCTCGCGGACGCGCACGAGGGAGCCGACTGAAAACGGATCGACACGGGTACACGGGTGTGCACGGATCTGACGGGCAGAATATTGAAAACGGATAGACACGGTTGCACGGCTCCGCACGGATGCACAGAGCTTGCAAGCTCACGGAAGTCAACGGATGTACTCCATCATCTTAGTTTAATGTTCTCGCGGACGCGCACGAGGGAGCCGACTGAAAACGGATCGACACGGGTACACGGGTGTGCACGGATCTGACGGGAAGAATATTGAAAACGGATAGACACGGGTACAGGGGTGTGCACGGATCCGATGAGGGAGCCGATTGAAAACGGATCGACACGGGTACACGGGTGTGCACGGATCTGACGGGCAGAATATTGAAAACGGATAGACACGGTTGCACGGCTCCGCACGGATGCACAGAGCTTGCAAGCTCACGGAAGTCAACGGATGTACTCCATCATCTTAGTTTAATGTTCTCGCGGACGCGCACGAGGGAGCCGACTGAAAACGGATCGACACGGGTAGACGGGTGTGCACGGATCTGACGGGAAGAATATTGAAAACGGATAGACACGGTTGAACGGGTCCGCACGGATCCGATGAGGGTGCCGACTGAAAACGGATCGACACGGGTACACGGTTGTGCACGGAAGCGACGGGAAGAATATTGAAAACGGATAGACACGGGTACACGGGTGTGCACGGATGCGACGGGAAGAATATTGAAAACGGATGGACACGGTTGCACGGGTCCGCACGGATCTGATGAGGGAGCCGACTGAAAACGGATCGACACGTGTACACGGGTGTGCACGGATCTGACGGGAAGAATATTGAAAACGGATAGACATTGTTGCACGGCTCCGCACGGATGCACAGAGCTTGCAAGCTCACGGAAGTCAACGGATGTACTCCATCATCTTAGTTTAATGTTCTCGTGGACGCGCACGGAGGGTATATTTTCTACACGGACATACACGGAATACGACTGCGAATAACCACTTCCTCTTAAGAATATACACGTTTCATTCAAGAGACCAATATACTCAATCAGACTCTTATCGAGTGATGATTTTCCGGTCAATAAAACAACTCCAAGATTCTTCTGAATATATATTATTTTCTACGGAACATTAGAAGAAATATTAAGATGAATCGATCGACAAATTTTCAATCATTAATGAGTTTTGGATGGCTCATCAATAGACTAGACGACTTATTAATAATCCGTACCTCACTATAGTAGACCATCGGAATACCATTAAATAAATCGTTACCCAAGCTCAATGAGAAGACGATGATTCAGAATGTAATATGTAAGGACCAACAAAATCAAGCCCTCTTGATTTGCCGTTCTGACCTTGGAACCGACTCCGCATCAGTGGTTGCGACAAGTTCCGGGATTTGAGGTAGTAGTTCTAACCTCGAGACTGACTCCGCGTCAGGATACGCGACAAGATCCGGATCGAGAGTCACAATGAGATTGACTCCGCGATAGTGCTAGTTTCGATTTCGATTCTAGTGGCAACTCCAACAATAGTTCCAGCAACCGACCCAGTGACGACTCCAGAGGTCATCACCAACGATAATTCTAGCAACAATTCCAGTGACGACTCTAGCGATCATCGCCAACAATGATTCCAACAAAAGTTTCAGCGACGACTCCAGTGATCGATTCCAACAACAATTCTAACGTCTAATTCCAGTGGCAGTCGTTCAATTTTGTATCCAGATTTATCCAGATTAGAATCCCCAATAAAGGAAAGTAAGAACCAAATTCCAAAATATTGTGGCCCACTTCATTTATATCCATTTAACTTCATCTCAAACGGATCACTATCACAATATACCGTAGTGTCTGTCCCTTACGGGCGGGTGGACTCACGGTCTGACTGATTAATTAGAAAATACTCCCTTTTGAGTCCCGACTGGCGCGGACGGACTGACCAGGTCTTCTACCCCAATGGCTGTCCGTATCCAGTCGTGAGAACTCCTTCATAGAATTTTTGGTTAAGTGCATTCATAACAACCGCAATCGCGTCATCCAGACTCAAGAGCCAGACTACAAAGGGATATCGACACCCGCGCTATTGGGGGGGGGGGGGGACCCTAAGCGCAAAATATACCGCTAGCGCCAGCGGATACAGATGTTTATAGTCCACCGGGATGTTACACCACGTTTTAGCGACAGGAGCCTTAGAGAGCGAGCAACCTCTTCCTAACGACCAATCGGAAAGAGACATGAATTCAATTCCTGAGAATTCTATGGTCCTGCTGGTAGCTGTTCGTTATCGTTCCAGTGACTGCAGTGGCTCAACAGTACCATAATCCTGCACTACCTGTTAGCAAACGCCATGATCTGCTCTTAAAGTAATCCGTTCAACCTACGATTACTACTGTACCTGGTAATGTGTAATAATCATGAGGTTTTTGAGCCCCTTGAACTAATCCAAGTGTGATATATAGACAATGCATCTATCGCAGGAGCTTGAGATCGTATACTGAATGAGTGAATTTATCAGTTCGTCCTGCTTAAAGTTTTTAGCACGATGAACCGATAAATTCACTCATTTAGTATCTGATCCAAGCCCACTAGGTACTATTGCTTACCAATCTAAATCGCCTTGAAAAGAGCTCGGTAGTTCAATTTGTCGAGCCCAATTCCATAGTTCTTAACTTGAGTACACGTTCTTGTTTACCAATATTTTGTCCAAACAAATTCTGTTTTGAAAACGATTCGGTTCGGATATGCTGGAGAGGGGGAGGCAAATGCCTTATCGCCCCCTTGTATCCGCCATTGAGCGGAACTCCTTACCTGCTCCGGGGCTCGCCAACTCGCATCGGAGTAGGTTGTGAGCTCATGAGAGATGTCTCGAATAATTTTTTCTTCTTCAATGATACGAAGAATTGAGGCGATGCGGTCACCGTGCATCGCGACCACAGAACTTTAAAAGAAATCTTACATAATAATTTCGATGATTCGAACTTTGAGACGAGTTGTCCAACTTGTATTCCTCAATCCGTCGCTCAGCCCAAATCACGAGAGAATCGGGGCAAAGTGGGGATAACTCGGCCGCGGGAACCTCCTAAGTATAATTATACGCACATTTCCATTTCCACCTTTCTCCAAATCTATTGCAATTTGAGCTTAAGGCGATGCGGTCACCGTGGATGCTGGAAGTTATTCGCACTTTTATCCAATTCTCTTGTAATTTGGGCGAAACGACGAGAAGACGAGTATTCATTATCATCTAAGTCGAGTTCGTCTTCTCATCGTTTCGCCCAAATCGCAAGAGAATCGGATAAAAGTGTTAAATACAAAGTGTCTATATTATAGGTTAGGAGGTTCCTGCGCTCGAGTTATTCCCATCTTTCTCCAGTCTTCTTGCGATTCGAGCCAAACGACGAGAAGACGAATTCAAGTTGGATGATGATAAGTATTCGTCTTCTCCTTGTTTAGTCCAAATCGCAAGTGTATCGGATAAAAGTGCGAATAACTTTCAGCATGCACGGTGCACGATGACCACACCGACTTAACGAAGAGCAGACTATTCTAAGTTAGATGATAACAAATCTTCTTCTTCTTCTTTTATTGGAGATGATAACAAATATTTGTGCACTCGTCGTTTAGCCCAAATCGCAACAGAATCGGAGGGAGATGGGAATGATTTTCAGCTTGCATGGAGACCGCATCGCTTTAAGTAGACTCTGGTATACAAATATGGTTGTACTATACTATTGAACTTATTGAGTAACCAACCCATTGAATAATAGAATTAATTCGAATGTAAAATACATAACCTGATACAGGTATGTGTTACAGATACGTAGGTCTACGTGCTTGAGTTGTGAGAAGTGATAACCTGCGGAGGAAATTTTGAATGGTAAGTCAAGCTGTGTGAGATCAAACCATCATTAGCCGACGTTTTCTGCATCTTTCCTGCATCTGTATAATATGATGAGATTTGATGGGCGAAATGAATTGACTTTGGATACGAGCTAAGTTTTCACGTACAGTGGAGTAACCTGATTTGAATGAGGATGTTGCCGTTCACGAGTCATCGATCGAGCTGACAGCCATGCTTGGCTTTTACGGAGCGGATGGCCTGGTGGTATCGCGATAATTGAAATTCTCAATGTTGTGGCGATAGGCCACGCGTCGATTAACCGCACCCGCAATATTAGCTCTGCGAGTTACGTCGACGATTGACAAGAGATATGCGGGATAATCTAGTCCACGTGTTTCCTCGGATCTTTGTCTCGTAAATATGTCCATGAGGTGGATTTGCTGTTGCAATTATGCCTGAAATGGCTAAGGAATAAGACTCAATGAACAAGTGAGGCTATTGGAACTTGATCTATTTTTAAGTAAACCAATGGATGAAGGACGACTAGGACGTCTAGAGTATTCTTCGAAACTCAACTTGACGCATAAATGTTCTGCGAATTCTGCGGATGACGTACGGAAAGTGCAATCTTCGATTCAGGGAACATATTTTAGGAATTTCCCAGGTTTTGTTGCGATGACGGAGATATGATATCTTGAATAATACATTGCTAATTCTTCTCGAATCTGGAAGAATTTGAGTGGATGATTTTTCGTAAATGTCTGCAATTAAATATCTCGTTTGTCAACGTAATTTTTCATTCGTTCATGTGTTTTATCAACTCTCACGAATTAATGAGGTCACTTAAATGACTCGATGGTCAATGCACAGACTGAACTGAATCGATGAAGTTTGTTTAGTCTGATTTTGAATAACACCTGTTACTGAATTCTACTATGAAGGTGAGGAGATTTCGACATGTGTATCAGAAGATCAGATGAGATTTGTGTACACATGGTAAGGCACGTGAGTTTCAAGCGCTCTTGAATCTTATGTTTACAGTGCACGATCAAAAAAGTTTCAACAAGGCTCTCGAAGACATGAGTTTTTCAAGTAGTACGAGACTACGTATAGTCAGACAAGTGTTGGAATGAGGTACGGAGTTTCGGTGCTTGGGCTTAACGTCGAAGATGGGCGTCACGCCAGATCGGAGTGTGAGCTTTGGAGATGCATTTTATTACGTGAGCCCGGAGACTTGTACGACGATACTTTTTTGCTGGAGCTCGTTCACTTTCTTGTCATGCATTCGTTGTAGCGTCGTAGCTTTTGCACAGTATTCTCGTTGCTGTTGTCGTATTGCACTTCGAGTGTAAATCGCATTTGTCGCTTGTACACTATTGTACAGCGTATTTCTCAGTAGTTTCTCTTGCGAGTAGCGTGTTAAAATTGACAGTCCTTGAAAGAAAAAAAATTTGTTGCAACGGTCACTTGGAGTTTTTGAATGAGTTCGGTGGAACGATGACAGCATAAAAATCTCATCGATGTAGAATTTAACGGAATCTGATTCATATGACCTATTTTGTTGTGTCATATAGTGTCAAAGATTACCCGAAATTCTACTTCTAATTGAATCAGGATTTTTAGTAAGTGAGAATCGGGATTGCAGGCAATAGTTCAAGTTCGATGATTCTTTCTCCGCTGATCAATAGTCATCCGGTCTTCCCCAACTTTTTTTTCTTCAGATACCAAACAGTTTCTTCAAAAAAAGTGACCGGAATTGTCTTAAATTTATCATAGAAGAATTGGAGATTGACTCGCAGGTTCTCTCTCTAATTTTCCTAATTTTTTTCCAAGAGCTCCCATTTTTCCAGTAATTTTATTTATTTATTTTTTTTTTTTATTGAAAGCATTGAAATCTCTTTTGAGATTTATCAACTACAAATAATTACACATAATCATAGAAGATCATCATATCATACACATTATCGATAATAATCATACATCATTCTTGGTACTTATGTCTAGAAAATTATATACGCAAATCGCAAGCCTTGATAAATTCGATTATATGCTTAAATGCTTCGATAGAAGGTTTTTCTAGCAAAATAGAAATTTTCATCGGTAGCTGTAGCTTGATTCTGAGTAAAGATCTTATAAGTTTGGTCCTTTTCTCGTCAAATTGTGAACACTGCCAGAGTACATGATCAAGTGTTTGGTCGTATTCGCCACAACTACATGTCGGGTTATTGATGATGTTTACTCTTGCTAACGAGGCGGCCAACCCATAGTGGTTTGATCTGCATCTGTTGATCGTTACTATGAGTTCGCGTGAGAGTTTTTTGTTCTTGTACCACGGTTTGGCAGAATCATCGAAGTAGTTTTCGAAAAACTCTTCCCCCGTATAAAGACTTGAGGCAATCAGTGAACTTACAGAATTTACCTGCATCTCTTTACGGAAAAATTGACGAAAATCTGTAAAAGGAATTCGCAAATGAGGGTTGGAAACTACCTCACTCGCCTCTTTAGCCGCTTTATCGGCCAAATCATTTCCTACTATGCCTTTGTGGGATGGAACCCAGAAAAGTTTCAAGTCAGCTTTTTCACTTTTAATAGCCATGAATTCACAATACTTCCTCTTGGTTTCAAGGATATATGGGTTCATGCGAACGTCTGTTGAGCACATGCTGAGATTCTGCAAAACACTCAAAGAATCGGAGAAGATACGAAAATTTCCGTCAGGGTTTCCGAGTACCAAGTCCATGGCGTGACTGATGGCGGCGCATTCAGCAGTAAAAATTGAACAATTTTCATTGAAGCTTGTCTTGTTAGAGACGGCTAGACCCGGACAAACGTAGGCCGAACCTACCGATGGTGACTTGTTGCGTTTGGTCCCATAAGTCCAAATATCAAGAGGGATATTTGGATAGATGGTTGCTCTGGTTTGTTGGAATAATGAATTGCCCACTGCACTATCAATCCTATCATAAGGTATAGGAGTGAGTAGGACTTGGTACTCGTAATGATAAATACTGTAGGAATCGTTTTCGATGAGTGGAAAAGAATGTCTCTTCTGTTCATCGATGCATTTTTCAAATAATCTCAAGCGCTTTGAACCGCGTCTTTCAAGAAATTTTGCATAGTACTCGTTAATTTTTTTTGTAACTTCTAAGCTAACATTGGGTAGTACTTTGAGTAAATACGAGTGACAGAGAAAAGTTACTCTGAGCTCAATTGACGGGATCTTAGATTCGCCAAGGATCACGTTGATTGGTGTCGAATTGCGATAACCGAGGGCTAGTCTCATAGCAGAATTTTGTATTCGTTCCAGTTTCAGAATATTGTCTTTCCTCGTAGGAAAATAAATGAATGAGCCGTATTCAATCTTTGATCTGATTAGACTTTTGCACAGAACTATAAGAGTGCTTGGGTCTGCACCCCACCATGTCCCTCGCAGGAATTTGATAACGTTTAGAGCTTTCGCGCATCTACTCTGTGTGTTCACAATTTGGGAAGCAAAGTTCAAATTGAAATCGAAGATGATACCCAGGAATTTGACTTCCTTGCTCGATTTGATTATTATATCGTTTTTGAGCACAATTTCAGTATCTCTGGGCAGTATACCCCTGTTGTTGAAATTTACAAATATCGTTTTGTGACCAGCAAGTTCTAAGCCTAGACAACCGAGTTCTTCTTCGATAGTTAAGAAGCTGCTCTGAAGATCAACTAGACTGTCGGATATCAAAGCAATATCATCAGCAAACTGAATATCAGTGACTGTATTCGTCATTTTAGAAGCGATCAAATAAACATAAATAGTATACAAAAGGGGACTGAGAACGCCCCCTTGCGGGACACCTTTAGAAGTTGAAGTATAAGTTTCACTCAATTCAGTATAAATTTTTCGATGATAAGTGAGGAATTTCACAAGTTTCACGAGTTTGGAAGGACATCCAATGTTGGCAAGTTTTTGCAGCAGAATATCAATCTTCACATTGTCAAATGCTCCTGTAACGTCTAGAAAGATGGCATAGAGACATTTTTTATCTTTGAAGTTATTCTGAATACGAATGAGTAGACTGAGAAGATTATCCGCGCATGAGCGACCTTTGCGAAATCCACTTTGGGATTCTGGCAGTACTTTTTGTTTTTCTAACCACCACATGAACTTATTCTTAACTATGGCCTCAAAGAGTTTGCAAAGAGATGACGTCAGAGCAATAGGTCGTTGGCCTTTACCATCCGCTTTCGGAACAAAGTGAACAAATGAATTCAACCAATCTTCTGGATAGTCTGAAGTTCTATACATTTCATTGAATATGTCTAGCAAAAGCAAGTGGTATTTCATTGGAAGAAACTTCAGAGCTTCATAATCAATGCCATCCATGCCGGGGGCTGATTTACAATTACGCGAGGATAGAGCTAAGTTATATTCGGCATAGGTGAATTCAGAATCTAAAAATTCATTTTCTTGGCAATCGGGCATGAAATCGGGATCTGTGGGTGCCCACGGAGGGCAGATCTTTTGAAGAGCAGCAATCTTACTCTCAGATTGTAAATTCTCAGTGACATCGTGATTCGCTTTAACATATTTGTTCTTCAAAATTCTCGACGTATTCCAGACATATTTCATACTGGTATTCATATTGACAGTCTCAGCAAATGCTCGAAAATCAGCTTTTCGCTTTTCTTTAAAGGTTTTACGGCAAAGAGCATCTAATCTCTTGTGTTCAATGAGGTCGTGGAGATAACCTGAATTATCCCACTTTTTAAATGCAGTTTCTCTCAGATCAAAAAGTTCCTGACACTCTGAATCCCACCACGAGACGGGATTCCGATGCATCTGATCGTTAACGATTCGTTTTCTAGGCGTGTTAGATTTAATCGCTTCCGAAACAATATTCGTGAACATCTGGTATTTTAGGCTAGGCCTCAATGACTCATAGTCAGCCGAAAAAAATTTATAGAAATTTTTCTCCAAGTCTATCATTACTTCACGCCACTTTGTTCGGACCGAAGAAATCTTAAAGGACTTTTTTCTATACAATGACTTGCTTGTATTTACATCAATGAATATAGGGCAGTGGTCTGAGCCCCAGGTCTCTCTGAGCACTCGAGAATCAATCTTCTCAGAAAAATTCTGATTTGATAGGACCAGGTCTATGTTAGACCTGGAGGTCCTGTCGATGTGAGTGATTGTGTCTGGATTATGAATGATGAAATTATTGGCATCTACACATTCGAGAAAGTTCATTCCGTTCCGGTCAGTTTTTCTACAATTCCAATCCACGTGATGCGCATTGAAATCACCAACTAGAATATTATTCCCATTAATTTGCATATTTGAAAAGAGGACATCCCATTGATTTGTACTCAGGGTGAGACCGGGGGATCGATAACATGCGTAGATACTAAAGGGGATATTGGTGTTTGTGAAACGAACAGCAAGCAATTCGACAGATGAATGGGGAACTGCTATATTCTCAATTTTCCTGAAGGCTAAATTTTTTCGAATAAGAAACATAATACCACCTCCAGGTGTGTGGAGTCTGTCTTGACGCACGCAAAAGAAACCTGCAGGTACACTGAAGTGTCGTGCGTTCGAAGTAAGCCAGGTCTCGACGCAGACGAAGATGTCGACGTCTCGAAGGGTTTGCTTGAGCTCGTTCTCCCTTTTGCGGTAACTCCTCGCGTTCCAATACAGCACCTTAATTTTCCTATTCATCACAGCCATCTTTGTTTATGAGTGAATATTGGTTGCGATCAGCATGCTCGTCGAGTGTGGGATCATCAGTAATGGATTCCGTATCAGTACATACACCTTGACTATTATTGTCATCTTGGGTGTTATTGTCGATGACGGGCGACAAGAGAGAATTCTTGACTCTTGTAAGCCGAGCTCTGATGGTGCGACCGCTTACGTATTTGTACGTGTCCGTGAGCATAACACTGAGGGCCTCGAAATCATCGCAATAGAGCCGAGCCAGGTTAGCGATTTCGGTTGTTGACTTTTTTTTTGTAGCCTCGAGAAATTCTAGAAGTTTTTCATAGGAAAGTGGTAGAGTTTTTGCGCTCGAGTCGATGTACTCTTTCGCATCTTTGAGTTGCTCATTCAAGTTCGATGAATCAATTGTTGTCTCATTTTTACTCTTCTTGGTGGATTTCCCTTTGACTAGAGTGAATGGAGCCTCTTCGTTGGAAAGCATATCGATAGCCGAGACAGTGGATTCGCCACTGCTGGATAAGGGTCGCTTAATTCCAGTCAGAATTGTACTTGATGCACTGCCCGGATTTTGAGCAAGGGATTCGTCGACTACCTGTATCTGATCTTGTTGGGTATCATCTGCACTGGGTTCTGCTTGATGCAAGCCGATCTTCACATTCTCGGAAACAAGATCCTTTTCTTTTTCTTTGCAGTATCTGGTGCGGTGGCCCTCTTCTTTGCAGTGGTAACAGGTGATTTTTTCGGATGAGAAGTATATCCAATGGGAAATGTTTCCGATTGTTATCAGTAAACTACTTGGAATTTTTGGTACATCGTCGGGCTTTACGTACATTTGTTTCCGGAAACTGAGCAGATGTGCAAGTTCTGGAACACTCATACTAGCTTTCAATGTTGAAATAGTCGAGACAGGCGAAACGTCAACTTTTTGCAGTTCTTCGATAATTGTTGAGGAAGGGATAAAAGGCTCCACATTCGATATAATTATGCGTTTAGCCCGAGAAACTAGAGGACGTGCCTCTAGCTGCTCATCGCCGATTTTGATTTTTGACCCGTTGTCGATGAGTTGATCAGCTATCGTTTTGCTAGACAGATAGAAACAGATTCTTGAATGAGAGATGCGTGACACATAACAAATTTCGATTGGTTTCACTATCTTTGAGAGTTCGATTGCATATTCTTCAATGGTGTGACCTTCGATTGAATCGAAGATGATTGCCTGGTCCCTGCCAAGCAGAGCTTCACGTTGAACCATACTTGCGAACGATGTACTCGGAGAAACACTTTTTGCATTTGTATTATTAGACATTGTAACAGTTTGGTTGGTGAGGGCACCCTGTAATCAGTGGTGTAGTCCTCTTTTTAAAGGTGATCCTAGGGAACACCTGCAAAAAACACAGGAAAGAGTACTAGCACTTCGTCACTTTCTCTGTATCACATCACCATGCACAGTCGATATAGGATTTCAAACACGCGTTTGGCTCGAGCTGCCTCGCCGAAGCGAGCCGCGGTTTGTAAACACGTCCGCACTAGTCGACGGTACGATCGCGAATCAGTAATTTTATTTGTGAGCACTAATATTTCGAATTAGGGCTTGATCTTCACCCTTTGCTGGCAAATCTTCGATCGGAGAGCGACATCTCTCTAGATTCGATCGATGAGTTTCGAGATCATCTCAAAATCGAATCCAAGCGTGACATCAACTGCATTAACATGTCATAATCTGAATTTCACAACAGCTATTCTCACCACGCTCGCTTGTTGATAGGTTACACCTGCGGCTGTGTACGATATTATGTCGAGTTGCTTATCGATGTACCTCAGTACGGCATTGCTCTATGAATCCTTATCGAACATTCTACTAGGTATGCATAATACAACATGACTACCGACAAAAGCTTCGAGGCGAGGTAGTTCGATCGTACCAACACCAGGCAAAGCGAGTGTAATGCAATTTACAATGTGAACGCCTAGCACAATGGCATTGGAATTGGCTTTTGATTAGTGAGTGCATGGTCCTGAACGAAGAAAGCTCAAATCTATCTAAGATTTTTTCCGAATTTGATACATATTCATCTTATGATCCATTGTCATCGGCAAACCTTTGCCAAGAACGACCAAGTTGGTTTCTCAGTTACCATATGATCGTTGATGTCAAATTTTCTTCGGAAATTTATTAGACTTCTGAGAACTTGAGCGAATTCTAGTAAAATCCTCAATCATAGCCGGAGGAAGTCATGAAGGTCAAAGGCCGAATACCGTCAGATTAATCGCGAGATTACTCAGAGTAAAGATAAGGGATCTGATTAGTATGGATTCCATCATCATCGAAAAAGTGAGTTGCATCAGAAAGTCACAGAATCACGGTTGTCAGCGGACAATAACTATGTCTAAAAACAGCGATAAACTACGCGCTAATAATACAGTCACTTAACAATGGATTGAACATCCTCTTAGTAATGCAAGAGCTTACAATTCCTCCAGACTGAGTTCGAATACAAAATTGGAGAGACATCACGCCGTGGCCTGGTTTCCATCAATACGTTGATGAAGTGGGGATTGCGTGAATTTTAGCAGAGAATGTGCGAGCGATCCAAAATCGATTTGCCAACGTAGTTGAAGTGACTGGGATGATCCCAATTCAAACTGCGTGACCGCATCAAATCGGATTCCGTGAGTGCATGGCTATATATGAGATATCTCGCCCTCGATCCTGAGTATTCGGAGTGCGAATGGAGTTTGAGAGAATGCATTGAATTCGGAATGCGCTTGGATGTGGAGTTGAGCTGGAGAGATCGGTATGGGATTATTCAGACTTGTGAAGCCACGCTCGTCATGGGAGGATGAAGTAATCCTCTGAGTAGTAGATTTGACGTCGAGAAATTCGAATCGTTGTTGCTGGATCCAGTGCTGAAAATTGGCCCTGCATTGATTGATTCCCTCACACATGGAACTGATCAACGAGAGGACTAGATGAATGGTTCCCACTAGGCAAATTGTTGCAAATATTGTTTTATCTCATGACTGGAAAGGTTCTGTGTGAAGTATGTAAGTATGAAGTATGTAAGTATAAATGTAAGTAGATGTAAAGACTGAACATTTTATTGATATTCAATTCATCACTATTTTTGACGCAAAAGCACAATTTTGCGCCTTTTTTAGCCTAGATTGTAGAAGAAACGCTTACTATGGCAATAAAGATCTCAACGATTCAATTTTCGGAGTTGAAGTTGAGTCTCTCATTCGCTATCGTGAGATTTAACTTCTAACAGATGTTCTCGACCCTGGAAGATTTGCAATATTCGAAATTTTTTCTATTCTATTTTATCACCTGTTTCGGCGCAAAGTCACTCTTTGTCAATTTTTCCATCTCTGCGTCGGAATACTTGAGATCAGGGATTAAGTGGCCTACGTAGATATAATGGTTGGTGGAATGGATTAAGAAAGACTCATTTAATGATGCCCCCATTCTACAGGTCATTAGAGTCGAGATTGTAGTAAAGAGGCACCGGGATCCGGCTAGCTATCAACATTACAGCTATTTATCGAAAAATTTGAGCCATCATGGTCTGTCGGTGGTGCATTTGCCTGGAATTTTCGGAATAAACTCTTTTTACCACCAAAAGATGATCCGAGCATTTTGGAGCTGAAACCTGTGATATTAACATTGCCCTCATAGGCCCATGTTGAGAAAATTATACCTACAGGTATACTGTCAATGTTAATATCATGGGTTGGAGCTCCAAAATGCCTCAGCATTCAAATAAGCGGATTTGGTATTATGTTTTGGTGCCGAAAAATACGATTCCCGCAGAGTCTCAGCCGAATTCACGAGCCACAGCGCATGAACTAACCTTGTAAGGGGATGTTGAAGTGAAAATATTGTATTTTGGTTTGTCAATGTATCTGAGTCTGACGATAGATCTAGTAAAACTTGAGAGCGAACAATAACCCCAGTCAAAGCACCAAAGAGCGCGTACAATGTAAATTTTTCGAGCTATTCGGGTATAATGACACACATAGAGCATTTTGGCTATATCCACGTGACACGTATATCGCAAAAACTTTACGCTCTTTAATAAAAGTCGTTTCCTCCAAATTTCTATCTCACCAATGCTGAATCCGTTGCTATTCACAGTGAGCGAATCGACCTCGAGCTTCGATCCCTTTTCTCATCTCACTCGTTTTGTACATCCAAAAGCAACAGGACTAGTTCTTAGCCCAAATAGGAGTATTCCAGAGAAGTCACAGCAGAGCCTCTTTGCCATGAATAGGGACGGAAAGAAGACGAATAGTTACACGTACGGGAACACCTAAACGAACAAGGTGGGTACATAGAGTTGACGAAGTAGAGCAGAGGTAGAAAAAGCTTAGACGTAGCTCGTTTCTGGTACGTGCATGTTCAAGAATGGTATACGAGGCAAATCTTGTGTACTTTGCACGGGTATGTGGAAAAATGTGAGGCTGAATTCTGCGCGTCTTTGGGGAGCTCCATAGTGGACCTGAATTTCTTTTTCCCTTTTATTGTGTTCTGCGCGTCATTTTTGCCAACGCTCCCAGTGGAATTCCTTCTAGTTCTCGCTCGTAAGGTTATTTCCTTTCGAATATATCGTGTGCCGAGAATTATGTGAATCATGACTGACCTATATTATCGTGGAATTGAGAATGGGATCGGGAGAAAAAGGGGCCTGGAGCTGTCAACGAGTTCATATTTTGGATACATATCAAAGGAATTGTATTGTTCCATACTTGCAGATTATTGGGCTGTTTTTTTCCAATAGGATGGAGTCACCGAATTCAGAAGAAAATATTTCTTTAAGGGTAATTGATTATATCAACCAGCTGTTGAGATTTAGCTAGATTTATCTACAGAAGTCGTTCGTAACTGACAATTTTCTCAGATTATAAGTCCGAAATTTTTTTTGGGAGTTTATATATGCCAACAGTCTCACTAGTGATGTGAAAGAATTAAAATAACTCAGTTTCAAAATTGAAAAATAGTTGGTAGGATCAGAAGATTTCGACCGATTTTGACGATAAAGTAGAGACTCAAAATCTTAGATTTCACATCTCTCACTTTTGCATGAAGAGCTGATATAATTCGTGCCTCTATCATTCCTCATGGGATCAGATATACATTTCGCAGATCTAAATATATTTTTAACCCTTGGGTGGCACTCGTCAGAACAACGGCGGAGGAATCTGTTGTTGACACTGAGAACTGGAATCGAGAGGTGTGAATATTGCCCGTCAATGAAAGGGGAGGATGAATAATACACTTGGAGTCATTTCTGGTCACATAAGGAGTAATAGAGGCACGAATTGTGTCAGCTCTTCATGCAAAAGTGAGAGATATCAAATCGAAGATTTGAGTCTCTACTTGCCAGTCGAGATCGGTCGAAATCTTCTGATCCCAACAACACAGAATACAAGCGATCAAATTTTTCTACAAAATAGTTGGTATTTTGTCGATGGAATGTGGTGAGGATCTTATCAGCCTTCCATTGCAGCAGAATTTGCATTCAAATATTGAAAATGTTCGACCGTCCAAACAGGAAAAAATGGCGTGCGTGTCGTTCTAATCATTGTAGATAGGCGATACGTTTATGGAAGAGGAACACCAAAAAATGCAGAGACTGCAGTATCACCAGTGTTCTTGACTAGCTCGTGATATCTGGCTCTTTGTCTGTGTCTATAGTGCTTATGGTTTTTTCTGATCCATTGGTGGTTGGATGGTTGCGGTGGAGAGGACGATTGATGCCTCTATCTCGCATCACTGCTGGTCCCTGCATGTGATTTCCTGACCATTTCCGGTGGTCAGTGAATTCGAGAGTAGGAAATGGTCAGTGGCCTGATTAACTCTCTGTCCCAATTATTGACTCAAAATCGTATATTTTACGAAATGCATTAGGCCTTAAAGTCAATTGGGAGTCGAATCGATCGAAAATTCGGATATCTTTTAACATTCACGATTGAAAGTACCATGTGAGATCTTGAACCGACGGAAGAATACTTCTACGTTAATTATAAGGTAACTGTGCCTAATTTGCCCCCACTCAAGTTCTCATATGTATGCACCCGCAGACCTTGCTGCGCATTTTTCTCGTGTTTGTTACGTTAAAATATGAGGGAATAAACGTTCTGGACCGATCCTCAAAGACACGCGCATTTCTTACAACAAAAAAGTGGTTTTCGGCACTTTTGACTCTTTTTTGGTTGGACATTAAAAGCTATGCCAAACAAAATTGATGTGATCAACTCCATCGTACTTTATGAAATTTTCTTTGTCTTTGTCTTAACTTTAGAATGCTCTTTGCAGAAATCCAAAATTCGATTTTTAGCCGATTCTACGCCCATATTACTAGAAAAAGTACAGTGTTCCTAATTTGCCACCATAGTCTTGTTTCAAACTCGTTCTCCACTCAATCCAAATACATCAATTTCACTAAAAAAATTCGAAAGGGGGTTCAAAAGCTACAAAATGAGCTAAAGTCCGTCTCATTTGGAGGTCTGGAAGCCGAAATATCCCTAATATACGAAAAACCCGTATAATCTCATGGAAATAGCCCTCTTTTCCACGTGGGGGCGAATTTGGAACACTCTGTCGAAAACTCGCCAAAAATCTTCTTTTGCAAAAATTTTGAGATATCTCGGCTCCAATTCGTTGAGTTCATCCTAAAGGTCTTGAAACAAGCTTCAAAATGAGCTTAAGTACGTTGAAAAATATGGAGATGAATTGAAATGGCGAACGAAACAAAAGTAGTGGGGGCAAATTAGGCACACTTACCTTATGTACTACAATTCCGAGTTGCATATTATATATTTCATGAAGATTGTGAAAAGTTATAGAATGATTATGCATAAGGTGAGTGGGGTAACAACGTTAGAGTTTGTAAAAATCTGAAAAGTTATAGAATCGATCCTGATATATAATCTAGAGACTGGAATTTCTCTACTCACTGGAGTCTTTGCATTTCTAATTGGGAATTAGAGCACATCCATATTCTATCGGGAAAGTTTCATCTGCGATTCATCAAACTTAGGCAACATATTTCAGTCGCGGGGATATTATGCCTAATGTCATGGTATGAAAATAAACAACAGAATAAGCACGAAATACTACCGTTGAACTTGAATCAAACTATGCAAGTTGGCCGTTCCTTTGAAAGAGAGCTCCAGAGTGGCAGAGTTTTCAAGGGAGAGTTCCTTCTTTAGTATGATACAACACTACCTTGACAGGAGATGAGCTTCGGACAGGAACTTTCTTTAGTAAGATCTCTGACTTCAACGATAGAATTTCAATTATGGTCCGAACGAGTCGTAAAATGGGAGGATTGATTGATGATTTCTATCAATCAAGGTTCTTGCGAAGGACTAAGGAAGAGTAGTATCGCACGTTACGCATACAAATCCACCGATAGAGATTTTTGAAAATTATTCAGGATAAACACAGGAGAACCCCGGTATTTGCAATTTCATAATGAATATGGATAATACGGGATATGAAAAATTTGATGTACAGAAAGTTGTATTCTATTTCATAGCCTCATGTGGGAAAAAATCATCAACCGCAATAGTGTATACCAGCACGGTGGAAGTTAACGTATGAAAATGACACAGAATTTTATGTAACTCAGCTCTTTGAGGCAAAGTTAACAATTAAATGTAATGATACGACAAATACACCCATCACAGCGAGTCGGCGAATGGCGTGAAAGTTGGAAGTTCACGAAAAAAAATTACTGTGGGGTGTGATGCTATTGGATACCTCTGAGATAATTTTCCAGGTAGAATCAAGATCTTTCTCTAGTGGATTTTGAAGTGGAGTTAATTTCCCGATTCCTCTATTGTGAAAGCTATGTCAAATCCGTCTCTTTCCGGTTTTTGTCCCTTTTGCAGTCTTTCCATGACAGCTAGAGACATAGGCATTCCTCGGGGGGGGGGGGGGGGGGCTCGCTCACCAAAGTCAAAAATTTTGCTTTTGAGAGATATAAAACTACGCGCGCGTCAAGGACCCTCTCCTGATAGTCTGAATCACCCCCTACCCCCACCCTCCCCCAAACTCTGACTCTGGGACCACCACCGATCAGGAACGGACGAGATTTATCGGATAATGTATAGTATAGTTTTTTGTAGATTTTTGGAGATTTTCCAGTAAATGGGCTCTTAGCTATCCATAAACGGGGTACGTCACCTGGGAGATTCTCAGATACAAGGAAAATATCGTAGCAGCGTACCTATCTTCCTCGCACTGTTTCCTGAATTCTGTCCAACAATCCACGGTGGATTCGATGTTTTGATGAATGTGTACATATTTTCTTGTGAATATTCAACAATCCTACGAATATTCTACGGTTTCCGATGAAACTCACTCTTTTTGAGCTACAACGGGAAAATCTCGATAGAGATCTCTCTCTCTTAGAAAAGACGAGCTCTTCCATGGCATCAATATGGAAAAATCGAGAAGTGACTTTATCTCAAAATCCATGGACGAAAGATTGTGATTCTTCTTGGCAAATAATGACGCCCCGCAGGAATTTTTCCCCTGAACTTTTGATATTTTCGAATTTCCGACCCACCGTGTTATGGAATCCTCACATAGTCCATGAGCTAGTTTGAGATATATGATTTGAATTGAACATAAGGTGAGTCAGACTCAAATCGAGGAATAACATGCATCGCACGCACCAGCATAGCGGGAATGATATTCAGAAGGATTGATCACATGAGGTCAACATTTCTGTGGAATTTTCTCCCGTATCCAAAAAACGGGTGATCGAAAAATATCGTGGTAACCATTGCGGTCTGGAAAACTATGTCAAGAATAATTGCCATCGTGAATCACGAAACACCTAACTCATTTCTTGTGACGCTTGGAACAAATAACTGCAATAAAATGCACAAAACATAGGGAAATTTGACTTTTACGATTCTCCCAAGACATTTTGTTTCACATAAATATTCTCATCCCAACTCAGACAATTCATTTTCAACAAGGAAACATTGCCTGAAAATTTATCATTGGCAGTCTCTATACGATCCGGAGAATTTATTACTCGCTCGTCTCTTGCAATAGTGCAAGAAGCGCGTTGCATCGCGTCGCCTTCCGTACGCTCGTAAATAAATGATCATGAGTAGCCCCACTATGGCTGTATACTTTGCAATATTCCTCATCTTTATGCACTTTATGAAAGACGGTGGCGCATCGTCGTTGCGTACAGCCACGCGCATGCAGGTGAGTATTGATCGTTGGATGCCGGTGGCTCGTGGACTGTGCGCGGTAAAGCTGCACATTTTTGATAGAGAAAAGTTTACGTGGTGGTGTTTTCGCGTGGAAATTGTTATCTTTCATCGATGTCTTCTCACAGCTTATATTTGACACGACATGAATGCAGGCGTTGGCGTAGAAATTTCAAGATTTTGGTATCTGTGATTCAAAAAGTGGCTATGCGCTGAAAATAAATCTTTTCAGTGGACGGGTACTTAGAACTTTGGAATAGTACCGGGAATATGGTTTTAACTGATACTTCATTATTTGGGAGCAATAAAATATGGGTGAGGTGGATATAATGCGTTGCATATTTGGCGCACCAAGATACTCGGATGTGTGGTCTTAATTCTAGCATGGCCATTTCTGGTTTTTCTTGAGAAACTTGAGTATGAATCGTCATGACATCTGAGAAATTTGCGTATCAGACTCACGTTGAACTTCGCTTCACAGCCTCGAAAAATTCTTTCGATATGGAAGAAATGACGAAAAATGACAAAGTTACAAAATTGAAAATAATTGGTTTCCCCATCCTTCTCGATGTTGAAGAAACAAGATACTTCATTTTTGTGATATTGTGTTCCCAGCAATACCAGATAAATTTTTCAATGGTTTTCTCATCATTCTCATTACGTTTCCAATTTCAGTTATGACAACTAACGCATTTCCACATAAATTTGAGCATCTCGAATGGGTGGCTCATAATAATTGGGACTACGGCAATCGAGATGACTACTGCAAAGAGCTGATTTTAGATTTTCGATTTCTTGATACTTTTGCAATTTTTAGAGAGAAAAAATCTTCGCGTGTTTTGTTATATTTCGCACACTCTGGATTAGAGAATAGTTCACGGTCCGTGGAATGATCCATCTCCTCGCAGAGGCTTCAAGATGTAATGAATGAGTATTCTCGACAAAATAGGAGCATCAAAAGTTGCAACAATCCACAGCAATTTTGCATTCTGGGCAAATTTCTGTTATGCGGGATTGGAATATACATGATCGCACTCTTGCCTCGTTATTATACTGCAGCGTATCGTAAAGGTGCACTGATATGATCACTGCATGCGTTTACGGTTTATATTTTCTGATGCGTACCTAATAAAAGTTTGCCACCACCAATGACATGGGTGGTGTAATAATAATACGACGCAACAGGCATCTCGTGCCCTCCGCACAGCTGGCCTGGCTCGACTATGTCACGATTTTATAACCGCACAATCCACGGTTTACGGCGTCATAAGTTGAGCGTTATCGCTGATTATGAGGCCTAACTTGCGTTTGGAGTTTCATTCTAACGGCTCTGAAATGTTCACCTCACCAATATTCCTACTTTTACGCTTTCAGTTTTTCCTTCCGCAATTTGACTGATGGTGAAGCTTTTGCGAATGTGTCGCCACTGAGACGTTCTGGCTTTAGTAGGTTAATTTTTCCTCAAAATTTGATCACTAAGTGGCTAAACTCGGTACAACAGGACAATTATGGGCTCAAACGATAAGTGACACATCTAATTATGGATATTAAGAAGAATTATTGTTTGAAAATTGGGGTGCGATATGAATAAACAATAAAAACATGCTTTTTGTGAAGTTTTTTTCGGTTTTACAAGCAAAAAGTCAGAAAATATAAATTTTTTGGGAATAATTTGTAGGTCTTCGAAAGATCTACAAAATTGATCCCTATTTCTTCCCTTGAGAATGGCATTACTTCGGAGTTATTCTACATCAAAGTCAGAATTCAATTCGTTCAAATAAATGAGCAAAATTATTTATAACGGGTCCAAATTATTCTTCTGAGATGAATGGGTCAATTTTAAACAAGAAAAGGGTCTCTCGATACTTTTCCCTGAGTCTGATCGTTTTCTAGTTATGAAAATAGCGAGTTTTGCGATCTACCACTCTGTGGTTGCCTTCACTCGAAGAACAATGTCCTGTCACGATGCCTTCGTAGCATTCAGGTTCATCATTTCGGAAAATTCCATTGCATTGCTAGATTGAGTACTTGATTCCGATATACCTGCGAGTCATTAGCACCGTGAGTATTATCGTGCAGTTTCGCAGTACTGAATTGTTCTATCACCTCTGCTTTTTTGGCAACCAACTGGCTAATAGAAATATCAGCTTAACATTACGAACACTGATGATTGTACCTGAATTCTCTACTCCTCCATGAGAGAAGTACGGATCCTTTCTTTCTTCCTTATTACATCGTGAGAATAAGTCAGTGAACATTCTTGCATAGTGTGAGATTCGAGTAAGGGTAACGGATCTGTCGACCATTTTTGCAAAATTCAAAGGTTTTGATAGATAGTTTTGTCGAACACCGTCAGAGTAGGTAAGAGTCAAGAAATTCCATGACTTACCGTGATTTTCAGTGGCGAGTCTGGATATTATCAGGTGCTGCAAGCATTAAAAAATTGAATTCGTAAGTGGATTATGTTTATTCTCAACAATTATTCTATCGTGCATACTTTCGGAAATATTCTCAAGGAAATTCAGGGTCTTGCAAGATTGATGGAGATATGATATTTGATTTCGAAGCTGGGAAATTTCATCCTATCATGGAGAATTGACAAATCTCTCCTGGATCATGAGTCATTAGACTATATCTGTAGGACGAAGGAGCACTAGCTCATTCAATACCTCCCATCCCATTCGTCTGCGTAACGACGAGCTGTCGGAAGAACAAATGCGTCCTTATGAGAGATACGCATCAAGTTCCTCGTAGAGATAATGCATTTGCGCGTTCACTTGCTTGTAATCAACAAAACCAGCACTGCTTGTTTCGATCATTAAGGCTCGAAGTTATACGATGGATGCTAGAGTAAGCATTAAACTATATCGATTCTCATCTTGGTTGTGAGGAATGATCCCTGTGTTGCGAAATTCTCGATCGCTCAAATAAGTCATAGGAGTTTGCGCTGTCAATTTCTTCGTTTCAACTCTGTAAAATTTTATAATTATAATCATACACTATAATAGAAGGATCACTCCCCCTAATCTTGTTTAGGCCATTTCTCAAAATATATCTTTTTCAGAAGTATCAGCTTTATCGTGAATCTACATCTCGATTCATGGTTATGAGCAATGAGTTGTTGAATTAAGGTCTAAAAATTGTGCATATCTGAGTAGATATATGTAGGGGAGAGTCGGGAGAATTAGGAAAGGGGCGAATTAGGACAAGGAAGATAGTTCGGTTATGGGTGAGTCTAGACTTCCGCCACGTAAATACATTTTCAATACCATCACACACAACGGTTTTCATCGCGGTTAGACCTCCCACAACGATACTGGGAGTCCACGCTGACTTAGGGGTGCTTTCTGAGGGCCTCACGTGGTTTATTTTGAAGATGCAGCAAGATTACACGCTACTTCTGCAAAAGTAGACGAACTCCATCGCCATTTGGGGATCAAAACCTACATCACAAAACAAAGATTTTGAGCTATTGTGGGTAAAAGTTGGTTTGATTGGACACGAGTGATCGCAAGTTAGCGAAAAAAACGCTTGCGGGCATTCTTGGACAGATTGGACGGGGCGAATTAGGACAATGCTAAGTGCCATCTAAAATCGGTCGAACGATCGCGCGTCCGTGTTATTCGAGGGTGATTGCTCGTATTGAGGTGCGTTTGCAATTTGTGCGACTTTTTTGGAGCGCGGGAGGTGGAGGGTGAGTTTGGTGATTGAAAATGGGCGAGCAAGTTAAGTTACGATGTTCAATGACGGTCTTGGGAGCCAGATTAGAGGTCAAAAGTCAGGGTTGACGATTGCTCGCTTATACGCATTTCCACTTTCCCATTCACTGATATTGGGTTGATTGTCGCACGCTATTATTTGCATCATTGACTTAGTACGAGTAAGGGGACCTCCAACATGAAGAAAAACTAATGAAAGTTGACTCTCAGAAGCTGCGAGTCGATTGCTGATTGCTGGAGAAGATGATGCGCGAATAAAGCGCCTATTTCAATGATTTTAAAAAATGACACAAAAATGGCCCGCTTGCTGAGCCTATGGGAAGATGTAATGGTCGCGGGCGGGTTTCCCTTTTGGTTCTGGGTTATTACCACGTGTTTTGGTGAGCGAATTTGACTATAATAGGTAAAAAATATTGCCGTTCACCTCAATTTCGAAAGGCTGTCCAAATTTGCCCCCAAAATTGTCCTAAAGTGCTTCCAAACGCGGGGCGAATTAGGACAGATTTTTTTTCTCAAACTTCAAAAAAACGTATGAATGCTGAAACCTAGAGGTCTAAAAATTCTTTTACAATATATTCAATTGTTGAACTTCAAAGTCCCGCAGCGTGCCAAGCCCCAAGTATCGCCAGATAGCCCCACTGCAAAACCTGTCCTAATTTACCCCACCTTCTCCTACGCATTTGATTCCGTGAAAAATTATGTATAAGTCAGATTAGACGAAAGTGACGATTTCTTGATTTCCACACATATACCAACTGAATATCCTGTTTTGTATCTTCACGATTTGTACTGAGCCAATGCAGCAACAGTTCACGGGCAAGTATTCATAAATCGCTCTTGATATCCGTAATGGCTGATTTCAGTACCGATTGGCCTCCACCTTCACCAAGGGAGTTTGGCCTCCATGATAATGAGCCTACGTCAGCTAGAGCGTTCATGCACTCGAGCTTTTACGCTGTCGCCAGTGGTGGTGGCGGCCCCCTTGTGACATTTGCTCTCGACACAGCTGACCCTGACTATAACTGGAGCAACAGGCTGTGCTTACTCTCAGCTGTACTTGTGTTCATACGCCGAAGCTCCGGCGTCAGTTTCCTCGATAACAAAAGCTTCCACGCTCGGGCACTCTCGTGACTTTTTTTTTTATCGTGTAGCATAATGGCCAAGCCCTCAAGCGACTCTTTTTTGCGGCGCCTCTGAAACTATCAAGCGGATGAACCTCACGTACGACGTTGTGTCTTGATCAGAAAAAGTGGAAGGTAGTTGAGAGGGCGAGGAAATTGATCCGGTCGTTCGTGAGAGACATACTGATGACTCTATAGTGTTGGTACTTATGAGAGATTGAGGGCGTGGAAAGAATTGTTGAAACTATGACATTTTTTCAAGTAATACATGGATCACAATATTGTGAGCCCCCCTTCATTCCAATGATATATAAAATAGTCATCTTTTTTTGAAGGCTTTGAGTTTTGTTCATCAGGTGTGCCCATTGACTAGTAGAGGTTGCACTGCAACAACTTGGTCGAAGCAAGTAGACATTGGATATCTGAATCGATGTGGATGTACCAGACAGAATTTGATCGACTTAGACCGAACACGGCATAATCACACAGTACCAGACCGAACTAGACCTGAGTTTACCGAATCCCCATCCCATTTCCATCCCCATCCTCAGCCACGGACCTAGACTCAGCTCCAGCTTCAGCCCCAGCCATAGTTCCAGCCACAATCCTGGCCACAGCCCCAGCCACGACCCCCAGCTTCAGCCTGTTTACTGATACTGAGGCAAAATATCAACATATCGAAAAGATACTAAACAGCCTATGAATGTTTGCTTTATGAATCCTATGCCACTTGTAATTTTTATCCGAACAAGACCGAACTAGACCTAATCAAACTGAACTAGACTGAATTCAAACGAGTTACACCGAACTCACCCTAATTACGCCGAACTAGACCGATCTAGACCAAATTGATACAGTAGTTCTCATTCCGATCTCCATCCCCATCCGCCCATCCGTCCATCCTTCCAGGCATTCACTTATCCATCACTCACATACAGCCATCTATCATACCGAACTGGACCGAACTAGACCGAATTACTGCGGTATACGAAATGAATCGCACAATAGGTTAGCTTGATAGACCAACTCATCAGCTGAGTAATTGATAACTATATAATTGGTAACAATCATTATTGGTCACAGTCTAAAGCCAACAGTCTATAGTCAACGGTCTATAATCAACGTTCTAAAGTCAATTGCCTAAGTCAACTGCCTTAATCAACTGCCTTAATCAACTGCCTAAGTCAACTGCCTAAGTCAGCTGCCTAGGTCAACAATTAACAGACATCATCCACCGTAAATAATCAACCGTCAACTATCGACACACCAACCACCTACACAGCCACCCAACCACCAACTCGCCCATCCACCCACCCATTGACCCCCACCCATGACTCATACGGCCACTCATCATACTTCCCCCCCCCCCCTCCACATAGGCAACTCGATACGCAAGATGCTGACGGACGAATTTTGGCTGGGCTTTCAATTTTTAATTCCAGAATTTCTCAACGAATTACTTAACAACATGTCAAGAGTTTTTCGGGAACATGGCGGAGATTTTGTTGGAACGTGTCGAGAACAGTTTTCACAAATTTCGTCAAGGTTCTCGTGGTGTAACTTGAACGGTCTACACGAAGTGAACCGGTCTACTTTTAAAACACCTATCTAACAGAATTCAAATTCAAGGGCTTCCCGGGAAAACCTGAGAAACTCTTGGAAGAGTCTGTGAGAATTCTCAGGGGTTCTCCCACAAGGACCTCAAGTTCTGTATCGCAACCTGGGTCTTATCAAAGAAACACTCCCAAGGCAATCGATCGGTCGTGTTGTTAAGAAATCTCTACCAAGACTTAATTCTTCGCAAAACACTTGAAATTCTCATTAAATATGATGCACAGGCATCAGAAAATCTTCTGAAACTACGAAAATTTGAAAAGGAGAGACAGGTTTTTGCACTTGTCTAAGAACGCCAACAATAACAAATGTGTTTCTATAAGTCATTCGTGAAGGATCAATAATTGAGATGAAAACACGCAGTACCATTTTTTGAATATTGGGATGACAGAAAGGAAATCAACACATGATCGCGGCTCTCAAGATAGTTTCGAGGAGCCGGCTACATTGTTGTCCTGCGCGTCATCACGGTAACGAGCACAACATTATCGAGGCGGATCGGATACTCTTCCACTACTCGCTCATAATTTTTGGGGTTGAAATAGAAACATCATTGAAACCAGGTCTGCTAGCTCAGGAAGAAATGGACCACATTTAAGTTCTCTACACAAATCCAAATTTTATGGTTAGCATTGATAAGGTGGGCAGAAGAGCCTTTCTCCTGCTAAGACGATTGAAAAGATCCATGAAAATCAATCATTTGCACCAAACACCTTCTCTCCAGAAATATCCATTCATTCACTTGTAAGAAACTATGCGGGACATCAAATGATTGGATCGAGATGGGATACCGTGGAGGGAAAATTGATCAAAGTAAAACAGTGCAAGGTGTGAGTGAAATGGACCGACTTAATTGGCTCACACCGTGGGTGCCGATGCAAGCTCGACCTTCTCCTTTGTGTTCTACTCAATTTACGCGTGCCAGAGGAAGCGGTGTCGAACACAACCGCAACCAACCTCGTACAACATCGTACGCTGTATTACCCTTTTCCCATCAATCAATGTGAAAACAGCAGTGTTGCTTCTTTTTTTCACACAGTTGTGTCACGCGATATTTTCAGTCTTGCCGTATGTTTTTCGCCGAGGAACCATCTCCGGGCAATTTTTATTTGAATGATACTAGTGAAACTTCCTGTCTTTGATTGATTCGCGCAAACCAATCTATTCTTAAGCGCTGGACCAATTAGAAACGACAGCATGAAGAAAACTCGCAAAATGTGTTCAAAATCTGCGAAGGTTTCGAAGAATTGTACGAAATTCAATAATTATATCAAGCGGCATTACTTCAATTGTAAATATTTTGAAGATGCGATCGTGAAGTTGATTACCTCAGCTCTGATTGCGAAAATACAGAGTGCAGCGATGGATACGAATTGAGATCTTATTTTATTCGGCGAATTTGATAGATTTGTGAGACCCAAAGTACAACATGGAGGCATATATATTTTGTAGTATTAAATGAGAAGATCAATCGCACCTACAAGGAGAGGTCCAACCTTGCGGGTCCTGGATTCGTTCTAAACTTTGGGAATCATCTCATTTTGCCGAGAAACGAAGGTATCTCTAAGGATTTAGTCCCCCCATCCCGGGATATAGCTATGGAGATCAGCATTGGTAATATATCTGTATGTGCGACTTTTCAACGTAGGTCTAGGTATATGGCCAATGCTAATCTCCACAGCTGTATTTCAGTCTAGGAGACCCATGGTATTAAATCCTCGGAATACCTCCACTTCTCACCAAAACACAATGATTCTCAGAGTTTGAAACGAATCCAGGACCCTCAAGGTTAGATCTCTCCTTGTTAGTATGGAATTCAAATAGAAATATTGTACAAACTAGAGATGAGTAATAAATGACTTATGAATCTGATTCCAGAGATCCGATTTCCTTCAAAGCTATTCAAAAACGCTATCCTCATTATTAGGAGTAGTAGTAAAAGTGACTATGATGGCGATCCTGAGGGGAAAATGTTCTAAAATGAGGAAAAAATACGAGCAGGCTATATTTTCCCCTTGCATTTTTTCACTACAGAATCCTGCCTAAATTAGCTGAATCAGATCTCTTACCCATTGTAAAATGGGAGTGGAATTATGTATAATTGCATCAAAACAAATATACTATTTGGATATCAAAGACGAAAACTGAAAACATGTTTCAAATTGTCACTCAAATTACAATATTTAAGTAACTTGATGAAATAAATAAGTATAATAAGCAGATTATTATCTCATGGATGTTCCAACTGAACTAGTATTTAGAAGTTATATCTGAGATAAGATAATATCCCTCAATCTCGAGTAATGTGGCTACTTTTCTCAATGATTGCTTCAGAGAACTTTCTCGATCGTATCGTGCCAGAAACCCATTAAAAGTAAGATCTATTACGAAGAGTACTTGAGCATACTCTCATTCACTCATTTAGCACTTGATGCTACAGAGTTGCTGAAACTTTGAGCTTGACGAGACCTCAATATCCGCAGGCTACTTAATTGGATAAGTAGTTTGAACGTAGTAGAAACAAACTCTCAATAACCAAGCTCACAATCAAATGCACAGAGTTTATCAGATATTGAGATTGCTAGCCAGGCGTATTTTCTACTATTTGTACGATTCCTACACAAAAACACGAGCCACACTTATGATCATGTGTCACAATCGCATTGATTATTTGGAGGTTTCAAAAATACTTTAGAGAGACAGGACTTGTTGAGATTTTCCTTTAGAGGGCTCAATAAATATGAGATAAAATTCATTCAAATTCACAAGATCAATGAGGAAATAAAAATCTTAGTAGGAACGAGACACTCTTACAATGTAAGATATAGTTCTCTGAGGTGGTATAACCAACAAAAATATTTCAAATGAACGCCTCCACGCTTCTAGCCTTACAATAGAAAACTTCTACAAAGGACGTGGCCCTGAATTTCACTCACCAGTTTGCATAACAATTCAAAAAACCAAAGTGCGAGATTCCGACCTGTTTTCAACTACTTTAACAAAACTACGTGCACTCTGAAAGCTCAAACTGGTGCAGATTCTAGGATTCGAAATGCAGAAAATTCAATATGAGTCTGGTCTGGTGATGACATAAAGGAAATTTTGCATCTCTCGAAGCCGTATTGCGTTACAGATGCACAGTTTAGACTTTGCTAGTGCATCCAACTATGAGGTGCAGATAGAGCTCTATCAGAACATACGTACGAAGTAACTTTAGCATATGTACCTTCAGTTGAAAACGAGTGAGTATGGGCAGGCTACTGGAAAAGGCCAAAGTTCGTGCAACATGTTCTCTCTCAGGCGTCGAAATATTGTATCAGATGCAGACGTGCCTCGTCGAGCACTGCTGCGATTCTATTACTTTGTGTGTGTGTTCTATATAAGTGTGTTTTCGAGCAGCTTGGCCGAGAGCCAGAGCAGATGATGCTATTCGTCTATATTTATATTTTACGCCTAGACATAGTGCGAGCCAATTTCCCACCTCACGATCAGTTTTGTGAATGAATCGGGTGTGTCTGAATGGAGGTTCGAGCAAGAAATCGTAGATTATCCAGTTGGCCATAACTCACTCATTACGCTGCACATGAACATCGCTTTGCTCGTTTGGGAAGGGCGTACTGAAGCTAATATGCCTTAATCGCTCGTTCAAGCGTTGGTTGTGCTCACTGAAATACTTTACAGTCACATATAGGAGCTTCCGAATAGTTTCAGGACTCATTTAGGGGAAAAGTCCTTAGAAAACGGATCCTCTCAGCGATGTTCATAAAAAGAACGAGAGCACACTGGTGGAGTGACGTTACAATGTGGATGGTTGACTTTTTCCGCGTTAGATAAACGAAAACTGTAACTCAGGATTGGTGTACTTGAAATAATTTTGTCATGAAGTGACATGTGATTACTGATGGAGATGAAAATTCATACAAGAGCGTGATGTTGATTATCTTTAGTGTATTTTCTCATCGATGATGATTTTGAATCAGAAATTTGGAGATGCCCTCTTCAAATTCTCGTTCTATTTTTAACCCATTCCCACACTTTTGTCGAGGTTATATCGTGAGTTCTAACTTCTAATACAGTTACGAGTTTTGAAAGGGTCCAAAAGTACCGGTGATAGACACTCATAAAAATTCAAGTTGATTTAGCCACAGGGCTGTGGTGGTTTCAAGCGTTCTAGAAGAGACATGTGGTTGGGAATATGTCGACTTTGATTTGATTTTCTCTTTTGCAATTAATCGCATCAGCTCTTCGCAAGAGTTATGTTCTATTCTGAGAATTTCAATGGACCACTATCTCAAATTGACCTGAGAGTGTTCCTAATGTGAAAATTTTTTTCCCAGAAACTTCATTCAACCAGTTGGTTGAAGTTTTTCAAAAGACAGTTTTCACCGTGTCACTACAGATGTGTAGTGACTCATGGCAATCGAACTAATTACGATTGACGAGTACTTCTTCACAATGATTTAACAATGAGTATGATTCGATCCAAACTAGCTATCTCCGCCTCATCACAATTTTGAAGGAAAAATACAACGCATAGAGTTCTCTCTGATGGTAGAATCATAAGCTGTATCTGACAGTTATCAGTTTCGTAAAGCAAGTGTAGATTCTGGAAAAGAAAATCAATCCAGCTGAGGGGAATATCCAATACAGATGAAATTCTCATCATGACTGATGAAGTCCAGTCTACCAAGTTGCAGACGAATTCTGATACTTATGTGCAATTTTGGAGATACCGAGGCTATGAGTTTGATTAAATTCAGATCGATGATGAAAACTATGTAATTCCGATATACAGTCAAATTTTCTTGGAGTTCCACAGTGGAAAGTTCACCAAATTACAATACGCATAGAATTTGGGTACTAAACTCAGGTTCAATAATTTCGGGTCCCAGAAATCTTTCATGCTGCGCACTCAATCAATGTTCCTTTATGATTTCATGGAAGAATATTTTTACCCATCGTAGCGTTTGGTTTTCGAGAATTTCTTGTTTTCAGACGATTTTGTTTGTTCGAATGTGGATATGAGAATTCGATAAACTCTTCGTCTTGATTTTGTCGAGCTTCCTTGATTATGGAGATTTTTGCCAATTTTGCCTAAATTTTTTGGCAAAAGTTCTATGCTTCATCCCAGAAAGATTCATCCGATTAGTTGAATAGTAGAAGAGATTGAGAGTGTCATTTTTTCTGATTCGAGAAGAGACTGAGCTTGCAAAAAACCCTTTGCGTAGCAACGCACGCCGAAATAATAAGCATCGACTTCGCGCCCCGTAAAGCTTGGATTATGTCCGGGGGCCATGTGCTTCTCCTACTGTACGAATTTATGTACAACACGTCGAGCACGCGACGAATAGAATGATACAGAAAAGGTTTCTCGTCGTGCCACAAAAATTCCCCCGTGCCTTCGAATTTTGTCATACTCTTTTCCGATTGCTAGAACACGTTCTGTGATAGTTTCTTCTTATTGACATGTGCAATATTCCTAGCACAGGGATCTCTTGTTATCTGCGGGATTCATTATTGCGGTCCGAGTTTTGTTATCTTCAGGTCGATGATCATTACCGCTCGGGAATTACCGTCAACCGGGGTAACTGTGGAACAGAAATTGCATCATTTTCCTTGTACGTCTTACATGGTAAGTGCATCGTATCTGTAGTCGAACAAAAGCTTACAGTTTCAGCTTTTGATTGCGGTGTTTATGAGGTCGATTTGGACATCTCTGGTTGGAGCAATGAGCTCTGAAAGTCGTATTCCAAAGTTAGACACGAAGAGGGGTAACTTTGGAACAGAAATTGTTATCATTTTTTATTTTTCGATTAATTCATAAAATAGGTCACGCAATCGATTTTCACCACCAGTAATCGAAAGCTGAGTGTCTCAGCTTCCCATTGACATATTCTAAAAGTCCATTTTGTTGAATGAAACTTCCATAATTGAGCATAGATACCTTCAGCATACCTCACTGCCCGCGTCGCGACTATAATTCTCGAGGAGGAAAATACCTTCACAGTCGGTTTCTGACAAAAACTGCCATAACTCGGCTTCCGTGGGTCGAAATGAGGCGTTCTTTGGCTCATTCTGAAACTCTCATCAACGAATACTCGGAAGATTATAATTTGATGATGATATAGAACTTGGGAAATGATTGAGAGTACATGAACAAATGTTCCAAAGTTACCCAGTTTCTGGCAAAAAAATACATACTTCTCAGTTTTTACTTCACAAAATCGAATTTGGATAAAAATATTCCAATGTAACAATGGATTCGTTCAGATATGTGTACAGACAAGTGAAATCTAGCTATGCTACCTTGTATTCGACCCGCTAAAGTCGGAATTACACCACTTTCTCACAGCGAAAACACACTTCTGAAGAAGTCAGCTTATAAACGGATTAATAGCTGATGGAGGCCCTCGCGCCAATGCAAAACATTGGTTATGGCTTGTCTCAAGTGGAGGAAACCGGTATTGAGGCCTCAGGATCATGGGTTGTTCCAAAGTTACCTCCCCCTCTCCTGTTCCAGAGTTACCCCGGCTGACCGTCTCTCATTTCCATGTAACATGTATTCCATTTTTGCAGTATTGCTCAGGCCTGGTATTGCTTGTATTCAACAGTCCGTAATCACATCGAATAAGAATCACTCTCAGATTGTCTCTTGCCCTGACCAGCTTACATGAAAGAAAGGATTGAACAACTAAGATCCCAGTCTCTGACAGAAAATCCTTCCCACGATGGCCATGAGCAGCCATCTGGCTCAGAATAATTGTGAATGAGAAATTAGGCGATGACTGATGACCTCACAAAGATTCAGAGTTTCACTTTCATGGTCTGATGCAACAATTTGGAAAAATGCACAAAGATTACCAAAGACCAGTGAAACAGTCGAAGATGACTGATTCATCTGAAATTTGAACCTCCATTCCACAAATTCTTTGGGAGTTTCAGCACTCATTTTTCCTTCGACCTCATGATTCAATGTTGCTATGTATCAATATTGCAGAATGTTTTCCTAATAAGTACCCTGCTCAATTTGACTTTGATGGATTATTACGTGCTCGTGACATCCCAAATCAGTCGGACGTAACACCCCATTCTTAGATTCGTCTCAATACGCTTTTTGAACGTTACGCATGGATACAGATTCTTCTCGTTCCAGTTCGTATCAAGTCCATAGATGGCAATCCCAATTCTATAAATTCTAGTCAAATTCAGAATATTCCACTGAGATAGATCATGTCAGCTTACTGGGAATTTTGACATTTGATTCGGTGCAGTTGTGAAATGGGCTTTCAAAACATTATATTTCATCGCATGCTAGGAATCAAAGCGATATTCCAGAAACTGGATAAAATGATTTCACTGGACTGGAGTGTCACATTCAAAATTTTCGGGACTTGAAACCATCAAACTGATATTTGATGAAAAACAAAGACAGGGCTGATTGAGAGTATTGTGCTATCATGTGAATATTCTTCAAGTAGAGAACAAGATCTTAGACTTTAGGGACGCGTTTCTTTTGATGCTGTACAGGGAAATAACCTTGTTAGATTTCCAATGTTCTGAGCTAAACGAGAGGGTGTACGGAGATACATCAATCTTTGATCTGGATATTACTCGAGGATTTACTCGAACGTGAGATGAGACCAGAGTAATGAACAGAAGATAGTGATTGAACATAAACCTTATGTGATGCAATACCACCTCTAGAAACAGAAGAGCATGCAGGGATTGGAAATGATGCCTCAAAGGTGCACAAGTACGACGTTAGACAGATAAGAGGAGATATACAACTAACTTCGTGTGAGACTCAGCAAGAGCACACATGTTTACTTACGCTCGAATTTCACTGTGGATTTACACAGATCCTATACAGACATGTTCCTATATGACCTCATATTTGTCTGGTGTAAGAGCATCCAAGTATCCTTGGAAGCGTCTCTATTCGTATGTTGACTTGACAAACATATTGACGTTGGCACTATCGTGTTTCGTAATAAACAATCCGAAACAATCCCGATTTGAGGAAAATATGGTAAAATGGAATACGCTTCAGATGAAATTCAAGATACTAGAATATTTTCTCCCGTATGATACGAAGTTCGGTGAAAGAGTATAACATGGAACCTTTTACATTGACAGAGGGTGGAATGATCTCTTGTGTGTTAACCTTGATTTCATCTTATATGGATTCGACTACATGCTTTATTTTTGTGGTACCAAACTCTCCCTTTTGATAGGAGATTTACCTACCAAAGTCATCTTGTCGAAGGTTTTTGAGCTATTCCAGAATCGGAGAATTCCTCAGTGAGGAAATTCTTCATAAAAATAATGAATGAATCTGATACCAATTTTGAGTGACGGAAGCGTTGATCGTGATTTGCGTGCGGGCTCAGACGAATCGAGTCAAAATTCGTGAGTTTGATGACTTACAATCTTGAATATCCGATCCGTACCCAAAAAATTCCACTAAGATGGAAATTTTTGATGCAAGTACAAATGATCAGTTTTCGCTTTCCAACCGATTATTTCAGACACTAGCGACTGTTTTGGAAGTTCTTTGAATCAGTGTAGCGCATGGTAAATTTGTCAGAGAGAACTGCTCTGTGATCACCAAATAATGAGTTTCAACGATAGCAAAATGCTTCATAAGGCAAGACTGATTAATCAAGGTGAGGATTCATCTTATACCTGTGTGATGATTTTCATGACTCACCATCATGTGATACTCCTATGATTAAAGAAATTTGTTGGACAATAGTCTGCAGATTTTTGCAAATAAGCAGAGAATTCTTAATATTATCTTTGAATATATTTTTCTCAGGCAGTTGTCTTAAAATTTTGACTGCAAGATCAAATACTCCATCCTATTGATTTATTCCATCTGACTGATTTCGTGGTAGTTTAGATACCCATCATCCATGATGACTAGGCTTCATAGAGAATGAATTGAAACAGAATCTTGAATTGAAACAATGAATCTTGAATTGAATTGAAACAAAACAGCAGATGAAACAGAATCTATAGTCAATAATCACGAGTATGTGAAAGCAACTACATATTCACCACCAGCGCGCATTCGTCTGATACTCAGACATTTTTTGATAATTCTTCAATAAAAATGTAATAAAAATGTAAAGTTGTGCTGCTTAAGGTAGTGAAATATCAAGCCAGTGCTTCAATTTTTCCCCCTCCTGAGAAACATCCTCAACACATTTTTGCACACGATCACATCCAGTGGATTAACTTTGTAAATAGCTCAGATACGAGGGTGTGCCTGTATTTTAGAGTGGGTAGGTGTCGAGATGTATTTGCGCAGTGTTGGAAGCCCGATATTTCTGACGTAGAGCATCCTTATTTTTCCTGGAGGCAAGCTCATCGATATCAGCGTGCCTGTATTCAGAGGGTGAAAAAATTCCTTCTGAGCTTCTACTTTGACGCGCCTGCTCTAACACAGCCCACGCTATGCGTTCGATTTACTACACAGTTTTGTTATTCCGTCACTAGCGATTTTCTTTCTTCGTGTATGGCAGCTCTACATTTTGCGTTGGCATCGATATTTTATAGGGATGGAGACCAAGTTATCTCATCGTATCGGTGTTCTGGCATAGTTGCTTCGTTTGAGAATGTTATTGGCAATCGATGAAGAATTTACATTCAATATCTTACCGAAGACATTTCAAATTCCCAGTAGGGAGTCTGTGAAATTTGGGATCCCTATATTCTGTTATCACCGTACGCAGCTTTAGCTTGGTTCACAGTGGAATTCACTCTACACCGCAGAAATCATTTGTTGGTTTCATATGGTGAGGGACATAAGCCGAAATCATACCAGCTCATCTATAATTTCTGTCTTCCAATTAAAACCTTGAGAAAATCACTTGTTAGGAAGATTTCCTAAGAAATCAGGTAACGCCACCTTTAGAATTCACAAGTGAAAATTTCCCTGTAAGACGGTTAACTTCCATATCTTCTTGTCTGCAGTCTTTTTCGGCACAGCTATTCTTGTTGTGATTCTTCCGCCGAAGGACGAGCATATTATTTGATAGTATATTGTCCAGAATCGACTGAATAATTCAATTCACACTGGTAATGAATCTGTCGTAGGCAATGTTTCTGTTATCAAATCTTAAGTAAGCCACCCAGTCTGCATATGAAATGCCGGATAATGTGTTGATCCTGCAGGACCCATGAAGTCAAGATTCGGATCGATTATATTCGAATTTTCCCCCCGTGGATTTACCTACCTGGAATCAACTTTTTTAGGATAATTCGACTACGAGAAACCGATTGGGCTAGGTTTCATTGAGGTTAGAGCACCGGAAAACACTGAAAATGCATTTTCTAATGTAAAACGTTTTTTTTGGAGGGTTCCGGGGAGCTAACCTACGGAAATTTTGTGATCCGATGTAAAAAAGGATAGGAAGAGATATTTATCACAAGATTTGGTTAGGTAAATTGAGCGGAAGTGCTCCAATTTTGGAATACTAACCTAAAATTTCATTTTTTAAGTGATTCCGGGGGATCCATCCATGTAGATTTGGTCTCAAGGGGAAGTATAGAGTTACAAGCTATACATGACGCAATTTTTAGATAGGTAAATGTACAGGGAGGAACTATAAATATGATTTTTAACCTCACATATCTCGTTTTCAAGGCGTTCCGGAGTGTTTACCTACGCAAATAAGGTACCATTATGTAAAGGAGAGTGGGAGAGAATGTTTGGCACAGGATTTGGTCAGAGAAAATGAGCGGAAGCGCTTGAATTTGGAAATTCTAACCTCAAAACTCGTTTTTTGAGTACTTCCGGGAGGTCCATCCATGTAGATTTGGTCCCAAAAGTATGGAGTTACAAGCTATACATGGCAAAATTTTTAGATGGGTAAATGTACAGGGAGGAACTAAAAATATGATTTTTAACCTCACCTATATTTTTTTCAAGGCGTTCCGGAGAGTTTACCCATGCAAATGTGGTACCATTATGTAAAGTACAGTGGGAGAGAAGAGGCGAAATTCTTTTGAAGGAGGACAAACCCCGAAACCCAGGATGGCAAATTAACCCATTCATGCCCGGATGCTTGGACCGAAATTCTTTTGAGGGAGGACAAACCCCGAAACCCAGGGAGGCAAATCAACCTGCTGATGTCCGGATGCTCGGACCGGAATTCTGTCGGGGAGAGAATCAACCCCAAAACCCAGGAAGGCAAATCAACCCGCAAACGCCCGGGTGCTCAGACCGAAATTCTTTTGTGGTAGGGATAAACGCCGAAACCTGTGAGGCGTTTCAACACAGTCATGCCGGGATGCTCGGAGCATGATCCTTTTGGGGGACGAATCAACCCAGAAACCCGGGGAGGCAAATTAAACAGGGAATTCCCGAATACTCGAACCATAATTCTGTTAGGGATTGGATCAACCTCACAACTCAGGGAGGTAAACGAACTCGCGGATAACCGGATGCTCTGACTAGGAAGTCTGTCGGGGAAGATAATCAACCCTTGAACCAAGGTAGGTATTCAACCCTACAGATAACCGCGACGCTAACTGGTGGTTCCTGTTGGGGTAGTTGCGGGTCCGGTTGAATGCGGGTTTGATGGCTCTTCGGGGTTCTAGAGATGATTCTCCCCCCCCCCCCTGTTAGAGAAATTCGTGATTCGGGCATCCGGACATCCGCGAGTCGACATGCCTTCGTGGGTTTCAGGTTTGGTTCTGTACCCGACGGAATCATGGGCCGACCATCCGGGTATTTGCGGATTGATTCACCCTCCTGGGTATTGGAGTTGATTCCTCCCCCACAAGAATCATGTACCGAGCACCCTGGCATTTGTGGGGTAATCTGCCTTGCTAGGATTGGGGGTTGATTTCTTCCCAAATGAATATACTCCGAGCAGGCATTCGAGGGTGAATTTGTCTCCTTGGGTTTTCGGGTTGATTCTTCCCCCGACAGGAATATGGTCCTAGCATCCGGGCGTTTGCGGGTAAATTTGCCTTCCTGGGTTTCGAGTTTTATTTCTCCCCAAAAAGAATTTCAGTACGAGCAACCGGGCATTCGCGGATGATCCCGGCTTTCTGGGTTCTCGGGTTTCTTTCTCCCCCGAATGAATCCCGATCAGAGCATTTGAGCACGTCCGGGCTAATTTGCCTTCCTGGGTTTTGGGGTTGATTCTTCTCTCGATATAATCATGGTCTGAGCATTTGGGAATTTACCGGCTTCTTTTGCGATCCTGGGTTGGGAGATTGATTCCCTCCCACCAAAGAATTCCGGTCGTAGCATCCGGACATCAGTGGGTTAATTTGCCTTCCTGAGTTTTGGGGTTTGTCCCTCCCTCAAAAAAATCCCGGTCCGAGCATCCGGGCATGAATGGGTTGATTCGCCTCACTAGGTTTCGGGGATACTCTCTCCTACGAAAGAACTTTTGTCCGAGCATTCGGGAATTTGCGGGTTAATTCGCCTTCCTGGGGTTTGGGTTGATTCTCTCCCTGACAGAATTCCGGCCCGAGCATCCGGACATCAGCGCGTTAATTTGCCTTCCTGGGTTTCGGGGTTGATTCTTTCCCGAACAGAATTCCGGTCCGAGCATCCGGACATTAATCGTTGTTCTTATAAAAAAAAAAATAAATAAATAATCAAGTTCGGCTCATAATTTCGTAGTTCATTGACATCATATTTGAATAGAATTCGAGCTTATCTAATGTTTCATAATGACTATGAAAAAGAAATACGTCACATTCTGATGCGTGACCATAATTCATAATTCTGGACTGCAGACGATTTTATCGTTGTAAGTTCTTGATAGATTGAATGATGACCGTTCATGGATACAGATATCTTATCCCCATACAATGTCTGGCCAATTTCACAGAACGCCCAAGCAGACCCGGGAATTTCACGAAGCGCCCAAGGGACCCCGGGCATTTTATAGAATGTCCGAGCTCTAAATGGAATGTCTGGTTGAAGACTGTCTATTTGTGGCAGATTGTGTAGAGCCCCGGCGTTTCATAAAAAACGTAGGCATTTGATAAAACACTATGTGCTTAGGCATACTTCCCACGAGATATCTACCACGAGCTTTTCTCTCTCAAGTTTTGAATTTCCTCTATGATCCTTAATTCGGTCAGCTCATCTTAAGCAGATAAGAAAAGACCACGGATCTAAAAGAATGTGGATGCAAATTACATCAAATATTCATGAATACCATTTTCCTGGGAGCCACTCAAAATTTCATTCTTGGAGAATCTTAATCTAATGTTAGAAGGGTATAAAACCTTCTCGTCGACTGGTCTCATGACTAGATCTCTTTGTAAGCTGCACGATGGCTCATACATACTCTTTCAACGCCCTTTTGACCGTTAGGTCAACTTCTTTGCACGGCAAACGTGCTCCGAATGCGAGTCAGTTTTGTGCATATAGCCCTCGTTACATTCTTGTCCGTTTTGTTTCGTTTGCAATTGACCGATCAATTCAATTATAGTAGTTGACTGTAATGATCGCGAGAGAAAGTCACGTGTTTGAAGTGAACGAGCTTCGTTGTGGCAACTCATCGAGCTCACTAGATGAGATAATCTTGAGCTTACTCAGCAAATCGTCAATCGCCGGTGCTCTTCACGCCGTAATTTATACTTATTCGAAATTTTGTCACTTCATCACAAGCCTTATTCGTGTATCTCACGGATGACTTGAGGAAGTTATGACAATAACACTGGTTTATGAAGTATTGTGTCCGAAATTTTGTATTTGAGAAATCATGACTCCATATCATACATTTTTCGACATAGGAATCACATCGAACCAAAAATCGCCTATAACCATGGGAATGACTGTCGAATTGAAAAACACTGAGCATCATAGGAACATTAACCAACTTACGATAATATTACGGTAAATTTTGTATATGTCGTAGTCAGTTTATTCAATTCGCCACTTTATAAACTGGCTAGCGAGTTTATAAAGTAGCTAGTGACTTTATAAAGTGGCAGTGAGTTTATTCAAGAGTCATTCCATCGTTCCCTTGCACGAGTTTTGAATAAACTACCTAGCCAGTTTATAAAGTCACTAGCTACTTTATAAACTCGCGAGGAGCGACCCCGCAGTTTATCTACTGACATCGACGACTCACATAAACATAGTTAAGTAGTATTTGTGGGAGCTTGATTTTCTATATCAACGTGTTATAATTTGCGCTCAAGGTAGTCCTATCTCGCGTTTAATGGCCCAGGACAGCGAAATAGTTGATCGTGCGAATTTGAGCGAAAATTGAAAGACACGTGTGATGCCAAACGAGGTTCCAATAGCCGTATGTGTGATTGTGATTTTATCGAGAAGGTGATCAAAATTCTGAAGAATGGTGAAAATACGCCGGCTGATCACTATTTTATCATGAAGTACGAGCTGTGTCTTGGGGCAGAATCCCATAGTGATGGTGCGACGAGAAAAGCTGAGTGACGATCTAATATATGTGATGTGCATTGAAGATTATTACGACAAACTTTTTGCTTCAAAAATAATACTTCAAAAATAGACTCATGCTTCAAAAATAATACTTCAAAAATAGACTCATGCTTCAAAAATAATATGAAATTAATGTGGCTCTCGATGCCATCGTTCGATAACCTGTTCTAATAAGCTGTGTAGAGCCATAAAGGGGTGTGCACGGAACTGACATTTCCGGGTAAACTATCCCGATAATACTCATATAGTTGAATTCGCTGTATAGTGACGAAGCTCAGTGTTGATATTTATTCTTGATTATTAAATAGTTGACTTTATCTGTGGATAAAATACTCAAGTCTTTTCTCGTTGATGCATCTTTGAAACCGTCTGCTTCTCCAAATACTCATGAACAAACCGCGGGGTCGCTCCTCGCGAGTTTATAAAGTAGCTAGTGACTTTATAAACTGGCTAGGTAGTTTATTCAAAACTCGTGCAAGGGAACGATGGAATGACTCTTGAATAAACTCGCTGCCACTTTATAAAGTCACTAGCTACTTTATGAACTCGCTAGCCAGTTTATAAAGTGGCGAATTGAATAAACTGACTACGACATATACTAAAAAATGAAAAATTTTCCAGAGCTAGCTACAACTTG
Source organism: Eretmocerus hayati (assembly GCA_029851415.1). Taxonomy (NCBI): domain Eukaryota; kingdom Metazoa; phylum Arthropoda; class Insecta; order Hymenoptera; family Aphelinidae; genus Eretmocerus; species Eretmocerus hayati. Next base: position 38,652,161 of record CM056743.1, on the reverse strand, counting down.
AACCAAAAGTCGCGTGATATTTTTGATGCAACAGGCAAGCATTGGAGTGCTGCAGCCTAGAAGCAGCCTGTGCATTGCTAATTAGACTCAACTAAGCGACTTGCGGCGTGGGCGTTTGCGGAAAAGGACGGTATAGAAGAGCAAGCGTGTCCAGCAGCTGCTGAGAAGCCGCGAGCGCACCTTGAACTTCGACCTACTTACCTGATGCAAATGTAAGCGTAGGAAGCCAGATGCTTGAGGGTTGCGAATGCGATATAAGTAATCCGGTGGTGGTCCCTGTACGCGCTCGCGCTCAAAACTGACCTTGGCTTAACTTATTCACTGTGCGAACACTGGCACCCCTCGTCAGTTAATGAATTCTTGTGTTCTTTCTAAAATACACGGTACGCATTGATTAGTTAAGGTACCGATAAAGTTGTGAGATATTGCTATGTTTTGAATCAATTTTTCAGATTATGACACAAATTTCAATGGGTAAAATAATCTCTGTAGCATTCGAGATACCGTATCTTGGCAGTCTCATTTCGATGTGGTCCTTCATATTCACAAGGCTCACCGAAACTTTAACTCAAAATGACCAGAATTTCACAGTGTTCACACATCTGGAAACATCAAAGGTTCGATGAGTAACAATGGAAAAAAAGCCTTCAGTACCTCGAAATGAATTCACATTAGTATGTTTGTAACTCAGGTTGGAAAAAATTCATCTGTTAGTAGACACTGTATCGGATCGTTGAAACTGTTCTACTCTTTTTAGAAAATCCATGATCCATCGTCAATTCAAGTACTTCCACAACCCTCGCACGATAGCATCCACCTGTAGTATAGTCATACCTCAATCTTGAGTATAGTTGGGAATCTTTATCATTCGATGCACAAGGGAATGTGCCTCTCTCCTCTCAATGCATTCTTTCACATTCTATACTGGTTTTGATTAAATCTGATTTAATTTCTGAGTGCACAAGTTAAAATGACCTTTCAGCTAGTGGTAAACCTATTTATTCTTTTCCCCATAGATGAGACGTGGGATTCCATCCCTGATACTTTTCATTCATTGAAGCGAAATAAACGTAGAGTAAACTAGCGTCTCCGCCGAATCCGCATGGTATAAGGTGGATTTCGAACCACCGAGACAACGGTCGAGGGACATGAAAGAAATCTCAGTGTTTCCGGCTCCGGGGATCGAACCCACGACCTTTCGATTCAAAGACGAGGACTCTATCCCCGCTGCCACCACTGCTATACATAGTCTTCTCGAGGCATTCAGTGATGTAAAATCGAGAAATTTGCTATTAGCACCGAATAATTTTTCACATTGGAAATCACTTGGGACATGAAATAACCTTACTGTAAAAAATTGGATGACTTTCCACCAAATCGGCAACCACCTGGTTGGAAAGCGAATCAACTGGTTGGCTGTCTAATTCAACCAGGTGGTTGAAAGCTCAACTACTGGTTGCCTATCAAGCCAACCACTGGTTGACTTTTGTCCGGAGCGAATATGGGGATGAATACAGGGCCCATGAGATTGATCAATGGTGGTCCCCGGGTGACACTTTTGGGACGAAAAAACAAGTTTCATCATGTTTTTTCACCAACAAACAGGAATAAACATCAGCGTCGGCCACGCGAGCATTTTCGGAGAAAACTTCACATTGAGCAACGATTTTGCGCGATTCATTATCCGGATTGGTAACAGCTCGGGTGAGGCTGCCAAATGGGTATAGATTATGGGTTTGCTTAGGTAAGCCGGCAGCCCCAATTGAGCGGTCACCAATCTGGATAATGAATCGCGAAAACGTTGCGTAACCTGGATTCCAAACCCAAAAAGCTCGGGCGGCCGGCGCTGGTATTTATTTCTATTTGCTTATGAAAAAACATGGAGAAACTTGTTTTTCTGAACCAAAAATGTCACCTTGGGACCACCATTGACCAACCTCATGAGCCCCGCGTTCATCCTTATATTCGCTCTAGGAAAAAAGTCAACCAGTATTTGGATTCGCAGGCAACCAGTGGTTGAGGGAAAAACTTTAACCACTGGTTGAAGTTTTCCCACAAATTTTTTACAGTGCTGGTTTCAACTTCGGCATGATTATAAAATTACTAAAGAATTTGAAACTTTTGTATTCTTAGTGAAAGAGATCGGAGCAAGCTGAGAATTTTGGAAAGATCTCCATCATCAAAATGAACAGCTTCGAACCAGCAATATTGATGATGCATCAGTCAAAATAGAGGAGAATGAACATCTTGATGGAAAAAACGTATCTTTAAAATAGCATAGCGTGGGAATTAATGGAAAGTCAATATAGACTTGTGAGATAGTAAGCGATCAGTTTTACATGGAAACTGCGGAGATTTGAATCCGTGACCTTCTTTACAAAAGCCAGTGTTCCAATCGCTGAACCACGATCGCCTATTCTTCCGTTATCTCATCGGCGACTTTCACATCTCCAGAGGCAGAATCCAAATATCGCACGCGTTGTACTCATTTCGAGATCGGCGCGTAGTAACATACGTCACAATAGCATTCAGCTGTACAATAGTGCTTGGTAGCTATACGTTTGAATGAGTAGCTCAGACTAGTGCACTCGAGACTCAAAGACAAAGGGCATAAAGGTGTGCGTTGAGATGAGCCACTCGCCCCGAGCTATCAGAGCAGCGCTCTTTGCGTCTCGGCTATCGAGACGTCTTGACTCGTGATTAAACCTCAGCCATTTTTTCTTTGTTTCTTTCTTCGTCTCAACCTCTGGTATCTCTATCGAATCGTAAACAAGAATCCGAGACATTCCATTAGGCCACGTGAGCTGTATGTACACTGTTTCCAAGAAATTCTACCTCCAGGAACCAAAGGAGATTTTACCTCCCCACAGAAATACCAGGTAAGCAAACAGCAAACACGCCACGGAAACTTTGGATGACTTTTCTCGGAAACTTCCTTGTTTAGAGTAGACGTGCACAGTATTCAACGACCCAGTCGACGTGTCGTTGAATTATCGAGTACCTTCTGGGTAAAAGTTATGAAGTTGTCAGTGTAAGGTTCCTCCCGATTCTTCACGAGCTCGACTAAGGTTTTTGCGACTGTTTGAATTCCTGAACGGGAATGGTGATTTTTGTTATGTTACCCTGATAAACTTTAGACAAATTTGTGGAATAATTCATCCTCCGAAATGATTCATCTATCGTGACCTGGCTAGGATATTTTTCCGTAATAGAGTCACATTCTCGAGGGTATAAAATCCACCCTTTGAGTCTTGCAAAAAACGTGCAAACGTAGCTAGATACGGCGTGATTCATGGTATCCCTTGGAGCTATGTGTGCCATGCATCAAAAGTTACAGGGTGGGATCATTTTGCCTACGGGTAGTCTGTGAATTTTCTCATCAATATTGCTCTATTCTGAAGGCAATGTCGTCAATAGGAGTTGGAAAATATTGGCCTCAATGGAAAAGGAAGATGCAGAATCGTCGAAATTATGACATTTCGATGATTAATGGTTTATCACTTCAGAATAGAGGGGTGCCGACTTTTTACGGAACCAGCATCAACTGTGGTACAGAATTCGTAACGGTGAAAATGTGTTTAAAGTCACCGCCACAAAGTGGATGAAGTCTTCGCATCCAAAACGAGGATTAGGAGCCGATGTTTGGACAAAATCAATGTCAACTTCTGTATGGGCCTCTTTCGGTTTCATGAAAAGTTCGGAATCCACCCCAAAATGTAGGTTCCAAATTGACCCTGGAAGGAGGTTGAAGAAAAAACAGAGAAGAAAAAACATGATATATTCGACCATTTTGTTGAACACAATTTATCGTCAGCACAAGTTTCACAGTATAGATGTATTCTTCTTTTTTTCTTTGTCCGGTCTCTGCCGCAGTCAAATCATTCTTGAAAATCATTTTTCGATCGACTGTACGTAAAGCACTGCTTTACGCACGGTAGTTTTCGTTTACTTTACGTCCAGTCGATCGAAAAACGTATTTCGATACTCGGGCGTGAAGTTTTTTTGCCTTACTCGTGCTAATTTCGACCCTCGCCAGGGCTCGGGCCGAAAACAATCACTCGAAAAGCAAAACCAAACTTCCCTCTCTCGAATCAAAATAGTACATTTCGATACAAGGGTGTAAAACGTTTTATTTGCGTCCGAGTGATGGGTTTTACGGCCGTGTATCTAACTATACTTTTCGATAAACTGTGAGTAAAAGTCGACAAACTGTGCGCAAAGTGCACTTTTACGCACAGTGTATCGAAAATATTATTTTCCATCAACAGTTGTAAAACTCACTATCATAGTTATAAGTATGACTTTGCTCTTGATCGATCCGAAGAAAAATATGAATTTCCTATCGAGGCGTTTTCATTTCTTTGACAAAAATGATGACGTTCTTCTCTACCTCATCACTGTCAGCATTTGAAAATTTACGGAAAGAGATTTCCAAATCTCAAACACCAGTGACTATCTTAGATATCTTCATAACGTGTCACATATTCAAGGACTGAAAAAGCTTTCATCTCTCGTTCTCTACTTTAAATTTATTAAATCTCTACAGCAATTAATAATAAATAAAATAAAATAAAAAAAAACACCGAAAAGATAGCGGGGCCATAGGCGCATATTTATGAGTATATCGGATACCAGAGGTAGTTTTTCACTGTCATGTAGAGATCTTCCAATGTGGAATATATCTCACCCTTAAGCCTAACAAATCAATGTAGCTCACAAATTGTGTAACGAGCAAACATAAAACCACAGTTCTGAGCCATACACTTTTTCGTTTGCCCATTCTATATTCGAAACTGGTCATTTTGGTTTTCCATCGAAGTCGTAAATATTGCATAAGCACTGTAATCAACTTCAAAACAATGTCCAATAGGGAGGTAAACCCTTTACAAGCTATTCGCGTCAGTATTCATGAGAGCTGAAAACAATATTCGCTGAGGCCATTATTGCGACGTTCACAGGGTATTCAACTAGATCAATTCCATGAAGATGAAAATCTCGGGTGCACTGAGAGAGCTACGCAAATTGCAGCCCCCAATCCAGTATTTCGAATAAAAACATAAAACGAGGTGTTGTAACCAGTCGACGTAAATTCACTTTGACGGTGACAAAGTGCCTACTAGGGATATCGTGGACTATTTTCGGTTCAAGAGCTGCAACTACAGGCCAAACAAAGAGATAGGAAGTGAGTAATCCTATCGGTCATTTAGTGGTTTTGAGAGAATTGAGCTTAGACCCTTATTGCAAGCTCTCCTTTGAGGTCCGATCCCTAACTGATTCGTATCACTTACTTTGAATAGAGGCTATTAGCCTGAGAGTCCAATCCCTCGTTACTCAAGAGTATTCCGTCAATTACGAGTCGATTGAAACGTGCGGTACAAATTGAATACCATTTTGAAGATTCAATGTTACTGAATAGAAATGATTAGTACGCATACATGGTCCAGAGGAAAACTGCAATCAAGCATTTCAGGAGGACTGAATCCTAAATTTTTGGACACAGATCTCCTCCTGTTCTTTACTTGAGCATAACGTTTTTGAACTGAATGAGTATCTCATCTATACTGCAACTAATTTGCACGTAAAAAATCATCAAAACCTAACCTCAAATCAGCTCCAAAAACACCTTGAGTAATATATTTTTGATAGATGAGATAATTTCAGCAGTTGTTGGAAAATAGCCGTGCAATAGATTCGAGTTAGAAAAAATTGATCGATCCTCAGAATACTATGATTGCAACGTAATTCCTTCTGATTAATTCGGAACGATCCACAGAGTAATCACTGTTTCAATAGAAAAAATGTAGTATTCACTTATAACAAGATAATTGTAGTTATTTGGTGTATTCTTTCACACAGGGCTAAATTCCAGTAAAATGCATGAATCATTCTGACTCCACTAGTGATCGGGATACCCAAAAATGACTTTCCAGGTAGCCCAGAGTAATCTCAAGGGTCCCAAAGATTACTATATGGCATGTTCAAAGTTATGCCTAATCAAGCAGCATCATCAGCCCAGCTGCAAGGGCAGAAAGCCTCAAACCCATCAAGGCTGACGCAAACATCGGGTTAATCGTGCTTGAGCATCTATTCGACTGTCATTAGCCTATCTTCACAGGCAACAGAACTTCGTCTTCACGCTGCGAGTTTCGTCTTACTTTACCGATATAGCTCACCACTCAGCTGCATCACTCCCTATTCTGTCAGATGCATGCAGATGCGCTGTTGGCTTTCACAGCCTCTCTGGCAGCTGCAGATGTAACGATTATGGGCTCTTTCGTCACCGTTTCCCAGTCTGGCTTTGAGATGATACCGAAGTTGCGTCATTCTGTGTGATGGCTGTCTGTCTTTGAAGATCGTTTCTAGTGGACCGAAAGAGAGACGGCTGAAAGGGTGAGCGTATGCTCGACCTCAGGCTTGCGTTGTAAGCTCTACCAGGTCAAGACGGATTAGCACCAGATAGAACATTTACTCTTGGATTATTCATTCCTAGTCAGTACTACGAACTTTTATGCCATTATCATCTTGATCTCAGATATATGGTTGAAATCAATGCTGCATTTTTGCTTCATTTTGCTTTCTCGAAGAGAAAGTCTTGTATCGGTGCAGAAATTTTTGCAAAAAAATTTTCCGAATTTCCCATTTTTGACCCCTTAATTCCAGCAATAGTCATATGAAAGTTAATCCATCTCATTCTTCTCGCCGAGATCTTTGAAATGATACCCTTATCAATTTCTTCTACAATGCACAACGCTCTCTGTGAAATATTTTCAAACACGCATTGCTTATGTCCGTATGTATGTGCGTCTGTATGTTGTCTTCTCTTTGTCACGCGATATCTATTGAAACCCTGGATCAATCTTCTTCAAACTTTGAGGGTTTGTTCTGAATTGATCAATGATGAACCCAGTCCATTGACAGCTTCATATTCTCAATACTTTCTCTTCCACGTTAAATTCATTAACTAAATTTCAACCAAATTTTCAGACCACGTTGATCCAAATGTTCTGACACCTCCGATTCTCAATATAAATGGTCACTCATTGTTGTCCAAGTATTCCTTGATCGTTCTAAAGAGATTGATTGATACGGAATTTTGATAAAAATTTTCATTTTTTCAAATTGAACTTTTTTATTTCACGTTCTATGTCACTCGAAAATTGGCCAACGCCTCCATGGATCTCTATCAAATTTTCAGGCATTGTTCTTTTTTCTTGGGCAATGGGCCCAGTCATTTTTGAACGTTATTCGCCAATTCATATTGACACAAATGATGTTTTTCACGTAAATTTGATTCTTCTGCTCGAATGTTTTAATGAAAATTTCCCGAATTTCTCATTCTTTACCTTTTAATTCCACATCCACCTGAATGGAAGTGAGTCCACTTTATACTCCTCCCCTAGATCTATGAAATAAGACCCCTATACAATCATTTCCTAATACATAACGCTGTCGTTGAAGTTCTGATATGCTATGGATAAATTGTGATCATTCAATTGAGAAAATTATTCCTTGCAATAAATGTATGAGCGACAAAAATTGGATTTGGATTTGAATCTATGTACAATGATAATTGATACAATTTTTCATGAACTGAAATATCCAAATAATCCACAGGGAACGAGAAAGCATTCTGCAAATTCCTGTTTGCAGCGTATTTTCCTTGTTCTACTGTATTTGGAAAAATTGAAAGGGCACATTGGCCTAATATACAAAGATATTATGAAGATTTATTGAAAGGAATGATTCTTCATCTCTAGGGTCCAGAAGATGCTCATATCCACCCCGGAAGGACTTGTCCTCTTTTATCCCCTAGTGGCGTAATGCACTATTCCTTTCAAGCATTATCACTTTTGATGTTATCATTGTTTTACTTCTTCCGGCATTAAAATACTTAATTCCGGATCTCTATCATATCTGAACATCAGATGAAGGAAATGTCTCAAAGAATCCCAGAATTGGTCTTTTTGTTTCGGACAGGTGGTTATCAGGGCCGGAATGGGCCCACGAAAATCCCCGGGAATTCCACTAGCAGATCCAGAGAGAGAGGGGGAGTGGTGGAACGATCGCCCCCCTGAAGCGAAAAATTGAACATGGGCAGTATAGGACCGCTCCCCCCCAAACTGGATGACCGCCCAATGGGACCACCCCTGCAGGTCAGCCTTTGTTGAAAAATGAAGAACGACCATTAGATGATCTTCTGAGGCCTGTTATCAGTCATAGACACTTTAGACTTTGAGAGTGGAGCTCAGGGAAAACCTTCCAGAATTCTAATGTAAGCAAGAAACCAAGTTTCTGAACACAAGTCCGTGGAACTTTGAGAAATTCCAAATTTCTCGTTCATGACTCTTCTCAAATGGAGGAATAGAGTATCTCTTCGCCAGAGTTGGCAAGTTTTGGTGGGAAAATACTCCTCGCTACTGACCAGGCAACGGCTAACCTATCAAGGATATGATTTTGGCGTTTACATTGAGATCGAAACCCGATTCGCATGAATATACAGCAAAACCATGGGAAAGGTGGGATGCAACTCTAAGTTGACTACTTCTATGAGAACTGGCTACATTAAGTAATATTTAATGATTTATTCGGCCAAAAAACTTAAACATGCGCTCATTTCTTGGTCAGTCAGGAAATATTAGTTGTTCCGATCAATTTCCCATCATAATTCCTCGTCTTTAAAATCGGTAAAAGCTCATATAACACAGAGCATGCATGGGAAAATATTGGTAATTAGTCACCAAAAATCGATATTTTTGGTTAGCATCGTTTCGTACCTCTCGAAAACTAGCAAGAAACCTCCGTGATACACCATTTGCTATTTATTATCGCAGTGAACTAAGCAAAATTGCATGATAACCCAACAACGAGGGGTCCCGAACTTTGTAAACACAAGAATTTGAGGTTTGAGTAACTTTTTTCTCTTGCATCCGAAACATTAACTTTCTCGGTTAGAGAACAGGTCCTTCTGGATGTTGAATTTTTCCTCAAATCGTACTCCTGAGTACAAATCTTTCTCAACCGCAGAGGAAAAATTTTTATCCAGAGGAAATGGTACTCTGTTCTAGAAAAATGCCGTGAATGTCTTACTCAGATTGAGAAAATCGACTTTGAGAAGTGAAACAATTTTGAGAAGTCCTTTGTAGCCAGGCCGTCTTTGGTACCTACATTTTGAAAGTGATGTTACTTTTTTATGATCCAAATTAGATGCACGTCGCCATATGTATCCGACAAAACTTGAAATAGTGACTAGAACGGCGTGATTATAATACCTTAGAGTCACTCAACATCTCTTCCGAACATCCAAATAGGATGACAGGCGGGGGGGGGGAGGAGGAGGAGGATGCAGCAGGGAAATCTAGAATGATTGTTGGAGGATGATAAAAACTGGGATCCCTCTTTCTTTGTAGACTGTTGTGGAAATATTCGAATTGCCAGCCATGCGCACTAGCAAGATAAGATAGGAGGCAAACATGTTCTACTCGGATTTATTCAACCGACATTTTTAGTCGTTCTCTATTTGTCACTGGCTTATCGTGAATAGCTTGTGATTTTTCAGGCTGCTCGTGATAAAGGCTTTCTCTGCAAATCCCTACTCTCACCTACTTCTTTGGTACATGGCTGACTTATTATATACGAATTTATTCGCTCAGAGAAATGTATGGAAAAATATTCCGTTGAAAACACAGCGAACTAGGGGAATGTTGCTATGTTTCTAGTGTGATTCGAGATAGGAAGGTAGTGTAGCTTTTTCTTAGAATAATTCCTCAATTCGTCACGATGAAACGCAAAATTATCACAACTGCCCTAGCTGGCACAATAAGAGCATTGGTTCTCAGAATCTGTACGATTCCATCCTCACCTTTCATCTTTCAGGTCTGATTTTTTAATATTCTGCGGCCCCATTGAAATAGACAACAGTCACAGATTTTTTCCATAGAGTCGAAATCGTGCCATGGAAATAGCTCAAAACTCAATGATGATTTTGTCGAGCGAGGCTACTTTGATGTTTCGAATTGCTCGTGATATTCTATCTAATACATCAAATAGAGCCCCACAACATATAAATCGGAATCTTGAATTTTGAATTGTCAATTGATCACTGATGGAATTCAGTCATTTTAGGTTCCATACATGACTAACAATGACTAATAACAAAACTGGAAGGAAAGAGGACTGAAAACTGTACTTTTTGAGTTTTTTCATGTCTCATATTCCCTGTAACTGATATCTGAACCAGTAGAAAGGACCGTTACAAATAGTCAGCAGAAACCTTGTAACTTTGACTTCAAATTGATATGTGGTAGAGTCCAAATGGGTGTTCAAAATTCAATATCACAAGCAGTTAGAGGCAGCGTAGCCATGTTCGAGCCAACGTTGAAGCCTATTCCAGTATAGTTCCGATCGATGGTACTCAAATCACGAATAGGATGAGAAAATTTTTTTCATCGTTAATGCTACTGATGAGTGAGTATCTCACCAGTTTTTCACTGCTTGCAATGATCCATGAGCGAAGGTGGTCAATTCACCTGTAACAGAAATGAAAATTGCATTAGTCAAGAGCAAGAGTCTCATTAATCAAGAGATCATTACCATTATTCAATCTTAAGCCGATGAGGGAGTCAAGGTAACAAATTGAACTCATTAGTCGAGCTTTGCGTTTGAGAAGCTTTTGAGAATAAACAATGATTCAAGAGTTTTCTCAACAGCATCTAAGTTGGGAATAAGATACTTGTAGGGGGTACTCCATCTCTCTGATAAGCTCGAATTCTCGTTTGTTATCGTACTCTCTCCCCATTCTAATGAGTGTACAAAGCATGGTCGACCTATTTTCTGTAACATTACTCAGCCAAGTTCGAGCCCCCACCAAGCCCTCATTTACCGAGTGTAAGCAGGTTTCATTGAGCGGTAAAGTCAAATTACGATTCGGTGAGAACCGATTGTAGATTGTATTATGCATCGTTGGTACTTTCGAAAGTACAATAATACTTGTTGATCTGCCAGCTGCGGTTTGATAGTTCTCACAGGAGTATGCGGTATATATGACAACTCCGTTTCATATTGACCCGGGAAATTGAAGTTCCTCCATTAAACTTGCTGGACTCACAAAAAAATGCTATTGAACTTTTAAGATCGATCTTGGGTCTCGCCGTTCGAGTGAAACTCTTAAATCGGCGTTTTCGATGCACTACGCGTAAAAGTGTACTCTGCAAACAGTTTGTTGACCTTTACTCACAGTTTGACAGAATATATAGCTCGTTACATGTCGACAAAACGAATTTTTTGTATCCTCGTAATACTCCCCCCCCCCCCATCGCCTGAAGCTCGGGACGAAGACCCATCACTCGGATGAATAATTAAATTCTCACTCCTTCCTATCAAAATGGACTATTTCAAATACATATAAATAGTTTCCAAGTCGTGACTCATCGCATTTCAGCTTATTGCCTAATTTATTGCAAAATCTCAGAGTAAAATGTTCAATGTTGGAATATTTTGTCGTGCACCAGGCTCACTGGCTAGGGAGTAAAAAATGTTCGGAGTTCAATGGACCCCGATTGACAGGTTAGATGATACAAATCACCTCAACTGAACCAATCGCTCAACGCTTCAAACTACGATAAAAACTCACTCAATAGGGTTAATTTTCCCCTCAGCTATTCATCTGATGGGGAACTTTTGCCAATTGAGTAGGTAAATGGTTCACGAGCGGTGGCCTTCAAATTCCCTTCTACTCTCTATACCATCCTCGCACATGCACGTCAGGTGATGGAGAATCGCGCGGGTACGATAATTATCACTGATGCAATTATTACTGATTACGAAGCGTGTACTCACTCACGCCATGTCATGCTTGTACACATACTTGCACGCCTAAGCATCACCTCTGCGATTCCCCCATTCCCAAAACTCTGGTAAATTGTAGAGCAAGCTTACGCGCATCCAACTTTTCCCTGCACGAGAGTCAAGATCTGCGTTCGTAACGAGGTAGAACAGCTGACTCGAAATTGTGCCCGCGTGCCCCAGAGCTATAACTGAGAGCTCAACTTTGAACCAGGCCACGTGTTTCGAACCTCCAATTATTAGAGCGCGTTGGTACAGTCGAGACGAGGATCCTAGTAATTTCATCCAACTTTTTCTTTCTTCCGAGTTGATTCTTCCTTTTTGTTCTTTGTTTCATCTCAGCTATCTGGTCCATTCTTCTAAGTCCTAAAACTTTGGTTGCGAGATCCATGGGATGTTATAACTCTGCCAGAATTCTCGTCCCTACACTTAATTTGAGTCGGTGTGTTATGAATTCGATTCATATTTGATCAAAAAAATTTAAGGAAGGTGGAGCTATAGATTTCTTACAACTTACCCTTCTATGTAGACGCTGTGAGTATTCCATAGGAGCTGTTCGTGTACCATTCATCTTCGCTATTCTCGTTTATCGATGAGGAATGCAGAGATTGGATTTCTATTGAAGTTGCATTCCTCTAGTCTAATAGAAATTCCACCAAAGTTTGCTATACAGTTACAGCTTGTCTTGGATTTAGTCGTCTGATCATTATAACTCACAACGTATCTTGTTACCTCCCTTTCTTGTTCTATGCTTTGCTCGCTTGTGTCCCTTAAATTTGATTATAATCTCATTATGTCCAGAGGTGGATGCTGTAAGTCATTGGATCTATGATCAAGCAGTGTTTCAATGTTCCATCTTTGTTGAAGTATATTATTTTTTGTTTCTTGCGATATTTGATCCTCCTGCATGGATCAGAATCTCTTTCTTCGGCTAGAAAAATCAATCTTCACGGAATAAAATAGACTATAGCTTCTGGGGAATTTGAGCATGTGATTCACATCACGAGGTACATTCTTGAAAAATGTTCTGACCTAGTCACTCATCTCATGATCACAGGAGGAATATTTGTCGAGATGGATAGCAATAATGTTTTTCAATGGTTGTTATCGAGAAAGATGACGATTTTAGCAGCTTCAAATAATTTGAAAACCTTGACAGAATTCAGACGATCACATACACGAAGAATCTCTTCAGGTACATGTTTCGTACCAGGTTAATTTTTTTGAATTCTTAAATCACGTTTTAAAAAGTATACGCATTGACTGAATAAATCATGTTTTCGCCCTTAGGCAGAATGAAGAGTTTCTATCTTTTCTCTTCCTTTAGTGTAACTCAGTGGAAACTCTGAGCAGGAGACCATGAACCCTTCATCATGACCCGTCCCGTCAGTGAAGCGAATACGCATGAATCCGTCGTCGCTCGTGAGTTAGGTTCATCCAGCTCAAACCCTCTGCCTTCAGCTCCGCGATATTGGCAAGACAGCATTACCGGACTGGAGTCAGCTGAGCATTATCCTAACCAACCCACCCCGGAATCGCGTTAGCATAACTTCAGAGTGAGAAGCGTGTCACGCGCCTTCGGGCGTTCCTTCCCAGTGTGTCCGTTCTCCTGTCTTCTCTTTTCGTTGGGAATGATCACTTTTTGGGCAATCGATATTGGCTACGCAGCGCCCTTTGCCTGGCTGCAATATCTGCTCTTGCTCGTTTTCTCAAGTGATTACCGCCATTTTAACAAGGTTCTCAGAAATAATCTGATTCCCAAGCCAGCCCACTAGCTTCACTTTCTCTGTGACTGTGTTCAGGAATCAGAAGAGTGCGCGCTCTCTATTGTCCCAGTCTGCTTCATTCGTTTGATAGACCGAGCTCACGGTGCTAAGTAAGGCTCCTCTGTCGGTCTTGGATTCATGGGTATATTTGGCAAGAGTGGTTGGAGGACACCACCAATCCTGTCCGCCTTCAGAGCTGCTTTCCTGGCTTGGGCCTCGTAACTCCATTGGTCATCGAATCACATCCCAAGGTATTCGAGTTTCCTCTTTGTCGGGATCTCGTGTTCGTTGATGGCGAACATTATGGCACAAAACTCGCTACCTCGTTGGGACTTGATTGTTTGCTTTGTGCCCGTTGCAAAAGACAAACTGCATCGAATACATCCCTCCACTACGCTCATACTCTTTTTCTAGTCGATTCACGAACATGCAATCCTACACATTCTCGATGTATTCCCGATGTTGACCAGTACATTGAGTGGCCGATTTGTTGAGGGCTTCGCTGGTTTCCTACTTTTACCTCCCGGGACAAGGGTCAGCTTCTGCCACTTGCTTACTTCCGAGAATACCTCTGCGAAGGATCACTTGCATAACAGCTTCAATAGCAGGCTGGGCTGTTCTCGGACTACTTCCTTATGGGGGCTTGATTGAGAAAACCATCCAGCTCCGGTGCGTTAGTACTCGCTGATCTCTTAGCTGATCGTCATAGCTCTTTCTCGTGGCTCAGAAATATGCCCAGCAAATGTGAGTCTGGGCTCACCTCTTGGATAGAATGCCCTAACTATCCTTAGAGCTGACTCTTTATCAAATTGCGCTGTTGCCCTCCCTTTGTGCACAGTTTGCTCATGGCCATCCGGTACGGTGTGACCCACGGATCGCGATCTACCATGCTGCAGAGCTTGATCCAATTCTTCCGCGTGCTGTGACAAATGGTATCGTGAAGTAATCACCTCTTTGTAACCACTCCGTCTGCTGCGGCTGATGTGCGTCCGCAATTACGAGCTCGCTTTACTCGTAATCGCATCATCTTCCCATATCCACGCTGTGGCGGAGTTCTTCTTTACTCGTCCTTTCACGAAGTAGAGCGGTGGGTTTGGCTGTGTGGACTGAAAGCGTTGGTCTGTCGATCAAGATATGCGAGGTTCAAGTCCCGGTGCCGTCGCATTTTTTTCGCGATGCACACAGGAGACTGAATCATAAAACCATTTTGCTCCTCTCTTTTGGATCCGGGAATGCTTCCTCCGCGGTGTATCTATTTATGTATTGTTTCCACATTCATTCAATTTATAAAATTCACACTTGCTCAGAATTCTTCATGAAGATCGGATGACATACCTTCTTGGTTCAGATTAAGTGACGGGCAGGATTGACATTGAAGAGAAATTTTAATTTAATTTCAAAAATTCTATCAAGTTATATTGCAACGGGCTCATGAATGTCTCTATGCTTTATTGTTAATGTTTTGCTTGCCGACCGAAGTGGCGATAACTCCTTCGAATTTTGTCTTGCTTCATGTGCTTTCATAGAATTCTATTTGAGAAAATTCTTTTGGCGATTACGGACACTGCGTCTATCACGCAACGAATCGGAAGGAACTACTCCTTGCGTAGACTACCAGGTAAATTACGTTGTGTTGTGCCCTCTAAATGATTGGCTCCTTAGGATGAACGGAGGACATTTTCAGCATCTTGTTGGGGAAGTTGGAATCACAGTAAAGGGGCTGCAAGTCAACATGCGGTGCCTACACTGGATGAATATTCATGTGAATTGACCACTCTCAGAAAGGTTAATTTTTGGATAACTCTCTGGGAGTTTTGATTTTCCAAGCCGCTTGTGAACTATTCTTCAATCTTACGGTAAATTGCATAAAGCAGCGCCACCGCGGTTAGGTCAACTGGAATTTGCCGTTATTCGTAAATTTTCGTCTGCTAATTTTCTTCCTCAGTTGAAGGAGCACAGAGGAAATAGATAGAAGTTCGGTTGAGAGTAAAATGTAAAGTATCGCGTGAAAATATATCAAATTCATTGAATTATCTGAAGACAGCTGAAAATAATTTCTGAACAGTTTTGAGGAAACATACTTCCCTGAAAGATCTTAAGATCCGAATCCTATTCCCGCACACAATGAATTTATGACACTTGACTTCAACTTTGAAATATTGAGAGCTGACCGGACTGCCCTGGACTCACCGGGAATGTCGTCGGAGTCTCAGACTCCTTCTGCAGCGGCAACCTCGCGATGCCGAAGAGAGGCAAGAACAGTTGTGCTGTTGGTTGATTTCTCGAATCGCGAGTCTTCTGAAATGCTCAGCTACAGCTACTCGCATCACGCACGCGCAGTATATGCTTCTGTGGGATGAAATTCACCGGTCTGAGAGTGGTATGCAAGAAATGTCCCCTCTGAGAGTGGTAAATTCACAAGCGCTCGTGAAATCACAAAAAGTAGCTGAAATTTACAACTATCAGATTTGGATATTTATCAACCTGAATAGTGAATTTACATCAACATTTTCCACAGTTTATGCAATCCACGAGACGTGGTAGAAGGTCTGGTTTTGTTCTGCGATTCCGGTCAAACTAGATTCATATCATCTTCATCATTACTACGGGTTACCTGACCCCCGTTTTGGATAGGGCAACGCGAGATTCAGTCCTGGAAAACTTTTGCATCCTGGGAGCCAGGAAATTTCAGTTCAAAATGTGATGCACCAGAGTGTTCATATTGCTCCCCCGTATCAAATTTCGGTAAACATTCATTACTCACAACTTCGTTTAGAGGTATGCTCGTGATCGTCGCTAGCTTGCTCCAATTTGGCTGATGAAGCATCCACAAAAGATCTCCACCATTTTCTGGATAATAATATATGAATTGAGCTAGTCGTATAGATAACAAGTTCAGCGACCGATGAAGAGGTCACAACAGCCAAAAGAAGCGCGAGATGCATACTAACTTCGAAAAGAAATGGGGAAAAACTTGATTAAACCACGTGCAGTTGATCCGCGAGTTTGCGGTTTCATATATCGTGCTACAAATTGGAAAAAACCACTGCAGCAGAGGATTTGCCAACGGCAAATTGAAACCAAGCGTAATTAACGTTCAAAATTGCCCGAACGTTTGGCCCGACCGACATCCGAAGCGAGACAAAATGATGTTGCAGGGTTGTTTACCGCATTTCTTGTATAGTTCACAAGATACGTCGGTCCTCTGAAAAAAATTGGCACTAACTCGATGATATTTTAGAAAATTTGTAGTAAAAACAAGGTGGGATAATCTTTGAGGACTTGAGGAGTTATGATGTTTTTTGTCAAATCCAATTTCGATGATTTCTTGAATATCAAAACTTTTTAGAAGTCAATGGAATGACCAATATTGACGGGTTTCTGTCACTCATAGGTTTGAGTAAGTCAGAAAACAGTCATTTTTCCAGTGGATTATATGTCAAAATATCATTTAATTCATTAACAATTACTCTATACACGGCTCCAAATTTCCATGAACAGAGCTAATACTTGGTGTGATCAATGATTCTCACATTCAACGAGATCGTACAACAATTGTAATATACATGCAACCATTCCACAGATACAACAGAATAATACGTGAATTTCTGCAACACGAACATCTGTTGTTGGCCTCCCAGTAGTAAAAGACAAGTATGGTCAGACACGCAGCCCCATTTACACTTGCTTGTCATTTTCATACAAGTGGCCTGTTCGAAACTCAAATAATTATCACTCCTCTTCTACACTATTCTATTGTGTAGTGGTTCATTTACATCTAGGTTGCAAGTTTCGCGATGCAGACATCACGCGCAAAAATATGAGTTGAGCGAACAAGCTCGAGCGTTCGTTTGAACAATGTACTGGAACTAGCTTGAGTGTACACGTATTTCAAACGATAGCAAGTGGTTGTTGTGCTCTCAAGTAGAGGCCTTTGGCGTGATTTGGAAAGTTTTGCCAAATGGGAAAGGGGCATTCGTGGAAGTGCGGGTGAGTTGTTGTGTAAATTTGGTTATCTGGTTTTGCTAGGAAATATGGGTTTTGAGGCATGCGTGCTATCCGCTGAAAATTTTTTTATGTTACTAGTGCCCAAAAATCGCAACTTGAACATGATTTTTGAGCACTCGTAACATAAAATATTGTATGACACTGCGTGCGGACGGGTAGTTTTGTTACGAAGAACTTATAACACTCGCTTCGCTCGTGTCATAACCAGTCCTTCGTACAAAACTCCCCGTCCACGTGCAGTGTCATAAAGTACTATTTGCCTATAATACTGACTTCTTCAGACGTGCTACTGAGACTATCAGATTGGAATGGGAAGAAAATGTGAGACCAAATTTACAATCTCAGAGGGTAGTACCGAAGAGCACAGCATTGCTCACACAATTTTATTCTCAGCGTATGGTGTGGCATTGAAATATTTCGGACTGTTAGGTACTATTTAACAGAGCTGAAGAAACGAAACAGTATTTGCTCTCACTAGTTTACTCTCACTTATAATCAACTCCTCGAGTACAAAGCGCGTCGAATTGAGATATTTGCCATGAATTTCATGACCATTTTATATGACCTTGAAAAATTCAGTTCATCATCGTTTTTGTGCATGAAAATATTTCTAATATTCGGAGCTCATTCGAAGAATGTCGGATTATGGATGTCCTGTCATATCATGATATACCAAACAATACAATTATCATGAATACCACGAAGCCGAAAAATACTAACTTATTCGATGAATGTTGATTTGATTCCTAGCAAATTACCAAATGATCGACGTTATGAGCGACCTAGTAGCGAGCATATTCCATGCCTCCACATACGAACATTTCTAGTTTCTCTCCAGAGCTCGATCAAGTTTGCAATTTGGACAAGTCAATTTCCGAAGCAAAGATACCCACAGTATCATTAATATTCTTGGGAGGAAAGATCAATGCTCGTGTCAAAATCACATTTCATCTCGTTGTAAATCGATCTGTGTAAATTGAGCATTCCCATGCCCCAGCTCGGTTTAGCGAGGCATGTTGACGGATTACATTTGCGCCTCGTGAGGATCATCTACATCTATCATAATCAGATACGTGCAGTGCATGCTGAAATGAGAAAATGTGATCGAATTAAATGTGGTATTGAGAGAATAGAATCTTTTATCCTTGATATTGATGTAATTGTCTGTCAGTTTTGATGTTCAACATGTTTCATGCAATGATGAATATCTCGGCACGCATCCACGTATGTCATGGACCTATATTATAAAATTTTGGTTCCCAGTGCCTACAACTGTGTGACGCGGTGAGCCTCGAGCCTGCGGAATCGTTGGGCTCTAAAATCAATTCATACGACATTTATCATTTAGACCTTTCCAGCAAGATGGTTCCAATATTTGAAGTGAAATCTACTAACCGTAAGTTAGTATAAGAGGCTTTCGGAAAGTAAGGGGTTAGTCCATTGAGGGTGGTTCTAAAATTCCAGTGAAGATGAGATGAGCTCTATTTGTGGAAGATTAAGTAGAAATTCATCAATAGATCACACCAAATAGTGATCAGAGGGAATTGTCCATTCTAAGAGCTTCACTCACTTACACTCGGCCCAATTGATTATCAAGTTCGAATCTCAGATTGATTTTTCTAGTAAAGGGGTTTGAAATATTTTACACACGTGATCACAAATATGATAGACTAGGGGTTGACTGTAGCTCAAGTAAATTAAATCTTTATCCTTTAACAATCAAGAATTTCAATTATCAACTCAATCATGGAATAGAATTTCCACTCGTTAGCCTCATCCACGTAATTTACATAATACTCGACCAGAGTACAAAGCAAATTATTACCGGACTAGTATGTGAGAAGGCATCTATTTGCCCGCATGTGCATAGCTGAAAGTTTCCAAATAATTTCGTAACTATAGAGGTATTTACACGCTCTCACAGTGTACTCATGAGTGACCCAGTACTGAAGCTTAGAAGAATGTAGCCGAGTGAAACTCATCCAGCGCTCAAATCAATGCTTTGTTTTCGTCCGCTTGTTTAATACGCTTACTCATAACAAATTTTTTCATGTATAAGGGCTATTACAACCAAAAAACGAGACTCTCTGGGGAGTTTATTGTGTTGTATTGATATCTCATAGAATGCGATATGATCTCTGACATCTGAGTATATACTTGGAGTATTTGCCAATTTCCGGATGGCATTAGAGCCTGAAATCGAAATTGCTGGAGGTCTTTGACCGATTGAATGTCAATTTCCACTCAGAATAGTGATGTCGATCCTATCCAATCTCAGCAACGGGGCCATCGATCATAATCAACCGTGACGTCGGCCAAAATGGGCTTTGCGTAGGCGAAAATGCCATCCCTTTGCGGGTGATTCTCTTTAGAGATTTCACGTACCGGACTCGCATAAAGGCTGGTGGGAAAAGCTCGACGACGATTCGCTGGAAATAGGGTAATTCACGCACAATTGTAGTTCTCGACTCGTATTGTCCCCGTAGTGCCAAAGTGCTTCGATCGCAACGGTCGAAGGGGAGGGAGCAACAAGTGAGACAGCTTCACGCTGAATATGAGCACGATTGATCGTCGTCGCTCTCGCCTCTTATTCCGTCCGACCCTCCCGGTCTTTTTTGTGTCTCCAAAGCCTTCGTCAATTCATCGCGCTCCGTCCGTTCCTCCGACCCGACGTTATGAAATTGTTCAGCACAAAAAGGTCTCAAAGCTGAAGTTATAGTCACGAACCTTCGCATTCTTGGACATCCCATTCGCGGAGTGCTTGTTTACTCTTGCCACCGAAAGCTTTGCGCAATCAAATTTTGGGTTTGTGTGATGATGGATCGAATTGCTATGGGTCGAGTATTATTGAAATTCTGCGATGGCACAATCACGTTTTGTCGATGAGGCTCGGATGATCAATCAACAATACGCTCGCTGGAATGAATCGTTTGTCTCTGTGTCATGCGGGCCTCTGTGAATTTTCGACGAGCGCAGCACGATTGCCTCCGATATTCCATTGACTCTGTTAATCGCATCGGCAAATTCGATGACTATTCACGCTTGTAGCTTCCGAGTTATGCAAAAGGCGTATGCTAATGAGGTCGTTCGTGAATATTTGATTAATTTTTGTACGAACACAAAATAGCTCTCGTTGAAGAGTTCATCAAATGGGAAAATTTGTCCGACCTTTTGTTAGCTAAAATAATATTTACTTTCTCAATTTGGGTGGTTTGTTTTGCTTACGTAGGGACTTCTCGCTCAAATTTGGTGAATTGGTATTAGAGATTGATTCTGCAATGTAGTTTCCTCATCAGGTGAATCCCATCAGGTTTGAATTGAAACACTTTCCGAAATTCAAAATTGAACGTTCTGCATCTCGTTTTGCGAATTATTACATAGTCCAGATTTGATAAATAACGAGACCTCAAGGAGGATCACCCTAATTTTCGACGCAAGGCTCCAACTCCTCTGCACCGCAGTCACTATTAGAAGGCTCGAACTACTTTGTGCCAAAAGTAACGTTGTATGAAACATGGCTCAGACATGCATGTGAAACGTGGAGCTTGTCTGCTGTCCCTCCTAGTCGGACTGTTCTTTACTTTGAATTTCCTGTTTTCTTGACAGTAAGAGTATCAGCTTCGTCGAGTTGACTCTTTTCCGACTCCCTGAACGTCTGAATTCCGATGATGCGCGTATTTTGAAACACCCGGTTCGCAACTATTCAGCCTCGTTTTCTGCCCTCGCTTGTTCTGGACTCAATTTTACTACTCTTCCTCTCGCCATGCCTCTAAAGACTGATGAAATTTGAGCAAGGTTGCAACGCTCTGGAGCTTGCAAATCAACTTGTTCCTATATCTCCATTCGTGTTTTCCTCCAGTACTTTTCATCGCTCTCATTTAATGCGTGAATAAGAACGGGAACCTACTGGTGAGGGAACACTGGGCTTGTCGACCTGATATGAATCCAGGACATCACGGAATCTTTGGTTATCAAAATCTTAATCCACTCCAAACTATTCTTCTGTTGCATGTCATTCAGGAAGATTATTTGACCTAGGTCCGGGTTACACGGGAGATTACCTCCATAGCCGTGAAAGAATTCTTCTACGCTAATTTCAACATTTCTTTTCCGAAATATCTTGACTGACAAGTATTCCACCATTAATGACTTGACTTCACTCTAAAACTGCCTAGTGGTCCTAAAACCAAGCCCCTCAATAAATTATAGGAGGATAGCTTTCTTCAAGCACAATAGTCGAGAATAAAGGCCAAGCCTGAAGACCTCTCGTCTCTCAATGAGCAGAATCAAAAGCTTTTCTTCGCAGGTCGACGCCCTTTGCTCTCAGTCCTTCCGGGAAATGAAATTTCCGCCGTCAGAAAATGGAAAACGAGAGCAATTACGGTGCTATCCTACTGACATCACTATCTGTCCTAGTCATTGGAGAATCATTGCTTCCTGCTGCTTGAGCTCGCAGAAGTGCGACCAAATCGTACCCACACAATTTAGTCACGAGCGTCGGAGCATTCGGGCGAATAGGGAATCATTATTACCAATTTTTCTTTCCCTGTAGGAACACGAAGAACAGAATATTGCAGGTCGAACACTATAACTGCATTGTAACGCGTGATATTGCTGCCAGACCAATACTGGATTATCATCATAGCATTATGATTTGTTATTGCCGTGAAATAACCTCAAAGAACTTCGGATTATCATGATTCTTCACCGGTATCACTACGTGCAAAAATTGGATGGCTTTTGTAATAAAACATTCGTAATGAGAGTGTGATCCCAGCAAGTATCAGGCCATTTGGAATAAAACATCTATGTTTACTTATTCTGACAGGAATACCAGATGTCAAATCCTTCTGATGGCTGGATGTAGTGACAAAATCGGTATTGCTTTCCTGGCTATACCACGTTTTGGTTGCATGGCAAATATCATGGCCGTGTGACCAAGAATTTTTTCTCAGTGAAGTTCATGCCAAAAGAAGGAACATCACAATACAGTTTCTTTATCTGTGGCTCGTAAGTATCTTATTTTTATTATGGAAAATCGACCCTTGATTCAAATCCCAAGACCAATATGACATACGAAACCAAACACTTTAGCAAGTTTGTTCTCTTTCGTAGTATCCTGACGTCATTCGAGCCACAGTGACGTCAAATATTGTGAAGAGACTGGTATTTGTTTACAGTCCGCCACGATTTTATATTTCTGTTCAGTAGCACTCCACATAGAGATTGGAACACATGTTTCTGCAAAATTTTATCATCACCGTCAAATATTCAAACACTAAGGAATTCATGCATTATGAAAAGTTCATAGGCATTAGGAGAACGGAGGAAGACATTTGCTATGGTGATCTGGACAGAAGTTCTATATTTGCCACTTCCCCGGTGGTATTTACATTCTTAAGGTCGGGACACGAGAAACATTTATTCTGAGTCAAAAACATTATCAACATATCCAAATCAACATTTGGCAGATTCACTGATTTGAGTATTGAAGACAGGTCTCCACAAAATAAGAGATTACGACCGGTTATTAAACAGCTTTCGATGTAAACAAACGAAACAAACCATGGACTGAATCGACGTCAGTTTGCACTCATTGACGTCAAACTACGGGTTTCGACATCAGGATACTCCAAACAGAACAGGCTTGTAAAAATCTCTGATTTCAGCCTGTGGAAGCGCGCGCGCGGAATTCGGCCGATTTCAATCCTCAATCATAAATGATAGAAGATGTTGAAAACAACTCTGCAAAGACAGAAAAATTCCTTTTGGCATAGACTGGCGTTCAAAAGTGCCAAATTGAATTTAGCTAACACATGATTATTCCCTATTGGCCCTCGTCGTCATCGTAGCCGGACTTTGTGTTGGTGCATGCGCTGAGCTGGGCGTATTGACGAAATCGCTTGCGCCCATTTGGTCCGTCGCTTCATTTGCTCCGATGTGCTATACTATTGCTCGTCCTTCTGTTGCAAGCTTGGATTAGTATGTGCAATACAAATCCGGACAGGGAGAAAAAATCGCTTTTGAGATTTGAGCTTGGCATAGCTGCCACCGTAGCGCGTAATTGTGGGTCGGTGATGTGTAGGTGGAGCTTGCAACATGTTGTCTATTTGATATAGCTCTATTTGTGCGGGTACACACTAATGCTGCCTCGCGAGACCTCATTAAGCGAGTTGGCAAGAGCATGGGAACAATGTATTCAGCTCCCAAGACGTAGATGGATAATCACTGTGTATTGCTGGTCTCCCAGATATCTGTTTTGGATCATTTGTACTTGTAAAGGTGATCAGCGTGATCCGATACTCGTCAATTTTCTTCACTCTTGCCTGACGTTTCTATCCAGACTCCTCAAAGAAATTAAAAAACAGCCTAAGAAGATTGCAGGGTATAAGCTGACCTTTTTTACAGGGTACAAGAATATCATTCCTCAGCGAAATAATGGTCTTATTGAGATAGTCACATTTCTTATCCATTCATAGATTCTTTGGCTTGAATAATCTACCTTTCGGATCACAATTCTATCTGCTTTCTGATGAAGTTGTGATAAAGAAGGTTCAATTTGGGATTATTCAATTTATTCCATGTAATTACATCATACTTCACAAAAAATTATGTCATATCAGAGGCGATATCAATTTGTCCCCATTCAAAAATCACGATTCATCAAGAAATATATCGTCAATCTCTTGGCGATTACGTCTGATACACATTTGTCGCTGTGAAATTGATACCATTTCTGAATGAAAGTTGAATATTCATTCTTTCTCCTATTCCTCTCTTTCTTCCCCTTCTTCCTTTCCTCAACTTCTTTTCGAGGTTATTATGCGGGACCTACAGTTTGAGGTGGGTTCCGAACCACCGAAGCCACCGAAAGGCACTTATGAAAATTCACATTGGCGCCGGCCGAGATTCGAACCCCGGCCTTCTGCGTCGAAGGCAAGAACCTTATCCACGAGGCCGCGGTGGCATCCATGAATATTACTTCAGAGCCTTGTAGCGTTGAATTCACTCAAGTTTCATGCAAACCCTTTCAGAGTTTGCCGAGACAAAAATTTAAATACTGACCTTTGGACCTCTGAAATCTCGCACAGAAGTTTTGACTATTCCATTATTTAAAAGTTATTGCCTAATGAAAGATCGATATAATCTCTGCCTGTTTCTTTAGTTTTGTGCAGGATATTAGCAAAGTACGGGCCGGTGAAGGGGATCAATAAGGAATTGTGGTACGAATCGACCCACTAAGGCTTCGACGATGAGGTCTTGCCCGCACGAATGCTTTTATAAAAGCGTCACCGTTTGGCGTTGCTCGACAGGAAGGAAAGAAAATTAATAAGCCTTTCGCGGGACACGCGAGCTTGAGCTAATTGATAGATTGCCGACTCAGCCCAGCACTAGATTTGCTGTTTCACTGTCACGACGAAAAGGTTCTTTTCCCAGTGCAGCCGAGCGTCGCAACGATTTTTCACCGGTTGATTGGCTGCGGGGTTAATTAAAGGTCGGCTGCTTCGTGGTTGAGACTCAAAGTGCCGAGCTCGCGATGCGGAATCGACGCGATAACGACGAGACGCAAGTTTCCCTGTGCACTATACATTCCGTTGCTCGCAAGAACTTTGTCCGCGTAGACCACTTCCTTAATTCCTTGCTCAGCCCCGAGTGGAGCTGAGGCATTGCTCACGACTTCGCCCCGAGAAGCTGTGTAAGCGCCCGTCGATGTTCACCGAGGCCTGGCTCCGATGCTAAGCCGATATAGATCTCGCAAAGTGTGGAACTTCGGATATATCCCTATATGGGTGCGGCATATTCGACTTTGCGGCGATACACTGGGATGTATAGGCGGTCGTTGGCGGTTTCGAGGATTTCCGCTTTTATGGCTTCTAATGGCCATCGTTTTTCATCCGATCGGATTCTTATGGACGGCTCGTACTCCTCTGTGTCGGCGTGAGCAGATTTGGCCTGAGATCTTCTTCCCGGAATCGTATTGGCGATAACATCGTGGATGAGATTCTTTGAATGAGATGGTGCGATAGGATTGACTCGCGATTTCCGCTTGGAATACTTCTAGAATTATGAGTAATAGAATGGAACGAATGGCGTACCCCGACTGTGATAAAAATGTCGATCACTTAAGAGGATGTCGGAGATCAACCTCTAAACTTCTGCTAGGACATAAAATTTTTTTATTTACAAACTCACGCTCTCAATTTTCACTCAATCGATCTCAATTTTTCTTTCAGGGGTAGAAAATGTCCGTAAAAAGGGTGCTCTGGTGCATTTGGAACGCAAATATACCGCTCCGAGCCAAAAATCGATGTCAAAGGCAAATGCACAGAGAGGTTAGGTAGCTATTATCTCCAATTATTTAGGTTCCCAAGAGCCGAATCAGAACGAGTGGACCAGAGCACCCTTTTTGCTGATTTTACGCTTCAAATAAATCATTCCCGCAGGCATTTGATGCTCAAATGAGGGAATGGTTCTGTGAATGAGATTTCGGTAGCAAAAGCGAGTATTTTGAATTGCGAAGTCGACATACACATAATCTTGTGTCACTTGGTATGTTGGCAGCATTGGTCATGTTTGAGCTGCCGCTGTTGGCTGCTCTACCACTGCTAAGCAGACGGCGCGCGTTTATGCTTCGTAGCCGGCGTAGCACGAGAAAATCGTAATTTCCCGGTGGAAATGAGTGTGTCCGGGTCGGGTGAAAGTGTATCTGTTGTGAGTGTTTTGTACTGTGTTGTGTGTACACCCACGCGATGTGCAAATGTTCGCGTGCGATGGTTGTCTTGCGAAGGATGCAGCTTCGCCGTAGCGCCGTGGCATTCCTCAGAAAACACGACTTTGTTATTCATCAGAATAACAAAAATGCGGCCCAGGGCCAAAGAAAACGTCGTGTCGGAGTTGTGGCCTTATAGAAGCTAGCCAACCCATGGAAACATTTGTTGACCTTGCCCTGATGGCATGAATGATGTTACAATACGGCGTGTTTCTCCCATTCCAGTGTATATGTATTTTCTTGCGTCACTTCATAGATATTGCACAAAATATTCAATATGAGACGGAATATTGTGCTTTATACATTCAAAATGATGTAAAAAATATGATCTGATGTGTACAAGTTGAATGGAATGGAATACTTGTTTAGAAGTTACTTTGATTGAGTTTCTGAATATCGTTGTTTAGAATCCGCAAGTACCATCAACCTCGAACTTTGTCTCTGACCTTGCTATTGGTTTGTTAGTGGTTGATGGTGAATTCTGAACTATTCAAAATTCATAGAAACCTCATTGACCGTAATTTTCACTCCCCAAATGTGAGTTTGTGATGAGTACGCATTTTTGTCAAGGAAACGCAGAGTGAGTCTTTTGATTTTGAGCTGCTTCTGTGGCTTTCAGGAGTGACTTGGAGAGTATTCTACATTGAGATGATGTGATACATGGGAAACTTCTAATGAATGCACTTCTGTAGTAGCAACCTATTTTACTTCATCGTAAAAGACCATTGATCAACCAAAGATTTGTCAAGTCAACTTCCCAAATTCCTGATGACTCAGAATTATAATAAAATTCAATTCCAATATTCTGAATCAGGCAACATTTTTCAGTCCATGAAGAGTCCGTGGAACTAAAAACAGTCCAAAGTCTGTTTCGTAGAATAATATTAGAACTTCTCTCAAGAATGGTTGATATAAGTACTTGGTGTGCGAGCTTGGATACTTTTTCTGTATGAATGTGATTTTGTATGCTTTTATATTCATTAACCAATGACGCAGTTGAATTCATATTGATGAATATGGATGCAGATAATTGTCTATTTGGAAAGATAAACCTGCTTTGCAAGGAAGCTCCAGATCCATTCTTGTATTCGAGTATGAATTTTGGAACTGTCAGATAGTAAATCTCAAGAAGTTATGGTTTTCTGATGGTGATCAGGAATCCTTTGACACTAATCAAGAATCTCATTCCTGTTGAAGGATGAGTAAAGTCTCTCAGACAACATGAATTTTTGAATTCATCTTGTTTTAGGAAAAGGACTCTTTTTGGAGAGTATCTACAAACTATTCAAGTTTGTGAGCGTGAATGTATAGAATGCAGAGATATGGATATTTTGAATTCATCTCGAGTTGGAAAAAATGACTCTTTTTGAAGAGTATTTTCGAATTCTCTACAATTGTGAGTGTGAATATGTTGGGCGCTTGATATGAATTTGTGAATTCATTCTAATTCGAGAAAATAATACTTTTAGGAAGAGAATTCTCAAATCATTTTCTTGGAGAAACGTATATTTGTTGATGGCTAAGACTTGACTTTTTTGGAGTTTAACTCAAACGTTTCATGCTTGTGAACGTGAATAATCAGATTTTTAGCGCAGACTCTTGCTTCAGCAACTCGTCTTTCCCGGGATATGGCGACATCCCATCAGTGTTGCCAACAATGGAAAATTACACATGGGAAGCTCATTCTAAGTGTCGCCATCTACACTTGGAATAAGCTAACTAGCGCCAGCCCGCCTGATAACCTGCGAAGGTCCGACATCCTCTTAACTTGCACTAACTCGGATTCTTGTGGTTTTGTCAGATGTGTAATTGACTTTAAGTTCGGGGTGTATGCTCCAAGAGAGTACTAGCCACCGAAATTAACATTTATGCATGGAAAAATTCGAACTCTGCCAGAAGCTATTTTTTCCCAAGGAACTATCAGGAGGTTGAAGAGGGGTATTGATTTTTTTAAACGTGAAAACGAAGAGAACTACTTCAGCATGAACAGGCACCATGATCAAAAAGCATTGATTATTCCAAAATTCTCAATGAACGATGTTCCTACGAAAAATATCAATAAATTTCTTGAGTGGATGCAACGACAAAGGTGACGAAAACCTTTGAAATTATGGATCCCCTTAAAAATTTGTTAGAAAGTTCCGATTTGGAAGAAAATACGCATGATATTTTTATTATCGTCTGACAGCTCTCCCGATTCACAATAAACTTTGATAGAAGTGTTGAAATCACGAGTCGTATTAATATTTCGGATGCTCAAAGTACAGTACTGATGGAATCCAACTTGAGCTCGTGCATGGTTTCAGCCTGAGTGCTTTCGACGCAGAATCGACAAATCTCACCTGGATCCAAAATTTGGTTGAAATATGTAGATCGGATAGTTTTTTCATACAAGTCAAAAGTTTCAGGGCTAATTGCAAAATCTTATGAACATCCTCCCCCCTCTGTTAGATCGCAATCACTAGGTTCATCGATCGAAACTGTCGAGACCGCTCTACAAAATACACTTTCTTACAGAATACATTTTCTAACTTCTGGGTATGCAGCTTCCTCGCACGGTTTCTCAATTTTCTTCACTATTCCCCTGGAAAATAATGGTGTTCGACACTTGGGCGGAGTAGTCCTTGCCTTTTTGGATGATTCTGATCCTCCCCTTCAACTTTGGCAGGAAAATATCATTGGTTGTGCGAGAATCAACATTCCTGGCCTTCTGGTCGGAATATACCATTTCTTGATCATCCCATGGGCTTGAAAAAATATTCTCCTCCCGATGCTCCTATGCTGATTACTCATAGCTGCATCCACTTTCGGAGAATGATGAAGTGCTAAAAGTCGGTCTAGTGGTACGCTGACCACACTCACTGCACGCAAGCTCGCAGGCAAAGTGCAGCCAACAATAGGACCTCGGCCGTGTGCTGCGATGCGGGTCGAGTGGCTCTCGCTCGCCACATGACTGCCTCTACTGTTGCTACTCGTCTACGATTTCGCCATTAGTGAGAGCTTGCGAGCTTGCGGCCCATTAATATCTCTACGATCCTCGATGCCTCATCGTAGCTCTCTATAACTGCCACCACCGCTGCTGCTGCTGCTGCGCTCTCTAAACTACGCCCACGCCCCGAACGTGATTTCCAATAATGAGCAACCCACGTCGTCGATAAATTATGTGCGCTGCTACTGATTGATGTTTTTCGCATACACTGATTCAGTATCACTAGCAGATATACTCATCATTCAGGTCACCTGTGCCGATTTAGCTATGTGTGGAAGTTTGAATTTTCATGTTATTGAGCGAGGAGGAGAGAAACTTCAGTGCACTCGTGAGACTGTATCCAAGTGCTTCTTGAAGAATCGCCACTTGGTCGTTGAGTCGAGCTATCGTAGTTTCACATATCTGAATATTTGAGATGACTCATTCACTAGTCGAAGACCACGAATACAGATCGAGTGTACTGTATTGAGAAGACCACGAAAAAAGAAGCCAATGTGCCCTGTTGTGAGATGAAGTTCTCAATTATGGAAATCAGAGCGGGGCATCGCGTCGTATTCCACCACTCGTGCTCGCATTTGTGCTTACTCAAACTCGACTTATTCGCTCGATTCTGAATATTTTCATTTTTGAGATTGAGAGGGATGATAATCGCTCCCATATTGCCCTAAATGGGAAATGTAGTTCAATTTGTTTGTGAGTGATCATTTGCCCGAGCCGTTACACTCCTTTACGTGTACTCGCTTGAAACCATCAGTTGGTATCCCATCACATAGAGAATGAAATAATCAGTTCCTTTTTCTATAATCTCCTCTGATGTGATGAAACTTAACTTGTGTGACCGAGAGGTACCTTTAGAAATAAAGTGGATATTATCCAAAATTATTTTGAAGGCATTTTAATCTCTACAGGGTACGGCATTTTTGGGGTCATTCGAGGATTTGCACTCAAATGAGCGACAGTAGAATGCTGATGAGCTAAAAAGCATTTAAAAAACGAGTTGAGACAGTGGTTGGTATGCTCATGAGTTCCGTAGAAAAATTGTATGAGGTTAGATATTTAGAGGAAGGTTGTAAATCTGCAGGTAGTCTAGGGCTGAGTATGGTAGAAGCCACTACACTAAGTAACATGACTGGAAGGAGAAAATATCAGAAATATGAGGTTCTCAGGAAATTCTATGGTTCAAGACAATCGGAGAAATCCGTCATAAAGCAGCTCTCCGAGGAATTTCGCAGATGTGTTTGTTGATAGGACATTCATAGGGAATGGTTCGTGGATTGAAAATGTGCAATGATGATCTCAGGTCATTGAAACTCCTTCTCGCGAAAACCGGATGGTTTTTGAAATCAAAGAGTGAAGACTTACGAGGAGAGCACCAACCTTGCGGGTCCTAGATCTTGACGAAACTTTGGGAATCTTCTTGTTTTGGTGAGAAATGAAAGTAACTAAAAGGGTTTTGTCCAATGGGCCTCCTATTCTGAGATACAGTCATGGAGGTTAGCATTGTCAGTATATCTATAGATATACTGACAATGCCCATATATAGATATATGTGTCATTTTAACATGGGCCTATAAGGACAATGCTAATTTCCATAACTGTATCTCGGGATAGGAGGCTCATTGGACGAAACCCTGGGAGATGCCTTCATCTCTTACCGAAACAAGAAGATTCCCAAAGTTTCGTCAAGATCCAGGACCCACAAGGTTGGTGTTCCCGGTTCCCGGTCAAAAATCCGAATCCATTTCTCCGAATGGACGAAACTCCGAATGACCAAAACTCCGAAGACCATTTCTCCGAAGCCGTTTTTCCGAAAACAAAAAGTCCGAATGGACAAAACTCCGAATGGCCAAAAGTCCGAACGGCCAAAAGTCTGAATGATCAAAACTCCAAATGACAAAAAATCGAAATAATCTCAATTCGAATGATTATGTGACGCGAAATTACGGAATATGATTCCACCCAACTCAAATGCGCTACAATGAGTCGTTTATTGTTTACTTCGTCGTGGTTTCGATCGATCGACTGACTGCGATCAATACACGCAATAGTACTCGCGAATCAGTTTCGCGTCTGCTATGGATCCGAAAATCGTGTCCAAGAAATTCTTCAGTGGCGGATTCGTGTATTTTAGATCGGAAACAGTGCCGAGAAAAATCTCCTGAGACAAAATGGCTGGATCTGCAACGCCGTTCGCGAATCATCACGGGTGATTAGGATAAGTTATAATCAGGATGGGAGAGTTCTAGACTTTTTGCGAGCTGTGGATCACAACATTCCAATTACATCACATTGGGATTTTGTAGATATTGGCTATTACTTCTTCGTTGACCTCCCACTTTCAGTAGAACATAGTAAATTTGATATGTGTACTACTTCAATACTTGGTAATTACTGGTGCAATATTTTGAACGTATATGTCATGCGAGTAGTTAGTGATCACGATGTGAAATGATAAAATATTTATGTAATTGATTCTCGACTGATTTTATCTATTTTATAGTAAATGTTGCTCCTCAATGCTAATACTGAGTCGTTTCAGCCATTTATGAGTAGTTGAAGTTGAATAATAACTTAAATTTTTTAAAATATTTTTCGGATTTTGTCCGTTCGGAGAAATAGTCTTCGGAGTTTTGGTCAGTCGGAGTTTTGGTCAGTCGGAGTTTTGTCCATTCGGAGAAATGGATTCGGACTTTTGACCGGGAACCGTGTTCCCCTTGTTAGGGAACGTACTTCATGCCAGTCGTAAATTTTTGTTAAACATAAGTACATGGATTACGTGAAGTACCCAATGCCCATAGAATCAATGAAGCAGTATAAACGTGGCCCTCTGCACATGTAGAAACTTTTGTTGGATGAATTCTGACCGTTTATGTGGAAAATCAGAGCATAATCTATTTGGCTTTTGTAATTCTTGGATTTCTTGGAAGTTCGAGTATCCGGAGAGCAGTATCTTTGAATCTATTCTCCCGTTGCGCCGAAGAGATGAAAAAGCTGCACGATAAGAAAGAGAAATCGAAAAGTGAACCATTTTGTGAGACCGTCATTCATATTCTGAATTATTTGTGCCGGAAGTGTGCCATCAACTGCCATTATTAGATAATTGCGCAAGAATTACATTTTTATCATAGCCATTGCGATGACAATACCGCTGATCCATTGAGGAAGGTACTGCGATGCTTCGACCAATAGATAGACCATCGTCAATCTTATATAGAAGTAAAAAGATGACAGCATACAATAGAATGAGAGTAATCAGGTTATGAACACTCAATGTAGCCTCAGCACGTCATAACATTGATGTCACGCAAGATTCAATCAACGCAAAATTGGATCACTGATTCAATACCCTTTGATTGTGTGGATAGCTACTTACCACGATTTGAACAGAGAGAGAGAGTTCCCACAACCCCCACATGGAAAAACAGAGCTCCAATCCAGATGCCAAAATTCCACGGAATTTTTCAAAATCTTCTGACGGTCATTATGATTTGATTTGGATGTCCATGTTTCACATCAATGGGGGGTATTTGAAGGGAGCTACTGTGCGTGCATGCTACTATTGATCTGTTTTCGTCATTGTTATTTTTTGAGTGACACCTACTTTTCCTAAAATAACGCTCTTATTCAACATCTTTAGAGACTGTAGAATAGCGACAAGTAGTACTACTCAATAATTGGTCAGACATTAGTAAAAAAATTCATCGCACTGTACCTGCATCATATAGTAGCTGCAAACAGAGCGCGATAACAGAGACGCAAATGTAAACGCCAATACATCTCTCAGACATCACAGGAAAATTCGATTTCTGAGTTCGCACCTTGCGAGACGAATCCTCTCTCAATTCGATTTACTAGTTCCTCCAAAACCTCGAGGGTCTACTAGATATATAGCTAATGTATAACGATTGGTGGGCCACAAGACTCGCTTGTCACCGACGTCGTGCACTCCAAACTGGAGTCACGTCACCGGTCCGTCTGGTGTCCTTTGGGACATCCAAAGTATATGTTCTCAGATTGGACGGAAGTCGTGTGCAGCTCGCTGGATGGTTTCAAGTGGATAGTTGTGAAGATTGAATTGCGATTAGCAATATATAAGTCATCTTTCCTACCTCAAATTCAGTAAATCCAATTTTCCTAACAAAATATGGTCAAGAGAAATGCAATTATCAATAATCCAATCCGAGAAATTAATGCAATTATGACATTTGCAAATGAGGACTCAGTTAGGCTGTAAAATCTCATGAGAGGCTTAATCTGCGCGTAATCGTACCGCGCGGAAGCCATGAATTTCGCAGTATGACACGGTCTCCGGCTCCGGTGAGATCAGCGAGCTTCAGCTTCCCCTCTGGCGAGCTTCCAAAAAGTGCACTTACCTACCACGAACAAGCAGCCACTCGATCCTGTATGCTTCACCCGTGTATAAGCCGAGCACGTGCTTACAACCCGTATGCCTCGAGTAGGATCAGCCGTTAAAACTTTTCGAAAAGCCAACATGCGGTGTGTTCTAGTATCTTATTCGGCGTAATTTCCTGTCTCACTGAGCGGACATGATTATTCTGCTAAAACCTCATCGCAAAGAGGTATATCTTTCAGTAGGTTACACTACTCGTGTATCCCATACTTGGAACACACTAAAGTTCAGAGAGTAAGAGTATTTCATTATAAAAAATGCCTGCATGTTCTTAGAGCTATCCACAAGTCATGTAAAGGTCTTGAGAAGGGAGGGACGGTGTCTGCTAATTCATTGTCGTGCATGCAAAATCAGCAATTTCCCATTCAAGATATTATACAAGGGGGGCGGGATAGGTAGAGTCTAGCATTACAGAATTCTTCCTTACATAATTCGTGTATAGCCCCCTAATTGAAAGAGAGTCATTTGAAAAGTCTAAGATCTCGAATCCCGCGTGATTTTATAGTAAAAAATAGATGAGTTCCCTTCAGAATCTCAGGAAATCCCTTCATCCTACACACGGAATTTTTATCTGACCTCATACCCACATATCGACGCCTCTTACGAAGATTAACACCTCTTTTCTTGTGACTGACGAAGATTAACGTTTATTCGTTGTGAACATGAAAATTAAAGGATTCTCCTTAGGTCCACGAAAACTAACACTTACTCCTTAGGGTCACGAAGACTAGCACTTACTGTTCAACGGCCCATGAAACTAGCACTTACTCCTGAACGATATGAAGACTATGACACACTTGCACACGTTCTCGTTCAAAGGGACGGAGACATAGTATTTCGTCTTAGGGCCACGAAAAAAAAACCACATTCTCCTTAGCGGCACGAAAATTGACACATTCGTAGACTTCATTCTTGAAGGGACGGAGATAAGTGCTTCGTCTTAAACGAAATACTTACAGTCTCCGTCCCTCCATGAATGAAGTCTACGGATACGTTAATTTTCGTGCCGCTAAGGAGAATGTGTTACTTTCCGTGGCCTTAAGACGGAATACTCATAGTCTTCGTCCCTTCAAGAAAAAAATGCGCGAATGTGTTAATGATCGTGCAGTTTGAGGAGTAAGTGTTACTCTTCGTGGTCTTAAGCAGTAAGAGATGATCTTCGTGGCGCTGAGGCGTAAGTTTTGATCTTCGTGGCGTACACAGTAAGTATTAATCTTCGTGGCCATAACAAAGCAAATGCTAATCTTCGGCCACCGTGTTAGTCTTCGTGGGCGTTAGCGGATGTGTTAATCTTCGTAAGAGGCGTCGATATGATCCTCATTCTTCACATCGTATCAGAGCTTATCATTTGAGTCACCACTTTGCTGTGTGATCCTTGGTGCTTTTCACTATTTCTTCTGTAACACCGACAATTTTCAGAGACTTGAAGGTGAAGTGTTTTTGGATACAATTGATTCATAAACGTGATCCTAATCACAGTTCGGTCGAGCTTGCTCAATAAAGTATGTCTCACACATCTGTGTCGATGAATTTATGACTCAATTGAGCCCGTAATCATAATTGTCTCATTCCCGTGTACTTGGATTATGAGCTTGTAGAGGATTGCAAGTTTGTCACTTACGTGGCATAGCTGACGCGGTCTCGAGCTTCAAATTGTTGTCATACGTCAACTCTGTGTTGAGCTCATATAATATGTGAGATAAACTATTCATCCCCGCCGGGCGTGACTCGCGTCAAGCATAGCGCCAAATTAAGCCAACCATTCTCTTCAATCCATCACCGCAAAATCCACAACCCCTACTGGGAATATCAAATTAAATCGATTATAAATCCCTTATAAATCGATTATAAACATGTTCCTCAGTTAGTTTGTCACACCTTTTGATTTTGTACGAAGCAATCAGTGCCCTGAACCAAAATTTTGCTATACTACCAGCAGCCGTTTATAACTTGGAGTAAAGCTTCATTCATTCGACCTTTGCCCTACTGCTTCCTAAGTAAACGCGTCCATAATTGATCAAGGGCCAAAGCGAGGTTTCTCTTAGGGCACCGTACCACCACTACCACCACACCACAGCAAACTTTTAATCTATGCAAATTTATACCCACGAATTGTAATTTATTCAAGGTGTAGTGAGTACATCAGAGGTAGTAGTTATATATAGTAGCTTCTGAAACCGTTTACAATGTAGCAATAGTGTGGAGTAGTAGTGTAGAGGAGCTTTATCGGTATAGTTCATGGGACCAAGTTTGTTCGCAAGGGCAATGCGCTTTGGGAGAACGTGAGCAGCCAATTAAGTGTCTTCTCGATTCGACGAGCTTTGTCATCAGGTGGTGGATGATGAAAATTCTCACAATCGCGTTGTTTAATTAAGCAACTTTTGCCAGAAGTAGAGGTGACTCTCTTTGATGCAGATCCTGATCTCTCATCTGGTACACGTGTGGAAAAAAGACTGTCGAACGAAGCGAGTACAGAAAAATTTTAATCACAGTTTGCGATCGAAGTTTCTGAATCGTGATTTGTTTCGCGGCCCAGCTATTTTTGGATAT
Source organism: Eretmocerus hayati (assembly GCA_029851415.1). NCBI lineage: Eukaryota > Metazoa > Arthropoda > Insecta > Hymenoptera > Aphelinidae > Eretmocerus > Eretmocerus hayati. The sequence goes on along the minus strand of CM056743.1, from coordinate 38,615,826 downwards.
AGGAGAAAAAGATACTCGAGGTTAGTAATTTATGCAGACTTTTCATCTATCGAGTCCCAAAATTACCTACTGATGCATTCATTTTGAGATGATTATAAATTTTCCTGAGATGATCAACGTTTTACTTCCTGTGCGATAAGACGGAGCATTGTTCATGAGAATCGGAAGAAAATTTCGTTATTTCAATGCACAATAGTCCATTGAACATAAAATTACTCATATTCGTTATTCATTCCATCATCAATCTAACTAACTACAATCTCTCATGGGATCTTCATCGAGTTGGAAGAACGAGATTTGTGGCCCGGTGAATCGGTGACGCGAGGCACGTCCTCCACGTCGCTCTCCACGAGCAATAAATCGAGGCGGATGCTGCGCCAGTTGGACCGCTGTGTTAGGGCAACGTATAGGGAGCTGGAGGCAGCTTATGGATCTGGCGATACCGAGACTGTGCACAAGCTCGGCGATGAACTCGTCAATCTGGTCTCGCTGAGTGAAGAGCCTCGACAAAATCAAGTCGAAGCTTACAGATATCTCGCGATGAAACAAGTTGCCTTGGGTAGGCATGACCGGGCACTCGAATTGGCCTCCAAAATGCTTTTCCTCGCAAAAAGTGGTACAAATGACATCGAACTCATCGTTAGGGCATTGACTACACTTGGAAAGGTGCATCTCAGCTTTGGACATGTGAATGCTCTGGTGCGCGAGTGGGAGCGGCTGGTCGACGATATCAAATCGGTGAGGATTTACAACTTTGACCATATTTCAGAATTCAATAGAAACCTAAATGTTTTCCTGAATCTCGAGAAGTTGGCTGGTCATGGAATCGGCACATAAGATGACCAATTTGGAACAGTATTACAGATAACTAACCAAATTGCTACATAATCCCATAGGAATTTGCACAAAATCCAGGTTTATTGGACGCTATTACTCTATATTATCACTACGGCGTGACGAGGACATCGAGTTGAGGATGATAATGATAATAGAGATAACAGAAGGACAACTGCTGATGCTGCTGCGTTGCCATTGGCGCTCGGTCGATATTCATGTGAATATTCACGAAGCCATAATCCTACTCTAACAGCACTATGAAAGCTCTAGTGATGCGGTATGGTGAAACTATTGGATAACGCTCGAACAATGTAGCTTTGTGAGATTTGTGAGGGACCAATGTAAATTCCATGCCTGAATTACATCGATGCGCGAGTTTTGTGTCATGTAATCTCAGACAATTGATGGTTTTTGGTACGGCTGTTAGGTTCAAGCATTATCATCTGTGACGTAGGATTGTGATAACTGAGTATAGATTAATATGTATTGATGGGTTATCATTGTCGTTTTCCAGATTCCAAAAAATTTTCGGTAACACTCAATCTCATTTACTGTAGACCACTTTGTCTTCCTCCTTTCAGCCAATCATTACAAGGTATTAGAAAAAAGTTCCCTCAGAGGTTGACTGAATTCCATTTTATCATCCAAAGGGTATCAGAACGGTGCCAAGCAGGATCCAATGAAGCCAATCAATATCATGGATAATTTTTAATCGTAAAAGGGTTCGGTGAAGGTGGAAAAAGATAATTTAGTTGCATTCTCACTTTGGGCAACAGTTCCCGAGAAGATCCAACAGTGTGAAGAAAGAATGATGATTGAATCTACTCCGATCGTTCATAGAAATCGAAGATGAACATTCAAATCAGGGTAAGAATTTGTACAATTAATACTTGCAAATATTGAAAGCGGATGAAATATTGATTACAGAAGTTGACAGGTAACTTGTTCATGAATTGAAGCGAGACGCCACAATGGCACCTATTTCGCGTGGAAATGTGGATGTATGGTGCAATATCTAACTCTTCGTAAAATTTTTTCGATTCATCATAACACATATAGTGACGTCACTCATAAATCACGGTCGCAGCCTTACTCCATCGTTCTTTCATTCCCTCACACGTGACGCTATAACGACGAGGTACAGGTGGCGTGGAGTCGGAAAGGTTAATAGCGAGCAACCCAGCAGTTGCCACCCCTTGAAAGTCACGCGCGAGAGGTGGTTTCAATTTTGCAAATTATCAAAGAACACAGACAGTCGACAAATTTATCTTCGGGAGCATCATCCGATGATCATTTGGCACTAGACAAGGACGATTCGAGCCAAGAAAAAAATCCGACACGGGAATAACAGAAGTCATATCAGGGCTGTATCTAAGGGACTTCGAAGACGAGACAACGACGAAGACGACTTCGAGAACTGTTCTTCAGTAGCTTTGAGGAATTTGTAGTATGAGATGATCAGAGCTATAAAACCGAAGAAATGAATTATAAGTAGTAGTATGGCTTTCGATTTGGAATCTAAATTCTCTAGTGACCACGTGGAATATTTTTTATTTCGAACTGTTATTGGGAATATGTTACTAATCATGAATGTCAGAGGCTATCAAATACTTCCCAACATTCCTGGTAATCGACCGTTCTCTAGCTGCACATTGAAAAAAATGTTCAAATCGATGACTGAAAATCCACGTACCTGAATTAGTTCTTATTTTTTGTTGACACACTTACGGAGAATATATGTATGTATGTTTTGCGATTTTTCATACACTGTCTCCCCTGACATCCCTAAACTTCCTAGCTCAGGCATACAATTCATGTTATAGGTCGTGGTACATCTACACATAATCAACTCATGTGCGATTCGCTCGGCAAATCGGTGATTTCTGGGCAAAACTTGAGTGGGTGCCGTGCAGTTCAAAAATATACCAAAAAATATCGAATCACATAGTTAAATGTTGATTTCCGCGGGACCACTGGATGCTAACAAATTTCAAGCAGTGCTTGAAATACTGACTACTTTTTTTTACAGTGTACACAATATTTCATGTATATTTTGTTTCTATCTTTGTCTGTTAAAACAGAAAACCTAAGTCTGATGAAGTCCACGAAACGTCGTAATAAAATTTCCATCACAAAATTTTAGGAAATGATTTAATTCCCCACCGTCCTTCAAGATCGACAAGACACCGACTTTAATATTTATCATCAAGGATGAAAAATCTACAATATCTCTCATGATCTCTGAAATTTTGATGCAAATGGAGTAGATTAGGAATAGCATGTCTCCTATCTCGAATATTATTTCATTTTCCCAAAATCTTCATAATTCTGGCATAGCTGTGAGAAATGACTTTAGAATGAGGCAAAAGGAACTAGTCAACATACTGAGATTTTTAGCCATTCCGAGCAACGAGGAATTGACTCAGAATTTTGAAAGATGTGACACCCACTCGGCAAAATTTCCATCATGAATTTCAACGTGTGACAAAGTTTGCTTTCGAGTGTCATCCACGCAGCTTCAACAGATAGTCAGAATTGATAGAAAAATCGATAGCACACTGCCCAAGCTCCGCGATAATCCAAAGAGCTATTAAACATAACACCACAGATTTTCAACGCTGTAATTGATGATCCATTGAGATGCTCTGATATATTGAATGGAGGTGAAAAATAGAGTGGAAGAATCGTTGAGATTCACAGTTTTTTTAGGAATTGGAATTTGATGAGGGTCAGATTTGCGAGTTTCACTTCACATCTCCTAGCAGAGGATTTGTTTTTTCAGCTTTCCTTTCCGAGGTTATCCAAGCAAGCTGGCTGGCGATATTTTTCCATCACAAAGAGTGCGCGTGACGCTGTTTCTATACGACCTTCCTTGCATGCCTTTTGTGCAGATCATTTTCCACTACGTCAAATTACTTTCCGCTTATTGGTTTTCCTACATTTTTGCAGAGTGAATTTCTTGAATCTTCGAGTAACAATCAGTTTATTGTGTTTTTAGGCCAATCTATCAGAAATAAGAGTGAATCCAGTGGATTTTTCAGTTTTGATATAACGAGGGATCCGGACGTTAGGTGAGAATTTTCGAGAATTTCTACGAGGAGTTGAAGTTGAATTTGACAGATGCAGCTTTGTTTCCGGAAAGGGTATTTCAGGGTAATTATCATTGTAATTTCTATTGGACCCCTGACAATTTTTCACAAAAACTGACTGGATTATACTATTCCAAGAGTAAACATTTACAAGTTGAGATTGAGGGGACTGGGAGAATATGTAAGGTGATTCTTGTACTTACTCAGTGTATTGAGCAAATCGGTGATTCGTGGTTGTACTATTTTCCAGTTGAACCTATGAATCATTTTCCTTATTTCAAGTAAGCTAGTACGAGTATCGAGCACAACTGGGGGAAATCGACAAAACTTTTCAGAGCTACAAAAGACCAAAAGCTTTCTATGGAACTGTTTCAGAAGAGAACATAGTGGCAAAGGGTCCAAAGCTCGATTTGAAATCGGAAATCAAGATCACAAATCGAGTTACAAGATTCAACAATTCAATCTTTACCATCAGCCCTATTGTAATTTCACCGTTTTTGAAAGCAAAAATAAGCCGGAGGAGCGAAAAGTAGCGACGAACAAAAGCTAAAAAGATGGTAGTAATTTTGAAGTTCGGAAAAAAAGTCACCGGAATGCCAAGGGCCAATGTTGTGCAACACGTAAAATCGCTTTATCACACTGCATAGAGAGTGAACTAGAGCAAAAACTGGCTCTCCTATTCCCAACAGAAAATCCTCGAGGGACGACGGTGGCTTCATAGCTATCGAGCGATGGAAAAACATGGAATCGGGAAGAGAGAAAATTCTTGAAATTCGAGTCGGGGTAGCGATCCGCAAATTTGTCCCATCGAATATTCCACACTCTGTTCGTGTATGTCGCATGTCGCACAGGAGATGCTGCGAGTCTGTGGAACGCGGCGATGGCTTTGGTCGACTCGTCGAGTATCCTCGAGCAGATTCACCAGCACACGTTGTCCCACTTCACGCCCGAGGACATATTGAGCTCTTTCAGCGTTACTGGTTAAGGCGAGGTTTGATAGAACATTTATCCTGAATATTGCACATTTTTGTGTTTTTTTTATCTGGATCTTTACCTTGAATCGATATTTGTAGTATATATATCTACTGAAATTCGAAAACAAGCGTTTTACCAATTGATGGTTTTTTTGTGGCCTCGGAGTTACAGGCTTCGTTGATAATATAATTCCCATACTCTACTGTGTATTTGATGCCCTATTACTATAACCAATGGGATCATGAAGTGAGTCTCACTGTACTCAGATCCATGCAACAGATAGTCAGAAATTATGATTATGAACTCATCCATAGCCAAATAACGTGCTTCGCTAATCGAAGAGTTCTTAGTTCTTATCCTATAATCACACGTTTCTCAGGGTGCTGCTATACAATTCAAAATGAAACATAACCTATCCGAGGTTAATTATGTGAAGAATCTTTTCAATGGTAGAGTCTTGAATTATGCTCTACAGTCCTACCGTGATATTGTTGAAAGTCGTGGTAATCAAAATTGCATTTTCCAAACAGACTAAGACGTTATAGGAATATCGTTCCGAAGGATATTTAGAGTCAGGATTCCATAGAAAAATTCAAGTCTCCCCTCCGCTCAAGACTCGATCATACAAAACCCATACGGATATGTCGAACAAACCTCTGTTTTGGTCATTTTTCCCTACTTTGCTACACATGCTTACTCGTGTATTCTGCTTTGTTGAATGAGTCTAATTCATCAATCAAAACTTTGGTTTTATACATTTTCTCACTGTAATAAAATCGTGATTCATCATATGAAGAAATCTACAGAACCTTTGACTTTTAGTGTACCACACAGTATTTCAATGAGATCGCGACTTTCACGCCCCGGAAAAATGTTTTTTAAATGGTTTCTATAGTTTTCAGGATGGCACTCTATCGATTTCTCATGACACGTGCGTAGTGCTCTTGATACAAATTGAAGAATCGTCGAATTTCGTACTTTTTCAGTGTAACTGGCGCATCTTCCGAAACAGTTCGGCCTCTGGAGAGAATAACACTGTCCCAAAAAATTCGAAAAATTCCAGCTGACTCTTTAAACCTGATATAATCATAAGACATATTTGTCATAATAGCGACTCAGGTCCGTGGTCAGCACAGGGCTTCCATGAAAAGTGTAACTCACTTTTTGAAGAATACTCACTTCCTCCACTTTTTCGTATGTAAAACAAATAACTCCGTGCTAGGATGAATCAGGCGATGGGAAATATGAAGAGCCAGAATAGACAATCAAAATGCTTCTTTGTTTGGCAGCTACACATTACTCTGGCCGAGGATCTGTGACGTTGAACTTGCGAAATTGGTCGCGCCCATCGCTTCAAAAGAGGACATAAACCTTTGTTACTCGAATAATGAGGAGATGTTGCTCCCAAATCCTATTGCCCATTTTACTTTGACGTATGATGAATTACAATGCACTTCAGTGAGGTGGCTATAACGGTTGTTATTTGAGGGAGGAGCTCGGGAAACTTGTTCAGACCTTGAAAGCTGATTTTTTCAGTCGGTAATGATGCACGTAACAGGTCTAAATTATAGGATCAATTCTGGGAATGGAATTCGATTAAACGGGTGCAACAACATCTTTATCAGCCATCATACTGCACTATTCACGATCCATCCTTGTGAAAAACTTCTAATAGTGACGAAAGCGTAATAGATCAATTCCACCTCATTGTTTTCAGGGGATTAGCATCTTTCAAAAATGGTGGGCAAAACTTTTTTTCTCACATTTTAGAGGTACCAAAACACTATGGGATCGGTTTCAAAAGCGACAAGGAGGAAGTAGTATATTACTGTACTAGGCAGGGAAGTTGGATTTCCGTGACTGTGTGATGATAATGCCGAGGTGAAGCCGAGGCATTGCTATCACACGGTCACGGGCATCTCACTTCTCTGCCGTGTGCTGTATACTACTTTTCTTACTCGCGGCCCGAAACTACGCCGAAACTTCAACCAATTAATACAAAAATTCACTTTTCCCAATGCCGAAATTTTGAAGGGGTGGCAGTAAAGCAGACGACCTTACAGCTTTCACTCACTGCGACTTGTGATGTGATATGCTCGTCCGCCGGTCGGGGCGGACGCAAGTGCAGAAAAATAACAAAATGAAATGTATTTTGAAGGATTTGAATGGATGCTAAATGCTATTATCATGATCAGCATGGGTCTTGTTACAGATGAGTTGTATTTGCGTTTCTTGGCTCGTCGTGGCCCAAAACTCTTGTCGTTGCGTATTTATTTCATTCGTGTCGTGGAGCATGAGAAATCCTGCTCTACAATCACCCCATGAAAAATTCTTTCTCGGCAGCGATATTTCTGCATCAGAGGGATACTGGCCGTCCAATTATATTATCATCATCAATAAACGCTGGTAAACATAACCCCTTTAGGTTATGTCTCTTGTGTATGTTTTGCATGCATTTCCGTTGCATCGCACGCACGTGGAGAGCAGCGGCAGCCCAAGAGGCAGCAAAAATCGACAGCCGATTATAGAGCGCTGCGCCGGCAGTAAAAGTCGCTCTTTCGCGACCAAAATGAGGCACGGAAGGACGTACTTTCGTGCCGGGAGGGAGAAAAAAATTTTTCATTACTCTAACCTAAAAATGCCGCGTTTAAATAGGGTTTTAGGGTTCTCGTTATGAAAAAATATATCCGCACTTCGCTTGCAAGCCCATTTTGGGCACTGGAGGACATGTCTGTCTCGCTTCGCTCGACAGACAAACTGTCCTAGTGCCCAAAATGGGCTACCGCGCTCAGTACGGAAATATACTATTTTTCACGGATGGTCCAAAAGTTAAAGGTTCGGTAGATTTCCTCTCATATACGTAATCATCTATAAGAGGACAATCATGCCCGTAGAATATCGAAAATGAAAAAACCAAAAGTGAAAAGAACCAAACGGCTCACAATCTTGCCTTTATTGACTCTTTTTCCTACCACCAACGAAGTTTCAAATTTATGATAGAACTCATAATGAATAGAAAAATGAAGGATGCTCTCGGACGATGAACAGCTCTTTTATACTGTTATTTGATACTAAACCAACATCCTCTACATTCGGTCTAGTAACTTTTCCTAATCATCCGTCGTGATCCACAATCCAGACAATTCAAGAGCAGTATGATTAATCTTCGAACCATTCATAGGTCTATAAACACATTGAAGCGTTTACATTGAGATGGCTCGTGGCTTCAATAACACCAAACTTGAAATCATCAAACTCGAAATTTGTGAACGACTATCGGCGCTCAAGCAGTTCTACTCAATAGCCACAAAGTCCGCTCCAATGGCGCTTCATATCAACCGCAGGCGGTGCATTCAGAGATGAGGATGAGCAGCAGCAACAGTAGCAGCAGTAGCAGCGACAGAAGCAGCTCCGAAGTGAACTGTTCGAGATGCAACTCCAGCGAATCTTTGCGGCAAACCAATTCGAGCAAGAGTTTGCTGTCGGACTACTTGCGAGGACTGCGTAGTCGAGATTTTGAGCAACTTTTCAGAGAGGAAAGTGACTTCTTTGCCACGAGATCCGGATCCGAGTGAGCTTGGCTCATCCCCATATTGTGCCGAGCTCGAAGATATCGAAATGCCCCCCGGCCGACGAGTGTTGCGGCTACGATAGCTATTATTGCTGCCCAGTGTGATCGAGCCAATCCTGGTTTCCGATTGAGACATATTAGCCACATTAACTTCATAAAGGATGAAAGATTCTTTTGTGGGTAACCCCTTACAATCGTTATTTGAAATGGGAAGATTTCGTATTGCTCAGTCATAGCCTAGAACTCATGGGTTAACTTAGCATGGATTCATTGGAAATTTGAATGGTCTGAAATTCCTCCAGAATTAGGTAAAGAATGGATTTGTGGCAAACTTAAAAAAGACCCTAATCGAGCGTGTTCCAAATATACGAAGCAGATTGAGTAGAAGAAATTTACTCAAATAAGATGTTTTTCATTTTGTCCACTCGTGTTACTCTTGCATATTATAACAATTAAGGAGCCAGGCAAAATTTGTCCGTTCACATGCCGCATATCGGGTCGCGTTTTCGGAAGGGGTGAAGTGTAATGGGTGGGTGGATGGTTGGGTAGGGTGGTGGGTGGGTGAGTCGATGGATGGATGGATGGATGGATGGATTGCTATGAGGTATGGAGAATTATGGAGAATTGTGTATAAACACCTCTGAAGAACGAGTCATGAGTCATGAGGAACTCGAGTCATGAGGAACTCGAGCCATGAGGAACTCGAGTCATGAGGAACTCGAGTCATGAGGAACTCGAGTTATGAGGAACTCGAGTCATGAGGAACTCGAGTTTTGCGGAGTCTGTGATGAGGAATGAATTATCAGAAATGAGGCATGGCCATGGGAATAGAAATGCTGGAATTAGGTCTAATTACGTGTACCTAGGCCTCATCCGGTGTAGTTTGCTCTAGTTTGGTCCAGTTGGGTTTTATTCGGTGATTGGGTGGCCGTATGGGTCATGGGAAGGTTTGTGAATCCGTGGGTGATGGTTTGATGAGTGGGTCCGTGATCGGGTGGTCGTATGGGTCAGGTGGAACAGTGGCCGTGTGGGACACGGGTTGGTGAATTGGTGGGAATGTGTTATGAAGAATTGAGTCGTGAGGAATCGAGTTATGAGGAGTTACAGCAGATTAATCGATTCGGAGTTCCGTGAAAGATTGTTCGATTCATTTACTGGTTACGTCGTGTGTTATTTTGGATACTCTGTGAGGCATTCCAATGTAATTGCATCATGAAATTTTTTTTTCCAATAATTGAGCGCCAGTCTAAATTTTGTTCGTCCGGATCCCTCGTATCTGGTGGTGTATGTGGAAGGACTGAAATATCATGGGTGGGTGGATGAGTGGGTAGATGGACGGGTGGGTCCGTGGTCGGGTGGCCGTATGGGTCATGGGTAGGTTGGTGAGTGATGGGTTATGGATTATGGCAATGGTACAGAGAAGTAGCGTGGAGGCACAAAAATAACGTAAATTTTTTGCGAAACTTATATCGATTTGAACTAACCAGGGGTGCACGAGATGTAGGTCTCTGGTTTTGGTGAACAGTCTCATCCAACTCCCAAAGACGATATCTGAAGGTGTACAGTTGGATGCTCAATGGCTTTAGAGTTACAGACTTTGGTATTGCCCGCAAGGGCTCATGCTAAGAAGACATAGTGGAAATAGGTCATTCATTGATGACATGTTTTAAGCTCTACAAATAAAGTATTCTCAAAGTCAAATATCTTTAAATGCCAGATTCTATTGGCTTCTGATGGTTCGTGCGTTCTTTATTGATTGATATTACATGCAATGTGTGCGCATTCATTGCTTTTGTAAAGTGTAGCTGTTTTATACAGGGGACTGACTGATTTCTGGCAACGCTGGTGTTGGAATGAGACGAAAGAATAGGATGTTGGCATACTTGAAATTCTCATTTCTGTGGCGGTCGGACTAAAGGGCGTAAGTCCATTTGAATGGAAATCGAGAAATATGCGTTTGAATGCTATCATTATAATACAGGAGAGTGGGCTTACGCCCTTTTACGAATGGAATTTTTTGCCAGCAATGCAATATTTTGGTCCGGAAGGAGTTCTAAGTGATGGAGATGATCCAGTAGAACATCGTGGATGCCTTAACTGAAATTCTATGAAAATTGGACTTACGCCCTTTAGTCTGACCGCCACAAATTTGGTAACTTCAAGAAGTAAGCATCCAGTTATTGCTTGCAACGCTTTGCAACAATTTCGTTAGGTTTACTATCAGAATATTTTACTTTAATGAATGTCAAAGAGAGATTACTACATAAAATCACCAAACCACAACACTCATATTTAGAACAAAATTAAGTCAAAACTTGCAAAGTTATACTAGGCAGTCTAGATTTAATTTGTTCAATCCGGTATAACAATTGGTTGTATAAGGGTGATGGGTAGGAGGTGCATGGATGAATGAATGGGTGGATTAATGAGTGGATGGATGGTTGGGGATGATAATGGGGACGCGGATGGGGGTGGGAAGTACCGGGTTGAAATGGTATAGTCCGGTCTGGTTTGGTCCAGATTGGCGTTATTGAGTCAAATTCGGTCTAACCTATTCTCATGCGGTCTAACCTATTCTCATGCGGTCTATTCCTTTCTGATTAGGTTAAGTTTAGTCTAATTAGGTCGACTTCCGTCTAAGTGAGTCTAGCTTGGTCTAGCTCGGTCTGGTTCGGGGTAATTAGGTCTCGTTCGGTCTAGTTCTGTCGAATTAGGTCTAGTTCGAATTAAAGAAGTATATTTGATCGGCCTTTGCGAGTTAAAGTCAGCTGGTACTGCTGAAATTTTTGGCATCAATCGAGAATGGATTTTTCTCCACTCTCGATCAATTTCAGAAATACCAGCTGACTCTAACTAGCAGAGACCGATCAAATATACTTTCATAATTTGAAATTCCCGCGAGTGATAAATACGATATCCGATCATATCGATCGAGTGTCATAATTAATCAAATATGTATCTCCGGCAGAAGGCCGAAGACCTGCCAAAAGTAAAAATGGTGAGAAATCAAATAGAAATAGTGGGTTAAAATCACTTTTCTTGCAAGCGCTTAACAAAGATGAACTTTCGTATATAAAGACGTTCTAACCATCGAACATTCGGCCACTTGAGCCGCGTGTCAGTGGTAAACTCTCATTGCTCTTCTACCACTTTGAAAAGCTCGAGCAATGAGAGAAGGTCTAATTCGGTCTATTTCAGTCTAGTATTGTCAAATACGGTGTAGTTCCGTCCAATTCGGTCTACTTTTATCTAGATCGGTCTAATTTGGTCCTTTTCGATCTATCTCGGTGTAGTTGGGTCTAGATCGGGCCAATTCGATCTATATCAGTTCAGTTCGGTCTAATTAAGTTTAGCTCGGTCTAGTTTGGGGTGATTAAGTCTCGTTTGGCCTACTCCGGTCTAATTCGGTCTAGTTCAGTCTAGTATGGTCTAATACGATCTAGTTCGGTCCAATTAGGTCTAGTACAATCTAGGTCGGTCTAATTCGGTTTGGATTGATCCAATCAGGTTGGTCTAGTTCGGTCTGGTTTGGCCTAATTTGTTCTAGTTTGTAGTTGCTCTTATATGCACCAAGTCCGGGGATCAACGGTCAACTTATGCACACTGCACAATGAATTGAATTCACATCGCTTTGATTAACCCTTTACATTCACGCCATGTAACGGAAGTTTTTCAGCCTAATCGATTGATCAAAGATATACCAGCTCAGCTAATTGAGAAGAAACTATGCAATCCCGCAATATTCATTGTTGCTTACTTGAAGTTATATCTCTACAATTAGCCGGTATAATTTGATATAATACCAATTTTGCGAACTATTTTAAAACTTTTTTTAGACACCTTGAATTGATCAGCAATCATTATTTTACAACTTTTCTTATTGAACCATAGAAGCATTTCTGGTGCCTATGACTTATCAAGAACATTTACAAGCCGAACGAGCGGTAGCGAGTAAGGCAAAAACGCTAGTAGTAATGATTACTCAATCGATTTTATGGATCGAGTGGTGGTATTCGTTGCGGCAACGTCTTGGTGATTTGTTGTCATTCTTATCAAGCCTAGTTAACTCATTCGCTGCAACGAGTCCCACCCGTAGCACACGCGGTTTTTCATAAATAATCTTTGCCAACTCAGACTTGCTCGGAAAAATTTTCCAAAAAAGTCCATCGTGGTTTTTTATATGCCAAGAAACGTAAAAAATAAGATGAAAAAGAGTCTAGATCCATATGGGCGTTTCCATCGAAATGCGGGGATCCAATTTACGACCAAAATAAAATTGCGAAAAAACGGTGTCGCAGCGAAGATGCTGAATTAGTATTGCACATCCGTTATATCCGTAACACGTCATATTTACGATATCAGAAAAATCGTTCTTCCCAGATATCTTCGTACCTTTCAAATCCCATGCCCTCACTAGTAGTTTTTCGCTGCACCATCTCTACTCATTCTTCTACGTTTAGTGATTGCATATTCGCTTCTGGACTAGCAACAAACTAAATATTAAGGCAATGCGGTCACCGTGCACCGTGCACGAAGAAAGTTATTCGCACTTTTCTCCAATATTCTTGCGATTTGGACTAAACGACGAGGAGACGAATACTTATACCTAACTCGAGTTCGTCTTCTCGTCATATAGCTCAGATTGCAAGAGAATTGGATAAAAAAGGGAATAACTTGAGCGCAGGCTTCTCCTAACCAATAATAACAGGTACATTGTAATTCTCACTTTTATCCGATTCTTTTGCGATTTGAGCTGAACGACGAGAAGACGAACTCGAGTTAGATGATAATAAACACTCGTCTTCTCGTCGTTTCGCCCAAGTCGCAAGACTATCGGACAAAATTGCGAATAATTTTCAGCATGCACGGGGACCGCATCGCCTTAATAACTGTACTTATTGGCACTCATCGAAATGCTGCCGGAATGAATACCACCATTTGACTCATGAAATCTATCAAGTAATCAAAATAATTGAAAGCCCAGCCAAAATTTGTCCGTCAGCATCTTGCGTATCGGGTTGCTTATGTGGAGGGGGTGGAGTGTGATGGATGGCCGTATGGGTCATGGGTGGGTCGATGAGTGGGTGGGTTGGTGGGTGGATGAATGGATTAGTGGTCAGGTGGCTGGATGGATGAGTGGACCGATGGATGAATGAGTGAATGAGATTTGAGAGATGAGATCTAAGGAACGAGTTATGTGGAAAGAGTTATGAGGAGTGAGTTACGAGTAACGAGTTATAGGGATGATCATGAAGAATGAGTTACTAGGAATGAGTCACGAGGAACGAGTTGAGAGGAATGAGTTATGAGTTATGAGGAACGAGTCATGAGACATGTGGCATGAGTCATGAGGGACGAGTTATGAGGAATTAGTCATGAGGAATGAGTCATGAGGAACGTGTTATCAAGAATGAGTTATGAGGAACGAGTCGTAAGGAATGAGTTACTAGGAAAGAGTTATGAGGAATGAGTCATAAGGAACGAGTTATGAGGAGAGGGTTATGAGGAGCAAGCTATGAGAAATGCGTCATGAGGGATGAGTCACGAACGAGTAATGAGGAGTGAGTCACGAACTAGTAATTAGTAGTGATTCATGAGGAATGTGCCATGAGGCATGAGTCATGAAAAATGAGTCATGAGGAACGAGTTATGAGTAATGAGTCATGAGGAGCGAGTTATAAGGAACGAGTTATTAGGCATTAGTCATGAGGAACGAGTCACGAGGAACGTGTTATGAGGAATAAGTTATGAGGAACGACTCATGAGGAATGAGTCACGAAGAAAGAGTTATGAGGAATGAGCCATTAGGAACGAGTTATGAGGAGTGAGTCATGAGGAACGAGTTGTGAGGAGGGGGGTTATGAGGAGCGAGTTATGAGGAATGAGTCACGAACGAGTAATGAGGAGTGAGTGATGAGGAATAAGTCATGAGGAATTTGTCATGGAGAGTCAGTTATGAGGGACTGAGGCTGGAGCTGTGGCTGGGACTGGGGCTGGGGCCGTAGATGGGGCGTAGCTGAGGCAGGGACTAAGGCTGTCAGTAGGGCTGGTATTGGGCGGGAATTTCAGACACCTACTGGAGATTGAGGAAGTTCACTATGCGCAACATCACACCAGCTTAATAGTTCTCAATCACATTTACTAAGTTTTATCATGGGGTTTTTTTTCTCCGAATCCACTGCATTATGAAATCTTAATGTTTCATTGTTGAACTACGGAAGCGTTTCAGGGACTTATACCATATCAGAGACTTTTCCGAGCCGGACAAGCGTTAGCGAGGAAGGCAATAACGCTAGTCATAACTATTTACTCGAATGATGGATTGAATATTTGACTGAATCCCTCTCAAATGGAGCCAATGGCGGAAGAGAAAAAATTACGGAAAATTACCGGACTTGCAGAAAAAATTTTCGGATTGGACGGAAAGCTTGTGTCTTAGAGAAGAACCACGAGAACGTATTCTCCTCACAAATTGAGGAGGGCGTGCGGAAAATTGTGTTAAGAATTGTGTCACGAATCCTCTAATACAATACATTCTTCCTAGAGTATGAGGTAAGACAAAGAATATCTTTCCAAAACATTGATACATAAGAGAGAGTCATATGCAAGTATGGACTTGAAATCTCCCCATTCTCAGGGTGAAGATGAAAGTTTCAGTGAAATCTTCCAAATGGGTGGGCAAACCAACGATTTGGGGGTAATGTTTTCTAGACTCTCGTAGAAACTAGGTTGTGTACCCAATGAAGAATAGATTCGGAGGTAGGATTGAATACCTCGGGAGATCCTCAATTAAATGCATCCCCAACGAGAATTAAAGTCGTAAACTGTTTTTACGAATGGTATAGCGGAGCTGTGAAATTTGCCAAGAATATCGTGTTGCACACATGCAATCCCCATAGACAGCTCATCATCAGGCTCGGAGCGAGAGGCAACAAGCTATAAAATCTGCACAGCCACTTAGGAAGGAGCATCTGCATAACTCATTGTACGCGCATCTCTCGAAGTTTATCATCAATTTGGTAACGGGAGATGAACGATGCAGAGTGAGTCATACACGAAATTCCGGAAGCAAACGTGAAGTTCAGCTCTAAACGGCCGAATTCCAATTTTGTCAAAGTGCCCCTCCCCCCCCCCACTTTGAATCCCCCCATTTATTGCTTAGAGATTTCCATATTTCGTAACTCTCGGCCAAATCGCGAATTTGCTCACGAGACCAATCCGAATTCGTGTTGCTGTGCTACTATAAAATCACTCCTTATGCGCATCTACATTTCGATTCTGTGAATTTGGAATTCAACGTAGACTTTCAACGTGAATCTCTCGCTCTTGAGTTTTCGGTGGATCTTGCACCTCCATTTTCTTCTTATCTGATTCGCATTCGATTCGGATTCGAAGCTGTGCTCTGAACTTGAATTGGAATCTTCCATCACTCATGACAACTCCAGAAGTGGCTTAGTGGATGATTGCAATTCAATTAGACTGACGTGGAAGAAATCTAGCAGATGTTGCAAGTTTGAGATCGCCTGGCTTTTCTCGGAAATGGTGTCACACAAATGGCTAGTTATCACAATGAGAATCTTCGGAAAAAGTACGATAATTATGGCTGATTTTGTCTAGATGACGACTGTATACATAAATTCCTTGGACAGAGCTATGAGGTGATACAGATAACCAGAATGATTCATCTCATAACTTCACAAGCGCCAGTGATTGTATATAATTTTCTCGTAAATTATGATGTAAGCCATGCACAAAATACAAATCGAGATTAGCATCTCTATATTAGCGCTCGGTGGATTCTCAGTTGATGAAATTTGATACCCACGTTGCTGCGTAGGTTAGAGTTTGGGGATGTGGGAGGAGAAATTCAAGCAAAGATGCCACGGTTACCGCCACTATAGGTATATCGCTCCAAGTTTTAATTAGCCGTACAGCAAACGCGTAAAGTGTGTCCCCATTCATTAGGAGTAAAACCGCGCGTGGTCATATTCTAGGAAACTAAGCCACCTCAGATACCTCCTCGCACTTCATCAACACAAATTATCCTGAAGTTTTTATCTTGTCACGTGATACTCTGGTGATCATGGTTACGACTGAAAAAATTTTTACTCCATAACATTGTCGTATATTTCTTTGTGGGCACCAGGGTATCAACCACGAAGAAAAGTTACAAATTTATTCTGCTGTGTTCTCAGCATTTTTATTTCGATGCGAATTAAACATTGTCCGAAAAAGGCAGAAAAATTTTGAAGCAGTGAAAAATTGGGTGATTCGACGAATTCTCTCAATTTGGAAAGCTTCGATCTGAGAATCTTCCTAATCCGTCCGAGAGCTAGTATCATTTGAATACCGATTGCAGGGTACTCAATTTCATCAAATATATCCATTTTAGCCTGGAAGCAGATTTTCAAAGATTTTGCGAGATATTCCAAATTTCTGCAGCATCACAGATGACGAATAATGTTTTGGAAGATTCAATAGGATCAATCATTTCATGAACTGACTCACCATCGATTATCATGGTGGTGTTCCGAAGATCGGAGATCTCAACAGAGGTGTGCAGATTTTATTGATTTGCCTTGGAGATAGTGTATTAGATTCGATTCTAACCACATGAGCTAGCTGAATGAAAATTGCTCTAAATATCGAGAAATTCTCCATATCCAGGAACCACACTTTTCGTACCACACAAAAATTGGAAAGAAATGCAGGATTGCAGAGTGACCGTCTCTTCACAATCATTTTTCATGAAATATTTCTAGCGCTGGATCATCCTGAACCTGTCTTCAGAATTTCGAATTGTTCCTAGGAATCTTTCGATCCTATTACGTCGTATCCTCGAACTGTGTTTCCGAGTTTTTGAAAGCTCTAGGCCTCGAGTGGAGCTTTGGGCTCAATATAGAAGCCTCTGTGTTTGAAAAAGAGACTATACCCCGATTCTTCTTCAGCTCTCTTTGCTCAATATAACGTGAGCTTGCATATGAAAGTCTGACACACTCGTATCTCTAGTACAAGGCCCTAGAAGCAAATTGTTCACCGTGGCAATAAAATTTATCTTTTCCGTGTTTCTTTCTATTTCACCCACTGATCCGTTCTATCTACGAATCACCAATCCTGAATACGAACAACAATAACACTGATGCAAGAATTCCCATTCGCCTCTCTCCTGGCTCTTCTCGTTTTTTTCCATCTGATTTCAGTCAGCTATACCTGTGTAACGGATCCTCTTTTTGTTGGAATACTTTGAACGCTCAGCATCGTTTGTTGGCTTTGGGCTTTGCTATTCAACCACAATAGAATTTTAATCTCCATGGATGAAAGATCAAAGCACTATTTGCTTTCATTGTTGATACACAGTAAAAATTCTTTCTTTATCCCTCGAACAGATGGATTACGAGTGTAATTAGATACGGTTTTGTTCCCTCAGCTCAGAATCTTTCGTCAACCAAGCTGTGGTAGGGCATATTGTTTGAAATTTTTCTATAGTGATTGTAATAGTTAAGCAGATGCTGCCCGTCCGGAGTAATTGAAAAATAATTAAAAAAAAATAATTTTAAAAACTCGCTTTTATGAACATAATAGCAACGCAAAATGTGAAAATAATCTTGAATCTCCTTTCTGCATCTGTAGCATAGATGTTGGCTAAGTTTACTGACTTACATGCTCCAAGATATTCATGATTTTAGGAATAAATATGATGCAAGCGTGGGTTATCAACTGGATTCATCAACAGTAGTCTTCATGATGTAACCCACGCTTTTATCATATTTATTCCTAAAATCATGAATATCTTGGAGCATGTAAGTCAGTAAACTTAGCCAACATCTATGCTACAGATGCAGAAAGGAGATTCAAGATTATTTTCACATTTTGCGTTGCTATTATGTTCACAAAAGCGAATTTTTAAAATTATTTTTTTTTTAATTATTTTATTTTCATATTTTTAGTTCATATCTAATCATTTAAAATGGACCATGATTCAAAAAATTTAATATCAGGCAAAAGCTTTGGATAATCTTTGAAATTTCTCTGGCTGATTATAATGAAGAGATGTGTTCATTCCTGCATAAGTATTGGGATAAGAAGGGCTGTAGAGTACAAATGGATTAGTAAGGAGTAGAGCGATCAGCCACGGTTGATCCCAAATTATGCTTCTTGTCATGTACAGCAAACCGGTAACTTTGTAATGAATGCCAAGTTATTGGCAAATCAAATTCAGGAGGCTGTATATAGCTTATTGACAACATCAGTATATCTCTATCAATTAATATTCCATAATATTTTACAAGTCAGAGCTCAATCATGAATAGGGATATCTGCTAATTCTAATCAGTCGAGCGATGCTTCATACTTGTAAGAAACTGAATAATCCTTGAGCCCTGTATGCCTGCTGATACCGCACGAATACTTTGGTATTAGTGTTGCAGAATTGTAAACATCTACACAGAAAGCATTGGAGTGGTGGAATTTAGTTGAAAATCACTGCTAAATTTTTGTAATGGATGTGTCAATGGTAAAAAGCATCCTCAGGAGTGTAAACGAACCAGCACTTGATACGCATGGAACTATTGCAACTGTTCACAACATAAATGGTCTATTCGATCACTAATCTGGAGTTCTGAACAATGGCATACTTAATTAACATTTAGGAGAGAGATTGATGTCAGGTACTAATCAAGTGACACACAGTGTCTCATGAAATACAATTCATCACTATCTTTTAGCACTTGATCAAAACTATCGCTTGATTTTTCCACTGTATACAAAACTTGATTGCGTACTAGAAAATTTAGCTCCTCACAGCTATATGACAAAATATATAGAACCATCAATCACCTGTCAGTAATTCTACTGGTCTGAACATTTGTTTCTAATACTCTTCTCAATTGCTTTGACACTGTTCACAAATTTATCTACAACTTGATGAAGATGAGATTCATCGCAGGATAGATCAAGAACTGAAACACATTAATGAAATCACTTCATAACACAGAATATCTGCACTGAGCTGCAATCTGCAACAGCATCACATAACGCGGTTGAAGAATCGTAGAGGTTATGGGTATGTAATTTTCGCATGCCGGCGGGCGAGAGCATTGCTTTATGGCCCTTCATACCGTAATCACTGATGATCATTTATTGAAGTACTATTACGTACTCATCATGCGCAAATTAGAGAGATAGCAAGGATCTCTCGGCATCTCCAGCTGATCGGCTGATGTGCTATATATGTGCTCTGCTCGGCACCGAAAAGTGATTGATGAAATTGTAGCTAGATCCCTTCTCCGAGCCACCATCACGTCTAGATGTATCGTATTTTTTACGATTGTTTATGCAAAATAGGGGGTTGGACAATTCAAAAGGATCGCGTTTTTGGGGTGGTCTATTCAGCCCCTATCAAATGGTGTGCTTGTTGCGGGTATGTTTGATAATTTTTTTGCTAACTTTTCGGTGCCGCTCTGCTCACAGCTGAGCTCAGCTTATCAGCTCATCTGTCTCTTTCTATATATACCCTGTTCTCTAAATGCTAATGCTCTCCCCTTGATCCTGCGCACAAAGCCGCGTTTGCGTTTACACAATGTTAAATCGCGCATCAGAGCATTCAGAGCCTCGACACCAACACAACTATACCAAAGTGTGTCAATGACACGCCTCACACAAAGTTCCCCGACAGAAATCTTGTCTCCGCGCGCCCGAGTGCAATAAAAGCGAATAAAAATATGAAAGTGGCGCTAGAGTGAACGTGGTAATGTCTTAAAAGTATATCTGTATTTTGACTGGAGTAAAATGTCATGGGACTGCGAGTGAAAATAATGATAGACTGAGATTTATGACGAGGAATGGAGGCAAAAACGCAACGAAAGGAAGAATGGATTAGATGCAATCGTTTGAAAAGTACTTCATTAACGAACTCAAATCGGAACCCACATGATTGTACATTGGATAAGCACAAGATTGAGACTAGAAAAAAATACGCTGCTAAAAGAGATTAGCAGAAAGCTTTCTCTTAGCGAGATGTGCGATAACTTAGCAACAATGTAATTCTTCAAGCGACAATTTCTCATTCACTCTTCCATACATCTTTTTGAAGCGACTTTGAATTCGAGTGGATGAAATTTGGTTTCAACCAATTGATGTAGAGTGATTGGTGAGTATCTCTGTAGCTAATTAAAAGGTGGATAGATTAATTGTAGGAAGAGATATGAGAATAGAAGTAAATTTGGATGAGATTTTGTTGAGTTACTTTTCGAGATTGCCTCTTAGGGGAATTCAGATGATCTAGAGCAGGGTTTTTTGGGCAAGATATATCGTTGGGTTGAGGCAAAGTTTCAATATAGTTTTTTGTAAAATTGTTGATTTTTTGTGGGTAAGTTGAATTTAAATGATATTCGAAAAAAATTTAGAAAATTTTGGTATCAACCAATCGAATGAAAATGCTGAAATAGTATCTCTCTGGTTCATTGACAGGTATATAGATTAGTTGTAGAAGAAGATATGAGCATAAAATGAAATTTAGATGAGATTTTATTGAGTTATTTTAAAGAGATTCGCTCTTAGGGGATTTCAGATGATCTGAAATAGGGTTATTTGGGGAAGATATATCGTTTGGTTGAGGGGAAATTTTAAAACAGTTGGTGTAGAATAGATCAAAATGTAGTCTTTTGTAAAATTTGTGATTTTTGGAGGATAAATTAAATTTTAATCATATTCAAAGGAATTTAGGAGATTTCGGTATCAACCAAGAGATTAAAAATGTGGAAAAAGTATCAACTCAGTTCATTGGAATTTCAAAAAATCAGTCTGAGAAAGAGATATGACGAAAATATGAATATTGAAAAAAATATTTGTGCTTATACTGAGTTATTTTTTGAGAAAGCTTGTTAGGGCGATTCAAGCTTCCTCAAGTAGGGTTATTTCAGGGATATCTGGAGTTTGGTTGAAACGGAATTTTGATAGAATTACTTAGAATATATTTAAAATGGAATTTTTGGTGGGAATTTTGATAATTTCCTGGAAATTCGAGTATATGAAGATTAAATGAAATTTCGATATTAACCAAAAGATAGATTGAATCAAAAAACACTAGCTTAGGTAACCCAAATTGGGGTAAGATAGAGTTAGAGAGAGATATTGTACTATGAGAGTAGATAATTTTAGCGAATTCACCTCAAAAAACGTCTAAATCAAATTCAATTGGGAGAGGAGAGCAGCCAAATCACTGGCCTCATCTTCGAATGATTCTCTACAACTTGTAGAAGACGAAATTTTGATTAGGTGAACAGTACAAGAGAAAGCGTGTCGGGAAAAAAACAACACACACACACAAAGGTACGAAAAGATGACTCCTTCACATATATTGAAGGACTTTGGGAGGAAAAAAGTGACCTACAATCGATAGATTTTGGCGAGAGGAACGAATTGGTTGAGGCATTTTTTCGATAAGAGGGATTTTGTTGAAGAAAATATTGGATTGAATGGAAAAATTGATCAAAAATTTGCTGAACCAAAATTAAAGCTTTCTCTTTAGAGAAAGCAATAAGACACAGAAAGAATGGTAGAGGATATCTTCAATCGTATGCATGTTTGATGCTTTTCAAAGAGCTACCTGTTGAATTGCCGGCAAACTGTTTTGGATAGCAAATAGACGGTTGAAGGTCACTAAGCCTATCGTGCATCAAGTAATGTATGTTGACGTCAATTTGCCTCTCAGTTTACGCGGGAGATATAGACGTCGCAAGAGACTAATGTATACCTCTTGCATTGCAATTGCTGAGATATTTAGATTGTATGCACGTATACGTGGATATGCTTTAGAGCAGTATTTCAGTGATTCTTTGGTTCTGAAATTAGCAGTGATTAGACTATACTCATCCCTGTGAGATCCAAAACATGTTGATATAATAGATAACGTCAATTCTAAATTTATCAATCAAGGCAATTAATTACAAAACTATATCAACTAAATTCAAAACGGGTGTTGAAAATAATTCCATTGTACGTGTTGAGGCGTTGCTCATTTGTGAGTAGTACTGGTTATAAATGGATTATTCCAGGGAATTTCTTCTGGAACCATAAGTATCGGGAATTAGTTCATTGGCAGCGTGGAAGAATTCAAAATGGTTACGAGACACTATTTATGGTCATGTCTGACCATAGCTAGTGCTCCTCTACTTCGGCTGCTAGTCCATTATACAGCTGATTTTGATATTCTACCAATAGATTGATTTGAGCTATTGACACGATGTAGCTCGGTAACATAACTTTGATTTTGGCGACAGTATCTTTTAGAGTGGATAAAACAGGTTTATGGCAGTCATTGGTCTCAAAAATCTTACCCCGTAAAGTTCAGCGCACTGTAAGTTCTGATTGGAAAATGGATGAAAATGTGTCCACTGAATTTGCAATATAATATCAGAGATGATATAGTCGCGGATGAACGATATTTGAGTTCAGTTTGTGATTCATTGTTATTCAGGAATTCATACGAGCCTAGGACTATAAATATGATGAGGAAGGGACTTTTTTTAGGGAAAAAGCATGGAACTACCGACTCGTGCCTGACCAATGCCTGTGTTGCTCTATTTTGAAATGGTGATTGTTCATCCGTCGACACTTGGGGGGGGGGGGGGAAGGAGGTTCTGTGATCTCACGAGAATCCAAGTTCTTATCATGAACCCGGAAGGAACTCGACCATGAAGCGGAGCAGCATCATCTTTCCAGCGTCTGACCATTGCCAGTGTTGTTCTACTTGGATGCTTCTCTGCTTGCACAAATCGCTCCAAAATCTTTTCCCTCCGCACATAATTCGGATCGGATTGCTGAATATAATTCTTTGAAAGCGAGCGTCTCATCCGGCTTGGTACGGATTATTCACAAAGAGCGATCTCTTTCTGAAGACTGGATTTGATATTCAAATGTCTCGCGATCCTGATACTCGGAATATTCATGTTTTCTCGGATCTACTCCTTCCACAGTCGCCCCGGCACAATCGATATTTCAACACTGTCTCTCGGGCAGACACGGCCATCGACTTTCACTCGTGAAATGAGACTGCGAATCTCTATTCGAGATGGAATTTTCTATCTCTTCAACATTGAATCTAGCCTTTTAGCATGTCTTACAAAAATTTATTTTCGCGAGCTTGAGAATCTCATATCAAGAAAATTGTCGTTCTCAAGTATCTCTTTGGCGCATCTTATAGGATTTAGAGCAGAGTATCAGAGCGTGAGCACCGCAGATAGAACTTCAACCGATGTTTGGGTGTATTAAAGGAGTCCTGTGAAAATTTTCGCCATCACAAGTTTTATTACTGTATTCGTAAGAGATTGGCGATGCACAGAGTGTGGTATAGTTCGATGCATCTATTTTTGAGCATGAAATTTTATGAAGAGGGTTGAGACATCGAATGATTGTTTGGGAATAACTCACTAAAAGACAGCCTGAGACTGAAAGAGCTGATTTTCACGATTGATGTGAGAAATTTTCGAATGAGATGCCTGGTCCAAAAATCGAAGCTAGCTCAAAATATGTAGGATATTACACTCGCTCAAAAAATCTCATTATTCAGATGCCGGATATACAGTTCACTTATCCTCTAGAAAATTAAAGGTACGTCTTTTAAAAACCATATTCCATATTTCATATTCCATTTTGTTTTCTTATCTGGATCTTCGAACAAGTATTCATTAGTATAGCTCCAAATACTGATTTGCTCGGTGATTGAGTAATCCTAAGCTTCTCTGACATCTTTGGTCAGCGAAATCTCACTCTGAGAAATGGTATAAATCTAGAATCTCTAATTCCAAATCGGGTCGATTTTCATAGCTTCTGGGAAGGATTTAGAGTTTCCCCAAACTTGAACGTTGAGCAGGCTAATGTATTCTGTGGTATGAGACGAGCAAGCCACGACAAGGTACTTGCTACATAGGCTAATTCAAAGGCTCAAGTTTGGCTCTACATATAGTAGTCGCAATACCGCCTTAGGAAAGTTGAGCCGAGACAACAGTTAGGCATGTCTTTGAGAAGCTCCGTCCAAGTCATCAGCAAAGTGGTCAGTTTTGTGGTTTGAGCGGTGGAATTTCGTACTTAGCAGTTTGCTGTGGGTAGTTCAAGTATATTGGTTTGATTGCCAGGATACTTTCAAAGTTAGGAGTACGCTCCTCGCCTCATCCGATGCAACAGTACGTACTCAGAATTTTTTAAAGTCAGATTGTACTATCATCACTTGCATTGGCAATTTTCTGTGGAAATAATCTCTCCGAAGCAGCATTTCTTAAAACTTGGACAAATTAGATCCGGATAAGATTTACGGCTTAAGGCGAGGCCGTAGTCTGCGGCCATCTTGAAAAAGCTAGGGAGATTGACCGAATCCGTTCTGTGAATATCTCGAGTTTTACTTAACCAAATCCCTTCATATTTTGTATGCGTCAACAAAATGCATGTAAGAATTGCGCTATGGAGCGAAATCCCACAAAAGTGGAGAAAGAAACTTCCATGATAAGCGCTGGACAGATGTCGTCTGCTCCTGTGATAAAGCATGCTGTTATACTTCATTCTATAATTTTGTGATCAGCTCGTTTTTTCTCACTTTCACTCCATAGCGCAATTCTCTCAAGTTCGTAGATGATAGTAAGACCCTTATTCGTTTATAATTCTCTATAAAACTTGAGATAAATCCAGAACGGCGATGAGTTATACACGATGACAGCCATAATTTTATGTTTCTTCAAAGTGGTCAGACTGATCAGCGAGCGCGAGGCGGGACATGCAGCAGCAAGACCGTCTGCTTCGATCATGCACGTTCCCGTGTGTTGTCATCGCTCATCGCGGATGAGATATGTTGTGAGACTTGTAAGCCGCGACTTCCCGGTGGAAAGCGACGGCCCAGCTGATGACATTATATGTCATCATCGACCGGACCCGGGTCCTTTGTCGCGCGAGTTTTCTGCGATCAGGCATGGTGGTGAATCTATGATAGCCGTCCGCTGCGACATGCATCTTTTTGCATCTATTGGCAGAGAGCTCAGTGCAACATCAACTTTGCAAATTTGCAAGCACGAGCCCTTGAACGAATACAAAATGTAAGTGTTTTTGTTTGCAGTTCTGATCATTCTGATTGATTCTAACGAAGGTTTCAGTTTCAATACCCTAGAATACTTGGTGAAAATAACGTATCCGGGTCACTTTGAAAGATAAAGTCAGTCTAGGAATATTGAATTGGAGTTCAAATCATGTCTGCTAAGATCCCTGCATTTCAGAGGGATAATTTCATGTTCAGTTATTTGAATCCGTTGGGAATTACTTGAGTTCTAAAGGTTTCGTGAAGAAAATTTGGAAAGTTAGCTCATGAATTTTGTTATCCTCAAGATATATTGAACAAATACTGAATGTAACTGTTCTGTTTGGGCCTCTAAACCAGCTCTAGTTATTCTAATGATTCTAGTCAAGATTCCAGTTTCAATACCCTAAAATACTTGGTGAAAATAACGTATCCGGGTCACTTTGAGAGATAAAGTCAGTCTTGGAATATTGAATTGGAGCTCAAATCATGTCTGCTGAGATCCCTGCATTTCAGAGGGATGATCCCATGTTTAGTTATCTGAATCCGTTGGGAATTACTTGAGTTCTAAAAGTTTTGTGACCAAAAGTTAGAAAGTTAGTCTGTGAATTTTGTTGTCCTCAAGATGTATTGAACAAATACTGAATGTAACTGTTCTGTTTGGGCCTCTAAACCAGTTCTGGTTATTTTAATGATTCTAATCAAGGTTCCAATTTCAATATCCTAGAATACTTGGTGAAAATGGCGCATACAGGTCATTTTGAGAGACAAAGTCAGTCTTGGAATATTGAATTGGAGTTCATATCATATCTGCTAAGATCCCTGTATTTCAGAGGGATAATTTCATGTTCACTTATCTGAATCCGTTGGGAATTACTTGAGTTCTAAAAGTTTTGTGACCAAAAGTTAGAAAGTTAGTCTGTGAATTTTGTTGTCCTCAAGATGTATTGAACAAATACTGAATGTAACTGTTCTGTTTGGGCCTCTAAACCAGTTCTGGTTATTCTAATGATTCTAATCAAGGTTCCAATTTCAATATCCTAGAATACTTGGTGAAAATGGCGCATACAGGTCATTTTGAGAGACAAAGTCAGTCTTGGAATATTGAATTGGAGTTCATATCATATCTGCTAAGATCCCTGTATTTCAGAGGGATGATTTCATGTTCAGTTATTGGAATCCGTTGAAATTTGATTGAGTTCTAAAGGTTTTGTGACCAAAAGTTAGAAAGTTAGTCCGTGAATTTTATTGTACTCAAGATGAATTAAACAAATACAGAATGTAAGTATTTTGTTTGGACCTCTGAACCAGTTCTGATAATTCTAATGGTTCTAATCAAGGTTCCAGTTTCAATATCTCAGAATACTTGGTCAAAATGACGCATATGGGTCATTTCCAGAGATAAAGTCAGTCTTGGAATATTGAATTGGAATTCAAATCATGCTTGCAAAGATCCCTGTATTTCAGAGGGATGATTCCATATCCAAACTTTGGGATCAGTTGAGAATTGATAAATTTGTATTTTCTGAAGTTTTCCTAAAATTGAAAATTGGGGTCTCTGATAATACTTATTTTTCAAAAGTTCATGATCAGTGGCTTTCTGTCCATTCAAATTTAATTATCAAGAGAATTGAATTGCATCTAATTGTATCTGTGGTTTCCACTATAAGTACACATTATTCCCAAGGCCCCTAATGTATGTGAGAGGGGCACAATGTCAAGACCTCTGATATTAGTGTGCGAGAGGGGTACAATAATATATACATAGACATAAAGTGTGTGTATATATATATATATATATATATTCACCTTTGTAAACAGTGTTGTTGTGTGTGTATTCACACATACATATACATCAACAATCAGTATGTTTACAAAGGTTAGAGTGTGCGGGTGGTGACACGCCTGCTGATCATCACTGAGATATGATGATCGCAGGGGTGCCACCGTAAGTTACTAGGGCTGTTCCGATATGGCGGCAGACTACGGCCTCGCCTTAAACAAATGTCGACGTTAATGAATCTCTTCAGGAGTACGTATTTATTTCCTTGTGTGAATCCTGATCACCATATAATAATGTTGAGTCAATCCTAATGCAAATTCACGAATAAGGCGAAGATTGAGAAGGTTCTGCAGATCTTGTGAACTTATGAGTTATCATTTCGCCAATTACAATGATTTTCGAGAAAAGTTGCTGATAATTCCATTGCGCTGGGTATATTTGTATCGTACAAAAATATCCCATATTTCATCGTACATCATATATCTATAGAATTTTCTAACCGACGCTGTTCCATCAGCATCGATTCGCTTGAAAAATAGTTTAGTCTGGTCGAGCGATCGTACCGTATGACTCTGCATACCAGTCGGTTCCGAATATTGGATCGTCCTCTCTGCTCTTTCCATTCGTCAATCTGTCTGTCACTATCTTCCTTTAACCTAGAGCAAATCTCACTCCAACCGGCGAATACATCTCGACGCAGTGGAGTGAGCCGAAAGGTATTCCTAAGGGTCTCAAAGAGCGAGTATATTGAGGCGGACGCAACGGTCGTCTACTCGAGATCACAGGACTGCACAAACGTGGAAAATCAAAATGCCCTACCTCACGCAAGCTGGTCCGAATTCCCTCCATTTTTTGAGGTGGCTTCTTTCGTGAGAGCTTGAGAGAAGAAGGTTGAGATTCGCGGTTATTGCTGTCTATCTTCGAGCTTCCGTGAATGGAACGTAGATTTTTCTCGCAGCGAGTGATTGCTACACTCGGTTTTCTTTTATGCATACTACATTTTCGAGTGACTCCAATTCAGGATAAAGCTATCATATTAAAGCTCAAAATCCAACATAGCTTGTTATTATCTACATGTAAAATTGTGGTTGGATATTATTAATGAGGCCAAATATTCTGTAGCCTTACAAGAAGGGATTGAGAATTCTATCAGCAAATTAGAACATGTGTCCAATGGAGTGACTAATTGATTTGCAGAAAACGATTTTGGGATGTTGAAAGTCTTCAGTTCTCCCGCAGACTATACTCTGAGATCACATTTTGTTTTTGATCGTATTTGGTGACGACTTCGTGCTCGTTACGTTGAGGATAATTAGATCCCCAATACTGTGGACAAACATCCTTTTGAATTCCATTCAATTTGAATCCGTAATCATCTATGATTGAAACCCGAGGTTTCAAGTCGATTCAAAGATGGAGGCGTTGGTGATTTTTTCTCGTGGAATCAGAGCACCTCGAACAAAAGCTCACAGATCGATATGCTTTTTTGTCCAATTCTTCCGATATCGGCTTCCACTCGTAATTAGCGAAATCCTATTATGATCACTATCAACCAAGAGAGCTTAAACGAAAGCAAAAATTGAGGTACATAAGGGTGGCTATTCTGTGATTAAGATATATTTGTCACAGAATTTATTCAAATCGTCCGGAGGAATGATCATAGATCCCAGAGTTTCTATTTTTATAGCGACATAATGTCATTGGGCTTCATTTTCCGAGCCAGCGACGACTCAATAGTCGATATGGAGAACAAATTTCCACTGAATTTGATTGGAGTTGATCATTTCGTTCTTTCTGCCAATCCTCCCAGGATGCTTTATCTGTGGGATTTACACAAATGTAGTTTCTGGGGGAGGATGGAGAGAAGGTGACATCGCACAAAGTATTCAGATCTATTTTGCATCGTGAATAGGAAGAGAAATGATAATTTCAGCATCTGATACTTCTTGTAATTCAGAAATGCCTTCAAGTCTCACGCACACGAAATCATCGAACCTCAAAACGGATGTGCCTACTCTCTCGCACTGACTTTTATTCTTACACAAAAGCTGCTACTTCAATGAGAGCAACAACCCTGGTAGAAATTCACTTCTATGTAACACATTGATAGACATTAAGTGGCTATTTTTGGCCAATTTTGGCTGAAAATGGCCATTTTATGGCTAATAATGTTCTAAATTAGGATGGATTTCTATCAGGGAAGCATCATAAGTCTACGAATAAGTCCTAACTGATGCAGACTGCAAAATCTGATGCGGGCTTTGCGGACACTCCAAAATGAGCCCAGACCCTGTTCTGGGAGATAACAGTCTGGAGTCGTATAGGTTGATAACTGTCTGTAACATTGTATCGCCTCTAGGGAATGATATGAAGGTTTCCAATATGTTGCAAAAAAATAGTTTACGTGAGGAATAGGATCGTAGATTTAGCCGACGATGAGCATGTGCGACACTTCGGTGCAAGCGGAGGCTTCAGACATTCGAAAGCCAAGGTCTGGACCTGCAGGACACTTCACACATATGTGAAGAATATGAGAATTGGATTGGATCGAATACTAATTTGAGTGAAGGGGTCACCATTCAGACCGCATACAGAATGTGCGATTTAGAAAACGGATGTCCTCACAAAATATAAGCAATAAGGGTTAAAGGTCAGCCCTGCAAGTCACTTTGTCTTTGAAAAAAATTAGCTGGCTCACTATAGATGTTCAGTACACTATAGACATCCGCAATTCCTAAAATTTTGTGATGACTGTCGAGGAGAGTATGAGGAAAATCTGAAAAAATTCACGAATAAATCTGAATACCTTTGAATGATATTGGCGAATCGATCACCCTCCTGAAGTCTTTCGTTTCGGAGGAAAGACTTCCTAATTTTGATGCTATCTCTTTTTTCACAATGTTGATCGATGCTCTGAAAAAGGTCACCAAAATCGGCTCAGGTAGTCATTTTCTACTACTTTATACGAGTAGAATCCCGTTGGGACCAGACTCGGAGCTGCTCGGTTTTTGAAATGCGAAAAAAATGGTACTTTTAGGTTAATAACCTGCAAATTGTTTTTTAGCCGATTTGCACATGCTGAGCGTCCCTTTCAAATTCAGCATAACTTGAATATTTTCCTGAATTCTTCTACGCGGCTCGGCTCATTTAAAAGTTTATGACAAAATGTACAAAAAACAAGCAAGTCTGATTATTCCCCCCCCCCCCCCCTCGAACCGAATGCAGATGAGAACAGAGTTACTAATAGATCACCAGCAAATTGGTAATTTCACTTATGAGCGTCTGGGAGTCATCTGGTTCATGAATTCTTTGGTTCTTGGAGTTCCTGAACTCAGCTCGGTTCACTTGGAGGATAACTCAAACATCCACAGAATCAGAAAAAATGCCGATTTGCTTGTGATTTTTATTAGTAACTCTGTTCTCACTCGCATTCGGTTTAAGGTGGGAATAATCAGATCTGCTTGACCTCATTTTATACATTTTATTATAAACTTTCAAATGACCCGAGCCGCGTAGAGAAATTCAGAAAAATATCGATGTTATGCTGAATTTGAAAGGGACGCTTAGCATGTGCAAATCGGCTGAAAAGCGATTTGCAGGTTATTAAATTGAGAATACCATTCTTTTCGCATTTCAAAAACCGAGCAGCTCCGGATTTGGTTCCAACGGGATTCTACTCGTACAGAGTAATAAAAAATGAGTATCTGAGTCGATTTTGGTGACTTTTCTGAACCCATGTTACCCCGCTTCCCGAGCAGCGTGTCCCATTCTTTCCAGATACATACCCTCGTAAGATTTCACCCTGCAACAAGTGATTCCACCTAATCGACATAATACTACTGAACAAATCGAGTGCGTCTCAGTAATAAAATCAGGAACACAAAACGTTTCGATTCTGATCGAGCTATGATTTTAATTATACTTCGGTATCTGCAAGCCAACAGGAAGGCTATGATTGAGCTAAATATGAATCTGCTCTCACGCAAACGTGACGGAGACGAGCGAATGAGAAACTTGCGTTGCATCAGATAGTTTGCGTTAATAGAGAATTGAACTTCGCACGCATTGGTGAAACTGTGAATGAATGGTGCGCGCATCTTATGCTCGAGAGATAGGCATTTAACTCAAAACTTGCATCATGCTGAGCTCTGTTTGTTTTGATGCTCTGCGATAAGCTCTTAGCACCCGGAGCGTAGGGCAGAATCCACAGCCTGCATAGACTGAAATTCATATACGTATTTTATTAACTGCACTGTCAAATCAGCATCAATAGAATGGCCCAATGAAACGAAAGCGACGCGTGTTATCGCTTCAAAATTGAATGGTGAGTGATACAATACAAAATCAGCTGAGGGTCAGAATTGAGTTTTTCCAAAAGTATCAAAATCCAGTTCAATTTGCGATTCCGAACCTATGGCACTCATATTTTTTCAAGTATATTCGTGATTATTGAGAAAATTACCAGCGATGATCACAAGTGTCACAAGTTTGATCTCATGTAAAGGAACATGTAGAAACAGATCTACTTAAAAACCTTGAGGATCAAAAACATCATCTTGACCAGCTGAAATCCTTAATCAATTCACATTTGCATGAAGAAAGAT
Organism: Eretmocerus hayati; assembly: GCA_029851415.1. Classification (NCBI taxonomy): domain Eukaryota; kingdom Metazoa; phylum Arthropoda; class Insecta; order Hymenoptera; family Aphelinidae; genus Eretmocerus; species Eretmocerus hayati. The sequence continues at coordinate 38,583,908 of CM056743.1, read as the reverse complement.
TTTGACCCAAGGATTTTTTCCAAGTAACTGTGTCCCTCGCAAAAATTAGGATACGTGCGCCTCCAAACTCCGTGGATCCACGAAGGGTCGATAAACAACGAAACTTGGAATGTTGGCGTTGTTTGAGGCATAGTTCCTGATCAGTCAAATTTGGATACAGTTTGGATGATTCAATTTTCCCTGAATCAAATTATTCTCACTCAAAGCGGGGTATGATTCACTTACAAAAATACACCTTGGTTGGATGTTCAGACCTGAACCAAGAATTCATTGAACATACAGAAATCGAAACTCATAATGGAAAGTCTTCAATTGTCTGTTTCTTTGTGAACTTTCTCGTCATTCTGGATGCAACTGAATCCGTATCGTGGAATTATTCCAGTTGGGGGGAGGGGGGTCAAAAAAATTGGAAGAAGAACTGTGCTCGGCGTGGTCGTTGATGCAGTTGTGAATCTGACTCTAGAGATGATTCAATTCTTTCGAAAGTTATAGATTGCACCGTAAATGTAGGGGAAATTCTTTCCATAACTCCTACATTGTAGCATAAACGAATACGATTCTGCTGGAGGAATTTTCAGTCAAAAATACGTTCAACAAATATCATTTTGGGCATAGTGCGACTAAATGGCCATTTTTCCTCCCGGCTCGAATTAGAAAATTGGCATTTAGTCGCTCTGATACCAAAAAATAGTACATGCGCCTCGCTCGTCGGGCCATTTTGGGGCACTGGGAATCTTTGCCCCTCGTCACACTCGAAGAAAATTGATTCCCAGGCCCCAAAACAGCCTAACCTCGGATCGGTGCATAATGTACTATTCCATCTCTTGATTGATTAACAAACATACTGACGTAGCAGCTGGATGAATCTTGGCACCTGATGTAAAGCATCGATCACTAAATTTGCAATTATCCACTGACAGAATGTTACACGAGACCGGAAAAAACCGATAAAACTCACCCATCAAGTGCGAGTGGAAATACGTCGAATGCAATTATTCTTGTGGGTTGCAGCCACGCAAGGGATAAAAAGCGACGGAGCGCGTGTGTTCACTATTACGAAGCCTCGAGACTGAGGGCTAGAGAAACCACCGAGGAACTCACTGGGCAGGAGTGGATGGGAAACCAATTAAGCGGCATTAATCTTCCGGGACTTGCAGGAACTGAGCTCTTCTTCTTTCTTTGCTCGTTTTTTTTCGATTGGGTATTGAGGTGGCTGTTTTCTTCTCGCTGCACCTTTGAGAAAAGTATTCCCAATATTCTTCCTGAATGAAATGCAGAATGCATATTTTCCGAAGTTTGTTCTCGGTGACCAGTTTTTTGCTCCGACAAACTATTGAAGGGCTGAATTGATAAGCAATGAAAATAATAGATATCCAGCTCCAATAACCATTCATCTATGGAGTTATAGTTGAGTTTCATCTCATTCATTGAAAATAGGCGATGAATAGAAAAAATGCTGGCTCAATGATTAATCGATGCAATCACAAAACTGTTGTGAATTATACCTCAAGAATGTCATCCGTCACGAGTCGATGTCTCCTGCACTCCAGGCTACCTCTATTATGTCAGCGGTTGATCCAGGTAACTATTCTCCCAGAACGTTTTCGTAAATCATTAATTGAGGAGGTGGAAAAAGGGCGTCACTGCGAAACAGTCATTTTGAGGAAGTTAATAAAAACTTGATAAAAACCGCGAGAGGCGTATTTGGACGACTTGAACTGATTCATTTCGAAGAAGGTAGCATGCTCGAAATAACCCAACCCGAGCCGGAGGATGAAATTCAATGTTGAGCTTTTTCCAGCAATTTTAGGAGATGCAATTACGTCTTTTTCCTGAATACAGGATCCAATCTCTGCCCACCTTCCTCACGAGAAATAGGATAAAATCTTGAGGACAAGTTCAATCGTCTCCAAATTCCACTAGAGCGTCTTTGGGCATGTTTTGATCGAGATATCTGATTGCCAGGAGGTGGCTTGATCCATGCTCAACGGTTCTATAGGCACGAGAAGCTTCCATTAGTCGTGTGAAAATGAGGAGAACTTATTTTCACTCAAGAAGGGTGAGATCACTCAATTTGAAAGTAAAACAACATGTTTTCATAGTGACATCAGATGGAAAAGCGTTTCCAGGCTCAGGGGAGTTTTTGAAAACATTCCTGCGGATTATTCTGAAAATGAAAACAACCTGAAATCAGATTGGTACACCGAACTCTACAATGGTATCACGCCACATTGCAGCTACTGGAAACAAAACAGTGAGAGCTGATGAATAGTTTACAGCATTTCACCCTACGTGCCATTGCCTCGAGTTGTGCGAATAGCAGCTCAATGTTATACATTATTGAAATATGCGTGATGGATCGAACGTCATTATCGGGATGAGAAACTATTGGGTCGAGTTTCTATAGTAGCTCGATCAATTCCATACAATAGGAGAGCATTTGCCAGAGTCTATAGATACAACGACGTGAGAGCTCAATCAATTACGTTAATTAGGAGGAATGAATTTCTCTATGGCTGAGTATTTCTATTCGATTACGCTCCACCTCATTGTGCTCTCGTCTTTGAATAGCTAATGAGCCTGAACCACATTTCTGATCAAGTATCGCCACAGAAATGAGAGGGGTGAATAACTCCCAACTTTTTATACGATCGCGGAATGTTACGACTATCCTGAATTGAAAAAATTAAAAACCGTCTAATTTTATAATTTTTCGTCAGATAGATATTTGATCTAGATTCTTTTCTGGTGACAGATAATGCGAATCGAATATTTCGAGATGTGAAGTGGATCAGATATCTTCGGATTAATATATGTTGTACGATTCATTCTGCGGAATAATTATTTGTGAACTATGTTTCAACCCTGTGGAATCTTCTATTTAGATTTAGTCAAATCTATGTAAGAAAAATTATGGGCCTCCACGAAAAACTCAACATTTGAAATTTCCTGCGAAGACTAGCACATTTCGTCGCTCCAACAAAGAACTCAACCTCTCAATTCTTAATCCAAAGACTAGCGCATGTCACCAATGTTGAAATTTAGACGAAACGTGCTCATTATTGTGCGGGAAAGTGAGACGTTGAATTCCTCGCTCCAGCGGCGACATTTGCTGGTCTCTGTAGGGAGGATCCAAAGCGAAGTTCATCGTAGAGACCAACAAATTGTCCCCGATCTTCGTTCTATTCACCAAGAATGAACGAATATTCATAAAAAGGAGATGCAGACGTATAATTTGTAGAATCATTTTTCCACAGGTGGTATTGATGATCACTTGACAATATAGCTTCGAAACCATATAACGATCGCATAAAATTTCCCAGCTGAGTGCCAGTATATTGACTGCCAGCATCTGTGAAAACTATTTAGATCAAGCTCTTTTTGCATTATATTGTAGCAAAGATGATTGTCTGCATCTCATCAGCTATTCAATGTATTCGAAGGGCCCGAATGAGTTGAGTACACCCTCCAGCAATCTGATACTAGTCGACTTTGATTTCTTCAAACTGGGAGTTTTGAGTAGAGTTGAAGTACGCCGAGAGATATTGAAAAAAGACCAAACTCATGAGTTGCAAGCTCAGCGCATGATCGTCAAGACTTACAGTGACTGATCTACAAATAAATTTACGAGTTAATGCCTGAAGGGTTCGAGCTGTGACATTAGCTCGCATCCAAATGTGGTAAATGTAAGTGACTAAAATCGATCAGATTTGTACACAAACTATGCTTTTACGGACACCGAAGAGTCTTAACTTGAATGAGGATATCGCATTTCACGGGTCATCGATCGAACTGCTAGCCATGCGCATCTCTTACGAAGCGAATGGCCTGGTCGTATCACGATAATTGAAATTCTCAATGTTGTGGTGACACACCGCACATCGATTAACCAAGCCCGCAATATTAGCTCTGCAAGTTACGACTACACAAGACAATTCCGCCCACGCGCGGCCTTGCTCTTTGTCTCGTTTCTACGTGTACACAAGTTGGTCACTCGTTTGCGATCATGACATTGTACACACACAGACGTAGAGATACTTTGAGGGTCAGCCTTTGCCCGCGATGGTCAGATGTCTCAAATTCTACATAAATTTTCATGAATAATTTTATTTAAAATCGATACGGAATTTTTTTGTCAAAATCCTTTGAGGCCTGGCTAGTCACGTAAGGCAGATTATTCATTTAATTCATCGTATGCAGAACATTTTCGGCGAATGCATTAATGGGTGTGAGCTGTTTTCAAAATTTGCGGATTCACGTATTTTCAAGATAGATAGACAGAAGGGTGGATGGATAGATAATTCCTTTCCTATCTGCTTGCAGTCGTCAGCAATGGACTGCGTGACAGAGTTGTTGTATGCGACACCGACGAGGGAAGAGTCGAGCTGGGGCCTCCTGCAGGGATAGCGCAAGGATCCGTGTCAGGTCCATTCGAGTGGAAGACGCAATATGATGAGTTCCTGAAAATGAGCCTCCCAGAAAGACCGGAGCTCATCGGCTTCACGGACGATGCGGCATTAGTCTTTGTAACCGAGTGTGTGGCTAACGGAGCCCCCTACCGCATTAGCCAGTGGCTCCCCGCGAACCACCTGGAGCTTGCCGAGCACAAGTGCGAAGCCATGTTGGTTACTAAGAGAAAGAGTTTTGAGATGCCCATGTTCACCATCAACGGGCATGAGATCCCACTCAAGAGGAAACTCAAGTACTTTGGGGTGTGGTTTGATTACCAATGGAGCTACAAGGCTCAACTCAGGAAGGCAGCGCTGAAGGTGGACAGGGTCAGTGGCGCCCTCTAACGGCTCATGCCGAATATCGGTGGACCCAAGCCTAATCGAAGAGCTCTACTCAGCACCGTGAGCTATTCCATCATGCTGTACGGAGCACCAATCTGGGGTCCGGTAGCTAGGGGGTCTGTGATTGATGCGAAGCTAGGCCCAGCCCAGCAACGCTCCGCACTCCGGACAATCAGCGCCTACTGTACGGTGTCCAACCAAGCAGCTTGTGTGCTAGCAGGTATACCACCAATTCGCCTATACTAGTAGCCGATAGAGTGCGTGTATGGAAACGTCATGAAGCCCTCAAGAACGATAGAGTTGTGCTCAACACCACTCGCAAAGCCCTCATACGAGACGTCGAGAGGGGGGAGACCGTCGAAGAGTGGCAAAAAGAGTGGGAGAGCTCAACGAAAGGGAAGTGGACGCGAAGGCTGATCCCCAACATAGCCAGGTGGATCGATCGAGCTCACGGAGAGTTGGATTACTGGCTGCCACAGGCACTCAGTGAACATGGCTGCTTCGGAGAGTACCTGGAGCGATTCCAAAGGAGGGAGACTCCGGCCTGCCAAATGTGTGGGGCAGAGGTGGACGATGCGGAGCACGCACTTTTTCAGTGCGTGGACACAGCCCCACAGGGGGTCGATTTTAAACTCTGGCCGTGGCCGCTAGACCACTCAGACTCACACTGGTCGCGTGTCCGCGCTGGTCACGTGACCAGTGTGAGTGGTCTAGCGGCCACGGCCAGAGTTTAGAATCGACCCCCAGAGAGCGGAGCTCGTGGACGGGCTTAGGACTCAGATCATTCCTGAGAACCTAGTGCCATCTATGCTCCGCAGCAAAGAGACGTGGGATAAGATCACCGCCTACATCAAGACGGCGATCACTTGAAAAGAAGAGCGAGAACGGGCATTGCAGCGCTAGGCAAGAAGCGCTGCATACCAAACATCGACAACTTGAACAGTGGTCATCGACGACGGAGAGAGAAGACAAAAGAGCGGACATACCCGTGAAAAAATGTTTAGTGCATGATCATGCATGACGGCATACCGCTACTAGTGCACGATCATGCATGACCGCGTACAGAAAATGGTGGTATGTAGTCATGCATGTATCATGCATGAATTATGCATGACCATGCACCATACAATGTTGCAAATCATTTGGGATTAGGTACTAATTTCGGTGTATGGAGAAAGCCCACGATTTGGAAATTTGGAATGTTACAGAGAAAAATCTACCATTTTGCGTTTTCATCGCTATTTGGTTCCAATACTACGAATCACTCAAAAACTCTGATGATTAAAATGGCTCCACCATTTGAAGGCTCAGACGATGTCAAAAAATTGACCGGTATTCCAGAAAGATAATTCATCTCCCTCACGGTGGTCTTGAACCACGTTCATATGTGGTCGACATACCAAGACCTAAAATTCCTGTGCAATGTGTTTCTGTGCACTTAGATGATCATTTCTTGACTGGGCCGTTAGGAAAAAATCAGAAGAAGGGCGGTTTTTTGGTGTTTTCCTGTTGTAATTCCTCTATAACTCGAAAGAGATACATGTCATCGAAAAATATGTGGGGTATAAATTTGTAGATTCTCAAAATATCTACAAAAATTGTTCCCATAGTTTTTCTCGTACAACGTATCCTGTTAGAGATATTTGAGGAGTTATTGGATCGAAACCGTGAAAAATATGGATCTCGGACGGAAAATTCTTGGTTGCGGAAACAGGAAGCTTCATGTAAGAAAATGTGTTGAGACCTTTCTGTTCATCTTTCAAAGATCTATGACTGTTTGCTCCACACATTTTCGGATAAATTGTATTCTCCATGAGTTGTGGGGTCGAAACCGTGAAAATCATGGGTCTTGGGCGGAAATCCTCCAATTACAAAAACAGGTGACCGTAACCGAGAAAATGTGTAGAGACCTTTTCGGTTTATCTTTCAAAAATCCACCTAAAGTTGCTCTACGCATTTTTTGATGAAACGTAGTTCTCATGAGTTATGGGGCCGAAACCGTGAAAAATATCGATCTCGGACGGAAATGTCTTGGTTGCGGAAACAAAGCCTCGTATGAGTAAATGTGTAGAGACCCTTTTTGTTCACCTTTCCAAGATCTAGAGAAGTTCTTCAACACTTGCCAACAAACGTGTATCTTGACAACCGCATACCCACATTATTTCTTCATGCATATATCTCCTTAACTTTCATAGAACATCTTTAATAGAACTATCGAGAATGTGCACTGTAAAAAATTTGTGGGAAAAACTTCAACCAGTGGTTGCAGTTTTTCCCTCAACCACTGGTTGTCTTTTTTCCCACAACGAATATATAAGGATATATACGGCGCCCACGATATTGGTGGATGGTGGTCTCAGGGTGACACTTTTGAGTGGGAAAAACAAGTTTCATGTTTTTTCACAAACAAAGAGGAATAAACATCAGCGCCGGTCGAATGGATGAATAGATGGACGGATGGGGTGGGAGGGTACATGGGATAAATGGATGGAATGGAACGGAATGGGATTGAATGAAATGGAATAGAATAGGATGGAGTGGACTGGAATGGAATGGACCGGAATGGAAGGGCGTGGAATGGGATAGGATGGAACGGAATGGATGGGAATGGAATGGTTGTGAATGGAACGGGACGGAATGGTTGGGAACGGAACGGCATGGAATTGAATCGTATGTTCCTATCCGGTCCGTTCCATTCCATTCCGTTTCACTCCATTCCACGCCGTTCAATTTCAGTCCGTTCCATTGCACTCCGTTCCAATCGGGTCCGTTCCATTGCACTCCGTTCCAATCGGGTCCGTTCCATTCCATTCCATACCGTTCCATTCTGGGTGGTTCCATTCCGGCCCGTTCCATCCTATTCCATTCGTTCCTTTCAATTCCATTCCGTTCTATTTCATTCCGTTCCAGTCCATCCATCCATCCCATCTACTCCCCACCCCATCCGTCCATCTATTCATCCCTCCAGCCTTACGACGTGTATTCGACTCCTGCAGGACAGGCAACCCGCTTTGTCGTCTATACGCGACCGGTGCTAATGTTTATCCCTCTTTGTTTGTAAAAAAACATGACGAAACTTGTTTTTCCGACTCAAAAGTGTCACCCGGAGACCACCATCGACCAATATAGTGGGCACCGCATTCATCCTTTTATATTCGCTGAGTGGTGGAATTTTCAACCAGTGGTTGAATCCCAACCAGCTGGTTGATTTCGACAACCAACCACTGGTTGCCGAATTTGGTGGAAAGTCAACCGATTTTTTACAGTGTCTGAAGCAATTTTTTGTAGGTCTCTGAAAAAAAGAAAAGAAGTTCAGTGCCTTTTTCTCGTAAAACGTATCCTGTTTGTAATATTTGTAAATTTTTCGTCTAGACTCATACTCCCTTCACCAATATCAGGGTTGTAAGTATGGATGTCGACAAAGAATCCTCAAATAACGCCAACAAGATGCGTTTTTTACGAGTAAAAGTCACTGAATCTTTTTTGTTAGTTTTTGGAAAACCTACAAAAAATTACCGTGCATGCACATTTTTATATGCATATTTTTTGTGAAACATGTGTGATTGGAGTTATGAAGCTAAAATAATTTTAGAGAAAAATTTTCGAGGATCATCCTCAAATATCTCCAACAGGATACGTTGCACGAGAAAAATTATGGGAACAACTTTTGCAGATATTTTGAAAATCTACAAGTTCATACCCCACATTTTTTTTGACGACACGTGTCTCTTTCGAGTTGTAGAGGAATTACGACAGGAAAACACCAAAAACCCACCCTTCTTTCAATTTTTTCGTAGCGACCCAGTCCAGAAATGATCATCTAAGTGCACAGAAACACATTGCACAGGAATTTTAGGTCTTAGTATGTTGACCAAATATGAACGTGGTTCAAGACCACCGTGAGGGAGATTAATTATCGTTCTGGAATACCGGTCAATTTTTGACATCGTTTGAGCCTTCAAATGGCGGAGCCATTTTAATCATCAGAATTCTTAAGCGATTCGTAGTATTGGAACCAAATAGCGATGAAAACGCAAAATGGTAGATTTTTTTCTGTAACACTCCAAATTTCCAAATCGTGAGCTTTCTCCATACACCGAAATTAGTACCTAATCCCAAATGATTTGCAACATTGTATGGTGCATGGTCATGCATAATTCATGCATGATACATGCATGACTACATACCACCATTTTCTGTACGCGGTCATGCATGATCGTGCACTAGTAGCGGTATGCCGTCATGCATGACCATGCACCAAACATTTTTTCACGGGTACTGACGGGGAACGCCCCACATTGGCCGAAAAGTACGTTTTTTCCAGAAATGTCTCGCTTCAACTGAATTTTCGACATATCGGGATGGGGCAAACAAGTATTCTTCGTTTCTTGACGAACTTTTGAATGCTTTAGGTTGATTCAACCCCAAAAGCAATGGGATGACTTGTATTTGCCTAGAACACCGAATAAAAATCATGTCATCGCTGCATGAGCTAGAGACTCTACAAATCGATGCTGGATGAAACCTGTGATGTTGAAAACTACTCCTTCTACCAGAAAGAAGATATTTCGATCTCTGTTTAGCCAGTGAACTCATCAGCACTTCAATATTTCGGCCTTTCTTCTCGCGAAGCCCTAAATTGTGGATAATGAATATTATATCTATAATTTGGGGCTTCGCGAGAAGAAGGCCGAGATATTGAAGGGCTGATGAGTTCACTGCCTCAACAGAGATCAGAATATGCTCTTTCTGTTAGCAGGAGTAGTTTTCAACATCACATATTTCATCCAGCATCGATTTGTAGAGTCTCCAGCTCATGCAGCGATGACATGATTTCTATTCGGTGTTCTAGGCAAATACAAGTCATCCCATTGCTTTTGAGGCAAAATCACCCTAAAGCATTCGAAAGTTCGTCAAAGAGCGAAGAAAATTCCCGTTTGCCCCATCCTGATACGTCGAAGATTCAGTTGAAGCGAGACTTCTCTGGAAAAAACGTACTTTTCGGCCAATGTGCGCCCGAAAGTGCGCGATACGCCACCCACCCTGAAGTAATGCTAATGCGGTTTCGGGGTGGGTTGGTTAGATAGTGGTTAGCTGCCCTCAGTCCGCCGATGCTGGCTCACCAATACTGCAGCGCCAAGAGCAGGAGGTTTCAGCCCCAGGGCATACGGGCACTGGATTAATGCTCATTCGCTTTACCGGGTGGGCATAATGAAGGCGCATATGGTCTGCCGGTGGGACATTTCTATTCCTTAGAGATATGTCCTGTCATTAGATTTTTCCTTGTATTCCAATTATAGAAAAAAAGGATATATAATTCCATTGTAGGCGTGGTGTAGTACCCCATCTGGGTCTGAAAGGCTGATACAGCAGAATTCACATATTGAGACATGAATGCGTATTCACATATTTGTCCACATGAGTAGTTGTCGTGGTGCAAAACTGTCATCGAAAATCCTGTGACCAATATTTTAATTGTGATAAAGTGTGCAGGGCTAGAGGTCTAGTAAGGTCCAAGGAAGATGTTACATGTGGGAGGATATGAGAATCTTAATACTCGCGTAAGTTGTGAGGGGATGGTTGGAACTTCGTCGACTCGCGCCTTTTCTAATCATCCACTCTTATCACGGTCGAATAATAGGTGGTCAAAAAGTCTTGCCTTGAATAGATTGGAAGAGCAAGGGTCGAGGTAGACCGGGGAGAGATTGTTGAGGAGTTTTGAGGCGTTGATGGTGAAGGATTTGCTTCGCGCTTCGATTCCAGGAGTTTGGTAAGTTGAGAGGTTCGTCGAACGCAAAAAGTAGGCGTGATCATCAGTTTCAGATGCCATATGGAACATGGAGAACTAATAAATAGATTCTCTTGTAGCTGAGAGTTTGAAGGCCATGCAGCCAATAAGATAGAGTGTTCTAAAATCGGCTGTCCGCCAATGAAGGGACAGTCAGTAGGGTGACACTAAAGATTTTGCCTTAGTGAGCAAGTGAGAGCACGTCAATAGATCCTTGAGCTCAGAAAGATACATAAGCACATCGGGCAATAGAGCTACTTGAGTGTTTCAATCAAGCTCTAAAGTGATGCACACTTACTGACAACGAATACTTCCCGAATGAGTTGAACCGTACGCATCCCAAACCACGTCATAACCTCCGATCAAAATTACTGGAAGTTTGACACATTCGGGAAGTATTCGCTGTCAGCAAGTGTACATGCCTAGACTCTCCATGCACTTCGAGTAGAAAATTGAATTTTCGGAAACAGAAATTCGGGGAAGAGCGTCAAAATCCAGGTAAGATTGAGGTATATCACTACTGAGAATGATGACAGTAGTTCTACCAGGATTCTGTTGTAGATCAATGTCCGAAGCTCAATGAGCAATGGCAGTTCCATCACGGTTGAGTAGTTCCAAGCAAGAATCGATCTCGGAGGAAAGGCTATGGCTGAATACCTGAGCATCGTCAGCTCTAATGACATGCTTAGGAAATTCTAGGACGTCAGGGAGACCATCTATAAGAATCAAAAACAGAAATGGACCTAGACATCTGCTTCACGGGAAACCAGTCAGAATTATGTCCGTCTTCAGTGCGCACAGTTTGCGTACGACCGCGAAGGATGCTCATCATTCAACGTATGACTCTTTCACGACACCTTATCTTGCGGTGTTTGATTATAAGTTCAGCGTAAGATAAGAGATGGTATCAAAGGTTTTTGAGAAGTCGAAGGAAATGAGAATTGTGAACAGACGTTGGTCCATGGCTTGTCGGACATTCTCGAAAACGTCGAATAGGTGGTTTGAGTGGCAATTAAGTAGCTTGTTTGATAGAAAATTTGTCATCAGCTGATCATGAATCAGCCATTCAGGTAGCATAGATGGTTCCAACCGTTGTGATATGGGCAGTATGTCCGACAATTTTCGAGCTCCTTCTTCATCTCTGCACCAAATAAAATCGAAGTGTTGTACTGACGAAATATCAAGGTATTCAGATCTTCCTCGTACTGTAATAAAGACAAAATAGAGGTCAATAGAGTATGACCCTTTGCCTGTAGAGGAATTATATCTTCAGAGACTCTTCTGATTAGTAGGACCTTCCATGAGTTTCATGTACCCATAGTAAATATTCTATTGGGCGATAAAACTTGGATCGATTCAGTACAGATTATTGACCTTGAAGTGATAATCTTCAAGTTATGCCAAAAATTGCCCGAATAAATCGAGCACTCTGGAGTCAGTTCATGACATTGTTTTCGCCCACAAGCGAGGATCTTACTCAATAACATAACTCACAGTCAAGTCCGTTTGAACCTCCGTCGCGTCACTGACAATCCGTCAAATGTAACATCTTCGCAACTAGCCTACTCCTCTGTCCCTTATTTTGTATAGCAAGCTCACTGCATGCACTATCACCGCCCGAATATCTTCGGATTGTCTTCGACTTTGATCATTCACCACTTCAGTTTCACAGTGGAATTAAGCTGAATCTATATTGTGAATGTGTGTGCGCCGAGTGTTTAGTTTCTATTCGAATATTCAGCTTAGGTAATGGCACATATTTTCTCAAATGTCGAACTATTAATGCTTTGAACCCTTCATTAAAGTCGTAAGCAATTTGTTCACATGATACCAGCCCTGACTGAGTTCATACCACAATCGGCAGAAATGTGACGAGTATAGCAATTTGATCATCACCGGACGACAGATCTGCACCAGCATATTCCTGAATCCACTCATTATATTATCTAACTTGAATTTGATATTGATTATTGTTAATATGATCGTGAACACAGATTCCCTGTGAACCCACTCAATAAGACGAGTATCAAGAGGATTCTCATGCTCATAACTTTGAAAGATTTTGGACCTTTTTGTTTACTGTGCACGATGGTCGGAGTTTCAACAAGGCTTTCGAAGACGTGAGTTCTTCAAGTAGTACGACACCACGTATAGTCAGGCAAGTGTTGGAATGATGCAGTGAGCTAGGGTGTTTGGGTTGAGCATCGAAGATGGGCACGATGGCAGGTTGAGGTGTGAGTTCTCGAGCCGCATTTTATGTTACCTGAACCCAGCTTCTCGAGCGACGATGCTTTTTTTTGCTTTGCAGCCCTTCCATTTTTTTATCATGCATTTCGTCTTCGTAGCGCTGGAGCTTTTTCTCTGTGCCCTCATCGCTGTTGTAGAGTACTACAACAGCAATGTTCAAGTGTAAATTGCATTTGCTGCTTGTGCAGCATATTCTACGCTATCAAATACTGTTGGTGACAGCATGAATAATTTGATAATCCTTGGTTGAAGAAATTTTCTTCGCTTCCAGCAATTGCTGAGAAAGCCATGTAAAATTATTATTGGTGCTACCCGGGATTTGATTGATTATTCATTCGAAAATGATGGTTTGTAATGCCTCAGGCATATTAATTTTTGTCATGAGAAGACCAAAGAAAGACTATGGCTAGCACTCGTTACTAGTTTTGTGATAAAACGCGTTTGCCGCACACGGTTGCATAGCGTATGTACCTATTATTGGTGCTCGATGCCGCTATGACTCCTTCCGTATCCGCGAGGAAAGCCGAGTCGCTCAGATGGCTTGACCCTGGAGTGTGACGATCTCCTGGTTACAGTTGCTTCAGCCATGCGGAGCGCAGAATCCGGATAGTTTTAGCCAGGGGCCGTGGCTATCACAATGTCCTGGAACTGGACCAGTGGTGGTCATCGCGTTCGAGCTGCTATCGGGTGACTTGCTACGGGTCTGATGTCCAGAGTCCCAAAGAAGCTTCTTGGGATTTAGTAAAGTCTAGATAAGCTCCTTCTCACCCCACTACGGAAAGGGATTGGCCATGTAATTTTGGGACTCGCTCTGAATTCGGTAGTTGGTGATGAGATGTAAGCCCGGCAATGGCTGGCCTCTGAACCGACGCACTGGCACTGCGTGTCTCTGACACACGCCCATCAATGTACTTCGCAGTGATTTAAATGCACAAGATTGTGCATTTGGAAGAATTTGGCTCCCTTGCTGCGATGTTTACCAGGTACCAATTCGAGCACCCTCTGCGAGGTGAGGCAGGAGCTCAGAAACTCAGAATTCCAAGGATGTGCCTTGACTGTGGACTTAAATCCTTCCAAAGTCAATGCGCTCGGTTTTGGAATTTTCTACCTTATGGACTTCGGCAGGTAAAAGACATTTCTTTGTTTAAAGGGGCAGTGAAGGACTACCTGATGACACTACCTCCTGCAAAAACGAATGTGGACACGGGGCAATTTTTCAATCTTTAAGGGCTCCTCCGTAGTCTGGAGGTTTCTCTTCTCAAGACTAACGTTCCCATTTATGTGATTACATGTTTGAGAATACTCTTGTTCATGTATGTGTTATGAGTCTTCCTTGGAATAAATCCAATTTTATGGCATCTCTACACTGTAGAAAATTGGTTGAATTTTCAACCACACTGGTTGAATATTCAACCAAGCAATTACATCCCGTGATGGATGGATCGATGATTGATGAAATATCCATTGACCATCTATCCATTAGTCTATCCCTTCATTATCCTTATGACTATCTATCATATTATACCCCTCTCAGGTAGGCAAACTTATATGCAGGAACCGCACGGGCATATTGTGATAATCCATATTGGTTGAATTTTCAACCAGAATGGTTGAATTTTTCATTCAACCAGTTGGTTGAAGTTTTTCGGAAAATTTTTTTTACAGTGTAGCTTCAACAAGTTGACACGATCCCTTCGATCGAGACTGACAAATTGTGTCGATGATACAAGTGATATACCTCGACCAAAAGAAGATATTCATCTATATATTAATCCATATTTTTATCTGACTCCGAAATGCTGATTTTGTCAAGTTTTGCTATCAAGCGAATGAAAAAAAAGTTACCTATCTTATCTTATCAAGGAAGTCTGAATTCAGGGTAGAGCTAATATGGGCGGGCGTTTGGTATATAAAAGTCTCATATCTGCTGGGTTGAGCAGAAAATCAAATTTGCGTGAGCTATATCTCGCCCCGTTGTCATTGAAATCATCCACAAGGAATGAAGATGATTTAAGAGCTCCAAATTAGAGCAAGCCTGAGGGAATCTACTCACATCTTAAGTGAGCTGACCACAATTAGATGAAAACAGAGTTCGAATGAACACAGGAGAGGCCGGACTCATATATCTGAATAGTGCTTACTCACAGCTAGTATCTATCATATCCAAGAGTCAGTTTAACCACAACGAGCTGCGAAGTAGCTACGTGGAACTAAGTGGAAAGCTCAACCAATAAATTCAGCAATCTTCACCGATACGAGAATCCCTCCTGAACGACGTCGATGCGCTGCCAGAGTGTGTGAATCTTGAGTACGAGTATATGTATGCGGGTGATCGAATATCGATTTTCTAACATGGTCAATCTAACCGAGATGGTCCCAATACGAATTGCATGACCGCAATGCTTTGGAAGATGTGACTGCAGAGCTTATATGACATATCTCGCGCTCGGACTCGTACATATCCGTTGTGAGATAACGTGCGAATGCAGTTCAAGAGAATGTGGTGAATTCGAACTTTGGTCGTGAGTGTGGAGCTGAGCTAGAGAGATTGGTGCCGGATTATCCTGACGAGTTAAGCCACGCGTGTCAAACGGAATGAAGTACCGTCCAGTAGGAGTGGATCTGGCGTCACGAGAGTTCAACTCTGGCTGCGGTGGGAAATGCTGATAGTTGAGTTCTTGATAGTGTAGTTTTCCATTTTCTGTTCTTATCCTGCTTACTATTGAGTTTGATCGGAAACACTAGGATGGCCCACGATGTAGATGTATCAGTCGATAGATCTTCCCTTTCTTCTGATCCTCTTCATGAATTTCGTACTTTAATAGGAGACTTTCTTGAATTTGTTATTTCCAAATCAATTCAGGAGCTCCACAACCTTGGATTCTATCTTGATCAAAGTTGACCAACGTAAGTCTGGACAAGGCTAAAAGAGGTTTAACGGAAATCTAGACATTCAATAAAGCTCCGTGTACAATGAAGTTGACTGGATAACCAAATTTTCTCTGCATTGAGAGTCAAAGAAGAGTAGAATTGAGATTTCAGAAATTTTCCATTCAGGTTGATGACACACAACGCGCTGTGTTACGATTCTCACGACACGTTATCATCCAAAACGACACGCGATGCACTTCAGGGATCCCAGCGTTATTGATAAATTTTTTAGCACTTGGTGCCCTTTAGCCTATCTTTACGCGCGCTTAGCGTGAAGCACAAGTAGCACTTTACGGCACGGTCAATGGCCGCCGTGGCCGTGGAATTGATTTTATCGGAGATGCTTCACTGGCTGATTCCAAACGTCAAAATCACTGGCATGAAAATCATTATGCTAACGTGTGCACGGGGAGCGAGTGGAATATGGGAATGGGTCGAGGTAGCTTTTGATTGAAAAAATATTGGTTATGCTGGGACACGGCGGCCCTCGCCTCGTACATGTCTAAGTTTTTCACACTCACTCCCTATACTACGTCCTTACTCGCGTGCACGGCTGCACGGAGTCTGAAGAAAGACAAAGACGGGAACGGCGGCGCGACCTGGGCAGGCATACCCAGAGTCGTGTTTTGTGCGTAGGCGTGGAATGTCCGAAACTTTCTGTGTATTTTTAGAATGCGGTGCTCGTTTTTATACATTCCATTCTGTGTCGTGTAATGTGTTTCTGTGTTACAAACTTATGAATCGTATGATGTCACGTGTATTCCCGTTACCGTTTGATCTTAGGCTTAAGTGTAACTCTTCGCCCCGTTACATTTTTATCACGTTCAAATCCGTGCAGTAGTCGTAACGCTCTGGCACGTTACATTTTTATTATTTTACAAGCCTTCGATTATTGTAACACATTTGTGTATTACATTTTTATGATGCACAATATGAGAATTATTCAAGTTCTGAAAAAGATTCGAAGTGTAACGGGTGGAGCGGTTACAGAAGCTATGCAATAAACCTGTAACGTCGAAGACCGTTACCAAGGCGTATAGCCTTAAGTATATAGTGAACGTATATATAGGTATACTATATATACGTTTACTTGTCTGTTCGCCACGGGAGGCGCGTGCGGTCAGCATCATTCAGAATATCACCTAGAATATGAAGAATCCAGAGTAACTCCGTCAAATGAGCCCTCTGTCGGAAGTTACAGCCTATGACATTAGCATTGTCCATATAGGCCCATGTTAAAAAATATATATATAGATATACTGGTAATGCTGATGGTTTTGCCTGTAGCTCTGAACAGGGAGCCCATTTGACGGAGTTAATCTGGATTCTTCATATTCTAGGTAGCACGAGACTGTGAAAAAAATTTGGTGAGATTTGGTGACCCGCAATTCGTGGGTCCCCCTTGTCAATTAATTTTGCACTGATCCCAATGAAATTATTCCCAAAGCTCGCTTCGTTCTTATTCGTTTAGTTGATTTGGAATTCACAAGTGAAGAGAATGGGAGTCGCAGTCCCAGAAAAGGTCAGAAATATTCAAAGTCGAACATTGTAAGAAGCAATATTCATTCATCTGATGCCCGTATGAAGTGCACCACTTCTCAGGAATCGAATGATTCTGATAACATTTACCTGTACTAGTTACAGGTTACACATACCATTTACATGTTATGGATGTGACTTGGACTTGACGAAGCACAAACAGTTGCGGGATGGTCACTACAGCACGCGTGAGTTTTGCAAGCCCGTATGCTCGTAGTGACGGGAACAAGCGTGTGAATACACTCTCAATAATTGGGTGTATATAATTAATACCGGCACAAACTCATTGTATACTAGTATTTTACACCGGCAAAGATATCTCGTCCTTCGACCACTCCACTCCAAATTGAAACCAAGTCGTGCGTGAAATGAGAGAATTATCGACATTTTGCCACATTTACAGACAACACGTTACAGCCTTATCATCCGTGGCCAATGATACCATCGCACAATTATTGACAGTATTCTAATCTTTGTCAACTGATGTTTGCTACGAAAATTTTGCAAATGACAAACTATTGTTACGAGTTACTTGAACACAAACACGAATAAAGATCCCAAAAAGTTCACCCTTCATTCAGTCATATTCGTCAGAATGGGAGAGTCTAGTCCATTCACAGTGATGAACGTTCGCGATGAAGAGCTGATATCTCCTCATCATACAGCTCGATGATGAATTATTGTGACCGCAAAGCCTTGGACATTGTCGACAATGCCCGGGCAATGTCCAAAATTTACGATAATCATAAAGATTGCTTGATACAGCCCAGTATTGTCGACAATGCCCGCATTTTGGGCATTGCCCGTAACAGATATACCACCGAAATCTGAAAAGAGATTGGTGTCAGTCGCAGCACCGGATGCAAATCGCCGTATCTATTCACATATGATGATACACCTCGAGCTTTTGAACCATACATATGTATTCGGCATACGTACGCCGTGAAAGCTTTGCACGCTTGAATAAATGTCCGAATTTCTGACGCTCCTGTGCTGCTTTCAATATTCGTCACAATGAGCGAATGGATCCCGGGCTCCGGTCCTCCTTTTTTCCTCAACGTTTTGTAGATCCCCAGAGTTGGGGGAATCGTTCTCAGCCTAGAGATCATAGTATTCCATCGAGGCCTACTATGATGTGTAGGAATGATATAGGAGGTTGTACAGTCACACGGGAATAAACGCCTGTGCGCCTAAATGGGCACGCGAGAGCGGAATAAAAAAATTTCAGGCGTAGCTTTTTAGTAGTCTTTTTATGTATATCTACATTCAAGTTGAGGAAAGATACGGCTTGTTGGTATACTTTGAACAGGCGTGCAAAAAATGCGAGGCTCAAGTTTGCATGTCTTTGGGGCTCCCAAAAGCTCGCCCAAAAGGTAACCTTCTCTCTCGTTTCCCTCATCATTTTTGTAAGCCCTCTACATCAATTTTCTCCTCAATACTCGTACGTGTAGCTATTCTGCTGGGAAAATATTTCATACTATGAGACGTGTGAATAATAAATAACCACAAAAACGTGGATGGGGGCAATACGGTAACTGTTTAGATGTAAGTCATGTTCCCGTAAATCAATATATTGCCCGAGTGGTGGATTGAAAATGGACGTATCTTCCAAATTTTTCCATTCCTCTTTTCCATTAAATTATTCATACTCAAGGAAAATCACATTCGAATTTTTAATATGATGTATGTATAATCCGTTCCGGTAACATTTAATCTCAAATGTCAGTGAAAATCTAACTGACTAGATGAAAGAAAACGGAATGCGTGACGCTTTAATTGAAAATATTAGCCGATGGCTCGATGGTAAAAGAAACATGAAAAAATCCGAAATATGTGTTCTCGATTTGCACGCGATGTTGGACGTTTTGTCTCTGTTTGCGTTGCTCCTCTTTCCTTTCTGATTCATTTGAGGTCGAGTTTTTTGTGTCTGGCTACGAATGTGATATAGACATCTCACCAACCTACATTGTTTCTCAGCAAATTTTCCGTACAAAATGTTAAGAGAGGGTGGTCGAAAATGACAAGATTTGAACAGAGGAATCATAGAAGAAATTGGAGAATATTCTTGGGCTATGATACTGTTGGACGTGATCGAATGATTGTCCCATTTCGGATAATTTTAACTTCCATTGATTGCGTACATACATCATCGCAACTGCCAGACACTGAGAAAAATGAACTGCTGTGAGTACTGAAGGACTCTAGTAGCTTCTACCGAAGTTGTTGAGTAGGTGCATGGATAGTACAAACAATGCCGTCATCGTAAAATGCTTCAATGAAATGCACTGAAATTTTGTATATGTTACCGTGAATGTCCGAAGTCAGTGAATCCTAAGATTCCCTAGTGACTCCGGACATTCACTGAGCTCACCAGTGAATGTCCGACATTCACTAGTGAATCTTAAGATTTCCTAATAGAGCCAGTGAATGTATGTCATATCCACCTGACTTCGGACATTCACTAGTGATTCTCAAGATTCACTGGTCTGCATCGGTGAATGTCCGAATCGAATCAGGAATTAACTTTCGAAAATCAAACAAGATCGGGATTGGGTTTAAACAATTTAATATGGTCCCTCTCATAACAGTCAAAGTAACTGTGCCTAATTTGCCCCCACTCGAATTCTCAAATGTACGCACCCGTAGACCTTGCCGCGCATTTCCTTCATGTTTGTTGCGTTTAAATATGAGAACAGAAACATTTTGGACGGATCCCCAATGACCCGCGCACAAATCTTACAAAAAAAAGTGGTTTTCGGTACTTTTGACTTCTTTTTTGATCTCCACTAAAAGCCATGTCGAACACAATTGATGTGACCAATTATTCAGCGTTCTTTAGCTTACTTCCTTCATCTTTGTCCCAAATTTAAAATACTTTCTGCCGAATTGCAAAATTCGATTTCTATCCGATTCTACACTAAAAATAGTGCAGTGTTTCTAATTTGCCCCCATAGTCTTTTTCCAAGCTCGGTCCTCACTCCACTCAAATACATTAATCTAACCTAAAAATTTTGAAAAGAGGTAAAAAAAGCTACAAAATGAACTAAAGCACGTCTTATTTGGAGGTCTGGGAACCGAAATACCCCGATTATACGAAAAACCCGTATAATCTCATGGAATTAGTCCTCTATTCCCCGTGGGTGCAAATTAGGAACACACTGTCAAAAACTCGCAAAAAATCTTTCTGTGCAAGAATCAAGATAGCTCGGATCTCCTTTTGTTAAAACCAGACGTACCTTAGCTCGTTTTGAAGGTCTTGAAACAAGATTTGAAATGAGCTGAAGTATGTTGAAAATTATTGGGATGAGTTGAAATGGCGAGCAAAACAAAAGTATGTAGTGGGGGCAAATCAGGCACACTTATATTACATGATTCACAAAGATTAATCTATGATGATACAAATTGAAACAGAACTAAAATCCGTCACCTTACGCGTTTGTACAGATCACGGCGTTGAAAAGACATGTAAATATGAATTTTTCTTTTATTTGTTACATTAATCCAGACTGTGATGACACCTAGAATTACATTAGAAATTTTTGACATTACGGGTTGGAATCGGCGGGTCGGTTGACTGCGCGAAATCCGGTTGATGATCGAAGTTCATTTCTATATTTTACGACTTATATGTCAAGAAGGTGAGTTCGGACATTCACCGATGTACACCAGTGAATCTTGAGAATCACTAGTGAAAACCCGAAGTGCGATTCTATACCGGACATTCACTGAGCCCACCAGTGAATGTCGAACATTCACTAGTGAATCTGCAGAGTTCCCGATGGCCTTAGTGAATCTGCAGATTCACTAGTGATTGTCCGACATTCACTGATTTCGGACATTCACGGTAACATTTACACATAGTTGAAGGACTCTGCTTTCATGTAGTTTGAGTTTTGTGATGATAAACAATGACAAAAGAATTAGAAAAATTATACCATTCTTGGACATTTTCAGGGGTTTCTTCAGCGCAAGTCGAGCGCGAGCGTGATTTTCGACATGCGAGAAAGTTTTTCCGTTTTCGACTATAGCAAAACTCAAAGCGAGAAAACTGTTTGGAGTCATCTAAATTTTGTTAATCTTCAAGATTCGGAAAGGATGATGTAATAGTAAAAAATTTCTAAAAGTTCTATTGAGATCATTGTTTGGCGGGCGTCCCGAGCTCAGACTTGTACTCATCACCCGCATCAAGATCCAGTTACAAAAAGTACTCCAACTTTTTCCCCGTTGCATCAATCAATCTGAATTTTGAAAATTAACATAATCCAGACAATACCAAACAACTTTCTCGGTTTGTGTTTTGCTATAGTCGAAAATGGAAAAACTTCTAGTAACTACTTTTTGTAACTGGATCTTGATGCGGGTGACGAGTACGAGTCTGAGCTCGGGACGCCCCGCCAAACAATGATCTCAATAGAACTCTTAGAACTTTTTTACTATTGCATCACTCGATCTGAATCTTAAACACTGAGAAAAAATTTTTGGTCGTACGGCCTTGCGTTTTGCCGTGCGATCAAAAAGTGGTATTCGCCAGGAGAGCAATACCGATTTTGTCATCACCCCAATCCATCAGATCGATTTGGCAGTCTGGTATTACTGCCAGAATGAATAAACGTGACCCATATATTTCAAATGCTCTGATATTTGATGGTTTCACAGTCACATTACGGCTATTTTGCCACAAAAACTATTTTTTTGCACAGAATGGTACCGGTAAAGGGACAAATATAATCGAAAGACTTTCAGGTTATTCGCGTGCAATAACAAAATCATTTTGCTGTGGTGATAATCCAGTATTGGTCTGACGGCAATACCACGTAACAATACAGTCGTATTGTGCTGAGGGCAATATTTTTTTCTCAGTGAAGATTAACAAAATTTAGACAATTCCAAACAACTTTCTCGCTTTGAGTCTTGCTATAGTCGAAAACTGAAAAACTTTCTCGCATGTCGAAAATCACGCTCGCGCTCGACTCGCGGTAGAGAAACTCATGAAAATTTCCAAAAGTCGTATGATTTTTCCAATTTTTTTGTTATCGTTCATCATCACAAAACACATAAAAGCAGTGTGCATCAACTATGTGTATACAAAATTTCAGTGCATTTTATCGAAGCATTTCACGAAGACGGTGTTGTTTGTAGCAGCCGTGCACCTACTGAACAACTTCGGTAAAAGTTACTGAAGACCTTCAGTAGTTACTGCAGTTCATTTTTCTCAGTGGACTTTCGTTGAGTAACCTCAATTCTATTGAGTAATCTTGTTTTTCTTAGGCGTTAATTCGTCTCGAGAATTTTCCAGACGATATCATCATCCAAAAAATATCACGATGTATGATACCAATATTTGGAAAGACTTTTGTCAAATTCGTGTATTCCTTGATTGTTTCAGGATTCCTCCATATCAAAGATTGGGACGAATACTGAAGGTTTTCGAGAACAGTAAGAATATATTTAAAGATCTTTCTTGCATCTCGATATCAGAAGACGAAGGATTTCGAAATTTATAGCAGAATGATCATTGCATTCCCATAGAATTATGAGTTACGAGGTGACCAAACCGTCATAGACTGATCGATATACAAGGTTTCATATTATGGAAAACGTGTTCGAGGAAAGTTTTTTCATCTTTCCAAACTCAAAACCGAATTTTCCATGTCTATTTGTAATTCATGTGATGGTTACGTATAATGTAATTCGCGCGTGAGGGTGTTTATGCATTGAAGACTTGCAGAACCTTTCGAATCTTTTCTTCTTGCATAACTATTTGCATTTTTTGTGCACGGGTACTCTTGATAATAATGCTCGATGGAAATTGAAAGAGGTACTCCAAATTGAATCAAAGTGGGTGAAAAGGTGAAAATGTTTTTGTAATGGACACCTCTTCTAGCCATGGTAATCTAGATACGAGCAAAAGCTGTTACCGTGATTAGATTGTCAGCAAATAAAAGAGTTAGCGGGAGTAGACTCGGTTAGCGTGCTAGCTAGTAATTAGACAGGAGAAGAACAGAGAGGAAACTCAATTCCTCGAGTCGTTTGCTTCGTTGGAGGCATAAACCACTCTCCAAACCGTATGTTAAAAAAGAACCCAAGTGATGTACGAGGAATCTTTGCGTATTTCTCTCTCATTTGCTTTTGGTAAGGTTTTATTGCTCACGGTCTTTGCATCTTGGATTCTCTTGAATATAATAAGATTTTTTCAAGTCCAGGCCGATTTATTACAGGAGAAAACATCTAGATTGAATTTTTCATGAGTCATGAGTGAAATACTCCATGGAAAACCTGCAATCGACTTGTTGTATCAGCTGGCTAAATTTTGACTTCATCTACTGGTTACTCATTAAATGTAGCCCGGACTTTGATACACACAAGAAAAGTGCGAGTCGCCTTAGAATATAAGGTAAATGTGGCTAGTTTGCCCCTATTCCTTGATTTGCCCCCACTCAAATTCTCAAATGTACGCAACCGTAGACCTTGCTACGTATTTATTTCATATTTGTTACGTTTATATATATGAGAGAATAAACGTTCTAGACTGATCCTAAATGACCCGCGTATTTGTTAGAACAGAAAACTGGGTTTTGGTACTTTCGATTTCTTTTTGCTAAGTCCCCAAAACGAGTACCAAAAGCTGTGCCAAATGAAGTTATCGCAATCAATCTTAACTCGCTTGAGCTCATTTTTTTGGTTTTTGTCTTGACTTGTGAGTGTCTTTCGCAGAATTGCAAAATTCAATTTTCAAGTAATACTACGCGCATATTACTAAAAAAGTGCAGTGTTCGTAGTTTGCTCCCATAGCCTTCTTTCAAGCTCGTTCCTCATTCCATCAAGGAACATCAATTTGACTCAAAAAGTTTGAAAGGGGGTGACAAAAGCTAGAAAATGAGCTAAGGTACGTCTCATTTGGAGATCTGGGAGCCGAAATGTCCCAATTCTACGAAAAATCCGTATAATCTCATGGAAATAGGCCTCTTTTCCACGTGGGGGCAAATTAGGGACACACTGTCAAAAACTTGCAAAAAATCTTCTCTTGCAAAATTAAAGTCACTCGGCTATAATTTGTTCAAATTGAACGTAACTCAACTCATCCTGAAGGTCTTGAAACAAGCTTTAAAATGAGCTGAAGTACGTTGAAAAATATTGAGAAGACTTAGAATGGCTAGCAAAACAAAAGTAGTAGGGGCAAATTAGGCACACTTACCTTACATTTTAGTTCTCTTCAATCGAGAGGTGGCGCTAGGTGGCGCAAGTAAGCGGATGCTAAAAACTATTTGCTTTGTTTGTGAAGTTATATTTTAGTAAACAAATAGATTGTTGTCCGAAAATAAGCATTTATGCTTGTTAATGTTACACTTTATCAACGATTTTTGATGAAATTCACTTCTTCTGTAGCGAGATTCGAATGTATTGAGTGGATCTAGTGTATAACCTCAAAGTGGTAGTGCTGACAGAAAAGATCACCATGAGTGATGAAGATAATCAAATTAGATATTGCTTCCTCTGTCCTGATAAAGGACCTATTACAAAATTTGCTGAGTGTGCAAAATGTAAAGAAACTTTTCATCCCTCCTGCTCTGTTAGAGCTGGGAATGGTACCAGAGGATCTTTTATAAGATGTTGTGGTGGTTTTTTTGGATGGAGAGGATGTGTCTAGTGAAGAAAATGTACATGATGACAAGATTAATCAATCATCGTCTTCCTCATCTACACTAACGGACAGTGATGAATCTCAGGCTAATGGAGAGAATGATGATATGTCCTTCTCCAAAATGTTTTCTAAACTAAAGCAGTTTATGAACAAGAAGGTTAAGCATATAAATGCCAATACAGATGAGAAAACAGCTGCTATTTCTGAGAAAATTGATGGTGTTTCTCTGAGAGTTGACTCTCTGGAGACTAAGATGGTGAGAATTACTGAGCGTGTCATTAACCTGGAGAAATCTGCTCCAACTAACCCTCATGAGATAAGTAATCAGTTATACATTGAAATGAGAGACAGGATTGCACGCAGCAAAAATGTCATAATATTCAATGTTCCTGAAACTATGAAAAATCCTGCAGTTCAAAAATTGTTCACCAGATTGTTTAAAGAAGCTACTTTTGATGCATCTGATTTGAATTTTATTAGACTTGGTACAATGCCTAAAGAAAACAATAAGTGTAGACCTATTAAACTAATGTTGGATTCTACAGAAGATGCAAAATGGATTTTGGTAAATCAGCGCTCCTTTGACTGTGGTGATATCAAGTTTGCAAATGACCGCACACTTCAAGAAAAACAGTATTTATCCAAATTGGTCAGAGAAGTTGAAGCCCGTAAGAAGAAGGGTGAATTGAATATCTCAATTAAATACAAAAGAGGTGTTCCTGAAATAGTCAATAGAAACCAAGACCAGGATAGTGAGGTCCTTGATGATTCCAGTGAAGACAGTAGTACTCAGTCTGTTTCTACAAGGACAAAGAATAAATCCAAGCAACCTAATTTGCAAATGTCTGCTCGTCAACAACCTTTTCAGCAACAACAATTTGGTCCAAACCGTCAGAAGCCTAAACCAAAAAACTAAAAAGTAAACAAAGTGGACTAGCTTTGTACTTACATAATGTTGGTAGTCTGAGGAGTAGAGTACCTTTATTCAAAAACAATGTGATCTCATCTAGTGTGAAATTTGATATAATATGTATAGTGGAAACTTGGTTGGATGATGCAACATTAGATAAAGATCTCTCCATTCCTGGATATAATTTTGCTCGACTCGACAGAAACACAAGTGTGAGTGGTAAAACTAGAGGAGGAGGGTTACTGATTTATTTGAAGAATACTCTCAAGTACCAGATTATTTACTCTCATGCAAGTGAATTTGAGTATCAATTGTTAAGACTAGACACTGGAAGTGAAAAAATTCTTCTCGGTTTGTGCTATATTCCTCCAGTATCCTCCATGTCAATTGAAAAATTCCTGTATGCATACGACATACTGATTGAATATTTTGAAGCTGCAGTAGATAAATACCCATTGGATTCAATACTTCTTTGTGGTGATTTCAACCTGCCTGGGTATAAATGGATATCTGATGAAGAGTTGATCTACGCTACAGGTTACCATGCAAACAGGACTATCAGTGATGGTGTGAATAAGCTGGAACAGTGTGTTAACCAGCTTGGACTGAAGCAGTGCTATGGTGTAGCAAATGCTAAAGAAAACTTTTTAGATTTAGTTTTCACTGATATTGATAATGCTTCCTTTGAAGTAAGTGCTGACCCTTTTATTGAATCTAGTCTGTTCCATAAAGGGTACACATGTAAGTTTTTGTTGCAAAGTGAGTTCAAATGGGAAACCTCTGATTTTTCTTTTAATTATTGGGCTGCAAATTATCAGGGTATTCATGACAGTCTGAAAAAGGTGGATTGGAATGAATTTTTTGTTGACACTTCTAATCTTGATTATGCAATTGATAAGTTTTATAAATTACTTTTCCAAATCATTGGCTGTAATGTACCTTTCAAAGGGAAGGTCACTTCTGAGTATCCAAAATGGTTTTCCAAAAGTATTAAAGAAGAAATCTGGTTAAAGAAGAAATATCATTCCATTTACAAAGAAAGTGATTTGGACTCAGATTATGAGATTTTCAGAAAACAGAGGTCAAAGTGTAGGAAACTGGTTTCCCAAGCGTATAATGATTACATAAGTAGTATCGAGTCAAACATAAAATCAGATTCTAAATCCTTCTGGAAGTTTGTGAATGATAAATCAGTAAAAAACTCAATACCAGTTGAATTGAGACATGATCAATCCATGTCTCATGATGAACGGAGTGCCGTTAACTTATTTGCTGATTATTTTGCTACATTCTATAGGAAGGTAGATATTGATCATGTTCCAAGTATGCCTAACGCGTTATCGTGTAATAATATTTTCAGTTTATCCTTAGAGAGGGATGAGATCTACCAAGAAATGAATAATCTGAAAAATAGTCTGGGTCTTGGACCAGATGGTATACATGCTGTCTTTGTAAAAAAATGCTCTATGTTTTTGATTGAACCACTTTATATTCTATTCAAATGGTCACTTGACACAGGCTATTTCCCATCATTATGGAAAAATTGTTGGATCTCACCTATTCCCAAGACTGGTGACCCTCACTTAGTGAAAAATTACAGGCCTATATCTAAATATAGTATTTTCCCTAAGATTTTTGATTCTTTGGTTGAAAAGAAACTCTCACAAAAGTTACACTGCACTATATCGAATCAGCAGCATGGTTTTATGCCTAATCGATCTACGGTAACCAACTTGATGGTTTTTACTGAAACAGTTGTTGAAGCTTTCGAAGAAGGCTCTCAATTAGATGTGGTTTATACAGATATGGTGAAAGCTTTCGACTCTGTCTGTCATGAAATATTATTATACAAGTTAAAGTGCTACGGTCTAGATGGCATGATGTTGAAATGGATTTCATCTTTCTTATCTGGCCGAAAACAAGCTGTTAGAATAAATGGTACATCATCAGACCCATTCGAAGTTGAATCTGGTGTCCCTCAAGGTTCGCATCTTGGTTCATTGTTTTTCAATGTTTCAATCAACGATGTGGTAAAAGTGGTCAAACACTCTAAAATCGTCCTTTTTGCTGATGATCTCAAAATATTTAAAATAATTAGAACAGCTGAGGATGCTGCGTTGCTTCAGGAAGATGCTGATTCGATAAATATGTGGGTTTTAGAAAATTGTCAGAGTTTCAATCTAAACAAATGTTGTGTCATGTCTTTTACTAAGAAAAATGTGCTTCAATGTGAGTTTCAATACTCAATCAATAATCACATACTGGAAAGAGTGAAACAATTCAAGGACTTGGGGGTGATAATGGACCCTAAATTGAATTTTGTTGAACATATAAGATATGTCAAGAGTAAAGCGATGAGAATGCTTGCTATTGTGCGTAGGAAATCAATCAGTTTCAAGAACCCAGGGACACTTTGTACGCTTTATCAGTCTTTTGTGAGATCGCATCTAATGTACGCTTCACCTATATGGGTTCCTTCACAAAAGAATCAAATTCATAGTCTTGAAGTTGTGCAACACAAGTTTTTGAGATTAATATCTCATTTTACCAATACGCCAATGCACCCTTTCTCACATGATTACTCTCTGATTGCTACTAAGTTCAAGATTAATTCTCTTGAATCACAATGGAAATATCAAGACTTATTATTTGTTTACAAGATTTTATGTGGATACACGGATGCGAGTGATTTATTGGAAAGGTTTGATATCCGTGTCCCAAGTAATAGACTGAGAACAAATATAAAATTCTTTCAGATTGATATGAGATATTATAACCATACCTCAGCTATAATGAGAGGCTGTAAAATTGCAAACGATTATAGTGAGCTATTGAACTCCATTAATTGGCTAGACTCAAGAATTTCTCCTATATCTGAATTCAAGCGTGTTTGTAAAAACGAGCTCTCTGTATATAATTAATACATTGTATTTGCATACTTTTCATGGAAGTTCATTAGGTCGTAGAGGCCCCAGTGTTTTATTTTTTCAATGGTTTGGACTTATCTATTTTGTTTTCCATTTATAATTGTACTTTACATCTAGAATTTAAGTTATCTGCTTTGTTTTGCTACACCTTGCAAGACATTCATTTATACGTTCTAAAGGTCAATTAGACCGTGTATATTTCAAAATAAAAATAAAAAATAATGTGAATCTGTGGAAAGCCTATCGCTGTTTCAGCGAGAATCTGATACAAGTTTCTCTGAGAATCCAACTCTTTAATTCTATGAAACAGTATCTCAAAGATAAATGCTCCTCAGTTATTCGTTGTAACGAGTATATCTTGTTCATGTTAGACTAATCAAGTGGATGGACAGCTCGAAACTCTAAAAATACTTTTTTCCCTCCAGCTCATCTATCACCACGTCCGTTGGAACCAAGAAAAATCTTTCTCATGGAGGATTTATGTATGTTTTTCACGCACTCTTTCTTCAGTTAATCAGTCCCTAAACGTGTAGAACAAAGTTTTGAGGCGCACGTGTTGCTAAGAGGTACAGCCAACGCTGATTATCTGAACATTCATAACAAATGGCAGAAGAATTTATTTCTTCGCAGTCCCTATAACTGACGGAGTTTGGATAACTAGCTAAAGATCAAGATTTATCACAGAGCTAAATATCAACTTTGGTTCATCGTAAATCAAGAAGTTGAAATTTTCATCAAATCTTTCCAGAGTATACTCTGATCATCATGAACTCTGCCCTCGAGGCAATTGAAGAATCATATAAAAGTTCATGGTATAAGTCACAATGATTCGGAAATAGCCTCGATATTCTCGTCGAACACTTCGTATAGTAGAATTAGTAATTCAGATGAAAGTTATGGTCCTTCACATTTCGATCTAACTGATATGAATTTACTGAATTGAATTTTAGCCTGATGAGGATTGTACCATAACAGTCGAAACGTCGCACAGTGGGGCCCGCGCATCTTTCTAGGGCTCAGCGCCACGCAAATTCTCAACTTATTGCCATGTCCGGGAACGAGGAATGTTACTCTCAGTTATCAGAATACCGTCCGATCCCGGACACGGCGATAAGTTGAGAATTTGCGTGGCGCTGAGCCCTAGAAAGATGCCCTGGACCCACTGTGCGTCGCTTAAGGGGATGTCGGAGTCTCGCGCGGAACGAGAAAACACTTTATGCAATCATTTTTACACCGATTGAGATGGGGGTGGTCGCAAAAGATTCGAAATTACTTCAGAAATCGGTCTCTGGTGCGAATGATAAGAACGATCGTCTCCATCTGTCATAAGAATCGATCTAAGATGCAAGGTCGCGATCTCTGAGAATCATACTCGCAATATCGCGCATTTCCTGGTTCACTCCAAGACCGAGGGAGACTTTTATTTCCATAGGTTGTACCAGAGGCCGATTCTTGAAGAAAATCCGAATCATTTGCGACCACCATCGTCTTAATTGATGTAGAAACCATTGCGTAAAGTGTTTTTTCGTTAATGCCGTGAGACTCCGACATCCCCTTAAGAATGAAGAAATTAGCAGGAAATACCGATAAAATTATCTGTACAATCATTATATTAAGGGGACGTCGGAGTCCTATCAATATTGCACAGTTACCGACGTGGTCGAGTTTTCGGATTTCTTGATGAATTTTTGAGATATCAAAAATCTAACAAGTAACGCCGATTTGATGAGCTATACAGATTCGGCGTTACTCAGTAGAATCCCGATATCTCAAAAATTCATCGAGAAATCCGAAAACTCGACAATGTCGGTATCCAATAGCCTCTTAAGAGACACGAGGTGCCTATTCCCCCACGGAATCCCTATATCAGGGTTGCCAACATAAAATCGAATCAGTGTTGCCAACTTGACGGCACGAAAAGTCCCTAGACCAGGTCAAATGTCCCTAGATTTTTCCGCCATGTATAGAACACGTGTTTGAGTGTCGTTTACGTATTTTTGACGTGTTTTTGAGTTTTTTATATGTATTTCCGATTTTTCCATATGTATTCATACGTTGATATTATACATTCAATTTGCTGCTAATTCTTGCCGTAAAGACGGTCGCTGATCGGTCTCACGGAGCCCTTTCAAACACTGCCCAAGCTTCCGAATTCCTTTGGCGAAGGTTAGGAGCAATCGATTTTTATGTGTTCCGTTGAATTATTTTTGTATTAAGTGCATGCTGGGAGTCATTTTATGGCGTATTTTAGTGAAACGTATTAGAAAATTCGAGACACCGCCACTTTCAACATCGAAGGTAGCCGAGTAACTTTTTACGGTTGACAAGGCCGCCTCACTTTTAGATGTGAAGTAACTTTGGTGTTCGAGTTAGGTTCACATTTAATGCTTTTTATTTTTATTTTTGTGTTAGAGATAGACCGACCCGCAAAAGAACTAATTGGTTCTCAATGGAATTGGTAACATAGTGACGATAAAGTTCAATTATACCGATGAAGTGATGAAGTGTTGGAGATTGAAAGGTCATTGACTGGTTGATATTGAATATTTGATAGGTACGAATGGACTTCAGATTTCTGAAATATTTCTGAATGAATTCGAAGACTTTCTGATTTGATTATAAACATGATGATATTCGTATCTTTATTCATATCGAGTTTGAGAATACGTGATACCTTTTAGTTTGTGAACTTTGTTCTATATGGAGGAGAAATTGAACATTCTTTCGAAGTTTGAACTTATGAATATATGAAGTGAAAAGCGGTTTATGTCTATCTCGAATGCTCATATTAGAGGGCGTCATTTTATATAGGAGGGTGGTTGAGAGAACTCTCTCAACCAGTTTATGATTTAAGTAATTTTTATGAGATTGAGGGATAGATAATTTACATTCAGGAACAGTATCGTATAGAGTATTGGGAATGACTCTTGTAAATGAATCCAATATCACTCGATTGATGCAATCGTGAGGGGGGAATTGAGTTGATACATTGTGATGGTTGTCAATACGCGATCATTAAGAGCAATTATTGGGAATACATTCATCAGGAAAGTTCTTTGTTTTCATATTGAGCATTTACTTCGAAAGATTTGAATTTTTGAGAAGTCTTTGATTCGATTTGATTGAATGACTTTAATATTCATCATCCTCGTTTTGTGTTTATGATGTGAAATTAAGTTGGAACTGGGGAGTGTTTCATGTTCAGAGTGAAAATGTAACTCTTCATCACAGAGGTTGAAGGAGACATGATCAGATGAGACTGACACGTCAATCTGGGTTCCCAGTGTCAGGGCCAGAGCCATGCTCAGATCAGAGGAAATCCAGCAACATGTTTCAGAAGAGTGGTGTTAGTATTATGTTGTTGTTTTACATTAGCTGGGCAACAAGGAGTCACATTCTGTCGCACTCGGGAATGAGAAACCCAACTCCCATATGAGCCAAGGCATTATGTGCTGTTGCAACTCGTGAAAGTGTGGTGTGGTATTTTTTGAGCATGTGTGACGAGGATGATTTGATATTTTCCTTCTCAGGAAAGCTTTGAATCGGGTTTGATTATGCAAGATTAACGGAAAGTATTGAATTTCTAATAAAATGAGGAAATTATTTCATTTTTCCAAGTGATATTAGATCCATACACGATTTTGTAAATTATCATGAGTGAATGATATAGGTTTTTTGAATTTGAGTTTGATCTAATGTACAATTAAAGATCGTTCGAGAATATTCTATGTGATGAGTTATGATTTCCGAATCATGCTTATTCTACGGGAAATAAATTGACACGAGGGTGGCTGGCGATATTTCCCCAACCAGATCATTTTTATCTATATTTTGCGATTCAAACAAAGATAAATGATCGATCTACATATAATAAAAGTTCTTAACATAATGTGAAGTAATTTCGCAATTTGAAGACTTCTTAATATTATTCGAGGTGTGAGTTTGCAATCGTATTAGTCATGTTAGAAGAAATGATGTCATACAATTCTTTGAGAGCAGATATCGGCCTATTACTGAAAGGAAGTTTCTACAGCATTCGCATTTGCACTGGCCCAATCAAAACATTAGTTCTTACGAATGTTTTGGATTGCCTACAAATATTAACAGATTGTAATACCTAATATTTGAATTTTCAATATGCACCAATAATCCTCAATCTTAAGTTTATGGTTTTTAAACGTACATATCTTGATCATATATCAACTGATTGGGGAAAATTGGATAATTATCCATTGACTGAAATTGTTACGTTATTGGGGTTCTGGGTTTCCGTCTCTGGTGCGGTACTGCCGCCCCAGAATATACAGAAGGGATTGGGTGTATAGAATGATCTTGACACGAGAATAAGATTGACTGTTACTTTATTCCGCGGCTAGTATCTCAATGTAAAGAGACCTATCAAATGATTTGACTTCTACTGACAGGGCCAATCCGTGGCTGCGTTTACCTGTCTCGCGTGACTGACTCGGACCGTAAGCTCCCGGGCGCGATTCCGCGCCTCCTTAAATAATATTCATCTGACCCCGATATCCTGTCTCACGACGAGCAGCGGGCAACCGCTATACTAAATGTCGAAATGATCTTGGACAAGCTGACGCCGCGATTCTTGCTCCGTGGCTTGATTTGCTCATGATCTTACCAGATCACTCGCTCTAGATATATACTAATGACCTCACACATCCATGGCTGCCTCAACCGGTCCCCGGATCGGTTCTTTCCGAGTTCTAGATAGTAATGATTATGAAAGTGTGACATATTTTGAGAGGCGTCAGCTATGAGAAGTACGAAAAAATTTCCAATTTTTTTTTTAACTTAGCTTTTCTGAGCGGTTAGAACTTTGCAAAATTTTTGTTGGACTCAAGTTGGTTCGTCCGTGCGATTTAAATTCTATATCATTTTCTAAGATCATGTTGGTTCCTCTGAGTGGTCTATAACTTGTGGAAGGAATATAATTTACATAACTTCTGTATCTACGATAATGATAACCCGATCTTCTCCTTAACTTTTATATTATATTGGTTTCTTACTCTTCCCTACACCATGATTTTACTTAAATATTCCTGCATTTACAATCTAGTAGGTCTCTTTCTGATATTTACACTTCATATTCTCATTTGACAATATACATGTATTGTACAATCGTGTATTGATTCATCTGTTCAATATTCGGTGAATGTACTCTTAAAAATTGCGTTCCTCTTTCCTTTATTTCTTCATAATGTCCATCATCATTATCCTGGAATCTGACGTTCAAGTGGTTATATCATCCGACTCTTCTTTTAAAGTCAATATGGGTCGATCTCCTGGTCTTTTAACCATAACATATTGGTCCATCACGGGTAGGTGTGGAATTTGTAAAATTGGTTGCATCGGATAGCTCATATTGTGCATTGGGTAACCCATGGTCTGTACTTGAGCAATTCCTGGGTGTTGTGACCATGTTACTGGTGGTTGGGAACTTCCTGAACTTCCTTGTTTATCTGAAATCACTTTATTCATTAGTAGACAAGGGGACCCCCCTGAGCTAAGGACTTTCCATAATACGATGACTGCCAGAAATATCAGTATAATAGTGATTGTTGAATAAGTCATGGTGTTTCGCAATGTATCGAATTTCTCTGAGATGATCCGGACTTTACTCATGCTCCGGGCTTTACCTATGATTTCTCTCAAATTTCCTCCTTTTTCTAACGATCCAGTGATATGGCTTCCCTGGTTCTGTATCCACGGCGCTATATTAGTTTCGTTCCACAGATCCGTTGGTATTTGTGACATTTCTTGGTTCAATAATGTGACCAAATCTAGTTGTGTGCTATTGAACGTTTGAATTTCTGATGTGACTGTGATTTTTCGCGAGGCACTCAATCTCGTATCTTCCGTTCTTGCTGTGCAACCCGGTGGCAAATGGATTGTGCCTACACCGTTTATTGTCATCTTGCGATCTAGTTTTTCCTTGCAGCTTGTGTACAAAACGTCTGCGCCCTTCGTAGAAAATAACCACGAATTTTCTTTATCCAATTTCATCCAAAAAGTCTCTTGTAATTTTGCTATTTTGACCTCACATTCATCCAGGGTTTTCACAACTTTCCCCATAACTAGTTTCACTTCACAAGGTGAAAAATCATCTAGGCTTCGTACTGGTCCATTATATTTACAGATGTAAGCCCTACCCAATATTTTACATTGTTTCAATATTTCTGCCGACATGATCATGTAGCTTTCGGACTCTTGGTTAACGGCATAGTATTCTGAGTCTGGCCAAATGTAAGCGAATGCTGTTATATTTGCGTGATAAGTAGGAACTGGTGTTGTTTTAACTAGATCGTATTCAGTGTAGTCTAGCAATGGTAGTTTCACATAGTACGTGAAATAAGGGTATGCAAAAAGGATTGATAAGTCGGCTATTTTTAACAGGTCTAATAAATGATCGGAGTCTGCGATATCTGGAAATCTTGCGTCTGAGACTGTCTGCGTGATAATCTTTCTCGATTTTTCGAAAATCGATGGTGGTACAAACCGCGGGTGGACCATTCCCTGAGATGCGAATAAAATGGTGTCTGTCAATGTCTCCGTGTCGAGTTCGTATTGTAAGATATTTTCTATGAATATCTCAATGGCGATTGAAAAGTCTACTTTGTCATTGAGCTTCGCTTGTCGTGTGTCCAATTTTTCCGTTAATGAGCCGAGTTTATTGAGTTTGTCATGTGTATCCCCGAACTGGGTATCAATTATTTCGGTTTGATTTGCGACCAAATCTGCCAGCTGATTTTTCTCGTTTGTGTTTTGTTGAATAAGGTTTTTCAACTCCAACTCTGATTCTTCATCCAAAGTTCCAAAAAGAAATTTTGTTACTTTCCCTACAACGGAAAACCATGCCCTTTTCATTCTTTTATCTGCTGCTGGTGGTGTTGCCTCTAGTAATTCTATCAATCTATTCGCGCTGTTTCGCGTGTCTTTGATGCGATTCCCCAATTCTTTTATTTGATCGTTGTACTGGCAGGGCATGTCATTTCGATGGTTTTCTTCGCACCTGTGCTTGAAAGCTATCCAAGTATTTGCTAATTTGTCGCCCCGAGCAAGGTAGGGTTGTAAATCAATTCTCTGAACTATTTTCCAAGATACTCGTGATGTGTACAAATGATTTAAATTTTCCGTGATGAGGCCTGGATTTTTCTCTATGGTCCGAATTTCCGGGTGCTCGTCACCGCCTCTGGCGAGCCTGAAATGTGATAAGCTAATTTAAGTGCTACGTGCGGGGTGGAACTCATCATCCTTATAGAAGGAGGATTATTTAATGAAATAAGTAAGGCGGCCAGTATAGACTCTCGTCAGTCCCCAAAATTAAGCGTAGAATAGCATTAGAACAAAATTTCGCGATTTCTGCCATTTTTTTGAGTTTAGTTTTACTCCTCCATCATTCTTTCGCGAAATAGTGTGTCGAGTGAGCATTCTTAAGTGCGGTGCTACGCTCCCGTTTTTTGCTGTGTAAGATGCTGGTTCGGCTTATTATTTATGAAGCGTCAACCATTAGATTGGCGTTTCTTTTCCAATTTCACGAACCTGTGTTAGTTTGTGGATTCTCTCCAAAGCTTCATGATGGCCCATCCTCGTTATGGAAAATTCCGGCCTCGCCGTAACTTAGTAAATGTGAGTATTATCCTATTTTTCTTCTGTTTGTTCTTGAATGGCTAAAATTTAGTCATTTATTGATTTTACTTGATTCAGAAAAGGAACGGAAAGAGAGAGAAAAAATCTCTCATCGAGAAAAATGTAATGATTGGTTTTACTATTTTCAATAAAACTTAATTCTGTATATTCCAGTTTGACTATTGGGTCCAACTGCGAAATTGGCGTCGTGAGACACGCTTATTGAGATCGCGGGGAGTTACACCTGCCCCGCATGTGCCGATCTTGTCGCTCCGTTCGTATCGCTTCATCAATGTGAGTATAATTTAAATGTATCTCTATCCCCGGGTGACTCTCACATTTTCTTATGTATTTTAATCATGGATTTCCTGTTCATCAAATATTCTTAGTTGAATTTCTTATTTTTTTTCTTAGCTCTATGTATATATATACCCCTCTTCCTGTTCCCTATGTTTTTTTAAGCGTATTTACTTATGGTTCCCTTCTTTCTGTTTTCAGTTCAGTGATTGGGCTGTTACGCGAGCTTTGCGTCGATCTCTTCGAAGACAAAACGACGAGTTCTGGGAAGGAGAACCTGTGGTTCATTCTTCCGATGGTTTTGGTCGACCTTATATTCTCGACCCTTGGGGTTTCGCGGAGTCGAATGGTGAAAACGTGTGGAGCATCTCTGAACTATTGTTTTATGATTTCTACCAATATGTAACCGAGGCCGGAAATTTAATCACTGTTGAGACTTGGTGGGACCATTCCCATATTTATAACGGTACTTGTCTCATACATAGGACGTGACTTCAATTTGATTTTATGCTGCCTTATTATTAAATAATTTTTGCGTGAATCTAAACTTGTACTACTTGACGGATCTGCCCATTCTGTCGGTCGCTGACTGCTGGACCTTGTTTTATGTATTTGTATATTCAGAATTTGAGTCTTGTTCCTGGTGACCTTATTATTCATATGGATCAGACTGTACCTTTGACGTTTGGTGTAATAAAATATATATATATTCTAACCATGATGATTTATGCATCCTTTCAACCCCTAGAATGCAATAGAGTATGCTATTGGGATTCTAGAAAAATTGATGGAAATGGGACTATGAAAATTTAAGATTGTTCCTAGTACCTTGAATTGTCATCCAATCATACTTAAATTTTGCACTCTGCTAAAGTCTGTTTCTAAGCCAGATATCAACTACAGACCACAATTGAACTATCTCTGGGAAAATTTGTTCTTTTACTCGAAGTTGTCGTTCACCCTTACATTAGTTTCCCTCTGGGAACGAGTATGAAAAAACTGAACTGTCTCCAACTCTCTGAATATTCCTCCAATCTTTTCCAAATTTTGGGATCTAATAGAGTATGCTATTGAGCTATTGATGCACCACATAGAAAATTTGAAAAGCTCCAGGAAAAAATTTTTGCTCTGAAGACTCACACTGACTTGTACGAAAAGCTCGGTGCTAATGGCAATGATATATATTGATCTCCTGGCTACAATTATTGACCTAGAGAGCTGAAATTTGGTATACACGTATAGAATGGACCACTATATGATGCAGTACAACTGGTTTTGAGCCACTGTTTGTTTTACCCAAAGTTGCCATTTACCCCTACACTAATTTCCCTCTGGGAACGAGTATGGAAAACTTTAACTGTCTCTAACTCTCTGAATATTCCTCCAATCTTCTCCAAATTTTGGGATCTAATAGAGTATGCTATTGAGCTATTGATTCACTACCTAGAAAATTTGAAATGCTTCAGGAAAAAATTTTTGCTCTGAAGACTCACACTGACTTCTACGAGAAGCTCGGTGCTAATGGCAATGATATATATTGATCTCCTGGCTACAATTATTGACCTGGAGAGCTGAAATTTGGTATACACGTATAGAATGGACCGCTATATGATGCAGTACAACTGGTTTTGAGCCACTGTTTGTTTTACCCAAAGTTGCCATTTACCCCTACACTAATTTCCCTCTGGGAACGAGTATGGAAAACTTTAACTGTCTCTAACTCTCTGAATATTCCTCCAATCTTCTCCAAATTTTGGGATCTAATAGAGTATGCTATTGA
This sequence comes from Eretmocerus hayati, assembly GCA_029851415.1. NCBI lineage: Eukaryota > Metazoa > Arthropoda > Insecta > Hymenoptera > Aphelinidae > Eretmocerus > Eretmocerus hayati. Next base: position 38,545,407 of record CM056743.1, on the reverse strand, counting down.
GCTATTGATTCACTACCTAGAGAATTTGAAATGCTTCAGGAAAAAACTTTTGCTCTGAAGACTCACACTGACTTCTACGAAAAGCTCGGTGCTAATGGCAATGATATATATTGATCTCCTGGCTACAATTATGGACCTGGGGAGCTGAAATTTGGTATACACGTATAGAATGGACCACTATATGATGCAGTACAACTGGTTTTGAGCCACTGTTTGTTTTACCCAAAGTTGCCATTTACCCCTACACTAATTTCCCTCTGGGAACGAGTATGGAAAACTTTAACTGTCTCTAACTCTCTGAATATTCCTCCAATCTTCTCCAAATTTTGGGATCTAATAGAGTATGCTATTGAGCTATTGATTCACTACCTAGAAAATTTGAAATGCTTCAGGAAAAAATTTTTGCTCTGAAGACTCACACTGACTTCTACGAAAAGCTCGGTGCTAATGGCAATGATATATATTGATCTCCTGGCTACAATTATGGACCTGGAGAGCTGAAATTTGGTATACACGTATAGAATGGACCACTATATGATGCAGTACAACTGGTTTTGAGCCACTGTTTGTTTTTCCCAAAGTTGCCATTTACCCCTACACTAATTTCCCTCTGGGAACGAGTATGGAAAACTTTAACTGTCTCTAACTCTCTGAATATTCCTCCAATCTTCTCCAAATTTTGGGATCTAATAGAGTATGCTATTGAGCTATTGATTCACTACCTAGAAAATTTGAAATGCTTCAGGAAAAAATTTTTGCTCTGAAGACTCACACTGACTTCTACGAAAAGCTCGGTGCTAATGGCAATGATATTTGATGATTAAACGAACTTCGTGAAGTTCGATCATAATTATACTAGAGCTTCGCTCGAAGAGATTAAAGTAACAATTGTAGTATTTCCTTGTGTCGCTGCCAGGCGGCACTGACATCGGAGGTAAGGAAAAGAAAAGAGTAGGGGGAGAGGCCCCGCGCTCTCTCCACGACTCCATACCTCTCATTATTTCAGAGTATTTTATCAGTGACGTGAAACGTTATTACTCAAAATTGACACAATTTGGGTGGGTGATTTACACTTCTTATGGGTGGGTGTAATCTCTTCGAGCGAAGCTCTAGTATAATTATGATCGAACTTCACGAAGTTCGTTTAATCATCAATTATACGACGAGCTTCGCTCTCGAGATTAAAGTAACAATTGTAGTTCTTTAGAGAAGCGTGACAATTTTGAGTACCAGTTACCAATATTTATTGGAACCTCTGTGAGAATGACATGAAATTACAAATTCTTAAGTATTAATTTATTTAGTACAGTCGAGCACGGCTAGTGCAAAATCGTTTTTGACCTTGTTTATTGGTCTGTTGTAAAATTTAGCGAATACAGCAGAGTTTTTCGACCAACCTGCTGTTTCTTTGATGGTCTCAACATCAACATTTTTTTGAGAAGCCGCTGATACGGCTGCATGCTTGGCTGAGTAGCCTGAGTATATCTTAACATCAACGCCTGCGTCTTCAAGAACGGATTTAATCCATCTTGATAATGTTTCAGAACTTACACAACGGTGTGGCTCTTTCAGAGCTAGGAACAAAGTAGTTTGGTCATTTCTTAGACTTTTAGTTCTCTCTAAATACTCTACAATGCACGTATATACGCAGACGCCTGGGCGTTTAAGAAATCTAGGTACAATCAACGTTGGTAACTTTACACCGGCTTTAGACGTCTTGGACAATTCTGTAATTCTTATAGCAATTTGAGATGAGTCTACAATGATGTCTTCTACTTTTATCGACGCTAATGTTTGCATTCTTTGTGCAGTGCATAAAGTGAGCAGCGTAGCTGTCTTTACAGTCAAGTGCTTGAGCGACAAGTCACAAGTTTCGCCCAAGTTTTCTAGATAATCTAAAACAATATTAACATCCCAAATTGAATGATATCTTGAACTCGTTGGTCTTAGCCTAAAACAGCCTCTAAGAAATCTTTTGATGAGAGCTGATCTGCCAATAGCCTCATTCGAAATGGCAGATAAAGCGCTTCTATGTGTGTTCAGCGTACCATAGGCAGCACCTCTCGCAAACTCTTCAGCCATGAATCTCAGCACCAAATGGTCTTGGATGTTAAAGAAGTCAATGCCCAGTCGCAGGCAAAATTTGGACCACTTGAACAAGCTTGATGTGTACTGTTTCAATGTGGCTTTGCTGAAGGAAGCCATCATGATTTCCACTGCCTCGACTGGAACACCTTGTTTTAAGAACGCCTCGCGGAGACCACAGCTGCTAGAAGTCGGAGATGTGCTGCTCTTGGATGCTGTTTCTTCCTGCACATTGATAACAACAAATTAGGGCTAGGTTCAAAGATGATAGGTTTAGTTGTCCTTAGGTTGTGGAATATTGGGAACCAAGATTGGTTACTCCAATCCGGTACTACTATTATGCCACATGCCTCATCATTTATCACTTTTTTAAGTGTTTCAAGTATCAAGATGAAAGGGGGAAAAGCATAGAAATAGAGATCTTGCCACGAGACTGTGAAAGCATCTATAACTTTAGCATCGGGGTCTGGTACCCATGAGAAATAAGTTGGGCATTTCTTGTTATTTTTTGAGGCAAAAAGATCAACAACTGGTTTACCAAATGACTGAGTGATTAGATCAAAAGCTGAATTATTCAACTCCCACTCTGTATCCTGGGAAAGGAATCTAGAAAGTTGGTCTGCTTCGACATTCAGTTTTGAAGGAATATATGCTGCTCTCAACAAAATATTTCTACGTTCAGCCCATTGCCAGATATCTTTGGCCAATTTGTGAAAATTTTTATGCCGTACACCACCCATCTTATTGATATAGGCTATTGCGGTGGTGTTGTCAATTCTGAGTAGTATATGACAGTCCTTGGTCTCAGTTGCTAAGCTATTCAGCGCAAACTTGACTGCCAAGAGTTCTTTGAGGTTGATATGTTTCTTGGCCTCTGACTCTGACCATGTACCACAAACTTTGTCAATGCCATTAGTTGCACCCCAGCCACAATCAGATGCATCTGAATAGATTTCAAAACTATATTTGGGGCATTTGAAAGATTTATAACTTTCAGGTAGTGTTTTTATCCACCATTTTATGTCTTGCTTGACTTCTAAAGAAATTTTCATGCCTGACTTGTATCTACCGTTTGCCTTTTTTAGAGCTGTCAATTCCTCATGCTCCATCTGTTTGGTGTATAACCAACCATACTCTACCGCTTGGCAAGCTGCTACCAACTTACCAAGCATTTTAGCAAAATCTAAGATAGTGACGCTTGACTTAGATAAGAATGATTTGAGGAGCGCAATCAAACCTTGTTTCTTTAAGTCTGTCAATCTCAGCACACAGTCCTTCGAGTCTATAACGACACCTAAAAATTTACAAGCAGTTCTAGGCTCTAGGATTGACTTTTCTTCATTTATGATGAACCCTAAACTTTCTAAAACTTGTACTGTGGCTAAAGCATTGGCCCTGCACTCTGGTGCAGACTTGGCTATACATAGCTTATCATCTAAGTAGCTCACCGATAGGTAACCCAGGCTTCGAAGCCAACTGAGCACCGGTTTGACAACTTTGGTGTATACGTATGGACTACTTTTCAGACCAAAGGGAAGGCAAATAAACTGAAAATATTTGTTACCAATTCTAAAACGAAAAAATTTGAACTGGCTCTCATGTAAAGGTATTAACAGAAAGGCATCTTGGATATCGATAGTAATCATGAAGTCACCTTCCTGAATAAGCTTAGTCGCTACTTTCAGGTCCTCATACTTAAAATGAAAATCCTTTACATAGTTATTTAGTCTCTTTAGATTGAGGATGAATCTGTAGGTGCCATCCGGCTTGGGTATAACAAAAAACGAGGATAAAAATTGATCATCCGTACTTTGGCATTCAACAACAGCTCCCTTATTGATCAGAATATCTATTGCTTGCATGAGTATAGGCATTTCCGTAGCATTGAATTTCCTATCTCTGAATGTTTTTGAATTACCTTTGGGTACTGTGACAAAAGGGACTATGTAACCGGATATACAACTGAGCACAAACTTGTTGTCCGTAAATTTTTGCCAAGCAGGATAGAACTTTTTCAAGCGACCAGCAATAATATTACCTACTTGAGATTTTGTTACTTCTTGTTTTGCTGTTGGAAGGGCTGGTACTGCCCTTTTTGTTGTTGGTTCGGCTGCTGCTGCTTCTGCCCTTGTTGGCCCCACCTTTTTGAAGAGAAGCGTGGTCGGCCCTGTTGCCCGGCATTCGAAGTTCCCGATTTTTGGAAGGATCCTGACCCTGCCGGGCGCCTGGAGTTTTCCTGGTGATAATTGTTTCGTCCATTTTTGAATGTTGTGGACCTCGCAGACTTGAAAAGTTTTTCCGCACTTTTCGTTTCCTTCACCTTCGTAGAGAGGTTTTTGCCGAAGAGAAGCTCGTCTGGCGCCGATTTTCTCAGCATTGGCTGAATAGATTTAGGGAAACATGGAATGATATATGATTTCCTTGACTGTATGATCTTGTACTGGAGTTCGCCGAGTATCATAGCCGTATCGGCTAGCGTAGCTGTGAATAAGGACTCGGTAGCAGCATCCATATTATTTTTGCCTAAATTATTAAGCATTGTCATTGCTCCGCAGAGTCTAGTCATGGCTGCAGCCGCTATCTCCTGGAATTCAAATCTGTACGCGTCTCGACGCAAGGATTTTTCTTTCATGTTTGTTGCAATTTCATCATTGAGAACTGGCGCTTTGAAGGCTGTTGGTATTTCATATTTTTTCAAGAGCTTATCACGCTCGTCTTTCTTGATGCCTTTCGCGATGAAATGGCCATATCGCTTCAAAAAATCCTTATGGACACTCATCTTTACTGAGCCAGATGTACTGGGATCCTCACCAAGGACCTCTTTGAATATGGCAGATAAAGCTGGCTCTTCTGGCTCGTCATCTTTTTCTTCGGGATCATCAACGACCGTGCGCCTCTTCTTGCCTGTAAGCACGCAAGAAGCTTGTGGTCAGCTCATATGCTCCAAATCAACGACCGATACATCATAGCTACGGGCTTTTGCCCGGCATGTGACTTTGAGCGCATGCTAAGAAATGGCTTGCTATAAAAAGCAGAGGCTCTGAGTAAATATGGCCGTATACCTAATATGTACCATATTACAGGTTATTCGACAAAGCGGCTTGCTCAGAGGCAGCGGCTCGCTTGACGTTATTGTAAAATATTCACGGCAAGCCGTATGTAACCGCTCATGTCGTGCCGTTCTATGCACGCGCAGAGGGTGTTGAAGATGAAACGAATCTCCATGAATTATCGAAGCTATACGGTGGTAGCGCTCGTGTGCTTGCGGAGGAAGCCGATCCGATTCCGCGAAACGCGCGGGCAAGTTAGAACTTGCACCGGCCGGCATGGCAGCGTTATGCGCCCTACCGCTTGAGCGAACGTAAAAGATTTTTTATACATATTCACCACCGCCTACTTACTTGGGGGTTCGCTTTTCTGAAGATCTTCGTGCTCAGACTCGAAACACGAGTCAGGAACCTCGGAATCATCCGACTCGGACTCACTCTCGTCGGTTGTTGGCGAATTGGCTGCTGCTCTGCCATTCGAGCCCGCACCAGGATTGTCGAGAGGAGCTTGCTCCTGTAGCATTCGGCGATGGCAATTTTCCAACTCCTCGAGCTCGTTACCCGAACTCGCGTCTGAATTCGCCGACATCTCGCTCACGAGAAAATTCTATTCGTTTACGAGAAATCACAAACACAAAACACTATAAAACAGTTTCACTTCGCGATGTGCCTCTGGCGACAACGGAGGAAATAATGAGAGGTATGGAGTCGTGGAGAGAGCGCGGGGCCTCTCCCCCTACTCTTTTCTTTTCCTTACCTCCGATGTCAGTGCCGCCTGGCAGCGACACAAGGAAATACTACAATTGTTACTTTAATCTCGAGAGCGAAGCTCGTCGTATAAATATTGATCTCCTGGCTACAATTATGGACCTGGAGAGCTGAAATTTGGTATACACGTATAGAATGGACCACTATATGATGCAGTACAACTGGTTTTGAGCCACTGTTTGTTTTACTGAAAATCGTCATTCAGACCCTCACTATTTTATTCTAGGGATGAGTTTGTAACATCCAAATAGATCCTCCTTATTCATGACACCACCTCTTGTTCATTTTTGTCTCTGAACAGAAATGCATAATGAGATAATAGTCGGACACGAAAAGTGTACTCCGTATCAGGCCTGTTTAGTATTGCGCGAAAACGCATGTTGAAGTAGCCAGACACGGAAAGTATGCTTCGTGTCAGGCCTCTTTAGCATTGTGTGAAAAATGCACGTTGAAATAGCCAGACACGGAAAGTATCGTCCGTGTCAGGCCTCTTTAGCATTGTAAGAGAAATGCACGTTGAAATAGCCAGACACGGAAAGTATCGTCCGTGTCAGGCCTCTTTAGCATTGTAAGAGAAATGCACGTTGAAATAGCCAGACACGGAAAGTATGATCCGTGTCAGGCCTCTTTAGCATTGTGCGAAAAATGCACGTTGAAATAGCCAGACACGGAAAGTATCGTCCGTGTCAGGCCTCTTTAGCATTGTAAGAGAAATGCACGTTGAAATAGCCAGACACGGAAAGTATGATCCGTGTCAGGCCTCTTTAGCATTGTGCGAAAAATGCACGTTGAAATAGCCAGACACGGAAAGTATCGTCCGTGTCAGGCCTCTTTAGCATTGTAAGAAAAATGTACGTTGAAATAGCCAGACACGGAAAGTATCGTCCGTGTCAGGCCTGTTTAGCATTGTGCGAAAAATGCACGTTGAAATAGCCAGACACGGGAAGTATCGTCCGTGTCAGGCCTGTTTAGCATTGTAAGAAAAATGTACGTTGAAATAGCCAGACACGGAAAGTATGATCCGTGTCAGGCCTCTTTAGCATTGTGCGAAAAATGCACGTTGAAATAGCCAGACACGGAAAGTATACTCCGTGTCAGGCCTCTTTAACATTGCCGCGCCATGCGAACGACCTAGCTATCTATGCGTCCCATCTAGATCACTGAATGAAAAAGTGCACATCTTGCATTTTTGTCATTCATCCATTCAGTATGATGTGACAGGTCGGTGCATGGCAAGTTCAGTAACTTGACGATAAAATCGCGTGTGATAATATAATTCTTACTTTAACAAAGAGGTGAGGGTACCCAGTGAAATAAAATATAAGTGCTGAGTGTATGTAGTGATTAATATATTAACAATGAATACCGAGGAAGATATTTGTGGTGATGTTGACCCTTTCATCCATCTGATCAAAGAAAGAAAAACGATCGACGAGGTCATCAAAATGTGCGCTGAACCACCTGACACAAGTGCATGTGAAGCAGGCGTGATATTGGCGAAAAACGTGATCTTAGATAAAATTCGTAAAAGGAAGACATTCTTGAGGACTACTGTCAAACGGAATCCTAAACGAATCAATATCACAAAAATTCAATGCAGCCAAGACCTTGGTGACGGTATCTACGGGATCAGCAAGACTCGTGTCCCTCAATCAAAGAAGAGTGAAAAATGGCCCAACCGTGAGTTAGTGGATTTACTTATTGACGGATACGACCCAGCGGTTCATACTCTGTCACCAGAAGATATTATTCATGCTCGTACTGCCCAGCCGGGGGAGTATTTGTATTGCTTTAATGTTGATCTTAGTCATTTAGCAAATTCTATTCCCTCATTCATTGGGTATCTTGACGGCAGCACGATGATCAGGATGAGTGCCGTGGATCCGTCCAGGAATGGAAATGTGAAAAATGCTCCTGGGATAAATTCCTCGTTTTTCTATATATCACAAGCTGGAGCATTTGGAGAGGTTCATGTTGAAGACTCTAATTTGGGATCGTTTAATTTAGTGTACATGAACCTCCCCCCAATTCCCCGAAAAGTGGCTTCAAAATTTTGGTTAGTGATAAAAGACAGAGAAAAACTTTTAAAGGTGGTCCGTACCCTCTTGTGTAAGCCCGGCATGCCCGAAGAACCGTTGTGCGCGCATATTTTGCACCACAAAAATGTGTATTTAACCATCGAATTCCTAGAAGATTACGAAATAGGGTATGCCACATTTAAACAATTCCCCGGAGATCTTGTGTACATTAAGCCCGGCGTCTTCCATCAAGTGATAAATTTGTCTCCGAATTTTGCGGAAGCGATCAATTTTGGTGATGCGGAGTGGTGCAAGATGAACGAGCTCTCTGAAACGTGCGTATGTAAGGAGAACCGGTTTATTGTTTTGAAGCCACCCGAAGGAATTAAACTTCGCATCAAAATCAAAGGTTTGAAGAGATTACACCGATGTGAAGAAAAAAATTGTGAGTTCTCAACACCACTTAAGAAGCGCATGGACCTCCACAAGCGTGATGCACATGGGCGTCCGCTCCCCAAGCAAGAACGCCGTAAGATCGTATGTGCTTTGTGTGGGTCATCTTTCACGAGGCTCAGTGCACACAAAAAAACCCTCAAACATCTAGCTGCGGTAACGAAGGGAGTGGTGTCCTCAAGAGATGGTACTGAGAAGTGTAAATATTGTAAAAAGACAATTTTCTCTATGGACAAAACGGCTCATATCCGAAATTGTGATGGCAGAAATGTGAAGTGTGCTCTGTGCGAACGAACTTGTAATAGGAAATGTGATTTGATGGATCACATTGCTAAATGTCATCCAGGCCATATTTAAAGTGATCCCCCGCAGCCTGTACAACATCCACTCAAGTCAATCCTGGATATCCAGTCTCAACTATTGGTACGTATTCAATTTTTATGACAATAGCTTTATGGCAATAGCCTCATGATAACCCTGGTCCCTATATGAGCTAATGGAAAGATGGAATATGAGTGGCTTCCATCTTTTTGAATTTCGAAATGTACGTCATTTCTTTACATTAGAATCGAACGCGTGATGTTCTTGCCGCTCCCTGGGTCTTGCTGTAGCATCGATCACCGTTCCTCCTCACTTTTCTAATACTTAGTGCATCTCGACCCATGGTATGATGTGTGGAATTCCCTGACGATGCTAGTACGGGTAACTTTTGCGTTGCCTGCTCATACAGTTGCAGGCAATGAACTCCCGAATGCTGAATTGCACTTTTCACAAAGTTGTACTCGTTAGCGCATGCCTGCAGACTTTCCTGAATAGCCAATAGCTTTGGGATTTCGCGTTAGCTCGGCTTGTCGTCTGAACAACGTTTTGATTTTTCAGCAGATCCATTCGCATACTATGAGAGATGTTCAAGATTACATGGCTTATGGGAGAAATGAGATTGACTTTGATCGCGCGGCTAGTCTAAATTAAATTCTGAAGTCATCCATGGGCTGCCTTTTTTTTTTTTTTTTTATATTTTTTACAGGGTTCCAATTGACTTGAATACCGAGAAAGAATGGAAGATTGGGGTCCATCGTGACCCCCGATATGAAAAACGAACCTGGCGAACCAAAAAAGAATATCCTCTATTGGATTCATCTTCAAGAGGAAGGGGCAATACTTTATTTATTTACATCCTCGAGTATCGGTTATTATTGATCCCACTGAATTATTGGTCAAATGGAGGTGATGCGGTACACGTACCTCTCTGTGTGTAATTTGAGAGAAATGATTTTCCGCGTCCACGAATTCGCCTGATGTCAGCATGGACAACAAGAATTTGTTCTGCTTACTCGAGTTGGTGCAACGCAACCACTTTTCGAGTGAGCTGCTTCGAAATAATTTTTGACTACTGTCCCCACTTGGGCACCGCATTCCCCTCAAAACGAAAAATTTACTTATCACTCTTCTTGAGCTCACGTTACTTGCTCAAACGCTTTGATCGTGGTTGAGTATTTCACGTTTTGAGATCGTGGAAGGATTCTAGGATTTGGATATTGCTAGGTAAGTGTGTTCATGTTGACGAATCATCATTTCGTGAATTCCTTTTCTCGTGTGTCTTCTCTGTTGGTACTCTTTGTGATTCCTTCTTGTCACTGTCAATACCTATCTGTGTACAAAACAATGACGATTATTGGTATTGACGATGTAGCTGCATACATTTCCATTGCTCAGTATCTTCTACTCTCTGCTCGTTTCCTTTTCATTCCATCCATAAATTTTTGTCAAAGAATTTTTTATTTGATGATGAATCCGCCCTTCAATATTGATAATTCCTCCGCATACATACTCGTTCTGTTTCCCACCTTCTTAGCTGCAGTTCTCAAATGAAAATCTATCAGAGTTCATTATTTTTTTTCCAGTTATGGATCCTCACATTATCGCCAGTGATTCAACTGCGTCCGCTCCCCACGGTACTGTTCGACGATCCTTTATCTCTACTCTACCTCGCTACAGGGCACCCCTGTATGGGCCCATATTGCCGTATCTTCACTCTCGCTCACCCATGTCAGCTGTAGCTCGGGATCTTCCTTCAGCGTCTGATCCCCGCGGCTCATCTCGTTCCTTTATTGGGTCGACTTCCGTTAATACTCCTGATCGTCTTCATGATGAGGCCCATAATTCTGTGAACTCACCCTGCCCTCATCGCTTATTACCTCCTGCTGCTGTCGACGAGGGATCTTCTCGAGGTTGTTGTTCCCGTTGCCGCCGTCGTCGTCGTTCTGTGAGTAGCATATTCTCATTCTTGTTATTGGTTTCTTCTTATTCTTTCAACTCGTTCAAAATTCTTGATTCCTCGTTCAGTGTCGCTGCTCCGTGTGGTTGTGCGTCAGTTTTCATGTTTCATGTAATTCATGGTATTTCGATGAAATTGGGATTTGATCTCAGACGTGTCAACTCTTCGCGAATTGTTTAGCTCTTGAGCAAGTGCATTTGAATTTCTTCGCGCATTATTCCGAAGCAGCTCCTGCATCAAAAATTCCGTTCTCACGCTGATTCTAACGGACTCGCGTATTGAGTTATACATTCTTTTCCGAGAGAAAATTCCGCATCGCGTCCGTCATCCCACTAATTCTCTCTACAACACTCCCGACTTCGTGTTCTACTTGTCAACCGCGCTTCCCACCCTCGTCTTGAGGAGTCCTTATCAATATCACATAACTTATCTATATTCTCTTTTCGTTCGCAGCGTCGGTGTCGTCGTTCATCTCGAAATAATCTTCCAACTACTGTTGATATTGGACCCGAGCGGTCCTCGACTTCTGAAATCGCGATTGAGAATGATGGAACTGATGCGGCTCAGACGACTCAAGATATGGAACCTTTATCACCCGAAGAGTTTTACAATCGATATGTGCCTTCGTCATCCGGTTATCTTGATGACATTACGCTAGCTTCGAGAGATGTGGTATCTGAACGAGCTATGAAACACCCTATACGCTCCCTCAAACGTCACGGAAAATTGGATCGTTCTTCACTTGGGTCTTATTTGCGTGACTCTGATGATTCTGAGAATGATATCATATCAATTTCGTCTCGCGAATCCGTGCGTGATCCTATTGCTTCGCCTGACCGGTCCGCTTGTGAAATTAATACCCCATCTGCAAATTTGGTGACCAACAATGAAATGATAGAGTTATCTGTGACCGGTTTTGAACGGGGTCCCCTCATTGAAAGTGACATAATCCCGTTACCCCAAAATTTCGTCAAACAATGCATAGAATCCATGAAAAGTATTTATACTTGTCCTATTTGTTTTGATCTAATGTATCCCCAGTTTCTGACGTGTAGTAATGGTCATGCACTTTGTGAAAAGTGTACTTCTCGTGTTCTTGACTGCCCATTTTGCCGTAATCTTGCTCCCCGTTGGCCCAATAGTCTTCTCGAACGTGCAGCAGAGTCTATGTATTTTCCATGCCGTTATGCTTATCGTGGCTGTCGTGAATTCCCGCGAGCACCCGAATGGCATGCGCATTGTGATACTTGTGATTCTAAAGAGCCTGAATTAACCGAAGCTCAACAAGAAGCTATAGACTCTCTAGCTAATACAAACATTTATTGAAGGTCAACTATGTAATCTCGAAAATCTCTCATATGTATACTTATTCTGGGTATGTATGGTTCAACAATGGGGTAATAAAATGACTTCTCATCTCACTATCCTTTTCGTATCATTTCTCTTGAATCGTTATTACTGAAATTTTGGAATATCTATTGATTTCTGACACCAACTACTCATGTTAGTTTTCATTTCAAGAAGTTCTATTTAACAGAAATTTTGACATCAATTTTATGATTCGGTGTATGATATTCTTAAATTGCATCCATTGGCTGCCTCTTTAAAATATATAAAAATTGTCTTCGCATTTGATTTCGCAAGAAGTCTACTGCGTTCGCTACGTGTATACTAGCTTGGTATGAATTTGATTTCTGTCAATTTTGCCTACTCGACACATTTATGCTGAGCCGCGTCATTTTACTTGTCTTGCCATTACTTAATGTATTTTTCGAATCTTTTGATTGGTCGAACCCCACCCTTTGTGCGCAAAAATTCTCCGTTCGAGGAGTACCGCTCCTCTATATTAGCTCCAGTACTGGCTATCGTCTCTATTATTGAGTCTACACTCGTCGACGGACGTTCGGGTCTTTTGTTGTGCCTTTATCCCATACTTCTACATTTCTCTTGCTGTAAGTACACCTATTCCTTATACGCTATTGATGATTATGAAATTGCCATCCCCATATTTCGAGGCTATGCAGTAATTGGATAATTTTCCAACGGCATTTAATTCAGGGGTATTTTCTAACAAAAATGACTGATTTATCTCGACTAAATGAAATCTTTCTTTGTTTAACTTTTCTCCTGAATAGCCAATCATATCCGTATTTCAGAAAATGCATCGTTCACCCATCTCAGCCGGACAACCTGGACCTTCCACTGCCCGTGCGACTGCTGGTCGTGCTTCTTCTGCTCCTCGAAAGACTACTCGTGATAAGTCATCACGACGCAAATCATCCCGTCGCATATATTCAAATAAGCAAAGGCGCCATAACCCACCTATTGGAGCTCTTTGTGACTGCGATTCTTGCCTCTATTGGGAAAGTCTCCCTGTGAATGCTCGACTTCCTCATACAGTGAGTACTAATACAATATTATCTCCTTTTGCCCTTTGTCTCTAAACTGTTCGGGTCCATTTCTCTTCGCATTTTTGCTCGAACAATGTTTGTTACGATTTTTTGAAGTGACGAATATCTCTACAATTCTAATTGTGTCAGTAATGTGTATCTCTATTTCCATTGAGCAATTGTTTCGCTTGGCCTATAACATATATACTAATATGCTTGCTTAATTTCAGAATGCACAATTCCAAGGGCTTGATGAAATTACGGGTGAAGAGTACTCGAACCTGAAGAATCCTGTTGTTTGTATCATTGACTCTGCGCGCCGCTCGGAGGAGGACATGCGGAAGACAACATTTGCTTTGACAGCTTTGCCAAGGCTCCTGAATGTCCTTCGAGCCCTCATCAGCCTGACTCCTAAGGCTACAAGAAAAGATCTTGACTCTAAAGGATGGGATAATTCTGTCGAGCATTCCTGCCGCACTATCCGAGGTCTTAACACCTTCAAAGGTATCATCGAAAGCCTGATGGTTATTGAGGACACTACTATTGAGGACGCCCTTCTTTGGATGGAAGGGGAACTCCCGGATCTCAGTGAGTTGGAAAGATTGAATGAATCTCAGTTTCACGCTGATCGCGAGTTCCTTCAGTTATGTGCCGCTAAAAGAGTGCGCGATTCTCAAAAAGAAAATGATGATGAAAAGACCTGTAACGCCGATACCGATGAAAATTTCGATTTAGAAAAATTATTTAAAGAATCTCTATCGATCAACTCGAGCCCGGCTGGTTCTGTAGTCTCACCCAGTTCTTCCGTGTCAGACCTAGCCTCTTTTGATGCCGCTACTGGGTCCATTAGACCTTCAGCCATGAGGAAACTTTTATTCCATCGCAATTATTCCGTTGCTAGCGGCGCCGAAAGTGACTTTACAGTGAAGCGAGCTCTCGACGCGATATTTACCTGCCCTTCATGTCGCGATCTCATCTGGCCCAGTTTTTTCCAATGTGTAGAGGGTCATGCCTTGTGTGGCCATTGTCGTCGTAAAGGTGATACCCGATGCCCTGTTTGCAAAACCCGCGATATGAGTTGGCAGAATACTTTACTTGAATCTGTCGCTCACCGTTTAACTTTTCCTTGCAAATATGATTTTCTCGGTTGTCCCGTGATGACAAAAGCTAATGAGTGGTTTGGACATAAAAATCGTTGCATTTTCCGACCCTTGATCGAAAATCAACCTAGATTCTCTGATCGATCATGCTAAAGGAAGTGAAATTTTTGATCTTTATGATATATAATATGTATGGGTTTATGAACTTGGCAAGTTATGTGTATGCTGGTGATATGTTGGACCCTATGGTTTTTCAATATGAATATATACCAATATCATTTAATCTATAATCTATGTATTTTCTTCCATACCCCTCTTTTCTCGATCCCTTTTATTCCCTTCGAATATTTGTACTCACATCTAAAATCAAAAATCTCTGCTCGTCCAGTGATTTGATGTTGATATCTCCTGCATTTCAACAAAAGAAAAGTCTTCAATTTCTGTTCATTCCTTTTCTACAATCGCCTCATAGGCGTGTTTGAGCTTATCAATATGAACTGTTCGGGTTTGCCCATTCATGGTAAGTACCGCGTTCCTTTTCTCGTAATCGATCTCAATTATCTCACATGGACCCACGTAATGCCTATCATGTTTATCTAATCTAGGGTCCTTATCAAAGTATACTTGTTCCCCTTCCCTAAACTGTTTTGGATTGGAATATCGGTCCCTATATTCTTTGGAACGACATTTAGCCATGTCATTATTCATAGCTGCTAGAGTTCTCAACTTCGAAACTACCTCAACTCGATCCGCTAATGATTCATCATACGTAAGAATTTGGTCCCGCGGTGGGAAGCTTGATGGGAATCGTGCTTTTCTACCAAAAACAATTTCATGCGGTGAATAGCCTAATGAGGCATTTTCCATTGAATTGAAGCTATGTTGTGCAATAGGTAGCATTTCATCCCATTCATTATTCTCATCCATGTAGACTGTAAGGTATTCGTTCAAGGTATGGTGCATTCTTTCAATAGCTCCTTGTGATTGAGGGTGCCAGGCAGTGGCTGTACATTTGTTTATACGGAAGATTCTTGCGAATTCTACGAAGACCTTACCCATGAAATGTGAACCCTGATCTGTGAGTATAGTTACCGGTAGTCCAAAATAACTGATACAATAGTCCATGAATAATTTTGCCGTTTCGACTGCAGTAGCTCTTTTAGCTGGGGCAAAGATACTATATTTACTGAAACAATCCTGAATTGTGAGAATATACATGTTCCCGTTTTTTGTGGCCTTCTTTGGTCCCATAAAATCTAATGATACTTTTGCAAAAGGTATACATGGACTGTCCGTGATCAACATTGGTAACCTTGTCTTGCATCGAACTAATTTGTCTGTTTGACACTTATGACACCCTTGCACTACAATTCTTACGTCACGATGCATATTTTTCCAGTAATAGTCCTGGGCTATTCGTTTGAGTGTTTTATCCATGCCCTTATGTCCTCCCATTGCACATTCGTGATACTGTAGGATAAGTCTCTGTCTTTCTTCCGTTCTCGGGACCGGTAAGTTATTTCTAAAAAGTGTCACAACTAATTTATTTTTTCGAAAAGTTTGATTACACTGGTCCACAAAATGACTCCATTCAAGAATTGATAACATCGTTAGATCTCTAATGATACCTATTGATTTGATTTCAAATTTCTCAATAAGATCTTTCAAGGTTTTGAGTGGGCGTGTTATATCTGGTTTCAGTGTTTTTGAAAAGAAATGTTCTCTTATGACCAATCCAAACAACTTCTTTCCCCTATATTCCGTAACGATTACTTCCCCCAGGTGTCTATTAGTACTAAGTAGCTCATCGTTATTCAAATAACCCCTCTCTACCATTGCATTCAGGACTTCGGATTCGTGTTGCATGTCTGCGGATATAGTGTACACCAGATTATCAATGTGTCCGAATGGATGATCGTCCACGCTGCGTACTCCCGAAAAATGATCGATATCTGCTTCGTTTACTACCCACGGGGGTATATTTCGCGAATCCCTTGCGTCTGCCATGAGATATCGGGCCATTCTCTTACTTGTCTCGCGAGGTGTCTCATCGCCTATTTCTACATTTCCTTCCGTTTCCTGCTCCCGATTATCGAGAGGGTCATTTGTGACATTTTGATCCCGGTTCTCGACAGAATTGTCCTCGAAATTTTGATCTATATCCCTAGCGAGATCATCTGATACATTTTGTCCTCCGTTGATAAAAGAATTGTTTCCGGTATTTTGTCCAATGCCGTTGTCATGATTTTCACTATTATCATCAACCTCCATTCGTTCAATCTGCTGGTTTGATGGTGTACTTCCCGTCTCTTTCGTTCCGAGATCTATGAATGGTGTGTAATGGACCCCGGCCAAATGAACATGAATGAATTCGCTTGACTTGTTGGCTCTAACGTGGCAATATTTGACTTGTTGACCGTAATAGAAGTGTATACATACGTTAATATTGTACTCGCGAGAGAAAATATAAACTGTATCTAGATCTCCGTATTTCTCATCTGATGACAAGATCTCCACCGCGTTCACTTCATCGCTACATGATGGTAAATGTTCACTTGCTAAAAGTTTTCTTCGAAGTTCCATTACCGTGGTATCTAGTTGCAGGATTTTTATCAAAGTAAAAAACAAGCAGTTTCCCTTAGGATGACTAGGTATGTCTGGATCATGGACTAGAAAATGGGAAGGTTGTGCGCACATCTCGTGTTCTTCATAATTTGCGAATTTTGCCGATAGACAATTTTCGTCACTGATTGAAAACAATCCTGTTGCGTTTGCTGTTAATTTTTGTGATGCTGAATCTATTTCTGGTGATGGACTAATTTCTATTTCTGGAGTCTTCGCCTGAGGAGGTGTTGGAATTTGTGTATCAATAAGTGACTCCCGGTTTTGCGGAATATCCAGTCTAGTAAGTTCAACGATTGGTTGATATTGTGCTTGTTGCTGATCTGTTACAAGCGAATTTTGATTTGGATTTGAAGTTGAATTTGAATTTGGATCTGCGGATTTGCTTATCTCGATTTGAGAACCTGATGTGGCCTCTTTTTCCTGCCCCCAGACATCTATTCGCACTCCTGCTCTTCCCTCAGCTTGCAATTCTCTGACTTCCCAAGATAGCCCTGTGTTATTTCCTTCGAGTGTATGTGTTACCTCACTTTCCTTCGTTTCACTAGCGTGTGGCCCATTTTCCGAGACTCCATTTATCCGTTCAGGGAGTCCTTCGTATTCAGTTGCGTCAAGACTAAAATCATTTCCGGCGCGATTGAGCTGGTTTCCCGATTCCCCAACTATACTCGCGGATTTCTCATGAACCGGTGATTTCCCTAGAGTCTGCTGCTTTGAAATTTCCTCGATTGTATTCCCGAATCGTGATACTTGTTCTCTGTTGATAACGAGTCCCTCTTTCGGAGTACTTGCGTGCTGTACATCCGATCGGAAAAATTGTTCACCCCTTATTCGCTTGAGAACATCCGACTGTGTATTTGCCTGGCTTATAATATCTTGCGCGGCTGGATGACCCTCAGATCCATCGATCATAACACATATCGGAAAATGGCCACCCTTTTCGACTCTCGATGTTTGTTTATTAATTTTGTGCCCTATTTCATCCCATTCTGGATCGAGATCCATATCATAAAAGCTATCATCCATGCCTTCATAATTCACGCGTTTTCTATCTGGGGATTTTCCCGAATCTTCTAGGTTTTCATGACCCAAATCGTCCGTTTCCACCTGATTCGAATTTTCGCGTTCTCGTTTCTGGCTTGAGGCTGCTTGACTTCTGGTTACGACCATAATTTTCGTTTTCCTTGAATTTACCAACTCGTTTTCCTGTTCCTCGGCTAAATTGTAAAGTTCTGCTGTCGGTAGTTCCGGATTTACTTCCCCCTCCGCTATGATAGGATTCCTAGACAATGCATCTGCGTTAGGGTTCTTATTCCCAGGGCGATAAATTAAATCAAATTCATACTCTCTAAGAGACGCTTTAAGCCGACAAAACCGTGTATCTCCCTTCTTTGTATTGTGGAAATGTTTCAAGGGTTCATGATCTGTTATGACTGTAAACTTTTTACCGTATAAAAAGTGTCGGAACTGTTCTGTAGCATAGCAAATAGCTAATAACTCACGGTCATAGGTAGAATAACGGAATTCTGCAGCCCTTAGAGCCCTTGACGCATAAGCAACTGGATGATCCTGATTTAATAAACCTTGGGACAAAATAGCTCCAATCGCGTACGACGAAGCATCAGTCGTTACGAGGAAGGGCTTCGAAAAATCTGGCCCTTGCATCACAGGTTCATCGCATAAGGCGTCTCTCAGTCTCTCGAAGGCCCTTTGCTGTTCTTCGCCCCAATAAAACTTCGTGTTCACTCGAGTCAATTGACTTAGCGGATACGCGATACCTGCGAAATTTTTCACGAATCGACGGTAATATGAAGCAAGCCCTAAGAATTGTTTGACCTTCTTCGCTGTCGTAGGGACGGGATAATTTCTCACGGCTTCTATTTTCTTTGGATCCGGTCTGATTTTACCATTCCCTGCAATATGCCCCAAGAAACTTGCTTCTTTTTGTAAAAAGTGACATTTTGATGGTTCAACAGTCAAATTCGCTTCATCTAACCGCTTCATCACCCTTCTAAAGCGCACCCCATGTTCTTCAAGGGACTCTGCAAAGACCACAATGTCGTCAAGATACACGTAAAGGGCCCAGCCTATGAGGCCTGCCAGTACAAGGTCCATAAGGGCTTGGAAAGTATTTGGAGCCGTCTTGAGCCCCATCCCCATGCGACAGTACTCATAGTGCCCCTGAGGCCCTTGAAAGGCCGTCAAAGGGCCAGACTCAGGGCTCATCTCGATTTGATAGAAGCCCGATCGAAGGTCAAGGGTCGTAATGTACTTTGCATTAGCCACGCTATCAATTATATCAGTGGTCCTAGGTAAAGGGTAACTATTCCCTACGGTGATGGCATTTAGTTGACGAAAATCGGTGACCAAGCGCCACTTCGTGTTTCCATTCGCATCCGGCTTCTTTTTCACAATCCACAAAGGGCTTGAATAAGGTGATTTCGAGGGTTTGATTACGCCTAAATCCAAAAGCTCATCTATTCCTTTCTGCATTTCTTTTTGTATCTCTGGCGGGTACCTATGACGTTTAACCTTTATTGGAATATTAGACGTGACTTCCATCCCGTGTTTCACCAACGTTGTGGCCCTTAATTTCTCACCAGGTAACCCAAAGAGACGTGGACGTTCTTTTATCAGTTCTTTCACATGTATAATTTCTTCTTCGTTCAAATTTTCTAATGATTTTGGATCTAATCGTTCGAATATCAGCGTTGCCCTATCTTTAGTCTCTTCTGCTAATAACTGAAATATGCTAACTCTGCTCTTTACGTCAACCACATCTTCTTCTTCATCGGTATCGTCCGAAAAAAAATCTTTTGCACACGTAGTTTCACACGGTTCTAATTCTACCCATGGTGGTTCAATTTCAATACTTTCGTCTGTTATATTGAGACATTCAGCATAAGCTTTTCCGTCAATGTTGTTCGTGACAAAGTTTCCAAATAATATTCCCGGTTTTATATTCTGAAGATGAACGAATCCTACTTTCTCTCTATTCATTACATGGGCATAAATCACTTGGCTTGATTTCGGCGGGATAGTGAATTTCTCCTCGTTAATAAATGGGATATACAAATCCTCGAACTGAAGGCGCCTATTCTTGGCATCTATCAATCCCCCGTGCCTTTCAAATTCTTTCCAACCTAATAGGCCGTCCGTAGGGATTGCGAAATCATCGTTTACTACGTGCACTTCACATTCAAGTCCACTGAGAATCATTGAAATTTTTCCTAACGAGAAACATTCACCCGCTGTGACACCGCTAATCGAGATAATATAGTCATCGTCAATTGCTACTCCTCTTTTTACTTGGCTTACTTTCAACAATGTCACGTCTGCACCGGTGTCTGCATAAAAGTTACCTGAGCCGTTTTCGATGGAATCGCTGACTAAATTTACAATAGGGTGACGTCTTTTCCCGGCATCCGCTAGTCGTATCGTGACTCTTCTTTGTGGTGATTTTTCCGATTTGATTAATTGGTCTTGCTCGACTCCGCGGCTTGGTGTCGAGCACCCTGGTAGTTTAAAGAACTTGATGTCAAGTCTCCTGCTCCATCTGCTCTCGGGGCATTATTCGGTCTATAGCTTCTATTTCTATCTCCGGGGAACGAGTTTCTCCTCTCGTTGCGGGCGAAATACTCATCGTGATTGCTAAATCGAACGTTATTCCGATCTCCATATTGGTTATTACGATACGAATCTCTATTATCGTTCCGA
The DNA here is from genome assembly GCA_029851415.1 of Eretmocerus hayati. NCBI lineage: Eukaryota > Metazoa > Arthropoda > Insecta > Hymenoptera > Aphelinidae > Eretmocerus > Eretmocerus hayati. Next base: position 38,524,929 of record CM056743.1, on the reverse strand, counting down.
CGATCACGACTCCTACTGTCGTAGCTCCCATTGTAATTCCCACGACTCCTATTTCCATATGGTCGGTAATCGCGCTCTGTCCGCCGGTCGTTGCTCCTATATGCGCTTCTACTTCTATAATTGCCCGTGAAATTGTCGGGGTTCGTACGATTTGATCTCTCAACATTGGCGTCATTGCGGTATGCAGGCCGACGCTCTGAGTTACTTCTGCTTCGCATTTCTCTATGCTCTTGCGCAGTTGACACACGCTGACTCGACTGTTCGGGTGACCCATTTTCGGTACGGTTCGCATTTTTCGCTGACTCGCGTGCTTGTTCCGGTTGTTGCATTGTAAGTTCTCCCGAAGTGACTGAGCATCCAAGTGTATAACATTCGTTCCCCACAGGTCCCGTCCTTTTGCAATAATTGCAATAAGCAGCCGCGCGCATTTTTCTGGGGCATTCTCTTTCGAAATGTCCTCGTGTGTGGCAATACCGACATTCATCTGAAACTGGTGCCAGTCGTATCGAAGCGCATTCTTTTGGTATTACATGACTTTCGGCTCTACTATCGCGGATAGCTCTAATGACTGATTTTACCCCTTCGGCATCCCGTGATTGTTTAGCTACATCTATTTGCCGACGAGCATCCGTTTCTATTTCGATCTTTGATGCTTCTGAAATAGCCTCGTATAAGGTTTCCGGGTGTCCTGCTTTAACATGATGTTGTAAGGGCTCTAATAAACCGTAAATGAATTGATCCAAAGCGAATGTTGCCGCTCTCGACTTGCATCTTCGCTTTTCCCATTTTTCTAAGTCCTGATCAGTATCGTACGCGCTGAGAAGTTTATTATACATTTTCTGAACTCTATGACCGTACGCCGCTGCTTTTTCGTTTCGTTCTTGTCTGATTACTCTCATCTCTGCTTTGACACTGTCCGGACCCCCTGTTGTCCCGAATTGAGCTTTTAAATCATCCAGGAATCTCCCAACTGACTCATATTGATTTATTTGACTAAGAAAAGCCTGCGATGCTCGTCCTTTGAGTTTACTACCAATTGCCCTTAGAATATTTGATTTTGGTTCGGACTTATGTTGATCACGAATATATCTTGCGTCGACACTAAATCTATTCAAATCTTCCGCGTCACCCTCGAATGGCTGAATCAGGGCTAAGGTTTGTGGCAAGGTGCATCTAGATTTTCGCTCATAACGATCTCGTTCTTCTGATCTCTTCCTCGGTTTCTCGCGTCGCTTGCGTCTATCGTTACGAATGCTATGATCACTCTCTTCCGATTGTTCCCGTTTCTTCCTATCTTTGCGTGACTCCTTCTTGGCCAATCGATTACTCTTCCGCCCGTGGTCCCTTTGACGCTCGTCCGACGTATATCGCGAGTCTTCAGAATCATCACTATAATACTCTGAATCATTACTTTCTGACGAATATACTCTCAATTTCTTTCTTTTATCATGCTTATCGTGGCTTGAATCGCGGATTTTCTTATAGTGCGAGCTATGCTTCGAGTGTCTACCAGTGTCTCTAGCTGATTTCGAATTTTTCTCTTTGCGATTGGAGCGTGAATTTTGGTGCTCCTCCTCGTAATCCCGTTCTTCATCGGAAGAATCGCTGTCATATGATTCCGAGTCCGAATATACCAATTTCTTTCGACCCTTCTGCGAGATTTTATGCTTTTCACGATGAGACTCTTTCGATGCGTTTCGCGAACTTTTGTCGTCCCTATGACTTTTATTCCTCTTATTGGATTCCGGAACTTGATCGTTCCGGGCATAACCGCCGCGTTCTACTCCGACCCTTTCTACCGTCTGCATATCCGACCCTTGTTTCGAACTATTACCGTGAGGCGGCGACATAACATCTGTAGTGGGAGTCGCGAATTTCTCCAGGGGATCCATCGCGTTGTCCACGGAATCCTCAAAACTTATTAAGCGATTCGTTCCTGAAGGATTCTCCGACCTTTGGAAGATTCGCGATGAATCCGCGTTGATTTGAGATTGATGAAGACTTCCTATCGCACCCGGAAACCCATAACCTATCAAGGGAGAATCCCGTTTCTCTACCTCACTCAATAGTTGCGACAAACGATCACCCACACTTTCCAGACATGCGATATCGGCCTCTGTGCATAGTTCACTCTTACTAGCAAGCACTTCTTTTAATGCTTTTATTCCGATTATCAGAAACTCCTTTTCCGGGGTAAGGAACCCTCCCTCGGCTAGCTTCAAGGCTCTAAAGACATCACTCCCGTATTTGACGCCCTGCTGCATCGCAAGCTGATACTTTGCTGTCATCTCACTCATATCCATCGTAATTGTGCCATCCTGTGATCTTTTCGGGGTTTTATCCATATTTCCTAAAGCCGACTCGGGCGCTTGTTCCCTGGGAGGTACTGAACTACTCCGTTTTGGCCAAACCATATTTCGCGAATGAAATCTGTTTTCGGAACGACGATATAACAATGAGGGTGTAGAGTATCCGTAAGTGTGTGTATTAGGAATAATTGAGGGAGTACCGAACTTTGACCTAAAAAAATTGAGCAATTTCAGCGCAGACCGAATGATACCACGTAGAGGTCGAGAGTGTACTGTTATGTTCGAATGCGACTATTTCTGAATAGCCAAGTGGTGTAACTTGAGATTTATGATATAATAAATATAATCAAAGAAAAATAAGAAAACTGATTTCTTAATTCACAAAGAAGTTACTCTTATTTGATTAAAGAAATCTATGGAAGTCCTAGCTCCGCGTATCTTTCCCCACGAGGGATGGAAAGGGAAAATATCAAAGTACTCACCCAGATGCTGTAATCAACGTCAACAGATATCCAATGATGAACATCCTTCTTTCTTGGATTTCACAGTTAAAAGTTGGACCAGGCTGTGATATGATCAATCCTCCTTCAATATGGAATGTCGTCTTATAGTCGTCCAAGCACCAGTTTTTATGTTATCTCCCTTGGTCGTCTCACGCTTTCTTTACGATGTCCTCTGTTAATTTTACTGCGGGTCCTTGATCGTTGAATATATGTCGTTGTTCGCAAGTTTCCAACCGAATATTCTCCGAAAAAACACTCCAAACCCTTCAGACGGAACCCACGTTGGGCGCCAGTTTTTATGTTACGTTATTGGGGTTCTGGGTTTCCGTCTCTGGTGCGGTACTGCCGCCCCAGAATATACAGAAGGGATTGGGTGTATAGAATGATCTTGACACGAGAATAAGATTGACTGTTACTTTATTCCGCGGCTAGTATCTCAATGTAAAGAGACCTATCAAATGATTTGACTTCTACTGACAGGGCCAATCCGTGGCTGCGTTTACCTGTCTCGCGTGACTGACTCGGACCGTAAGCTCCCGGGCGCGATTCCGCGCCTCCTTAAATAATATTCATCTGACCCCGATATCCTGTCTCACGACGAGCAGCGGGCAACCGCTATACTAAATGTCGAAATGATCTTGGACAAGCTGACGCCGCGATTCTTGCTCCGTGGCTTGATTTGCTCATGATCTTACCAGATCACTCGCTCTAGATATATACTAATGACCTCACAAAATTAAATGAGCTTTTTGATTATCATCCTTTTTTCATATGGATTGAAATTGATTGGAAACTTGACTGTGTATCATGTTTAAGTGTGAATGTAACTCTCCATCACAGAGGTTGAAGGAGACATGATCAGATGAGACTGACGTGTCGATCTGGTATCCCAGTGTCGGGGCCAGAGCGATGCTCAGATCAGAGGAAATCCAGCAACATGTTTCAGAAGAGTGGTGTTGGTGTTTTGTGTTGTTTTTTTCTCGAGTAAGAATACCCTATACATCTACAGCAGTTCGGCAACAGGCAATCGTGATTTGTCGATCTCAGAGATGGAAGTCTCGATCTCTATATGAGCCATGGCATCATACGTTGTTGTTGAATGTATGTGATCGTACTCGGAGATGTAAAATTTGACGTGTTTTCGTGGAAATCTTTGATCAAATGAACGGGAATGCAATTTGTCTATGGCATTATGAAATTGTCCTCAAATTCAGTGATTGAATCAAGGAAACGCGATTGAGAAGTTCAGTTTTTGATTGAGACTGAGGAAAGTTGTCTATGTTCTATAGTGAAGTTAGATTAGATCATGTATAATATGGACTAATAATTTTGTAAAATCTGGGGGAGATCGCACTATTTTTCGAATTTTCCCCTTGTTCAAGTTCGTTTACTTATATTATTACATTGGGAGATACTTGTCAACGTTCAAAACTCACGTGTTATTTCACTATAACTTCATGAAGGTCAGCGCAGCTGTGGTCTGCATTGGTGTTCCTCATTTTTCCTTTTCAACGGCACTCTCCTTGTACTTAGTTGAGTCATGCACCAAACACTCGTGGATCGTTTTTGGGTGAACGCCTTGAATATTCAACACTTGGGTGTTGAATTATTATTATTTGTGAGCCTGTGGAAGGAATTAGAGATTAGGATTGAATTGATCAATCTTCGATGATTATATTCCTAGCCGAGTGGGGCATGATAATGATGGAATATTTTATTCATTGTCAGATAAAATAATGCGAATTCTATTGAGAGTATGTATTAATTGGAGTGATGATAATACAAAACTTGGTATTTGAAAATTACCAATTCATCATTCTGTATCTTATCTGAACTATCCCCGATTTCATGAATGCACATATAATTGTTTCGGACAAGGATATTATGCGTAGAAGGAGTTGAATTCCGATATTTAAGATAAATTTCGATAATACAGATTTAGCGGGCTCAGATAGTGATGTAAAATGGAATAGAATACTTCTGATATCATTCTTCAGAATAGTTAGTATTGGCTAGTGTGAAAAGTTAGCAGTTTGCTTACCCATTTGTAGACCTCTGTATACAAGATAAAGATATTTCACTCCTCATGTTGCTCTTCTGATGAGTCCTCTTGATCTGCATCTGATTTGTAACAGTGAGTGATGCCTTTGGGTAGACTGATTTGAGCGGCCGGGTGCGCGTATGTCTGCTAGCAAGAGAGGTCCGTGAGGGGATGACTCAAGCGCCTGAGCGCGAGCAACGTAGCTCGCATTGTATGGCACTTGGAAGAGGGGGAGGAGTCATCGCGCACGTGTATGACTGCCTGTAAGGAAGGCGCGCAGAAACCTGAAATGAGGGTCTCGGCTTGAGTATATCCGCGCGTATATGAAGCACACCGGAAAATGAATATATGCGCCGAAGAGGATTTCTGATGATAAAATTATTTGATGAGATTTACTTACAGGCAAACCTCCGTATTCGCGGGGGTTACGTGCCACGAAAATTAACCGCGAATACGGAATTCCGCGAATACTGAAGCATATTTCTTATGGAAATATTCAGATGGACTATTATTTACCTGTCCGCGAATACGGAATCCGCGAATACGGAGGTTTGCCTGTATCCATTTATAGATCTTGATATCCATGTTTTCCTTCCAACACTGCTTCTCCAACGGGTTGTTTTGATCTGCATCCGATGTGAAGGAGTAACTGCTGCTTCCGGGTAGACTGTGATATCAGCGGCTCGGCACGAATATGTCTGCGCGTAGAGGAGAACCACAGGAAACTGACTGGTACTGTTGAGCGCGCGTCCGTCTGCTCACACGAGAGGTTCACGAGGGACTGATTCAAGCGCCCGGGCGTGAGCAATATAGTATGCAGAGTGTGGCACTTGGAAGAACGAGAGGAGTTATCGCGCACTTGTACAACTGCCTGTAAGAAAAGGCATGCGGAAAACTGAGGTGAGCGCTCCGGTTGAGTGTTTCTGAGAGGTGTATTAGTTTTTCAAAATGCTCTTGGAATCAAAAGAGGAATTGTTTCTCAACAATTTCATATATTTAGTTAAGCGATGGTTTTTCACATAGTTTTGAACTCATGGAGGCTATAACAAATGCTATCACTTAACTCAATATATAAAAAGGGTACAGAACATATTTTTATTTGATTTGAAAGTGCATTTTGAGAAACTAATACGCCGCTCGGGAACTCGTACAGGCCGAGCAACACGAGGCATCACGCTAGTATATGATGAATTCCACGCCAAAGCGACCTACGGAGAGGGGTCATCTCTCAGATTCTTTTTTAACCTTCTTCATTCGATTCTATGGCCCAAAATAGGAACTTTGAACCGCCTATGAGGTCCAAATAGTACATTAAGTAACAAGGGCGCAAAGTACTTTTACGCACGAGTTCCCGAAATGAGTGCGTAAAAGTGAACTTTGCGCACAGTTGTAACTTCTGCGACGTGAGCAAAGTGTTTTGCGCTGTGCGCAAAATAACTTTGCGCACAGTGCAGAAGACTTTGCGCACCGCGAAGCGTGCGCAAAGTTACAACTGTGCGCCAAGTTTCACTTTTACGCACGAGAATTTCGGGAACGAGGGCGGAAAAGTTGCGCCCGTGTTGCTTACTACACTTTTTGATATTGGTGCGGAAAGTTGTCCTCCGCGGTCTATCCCTTGGAAGGCGGGGAAAAGGGAGGGCGAGGACGGGGTCCAGGGGCGGAGCCCCTGGTGGGGGTGCAGGGGGCGAAGCCCCCGCCGGGGGGTTCGGGGGGCGGAGCCCCCCGACTGAAAAAAAAGTTCTGAAAATGTATTATGAAAAAATCTTCATGATATATCATATTTTACCGCATCGCCAAAAAATTTTGATTTCAACTTTCAGAAGTACTAATAGAAGACAAATGTAAGATACGCAAGTACTCGCACTGAAAAAGTATTATCATCCATATCAAATAAGAAGTTCTCATCTTTATAGAAAGCTACACCATTAAATTTCATGGCAAAAACTTTAATCTCCGAGTCATCTGAATGTTTGTGAAATTTTTTGAGTTCTTGCAAATATGGAAAATTTCGACTGAAGAAAACGGATATATCTTAGGAAAGAAATATTCAAAATTACTGGACAGGTATTAACAATTAAAGTTGAAACATTACATGAGTAGGCTATGATTAGGATGAAATTTAGGAGTGAAATACACAAGAAACTTTCAACATTTTATTAATAAATAGGTGGAATTTTTGAGTAATTAGAAAGTTTTGAATATAAAAATAAAAATTATCCTCCAGGGAATGGTTGGCATCAACCATAATTTGTCAATTACCCTAGAAAAGCTCACATTTACATTTGAGTCAACGCTTAGTTATCTCAATCAATTATTAAACACAAATAATAGATTTAATGGTATTAAACATATACTTTCAACTAATGAGGTAGCATGTTTGAATGTTTGAGATTTGTTGAATACAAAAAAATTTCTCAACATTGTGGTACCACAAACATAAGCTCATTTTTCATCTCAAACAAAAATATATATATTTTATGAGTCACATAGCACTCAGAATGATCATGAGTCAGTACAAGAGCTAGCGTTACTAGAAATCAACTTTGCACACTAATAAGCGAACTTTGCGCACGATTATGGCAACTTTGCGCACGATCGCGACAACTTTGCGCACGATTTCAAACTTTGCGCACTGAAAATCGTGCGTAAAAAAGAATTCGCTCAACTTTGCGCACCGCACACTCACCCGCAAAGTACTTTTTCGGCACAACTTTACGCACACAATATCAAAAAAAAATTTCTCCTCTCCATTGCACGCACATCCGTGAACAGGCCGAAAATTTATCATGTAAAAATCGAGGCTCTTTTATTCACGAAAATAGAAATATTTCGAGTTTTTGGATAGCTATCGATTTGCGGATCGCGGCATCTGAAAAGGCATAAAAAAACCTATCGAAAACGTTGTCGAAGATTCTTCCTCTGTGATTTGGAGGCCTCCCGGAGGTAAAAGAGTGTTTTTCACTGAAATGTTGATTTCTCAAAAAGTCATTTTTCTTATTTTCTTAAAATCATATTTTTGACGTAAAATTTTGCGTTCCTTCGAAAAAAATGGGTTTCAGAGAAGTTTGAGGCGATCCAAGTGACTTATGAGCCATTTCTTGAAAATTCGATTTTTCCGGTTTCAGATAAAGGCGATTTTCAGCGCATGCGCACAAATGTAGACTTTCGGTGCCATGTTCGATGGAAAGCTGACAAAATTTCCTATAAGATGACTACCCGCAAAGTTGAAATTCATGCACTGAAACGGGATCTGCAACGATTAATTATATCGAATCAAAATCACATGAAAATTCAGCCCATTGGCGCCTTCGTGGCACCTGCTGAGATGACACATTCACGAGATCTTCTCGGGACTCAATTCCGAGTACGAAATTGACCTGAAAAAAATTCGGACCACATGGTTTCAACGTAAAATTGTATGAACTTTCAAAATATGCGATAAAAAACCCCGTTTGAGGCGAGTTCGAGGTGGTACATTCAACTTTTTGCCAGAAAATACGAAATTTCTTATTGAAAATCGCGAAAAATTGAGTGTAGCACCTCGGGTTCGCCTCAAACGGGGTTTTTTATCGCATATTTTGAAAGTTAATACAATTTTACGTTGAAACCATGTGGTCCGAATTTTTTTCAGGTCGATTTCGTACTCGAAATTGAGTCCCGAGAAGATCTCGTGAATGTGTCATCTCAGCAGGTGCCACGAAGGCGCCAATGGGCTGAATTTTCATGTGATTTTGATTCGATATAATTAATCGTTGCAGATCCCGTTTCAATTAATACATTTGTGCGCATGCGCAGAAAATCGCCTTTTTCTGAAACCGAAAAAATCGAATTTTGAAAAAATGGCTCATAAGTCACTTGGATCGCCCCAAACTTCTCTGAAACCCATTATTTCGGAGGAACGCAAAATTTTACGTCAAATATATGATTTTCAAAGATTAAAAAAAATGGCTTTTTGAGAAATCAACATTTTAGTGAAAAACACTCTTCTGCCTCCAGGAGGCCTCCAAATCACAGAGGAGGAGTTTTCGACAACGTTTTCGATGTGTTTTTTGATGCCCTTTCAGATGCCGCAACCCGCAAATCAATAGCTATTCAAAAACTCGAAATATTCCCATTTTCGTGAATAAAAGAGCATCGATTTTCACACGATAAATTTTCGGTGTGTTTACGGATGTGCGTGCAATGGAGAGGAGAAATTTTTTTTGGATCTCATAGGCGGTTCAAAGTTCCTATTTTGGGCCATCGAATCGAATGAAAAAGGTTAAAAAAGAATCTGAGAGATGACCCCTTTCTGTAGGTCGCTTTGGCGTGGAATCCATCATATACTAACTGATGTGGTTTCGATGAAATCGTTGAAGTATGCTACTTGAAAGAAAGAACTATCGATTTCGCTATCGATATTGACCGCTTGCCGTTATCCAAGACAGAACACTCGAAATTACTGCCACTGCTTGTCAGATATGTCTCATGAAGTTCTTTATCCAATTCGTAGGCCCTCCTGTTTCCTCAGAGACGTATCGTCCTCATCCAAATTTGGTTGAAAAATTGTGCAAACCGAGAACGTTTGAATACATAGTCAATTTTTTCGACTGGGCACTATTTCTGCTGAGGTGATTTGGAACATTTTGAACAAAACATAACTTCAATCATCTCACTCTGAAAGCCATCGTTCTTGAGTTATAAGCACCCTCGAGTTGAAAGAACCCCGAAAGAAAGCATTGACAGAGCAAAGAATCAACATTGTCGGTGGCAAAATATTCTCATCATAGTACCCTCTACAAGTTCCAACGGTAACAATCAATTATCCTTACCCAGAATCAGGCGCGTGTCCAAAGGGATCGGTGGAGGCAGCCCCGCCTTACCCCCCTAGGAAAAAGCATTTCATGGAAAACATAGGCAAATGCGCGCGTGACCGAAAGATTCCGCGAATAGCCCCCCCCTCCCCCCAAGGACCCAATCATCTCCTCCCAGACCGATCCCTGGATCTGCTCCACCTAGAACGTGCCAATTTTCGAAAGTTATTGCTGCTCGATCTCAATTCATCAGTTCGACCATAAATATTGCCAGCCGATATATTTACCCTATCAATCATCACGCTATATATCGAACACATTTTCATAAACAGTCGATGTTGAAGCAAATCAAACTCAAAGTAGCGTACTTTCCATGAAAATTTTTCTCGCATAAATTTTCTCATCAATTTCCAACAAACAATTCATCTTCGATACAAGAATAATGTACCAACATCCGTCATCGGCAACAGCCTCCATACGATCAACAAAATTTATTACTCTCATACCTTTCACTTGTACGAGACTAGCGTATATTGCATCGGGTCGACTTCTCGATGCTCGTAAATAAATAATCGCGAGCAGTCCGTACTTTGAGCTCTTGCAATATGTAACTTTATATCTGCTATATAAATTTGTGAACTTACACAGAAGCAAAACTATACGAGCGCGTCGTTGTGGTGTAGAACTCGTGGCGCGCATGCAGGTGAGTATTGATCGTTGGATGCAAGCATTCCACGGACTCTGCGCGGTAAAGTCACCCCTCAGGGAGCAAAAGAAAGAGAGAGAGATAGCCGGTTAGTAGTTGTAGATTCCTTATATCGTCATCTCACGCGCGAGAATCGTGATCTCTCATCACTCGTCAGCTCTGCCCAACTGTTGCTTGACACGAGATGCATGGACACCCACCCACACACACACACACATACACACAGATACATACTGATCTACCACTTGTATTCATGTCAATTTTGACCGCGTTTGCTGGCTGGTTTGGTGACTTTGTACCTTTGAGTTGAGTTTCAAGAATTGTTCGGAGATGTTGGAGAAATTTGGTCCTTCTAGCGGACCGATGGGGAAGACTGACCCAAAACCTAAAAATATTGATGGATTTTCTTCCAGAAACTCCGTGTTGTTTGAAATGACTGGATGAGAATACATCTGTCAAGAATAGTTTGTCTCGATTGAGAGAGAGAAAACCAGCTGATACGAATATCTTACCTTGTAACAAACACTCTAAATCTCTTAGAGATCTTTTATACCTTTAACGTTAGAGGTAAAATGTCTTGGAGGTCAAATTCACGTTCAACTGAAGGCAAATCCACATTTCACTTTGAGTTTCGAGACAAGCGGTCATTCGCTTCAAGAGCCGTCTGATCAAAAATCCTCAAACGTGGGAATTATTCTTGGAACGATTGTGCAAGTTTGGGCAGTTGGGTATTGCTGTGATCGACGTTATTATTCTGAGTTCATTGATGAATACACTTGCCACATGTAATACTACGCTTAAATGACCTATTTAATTTTCTCGTCATTCCACAACATACACGTTATCCAACCTTCTTGGGCATCGGTATTGTGATTTTGAATCGCGCTGAGGAATTGCAACTTGTAAACCATTCCTGATGAATCCAAACTGATAAGCGCCGTGACCACGTAAACATCATTATGTTTTGTTGAAATTCTGAACCATAATATCTTGAAGAAGTGGCTCGAAAATGATGAACTACATTGTATGATCTGGAGGGGGAATATTGATGACGAAACTTTCTCAACTTGCTCGATCATTTCAATCTTACAGAGAAATTTGAGGTTATTCCTGCAATGTAGTTGCCCGTGCATTTTGCCTCAAAGCTGAAGGAAAATTTTGCCTTTAGTTCGAGGGATTCTTTTGCCCTGCCGTTCGAAGCAAAATATGCCTCTACTTCAAGTTTTTTTCGCCTCGAAGAACATGAGGCTGCATTTTCACAGCATAAAATTTTTTCCCCTTAGCCTATCTCTCGCCATTGGAGCAAAAGAAAGAGACTGTTGATCTCGAGACCCTAAGCAGAGGATTATCTCTCTCGCTCCAACGGCGAGAGATAAGCTCGGGGGAAAAATTTTGCGTCGTGAAAAGGCATCTCTACAGTGTTAAGCATCTGCTCGAAAGATTCTGCAAGATTCTGTTTTTGTGACCGAAATTAGTGGAAACTTCTAGGGTCTTTGACTCTAATGAATGGGTTAGTATTGTTATACTGTTTGTGGTGCACGTAGTCTCAACTCCACTGGACCAAGAGTCAATACTTCAATTTCTATTATATTCTATTCTAAGCTCCCTATGGATTATTTATTCTTCAAGTAAATTTCGTGCTTTTGACTTCATTGATGACGATTTCCAGTTGATTATTGAAAAAATTTCATTCGAGTAAGTAATGGAAAGCTTCCAAAGATTTATGGCTGTGAGTGCGAGTGACATTATTCTGAATAACTCAAGATCTTCTCTACATTTCTGTTGATCTTTTCCGCATTTCTAATTAAAAATTCGGTTAATTCATTTGAAATGGGAACAACTCATCTTATTGGGATGATTTGGCAGTGTGATCCAATGCATTTACGGTCGTTTGCTCATGCCACCAACTTTTGCAAAAACACCCAAGCGTGTGCTCCGACTATTTTTTACACTCAAGAAATTCTAGATACTTGCATCATTCCATGAACCATTGACTTCCTCGTAAGCCCCGAAAAATTTATCGAAGGGATTTTCCTGAGTAGAGGATTCCCCAGATCTGCAGAAAGTCACGATAGTTTGGTATTCATGAAGGCAGGCAATTTCCGTTACCTCTCGAAATTTGAGTATTCACGGACGGATGCATCTTTGCCTAGTTACTACTACTACAGCGCATTATATAGCTGCACTGATGATCACTGTATTCGCTTACGGGCTATATTCCCTGATGCGTTCAGTAAAAGCTTGCGACTGCCAATGACGTGGGTGGTGTAGTCTGCTATAATACGAAGCAACAGGCAGCCGTACGCCCGCCACACCGCCAGCTCGACTCAACTATGTCACGATTTTATAACCAAACAATCTACGCTTTACGCCGTCATAAGTTGAGCGTTATCGCTGATCATGAAGGTTAGCTCTATAGCTCGGTGTTTCATTCGAACGACTCTGAAATTTTTACCCCACTAATATCCTTACTTTTATGTTAAACCATTTTTGTTCCAGCCCCAATGTTCGATTGATCGTTGGGGAACTTTGTGAGTTCATCGATAATTTGCTCCGGTAAATTTTATAAGGCCAGTCCAATGAAAATCCGGATAGTTCGCCCGATAGATGGCGTACTTCATATGCGATGGGAGATTATGAACTAATTTTTTGCCTCATAGTATTTCAACCTCACATTTCCGACCCAATAGACATAAGTCAAGACCAAAAATATAACAACGCCCACAATCCATACTACATTTCAAGAAAATCGTAGTTTTTCGGTTCACTGCTCGGTTCGCTGGGCAAGTTATACTGCCCGATGCTCACACTCGTTCAAGTTTTCTTCGAGCTAGATTCAGAGCAATCCTACATAGGAGGCCTCATTCGATAGGAAATTACAATCTACAGGCGCGTTACTATCTCATGTTGGCCAGAACTATTTTGTTAGTGAGGAAAAGATCGGAATAATTGAGAATGCGCCTTATCTCACCAAGTATTCCGTTCAAGCTTTTTTTAATCTGTAATGAACGAAACGCCATGAAACTTTGCATGGTCTCGTCATGCGATATTTCCAACGCGCGATACTATCTGGGAAACTCATCCAATGCCAATAAAAGCGTATAAGCAATAATTCCGCTCTCAAAATCATCGCATGCAAGCGCAACCTGAAAGTACGCAGGTGCGTGTCTGGTTGTGGTTCTACGGGGACTACGGACTGGCCTTTAGCTCGTAATTAAAAACAGATATGCCTTACGCAGAGGGGGCAAGCGATGTTTCTGATTGGGATTCTAATTTTATGGAATCCGGTGGTCGACTCTGATTACCATATTTGATCCAGTTCCTCGAATCCATTGATAATAATCTTTATACTTCAGAGTTTTCGAATTCAGTGGCTTTGCAGGAAATCATCTCATGGGTTAGTGGTGTAGAATTCCATCACTCACCGTGGTTTTGAGCAGCCAGGCTGGATATTATCAGGCTCTGTAAGCATAAGATGATTGGATTAGTCAAAGAAATTTCATAGGGCAGAGGCAATCGTCGTTCTATATTTTCTCAGTGAAGAAATCTGCGGGAAATTCGTTCTATCAGAAACTTCATGCGGATATATGAGTCCTGGGAACGGTAAATTTGATCTTATGCCATCCAATAGTGGTACTCAGCAACGAGGGTGAGAAGTGTTTTTCCCACACCAGTCAGCGTACCAGTGCGAGAAGAGACTTTTGTATGTTATAGTAGCATAATATCTCTGAAAATGCAGCGGAAGGATAGTTGGGAGGAGTCGTGGGAATCTGATCAATGTCATCTAATTCTAATGTGATAATTGCCTATGTGCGATAATCGGATTATTCCAGCCAAAAAGCGTACGATTTTTCGTAATCATAAGTACATTCTACATCCTTTGCGATATTACCAGCCTTTTCTAACGTAACATTTTTACAGAAACTATCAAAGGCAAGTTTCTCCGAAGTCATTCTAATGAACCTAAGTGGAGAGACTGAGGCAAAACAGTGTGTTTCGAGAATCTTGAACATTTGTGGGGTTGGAAATAATCGAATAAATGGTCAGCATGTAAATAGATGGAATTTTTTTAACTCATAACAGTGTATGAGATCCTGAAATCTATTAGTCCGCTAGGCATGCAGGGGATTTGTGTCATTGATCAAATCGAGTGCTTGTTGAGTGTGATAATGGTATGATATTCATTCGCATGAGTCGGAATGTTATGTTTCTGATTTTATGAGTAGTTCGAGCGACCCAATTATACCTTTACGAGATCCAATTTCATATGAGCATTTCTACTAGTGAGTTTTGTGCCCCGCATCATCTTTGGTCAGTCTTATTCAAGGTTCATATGGCATTTCGTATAAATCTAACGACTTGACACATAACCACAGCAACTCAATAGAGCTCACAGTTTTTATCGCGATGTCCATATGCGTGATATGTTTGGGACTCGCTAATTCTTCTCGTTTGATAAATTTTCGCATGCCCTCGCCGGCATGGGGCGGCTTACTATGGAGTATCCGTGGCCAATCGACAAATGCGCGATACTGCGAGAGACACACCACAGCTGCAGGTAGACAGAAGTAGCCAAGAGTGGTCTCGTTGAAGTTTAAAAAATAGCATTCATGGGACCATGTTCTACTCCAAACTACTTTACCGCCGCTGGAAGCTACTCTTCGCTACTGTAAAGCTTGTGTTGCGGATCCAACAAATGACCAACAGCAGTCGAATTGTAGCTCGGAGTAGCCGCGAGTGGTCCATACAGGGTGAGGAAGTAGCTCTGTCCTGTTCTGGGTTCCAATGCCAGCCAAAATCGGCTACTTCTAACTACTCTCACCCTGTGCGGACCACTCGTGGCTGCTTCGAGCTACCATTTGGCTACTATTGGTCGCTTGTTGGGTGCGCAACGCAAACTCTACAGTAGCCAGAAGTAGCTTCCAGCGGCGGTGAAGTAGTTTGGAGTAGAACATGGATCAATAAATGCTACTCTTTTGAATCTCAGCGAGGCCACTTTTGGCTAATCCTGTCTACTTGCACTTGTGGTGGGTCTCTCGCAGTAGCGCGCATTTGCTGCGAAAATAGCCGTATCAGCCGGCATTGGACACGGCTACTCCCTAGTAAGCCATCTGCTGATCGCCGGCATACTTGGTGAAATTAGGAATATTTACCATGCACGATATTTACTGACGTGCACTATTATACAGCTTACATATTCAGCACTGAGGCGAAGGTTTACCTCGACCGAATGCCACCGAAGTTAATAACCTGGTTCGAAGCAAAGTGGCCGATAGAGATATTGCAGCTTAAGCAAGAATCCGCACGGAGCTGCACGAGTCGCGGGACATGTTCAATCTATCCCGGTGGATTTATGAATTAGCGTTCCATTACATCGACCCGGATTGATTCCATCAATATCTACTTTTTGAATAATTGCAAACACTCTGGATCAAATTATCCAGTCAGCACAGTTGGCAAAAAATTCCTAATCATTAGAACTTTGTTGAATGTCGAAACTCACGATATTTTTTGAATAATTTGGAAAACTGCAATCGTACATAACCCCGTATTTCCTATGAAGCAGCAGCCATAAGTCACGATTACAGTTTTCTAAATTATTCGAGGAATATCGTAACTTCTGAGATCCAACGAGGCTCGAATGATTGAGAGTCTTATTTCTAAGCGCACTGACTCAATAAAATGACCCAAAAATTGATTGCAATTATTCATAAATCAGATATTCTTGGTTTTGCGCCATGTCGATAAAACAGAGCACTACCCGTTTGAATGCGGTTGCACTCAAACTCTCATAATTATAAGACTATAGCTCAATATTAGAAACAGCTCCATATCCCATCTCAAAACGCCACGCGAGTGCAAATGAATGAATAGTACTCCTAGAGAGTATATACTGATTTGGATCGTACTCATAGCTCAAACGCCTTCGCTGCTTTCCATATCCACTCTCCAGCCAATATCCACGCACATCAATGTGAGTATAGGAACATACAAAGTTCATGGATAACGATCGAATGCGCATCGAGTGACCGCATGATATCGTGTATCTTCATGATCTGTAATGGACCAATGCAATATCAGTATCATGGTCAATCATCCATAGCTTGCCCTTCATATCCCTGTACGCTGGTTTGCGTGCTCGGCCTTCACAATAATAACGAGCCTACATAAGCGCGTGCATGCACTCGAAGTGCTGCCAACAGTACTTGCAACAGCGGCCCCTGGGCAACATTTGCTCTCAACACACCTGACCCTGACTATAACTGGAGCAACAGGCTGTATTTACTTTCAGCTATACTTGTGTTCATACGTCGGCGTCATTTTTCTCGATAGCAGTAGCTCCCACGCTGTAGCCACTCTGGTAACTTTTTTTATCGCGCAACATAACGGCTGAGCCCTCGAGCAATGCTTTTTTGCGGCGCCTCTGAGACGATCGAGCGGATGAGCCTCACGTACGACATTGTGTCTTGATCAGGAAAAAGTGTGAGAGATGGTAAAGGGGCTAGAAAAAATTGATCCGGACGGCAGCGAGTGAGATACTGATGGGGCGATCGTGTCGTTTAGTCTTTACCAGAGATTTGGAGCATGGGGATAAATCGTTGGAGCCTTGAAATTTTTATATGGTGGTACACGACAGAAACATGGATGAGGGTTTCAGAATACTTCCAAGCTTGTTCTTGAAGTTTGAATACTCGTTTGTGGCTAAGAAAATTATGAGATTCGCCGGTATTCATGGCTAGTCTATGCAATCTGGCGTGATAATTCGTCTACATATTCGAATCATTCTAAGTTTCTGAACCCCAATAGTGATGAAATTTGTAGCCAGAACGAAAACAGAGGGGATATTCATATCTCAGAATCTTACGATCTATGACGTCAACCTGGTGTGTGTACTCGTGTGGAATCCAGTCGAAACTGTAAAACCACAATTTTCTATGAATGATGCTGTGGAATCTCGGAAAAATCTGAAATCGACGAGTCACGTGTCTTTTCGATAAATCAAACTCTGAGAATGTACGTCCCATTGTTCAATCGTGTGGCTGCCAGTTGCTCGTTTGAACCCCAGCAGTGATTGTTAAAAAAAATATTCGAGATTTTACGACGTGAAATGTCATCAGCAGAGCTTGGAAAATTCGAAAAAGAGCGTTAAAAATCAGCGCGTATCCCCTTATTGTTGCGAATCCGTTGAGAGCATCCGTTCTCATTCGTATGGCGAAAGAGAAAACAATGCAAAAGCTCGTTACGGTAGCGTGGCGAGGTCAAAGATTATTCGACAATTTTTTTTATACATACCGCGCTTTCAGCCTAGTTTCCAATTTATCAGCCGATGTCATCCTGCTTCGTTGCATGTGGGCAAAAACCTCGATTGAGTAACACGAGCATCACTAGAGGAAACCGGAAACTCTGGACAGTGTACAAAATTGTCGAATTGAAATCGGACTCGCGGTCGACTAGTCAATAGAACTAGTCGTACGTTTTGGAACCACATGAGCTGGCTTTCCAACTTTGGCATCCGATAGTATTCACCGAAAGTGTAATAGAGCTCTCAGGAATTTCTGACCGGACCAATAAAGTCACTGGCTGATTAATGTACATTGATGACTCGTAGAATTTTATGAATTGAACAGTTACTTGATGAGTCTTTTGAAATAGCTGATATAGATTTACTGTACAACAATATTCAACGATAGCCAATGAGATTCCTTTGAGCGGCCTTCGGTGCAATTTGTATGTTGTGTCAATCGGCTGAATGTAATCAAAACAGAATTTGTGTCAACAAAACCTAATTTGTGAGTGAGATAATCCTTATTTCGAAGGACGGAAATTAATGGAAAATCAGGATGATGAATTCAGTAAGTACTACTGTACTCCGAGGAGGGAAATTAAATACTTTTCATTCTGGCTAACCCAAAAACTCGTTCCAAACTTCATAACTTTCGATACAGGACTCTTCCGCCCACGTACGGAAAATATTGATCTGATCTAAGAATAATTTCTAAGTCGAAACTTGGGAAAATCTGGATTTGGAGATAGAGACTTTTAGAATTTTTTGTTTTCCACATGGATCAGATGTGTGGAAGAGGATTTAGGAATGAATCTTGGGATTATTGTTTTGGAATGCTCCAATGATGTTTTAAATTTCTTAGATTCTCCTCTATATCTGCATTAAACCATTTGCTAATCGACCACCACCCTGTATTCGTTCACAATATCAAGTTTTCTTTGTGGTTGATTTATCAAGTCACGTGCACGTACATCTACCGGGCATGATTTTTTTGAAAGTTTTCAGGGGACGGATAAATGCTGGAAAACTTTGATGGTAATGTATTTATGACTGATTCACGATGTCAGCCAACCATTCGTCTATTTGTCATGTTAGTCAGCTTAACAAAGCTCTAAATCCTGTACGATTTGAAATCCAAAGCGGCTCCCAGCAAGCTGTCTAATTTCGAATCTCATTCGAAACTTTCCCTATACCCTTAATGCACTACTCTAACAAAATCTCTCTCCACAATCTGTAAGCACCCTGGAACGGTGGATTTATTGAGAAGCCTAAAGAGCTGCATGAATAGTGAACGATACGGAATGGACTCGAAAGCCAGATAATCAAGAATCAGAGTACAGGTAAAACTCACACAATGAAAAAGAGTTAATCTTCCACATCGCTTTGACACAAAAACTACTGGGTGGAGAAACAAAAAATTGTAGAGGCGAGAGAACATTCATGGTTAGGTTCAACAGAGCTTGGGTAGATCAAAGAACTTGGTGGTCTGACTGGGTGAGTAGCATTGGTCGAGGTCGCATGCATTTGGTAGTGCAAGCCGGATAACATGTGTCAGAGCTCGGAGTCAGATTTACGAGTCTAGATGACGAAAGTTAATTATGAATGTACAGAAGCGTGATTTATAGAATAACCCCTCACATACGGAACTTGATCAGAGATATTCAGCCAAGCAAATTGGTCATTTTATTTTGAAAGATACCGAGAAAGTGATTCCCTTACCATCACCAGGAAAAGTAAGTTGAGGGAAACTATCAGTGATTTCAGTCCCCCGAGGATGTCGAGCATAAGTGAGATCCGGAAGCATAATTTTAAGACTTTCAGTCTGAAGTTCGTCTTTTTGTGGTTTTTATGTATGAGACCTCATCCTAGAATAGTCACTTTGAAGGCATCACATGTTAGAGGTTGGTTGATTGAAGTATTAGAAATATACGTGCTTCCTGCATAAGGAAGAAGAAAATATGAGTTCTGTAACACTACACAATAATTCACGTTAGAGTGAGATAACCTAATACTCACATGGCAATAGCTCAGTTATGAATTTTCTACAGTTTTTCTTTACCCGGATCGATAGAGGGGCATGGCTGGATAAATGTGAGCACCCAGAATATATCATATAGAATGCACGCTCCTTCTGTTCTATTATCCGTGAGTTATACGTCTGCAGAGGGAAAAAAGTAATTCAGCCCTATAGGCCTACTACACCGTGAACTTTTGTTCATTTTTTCTTAGCAAACTAGTCTGCGTATGATATTCTGCCAACATACTATAGTTCACGATTGAATTATATATCAACTATGTAGTTCAGTATAATGATTAGAATGAGCGATCGAAATGTCTGATACCACATCATGATTTTACGGAAATAGGCTCGATGCTACTTTGAACCTTCTCCAAATTGACTTATTATTCTCAATAAATTCCTGCTGAGCAATCCATGGAAAACGCACAGATGAGTCACAATACGTTCCAAGTAATAAGGAATAAAAGAATGGACATTCAAATTGCTGAGTACCACACTCATCGAATCTATACCTTTAGAGCTTTCCTGGAATAAGTACACGAATTTACTGATGAATCAATTCTTTATTGTTTTAATGGATTCCAAACTGCTCTTTGTGGGATAACCATTGGAACTCCTACACGTTCTTTATTTGATTTTATGTTCTTTCTACATCCATATAGCTTAACTGTGGTCAAAATCTTTGATTTTGAGTTTATTGAGAGGTGAGAGTTTGTGACATTAGGTATCAGTCAATTTACACAATTCCGAAAATCGACTCTCATCGCCAGTACTCCCTGATCAATCACTTTGTTCGCGGAATTTATAAGGTAAGTGTACCCAGCTTGCTTCCATATGCCGATCTCAGGCCTGAGCTCTCGTTGGCCGTTCCTAAATTTTTTTTCACATTTTGTAGGTTAAAATATGAAGAAATGAGTTATTTGGGTTGATTCTAAATGCGTTTCCCAGAAATTCTCAAGTGATTCTTACATATTTTGCGTTTGCACAGCTGAGAAATCAGCCAAAAGAAATTGCCTCCAGTAAAGTCGGTACCAAATTGTTCAAGTTTGACGAATCTCAACGTACTTCAACCCATTTAATTCCTTGTCTCAAGGTCTTGAAAACCCGCTCTTCAAAGTTGCGAAAGTCCGATTTGAAGCGATTTTGTGAGAAAAATAGAGATTTTAGTTGTCAAGGATGAAAGCCAATAGAGTGTACCCAACATGCTCTTATAGGGTTATCTTGAAAGGGTGTGTGATACGAATTTTTTTACCTCTCAGGACTTGTTTGCTAGGTCAATAAATTGAAAATAATGTTTACTCCAACGCCGATGAACATTGTTTCAAATGGTACAGGCAAGTTGGGTACACACATTTGCAAACTCTCAAAAATCAAGACAGCTCGGCCCAATTTAGTCAAGGTTATATGTTTATTAGCTCTTTGTGGCAGGTCTGGAACAGGCTTCAAAATTGAATAAGATATAATGAAAAATGTTCAGATAGCCCAGAATTGTTAGGAAAATGGCTTAATCGGGGCGAGTTGGGTACACTCACCTCATTTTCATACAATATCTTTGGCCATACCGCTTCATTATTGACTCAACTCAATCGTTGGTATCTAACATTATCCATATCTCATCTTGTTTCTACTTCATAATTCATCTGAAAAATTTGAAAAATTTAATAAACTCTGAGATAGAAGGTCAGTGGCTTGGCTTCCCCATTATTTTACATCAAACAAATTAGAAATGAATCAGACGAAGGGAGATTTTCAAGCATCATCATTGGTAAAACGTGTGAACAGTCAGCTATGGCGCGCTGAACCAACGGTCTTGTATTGAGGATTAGCATGAAAAAAAGGTGGTGATCCTAGTAACTGTATTCACTCTGCAAATTTTCTATAGATGGCCGACAAATCGGAATGAATATTTTGTCGAAATTTTAGACCATGGTACCACGATTCGCTTATCAGATTAACTAATGGTTGTAAAATATTGAAACTAGGAGGGGCGCTGACATCTAAGATTCATCATTAAATTGTCTAGACACTCATTAACCTCAACAAAGTCCAATAAACATTTCACTTAACTTCTCAAATGATGGCATCACGCCTCTAACCAGAAAGCCAATTACCGACGCTTGGGTAGCTACTACCACGTGCTACGGTAACGAGCTTTTTCTCGTGCTTAACAACTAAATTAGAAGAGTCTTCATAGCGTGTCTCAACAAGACACTCCATTTTCCGGGTTATATATTCTGCTAGCTAGCACATTTATACGTGGAAATGGTCTATCTGCGGTGCTACGTGGCACCATTACTTTCACCCTATCACATGACTCTGGTTTTATGGAGATTGCTATCATTCAGTGAGAACGATCCATTTGTGCCACATTGGGTTGTCGAGATTGTGAGGAGAGTGGTTGAAGCTGTCACAACTGATAAGCTAAGCTATTGAGCTTCGTCTTCGGACACTCTTATCGCGCTTCTAGCCGGCGTATTGTGCTAACGCATCTGACCCCGAGTGCTGATTTGAATTAGACCTATCTTGCCTCGTCTGAGCATTAGATTTGTGGTATTCGAAAAACCTTGGGAGTTGTGATGACGTTTTATTACTTGAATGTTTCATTCAATCGTATATTGGCCTCCGATAAATTGAGAACTGTCACGACTGAAGAAGTATCCAATACCCCAAGTTTTGTTGTAACTCAAATCAGATCTAATTGCCAATGGTACTCTCATATCAGTGGTTTGAGTATCTATCTGATGTGCGTTTCATCGAGTGAAGTGTGCGACGTGATAAGATGAAGGAAGACAGGCATGGTTAGAAAGAAACAGCATGTCACTGAGAGCGTGGTTAAACTGTTTTTCTTCAAATATGCAATGATGATGTCCCGCAGACAGAGCAGAGACTGAGGTAATATTCGGTGCAGTATCGGACTCTAATGATGATCAGATAAGTTCTTTGAAGTTTTTTAAGTTTTGGATAGAATCTATATTCAATATCAGTGAGAAATTTCTAAATAACCTTAATCATGTGTTTGTGTAGTCCAAACATATCTTTTCCATCTTATTTTGAATCCGATTATCATGGCTCGGCATGTTTGCTCTTAAGAAATATAAAAACTTGCTCATGTCTTTTTGTATACGCTAATCATGACGAGTCGTAGCAGTTGATTTGAAAATTTGGAGTGATTCTTTTTGTGTGTTATTTTTCTCTGTTGCAGATGGAGTACGAACAAAATGATGATGTCTGTCTGATTTCCCCGAGCCTCAGCGAGGACGATGCTTCATTAACTCGAGCAGCGTTGAGAAATCTAAATCCATACTAAATCTACTCGTGGCTAACAAAAATGTACCAATCGCTCGTCACGTGCACCACGCCGATTAATATGCTGCTGTAGGGATTTGAAATCGCCCCCAATAATCACGCCTCGAGATTCCCAGAATCCCAGAATAATGTTCATTACCAGCCGTCAAACCGTCAGATACTCTATCATGAACTCTATTCATCTCTGTCTCAATCTGGGAAAATTTTCCAGATACATTACATATTATCCACTGAGGAAAATGTTCATCAATTGCTCTCGGTTTGGTGTGGGAAAATTTGCCAGACTTTTCACCGTACTCGTTACAGGCAAACTACCGTTTCTATTTGTCTATGTTGCGGTCTGGGAGGAATAGCCAGATTTTCTCCAAGAATTAAACCTCTTGCTTTAATTCTGGAAGAATTTTTGCGAGACTTCTTGGTAAAACTCTCATTGGGCAAAAAGCCCGGAATCGAGTCTGGTAAAATTTCACAGACTCTTTGCAAGACTTACGACAAATCTTGTTTAATGAGCCAGACTACTGGTCATTCGAGAAAATTTTTGTAAAACACTCAAAAATGTCTCCCAAACGCAGAGCATAATATTTGGTCTCGGCAACAGTCACCGCATTGATCTGGCATTGTCAACCAGACCTTATTTTCCAAGACAAAAAAGTCTCGTTCCGTCCGCTAAGACTGACTAAATGCCAGACCAATTCTGCCAGACTTTTTACCAGACGATTTTTTTTTCTCGGGCACCAATGCCGGTACTGAGTTGCGAAAACGTTGCCTGGATTTTTCCCGGAAATAGCTGGCGGGACCGCCACTGCTGGTTTATCCTATATGTACATGGGAAAAAACGAAGAAAATTGTGTTTCTGACCCAAAAATGTCGTCCAAAGACCTCCGTCATTCAATGTCATGGGTCGCGTAGTAATTCTTAGGGAGCCAACGCTGATCTTTTTCTCTAATTTATTGTGGAAAAACACGAGGAAACTTGATTGTTTGGCTCTATTATGTCACTCGGAGCCCATCAAGCATCAACTAACTCTTTTCTTGGGGGAATTCTGAGTAGGAAACGACTGGTGAGGCTGCTCCATGAAATTCCCTGCATTAAATGCTTTGAGCGCAAGTGTATGCGCGAACGCACACGCACTGAGCGCATCCTATGTAGAACGAGCCTAAGGATCCGTATTCCGCAAGGTTGGACCTCCCCTCGTAAGCCACTAATGACATAAGTATATGTAATTGCAAGGTAGTGAGGATGTTGGGTATTTTGATTTGTAATTAAAGGATCTGCTCGGTGGAGAAAATCAAACTTTTGATACGAATGCTCAAAAATAGAGAAAGAAGAAAGAGAAAAATTATGTATTGTACACTAGCTGTGAACTATGTATTTCTCTCGGAAGAAGGCTCGTCAGGAACCGTTCACTGTGAAAGGACCCCACTCGTCGGACCCACGAATTTGTAACTTTCAGTCTTTACGGCTCATATTTGCTCAGAAATATTTCGAATAATAACCGATCATGATGATTTACTCAACTCAGGATATGAACAATGACCCAACAAAAGCCTGTACCCTTTTGCGGACGAATAAGAATCCCCTCATAATCGAAATATAATTACGAAGTCCTGCCTTCACAACGAGTGTGTTAACTACATTATTGTATATAGTGCAATTGTGATATTCTATCTGACATTGACACATGCCTACACGCGTTCAAATTTGGACCTACAGATTTAAATTGATATCGGTGGAGTTTCGATCCGTCATGGATCAAATTTTTTTACTTCATTTGATCAGAAAGGACCTCGCTATAAAGGATTGGATTTTGATTTTCAGCGAATTTGATTGAATCGGGAATCAATCGATAGAGCTTGAAGAGCGGAACAAAAGTCTCCATTGTCGTTAAGCCCGAAAAATTGCTGTTCTCGAGCATTTTGGACGCAAAGTCGCCGATTTTACCGATCTAAAATAGGGTTATGGCACCAATAAAACAATAACATATGTTCAAATTCGTTTCGCTTGTTCTGTATTTTACGGCTAAGTAAGACTGATGAAGCAAGAATCTTTGCATTACACGCAATCCAATAAATCTTTCAGAAAAATCTTCCACTGCTGTCACTGTCACGGGATATTCACTTGAACTTCCGAATGAGATTATTGATTTTCTAATTCCTGGCTCCTTACCGAGTGAGATGGACTCTCACTCGGAGAAGTGAAGAGAGTACAAGATCTCGATAATTCATATACGGCCAGTGAGGTGATAGTCATCAAGACAAATGCATATAACGTGTTCCACATCAACGAGCTACATACAGTACTGTTCGAAACTGTGTGGATTCTCAACCAGTGAATCCAATCAGTTGGCTTACACCTGCGCATCTCATGTTGGGAAGCATTCTACCAATTGTTTGAAGTTTTCCGCAAAATTCTTTGACCTTTCACAAATTTAGATTCAGATTGCACATCATGGAAATATTTGCATGAATCAAAACTATGAAACAGTGAAATACCGGGAATATGGGAATATATATGTTCAGGATGATTAGACTAGATTGCTAGGATGTGATATTACAATTTATTCAAGTACTGTATACGTTCAACTGCGGGAGCAAAGGAGAATCTGATCGAAAACACTTCTTGTATAACATAGCCCGTTCGGTGTGGAGTCGTGTAAGTATCAGACTTTATCGCAAATAATACCACGTGGCTACAACCTTTTCTGACAATTTTTTGAGTGTACAAACACACATATGTTCCGTCAATATGCGACAAGAGTGTGGCTGAGAGAAATTCACGCAAGACCGACGTACGACACACTTTCCACTGTAAATTCAATGCTATACTTGAGCACTCTGAGCAATCACGTAGGCCCAATACTATTTCTTCTCTTTTATTCTAGAGTAATTTACTCTGAAGTATATTACATGAGTATTGTAGATTCTAGAGAGATTGCAGATATATCCAGAGCCTCATATAAGGCAAACTACAATTTCTTGAAGCTCGTCAATCGTGGTTACGATATGGATAAAATCATGATGCTCGTTACGAGTGCGCTCCTTGTAAAAAGACGTACGTGTGTCCTTTTGATGCACGTGACTCTTTCTGTACATGTGCTCGTGCCAATTTCCGAGCTAGTATTCTACACCACTGAGCAGCAACGAGATCAATCTTGGATTTACGCGCTCAAGCGTCGTCCCAAGAGCTTTGCATGTATCGCAAGATGCAACTGCTGTTGTGAATTTCAAGAGCGATGTATGTTCAGCTATACCAAGTTGTGACTCGGATCTTTTTTTGTAGTTTTGCAATCTAACGGTGTAAGGATGACGAAGGGTTGTAGCCTAGAAGTGTTTCACATAAAAAATTTGGGAATCATCAGCAGAATTCTCGAGATTTCACCTACAGGCGTGGGAATCAAGAAGGGAATTATCCATAGTCTCTCAGAGACTCATCCATGGAACTATATGAATGCGTGTAGACTAGAATTTTCTGCCTCAATAATTCGAGTGTCTATAGATCAGATGAAATTTGAAAGCCTTGCGGTTCAACGTACCCAAAATTCCATTCCAGCTCACGCCCATGCATATTCGATGGAATACCATCAAACTCTACTCTTTGACAGTTAGTGGGATTCCGAGAACTCCATTTGAATTGATGCAACAGTGGTGGAAATATGATACGAGAAAACTTTTCCAAGCGAGCGGAGAATATCATGTGTGAAAGATCCAAGAGAAGATTGGAGTATAGAATAGGTAAAGGTACGAGGGCAATGCTTGGAATTTCCATTCACGTGACTGGATGAAAGTTCAGAGGGATCAAGATACAGTATATTGAAGAGTACGTTGCATAACCTTCGAAAATGTTTGAGCACCTACTCGGATGCGTATTCACTAGAAGATGATAGCTCTTCCAAAGTGGTCGCATCAAAGTCACTTATAGAAACTACAGACAGTTTCAAGCATGAAATGCCCATTGCTGACATTCTTTGCAAAGCATTCTTTGTGTGCATCTCATGTGTTTTATCGAGAGTGAAAGACTTGTGAAGTACATCTACTCGTATATTCTTCTTTTATTTCTTTCTTCGAGAGATTTACGCGAGAGACAAGCGTTTCATCTTCAATGTAGATGAGGATTCTTTTCTCACTTTGTGGGGCTGAAGAAGCGGAGAGACAAAGATATGCGAGAGAGATTTCAGCCAGTTGAGGAACTGTGTCAGAAGAGTTTGACAAATTTTTCATCTTGGAAGACGGAAAGGTAATTCTTTGTCTTATCAAAGCGTAGGAAAACCATGTCACTCCTAAAGATAGTGAATACGTTTTCCTGGATAGAGTTTTTCTTAGCATACGTTGTTCCCCCCCCCCCCGGTATATACATGTTAATATTTGAGGGAGGTAACAAAAGACTATTTCATGAAATTCCAGACTTTGGTGATGGCACCCCTGATTATATTATGATCTAAAACAAAATATTTTCTCGGCAAATTAGGAATTATCGCAAGAGGGCATCATAAACTGAAGCGTAATGAAGTTCCAGCTCCAGTTACTTACCGGTAGGGCCCTGGCCATGAGATGAGTGGTCGGTGTACATCGCCCCCCCCCCCCTAACCTTGAGCAGAAAAGAGATCATTTCGGTGGCTTGGCTCTGAAGTATCCTGAATCCTCCGAACCCAGTCAAAGGCTCGTCGGAGCTCTAGAGTTGGTGGGGCTCAATCCGACAATCACGAGCACAATTTCGAGGGATGGGTTCGGCCATGTTCCATGGTAGCTGATCTCAGAATCCAGTAGTATACGAATATTGTCGCCCTTGGAATCGACGCGCTTGTAGGGTATATCCTTAATCCACACCCCTGGGGTCAGCCGAGATAGAGCCATCAGGCAGCTACTGGGGGTACAAGATCACAATATTTGCAGGATCACTCAGGAATTATTGTGATGCACAATGAGTTCAATGGTACTAGCGTTATTGCCTCCCTTGCTAACGCTCGTACGGCTTGGAAGTGTCTCTGAAATAGTATGAGCCTCTGAAATGCCTCTGTAGCTCAACAATGTAACAGTAGAATTTTATAATACAGTAAATTCGAAAAAAAAAGAATATTTTCTTGATATAACGTAGTAATTGAGGGGGTGGGTGGAAAAAGGGCGTAACCGCCATTATGCCCTCTTTCCGGACATCGATTTTTTTGAGCCCCTATACCAAGATCTACCACCCCCCGAAATTCCGTTTTTCGTAAGACCCCAAAAACCGTCTGACAGGGATAAAAAGGCGTAACCGCTATTACGCCCTTTCATCTGCTCGATAGAAGGGCGTAAGTGCAATGATAGAATGTAAAAAGGGCGTGCTATGACAAGTTGTTAAAAGGGCGTAACTGCTGTGTTATCATTTCAAGAGCAGGACTCAATTTTTTGCTCAGCCCAACAGGATTTGGAAAAAGGGCTTAAGTACCTGACTGAAAAGATTGAAAAGGGCGTAATTACTGTGTAACAGGGCGTAAGGGAGGGCGGATCTGGAGAAAGGGCCTAATTACCGAGGAAAAATATTATCAAGATTCTCCAGAGCCTGGAAACGCTTTTCCACCTGATATAACCATAACAACATGTTGTTTTACCTTCAAATTAAGTGTTTCCGACCTTCCCTAGTGAAAATATATCGTCATTTTCACACGGCTGATGAAAGCTTTTCGTGTCCATAGAACGGTGGAGTATGATTTGAACCACCCCCTAGCAATCAGATATATTTTAAAACATGCCCAGAAACACTCTCAAAAAATTTGGAGATGATTGGACCTGATCTCGAGATTTAATTCCACTTTTTAAGAGGAAGAAAGACCGAAATTTGACCCTGTATTCGGAAAAAGGGCGTAATTGCATTCTTTGAAATTGCGGAAAAAAGTTCAAAATCAAATTTCATCCCCCGGCTCGGGTTGGGCTATTTCAAGAATGCTATCTTCTTCGAAATAAGTCAGCTTAACTCGTCCAATCATGTCTCTAGCGGTTTCTATCAAGTTTTTATTTGTTTTCTCGAAATGACCATTTTGCAGTTACGCCCCTTTTCCACCCACCCCCTCAATTGTGATTGAAAACTCTTGAATTAGTGTAATGTTGCGCATTGTGAAGTTCCTGAATCTCCAGTGAGTACCTGAAAATTTCACCCAGTTGGCCAGCCCCAGCCCCAACCTTAGCCCCAGCGCCAGCCTTAGCCCCTACCCCTGCCTCAGCCTTGACCACAGCCCCAGCTTCAGCCTCAGTCCTAGCCTCAGCCTCGTCCCAGCCCCAGCCTGGCCTCAGTCCGAAGCCACAGCCTAAGCCTTAGCCCCAGCCTCAGCCCCAGACACAGGCACAGCCACAGCCCCAGTCCAGCCTCGACCCCAGTCACAGCCCAGCTTCAGCCCCAGCCTCAGCTATAGCCCCAACTCCTGTCCCAGCTTCAGCCCTAGTCACAGCTCATCCATCCAAAAGAGTTTTGACCAATTGGAGCATAGATCAACTGATCGGCCTATTAAACCTACTAAGTAGCCCAATCCGTACGTAAAAGTCAAAACCCATCACCAGCAACACCAACACGGACCCACCGACTCACCGACCCATCAACCCACCAACCTACTATCAGCACTAGCGATGCCACCACGATACGAGGCATCCGGACGGAAAAAATTAGACGAGTGTTTAATTATATTCTTGACTCATGTAATGAAACGATCACTTTCATGTGACAGTACACTATAAAAAGAAATTCTTAAAATCAGATCAAAATTGCACTGTATGGCAACGAGCTCTCTATGTCGAACTTTAGATGATTGGTCTCATTTGAAGAATTTCTAGATGGGAGCTTTGTCGTAAGGACCAGGTTGAATGGAAATGCTGGTTTTCATCTCACAGTGTACAAAAATATCGTGATTCATCCGGCACGATTATTGAAAAATCTTGCGATGTGATCAAGTATGCAAATTGAAGACCAAAAGACAGAATGTTTTTGTAATCACTCTCATTTTTGAATTGTTGAATTGAAGTGAAGTTTATATCAACAATCTGTCAGGGCACAGTATGATCATCCCGTGGGTCGAATGATCATTCTTAACGCGAATACTCTTTCACTCCCTGTCCGCATTTGATACTTTTTATTCTTATCTTTCACTCCAATTGACCACAATACGTTCACAGCCACGTACACCTTAGCCCACCACTCGCTTATCATAAAAGAACTGCGCACGATGGTTCCAACCGAGTCTCTCCACCTTGCGTCTTTCTCTTGGCTCGCTTTTACTCTTAGACCATTCATTGAGTGTGCTCAAAGTCGCGAGTGGCTTTGCTGATATCTTCAAACGAGAGACGGAGGCTAGACCCCAAGTAGGTAAGAAGGGCGGAATGGAAGATAGGCACAGAGAAAGACTGATGAGAGGGAGAGGCTGACGGGTAACGGGGTCAAAGACGGTATTAGGGATCCACTTATTCACGCGGCGTGAGCCGACTGTAGCTCGATTACGGCTTGAGATTTCACCTTTTGAGGTGACGCTTGCTACCGAGGTTATTTTGAGCAACAAGTTATGAGCTGAAGAGTGATTGCATAATGTATGCAAGTTCATTTAGAGTATGATGTTGTCACTTATTATGAACGTATACAGTGCAAATTTGAATTATTGCAAATGATGAAAAGTGAATATAATTAGAGGTAAGTATACCCATGTGCCACGTCAGGAATGTGCACTCATGAACCAACCTGAGAACCTTTTCATGTTCGACGCGTGCATTCATACACATCTACTTTTCAGTCGAACACATTGTTTTTCGAGTGAAAAATCAATAATCTATCACGAATTCAGAAACTGCTTTAACAAACTCGAGCTCCAAACCAAATACGATTTCGCATATCACCGTAATTGGACGCACAGAATCTCACCTCAGCTCATACTAGTATACAGAAAATCACTTTTCGAACCTCGCAAAGTACCTTTCTGTATCTTACTCAAAATGAAAGCCATAACCACACTTCAACCCGGTACAAGATTCACCTTCATACCTCTTGAAGTCCAGAAACGCACTTTAATCGGACATACAACTCCCTTCCGAGTTTCATCCGTCGCGCTCCTAGTGAAACCCAAAATCGGATCTCACCATTTCGTGAAATGCATTATTTCACCTCACACATCGCACATGAAAGACACTTGCAAATTCACCCATTAAGACCGAAAACGCACTTCAACCTAAAATGAAACCCATTATCCATACCGTATTCGTGTAAGCTCGTGGGTTTACAAGGCCGGAATTCTCAAGCATGAAATAGTATATTCCCGTGCTGAGCGCGTTAGCCCATTTTGTCCACTAGTACAGCTTGTCTGTCGAGCAAAGCAAGACAGACATGTCCCCCCGGTGCCTAAAATGGGCTTGGAAGCTAAGGGTGATGACAGATAAAGCACTACGCCACGATTTTGCACCACGCCACGACGCGCTATGCCACGCCACGACCCAAACATTAATTCCAGCGAACTCGACCATCGATGGACTGGATTCATTGTTACGGTATCAGTCGTTGATTACGAGAATGAATCAAATCCATCTAAGGTCGGGCTCGCTGGGGTGAATTTCTGGGTCGTGGCGTGCGATAGCGCGTCGTGGCGTGACGCAAAATTGTGGCGTAGCGCTTTATCTGTCATCACCGTAAGTGCGGATATATCTTTTCGTTACGAGAACCCTAAAATCGTGTTTAAAAGCCGCATTTTTAGGTTAGAGTGATGAAACATACATTCAATCGCCAGTCAAGACACTGTTTGGACGTATCCACGTTCGTCCCTGTCGTCTTCTCAACCCGACCCCGTTACGCCACTGCTGCACACGGCCTAGCCTCGGTCCCCGTTGCTACGGAATCTCTTGAAATTCCGTCACGCCCACATGCCGCGTCGGACCCGTACCGAGAGTGATCAACACAGTGTCATCATCATTCATGTACATGCAGTGTTTAAGTTTCACACTTTAGTTCCTCTGCCGTGTTTCTGTGAATATATTGTGTAAAAATTTACTCATCCTCATCAACATCTACATCAACCTCAACATCCTTAATCTCCTCAACGTCTGAGTTGTGTCAACCATCGCCAGTAACAAAGGGA
Source organism: Eretmocerus hayati (assembly GCA_029851415.1). NCBI lineage: Eukaryota > Metazoa > Arthropoda > Insecta > Hymenoptera > Aphelinidae > Eretmocerus > Eretmocerus hayati. Next base: position 38,492,890 of record CM056743.1, on the reverse strand, counting down.
TTCCAAGGCTCGCAAGCAGTCCTCTCTGGAACCAACCAGCCATGTCTATTTGGCACCCAACATGGGACTTCTCAAAAGTGACATCAATTAACCTTGTCACGTTCAATATATTTAGATGAGAGAAAATTGTCACTTCTTGCATTCTTCGTGTTTGCACATCTGAGAAATCATCATCAATAAAAACGGTGCGTAAGAGTCCTGGTTTACCCGTTCATTTTTAATTATTTGTTTAAAAACCTTCAAACCTCCTTTTTCTAGTTTGAAAAACTCGAGAGCAGAGCGCTATCATTATGTACAAAATACGGAGATTATTCATAAAACTTGAGGTGTGCCCAACTTAATTCTATTTTCCTTCCTTGACTCCGCTCTTACGATTTATGAGAATCATTGCAAGAATTCTGAATCCATCCAAATAAACTGAGATGCATCTGATTTGAACATTTAGAAGCGGAAATATCGCGATTTTGTAAAAATCTTGTGAAAACCGTAGATTTGGTTGTTCCTTGGGCTGCAGATCTCTAATCATACCACAATTATGGCATGTTTTCTGTACACTTCTGTGGAAATTTGCTAAGAATCGTTTTTTGAGAAAATTGAGTCAGCTTGGCTTGGCTTGTTAGAACAAGCCTGAAGAAGAGCTGAGGTATCTTTAAAAATATTGAATTAGACCAAAGGTTTTGACAAAGTGCACTGAGGGGACACCTTCATGCATAATATCGATTGTGTTGGGGTCTTCCAACCGTTGTTGCGCTCAATATCAGTAAAATTTGTTGTCTAGCATCCTATGATGAATGCAATTTGCTGATATTGATCTTCCTCAAGACGATACGTGACTCTGTTCTAATCCCTCATACTTTGTGCTTTGACACATGGTCACTGTATCAAAATTTGCCCATTTCTCCATAGGAAGAGAGAAATAAATTCTTGGTGTACAAAATCATACATTGTAGTCACACGGTATAATTTTTCATCAGGACTCCTTCTGGAGGAACTTATTCCGAGTTCAAATGATGAGAAATGGATATTCGAAACAATGCAAATGGATGGAATGAAATATCCGATACTATTAGCCATAGCTCGGAAAATGACAGACACGTGTGATATTCAAGATCGAAATTCTATCATAACCACCCCTAAGGCTGGATAGAGGAATTTGATACTATTGACATGTCAGTTTTCACTACAGTTGTTTCCAATTTCTACCATCGAAATCCTCAGAAATCACGTACAAATGAAATTTGACAATGGATTTTCAGGACACGTGGTGTATCGCAACGTTACACGGGGTTCAATATCGTCGTTGTTTCTGTTTGAGCTCGCCTGTTGGTTTTTGGTACGTCGGCTGACATGATGCATGGACATGCAAGAGTCCACAACTTCTAACGAACGAGCGAGCCTCGAAAAATCAACGAGCGCTGCATGTTCCATTCGTTTGAGAGTCAAGAGTACATTGTGTCAAAAAAGACATTTGAGGACGAATATGGGCAGTTTGACAAGCGTATTTGCCCGACCTTCTGAAGTTGACGTGAAAATGCTGTCGGCTCTTGCTCATTGTGAGCAAAACATTTTATCTTTACGCTCTTGAGCTTGCCTTTGAGAGCAAATTCTATTTCAAGCATTATTTCTTCTACATACATACTCATCGTGGAATACGTGGAAAAAATAATGTGCGAATTCGCTGTTAAGGAAAAGGATAAAGATATAGAAGCCTTGAATTATTGTTATATTTAGATGAAGCTTTCATCATTTCAAGGCCCGCGTTAGATCGATTTTTACTCGCTCGAGAGGGAAAGACGGTGCATTCAGTTGAAAAATTGATGCGCATCCAATATCGAAAGATTATCGAACGCTAATGCACAAATGCGATGGAGACTCGTTCACGGTATTTCAGTACTGGAGAGAGATTTTATTCAACACTGCACGATAATTCCAATGAGCCATGTATTTTCAGCCTGTTAAGTGGATTGGGACAATGAGAATTCAATAATGAGTAAAATCGACGGCTCTCGATTGATTTCTAATGCATTATTCAACGACTTTTTATCACAGCACTTTTACTTGCTCTATTTAGTCGAACGATTAGTTACAGTTCTGGGAGGTGGTCGAAGAATTCTGAGCAAAATGTAAACGCTCAAAATCAGGATCATTAATTATTCATTTGGATAATTTATCGGAGTAGGAATGATCGATAGTGACAATACTTTCCATCCTACATGTCTGAGAACCTCAAATTCATTCACTCCTGAATATCTAACCCCGAGTTGGCGTTGATGAGAAGGAGTATCGATTACATATTTAAAAGTATTCCGGAATACTTGTGTGTGCACAATAAACATAACACGAATTGAACGATTAGATCAGGGCAAATGATTGTTCAAGGGGTGATAAGTTCAAGGCAAAATAATGCATGATGTGAGCGTAATTACTCGGCCTAATTGGTTCACACTACGGGTACTAATACGAGCCTGTACCCAATTCATGCATGCCAAAGGAACCAGTGATGTGCAATATTACAGATACTCCATTATACGGTAACGCATCCGGTGTTGCCTACACCTCATCGATCAATGTGAGAGAGGGTCTTTTATCTGATATTTTTACGTACATATGTAGCTCATTTTCTCGATGATCTTTTTCCTCCCTGATTTCAGCATCGAATACTAAATGAATCTGAAGATTTCTTGAGAAACATGTTGAGCCACAAGAATTATCATTCTCACAACTTTGACAATTGTCAAAGCGCTAAAATTATCGCTGAACAGTGTATCGCCACATGTGCAAAATTTTAAGTCAAATGAATAAGATATGCAGTGTTCGACCCGCATCAACGAGATGTCAAGTTATTGTATCTTGACTCTGTACCTCTGAGCAGGCCGGTGCAGTTTTGACGGGTGGAATGTTGAAATTTTAAATAACGATTGCTATAACAATCTAGAAGCAACCGTCCGTCATTTCATGAACTACTATTCTCGAGTGACACTCTGACTTTTCTCATTGATGATCGTATTTCTTCTCAACTAGTGACAAATTATCTTATTTCGGTAGGTGTGACTTTTGAATTATGAATTATTATACCTCCTACACTATCAAGTGGGATCGAAACAATAGCTATTTTATATTCGCTGAGTCTGAGAGAGTAGTTAAAAATAACGCACGATTCATTGGAGATATCCATGACTTTCATGATTGGAACCACTTCTTGCTTACGTCATACTTATTAGAACGGCAGGTCCCTTGTTCAAGAATAGCTTTATAAATCTTTGATTCAGAATGACTTTGGTCGTCGAGATAAGATCATCATATGATACGAGCAACAATGAATTTTTCCAACGCAATTTGTGGAATCTCCTTTCAACTGGAATTCATTGAATTCTGAGCGATATGCATAATATTTGTCAATATCAGAGGAAGTCAAGTGCGAGAGTGGGCTGCTGAGGCTATGCGGTTACATCATCTGTCACTGAAAGCTTGTCAGAAGGATTTTCAAAGCCATCGGTCTTCATTCCCATAGCCTGAAGCATCTTGCATATCTGATTTCCCCAAGATCCTTCAACATTTCGTAAATATGCACAAAATACTCTTATGCATCTAAACTTCATATGATCATTACTTATGCCTGTGATCGATCATGCATCAAAATGCATACGAAAAACAAGTTTTCATCAAGATTTGTTATTCAAATGCACTTCGTCAATTGTTATTTTGAGTTTGCTTCAATGAACATGCATTGTCTGAAGTTGAAATTGTTATAGTCTCGACATGAGTCATATTGAGACATCTTTAATTGTAACACATTGTGAAGGAGTTACTGAGTAGAACAATCAACGAGTTACGGAGAGAATGTCAAAAAGGAAAGGATACGGGGGAACATAATAAGATGAAGCATGGTGCCGGGGCAGAGAATCAAGCTTATTATTCGCTCTTAGAAGAAAGTAAACGAGAAACAATGCCCCGCCGGAAAAGGTCACCGAGCCCCTTTTTTATGGATTTTTGATCCCTAACTGATGCCAGGGAAATTGAATGATCACGATACGACTGGCCCAGAATCGAAATGAACCGAGTTCACTTTTGGGAAGTGCAAAAATCATTCTGACAGTTCTCCACGTTTCAACGGATTCAAAGTTATCCTTTGCAGATGAATTGACACATTTCATGCAACGGGTCCCACGGATGGGACCCATTTTTATTCGGGCTCTAGTGTGCACCAAACGACGTAGACACATCCAATGGCTTATGTTGCAGTTTTGACTCATTATATGAAATGTCAAGAACATGTGTGCTCGCCAGTTTTAGTATCGGACTTGATTTGTACGATTTACTCGATAAAAAGTCAGCTTTTGCAAGAATTCCGATAAATGACACAAAAGTAGCCATTAAACTGTGAATTCATCAAGTACTTTTGAATTCTTTACAATGTATCTTGGCTCATCTGAAAGTCATGTCAAAAGCTACAAAATGAGCCCAGGCACGAGTGATTTGAGTGACATGGAACCGATTGATCAGAAATTTAGACGCGAAACACAAGGCAATCCGTGAGAATTGTTGACATCGCAATTGCACTCCCTCTCTTCTCAATCTGTTTCACTCATCGGTGTTCGAGGATCTCTTTGTATTCAGAAAAATTAGAGAGTATTTCAAATAAGAGCTTTTATCTCATGGATTCACGATGGTAGAAAATCATACGTGCGTAGACTACAATCGCGCTCCGTGGTTCATACCAGACCAAATGAAGCTCACTGCTCAGATCATGCTAGCGAATTACCAGAATGATACCGAGTAATCAACGAATGCTCCCAAAAAGCTAAATTATACATCTCAGGATCGCTAATTTTGGTAGTTCGATCATTCACGCCATCTCCCATTGCATAATAGAAATTTCCGCGCGAAAATTCGTGAAGATCTCATAAATAGATGTCAAACTGATAACAGTCCAAAACTTTGACTTTTACTAGGTGCAGAATCACGCGTTTTTACTCTCTCGCACTCTGGGATGGAATGCCGATTTTCACCGTCACAGTGAACGTGCTAACCATTCTATCTGAAATGTACTTCGAATCAAGGGATATTTTCTGCATGATCTCCTTCTATAGTTCAATTTTGGAAGAGCGAAGGATGAATGAGTCTTAAATAAGGTAAGTGTAACCAACTTGCCTCTGTGCCCAACTTGCCCCCATATGCCGATCTCAGAAATGGGCGCTCGTTGACCTTCCTGCATATTTTTTTCACGTTTGTTATGTTAGAATATGAGAAAGTAAGTAGTTTGCATTGGCCCCGAATCATTTCTGCGTTCTCCAGGAAATTTGAAGTGATTTTCGTGTTTGCACGGCTAAGAAATTACCGACGGAATCGCATTCACTAAAACCAGTGCAAATCTATTTTTATCCAAACAATCTCATCGTACCTCGGCGCATTCGATTTCTTGTCTTAAGACCTCCAAAATCCGCTCTTCGAAATTGCAAAATTCTGATTTGGAGCGATTTTATGTACAAAACACGGAGATGATTTGAGAATCTAGAAGGCCGACATCGGAGTGTACCCAACATACCCCCATATGGTTATCTCGGGAAGGCGTGCAGTATGGCTTTTTTTACCACTCAGAACGTGTTTACCGCATCAAAATAGGTCGGAAACAGGGTCTTGGGCCAGCTAAAAGCTCCAAATGTCGCTGCACGGTGAAGAAACCGACCAAAGCGATTTTATGCATTTTATCGCGGACTTACATTGTTTTAAATGATGGGGACAAGTTGGGTACCCACTTTTGTAAACTCTCAAGAATGACCTTTTGGGAGAATTAAAACAGTTTGGCTCCAGTTGGTCCAAATTGAACGTACTTAAACTCATTTTGAAGGTCTTGAGACAAGGAACGTTGGCAAATATTGAGATAGGCCAGAGTTATTCAGAAAGTGGCTCAATGGGGGCAAGTTGGGTACACTATGCACTCAGTCCAATTTGATTCTAAACCATTAATATTTCAATCAACTTCCTCAACTCAACTTCCATCATCATCCAATCTTTTGAGTGCATCCGGGACATGTTCACTGTGTAATAATTGATTTGACAGACACTGCTGTCTTCATTGGTGGTACCACTACCGATTAAAAAGGCTACTCCAAATTATACTATATACAGTTCCAACATTAATCTTGAAACAGTCCGTGAGACAAAATGTCAATCTCTAATCGAAGCGATCGAAATTGGTTTCCGAAATATTCTAATTTGGAGAATAATTCTTCACAGGAGGCCAAATCACCTGGGAATGACTCAGAGATACTATAGTGTGAAGATGAGACTTTAGCATTAAGCAGGCACTGTCGCTGGGATGGAATTTTGTATTTATATCTTACGAATTATGAAATAGATGGTTGTAAACTCATGGATGATGGATGAACTCCTATTTCATGAATATCATAACAACGTTCGATCCGTAGAGTTTATCTGTAGGAAAATGGATATACACCCGGAGTCTTATTGAGGGATATGGCCACTCTTCCTAATGATTACTTGGAGAAACTCCTCCGATCGTATCGTGACAGAAATCCATTAAAACTACGGTCCATTGGACGGAAGCTTGAACGGGCTCTCATTCACTCATTTAGCACTTGCTAATACGAAATAGTTGAAACTTTGAATTCTACGAAACCTCAATCTTTTAGGGTACTTAATTGGATAAGTGGTTGAACGTAGTAAGATCAAACTTTCAACAACTTTTTTCGAATTTCGACGGTAATAATGAAAGTAGGATCTCAGTCTTGATGAAAGATCTGTGAAGTTTCTCCGCTCTAGAAAGAAAATTTGAAGTACAGGTAAACCCCGCTATTCGCGGTTAATACTCATAGAGAGAATGCCGTGAATGCTGAAACTGCAAATACCGGGGCCTTAAGCTTACGAAAAAACGGGGGTTGCGTATACTTGTGGATCAGAGAGTAACTCAAATATGCCTAACATCATTCTAACATGATGAATTGATATGAAAAGCTTTGCACATTGACTTTTCATCGGAGAGACACGAAAGAAAAGTATGAATTCATTGAGAAAAAATTCTGTAATCCACTTCAGAAACTATTGAAAAACATTAATCCCTACGTAAGTTGGGTGAAGGACTAAATTACTCTTAACTAATGGAATTGACGAGCCTATTCAATATACAATCTCTGATGAGTGTACATTGAAATTTTCCTAGAATCTTCAGCCACATTTTATACAGGAGCAAGCAAATTTGGAATTTCCAGTTTTCATGAAAATCTTGCAACGAGTTTGTCACGTGCCTTTTCTGATTGACCAAAAGGCGTTTCCTCCTCGTATGTTACCATGACTAGATTTTCAACAGTACACTAGTGATTTTGTCATAACCAATTGATTGGTCTCAGTGAACGATGATAATAGCAACATCCTGGAGATTGTGAATGTTCAGAGCACAAAATTCATTTGGGATGACAAATTTTAATAGAGTCCAACAAAAATTCATTTTTCATAAGATAGGTTATTTTGAAATTCCAGGTCCGAACTGTGAACGAGTGATGTAGGACACCGTGAATACCAAGAAATGTTGCAGTTCTCAAACTGCGGATAGAAAAATTCCGCAAAAATGCCAGGACTGCCAAGAATGAGGGTTGCCTGTACCTACAGGTCCCGACGTGATCACGGAATTTTGGGCACTCATTACTCCATTTTCTAGTGAGACGAGTAAAGCTATGGAATTCCTTCGAGCAGATGAAATGGAAAAGTGACAACCTCGAAAATATTGTCTTCACATCTCTGAAGGAGGTAAAATGGACTTTTTTGATATTGTGTGCGTAAAGTTGTGCCGAAAAAGTACTTTGCGGGTGAGTGTGCGGTGCGCAAAGTTGAGCGAATTCTTTTTTACGCACGATTTTCAGTGCGCAAAGTTTGAAATCGTGCGCAAAGTTGCCATAATCGTGCGCAAAGTTCGCTTATTAGTGTGCAAAGTTGATTTCGTGCAAAAACGATAACGCTAGCTCTTGTACTGGCTCATGATCATTCTAGGTGCTGTGTGACTCATAGGATATATATTTTTGTACAATAGAAAAAAGTATTCTATGTTTTTGCTACCATAATGTTGAGCAATTTTCTTCTACTCGACAAAGCTCATACATTCAAACAGATTGTCTCATTGAATGAGAGTTATTTAGTCTATCGTGTCAAAGAGTTCGTATAAGTCCAGAGTAGAGTCTATTTAAAGTCAAAGTTCCATTCATCGGAATCAATTATAACTTCATTTCGTTAGTCATGGCTAGGAATCTAGTAACGCTAGCTCTTGTACTGACTCATGATCATTCTGAGTGCTATGTGACTCATAAAATATATATATTTTTGTTTGAGATGAAAAATGAGCTTATGTTTGTGGTACCACAATGTTGAGAAATTTTTTTGTATTCAACAAATCTCAAACTTTCAAACATGCTACCTCATTACTTGAAAGTATATGTTCAATACCATTAAATCTATTATTTGTGTTTAATAATTGATTGAGATAACTAAGCGTTGACTCAAATGTAAATGTGAGCTTTTCTAGGGTAATTGACAAATTATGGTTGATGCCAACCATTCCCTGGAGGATAATTTTTATTTTTGTATTCAAAACTTTCTAATTACTCAAAAATTCCACCTATTCATTAATAAAATGTTGAAAGTTTCTTGTGTATTTCACTCCTAAATTTCATCCTAATCATAGCGTACTCATGTCATGTTACAACTTTAATTGTTAATACCTGTCCAGTAATTTTGAATATTTCTTTCCTAATATATATCCGTTTTCTTCAGTCGAAATTTTCCATATTTGCAAGAACTCAAAAAATTTTACAAACATTCTGATGACTCGGAGATCAAATTTTTTGCCATGAAATTTAATGGTGTAGCTTTCTATAAAGATGAGAACTTCTTATTTGATATGGATGATAATACTTTTTCAGTGCGAGTACTTGCATATCTTACATTTGTCTTCTATTAGTACTTCTGAAAGTTGAAATCAAAATTTTTTGGCGATGCGGTAAAATATGATATATCATGAAGATTTTTTCATAATACATTTTCAGAACTTTTTTTTCAGTCGGGGGGCTCCGCCCCCCGAACCCCCCGGCGGGGGCTTCGCCCCCTGCACCCCCACCAGGGGCTCCGCCCCTGGACCCCGTCCTCGCCCTCCCTTTCCCCCGCCGTCCAAGGGATAGACCGCGGAGAACAACTTTCCGCACCAATATCAAAAAGTATAGTAAGCAACACGGGCGCAACTTTTCCGCCCTCGTTCCCGAAATTCTCGTGCGTAAAAGTGAAACTTTGCGCACAGTTGTAACTTTGCGCACGCTTCGCGGTGCGCAAAGTCTTCTGCACTGTGCGCAAAGTTATTTTGCGCACAGCGCAAAACACTTTGCTCACGTCGCAGAAGTTACAACTGTGCGCAAAGTTCACTTTTACGCACTCATTTCGGGAACTCGTGCGTAAAAGTACTTTGCGCCCTTGTTACTTAATGTACTATTATGTTGAAATTTTGATAATCGCACGAGCTGCAATGTCGAATCAAGGATGTAGTCGTCCAACAAAAATTTTTATAGATGTATGAATTCGTGATCATGAATGGACTGATAGAACTACGTATGACCCGCAATTGAGAAAAGAATCCAAAAATAGAACATATTCGAAAATAGAACATGAGGATGATCAGAATTATGGTGATCACGAATTTAGCTTCGGCTTAACAGAGTGAATATCAAGTTTTGAGAATCTCTACAACATTCTAATGAGATGCCTCGAGCTCTCTAAAAGCTTAGGTGAACAAGGGATGAGCTCTGCAACAGAACAATGCTGGAAGAATGAACAAGTTCCGGAACATTTCCACGAGCAAATACTTCTGGTTGAGTTTGAGCCTCAAGGTAGAGCAGAGGATGTATGGAACTCAGAGATCGAAGTGGTGGAGAATGCCAGAACTTTGACGATGAGTATCAAACTTCTACAGCAGGCCTTGAGCTGAAATTCATACGCTCAAATTCAGACATAAGATATAATTTGCTTGATAGCGTATAACTGACTTGGAACTTGGACAATGGGTAGAAAAAATACAATAAATAGTTTTGGGACCGAAGAGAGCTGATGGCTTTGACTATTGAATTCGATATTTCATGGCATGAGCAAGGCCGCCTCTTTGAGCAGCGATCAATGATGAATTTTTCGTCCCGAAAGCCCATTTGAGAAGTCACAAGATCTCCTGGCCATACGGATGCCCACAGAATCTTCAAAATTTGATTTCATGGTTTTTGGTTCTATTAGGGATAGATCATAATGATGAGTCAAGTGTGCCAATCAATATCCACCATTAATTTTCCCATGTCACCTAGAGCACTTGTCTATCTGGGCTGCAAAAATTTTTTGGTGCGGTGTTGCATGCATGTACTCATGCAAATATGGTATATATTTTGAAAAATTCGATTCTGCCCAATATGATGTACCGAACACTGCAGAATGGACTGGGATTGGCGGAACTCTGGTCAGTTTAATTTTGTATGCCTAGAAACGAAGTTGGTGACATTCAATCTTGATAACGGTCAGTTACAGATTGCCAGCGAGAATACGAAATATATTCCGTTATCACAAAATAGCAATAATTTAGCCGTGAATTTGAGAATGGGATTGTTTCATGCACACCTCCATTCACAAGGATGTTGATGAATTCTCAGGTTTCCTAAAATTGTACCCATCTCATGTGTGCAAATGTTTCAAGATGATCCTTGATTAACAAGTGGGAAGATATCACTGATTTCAGCCTCCACAGCAAACGTGTTGATGAACAACCTCGCGGTCTTCATACAGAATATCAAAATCTCAAGACTTTGATGACTATCCTCAGCTCTAGCAGAATCTCATATTTTTTCATTTGTTTCCTTATCAAATCTCCACACCCGTCGAATTATCAAATTAAAGGATTCTCTAGGATTCAGAATTTTGATAGTGAAACATGATTCGCGTTTTAAAACTACTCGGGTAGTTCGATCCAGATTGTAACTATACATGTAGATTTTTCACCGCTGCTTTCCAGAATATCTGTGATGCTTTCAACTCTACTACTCCACTCACATCTGCTCCTATTGAATAATGTAAAACTGTACGAGCCCGTACAGCCAGAGCAGCTTTTGCCTCGATACATAATTCAACGTGAACCAATCTTCATACTATTTGTTCAATCGACTAGAAACAGTGTTTTTCATTGAATTGAGATACTTCAGCTAGAAATCTAGTGATTCCTCAGTATGACATTCCTCATAATCTATCCCCCGAAAAGTTATGTATAAATGTAGGGAAGTATGAATCTACTCCATCATACTTTCATTTCAACCTATTGCAAGCTAGTTTTTTGACACCAATACTCTCGTAACGGGCGAATCAGTGTATCATCAGAAAAAAAGTCTGTTGGTAAACGTTTGTTCAAATGTTAACAAATCTTTCGATCGTTCAAGTGGATGAATAGAAGCTATGCATTGCCCTGTATTCGAATGATGAATTGAAAAGTGACGCCTTGAGTATCGATGATTTTGAAGTTCTAGATGTTTTCGATCCGGAAATGGCGTAAGCTCCGAGACTACTCATTTGCATGTTATCGGGAATTTTATGATTATTTTCGAGTAAAGCCAAAAATTAGAAAAATGCAAAAGAAAAGTGAAGAATGCCCGCGATGCTCCAATATTGGAAACATCAAACTGATCTCTGAATACCTCTGGGAATATTGCAGGAAGTACGAGGCATAGATTTACGCAGAAAAACATCCAACTCTAATAAACCATAATCGATACGGCGCAAAGCATTTGGCTCGAAGAGAAGCTTGTAATTAAGACGAATCACTCCTTTTGCTCCCCAACAACGTGTATTTTTGTACATGTATTCCGAGGTTTTTCTACCTCTTTCATTTTTTTCAGGAATATTAGCCATATTTGCATGCAATATCTATCGTACATCTGTTGAAATGTTGCACGCCTAATCATACCATTCGGAAAATTCGTGGTTGAATAATTTTTGTGTACATGATAAATATTTTTCCGATTCTTCTCCCTCTTTGGGCGCTTCTCTTTTGGCTTACATACCATATAGGTTTATGCAAATGGCGAAAAGTCATCAAATTATTACCGAACGAAATGAAACTTTTTTCAAAAGTACCCAGCCTTCCATTTTGATTGATGAGTAGAATGAAGAGACTTGAACCTCATTGAGTGCTGGAATTATTCCCAAAACTATTGGCGGATAATTTTTTTTCTCAAATCATAACTGGATAATGAGACACAACCATGTTTACTGATATTGACCCTCACCTCAATGGGCACTTTTATGTAATTTCCTCGAAAAAAGCTGATATAACTATCATGTTGAGCTCATCCTTCTGAGTTTCTGCATCGAATCAGCTGACCTGGGGAGGGTTTTGACTGAATATCGATTTTCTCGATGATTCTTAGCTGAAGTCAGCGTTAATGAGAGCTAGAGATACGCTCACATGAGGATTTTTGCATGGTTATCAAGACCATGCCTACACCTACACCTAACTTACTAACAAGCAGGGGGCTTTGATTCTGGAACAACAATTTTTGGCAAACGCAACTCCTTAACATTTAGGTGGTGAAGAATTCAGGATTTTTCGTTCATTAGGCTGTCCGTCCAAAGATACAATTAAATAATTGAGCATCATAATGAGTTTTAATCTTAATGGGCTATGCCAAAGATGTTGAGTGTATCTCTGGACAGAAGGGTGATTGGATGAATACATCCTCGATATTTCTCATTTCACGTGGTCCCAAACTGTCAAAAGAATTTGGACAAGATTGGGATTCCAACACCACAATTTCCTCCTTCCGATATCCATCTCAGATATCCCACATGATTCTTTGCAGAGCTAGATGATAAGGTGTGGCTGAAACTACAGATATGAGAAAAGTGATTCACCCATCAGTTGTTTTGATCTCGAATGAAATTCGGACGCAAGAATGATGACAGACAATGCGATGCGACACAAATCTCACGACACGACACGTATTCATTCCAGCGAACAGAGCCATCGACGGATTCATTTTTACAGCATCAATCATGGTTCATGAAAATGAATCAAATCTATCGATAGTTGGGTTCGTAGGAATGACTCTAGTTCCGTGTCGTGAGATACGTGTCGTAGCGCGTTGTCTTTTATCAACCTTAGGGATAGCACTAGTCATGAGTTATGAAGATAAATCAAATCCATCGATCGTTGGGTTTACCGGAATGAATTACGTGTTGTGTCGGACAGTGGCGTGGCGTGGCAATAGTGTCATAGCTCTTCGCATGTCATCACCCTTAATAGAGATGATACATTTTCATAATTCATGGCTGGTGTTATCAAATCCAGCGATGGTTGGTCTTACCCGAATGAGTTGCGAGTCGTGTCGAGCCATGTCAAGCGATGCTGTGGCGTGAGAATTGTGTCGTGGCGAGTTGTCCGTAATCACCCTATGGTGGCGCGTAGTAATAAACGAAATGGCAATTTCTAGTGGAGCAAGTGTTAGAAATTCCTCACGAATGTGCGGTGGCGTGCTAGCCAGATCTACCAATTGATGAAAAAGGATGAGGAAACTCACAGGGCGAGTATAGAAAGAGCCAAGGCCAGACGTAAGCGTGGGCGCGTACGGGGACTGCCGCATGCCGCGTGTCGCGCTTCCGTACACCTGAATACCTATACCTTTATTCGTATCAGGTAAGTAGGTCGGAGTTCAAGGTGCGCTCGCGGCTTTTAGCGGCTGCTGGATACGTTCGCTCTGCTACTGCCCTTCCGCAAACGCCCACGCCAAAGTCACCGAGTTGAGTCTGATTATAGCGTTGCACAGGTTACCCCCAGGCTGCAACGCTCTGATGTTTGACTATATATACGCGGCCCTGTTGCATCAAACATTACACGATTCTTGGCTCAAGTTGCAGCTTGTTTCACGAGGATTTCTGCACAGCGATTCCGAGACATTGTTTTACCTTCTGGCTTGGCCAGTAAGAGATACAATATGTTGAAAAGGAATTATTTCAGCGCACACCGAAGCGATCGCTTATTTGAGCCGATTCCTCTCAATACTTGCTTTGGTTTGACTTGATTTTTCTCTCAAAATACTCGAGTAATTTTCTAGTCTAGCAATCGTCTAGAGCTGCAAATATTCACAACAAGTTTTTCATCGTCACATTGAGGAAGTTTGAATGGCTTGCATGATTAGACTAATCAACCAGGGCCACGAGTACAACCCTAGTTCGTATTTCGAGCACGTTTGTCGTGCAAAAGGGTATATGTGTACCTAAGGGTCAAGAGAGCGTTGGAAGCGTATGCATTTTTGTCCAGCTTACGGATTCTGAGACTCAGCGATGAGAGTGGGTGGCAAGAAGGGTAGAGTGGATTAAAATTTCCCAAAGATAAGATCTTGAGTGGCTCCGAGAAATCTGGTTTCTATGAATATTTGATGTAATCTGCGCCAGCAGCTATTGCAGATCGTCTGTCTGAGATGAGCTGATTTCACTTATTCGAGATATATTAAAATCCTGCTGAGGAAATAGATCCCTAATCAAGAGGAGAAATTATCCCAACGAAGCATGACGCTAAGGGTTCGACAGAAAAGTTTTAATTGAATCATGCCTGTTTCAATATCAATGTGGCTTAACCATCGGGGAAAGCTTGCAAATCACATTAAAGTCCACCGAACTTCAAATTGGAGAATGGAAACTATGGAAAGTATGAATGATTTCATATGAGTGGCATTGTTGATCTTGATCATTCCATCAATCAATATAACTGTCTAACAAGAATTTCAGCATGAACCAGAATAGTGCTGTACATGGTGGGATCGTGACATTAAAATTACAAATGTCACAACCCACGAAAAATTCTAAGCCCCAATCGCGAGATTCTTGTTGTGGATTCCATATCGATTACAAGTGACATTCTTGAACGAAGCAACTATGCTGAATCATCGATGAACCAACTTAAGCGCATGTCGATGCTACAACAAAGTGTCGAGGTGCTATATACACGAGGAGAAAGATTGCGTCTCGCTAGCTATGGAATAATGGAACCACAGTGAATAAACCGCGTCACGTGGGCTGTGTGAGAGCAGGCGCGTCAAACTGGCAGCCTGTGGCAATTTTTCCATCTACTGGGTATAGCTAACACGGCCATCGATGAACCACCACCGCGGGGAAAAATAAGGACGTTCCACGCCAGAAATATCGAGCTTCCATTACAGTGCAAACATATCTCCTACCCCTACACACTCACTCACACACACCACACACACACACACACACACACACACAGCCACACACACTCACACAGAGCCACATTTGTGTGAGTGATCTATTGGCAAAGTGCAAACTTGATGTATTGGATGAAATTGTGAGCAAATGCGCCAGTAGTGATGTTAAAAGTGAGAAAAATATTATAGCTTTGGCTTGATTTTTTTTCGCTCCGAGTAGCCCAACTTTACATTTCTATTGCTTCCTCATAGGATGAAGCCTCTGTATGATTTAATGGTAAATACGTAGTTGCACTTACACATTTGAGTAATTCGACGAGAAAACGATGAATGGTCGAAGGTAGGATCTCAGATTTCTTTTTGAGTGAACTTTTTCGATTCTATGGGCTGAAATAAGACTATCTGTCACGATAAAAAAAGTTGCAAACTTTTTTCGGATCCTGGTACACAAATCAAAATGGTGTTTTCAACTTTTTTCTCAACGTTTTCAACTTTTCCACACTCGAATCGTTATAGCCCCAAAATAACGTTAGATAGAGGGACGCGATTCAGCGCATCTGAAAGGTGAGCAAAAAACCGATCGAAAACCACTTTGGAGTTCTGGTTCTCATAGAACCTCGATTATAAATGGATGTTTCCGTGAACCACCTTTTATTTTTTTTCTCAAGAAGCTATTTTTTGGAAGATTAAAAGTACACTTTTTCATGTAAAAAGATGTGTTTCCCGCGAATAAAGTGATTTCACTCTGCATTTTTGGGTTTTAAGCTGTTTTCAGGGCGCATTTTGACTTTCAATATCAGAAAATCTCAATTTTCCTCCTCCCGGCACGAAAGTACGTCCTTTTGCGACTCGTTCTGGCCACGAAAGCTCGACTTTTGCTGCCGGCACGGGTCAACTCGCGCTCTGATTGGCTGTCAATTTATGCTGCATCTTTCGCTGTGCAGGGAGCGCATGAGACATGCATGCGAAACATAACCTATCGAGGTTATGTTCATCAATGTGTTTATTTATGATTTGCGTGTACACTTGACAGGCAGTATCCTTTTATAAATACTGCTGCTTGAACAAAAAACTCTCAGGAGCCGACAACAGAGCAGGATTTCTAATGCCCCATGACATAAATTGACAAGGCACACAAAATACCCATTGGAAGTGACAAGAGCTTAGGGCCACACGATGACTTGGTGCGGACACATCGTTCTATCGAATTCAAGGCCCAAATTGGATCATGTGATAAAATATTATTCATCTTTCACCCACAACACATTTCACTTTATTATTTTTTTGCTTACGTCCGCCTCGACCAGCAAAAGCTCGGCTGACGCCTCGCTTTTGCAAAAGTCGGGCGAACGAGTACATGACGTCACAAGTATGCAGCAAAAGCAGTAAGTAAAAGCTGTGAGGTCGTCTGCTTGTACAGCCCACCCCTTCAAAATTGTTAACAACTGCAGAGTGAGGTCAAACACGTATTTTTGTACTAATTAATAAAATTTCGACGTACTTTCGGGCCGAGAGGAGAAAATAGTATATTTCCGTACTGAGCGCGGTAGCCCATTTTGGGCACTAGGACAGCTTGTCTGTCGAGCGAAGCGAGACGAGCGGATATATTGTTTCATTACGAGAACCCTAAAATCTTATTTAAACTCGGCATTTTTAGGTTAGAGTAATGAAAAATAGTATACAGCACTCGGCAAAAAGTGGGATGCCCATGACAGTGTGATAACAATGCCTCGGCTTTGCCTCGGCATTATCATCATGCAGTCACGGAAATCCAACTTCCCTGCCTAGTAACCGCAAGGGAGGTTGGGGCATGGCGCCTCATCCCTGGGGTGTGACGACCCTCTGGCCCCAGTTACCGCCCGCCGGAGCGAGGAGACCGCACATCTCCATCCGGCACTACGGGAGTGGGTGAGTCTAGGGATTCAAATTGGGATCGCCCTCGGGCGATAACAATGCGAGCCCGTAAGACTCATCCATCATCCCGAGGGACTCTTTGGGCTCTCAGGAAGCCTAAAAGAGTCCCGAAACCCTCCACCGAGGGGTGGGCATCGGCCTTGTGCTGGGGGCCGTGCCCGAAAGTCGGTAGTCGGGGCGGAGGACTGAGCCATCACCGAGCCTGGCTCGGTGTTGGTCATCCTCCAACCCGACGCGCTGGCAGGGCGTATCCCTGCCCCGCGCCCATGGGGGCCACCGGGGTTGAGCCGAAAGGCAGGGACCCGGTATACAAAAGCCAATATTCCTTCCCTGCCTAGTATAGGAATATACTATTTCTGAACATGAGCGAGATTTAAGAATTCCAGAACCAATTTTTTTGAGGAGCGGAGAAAATTGCTTTCAGAATGACCTCTTGAGTCCAATTTCATCAACTAGAAGCGGAGTTGGAGCGCCCGAATGACGAAGAACGATTTGAGCGAAAACGTGAAGGCTTCCAGGCAATGACTGAGGCGATATGGGATCTCGCACCGAGCTGCTTTTTGTAGTGGCTGTCGGAAGTCACTGTAACTTTGGTTTAAATCAACGGATTCAAGCTCAACAAGTGGCCATTTGGAAGGAAAATTCCTCAGCTTTTCGATATAATTGGTTCCAAAATCTGGCGCATGCGCAGAGAACTGAGGTTTTCTATCATTAAAATTGGAAAAATGCCCAGAAAACAGCTTAAAACCCAAAAACGCGGAGTGAAAATATTTTACTTGTAGGCCACCGCAATCTTGGGGTTTCTTTCTCTTGCACGGATCCAAAACTTTTTGAGTCTCCAAATTATTCAAAGTGTTAAAGGATATGCGATCTGTTGCATTGGCAATGAACAAATCACCCTCTCTCTCCATGATCTTCATTGTATTGTAGTTATCAACATCTTCATTCCTGTAATACAGCCTTGTTGCTTCTTCAGGAACATCCTTTTCTTCTTTGCAGCGCGTGTTCAACAATTCTATTTGTTTTGCTGTAATACTGCCTTTGGCAAGGTTGTTCAATGCCTCGATGAATTCTTTTCCACCTTTTTGTCCCAAAATTTGTGTCAATTCGAAGAATTGAAATTCTTCCCACAACGTGTTTCCAGCAAGAATGCTGAGGTCGTTTATCCTAGGACATTTGAATATTGGTGTATCATTCACTGGAGGGAGTTGGTATAAATCGCCAAACACAAGCACTGACATCCCTCCAAAACTTTGATTCGAACCTTTGATCTGTCTTAATCTTGAGTCAATCCTTGAAAAAGTTCTCGACCCCACTATAAAAAATTTCATCAATTATCAAGATTTCAGACTCATATAGTGCAATTCTCAAATTATTGGCTATGTCTGATGCTAACTCTGGCATTTGTCCTCCAAATTCGGTAACAGGCAATGCAAATAGTGCGTGTAGAGTGATCCCCCCGATCAAGAAAGAAGCTTTACCTGAGAAAGAACTCAACAGGATCTTCTCGCCGACCATTTTCTTTCCAATCCTATTCTGGTACTTCCAAGAGAGTAATTGATGAACAACTGCAATGACTGTGCTTTTTCCTACTCCAGCAGATCCAGAAATGAATATCCTTCGTGGCACTTGTCGCGTTTACTCGGATTTGTATATGTGCATCACTATTATTCTTTGTTCCGCGTTCAAATTTCTCATCATATTGATAACATCTTCATGTTTCAATTTGCTCGGAACGACAACTCTATTAGACCAATTCTTCCTTTTATCATCATCAAAACTGTCAAATTGTTTCGCAATATCTACTTGATCGTGTTCAGGAATTTGTAG
This sequence comes from Eretmocerus hayati, assembly GCA_029851415.1. Taxonomy (NCBI): domain Eukaryota; kingdom Metazoa; phylum Arthropoda; class Insecta; order Hymenoptera; family Aphelinidae; genus Eretmocerus; species Eretmocerus hayati. The sequence continues at coordinate 38,473,901 of CM056743.1, read as the reverse complement.
GTTAAATAGCCGTTCAGCTTCTTCTTGTTCTTCAATAATGACTCGTCTCACTTTTTCCTCAAAATCGTGTATCTCCTCATCTTGGATTGGAGCATACTTACTGGTGTTCTTTCTTATTATGTCTCTGTGTCTACTGAATAAGACCTTACAATCTCTTGATTCAATGTCTTCGAATTCACTCTTCTATGGTAGAAAGTGTAGAACTTGTTCTCTATAATAGTTTACTCGGTTTTGATGTAATCTATAACGTCGGTACCTCAGTATTTTAGGTTTTTCCCTCCTATTCGCTTCGAATTCTTCTTCATTTGTGTCCTCCAAGTCACAACATCGATCAGATTTTGTGAATCTATGTTCTGTCACGTACTCAGCTAAACAACATTGATCGAGAGCTCTATTTCTCTTCATAATTTCGAAAGATATTTTCGTAGTATATCTCCTCCGAATCATCTTGCAACTCCTTTATTTCTTTCGACTTCTTCAGCATTCTCACTCGATCTTTTGCTGTAACAGTGTTGACGTGAACACTTTGTCTACTCGATTGTACGAGTGGTAGCGATAGACAATGGTATACAGCTTCTTGAGCAGTCATAACATTGCTATTTATGAATTAATTCCCAACTCTCCTCAATCTTTCAGGTATGTCCATGTTACCATCCTCTACATCATTTGTACTTCCTCGCAAGATTTTTGTCATTCCCACATCAATTTTTGTCACATACTTGACGATGAAAGTTATGCAGCTGTAGATGTTTGTTATGAATTGGATATCCATGTTGGATTCTAGTAGAGCCAGCATAATTTTGTTGTAGGCATTGATTGCGACTTCATTTCTTCTTCTTCTTAAAAAAAGTTTGGCATGCTTCAATGAGGTACGAATAGCAAGAATGTAATCTTCGTGTGACAAATCGAGATCTTTTAACATCTCTTGATAATCGACGATGACACTGTTTTGGAAATAATTTTCCATCATGTCTCTTATTTTATCTAAATTCTTCATATGGTAACTTCTATTTCTCTCTTCGTCTTTATGGGGGAAAAGAATCATAGTTTCGCGCATGACGGAATTTGGAATGTTGAACCTACAACGCTTGAGTTTGTTATTTCTCCCTTCATAGCATGTTGCTTTAGGGGCATGACGTTGGTAAGATATTAAGGGATTAGTAAGATCATATTCTCAAGATACTATCTTATCAGCGAATTCACAGCATTTTTTTTACGGATTCAGGATCAGATTCATCTAGGACTGGTGCATCTTTGCAATATAATATACCATGTTTATGATCTGATCCTCTTGCTTCAGAATCATTTCTACTGAAATAATCAATAACAAAATGCTCTTTGAGTGGTCCGTCTGGATCTTCCAGGATTCTTATAATTTTTGTGAATCTGTTATCTATATATCTAACACATGTAACAGGATCATCTCTGATCAATTTTGTTTTTGTTGCCATATCCAAATGCATAGCTTGATGGAGGCTGATATTCTTTCCATGCCGCAATTTATACAAGATTCTTAGTAGGTCAGGATTTTTTGTTTCTGGTGAAGAGAATGTGAAATATATGTGCGGTAACTTCAACTGCCTTATTGATGCGAAGACTTTTTTTTCACATTATGCCAATAAGCTGGGGACGACCTTATTTGGCGGAGGAATTTGTAACCTTCATCTTGACGAATTGAATGATCGATGAAGCTCTTGTCTTTCACATGCTTTGATTTCAATTTGGAGCATCTTAGTGTTTTTCTTAAACATGTATTAATGTATGATGCTACACTCATCTCAAGTTTCTTTTTAGCCGTGAACAATAACCTAATCGGATTACAAGATCGTCTATCACGGTGTCTTATCTCGCACTTGAACTCTCTCTGTGAATATGTGAGTTTGTTTAGTCTGTCGAATTGATATCCTCCCGAAAGTCTCGGGAAACAAACTTCATCAAAATTTTCAATTCTGTGCCAAGGCATTGGCTCTTTACCTTGTCCAGGTGCAACGATCACCATGTCATCAGATGCTTCCTTATTTCTGTCGATTATCAAAATCTCTTCATTGTTGTCATCTTCAAGCGTGTCTTCAGATTATCAACAGAGAAACATGGTTATGAAAAAATTGATACTGCGGTGGAGTAGTATGACTACCACAATAAATGAAAAAAATATGGGGGAGGATTTAAGAGAATCAGCAGTGTGTGAGGGATTGCAAATTCCAATTGCTCTTCTTGTTATCAAAAGTTCTCAGGAAGAGTTGAAGAGACCGGAGTTGTGTAGGGCAATGAAAATATGCTGCTAAAAGTGATTAGCAGAATGCTTTCTCACGGCGTTATATGATGATAATTTTAACGAAAAAGAAAGTACCCTGTATTTTGATTTTTTCTTTTGAGGAAGCATTTCAGAAAGATTTGGGACATCTAAAAGAAGGTTTTTCCAACAATATCTATTGTTTGATTGAGAGAAAATTTTGATATCGTCGGTTTAAAGATGATTAAACTGGAGTCTTTTGTGAAAATTCCTTTCCCCCGAAAGAATCTTCATTTGAATAATGTTTTACGGATTTTATGCAAAGGTCGTATCAGCCAATTGATTCAGAATGGCGCATAAGTAAGTCTTTAGGTCATTAGAATTGAGATAAATGAGTCGTAAAGGATGATACGAGTGAAAAATGAATATTAATTCTAATTTTCTACTATTTTTTGAGTTATTCTTTTGAGGAAGCTTCTGATAGAAATTCAGGCCATCTAGACTGAGGTTTTTTTTGACAATATCCATCGTTTGGTTGAGACGGAATTACGATGCAGTGGGTTTGAAAAGGGTTAAAATGAACTTTTTGGTGGAAATTTTGATTTCTTCAAAAATTTGAGATCTGTGAAGATTTTATAAAATTTCGGTATCAACCAATCCATAGATAATGCAGAAAAAACCATAGTTTAGGTCATTGAAATTGAGATAAATGAGTCATAAAAGAAGGTACGAGGAAAAAATAAATATTAAGAAAAATTTCCCATTATTTTTTCAGTTATTCTTCAGAGTAAGCTTTTTAGAAAGATTTGGGCCTTCTAGTCTGAGGTTTTTTTTAACAATATCCATCGTTTGGTTGAGACGGAATTTCGATGCAGTGGGTTTAAAAAGGCTCAAAATGAAATTTTTGGTGGAAATCTTGATTTTTTCGAAAATTTGAGATCTGTGAAGATTTTATAAAATTTCGGTATTAACCAATCGATAGATCTTGCAGAAAAACCCATAGTTTAGGTGACTCAATTCGTGGTGAGACCGTGTGAGAAAAAGATATTTATGTATTAAGAGTCGAAATTTCAGCTGTTTTGCTCTAAAAACCCCATGGATCAAATTTGACTGGGAGCTGAAAGCTGCCAAATCACTGGGCTCTCAGAAATTGGATTCTGTACAACTTGTAGAAAGCCAGAAATTGATATAGTGGACAGTAAAAGAGAAAGCGTGTCCGATAGAAAACAACACACACACACACACACGGACAAAGGGGTGCAAAGATGAGTCTCTGACGGATTTGGAAGGCCATTAGGAGGAAAAGTGTTACCTACAATTGATAGATTTTGGCGAGAGAAAGAGAATGGTCTAAGGCTTTTTCAGATAAACGGAATTTTGTTGAAGAAAATATTGGTTTTAGTGAAAAATTTGATCAAAATTTTGCTGGGGTGAAAACAAAGCCTTCTCTTTAGAGAAAGCAAAAGGGTGCTCACAAATAAGTGTGAAAGGGTTACAATGGAATTTTTGGTGGAAATTCTGATTTTTCCGGAAATTTGAGATCTGTAGACATTGAATTAATTCTTGACCAAAGGTTCAACTTGTATATTGAATTAATTCTGGTATCAAAAAATCGATAGATCATGCTGAGAGAATGATGGTTTAGGTGATCAAAATTGAGATAAATGAGTCGTAATCGGAGGTACGAGGAAAAAATGAATATTAAGAAAAATTCTCCAGTATTCTTTGAGTTATCATTTAGAGGAAGCTTTTTAGAAGTATTTGAGCCATCTAGTCTGGGATTTTTTCGATGATATCTATTATTTGGTTGAGACAGAATTTGGATGAAGTGGGTTTAAAAAGGCTCAAAAAGAAATTTTTGGTGAAAATTTTGATTCTTTTGAAAATTTGAGATCTGTAGAGATTAAATCAAATTTTGGTATTAACCAATCGATAGATCTCGCAGAAAACATCATAGTTTAGGTCATTAAGATTGAGATTGAGTCATAAAGGAAGGTAGGATGAAAAATTGAATATTAAGAGAAATTTTCCTTTATTTTTTGAATTATTTTTTGGAGGAAGCTTTTTAGAAGGATTTGAGCCATCTAGTCTTAGGTTTTTTCGATGATATCTATTACTTGGTTGAGACAGAATTTGGATGCGGTAGGTTTAAAAAGGCTCAAAAAGAAATTTCTGGTGAAAATTTTGATTTTTTCGAAAATTTGAGATCTGTAGAGATGAAATTAAATTTCAGTATTAACCAATCGATAGATCTCGCAGAAAAAAATATAGTTTAGGTGACTCAATTTGTTGTGAGAGTGTGTGAGAAAAAGATATTCATGTGTTAAAAGTTGAAATTTGAGCACTTTTGGTTGGAAAAGCCCATGGATCAAATTTGACTGGGAGCCGAAAGGTGCCAAATCACTGGGCTCTCAGAAATTGGATTCTCTACAACTTGTAAAAAGCCAAACGTTTATCAGTCGAATAGTGAAAGAGAAAGCGTGTCGGATATAAAACAAGATACATACACACACACAAACACGGAAAATGGGGTGGAAAGATGAGTCTTTGGCAGATTTTGGAGGACATTCGGAGGAAAAGTGTTACCTACGATTGATAGCTTTTGGCGAGAGGAAGAGAATGGTCGTTGGCTTTTTTTAGATAAGAGGGATTTTGTTGGAGAATATGTTGATTTTAATAAAAGATTTGATCAAATTTTCGTTGGGGTGAAAACAAAGCTTTCTCTTTACAGAAAGCAATAGCCTTTCGGAAAAAAATTGAAGATGATTCTCACGGAATCATCCATATATAATCGAGGTTATATCAGAACCAGAACTCCAAAGGAGTTTTTGATAGGTTTTCTGCTCACCTTTCAGATGCGCCTAAGCCACGTCCTCCTATCTGCGGTAATCTTTGAGTAATAACGATTTTAGTGTGGAAAAGTTACGAAAATTTTGCAAAAAAAAGTTGAAAACATAATTTTGATTTGTGTACCAAGGTCCGAAAAAAAATTTACAATTTTTGTTATGGTGACGGAAGTTCATTTTTCAACCTGTAAAATCGAAAATGTTCACTTAGAAAGAAATTTGAGACCCAACTGTCGACCATATATCGTTTTCTCGTGGTATTACTCATTTGTAAATGTACACTGTAAAAAATTCATCCAAAAAGCTTCAAGCAGCTGGTTGAATGAAAACTTCAACCAGTTTCGTTGAATATTCAACCAATGATAACTATCATGATAATTGAATGCCCAGCCACAAGCGGTCCGTGCGGTTGTTCGTATAACTGGTTGCCTAAGTGAGAGGGGTGAAGTATGATTGGTCGTGGGGCGGCGGGTGGATGGATGGGTGGGTGGATAGATGATGGGTGGATGGATGCACTGTAAATTCTAATCTGTAAGAACTACATAGACAACTGTTCCCTGGAACGGATTCAATCTGTTAATTCTCGGATGCAATTCATTAGTTGAGTCTGCAATTTGAGTCTGTGAATTTTACGAATTCAAACTGTTAACTGATAGCTTTCCAAGTTGATGAGATGGCAATTCTCTCGTATGGGAAAAGTTTCAACCGGCTAAAGTGGTATTAGAGAACCCCAGGATTCAATTAATTATTTGAAAATTCTCTCCCGAAAATTAATTTCGTCTGTCATGGGATTGGTTCGTCGATCATTGGGTTGAAATTCCGGAGACATGACCACTGTACCATTGAGACTGACAAATAAGGCTCTCTTAAAATACCAGTATTATTCCGTGCAGCAGATTTCGTGGCGTTTTATTTCCTCGTGCATGGAAAATGATGATTCGTATGTGATTCAACTTATTCAACGAATTTTTGATAGTGCTGAGTTATAACAATTCACCAGAAACACAGCATTGCAAATTATTTTAATTGGGAAAAAATTGTCTCGCATCCTCTACCATATTTTGAGAGGAAATGATTTGCCTAGGCATGTCATCAAAACCCATAGTTTTTTGGGGAAAATCTCTTCAGTTCCCAGACACTCCAAAAGGATTAGACTCTTCAAATCCATTATTGATTCATGATCCCGAGTGGGATAAAGTTCCTCGATTCTCCGTAAGTTAAAATTGCTGTTTAAAACATCCGCAATAAAAAGGAAACGCAAATGCATCCAAGAAATTCTTCTACTTGTCCGTATCTCTTCACACATCCCCGCGCGTCAGAGCATTTTCCACGGCATTCCATAGTTCACATATCGAATTAGTAGAATTGACAGATTCAAGTGCAGATATTTCTACCAAGTCTGAGATCTACATCTTCAGGTGTTGTAGATTACGAATTCATCTATTAAAATTAACTATCTATCTGTTGAAGTTACATACTTATCTGCAGGAATTACAGATATATCTATCGAAATGATCCTGCAGATTCAATTTGTGAATTTTTTACAGTTTCAGATTCGCAGTGTACCTATCCGACCATATATCTACCCATCCCACCCATTCTATCTATCCGTCCACGTATCTATCCAAACTCTCATCCATCTTACTTGTTGATCAATTCACTCACCCATTCACCCATTCATCCATCCTCCCATTCATACAAACATCCATCTATCGCGGAATATAATCACTTGGTTGAAATGTTGGTTGAAAATTCAACCAAGTTTTTACAGTGTAATAAGCATAGATATTCTGTAGAATTTTGTTCAGGCATACATGCTGGGATGAGATCAGGATTCAAACGTTTAGTAGATTAGAATAAGATCCCAAGTGCAGAATACAACATTTCTATTGTCTGTGCAAGGAAGGACCATTCTTACGTAACTTATCTGTATTCTTGAACAGTTTTTCGACATTTAAATGCCGACGATTTAGTATAACGAACTTTAGTCGACTCATTCACCGGGTTTTTCGCTTCCTCGCCTGTGACAAGAGCCGAAATCCAAGGTCACAAATGTAAGTTTGATTGAGACAAAATTTTGATACAGTTGATTTCAGGACGATTATAATGAAATTTTTGGTGGAAATTTCGGTTCATCTCAAACTTTTGAGGTTTGCAGAGATGAAATAGAATTTCGGTATCAACCAATTGATAGATCAAGTCAAAGTGAGTATAATCTATGTAACTCGAATCCCTGTGAGACCTTGGTGGAAAAAGATATTTTACTATTAAAACAAGAGATTCAAGCAATTTTTGCTCCAAAAGCCTTTAGATTGGATGACACTGGGAGGAAAGAGATACAGAATCACTTCACTCTTCTCTGAACTATTCCCTACAACTTGGAGAAGAGCAGAAGTTGATCACATTAAGTGCAAAAGAGAAAGCATCGAGGAAAAAAACAACACACACACGCACACACAGATACGGACGAAGGGCTTCAAAGATGGGTCTCTCTTAGGTTTGGAATGCTTCTTGGAGAAGAATCGTGACCCACAAACTATTGATTTTGGCGAGAGGAACAAAATGGTCTAAGCATTTTTTAGATACAAGGACTTTTATGGAAGAAAATCTGCAATTGAAGGGAAAAATTGATCAAAAATTTGCTGTCACGAAAACAAACCTCTTTCTTTAGAAAAAGCAAAATCCCCATCATTTCTAACAGCTTTGATACAAAAAAAAAAAGGCTAAGGCTCGAATCATGGACGGTTTTCCACGAGGTTTGGTTCAAAAAGTACGTGAAATGCAAGAATGCATCATCAGTCTTTTATATATCGCTATCGGCGTCCTCGCCATTTCTTGTTCGAATCACATACTCTCGCAATCGAGATGACTGATCAATAAATGGATGACGTGAAATTGAGATGAGTCTCCACTCCAATCCCGAAATCATTACAATTTATCTCCTCGACACCTGAAAAATAAAAACGATCGCTGTCCATTAATCCGTTACATTTTCCTGTGCTATTTTCCCATCAAGTATCACTCAAACACGTCTTCATATACCAAAATCACTGAAAAAAAAAAAAATAATAATAATAATAATAAAATTGAATGGGTATATGTCACGGGTCTTGCATTGATGCTGGGAAAAGCGCACGCACAAGCTTGAAAAGAATGAGCCAAGTTTAGAGGGACGGTAGAATCTGTGTAGTGCCGCAAGCGAGCTTTTCCCTGTTATCCATTGCGTGCTTGACGTTCTGTACATAAATTTCTTTACTGAGTGAGGGGGCCCCCACGGCCCGCGGCCGTAATCCGAGCTTTACGGCAACACAGAGTTGGTAGTTATTATTCCGGCGCGCGTGTCTGGGCTGATGCGTTTTTCCAAGCTTGGTCTACGTCCTCAAACCAGAGGGAATAAAAACTACAATGTTGCCTTTCTAGACCCATTCAAGTAATCTTATGTGAGATAAATTAGGCCCTACTTGGATACCGGTCAATTGAGTAGAATCCACAATATTTCCCCTTAAAAAGTTACAGAGGAATGATTCAATAAGCAGAAAGATGAATTTCGATTTGAAATTATCGAGTAGCTCGTGCCGTGACTGGAAAGAATCTATGATAGTTGTGTCGGTAATTCAGGACAAAAGCTGTGTTGAAAATGAATTGAGACAATTCTTGTCACCTCTGGAAGTCACTCTCTTGTTGAAGAATTAATCCGAGCTTAAGAGAGCTGTTGACTGGATAAATTCATTGATTTTATGCAATATTCGAGGAGTTGAAGGATGAATCACAAGCATGCAGAAACTAGATCACCTCCATCGCATGTGCACATCGCTTTTTGCCCCACTGAAAAACCCCGTAGAGAATTATCCAATTAGAAATTCAGGAAACGAAAAACACGGTTTGAATAATTTCACCAATTTAAAAATTTGGCTGGACATCATTCTGAAAGTAAAGCCCATCATCTGGAAACTTGGATACTATTAGTAGACCTTAGTTACCATACAAACCAATTAGGTAGGGCCTAGAACAAGATGATGGAATCTTGAGGGGGTATGAAATATTTATTCTAATGTACTAAACTCAGCACATTGTCCATGAGCTCTGCAGAATCTACCAGGCGCTTACATGGGTTAAATATACACTGTAAGAAAATTTTATGCAATTTAACATGCTCAAGATGTTTAAGCGGCGGACATCATGCCGAGCAGATGAAATTTACACGCGGGCTTATGAATTTCTTCAACAATGGGAGGCTATGAAACAATAACAAATCACAAGGTTATGTTGATGGGTTTAATGCATCAACGAGTCATTACATCTGGAAATGATGCATCCGTTCCATGGATTCATATTTCCAATCATTCTGGATCTTTAGTTGGGTGTTGAAACATCTCAAAGTAACATCTATCTCGTGATTCTAGCGAATCCCTCTCAAATATCACGCATATTGCGCAGGTGCAATTTTCATCAGCCTGGTATAGGAAATTGATCACGCTCAGCACGATGTCCGCCGATTACCCATGTTGAGCACTGTAAAATCACAAGACTCTTGTAAATTCCCCAAGTTTTTAGTAAGTTTACCGAGCTCGTCATTGGGAATCTGTCATCCCATGGAATAATTTTATTTCGGAGATTTTTCACAGTGTACCAAAAACGAGCTCCGAAATTATTTCCGAAACATTATGGGCGTCGATCAGGCAATCTAGTCAACAATCAAAGCACATTAGCCCGAACATAACTTCCTATCGAATGAGCAAAGCGATAGTCATGTGCAGCGTAATGAGTGAGTTATAGCCGGCTAGGCGATCTACGACTTCCTGCTCGATACTCCATTCAGAACCACTCGATTCATTCACAAAACCAAGCCCGATGTGGGGAATGGGGTCGGGTGATGTCTAGGCACACAGTATAGATATAAGCAAATAGAAGCTGCTCTGGCTCTTGGCCAAGTTACTTGAAATCGGAGCTAAATATCTACATAGAGTAGGAGCTCGTAGCAGCGCTTAACGAGCCACGTCTGCATCTGATAGGACGGTTTGTGGGCCCAGAACGTCAATTTCTGAAAAAATTGATCGTCTCGTAAATTTTTAAGTTAATTGGCATAAGTCGGTTGGGAAGTCTTCCGTTTTCTGCTTTCTATGAGATAAAGCCGCGGGATTTGCGATTTGAATGGCTTAAGTTACCTTAATCATGTTGGCAAATCAAAGAGCTCCAGCTGGATTCATGATTGAATGATAGGTGCTCGATGCCACAAGACACTACGGTTATTCCGATGATAGCAGAAGTCGAGATTGTCAGCTTTGAATCACAAACTAGCACATGTATTCGTACTCCAAGTTTGCAGGTAATCATTGAATTTGAATTCCCTTCAACCCTGGTGTGAATGTTCGGAGTTCCCTTCGAGATAGTGATCATCTAGATGAATAATATTATTCAGTATCTGAACGTTCAAATAAGCACCCCAGACTAGTGCGCTTGAGAATCAGAGACAATAGGCAAAGATGGCACTGAGATGAGCAACTTGCTCAAGCTGTTGGAACAGTGCTCTTTGCGTCTCGACTCGCGATTGAACCTAGTTGCCATTTTCTCTTTTCCTCTCTCAGCTCCCGGTATCTCTGTCATGTTTTAAACAAAAATCTCAAACGTTCCATTGGGCCACGTGAGGCCCGCGTTCACTATTCTTATGGAATTTAACCTCAAAAAGCCAGGTAGATAAGGCACAGAACTGACAGATGAGCATATGAGCAAACAGCAATTGCTGAGTCACCGAGGAAATAATCATGGACACAGTGTTTGGAGACACAGTCGACAAGTTCTTGAATTATCAAAAACTTTTGCGTGGATGTCATAGAAATGACGATAGTACAGTACTCCCTCGTTGATACGAAGTTAAAGGGACCAAGTTTTTGGCTCGTTAAAACGAGGGATTTCGTGATAATGAGGGAAATATATACGCTCAACGGTGGAGGGACCGAGAGATGGCTTCGTATTAACCGAGTTCGTAATAACGTGGGAGTACTGTAGTTGACACTGGTTTCTATCATATTAAAAAAACGGACCCATAGAGATCCTTCCAGTAAATCTTCGGGATTTGGCTGGGCATCTTCAACTCTCATCAATTAACTCAATCTTTCCATGTGAACTCTGTATTGTGGGCAACGGGATGACTTTTTTCGGGGGATACTCCATGGGGATTCGTGTGAGACCTACTTTTGAAGATATGAATTTTTTCGTGTGATATCAACCCTATTTTTTTAACTTTAACACGTTTACTGCGACAGTGAAAACCAGCCTTCTGTCCCATAGTGCAAGAGAGTACAAAGGCGTAATTTTGCACCTATAAAAGTCAAACCTTTTGGAATCTCATTAGTCTGGCATCTATTTACAAGATCCCATCGAATTCATGCGGGTGCCACAGGTGAGATCCCAAGATGTAATCTTTAGCTTTTCGGGAGCATTTATTGATTTCTCGGTACCATTCGGGTGATTCGCTAGCATAGGCCTGGGCTGTGAGTTTCCGTCTGGTACTTGGTCTGATACTTATGAACTGCGGAGCGCAATTGTGATCCACGCGAGTATGATTTTCTATTTTTGGGAATCCACGAGACACAGGTTCTTATTCGGGATACTCTTGAATTTTTCTGAATACGAAAAGTTCCTCGTACACGGAGAGATGAAACAGATTGAGGAGAGAGGGAGTGCAATTGCAATGTCAACCATTCACTCGGATTACCTTGTGTTTATTTCGCGTTTAAATTTCTGATCAATCGGCTCCATGTCACTCAAATCACGCGTATGAGGGCTCATTTTGTAGATTTTGATATAAGGTTTTGAATGAGTTGAAATACGTTGTATGATATTCAAAATGACTAGATGAATTCACAATTTACTGGTTACTTTCATGTGATTCGTCGAAATTTTTGCGGAAACCGAGTTTTTATCGAGTAACTTATACAAATCAAGTCCGTTACTGAAACTGGCGTGCACATATGTTCTTGACATCATTTACATATAATGAGTCAAAACTGCATTATGAGCCATTGGATGTGTCTACTCCGTTTGGTGCACACTAGAGCCCGAACAAAGACGGGTCCCACCCACGGATGGGTCGCAGTGAACGTGTTTACAAAAATGGCGCAGGAGACGATGAATATGACATGATTCATGCAACACGTTTTGGAACCATACAGGTCATACACTAAAAGTTACAAGGTACACACAGTATTGTTCACCTATAAACTAGTTTGGAACCTTTTCTCATTTCAAGGTTCGTTACGCAGATCCTTCGATGAATCAGTTCAAAACTAGCGAGCTCTCAATAACTTGAAATCAGGCAAATATTTGTAAACAAAGAATTTGCGGCCAACGCAATCTATTTTTTTTTACTCTCATCATATCTTAGAATAGATGAACCTGTTGAATCAAATCTTTGGAGTTATCTTCCAAGGTTTTGTCAAAATCCATGTTTCGCACACGCGGTGCTCTCCCTGAAGATTACTCAAGTCTTGAAGTGCTCTAAAACATGCCATCCGTTTCACAAATTCTTTATTGAACCGTGGTTCGAGAATCAACTTACAATCAGTCTTCAAGAGCAATAAACTTTGTGCTAAATGTAGGGAAGGGGAATCATCAACTAAAGCAGTTTCAATCCCAAATCGTAACGTGTCAAGAATGAAACTCAAATATCACGTCACTCTGAAACTCAATCAAATCGTCATTCTCAACAAAAACTGGGGCAAATATGTTTCCTTCGAAAGTTCTTGGTCGAGCCTGGATACAGAATCGATCGTCCGCCGAGTGCTCTTGATAAATAACGACACCAGAAGTCTTGCTCTTTTTACCCGTAGCTTGTTCATTCAAGGTCATCATTGTTAACTTTCTACTCCAATAAACTTGAGAGACAGGGAAAATTTTCTTCCCCTTTTATCAAGAAACTCGGGATTCTCCATCATAATCCTGACTTTTATCCTTCTCTTTCCTGGTTGGAAAGGTATGAGCATGGATGAGAAATTACTTTGCCAACTCCTTCACTGTTGCCCATACGCATCGACAACGATTCCAATCCGTTTGGAAAACAGAAAAGTGGGATATTATGAAAATTTGGGAGAAAGTCCCTCATGTGGGACCATGCAGGCAATACTCAATCTTGAGGCGAACATTCTTAGCGGATCTTGAGATGATTTGTGTAAATTCATGGTCGCAATACATCAACTTCAGTGTATCGAGGGATTGTGAAGAACTGGTTATGTATTATTACGGTCTTGCGAAGCTTTGAGTCATTGTTTCGGATATGGAATCATTAGACAAAACATACAGTCTACAGATAAAATTATTACATTCAAATGAAAATTTTCAAACTATATTATACTGTATTCGAGGAATCTGTTCAATACAATCGCTTGCTCTAAGAACTTTGTTATTTTTAGCAGTATATAATTATATTTATGTGTAGACTGCCGGTCAAAAGTTTCGGGACACCCAAATTTTTCCTTTCAGATTTCGTAAGTGGATCTACGAGGCTCTATTTGACCAAAAAAAACTTCATTAGTGCTAATTTAGAAGGTCTTTCCACGTTCTTCAAGATTGCATTATTCATTTTCATCAGTATGAATCTGGATCTTCCCAATTTGAGCTGAGAAAAGGGCCAATTTTGATGATTTCTGGAAGAATCTCCTGGCTCCGGTAGCTCAAGGGTACAGGAATATTCCGGAATAGATTTTAAGAGGTCTGAAAGTACAAGTTTGAAGCTTTAAAATCCGTTCTCCAACATCTTTCTGCGTCATTTCTACTCCGAGCTATGACATTTTCTGTGAAGACAGATTTTTCGCAGAAACTAACACCAAAATCCGAAAAAGACAGACAATTGCGTTTGAAGGGGAATATAATCTCTGATCCTGGTATCCATTTTCTGAGTCATGATCAAAAGAACGAGAATCCTTTGCAACATGCCTCAAAAAGTGAATTTCTTCGTCATTTTTTAATAAAGGTGCTACTTCTTCGGGAATACTCTCCTCAGAGAAAATATCATAGCTCGGAGTAGAAGTAACGTAGAAGGATGTTGGAGAATGGATTCCAAAGCTCCAAATTTGTACTTTCGACCTTTTCAGATCTATTCCGGAATGTTCCTGTACCTTTGAGCTACCAGAGCCAGGAGATTCTTCCAAAAATTATCAAAATTGACTCTTTTTCAAGGTTAAATTGGGAAGATCCAGATTCGTACTGATGAAAATAAATGACGTCGTCTTGAATTACGTGGACAGACCTTCGAAATGAGCTCTGATAAAGTCCTTTTAAGTCAAGTAGAGCCTCGTAGATCCACTTACAAGGTCAGAAAAACATTTTCGGGTGTCCTGAAACTTTTGACCGGCAGTGTATGTTCCATCGGACATGATTTTATAAACTAACAATAAACCTCTGATCCAAATGTGACGCTTCGGGTGAGATCATTGAAGCGAGTCTGGAGTCCCTACAAAACCGCAACCGGACGCGCAACCGCGTACTTCTAGGTTGCGGCTACACGCAATGATTCTGAGAACGGAACTATTGTTTATACGCTTTTATTGGGATTAGATAAGTTGCCTAGCTAGCATCCCGCCTCCCAAATCTCCCTTCATGAAGCCAAACGAAATCTCATAACATTCTGTTTACTATATAGGGAACGAGGAAAACGGGAAGGCAATATATGGTTCAACGCAGCGGTGCCTCACCTATTCCTAGCCATTACTCAACAAAGTAACGTCTTCAGACAAAATTAAATAACATTCCGCCTGTGTGTTAATATTCCCAATCCAATCAGCTCCTCCAAGTCCAAAAATTCGAGATCTACTCCGCAAAAACCGGGAAGGAGTGTGAACATCGAGCAGTATAACTTGTCTAACGGAACGAAGAACTACCATTTTCTCGACATATAGGAAGGATTTCCAGGTATGAATACAACTCATTTTGCTGGAAATGTTTTGGTGTATCACTTGCCTTATTTTTTTCGAGTTGAGAATGTGAGATTGAAATACTATTAGGCAAAAAGTTGATTCATCATCTCCGATGTATAGGGCGATCAAAACGCCATCTATTGAGCAAAATATCCGGATTCCCTCCGGACTGGCCTCAATACAGGAACAGAAGTTCAGTGAAAAGAAGTCATTTTCCCAAACAAATACTGATAGAAAGATCAAAATGTCTTTTTCGAGATAATTATGCCCTTGGCTGGCATTTTATAGAACCATTCGAATTTGGAGCTTGGTGAGCCATGGCTAGTCAAATTTACTTCCAGTAATAAAAAAAAGATGGAATCAAAGTGAGAAAAGCCCATGGAATAAGTTTGTAACTCCATGCATGATACTATACCTTGGCATTTCTCCACCATTCTGGGAACTCAAGCTCTCTGTACCAGCATATTATATCACTGAAAATGAGCTACTGAATCTCATTGAGCTTTTCATCTTGTCTCTAAGGGACATCCTAGAGAAATCAGAGCGAATATTTCGTGAACACGCATACAACGTCAACTCGGGGACAAATGCCTGAATACTGGTCATTTTTCTAACTATTCATCCATCATATTGCACTGACAGAAATATTTGGGCCATAAACTGCACATGTACTTTTTCTACTAGTAAGTTAGAACACTCCAGTAAACATCAATTTCACCCTGAAGCGAAATATACCAATCTATGTCATAAATCGCGTAACCAGGAAACCAAAACAAAACAGTCCTGAACCATTCATCTCTCTGTTCTCTTTCTGTGCATTTGAAACTGATCGTTTTGGTTTTCCATCAAAGCAGTAACTACGAGAGTAAATATTGCTCGAACGTGGCAGTCAACGTCAAAACAATGCCCGACAGCAAGGCAAAACTGTTACAAGCTATTCGTGTCAGTCTTCATAAGAGCCAAAAACAATATCCAGCAAAGGCTTCACGGGAACGTTTACGAGAAGTTAATAGTCTATATAAAGATGAAAATCTCGGGCGCGCTGTGAGAGCTACGCAAAGTGCAGCCGCCAATCCGGTATTTCAGATAAGAGCAAAAACGAGGTGTTGTAACCAGTCGACGTAAATTCACTTCGACGGTGACGAAGTGTCCACTATGGATACCATAGACTATTTTCTATCAGAGAGCTGCGACTAGAGGTCGAACAAAAAGATTGGAAGTGAGTTATCCTATTGGTCGTTTAGTGGATTTGAGCGAATCAACCGTAGATCCTTGCCACATTCTCCGTGGGGAGTTGACCACACATTTACTCGTACTACTTATTTTGAATAAAGACTATTGGTTCCGCTTCCCAATCTACGAATATTTGAGCACATGATAAATTTCATGAGTTGGTTCAATCACGGTATACCGGGCGAGGTGGGCGTTGATTAATTGTTTCCAATACAGGAGTTTGGTCTGGTAATTTCGGTCCCTATTGTTGTAAAAGAGTGTGTGATACAAGAAACTTTCAGACGTGAGCCATGAATTTTCTCTGAATTTTGTCATTTAAATTCATAGCAGTGCCATAAATACGCTATCAAGATCATCAATAGAACATGTGCTATGGTTAGTCAAGCATGCAAAATCGGGCATTACTATTACGTGCAGAAATTTTCTATTCAACTCTCTCAGGCATCTTTTCACGATTTTATATGTCTCTACTGCGAAGGCTTTGTATTATTGTGAAGAGTCTTTGTTTCCTGTGTGATACCGGTGGTGAAAATTGTACAGAATTAGTGCTTAGGTTCACCGCGGTAGGCAGAAAGTTGAGTATTCTGCACCTCTGATTTTCAAAAAGATTAGGGTTCTAGATCTTGCAAAACGGGCTTTCTTGTCAAAACTCTATAGACCCCGGCTCCTGCCGAGGTCGAAAGATGCTCGCTTCAGATGTTCGTGCGCACACGAAGAGCATACTAGTTTGGAACTCCACCCTGATATAAAATTACCATTCGATAAACTTTCGTACCTACTGACTCCGTAAGGGTGATGACAGATAAAGCGCTACGCTACGATTTTGCGCCACGCCACGACGCGCTATCGCGCGCCACGACCCAAAACTTCATTCCAGCAAACTCGACCATAGATAGATTTGATTCATTTTCATAATCTACGGTTGATACTGTAACAATAAATCCAGTCCATCAATGGTCGGGTTCGCTGGAATGAATTTTTGGGTCGTGGTGTGCGATAGCGCGTCGTGCCGTGGCGCAAAATCGTAGCGTAGCGCTTTATCTGTCATCACCCTAAGTCGTAATTATGAATCAACCAATGGGATGAGTTAAAAGAGCCTAGCACGACAGACTCAAATGACCGTCACCCCCTACCGTGCCGAGGATATTTCTTCGTCAATACACTGGAATTGACTTTTCGCACTTCAGTGCCTCGTTTTTCACTAGTTTAGGTCATTTCTGATATTTTTGAAATATTGTACCACATTATTGTACCGCACCAATTTTATTGACTTTTTTACCCACGTGCACGGTCACATAGTTGTTTAGTCTTCTGGATTATCTTATCATCATATATTGTTCATCTCAGATGAACTCATCAGGGCCCACTTCCTGCTCCCCGAAAATATTTTCTGATTAGTCTCGTGTAGTGAAAGCCGAGTTAATCCGAGACCAACCTCATAGTTAGCAAGAATCACTGGATGGTTTGCTGGAAGCAATGCCTTTCAAGCAGCATCATCAGCCCAGCTGCGAAGTCAGACAGCACAAACCCTTGATGGCTGACGCAAACATCGGGTTAATCGTGATTGCGCATCTATTCACTCGGTATCAGCCTAGGTTCACAGGCAACAGAAGTTCGTCTTCTCGCTCGAAGTTTCGATTTACTTCGCCCATTATAGCTCACCAGTTGCGTCACTCAGTTGCATCACTCTATGTTTCGTCGGATGTAGATGCGCTGTCGGCTTTCAAAGCCTCCCTGGTACCTGTAGATCTAGTGATTATGGGCTCTTTCATCACCGTTTCCTAGTCTGGCTTCGTACTGATAAACGGCTTTTAGCCTCAGAGTCACGTCAGTCGGCTCGGCTGTCTGTCTTTGGGGATCGTCTTCAGTGAAGCGTAAGAGAGACGGCTCAAAAAGCGAGCGCAGACTCGACCTCGGACTTGCGTTGTAAGCTC
The DNA here is from genome assembly GCA_029851415.1 of Eretmocerus hayati. Taxonomy (NCBI): domain Eukaryota; kingdom Metazoa; phylum Arthropoda; class Insecta; order Hymenoptera; family Aphelinidae; genus Eretmocerus; species Eretmocerus hayati. Next base: position 38,455,744 of record CM056743.1, on the reverse strand, counting down.
TGCTGGGTCAAGATGGCTTAGCACCAAAGAGAACCTTTCCGCTCGAAATGTTCGTTTTTAGTGATTAGAGTGAACTTCGTGCAATCGTCATTTCGACTTCATTTAGTAGTCTGAGAATGGAGATTTTAATTTTTGGTTCCTTGAAGGCCATATCTGAGAATGTTGTGATTGAGACACTTTTGAATTAATGCGATTTTCGTTCATAAACAGAGAAATATGAAACTGGAAAGTGATGAGAGCTTTCTCTTAGTGTTTTTTAGATGAAACTCACTCCCCTCATTAAATTTTTCACGAACAATAAATTAATCTCCAAAATATGCTGCTAAAAGTGATTAGCAGAATGCTTTCTCGCGGCGTTATATGATAATAATTTTAACGAAAAAGGAAGTACCCTATATTTTGACTTTTTCTTTTGAGAAAGCATTTCAGAGAGATTTGGGTCATCTAAAAGAAGGTTTTCCTAACAATATCTATTGTTTGGTTGAGAGAAAATTTTGATATAGTCGATTTAAAGATCATTGAACTGGAGTCCTTTGTGAAAATTTCCTTCTCCTGAAAGGACCTTCGTTTAAATACTGTTTTACGGATTTTATGAAAATTTCGTATCAGCCAATCGATTCAGAATGGCGCAAAAGTAAGTCTTTAGATCATTAAAATTGAGATAAATGAGTCGTAAAGGATGATACGAGGGAAAAATGAATATTAATTCAAATGTTCTACTATCTTTTGAGTTATTCTTTCGAGGAAGCTTCTTAGAGAGATTCAGGCCATCTAGACAAAGGTTTTCTTAACAATATCCATCGATTGGTTGAGACGGAATTTCGATGCAGTGGGTTTGAAAAGGGTCAAAATGAAATTTTTGGTAAAAATTTTGATTTTTTCGAAAATTTGAGATTTGTGAAGACTGAATAAAATTTTGGTATTAACCAATCGATGGATAATGCAGAAAAAACCATATTTCAGGTCATTGAAATTGAGATAAATGAGTCATAAAAAAGGTACGAGGAAAAAGTGAATATTAAGAAAAATTTCCCATTATTTTTTGAGTTATTCTTTAGAGGAAACTTTTTAGAGGGATTTGGGCCATCCAGTCTGAGGTTTTTTGGATGATATCTATTGTTTGATTGAGACGGAATTTGGATGCAAGGGGCTTAAAAAGGGTCAAAATGAAATTTTTGGTGGAAATTTTGATTTTTTCGAAAATTTGAGAACTGTGAAGATTTTATAAAATTTCGGTATTAACCAATCAATAGATCATGCAGAAAAAATCGTAGTTTAGGTGACTCAATTCGTGGTGAGACCGCGTGAGAAAAAGATATTTATGTATTAAGAGTCGAAATTTCAGCTGTTTTGCTCTAACAACCCCATGGATCAAATTTGACTGGGAGCTGGAAGCTGCCAAACCACTGGGCTCTCAGAAATTGGATTCTGTACAACTTGTAGAAAGCCAAAAATTGATATAGTGAACAGTAAAAGAGAAAGCGTGTCCGATAGAAAACAACACACACACGGAGAAAGGGGTGCAAAGATGAGTCTCTAACGGATTTGGAAGGCCATTAGGAGGAAAAGTGTTACCTACAATTGATAGATTTTGGCGAGAGGAAGAGAATGGTCTAAGGCTTTTTCAGATAAACGGAATTTTGTTGAAGAAGATATTGGTTTTAGTGGAAAATTTGATCAAAATTTTGCTGAGGTGAAAACAAAGCTTTCTCTTTAGAGAAAGCAAAAACTGCTAGCCAGATGCTTAGTTCTCATTCAGATAGAGTAAGATCAAATATGATGAAATCAATGTTGACTTAAAATTTGCAGGTCATGGAATTTTTTGGTGTAATTTCGGTTTCGTCTCCAACGTACCGTCATCATACTAACGTGCGTGAACTTCTGAAATTCAATTTCAGCCCGAGCCATCTCGTTATTCGAATAGAAATCAAATGACTACATTAGTACTGAGGGTAACTGTTAATGAAAGAACTATGAGGTGAGGAGATGTTATACAACAGATTTTGCAAGATTAGCCCGATGGATTCTGTTTTTGGAAATGGGAATCGCTATGTTGAGCCGAAAAAGCTCCTGGATTCATAATGACAGAGATGACTACTTAACACTTCTGAAGGTGAGCCAATAGTTCATCTCACTTTATCGAATAATTGAATTAAAAGTGTACAGGGACGTAACGGGTAAATAAGTTTCATCCCAGCTAAAATAAATTTTTTACTTTGACGTCGATCAGGAACTCCGACAAAAGTGTAAATCCTCTCTCGTCAAGGACTTTCGTAGGAATGTTGAATAGTCCAACTATGCGCTCTGGCTGAACGAGATTAACCGTGAGCAATGTTTGCGCGGAATGATATCCCAGAACTTTTTTGTCGTTCTCTATTTGTCATAGGCTCATCTTGAATTTTTTGCGGTTTTCCATTTTTGGAAATCAGGCTATTTTTCAACGCCATGATGGCATGGATAAGCGGCAAGCATCCCTTTGTTGCCCAATTCCTTTAAAACTAAAATTCATGATATTTTTATCGTATGTCAAATCTTTCAAGTAGAATTCCAATGGAGAAATGGTATCAGAAGGGTGTAATTCTCATGATTCTCAAGAATGTATGAATTTGGAGTTCAAAGGGTGATTCGGTAGGATCATGAGATATTTCCATCTGTAAAAGACACGCAGCTATGAAATTAACGCTGGTGCTCCCATTTTGCTAGAAATATTGACTACCCATATGGATGATCCACGTCGACTTTTGTCATTGTTCAACATGAATCCGAGTTTTGTAGGAAGTTACTATACCCATCATGAATTGAGTGTCAAGAGGTTGTACTCACTATTTCTCGAGAAGGCTGACGATCTATGAGCACACTCGTAAATTTACCTGTAACAGAAACGAGGTTACTATTATATAAAGATTCATCATTCGCAAAATCGATCTTGTCATACTTTATACCATTTGAAAAGCCGAAGGATCAGATTAAAACTAGGATTCATGGCATCAACTATATCCCAGCACGCTTGGAAAGCCTCCAAAAGCAAAAATAACTTCAAAGTATTTTGGATATTTTTCTTGGAAATGAGATACTCAGGGAGGTGGGGGGGGGGGGCCTCCTCTTTCCACTATGCTCAAATTCCCGTTTGTTATCGCACTCTCTCCTATTCTAATGAGTGAACAAAGCATGGTTGACCTATCTTCCGTAACATTGCCCGGACAAGTTTGAGCTCCCGCCGAACCCTCATTTACCGGGACCCAGAAGGTTTCATTGAGAAGTAAAGTCAACTTACAGCTCAGCTAGAATCGAATGCAGATTGTATTCTGCATCAATAGAGCTCTCGAAAATAGGATCATACTTGTTGAGTTTCGTTGCGAAGAATCAGTATAAAACTGATGTCTACGCTGGTAATCTTCTAATTCTAGCCAATATCTATGAATGTAGGAAAATTTCGACGAAATCAGCTCAACAAGCAGCAATATCTGTGTCTCAGAATCTAATAGGGATCTGACATTGTTGCCGGGTTGCCTATACGCACAGGCATTCCTTCTTTTAAGATGGCCAATGGAGGAAGCAAATTTAGCATTGGATGCATGGGTCGGTGTGTTCCTAACTCTTCACTAAGAAGAAACTCTTATTGGTCGTACGGCCATGTGTTTTGCCGTGCGATCAAGGAGTTGTATTGCCAGGAGAGCAACACCGATTTTGTCACTACATCAAGCCATCGGAATGACTTGGTATTCGGTATTTCTGCCAGAATAAATAACCATATACCATGTTTCCGAATACCCTGATACTAGATGGAATCACAGTCACATTATGACTATTTTACCACGTGAGACATGGCGGAATTTTGCACAAAATGGCACTCTGGTAAGAGTGTCTATCGATTCCAAGAATTTTGGAGGTTATTTAACTGCGATAATGATTCATGAATTTGTAATCATTAATTGACGATCGAGTATGTAGGTGTGACAGCAATACCACGTTACAAAACAGGCGTATTGTTTGGGCGGCAATAGTTCACTCTCAGTGTTCCGGTTCATCAAATGTCCATCAAACGCAAGAGTAAGAAGATTGGGTCCTTACATGCATTTTCTGTTCCAGACTGTGCATGTGAAAAGAGACATCAATGAAGTAAAAACCCCTATCCTGCCGATGCTAAATCTGCTTCATTACTCAGCCATTCTACCCCTGTGTGCAGGCAACTCGACATCGATGTCAGATCCCTACGGAAAAATACTTTCTCATTCTAGATTCATTCTCGTTCTATACTGTTGTAAGATGAGCGAGAACGAGAAGCTACTCTACACGCCGAAAATTATGGTACAGTATTTGGTCTAGAAGATATTTACTGATCGAATTGATACATGGCATATAAATAGGGCTCCTCAATTTCCCTTTTACTACATAAGTACCTCACTTGTGGTGCTATTTGCATGTCAAGGCAGGTCTTGGTGGATTGCGACGATACGATAATTACTACTGATGCAATTATATCGCTGATTACTAAATATACGCTCGCTCACATCAGTGTCCTTGGAAACGTACTTGCGCAATCAAATATCTCATATTCTGAGCCTCCCCCCTTCCTCCCGCCCACACAGAATTATTGGATAGGTTTATGTGCAAGCACTTTTATCTACGGATCGTGAAAGCTGCGTTCGGAACGAGGCTGAGCAGCTGATTCACAAGTGTGATAGCGTACTCATAGAGTTGAACATGGTCTAAACTCTGAGCTAAGAAGGAAGATGCCAGGGGTGCCGCTCACGGATTCGTCTGAAACTCTAGGGATAGTCTCCTTTTAGCACCAATAGACGATATCCAAATCCGCGCTGGCCAACGCTCAAGCGTTTTTGAGCTGTGAGATATAACCTATGCCTTATTCCCAAAAACGCTTGAGCGTTGGCAAGCGCAGCTTTGGACATCGTCTTGTGGTGCTAAAAAGAGACTATTTCTAGAGTTTCAGCCGAATACGTGACTTACACCACTGGCGCCCTCCTTGTAGTCCGAGCGTTGTGAGTTTCAATTATCATAGCGCTTGTGAACCGTTATTGAGTCCTGAGAATAGCTACCTGAATAGATTTTTCCCTATCGCTGATTTTTTTCCTTTCATTTTTCCCTTTATCCAAACTGTTGGAACTGATCCTTGATTGGGGAGATATTCGATTTGAGACTCATTTCTAAAGTAGCTCCCATTTTCTCAAGGAGGTGGTTATTCGCAGTCGTTCCGTGTATATCCGTGTTAAAAATGAAGCCGGATTCTTGTAAGAAATCACGTTTTCCGTACGCATTTGTGCGAACTTTGATGTACACAAAACGCCTGTGAATAGTCAAGGCTTTTTTCAACCACAATCTAAACCACAGCAGTGGTGTACTCATTTGATTCGTAAGAGAGAAATTCGCGTTACTGGAGAAGTAACATGTGCTGAATATGTCAACGAGATCTTTTGAAAATGGCAATCTCAAGTCAAAGTACTGCCAAAAAATTGAATAAAATTGAATCTAACCGTTCTCAGACTGACGTAATCGTATGTTGTGATTCTTGCATTTCATCATGGAACTACATGTTCATTTGATTCAATTTCTGCTCCCGGCTCACGATACATCTCATTTGGTTACATCCCTCAAGTCTAAGCAAGATAATAGAGTCTCGTCATATGCTAGCTATACACCTACTATATTTGTCTTGAGTTCAGCGGTCTGCTCATTATAATTTATGACCCATCTTGTCACCTCCCGTTCTTGTTTCACGCTTCGCTCATTTGTGTCTCCGGCTGATTTAATTATAATCTCATTATGTTTGCAGGGAAGCACCAGAAAGGTTCAAGCTTATGAATCTAAATGATCAAAATTCCTTTCTTCGACGAAAATATGTGATTTGTGAATGTGAACTAAATAGAAACGTTTGAATGCATTCTTTCAAACAGGTCTATTTCGAATCAGAAAAATACATCAGCTGCAGCACCCTGGAATTCATAAACGATTACGAAGATACTGCTTCACCAGCAGCATTTTTATCTCATCTCCGTTTTTGAGATGTAACCACTGCAACAAAGTCACAAGTCTAATTCCATTGTTATTTGTCGCATCCGTCACAATCTATAAATGTGAATACCACGAACCCGACTTTTCACATAATTTAATGAAACAATCAAGCAAAAGCTGTCCTGGAAATCTTTCAATCAGATAAATTCTAGGGTTGAGTTGGTTTACTCATCATTATTTTTCCTCGTAGGCTACGTAGAAAACGTACATACATACGCGGGAAGCATTAGATGTGGTGAATATCCCTCTGGGTGTAATAGGACATTATGCACCGATGCGAAGTTAGGCCGTTTTGGGGCATGAGAATCGATTTTCTCCGAGTGTAACGAGGGGAAAAGATTCCTAGTGCCCCAAAATGGCCCGACGAGCGAGGTGCATAAACTATTTTTCGGTGTCAGGGCGACTAAACGCCAATTTTCTGATGCGAGCCGCGAAGAAAAATGGCCGTTTAGTCGCACTATGCCAAAAAATTTATTTTTCACATCCTCGTCATGATTCCGATCCTCGCCTACGGCTCGGGCCGGAAACCCATCAATGGGATGCGAAAGAAAGTTTTCATTACTCTAATCTAAAAATGCCACGTTTGGATGCGGTTTTAGGGTTCTCGGAATTAAAAGAATTCTTTCTCCAAAATATATCCGCGCTTCGTTTGCAAGCCCATTTTTGGCACCGAAGGATATGTCTGTTCTTGTGCTTGAAGTGGGCTCTCGCGCTCAGCACGGGAATATACTATTTTACACCCTTAAATCGCAATGTAATGTTGTGCTCGCGAGGTTCTTGGTTTTTCCGAGATGAAAAGAATTTCATATAGGACTTTTTTAATGTAAGAGGCAAGAAGATGATTTTGTGTCTCCATCCATGTCAATAGTGATAGAAATATTCTCACAATGATAACCAGAATTTTTTCAAATATCTCATGCTCAAGCCATTCCAAAATTGTCTTGTCCTATTTCTGATTCCAACCACTCCTATTTGATTGATAATTCGATCAAACAGATGATAATTGGGCATATCCGAACCCAAACCTATGTGCTGCTGAGGAGAATAAAATACACATTCATATCCAGTTCTATAAGAGCGATATCTTATCTGAGAATTTATATCGAGTCACACGAACAATTTTTAGAGTGAAAAAAATTTGAAGCCCTGAAATAGTACTCGCTCTGACATCATTAATCCTATATTTACATTCCGACTCCTGAGAAACACGAAGGCGCAGTCATTGACATAGAACCGTGAATATTAAAATTCTGAGATGGTTCGACCCGGAATGACAAAGTTCAGGCCAAAAATGCAATCACGCATTGAAAAATATTCAAATAGGCCTTCATAATGAGGAAAGTTCCTGTCCGTTACTGCCGTCTGATATTCCGTCAATTGAGCAAGTTAAGAATCGAGAGTCCGAATTCCATTTTTAGCACTCCTCAATAACCATGGTAGGACTGAAGCAGAGAAATAGCCAGTTGAGATCGAACAAGAAGCTGACTATAGTCGAAAGCGTGAGATGCATACTCGAGTAAAAGTTTGTTCAGAAAGAAAGGTGAAGATAATTCGATTAAACCACGTGCAGTTAATCCGCGATTTCGCGGTCTCGTCTATCGTACTGAAAAAGGAAGAGACCGCTGCAATAGAGGGTTTGCCATTGGCAAATCGAGCAAAGCATGATTAACGCTCAAAATCGCCGGAACGATTCGGTCGATCGATAGCGCAAACAAGACCAAAATAATGGGACAGAATAGCCGCATGGCCTGCATTGCGTGCAAGATATGAGTGTCCTATGAGAGACAATTCACGCTTGCTCGAGTATGCTGGTACCTAATTGGACGTTTTCCGTAGTTGTGGGCCAGTCAAATAAAAGAGGATTGAAAAGAGAGAGGGAGAGTTACAAAAGGAGGAAAATCATTGTGTACAGGTAATGAAAATGGAGTTATGAAAAGGTCATAGGGGAAATAGCAGATTCCTACAGATATCTGTACATCTGTAAAAATTGACTATATTATACTATTGATCTTCATTACCTGCATTCCAAATCTCTTGAAGAGAAAAATACCGTCTATTGTGAAATGTTTCCCGTCCAAGCTCACAGCAATTTCAGAATTACTCTAAGTGAAGGCTTTTCTAATTCCCATTTGAGGCTCTTTCATCGATGTTAATATAACCTCTATTTTGTCATTCCTATGAATTATATGTATACATAAATCGAACTTACAACGATTCTTTATCTCCGACAAGAGACTCAGAGGGACTCATTACTCGTAAAGGTAACCCCCCGTGAATTGGCGATTTTGTCTTTCGTAACTCTGCCAAATGCATGATTTCGCTGTGGGAAATGAGTTTTCCACTCGAAAATTGCCGAAAGACCACGGAGGTTTAGTAAATTCTTTTCGTGGGGCATTATTTCCAGACCACAGATGAACTGATAGAATAACAATCCAATTTCAATTCAATTTGATTGAAAGAGTCCATCCCCTGAATGAATAGAATATTCATGCTCAGATCCCACTGAATTTATCAGAGCAGTCCATACATTCGGAGAAGCCCGAAAAATTGCTGTCGTCCAACAAGTAGTAAAGTACGCGTGTAGTCAGACGGACGGACTCACTCACACCTTGATATCATGTCCGGAGTGACCTATTTCGAACATAGTTCAAATAAATAAACTTATGTGACGTCAATGTATATCAACGCGTGGATGTCAGTATGAGAGTGTATATATATATATATATATATATATATATATATGTCTCAACTGACCGTCAACAATTGTCGTGCTCTGATGTGCAAGATCCGGCATGATTAAGGAACTTTTGCGAGGGGTAGGTGAAAGAGTGATATCATACAGGTATTTGTGTGTGTGTGTGTGTGTGTGTGTGTGTGTGTAAATGTATGTGGAGGTAGCTCTGTGGTTTTCCATAGAGATACAGCACCAGCTCACTCCCAGAATCATGTTTCATGATTTTCCTCCCTAGATAAAGGTACAGAAATTAGATAGTCTTTATTCCCTTTATTCGAATAAAATGTAGCCTATAATAGACCTATGCCAGATTTCATGTGAATTCATTCGTATCGTTGAGTATGACATTCAAAGATTTCGACATTCATCAGCGGACTCTTGGGTGGATCGTCGTATCATATTCTGCTCACTCTCAATTTGATTTTTCCAAATTTTAGTCCCAACATGTTACCAACAACCCATCTTAGAAGAATTTGAGGTAAAAATACCATCCCATAACCAAGAATACCTCACAGTATGACGCACCTGAGAACCTCTTTCACAAATGGGTTTGCCTGCAAAACATCTCTAATGATCATATTCTATCGTGTTCTGATGGACAAATTTAGGACGAGGCAGGATCGAGGGCAGGATGGTGTAGCCCAATTGTTACAAACGCTTCTGCTTAGCGACAAACCTCAATGGTATTTGCACTCTCAAAAAATTTCTCAAAAACTTCAACCGATTGGTTGAATTTTCCGTACAATAAACTGCATGAGAGTCAACCAGCTGGGTAAATTTGCTGATTGAAAATTTAATTATCTCGCACAGTGTGCTCATTGGTGCAAATTCGAAGAGTGGCTTTCCAAACCAGTGGAACTCACTCGAGAACCTCAGAGTTCAGAAAGATTAGCCCGTACAAATTTTCATTCCTCAAACTGAACACTTTAGGATAAACATTTTTGAATCATGCAGTCTCAAACGGTTTCGATCTGACGATGAACTTCTAGATACAGGTCGTTTTGATTCGCAGTGTGAGCGTTTCGCAAAATTAAACAAACTGTTTGAATTTTTTGAAGCTGCATATGCTGTTGAAAAATCCAACCAATTTTTATAGTGAGCAGCTCTTCATTCAATAATACTTTCAACATATCTAGCTCGAAGGACAAATGTTTGAGCTCGTAAAAACTGAAACTATTTATATCTGTGATATAGTACTGCCACATCCGCCTGTACGTAAATGAGAAGGATGGAATTTGTACGGTCTCTTGCACCGTCAAATTTGAATTGAAGGTTTGGACCTAACTGAGCGAGCCACTGACAGCACTAAGCCATTTCGGAACTATGGTGGTAATTTTCTCCAGATCTCTCAAGTTGTCTGTGAATAATTGTGGCTTTGTTTGTTTCAAGTGTTTCTCATCACACACACGCATATAGTCGGTTCAAGAATTACATGATAAAATACCCAAGTAGAGTGCCCTCTGGAAATTCAACCAGATTCCCTCAGAAATTGCGCTAGAGGAGTCACATGTCACATTTATCTCTCTGCTCGAGCGAGTGATTAAAACAAAAGCCTTTCATAGAATTTCTAGCAGAATTAGAAATTTTGTTGGGCACCAGGGGTATTGACGTGAGGACAGTGGAGGATATGATGACTAACCTTATGGCGAAATATATCATCATTGTCACAGATGAGTTCATCGTGCAGACAGGCTATGTCTGGAGTGATTATAAACATGAGGTCATGGTGATGGAAGGAACTTGAAGATAGTAAAACATAAGACAAGGGCGTGGAAGTTGGAAAAGGATTGACTTTCCTTCGAAGGATGTAAAACAAATTTTCTGGAGAATTCTTCGATGAGAATTTTCCCCATGATTCAAGTTGAGTATACAGATAGTCTGATAAGAATTACTATAACTCTGTGAGTAGGTATTTTAATCACCTTAATCACGGAATAACAGTTTCATCCCACCTTGAGCTCTATACTTGTAATTTACGAGCCATTAGAGCGTGGAAACACGGAAGCTTGCACGAAAGGGAACATAACTGTACCATGTTAGGACGCATGTATTCAAAGGTACGTCCGTAGTTGGAATTTTCCGAGTAATTTTGTGACCATAGGGGCATGTACCGGCTTACAGTATATCTGTGAATGGTGATTCAATACCAGAGCTTGGTAAAATGTAGTCGAGCAGAATCCACTCAGCGCTCGGATTAATATTTCGTCCCTACCCACTTGTTCATTACGTTTATCCTGACAAATTGCCACGGGTAATAGGCCGAGCTGAATTGCGGAACGTATATTTCTAGGACTCCGTTGTACTGTCTTGATACGCCATTGGAAGCGATCTCATCTTATTCGACCGAGTACATATGGAAAGTCTGCTAATGATTGGATGGTATCAGAGCCCGAAATCGAAATTGCTGGAGGTCTTTGACCGATTGAATGTCAATTTCCACTCAGAATAGCGATGTCGATCCTATCCAATCTCAGCAACGGGGCCATCGATCATAATCAACCGTGACGTTTACCAAAATGGGCTTTGCGTAGGCGAAAATGCCATCCCTTTGCGGGTGATCCTCTTTAGAGATTTCACGTACCGGACTCGCATAAAGGCTGGTGGGAAAAGCTCGACGACCATTCGCTGGAAATAGGGTAATTCACGCACGATTGTAGTTCTCGACTAGTATTGTCCCCGTAGTGCCAAAGTGCTTCGATCGCAACGGTCGAAGGGGAGGGAGCAACAAGTGAGACAGCATCACGCTGAATATGAGCACGATTGATCGTCGTCACTTTCGCCTCTTATCCCGTCCGACCCTCCCGGTCTTTTTTGTGTCTCCAAAGCCTTCGTCAATTCATCGCGCTCCGTCCGTTCCTCCGACCCGACGTTATGAAATTGTTCAGCACAAAAAGGTCTCAAAGCTGAAGTTATAGTCACGAACCTTCGCATTCTTGGACATCCCATTCGCGGAGTGCTTGTTTACTCTTGCCACCGAAAGCTTTGCGCAATCAAATTTTGGGTTTGTGTGATGATGGATCGAATTGCTATTGGTCGAGTATTATTGAAATTCTGCGATGGCACAATCACGTTTTGTCGATGAGGCTCGGATGATCAATCAACAATACGCTCGCTGGAATGAATCGTTTGTCTCTGTGTCATGCGGGCCTCTGTGAATTTTCGACGAGCGCAGCACGATTGCCTCCGATATTCCATTGACTCTGTTAATTGCATCGGCGAATTCGATGACTACTCACGCTTACAGCTCCCGAGTTATGTGAAGGGCGTATGCTAATGAAGTCGTTCATGAATATTTGATTAATTTTTGTATGTACACAGAATAGCTTTCGTTGAAGAGTTCATCAAATGGGAAAATTTGTCCGACCGTTTGTTAGCTAAAACAATACTCACTTCTTCATGTTTGAATGGTTTGTCGTTTTTCGATAAAGTTCACGCAAATTTTCCACTGATCGACAGCGATAATCATTCTTGCATTCTTCTGATGTGAGTTCATGCTCGTTCTTCAGCGGAACGTAAGAATCTGAGAATCATTCACGATCAACTTGGTTGAATTGAAGTTGGGTTGAATCCACCATTGCGGTCCAGATACTTGAGCAACACATGATTGTTACAAAAATCTTTTGAATTTTCTTGAAGATGAGCTCCTCGGTTGTGATTGGTTTTCATCGTCTTCATGAGCTTCTCTGACTTGAAATGATGAGTGACTGGCTCGACTGTTCAGACGTAATCGATATCATGATTCATCTACACCAGGTCTCTATCTATCTCTGAAATTTATCAAAATTCACTAGTTTTGAGAGTAGTACTCATCCAATCGAGCTCAGACAAACCCAAGTCATCGAGAATGCAATATCGATATAACAGATGATTTTCTCACAAGAATATCTCTACGAGTAGAATTTCATATAGATTTTGCTGACGTACCATCTTAACGCTGAGAATCTAGTGAGGCTATATCTCCGTGCAGGGTCGATTTCCGGCCTCTAACTCTAATTGTACAAATATAGTCCGAGTGGCAGTCTCTTTTCCAGTACTCACATATTCGTCAAGTTCGCCAAAAAAGCAAACACTTGGTGATCATGACTTCCAAAAAACTACTCACTTTCTCATGGAATCATAATACGATTATCTTATGAATACTAGCAAAGCGTGACGAGTTGAATTCTTGCATGCCTCGCGGTCAGCGCAGTGACTTACGTGAAAAGCTCAAATAGACGAGTCAGCGCTGTGCGGACTTGCGCTGAATTTTATTCGCTCAACCACGTCGGACTTCCTTTCATAGTTGGGAAGATCTCTCCCCTTCCGCACCCCGTCGCTTCCTGAGTGGGGATATGAGCCCGCAGCCTGATGAGCTCTCGTTTTCTCTACGTCTCGGTACAACTGAATTTTCGCGGGGCGCCCGCGCAGTGATGCCCATAACGAAGCTTTTCTGCACTCACAGCTATCGCTATGTTTCTCTTCTCCTCGCTCGTTTCCACTGGTGAATGAATTCTTAGTGAGGCTGCAAAGCTCTCGAGCTTGCAAGCAGACTTATTTCAATTCCATCCTTTTACTCGGCCACTAGTGCTTTTTCATCACTTTGACGCGAAACATATATAAATGCCAAGCTGCTCTACCGATTCATCCCTGCTATCTCATATTCTTAAATGGATTCTGGGAATTTGCAAGTTTTTAAAAATCGAGATTTCTGAAGGCCATGAGAATGAGAAATCGTGCGATGAAAAATTGCTTGGGTATTCTACAGTCCAAACTAATTTGTGATGACTTTTTGGATGAGTTCAAGACAGATAATTCAGTACAGGAGCACGTGCGAATGTCAATATGACTTCTTAGCACGTTCGCTGCGGCGGGACCCGCCGGTGGGTCCCGCCGCACACAAAGAAGGAACTGCGATTTTCGCTGCCGCAGCGAACGTGTTAGAAAAGACATCGCCCATTAGGGCAATCTTCACACTACCACGCGTCTTCAGAAACTGGAATGTGACGTACGTCACATTGATTTCGAGCCAACGAAGCCACGACCCTTGAAAAAAAAAAAAAAATTCCTACAAATCAAGGATAGCCGGCTTTGGTACATTCCTCTTCGTTGATAGGAAAGACTCCAAATCAATTTCAATCTTATTCTGTAACTAGGGACTCAAAAGATGAGAAGGCACGGCATTGGAAGTCATTGGACGACTTTTATATCAAAGCTTCCACTCAACTCTTTATTTCCGTTTTTGGTTACGAAACCCCAACAAATTCCCTGTTTGTCCCATATTCTCGAAGGAATGTTCCAATTACTTAAAAGAATAGTTTTTCTCGATGGAAATTGATCCTTGACTTCCTTTATCAGAAGCCTATCCATTCAATTAGAGCGAAGCAGATCTCGATACTATGAATTGCACAATCGCCAAAAAAGTTCTCTTCCACGTATCTGTTCGATTTTCCAGTTGCTTGAATCATTACAAATTCTCCAATTGAGGAGGATTCCATATACTTTAAGGATAGAAACACCAAGAGAGATGTGATAATCAGTTCCATTTTTCTCCTCAAAATCCGAGCTGTGAAGAATCTCAAGTGGTCTTATCCATTTCTGTAGCCGACTCTAAAAACAAAATACCAAATTGATTCGATTTTATCCATCTTCCGTTGAAGTAATGATGAGAAGAATGAGTCCAAGATGATGATTACATCTCCGACCCCATCAAAATATGATTGAGTAGGACATTTATGAGATTCTGTATCTTGGAAACACAAACGAAAGTTACGAATTGTCTCGAGCACTTCAAAGATATCATAATAAAAAATGATATGCACCGCTATTCTGTTGAAGACTTTCAATCTAACTGAATCTTGCTTCCATGTAGAATGAATTTTCACTTTGTTAGCCGCAGAGGAATTTTTCTACTTCAACTCCAATTTCTTTTGTCTGTTTCATTTTCGCGAACAAGCATTCCGTTGATACCAACGTGACGTGACTTCATTCTAGATCATTCTAAGAACCAACATTTTGATGAAGCAGATTCGACTAAAGTTCTCAACGCCTTTCGAGATATCAGCACAACGTCAGATGAGAATAAAAAGCCAAGCCTGAGGACTGTGTGTCTTTCAACGTACAAAATCAAATGCTTTCCTTCGAAGGCCGGCGCCCTTTGCACTCAGTCGCGCCGGGAAATGAAATTTCCGCCATGAGAAAATGGAAAACGAGAACGATTCCGTTGCCATCCTACTGGCATCACAATCTGTCCTAGTCACTGGGGAATCATTGCCTCCTGCTGTTTGAGCTCGCAGAGGTGCGACCAAATCGTACCCATCACGCAATCTATCCTCGTCGCGAGCGTCGAAGCACTCGGGCAAATTGGACCTCGTCGTCGTCGTAGCCGGGCTTTGAGTTGGTGCTTGCGCTAAGCCGGGCATATCGAGGACATCGCCTGCGTCCATTTGGCCCGACTCTTCATTCGCTCCGATGTGCTATACAATTGCTCGTCCTCCTGTTGTAAGCTAGGGTTAGTACGTGCAGCGTAAATCCGTAAAGGAAGAGAAAAATTTGTTTTTGAGATTTTTGCTTAGTGTAGTTGCCACCGTAGCACGTAATTGTGGGGTGGTAATGTGTAGGTGGAGCTTGCAACATGTTGTCTATTTGATATAGCTTCGTTTGTGCGGGTACACTAATGCTGCCTCGCGAGACCTCATTAAGCGAGTTGGCAAGAGCATGGGAACAATGTACACTGTTCTCGAAGCAAGAGTATTATAGCGTTTCTGGGCTGATAACTTGTAAGTTGAGATTCTTGCGGGCTGTTTTGGAGCTCCTTGCGAAATTCCTAATCGTTCTGATGAACATAATGCCAAGGTTCAAAATAGTCCCGGAATGTCATGATGAAAATCCTGATTCTGATTGAACATAAACAGCTGATGTCGTTCGATTTCTTTTCTCTCGACGCGCTGGAAAAATAAAATTACTTGATGATGCTGGGTGTCGGAGTTTCTTTGTGAAAACCGAAGTTTGCTCCTTATCCTTGTCAATACTCGCATGAGAGTTTGAGTTAATCCCACTATACTTTTTGTTCTGTATTTGGATGAACAACATTACCAATTTGATTGATAAAAATGAGGATCTGGACTAGATGAGAGAACGAAAATGAAAGCCCTGCAGCATCGTTACATAATTGTTTAGATCACAACTATGAAATGAAATAAAAAGACTGAATCTGATTTGGCCAAGAGTGGGGAAAAGTTTGAGGGACAATATCTTGCCTGGCTTATTGTAGTCCTAGATTAATTATCGCCGTCAAAACCAATCATGTGGTTACCTTCCACTGACATGAGCTACTTCTTGGCAAAAAAGACTGTGAGAGCAACTGATTTTACCATTCATGCGAAAATGAAACATGCATTCTTCCTATCGAATAAATAAGTCTGAAGCATGGAAATGATGTATTCATTGGTGGTGAACAATGAAACTGAAATGAGCATCTAATATCGGATGCTTAAGTGTTCTCAAAATATATTGATAAACTGTTGTCCGTGTCCTTTTCACACAAATTATTCCTAACCACATCCCCAACTCTTGCATGAAAGGATGAGGATCATTCAGCTCGATCATATAAATTGGCACTCTAGACGAGACTTCATTATGTCATTTTGTTTCAACCAATCAGTAATTAACCCGAGTAGGTACACGCAGTAGGTCTAAGCAGCGTTTGAATAGGATTATCATCCACATATTTACTTTCATGCAGACTATACAGCCTATACTCATGAATCGCCCGAATGCACCATTTACTTCAAAGCGAGCTACTGAGCGTAAACGCGTGAGTGAGTGAGAGAGAAACGGTACCGTATCTGCTCATTCACATATTCATACGCGCGCACAAAGCTCGCGCACGCTATTGTGCGCTTTCGCGTGGTATCAACATGCCACGTGAGCTTTTGTTCCGAACGCAGCGTATAATTAGAAATATACCAGCGCCACCCTTGTGTGGATTATTTGTCTTTTGAGAGTACTTTGGTACTCGAAAAATCATTGTATATTTGGTAACATGAAAATATGAAAGACTTGTCTTCCTAGTTCTGGGATTGCTGCCACGCCAATTTTTAGTAATTGTGTCATAGCTAATTCGTAGAATGTTGATATTGTCTATAGATAATGGTGTCTAAACATATATTTAGCACTTGTGAAGCCAAACCTAATTTTTAACTCCATACATTTAGATGTTATGGAAGGAGTCATCAAATTTATCCTACCAAATGGTGCAGTTTTATGACACCAATCTACTGGACTCCTGAGCTTGCTGTTCGATTTAATTCCATAAAGCATACCTGAAATTATCGTAGGCTAGTGGTCGATGATTATGCTATAGATATTTTAATGACCCCATAGAATGTAACACCTAGAAGGAGAACTAGCTAAGGAATTGAAAAATTGAGCACAAAAATTTTACAAAAAATGAACGTGAAAATTTACCGCACGTGTTCTGTTAACTCCACAATCGTACATCGTGACTTCTAACGAATTTGGTCTCCGTAGAAAAAACACCAGCAGAACTAGCACCATTGGCCAAGGTCCAGTTTCAAGTGTCCCATCTACCACGAGATCGATCATAAGACGCTCGGACGTGGTGCATTCACGTCAAATTGCAATATCGCTTAATGACTCACTGATCGACCAGGACTCACCTGTTTTCTTCAGCTTACTGAGACACTATCTCCCAGCTGACACAGCTCACAGATATCACTGTTTTTTTTCTCATTCACTGAATAAAAGCTTAGATGAGCTTGCACAGTTGGTCGAAAAAAAGGACACGAGGCAGGTTGATATTCGCGCTACAGCTTCACTCGGGTGGAACACTCGCGGTCTGGTGAATAGCAGACAATGATAGCGCGGCGCGGCGGGCGCAAGCGCGCAGTGCCGAGGTGGCGCGTGAACTACCGACCCAGGCCACGAGCGGCGTGTGGATTGCCGCGCCGGATCGCAAGCTCTCTGCAAGCGCTTGCGCGTCAGCTTGGCCTCAGCCCGCGCGTGAACCAACGACACTGGATACGATGTGCTCGCGCTCCCCCGCACCACTTGCGCGTGCACCGGGAATTTTTTCCAGATTCTTAGCAACGAGGCGTGCTGGAAAGAAAAGCTTGCAAGCTTCCCAGAAGGTAAAGGTGGCTTCTTGTATTAAGTATTCACTTTATCATAGGGTAGACCAATTCAAGCATTCCGGGGAACTTAGGAAATTGATGGAGTTTTCCTGTAATAAATCGGTTTTCAGTGCGTAAATTGACCGGGTTACGATGAGGACTGCCATCATTATTTCCTGAGCTCAAAGCTAATCAAAGGAAAACACAATGTGTTACATCTACATCTGACCCACATACGTGATAACCGAATTCTAAATTGTTCAATGCTCACAGTTATCTAAAAAATGCTCCAGGATAAGTGTAGTTTATGCTTGTGTGTACAACTCTGGCTGAAAGATTGCCCAAGGGCTCAGCATTCTGTAGCCGAGTAAATTGTCCTCCCTGTCTACAATATAAAAACATGATATCAATCCAAATGATAGTTCGTTGAGTTAGAAATTTACCATATTAACTTTTAAACTGCCGGCATTTTTCCTGAGGAAATTAGTGTCATTGAAGAGACAATCTTATCCACAGAAACACCCGATATGTCACGAAGATTATCCAAGGTTACGGGTGGCTCATGTATGAGCCAGGCCGGCAGCCTAAGGGTTGAGTATTTTTATTATAACCATCTTTGAGCTGAAAAGATGCTCGAGTGATCTTGGATGTTCGAAAGTTTCTATTGAGCGCGGCTCTTGTAATGTCTAAAAGATAATCTGCCCCGGGTGCTTTACTTCAAAAATAAAGACCCACGTCACAGGTCATCTTTCTGTGTTCCGTAGAACTTGCAGTATTCATGACATTCACTACATTGACAACGGCACCCTTCTCTCCAGTCAGTAGATCTATAAACAGCACCAAATTCGTTACCTTTCGTTGCCTCTGCTTGCGGCAGCTTTCACAAACACAATTTTCCGACATGTATGGTAACAAGCACTCATCAACTGGATTGTTGCATCTTCAGAGGAATATTCAACTTTGGTTGAAAAGCAATACGTACTTCGAATCTGGAACTGAAAGCAATTTCGAATCAGACCCAAAGACTTAACTTAGGATGTTCTGCTTGGACCCGGGTCAATATTAAGAATCCTCTCACGTTTGAGTTCTGCTTATTGACGAAGTTCAATTTGGAGCTTTCTGCTTGGATCCTGCTCGTTATTAAGAATTTACTTCAGTTCAAGTTCTACTTGACAAGTTTCAATTTGGGATTTTCTGCTCGGATCGTGCTCGTTGATGGGAAAGTCCTTCGTTTCAAGTCCTGTTTGGGAACCTTCAACTGAATCATTCTGATCTCAAGGACATCTTGCTGAGCTTTTGAAAGATAGTTTATTCAGAGCTGATGGCTTGTCTTCCCATATTCTGCAAATAAAAATGGATAAATGTTATGGAAAGTGCGGATGATGGTTGTACCAAGTTGTAAAAAATGAAATTTCATGAAAAGTTTGAACCAGAAATGGTGAAGTTAACTTCAAAATTTAGTCAAAGAGGTGATTCTCGGTGTTTGCGCCAAAATGTTTCAACATCAGCAGAAGCACACATCAATTTTGAACATAGCGGTGTTGGGAGAGAATCCAAGCAATCCAAAACAGTTGGAGTAAGAGATTGCAAACATTTGGGACCACCCAGGTCAGAAGCGAAGCAATCTTAACAGCCGCCTTGTAGATGTCTCACGGAGTGTGGTAGACGCACAACTTGAGCACGCCAAGCCTGTTGCAGCGTCCTCGAGGATATCGGTGCCAGTCACACAAACACAACGCATGACCTGACTGCGCATCGTCGACGTAAACCTCGTCGTCATATTCGTCGTTATTGTGCACCACGGGTGCCCCGGCACATTTTCCACCCCTCAACCGTGACTTTTCTTGGAGTTTTCTACTAAACACAAACTGAGTCTCCCAATTTCACTTCAATCATAATCTGAGTCATTTCGCATTAATTATTAAAATTTTCCAAATAATGGGAATGAAAGTGGTCTCGTATGCATCAGAAATCAACTGCATCCCGTTGCAAATAGTTTTAGAAAACTGAGCCAGCTTCGAAAAGAATGGAGTCACCTTCCTTTTTGTGAATTCGCCGTAATTTATTTTTAAACAATGATTATTATAAGAGCACACGAGTCACCTGCTGAGCCAGACTCTAAGTTGTAGGACACTGGTAATTTGAGACGTGACAGCCAGTGTCCCACGACTTAAAGTCCGATTCAGCAGGTGACCCGTGTGCTCTTATAATAATCATTGTTTAAAAATAAATTACAGCGAATTCGCAAAAAGGGAGGTGACTCCATTTTTTTCGAAGCTGGCTCAGTTTTTTAAAACTGTTTGCAACAGGGTGCAGTAGTTA
Organism: Eretmocerus hayati; assembly: GCA_029851415.1. Lineage (NCBI taxonomy): Eukaryota > Metazoa > Arthropoda > Insecta > Hymenoptera > Aphelinidae > Eretmocerus > Eretmocerus hayati. The sequence continues at coordinate 38,435,548 of CM056743.1, read as the reverse complement.
AGCTATGGGATTCCACCACCACCCACTCTACGCCACCTACTCTACGCCATCTTATCTACGCCACCTTATCCACTCCACCCAATCTACGCCACCTAGACCCATAGCTACTACTACTGCTACTACCACCACCACAACTGACTCAAGAAAACCTCCTTATGTTTCCACTGATAGGATTGTACTGCACTATTCGATCTTGTAGAATGAGACAATAAGCTGATGTTTCGGCGGGGAAATCCTCTTTTACTTCGAACTCTAGACGTACATCTACTGCACCACTCTTGATCGCTTCGTTTTGTTTGGAGCAATCGATCACAATCAGTGGCATATGCGAGATGAAGTCTGATTTCGTCAAGATTGGTTCAGGGCTCTTGCCATAATAACTCTTCTGGAAATTCGCGTACATCTCGTATAGGGCTGAATACTGATTTTGTGCAATATTGAGATTGAGATTCTCATATGGATAGCTTTGAGAATTGAGATGCAGTTTGACATTCGTGATGTTACAATGATGGAATTGACTTGCATTTTTATTATTTTTCCCTTTCCTATTTGTTTGAAAGCCTACAATGACATAACGTGGTTTTCAAGTTGACTTGATGTTTTTAAAGTCCAGATATGTCTATTAGCGGCTGGGAGTCTCAGATATTCATAAAACTCCCATGAGCGGAAACTCGTGGTTAGAAGATTATCTTTTTCGATCTGCTTGAGAATACCAATCTTCTCTTTATCAGACGCAATGATGTATAGCATACACCATTCAACCTTAGTTAACGTGACCTTAGTACTTCATATGGGTCTGCAGCAGCTGCACGTGTTTGAGAAACAGCATCTATGTCATTTCTTGATCTTATTAGGATGAGCTCGCATTTACCCCCGATCATTACTTTTTGATAATCCTCAGCAAATCAAAGAATAGCCCACAGAGGAATTTTTACATCAAAATATCCTGAGTCATCCTCGATTGACCACCATCAACATCATACTACCTTGATTCATTCTCACTCCAAAAAATTTATCGTTTTAGTGAACAGTGTTGTGTAATATTTGACCCGCATTGATAAGATGCTAAAATTGTAAATCGACATATATGTAGCCCTGAAGAGGCCGGTGTAGTTTTGACGGGCGAAACGTTGGCGTTTTAGAGAATAAAACCACTTGCTCGACCAATTCAGAAGAAGACCATCATTACTTCAACATCCTCGATTGAATTAGTCTCAAGTATATCTAACTATCCAGCAATTTGCATCAATGAGCTTTGATTTGGACTCAGAGATATCGAATTTTTCCTAGTTGTCAATAAACCAGTATTCTTACATCTATCAATCTCCACCCATTAACTTCAAGGCGCACATCCACGAAAAGATGAGAAATGCCATTGTTAACAAATCCTGTGAACTTGACTTCTTCTGCTTTAGCTGTGCTTAACCTCCCACAAACGTAAATCGAGCTCTCTGGTGGCAAGACGCATAGATCTTGATTCTGGATCGACATGCGGATTTCATCGTTATTATTCAATGATGGTGTAGATGGCGCATGAGCATGCACCTCATAGTGTGCAATAGACTGATCAGATGCTATCAGAGTCTGAATATCTAGAATCCCCTCCATCTTGACGTCGACAACAGAGAATAATACAAGTTATCTTCCACCACGTGATTTTCCAACGGAGTAAGTGGACACTAAGCCAAGACTCTTGAGAATCTGTATGCTGCGACATGTTAGCGGTTTGATACCACGATTTGCTACTGGAGTAACTGCTGGCGCTGCACTTTCTCGAGTTGTTGTCTCGAGTGTCCTCGGTCAGCTGACGGACTGGAGGCATGGTCGGCTTATATACCCTTTTGATCTATACACAATACCCATTTTACTCAACACTTCTAATGTGTAACCTTATACTGACGAGTTGCCCACGGAAATTGACGATTTCGCCGTCTCTTGATCAGCGATGCGGATTTGTAGACTATCGATATCCTTCACAAAGATTGGAAGATAGATTGGAGTAGAAGGTCTATCAAAGAACACATACCCTGGTGGAACGTTCGGGAGCGTCTCATGAATCGAGTGAACTAGGTGAATATCTATATAGGTCCCAGTTGTGATATTGCATTCCACCCGCAATACATTGTGTTTGATAGTCTTCACTGGCTGATCTGATTCGTGAGAGATATTTGGGCTGGGGATTTTATCCGTGAAACCGAGTAACTCTCCTATCGAGTCTTTGTGAGTGAACTCAATAGTCTCGCTACACTTCATGATGCTACGAAGTGTGTTTGATTAGGTTTCAGACTGAACCATATATTTTTAGCCTTTGAGTAGTCAGAGAGATATGAGTCGATGGCATCAATCTCATAACGTCCCACAGGTATTGTAACAATATCGTTACCCACATACAGTCTGTTGTTTCCAACGTCCATGTTAGGAATCGAATTAGTTGCTATAAGCTGTACCAATCCCAATTGATAGTTCTTTTTGGATGACAAATGGATAGTCGTTTCGTAAGGGCCTGGTTCCAGAATAGTAGAGGGGCCTGATACAGAGAGTGAATATGTTTCAGCCATGATTGAGTAGTCGTGAATGCAAGTATGTTGAGTGAAGCTTGATTTATATAGCCTCAAGATCGTGATTCCCCACCAAAAATTCAAGACAAAGATGACCACAGTTATATGTATCGAAATCTGGATATCTTTCTGGATTGTAGTATATATTCACAGGCCCAAGATAATCTATAAGCTCTAACGGAGGCTGTAGATCACCAAAACTGTCGAAGTATAAGACATTCACTCCTTTTTCTTGTAAGCTACCCAATGCGTGCCAGTTCCACTAGCATTATCTGGATTGACAATAGCTGCTTCATTTATGCGTGGGGAGCCTGATGGCAAGGCATTCCGGATGTAAACACCTCGAAAATAGGGAATTTTTATTTTACGAGCATATGCCATCGAATCAACATTAGTGAGTGTTTCCGAGCAGCTTTAGTTTCATTGACTGTCTTAGCTATACCAGCAGCGCCACCTGCCAATGTTCCTGTCGCACTCAAACCAGCAAAAAAAGGCAATAAGGATGGTAAATAGCCACCACTTTTCGATGGTAAGGGTAGTATACGAGGCATGGTGATATTGTTCTCCCCCCCCCCCCACTACCCTTGATTGGTTCTTGAGCACCTCTCAATGCTGAGTCAATCGTCACCTTGGGGTTGATGGGGGGGGGGGGATCATAGCTTTAGCAGCAGCTTTGATAATTTCTTTCAATGCAACTTTTTTATTGAGTTTTCCTCCAAATTTTTTGCATTGCTTCACCTTCCTCCTCTTTTCCTTTAACCTGTTGGGTCCCATTCCAAATGTCGTCTGTGCACTCATGGCATTGGTGACGAAAAGAGCAGCAGCTCTCTCAGCTATACTAGCGTTCTTTGACTTCACCTTTTTCTCAGCTTTCTTCATCAACTCATGGTCAGCTGCATGTTTTTTCTTGATATCATGCATGTATTCACCGTATGCCACATCATGCTCCTTACAAGCAGCGTCCAGTGGGTTAATCCCAGGGTTACTACGAGCAAATCGTTTGTCAAGTCTTGTACCAGGACCGCAAGATTGATAACCATGTAAGTGAAGCTCGACTGGCAGTTTATTAATGAGATTACAGATAAACCCTCGACCAGTCCTTCTTTTCTTGTCTTTCAACATCTTGTCTCGAGGTTCAAGAGATGAATGTGCTCAAGACAGTATAAAAGCGTCGTATTCATACCTTTGAGCCAGTCCAAGTCTTCATGCCTCACCTGAAACATGGATTTCAAAGAACAAGATTTGAAACTACCTGTGAGTAACTTTGATGTTGTCTCGGATCATGGGAAGAAAAAAGAGCACCATAGAAAGTTGTTACCGAGTGATATCCGAGCAATTATTCGTGGTCCGTCAGGCTATGGTAAAACGAATAGCCTGCTGACACTCATCACACATCCTAATGCTTTAAGATTTGAAAATGTATATTTATACTCAAAATCTCCACACCGTCCGAAATATTTATCCCTCAAAAAACTATTGGATAGCATAGAAGGAATACAATATTTCCCTTTTTTGTGATAATGAAGAAGTCATCCCGCTTGACAAGGTTTTACCTAACTCTCTCGCAATATTCGATGATATTGCTTGTGAGAAGTAGGCCAATGTCAGAGCATACTTTTGTATGGCCAGGCATAAGAATGTTGACTGCCTCTATCTTTGTCAAACGTATACTTGTGTCCCAAAGAGGCTAGTGAGGGACAATGTCAATCTCCTGGTCTTATTCAAACGAGATCAAAATAATTCGAAATTTATATATGATAAGCACGTTAATACTGATATGTCATTCCATGAATTCGAGCGTTTAACATCGATCTGTTCGCGTAATAATAAGCATGATTTCCTATTGATTGACAAAGCCAGAGCAATTAACGATGGGCGATACAGGCATGGCTTCGACCGATTCTTTATAAATATCGCGGAAAAGTCTTGAACCCTATCAGTCTCCGGAATCACTCGTTCGTAACACCATCGCTGACTTTGCACAAGAGAAACATATCTTGGAGCAACTATCCAAAGCTCGCGAGGCTATACGATCTAAATATGGGTTATTGAAGGATGACAGAGTTGAAATGGAACGAACTTTGGATGAAACATTCAAACCGATTGTCGAACCTCTGAAAGAAGTAGTTGCTGAAAAAGTGGATGGTGGTGTCATAGGAAATCAAACTCCCATCACAAATACAGTCCGCTTCGATACTACTAAAGATAGTACATCTGGTGGATTAATGGACTCCCATGATGATGAGTTACTTGAAAAGGATTTGGAAATGATGCAATCGCATAATAAAGATGACCTTAACAATCTATACGGACTGCGAAGAGCGAAATGGAACACTCATGATTGGAAATGTCAACGTAAATTTCCCAGATGGAAGAATTTCTGTCGATAAAGTAGATTACCCAATCACCGAAGGACTACTTGAACTCATTTTCATGAAGGAACCTGATACAGATGCATCCACAGCACGGTGTGCCTGAACGAATTTTTTTTCAAAGTAAAAACTCCCTCTGAGATTATTTTGGTTTCTGATTCTACATATTTGGGGCATCATTTTCCCCCAAAAATTAAAATCGCGGGCTGAGCCCTTTTGAAGGAATGTCGTTTGGAACATTTTTTGGGCCCAGTCTAGGGAGGCCCAATTGATATGGCTCATCCTTCGTTGGATATGAGCCCAAAATTAAGTTTCTTCACTTTCTCACACTAGTTTCCAGAAAATGTGACCACTTTGGATCCTTCTGAGGCTTGTCGAGGTTGGGCATGTACCCTGGAAACCCTTCAAAAATGCAAAACACCAATCTCTTGATGTCTTATCTAAGGTATGTCTCCTGGGACAATCAGGATCGTAAGTTTGAGCGAGCCGTGTTGTTTTGATAGCAACGCGACCTCGCCGTCTTCTTATATACAATTGCGTATACACAACAAAGCAGCTCGTACACGCACACGCTCACACACGAACGCTCTCCGCGAGGCAGAAAATTAACATCGCGCGCAGACGAAAATCACGAACATTCGAGCCCTCGTGTGGACAAAATAAATAAGCACGGGTCCCTATTTTTGGCAAGGATGAAGAAAAGACTTGGATCGATGACATATCAATTTTTCAGCGAGTTCTCTGAAGAATTGTTAAAGCATTCGTGAGAACGGCCCAAAAAAATTGCTTTCTGCTGCGCCGTTCCTATCCTCCGCGTGTTACGAGCTCGAACTTTTGACATCGAAAACTCGAAAACAAAATGGAGAGGCTCCTTGGAATTTCATCAGAAGGTGTGTTATGGATAGTTGAACCACCACACGGATTCCCAGGAGATTCTTTGAATTTCAAAAAACTCGGAGACAAACCTTAAGAGCCCTTGGGTAGATGGTGCCAAAAATGCACTTTTTTAGTAGTATAGGCGTAGAATCGGCTAGAAATCGAATTTTCTATATTTTGTAAGAAGTATCTCGAAGTTCGGACGAAGACAAAGAGAATGAGGAGAACTACGTTAAAAATTGATTGAATCAATGGCATAGCTTTCAGTGATTAAAATGGAATAAGTTGAAAGTACCGAATATCGCTAGTAATGTTGTGGGAAAGGCGCGGGTCATTTCGGGTCGGCCCAAACCGTTGATTCTCTCTCATTTCAAAATAACAAACATGGAAAGAATGCGTGTCGAGATCTGCAAGCTGGTAAATTTGAGAACTTGAGTCGGGGCATATTAGGGAATGGAGGCATTTTAGGCACACTTACCCTATAACACATTTAGGGATGTGAAACGAATCATTTCTTCTTCTCCAATCATTTTCCACGTTGTACTGATGAGATTTCCAAAATAGTCGAAATCGTGGATTTTCATTGAAATCGGACCATTTCAAAGCATCCACCTGATCCACTCTGAGTTGTTTGTATGACGAATTGAGTGAACGAATGATCAGATTTTGAGCGAATGAACAGATTGTTTCGGTCAGTCAAACGTCAAGTAAGCTTATTAGACGCCTACCTTCAATATGACTCCCTGGCCCCAAGGCATGTGCTTGGTCTCGTAACCAAAAGATTGTGGGTTCACATCCCACTGTCGGCAAAATTCACGAGTTACGTAGAAGAGTTTTTTCCAGTTTCTTCACTGTGAAATAGTGATGAATGGACATGGCAAATTCCCCGCCATGACCTGAACATCACATAAAAACATGATGATTCTATTGGAATTCGTTATAATGTACATTACAATTCCTATCACAAAAGACATCGTGATGAATATTGTAATGTCCATCACAAGATTATTTCCAATAGGGCGTCTTGGAGAGCCTAAACGGTAGATGGTCATTTCTCAAATGAGACATCGAGAGATTGGTTTTTGCATTTTTGAAGGGTTTTTACGGTACATGCCCAACCTGAACAAGCCTCAGAAGTATCCAAAGCGGTCACATTTTTTGAAAACTAGTGTTAGAAAGTGAAGAAACTTGATTTTGGGCTCATATCCAACGAGGGATGAGCCATATCACTCGGGCGTTCCTAGACTGGGTCCGAAAAATGTTCCAAACGACATTCCTTCAAAAGGGCTCAGCCCGCGATTTTGATTTTCGTGGGAAAATGGTGCCCCAAATATGTAGAATCAGGAACCAAAATAATCTCAGAGGGAGTTTCCACTTTGAAAAAAGATTCGTTCAGGCACACCGTGACAGATAAAGATTGGGAAAACTATCTCGAGATCCTTGAATCCTCCAATGTTCATCGGGAAAAATTCAAAAAAGATGGTGACCTACGTCGGTATAATAGTGGAAAATTCGAGAAGATAATAGCGCCTTTAATTGACAAGACAGGGCATGGACTGTTATCACGCTATAAAATTGCTCGAAAGGATACCCGATTCGATTACGTCTGGTGGGGTGATCCAAATGAACTAGTAGATCGATTATCATTACTTATATCCGAGAGGTCGGCTGGGAATTCTAATTACTCCAATTAGATCCATGCCATCTTAGAAGAGCTCCGCGAGGCCGGTATTATCAATTGAGGGTATAAACAATCATCGACAAACATTCTCATCATGAGTGTCGACGTGTTCGGACGTAGACTGGATAGTCAAGGGCTGCCAAGTGTTGGGTATAATTTGACAGACGATGGTCAGTACGATGTCGAGAATAAGCGTTTGTGTAATGTATCTCATCCAAAACATTCACACGATGGTGTAAATTTGATAACGTTAGAGTCCATGAAATTAGACTTGAATGAAGAGATTAATAATATCAAATTAACTACTGAGCAAGTGCAAATTAAAATTGATCAATTATCTGAGAGGATTGAAACTATTCATCATTTCAATAAAAGTGTAGAAGACGGCATTCATAAACTTATAGGAGATCTAGATACCACACGGTCTGGAATAAAGCAAGGCCTAAAGAATCTGAATGCACTTCATGTTACAACTCGTTCGGCGGAGAGAATCCTTCCGAAAATTTATGACTAATCATACTGATGAGCAATCATATTCAAATGGAACGTCGAGGAGTTGTTGAAGAATTGCACAAACCTGCACGGCGCAATTGTCCCCCAAGAGAAGCTATTGCTCGAGGAATAGATGAGACATGGCAAGCTGATCTCGTTGGAATGCAAAGTTATGCGAAAAAAATAAAGGCTATCGCTACATCCTAACTGCCATCGATATATTCTCAAAGTATGCATGGGCAGTTCCAGTGAAACAAAAGACTGGGCAAGATGTCTCAAGAGTTATGGAGAAAACATTCAAAACAGAAAGAGTACCAGAGAATCTACACACTGATAATGGCAAGGAATTTTATAATTCAGAGTTCAAGAGGTTAATGATAAAATACAAATTTAACCTCTATTCTACGTTCAGTAATTTGAAAGCTTCGATCTGTGAGCGTCTGAATCGTTCATTGAAAAATATCATGTGGAAGTGATTTAGTCTGCAAGGAAATTACAAATGGCTCGACATTCTTCCAGAAGTACACATTCAATAGAATGGAAAGATACATCGAACTATAGGAATGAAACCACAAGATGTCACATCAGGTCATTCAGCTTGGATTCTACAGAGAATCACAGGAGACAAGCGATTATTACAAATCAGAGATCAAAGTTGGGGACAAAATACGGATCAGCAGGGTGAAAAATCTGTTCGAGAAAGGCTTCACACCTATAGTTGGTCACCAGAAGTATTCACAATCCACCGAGTGGCAACGACAAAACCTGTGACTTATCATCTGAGAGACTATAAAGATCAATTGGTCTACGGAGGATTCTATGAACAAGAGCTCTTGAAAGCAGTTCATCCCGATACTTACTTGTTTGAAAAAGTCATCAGGAAACGTGGAAATAAAATGCTAGTTAAATGGCTCGGATTTGACAACTCGCATAAGAGTTGGGTGGACAAAGCTACTCTTGGGCCATGTAATTGGGCCAAAAGTATGTCGTTGACTTGCAAGGTTTCTATTAAGCTGAAGGTGACTATATACTCAAGGAGCTGGCGTTTGCACCACTTGTAGATATTCCTGTTGTTATTCTCTTCAAATCTCCCTTCCCCTTTCAACAATTACCTATTTCCACCAAACAAGAGAATACCTGGCTGAGAAAATTGTAAGAATCTCGAAAACACAGGACACAATCCGAGTAGATTCAAACTCGTTTATTAACTTTGATAGATTCTCGAATAAATACACGACTCAGCAGAGATGCTTTCGCGTCCGTGTCCACATAAGAAGTAAAGCTGGCGGCACCGCGTCGTTGTCATCAACACGGCCCTTGGTAACCAACAGATGACTCTCGTATCGATCAATATTGCACTCGTCTAAGAACTCCAACACTCCCTCTCTTAGATAAGTTACATATCGATTGTCATTCCAATGGAATCGATGAACTTAAATTTGAATCTAATATAAATACATTTATCTTTGAATCAATTAGATCAAAAGTTATGAATTGAAAGAAATTAGAAAATTAGAATTCTGGAACGTTTCAAAAGATAGATTCTTATACTTAGAATTGAAGTATAACAAGCATTTGAAGATTTTCATGAATAATTCCTCCAGTCTTGGTCTGAGGAACTGGTTCCTGTGAACATATGAGAACAAACAAGGGAATGTATGAGTCATCAATTATATATTGAATTTTTGAATCGTAGATTCATAGACTCCTAAATTCATTTCAATTCCTCGTTCTTCTTTATTCTATGAGTCAAATATTTATGTGCTTCAAAAGGAAGTGGTTTTGTTCCAATATCAGCTAGGTTTTCTCTAGTATCAACCCATTTCAGGATAACTTTACCTTCGTTCACACATTGTTCGATAAAATCACCATGAGTGTCAGTCATGGGACGTTTTGTACCATGTTTTTCTCTTTGACTCAAATATTCTAGAATCGCTCCAATACTATCGTCAAATGATTTTAACTTGTGAGACCCATCCATTTTTGTGCAATTCCTGAGGATTCATTATCACACCAGACAGTAACTGGATACAAAGTGAATCCCAAAACATATTGAATTTATTTGTCAATAGAAATAAGTTCTTGGCAAGATTCACTCATAGCCAAATACTCTACCTGACATCTTGAAAGAGTCACTTGATTTTGTTTACGAATTTTCCAAGCAACTGTATCTCCAAACAATCTAATAATATAACTACCAGTCGAAATAGAGTTTTCACAATCTCTATAACTCGCGTCTGTAAAAGATTCTAGATTCTCAAATAATGCAGTGAAGGTTAAGCCGAGATTTATTGTCCCTTTAAGGTATCGCAAGATTCTTTTAATAGCTTTCCAATCATGTTCATTTGGATTATTCTGTTTTCTAGCTAAGAAATACACCGCGAGAGCTATGTCTGGCCTTGTGGCTACTACCAAATACATCAGGCTTCCAATGGCTTCTCTATAAGGAACCTTACCTATTTCATGGTTCTGCCCCTTATTCATTCACTTTGTCTCAATGTTTGAGCTTTATTCCAAACAAAACTCCACATTGTGAGTACACGAACATAAGATGATTCTTCATACGAAACAAAAATAGAAATTCTCACATATCTATTTGAGTTGAACCAAACCAACAAAAGTTATAAGTCCGCGAAAATTCGGAATTCGATTCCAACTTTGCGCACGAATTGGTGAACTTTGCGCACTATCAAGGCAACTTTGCGCACGATTGCGGCAATTTTGCGCACTGAAAATCGTGCGCGAAAAAATTTCACTCAACTTTGCGCACCGCACACTTAACTGTAAAGTAACTTTTCCGCACAACTTTACGCACACAATAGCGAAATAGTACATTCCGATACAAGGGTGTAAAACGTTTTATTCGCGTCCGAGTAATGGGTTTTCCGGCCCGAGCCGCAGGCGAGGGTCGGAATTATCACGAGGATGCGAATAATAGGTTTTACGGACGTGTATCTAACTATACTTTTCGATAAACTGTGAGTAAAAGTCGACAAACTGTGCGCAAAGTGCACTTTTACGCACAGTGTATCGAAAAAATACTTATGATTTGAAAGAGACATATGCTCCAGTAGCAAGACTTTCTTCAGTCAGAGCCATCCTGATAATCACAAACAGATACAATCTCCATGCATGTCAACTTTATGTCAAAACAGCATTTTCGAATGGAGAATTAAGTGAAGAGATATAAGGTAAACGTTCCAATTCCTGTGAACTTTCCGGGTACCTCTAGCTAAAACACCGCAGATTTTGTGTTGATCGTAAGATATCGGGGCCGGGTTTATTGGAGGCTGTTGGTCTACGTCTTGAAAAGATATCAACCGATTTTCAGCCCGATCCGAGTCAATGGAAAATTATAATAAATTGAATGCCGAGTGAAAATCAGTGCTCCTATTACTGCGTTCTATTCCCTATTACTGCGCGAGTATTACTGCATTTCACCTATTACTGCGTCCCAACTACTGCGAAGACAAAAGTACGGGCTTAAAAAATTTTGAACAGTTTTCCTTGGATTTTCGCGTAAATGGGTATAGTACAACGTGATACGACCTCGATTGTAGCCCTGAATCATGTCCAAGTGGTGTGAATTTGAGTAATTCTCGATAAAAAGAGCAACGTGGGCAGGTGAGCCCGTGGCTCACTATCCCGCCCTAATAAAGCACGGTATTCGCATCGTATTTGAGTACTGCTCATGATCTCTGATAGTAGATAAGTTCGAAACAAGTATCTTATGCTCTGAATAGTGATTGCAGCATCGAATTATTTTCATGGACATCCGGGATGCATAGGTTATACACCCGGCCCCGTGCCCCGTTTGTTTACATTCGAGCACATCCCGGTGGCAATTCAATAATAAAGATAAGAGATGAATATCACAAACATACACTTTTTGTATCATCTCCGCATTAACTAGACCACAACCTAGATTTGTAAATCTGGCCTGATATACGGCTCTCGAGACAGCGACATGGAGGTATGAATGTATAATATAATATATACATAAACATACCGGTGCGGGACATTGGAGAGTCGTGATCAGACCCGATTTACGAATTTAGCTTGATTCAATTAATAGTGAGACGATACAAAGAGTGTCATAAGTGATTTTGGTAGATTTTTTCGTCCTTGATGGTTAATATACAAGTTGAACATTTGGTCTCGTCGATCTTGAAGGACGGACGGATAATCATGTACTGACTCGCAAAAATATGTGAGTGTTTCTAGAATAATATGAGAGGATTCATGTTGACCACTGTCTCAAAAGTAGGATATTTCTCAATTCAAAAAAATGTTGGATATTCAAAATATTGAAAATTTGTGTAATGAATTGTTAGACGGATTCTATGTATTTCACTTTGTAATTCTATCCTAATCACGATGTATTTGTATGATTATCCAAATCTTCAGATTGATGCCTGTATAATGATTTGAGATTTCTCTTATCAAGACTCTTGGAAAGGAATTTCATCCAAATTTTCAACATTAATATACTGAAGCACGAATATTCATATGACTTGAGCTTCAATCTTTAGCCATAGAATTTGACGATGATACTTTTCATGGAGTCTGTTCTTTGATCTTGGAAATTTTCGTAATCCATTCTCACAATAATTCTTTTTCACTCACATATTCCACTTTCGTCTGATATTGACACTTTCGAGAATTGGAAAAAACATCTTTCAACGATGTGGTAACAAAAAATATATCAATTGGGAAATTTTTTTATGATACATTTTCAGAACTTTTCCCAGTAAGGGGGCTCCGCCCCCCGAACCTCCACCGGTGCTCGGCCCCTTGACCCCGCCCGCGCCCCTCCCCGCCCCCGCCTTTTAGGGTATAGACCACGGGGGACAACTTTCCGCACCAATGACAAAAAGTATGGTAAGCAACACGGGCGCCACAGCGCAACGTCTTTTGCGCACGTTGCAGAAGTTATAACTGTGCGCAAAGTTCACTTTTTTACACGATAAACATGTTATAACGCGCCCGCGTTGCCGGCCGGCAATATATACACGTGCACGCCCGATGATGACCTCGACTTTGATGAGATAAGTAGGCTCGTCGTCAAACGTCCACTAGGAAGCCGATCACCCGCGATAAAAGATTCATGCTAGATTTTTAGATTCTTAGCAGCTCACGCACTCACACAATTGACCGCACTGTGGAGTATTTTGCTGCTCCGGTGGACCCATCAAATTATCTATACGAATCGAGAATCACACGCTTCTGAATCGAGGGTAAAAAAACACACCTCAAATCGAGTCGGATTTATAAGTCCCGCACAACCATGAATCAATAATAGACTCACCTCGAATCCTTTTCAGTCGAACTCTGTCGAAAACTGCGAATTCGCTGCTATATGCACGGCTGCAACAAACTGCACGCCGCACCGTTCAAGACTCGTTCACACAATGATCGCGCGATTTGGGCCTATAACCTGTGAGAATACTCGAAAACACAGGACACAATCCGAGTAGATTTAAACTCGTTTGTTAACTTTGATAGATTCTCGAATGAATACACGACTCACCAGAGATGTTTTTGCATCCGTGTCCACACAAAAAGTGAAGCTGGTGGCGCCACGTCGTTGTCATCAACACGGCCCTTGGTAACCAACAGATGACTCTCGTATCGATCAATATTGCACTTGTCTAAGATCTCCAACAAAAATATTACCATGGACTTCGATGGCCGTCTGGAGATGTGCCTTATACGATTATTGGTGGGATCTTCCAAGCAGCTTTGGTTGATGCCGATAGAGTGTTTGTGAATCATTTGATCAAGGAAGAGTGGCTTAATCGTTTCAAGATTGATGCATGCATTATCGATTCTGATTATCGAAATGAAAGGACTGTAACTGTTTGTGGAAATCATGATGCTAAATGTAATGTTGAATGTGCTCTCCACAACGTAAAAAGGATGCAGAAATTTTGAAATGAATCTGGATAGAATATTCAATTTCGTTTGTTCCATTATTCTCCAACAAATCATATTTTTTCCAATGACTCAGAACATAATAAGGGAAGGTCTTGAAATGATGAGAGAACAAGTTTAGAATATACGTGTTCCATTTATTCAGGAAACCTTTGATTCTAATTACATGATTAATGTATGGAGGTTATAGAATGTGATGAATTCCTCATCATTGCAACTAAGTAGGGTTATTATGACAATCATGAATCATGCTGATACAGCTCTCTGCATTCTCTTAATACGATCGAATGAGAGGATCATCTTGATTATGATTAATTACTATGCGTGATATTGTTTTTCATCATCATGGATCAACTCCATTGTAAGAGAATTCACAAGTTTCAATCTCAGCTCTCCTCGGATAGCAGCACCCATCATGAGATTAAAGGTCCGTTGATCACTGGCAATAACCATCGATAAAAGTTGGGGTAGAAACATTTGGAAGTCTGAATTTAGCTCAGCCACAATTCGATTCCCAAAACGGGTTGGAACCTCGATAAGAGATGTCACCTGGTACATTCCTTCCTCCAGATTCTTCAGTTTCTTTGTCACAACAGTCGCAGCTCTATTGATCAATCCTAGATCCATCTGTAACAGTAACATCAATGCTTGTTAACATCATGGCAGATGATTCTAGATTTTAGATGACACTATGTCGACTCTTACCTTGTAGACTTGGAGATCGCTTTCTCGACTCAGGAACTTGCTCTCAGGATGATCCTGAAGCTCAGGGTACCCCAACGTCTTTAACTGGGCAACTCTGGTGAAGCGACTGCTGGTGTTCTCCAGGAGTATGCGTCTGCTCTCGAGCTGAGGAGGCTATCGAATGATTTCTAGAGTGACGAGCTCATACTTATACCAGTTTTTCCACCATGATCTCTCTCATCTTCTCCTTCTCCAAGATAGCGTCTGCGCAGAGACACTCATGAGAGATGTGGGGGTACTCCCATCCGATACTCTCCATCACTTTCCTCTAACAGCTGTCTCTTTCGGAGGGGATTCGTGATGGAGAGGAGATCTCAACATAATCTCTCCGAAGGAGGCTCCCATTCGATTTCAACAGTATCGAGAGCTATATTCGAGAATTCATCTTTTTCTGGATCGACAGTCGTCATGAATGAGGCTATAGCGGAAAAACGTCCACCAGGGCGGCGGTGATGGTCATTTAAGCCCCCGAACACATGGATTTTGCTGTCCGTGTACGTCGGTGCGTGCTAGTGTGTATCTGTGTGAGAGAGTATGCGGCAACTCTCACAGACGCACGCGGACAGACAATTGCATGTGTTGGACCACCAGCGCTCCTAGCCGCCGTTTTTTCGCTATAGCCTCATTGAGATACTATATCGACAAATGTTGAATCATTTGCTTCCGTCAGTAATATGTTTTCTATTTTACCAACAGTGTGATCTGGATCTTCTGCTTCAATCGGTAACATGTTTTCCACTCTACCGACGGTAGGATCTGCATTTCGAGGTATAATACCGATGCTTCCATCATCCAAATCACATGGAACGGGTCCATTTGTTGAGATACTGTAATGACCCCAAGGTAGAGTGTCCGTTTCACCGTGTCGCAGGTAACGTTTGTAATCTCGTGCAGTAAGAGCTATCTTAGACTGTTTTTCTGTATGTATTACATGCTATGAAGAACGAATATTATATTGTTCACGAGTTACACAAATATCATCTCGCAAGCACGTGAGATAATCATCAAAATCAATAGTTTTCTTCACCACAATACTTCTGACACCTTCTGCTTTTTTTGTTTGACAACCATCTAATGTTCTGAAACAATACATCTTACTGCGTAATCCAATGAAATCAGTCATTATCCGCCCATTACACTCATCTGTCATTTTACCAACAACTTTCTTGTTCAGTAATTGTATACCGAACGGATTATTCTCTGCATAATCTGACGTGTCGAACATATGAGAATCTCTTCTCATTATCTTATACATGTCATTGTCGCTGATTTCATAGATCAGGGAATCCGTATCAGAATATAATAACTTGCATTTATCACCCATGATAGTCCTCATGTAAGAATAATGGGAGTCATAAATCAATGTCTTACTCATATCAAGCACACTTAAGCCAATGTAGATCGGCTTCCTGATGAATATCTCAAGTCTCGACAACTCTATAGCACAGACATTCTCATCAAAGATAGAACGGCTGTGATGATTTTGTTTTGAGATGAGCCCTTCGGCTCCATAACGTCCATGCCACTTGTTGACAAGCTTGACATCTACATGCTTCCTTTCATTTTCCATTGTTTTGCCGTATACAGATTTGTTGGACAATTGGAACAAGAACTTTTCAAATTCATTGTCAGTCTCTGCTCTAAATTTACTATTCATGTTAATGTATTGTTTCAACCATTTCGACTGTTTGAATTCTAACATCTTATGAATCTTTTTTAGTTGTACACCATGTTGCAGAGCTTGTTTCAATGCTCGATAATGAATGACATACTTTCCCCCATTATATAATGTTGTCATCAGTCTTTTATGTTCCGAGTCAGGGGGTGTCATGTGCTCGGGACTAAATGGAAGATGTTTGAAATGGTCATGGAGCTCAATGAGAACTAGCGTTTTTGCCTTACTCGCTACCGCTCGTTCGGCTTGTAAATGTTCTTGATAAGTCATAGGCACCAGAAATGCTTCTATAGTTCAATAAGAATAGTTGTAAAATAATGATTGCTGATCAATTCAAGGTGTCTAAGAAAAGTTTTAAAATAGTTCGCAAAATTGGTATTATATCAAATTATACTGGCTAATTGTGGAGATATAACTTCAAGAAAGCAACAATGAATATTGCGGAATTGCATAGTTTCTTTTCAATTAGCTGAGCTGGTATATCTTTGATGAATCGATTAGGCTGAAAAACTTCCGTTACATGGCGTGAATGTAGAGGGTTAATCAAAGCGATATCAATTCAATTCATTGTGCAGTGTGCATAAGTTGACCGTTGATCTCCGGACTTGGTGCATATAAGAGCAACTGCAAACTAGACCAAATTAGGCCAAACTAGACCGAACTAGACCGACCTGATTGGACCAAACCAAACCGAATTAGACCGACCTAGATTGTACTAGACCTAATTGGACCGAACTAGATCGTATTAGACCATACTAGACTGAACTAGACCGAATTAGACCGGAGTAGGCCAAACGAGACCTAATCACCCCAAACTAGACCGAGCTAGACTTAATTAGACCGAACTGAACCGATATAGATCGAATTGGCCCGATCTAGACCCAACTACACCGAGCTAGATCGGAAAGGACCAAATTAGACCGACCTAGATAAAAGTAGACCGAATGTGACGGAACTACACCGTATTTGACAATACTAGACTGAAATAGACCGAATTAGACCTTCTCTCATTGCTCGAGCTTTTCAAAGTGGTGGAAGAGCAATGAGAGTTTACCACTGACACGCGGCTCAAGTGGCCGAATGTTCGATGGTTGGAACGTCTTTATATACGAAAGTTCATCTTCGTTAAGCGCTTGCGAGAAAAGTGATTTTAACCCGCTATTTCTATTTGATTTCTCACCATTTTTACTTTTGGCAGGTCTTCGGCCTTCTGCCGGAGATATATATATGATTAATTATGACACTCTATCGATATGATCGGATATCGTATTTATCACTCGCGGGAATTTCAAATTATGGAAGTATATTTGATCGGTCTTTGCGAGTTAAAGTCAGCTGGTATTTCTGAAATTGATCGAGAGTGGAGAAAAATCCATTCTAGATTGATGCCAAAAATTTCAGCAGTACCAGCTGACTTTAACTCGCAAAGACCGATCAAATACACTTCTTTAATTCAAACTAGACCTAATTTAACAGAACTAGACCGAACGAGACCTAATTACCCCGAACCAGACCGAGCTAGACCGAGCTAGACTCACTTAGACCGAAGTCGACTTAATTAGACTAAACCTAACCTAATCAGAAAGGAATAGACCGCATGAGAATAGGTTAGACCGAATTTGACTCAATAACGCCAATCTGGACCAAACCAGACCGGACTATACCATTTCAGCCCGGTACTTCCCACCCCCATCCCCGTCCCCATTATCATCCCCAACCATCCATCCACTAATTAATCCACCCATTCATTCATCCATGCACCCCCTACCCACCACCCTTATACAACCACTTGTTATACCGGATTGAACAAATTTAATCTAGACTGCCTAATATAAGTTTGCAAGTTTTGACTTAATTTTGTTCTAAATATAAGTGTTGTGGTTTGGTGATTTTATTTAGTAATCTCTCTTTGACATTCATTAAAGTAAAATATTCTGATAGTAAACCTAACGAAATTGTTGCAAAGCGTTGCAAGCAATAACTGGGTGCTTACTTTTTGAAGTTACCAAATGAGAATTTCAAGTATGCCAACACCCTATTCTTTCGTCTCATTCCATCACCAGCGTTGCCAGAAATTAGTCAGTCCCCTGTATGAAACAGCTACACTTTCCAAAAGCAATAAATGCGCACACATTGCATGTAATAATAATCAATAAAGAACGCACGAACCATCAGAAGCCAACAGAATCTGGCATTTAAAGATATTTGACTTTGAGAATACTTATATTGTAGAGCTCGAAACATGTCATCAATGAATGACCTATTTCCACTATGTTTTCTTAGCATGAGCCCTTGTGGGCAATACCAAAGTCTGTAACTCTAAAGCCATTGAGCATCCAACTGTACACCTTCAGATATCGTCTTTGGGGGTTGGATGAGACTGTTCACCAAAACCAGAGACCTACATCTCGTGCACCCCTGGTTAGCTCAAATCGATATAAGTTTCCCAAAAAATTTACGTTATTTTTGTGCCTCCACGCTACTTCTCTGTACCATTGCCATAATCCATAACCCATCACTTACCAACCTACCCATGACCCATACGGCCACCCGACCACGGACCCAGCCACCCATCTACCCACTCATCCACCTACCCATGATATTTCAGTCCATCCACATAGGCAACCAGATACGAGGGATCCGGACGAACAAAATTTAGACTGGCGCTTAATTATTGGAAAAAAAATTCGATGATACAATTACATTGGAATGTCTAACAGAGTATCCAAAATAAGACACGACGTAACCAGTGAATGAATCGAGCAACCTTTCACGTAACTCCGAATCGAACAATCTGCTGTAACCCTTCATAACTCAATTCCTCACGATTCAATTCCTCATAACACATTCCCACCAATTCACCAACCCGTGTCCCACACGGCCACTGTTCCACCTACCCATGACCCATACGACCACTCGATCACAGACCCACTCATCGACCCATCACCCACGGATTCACCAACGTGCTCATGACCCATACGGTCACCCAATCACCGAATAAAACCCAACCGGACCAAACTAGAGCAAACTACACCGGATGAGGCCTGGGTACACGTAATTAGACTTAATTCCAGCATTTCTATTCCCATGACCATGCCTCATTTCTGATAATTTATTCCTATTACAGACTCCGCAAAACTCGTTCCTCATAACTCGGGTTCCTCATGACCCGAGTTCCTCATAACTCGAGTTCCTCATAACTCGAGTTCCTCATGACTCGAGTTCCTCATAACTCGAGTTCCTCATGACTCGAGTTCCTCATAACTCGAGTTCCTGATGACCCGAGTTCCTCATAACTCGAGTTCCTCATAACCTGAGTTCCTCATAACTCATGACTCGTTCTTTAGAGGTGTTTATACCTCATTCTCCATGATTCGTGCCTCATATCTCATAGCAATCCATCCATCCATCCATCCATTGACTCACCCACCCACCACCCTCACCAACCATCCACCCACCCATTACACTTCACCCCTTCCGAAAAGGCGACCCGATGTGCGGCATGTGGACGGACAAATTTTGCCTGGCTCCTTAATTGTTATAATTTCTAGATCAACCTCAATAATGTATCCATCATCGCCATCATCTGGCTCACTCTGGATAATTACACTATTTACATCTTCAACCCATTTGAATCCTTCATATGGGAGTGGTTGAGTCATAGCCCACCCATACAGATTATGAGCATCAAAATACATGATATATTTGTCCATTTTAGAAGAATCATATCTTTCTTCCATGTATCCATTATTGGCTGTAGCATAACGATCGCTACATTGACTAATAGCGCCTCTGATACCACGTTCAACGAATAATAGCATATCAATGTCTGTCAAAAGCTCTAGCTTGATCTTTGTCATTTTCAACATAGCATTCCACGGAAGACCATGTGTTGTGAAGTAGTGAGCTGGGTCAAGTTTGTATGATTTGAGACAATTGTCCCGAAAATACTCAAATACATCAACAAGCAATAACACATCAGTTTTCAAATACAAGTCACTGTAATCGCCAAGCGTCTGTATATTCAAAGTATACTTTTACAGCATGTTGGTAATCATCATCAGAAATATGAGTATTTGTCAACTGACTGTAGAAATGCTCTCGTATTTGAAGCTGCCCTCCTTCTAAACAAGTATGAGATATAATGTATTCATTAGGAAATACTCCTTTGCGTTTCAACGATTCTCTTTGCTCTGGTGAATACTTATCCTCAGTTCCGAAAACTCTCATTGTGACATCAAATTTGCCACATTTATCCAAGTATGCAGCTAACTTATCAAGTGATGACGCCATGAATTCGAACGAATCGATGAATCGAATCTTCATCTTACTGTCTTTCACATTTTTAGTGAATGACACATAATTTTCTTTGTTGATTGGGATGAGTGAGATGTTGCCTTCGATTTGACATGCAATTGCCTTGATAAATTACTGAGAATCATAGCCTCACATGTTATGTAGGATAATTAGCAGGACACGTGAGTCATTGTAATTAATATTGCAAGAATTATGAGCTATACCACGATGAGCCCTTGTTGAATGTCAATGATCACGTACTTTCTCACTCGGGTAGGCTATCTTTTCCTCACAGATATGACACATATTTCCTGCATTGAATGAGTCCTCATCCTCCTGAAAAAGATTCATGGGTTTTGGATTGTTATAAATTGACTCAATTTCATGAACATGTGCTAGTATCTGCGAGACGAACCATGCAGCGGGACTTTGACAATCATCCACATTCTCTTGTCGGTAAAATTGGTAGCGTGCCGATGAATCATCATAACTACAATTCACATAGAATGCAACTCTGAATGCTTGATGTCTTTGGATTGCTCGCTTATGATCTATTACAGGTACTTATACACATTCAAAGTCACTATAAACAACAAACGGCATACGTTCTTTGAAAGAATGGTTCTTGAATTTTAATATTCTATCCTTCTGGAGTGGTAATCGTACTTCACATTTGTTGATCTGCACGCAATCAATTTCGTGTACTTTTAATTTGTCTTCTGAGATGAAATAATGTAAACCTCGATCACATATATGGGATTTTCCATGATGTCTCGACAACTGATTGCTAACTAATCGTGAGAGGTTTTTAATCCATACCTAATGAAGATGGAAATCATCATCTACCATGTGAATAGACACCTCACTCTGCTCAGCCGTTGCATCATTATCATTGACATCACTTTTATAATTATAATGTTCCTGCAAGAAGAGTGAATTGCAATGACGATTCTCAACTTTTGTTTCAGTGACATGACAAGGTAAGACATCATAAATGTCATTTTTCTTCTTAGTATCTTTCCTTTTCCGCAACACCTATAAATTGATGGACAGGTTATTCTTATTCTCAAACTTTTGAATGTCTTTAGGCATAACTGGAAAAGCGATCCCATCAAAATTCAATTCATTGTCAAAAGGCTTGTACTTAGAAATACGGTATGGGCGTTGCGGCTCATGAATTTCATGCGAACGAGACAATACAGCCCATTTGAAACATTGATTATCTTCGTTCCTTACATTCACACACGCTTTTTTCAATTTGATATAAGGCGGGAGATCCATGTAGGAACTACCCCTGAGCGGATTGAATCTATTCATATTTACAGCTAAATTTAGAATCAACACGAGTGTCCAACCAGAATCTTGACCCTGGAAACTTTCCATCTCATCTTTTATGTAATCCTTATATGAATTTGAAACCATTCTTCTAAGTCAGTAGTAAGAATTATCGACTCACTCTTTGTATTGAAATGTTTGAGATCAATACTCTCTCCATCGTTCTTTACAATTTTATATTCAGGAGGCAACACAGTATTAACTTTTAATGCATTATGTTCTTGCAAGGATTCAGATATTTTTGTGATGAACAAAGCTCTAGCGTCATCGAAGGATAAATCTGTGTTTGTATGTTTCAAATGAGTAACTACACCTGATCTCATACAATTAGAGAAAATGCAGATTCAACATCATCCCAAATTACATATTTGCTCGTTCATGTCAAGCCATATCCATACTTAATGTATATTTCTAATTTCCGTCTAATACTCTCTAAGTGACCGATGGCTGCTTGCAGTCTTTGTTTTGATGATTTCTTCAATGATGGAGTCAATATTGTCTTCATCCGATGGATACATTCTAATGAGTCAGAGATCCATTCAGATATCTCCTGAGGTTTTGCTTGTCCGGTAATCGCTCGGTGATGACGTAGTCGTGAAGACTTGACTTCCTCGACCTACTGCTCTATTTCCTCCATCGTCCAGGTTGATTCAAGCTCCAGGGTACAACCCGAGGATGCCTCAAACTCATGCATCTACCTCGAGATCACATCCAAGGGGGTGGTGTATGAGTCTACCAGGAGTGGAGGTCTGCACTCGGGATCGAGCAGTGATCGTCTGATTTCAGTAAGATCTCGCTCCAACTCATAGCAGTCTCCCCACCATAGCAGAGATGTATGCCTCGAGTTGACGACTGCGCACCTACATTTCTCAATGGTGGGGACTCCTGTGTAGTGGGGCTCAGCCAGTCTTTTTTTGAGAACGTTGTATATACATATCCTGAATTCATCATTGAACATGAGCATAGGCTGTACCAGCTGTCGTGGACATATCAATTAAGATCAATCGGACAGTTCTCTATAAATACCGACTGGAGTTCACTTCTATAGTTCTATGGATAACATAATTTCATACCCACTACAGATAATGAATATTTACCGACACACTCTTCCTTAGGTATACATGGAATCGACTGTATCGACATCTGTGGATGTTCTTGCACGATTGAATCCCATCCATTTTTTAATGCTGTATACATTTTTAGCGGCACATCTTGCACTCATACACGCTTACTCGAAGTTGGCTGGAAAAGCTGTGAAAAGTCATGACTTCTAACATCCATTTTCACGGTCTAGTTAAATACATCAATAATATGCATTGATAATTTTGAATACAGTTTCCAGTTTTCCGAGAAAAATCATGGAAAAATAGCCACTTTTGGAGCGCTGTTACGTGCTCTAACGGAAATCAGCTGGTTGTATGTAAATGGAGGAATTGTATACACCGCAGACCAAACGAGATTTGCCCTTTGGTGAGTCCCTGCGAGCCCTTTAGCAATAAAGAATGCCTAATTGTTTCATTTCCCGAAATCCCAGATCACCAAATGTGTACATCAGTCCCAAACAGCGGAACACGCCTAGACCGCTCGAGTCAAATCTTTGCGAGCGCGCAATTCTTTGAGGGCAAAGCTCAAGAAAGTTCGTCTGCTACGTTGGACTGCTTGTTACATGCTTATTTACGCGGATGTCATCCTCAAGCGCCCAAGTTCTCGAGGATGGTTTGTGCTTTTGCCATTCTAGGACGTGAGCAATACGGCACGCGTACTCGACATTGAGTTTGGCCCCGTCGACGTGGGGGTCGTGGTGGCAACGAAAAAGTGAGCCACATCTGCGAAGCCGTAGCACAATGAGTTCGACGACGTGGACGTGGGTTCCGGGGAGGGTACGCGGGACGCCCGCGGAATCAGCAGGTCAGTGATGTGCCCCGAATCAGCTGTATGTACCTCTAATCTCTTATGTGAACCACGCAGCTGTTCCGATATGTGATGGTAGATGGGAACTTGGAGTCGACTTTAACCCTTACTCTTGCCAAATATAAATTCTTGTCTGAGACTCCTGTCCTCTCAATTTGACATTAGCTCCCACACACCACCTAGTTTTTCCCACCCACTCAGCACTTTACTCGTTATTTGCAAGCTTAGCCACTCGAATGATGATTCCCTGCATTTCACCTCAAACTCTCTATTATCCTCGTCTATATGTAATTAAAGCTATTATTCATAGAGACCTGTAGTTCTATACAGAAATATAATATGTTAGCTTCATTCAATCTCAACCTACCAACTAACATCTTAACTTGATATCAATCATGCGTTCAACACAATTTTTGACCATCATTGGCAGTCGCTTGGAACGTTGTGAAACCATGCTACCTTGGTCTTTGCTTGATACCCTGAGGTTTCATGCATCGCCTATGAATAACATATAACCATTGGTAGTACAAGACTATTGTAATAAAATTCTTCTTCTCCCACAAATTTTTCCATCCCACTACAGACATCAGTTATCTCAAATCACATCCAAACGATGTTGAAATTGTTGTTGACAACCCTTATTTTGTATTCACAGGCTCTACCACTACCATCAGACTGAAAGGTAGCAGTCAATTAACCATCTTTGGCAGTGAATAGTATCCTACGAGTTGGATCCCCTATCGACCTTGGTCATGTCAAGCTTCTAGGCTCATTCACAAGAAGGATGATAACAATCTCATGAATCTCTAAGTATCTGAGAATGTTAAGAGTAAAGCAAGTTATTGGGTTAGTGTGTATCAGCCCTTCCATCCTCGACTGGATTTAGTTGTTCGACCCATTGTAATGGATAGCTCAAGACTAGACCAGACAATTATAACGACAATGAGGATGCTGTGAAATCTAAGGCAGTTTATGCTTCATTCGCATGGCTCTATTCCTATGCTTGTATTGGAGGTGAGCTAACTGAAAATTAATTATCATCCTGGTTATAAGTACAGTTCCAAAATATAATTTTAGTGTCAAACCATAAAATCATCTATGTTTGATAGCATCGTTTCTGTATTTTTAGTCGTTCTTCCATTGATTCTACGTTTGTTTGATGGTGCATCTATTTCCCCACAGGTTTTCAACGATACAAGATTCAACTGCTCATCCATAGGTGAATGGAGCGATTTTTACAAATGGAAAACGGTGGTCAGTGCAAACTCACTAACTCAATACATCATTATTGAATGTAAATAATTTGTGTCTAAATCCGAGGAAAAATATGTGCCAAGTGACAGCGTATTAAATGATTTCATTGTATTCTGTTTATCCTTTGATGAGGGAAAAAACCCCCTTGAAATTCTGCTAATTTATCTTTGGAATCTTTCGCCTTCTCCTACTAGCCACCCTAGATTCATAGATGCAAATCGTAGCTTTTTCGCCAATTCTTGTCGTCGATTTTCGTCGTCGCTTCTTCAGCCAATCTATCTCAACTTTACCAAAAAGTGATCATTATTAAAAATCCCAAAAGAAGGTCGATTCTCCCTTCAATCTTTGCTTGTATTTCTGGTGCATCTGAACATTTTTCAACGTACTATAGCTCACTTCAAAGCTTGTTCCAAAACCTACAGAATGAGCTAAAGTGCGTCGAATTTCGACCAACCCGAGCCAATCTATCTCAACTTTTTCATTTCAAGTTTTGAAAGGAGTAAGGCGGGAGGGGGAAGTTGCTTATTTTCGGATTTTTCAAAAGTAATCACTTTTCAGTAAAATTGAGATAGATTGGCTCGGGTTAGTCGAAATTAGACGTACTTTAACTCATTTTGTAGGTTTTGGAACAAGCTTTAAAATATGCTAAAGTACGTTGAAAAATCTTCGGATGCACCAGAAATGCAAGCAAAGTTAGCAAGAAAGAAGTGTCGAATTAGGCACATTCCCATCAAACCCGTCTTAGTTTTGATAAAAACTTCATGGTGCTTGCTGGAACCTAAAATGTCCTTTCTCAGCGCCCAGCAAAAAGTTTTTTCACATCTACATACAGAAACCTAACTTTTGCGCACTAGCGCGTATCGATTCTCGAAAAAAGTGATTTTTCGGCCCACTCTAATATACATATTTACACTCATCGGAACCACTAGGGTGATATGGATAACATAGTAGCAGAGAGTAACGTAGAGTTGTTCGAAGAATTATTCATTCAATTCATTTTGTTCATTCTTGCGGTCGAGCACGGAACCTGACATTCGCCGAGAAATTGATTTCGCGGCAAAACGGTTCAAGCTACAGTTTTGAGGTGTTAGGGTTTCGATTTGGCCACCAGATACTTCAATAGAGCCACCAAGGACTTCTATAGTCCGCGTTGAAGAGTCCCTTCACTATGGCATGTAATGGTTCAAAAAACTTGGCAAAAATAGATTTTTCTGAAATAGTACTCCACAAAGATGTTTCGATACTTTGGGGTTGGGGCATGAATAGTTGCGTCTGACAATGAACTTTAGACTGGAACTGGTGTTAGGTATGAGGCATATTCACTTTTATTGAGGAAAACATAGTAAGTATATGAAATTTTTGGAAAAATTGCGCCACAAAATGCACGAGCCTATTGTTGAATTGCTCTTTGGCGCTAGTAACTGTAATATTTCATGCTCAAAATCATAATATTCTATATGTTAGCTTGCCCGAACCCCGGAAAAGCCTTCCCTGTGGGGTTTCGTCACAGAATTCGAAAAAAGCGAAAATCATAGGGCACAAAGCTAGCATTTTGACCCACTTCCTGCTGATTACTTAATCATCGATCGGACAAGTAACGATTTAGAAGCTGAAAATCAGATTGATGATTTGTTGCTTTTTTTCTCATGCGTTCTAAGGATTCGAATAAACAGGAAGGTTGCACCCTTTATTTGTAAGATTCTACATGATCTTTATACTTATACGGCAGTTTCTAGTGCTTATTGAACCTCCTCGAATGATTTCGGGTATTCGTACACTGCGGATCAAAAGTTTCAGGATACCCAAAGTTTTTTTTTCCCTCGAGTGAAACTATTAGGCTCTACTTGGCCGGAAAAGACTTATTCTGAAGGTCTTTCCACGTACTTGAAGATGGCATTATCCTCCCTTATCAGTACGAATTTAGATATTCCCAATTTGAGATTGAAAGGTGCCAATTTGGATGATTTTTGGAAGAATCTCCTGGCTCCGGTAGCTCAGAGGTATAGGAATATTTCGGAATGGATCTCGAAAGATATGAAAGTAAAAGTCTAAAGCTTCGAAATCCATATTCCAACATCTTTCTACGTTACTCCTACTCCGAGACATGGTATTTCTGTGAAAAACGATTTTCCGCAGAAACTGACCCCTAATTCCGGAAAAAATAGAGAATAATCTCTGATCCTGGTATCTGTCTCCTATATCACGATCAAGAGAACGAGAAATCTTCCATATATGCCGCAAAAAGTGAAATTCTTCGTCATTTTCCAATAAGGGTGATGCTTTTTTCGGAAAAACTCTTCTCAGGGAAAATGCCATAGCTCGGAGTAAAAGTAACGTAGGAGAATGTCAGAAAACGGATTCCGTAGCTCCACATTTGTACTTTTATTCCTTTTAAGATCCATTCCAGAATATCCCTGTACTTTTGAGCTACGGGAGCCAGGAGATTCTTCTAATAAAAATCATCAAAGTTGGCGCTTTTTCAAGCTCAAATTGGGAAGATCCAAATTCGTATTGATAAAATCGAATAACGCTATCTCAAAGTACGTGAAAAGACCTTCAAAATGAGCCCTAATAAAGACAATTCTACTTCGATCAATTGAATTTCTTCGTTGAGTTCCTTGATATTCTCAGGCTTGGATTTATTGCTTCGCTGTAAATAATAATATCATAAACTTGAATCTTTTAACAATTCATTGGAAAGCAAATCAAAATTAAGCTTACCAGTATTTTTTCCACAGGACCAATATCTTTCAGCCAATCCTCTGTGCAAGCTTGACATTCACAAGGGCAATTATATAACTCAAAATAAATTGCCTGACGCTCAGGCTTTCACCTAGGCAACACCTAAATTCAAAAAAGATAGAGAAATGCTTTTTAAGGAGAATATAATCTCTGATCCTGGTATCTGTGTTTTATATCATAATCAAAAGAACGAGAAACCTTTGGACCATGCGTTAAAAAGTGAATTTCTTCGACATTTTAAATAGAGGTGCTACTTTGTTCGGAAAAACTCGAATTGTCAGAGCTCGGAGTAGAAGTAACGCACAAGGATGTTGGCAAACGGATTTCAAAACTCTAGACTTGCACTTTTAAGTCTCTTGAGATCCATCCCAGAATAATCCTGTAACTTTCAGCTAAGGGAGCCAGGAGATTCTTCCGAAAATCATCGGAATTGGCACTTATTTTCAAGTCAAAAGTATGAAGCCTAATATTTCCACTTACAAGATTGGAAAGAAAATGTTGGGTGTCCTGAAACTTTTTACCGGCAGTGTTGTTTGTCTTGGAAATTATTATATACAATTATGAAAGATATTGAACGTGATCAGAAAATATAAAGCTGCCTTACAGATCTTTGAGATCGATGTCCTTTCGATGCACCTTCGTGCTGTACGCCTATACCGTAGGCAACCCTACATGCATCGTCCGCCACACTGACCGCCAAAACGCACGAATCGAAATTTTTGGCTTGGCAAATTTTTGCAACGGAAGTTTCCATTGTTTCCAATTGTTGCAAGTGCACTGCAAGTTGCAAAAAGTGTTGCTGTCTCTCTCTCATCCAATTTAGCCGTAGTTGTAACAAATTCAAGGAATCTAGCACGTGAATTAATTTGATCATCCACAGCAAGACTGCCAGCGACACTGTGAAACATAACCACCACAACTCAACAAAGTCTTCACAAGCAGTCTTTTGGGAGGTATGTCGAATATCTTGCACCATTTTCAAGTTAAATCCAAATCCTTCACTGATAAACAGATATGTAGGACAGGAACAAATTTGCATGATTGTTCTATAATACTTATCGAGGGAATGCTTTCATGAGCTATCGTAGGCTGGTTAATCCCATGAGATTCTATCCACAGCTTCGCACTGAAAATATCTTGTTTGAAGCCAGATATATGTAAATAAAACATTTATTGCAAAACAAGTTGAAGAACATATTCCTCAGAGAGACTTGAGCTACACTTCTTGACATATAGAAGTGCACGATATGTTGGATTTTGTCCACCATCATATGGACTAGTGCTGAATGTAACTCACCATCAAAATTTAATTTCAGTGCAATCCTTTGCAACAGGACATTTATAGGATACCAATGATGGCTGAGCATAAGAGCTTGATATTTTGTATGACTTGATCCAGAACGCGAGGAATCTCATCATGTACATTTTAGCAGCTTACATAAAAGCATCGCCAATTTCAAATACATCGCTCATTCACATCTAACCTACTCAAGACAAACAAATTGGAAGAGGTAAGCAGTTGGTCTTGGCAAATCTTTTTACACAAATAAATTTGGTACTAGCTCTGTGGGTCATGATGGTGATTGTCATGATCCTTCGAGAAGTAAAAGTTCAAGTTAACAGAATGAGAAAATCTTACTCTCATCAAGGTTTGGTCAAATAGTTATTGTTAACTCATACTGCTCCAAATCAAAGTACAAGCGAATATGTGACACTGCCAAACTCACCATGATTTTTTTTCAACACATTTCTTGTAATATGTGAGTGTCATGTAAATTGTTTCAAGGATTACTTGATTCAAGGAGATACATTGAGTTGAGGTATCATTTCCTCAGTTTTCTTCACAGAAAATCCATCATAAGAATGGATAACTGCTTCATCACTTAATCTCTTTACAAAAACCCATTATTTTTTCTTGCAGAGAGTTGATCAGCTGAGCGATCATGCGGAGATTGTTGAATATCTGGTAATGAAAGTTGATACCTCATACGTCTATTTTCAAAAATGCTGAAGCAGATGTATTTTTTGCAAGCCTACAACAGGATTTAATGGAATCTGAACAATTTTATGAGTGGTAAGTCTGTAATATTCTAACCAGCTTACTTTGAAAACTAAATCGGCATACGCGTATCTAATTCAGAAACAGTGCTAAGCATACTTCATCGTACCGTTAGCCATGCGATTTCAAGGAACGGGGCAAGGGTCAACATGTACTCTGAAGTTTGAAAAACCGTATTAGATGAATGACATGCGCTTAGATGTACTTGATTTCGCACCACGAAGATTTACTTTAAGCGATCGTGACAAGCATGGGCAGAGATTTCGAATATTTTTGGATGCTCTTTGATTGTCTGCGGTTTTCCGAGTCAAATCGGCAAGTATGATAGCTCAACAAGGAGAGGAGCATAATATATAAGAAAAAATTGTATGTAATTCACCTTAACTACAAAATCCTGGTAGTTCGATTTCATTTCAAGAATTTGAACAATTGCATGTCAAGACGGGAATTTCAACTCGTGAAAAGTAACGAGATTTCAGATATCCCCGAAAATACTGCAGAATCTATCTCATTTTAAACACTCATTCATGTTTGTGGAATTTTTTGGTAATGTTTATGGAGGATAAAATGCAAAAATGGTGGAGAAGGCATTCTACTTCCATAGGGAAAATTGATATCTGTTTTCTATCAAATGAATTGTTGATGAGAAATAAAGTGGGACTCTGGTTGTACACCGAAGTGGGTCATCTTTTCAAACGTGGCGCGGGACGACTGCCGTGATGCAGGAGTAGAGGGGGAATAGAATCCCCAATCACTAGGCAGGTAAGCTGCCGATAAAATGGTGGAAGCTGCCCCCTAAATGATGGAGGCCGCCTTTGAGCGTGAAAGCCTATATTTGTAAACGTTATTCCAGAGCGATTCGGCCAGGACCATCACCAGGTGGTCTGGAAAAAGTCCCAAAAATATTTTTCTATTAGTACCATGTTGAAGTAGTACGAAAATTTTTTTTTGCAATTTTATCGAAGCCCCCCACGAGCTTTACGGCCCGTAAAAGACCCATTTAAGGCCGCTTCTTAGCCTATTTTAGAGAATTCATAGCTTCGACTAGACTCAACTTGTTCCAACATACTTGGGTGCATTTTCTTCCTGAAGACTAGAACTTTTGAGAAAAAAATTGCCCAAGATTGATTATTGAGCTTAGCGACTTGTAGGAGCAATTTGCTGAGAGCAGATTTTAGCGATTTTTGGGCCTGCTTAAAAGTGATCTAGATTTTACTAGAAAAGTGATAATCGACGCTTACCAGTAGTCTAATCGTAGGTTTTTGCAAGAAATTCAAAATGATCACCCGTAAAATTCGATTATCACTTGTCTAGTAGGAGCTAGATGACTTTGAAGCAGGCCCAAAAATCTCTAAGATCTGCTCTCAGCATATATTTCCCACAAGTTGCCAGGCTCAATAATCAATCTTGGTCAATTTTTTCGCAAAAGTTCTAGTCTTGGGAAGGAAAATGCGCTCAAGTACAGTATCCTCCATGGATAATGGATCAAGTAAGATCTCACTTAAACAGTGATATTTCCAATATGCTCTGTCGTACGGGAATTTTGAAAGAAGCATCTGAAAGATCACAAAATAATCTATCGATTCATGTGTTTAGAACATTCCTTGCATCTTTTTTGAGTACCTTTAGTGAACAATGAAAATCTCAAAAATTTCTCCTTCAATCAATCACCTACAACTTTGGCGGGAGTGATCTGATCATAAAAATACTCACGAGATCTTGTAAATCTTTTTAAAACCCACAATTTCCTTTTTTCAAAGTTCACTCTACGACATTTCCTGTCCTAGTAACGAGCTTGGAGAGAAAACTTTGTATTACAAGGACTGGTTGAGGAGATACCGAAGCTGCCTACTGTTTTATTATTCGCTTTTATTGAACTCGGGCGCGTGGAGACAAGATTTCTTGTCGGGGAACTTCGTGTGAGCGTGTCATTGACACACTTTGGTATTGTTGTGTTGGTGTCGAGGCTCTGAATGCTCTGATGCGCGATTTTACATTGTGTAAACGCAAACGCGGCTTTGTGCGCAGATCGAGGGGAGAGCATGTAGAGAACAGTAGAGAAAGAATCTATGAGGTGTCACAACTCACAGCTGTGAGCAGAGCACATATATAGCACCATATAGCACATCAGCCGATCAGCCGGAGATGCTGAGAGATCCTCGCTATCTTTCTAATTTGCACTAATACATGATCATCAGTGATTACGGTAAAAAGCAATGCTCTCGCCCGCCGGCCTGGCCGAGCTGCCCGCTTATTGTTGCTGCACGCCGCGAAAATTACATACCCATAACCTCTACGATTGTTCACCGCGTGATATGATGCTGTTGCAGGTTGCAGCTCAGTGCAGATATTTTGTGTGATGAAGTGATTCCATTAATGTGTTCCAGTTCTAGATCTATCCTGCGATGACTCTCATCTCCATCAATTTGTAGATGAATTTGTGAACAGTGTCAAAGCAGATGATTGAGAAGAGTATTAGAAACAAATGTTCAGACCAGTAAAATTACTGACAGGTGATTGATGGTTCTATATTTTTCCATAGCTGTGAGAAGCTAAATTTTCTAGTACGCCATCAAGTTTTGCATACGGTGGAGAAATCAAGTCACAGTTTTGATCAAGCAGTAACAGAGTGATGAATTGTATTTCATGGGACACTGTGTGTCAATTGATTAGTAATTGCCATCAATCTCTCTCCTAAATGTTAATTAGGTATGCCATTGCTCAGAACTCCAGATTAGTGACGGAATAGACCACTTTTGTTGTGAACATCAGTTGCAATAGTTCCATGCGTACCAAGTGCTTGTTCGTTTACACTCCTAAGGATGCTTTCTAGCACTGACACATCCATTACAAAAATTTAGCAGTCATTTTCAAATAAATTCCACCACTCCAATGGTTTCTGTGTAGATGTTTACAATTCTGCAACACTAATAACAAAGTATTAGTGTGGTATCAGCATAGAGGGCTCAAGGATCATTCAGTTTCTTACAAGCACAAAGCATCGCTCGACTAATTTGAATTAGCAGATATCCCTATCCATGATTGATCTCCGACTTGTGAACTGTTGTGGAATACTCATTGATAGAGATGTACTCATGTTGTCAATAAGCTATACAGCCTCCTGAATTTGATTTGCCAATAACTTGGCATTCATTACAAAATTACCGGTTTGCTATACATGACAAGAGGCATAATTTGGGATCAACCGTGGCTGATCGCTCTACTCCTGACTAACCCATTTGTACTCCACAGCCCTTCTCATCCCGATAATTATGCAGAAATGGATACATCTCTTCATTATAATCAGCCAGAGAAATTTCAAAGATTATACAAAGCTTTAGCCTGATATTAAATTTTTTGAATTATGGTCCATTTTAAATTATTAGATATGAACTAAAAATATGAAAATAAAATAATTAAAGAAAATAATTTTAAAAATTCGCTTTTATGAACATAATAGCAACGCAAAATGTGAAAATAATCTTGAATCTCCTTTCTGCATCTAGCATAGATGTTGGCTAAGTTTACTGACTTACCTCCAAGATGTTCATGATTTTATAAATAAATATGACAAAAGCGTGGATTATAAACTTGATCCATCAACATTAGTCTTCATAATGTAACCCACGCTTTTAACATATTTATTCATAAAATCATGAACATCTTGGAGCATGTAAGTCAGTAAACTTAGCCGACATCTATGCTAGATGCAGAAAGGAGATTCAAGATTATTTTCACATTTTGCGTTGCTATTATGTTCATAAAAGCGAATTTTTAAAATTATTTTCTTTAATTATTTTATTTCCTCTTGCGCCATTCTTGTGCAAGAATTCATCAAAAAAATATCACGGCACATGGTTCTGACGTAAAATAATCTCATCTTTTAGAATATTTTATCAGATTTTTCCTTGAATGTGATCTATAGGGACAATAGTACATTGTTGCCCTGGGCGCGTACGCCCAGTTCGGGCGCTAGGACAGTTTATCTCCCGAGTGAAGCGAGGGAAATAAGTCCTCCGCGCCCGAAATGGGCCTGCGAGCACACGGCAATAATGATTTTTCATCATGAGAACCCTAAAACCGCATTTGAATGCGGCTTTTTTAGGTTAGAATGATGAAAAATATGACACAAATCAATTCTCCCAATAAAACTTGAGAAATCGGGGTTGCCCCCAATCGAAGACAAAATCTGATGGAATATTCTGAAAGATGAGATCATTTTACGTCAAAATCATGTGCCATGATATTTTTTTGATAAATTTTTGCGCTAGAGTAGAGCAAGGCGAGACGAAACAGGCACCAGCTTCGGTAGTTCCATAAGCAGTCCATGTAATACAACTTTTTCTTTCCAAGCTCGTTACTCGGACAGGAAAGGTCGTGAAGAGAACTTCAAAAAGAGGAAATTGTAGGTTTTGAAAAAATCTACAAGATCTTGTAAGAATTCTTATGATCCGATCACTCCCGCCAAAGTTGTAGGTGATTGATTGGAGGAGAAATTTCTTAGATTTTCATCGTTGACTAAGGGCGATCAAAAAGGACGCGATGGATGTTTTAAACATATGAATCGATAGATTTTTTTGTGATCTTTCAGATACTTTTTTCAAAATTCCCATACGACAAAGTATATTGGAAATATCACTGTTTTAGTGAGACCCTACTTGATCCATTATTTATGAAAAGTACTGTACGTTAGAAAAAGTTGCGTCTAGTTGGAGCTACGAATTTTCTAAACTAGGCTGAAAAGAGGCCTTGGATGGATCTTCTATGGGCCCTAAGGTCTATGGGGCCTTCGAAAAGATTCCAAAGAAAATGTTTCGTACTATTTAAACATGGTACTAACAGGAAAAAAATTTTTGGGACTTTTCCCAGGCCCCCTGGTGACGGCCCTGGTCGAAATGCTCCGATATGCCCCATATGTATACAATGTGACCACGATATTTCTGACAAAACATACATGCATAAGCACAGGGTATGGGAATAACCTCCAAATTTTGCCAGAAATATCGTGGTCACATGGTATAGTATGTACTTGCTAGCTCTATACGAATTTGACGCACACTTTTCGAGGAGTTTTATGTTAACGCCAAAGTGTGGTAGACCATTTTTCGAGGCTTTTTGGCCTTTCAATTGAATGGAATCAGTCTTCGTCGGATTATACTTCGATACATCTTTCCAAGCAACATTTTTCTTGCATCTCTGTGTTGATCATGAATTATCTCCAACTCTCAAATATCTTTGATGTTCGTCAGAAAAATCACGAGTAATTCTAATTCAACATTATCGATTTGAGTGATCTTCGCATTGTCCCAGTGAACTTCACTCGGAATAGCTACAAACGGCAAATGTAAATCATTGGAGACAGACTTTGTTAGCAACCACTGAAGTCATATTTGAAAGAAATAAGAATCATTCACCAAGAATGACAACGAAGTCTTGATAGTCATTTGTAGACTATTATTATTTCACTTTCATTCATTGCATTTCTGAGTAAAATAGCAGAAGACTCCATTTTCTACGAGCAGATTTTGATAAGATTCGAATTCTGTTGGAATTTCTTCCGATCAATTACCACCAACCTTATTCTTTACAGTGAACAATACAGCTGCTGGTTTAAGGTGACCTGGAGGATGGATGAATAACTCACCATGTGATCGACGTGATTGTTTCCACATTGAAGCCATCACTCAACACCTTTTGCGAGATAAGTCAACGAACCCGTCTTTTCAAACGCTTCTATTGGCGTTGGATTTTCCAGGCTTTCAATGTCAGGATTCTAATCAATTTTGAAAACAAAAATGCATGACGATTCGTGTATACCTCAACAGAATGAACCCAAAAGGCTATCGGATCAGCCCGTAACTACTGTTGATGAAGTGAAAAGGGGCCGAAAATTCACAGTTATCTCTGAGACTGTTTTATTTGCTATCAAAAGTTATGACTTATTCAACACAAATGGCACGCTCAAGAATCGCGGAGATCCAGTTTCGAGGAATAATTTAGAAGAGTTGAAGGGGGCTTTAACGCCTTTATACACTTTTGTAAGTGTACATCAAGATAAAAATGATTCAAGGACGCAATACTGCACTTCCAAAGGTATAAATGGTGTAGAAGGAGTCAAGGCGAATGAGAGTGAAGAAACCGAAGAAGATGAAGAAGAAATTAATGACGAGGCGACGAAAGAGGAAATTACTCGAAAAGGGAATGATATCCAATTCCAATTCCGTCTGACCCACGAAGAGTATGTTCAGATTGAACTAGTTCTCGTGACGTGTGCCAACGGTACGTAGAAATTCCGTTTACAACCCGGGTATCCTGATCTTATGGCGGGAAAAATTTATGCAGTATCAAAACTAAACCATTCGTTCACATTCAAAAATCAATATGCAGTGACAAAAGATGCTTTCATAAAAATTACAGGATACTGCACTGTAAAGGCTTGCAACGCTCCAATACTCATAGAATGTTACAAAGAACCAGAGGAGAATACAGAAGTTGATTTTTTTGTAACAACAAGGGGTACAAATGGCATTCCACATCTGAACAAAAAAAGGCAACTTAAAGGCATTCAACGAAAGAAAATCCAGGGTGAATTAGAATATTTGACCCCACGAGCATGGCGTTTAAAGAAGGCAAACGAGATGATGAACAAAGGCGATCCTAAGCCACCACAACTCTATAGTCCCCAAGTGTTAAGTAAGGCTCGACAGGAGAAGTTGTATAGCAAATTGGGACTAGATGAAACGCTATCGTCTTTGGACAATTTCAGCCAGATGATGGACGATAATCGTTATGCACACTTTTTGCAGCCGAGGTTAATAGGATTCGACCGATTTTGGATAATATATTATCCAGAGGATCAGATCCGAATTGGTAATCACTATCTCACTGTTCGCAAGGCCAGGGCTTCATTGGACTTGACAGGGAAGATTATTATAAACGTCAATGACGCCCCGGGTTACACCCGCGAATCGCTGTTTGCAGCGACGACCATCACTGTTGGGGGAGGAATATTTCCTATTCTACAATGGCTGTCGAAAAAGAGTACCGGTCTTTTTATAATGAATGCATTACTACGTTATAAGAGAGCTGGAGGTGCAGTGCCTTCTTATATGTGTACTGACATGAGTATAGCACTCTAAAATGGTGTAAGTGAGGGATTAAATTTGGTGCCGTACCCATCTTATAACGATATTTGCATTGATGCGCTCACAAATAAAAAGTCTTCAGTAGAGCTACCGTGCCAAATGGGAATAGACCTGTCGCACTTGATACACGCCGTAGCGAACTGAAACTGTATAAAAAATAAGCCAGAGCAAGAGTCATTCTATTTGCCATGTGTGGGTCTGTTAGCTCATAAAACTCAGTTTTCTGAATTCACTAAAATCCTCAAACAAGTTTTGAAACTTGCTTTGAGTTCAATTACAAGTATAGCTTCCCAAACGGTACTCGATGCATTGCTAAAAAGCATAGAAACTTATGAATCACAGCAAACTGAGCCCTCAAGGGAAATTGAAATCGACGTTGTTGATGAGGATAAAGTGAAAGATCCCACTGGATGAGCCTAGTTATGGAATTCGCCAGTATTTTCAAAATCTGTTGAAAGATTGTAAAGAAGAATTGGGAACTTGTAATCCTCGGGGATGCAGCAACGAATACTGGAACGAATCTTTCGTAGATCGGTTGATCATCTTGTGTGAGGAAATGCCATGTTGGACTCGAGTGATGAATTCCTTGTTCAAAAACAGCGCTGATCCATGCACTACATCTGGCAACGAGAGATACTTTGGAATCATCAAAAGTTCTCTGCTGAATGATCATCTTCGTGCAAGAGCGGATGTATTCGTAGCGAGAAATTGTGAACAAGTTGACGCCCAAGTGAAGCTCATTCAGGCTGACATCGGTGAAGAAACACTTCAGTCAAAATATGGTCGATCTTCAGGCACAGTCACTGACGTTGATGTTGTAGAACAAGAGCGCACGCTCTTGCCTCGAGATGTCAAAGATTTATCGGAGTATGATGTCTGGGGTGGTGTATAATCAGAGTCAGAACCACTCAATCAGGACTTGATGGAAGTGGATGACGATGTTACTCACAATCCTCGAGTTTCGTCGCCTCTACCGAATTCTCATATCACTACAGAAGCTGTGGAGACGGAAGTGTTGTGTTCAGTGGGAAGTCGGGCATTGGTTGACCATGATTACACTCAGGAATCGATTGATCAAGAAAAGGTACCAAAACCCTGCGCAAGCACAAAAGTTATGAAGGTTGCACCGAACAATCCGTAAGAGCGGCGAGGGCGGAAACGGAACAGAGGGAAAAATGTCAGCAAAAATCCGTTGATACGTTTACAAATGCAGAGGCCACCTACGACATTGAGAAACCCTTTCGTACTCCAAAATGGAGGTTTGATTTCGACTGGTAAGAGAGTGACAATAGAAAGAAAAAATTTGCACAAAATAAATCTCTATTTACAGCTAACTTGCCCGTTTGACAGCATCACCGAAATTATCACTCATTCATACAGATTTCTCAGCGATTTTCGAGAAGCTGTGGACAATTGGAAGAGCTTGCAGGAAGCTCCAAACCCATTAGGCTATGCATCCACCATACAAGCTTATGCATGCGGTACGCCGACTGCTCTCGTGTACAGTTACCGTGCTCATCTTTGCGCAAATTATTATAGTGTGACAAGCTCATCTTTCATACCCAATAAGTATTTTTGCAATTGCAAAGATGCAATTGCTGCAGCTCTCCGTAAACTCATGGATACGTATAATGGGCCTGTATCTCATGAAGTTTGCAACAACTGCTCCAAAAAAGATCGCTTCCTTGTGATGAGAAATACATGTGTGTTCGATGTCGATGACAGCATCGTAACCACACAATACGAGACACAGGAACAAACTTACCACGAGCTACTTAGCTCGCAACAAATGTTTGATTGCTTGAAGTGCTTTACTCGGTCCTTGGAGCGGCGATTCGTCCTAGGACCGTATATATGCTTCGACACAAGCTACGCACACAGACATGGACACAAATCGAAGCTATCCGCGGTGCCTCGTGAGCTAATTTTAGTGGGCAAAAAATACATCTTGTCAGGGATTGTCCAATATACGCCCCACGATAAACATTTCATTGCTCTTTGTTTATCGCCAACTACAGGATCGTGGAAGGTGAAGAATGATCTCGCGAAAAGATCATACGATCTTCATGATGACCCTCAGATTAGCATAGCTATGATATTTTATGTAAGAGTATCAACATTTCAACCGGTGAGTGGATGTTGATTGGTTCGCAACCTTCGTATATTTTTGTATTGTATTAACAATCTACCCTGTGAAACGCAAGTATGTTTGAGTTTTTTTTTGTATTCCATATGTAACAGACTCCAACACTCGACTAAGATTCAAATAGCGATGCTTTTAGGTACGATTCGACGACGATTGAAAATCTTATAAATACGATTATTCAGGAATTTTGAATGTAGAAATTGAATTAGATATTATTCATCGTTAACTTATCACATTGCTACATCTACTGTATGTGGTATAATCACAAAATAGCCATTTTTACCCAACGATAGAAATTTTAAAGTGAATTCTGGACCTCTCTGCTTTTCATGAATCATTTCAATGGAGCTGTATTCTCGTTAAGAATTATTCAAGTCTTCGATTGATCTTATATCGCCATCAAAAAAGTACACTTCTGGCATTCGAGTACGCATTGAAAGATCCACACTGTCGATTAATGTGTCATTCGATAAACCATTCATTTACTACAACCATCCATGTAGCATTCGAGAACACACCCAAGTGTTTTAAAGAAGAGAGCTTTGCGCCCGAAACAAAAATGGTAAAATGTCCGGCCTCATTTAGAAGTACTCTCAGACTTCTGGGTCAATCGATGTTCAGAAATGGAGTGAATGAAGATACTTGAACTACCGAAAGTTGAAATTCTATGGTGAGGATTTGAAATGACTGATCTCGAATTTGACAGGGTGGAGCTTTTGTAGCTCAAGTTAAAGCGTGTAATTATAAAAATAAGAGACTCTTCGGTAAATAGTGTAGGATTTTTGTATTTCGTAACGCAATCTTAGATACACCAAATGCATTACAGCAAATTTCACACTCTATCTTGTGAAGCGCGTTCAGAGATACGTAGTACTTGTACGAATCGTAATTTTGCTAAATGGATATATGATGTATCTCTCTGATACTTGAGAAATGAACAGCGATATCAATAATGCTTTCATTCCTGTCGTAAACCAGCCTTTTTGAGATATATGATGGCCATTGTTACAGCCAGTTTATGTATATCATGGGTAAATTCGACGATCGCGATGAGTCACTTTATATTCAAATTAAGTGATACTTTTCTTTAGCTGAGTACAAGCAGATGTGCTCAATTCTGGATTGATTAATATACTTTCCATTCATTTAGAATTTACAACGCTCTGAACTGATTCGATGTCAAACTAATTCTAGAGTTGGAACTCTCGAACGAGGGTCGCACCAAATGTGACAATTTACATTCACCAATGTGTATCAATAGCTATGGCGAAGCTACTTATTGCGAATCCGATAGGACAATTTTCTTCGGTTATTTCGAAGAAGTCTAACGATTTTTCATTCAAGTCTTTTGAATTATTCTTTTAACATCATTGCTGCGGTATCTCGAGCAAGCAAGTTGTCTAGTAGTACATTATGCACCGATGCAAGGTCTGGTTTTTTTCGGACGAGGGAACAATTTTCACCGAGTGCATCGAGAGGAATCTGTACCCCGCGTAAGCCCCCAAACGGCCCGACGAGCACGGTGCATATACTATTTTCCCATTATCAAGGCTAATGAAAACCAATTTCCTGATCTTGGTCATGATGAAAATTTGGCCGTTTAGTCGTACCATGTCAAAAACTGCTATTTTGAACCATTGTGAAACCATTTATTATTACAGTATTTGCTGTATTGGAACTTCTTCGCAAGCTTGTAACCATTATCATTCGTTTTGCTGACATCCTCCATTGATATAATTCTTGGCTCGACATAACGTAGGGCATCCCTCCTTGCTGACTCTGATTCCCCCATACAGGCAGCTGGACTGCTCATGTGCTTTAAGAAACATTCGAGATGTTTCAATTAGAACGATTGCACAGTTCAACCCAAATATGTTGAGATTAAGATCTTTGCTATAATCATGAATGGTTCGTACACTTTTTCTCAGATACCTACTCTTGAGAATGTTTGACAATTTTGAGATAGCCTACTAAGAATATATACGTTGGATGACGGAAGTAAGCTAACATGGAATTGAAATGATTTTCATTTATGTTCTTGAAAAAAATTGCCAACTGCGTAGTCGTCTACATCGACCTATGCACAAGCCTAGAGGAGATATACCGCCCACTACGATAGAACTGTAGCTTTTCCTGAAGACGTTTTAAAGAAGGAGAGCTCTCGACAGATTCAGAGTTCTTGGTCAACGTTATCATCAAACTTTTTTGAATTTTGAAGTTGAAAATCGTTCGAACATTATCAAATGAGAATGAATAGTCACTTATAGCTGTAGTCTCAAATCGATCCAAAATTCATTCAGCACTGATTTTTCAATTTTTGCGGATAACTTTCCATTTCAAAGTGACTATTCTGCGGACAAGTTTGTTTAGACGGAAAAGGACGAATGAGCGCAAGACTTTCGAGTTAGTAGTCGATAAATAATGTTTTTGGTCGAAACTTGAAATTCTCTAATTGCTCGGGACAAAATCAAAAATGGACCATTGATTCAATTAATTGTATATAGAGCTGCCACAATAATCGATAAATTATTGATATTGTCTCGCGATATCGATATTTTTGACATCGATATCGACAACGATAATGGGCGTTATTGGTAGAGCCAATAACGATAACGCCTGACCAATAAAAATTATCGATCAATATTTTATCGCGATATATTGCAATATATCGCGATATACATGCTAGATTTGGGAATAAGATCTAAAGGGAATGTATATTACGGTTATGAAGTAAAAGGTTCATCAGAATAGGAAATTGAACTCAAGCCTGAATATAACAATATTTAGGATATATTATTGACATGATTGAGACTTGGGAAAGTCGGATCCGCTTATATCTTTTTTTAATGAACTGTTCACCCAAGAATCAATACATGATATTGTTCGAATGAAATAAGACTGCAAAGAATCCATACTTGATCTGACGATTTAGCTCCAGCTCCTGAGAATAAATGCTCAAATGGTACCGAGCTCGGCATCACAGCTGAAACGGTCGAGCGATACGGAACAGAATAGGACAAGAGACGCCATCCTATGATATTTTTGACAATCGTTACTCGAGGAAATCCCAAATCACTTTCCATTCTTCATCTCCAATTATCTTGACCACTCACTTCAGAAGCGTTATGGCAAATCGAAAACACTAGCCTTCTTGTTAGAGCAATCAACCGATGAATGGCTCTCTTGAAAGCCTTCATTGTAATAGACATTGTAATCCTGTTCCTTACGAACTTCATCAAATTTCAAATAGCTCCAGCCTCCAAGAGTATTCTCCCATTTGGTATTATCCAAACCAACATGCACATTATACCGAGCTATTGACCAACTGCATCATGATGAATCCACTTTCATGGTCCAAACAATGTAAACAAACAGCTACAGACAAGTCAGTAGATCTCATTTGTGTTCGTGTATACTGACAAGTAGATAAACAGGTAGATGGAGATATCAGAATTCTGCCGAAGATGTATGTCTCATTTGAGACG
This sequence comes from Eretmocerus hayati, assembly GCA_029851415.1. Lineage (NCBI taxonomy): Eukaryota > Metazoa > Arthropoda > Insecta > Hymenoptera > Aphelinidae > Eretmocerus > Eretmocerus hayati. Next base: position 38,392,843 of record CM056743.1, on the reverse strand, counting down.
ATCTATTCACTTCAATTATTGCGATAATCTCGCAATAATTATCGACCAAGACCAACACGACAACGATAAAAACACCACAATCTTTAGCAAGATCAATATCGATAACAATAAAGGGAAATGTCGATTACACCAATAGCAATAACGGTCAATTATCGTATTGTCTCGTCTTGTGGCAGCTCTAATTGTATATCCCTCATTTGTTTTGGATTATCTGAAATTACATTTGACGCGTTTCAAGATATGAAATTCACTCATAAATCTTTTATTAAGCATTCTCATATTCCATTTCTAGCTCTCTTTTCCTCAATAAACTCGAATATTTATTTTCATCCTGCACTCTTCGCACAGGATCAAGGTCTTCCACAAATCAATTCAAATTAAATCTTATATGTATTTCAACCTGATGTTCACTCACCATCCTCTGGTAGGACAGCTTGGATCTCAGCAGTGAAGTGAACTAAGAAAAGAATAACTAGGAGGGAAGTCACGTCTCAGGCCAAAATGTCTTCATTTAGTCAATCGACTAAATCGGTATCAACTAGTAAAATTTGAAAATTTTATTCAATGATACTGGTTCTTCTTTTAATTCTTTTCCGTATGAATAATAGTACATTCCGATACAAGAGTGTAAAAATGAGTTTTACACCCGAACTGTGTTGTTTGACAAACCGTGTGAGAAATTGGAAAATCAGTGCAAAAAAGATCCTTGCTCACTTAGTGTGTCAAAAATAGAATTTTCCAAGATTCTGCCTTGTCTGGTTATGTAATTCCTGAGTTGTACAAAACATTGTAAAATCCGCAGCAACTCCGATAACGCTGAAAATTCAAGGATAAATTCGAGTGCTTGGATAACTGTATCTCAGTTGAAGTTATCGCATCTCTTGTAGACGAATAAAGTTAGTGAAGATGATTTCAACACCAACTCATGGTATAAACCCAATGATACGGTTAAATATACTGAACTATCTAATATCCTCTGCCACGTTTCACTCCTTTTTTTTCGATAATTTCCACACTTTTACTCCACTTTAAGACAAAATTATTGTCCAGGTCGGCCATGGACCTTTGATTCGAGTGGATCTGAGCTATCCCACCAGACAGTGAATATTGCCTCAGTTTGAGCAACGTAAAATGTCGACGAGATGTCTGTTGTCTCAAAGTTTTCAGCGCACGTTTCTGGACGTTGCGAATATGAATAAATAAATGGATTGTTTTTTATAAATTGTTGTTGATTGACTTTTGTTGCATTTAAGCACAATCTCACCATCTTTCTTGTACTTAGTGGAACATGTTCCTGATTGAGCGCAATCAATGGGATTGAACGGGGATGGAGCTGATAGCTTGCGAGAAAAGGGATTTTAGAAACAATTTATTTATTTATTCATTTATTTATTTATTTATTTAAGGAAAAAGTCTTGGTTGCACAAGAAACATCTCGAAAACCATTGTGCAACCTTTGATAAGCCTTTGAAACGTCCCAGAAACGTGCTGGAAACGTTGATACAACAGACATCTCCGTAGACATTTTACATTGCTCAAACGTTCCACCTAAAGGGTTTCTGACTGTTTACGGTACGTTCCGAGGTTTTGCAATTGCAACGTTCCAGAAACTTTGAGGCAACATTCACTGTTTGGTGGGACAGTCGGTTACCCGTGATACCACTTTTTCTTTAACCATACTACCGACTTAGGCTTTGAATGTACCCGAATTTTTTCAGACATGCCATCTACTTTTGACTCATTGAAGTTGATGGGTTAGAGATAGCTCAATTAAAGACTGTTTCCTTGCCTTTCCAGATGCGCACTTCAAATCATTAAAGTTATGCCTCGATTCCCTTCGAACTATAACTTTTATTTTTAAAAAAAGTTGTGAATTCTGATGATTTTAAAACAAATTTTGGAAACGTCACTATTGTTCCTCGGCAAAAATGAGTACATCTAATGATCTGATTCAGGAACTCACTTGAGACTTAGTTTGGTATGTATGCTTAACTTACAGGAAGTGACATTTTTCTAGAGAGAAAAATGATCAACCAAAAAAACGAGCATACCTCGATGGAACGGTTTCACAGTAACCGAATATGTGAGTCTAATGAGCGCATATAAGATCATCGACTTCCTGTACAGATTTTCGGCGTGGATTCATTCCAACCATCCTCAATCGAATCATTTGGGGAAATTCACTTCATTGAAGCGGAGTATGTGCCACCAGAAAATTTCTTGAAAAATTCAGAGTCTCTTGATTTTCTCGTTCAGTCTAATCTTCATCAACTGAAGGAATAATCAATCTTCGAGGTTTAAATTGTTGACACGCATGATGACAAGGTTCATCATTCACACTAGTCCAAGACTGGATTTCTGAGCAGAGGTGAGTGCCTTCGAAATAACGAGTGGTCGTCGAGCCAATGATTATCGAAATAACATCATTTAGTACTGCAACTAAACCCCGAAGAGTCGCTTCCTGTGGGAGAAAGTGACTAAACTCTTACTAACAGACTAGTTTTGACCTCAAATGGTAGGTGGTACATCTGGTTTGATATAGCAAAAGGTTTTTTGTTAAATATTTGGGGGAACATATAAATAATCAATGAAAACATGCATTTTTTCAGGCCTTTTTCTATTTTTCCGTCATAAGTCGGAAAAGATCAATTTTTCGAGAAAATGTGTGGCGGAATAATTTGTAGATCTTTGAACGATCTACAAGAATGATCTCCACACTTTTCCTCGGAAAATGCATTCCTTCCGAGTTATTCTTCATCAAAGATATAATCAAATTTTTTGAAATAAACTCGCTCAAACTGTTTATAACGGGTTCAAACTAATTTTCTAAGATGATTGAGTCAGTTTTGAACAAAAAAGGTCTCGTGGTATTTTTCCCTAAGTTCAATCGTTTTCGAGCAATGAGAATAGTGAGTTCTGCGATCTTTTACGCAGTGGTTGCTCTTATTCAGGGGTGAAAGTCACAAAATTTGCTATTTCCATTACTCGAAAACGATGAAACTTAGGAAAAAATACCACGAGACCTTTTTATTCAAAATTGACTCAATAATCTCAGAAAAATAGTTTGAACCCGTTATAAACAATTTAAATTTGAACAAATACGATTATATCTTTGACGAAGAATAACTCGGAAGGGATGCATTTTCCGAGGAGAATTGTGAATCATTCTTGTAGATCGTTCAAAGATCTACAAACAATTCCTCTACACATTTTCTCGAAAAATTGATCTTTTCCGACTTGTGACGGAAAAATCGAAAAAGTCGTGAAAAATGCATGTTTTTATTGATTATTCATATGTTCCCCCAAATATTTAACCAAAAAACCTTTTGCTAAATTAAACCAGATGTATGTACCACCTACCATTCAAGTCCAAATTTAGACTGTTAGCAAGAGTTTGGTCACTTAGTGATCGAATTCAGAGGTTTAGTTGCAGTACGAATTTTGATCCGCAAAAATCTACTTCTCAGGATATTTTCCATCCCAAAGAAATGTATCAAAGGTGCAACTGTTGCGTAACGACCTGCCAATATTGATTAACGTATAGTCATGAATATTGCACACCAGTACCTATATGTAAAGATCCTGTCCCGTTCCCGTATCACATCATACTTTTGCACAAGAAATTGCAATTACAACATTTAACTTCATCCTGCTGTTTCTTACGATGGATAATCATCGGAAAAACTATCGAGTTCTCAGGTGAATATGTTTGATCCCGAAAGAAATTCAAATTCATCAATGAGCAATGACCGGAAACACACAACACAGTAATCCCCATTGATTTCAATCGGTAGTTTCCGGCATCATGAATAGTGCTTCGTGTTTATTTATAAATCATTCTCTTCGAGCCAAGAAAGTAATTTTCTGTAATAATCAACAGTTGTTACTTATTACATTACCAGTCATACTAGGCATCCAGAAACTTGCGTCATTACTGAACAGAATCGAAGTTGCCAATATGTCCTGGAGGATGATTGAACGCAATCAAGAATCTATCCTTCGGAAAAATTAGTTTTATATGAAACCAGATGTTGACGTGAGATTGCGCACCGAAACGTTCGGTTGTACAATTTTACTTTTGGATGGAGTGCGAGTGAGGCAGCAGATCTCGATGCACTGCAGTTCATCTTCCTGCCGAATGTACACCTTATTTAAAAAATTACAAGGAAATTTCAATACACCGAATCAATTGATATGATGTTCTATCACTCATCTGTCGATGAATCTACGATACCTATGCGAAGCCATTTATTGATCTGGACCGACTCGACGCTCGATAAAAAAATTCGCTCATCAAATCGTCACCGTTCAAAAATGAATGAATTGCAATACCGAATATCATCTTCTTGTAATTCGACTTTTAATTATCGTTGTGATCTTATTCCCTAATCACTGAGCTTTTTAGAGCATGACAGCGAAATTTCAAACAGAGAAAGTAAAATAGGAGATACGTGGAACGAGTGTGGATCCTGAAAGAAAAAAAGCGAAGAGCAGAGACGTCGAATAAGATAACAGAAAAAACTTGCTCAAGGGAGCTTAGAAAACTCGTCAAAATAGGAACAAATTCTTGCTTTAAGGCGTGTGAAGCTTTTTACTCTCAACTACCTGGAGGGTCTCTACTCTCAACAATATCTAATTACATCTACAGTTATTTTGCACTCATAAAAACATACTTTACCTTTGAGGAACATGAAGTCAACCGTTCAAGTGCATATCCGACAACTAGTGCATCAAGGACATTTGCAAAGATTACCTTGACAATTACAACACGTGTAAAAGTTTCTGGGTGAATAATTCAGATGACTTATAATGAACAAATAAATGACAAGTAATGAACAAATAGATAAGTTAATTTTTTGAAATCAGAATTCAGTAGAAAAAGTCGCAGACAACGATACATTTATACCGAATTCCTACTTCCAGATGAAAGATATAAGATCAAGGATAGATTCTTCAATAGAATCAGAAGTATCATGGCAAAATAAATGTTTCTATCTTGTGGATACTGCATTAGATCGAGGAAGAAGAAAAAGGGCTGATTTTGTAAGAGAATTATATAATACGGTACGCAAAAGATTAACTTTTGATTGATAAGACTCTCTCATTTTGACTGATATCTCAACATATAAAATTGTCAAAATATTCAATATTCTTTCGGACTTATTCACGAATTAGTCGAAATACCTCATTTTACAAATTCATGATCGAATTCGGGTCAAAGCACACGACTTCATAACATTCAAAGAGATCATACAAGTACCGCAAGCTCGCCAAATTTAGAAGCTCATTTCCATATCTAGACGTCGCTCAGAAAATGGCGCAAAGTCGTTGGATTTTTGGTTGCTAAAGAGGAAAATAGTTCCTTTTGCATTCAAATATTTCTAGTACAAGCTTCCGTAGAGCGAAACGATCGTTGATCCTGTAAATATTCACTAATTTGGTTCAAAATATAATACTTCCGAGACACATCCTCATTCTACATTTCTAAGTGTAATATGAATGTTCTCACGTGCAAAAGAGACATCACTAACGATTGTACAGTAAAACCCGAATCAAGCAAGTCCGAATTTCCCATCCATTCTTTCACACACTTCCTCGAACCGACAAGATACATTATTGTATTATAGTTGGTGTCGAGTGAGATCTATTAAAATCAACTTTGGAGAAGCTTTGGAGTGAGCTGACTTATTGAACGGTTGGTTTTCTGAACATATCAAAATAGATGAGGATAGAATAACTGTGTGATAATAGCGAGTTTACAGTGTAGATAATATTTCAGAATAATTACTATACACTGGGGAGAGTTGTGAATAAAAAACGGTCTTACACGTGAGTACGGTTGGATGGCGCCTGCTCCCTGAGACAGAGAAGTTTCAGCGATTATATAAGAATTCCAGATGCCTAATCACAAATCAAGTGAAATTCAAGCTCGAGTAGACAACATTTTAACTACAATGAAATCCCAGTACAAGACTCTCAAAATTTTGAAAATTTGCGATTTTAAACTAATTTTGCAAAAATGAATCCCGTTCGGAAGATGATTCGCAAGTCAACCCATTTCTCACAGTTCTGAATTCCCTTCAGTTACGGTATGCACATCTCAGTATGCAACTTTTGGTTTTGAAACAGATTTTTCATTTGCATACTAGGATATTCAAAAATTTTCCAAGGTTTTGAAGGGGCGTCGATGTTTGTATTTCACCTAGGGATATGTTAGGTCTTGCATCGTTGAACACCTGTGGGGAAATAGATGGACCATTAAACAAACGTAGAATCAATGGAAGAACGACTAAAAATACAAAAACGATGCTATCAAACATGGATGATTTTGTAGTTTGACACTAAAATTATATTTTGAAACTGTACTTATAACCAGGATGATAATTAATTTTCAGTTAGCTCACCTCCATTACAAGCTTAGGAATAGAGCCATGCGAATGAAGCATAAACTGCCTTAGCTTTCACAGCATCCTCATCGTCGTTATAATTGTCTGGTCTAGTCTTGAGTTATCCATTACAATGGGTCGAACAACTAAATCCAGTCGAGGATGGAAGGGCTGATACACACTAACCCAATAACTTGCTTTACTCTTAACATTCTCAGATGCTTAAAGATTCATGAGATTGTTATAATCCTTCTTGTGAATAAGCCTAGAAGCTTGACATGACTAAGGTCGATAGGGGATCCAACTCGTAGAATACTATTCACTGCCAAAGATGGTTAATTGACTGCTAGCTTTTAGTCTGATGGTAGTGGTAGAGCCTGTGAATACAAAATAAGGGTTGTCAGTGAGAAAAAGATGATGAGTTTTATAGTTTGATCATACAACAATTTCAATATCGTTTGGATGTGATTTGAGATAACTGATGTCTGTAGTGGGATGGAAAAATTTGTGGGAGAAGAAGAATTTTATTGCAATAGTCTTGTACTACCAATGATTATATGTTATTCATGGGCGATGCATGAGACCTCAGGGTATCAAGCAAAGACCAAGGTAGCATGGTTTCACGACGTTCCAAGCGACTGCTAATGATGGTCAAAAATTGTGTTGAACGCATGATTGATATCAAGTTAAGATGTTAGTTGGTAGGTTGAGATTGAATGAAGCTAACATATTATATTTCTGTATAGAACAAAAGGTCTTCATGAATGATAGCTTTAATTACATATAGACAAGGATAATAGAGAGTTTGAGGTGGAATGCAGGGAATCATCATTCGAGTGGCTAAGCTTGCAAATAACGAGTAAAGTGCTGAGTGGGTGGGAAAACTGGGTGGTGTGTGGGAGCTAATGTCAGATTGAGAGGACAGGAGTCTCAGACAGGAATTTATATTGGGCAAGAGTAAGGGTTAAAGTCGACTCCAAGTTCCCATCTACCATCACATATCAGAACAGCTGCGTGCTCCACATAAGAGATTAGAGGTACATACAGCTGATTCGGGGCACATCACTGACCTGCTGATTCCGCGGGCGTCCCGCGAGCCCTCTCCGGACCCCACGTCCACGTCGTCGAACTCATTGTGCTACGGCTTCGCAGATGTGGCTCACTTTCTCGTTGCCACCACGACCCCCACGTCGACGGGGCCAAACTCAATGTCGAGTACGCGTGCCGTATTGCTCACGTCCTAGAATGGCAAAAGCACAAACCATCCTCGAGAACTCGGGCTCTTGAGGATGACATCCGCGTAGATAAGCATGTAACAAGCAGTCCAACGTAGCAGACGAACTTTCTTGAGCTTTGCCCTCAAAGAATTGCGCGCTCGCAAAGATTTGACTCGCGCGGTCTAGGCGTAGTCCGCTGTTTGGGACTGGTGTACACATTTGGTGATCTGGGATTTCGGGCAATGAAACAATTAGGCATTCTTTATTGCTAAAGGGCTCGCAAGGTCTCACCGAAGGGCAAATCTCGTTCGGTCTGCGGTGTATACAATTCCTACATTTACATACAACCAGCTGGTTTCCGTTAGAGCACGTAACAGCGCTCCAAAAGTGGCTATTTTTCCATGATTTTTCTCGGAAAATTGGAAACTGTATTCAAAATTATGAATGCATATTATTGATGTATTTAATTAGACTGTAAAAATGATTGTTGGGAGTTATGACTTTCCACAGCTTTTCCAGCCAACTTCGAGCAAGCCTCATACACAGTGTATGGTGTGAGCAATAACCAGTAATATCTCCACATAGTTTTGAGGTCGATGGGCTTCCATAGTCCTCCAAATCCTCCACGCGAGGGATGATGTTTTCTAGCCATTTTTTCTTTCCTTTGCCCTTTACAAACACTCTTGTGCTATTTTTCAACGCATCCTGAATAGTCGCAGCTAGATCCTCGTATGGTATATTCCCATAACTCCATGGTATACCTCACGGTCGTATAAACAGGTCTGGAAACTCCCGTGTAAAACTGTGGCCCTCTTATTGAAGCCACTCGTATTTCTCAATTTCACCACCAAGAGCGTGGCGCTGCAGTCGAGTAGTAAGTTGTTTACAACAGAATGTAAACAGAACTCGATTGCATGGATATTTTGAAATTATCCGAATAAATCGGAAGGAAGAAAACCCAACTGTAAATATCAGAAACTCTGCAAATTGCATACAGCGTTAGAAAGAGTGCAATGAACAGGGGCTCACATGACAGAATTTTCATGCTTCATTTAAAGTTCCGACACGAAGTTTTGCCACTATACTACCCAAAAACCTCATGATGACACTTTTAAAACAGCATTGAAAGCTTCAAGGTAAAAAGAGTCTTCATTGCATACCTGCAAAGCTCACTACATTTCTGGCTCCGAATTATATACGTCGCATTTGGTGAACATCATCGCATAAATTTCGATGCACTACAGTTTTTGCACTCAAATAGTTCGCGCACTGTCTATATCTCACAAGGACCGCAACTTTTTCGAGTAGGGCATCTAAAAGGATTTTTAGTTCAAGGAAATTTTTGTACACTTTTGCGTTAATCAAATACTTCGTGGCATGAATAAATCTACACGATACTTTTCATTCACTTGCACTCATGCACATGAAAATTTGTAGGTAACGAACGGTCATACCATTGTTGACATCAATCTTTAGCATGTAAACATCAACATCAACTCACTACTCGATAGCAGCGCCACGTGCAAAAGTAGCGGGTAGATGAAACTTTTGGTCCTGGGTAAGGGGACCATGTCTGCAATAGGAGTTTCCAGACCTGTTTATACGACCCTGGTATACCTATATAGTTTTTCTCAAGCCAACGATTTTCACTCTTATATTTGGTTGTAAGCAAGTTCCAATCATGAGGGTGCTTGAATAGGTATACTCTGGGTTGAGCTACCTCTACAGTAGAGAGGATAGCGACCTCTTTGAATACAAAGTCCAAGAAAGGACTTTCGAACCCTCGAACGTCTACTATATAAGCCATTGTTCTCCAGGTGATACTGACTATAATGATCTGACCATCACAGAGTCTTGGTTGTATTCATCCACTCCAATCTCGTGGTCTACATCACCTTACCCCCTCCACATGCCTTTTACGCATGCGCATTTGTCTCATTTGGAAATTCAATTCAAAATTCACTCCAAGATATTTTGTTTTTGGGATTTGAACTTTTTTACTTCATCAAAGAATTTCACTTCTCAATAATTTACTGTGATATATTGTTTTAAACTTTGAAACTAGCATATTCTGATTTTGAAAGAAATCAAAAGAGTTGGTGGTTTTGGAATCATAATTCTGAATTGAATCGTCAATAGTGTACTGTAATATATTTTTTCGAATTTTAAATTCAGAATATCCTGATATTGAAAGAAATCGAAAGAGCTGATGGTTTTGAATTCATAGTTCTATCTATTGCAATTTTAATGAGTAAAGAGCAAGCTGATTAATATAATAATGAGGTAGTTTATTCAAAAACCTTACAAACTAGATATAACTCATTTAATATAGGTTCATTTTATAAAATAGATTTTATTCAAATCACTCTCAAACTAGATATAACTCATTTGATATAGGTTCATTTTATAATATAATAAAATTCTATCCTCAAATTCTTAATTGATATAACGTCTTATACGACGTCCTAAGGCTACTAGTAGTCTTTAAGGATTTGATCTGCGACGCATATATCTGTTGAAATAGATTCTGCCGTGTCGCCGGCGTGAACGTACTTTACGGACCCTGACACGGGTCGCATCACCTCTGGCATGGACCAGGCTAGAGCTTCGGGGTCTTGAATTATTCGTATTATTATCCCCTATGAATGGAGAATTAATTTCATTAATTATTGCATATAGATCCTGCCCACGCAGATCTTACGCACTCAACCCTCTGAGATTTACCGTGCCAGAGCGTGGTGGCAGTGGGTTGGTTTATTTCCTTATATGTTCACCCGAGACTGTGCTCATGAAGCAGATCATTCTATCAGCTTGGCCTGCCTTACAAGGCGTCGGCTTGGGATCCCTCCGAGCCGGGTTTAATTCTGCTGGCTGTTCCGGCTCATCCTTTCGTGGGCATCTCTCCCACTGGAGTGCCCGTAATTTTGGTATTGCAATCATACGTTGCCGAGGATCTTTCGGCATCATTTGCAGGCGCTCCATGGCGCCTATCTCCCCATCAACGTTGATAACGGTTAGAAATACTAATTGAGCTCCATCGTATGAAGCTTCTTCAACAACAAGGTCAAACTCGTTGAACAAGTCAGAACTGCCGCCAGTAAAACAGTGGCTCGGTGTGCAGTCAATCTGTGAAAGAAAACAAATTAGAATTCCTAGTATACATGGGATGAGGCGTGGGGGGGGGGGGGGGGGGGGGGGTAACTAGAGTGTCTTGTTTACTATTTTCTAGATGACAGAAAAATCGAGAGTCCATACATGTGTGTAAGTGTGTGCGGGTGGGGGGAGGTTGTTGCATAGGCTGCATGTGTTGTATACATACATACATGTATGTATGTATGTATATACGCATTTATATGGAAGTTGCACTTACCACCGAACTGATCCGGGTGGATTCCATCGGCCACTCATCCTGGGCTTCGAGACCCGGTAGCTCCAGACCTCTGACTGCCTTTGAGGACAAATACTCCGGTGCTGGTAGCTGATGCATGGTGCGATGTGTGCTGTTCCGAGTGTGGTGAGGATATAATTTTTTCGGAGGTCTAGCTGCATCTCGAAACTTGAGCAATCGGGGGATGCGCTTTCCGATTGGGTGATTTTCTAACAATAAGGGATCTGTGCAAGAAGGGATAACAATCTAGTCCAGAGTCAGCGAACTCTGTTTCCACAAAAGAATAAAAAAATAATAAAACGCTTGCAATGTATGAGGAACCAGAGAGGAACAAGTTTCTGACCTCAAGACTGTGATCTAAGGGTAGTGGATAGACCCCGTGCAATAGATGAGCCATAACTTTCTAGCTCTCAAAGAAACGAATGAGTCCGCAATGGAGGTATTATTGCTTAACATGTGCATACAGCAATGTGCACATAGGATCCACACGACCTTGTCCCTTACCACCCCTTTGATATTGGTATATATACACTAGACAACCTGCTGCATCGCCACAATAAGGAGCGCAGAGTGCACTCAACGGGGGTGCGTGCGATGCATATGTTACGTACCAAACCCGAAATCGTACACTTCGCGAACGGTACAGCCGATTCTGTACCATTCGCGAACGGTACACCACCATTTGTACCAAGCCCGATATTCCGGGTTGGTACAGCAGAGTCTTGTACCATTCGCGAACTGTACAGCCGCCTTGTACCGAGCTCGATTTTGGATCGCGCCATATGGCTTGGATCGTGTTTACAAATGAGAACTGTCTGTAAACGATAATTAGCGTTCAAAACAAATGTATTAATCGTCACTGCTATACACAACCAGAAAACTCGTCACTACTATACAAAATAAGATGCGGGTAGCATGAACAGCAATTTTTCAAGTTAATGATATCGTCACGGTAATAACATAAAAAATATGAAAATGATATGAAAAATTACAGAAACGATTACAATGTAGAAAATCTCTACTTATTCGTACAATCTAGTGAATTATGGCAACGAGAATTACACAACAAGCCTTTCTTCCTACAAATACACTTATTGTTCTTACACTTTGTTGTACAAGTACATCGCACAAAACCTTGCCCACCAACAAGTGATCCCTGTGCGTTAGCAGTCCTGAGTGATACTTTTCCATCAGGCACTTCTTCAACAGACAGAAAGGCAATTTCACCATAAGCCAATTGATTTCTGCTGTAGAGCTGAGGCAAGATACCAGACGTTGGGCCAATTTTATACAGGTTGTCCTCCGTCACTTCCATGACAACTCCTGTAATGATTATACATTTCATTGTTTTCGATCAATGAGAATGACTTATCATTCCTAAGATTGAGATTCTCCTGCATATGTAATGAACTTATTGTAACTCGTAAATTTATACTAGTGAAATTCACTAAATAAATGAAAAAAATAGCTGACCGCAGAGATAATGATCAAAACAAGATGATTCAACTCACCTATGATGTTTCGAAAATCTGCTTTGCTACGGTCAAGGTCTGGCACCGAAACGGTGACACAATTTCCAACAGCCAGCGGGAAAAAACGTCGATCGCTTGCTAATCGCATCCGCTTTGCTTGTTTCTCTAAGCCACTCAGCACCTCGGCCTGCCTCCTTTTGATTTTTGAGTGGTTTTCTTCCAACATCTGCATCACAGCTGCGTCTTGGTCATCCTCGATATCAATATCATCATTTTCGAGATCATCCTGGCTATCACCATCTACTTCTTCATCGTTCTCTGCTACTTCAGACTCTTCCATTAGTTGTTCTAGATCCTCTTCGGTTCTCAAGCTTTGAACAATGCAATCTGGCAGAGCACTGCTTGCAAGTCCGAGCTTAGCTTTCCTGCCAAACAACGCCTCGTAAGGTGATTGAGTGATAGCAGAGTGGTAGCTGGTATTTTTCTTGAACTGGATGGAATGAAGTCCGTTGCTCCAATCCTTGCGCTTGTTATCATCCATCCATGCTCTGAGGATGTCTCCAACATCACGATTAGATCGCTCGATGCTCCCCTGGCTTTGAGAATGACGAGGCTTTCCATGCACAATTTTCAAACCAGGCCACAATTCCTCCAGTAATGCAATCACTTTATTCACAAATTTCCTCCCATTGTCGCTCTGTAAGATTGAGGGAGCCCCAAACAAACTGAAAATGTCAATTAAGTGATAAGTCACTTCTGTCGTAGATTTCGTCTTGAGCGTGCGTAGTACCAAGAATTTTGTTAGGTTGTCTTGCACATTCAACACATACTTGAATTCACCATCTTTAAATGAGTGCATATCGATCAAATCTACTTGACATCGAGAATTTACTTCTTTTGAGATAATGGGTTTCACTACTACACCAGTCTTTTTTTGCACCTTCTTTCTTACACACGTAGCACACAGTTTCAAGAACATAAGAATCACTGCACGGGGTATGTTTGCATATCTTGTTCTGATGACATAATACATCTTGTGGACACCGCCATGCCCAGTTTCATCGTGAATTTTCATCAGTATATCGTAAATTTCGGATTTTTCTACGTAATATTTCACGTCGTCGTCTGTTTTCATTGGGAAGATTAGACGAGGAATATCGCCAACAGTCAATATGTCAAACTGTTTCAATCTTCTGTATTCGAGAGAGGTCTTGGATGATTTCTTCTTAATTTCACTGATTAGCTGCACAAGGTCTCGGTATTCTGTCTCACTTCTTATGTACTTACAATTATCGGACGTTTGAAGAGCATGTAATTCTGAGTTGAACTCATTACGGATAGTATTATCGGGAGCCATTGTGCAAGCGCGATCGTTACCTGTATAGTTGACTGAATTCGTCAATACATATCATTTTGAACGCTAATTATCGTTTACAGACAGTTCCCATTTGTAAACACGATCCAAGCCATATGGCGCGATCCGAAATCGAGCTCGGTACAAGGCGGCTGTACAGTTCGCGAATGGTACAAGACTCTGCTGTACCAAACCCGGAATATCGGGCTTGGTACAAATGGTGGTGTACCGTTCGCGAATGGTACAGAATCGGCTGTACCGTTCGCGAAGTGTACGATTTCGGGTTTGGTACGTAACACATATACCGATGCATACGCATGTATGCATCGGTATATGCATCGCATAGGACCCACACGACTTTGTCGCCTTTGCCTCCTTTGTTACGAATTGAGAGCGCTGACCAGCCCTCTTTTTGGGTTCACGCTGCATTGTATATGACAATGCATCCACACGGCATTGTGAGGATCAAATACATATAGCATGAGCTGGGCTCGGTTAAGTGGCGTGACATGGTTGGCTTAAAAATTTCTGTGGGGTTTTGCAGAGTATGTGGTGTAAGAAAGTTGGCGTAGATAGGGTGGCGTAGATGGGGTGGCGGTGAAGTCCCATAGCTTAACTACTGGGTGCAGTTGATTTCTGACGCACACAAGACATTTTGCATTCCCAATATTTGGAAATTTTCAATCATTAATGCAAAATGACTCAGTTCCTAAATGAAGTGGAATTGGGAGACTCAGTTTGTGTTTAGTAGAGAACTACAAGGAAAGTCACGGTTGGAGGGTAAAAATGTGCCGGGGCATCCCTCGGGTCACATGCTGAACCGGGCTGAACCGGACTCTAATTTGTGAGACACTGGCTATCACCTGACCCCCACCACGCTTCAAAGCGGCAAATACGAAGCAGCCAAAATTACCAGTGTCCTACAACCTAGAGTCCGGCTCAGCAGCTCTGATCTGGGTGCTTTTATAATAATCATTGTTCAAAAATAGATTACAGCGAATTTCGCAAAACGGAAGGTGACTCACAAGGAGCACCCAGGGTTTGTGGGGCACTGATTTGACTGAAACTCTGGGAATAGTCTCCGTTTATCACCTCAAGGTGAATCCCAGAGCCGCACTTGCAAATGCCGAACTGTTTTCAAGCTACAGCCTACGACATTAGTATTGCCCATATAGGCCCATTTTCAAAAAATATATTTATAGATATACTCGTAATGCTAATGTTATAAGCTGCAGCTCGAAAAGGGTTGGACATTTGCAAGTGCTGTGCTGGGTTTCATCTTTTGACGGTGAAAGGAGACTATCCCCAGAGTTTCAGCAAAATCCGCGTTCCACAACCCCTGGGTGTTCCTCGTCACTTTCTTCCGAAGCTGGCTCATTTTTTGACGCATACGAGACCACTTGCATTCCCAATATTTGAAAATTTCTATAATTGATGCAAAATGACTCAGTTTCTAAATGGAGTGAAATTGGAAGACTCAGTTTGTGTTTAGTAGAAAACTACAAGAAAAGTCACGGTTCGAGGGTGGAAGATATGCCGGGGCACCCCTGCTTTGATGCACAGAGGAGAACAAAATCATAACATTACACAGACTCATTGAATCATAAGATGTTCCTCTCAACGATTTGATGGATTCGATAGAGATTCCTCTCCTCTAGCTTTATTGTTTTCTGTGATCTACTCAAGGTTGACGATTGAGATTCGCATTTGCTGGATTCTTGCGAGTATTTTCTCTACCACAAGTAACTAAGGAGTCCATCCAATACCAAGAATACATTCTATTTGGATAGTGCATGATGTTGATTATTCTAGAGAATAATGTCAACTGTCTGAGTGGGTTTGAAATTTCGGAAAGCGGAACATCCGGAAAGTCAAAAATTTGGAAAGACGAAAATTTGGAATGCAAGATTACGGGAAGCCAAAAATTCGTAATTGAGAATTCCGGAGGAGACATTACTACCAAAACCAGATGTATACAACGGCGAAACACCTTTGCATGAATACATGAATCAGTTCACACTAGTTGCTCTTGCTAATGGGTGGGATGACAAGTCCAAAGGAATTATCCTTGTTGCTTCTTTGCGTGGAAGAGCCAAATCTGTTCTGGATAATGTTGACTTGAGTACCATCAGTTTTGATTCTTCACATTCGAGTTCAGACTCACGAACTCAGGACATTTCCAAAAATTCTCCTGGAGAAGGACAGGATCGGATTGATTGTTCGAAATTTGTATCCGCTATCTACGACTTAACGATCCGAGAAATGCTACAACTTGAGGGCATATGTTCGATAAAGAAAGCTGTGTCTCGTGCGATGGAGATAAGAGTAATATGCGATCAGGATCGGAAGAGTGCAAAACTAGGAGTTGCCAAAATCCAAATCGGTTCGACTCGGCCCATACACCACACAAAAACCAGAACTTGAATGACAATACACAACATAGACAACTTCCCACATGCTGGACTTGCAGTGTCGAAGGACACATCCGTTCCAAGTGCCCGAAGAACTTGAAGGGAAACTACGGAGCCTCAAGTTGAACAAGGCAAGCTTGTCATCATCTCACCAAGACCCCGCGATCAATTCTGAGAATTCAAATAATGACAAAATGAGGAAAATTCCCAGGAACTTGAATAATGTTGGCTGTTATATGGGTTTATTAGATTGCTCAGAATGTAATATTAAGATTGATTCTGGTTCTGACATCTCTATTGTTAGTTTCAGATACTTGACAGCCAACAATAAGAGAGTTCCTGCTGATTTCTCGACTCTGAGATACCCAAGTGGAGAAGTTTTTAGACCGATCTGGGAGATTTTTATTTCGGACGGAAGAAATTACGCTACCAGCTGGTTGAATTTTTCATTCAACCTATTGGTTGAAGTTTTTCAAAAACATGTTTCACGGTGTAGATGATGATTTGAATGAAAATTTCGAGAGCTTGCATTATTGCGATTCTTGCGTTTTAGTTCCTAAAAGATTCTTGGGATCAGACTCGGTGCTTGGCTATTCAATTTCATCCCGATTAGACATCATTTTTGCCATCACAGTGCCATCCCACGTAAAACATACGATTCCATGAACATATATGATAATGGCATCCGAGGATTCCATGGTCATGAATGATCATACTTAAAACCGCTTTAAAGATTTCATTTTCATTCCAGAAAGTTGTGATATATTGATTCAAACCTATTCTAACATCAATACGTCACGATACTGATCATATACTACATAAAAAAATCTTTCCAGGAGTCGGTCTCAAGTTCCCAGAAACTGACATTTTTTGCGAAAAATTTCATTCAATGTGGATTTTTTTTGTTCAGTGCTTCAAATGTTCAAAACCTGAGAATGACTTCGAAAAAAAATTTTCTGAATAATATTCGATCATCATCGCGAAGTATTGATGTTGAGAATTAGTATATTCCACCTTCCCGGATATTCAACGTCCCCAATACCTATTCCTTCCAATTTACTAGCATCACCAAGAACAATCATATTTGGTTCAGACAATTCAACAAAATTCACCATCCAATCCTTATGAGCAGACATGTGCTGTGTAGCACCACAATCTTGGTACCACAAGTGGTTACAATTGTTTTTGGAACTGATAAAATCAATACTAGCAGAAGAAAGACCTATACTCATAAATGCCCTTCATCAGACTTTTTGTTAGCATCAATCTGTTCATTGAAATTTCCCTGATCATTACTACTACTCCTCTGATTAGAAGTACTGTTAGGACATTCATTGGCAAAATGCCCTTTTTGTTTACAAATCTTACATCCAAAATTTGTCTTACAAAATTGAATATATCTGGCAGTAGCCTTACCTATACAATGAGCTCTCTTATGACCAGGTTTGTCACATCTATTACATATGATTACAGACTTAGGTTGAGCATTTACATTTGGATTCAACTGTTTAGACAAAAACGCATTCTGAGATGGAAATTCCCCAGACTGGTCACTCTCTTCCAGTCTCTCCTCCTCTAACCTCAAACTTTCACACAACTTAGACAAAGTTCTATCAACTGCACTGGTACTATCCCAGGCAGAGCGAAAATGATGGAGTCGAGGGGGTAACATACTCAATATCCTAGTAACAATCCATGCATCCTTTATCTCCTCACCTTCTGCAGTTAGAACTTCAGTGTGTTGCTGAATTTGCCGACAGTTCTCAACTACAGACTTACTACTATCATACTTATAATTGAAAAATGATCTTTGGAGACCTTCAATAGTCAGTTCAGACTTCTTCGCATACATGATATCTAACTTCTCTAACATCTGGTGCGAAGACTTACAATTTGCTATTTTCTTTGCAATACTACTACTTACATTCAAGCCAATTATTGTTTGAGCATCTAAATTTTTCTTGGGCTACGTTTTGACTGCTTCTGTTGTAACAGCTCCTTCAGGTCTCAAAATTGTCCCATCTGCAATACTGAACAGTTCCTTCGACTTGAGCATCAGCGTCAACTTGAATTTCCATGAGTCAAAGTTCACATTGCCTTGTGCATCTTCACTAAGAGTTTCTCATTGTACTTTGATAGAATCCATACTGATAATTGTTCAAATACTTCAATACAAATAGACATCCAGTAGCTCCGATCTGACACTGACTTTGTGGCTAACCTCAAAATACTGCAGACATCCCCACATGCATTTAACTGGGCTCAGAACCTGTTACAAATTCTTGTTGCGAAAGCAGTGCGTGGGGTCGAGGTATCCACAGAAAAGAGCAGATAGTTCTTGTAAACTGATAATTTGGTTTATTTGGAACTTATAAAGAAATGTGCCGAAAGGCGCCTGAAATTGGAGTTAAACATAGTCAAATTTCTGCCGTGCTCCAATGAGCAATCTTAGACAGGTATATGTGGATGATAAGTACATACCTTTCAGGCAACAATACAATACTTGTTATACAGACTATTGTTATAAACAATATAGACAGTTAACCTCATTAGAGGCCAGACAAATTTGCACACAGCAAGACAATAACCGTTACAAAATCTCTTTCAGCGTCCGACGAAGATAGAAGTATAAGATAGGAGCAACTTACTAGCTAGGGTCCCACATAAATACTAGTGACAACGCGCACATTTCAAATGGTGCAAAGTCCAGAATACAGAGTAAAATAATTAATATTCAACAGCGACCCACATAAAATAACAAAATAATCGCCGTTCACCATATAACATAAGCACTCAACCTCACACCACGTTTTGACAATCGAGTTGTGATGTCTTCGTGATACCACGTAGAACATAAGATTCCATGAACATATATGATCATGGAATCCGTGGATTCCATGGTCATATATGATCATGAATAAAATCGGTTTCAAAATTTGTCATTTCCAACCCGGGAAGGTGAAATATTCTCATTTTCAACATCAATACTTCACGATGACGATCGAATACATATTACTCAGAAAATTTTTTTTCGAAGTCATTCTCAGGTTTTGAACATTTGAAACACTGAACAGAAAACATCCACATTGAATGAAATTTTTCGCAAAAAATGTCAGTTTCTGGGAACTTGAGACCGACTCCAGGAAAGATTTTTTTATGTAATATATGATCAGTATCGTGACGTATTGATGTTAGAATAGGTTTGAATCAATATATCACAACTTCCTGGAATGAAAATGAAATGTTTAAAGCGGTTTTAAGTATGATCATATATGACCATGGAATCCTCGGATTCCATGATCATATATGTTCATGGAATCGTATGTTTTACATGGGATGGCACTGTGATGGCAAAAATGATGTCTAATCGGGATGAAATTGAATAGCTAAGCACCGAGTCTGATCCCAAAAATCTTTTGGGAACTAAAACGCAAGAATCGCAATAATGCAAGCTCTCGAAATTTTCTTTCAAATCATCATTTACGTGAAACACGTTTTCGAAAATCTTCAACCAATGGGTTGAATGAAAAATTCAACCAGCTGGTTGCGTAATTGTTTCAAGTTCCGCTTACTAGAGCTTGGAACTACACAAGTTATTGATCGAAATAATTATCGGAAGCTCGACAGCTCAAAAAATTTACCATCAGCAGGATAATCTTTAATCTTCTCGGTAGACTATTAACTGGATAGATTGCCAGCCATAGCGATTCATGAGCTCACTCGTAAGCTCTCGCAATCTTGGAACTCCAGTTGAGCTCGATAGAGGTTTGCACAAAGATACGTCGATCGTAAAGAGACCGCTCGGTGTTTTTAGGGAAAGCTTTATTCCATACATGTGGTGTCAGCTCAATATAGCATGATGCAACGTCAGCTTCATTTGCAATATACTAGTGAAAATTTGATGAAAGGAGAGGGTTGTACGACTGGGGACTACTCGTAGCTCCTTCGAGTAGAGCGAAACAGCCGAGTTTCCACAAAGGGATAGCAAGAGACAGAAAGACAGGACATAAGAAAGAAAGGAAGCAAACTCCTGCGCTTCGCGTGGCACTTAATAGCCAGGGGTAGTCTACCGAGACCTAATCCAATTAAGTTTGCACCGCATTCGTATGTGGATGTATGATCGACGTAGTTCTCCTGACATGCGTGTGGATGAGTGCAAATGGAGTCGGCTAGCTCAATATGACTTTTTGCGTCCACTGGCATACAGAGTTCGTATGAAACGTTAATAATGCATCATCTCATGTGTTGGGAGAAAACTCATTGTTTGTGGATCCGGATGAATACTGAAGAAACTGGTTGAAAAGACAGATTGAAATGGGCTGATCAACACTCAAATGGGATGCTAAGAGGAATGATGCAGATTTTGCTATACGTATCCAACAAATTTGAACTCTTCCTCCGTTATGAGCAAGACTTGTTGTATTGGTCATCAACGGCGTTGATCCATAGATTCGGAATAAACAACCCGCGGGTTTATCAGCACGATTCTGTAGTTCTTAAGCACTCCGTCCAATATGTCTCGATCGAGTCAAACCATTTTACAAGTGTACTGGGTTTGATGTTATCAACAAAATCGCTCGACACATCTATAGAGTATTTTTTCCGAAGATTTTGCGACTATACCAGACCTTACGTGATCTTACATCACTCGATGCTTTGAGTCTTGATTCGGATTCTCAGTTGTGGTCACCTACTCTTACTCGGGATTGATCATTGCAACAACTACCACCGTTATTCCCAGATAGAACGAAGATATCAGCAATGAATTTACTGAAGCCGCAAGGTGGATTGTTTGGTGTAGACATTGATGGTGATACATTCTACCGGAGAAAAATGGAGTTCTGTTCGATGTTCATCAACTTATTCTAATCCAAAGTTACTTAAGTAACGTAATAGAGCATTGCGATTTTTCCAACCCTGTGCTGCTATATTCTCTACCACATGAAAATCGAAGTCGAAATTAGATTCAAGAACCTATTTGGTGAAGGATGTCATTGAAAAAAATGAAAATCCGATTATGCCCATCTCGATATAAACGAAGGCACTCTACATCTCCAGAACCAAGAGCGTCTATGTTGCTTCATAATGGTTCCGTATTGGTCGAAAATCTGTTGGGACATTGACTCCTAAGAGCTGTGAGGCTGTTACGCAAAAATCAGTGTATGTGGCGCACATTCCGCTGATCAGAGCATCACAAACATTGTTTCAGTCACCGGTAGTCTGTGATGCTGATAAAATTCACGTCGTCGGCCTTTCTGGAGCAGGAACGAAGAACGATCATGGACAGGGTAGTATATGGATAACCAAGGACGCCGAGTTCTCGGAGCATGAGTACCTCTTGAATTCGGGTGTAGGGTATGATAATTTCCAACCAGGTGATAGCCTTGAAAGTGCAGCAGGAGAACAGAAAATGGGTGGTATTTTTGTCAAATTTTCAGAGCTTTAGGTGACTTCTGATTTTTTTTGAGAACTAAGAAAGCTAACCATTCGTGATAGGGAATTCCTGATTATTCCAGAAAGAAGGCATTGCTATTTAAGAGCGCGGATCTATCATCTTTCCGACAAAGACGAAAGAGCTCGGCCGAGCAGTGGTACTGAAATTCAGTCTTAGGAATCATCATCTATGACTTTGATATGATTTCACAATCTTTAACGTAAAAACGTATGACAAGATTATATTGGCGGAATTTTTCCATATCTCATCACATTCGAGAGTTTGAACTTATACTTATTACTCTCACTACAAACTTGTGATACAAAGATTTGTCATAGCCACCAGATTGTACTTTGAAGAGTAATAGATAGAGACTAGATTTTCGTGTTATAACACATTTTGTCGTGTTGTGTCACAACCGACGTGACTGCACGGAATTTTTTTCGAGTCGCTATTTCTATAGATATTCAGATTTTCTAACCCTTCTGTTGTTTGTTCACATCCATCATCATTGGCTCACGATTCAAAATTCCAGTTAAAGTACTTTGACTATAAATTGCAACGTATCCAATTATTCTAGTCCAGAAAAATGCCAAAAATCGCTCAAAGTGTCAGCATTGAAATTCGCTCATGAATTTTACCGTATAATAAAGAATTCGAGGTATTTGGTACTGATGGGAAGATCGTATTCTGTAATATTTGTTCTAAAGCAGTCGGTTGTGACAGAAAGTCACAAGTTGATGCACATACTCAAACAGGTTCGTGGAAACATTTGAAATATTTTTTTTCGGATTTGTAAAATTTCTTAGATTGAACATGAAATTCCAGCCGGACATGCGGGGTTTCTTGCTCGCAAGAAAAAAGATGTAAACAAGACCAAGCAGATGCTGGTAACCTCTACACTTACAATCACAAGGAATACTTGTTACTTTGATTTGTGTTATGCTTTGCTTCGAAAATTCCATTACATAAATCAAACGCTGAGCCTTTCCATACATTCCTCGCACACTGAAAGAAAAGACTCAGCAGAATTTGCCAAAATTCTCGGCAACTTCTGCCGAGTCTCACTTGGTAATTCAAATTCGGCAATATTTTCTTTCCCGACTCGGCAATTTTTTTTTTTTTACCGTCAAAAATTCTTGATGTAGCCTTCATCGGATGCTTACCTCGACATTGCAGAATCAAAACAATGCATACACTGATTACAGTGCCTTTTGGAACCAGAATGAAATGCACCGACTTCTTTGGAGAAAATTTTGGAACAATATCTACATCATTAGGTCATACGTTGCTAAATCTAAAGCGAACAAGATCTTGGTTGTGGTGCGCTGTGTACATCTTTTGAAGTAGCCTCTCCATTCATTGAATCTTGTGTGATTCGCACATCACGGGTACAGTACTTCTAAAGTGATACTTACTTCGATATTCGCAATCCCCGAGATTGATGAAAGACTGATCGAAGAAATCGATGGGCAGATGTACGCATGCTTGTTTTCCGACGTGTAGCCCGTGGATATCATAAGCGCATATCACAATGAGTGATAATCGTGCGATATCACTCACAAAACATGGGAAAGGACATGTACGTAGGACCGACAAAACTGTAACAGTCAGTAGTGAGTTAACATTTTAATTCTGTGGGGAACTCGAATCATGAGCGAGAACCGTTGATAGGACTAAAAATATTCTGAACGATATTTATCCTTGATCTCTCCCGATATACTATTTACAACTTCCCATCAGTCGTCATATTCAGATTCACGAGTTTGTTTTTCCAAATTTGGAAGCACACTCACAAGGGGAGGACCAGACCTTTGGATCACCAATTCTTTCCAAAATTTTTTACAGTTTTGTGCCACCTAAAATATGAAGAATCTAGAGTAACTCGGTCAAATGGGCCTTCTGTCCAGAGCTACAAGCAAAGATGTTAGCGTTGCTAGTATATCTATATATACCACTTTTTAACATGGGCCTACATGGGAAATGTTAATGTCATGGGCTGTAACTTTGAATAGGAGGCCCATTTGACGGAGTTACTCTGGATTCTCCATATTCTAGGTAATGCAAAACTGTAAAAAAATTTTGGACAAGATTGGTCATCCAAAGGTCTGGTCCTCCCCTTGTCAGTATGGCGAACAATCGCTTGGACATACATTTTACCATCCCCAAATGAGTCGATTTCTCACAATCCCGGTGGTTGCAAATAACGAAGTATGTCTACTCCGAAAGTACTGTGCCCACACTGCAGATCACGCGATTCAATGAACGGGAAGGCCGAGTCTACATAGACGCGCTCACCCGGAGCGCACGCGCTCTCTCGGCTCGCACTCTCCGCCCAAACACCGGAGTAGTTGCCGAAAATGAGATTTGAAAATCTTTTGACGAGTGTTCCCTCTCAATCGGAGTATCGGCGAGAGTTCGTGAGATGAAAAACGGCCAGTTTATCACGTGAATCGAAAAAAAATTGATTTGCATCTATTAGAGATCGAAAAGTGAGAGACTTGGATGTTGATCAATGTGCCTTAATATCACCACCCCCAACTTCTCAGGTTCATAACTCACGGCTTATTCAACAATATTCAACATTATTTTGGCTTTGGATTGAGACTTTCTTCAGAAACTGTGAAATAAGCAAAGTTGTGCGAAATTCTGGTTAAGAAGAATCGAGCTATTCCATGTGCATCAAAGATCGAATTTGTGTTATAAGAGTCACCCCTCCGTAAATTTGGGACTTCTCGGGTGTTCTAAATCAGGACTTCTTACACTTTAGCTCATTATTCAGCTTCTGGAATAAGTACCAATGTATAACCAAGATAATGCTGAACATTGCTGAATGGTTTGCAAGTTGGAGACCCGATGAAAAGTTGGGGGATGCTTATATCGTCGCCTCCGAGGAAGAAAAACACGTCCCCATTCAAGAATGCATTGGGGAACAATGGGAGGTGTTTTTCTTCTTCGGGGGCGACGATATGAGACACAACCACGCTTCTCATTAAACGCTTTTATTTAACTTCACTTCGGCCTAGCACTTCGTAACTATAACTAGTGGAGCATGATTTCAAGCATCCGGCCCACCGCCAACAGCTAATCATGATCATGAGCGACATTTCAAATCAGCCAATCACAACCGTAAGTATATAGGTTCTGGGGAAATCTCAGGAATCCCCTCGGTCTTGTCAGCAGTCGCGAGTGACTTTACCAGCACAATGGTCAGATCTTTTAGGTTATATCTACGTCCAGTTGCGTCAATGTCTGATGACTCTGATCTACTGGAGCTCATTAATAGACGCTTTTATTACGCTTCACCGAGCTCACATAGTTTTCTCCGGACTTGGCTCGTCTATTGTTCCACAAATTTTAGTACTCGATCACATATTTTTGGACACGTGTTCATGCAGGCTTAGGGCTCGGGCGCGCGTGAGCGAGACCGTGAGCTGGGGAGGATATGGGGAGATCGATATCGATGCGACTGATATGAAGTGAGCAGCGCTCATCACCCGTTTCATTGGCGTCGAAATTCGAATTCCCCCCGTCTATTAATCCACATCTGCGATAAGTGTTCACATGTATCGAATCGCTCTTTTCAGCTCGAAAATCGAATCGATTCTGTGGATCGATCTCTTCGTGGAGGCCGCCATGTTGGCTGTTTGAACGTCGGTATAAAAAAATGCGTCGGTATGGAAGATTTCTATCGATATATCTCACTCTTGAAGTCGTCATAGAAGATTCCTATTTATTCTCTTATTCAGATTGAGGAATTCAGATTGAAGTCGGGTAAGTTTTTGGTATCTGTTTCAAAAAATCCCCTTCGACACATCGCGCGCGACGCGCGCAATTTTAGTCTAGTCCCTATCTTATTCCGCTAGTGGTCGAAATCTCGATTGATTGATTGATTGATTGAAGACTTTATTGGGGCTATGGGGTATGTGACGTATGCGAACTCTCTCACATACGCACGACTCTACGCGCTAGTGTGAGTGCACAGACGCGACGCGCCAAAATACAAGAGCATAGCTTGCCAGCGCTTTAACACTGACATCCAATGGAAGCCTGCCTCGCGACACCACGCAACTCACGTTAGACGCATCATATCGGGAATTTAGTTGCAGATTCTCGCGGCGCAGTCTGCCTAATTTACAGCACTCCCAAGACCATCCATATCGGTTGTTGCTCGGTATGCGAAACATCAAATCAACAACGCAACATAATATTCAGACCATGCAATGGTCCATTCATTCTATATATGTATGAATCATTCAATATTAAAGAATCAATTTTAGTGATGCCGGGACAAGATTAATTAAAGTATTTTGCAATGCAATACGGTGCACGCGTTGCACTCTTATTATCAAATGGAAAATAGTAAACATTCGAATCATATCAAGCAATACGCATCATCGATTTATCCAGGTCACGTCAAATCCTATCTTTCATATGTAAAACTAACGCGCAGGCCCCCTCAAAAAGGCTTATAAATACCGGACTAGACCGGCCACGAGACACTTCTATTCTGACCATTGTCGAGATCGCTCAACGTATATTGGCATCCCTCAACGTAGCATCTTAATATTGTTACGTTGACTTACCACATACTATCGACTCAGTGTACTACCTCACTTCTTGTATCTCGTCGAATGTGACGAAGTTATTACCTCAACTATTGTATCAAAGGACCAATAAACCTCCAGTATATTTTACTCGCCGTTTACAATTCCTGGATTTGAACCTACCGCCAATTTGGTACAACGACGCCATCTTACTGACCTCAGGGTCGTAACAACTGGTGACAGCGGTGTCTGGGAATCGGCGCAGTGATCGGTGCAAACTGGAGGAGAACATCGACTCGCAGATACTAAAAAAAAAAAAAAAAAATAAACAAGTCACGCACACAGCTGAGACAGATAATCAGATGAGCTGCGGTACAAGGACTCCACATCAATACTGAGATCTACCAGCCAACAGGAAAGCCACCTGTAATTCACGCGCACAGCATCCGCACCATAGGGGTCTGAAGAGACACACCTCCAAAACGCCAGCCACGCGGCGCTACTCGACTTCCAGCAGCAGCAAGCATCACAGCTACAAACAGCAGCATTCCCCAAGCAGCACCAATCTTCGAGCATCAAATATCTCCAAGCGTCGACACCGAGGGATCAAATTTCAAGGGAAGACTAGTCTAAGCACCATATGAATTATATAGAATTAATACGAGTAGTTATAGTACTATAATTGTGAGGCGAAATCTGGCAATTGGCATGGTTAGTAAGAGATTTTTGAAAAGGAATATTAGGAAAGAAATTAAAGAAATTAGAGCAGCACTAAATTCGATTAAAATAGACGGTGAAAAAACGGTGAAGGATATAGACTTAGCAGTTTTTCTGATCCACGAGCTAACGAGCGTAAATGAGAGGTTATTGCGGGTCATTGAGGAAGTTATAAAAAATTGAAAGTTGAATTATGTCAAAAATTGAAAACGGTAATCAGGAGTCGAACGAAGAATTATTGAGAAAATTAGAGACAACCGTGAATAGTCAAGCGAACATCTTACGCGAAACAGCGAGAGACGTCGAAGATCTCAAACATCTAACAACAGAACAAGAGGAAATCAACAGTGAGTGTAGAACGCGTTCGGAAGCACAGTGCGCTGAGATTGAGAACTTCCCAGGACAACTTGAGGAAATATTGAATTTATTTAAAAATAGTGTAGCTGCAATTGATGAACAAATCACGCGATTGGAGAACAAAGTAGAAACTTTACAAAATATTTTAGATCTGGAGAGAAGTGATTGATTGGGATGACGTTATAACACGATGAGCGGCGCTGCATTTCGGGTAAGGTTAGAGAAAATAACTCGAGATCTTCAAATACAACGACGCCAGACGAAGAAGATTCGTATCGAACTCAAAAAGGTCGACGCGTTTTTTAGAGATCAATTCGACGAAAACGAGGTTTGCGTATTAAGATCAGCGGATAAATTCAGACAAATTTACAAAGTAAAAACCAAGTTTTTGACCACGAAGAAAGTTTTGAAGAAAGAAATAGGACGTATTAATCGTCGGTATCGGGCTCTATTGAAAAAATTTGATAAAGCACAGGAATCATACATAGTTTGGGAGATGAAATTTGAGTAGGATAATATGCCACCGAGAGATCTTCCATTGGATAGGGAAATTCACCATTCGGGAGAACTAGCTTCAAATCGCCATCAGCCAAGAGAACCTGATTTTAACCAATATTTTGAAATCGTTAACCGACTTGTTACCACATACTGCATGTCACAGAGAGTAGAAATTTCGGAATTTTATATTGGCAATCAAAGTGGAACTCACTCTTGCTTGGACTGCTTCGAGGAGGAAATTTTTGAACCATACGAAAGGATTATTATATATACGGATTTCCACCTGAACGTAAATAGAGATCAAGAAGTATTTTCATGCGATTTATGCGGAGTCCCTCTGGTATATAAGCGATTAGCAATTGACTGTGGAGAGTGCATACGAATCACGTTGAGACAGACCCGCAATTAAGACGGTATGATATTGAGCGCGATAGGAAGTAGGGAAAATCACACTTGGTCGAGCCGGTTCGTCAATCTTTTCCTGTCACAGAAAGTCTATGAATATTTACTGAGCAGTAGACAACACATCCACTCTTACATAGACGACCTCATCACCCAATTCCCTCAGAATAGAATCAGGAGCAACGGAGGCTAGGATCCCTTACAGTTGTAAGAAATTCGATGTGTCATAGAAACATTTCTCCCGGTATAAACACGGAAACAACTAATCAAAGCCATTTGGACTCGTTTCTTTTGGAATTGGGAAATTTCATCTGTCTGTCCTCTGAAAGGAACGTAGTGATTATCTTGGGGAACTCAGGGAGGTCATACGCATGCGAAAGGTGTTTCACAGAAAATAATAAGATAATAAAACAAACGACCTTCTTTATTGATAGCCGCTTCCATAGCATCAAAGAAAGGCACAGCAACGTGACATTCACGTGTAGATTTTGCAACGAAAATTTGACTATAGAAAAAGAAGCAATTGGGTGTGAAAATTGTCTAAGAATAATTCACAATAACTTCGCGTGACCGTATAAAATGTCGAGAACACGGGGGACGGTTAGGGTCCGGAAGTCGCCGAGGCTAAACTCCGGAACCAGATCTGTAGACGAAGTAGAACCGGTCCAAACCCGAACAACAATGGAAAATATTACAAGATCAGCGGATTTGACTATCGCGATTCCAACAAATCAGAGAAACCAACAGAATGAGTCAATATCTACGGCAACTGATAACCCCGACACGAGAAGTACGGTATCAAACATGAGCATAAACGACAACGCTGAACATGCGAATAGGAGGCTCCTTTCAATCTCCGAGGCCATAAAACTCTTGCCAAGTTTTGATGGGAAGAATATTTCAGTCTCGACGTTCATCCACAATTGCACGGATATTGAATCTTTAATCAACCCTTGCGACAAGTTTATCTTTACGAGAATAGTGAAATCAAAAGTAACGGGGCAGGCGGAAAAATACGTGGAAGCTAAGAATTACAACGATCTGCAATCCCTATTCTCTGACTTGAAACGAGCTTTTGACCCTTTCAAAAATGTTTTTGGACTTCAAATCGAGTTATCAAAAACAACCAAAAAACCGAACGAATCAGTGACCGGGTACGGGCTGAGGGTGTCACAAATTCTGAATAAATTACTCGACGCTGCTTGCGATGGTATAGCGGGGACGGAATCAAATGGGATAAGAGAATCCACGATCAGGAACGCGATTTCATGCTTTATCAGAGGTCTTGGAAAACATTACTGGTACAAACTAAAAATTGAGGACTTCGATAATCTGGACAAGGCCATTGACGCGGCTATTAAAGTAGAGGAGGAAATGAGAGACTTTGAAATGATGCATAAACATAACGAAGGGTTAACAGCTACGGTAAATACAGTAGAAACCCAAAAGCCAGGAAATTTGGATCTTAAACGTTGCTATAACTGCGGCAGAGGCGGACACTTGGCGCGTAATTGCAAAAGTACGTTAATGAAAATTCAACCACGGAATATGAGCGCGAACCGCAACCACCCATACGAGAAAAAGTGCAATTGCTGCGGAGCGATAGGGCATATACGTTGGGAATGCCGTTATAAAGACCTGGCATGCAATAATTGTGGGACGAAGGGACATTTGCATCGGGTATGCAATAGAGCACGTCAAAACGAGAATCAAACCGTAACACGGAACATGCCAGCAAGGAGGCAACTTGACTTACGCGAAGATAAGAAGGGTAATTTAAACTCAAACCCGACTCATTGGAAGAGCGCAACAATGAGGAGGCCTTAGATTTACTGCGCTCAAATCAACAAGAGACACGCGTTATTTTGACATGTTCTTTAAATTCGAAACAATGCCCAACGATAAAATTAAAAAGTGATGATCTGAAAAAAGAGGTAAAATTTTTAATAGACACTGGAGCAGAAGTAAATTTGCTGAAAATTAATTTCTTGAAAGATCACGTGAAGTATAACCCTTCAGTTACAGTTAAATTGACAGGCATTGAGGACAAAATCGTTAACACCCTAGGTTATGTGAAAATTAAGTTCGAGAATTGCCTACCATGCGAATTTTTCCTAGTGCCAGAGGACTTTTGCATAAGTTACGACGGATTGATCGGGATAAGATTTTTGAGGAAGCATGAAGCCGACTTATCACTCAAAACAAATATCATGAAAATTGAGGACCGCGAAATCGAATTTGCACCAATACATGTGACCAATTGTCTATTACCAGCAAGGACCAAAAAGATGATAGATGTGAACTTAGAGAAAACGAACTTGTCTGAGGGCTACGTTAGGAAACTTAAAGCAGGTCCAGGAATTTTCATCGGAGAAACGGTCATAAAAAACGTCAACGGTAGAGGGAAACTTTGCGCACACAATACAAATAATAGAGATATATCTTTGTCAATTCCACCGGTAAAGCTAGAAGAATTCAAAGCCATACCGAAAAATATCAGGCACATTGATTGCAAGGATGCAGTAAAAATCGAGCAACGCATCACAGAGTTGGCAAAGGTTTTGAACTTAGACGGGTTAAATCAAGAAGAAAAGGATAGCATGATGAGGATAATTAAGGAGTTTCCGTTCCAATTTTTCTTACCAGGGGATAAGTTGGGATACATGAAAGGGGTGAAGCACAAAATAGTCACAACTACGGAAGTGCCGATAAATATTAAGCAATATAGAAACCCATACATGTTGAAGGATGAAATCGAGAGACAGGTGGGAAAATTGCTAGAGCAGGGAATTATAGAGGAATCTACGAGTGGATGGAACGCTCCGCTTTGGATTGTGCCCAAAAAAGATAACGAAAAAGGTGAAAAACAGTGGCGACTTGTCATAGACTTTAGGGCGTTGAACAAAGTAACCGTCCCAGAGGTTTACCCGCTTCCAAACATAGTAGACATCCTAGATCAGCTAGGGGGCGCGAAATATTTTTCTGTTCTTGATTTGGCAAGCGGCTACCATCAGTGTTTAATTGATGAACAAAGCAGGGACAAATGCTCGTTCTCGACTAGCAATAAACATTACAGGTACACCCGCCTCCCGATGGGCCTCC
Source organism: Eretmocerus hayati (assembly GCA_029851415.1). Classification (NCBI taxonomy): domain Eukaryota; kingdom Metazoa; phylum Arthropoda; class Insecta; order Hymenoptera; family Aphelinidae; genus Eretmocerus; species Eretmocerus hayati. The sequence goes on along the minus strand of CM056743.1, from coordinate 38,361,558 downwards.
GTAACTCGGGAATTTGTTTCTCAAGGGCTCTTAATAACATTCTCTCCGGAATGAACAACTTTAATTGCCTCGCATATGTTGACGATTTAGTGTTGTTTGGTTCTTCAATTGAAGATCACTATATAAAAATGAAGAAATTAATGGCGAGATTCAAGGAACACGGTCTAATGTTCCAACCTGGAAAATGCAAGTTTCTGCAGAAAGAGATCACGTATCTCGGTCACAAAGTAGGTCAAGATGGAGTAAGACCCGACCCAAAAAAAGTCTCAGCCGTCCAAAACTTCCCGAGACCTAAGAATGAGAAAAACATAAAACAATTCCTCGGTTTAGCCGGCTATTATCGTCGATTTATACAAGATTTCGCGAGAATATCAAAACCCCTGTCGATACTCACGAAGAAAGGTGTGAAATTTACTTGGGGAAATGATCAACAAAAAGCCTTTGATGAACTGAAAAGAATTCTGTGCTCTGATATTATCCTACAATACCCTAAATTCAACGGGGAGCCATTTCTAATATCTTGTGACGCATCACAAAGTGCTGTGGGATCCATACTCAGCCAGGGTGACTTGGGGTCAGATTTACCCATTGCCTATGCATCTCGGACTCTGACCTCCAGCGAAGAGAAATTCAGCGTAATTGAGAAGGAATTATTGGCTATTATTTTTGCCGTAAAACAATTCAGACCATATATATATGGCCAAAAGTTCATATTAGTAACAGACCATAGGCCACTGGTATGGCTTAACAATTGTACAGATCCCTCTTCGCGTTTAGTGCGTTGGAGGGTGATGCTAAACCAGTATAATTACACAATCCAATATCGTAGAGGGTGTATCCATCAGAACGTAGATGCTCTGTCTAGAAACCCAGTGGAGACAAAGAACGAAAATGAACAGGAAGAATGTGACTTCGAGGATTACACAATCAATGTTATAGACGAGTTTAGAGATAGTACTAAATGTAATTGTCCTTACTGTACGGAGACCTCATCCTCGAAACATAGTAACGAAGAGAATAGTAAGCATGAAGTTAAGGTAATCAGTAGCTCAGAGAGAAGCACTGATTCGCAAAGTGATTTGGCCAGTGACTCAGAGAGAAGCACTGATGTACGAAACAATTTGGTCAGTGACTTAAAGAGAAGCACCGACACATGCATAAAGAAAGATGCTGAACTCAAACGCCCACGACAGAACGGCTATGAGGATGATGAAGCTGTGATTGAGCAGAAACGTAAACGAGAAAATGAAGATAACGTTGGAATAGAAGAACGAGAGGTCGTCTCAGATTCAACCAAAGGTCCAGACGAGTCAGCAGAGGGGAGTGTTGAGATAGCTTGTGTCCAGAATAACACTAACATTCCGGAAGAAAAACACCCGCATCCAAATCCGACAGATAAAACAACTAACTCCTCAATATCTCAACATGCAGATCCAAATTCTGCGACAGGAGCTGATACCGGAAGGGCGAATGAGACGATGAGTGAAATAAGCAAAGAGGAGAGAGGTCACGTCAGTGAAATGAAAGATCCGAAACCAAATGTATTACCCGTCAATGTAAACGCATTAAAATATAGTAGAGACCCTCTGTGGTTGAGGAAAGGCACATTGATACACTTGTTCACGACGAATTGTGCAGTGAGATCGAAGGTAACCAAAAGCTTGCTTGAAAGAGGACTTTTTAACGTACATGAAATAAAAGCAAAATCACCTGGTTTAAAAGAAGTAGTCATAACGAAATCTGGAAATGTGAGAATAATACATTTATTCGTGAAAAGAAACGTCGAATGTCGGACATCTCAGCTTAACTTACTAGATACCTTGATTTTACTACAGAGCTTGATAGAGAGGAAGGGCATAAAATCAATTAGCATAGAGAAAACATACGACGTTGTGGAAGAGAATTTTTGGCCTACGATAACAGAGTTTTTGAAATCAATCGCGAATGAAAATCTTGATATAACTGTTTGCACGGGTGAAGTAGTAGTGCCAGACCCGAATATAAGAACACAGATACTCAGAGAAAACCACGAAGCATTAATTGGGGGGCATAGAGGTATAACAAAAACATACTCGAGAATAAGAGCAAACTTTTACTGGAAAAATCTGAAAAGAGAAGTGAGAGAATTTATTAAGTTTTGCGGAAAATGCCAAAAATCGAAACTTGTGCGTGTAAAGACAAAACAACCAATGGTCATAACAGATACTCCAGAGAGAGGTCTCCAGAAAATACAAATAGATTTAGTAGGCCCCTTACCGGCTACAGAAGCAGGAGAAAAATATATCCTGACTTGGCAATGCGTTCTAACAAAATACGCAGGTGCAATTCCTCTTATGAATATCGATTCCGTTACTATAGCGAGAGCCTTCGCGTATGACTTCATTTGCCGATTTGGGTGCCCAGAAACGATTCAGTCAGATCAAGGACCGAACCTAATAGCAGGAATAATGGATGAATTTGCAAAGTTATTCAAAATTTCACGTATAAAATCAACAGCGTGGAGACCTCAGAGTCAAGGGAGTATAGAGCGAGCCCACCACTCGCTGGTAGAATATTTGAAATTTTACGCGCAGAAAAAAAATTGGAGCGTATACTTGAAGCGCTGTCTCCTGTCTTTCAATTCAAGCGTGTCCGAATCTACGGGATTTACTCCACATGAATTAGTCTACGGGTACAAAGCAAGGATTCCATCAGAATTTGCATCAGGAAAAGTACCTCGCACTTATGACTCAATGATGAATGAACTTTTAGAGCAAATCAGTGAAACTCAATCGATGGCAGTCGAGAGATTGAATCTAAGCAAACTAAAAAGTAAACAAATCTTTGATAAGAAAGCAAACCCAATCAATATAGAAGTTAATTCCTTTGTATATCTCTTGAACGAACCTAGAACGAGTAAATTTGACGACCAGTACAAGGGACCATATAAGGTCGTGAGAATCATGGACAGGGAGAACATAGAAATTGAGATGGAAAGGGGTAAAAAGAGAATTGTTCACGCCAATAAACTCAAATTAGCTTGCATTCCCATCACATGAATAAATGAAATACCATTCAGAGTTCATATTGAATATCGTCGTATGATGAATCGCGTTCGTATTTCGCAAATCCTAACCTTGCCGAATACAAATCCAATTTCAAGATTGTTCAACCTTGTATCAAGGGATATGTAGAGATAACAGCGTGACAATCAATTTGTAATGATAAATCCAGATCCGCGGAAGGGGTTACACAGGGGTTTACGACCGCGCTGAGCCACAATCGCCCATATAGGAAACAAATTACATATCGTAAAAATTAGTATAAACTCCGAATGCAAAATACAACAGAGGAAATGATTAGTAGAGGACACGCTCTATAGGGGTTGGGAGAGGAGATAGAAATGAGCACATGAACTTTCAATAGTATTTCAAATGTTTAATGAATGAGTTGGTCCCAAATACCGAATATCAAAATACATCCGGAATTGCCAAAATAATTACAAGGGTTTACAGATGGGTTGTATCGGGTAGCCCATAATTCAGCAAGATAAAGGAGTACAAAACCATAGGGCCGACGGAGTAGATATAACGTAGGAAGTCAAATACATAAGCGGGCAAACAGGAACGATGGACTTGAATCAGTGGTGTAAGGAGTTCCCAAAATCTAGAGCGCGATGCGGTATTCTAAGGGTGACAACGGGCGTAATGGCACTGTAGAGAATAGCTTTTCTTGTAAGTGCGACGACACATAGAGCACTTGTATTTCTTAGTTTCACAAGTTCGTTCATGCTGAAGAATTTCGGAGGAATGATAATTCCGTCCGCAAAAGTTACACTTGGTCAGATAACGAGGAATAGAGCTTGATGGCAAGTTGAACTCACAAATTCTTTCGTGATCTTGGAGGTTCTCCTCGTCAAGGTACTCCACTCCGCAAAACTGGCATCTCCAGACCGGCCGGGGGTCAGATAAGGCAGCTTTCTCAGTCTCAGTCAACAGAGAGAGAGCAGCTGAAAATAAAAATGATGTACTTTCCCAAAGAGAGTGATAGACAACGAAAAGCAATGGAAATTACCCGCGTGAGATTGCGAAGTTCGTATGTGATGAGCAAGCCTTTTGACTTCCGCACCACAGACCGTGCATTTTTTGGTTATCCTATTTTGAACCTTGGGAACCTTCGCTCCATGCACTTCGTTACAATGGACCCTCAAAACCTCCTTGTTCGTGGTAGTAAACTTACAGCCCATAAGCTCCCGACATTCATAGATGATTCTTTTTCTGGTCTTCACCGTAGTGATCTGATGACGATTCGGCGGAAAACTGGACAATTTTGATTCAGGGCATGGATCATATGGTACAAGCCTAGCGTAAACATTAAACTCCGGCCCAGCAAAGTTGGAAGCCTCTGCCACATTTGCCGACAATTGCCCAACTTGATGAGGGACACCCTCGGCCGTATATACCACATCATGGGGGCCTTGTCGCAAAGTTTCATATTCAATGCCATACCGATGCGCAAACTTGGTATTTATGTACAGGTTCTTGTGACTGAGCTTGCTCGAGCATGAACCGGAAAACATAAAAACTTCTTGAACTGCTAGAACGTAAAGGAAGTTACAGATTGCATAAGGGACAGGGGAAAACGAGATCTCGAAAAGCCATAATACCTGTCACCTCTGAAGTTTTTCGGATTTTCTTCCCATTCATATCACGAGTTTTAGACGTTTCATCCGCTACACAAGAAGACAATCGGTGATGAAATAGGAATCAGAGAGGAAGGTTATAGCATAAGGTTACGTACCAACACAACGACTAAAGACCTTCACAGACGTGATTTCTTCGTCAGACATGGATGCATCTTCTTCCGGTAAGAAGTCTGAATTCTGGAGGGCCAGAGCAACGTCCTGAGCTTGGATGTCATGGATAGCCTTCTCAAGAGGGTTGCGTTCCGGGAATACCATCCAAATTTTCGAGTATCCAACAGGCTGAACACGATGCAAGACGAAGATGGGATGTAAGAGAAGAATCCCGACATTGATAGCAGGTGTCAGGGAGTCCTCGACATGGATCTCACTAAATGAGTTTACACCGCCGTAATAAAACTGACTGGTATTGATGCCTTCCATGATTCCAACGTCGGGGTTTGTTGCGGGGTGTAACTGACTTTTTCTCATAACCTCTTCACAGTCGAGGAGGCCGGCAAAGGAAATATCAGACGAACTAAGACCGAAACAATATAATCTTCGGTTGGCTGAAACCGGCAGATAATCTATCACCTCGTCGTCTGTCATAGAAGCAATCTTAGGATCGTCGGGCTGGGCCAGAAGGCTCATAAGCTCACGGTTATCTCGGATCCCAAGAACCTCCTCTTTGCTAATGAGGAATAAACCTTCTTCACGATGGTGAGGTATGGCAACGATCTCGTAACATCTAATCAGTTCGGGTTTTTCCACAAACCCTTGATGGACTAATCGATCTGATAATACCTGATCATTGAAGGGCATACCACGACCAATGAATACCTTCTTGCCCCGATTTTCATTGGAAGCGGGCGCCCCGAGAACGACCTCCATAAAAGACGAAAAAGTTTTAATGGGAAAATCAGCAATAATACTGTCCGATGGCTCAGAATCTGAAACGTAATACATATGTTACCGGATAGATAGAAATTTTTCTCCCTTATCGCGATATTCATACAGACTCACGTATGACTACTAGAGGATCGAATAAATCAAAATAGAAAATATCATGTTATCCATGAGTTTCGGAAGCGGTACGGCGGGACGGAGGAAGGTTTCTATGTTAAGATTACGTTGATATAATACGAAAATCTGCCCTATCATGCCGATATTTTGAACTCAGGCCGAGGGCGAATTACATGAAAAGGTTAACCTACAATGTGCATAGGTTTCATGAATTCCTCGGAGTCCAGTCGCCTCTCTATTGCAATAAAAACGATTCATCAAAAATCTAACTCGTAGCTCTGTAAGAAAACCATCTCGGGTCAATCGAGATAATACACATATTTTAAGATACAAAAATAGGAAATTGACAAGAATTATAACAAGTATACTTAAATTGTACGCAGGAACTAAGCTAACAGTTATAGTAGCACAGCAAAGACAATTCCGTAATACGCTGCAAAAAGGCAAGAATTTGCAGAATGCTCCTCATAAAATCATGAAAACTTACATCGATTAATTTTTGATATTCATCCAAACGTCGAATCCAATTTCTTATCATTAACTTTTATCATCGGATATAGTTTTTTTTTTCACCCTTGTGACAACGATCGTGAACCTCATATTCATATCAATTATCCGCATGGGAATTCAGTCAACTCACCAAATTCCTTTATTTCCAATGAATGACTACGCGTTAACTTGTAGTGAGAGAAAATTCCAAGCGAAATGAGAAATAGTTTTGGGATAAATCTGGATCTAAAAACGATTCTTGGGAGCAACAGGGCCCATGGAACGAGAAAATTGAATCACGACTCAGGATTTCCAAAGGATCCACGAATAACCTTTGAAAAAATTACAAGTAAAAGTTAGAATTTACCATTTTTTTTTGAAAAAGGAAACGATGATCGAAATTTCGTATTAGCTAATCTATTTTGAATGGAAAGAGATATTTTAAGTCAATGATAGAAAGGTTTGTGTCTTCATAAACGGATGCGAGAGCGTTTGGACAAACATGCCCCAATAACGATTATTAATCTATCCTAATCAATTTTTCTTGATATATTTACGGATTATGAGTAACACTCACGGTTGTCTTTTCCCTCAACTCTACAAGACCATGTTTTTCTTAACACCGACGATTGCAAAAATTGCCTCCTCATGGAATCGAGATTTGTGAGAATACGCATGAGCGATTCCATGGAAACTTAGAATGATGGGTGCCTGCTTGTTTGCTCAAGAAGAATCCGTACAACCATTCTCGACATAATTGTCAGCTATTCGAGAAGTGCTATTGTGGCACATTCATTTATTGAACAACCCAAAATACACCAAGAAATTTGCCACCAAAAATAAGGTCAAATGTCGAATCTGTAGGCTGCGGATTTCATTTCTTTTCAACAATTGTGAGTTATAACGTGAACAAAACTCACTTAGTATCCGGGCGGGCAAGCCCATCAAATTCAATAGCCGATCATCAAATACTGTTACAATAAACCCATAGACGACCTTCGAACGTTGCAAGGCATATACATTCATGCAAAATATCCGAGAGTTCACCCACCAGCTTCATAGAAAAGACGAATCCGCCAACTCGAGTCAATTTCGCACCAGCCTATCCCAAGAGCGAAATTGACAAACAAACCTCCCCATACCTGAGAGCTCAAAAGATGATTTTCGCGCAGCGCGATCCTCAATCGCGAGACTACAGAGATTGTATTTCAAGACTAGTAGCGAAACGAAGACTCCAAAAGGCCTTAAAGCAATAGCTCAAATCACCCGGCCGTAAGACCAACCTTAGTGATAAAATGCCGCATCTAAAAACTACTCCAGAATGTCAAAACTGTATGTCGCTATCTCATCTCTACGTTATATTCTTATGGTACCAATAAATAAGAAAATCCACGATCGCGCACAAGTATCCATACCCATCGAGCCGTCGAAGCCGCGCAAAAACTACCGATACCAGTCTCACGACACCGTGATCAGGGTGTATACGAGGGTTTCCACAGAATTTTTCAACTATTGGCCCTCTAAGTTAGAAGAATTCTTTCTCATAGCACACGTTGAAATGAATTTCATGTGATACTTATACCTCGATAACACGTAAAACCGCTTCCTTCCAAACTGAAATATAGTTCAAAGCGACATGCACGAATTTCACACTTGAGTCATTCATGAATCAACTTCAATCAAACAGATTCGATTCAGAACATTGTCTAGACGATCGATGCGGATCATATAACAGCTAGCTTGACTTGAGTTGGGAATCATTATCAATTTTTCCAAAATTCGATGTAAATTTCCAGAAATCGAATCAAGAACCATGAGTCCCATTTAAATTCCTGGAACACCTATGGAGTTATTTCGTTCACGTTTTAGCCGTATACTATGTGAAAAAAAAATCGAGAAAAAATCAAGATAACATCACATCCAGAGACCTATTCAACTTACAGTCCAGATTTAAATATTTCTCCTCAGCTTCTCACAGAAGTACCGATCTACAACCGCAACTAGAACAATGCAGTTATATCTTCTGCCATGAAGAAAAGAGCACAATATCCCATCCCCGTGCTTTACGTTCCCTATGTATGCCATCGAAAAACGACCGTTTGAGAACAAGTGGCGCGGTAACTTTATGAGTTTTGAAGCTTTATGAAATTTGTCCGGATCAAAGCACACTCACAAACCAAACGGGATCTGATCCGCCCCCTTTTCAACTTGGAACTCATTGCCAAATTCTCCGTTCTGCACAAAGTATTTCATCAATTTCGCAAACAATAGCAAGAAGAAACCTCCCCACAAAACTCTGTTACACCGATAAATGAGAACTAATATCACAAACAAATCAGCGCACATCTTTGGATCGAGATCCTCTCAAAACATGAGATCAAGAAATAATTATGGCATTCCACCGAGTAGTCGAGACATAAATATTTTAGTTACAGCCTTATGAATTCAAAGAAAATCACGCTGAGTAGGAAAATACAAACTCACCTTTAGTTTTTTTTTCTCTTAGAAGACATAGCAGCAAACAATTCTGCAAACTCGTACAAATCGGTCGAGAAAAATAGGAAATGGTAAAACCTACGAGCGTGGAAACAAACACAAAATCAGTATAGAAATTAAATAAACCGAAACATATTAACGTAGAGTATTTTGGATAACAACATCGGAACTCTGGAGGCCGAGAAATGAAAATCGAAATCCTCCAGCATAATTATTCAAAAAAAATGAGATGCGAATTTTAGACATATTACACTGTAAAAGGAAAGAAACATCTAAATTTCATTCGTATTGAAACCAAATCGTAAGGAATATTGAATAAACTTTCAAAATACTCATACTGACGCCTGAAGCCAACACAGTTCCCAATTTTTCAAAGTAATTGAATTGATAATAGGCACCTGAGTACGTAGTCAATAAAAATTGTTGAAAATTATATACGAGAATATGGAAAATCAGCAATTTTATACTGAGAGGAGAGATACGTTTCCCCGGCTTGTGTCAATAGACATTTTCTCAATAACTTTGGCTTACTTCAATATTCTTCAGCGTACTGTAACTCGTTACAGGCTCGCCTTGAGACCTTCAGAATGAGCTGAGGTACATCTAACTTAATGAACTGGATACGAGCTATCTCAAGTTCACAAAGAGATTCTTGTCAGTTTGGGGCTCTACAGGGGTATATACACAACTTCCGCCATAAATGAAAATAGGTAAATTGGCATCAAAATACATTTAAATCGACGGAGCTGGGAAAACTTGACATCGGTTTACTGGATGCATGCTGTCAGTAAATTCTAAAATATACAAATACGAAAATAGGAAAATTAACCTTAGAATTTTTGGGAGACCTGCAGATCTTGCCGATAAAAATTATTCTGTAAAACAGCTTCACCAAACGAGGATGGTTCGTGGATTGTAATAGATGTCGAGCCTGGGCCCGACTCGACTTCACGTAGTTACGAGAAAATATCTCGCAAATGCTTACTTGAACCCTCGTTCATGCAAAAAGAGAAGCTATATTAGATTTGGGAAACTCATTACGGCTTTACAATTTAATCTCAGTAACTCGATAGCACATTCAAAAGGTTATTAACCCGTCTCAAATATGCTCTGCACTGGTATGGCGATCGAGTGGTCGATCTGTTTATTTAAAATGCATCAACTTGACCCTCAAAAATCCGATTAACCTTCAATACGAGATTGTTACTGAGCATCGCAGCTCATCGGCAACACGAAATATAATTATCTCCATCAAATACAGAATTGCAATCATCCCGTCGTCCAAGAATTAAGTCTTACTTATCCGGATAGAGACGATTCGAATACACCGTGAAAATTTTCAACACGAGGTTATTAAAAACCAGATACAATTAAATTGGGCTTGTAACGCGAATTACGGCACGATTTGAATGACTTATGCTCAATATTCAACTCAATTTCTGAGATTTCAACAAGGAATCTTAGAATTTATCAGCAGGCTTCGGAAACGCAACTTGGGTGCGATATATTGAGGAAATCTTGTTTAGGAATATGCTCGGTGTAATACAGACACACACAACCATTGCGAACGGACCGGAGATCACCAAGGAAATAAATAGCATAAGAACAAGACGCGCCAGGCTACTAAATAAGAGACCGACGTATATAAGCCCCTTCGATACGACATTGTAAAACTTAAACACTCAGCGACGTTAAGGAAAACACAAAAACACATCAGTCACGAACAAAATACGCGGCACTTAGTGTGTAAAAATAATTATTACCAGAAAAATCAGCTGAAACGTATTCGGATATACTTACCACAATCGTAACGTCCAATATGGCAATCACCCGCCCAAATGCGTGGAAACTACTCGTGCAATACACACAAGAATGAATCCCGAATACATGCACATATCACACTAACAAAACTCAGCACAGAAATATTTTGAGTACAAAGTTAGGGGATATTTTCCACGACACAATTGTCACAAAAGAATCGACTAAAATTTTTTCCACCATGAGCAAGCAAGACCTCTGCAGCACTGACACTGTGAAAGCGTCATCAACCCGCGCGCAAACGAGCAAAGTCCTCTGCGGCACTGCTGCCGCGAAGGAGTCGGCGGGAATGTCTTTGTTAGGAGCGAGCAAGGTCCTCTGCGGCACCAGTGCCGCGGAGGAGTCAATAATAGAATAGCGGCAGCGTCATGGCTGCCGAGGGCACAGAAGTTTCTCTTCTCCTAACTTCATGCTCTATTACACTTCACGCCCTCGTACGCTCCGAAGAATAACTGGTTATAATAAAAATTACCAAAAATTTTCATAGAGTAACCCAGTGGATCCCAAGTAGAAATAAGAAATAGAATGCTGAAAAAGATAATAAAAATATTCTCTGAGCGGGATATACAATGATATAGATGGGCATTTCCACGACAGTCGCACAGACGTTCGCACGGTGTTTCTCATGAGAAAACTAACTATAAGTTTGCTCTAAATAAATTTCAAAAAACTCTGATCCAAGAGTACTACTCTGAGATACTTTTGATACATTGAGGAAATTTTTCAGAGTTTTCACGATGATAGGTTCGACGAGAGAAATCAATGAAAATTGCTTGTCGCACGGACGTTTTTCGGACATGGATTTTGGTACATTGGCCTTGTTCATCAACTATCTGCAAATCTTAGGGACGATAAAATTCTGTTTTAAATTTGACGAGATAGCTCATGAATCTGAGTTAACCAAAAAATTTCAAACCTGTTCTTAGCTCAAAAATTCACAGTTTGGTCGATGGATAATCAGATGAAAATATCATGCCGCACGGACGTGTCGCACGGACAAAAATGTTGGATCATTTTAGGATCAATAATTGACCATCCTCTGAACAATTTAGATCAACGCAAAACATTTCAACTTATAGGGCGACTCATTGAGATTGTATGAAAATTATCAACAAGATTTTGAACGCAACAACGGCCTTATCATAATCGTTCACAGTGAGGTAAATTTTTTCTCAAAAACCTGTCGCACGGATACAATTTTCGTGTTTTTTAACCATGACTCAATCATAAATAATTTTTGATTAAGTGTCTCGATATTATCATGCAATTCATTACCTTTGCTATCAGCAAGATTTTTCCCAGAATTTTTGAACCGTGATAAAAGCATTAAACAATTATTTTTGTCTTTTCTCTCATGTCCGTGTTTTCGTGGATTTGCCCAGATGTTAGAATATTTGTGTTATGCTAAGCCGTATTTCATTAGAGGAAGCTAATGAGAGAAATTCGGATTCCTAAGGCAGAATTATTTCTGAAATATCTAGAGCTGATTGGAGCAAAATTCTTCGTGAAATTACTTGGATATGTCTAGTTGGAGCTTCAGTGAAATTTTGATTATCTTATGAAAAGTCAAATATATAGAGCATTACAAAAAAATTTCCCAAAATTACTTCATCTCTCGCGACTGCACATCAATGACATCACCTCTAATATAACTGACCACAACTTACGAGAACGAAAATGGTCAGCGGAGCTATACAGGAAGAAGCGCAATGCACTGATCCACGGTAATTGGCGCGAATTATGGGCCAGAAAACTCTTCATATACTCGCGACGTTGGCCATACAATTTTCCTATAAAATTGCATCTTGGGAGTTATCAATTTATCCAACGGCTCAACAATCGACCGGGAGAATAGACTCTTACCTTGTAAAACACTGTAGACATCACAATGTGGCGCCGACTCCGTCATCGTTCGAATCAATCACAATACATCACTTAAAACTCCCTTGACTCGACTAGTTAATAGAAATAAGGGAAGAAAAGCTCATACTTACAAACGGATACTGCCCGAATAGTTAATAATTCAAATCAACCATCTTTTCAAAGTATACTCGGGCATCGCATCAATAAGACAGAAAATAACAAAGCACGATTATGTAGAGAAACAAAAGTTGAAGACGTAATAACTCACAATGGGATGGTAGACCTGATTTTCGAAATAAGAAAACAAAAATACATTGAATTATTTATAAAAGTAAAAACATAAATTCCAAATCATGCTTAAGTATTGTAGTGAGGATCAGAATATCGACTCTAAAATCGCAGTACGTTCATACGATCATAAATAAGCACAGTAACAAATTAAAAAGGTTTACGAAGCAAAAATTGAAAACGAAAAATCCTCGATGGAACGTCAGCATGCGATAATACTCTTGACGACACTCGACGTCTTCTCATGTGACGGGGCCTTGGTGTGGGAGAGCGGGTGGCAACTACACCAGCGGCGGCGACGATACGAACATTAAAGAACCATGCCCCTGCACACAAACATGATAATAATTATGAGGACAGGCTTGAAATAATATCGAGGGATATATTTTACGTAAAGATTTCGCGCCGGCACAATATATCAGTGCGCTAGTATATATATAAACACCGACATTCTCAAGTCGGAATGCAAGTTTAACTCGATACAGAGATGACGTATCGCCACGATAATCACGGCGGCCCTCAAGGAATGATATTAACTCGGGCTAGAGAGATGGCCATGTTCTTGAAAATCATCGACGAGAGCTATCAAATACAAAATTGAATGGAACTCCGCATACCCCTCGAGATTCGGATTCTGTTTTGCCCGCGCTAATAACACATAGCTAAATGATAAGAACGATGCAACCCATCGAAAAATGGCAACGAGAAATGGATGATGAAATAAAAGTGCGAATACGATGGACGTGTTAAAGTATACAAATACACCAAATGAACAGGTATGAGTAAATGGAAAGTATACAAAATAACATCGAAGACAAAAAATTCTCTAATTTATATAAATTGATCTGGACCCGCACGCCAGATCTGCTGCGAATTGCGTAGCAGAAGAAAACAAAAAAGGTACTCACCTGTGCGAACAAAAGACGAAAGCATGGAGAACAACATCTTGAAGCATATGCAGTATATAACACAAGCTGTCACAAAAAGAAAACACCGCAGAAAGAAAATGTATCAAAACACGTGTTTTCACAGCCGTTACCCTCGCGCGTGCACGATGATTGCAACAGTGAGAGCACGCGGCGAGGACTGAAACGGACATGCGCGAGCCAGAGGGCGTTGGATGAGTCGCGGGAACAGGATAGCAAAACACTGACCAACGACCCGCGCGCTCACGATGCGTGAGATAGAAGCTCTCAGATTTTTAAAATAGGAAATTTCAAAATTTCAAATTAATAAAAATTTGAAATCTAATAGCATGGGCCCGTAGAAGCTTGAGAGCGTACTCATACCTATCATCGCACATTATCTTCCATACTAGTTTATTTTTGGGAAAAAGAACGTTGCAAAAAATCGAAAAATAAATATGTTGCTAAATACTTCTCTTAGCCGAATAGTCCCAGAGATTCACTCAGACTGATGAGAAACCTGGGGACTGGTTAGACTCCAAAATCATAATCGAAACTCCCACAAGTGGTTTCATTCCTCTGGAGTCCAATCCACTTCAGATGCAATTCATAATCAGAAATAGATATGAAAAGTTAACTCCAGATAGAATTTCTAATTGTATATCGCGATTCATGTTCTCGAGGAACACTTTGAGGGCGGCTAAGATAACCTGAACTCTAGTTTACACGTGTAAACAATCGTCTGGTTGAGGCGGAGTTTGATATAGTTGATTTATAGACGAAGGAGTCTGGAAGAAATTTCGACTCTCGGAGTGGAAATTGGATTTGAATCAAACTTAAACATCATTTGAGTCATACTTAGCTCCAACCAATTGATGCAGAATGGTGGAAAGTACCTCTCCAATTCATTAAAAACTCTCTAATTCATTATATTGTGAGCTATTTTTGCAAGATCCTCTTTCAGACCGTTCACCAAAGTGCCCACAATATGGACAAGCTCGAGAACCGGCGTTCGTGACGAGTTCCAATTGGCACACGGTAAAAATCTGAAAAAACTCTCAAAAATCTGAGTCATTGTCAAGGTCATATTCTAGTAAAAGCGAGGCCTCTGTAGACCTTTATTTTGAGGAAAATGGGAAAAGCTGAAAATTTCCGATCTTGTAGTTTAACACTTTCGATGGATTTCGTACCAGAAAATTTTTTCTATACCCGAGAGTTAGGACCGAAATGAGCAGCTTAAAAGAAGTTAGATGATCGACGCTTGTATTTCCTGTGCAAGATACATCGTCTGATTGAAACAGAATTTTGATGTAGTTAGTGTAAAAATGATAGAAAAATCAATTTTGACTGTACTAAAGGAATTTCGGAAAGCGTAGTATCGACAAAACAAATCGATTTAGGACGACGAAGGTATCAGTTAGTTATTAATGGGTCGATTTGAGGAGAAGATATGAGGAGAGTATGAATGTTAATGAAGCATTCTTGTACACTTGGAGTTATCAGTTGGTTATTAATGGGTCGATTTGAGGAGAAGATATGAGGAAAGTACGAGTATTGAAGAAGCATTCTTATACACTCGGAGTTAAAATTTTTGAGGAGGATAGCCAGGGCAACTTGGGCTATCTAGACAAATTTTTTTAGCAATATCTGTATATTGGTCGAGTCGGAATTCTGCTGCGATTGGGCTCAGTATGCTTATGATGAAGTTTTCTCGAAAAATTCGCTTTTTCTTCCTAGAGGTTGTGAGGATCAAATGGGATTTCGGTACTAACCAATCGATAGATCAAGTCCAGGAAAACCATGGATCAGATATCCGAATACCGTAAGATCAAGTCAGAAAGAGTTATTCTACTATGAAGGTAGACCATTTTGGCCAGTCCTAAATCAAGTGCAATTGGAAAAAGAGGGCAACCAAGGCACCAGCCTCTCTTCTGAATGATTCCGTGTTGTAACAGCGTTGTTCAAGGTTGGATGAGATACAGAGAAATTCTTATCGAATGATCCCAAAATGCACAAGAAATCAGTGATAAAAACCCCATCAAAAGTTCCGACTCTGCAACAAAAAAGGAAAAAAAAAGAGGAAACCGGATTGATCCAAAACCCATGCGAGCCAAAATACCACGAACTTGAAGGACCGCACGTAATAGAAATACAAGTCTCGGACATACTCGGACGCCTGTTATGCGGTATAGCGGGCATACCTCCAATCCACCATTAGATAGCTCCAATTCAAATCGTATCATGGAGATAGTGGTAAATCCGAAACATGTTCCCGAATAACTAACTTCAAAGTGAAATTTTAGCGTACGCTTACAATCCACGATAATTTCCTCTAAAATTAGAAATCGCTAACCCACCGACATTCCAAAAATTGTAATCGGAATTTCAATACAAGTTATTGAAAATAACTTGTCCCCACGAAAAAAAAAAAAAGAATCGACAGCTTCATACTGGAGAATGGCGGGCGCGCTTAGCTGTTATATTGACATTTAAAAATAACCTGAAATGATTAATCGTATCTACGCGCACTCTGAAACCCTCTCAATACAATTATAATGAATACGTCTAAACAAGAGTAAGAATCATGAATCACTCAATCCACGTGAGCACGAGTGAAAAATCAAAAAAAAAAAATGCACGCCAACCGCGATCAGAGATAGGTCTACTCCGGCAATACGAGATTCATAATCAACCGTCGGTTGATAGTCGGTCTTTAGTCTTTTGAGGCTCTAGGTAGGACTTATAAAGAATTTAGATACAAGATCGCTGCGATTCCCTTAGATTTCGCAAAATTATGCCCGGCCAAGATTCATCCTCTGAAGACGCGAGGTAGATTGTCCAAGAAGAGATAAGAAAAATGAAGTCTTGAGAAATAATTTGATACAATGCAAAAATAGCTTTCTGAATTCATTTATGATGAATATGAAAATGCCAATTGCCTGACACCGTCATGAGTATGTTGTGTATAGCGCAAAATTAGAATTATATGGAACGATAAATGTAAATAAATATAATACACGAAATGAAAAAGCTAGACTAGACACATTGTGAATATACATCCTCTCGGATGCATAGATGTAATGAATTTCTATATTGGGAACTCAAGGCGCGATGCATCAAATGTGGAATTGGGAAATTGGACGCGGAAGACTTACGTCAAGAATAAGAGGCGACGCTGCGGAAACCGTCATGCAAGGAACTTTACGACTTGACACACACATACATGCTGATGCATAGATGGAAATCTACGAGAAAATCAAGAGATATCAAGCCCATGGCAGAGAAAATGAAAAAGGGCATCAGCGGGCCGATGCATCAGTTGAACGCTAGCACCCTTGAAGAACAGAACTCAGTGCCACTAATCATGGACCAGAACACAACCGAGTTCCAAACATACGACGATCAAGATCGATCAAATAACTCGGTCTTGAGCGATCTAACGGCTGACGAAACGCAAATAGTGGATGAGTTGTGCGAGTTAGAAGTGAACATTGCTATGGACTGTTCGAACAACGCGAGCGGCCCTGTACTCGACGAACCATACAACGCAACTTACGGGTCTTGGGCTAGTAATGTGGAACAATTTGGAGAAGATACAATAAAAAACCAACGTATCAAAGAAATAGAAAATGATCTGAAGAAATATGAACAGCTAGATGACGCCACCCAATCTAGAGATATATTATGGCAGCTAGGACTTGTCGAGAATACAACAATATACGCGCCTCAAGCCCCAAACGGAAGCTTATCAACTGGAGAATCCGATGCATGCACATCGTACAATATGGGTGAAAATGCATACAGACCGATAGATATGGGACCAATAAGTGAGTGCAACGAAACCATGCGGCAATGCACAACAAGTTACACAAGCAATTCAATCGAGCAATCAATAAGGAATGCCGCAAATGTGAACCCTACCGGCGTCATCGCACCTCAATCAGAAAACATGCACAATGCCAGTAGCATCGATGAATTAAGCAGAATATATTCGATCGAGATAAGAGGCGAATACCCGGCAACCCAAAGTCAAGATATACCGGTGATTGGCGGGTCCATATGTACGCCAACCGTATGGGAGGAAATCGCAGAGGAGGGGCAAACGAGTGGGCGTCGCAACGAACAGAGATCGAGCCAGGAAACTCCTCCCACCGATAGCGAAAATACGACACCAGAAACATCCGAAATAAAGAAATTACTCTCATCTGCGAATCTTATTACCACTGGCGGAAAAACATGCAACATCAGATCGTCAGGTAGGAAACGACGCAACGTCAACGCATCATGCTCAAGAGAAGATATGGTAAGAGCTAGATATTCAAATATCGAGGAACTACGAGTACAGTCCGAAAATAACAGACCGAACCTTAACCACCCATTCTGGCAAAATTTGAAGGCTTTTGTTTGTGCACGATCAGTGTTTTGGAAAAAAGAAAAACGAGGTATCATATGCCCCTTTTCATACGTCGACGAAAAGCACAAAAACTTGGGATACAAGTTGAATTCCAAACATGTTTTGATTAGAAGCTACAGAAACCCGCAAATGCCGGTTTGCACTATATGTCACGAGAGCCGCTACCACGTGCAAGACGCGGAGAAGTGTGAATTTTGTGTAAAAACTTATTTTGAGCTGAATATTGAGTCAGAACAAGGAGAGATGAGAGAAATTATAGATGTATGGCCTTAAGTCCAAATATTATTCGATATCAATGGAATAAGGAGGGAGGGATAGGTGGAATGAATCGAATATGATGTAACAAGGAACCTTGATTGAAATTCGCGATCTCAGAAACCACAAAAAAAAAAAAAAAAAAAAAAAAAAAAAAAAAGAGAACATACATTGTTCCTAAATTAGTAGGACGTCATTACCAATATTGAGTAAATTTAGAATTTTGATGAATCGTAAAACTCAGAAAAATGCAAAAACATTAGTGTGATTTTGATAGTGAGTAAATTTAGAATTTAATGAATCGTAAAACTCAGAAAAATGCAAAAACATTAGTGTGATTTTGATAGTGAGTGAATTTAGAATTTAATGAACCATAAGAGCTCAGAAAAATGCAAAAATATTAGTGTGATTTCAATATTGAGTAAATTTAGGATTTTGATGAATCGTAAAACTCAGAAAAATGCAGAAATATTAGTGTGATTTTGATATTGAGTAAATTTAGAATTTAACGAACCATAAGAACTCAGGAAAATGCAAAATTATTAGTGTGATTTCAATATTAGTAAAGTTAGAATTTTGATGAATCGTAAAGCTCAAGAAAACGCAAAAAATTTTAGTAAATTTAGAATTTTTGATGAATCGTAAAGCTCAGAAAAATGCAAAAATATCAGTGTGATTTCGATATCGAATGAGTTTAGAATTTTAATGAGTCATAAAGGATCAGAAAATACAAAAATATTAGTATGATTTCAATACCGAATAAACTTAAAAATTGATGAATCATAAAGCTTAGAAAAAATGCAAAAATATTAGCGTGGTTTGGATATTGAGTAAATTTAGAATTTGATGAATCGTAAAGCTCAGAAAACGCAAAAATATTAGTGTGGTTTCGGTATTGAATAAATCTAGAACTACCTCAGGAACAATGACTGAGAAATAAACAATTTATGGATTATACATGTATTAAATTACATTGTAAGAATATAATTGATCATAACAACTAAGGCGGTCATAGTATAAGTTAATTCAAAATGAACCAATGTCATTTATACGTTGAGAGATGCATAACATCATACACGTACAGCCTATCGTGCGAAGGGCATTCGCCCTTCTGGAATAAGGAGGGAGGTGTGACGTATGCGAACTCTCTCACATACGCACGACTCTACGCGCTAGTGTGAGTGCACAGACGCGACGCGCCAAAATACAAGAGCATAGCTTGCCAGCGCTTTAACACTGACATCCAATGGAAGCCTGACTCGCGACACCACGCAACTCACGTTAGACGCATCATATCGGGAATTTAGTTGCAGATTCTCGCGGCGCAGTCTGCCTAATTTACAGCACTCCCAAGACCATCCATATCGGTTGTTGCTCGGTATGCGAAACATCAAATCAACAACGCAACATAATATTCAGACCATGCAATGGTCCATTCATTCTATATATGTATGAATCATTCAATATTAAAGAATCAATTTTAGTGATGCCGGGACAAGATTAATTAAAGTATTTTGCAATGCAATACGGTGCACGCGTTGCACTCTTATTATCAAATGGAAAATAGTAAACATTCGAATCATATCAAGCAATACGCATCATCGATTTATCCAGGTCACGTCAAATCCTATCTTTCATATGTAAAACTAACGCGCAGGCCCCCTCAAAAAGGCTTATAAATACCGGACTAGACCGGCCACGAGACACTTCTATTCTGACCATTGTCGAGATCGCTCAACGTATATTGGCATCCCTCAACGTAGCATCTTATATTGTTACGTTGACTTACCACATACTATCGACTCAGTGTACTACCTCACTTCTTGTATCTCGTCGAATGTGACGAAGTTATTACCTCAACTATTGTATCAAAGGACCAATAAACCTCCAGTATATTTTACTCGCCGTTTACAATTCCTGGATTTGAACCTACCGCCAATTTGGTACAACGACGCCATCTTACTGACCTCAGGGTCGTAACAGGTAAAACCCTATATAGCCCTGAAACGATACACACAGATATAGATTACAGCATGATCAAATAAATAATTTTGAGGAATAAGTTCAAGTCGTACAGAGATAATTCAATATGCAGGAGGTTAATTACATGTGACAACTTCTTCAAGATTTTCTTAATGATCATATTATTTTAGCGAGCATCATCAGAGTAAGTTTTGGTTACTGTAATAATAACAATATTAAGTTGACGTGAGAGAAACGAGAAAGAAAAACATTTTTATGATTAATAGTACTTATTTACTGCTCAGGCAAAAATTAATTAGTTCACAATTATCACAATTCAAGCAACAGCCCGTTTAAGTAGGTGTATAAATGCGTCATCATTTGGCAGAGGATTTGAGATAAAATGGTCTCGACCCGCTCTAGTCCACCAATTCTTTGCTTCCTTAAGGAGCAGTTCGTCTCGCATCCTTCGTTTGAAACTATCCGCGAGTTTGACATCGAACACCGTCTCCGGTGCTCGAGAGTTGATACATTTAGATGCGGTGATATGGAAGGAGTTAGCTAAGGTGTCAGTCCGTGGTGTGGCATACAAGAGTGGTGGGGGTGTATGACGAGTAGATATTCGAAGGGAAGGGACATCAATTCTGCGGCGAAAAAAGTTGGTGAGGTATGACGGCTCTTTGGTTGAGATGATGTTGAAAGCAAGGGATGCTATGAGTAATTCTCGCCTATCTTCTACAGTAAGCCAGCCCAGGGCAAGGCGGTAAGGCGTCACTGGGGATGCCCAGGGTATGTCGCCATACACGAAACGGACGCAAGCATTTAAGAGTCGGTGGAGTTCGAGGTTCTGACCTTCACTGACGTCGTTATAAACAGCACACGCGTAGTCGAAATATGGGAGTATTAGAGTTTCGACTAATCGTTATTTGAGATGCCGAGAGAGTGCGCGCTTGTGGAAGCGAAGCGTGTACAAGGCCCCATGAACACGGCTTGAGATGGAGTTTACATGCTTACTGGTGTTGAGAGTAGATTCGAGCTCTACGCCAAGATCTGTTACGCGATCGGATCGAGGAATGATTGTGCCATTTATAGTGAGTGGCGGCAGCGGGTTGAGGTTAATCGCACGTATGTAGGTGGAGCTTCCAAGAATTATGAATTTTGTTTTATCTGGATTCAATTTAATTTGGTTGGTTTTCGCCCAATTATACACTCTCATCGCATCTTCATTGATTTTATCAATATACTCGTGTAGATCATCTACTCTGCAGTGCACGTAGATCCGTGGGTCATCCGCATAAATGCCATGCTTGGAATACTGAAGGACGCGTGGTAAGTCATTTATGAAGACTGAGAAAAGCAGAGGGCCTAGAACGCTCCCCTGAGGAACGCCGGTGAAAATTTCAACCGGCTCAGAGAGGGCTCCACTTTCATCACGAACTGCTTGGCGCCTTCCAGATAAGTAACTCGCAAACCACTCCACAGCGTTGTCTGAACAGTGGAGGTGTCTGAGTTTTTTTAGAAGTAGTTTGTGAGAAACAGTATCGAAGGCCTTCGAGAAGTCGAAGAGAATGAGTGGAGGTCGATGGTCGAAGTCGACTCGGTCCCGCTCGAAGATCAGCTGGTTCCCGTCCGTGAGGAATCTCGCGAATTCCCAAGAGTGTGTAACGTCTGTGAGATCAATTTGGTGTGGGTGCTCCCGCGCTGCTTGGTGCCGATCCACGATGGCTTTAGCTTGATAAAACTGTACGTGGCCTACTCGGGTGGAGTACATCGGCCACGTGGACGCAAGCATGAAAGACGCGAGATCCCCGTCGCTCATGGCTCAATCGAGGAGGAAGGGATCCCGACGAAGGTGATCGCGCGCGGAGTCCTGCTGTTTCTGCTCAGGCGTTGTGGCGGGAAATTTCAAAAGGAATACAAGATAGTCCGGTGAAGGCGCGAATACTCAACGCGCGATCTTGGGGTCATGATTATTTATTTGGTTGGTTATGGCATGGAAATACATCACAGGATTGAGTTCTGCTCATTCTCAGAACCATTCCAGTAGCCTACATCATAGGGAAGTACAGAAAATGACAATAACGAAATCTCGGGTCCGATAACGAAATCGTGGGCAACGACAACGGAATCGCGGGTAACAATAACTTATCCGCGCGCTTGCGCGCGTGTCCAGTTCCTAGTCCCTATCTTATTCCGCTAGTGGTCGGAATCTCGATGGTCGAAGTCGACGCGGTCCCGCTCGAAGATCAGCTGGTTCCCGTCCGTGAGGAATCCTGCGAATTCCCAAGAGTGTGTAATGTGTGTGAGATCAATTTGGTGTGGGTGCTCCCGCGGTGATTGGTGCCGATCCACGATGGCTTTAGCTTGATAAAACTGTACGTGGCCTACTCGGTTATAGTACATCGGCCACGTGGACGCAAGCATAAACGACACGTGATCCCCGCCGCTCATGGCTCAATCAAGGAGGAAGGGATCCCGACGAAGGCGCGCGCGCGGGGAGTCCTGCTGTTTCTGCTCAGGCGTTGTGGCGGGAAATTTCAAACGGAATACAAGATAGTCCGGTGAAGGCGCGAATACTCAACGCGCGGTCTTGCGGTCGTGATTATTCATTTGGTTGGTTATGGCATGGAAATACATTACAGAATTGAGTTCTGCTCATTCTCAGAACCATTCCAGTAGCCTACATCATAGGGAAGTACAGAAAATGACGATAACGAAATCTCGGGTCCGATAACGAAATCGTGGGCAACGACAACGGAATCGCGGGTAACAATAACTTATCCGCGCGCTTGCGCGCGTGACCAGTTCCTCGTCTTATATTATTAATGGATAACTTCGATATTCGAGATTCGAGGCGTTCCTATCGAGATTTCGCGCGCCACTTACGAGTCGTCTCAATGTGTGTTGCTGTGGATTAATGACATTGTATTAATTGAATGTATTTATAGGTGACCCAATATAGTTGAAAGTATCCAATCATGCGATCTACGTAGCCGAACAATTATATCTGTTGATAATTGCCACTTTATCGAAAGGAAAATAATTGACACTGAACTCATGCCTTGTAGCGTTCTGTCCAGTTCTGTCTGCTTCCTTGTCAACATCGAGCAGGTAGCAGGTGATAGTCGCGTTTGCGCATCATATCGGGTCTTATTACACCTGCTTGTATTAATCGGATTCAAGGGCGGATCCAGAGCTCGTGTTTGGGGGGGGGCGGTCCCACGATTTATATATATATATATATATATATATATATATGTGTGTGTGTGTGTATGTGTGTGTGTGTGTGTATATATATCAGATTATATATTATGGACACACACTCACACGCGCGCGCACACACCCACACACATGCGCAAAATGGCTATCAGCAATGATAATGATGATTATGATGATGGTAGCGAATACCAACTCGGAAATATTTTCATTGTACTCAGTCTTGGGGAAATTCCCTAAAGATGGCAGTTAGGGATTCAGATTAGTGATAGACCAACTGGTTCCCTGATGGTCGCTATTCGTCATGGTTCCAGTGACTTGAAAGGCTCAACAATACCATGATTCTTCAGTACCTGTTAGCAAATACTATGGTCTGGTCTCAAAGTAATCCGCTCAACTCACGATGACTACTGCTACCTAGTATTGCTTAGTCATGGTGTTGTTGAGCCCCTTGGGCTGATTCAAGTGTACCAGGTACTAGCTATTTTGGCAAAAGTGACCGCTCACCAACCTAAATCTTGTTGAAGAGAGCTCTGTAATTCAATTTGTCCAGCGAAACTGCATAATTCTCAACCTGAGTACACGTTTTGGTTGACCAATGCGTCATTGTAAACAAATTCAGTATTGGAAACGATTCGGTTCGAATGCGTTTGGGGGGGGGGGGGGCGAACGCCCTATCGCCCCCCCCCCCCTGTATCCGCCCTTGCGCGATACGCGCTAAATGAGTGATAGAGAAGTAGATTGCTGCTTGACCGACAACAGGAATATTGGAGATTTATGTTCTGATATTTTATCTTCCTTCAACGATCGAAAAGATCTCAGGAACGCTTATCTAAATTCTCAAAATGATTCATACAAACTTCGAACTTGCATCTACACTGTTTTTTGATTGGGGCAGATTAATCAGAATTTTTTTCGTGAATGATGAATGTTTTAACATAATTCTTGAACTGCATGTATAAAATTTTGTGATTGAGGTAGATCAACTAAAATCCTCTTTGTGAATGTTGAATATCCCTACATCATTTTTGAAAGAGGTTTCAATTTGTGAATATAATTCTTCAAGTCCTAATGCGTAAAACAACTCTTCAGTTGGTGGATGGCACTGAATTGGACCGAATGGATTGAGGAAATTTTTATTTGTGAGTAGTGTATCTTTTCAAACTGTTGGAGGTTCAGTAACTTTCTCATTGCTGGATGATGATTAACTGAATTTCAAATAATGGATCGAAAATTTTTTATTTGTGGACTTAAAAAATATTTCTACAGAAGCATTCAAGAAATTCTCGCTTTAAAAGGCTGATTGGCTGATCCTTGTGCATATCCTTGAAAAATGTTTCCTCCTTCTCTTTTATAGCCGACTTACAGGAGAAGAAGGAGGATGAGAGAAACATGTCTCCATCTGAGAATGAGTAAAAACCTTTGAAAACCCGCATATTTCACGTGAAAATTGCGATTTTCATGCACAACCGTTGCATGAATTCAAATCATTGATTTTGGAGTTGAGCTCAATTCTCCAGTTCTCAAAATGATCTTTGTTCCTTGATGGCCACCCTCGATGATGTTTTATAAAAACTGGATAGTTTTTTGACCCCACACCATACGGGCGGTTGAACCAATCGCGCGCACTTCGTAGATCGAATAGTTTTTTGAGATTATTCGAAAAATTCCTCAGACAGTCGTGAATTTTTGAATCAGCAACTCATAAATTTAGATTTCGATGCATGTTAGATAGATAAACATGCAGAAAGATGACATTTCCATTCCATATTTTTATACTTCATCACATTTGCTTCTTCCTGGTACCATATATACCTGCATAATTTTTTTTTTCAAACACAATAGCTTTTGCCGTATGTCACAGAATTCTAAGTTATCGTAACAATCCGCGCGCAACGCGCGCGTTTTCGAGTTCTAGTACGGTATTATACGACACCCATAGATCATTCTTCTCCAAGCACCGCGTACTCTGACATTGTATTTTCATCGTTCTACCAATTTTCATCTCCTTAATATCATGCCAAGGTTGACAAAGTTTCTTGGTGTAGTTCATAAAAGCGTTTCTTAAAAATTCTTTTTACTCTTACTTATTTTCCTATCTCGTCTTTCATCGATCTCTATTCGACGCAAATCGATTTTTTGGTTGATTTACGTAATAGACTGGCCGTTTTCATCTTACAAACTCACGCTGTTACTCAAGTTGAGAAGGAACACTCGTCAAAAGATTTTCAAATCCCATTTTCGGTACCTACTCCGGTGTTTGGGCGGAGAGTGCAAGCGGAGCGGAGAGAGCGCGCGCGCTCCGGGTGAGCGTGTCTATGTAGACTCGTCCGAAGGCTACTCTAAAATACACGCGCACCACAACTAAGAGCTTGTACGCTTCAAGAACATCAACGCATGTTTTACTCATTTAGATACTTTTCGTCCAGATTTCAAAAGGCACTGTATGCACTGTTTTGATTTTGCAACGTTGGAATTAGCGTGCGATAATGGCAACATCAAAAATTCTTGACGCAAAAAAAAAGTTGCCGAGTCGGGGAAGGAATTATTGCCGTATTTGAATTACCAAGTGAGACTCGGCAGAAGTTGCCGAGAATCTTGGCAAATTCTGCTGAGTATTCTCTTTCAGTGCAAAATACACGGAAAAACAATTACCATCGGAGAGCAACTTACGAAATATGTATGTTCCACTAATTTATACTGAATCTGTCGGTAGAATCAGGAAAATTGTGGGCGAGAATCATCTATACATTTGTGTTGACGGAACCTCGGATGCTCGTGGGTCTGCTATAGCGAATTTATCAATTGGAACATTGAAGCGCGAATCTGCCTCAGGAACATTCTTGATAGCATGTAGTGGAACGAACAAATCATGAAACGATCAGTCGATTCATCCATCACAATCTGAGGAGATTTTTTGTGAATGTTTCTTTTGAAGATCGGATTCTACTTTGGATTTCAGATGCTGCACCGTACATGATCAAAGCGGCCAAAAGTTTGAAACTATTTTATACAAATTTACATCATATAACGTGCATAGTTCACGGCATGAATAAACTTGCTAAAAAGGTACGATAAATATGCCCTTAAGTGAACGATCAGTTGCGGGAAAAAAATGTTTCTAAAAGCTCCTGCACATATTGAAGTTCATAGACGGATTATGCTTGATATACCCTTGCCGCCGCAGCCAGTTTTTACAAGATGGGATCCGTGGTTATCTATTGCTCAGAATTTTCAGAATTTTAAAGATGTCGTAAATCACTTGGTAGAGGATGCTCGATCTGTTCAACGTGCAAAAATTCTGGTGGATGATCAAACCGTTCAGAGTCAACTAACATTTTTACTTTCATACCTATCATTTTTACCAAAAAGTATGGAAGATCTGATAGAGACAAAACAGAGCCTCTACAAACAATTACAAACTGTGAGTATAGTTGTGGTTAGAACATCTCTGATTCCGGATGAAAAGGGCCGTGAGCTGCAAAAGGAGATGGCAGATGCATTGGAAAAGAATAAAGGTTACACGGTTCTTCAGAAAATTGGTGAAGTTCAGAATGGCGAACGAATTGAAGACGAGGAGATCAATGAACTGGAGCCTTCAATGATTGGAAAATATAAGCACGCCTCTTTAACGTCGCTTAGAGTGGAACGATCTTCTTCTTTCTACAAACGCATCTTGAGTGATCGTAGGCATAATTTGACTAAAGATGATATAGGAATATACATTATAACGAGTTTCAATGAAGTGTAGAGGATTGAATTATATACTTCAGCGTACTTTTGAGTGCAAATTTCAAATTTGTTATTGCAAATTTTAACACTTGTGACTGCACATTTCGACGATTCCAAGTGCACGGTACAGTGCCTTTTTCGAAAGTTTTTACTGCACCAAATTCGGGTCTCTAGTAATAGAGAGTAATAGGTAGAAGTATCCACCATGAATTGGAACAAAGCTGCCGCCTCCTTCAAGCCTAAATTCCTGCTTCTGAAACGTAAGTGCCGATGAAGAGTGCTGAATGCGGTCTTATCTCTATCATTCTTATCAATAAGATTTGATAAAAGCGCAGAACAAAATCCAGCGTTGTGAGATACAGTGAGAGCTTTGTAATCATCGACAAAACGTCGTCTTCCATTGCCTTGAACATCAGATTTGTGGAAACTCACCGTCGAATTGAGTTCCATGGAAATTTCCACACTAGTTCAATATTATTTGCCAAGGATATCTGTAATGTTCAACATTCACCAAAATATCGCCAATTATGGAGATAGCATGTGTAAAATCATCATTAGCTGATGATTCCTGAATGGCAATCAAATTGATGAGGTTTGACGATCGAACCAACATTGTGTTTCTCGTCTTCGGCATTCCATGGTTTAAGTCCAACTTTTTGGATATCTTCACAACATTTCTGTAAGTGATCTCATCTCTCTTATCCTCCTTCAAAATTCTGTATCTCAAACGAAAGCGATAGTTTTTTTGAAACTTGGAACATGATTGGTGATATATCCGTTCGGATGGTTGAATCTCCTGGTGAGAAAATTAAGCAAATTTTAATAACAAATGAACAAATTTTTGTTCTTGAGGACAAAAATCCCTCTCGATCGTTCCTGCGAAAGGTAATATCCGCTCGGATGGTTGAATTTCCTGGTGAGAAAATTGAGCAAATTTTCATAACAAATGGACAAATTTTTGTTCTTGATACAAATTGGATGTTCTAGAGGACAAAAATCCCTCTCGATCGTTCCTGCCAAAGGTAATATCCGTTCGGATGGTTGAATCTCCTGGTGAGAAAATTAAGCGAATTTTCATATCAAATAAACAAATTTTTGTTCTTGATACAAATCGGATGTTTTAGGGTACGAATATCCCTCTCGATCGTTACTGTCAAAGGTTATGTAATTACTAGATCAGTCTATTGAGTCTTACGTTGAAAGATGAGGTACTTTTGGGATAAATAGTCGAGGGCAATTTCAGATTTCTCTTACAAATTTATTCGATCCTGACAATTTACAGAAGTATCATAACGTAATCGAAAAATTACGCTCATTATACAATGCAATTAATATGTAGTACAACTGTTATAGAGAACTCACATTCTTTTTATAGCTTCTCGCTCTCTATTAGGGTCTTTCACGCAGTTAGGCATCCACTCCGAATTCTGCTCATTCAAGAGTCGATCAGCTCATTTATTCAGACACTCTTGAAATTCTTTGAACTAGACACAATCACACTCAAAGAACAAATTCACTATCTCGTAACGATGAACTATAATATTTTTATCGTGGGACGAATTATTCGTCATACATTCAAATATATATTTATATATCCAATTGTCTAAAAATAAAATAGCGCCGTAGAAGTATGTTACATACATCATATATATCATATATATAATATATATATATATATATATATATATCCATTTGTTTATGTATATTCAGTGATTTGAATGGAAAAGGACATTATCGCCATGATCTCACTTTTTTTTCTTTTCCCCTCTTGAAAAAATACGCCCAATAGCAACAATCTTTTCAATTGGCTGCATTTCCATTTCGCATCTAGTAATATCAATTCTTATTCTGAGTCATTTTTTCTTTCAATTCATCTTTACTATATATTCAACAATATATTTAGAGAACAACACGGAAGTTCCTTGCGTTTAATCCATACAAATTGCAGAAAGGCGAAAAAATTTTCTTCCTTCAACAGAGAGCCTTGAAAGATACTTATAAAGTTACAATCAACGACAATGCACACCGTGTTATGTAGTTTTCTATCCAAAGCGAAAAGTAGATGCGTGACTCTTTGTGCTTTTTGCACGACTCACATTCAAAATGATCATTATCATTATATTTAGAGATATAACAAGTACCAACTGTAGCTCGTCTCATATACATATAATGAATATCATAGATTTTTAGGAGGAAGAATGACTGTGACGGAAAAATTTGGCTGAAGAGTCTCATTCCATCTTAAGTGATCTGGATCTTCGTGTGATTGGTTATGACTCTGTCTTCACTCGCAACATCAATTTCAACAGAATCAAGAGGATTGATTACGTTTTCTTTTCAATCCATAACGAAATGCGTTGGCTATTTCACAGCGGAATTGGTAGCTCTTTCAAAGTTAACGCCAATTGGACAAAATATAAATCGCCTCATTTAGGTGTTGTTCTTATACAATCTCGAAATTAGCGTCACGTCATTTGTGGGTAATGTCATCTCTGATCTATCACAAGGATTGATAATTGGACAAAAGAAGATGGAAACAGTGTGGCACTGAGGACTCAGATCAAGGAATGAACGACAATTGTGGAAGGTACGATGTTTCCCATGCTAATTTGTTTCAATTCATCCATTTTGATGTGAATGGGACCACAAATATTCAGTTGTTTAGGAGAAAGTGGTCAACACTCTTCAATTAATTCATACCTGTCCAGAAGTCGTGAAAAATCTTATTTGATCTGAGTTTGTTTCATTTCTAGTTAGCATTTTTTGAACCGTAACTGAGTTCTTACACGAACATTCCCTCTCTTTGTCCCATTGATTCTTGAAATTTTCTGAGGCAGTGAGAAAATACAGAATGACACAGAGTGTAGGCCATATCAAATCGCTACACAGATATCTTTTGTTTATTTTTTTTGGCACATGCATACAAACTTTCATCTATTTCACTTAGTGTAACTAATTGCTCATTAAGACACACTCATGTGGTAATTATGGCTCTTCATGAATATCATTATGGGAAGTGGAATTTTATATTCCAATCGATCATTTCTCCCGGTATTTCACTAATAATGAAATATTATTACCCAAGTTATGTGGAAGAAACAGAATTGTATGCTAATTCTATCTTTGAAAATATTTCTCCCTCTAAATATTGCATTGACCGAGAATTTATTGTTATCAATCAGACGTCGATAATTTTATACCATTTTGAGAAAAATAAACGCCCTTGGATAGAAAATGATGAACATTGTCACATATTACGATAGATTTTTGACATTTCTCATTCTTAGTATCAATTCATTCATACGAAGCATCTCTCATAACATGCATATGGATACGAATGATCGGAGTTTAAATTTGTTTTCCCCATCAGGTGGAAGAGTTATATCGAATGTGATTCTGCTCAGCTCATTCATTCTGTAAAATACGTCAAATACAATCTATATTTCACACTCTCAACATTGAACATTTTCCTTTTTTTTTCTTCATCCGTCACATCATTCAAATATCTTCCATATGGTCATATCCAGATTACTCAAAATTCGTACGTGCATAATCATTTTCCACGCAATAGGAGTGCTTAGTACTCGTTCATATCACATCAAAAAAATTCTGCAAAATTCAAAATTCCAAGCCAATTCTTAATTTTTTTTACTTCTTGCCTCTCTTTTTCATTTCTTCTCAGCGCTGCCTTCGATTCAGTATCGTAGATAAAGTCAACGATTAGTTACCAGAACGCAAGGCACTTGGCTTACACATATGTTTGTCCGATTAGTCTATATGTAATTATCCACTTCAATTACACATATTTTCGGTTTTGCTGAGTTTCAAAGTAGCCAATAGGCCACTAGTCAGATTTTTTTTTCTTTCGAATGCGGGCTTCGTGTTATTAATCAGGATGTATTATTCAATTTCGATCATAATTTTTTTTCTTTTTCAAATTTGATATTGTAGGCATCAGCTATCGCATGAGAAAAATTCCATGAACTAGCGGCTTGGTGGAATATATAATGTGCATCAGTCGTTCATAATATTTTTGTAGAAGAAAATAGTTATTATGTATTATACACCGTACATAAAACCTTTAATATGTATTGTTTCCACACTGTATAATACGTTATTTCATACATGCTACATGATAATATATTATGATAGCTCATGAATATTTTTTTCCCATTGACCATCGTAAAATTCTCTTCATAGCAAACGATTATTTTCTCTATCTCTTTCGGATTTATTTATACTTTAATAAATGTCGAAGTTTAGCACTTTTGATCATCGTTTTTTTCAAATATTTTTAGAGTTGAAAAAATGTATACAAATGTCTGAGTTCTCATTAATCTCATGCTCTATCTATAACGAGCACATTTTCATTTGAGTCTTGATTTTTGAAAAAAAAAAAAAAAAACTATCAATTGCGAGAGTCATACATCGCACCGAATGATTTAGCCCGTTTATTGATTTTCAAAAGAGAATACAAGGAGATAATATCTTATCAAGATTATTACGAGAGCCACGATTAGATTCTCATTTCAGAATATATCAACTATTTATTTAGATTTACATCACATTTAATATCGGTTTTAATCTAGAGCGGCTTCTTCTTATCGAAAGGAAGAATTTAGGCTTTTCGTGTAAAGTTGATAAATTAGCATTATCAGAAGGGGGACGCGATATTGACGATTTCTTATACAAATATTCTCACTGACTAATTAATGAATAACATCAAGATCACCTAGTAAAATTTAAAATTACTGCTATCTTTCGTGTATGCCATCTTTTCTATTCATGAATATGTACATCTTGTACATTTCTGTGTGAGTAATTATATTTTAATTCTTGTATCAATAAGTTTCATGATGGATCTCTAGCTTTTTCTCAACTCCAAAAGAGTGTCAAAGAATTAGCGAGTATGTATGTATTCAATTACAATGTATGTAGGTACTAATGTAATAAGCAATTTATCGCTTTCACATAATACTGATGCATGGAGTTAATCCACCGTTAAGACTGTATTCCAGATGTCACTAATAATCTAAACATCTTTACTTGAATCTTCATTTCTGGCTTGTTATGTTCTTTTTCTCGCGAGTAACTTGATTAAGCAAGAGATATCATAATTTTCATGAGATTCTCTCCACGGAACCTCCAGTTAGGAAACACGAAATCGACGAAATCAGTAAAGATCCCTATAAAATGTTATATTTTCAAGATTCAGATTAACAAGGATGTGATGTTGTTCATTGTATCATTTAATCAGGGTATTTGATTTGGATTTTTGATTCAAGTCATGAGTTTAAAATTAATTTTCTGAATATTTTCT
Source organism: Eretmocerus hayati (assembly GCA_029851415.1). Taxonomy (NCBI): domain Eukaryota; kingdom Metazoa; phylum Arthropoda; class Insecta; order Hymenoptera; family Aphelinidae; genus Eretmocerus; species Eretmocerus hayati. The sequence goes on along the minus strand of CM056743.1, from coordinate 38,329,117 downwards.
TATTTTGGCATCGAATTTGATTGGATATCATCAAATTGGCCGCGTAATAACACCTCATACCTTTTTTTATCATTCTAAATGAATTAACTAGCTATACATGATTCGCGCACGTATCAGTTTTCGATATTTGAATATTGTGTTGAGAAGTCTCTAATAATTGGCCGATAAAAGTCCCAAATATGAAATATAGGTATCCGCTAGAATCAAATTGTTTGCTAGAATATTATAAATCATCCTACCGCGAGGTTTCCTACACGAGAGTTTGAGTATTCATGATTCTTGATCAAGATATTAATAAGTGAAATTAATATTAATGATGAATGCAGATTTTAAAAAGTTCTTTCCAGCGAATCTGAGCAGAAAATTGCAGGAGTTCTTTTCATTTCCCCAAAAAAATTTTTTTATAAAGAATGGGTGACGCTCAAAACATTGTTTTTTTTTCACTCCTCGGATTTCATTCTATTCTGTCATTGACAATTCCTATTAAACAATATTCAATATAGTTTTGGAAGAAACATTCGTTCAAATATGTCAATGATACAACTCTCATAATCGTATTACGATGGAATGAACTTCTTTCATATTAAACACATTCAATTATAATTCGAAATATTATAGCTCAGCCTATATCATTCCAGATAAATATCATACTCCATTTATCAATTTTTTTCTTACACATTACTTCCCATATATTTTTTTGTGACGTGGAGGGACTCATTTGTACACTTCATACATCTTATCTTCGTTAGTTATTTCATTGCTTCGTTAATAGAATCTTGTTCATCCTACCTACACCATGAAAGTTTAAGCAGATACACTCATACATTCAATCCTAATGCACAGTCTCCATTGCGTTATTCCAAAATTTTTCGAAAATTCGGATTCCTATCGATGTTACATTCCTGAATCTCTTGCTTTCAAAAGGGAAGGTATTGATGTTCCGGAATCTGCTTTTGATGCACTTTCTCAAATTTATTATCCATTTTGAATGCAATGGGGTATGAATAATTATTTTTTCTAATCAATATCAATCAAAAGGGATTTCTAAAGTTTGAAGGTATTCAGTATGTGAACGAATGGGAGACTACCTGAATTTTTGATCTAATCTATCTAACAAAGAGTTTCGCAAATATCCATAAAATTTTTTCAAGGTTGTCCATGTCAGACCAATCCACGGTGGATCGGAAAGGCCGGAAAGTCAAGATTCAATAAATTAAAGAAATTTTTGGGGGTGTTTGATTCTACTTGTTCTCACAATCATTTTCCAAATTTCCCAACAAGACCGAAAAAATCCGTTGGTGGATTTTGGGATAAAATAGGTTTTCCGATTTTCCCATTGTAAAGGGGTAATGAAAAATCTTCTTTTCCTCGGTTTTATGTCTTTTTGCTTGTTTTTTCGCAAAAGGATTGACTTTTATCGAAAAATTTGTAAAATAGTTTTCAGTAGGATTTTGAAAGATCTTCCAGAGAATGTGTCCACATTCATTGATTATGAGATCCTTTCAAAGTAATAAACTTCAGGAGAAAGTGCAAAAAACTTCCAAGTTCCTGCGACATCTTTCATTCATTTGAGAATCTCACAGAGGTTATTCCTCATTTTTCGATAGATAAGAGCATACTTACTTATAGATTCTAGAAAAATCTACAAAAAAACTATCCCGCACAGTCTCCGATTACATTCATCTCTCCTGACATATTACAGAAAAACTGCGAAAGAGACGAGGAACCGCAATAAAGACAATTATTCACCCGTGATTCATCATGTGGAAACCAGAAGAATGACTTTATTTTGAAATTCACTTACAAATTCGTTTCATTCTGGTTGGAAAATGATCATGGGGACACTTGGAATTGAACCCCACAAAGATTTGTTAATTTTATTGACTCTTGACATTCCGGACGTTCCGACCACGGTGAGTCCATATTCTCCAAGAGTTTTGAAGTCAGTCAGATGTTTGAGATTATCCACTGTAAGACGAATCCAAGAGCCTTCACGCTCCCATCCAGGGTGGTGTGGAGATGAATTGCTAAATACCGATCTGGAATATTATACAAGTTGAACCTTTTGTCTCGTCGATCTTGAAGGACGGTGGGGAACTAAATAAATTCCCAAAATTTCATGATGGAAATTTTATTGCAACGTTTCGTCCACTAGGTTTTGTGGACCTCATCAGGCTCCCGGTTTGTTATTCTTTAGATCGTCATGATATTTTGGACGATCTTGTAATAGAGCACAGACATAACGTCTGGCTCCTGTCAATACAAGTAAACAGAGTGAGTCAACAGAGTGAGTTTACTTGTATTGACAGGAGCCAGACGTTATGTCTGTGCTCTATTACAAGATCGTCCAAAATATCATGACGATCTAAAGAATAACAAACCGGAAGCCTGATGAGGTCCACAAAACCTAGTGGACGAAACGTTGCAATAAAATTTCCATCATGAAATTTTGGGAATTTATTTAGTTCCCCACCGTCCTTCAAGATCGACGAGACCAAAGGTTCAACTTGTATATTAACCATCAAGGACGAAAAAATCTACCAAAATCACTTATGATCTGGAATATTGTGGATTAATGCGAAGTATTACTGAATTTGCAAACTCTAATTGAGAAAGAATGAGGTTTAGAAACTGTCATTCGTGAATCTTATCACTATCATTATAGCCCAAATTTTTTCCATCAGATCTTAAAACTGATGATTAGATCCCGATTATATAATGCTCAACACTGATTGAGAGTTTACAAAATTCGACAAATAGTAGATTCAGTCTCATCACTGCCTCCTTTTTTCTTCAAGCACTTTCACTTTTACAGAATCTATGTATTTGAATGAAAATCATTCAACTTACTCATCACCATTAATTGATCCAGAAATCAAAATCTCTAGCATCCGAATTTTTCTTTCTCTCTCTCTAAGAGCAGAATAGGGAAAACAAGACACAAATTTGTCCTAGTAACGAATGTAAAATTTACTATATATACTTTTTAGAAATCTTATGAATGATTTCATCTTTGAAATATCTTGATTGTATTGTCTCTAAATGATATGTTCGTCATATTTTTTCAATTCATGCTTGAGAAATATTCTACTATAATGAATAATCTCATGATCACATGAAACAACTTATGAGTATTCTGTTACTACTGAATGAGAAAGTTCATTAGCAGAATTTATAGGAAGTTTAAAAATTTTATACTAGTGAAAGCTCTTTACAGTATCACTAGAGCTTGAGTTTAGAGAACCACCAAAGACAAATGCAGAAATTTTTCTTGTAGTAATTTACGGGTAATTTTCAAACCCGCATCATATTCAAATTCATCATTCAGCAGAATTTTTGATTGATAGACGTGAGATGTTCTCTCATATTGATCAAAGGACTCTCAATTTTACAGAAGAGTTCGAAAATTTTAAGTGTCGGACCACCGTTTTCATTTTGATATGAAATTATTGTTCTCGATTCTAGTTTCCATTTGATTCAATAACAATTATCAACTCTCTGTGAAAAAAGAGACTGTACAAGTCTGGTAGAAGTGACACAAATTCATATCTAAATATTCATGACAATATGTCTATGCTGTGCGCCAGAAATTATTCGATTCCACTCATTCCCATCCCACCTCCAATCACTATTCTCATGAATTTAAATTCAAGTGAATTTGAATGAGAGTCTTCATCTCACATAGGCTTGGATATGATCTACCATTTTGAACTCCGTTTCAGATTCTGATTTGGATAACTTTTGAATTCTTTCAATTTTTGATTGCTTTTCGCAGAATTATTATTTCCAAGTCATAGATATTCTGCAAAGCATGTTTAAAATGCCATTCAATATTACGATGACTAATAAACCACTGGCTCAACTTTTATCCCCGTCTCAATTTCCAAAGATGAGACATTATTTTAAGGTGTCATTTCCATTCTTTGAAGATGATGATGTCTTATGAAAGTTGATTTCGATCGTTAATGAGACCAGAGTTAATTTTTAAATTTCATTTCATTTCGTTTTTGATTGCTTGCGTCAGATTTTTCACAAAACTTCGAACTAGAACATTCATAGTTATCAAGATCTTGCGTACTGGAACGACTATGATGAGTCTTTGCGATGAATCCAATTAAAAATCACAAATGAAATTCGAAAATCATTCCCTGTTCACCCCTGGATTTCACTTTGAAAAAAATCCTCTAGGAGTAATTTCATGATTATTCCACATACATTCATTCATTGCCTCTTGTGTTCATTTCTTACTGAAAGTATTCATGTACTTTAATTAATCACTATGCACCTTGAAAATCTCAATCACTCAACTCTCAGTTCAATTACTACTCGAATGTATACTTCTTGAGAATATCGATGCTTTGCAAAAGGATTTCATCAATCTCAACCTGAGTCTTTTACCCGATTTCAATAAAAGCTACGATGAACACTCGATTTTCCAAACTGTTTTTTTTATTTTTGAGCCACCATAACATCTCATTCACTTATGAAGAAAATTTGCAACTTATTGCATTGCAACAGCTTGACCAACAAAATTTACATGATGTACTGAATCAAAGTTATTTTAGATGAAATTATTCTAATTTTATACATATATACAGAAGACTCATGCTTGATTAAGAAATCTGGTAACTATATTTACTAGAATTGACCAACTCATGAAGATGAGTAGTGTAAACGTATAATAATACTTTAAAATTAAATTAAAATCATAAAACACAACACTAACAAAATCTGTTTCAAGAAAAAATTCACTAATAGACTTGGATATTAGACGTCAAGAATTCAAGATTTACCATTGAATTAGTCATCTAGGATATCGCGAGTCACATTATACTTCATCAAGGGCCAAAGTCTCAAATTATTTACATTAATCATTTTCTCTGATTCCCATTTGGAAGAATATGCTTGATTACTTCAATCTTTGTGTGTTTCATATTGAACAATCTAACATCAGACCATACTCACTTCTTTGAAATGGCCCCTCTTTAAGGGAAGATTATTTTCTAAATAAATTGTTTGATTGAGCTCTGGGGGGACTTTGATTTTGATTCATCGATTGATTCAGAGTTATGTTCTGCAAACCTGATTTTCTGGAAGTTATAGGAAGTGATGATGTTTTTACGCGGCTTACTTTCGGTATGTAAAATCCAGGATGTTAAACCCGCCATCCCAAGATTCAAGATCTCTATTTAGGCCTCCTTCATCAACGAATCAAATGGAATTCTATTGATGATCGGAAAATTGTAGTTTCCTCACGGGTAACAATTTTTGTTCAATTATCATTCGGGTGCAACTAGCAAGTCTTTTATGACATTTGATTATAATTGCAAATCCTGACACGTAGTAATCACGAATTCAGGTCTCGCGTTTCGGGTTGCCTGAAGATTCATGATGAAATCTCGACTATACACTCAAATATCACTCTCGATTAAAGATATTCACTCGAGAAATGCAAATTTACATTCGAATTTTTCTACAGCTATGAGAGCCCAGCTATTAGATCATCATATTTATCTTATCATTATATTTACCATAAAAATAAGAATATAGCTCACTAAAAATCTTAAAAAAGTCAAAAACTCTTTGGATCAGGAACGACTGACAAACACAAATAATCTCATCTTCATAATTGAAAACGATAATGTACACTCTTTGTAAAAACTTTGTGTAAACTATTTCTATTAAGTATCTCCAGCAATCATCCTCTCGAACTCATCGAGCGATAAAGTTCATCAAAGACGTAACGTGCACCGAAAATTCCGTTTGAATAGCTTTATTTTAGCTATATCTTCAGCATTGCAGTGCAACTAATCTCGTTCTATGGCGGTCGTAATCTCGGAGCATTTTGCCACACGTGGCTATTGTGCATGTCGTAGTTAGACGACCTAACCAAGTTCTGTTGCTGTTGATGATGATGATGACGGTGATATTCTTGAGCGTGGATTAGTAACTGCTGATGCTGTACTTTTGCGCTAATCACCTGTTGGTGAGGCTGACAGAGCTGCGATTGCTGCTGCTGCTGCTGTTGCTGCTGTTGCTGTTGCTGCTGTTGCTGTTGCTGCTGTTGTTGCTGTATCAATTTTCTAGATTCCAGACCCAGTAAATCGGGCGCCGGTATTGGCCGATGAGACTTCATGTGAGCACTTCTGCTTTTTACTTTGTTGAATACTCTACACAAATAAAATGATAGCATGTGAGATTAAAAATATTCAATATATTTCATTCATTGGATTGCGAAGACTTATTCATTCAGTTTGTGAGCTTGACAACACGTTTGTATAAACATTGGATTCAGAATATTGATTTATGAAAATCTTCTAGGGGGATATCAGATGATTGACCTCAAAAAATTTGAAAGATTGGATGATCTTAATTCAATTCATTGACTGCTGAGGATTTTCGAAATTTCATCGGCGCGAATGATACACTTTTCTCTGACGAGATAGCATTGGGGTTCTACTTGAGCAAAGACTCGTGATCGGATATCTCAGCTAGTACCCTAGTAAAAATAAGTGCCCTATGATCATATATGAACATGTTCCCAGCCGAATTGTGGTCACCTATGACCATGTATGACCTCAAAAAATATTATGTCTCTATGGTTAGTCATAGGTACACAAAGCCAAACTCGTATATGATCGCAGGGTATTGTAATCAAGTGGTTCTACATAACACTTTCAATATTGGGTGGAGGCCTAGCAGTTGGAGCCCCAAGCGCGGTTATTTCGAAGCTTCGGATTGAGAAACATTTCGAGTTGACAATGAAGTGCTTCATTTACAACATGAATTCCTAGGATCAAGTATGAAGACCAATGACGACCTATGACTCCGGACCCATGGTCATAGGCGGTCATGTATGACCATAGTCCGATCGGGAACGTCTTCATAGATGATCATGAGGCACTTATTTTTACTAGAGTGATTTTGATCGAGTACATGAGCAAAAACTCCTGACCAAGTATTCGAGACAAGATTCGTAACCGAATACCCGAACCAAAACTTGTGAACAAGTACTTGATTCAAGATTCGTGATCAAATACTCGATCTAACACATAACCTAGACACATAACTTAGTATCTAATCCAAACACATGATCGGGTACTCAAGCCAAGACTAGTAATCGAGTACGATCCAGAACGACCAGAAATCGTGACTAACCACTCGAGCTAAGACTCGTAACTGAGCACCCTAGCAAAGACTCGTGATCAAATACTTGAAATAAGACTCGTGACCGAACATCTGAACCAAGACTTGTGATGCGATACTCGAACTGAGATTCATGACTAAATACTCAAGACGATACTCGTGATCGAGTACTCAGATTCATAGTCTTAACCGAGTACTTGAGCCAAGACTCGTGATTGGGCACTCCAGACAAGGTCTGTGAACGAGTGATTGGAGTAGTCGATTGAGGACTCGAGACAGAACTCGTAATAGAGTACCCAAGACTCGAGTTGTGTTTGAGTAATTGTATGTAGATTGCTGATAAAATACCCGAGCTACTAGTCTTGACCGAACTCTTGAGCCAAGACCCATGATTGAGTACTCAAGACTGAGTACTAGAGGCTATACTAGTGATCAACTACTCAAGCCAAAATTCGTGATTGAATACTTGAGCTAAGACTCATAACTGAATACTCGAGATAAAACTTGTGATCGAAAGCTTGAACTCATAGTCTTTTCCAAGCACTTGAGCCAAGACTCGTGATTGGATACTCGAGACAAAGCACGTGATCAAGTGATTGAACTAATGATCTTAATCGAGTGTTCGAGGCAGAACTTGTGATTGACTGCTCAAGACTTTAGATGGCTGAACTCTTGTTCCAAAATTGATGATCGAGTATCCGAGCTAACACTCTTGACCGAACTCTTGAGCCAAGGCCCGTGATTGAGTGCTCAAGATCGTTGTCATAACTGAGTACTCGAGGCTATACCAGTGATCAACTACTCATGCCCAAATTCGTGATCGAACGCTTGAGCTGAGACTCATGACTGCATACTCGAAACATGACTTGTGATCGAGTGCTTGAAAGAATAGTCTTGACCGAGTATTTGAGTCAAGATTCGTAATTAAGTACTCCAGACTGTTGTCGTAAGTCTAATCGTGATGAATTCATGATCGATTACCCTGCTGAAAATAATTCCGTGGGATCCCATGGGATTTCGTGGGACCTGACTTTGGGAAAATTTGCAATCGTGAAATTTGCGAAATTTGGCATCGGAGACTTGCAGCATACAAATTTTGACAAAATTCTACACTTTTCGCAAGAATAATGGTCGAAATGTGTATGCTGCACGTCTCCAATGCCAAATTTTGCAAATTTCACGATTAAAAATTTTCCCAGGGCCAGATCACACGAAGCACCATGGGGACCCATGATGTGACCCCATGAAGTCCCACGGAATTATTTTCAGCAGGGTACTCAAGGTCAGACACGTATCGAGTACTCAGCTAAAACTTTCTCTTTCCAAGTTTATCTTGTGAGACTTGCAGTTGTAGGTGGATCCAAAGTACCGAATTCACCAAATGAGTCTGTTGGAAAATCCACGTTTCACGGTGTTGACCTACTAACTTCAGTACTTGATCACAACCCTTCCCAGAACCTCAATACTATTCCGTTGCCGGAGTGTTATAGCATCTCTACCAATGAGGAATCCCAAAGTTCTCAGAAGTCAGCATCAGTCTCTTGAAATTCGATATCACAAATCTGATTCATCTTTCGAAGAAATTCTCGATCAATCATCTCAAAGTTATCACGGGATAATCTGAAGCTGGTAGACTTTTGGAATCAATGCATGATTTTACGTCAGGAATGTGGTTTCAAAATTCTAAAAATTGACTTTTCTCGGATGAACCCAGTTGTGGTTATCAAGTATCAATTCTGAGGTATTCTCCAATGAATACCCCTTCAATCCTCATAATTGATACTGGCATGACATTTCCATTGCAGAACAAACAAGCGAAGGGATAAGTTTTATGAGTTTTGTAGTGCTTAGATTTCAGAAGAAAAAGCAAGCGTAAAGCAATACTCAGCTTAAATTGAAAAAATCACGAAGCTGCAAATACCTTGCGAAAAGCAGAAGCAAAAAAGCAAATAAGCAGTTTAATGGCAAGAAGCAGAATTATTAATTAGCTAAGCTGAATAGAAGCTTATAACTCAGCAAAATAAGTGATACATAACGCAATGATCGAAACCTGTGAATTTCATCATTTGAACCATTTGCTTTGGACTGGTATTTGGATGTGTTGAGAGGCACAGGTATTTCAGTGTATGTAGGATCTTTTCCGTATAATAGTCTCTGCAAGCTTCCCACGTTTGAGAAAATGTTCAAGATTAAATGTTGGTGAGGCTCGTATTTGTTTTTACACTATTATGTATTCCATATTACGAGACAAAAATAATGAAAAATATTGAAAAAAACATAAATAGCTATCAATTTTATGCTTGCTCTATGTTTTCTATAGTTATGAAATTTGAAGAAAAGTGCACGAATTAAAGCTGGATGGTGAGAGACACTTACTTCCCACAAATCTTGCAAGGGTAGTCAAGTGGGGTAGGCGTAGTTAGTTGTTGCTCGTTACTAGTGTGAGTTTGTGAGTTGGTGTAGTCGACTGAGGCATTGCTACCGATTTGATTCACACAGCCAGATGCTCGAACATTTCCGCTCATCGTTACTGTTACTCTTCCGCTAAAGCTCTGAATAACACAAAGAAAACACAAAGCCAAATAAAACAACAAACACAACACAAACCTTCGTTCCTTGAATTTCATTCTTTATGGTCACATGGTAGTCCTTCTTATTGAGCTGCTGGTAATTTTTCATTGGAAAGCAAAATTCAATACTAGAAATATTATTGTACATACAAAGCTGAAGCTGATAAATCGATACGCATAGTAGAAGACAATAAGAGAAAGATCATAGTAGGAAGTGATGAAGCGTTAGAAGCAATATATTTCAGAATTATGGAAATCGCCAGGAAAGTAGATTGTATGCACACATGCGACAGCGAATGAAGTAATCCCTTACATTTAAGTGTAATTTTTGTGTTAGACTGTGAATTTTTTGTGAGGATCCTTCGAAATTTTTGAGTTATATGAAATGATCTATTATTGAAGACTTAATGTAAGTCCTGATATTTCAAGAATCTGAAACATAACCGGTGGATACTCACATCTTGACAGTCATAGGCAAAGAGTCTCAACTGTCCTTCACTTGTAGTTAACGTTGCAGAGTTTTCTCTTTCACTCGTCGTTTGCATCTGAGGAAAAAGAGTTTCTAATAAGAAATCATGAATCTATCAAAATTTTGCCTTGGAAGTTACCAGTGGGTGAGGAGCTGTGACAGAGGATCTCAAATATCCTTGTCAAGAATAACATATAATATTTTAGAACGTACCAAAGTTCGTTGAAGAATAGACTTCCCTTCACTGAAGTCTAATTCCGCAACTGAGGCAATAGCGTCTTGTAACTCTTTTGAATCCTTATCATCTAGGCAAGAATCGCTTGAGATCTTAGAATTACCATGATGTAATCGGAATCTTTTGTACTCGTCAGGGCAGAGACGTTTCCATAGATAAAAGAATTGGACGCACTGCTTTGTTGTTTTGCTTCGAATATCTCTTGATATAGCCAAGAAATTTTTGTTATACTTGAGTAAACTTTGGTAAAACTGATCCATCTCATATATCGTCCAGCGGTCAGATTCGTGACACTCGTATTTACGTAATGGATGGTCAGATGCTAGTATTGGTGTTGGCCTTATCAACTTCAACATTGCTTCCTGCACAAAAAATATTAATTTAGTCATTTGATTCAAATTTTGCAGTCGGATGAAAAATGAGCAAAGATCCGAATACAATCTGAGAACTTTGAATCATTTTAAACAGTCCATCATACTTACTCTAATGTTACCCTTGCACATATGTAGAAGGTGAAGGGCATATTCCTTGTTTCTACCGCCACCAGGGACACTTGCGCAGCAAGCAAATTGCAAATACATTTCCACTGAAAATTAATAGCCGATTCAAAAATTGCAAGCGTCTCTACTATGCTACATAGTAATTCAGTTACAGCTGTCAGGGTCAAAATTACATTGACCATCTTGAACAAAGAAAGATCCCCAAAAAAGTAACTCACATTCAGTTTCGGTGAGGGCACTATCTATGCCAGGGTCCCACAGAAGATGATCCATTTCCGGTTCAGTGACAAGTCTAGGACTGTCACTTTCAACCTTTGGAGGTATTGCTGCCTGATAACGTGTACCAATATTGATTCTGGGAGGTGGTCCATCATTATTTTGTGAATCATCAGAATTGAATTCTGTTGAATCGCCTTTCATCGTATGTAAACGAGCATATAGTCCAGGACCAGATCTTGATGGATCAAGAATCGGTGGTGGCGTGTAACTACTGTCCCAGTGTCTGTCACAAGCTCGGCGCAATCGTGACGGGTATGATTTGGTACCACTCACTATCGAACTATTGCAGCGTTGAGTATTATCAAGACGTGGTCTTTTCTTTAGGTGATGAGCAGGGCTTCCCATGGTGGGAAGTGAAATGTTATTTGGACTGAGAAAAAGATCTTCATCCACGACCTCTTCTTCTTTGATACGCTCTACGTTTACAGGAAGACAGTTAGGCATTTTGTATTTGAAGGTTAGTTTATCCGCTGGATTTGCTTGAATGAGGAATTTGGTCGGGTTCACAGTCTGTTCGAAAGAAGAGAAATGATTTCCATTATTTCAATTCTATTCATTAAGAATCCTGAAAAAGGAGTTATTGAATGGAACGTACCTGCTGAATCTGAGCTCGTGGGTAAATATGACCTTGAGGCAAGGTCTGAATATTACCATTGACCAGATTGATATTATTGTTAGTCTGTTCGATTTTGGGTGTGGCCAAACAAATCTCCTTTCTGAATGCCAAAGCCGGGCTGAGAGTCCCAGCTTGCACGTAAACGTTGGTTTTCTGAAGACCAGCCGTCTGGATGAGCTTAAATTCGCCATTATTATCAACCACGATACCGGCAACACCACCATTGTTCAGTCCAAAATCTACCAAATTTTGATGATTTGTGATGAGCTTGTAAGATTGGAACTCAAATTTCCGTCGTCCAGCTCCAAAGTCTTTAGGACTCGAAGAGAGCAGTGGGTCCTCCGAATTTGGCATCATTTGATTCTGAAGTGTGTGATGGGGTGACATGGGAAATGTCGTGGTGGTAAAATTTCCAGGTCCCGGTGATGATACAGACGATGGAGGTAAGGAAGACAGTGGAGAGGGCGCTGGTGTAGCTGACAATGGACTAGGTAAAGGTGAATGAGGATTATGGCAACTGGAATTATAAATATCTGCTCCATCTGCGTCTGTTTCATCTGGAAGAACCTCACTCAATGCTTCTTCAATTGCTGCTGCCGAAGACATGCTTGTGCTGTAAAAGGCGGCTGATAATGGTGATGATACCGAGTGAACTGCGTCGCTGTCCTCGTGTGGACTCAGCAAAGGAAGACTGCCACTTAGAAGTCCTTCTTGGCTAGCTGGAGGAGTTGGATATGTGAAACTCGGACTATCGTGTCGAGTTAGAGGCGAAGGAAGAGGTGACTGAGTTGGTAAAGTGTGCGAGCCGTCACTGTAATTTGCCCCATAGGTACTGAACTCAGCTAAAGAATCTGGTAGAGGCGAGTTGACGAGAGCCTGCAGATCGGGATTCACCGTGTGTTGAGAAGAAAAACGCTCTTCGAGGTTAATATCGTGGAGACCTTCGCTACCAGGCTGATCTTGGAGTAAGCCTGATGTCTGAAACTGATTTGATTGGAGTGTTAAGTTTTGTTGGGGGGGGGGGTGGGGTGGGATAATAAGTAATCTACCATGCAAAAATCGTATGCAGCCATGAAAAAATGATATTATGGCTTTTCATCTCTTTACCTCGCATTCAGTGTGGGAAGTATCCCGAGTATTCAACTATTCTATCGTTATAAGAAAAAAAATAAAATGACACTGGAATTTTAGGTAATCTCTCATTGATAGCAGGGGTCGACATGTCTGTTAAAAAAAACCAAGATGCACTAGAAAGAAGTTATTACGTATGCCTATAATCAATCGCCGAACAAATTCATGATTTATCACGACTTTCACCGAAACAATGAGTGTAAAAAAATTTCCAACTAATCTATAGCAATCTCAAAACCTCAGAAATGATACGATACTTCTAATTCCCGATGAAATAACTAGATCAGCAAGGATTCGAAATGTTTCAATTCTCAACGATAATTTCATTAATCCAAGAAAAAAGAATTGATCACGAACACAAATAAGGAATGAAATACCCACTTGGAAGCTATTGAGATGCGAGGCATGCATTAACATGCTATCAGGAACCGAAGTCACCTGTTGGAAGACTTCGTCTTGCAAACTGGGACTGAAGTAACCACCATCTTCGGCATAGCCAGTCATTGCAAAGTTTTCAGTTCCTGTAGCCGCTTGTTGCTGTTGCTGATTTTGCGAATTTGATTGGTGTTGCTGCTGCTGTTGTGAGCTTTGTGCTTGTTGCTGTTGTTGAGTTTGCGAGCTATTTGAAACAGCCGTTGTCTGATATGTCAACTGTACGCGTTGACCAGGATCAGATGTGGCACGTTTCACAGCCATCTTTGTGGTACCCTGCAGAGTCAAGCCGATCATTCTTTATCGAAGTAGTGCCTGCCCGGCTGATTGGGGTCTTTTCATGTAACTTTATCATGGTTATTTGTGTGATTTGAACCGCCAATTTAATCTATATAGACTTGTAACTTCGTGAAATTCCCTTTTTTTTTCTAGTCACACTACAGTAAAATTTGTTAAATTGGGCACACTCTGTACTCATTGGATAATTGTGCAAAACTTGTCTGAATTGGGTATCTCAATGTAGAACCAAGAAACCTTTTTACATGTTAAATGCCCTCTGTATACTAGGTCACCTGTCTATGTTGGGCGTTTTCTCTAAAATTGAAAGTGAGACAGATTCTATAGTATTTAATAGTCCAAATCATCGTAGAAGTGAGGAACTTTATTCAGATGATACTTATCCCGAGCAATATGGTTTAAGTTTCGTAACCTTACTAGCTTCGAGTTTTAGAATAAATCTGATTCTAATCATCATCAGGATGGGAAAACAATGCTAAAGTTGTCAACATAGTCTTGAGAAAAGACTTACCTTGAGTATCATGTCAGCAAGGGCTTGAGCTTGTGCTTGAGTTTGAGCTTCTTGTAGCTGTTTCTGTACGGAAGATGTATGCTGAGCAATGGTTACGTTTGGTTGCCGGAAATGGTCCCCGTCAGAAAGTCTACGCACTTTGTCACCGACATTAAGAGGCGGTGGCGCTGGTACAGCAAAGTTCATCTTGCTGATGATCTGTTGCTGTTGTTGCTGCTGTTGTTGTTGAACGTCTGTCGACGTAGATACCGTTGTTGTTGTCGCTGTTAGACTTGGAAATGTTGTAGAGTTGGCACGTTGGAGTTGCTGCTGAGCGGCATTAGCATCCGTTGCTGAGAATGAGAAAAACAACCATGTTTCATCTCTGTCTCGTTTTAAAATTTCTCCAGATTCGTCTCCGAGCTCCAGATGCTATCTCGTGTATGTGTGGAGTGATTTTCTTAGTGTTTCTATCCCGAAAAGAATTCAAAGGCAATGATATTTTTCACAATTTGGTTCTTGAATAAACTTGAGCCCAGTCAGTACAAGCACAAAGTAATTTGATCAAAATTTTATAGAACTAAGATTACCGATCTCATCATAGACATTACTTCTAGCCAAACATCAAATATGTATGAAATTTGGTATGGGGCCAAATATTTCGAATCATAGGAAACTTTTCATTAATAATCGATGAGCAGTCATGTTAATGATTCAAAAGCCTCTTCGGACCATTCAATTTTAAGTGTTTTATCATTTCATTTCTGGTTGATGTCAACAAACATCCTAATTTATCAACATTCTGCGATATCCCAATCAAAATCTACCTTCATTAGCAGAAAACAGAGCGAATCTCTTGCTTTATTTTGCAGAGAAGGGAACTCCAAATCTCAAAGAGGGAAAATATCAGAATTATAACCTCCTCATTCTAGCAAATTACTCGCTTGAAAACCTTCTCGAAGGGCTCTCCGAAGGCCCTTCGAAAAGAGCAGAAAAAGGGTCATATTGTGAATCAGATTTTTATTAGAATTTTTGATCGTATTCCATCAGTTCGAATAACATCTATGTACATTCGGAGGATGACTCTATCTAAATTAAACACTGGAAGGCTAGCGGTATCATTCTATAAAGGGCATAGGACATCAATGTGAAGCCGTCTACTAATTAAACCCGCAGAATGAGACTCTCAACTGAAAATGTCGGAAGATATCAGCATTACATAAAGCATTTATGGTTGAACCATTTGGCCGAGTCGAATCCATTCAAGCTTGTGTGGAATAGCGTTTATTACGCGTACGTGTTTGCTTTTACCGCCGGTAATAACGCGGTACGCCACTACCACTCCAGGAAAATATCCCGCCTATACGCCACGCCATCAACCGTACTACCATATCACGCCGTTGGCTATTTCCAATCCTTTTCAGAATGAGTTGGAATTTTTTTTCTTTCTGTGTGTGTTATTTTCAAACTTGAAAATTTTCCAATAACGAGCCTTTGACGTGGCAGTCCGCAAGTATAATATGGAGCCCACGCTTTCGCGCTTTCGCTCAGAGAAGCGATGCCAGAGTTTTGCCATGCCCAGAGATGCGAATTGGGATTTTTACAAATTGGCAATCACCAGCAGCGTATATAGCCTGCGAGCAAATTGCTTTCTCAAAGCTGCTATATGGAGCTAATACGAAAGCGCGTGCTCTGTCACTTGAATACGTGTGAACGTGCAAAAGAGAGTAGGTCCGTATGTGTGCGCACAGTGGACGGACGATCTGAATGGTGCGAACGCCGGACGCTTTATATATAGCTTGGATGGACAGGGTGAACTCGTTGGTCATTAGACGAATTAAAAAGTGGAAAAGAAGAGAAAGAAAAAGGAGTACGTGCCCGCCTAATTACCGCGAGATTTTTATACTTCCATTTCTGTTAGAGGCGAGGCAGCGCAAGAAAAAGACAAAGCTGTAGAAATTGGTACCGAGAATTTCATAGTTGGAAAAACTGCGATGAAACTGAAAAGTGATGTCATCTCTTCCATATATGTTCGTAGAACTGGATTCTGGATTTGAGATTTCTGAGTTATCAAGAATTTACAAAATTGTGGTTGTGAGAGAGAAAACTTTCCAATTCGAATCAACGGTTTCTCATTGTACGAAAAAAACTCTTAAAATCAGACCAATCGTCTGAAATTCAATATCACAAAGTTAAGAACTTGGTTGTGATTCAGTAATATTTTGATCTGACTTTCAGGATTTCCCCTGACAGTGCTGAATTGTCCCCATGCGTAGAGCGATCCTTGAGAATTTTTAGTAGCAGACAAAACAAAAATCATCTAGGTTTGAATAAATTTTGTGTAAACCTCACATTCTGATCACTCATCTAAAATGTTTTGTTCGAAAAATGATTCTACATTGCACCAAAGAATGCTCTGAAGATTAGCCAGATAATTAGAGGATAATTCTTGTTTTTCTGATGAAAATACGGTCGAATCGAATAATTTTTGCGCCAAACCAGCGGAGAAGATTTGATAGCGAATTTTTGAGAAAGGTAAGATATCATCATAGAGACCTAATTTGAAAACATATCAACTAGTCTCATGAAAAAAAACATGATACTAACGTATGAAGATTCACGAAAATTTGAACTCATAATATGTCACATCTCATTACCGTATCCTTTCAAGCCTGCAGCAGTTGAAGCTTGAGTTTAGCATGGAAAATCTCTCATTCAACATCTCAGTCAGAGCACCCAAAGCTTCGTATATGTATATGGCACTCAAAGCTTGTTGAATCTCTCGCGTCGTCGTTCTATTCATGAGTTATGAGCTTGATGGGGCTAACTAGCGTTCATGCTCAGCTTCAGAAGAAAATTCGTGACGTGAAAGAGGCGCGGCTGACTCTAAAGCTAGCTTGCACACGGATATATTCTATGTATGCGTAACTCTCGCAAAGCGAGCAAAACCCCCCTTATAACCTTTTTCCCCAACAGTACGTCTCTTTATCGTTGCAAAGCATACATTTTGGGCAAACGAATCCAACGGAGGATGAAATCGCGTATAAATCGCTAACGACGCGCTAGCGCGAGCAGTTTTGCTGTTGAACCACGCTTTGATTTATCGGACCGACGTGGACAATGCGAGAAATATTCTGGCGCGTTTTCGATAAATTATTGCCAAAGCTCCGAGCCATGGCTCTCAGCTCTGGCATGCTTTGGAACTATAACCCCTCCCCATTTTATACTCGCTCATGTTTTTCTTTCTTTTCTGCAAATTCGTTCATGCGCCTGTCTCGGGGATGTACGCGCCAAGGATATATGTTCTCCACAGACCGAGTGATTTTTGTGCTCGAAAAAGTATATTGCACTGCTTGTTGTTGGCTCGGTGGCCTAGGGGTAGATCCAACTTTGCGATTTTTAAGCTTTTTGCACAAGAGCGATCAGTGGGCTGATCTAATATATCGCCATCTACGAAGAAATGGATGCGTATTGATCTGAGGGGAGATTCGGTCTCATGGCTTTTCGCGCGCTACATCTCTGGCCTGAGATTTTTTTACCTTCAACGACGATGTATGGTATTTTATGGTATTTTATAGTGAATAATCTTCTCTGTTCTCGATCGGTGGTGTTGTGCAATCCGAGAGAGATAATTTTTTCATCTTCTCGTGCTATACTTTTGGAACATAGAATCGTAGGAATGAGTTTTTACCACTAAGCTCTCTTTTTCTTAACTATTATTTTCCGTGACAGCATGTGTTGATTGTGATAAAGAAGAGTCGGAGAGATTCACACGACGTTCATTAGTATATGATTGAACTACTGTCACTTGGCAGTTTTTTTTTATCTTTTTACCTGATCGAACTCGGTATTTTTTTAATTAAGGTAACATTGACATTGAAAAAGACTTTGAAAGTAAATTGATCTGCCAAAATTTGATGGCACTGCCAAATAAAAAGTTTCGATAGACAATAAGATCAGGATTCTACCCAGAATCCAATGAAACTCATCTACGTAAATTATATGGGTGTGCGGGGAAAAACGATTGTTTTCTCATCCAATAGGGAATTCAAAATTAACTCCATCACAACTCTTCCAAGTAATCTTAAGATATTCAAGTAAAATCGAGTATGTACGACCATGAAACTGAAATCAATTACCTGTCGTTCTTTTTTGAATAATTTTTTCTTCTATCAGAGCTCTAACACTGACAGAAGCCGTCTGGAGAGGAGGTCCGACAACCTCCTTCTTTTCCGTCTTCTTTGTTTCCGTATCCTGAAAAATACAAGATAAAATTTCTTCATTCCATCGATGATCTTAAACTATTTTTACTCCACACAAAAAGTATTTCGATTTCTTTTTAAGTTCAACGTCACATTCTTATCCAATAAAAGATCCCTAAAAATCCATTATCATCCCATTATTTCATATTACACCACTCGCACGAAGTTTCTTGCAAACTTGGAATACTCCGTTCAATGCAAACCATTCAATTTGCGCAAGCCCGCACGAGCCTTTGACTGAGCTTCAAACGTCCGACAAACAAATTTTTTTCCGCACAGTACATCCATTGTGAGTCACAGCTCTGCAAGTACGATCGAGCTTTGTTTCTAATCATCAGCATAATTGTACGGGCTTCGGATCTTGTGATTTGCCAACATCACTTCCATAGACGATCGTTTGTGTTCAAAGTCGACGTTTTGAAGAGTAAGAGAGCTATGCCAATGGCAATTGTTGACCAAATGAAGGAGTTCTGAAGCATTGCTAACAAATTGAAAGGCTTGAGAGGCTTCGCGTGAATTAATAGGCTGAACGAATCACCAGACACCTCGGACCGTAAGTATAGTTAGCTATTGGGTATAATCAATGAGTAGAGGAGCCTAATTATAGTGGCATTCGATTGAATACCAATCGAACTTCGCGTATATCTAGAGTAGTGCCTCTAGGGTCTTTTTTTACATGTTTTAGAGATCTGTAGTTCACAGCCGTAGGGTATAATTTGCCAATTACATTAGAATAGTAATTCGCTGGCTGGCGCTCATCGTTAATTCCCTATTTGCTGTATTATCAAATTCTACGCTAGTCATTAACGAGGAGAATATTCATGACGCATTTTACATCAAATACTACATCTAGTGATCGAATGAAATGATGAAAGTTCGGTCAGGCATTGATGGAAGCTCATAATTCGAATAGCTATTAGATAATTGAAGCACTCAGTTTAATTTGAGCTTATGAATCTTTCGAATAGCAAAACTAATGCTCTCATATTATCCAATGTAGGATCAGGTAATACGAATAAATCCACATGTTTCTCTTGAAACATAGAGTGCGATACTGATAGGTATTCTGTGAATGAAAGCTTTTCGTGTAGTTTTCGATTATAAAATAACCAACGTATATTCATTTGATGCTTCCCAATCATCGAAGGATATGAAATTTCGCACGCTTGATAAATTTTCACAAATCACACGATTCCAATAGAATTTGACAACCAGAATATCAAATTTCAAACGTTATTTGAACGAGCAAAATTTTGAAATATTTGGATAGCGCAAGGGAGCTGGAATTCACATTTTCAGGCGAGTGCACTCAGATGAAAATTTCAAAATGTGGCTTCTGTGGAATATGATATGTGCAGGGGCGGATACGGGGATCAGTTGGCGGGGAGGGGACGTATTAGGGTTTTGGATTCCGAGGGGGATGGTTTGCGAAATTTTTCGTTCGCGCATTTGCCAATGTTTTCCATACAAATTTTTTTGCCTGGGGGGAGGGGGTGCTCTCCCTTACCACTCCTCTGGATCTGCCCCTGGATATGTGGGAGTCTCCCACATGACTCATATAAATGACCTGTTACGTTCAAAAAGGAAACATGGATGAACCTCTTTGATATTTGACTGGCTTAAATAGGGAAAAACTCGAAAAAAAACATTTTTCAACCTCTAAATTTGAAAATACTTCTTTGGGCATTGAGTTGAGCTATAGGACTATTCCGACTTGGGAGATTATATTCAATAGGAGAATCTAGATTGTTAAGAAAAATTGATGGATCTTGACATTGACCAAGGACTTGTCCATTCCCCGTTACTTTTCTGAAAAAACACAACATCTCAATCGGACTATCTCACATCCTAGCTCTATCAACTCTCTCAAACTACAATTTCCGACTAAGACACAATAATAAAGCCTAATTCAAAAGCATTCACGCACCATGACAATGTACATCCACCTTAACCAATGATATCTCCATACCACTGCATTTAACATACTAAAGTCTATTTAGGTACACCGGCCCATATCGTAGCCACCGTAAGGACGATGCATCAAGCACTCGGACAGGTACTAGACGTTCTCAATTCTGTGCTAGGTGCAAGCAAATCCCAAGGGGACGATATCTCTCCTTCTCCGACGACAGAACGGACTCATACCCTTACTATACGATCGTATAGACTCTGATTCACGATCTCGGCAGCTCGATTTCCTCGTCTCAACCGCACCTGAAGTACACACATTCCTAAATACATATAGAGTCTATCTATAGTCTATACGTCACGTACGAAATTGAACTCTGATGTCCTCGTGGGTTCGATCGAGTAAAGATCCGACGACGACGTCGACCATCTCACTCGATACTATGAATATTGATCGTTTACCAAATACGGGCTCTCGAAATCTCGTCAGTTACTGAAGATTTATGCCATACCGCTAGCGGACGTCGATGATGAAGGGCCGAACGGATGCCCTTCCAATTATAATACATACTGGAATATCGTGAGACGAGTGGTGGAAATTCAGTGTATAGAGACAGAGTGTGTACCGTGTTGTACAAGGTGATCCGGTATAGGATACATTTGACGAAGGGATTGTGATGCCTGCGGATATACGGTACATATATATCTATTAGACTAATGGCTGATGCATTGAGGGAAAGCTGATATGAGGGTATTATATAGAGCTTGGCCTAGGGCAGATCTGGATTTTGAGTGGTACGCTAATGGAACATAGGATTATTGTTTTTTTACAAGTCTGCATTGGATATTTAGTTCTTTCGATAGAGACTATGATATGAAGGATAGTGGCCTAATGGTGAAATGTAGTGCATCAATATTGCAGTGCTCCGGGCTTTGCTGAACTTAACAGGAGTCGACTTCAACCAAGAGAGCCGAATGCATAACATCTATATTTTTGAGCTTTCTACATCAAAAGTACGATCACGGTGCTATTGGATCAATAGGATAAATCCACAAACATGCAAGGATTTTCAGGTCACTCTGGAAATTTTTTTTGTCGAAAATCGAGCTTTGATACAGGACTTTCGGGATTCTGGATAGGAATAATTGTCGAAACATCTTCGCGAATCCAAAATCTAACAAATGGGATCTGAATTCGAGTAGAAGTTAACGTAGTCCAATTCATACGGAAATCGATATGAGGGTTTCAAGTACAAATATATTGAATTGACTTTTGTACAAGGCGAAGAGTTTTCTTAAAATATCATAAAGTTCCACTTCAATCTCAACTTTGCAAAACCACACTCAACAATCGATTAAGTTTCCATTTGAATTTGCTTGAAAACCTACTTGATTACTTGTTGCGAGGTTTTGCGTATAATCAATACTAATATGGAGACTCATGATCTTCCCGTCAAAAACTTGATATTAGACATTTTTCGTAGAATTTTCTGAGTTAAATGTCAACAAATGTAGTTCAACTTATGTTCGAACCATCGCACAAAAACTGTAGATAAATTTTGGGAAGACGTCTTGCATAGACCTTTCTCAGGAGTCTTCTGTCTGAGGTACTTTATGAGTATAATCTAATAGGGGAACAATAATCTTTATCTGTCACACTTCGATCATTTCAACGGTCTATTTTGACTCAGAATCAGTATAAAAATTTTGACTCAGAAAGTGATTCGAGGTTTAGAACTCTCAATTCCTCGATTCTCAACCGATCGCATACCACCTAAAGTTGGGGAAACTGAATCTTGGTGGAACACCCGAGCTCAATTCGAGTACTGGCGTTATTGGCTCTCTCGGTACCACTCGCTCAACTTGTAAATGTTCATGATAAGGGAGAGGCCCCTGGAATGTTTTCGTAGCTCAAAAGTGATGTTTTCAGAATGAAGGGTCATCACCGATCGACGGTAAATGGAAAGTTTCTCAAGAATTTCGTGCAGATGACATTTTTCCGAATTGGTGGCGCTAATAATTATCACAACCCACCAGCCCGTCTATCCACCCACTCATCATCCTGTCCATTCACCCGACCGACCATCGACCTATCCACCGACCGAATCCACGCCTCTCTATCCATGACTCACACGGCCACGTACTGTATTTGAGCCAACTCAGCCCAGCCCAGCCAAGACTAGATCGTACTAGACCGTCCCAAACCATTCCAGATCATGCCAGAACGTTCCAGATCTCACCGAACCACTTGAGACCATTCCAGAGCATCCCAGACCGTCCCAGATCGTATCAGACCATTCCAAACCATCCCAGGTTATACCAGACTGCTTAACCAGCTCACTACAAGTGTCTCCATATGTGAACATGTCCGAAAACTGATATTTGTGATAATTTTACTTGAGTGCATCATAAAAATCTAGAAAAATTCTCAAAAATCTGTGACGATGCCCAGAACGTATTTCAACAACAGTAAAGTATCTGTATGCTCATGGTAAGAACCGGAAATCTTCAATTTAGTAATTTCCAATTAGCTATTGACTTTTCTCGCATAAGAAAATTTTATTCGAAGCTGGGAGATGGGGTCCAAAGTAAGCTGGTTAAGATCATTTACGACTATCCCAGACTGTTCCAAACCGTTCCAGACCGGTTCAGACCACACCAGACCGTACCAAACCATACCACAACATTCCAGATCGTGCCTGACCATCCAATACCAAACCAGATTAACCATACACTCGACCACTTACGCACTCACTCACCAATCTATTCACCTATCGAAGCACCCATGATCCATACGGCCACCCATTTCACTCACTTCTTCTACGTCAGCAACCCCACACGCGGGATCGGGACCGATCACAACTTCCCCACGCAAGAAATATAAGACCGCTCCCAATGGAATGGCTCCAATGACGTGAGAAAAATTATTTATAACGAATTCCTTCAATCGGAGGAATTCATTGCGTTAATTCGTTTTGAAACTCAGAACGATATCCATCTAAAAAGTTCTTACTCTATTTCTGTCACCAGCATCTTGATGAATCTCCATCTATCCATTCTAAATTCATACTCGACGTAATCGGACCCCAGGAAACGCGATGAACCAGCTAGAACTCAGTCATTGAAGAGAAACGTCGCCAAGCAACTGTTCGATCTATTCAAGAATTGAGATCGCGACGAGTCCAATGCTTTTGAGCATCAAGCGTTGTTAATGGATTCGTAGCAATCCGATCAACGCAATGCGTCATCTGCTATCTCTTCTTTAGACTCCACCTTCCTATACCTCTATTCCTATCCAGATCGTTCTAAAGAGACCGTATTCACAATCGAGCTCTCGACAAGGTGCTCCATGGATAGAAGAATCTGAACCAGCCGAGCGATCAGTAAAGGAAACTAGAGAGTAAAAGACTCGATACGCTTTCAGCACTTTGCTTCGAAATTCAAGTCCCGAGAGTGATTTCTCATCAGTACGAAATACGAGTAAGTCGAACTTCGACGGATGATATAAAAGAAAGCAAGAGAAAAAAGGGGAGAGGAAACGGGAAAAAAGGTCGTCGGAAAGCGTCTAAGTTTCTATTTTTCTCCAACTTCATTAATGCGCCTTTTTCAATTGACGCTCCGTGCATCCAGTCCCAAGAAATTTGAGGCTTTTGTCATGCTCGTATAGCCGAGTGTTGAGTCCGTTGTAACGAGTTGAACCGGAAAAAGACTTTGAATGTCTGAATTTCGTCCTCAAGATACTACTTGGTCTTTGAATACTTAGTTGAAAAGGAAGGGTTGCTCCTCTGTTAATTTTAAGGACGAGAGTGTCCGAGCGAATGGATTATAATGCGATGATTAGAGGCTGTATCTTGTCGTAATTGTTCAAAGTGCTTTCATACAGTTTCCACAGAGAAGAGCCGCATCAAGATCCATTATTTTAATTGCGGAGAGTCAAAGCTAGAGCGAAGTTTCCGACTCGTTGCTTTGGACGGTATTGTGTGAAATGTGGAGGAAATTGCGAGAGGAATCGACTGTGACGAACTTGTAGCTTGGTCTTAAGAGTCTTCTCTCAAAGTTGGAGAATGAGGCCCAAATAGTTAAGAATGAAGACTCGATTCTGTGAGTCCGTATCTCAGAGCTACTCATCAAAAGCTGAATTTTTGACTTTCAACTGAATTATCAGTTATAATTGTCTACTGTCGTACCAAAGAGTGTATAGAAGATAATCTTATTGCTAGAACTATGATTCCTCTAATTTTAAACATGGAATTCATGAGAATTTGAATGTTTCCATTCAAAATATTCTGAGAATGGGGAACTCATCGATACAACGATTTAGATTGAATTTTCAGTGGAGTTGTAGTTTTTGCGCTACTTTGAACCCAAAATTCCAAGAGAATGGCGAAAATTGGCTCTTTTCCTTCAATTTCTCGGATTTCATATTGGTTGGAGCTTCATTGAAGACAAGACTTGATTTTCTTTGATAATCCCAGACACAATCCATTACTCGTTTTTCGCATCAATAAATTTGAACCATATGTGTATAAAAATGAGATACAACGAACCTTTTTGAAGTAACCACCGTGCAATCTCATGTGTCCATTGAGAGCCGGTATATTTTTAAATTTGCGATGGCACAAGTTGCACTCAACCGGTTTTGGCTCGCTTGGTGACTTGCCCGAGGGCGAAGGAACCGCTGCACCAGGGGACGCCGATGAGCTGCCAGGCGATGGGCTACCGCAGACTTTCCCACTACTTCCGCTTCCGGGCGAGTGTGCCTGTGACTGATGCACTTGCTGCTGCTGCTGTTGTTGTTGTTGCTGCTGCTGTTGTTGTGTCTGTTGTTGTTGTTGCTGTTGTTGTTGTTGTTGTTGTTGTTGTTGTTGTTGAGCCTGTTGCTGTTGTTGCGCTTGCTGCTGCTGAAATGAAAAAAATTAAGGGTATTTTTTTAGGAAGTCTCTGTAGTATTCCGACGGGTTGGGTGTAGATTTATAGAATTAGGGATGATCCTTGTCTTTTTTCAGTACTGTGAGCTCAATTATGGATGTATGACGGATTTTTGGATGAATTAATTTTGTGTGAAGTGAGAAGAATATTTCTAGTAGATATAGCAATTACGTTGAATGATCCATAAAGGATCAACTCAATTTTTCATATTATTTATCTCTGTTGGTCCATTTTCGAATGAAATTGTGAAGTTTCATTACATTTACATCGAATTTTAAGCGCACAAGACCATTATTTTGTGAATGATTGAAATTTCCAGCTTGAAGAACAAAGAACAGATGCAACAAATTTCAATTAATTTTTAGATGGATATTGCAGTGTAACTGAGAAAAGTTGTCAGATTTTTACATTCAGTCGTCGAATTTATGACTCAGGTAAAAAAATTCCCAGCTATGATTAATTCTGTAAAATTGTGAATCTCATAGTCTTTGTGGGAAATAGTAAAATTACCCGGGCTACTTTATTCAAAGTCAAAAATTTTGAACTAATTACAAAGGATATTACATCAGCCAATTCATATTTTGAAAAAAGTACTGGCGGAAAAATTTTCATTAATTAAGTTCGGTGGAGCATAAAATGATTTGTTCAAGCAAAATTGTGAAGCACCTCCGGTAGCGCATACATACTCAACGTTTCCACGAAACTCATTTCATTTATGAGCTGCGAAAAACCTCTCGAACCGTCAAACGAAACTCCATGATTCCGTACCAAAATTTCATTCGGGATGAGGCACGTCAAATTTCTATGGAATTCTAAGTCACTTACGGCTCTCATTGCTCTCTCTCATCGTCCTGAAGAAATTATACCCCGACGAAACTCGAGCTAATAATATGACAATACGAAACGTGAAATTCCTCGCTGTCTATATCCAACTTCAAAATCGTCCTTGCTTTGAGCTTGGCATCATTTTCGTTAAAATCCTAGATGCTTTCTAGTCAACTCCCGTCAAAAAGTTGGTTCCAATGGGTACCTATGTGTATGTGTGTGTGTGTGTGTTAGATATAGATTCAAGGTAATGGCGCCAACTACCAATCGGAAACAGAACGCGTGCCTCGTAATTCTCGCCCTACTTCAAAGGTTATCAACAGTGACGACAGGGTTGTCCCTGTGTAGTACCCCATTTGACTCTCGCACTTATATAATTAGACAAAGGCAAGATGCTGCAAGGAGGCTTGATTCTAGACTCTCAGAAACGTGATCGCCGTTGTGTAGGCTGATGCAAGAGCCTGGAGCGTCTTGGTCTTTGCGACGTCTGACTTTGTCTTTGGGATGCTTAGTACTACGAGATGATGCTATAGTAAGTATATGTAGTTCTATGTTCTGAGAAGGATAGGAAGAGGGGAAGGAGGGGAGTGGTCCTTTGCCAATGTTCTGCGTTAGCGGCTTATTGTTGCGCTGATTAACCCTGTTCGCAACGGAGTCGCGCGGAACGGCATGTTGACGTCGTCTCGCGACAAGCCTCTTTGATGTGTAGATCGTTCATCTAGCTCGAGTGATGCATTATCGCTGAATAAGACGTGCTCCGCCTATTTCTCATCCAGGTATGTGTGAGCTTTTCTGAGTTGAAATCAAGGAAATGCATCGTGACTTGGATGAATCTTCTTGAGGAAGAGCGTTGCTTTTTCAACGTTGTTTTGTGTGGAGATTCTAGTCAAGTTAATTATTAAAATGAACGTGAACGATGTTTTTTTGTAGAATAGACTTCAAGTTATATGTCTTAACGAGAAACGTCGAGACATATTCGTAAAGTGAGACAGTCTCTAGGATGATAGGAAACACTGTCTGAAATTTATGCGCAGGGTAATAACATGATTTCAGACCTTCTGATTGTGAGGGGAACCGATCAGGAATTTGCGCGACATTATGATATTTGAAATTTTCCTCATCAGAAGACTATCCTGAAACTGTGGACAAGGAAATGCGTGAATTCCCGATTTCTCAAGAATCACTAAAGTCATGGGAAATGATACAAATTTCGGAACGTATAGAACAACTAAGATATTCAAACCACAGGCTCTATAGCTTCCGCATCATTCTTTTCAACCAATGTGACTTTGGAAGGCTTCAGTGTAAGAAGAATGCCTATGAATGTGATAATTCATTAATTTTTCCTCGAGCACATCAGGTGCTAGGATAGTTTATTTCCTGAGCGAAGAGAGGGAAATAAATCCTACGCATCTGAAATGAGCCTGCGAGTATGAAGCAGTGACAACTTTTCATCGTGAGAACCCAAGAATTGCGTTTGGAAGCGATATTTTCAAGTTAGAATGATGAAAAACAAGTTCTCCATCGTCTGTGCGGGGAAGAGCTATTTTCGCATGGATTTTCGATTTTTTTTTCCACGCCAACGATGAAAAAATAGTTTTCGACACTCGAACACGGTATTTTCCGCCCTCGTATCAAAATGTACTATTTCCTTAGTATATTTTTCCGTACTATGAGGCATACAAATTGTTTATTATCGCCTATTATCGACCAAATATGCCTCTCTTTTTTTAAATTGTCATCTCAATTTAACCGTAAGCAGTTTTAAAGTCAGAGCTATATCACATCTAACATCCAGGCACTTTTCGATTCCACATCGACAATCAGTTCTCGATCTGATAATCTAGAATGTAAGAAATAACCAAAAATGGTCAGAATATTCCACGCAACAAATCTTATAGGTATAGCATATCGACCGCCTATACCACCAAAGCCTCAAACTTATCTGGGCACATCTAAAACTTGAAGCTTGGATCGATAACCAATGGCGCACAGTAAGACCTAAGCCTCGATATTGGTCCGTAGAATGGCGATTTCCGACTACCATCGGCCTCGGGATTTTGGCAAATGGAGAATTGGAACAAAAGCTTTGCGATATCACAGTATCTATACACGCATCGTAGACGGTAATCCCGTAGCAGTCACAGCGAATCAAGCCGATTTCAGCCGTCCAGTTTAAAATTAAACTGCCCCAGACGTTTTGCCTTCCCCTGATTTCTCTAATCCGGTGAATCAGAAGCGCCACCACCTGAGCCGGCTAATCCACGCGACCCCATGAATCAGACTACTCTCTGCTATACTCGGAGTGCTAGCTCTATCATATAACTACATTTTATGAAAAATACCTATGTTTCGAAAGTCACTAGCAATCGTGCAAATCAACCCGTACATTTTCATTGATGATCTATTGGTTCTTCCCAAAGATCAAAGGATTCAGTTTTAGATGAAAATTCTTACAGAACATGGTTGCATGAGCATGGTATCATATTGCTTGCCTGCTTGCACAAAATGATTTCATGCTTGGTGCGACTTTTGGACAAGATAGCCATGAGCCCCTCAAGTTATTGCTATGAACGATCAAAATTTGACGAAACGCGGACTTCTCGAGTCTGAGAAAGGCACTCCGTGAATCTCAAATAACTTTGAAGAGTGTAATGTTGAAACAATAACACGATATTTCTCCTCTGAGGATTGAGCTCAATGTTGCGCTAGGGAACAATGGATGACCCGAGATATTTCTCTCAAGAAACCTCACCGAGGCCTGACCTTGCCCTGTTCCCATAATCTTGGAATGGTTTCATTAACTTCGTACCAATGCCCGGAAATTTCAACTGAAAGGCATTAAATACCTCCTACGCTCCAATAAAAGCACTTGAATAATTCCAAGAATATTCTATAAATTCGCTTTGAAAGATGTCTTTGTTGAAGTTTCTGGGAATCACTATGTAATAACGCGAAAATTTCAAGAATTTCTCTTTGATTCCGCTCATGATTCAGTTCAGCCACGCTTGCACAGCAACATGCCAGGCAAATTGCAAACAAAGGGCAAAATATTGAGGAACCCATCCTACGCGTCTCTTGTCTCTCTTGCATCAAGCATTTCAAGTCAATTACCGGAAACTCGACTCACTTTCCACTCGCGCTGAGCTTCATTCAAAAGCTTAAGAATTTCGTAAATATCTCTCCCTCGCTTCGAAAAGCGCGCACCCTCGGCTTTTCAGTCGATTCTCTCTCTCGCAAATTTTGGCACTCATATTTAGCAGTCATATACACTACATTTTGCTTGAAATGATATCGTCCAATGAGAAATATCGCGAACGAACATCGCTCGACATACAAAAGCTTGAATAACGTGAGAATCTCAAGGCTACTTATACGCGCAAGATAAAGTGTGTTGAGCCGTTGAGAGCCATATTTCGACGAAAACATTTGAATTCGTTCATTTATGTGCGAATAATGATCTCTGAGTAATGGGAGTTGGAAATTCAATGAATGGAGTATGAGACGCGTGGCGTATATAATACCTGCGCGCAAAAGCTATATACCGAGCGCGCGAACTAAGAGTAATTCGAGTTATAAAGCGTGACTGGTTTGAATGTACTTTCTTTCCGGCAGGTTTTTTTCAAAATTGAAGAGATAAGGTAGACTGACCGAGGGGTCAATGTATGATTAACCCTTTTGAATTCCATTTGGATGTTCGATAGGATGATGATACTGGATAGGGTAGATGAAGATGATAGTGCACCCAAAAGTGAATTTATGATTCATGGTAATGTCGAGGTTGACGATACTATCGAAAATTTCAGAATTTGATAAGGAGTAAGCAGTGAGATGAAGGAATGTCTATGGACCTAGGTGGGGGTTTTAGGGGAAGAGGGAGGGTTTCCCTGTTTGTACGTAATTTCGTCATCAAAGGATTTTACAAGGAGGCGGCGGGGGGGGGGGGGGGGGATCTGAACTCATGAATTAACTGCTTACGTGATTCATGGAAGTTCTCTCAGAGTTCAAAGATATAGATTTCAACTTAAATGATGGGGGAGGAAGTGATTCAATTTAAAATGTATGGAATATTTTACCTCGATTTTTTGGACCCAGCTTCACTAAAGGAAAACATCCTCATCCCGGTATCACAACCTAATCGATGTCTATTGTCAGCCGAAGATAAAAAAGCCCAATAAGCCCGCTAATTTTAGACCTCACCTCCCGGTCTCGGAAAAATTTCCTCAACGAGATATACCAATAACTAGTTGCAAAATAACGAAAAAAATTAAAATTACAGAATTGAAAATGTTTGGTTTCTTCCCAAAATTGGACCATATAGAGACTCGATTGTTATAGAAATATGTTCTGAGCATCACTCGTAATTTTTTGGAATTTTTTCAGATTTTTAGGACGAATGCAATTGAAATACCGAGCATGTCCACTGCAATACACAGAATAAATGAGGGGATTGAAATGAAAAATCAGTAGATGTTGATGCAGGTTGAAGTGTGTGTATACACTTAAGCTAAACCTTATGAACAAGGTATAATCGATAACGAAGATTGGACAAGGCTCTGAGATGTAGTTCAAAGTAGCGTCATGAGACGAGTCAAACACTTACAATATTATAGTGAAGTGGTCGATGTATGCACAAGAGCTAGCCCACGGGTCTACGCGCTGGCTTGTGTGATTAAATTAGAACAATGTCTGCATAACTCGAAGCTCGCCAATTATTAATGGGAGAACGAGTATAGTTTGTGAAACTTGTACCTTCTCAACTGAGTATGTACTGTACATATACACAACCGCTAGGTCTGCAGTACATAGAGTTATATAGCAAATTTGCGCCAAAACGTTACTCCCAACAAGCCTCACTTTGGCGATAATTTCACAGCTAGTTATATGTAGAAACGTTGAAGGTGAAATTATGCTCAGTGGAACCGCAGTTAGAACTGTATGTCGTCATTGCTAGACTTTTTCGGCCAAAGGATTAACCTTGTCAAAAAGCTTTATTTGGTAACGGTCAAGCTGCTCTCATTGATGTTCCGTGGTTACATGAGTGTTTTCGAATTTTCAAACAGAATCATAGTCTACATAAATTCATGATTGTCCTAAACTGAGTCATCGAATGAATTGATGGAAAAGTTGCGATTAAACTGATTTCAACTACTCGCTATGAAATGATATTTCCTTCCAGTTTCTCAAAAACATGCGGTATAAATTTCAATGACATTCATAAAATTGTGAACATTTGTATACAGAAAATCTGAAAGTCCTGGATCAGTCAACGAGATTTGCATCCAAAGCTTTCATAAAAGTTGCTTCCTTGATAGAATTCTCAAAAAGACTAAAACGTAATGTGAAACTGTGCCAATCTTGGCTTGTGTCAGATTTGCCTAGGATTGTTGATATAAAAACCCAAAGGGATGAGCTGGTAGCCACGTAAGGACAACATTTCGTCTGATTACATAACTTGAAAAGTCTGAGAGAGAGCTTGGCAAACTAGCTAAAAGATTCACGGGAAAACGGTGGTGACTGAGCCGAGGATTAAGGGCATGTGAAAGCCAACTTTTACCGACGACCCTAACCACTGACAAATCGATTTTTCTCCCGAGTTCTACGGTGAATCTCAAAAAAGTGATTCCAAGTATGGAAGCTTTAGAATCAGATCTATCATTCAAAAAAAGAATCGAGTTGATCGGTTGAATATTGCCTTCAAACTTTGGTTTCGAAGTTGACCATTGCATGAGAAAATACTCACACGCCTGACTTCGAAACCAAAGTTTGAAGGCAATATCCAATCAATTATATCGATTCTTTTTTCAAATGATAGATCACATCCGAAAGCTTCCATACTTGGGAGTACTTTTTCCGAAATCGTCCTCAAAGAGTTCAGAAAATGATCAGAAGTATGACATTGCGGAAGGCCCATGAGCTGTGATTTTGGCTGAGTCGAGGCAAGGTTGGGTTAGGTCATCTACCGCCCACACCAGCTGTTGTTATTGTTTTGAATGAACGATGATGGACTGTCGTGAGTTGTCGCGCGGTACTCATATTTGACTTGCACATAATAAAAATCAGGAACAGAAAATTCATTCGTTGGCAAAACTTTATGAAAAATAGTAATAACTTTGTTCATATCTGAGGAGAACCAATCCAAGTATTGACAATCTGAGTGACAATCCTGTTTCTTGAGGCAATTACTTGCTCCTTGATTTGAAAAGCAGTGAATATATAAGAGTGACAGTGATAATCATTCTGAGCCTTGAAGTGACTTAGTAATTAACAGAAACAGTAATGTGAGGCAAGGCCTTATTGATATTGACATCCAAATCTGAGCCTTTCGAGGTATGGAATTGTCTTTCGTGGACATCAGATATTTATATACAGAATGTGGAGTTAGCATTACTCAAGATATTGATAAAGTTATACACTAAAACAGATCAGAGAAGAAACCATTTGATCGATAAACTGAGTAGAAAGGCATGCTTCCACCAAACTTGCAAAAAATGCTATCTCTACACAGATTCATGAGATAGCTTATCAGATAGGTTTACAACCTTTCGGTCTCACCAAACTTTAGCTATTTGTGCTATGAATGTATTGATGCAGCTCAGAATGTTCCTGTAATGTGAAGGCCTCCAGATGATATCATTACAAACTAATGATTCTGTTTGATGTTTCAACAACAATATGTCAAAATACTTGGTGAAAATAGCGAGCACAGGTAAGTCTTAGAGCAGAAGTAAATATTTGGAGTTTGCAACAAGCTTCAATTTGTGTTTACTAAAATCCCTGTACTATAGAGGGGTGAATCCACATTCATTCATTTAGATCTATTGAGCATTAGAGCTTATTGGAAATTTTGTGACCCGGAGTTGGAAAGTCACAAGGTGGATTTCACTCTACAAAGAATGAAATGATAAAATTGAGAATCTTATTGTCATGAGTTGATCACTGGAACATATTTGATCGATCTCACCATGTTACTAAAGGTTTCAACTAGAATATCTTAAAATTACCAAGATCAAATGGCGCACCCGGGTGACTCTTAGAGCAAAAGTAAATGAGTGGTCATTGCTATGAGATCCAACTTTTGTCTGCTGAGATCCCTGTATTTTAGAGGGGTGATTTCATATTCACTTTTTTGAATCTATTGAGAATTGGCTCAGTTGTGGAGCTTTTGTGACTTGAAATTGGGAACTTAGATGGTAAATTCCATAATACCATGGATTTATTGGTGGAATTCAGAAACTCATTGTTATTTGTGTGCCCTTATATTATCTCTGATCAATCTCATCATTCTTCTCAAGGTTTCAACCAGAATACCTTGAAGTATTTGTTCAGAATAGCTTGCTTGAGTGACTTCGAAAGCAAAAGCTGATCTTGGGTATGCTACGAGCTCCCAATTATGTTTGTATTCCAGCGGTGTGATTTCATCTTCATTTCAAGGAATGTCATGAATGTATGTACTCCAATAATATCTTCATAGCTTCTATCTGTATTTACTGATTTCTAGTTGTTTATTATTAATCTTGAACTTTGTATCCCAAAATTTTTGGAACAAATTATCTTTGTCGAGTTGCTCCGCATGAAATTCTGGAATTGTTTTGAGTCTCAAATAGAGTCGAATTTGAGTCTACAATCTGAATAATACATTCAATACAATCTGAAGAATACCTAAAACATGAGTAGTGATACTAACATCAAGAATTCTTTCAGGTCCAGCGGTAACATTAATACATGACTTTGGCCAACGAGAGGCAGTTAGGTGTCAGAATCAAAACAGATTTGAACAGGTTTTCTTTTCTTGGAACTGACAAAGTAACTCAAGGATGTGTAGAGATGTGCATACGAGTGATTGCTTGGAGAAAAAGTTACCAAGGAAAATATTTCTGCAAAAATCACTTCACTTAAAATGAATACACATAGTACAAAAATGTGTTTTTAAGAGTGAAAGTGATAGTTCAGCAAAAATGACACATAAAAAATATACTTGAATGCAAGTATATAGAAAATGTGAGCCCCAGCAGAATTATCATTAGATGTCGCATAAAAAATATACTTGAATGCAAGTATATAGAAAATGTGAGCCCCACCAGAATCATCACTAGATGTCACATAAAAAATATACTTGAATGCAAGTATATAGAAAATGTGAGCCCCACCAGAATTATCATTAGATGTCGCATAAAAAATATACTTGAATGCAAGTATATACAAAATGTGAGCCCCACCAGAATCATCACTAGATGTCACATAAAAAATATACTTGAAAGTATATAAAAAATGTGAACGGGAACCTTTATTCTCCGCATCAGTAATCTCCATCATCATCAGTATAACTTGCAGATAGCAAGGTATTCAGTCATGAGTCTATGTATGCATCAAGAAGCATGGACTCGAGCATAGAGATACAGCTATTATGTATAAATCAGGTCGTATTGCGACTGATATGTTGACTAATCGTCGAGTTACATTCTCTCCTAAGTCACGATACCCCTCCGCCCCCGTCCTTATGATATATATGTCGTAGGCGAATAGGATTCTCAGGCGGTTAGGATTCGACGCGCGAGAGCGTGTAAGAAGCATCTTAGAAATTGTTTAAAAAGAGGTTTTGCATTAAACACTAACCCATCCTTCTTGTAACCGATCGCCGAGGAGATAACAGTACTGTCATCTCCTCGGAGTCAATAACAAGAGGGATGGTTTAGTGTTGCATAAATAATCAATTTGTAAGCAGTAGTGCGTGAATCCTATTGGCCGGCGGATAGCTATGCGCCGCGGAAGATAGCTATCCGGCTGAGAATCCTATTCGCCTACGACATATATAAGGATACCTCACCCAACCTTCCTTGCTCATAGCACGGTCCGCTCAGTCGGTAAAAGTCAGCTTTCACATGCCCTTAAGGGCTTTGCGAGAGGATTACAGGTGAATATTTGAAATACGCTCGCGAATGCATTTTCAAGCTATCCTAGTCTAAAATATGCGCTTGTATTTTCACTCCTTTTGATCATCAATTTTTCTTTTATCCCTCCCTATAGTTTTCTATGTTCTGCATACCTGATCTCGGAATAGAAGGTATTGGATCTGCAAATTGATTTTTCAGGTCAGCGTATTTTTTGGATCAGACTTCCTCTAGAACTTTGGAGATTTTCACGATTTGATGTGACTTCTACATCTTTACAGTGGATTTCAGAAATATTTCATCCCCAATATGTTATGATATCCAATATCGAATATTCCAACGTCAAAATCCTCCCTAACGAGAGAAAATTTAAAATAAATATTATTGCCCTGAGGATATGAGTGAAAATTGAAAGAAAACATGCATTTTCAAGAATATTACATCCTCTCGAATGGTACGACTCATATGGAGATTCTTGAATCAGAGTCTGAAAGTATTCATTCCAATATCCGGCGTAGGGGGAGTGAATAGTTCACATAAATATATTATTTGAAAACTGTACGACCCTTGACAATTTGAAGTTTTTCAACAGGTTTGGATAAAAACGCCTTGACATGAAATTCACTCGTTGTGTTTTTTCATCATATATCAGCGATTGTCAACCACTTGAACTATGCTTCAGAATTAACTACATGGGACCATCTTCGGGAATCGGACTTGTAGAAAATGAAGCAGCAATCGCGAGAAAGCTCAGGTATACACTTCAAATTCCTTGGGAAGTTGAAATTTCCTGTCAAAGAAGATACTGAAATCCTCGTTTGAGCCGTATGTGGGTGGATTTCTAAGATACTGAAATCTTAGTCTAAATGATGTCCTGGGCGAATTCCCAGTCCAAGTTTTGATGAAACACAATGTCATTATTAATATTGCTATCTAACCTGTCAACTCAATGTTGCTCAATTCATCACAGTTTTTGAAATCAACCTCCACTGGGTCTGCATTCACAATTCGTGACCCTCTATTAGGGCGTGTTTCCAATTCAAGCGCATGCCATGCCATAGGCGCACGACAGGGCGCACGTCGCGACGCAGGCTCGTGCGATGACGACCATTTTTATCTAGAAACTAGTCGTCTCAGATTCTATCGCAAGTTTTGGATATAAAAAGGCTCCCCTCATTCTCAATAGTTGAGAAATGTCAACAGAAGCCCTTCGTGAACAAAAACAAAGATCGGCGCGTGAGCCTGTGTCATGGCGTGCGCCGATGGCATGGCATGCGCCTGAATTGGAGACAAGGGTAGAAACCTGAATTTGTTAGAGCGTCAGTACAATTTTAATCGTCTGTTGAGAGCATTGCAGAACTCTTCTGTGAGATGTGTGTAAACATTGGAGATTCCGCGACTCAAACCTCGCCTCTAAAAACTAAAGTTAATTAATTTAAAAAATGAAGGTTTTCCCATTGCCTTCGAAAATCTCAAAGCATCTTGGATGGTCATGAATTGAGTGAATAGCAGAATCTATCTTCTTAGAATTCATTTTTTCTTCTTGTTTCGGTTGTATCTTGTACTGGAATTTTTAGTCAAACTGAGGTGAGAATGTTCAGTAAATCTTGCGAAGAAAATGTCACCAACTTGTGGTAAAAATCCAACCAAAAAAATTAAGAGTGTACTCAACTCCAAAAATCGATGTTTAATCAGAAATTATCTGAATACCAATTATGATCATCTCATGTTTATTATACCAGCAGTGATGGGATGACAAGATTCCTTCTCAAAATTTCTCAGAAGATGGAGAATCAACATGAAAATTCAACCTCAACTATTCTATCCACAGCAATATAATTATCCAGAAAACACAAGAGCGTGAGACCGCTTGAATATCTACACCTAGTCCGAGTAGAATTCACATTGCATATCCTCAGAGAATTCCAAAAGCCAGGCTACTCTGCTCATCGTATAGAATCCCATTCTTACGCGAATCGACATCTCTAACCAAATACATAAAGGACACATATAGGATGGCACTCGGGTACATAGAGCTTTGCTTATAGCCCGCATAAGCAGAAGCGGTAACTCGGACTTGCGAGGCTTGAACGTGCTTTAAGCTTTAGCATCAGCATCTGGAGATCCCTAAGGGATCACCCTCCGCGGGCGCATTCTGCATTAATGGAGGAGAGGAATGGGATGGCAACGACGACGACTACGACGACAATTCCGCGGAGCCACGAGCATTGGCCGCGGACGAACGCGGTAATCGCGAATAATTGCATTGTCGTCGGGTCGCACGCCTCGTACTTCATGCACCTCGTATCTATATATATAGAGATGTAGATATATAGCTATACATAAGTATAGATATCCTAAGTATGTTGTCTACGAGAAAGGGTCGAAATTCTGACAAAGGCACTATATACCCTTAGCGATGCCCAACTTGCTTTGTCTGTCTCACTTGCACACTTGCTTGAGTCTGTGAATGTATACGCGAATCGAGTGTAGACGAGTGGGTATGTATAGTATAGGTGCAGAGGAGGCCGAGATGCTACGAATTCTCCGAGCGATTACGGCGAGAATCTTTGCACGCGAGTGAGCTTCAGCGATGATGACAACGCGTTCCTTGATCGTGTTCGTGTGGCTTGGTATGTGAGGATGGGGAGAGGGGGAAGGGGTGAAGAATTGGTTTGTAAGGGGGTGGGTTGGGATGTAAGGATGCGATCGAGCACGAGGTTGGTCCTTGGAATTTGCAGTTGTGGTCTTACATTGGAGTGAGTGATGGGATTTCCCGAGGGATTTCGAGGCGTGATTTCATTTTTGGTGTGTTTAGTTGAAAACTCTTCTGGATGGATGAAAAATTAAAGTGTTTCAGGAAGGAGTTTTGTATAGATTATTTTTTGGAAGGGAACGAAGTTATTAAGCTCGTGGAAGAAAAATTGTTTATGGAGAACAAACGATCTAAGTCTTTTCGATAGACGGAAATACTTATAATCAACCAATTTTTGACATCGCGAGTATAATAGTGTTGAAGTAATTTGATCCAAAAACTCAATACTACAATATTGTTCGAAGTAGCTTGGAATCCCACGAGACCACCAAAGATCACATTCTTGAAATCCATCCAAAATTATCAGAGATGTCAAGGAGATACCCTCGAATGAGCCTAGATGTAACCAGTGAAATATGATCCCTAGAATCTACATAGAATCCTTGAACTGTTCAAGATATTCCAAAGATTTTGAATTCAAGTTATTCATCCATTGAAGTTCCCATACCCTGTTTGACAGTGCCACCAAAATTCATCCATCTTGACTATCAGCTGTGCAATATTGGTAATATTGTGACAAAAATTTCAGAAAATACTCGCGTGTGATATTTCCAGATTGTTCATTGAAATTTGCAAGTTTCCAACACGAATTTCAAAGAAGTGCTGTATGTGATAGCTCAAAATTCTTTGACAAAAATTACTAATTCAAATCCATGAGGAAACACATCTAGATTCTCAGATGTGAACCATTCTCAAATATCCCAGTATCATCAGTTCAATAGAATCCATTACAATCTGTATTAAGGGATTAAAAATCTCCAAAGCATAACTTGGCAAAAGTTGTATCATCCACCGTCTCATCTACTCTGATATTTTAAAAATTCGACGAGCATTATCCCGAAAAAGATGGATTTGAAGATTCATACTTGAGAAATTCACCAGCTGCAGTTGAGGATACATCAAATAAGATGTCAGAGAGGTCCAAAATAGTCGCGCGTCCGATCAGAATTTCTCGGCAACACGTTCCGTCGCTATTTGTCAGCCCTCCAATTCAAGTCAAGAAACTCTCAGCTGCAAAGTACCCCGCCACGTACGCTACGAATACATACGAGCTCATCGGTTTTCTTGGCTTATGTACGTGAGCGCTCGATTCCGTGTTGAATTTGCCCTCAAAATCGTTGAGTCTATTTGCACGAGAGACTGCTGGTACTGGCATGTCGGGTTGCATTTGCACCTCGACGGAATACCAGATGTGGAAACCTTTCGTCGGCAAAATTTTGCAGTCAATCAGAAATTCTACTCCCTCTTTGCTTAAGTTTCAAAATGAGCTCATTCATCTGACTGGATTTTGGGATTTCAACGATCAACGATTGATTGAAAATTTGGACGACACAAGTGGTTTGATGTGTATCAATGATCGTAACTACAGTGCCTCCACTCTTGGTCATGATCAGTATCCTAACGTTGTAGAATTTTGGGACATTCTAAAATTTATTTGCATTTGGAGAGCTTATAATCTCCTTTTGGATGTTAATTCGCACTCATGCAAGCTCTTCCGAATGTAAACATTTCAGAATTTCCCGATTCATTATTCTTCTCCAGAACATAAATCAATTGGTCCAAATTGAGCTTGACTTGCTGATTCCGTCTTTTCACCATACACTCCAAATTCCTTGGGTTGGAATTTTTTGTCAAAGGAGCTACTGAGTTTCTCGTTTGAGTTATTTTTGGATCGATTTCCACCTCAAGATACTGAAATCTCAGTCTAAGCGGTGTACTAGAGACGTTTCCAAACCAAGCTGGGGGAGGGGGTAGAAGGGAGCCTAATAACCTTGACAGTTAATCTTTACTTTCAGGGCATTGAATATCAGAGTTCTTCATCAACTGATCTCAATTACAATTCTCTGCAGATTTGTGATCGTAATTAATATCTCCGACTAGAGTATGTGAATTCGTTCAAGTTTCGTGCAACTTAAAACTCTTTTTTGGGTACAACGTGCACTCTTGTTTAAAAGCACATAAACAGTACCTAGATAATATCTTACGAATTCTATCTTTGAAAGCTTGAAAAGATCGCATTCTTTATGAACAACTCTAGAGCATCGGCGAATTAGACAATTTACACCAAGTTTTTGACGAATGTTTCATTCCCAATTTGGGCTGGAATTTTCAGTCAAATTTGATCGGCAATACCTCAGTGACTCTACTGATGAAAATTTTAGCCACTTGGGATGAAAATTCACTTCAAGGAATTCATAGTGTAGCAGAATTATTTTGAAGGTGAATTTCCCAACGTACCTTTGAGAACGTTTCTTTTGAAAATTCCAAAAATTACTCATTAGTCCAAACTCGGAAAGTAATATTCTGATGATTTTCTCAGGCAAATCCACGTATTTTCCTCCCTTTGAGGAAGTTTACAATGATTCTTTAATACTAGAGCTTCAAATCAATAATTTTCCCATATCATTGTACTTACACCTTCTTGCTGAATCTTGAAAGTTGAGTTAATTGAGCAAGATAACTCAAAATTCTACTACGTTAGTAATCAGAAATTGAGAATCAAATTATCTCTTAACAACGTAACATTGCCAACTAAACAGATACAGCAATCGCCCTACAAAGTTGTTTTCATTTGAGAAGTGACTATATATCTTCTGAACGTGGTATGTAAGGAGTATGAATTACGCCAAGAGTTGTTTGCTCGAAACCTGACAAGCTCAACAAGGATAGTAAAGCAAAGAAGAACGCAAACATAAAAAAAAAAGAGCCAAGCTCCTCTCAAGCCGTTATCTCTCAGTATACATACGTAAAAGAGGCCCTTGTGGCCTCGTTACGAGCCAACTCGACCCTTATCTCAATGGTCATGCAGCGAAACATTTTAATAGAGGGCCACGTCAAGGTATATAGAACCCACCCACACTGTGCCAACCAACCAGTCCCATTTCAGGCATCCCTCAAGGGAAACGTGCCACCAACTCCACCAACACCACCAGTTTCTTATATAAGAAGAGACAAACCGGCTAGATTTACGTCCGACTGATTGCTCGACGTTACTATACCAAAGTATAGGATAGTACGCCTCACAGGCCTGGTTGGTTCAAAGCGACGTTTGCATGGAACCTCGAGGT
The DNA here is from genome assembly GCA_029851415.1 of Eretmocerus hayati. Lineage (NCBI taxonomy): Eukaryota > Metazoa > Arthropoda > Insecta > Hymenoptera > Aphelinidae > Eretmocerus > Eretmocerus hayati. The sequence continues at coordinate 38,288,254 of CM056743.1, read as the reverse complement.
GTTGAGATAAGAATAGCAGAGTAGACGGAGTGTATAGATCTATACACAGATGAAAATGATGCGCAAAGCAAACTGCCTGACGCCTTGACAATCGCACTAATTGCACAGCTGGGTTATCTTTTATACCTATACCTATACTTCTATAATGGTTCATTGCTCGGCCATCTTTTTTCGTATCTACTGTCACCCATCGTTCGTTGTGTCACGATTATATCCTTGTATATTACATCCTTGACAGCTGTTTGTATTCCAAAGGGTGAGTCTGAGAGTTTATTCTGCGTCAGACGTTGAGCTGAATGTCAATCAGTTTTATGAGCCAGTCGCGTGACTTGGAAAGTTAGTAGCTTTGTAAGGTTTTTCGTTTAAAGAATCTTCTTTGAGTTGTACATGCTTTTTTTCCTCCAAGCTTTTTACGAGATTGAAATTTCAGGTTTTATATTTTACGGGGTGCAGAATTGAACTCGTTCATTTATACATTTTATTCGGATGCAATCATTACGATATTCATTCAGTTCATCCTGGTGAGATGTACAGAATTTGTGCTCAAGAAATTAATAAGGATGAGCCTATTCCATTGTGGTTTCCAACAGTCTACGCTCACGAGACTGCATTATCAAAGAAGATCCGAGGAATGTCAAAATATCAACCCGCTTAGGTCATACCTCTGATCTGTGGAGCACAGGTCACACCGGGTGTGCTATAGGTACCAAACGCATGAAATCATTAGAATCTCGGAAAGTATTGTAGATATCGATGAGCAAACTCATTCTACGTAATCTGAAGTATCTTCAACAATTTTTGTTACTCTATCTCAACGTATCATTTCTTTTTCACCAGAGCCAAAGTAGAGATTCACTCTTTCACGAAACAAACCTTGGAGATCGCGGAATTTCAACAAATCTTCAAATCTCTAGCGAGATTCTACTCATGAGATTAGGTGACCATTCACACGGAGGAAAATTTAAGTTGTATACTGAGCTTTTGTACTACGTCCCGAGGATCAAACATTGGTACTTCAAGTTCGATCCCCGTGTATTACTATCTCAAAGACTTCCAAAGTTGAACCAGGGTATGAGATACTCACAATAACCTCAACGTATTGATTCTGAAAGATCATTGGAATAATTCATTAAGATAGCTTTGAGCAAATGAAACCGTCTTAGAGACGCGAAGTTCACAATTCATTCGACCAAACCTCGATACGCGCATTGGCCACGTTTTTGAACAGGGGCCAACATGTACGCTGACTGATTTGTAACTCGAGGTTTGAAAACAAGATACCGTTGTAAGTCCGTCACGTGTAATAATATCGAACGAGAGCCGAGCTTTTACGTCTCAGAGCGCGTTACAAAGAAGCTAAAACCTCACCACTACGCGGGGATGCATTGACACAAAGGCTGGGCAAGACACGATGACGACGACGCTATGGGACTACCTACCCATACAATGTCATTATCCTTACCAATTTACGGAAGCCGCGGTTCTCTCTCGTGCCAAAGGCTACCCTAACCTCTTTTCCTTCCCCTCTCCAACATCTGTATAGCGTTCCACGCGCGCTGCGCCGTAACGAGCCATGCCAAAACGCTATAGAACTGATGTCTATATAGTCTTTCATCCCGTTCTCTTTCTTCTCATCCGGCGTTATAGGTATATTCCTCTTGCTCGTGCACAAAACTGAGATGATGTCTCTGTGGCGAGCTTTATCGAACAACGGAAGCTCGTAAAAATCGAAACGAGCTCAACCGCCATGGATAGCGAGCGATAATACCTCAATACTACGAGTTCTATGCTTATACGCGAGCTTGATGGTTGAAAACAAAAGATTTTGTAGTTCAAGTTAGATGGTTGATGCTAGCATGAAAAACATCGCTTGCGTGGTGCTTTAATAGTAGCTCACAAGAGGAAACAATGATGCAAAGATGTACAAAGCGCTTCGTGTACACGCGGGAAATTTGCGGGATGAAGAAGTGCGCTGTAACGGCATTCAACACACCAAAGAAGCGTTTGAAAAATTCGATATTCAACGGTTTTTAATCAAGGTTAGGTCGTTGGTTCAATGATCTCCTAATATTTATCGTTGTTACCAGTTCGATTTTTCAATCTTATTATTTTGATGATTCTGAAATTTCAGCTTGAAGGATGTTTACGATCAGGAATAGAAACAAGGAGACTCGGCTTGGATTGATACGTAGTTTTTAAAAGTAAGCTCATAATATGTCTGGCTCGAATTCTTGGCTGTCTGATAATTATGTGCACTTGAGAACCACCTTCTTCTTCTTCTTCTTGCTTCTATGGCATCCAAAGTGGGAGAAGGTAGCCTCCCTTCTTTCAAACCACCTGATGCAAACGATGTCTCCAACCTCTTGTCTCACTCGCACTTATGGGTTATGTTACCCTAACCTATGATTGTGGCCGAGACAAAAGATTTCGATTCTTAGACAGTTCAGGTTGTTTCCCGAGTGTGCCCTCGGCTTGAAACATGAACTGCATCAGCCATAACAGCCAGTTACCGTTTAAGCTCGGTTTGAGATCTTTGATTTCACTTGTACTCATCAGCCGTCGTTACGAATGTTCAGATTTCATTCGCAATTGTATATTCGGCTCGGCATATCGGGTATAAATACAGATTTCCAGGTCTCTTCTTAGGTTTTCTTCAAGTGTATCTTTGATAGGTTGAAGCGAGACTAACAGGATCTCATGAGATGATCGTAAAATAGAACAGTCGTGAATAGTATTATGTTCCTGGAAAAATCTTTGTTAACCATACATTTTGAAAGTTATTCGTGTCTTCGGAAAGATTTCAAATTTTTCGATGGTACTCTGAGACCTCAACGTCACTCCAGAACTCTCATCCTAATTTCACTTAATTCATGAAAATCTTAGTTAACCACACAATCTAAATCAATTAAAAAAAAATCAAATCGAAGTTTCGATCAACCTGTACAAATATGATCATCAGAATGTTAAAAAAAATCTCAACATTTAGAATAAACCTGACGAATCAACAGCATGCAACGTCCCCCAATTTATACGAGGGATATCGAACGAAATAAGGGGAAGCGGGACGATATGATATTCAATAATCTTCCCATTGAAGCGAGTTAAATATCGCACCCACGCATATAACGCACTCATTGCCAGGCAACAGCTGAATATACAAGAGAACCAGCAGATATATATCCAAATCTAAAAGAAGAAGTCATCCCCCCTATGATACACGGGCATCTCCTATCTCCAGAAAACAAGATCTACACACACAGCTAAGCTACAAAAGGGGGTTGCTGCTTTTGATGGGCGCATTACTCTCAGTCGTTGATGATGCTCAGCCCCTATGCCACCCTGCAATCTTCCCTTACACCACCCAAACTAGATTTGCCTGTATACACATAACCAAAGTTACATAGATTTAGATACTACACATTTTTCGCATCTCAAATTGCACACACGTATGAGACTCAACTTGGTTTAAAATCATCACAATGAGAGAGAAGCTATATTACGGAATAATATCGTACCTCGGCCAGGGTGTTAGAGAGCGGCGGGCAGCAGAGTATACTATGAATCACGTAACTCAAATTCGCAATCTGCGATATCACAAGCCGTTATATATTAGAGAATAGAGAGCTAACAGTATATATAGCTTTTGGACTACATATACTATGACTCCCTTGACGACGATAAGCTCATATATATATACATATATATACCTAACTCGGACCTATACATATACTTACACCCGCATACGATGCACTCATTCCCTAGCGTGTCGTGCAGCCCGCGGCCAGATAAGCCTCCATCTCCTTCCGCGCGGCGGCGGCATTGGACCAAACTTGCAAGGCGCTTGAATGCGAGAGAGTTGGAGGGGTGGGGTTGGGGGAGGAGAGCACCCAAGGGTTGTGGAACGAAATTGCAAAAGTGATAGATAGATGAGAGAGAAAGGGGGGGGGGGTAAGTTAGGCTTGAGGCTTTTTAGATTGTTTGCTAGCAAAGTTGAGGGTGGAATCGGTTATTGAGCGCCACTCGCGAGTGAGCGTACTTATTGCATTGATTTGAAAAGATGAGGGTGGTTCTCAAGATTTGCTGGAAGAACATACGTTTCGATTTGGTCAAATCATCCCTGGGGAGTCTTATTGTTATACTACTTTTCTGATTGAGAAGAGAGAAGAGGGAAGGGAAAGATCTATTGGGGAATTGGATGGATTCGATTGAGTTGTAGCAGTAGGAAGGTTCATATTTTGGGTAGTGTAGGTCGAGATTCTAGATATGAAGTTCAGAAAGCTTTGAGACACGGATGGATATGAAATGGGAGGAACCAAAACTATTTTGGAGATCGGATTGGAATTTGACTTATTTCTTTCAACGGTCATCTCTTTGGAGGGTTCTTTGGATATTGGGTGGAGGAATGATTATTTGTCGAAGAAAAATCACTAATCATGACAGAAATAACACGAATGAGGCAAGGACCAATGGATAAGAAGAGAGTGTTCAAAATTTTCTGCCATCTGAGATTTTATGACATTTGACATGGTTTTTATATCTCTTTGGCGGTTCGGTAAGCAATACTGTCAATCCAAAACTTCCTCAGAACAAAAGTTCCACAGTAAATAAGTGCCTCAGGCCAAATTTTCAAAATTGATAAGTATACCACGGGACAAAAGTTTCATTATAAATAATTGCCACGAGAGAAGATTATTCATCTACAGCGTATAACTAGCAATAAATTTGCAGCAGCTTTAGAGCCGTATGTAATAACCTGTATTTTGGACAACCACTAGATTGATTTCTTTCTGAGTGAATCGCGGCAAGAAAAGAATGACACCGAGAGAGGGAGGTCCAACCTTGCAAGTTTTGAATTCAAACCACACTCTGAGAAACATCTTGTTTTAGTGAAAAATAAAGGCATCTCCGAGGATTCAGTCCCATGGGGCTTCTCTCTTGAGATACAGGTGTGGAAATTAGCATTGACCATATGAGTCATTGTATAATAGGTCATTTATACCGATGTACAAATAACAATAGTCTCCATAGCTTTATCTTAGGTTAAAAGGCCCATGGGATCAAATTCTAGGAGATATTTTCATTTCTCACAAAACAAAATGATTTTCAGAGTTTCGTCGAAATCCGTCTTTCGCAAGGTTGGACATCCCCTTGTGAGTGCATGATGAGACTGCTGAAATCAGGTCAGCAAATTAGAGACCTACAATCGAATCATTACCAAGCAGGGGAAGAATGGATTGTTATCATGGTTTCTCAATGTGACGACCGCAACTCATTCACTTGAGAGCTCTTCGACCTCGCCTGCATTTGTGAGATTTATTTTTCAAGAACAGAAAAATTTATCAAAATGCACCCTCCATATCATGATGATGAATCTTTTTCTTTGCTCTTATGTGTTTTATATCAGCCTTGATAAGATTATGATACCCATGCAAATTATCCATCGTTGCTTATTTTGAAACTCCTGCTTATGTGACTTTTGATATGTGGAAATTTCGATGTATCAGTTTTGTCAATAGAAGTTTTGGGTTAGATTTTAGAAGTTCCTCGCCCCAATCCTTTATGACATATGGATTTTTGAGGATCTTAGGTTTCAACACAATCTGAGAGATGAAAACTTCCTGGGATTCTATGATCTGATGAATAAGTGACTTTCAAGTCGACTGCAATCAAATCTTTCGTATCAATTTGTTTGCTTCATTGTAAAGACACATCCGAATAAGTTCAAAACCAATACAGTTTTTCAGAACCTCCCTAGATTAATCAAAATATGTGATCAAGGATGGGTTCAGAAAATGAATGATTGAAAACTGAATTAATTCAGAATGTTGAGTACAATTAATCATGTGTCAGTAGTATATTAAATCTTGAACTTTGAACACACTTTATAAGGTTCCTGTTTTGATAGGTGCAAGAATAATAACTTTCTCTCGCAACAACGCGAGGACCAAAAGCATTGAGTTATTAGAGTGATGGATAATGTATCCAGAGCAAAAAATGCTCAACTCAATCATGAAATATGACAGAATAAGAAGTAAAATTTTCCAAGATTTTTCAAGAAACTTAACTAAAAACCAAAATGAAAAGAAAATCACCAAGTGCTTTTCCTCGTCCTTGCGAAGCTAAATAAGCGTTTCTCACGACCTATAAGAGCGAGCAAACGCCGTTTACATTACCCGAATAGATTAGAGGCTCCGCATGTTGAGAAAATGCAGCCACTCGAGAAGAGCGAGCGAGTGCGAGTAAGGAAGCGAGAGAGCTTTCTCGCGCGTAAACTCAACTATAATTAAATTCGTGGATAGATCCACGAAGCAATGATGAATATGCAGCGTTCCCAAGACCTTGAGTAAACTACACAACAACCAAACGATAAATCATCGCATCGCGCCAAAGCTTTCCTTCATTTTGCAATGAAAAGCGGGCAAAAGCTCGCATCGCTCTAAATATATATATATATATATATCTATACACACTCAGCGCTCGATCCATCACGCAAAATTTTCAACATCGCTCTATAAAATCTACCCAAAGCTTTCTAGATTCACACTTCGTAATACAATCCACACCTGCAAAGGTACAAAATATAAACCTTCGAAGCATTTCCACCCTCGTATACAGTAATTATTCGAAACGCACCCGTAAACACGAGATAGTCGATCCGGGTACCTTTGGAGAACACATACCTAGTTATATAGTTAAAGGCAAAGTGCCAGGAACTGAGGAGTGTTATATATAAGGGTAGTCTCAAGCTTTAGAGCAGGCCGAGTGTCGAATTCGCCTGGAGGCTCTGTAGCTTCCCGGTAACAGCTTATGTTCGTATAACCTTTAGGTATAAGGTATATGTACAACTCATCCGAACCCCCTCTGGAGACTGTGGTGAGAAAGCTGCAGCGCTCTTGGGAATATATTCGTGATGCAAAAGGAGCTGTTGATACCGAGTTGTGCTCTTTGGCAACTTGAGAGTTAGCTAGAGGCTGTACGAGGATATAGCACAGGATCTAAATGGTCTAGATGTTTAAGAGACGTTACATTGTGCTTTAATGGAGTGCGATATCTGTGTGACATCGCTAGATGTATAGCAAGATAGCTGTTGCATGTTTCAAAAGAGCGATCGATTTGTGATGGATGATAATTGTGCGATATGCTTGAGAACAATGAAGTAGATAGATGCAGATTGATCGCGTAGAATTGCATTCGATGTGTGCATGGGGAGTCGATAAATTCAACCTCAGGATGGATTGGTTTTTGTAATGTTATGTAAATGAATCATGGGCTCGTTTCCAAGCATTTACATTGATTTATTCTTACTTTTGTGTACAGGGTTTTACAATCAAACACTCATACTCTTAACAATGTTTTGTAGATCATTGTTGGGTAGGTAGCTAAAAATTATTTCTGACAATTCTTTTGGAAGATTCAATGAGGGATTCCAGAACTTCATACATTTTTCCAGTAAATGTTGTCGTATCAATCCTGTTTTGTACTGCAACTTGAGCAAATATCCATAAATAGGATAATCTAAGTTGAGCTTATCCGATTGGATAATCTCTTGAAACGTTGAGTTTTTACATAAATCAACCATCTGATTGGGATTTTTCGATAGCACTCTATATAATGTTATATGTCTATCAATCTTGATACACTTCATTCGCATAATCTCTTTCAAACATTCTTGTTCAAAATCTTTCTCGTTATAATTGGTACTACTCCAATATTCAGAATTTGCTCTTCGATCCTTTCGATTTACATCACACAGATGACGTCCCAAGACTTCGAGCTTCTTTGCGTGTTTTAGCAATGCACATTTAGTTTCATCATCAAACTCATATCCTTCCTCAGGATCGAGATCCTCAACTGAGGTGAATGCAGTTCTACCATCTCTATCAATTATGTTGATATCGGCACCATTTTCCAATAAAGCTATGATATTATCTTTAGCTTCTTTAAAATCAGGAGGAAATCGACAAACAGCATGAAGGGGTGTTTGACCAAATATATTTTGAGCATTAACATCGGCCCCATGGTTGACAAGCTTGTCTACAAGTACGCTGTAAGAACTACGTCTCATAAGATGTAATGGTGTGCTTAAAAATGCATCCGGAGCCGTCGCATCTGCACCGTGTTTTAATAGAAAAGTTACAGTTTCAACTGTACTCTTTGTATTTTCTTTGATTACTAAATGAAGTGCAGTTCTATATTTGTTTCTTCCTGCTATATTGATCGTCGTTCGTAAATTGATGTTCACTCCAGAATTTAAATAATAATTCATGATTTCGATATTCGCTAGTTTACAGCCGATATGGAAATATGAGAGACCTTCAGAATTTGTAGGATTGTCAGGGACACACAAAACTGCGGGATTTTCTTTAATTATATGGAACTTTCCTCCTGAATAAATTTCGTAATCAAACGGCGTGAGTCTACTTGCATCTCTAGCGAACAGATCTGCTCCCCTTTTCAATAGCCATTGAGCAAGTTTAATATTTTTCCTTTGCATGGCAAAATGGAGCGGTGTGCAGTAATGCAAACATGTATTTGGATAATTGATGGGTTGATTGATAGTCTCGGGATGCAAGTTGATGCATACGGCTAACTTTCCGAAATCAATTTCTTGTTCAGAAAGACAGGCTACATGAAGCATGGTGAGTCCTCTACTATCAAAAGATGATAGGTGTGAAGACTCCACTACCTTCAACAATATTCTCTTCAAAATTTTGATGTCTAGCTTTTTTTGAGGATGGTAAAAACTTCTATCCAAATTCATGATAGCTACATCAATTGGAGTAACTGCTGTTGGTTTATCCCTACTCCCCAATATAAAATTAGGATTAAATTTCAACAGTATCTCTACATTCTTAACTCTCCTGTACTTTGCAGCAAAATGTAATGGGCCATAGCCTCCCCATTTGATTGAATCATCATTGACAAAACGATCAGTATCTTTTCCTATTTTGAGGAAAGTGTGAATCAGATTGCTCTGATTTGTAGTGCAAGCAATATGAAAATGAGTCAAACCATCGCTGTCAGCTGGGTTTTGATTGACACTCACAAGATCACATATGATTGATTCTAACTCATCATGAGAGAGACATCCAAAAGCTACATGCAATGGTGTCTTCATTCTTGAATCTCTGATCGCTACATTAGCACCCAATAACTTGAAAGCTTTAATGATTTCCTTGGGATAGTTTGAGATAGAATAATGTAAAGGTACACAACCTTTCCAGACTGGCACATTTATATCAGGAATAAGATCTTTGTTATTAGCACATCGGTTCACAATTTCCGCGATCTTATCAGGGTTGTTGGTGACACATGCCTTCTGAAAATCTGATAATTTAGCAATTTCTGACACCTTTTGAGCTCTTTTACTACTGTTCATCAACAGTAGACTGATGATCTTTTCATTTCCAATATCGTAAGCCACTTGCATAAGGCTCTTGTTATACTCATCAATTGTGACCTCGGCATTGTGCTGAAGGAGTACCTCTACCACATCTGGGCACTCATATTCAATGGCTAATTTTAGCGGTGTGCATCTCAATTCATTGCTTGAAATGGAATCGATCTGTTCGTTGACATCACATCCTTGCGCTAAAAAGTATTCCAACACATCCACATTATTTCTTGTGCACGCAATGTGGAAATGTGATAGTCCTTCTGAATCCATTGGATTTCCAAGCTGATACATGTGGGCAATTAGAAGGATATCAATGATTGTGGTGTTTCTGATTTCATGAGCCAGATGCAGGGGTGTACATGAATGGGAGTTTTGTTTCATAATACTCGCTCCAGAGTTCAATAGAAACTGAACCAAATCGATGCACTGACTTTCAACAGCCAAATGAAGAGGCGTGTAACCAGGCCAGTAAAATGATTTTTCTCTGACAGGCTGGTTTACATCTGCGCCAAGTTTGACCAATTTTTCTACTGCATTGATTTGACCTCTCAAACAAGCAACATGTAAGTGATTCATTAGAGTGAAACTATCTCGTCTCAAAATGTTCAAGTTGTTAGCTGTCAAGAGCAAATCAGTCAGATGGAACTTTCGCAGTCTTACTGATAAGAGGATGGGGCTTTCACGATGCCAAGTTTCATTGACTGATGCACCATGGTCCAACAAAGTCTTAATTAGCTTTGGAGATCCAAGATGGATTGACATGTGGAGTGGCGTTATGTGATTGCCTGTATTGGGATTCACCATTGCACCACCTTTAATGAGTGATATAGCCAACGCTTCAGATCCACTTTGGATAGCAGATCTGAGGCTCACATAACTCTTCCACTTATTCCCAAAGTCATTTTGTTTTTCATCTTTGGATAATCCAAGAACTTTAGAGGGGCTACATTCGATTTTCTTGAGATCACTCATCTCTGAAGTTGGGTGGAATGTAGAAACAAGATCGACAAGAATCTTAATCAGATGAAAACATTTCAAATAGTTCCTTTCTGAATCTATGAGGCACAATAACCACAATGCAATGAAGAGAATCAAAGTTGATCCAACTTTATCCTCATCACTTTGTGATTCTGAAAGAAGAAGAAAAGAATGCATGAATGTTGATGAATGTGAGAAAGGTAGAATAGATTCATGGTAAAAATAAACATGTATGAGGTTGTATAGTCCTCCTTAAAGTGAAGCCAATCAGCAAATTACTATGGAAGGGACACGCTTTGCAACATTATATCAATCTTTTTTCTACTTCTCTTCCTTAAATGTCTTCAATGACCTGTTTAGTACAGTCTAGCCTGATTTTTGGGGCATTTGCTTACCCCATAATGATTAGGAGAATTTGACACTCGTTTGATATTGCGTATTTATGACTACACATTAAGTACAAGCTCAGACTCACAATTCCAACTTATTTGATGTTAGCCACGGGAAATAGCTCGGGGTGTGTGAGATCAACTCAAATCAAGATAAGGGGATTCATTTCTACCATGAAATACAATTTTTTCATTTGTAATCAAATTTTGTGAGTTTTGAAGCAGGTACAAAAGTTAGGGTTGCAAGTGTCCAGGCTTTCTTCAAGACAAACTAGAAGTAATTATAATGATAATTTAGAGTTTTATGCACCAATAAATGATTCATGTATAGTCTGCGTTTGTCTATTCCATTCGAGTTTCTTTACAATTGTGCATAATTGTTCTGATAGTTATAAAGGTAATGGTTCATGCATCCAAAGCACGAATTGACACATGAATACTCGACTAGCTCTCGCTTCAGCTGACCTAGCTAAAGCGAGAGCAGTCAAAATGTGTATCCGTTTCATGCATTGTTGGATTTCTAATCATGGCTAAGGCTTCCTTAGAATCTCTAAATCAACTTATCAGAACAACCAAGCGAAAACCTTGAGGTACAGGTTTGGATATGAAGATCAATAATGCTGACTGTAAGCCAACTGATAAATGATACGGGGTATCTCAGGATTAGAAATATATGATTGATGGTACTATACATCTGTGGTGGACGATGTCACGTGGCCCTGATCTGATAAAGTGCAAAAAATTGGAATGGGCTAATAGCACACAAGACAAATTCTTGTATGTTACAAAGACATCTGACAAATATGCACTAAAAGTATGCCATACAGAAAATAATACTCATTATCACCAAAAACTGGTAAGTAGTTGATGATTTCATTAACATTCACTGACCCAAGCTAACAATAATAGTCAGATGGATGGGGTATGTATGTACGGTTCCTACTTATCAAACTTACCACATTCTTCTCATCTTGTACTCAACAGCTTATCGGCACATGACTGTTTTGTTGACGTTTCACGTTGCTTTGAGCTGTGATTTGCAGTCGCTTTATCAATAATTATCATTCGCTGTTTTTGTCCATCATAAGATCAGATGGGTACCGTGAACAAGGAACACCTGGACTGGAGTGGAGGGTGGGGAGTTGGGTCGGACTGGACAAGTGAGTAGAGACCCTAGGCTAGACTAGGCTAGACTAGACGTCTCCTTATTGTAGGGACCCTAATAGCTACAGTGGTACAAGCGCATGAGCAGCTTAGTGCAATCCGAATATCCGATTATTACCGAGCAAAACTCACCTTTCATATGAGAGATTACAGAATCTGCTAAAATTTAAGCATCGGTGAGCTTCATATCCGTGCAAAATCTCAGCCGATCATTTCCGATTTGGTTGCGACGGGACCCACCGGTGGGTCCCGCACGATTTAACATTTTTCTATTTTTCCCGACTCTAAATTCGAAAGATATTTGCGATAAAAATTTTTTATGGTGATAAGTCAAGAAACGGTTTGTTCCCCCGCAGACGGATACAAGGAACAAAGGAAGTCCACTCGGATGATCAGCTTGTAGAAGAGATAAAATTGTGAAAAAACGGCCTTGCATCGAACGAGATATTTATTAAAAATTTGAGAGTTTTAACGACTTTCAACGTGCGAACAACGGCACTCTGTGGGAGTCTTTACAGAAAATCATGAGATTGTTTCCGGAAAAATGAAGTAGCTATACGAGAGTTGACTTACAGTGTTACTCGGGTCATGACAGCTCACGATTAATCGTCTAGTTTTTTTTTGTGGTGGCCATTAAAAAGCTGCAAATGTACTATTGCTTCTCAATTAGCACCACTACTTGAGGCTCATCAGGCAAAACCATCTTTTACATCTAAAATACAATTTTGATCAGGTCTGATCTTGGTAGAGCCAATGTCACAAAAAAAATATATAATGCCGATATGTCCAATGAAATCAAACGAATTGAAAAACCCGATGAGGAAAGTTTGAATCTTCCGAATGATCCACTGAGATGAGCGAGAGAAACTGCTTTGAATCTGTAATATTTTCATCTATATATTGCTCTCCTCTCGACGATGGTTTTCCCCATCTTTATCCAAAAGAAGAATTCAGCATATTCAAAAGGTAATGAATACGGTATACACAATTTTAGTGAAAACTTCGAGACATACTTAATAGGGCTGCCGCGATACGAGACGACACGACATTTTACAATTATCGATGTCGATGTCGTGATTCCAGCATGATATCGTTATCGCTATCGATGTCGTGAAATGTCGTGGATCTATTGTCGTTGTCGTGTCGATGTCGAACGATAATGTCGTCGACATTATCGATATCGTCTTCAATTTTTCTATTTTTTCAGGCAATCGCGACACTTACAAGGGAAGGATCAGGCCTTTGGATCACCAATCCTTTCCAACATTTTTTTACAGTTTGGTACTACCTAGAATATGAAAAATCCAGAGTAACTTCGTCAAATGGGCCTCCTGTCCAAAGATAGAGCCACTGTGATTAGCATTACCCATATAGGCTCATGTTAAAAAGTGACGTACATGGGTAGTTCCGCGGAAACTTTGAAATAATGTGTGCCTGCTTGTACGAACCCTTAAAATGCTTGGAAAAAATTCGTACAGGTCTTTTTCGACATCTTTTTGGTGCTCTTTTTGGCGCAATCGTTAGTTTGGTGATCCAGGGTTGTCAGAAGAAGTTATCATCGAAAAAGGGGTCAAAATGTCAGATCCGTGAGCTGTGGATTTCCATTTTTTCGACCTCTGTAAGTGTATAGCACCACTGAGAGGCTCGCTCGGGTTTTAGGCGGGCAAACTTATCGAATTTGATGGTAACCATTTTTTGTGTGTGCGCTGAGCACGTACATTTTGTGGCGCAATTTTACCTAAAATTTTACTCCCTCAGTTTTTCTCGATAAAAGTGAATCTGCCTCATCCTAGACTTCTCTGCATCAACTTATTCTTCAAGTAAATTGTCAGTCGCAACTTTTTCATGCCTCAGAATTTCGAATAAAATAGATTTATACACTTGGCGGAGTAGTTTTCGGAAAAAATCCAGTTTTGCTAAATTTTTATGTCAGGTCCGTGTGGTATTAGTGCGACCCTTAATCGCGATACGACAGAGGTCTTAGTCAGTTTCTTTCAAAGTATTTGATGGTCAAATCGAAATTCCAAAACCTCAAAACTATAGCTCAAACCGCTTGGCCGTGAGATCAATTTTAGTGGCGAAATGTCAGGTCCGTGTGTTGCTTCAAAATTTACACACGTGCGCGAGTTTATTCATTCTCCATATGTTTCGAAAAGTCGAAAAATACATCTTAGAACTTCCGGAAATGCGAATTGGGGTTGGCACACTTTCGACCCCCAAATATCGATATAGATATACTGCCAATGCTAACGTTTTTGCTTGTAGCTTTGAACAGAAGGCTGATTTGACGGAGTTACTCTGGATTCTTCATATTCTAGGTGGCACAAAACTGTAGAAAGAAATTTGGAAAGGATTGGTGATCCAAAGGCCTGGTCCTCCCCTTGTTAGTCAGGGTGAACCAAGTTGAACGTAGAAGTACGTATTAGAACATTGGGACATCACATTACTCAAAGATGATACTGTCAAAAAATTTGATCAGATATACAGAATGAAATACTATGCATCATATTCAGTGGATAATCCACACCAAAATGATCTCATAGGGGCACAAAATGAAGCTGACTTCCATAAGGTTCGATCCTTTCCACGTTGGCTGTGAGTCGAATGTATCAGATGATTAGAGAGCCTAATATGCTTGGCACATGTAATAATAATACAATCGCATTGTTCGGATGGCAATATTTTATCTTCAGTAAGGGCGAAGATTGAATGCGTGAATTGAAGGATTAAAGTGCTTTGCATATCAATTCTCCACTTTGTACTCTTTCAACGCTTTTGTTCAATATGATTTATCTAGTCCATGAATTAATGATATCAAAACGCATCTTATTTATTCCTTGGGGACTTGGAATATCTCCACTCACAGACGGAAAAATGACCATCGATAACGACAATATCGCAATATCTCGCGATAAATTGTCGAACGATAACATTTATCGTCAAGTTAATGTCGATTTCGAGCTCACGATAATTGAGTCATATCGTATCGATGTCGTTGTCGAAAATATCTATATCGCGAGACGACATCGATAAAATATCGATTATCGCGGCAGCCCTAATACTTAAATATGGCATTTGATTTTAGTATTTTTTTTGTTACAAAGAACCATGAATCAATAAAGTTTGGTTGGAGCCGCCGGCATCCAAAGTTTCACGATATCTGTGAGCTTGCACTTATATTACGAGAGCATTTCGAAATAATGAAAGATCCTCAGACATCGCACACATTCACTAATTAATCACCGAAGCATGCATGATCGCCAAATTTGTCTCTCTGTTACTTCAGACGACCAGAATTGAGGAAGTCGACCTTATCTGTTCGTCGTCGCGGAAGGCCTCGCGTTGCTTCTCTATACAAACAAAGCTTACTTTTGGCGGAGGTGCGGTTCTTCAACCCACAAGCTTCTCTATATATAGTAGAGTATATACTACAAATAACTCATACATCCAAATGTGCGCGAGAGTCCCACGAGAGTTTGAGTTTTACGTCCGGCAGAGCAGTAAAGTCGACGACGTGTCTAATTACTTCGCACAAAGCAACCGAAACGCAAAGCCGCACACGGTGGAGCTTCGCAAAACTTGAACAAACGCGAGGTAGTCTGGCCTTCAACAGAAACCCGGATATACGCGTTGCAAAACTGCAAGGTAAAGCATCAGAGCTTCAAGCAGGAAGAGAGTTTGTTACACCACAAGTAGTAGGTACGTAGGGCTATAGGGTTACTCATACTCTGAAGGTTGGTAGCACTTTTGGATGGTGTGTATCCCCGTTTTGTGTTTCCCTGAGGCTAAACTTTGAACTATGACAACGGTGTTGTAGCGTTTTGCACTGATTGAAATTTGAGGAATACATTCGCTGATGAAAATGTGTGGCTAGATACTCGACCGTGAAGTGTGAATTTCATGTATCAGTGAGCTTCATTTTCAAAAGGCTATGACAAGAACTTGCAGAAATGTTTCATGGTCTTTAGTGTGTGTGTGTGGGGGTGAAGTCTCATATGAGTGAGAGATGTCCTCTCGCTCGTGAAAATTTAACGAGTACAAGTCAAGAATACTTTCCAGCTGTAAATGTGAGATATATTCATTTTGGATTTTCGTCAAATTTTATACCTGTTTGTGCGGATGGAATTCGTTGAAGCTTTAAAGCTTCTTATCCAGAAGAAATGTAATTGACAATGAGTATATTTGATAACACTGGACAACAAAATTTTGGTGCTGGAATGTTCACCTTAGGAGTATATGAATTTCTCGTGTATTTTTTGATGTGGGAACCGGAAACGTGCTCAGTGTTGGCCCTACACCTCAGTATTTTTTTAATTGCAAAAAATCGTTTTTTTTCAATAGCTTTTTTGGTCTAGACAAGAATCCTGACGTAGTAGCTCTGAACTGCTTGGAAAACCGTGTTCTGGAAGTCAATTTGCGTCGGAAAACAATGTTTGGATACCCCGTGTGAGGGGAAATTTTCTCTTCATCATTTTAATACGGCAAGAATCATTGCAAAAATAGGTGTTTGAGAAAGGATCGTGGTATCGAACCCCACCAAATATTTCTCCTTCAAGTCGGGAAACGAGGAAAATACGACCTCGAACATTCAAATTGGTCCATCCTTGCCCATTTTATGATTTTTATATAATCTATTGCGAAATTGGACGTTTTTTCTCAGACACTGTCGCTTACACGGCTTCACGGTTACATTGTAGCGTTTTGAAACTATACCGGGATCGTGTTTAGCGGGTCGAAATACATAGGAAAACATATTTTTACATACATTTCGACCAATTGATACTCTCCAGTTAAATAATCATCAACTTCGAAAATTGAAAAAAAAATTTCAGAAAATACACGAAAAATGCATATACTTCAAAGGTGGACATTCCAGACCCAATATTTTTTCATCCAGTGTAATTCAAGCTCTTTCTTCCCTAACATTATGGGACCCAAGAACTTTGTGAGAAATCTTCACAAAATCCGGAAAAAATGAGAATTTACAAAATTTAATTCGACAGCAATTGCAAGCTTATTTATATAGATTCTTCATAATTCTATTAGAAATATCTTGAATCATCCAAACAGGATTAGGATGTATTCAAAGAGCCATAATCATCCGTATCTCATCCTTTGGAATGAAATAAATTCAAAAATGAATAATTTGAAATCACAATGTTCAATCCCATCGAGAGCTCGTTCTAATTAATAAATACAATTCGACGTACATGTAATAACTGCAGAATCGCATAATAATAACAATAATATAGCAGTAGCATAATATCGAGTACCACAGTGATAATAAAGCCTCCACAATTGAGACACACCAGCATAGAAAATCGCATTTTCCACTATACAATCGGATATTGGATGACGAAGTGTATGTCCAGTGCAAAAAGGGGTGTATACCTACACCCACGACAGCTAAACGCGAAGCGACGATGACTTTTCACACCAATCGCTTGCAACAAAGCCTTGCTCTCTCAATAAACTCGTTATAAAACACACACACACACACACAAAATAGAGCTTGGACAGAGCACCGGAACACAATGAAGTACCTATCCGGTATAGCTCTTTACACGCCAGTACCTCATAGCTTTTATATTTATGTACGTACATACATATCGATTGAGAAATGGTCTCTCTTTTCAGAGGTTGGACAACAATCGCCATCATCCGCGTGCTCTCATGTCTATATATTCCACTACTAACTTCAACAATCTATCTATATTTATAATATCTTTCTCTGTCCTGTGCAATACTCTGGGGTAAAGCTCTCGAGTTGTATAGTATAGAGCTTGCAGTTAAGGGGGGGAGGGGTAGATATAATATAGAATAGGGCTGCGGGTGGCTCGCAATTTTCTCTTTGCCTTTCCTGCGTTCATACATACAGAGAAAGAGATGTAGGAAATGCGGAATCCACCAATGACATTAGTTTACCTTTGTTGGCCTTTTAATAGCGTCGCGGCCATTCCGCGTACTGTACATAGAGCGAGATTCTGTATAGAGAGTACAATGAGAGCAGAGAGCGCACTTTCCGTCGAGCCTCTGTTCTCACCCTCCTCTCATTTGCCGAGAGCAGAGCAGTGCGCTATTATGTTTGGGAGGCCTGAATACGATGAGCGAAAGATGAGATTCTTCCGGTGTGCAGGAGAGCTTTATCCCATTTTTCCCCTGGATAGGGAAGTTCCCTTCAGGATTTAATACTTGGTCGACCCTGCAGGACTTTTTTCTAACAAAATTGAAGAGTTTTCGGGATTTGTGGCAGTGGACGATAGATGTGTTCTGATACTTGTCAGATTTGATTTCATTATGGTCGGATTGGTCTGATAACTCATTCAAACGATCTAGTGGTGTTTGGATGAGTTTATATGAGCTACTTATCTGTGGGCGTCACTACCTCTGTATGGATGGTATGCATGAATCCACACCTAACGAGAATTGGACCTAGGCAAGAAAAAAAAATAAAACTGAGCGAAATAAACGAATGTTTCACACATCCATTTCAACCTGAATTGTAACGGTTCATGACCCGGAATGGCGAACGTAGTCAATTTCCCGTATGTAATCGACATGGGATGGAAAATCTCTCGAATTGGACATCAAACATCACTATTCCTTTAAGAAAAATCACCGAAAAAGGCATTTCATAGGTGGATCTTAATAGTGGATTTTGATACAAGGGCGGGGATGTTGGTTTCCGCGGCCCGAGCGGTGTTTTTCCGTCCCGAACCTTGGCGAGGGTCGGAATCGCATCGCTCGGAAGCGGAAACCACTCAGCCCGAGTGTCGAATACTATTTTTTCATCGTCGGCGTGGAAAAGAAAATCAAAATACGCTGCTAAAAGTGATTAGCAGAATGCTTTCTCACCGCATTATACATATGATAATAATCTTAACGAAAAAGAAAGTACCCTATATTTTGAGTTTTTCTTTTGAAGAAGCATTTCAGAGAGATTTGGGCCATCTAAAAGCAGGTCTTTCCAACAATATCTATTGTTTGGTTGAGAGAAAATTTTGATACAGTCGGTTTAAAGATGATTAAACCGGAGTTCTTCGTGAAAATTTCCTCTTCCCGAAAGAATCTTCATTTGGATAATGTTTTACGGATTTTATGATAATTTGGTATCAACCAATCGATTTAGAATGGCGCATAAGTAAGTTTTAGGTCATTAAAATTGAGATAAATGAGTCATAAAGGATGATACGAGGGAAAAATGAATATTAATTCGAATGTTCTACTATTTTTTGATTTATTCCATCGAGGAAGCTTTTTAGAAAGATTTAGGCCATCTAGTCTGAGGTTTTTTGGATGATATCTAATGTTTGGGTGAGACAGAATTTCGATGCAGTGTGTTTGAAAAGGGTTAAAATGAAATTTTTGGTGAAAATTTTGATTATTTGGAAATTTTGGATCTGTAAAGATTGAATAAAATTTCGGTATTAACCAATTGATAGGTCATGCAGAAAAAATCATAGTTCAGGTGACTCAATTCGTGGTGAGACCGTGTGAGAAAAAGATATTTATGTATTAAGAGTCGAAATTTGAGCAATTTTGCTTTAAAAACCTCACGGATCATATTTTAATGGTAGCTGGAAGCTACCAAATCACTGGGCCCTCAGAAATTGGATTCTGTACAACTTGTAGAAAGCCAAAAATTGATATAGTGAACAGTAAAAGAGAAAGCGTGTTCGGTATGAAGCAAGAAATTCACACACTTAGGTACGAACACGGACAAAGGGGTGCAAAGATGAGTCTCTGACGGATTTGGAAGGCCATTAGAAGGAAAAGTGTCACCTACAATTGATAGATTTTGGTGAGAGGAAGAGAATGGTCGTTGGCTTTTTCAGATAAACAAAATTTTGTTGAAGAAAATATTGGATTTAGTGGAAAATTTGATAAAAATTTTGCTTTGGTGAAAACGAAGCTTTCTCTTTAAAGAAAGCAAAAACGGCTTTTTCCCTCACAGACGATGAAAAAGTCAGTTTAGCGATACTCGTTACTTATTACAACGTAGTGTGCCCAAGCCGACTGATCTAGAGAAAATTCTTAACTTTGAAAGCGATCCATACCGGAGGAATTTGGAAAGCGATGCCGGATGAATTTCCAACATTAGGTATTACAACCCCGAAAAGAAATAAGACAATACAATCAATTTCAAAAAGTCACAGTATCCATTACATTTTGAATGGAAGAACCTGAGGTGAACTTCGATTGAGGGAAACTAATCGATTACTATAGCTCGATGTGCTTACATCCGATAGACAAGTATCACTAGAAAACAAATAGATTCTGAATGAGATTCTCGTGATACAATTTCAGTCTGCCACCTGAATCTTGTTTCATTGGGTTTCGGGTCACTATTGAAATCAGTGCAGATGCATGCAATTGAACTCGGTAGGTATCCGAACTACTTGACACAAATTCATCGATACAATAGTGTCTGGAATCTGATGGAATTGATCAGTAAACGATCACTCAACCAGCTCATTTTGTAAATGGCACAGATCGTTTAAATTGAATTGCAATCGTAATTAGAGGTTATTGTGGACTGACCTTTGACCATTGACTAGAATCGAATACGGATATTTGCGAATACAGGAAGGGTTGCTGTATGTTTTACAGGGCAGCAAGGTATCATCGCACAATAAAATCCTAGATATGTAAACACGAAACATCGCCAGTTTACCTCAGAACGTTGTTCATGAGATTTAATTCATATTTTGAAGCAGTTAACTCATTCTGCGTTACATGGGAAGAGGAGGGGGCAGCGTAGCGGGAGGATGGTTCAGAAAACCGAAGATTTTCAAGCACCATTTTGAAGACCAGAACCAAATTTTCCCATGAGGCTCGGCGTTGAACGAAGACAGAAAATGATTCATTCTCCTCCCAAGAATGAAAGTATGAGATGGTTTCTGGTTATGGCATATCAATATGCAGGAAATCTCAAGAACTAGTGATCGCAAAACTCAACTTATTCATCTTGAGGATAGCGTCATCAAAAGGTTTCAACAACGAGCCCGCACAAATTCGAATATGTGATTGAAAATATGGTAGAAGTGCTGAGTGAATTTTCTCGTGATTTCGATGAATTTTTGACCAACCTTCCTCATCTTTGATTCTGATTTGAGCTGGGTATCCATGAAATTCTATTACCGTGAAATGATTATTTTCAGAAATAAGTTCATCAGCCCATGACAAGTGAGACGAGCCATTTTCTCACGAATGCAGAAAAGAAAAGATTATTCTTTCCTGCAATATTATTTCTCCTATTCTCTCTGTGAGAATTATTTCTCACTATCCTCATCCCATTAAGCAGGGATCAAAATTCTCATCACAAAGTAAGAAACTGCTCCATATTTTTTATTCCCCAATTTCGAAGCTCAGTGGATTGCAAGAAAAAAACCCAAGGAAATGTGTGTGTTATTGATCATTTCCAACGGATCGAATTGCGAGCACCTACAATATAAACAAATTGAATCGTCTAACGCAAACTATGAAAAATTCACGAATGGATTTCATAATCAACCAAAGTACACTCATTCCATCAAGAGCATGTAACGATCGCATCGAACATCATTATCTATGCTATATACAACTAGGGTCAGCAAAGTAAATATCGTAAGAGAGGTAGCAAAATTTTCCAATACTCATTTGCATGGGAAACGGGCTGGAGTATCAAGCGCGAGAGCTACATCCAATTTTCACGGGCAAATTAAAAGAAAGTATCGGAGAGGGGTTTATATGAGGAGGCTTTGGATGAAGTTTCGCATAGAGAGACGTAAGCTGAGAAATTACCTGTAGGGAAAATCGATACAGGTAATCCGGAGGATAATATTGAGGGTAATGCTGCTGCTGCTGCTGCTGTTGGCTTTGTTGCTGTTGGCTTCGATGATCATGATGATGATGATGATGCTGTTGATGTTGATGCTGTTGCTGCTGCTGCTGCTGCTGGTTATGATAATGATGATGGTGGTGCTGGTGCAGCTGTTGTTGCTGCTGATACCAGCTTTGATTATATCCTTCCATGACACACGCGAATATTGTCCATCTATCTTAACGAAACTCGAAATCGAGTAGAATTCACCGAAAACGCGACCCGCCAACATAGCATTCGACTTATCAATATCAACAAATTCGCGTGCTACTCAAATGCCGTTAAATAAGAAAACATAAAATTTTACGAAAAAAAGAATAGTAAAAAATTCAAGGACCAAGTCCGAGAAGAGTGAAAAGTAAGGAATTAGAGCGCGATGAGGTTATTATTTTTCTTCATATCTTGTGGCGGGTTGTTAAAAATGTGCTATCGGGGCACAGCGTTGCTGAGATGGAGAAATGGCGAAACAGCAATTAACGCCGTAACTCCACTTCTCTACTCGGCCTCGTTGTGTGATGCACTTGGCGATTTAGCCCGAGTTTTTTTTCCTTTCAGTTTTTCTTTTTCACTTTTTTTGTACGGTACTTTGCGCTACTCTAGCGTTACGTTCGTTAAAACTTTGCAGTCTGCGCGTGGCATAAGATCGTTGGCTGAGTAGAAAGAGTAGAAATTAGTGGCAGAAAAAAAGAGAGAGTAGCTAAAAATGGGTGAAGGTAGAGTACAGGCAAGTACGAAATACTTAGTAGCGATGTCGGAATTTGAGAAAGTTGAATATGTTTAGAGACAAAGATGGAATGATAGAATAAGGTTAGGGGTCAATCGGTCCGCGGCACTGATACTTCCACAATATCTTCACGGGGGACACACAGATGTACGCTGTAAATAAAAGGGAAACGCGAAAAATCTCCCAAAGATTGGTTGAAGTTTGTGATTCTCACGGCGAGCAAAGCTCGCGAAGCGCCGAGAGAACTTATCACCGAGCGGCTTATCTCACTGCGCGTAGATCCATATCAAGCACAATTCGTGATGACGAGCTGACGGTGACTGAAATCATTTCGCTCTTAGCTTGGTCCAGATCTTGAGATGAACCTAAAAATTTTGCTCCACCCATCTAAGGTAGGTAGATTGCCAAGAGGAGGGATATGTAAAAATTTTTTTCTTTCCCGCAGTGGAGGAGAAATAAGTTGATGAAAGAAACCGGAATTGAATAGTGGTGGTGGTTGTTCCTGGGGGGTCTCACGCTTCGAGATGACCAAATGTATATCCGTATCTTGTATATTATACGGATGCTGTGAAGGTATAGAAGGGGTAGCAAGCGAGGTGGTTTGGTATCTTGGTCTTTTCTTTTTGCATTCTTTGATATTTTTTGATTGAATTTGGTCGACAATGGCGGAATGCCGTAGGCACTCGAGTTTGCATGGCTTTTGATAATTCGATGAAGTAAAAAGAGGGAGGAAGGGATGTACAGTACACTCATTGAATTTCCGGGTTGTGTCAAAGGGATTCCAGTTCGGATTTCCGTGTCGGAGGTGATTCAGGTTTTGCTCTCATTCAGCCTTTTCTGTATTATTCGTGCTCTTCATTTACAGATTCCACGCGAGGATCGTTACGGTTCGTGCTATAGAATTGTATTCAATTGAAGACAATCGGGTATCTAGGCAGATGGAAACGATGTGAAACTTCTGATCGGGATACTTCGTTGAGGATGACATTCATCAGTTGATGTATGGTTGAATTAGCGAATTCACAACGTGATTGATTGCTTGGTCATTCATGTACCAATTTTGTTACGATTTACAGGTAAATGACGGGCCAGGCAATGGAAACTTCTCCATTTGAAATCCTTCCAGAATACCTGTAGTAGGCAGTGCAACAATCATACTTGGCGTTATAATAAAGGAAAATTTTCAAAAAGGATACGCAATCTTTGTTCATTGGGTTTACATTATTAGATTATGTCAAGGTAAGTTGCTAACTCAGTGTCGATTCTAGAGCTGATCTGGATTGTTTCCGACAACTATTTCATTCAAAGATAAATATCTATCCATTCGACGAATTTTATTATTTGAGAAATCAAAATTTCACCGTTCATGATCCTGCGGAAAGTGATGAGCCCCCCAGCAAAGATGTCATGTAAAATACACCCCTCTGTTGTGCACATCCAAGGATCAAGCCTTTAACTGGTTTTCATGAGCAGGGGATTCACCCTAGATCACGACTCAGACCTGTTTCTAGCTTGAAGATGGGCTAGAAGAATGATAACCATGAGCGAAGGGTCCGGTAACTATGCGGCACTTTTGACAAAAGATTTGATGTAAAAACTCAGGGACTTGACTAAATTGAACTTCCAAATTTGAATATTTTGAGATCGCCTGTGACAACATCATTGCTTTGAAGAATATTCTGGACCTGGAGTTGAACCTCGAATTTGATATTGTATCTATGTATGGCTAGAAGAATGCATCAAGAACTGTATTTTAATGCTAAAATTAGTCTAAAGACAATCCTCCCCTATTTAGTTTTTCCACGAGAATGATATTTCTCGCTATGTGCTGAAAATCGGCTCATTTTTTCTGTGACTGACGACCATCATGATTCTAGGAAGATACACTCACAAACCTGAGAAGGCCTCTTTAGTCCATATTATTTCTCCCCTAAAAGCATTTTCAGCCTCTTGTCGAGTTTATTTTGTAACTCCTACGATTTTGGGTGGGTTTCGGGGCACCAAAATTTCCGGAAAGCACTTATGAAGATCCGCATTAGTGCCGTCTGAGATTCCAAAACCAAGGTCTCCTGCGATGAAGGCGAGGACCTAATCTACAAGACCACGATGGCTCCTATTTGGCCCTCGATTGGAAGACGTGACAGAACCCTCTGTAAGGTTGAATTTTCCACCCTCTGCCGCAAAAATCTAGTCACTCCAGTCTTGGCTCTACGCAGCAACAAGAAACGTATATTTTTGGTAAAAGGTTCAACTTTAATACCCACATACACAAACTTACGAGAATGCACTCATATGAATGATAATCACCCCTTCGGCTGAGCGAGTTAAAGGAAGAGTCACGAGCTTTGGTGCAAAGAGGCAGGAAAAGGATAGAATGTAGTATGAAACCAGGCAAAATTTTGCAAGAGCGCTAAATTAAACCCACTGAAGCGACGATATTACGCTGGGGTTTGGGTACCTCACGCGCTCGTTCAATTAAGGGATTACTTCCAGTGAGCATAGCTTGAATTGATCGGCCAAATGCCATAGTCTGCACCACTAGACTGCAATGCTGTGACTGCGGGTTTGGCTATATACGAGGTCAAACCGCGCCAAATTACTTTGAGTTTTGCGGCCGTAGCGTTTTCTGAATCAAAGATATTGGCGCAAAACGATTGGTTCGCCACGTGAGCTCGATTTAGATTGGATTCTCGCTAAAGGGTTTCTCTGGACCCGAGTTGAGAAAGATATTTCCCGAAATTCTATATATGTATGTATGGGTCGCTTCAGGCTATGGTAGAATGGTGTAATTTTTTGCAACCCTAGTTCATCGAGTAACGTTTACACTCTTGATTGAGTGGGCGAATATTTTTTCTTGTATGTTTGTTCAGAGATTTGAATCACGAATGACTTTGATCAAACGTCATGAGTGAAAAAATCGGGATTGTAACTTGATGACCTCTATCCAGTTGTAGTTATCTATTTCAGGATTTCCTTGAGTCTACCTCAGTAAGGATCGAATGTAATCTTTTGGTAGTTGCGGATTATGTTCGTTAATTAGAAACTTCTAAGGCTCCATGCATCAGAAGTATCGGTACATACTTTGAACAGGTGAGTCACGAACGAATATTGCAATCCTTGATGATACCGTTGAACTAGATTAATTTGCAGTCGCACAGTACCAGAAGGAAAAACTGGTTAAACATTATTTGGTAAGATTAATAGCAAGCTCTCATGAACACAATAATGGAAAGATTGTCGGAAAATACCACATGTAGCGCAAATAACATTGAGGTGCAGCAAATGTTCACATCATATTCAGAACATTTTAAAATAAATCTACTCAGAGGGCCACAGAAAATTGAGCAATTTGTCGTAGCTATGTTGAAAAAAAAAGAACCAATATTCCAACATCCGCGTGGATGTACAAAATTACACATTATCCTGTGAAAAGAGGACACTACCGAAAGATTAAAACAATTTTGTGGCCTCATTTGGCCAACACTCATACTATAGCATTGGCTCGTCAAACACTTTGGCTGCCATAATGCGCGACGCCGATAGCCGTTCATTTGCAACAGCTGTGCCAATTGCATCGTACTCGTCGTCGTCGTCATCGTCGTCGGCCGCTGTTACATTTTTTTTATTTTAAAGCCCATCCATAGTAGGCTATGTGGTTGCAGAGCTCTGCGGTTATCCGAATATTGAAAAAAAAGAAGAGAGAGGGGTTGGTATCTGTATGGGAGGGCGCGTTAACTTTCGCGCTCGCGCGTGGCAATTCCGAGGAATAATAAGAGCGTTGCGCTAGGGCATACTATCTCCGTTGGTGCGGAAAATAGAACGGTGGTGACTATATATAGTAGAGCATCAGGGGTGGAGAGAAAAATTCTTTAATAATAGGAGGACACGAGGCTGTCGCACTTCCAATTACTTTCCATTTCTCTCTTCTATTCTTTTTCCCTATTTCCTCTCTTGTTCCAGCTTTTTTTTTTTGCTTTTTTTCACCTTCCTTTCCCTAACATTCTTTTACTGCATATTTTCCTCTGGGGAGACTGAGATTTGCAAAATGATGCTAAACATTTTTCGGGCACCGGTGCGCAATTTACACGAGATCATTTCGACTGTAGATGAATCAATGCCATTATTCCCATCCAATTTGATTTTATGGTTGATTCAAAATTATATCTCGAATTTTCGTTCGAATCATGAACCGCGATTGACGAAGGTATTGGTCAGAGGTGAAATAGAGGATTTGAAATTTTGGCTAGAATTGATATTTTGATCTATTGTTTATGTTCGACGAATTCATTGATAAACTTCCATTTCAATTATGAATTGTTCACGAAGCGTGAGCCGCACGAGATGGAAATCTCTGTCTCAATATTTGGTTGTTGAAATTTACCACGGATTGTGCGTACAATGTTCCAAAATGTCGATAACACATCCCTCGTTGAGGTCATGTTTTGTATCATGTTTGTTCTCGTTTTGATGATTGGTATTCAAACTTTTTCATTCTTTACTCAATGCTTTTGGAATTCACGGAAACTTGAAAAGGGAATTTTTCGGAAAATTCTAGACAGAATATTCCATTCCGATTGAATTTTGTTAGCATTTCAATTCATACCATTCACATTTTGCGGTGGTTAATGGGTTCCTGTATCATTATTCCCTGCTTTGAAATCGACGAAAACAGATGTCTGGTTTCGCAATAAACGATGCTGATCGGAATTCAACTTTTGTTGATTCTAGGCCGATTTCTCGTACAACAATATTTCATCGTCAAAAAATAATCCTGATGCAACCAAAATTCCGGCGTATTTCGAAAATCACGCTACTTCACATTACATTTACCCTCAATCAAACAAAAAAAGCCAACAGCCACCCACCTTCTACTCAGCCACAACCATGAAATTCGAACTTCCTAAAAGGATTATCGGTCTCTGAATGAGTGTCGACCTTGACTTTCTGCGATGCTTCTCACCCATTTCCCTCAGATCACATACACGTGGACCTTGATAATTTGGTCTCTCGCATCGAGAAAGATATCTCTCCTGACCCTCGATCACGATGACGTGGGTGACGCAAAGTATCGTCTTACGCGCATTGCAGGAGGGGGGGGGGGTGGGCTATAACCTTGGCCTCCCTATATGCGCGCAAAACGTTGCAGCATATCAAAGTCTAATATACAACGGATGCATATCGGTACTGATGATGTAAATTATATATCTAGTGTAGGTGCAACTTTCAAAGGATCACGGGTCCACTTCGTAACGAGCTCTCTCTGTCCTTCTTGCAGATATATCTATACTCTTGAAAGCCAACACCGTGGTGAAGGTGAATCCGATTGCGGCTGAGAGAGGCTTTCGTTTTGTTCAAAAGATCAAGCGATGGTCGTGTCTTGCCTAATTGGTTGAGTCTTTGTGAAGGAAAAATTGCGCGTTTTGATGAGGTGGTATGACGGCGGGTGAACTAAAAGGTTGAAAGAGATGCGTGGGAGGTGGTGAAAGAGTTGTGTTGGTTTGAAAAAGAGGTGAGATTTCTTTGGACGAATGAAATTTTGCAACGCTTTGGTAAGAGAGATGACACGGAAATGACTTTGGATTTTGATGATCTGGATGCTTAATGAGGGATGGAGTATCAAATACCATCTCTGGTAGGAATGAGTGAACATTTTTTAGCCAATAACTATAGCCAAGTCGTATTGCTACTAGCCATGAGATCTATACCAGCCACCTGGTGGCCAGAAAAATATTCAAAATGGTCACATTTCTACCAGGGATCGGATTGATCAATATGGTTAATGAATCGATTATAAATGAAATTTTCAGCTTCGGAACTTGGAGGTGCCCAAGCGTGTCCAGACTCCAGCTAAATGAGATCCCTTAGAGAGCCCTTATACGTTCATGAAAAGTATATAAGGTAAGTGTGCCTAATTTGCACCCACTACTTTTGTTCTGCTCGCCATTCTCATTCACCTCTATATTTTTTACGTACTTCGACTCATTTTGAAGCTCGTTTCAGATCAACCAAAGTAAGTTTGATTTCACAGAATTGGAGCCGAGTCATCTAAATTTTTGCAAAAGGAAATTTTCTGCGAGTTTTCAACAGTGTGTTCCTAATTTGCCTCCGCGTGAACAGGGTTACTTACATGAGATTATACGGGATTGTCGTGAAATCGGGATATTTCAGCTCCCATACCTCCAAATGAGACGTAATTTAGCTCATCTTATAGCTTCCCTCACCCATCTTTGAACTTTTTGAGTCAATTTGATGTATCTTGCAACGCTTCCAACCAGAAGAAATTATCTTAGAAAACTTATTTCCAGTTATTCTTCCGTGAAGCGGAAGAAATCTGATCCTTTCAATCTTAATAGAATGAGAAACGAGTTTGAAAAAAGACTATAGGGCAAATTAGGAACACTGCACTATTTTTATTAATATGCGCATAGTCTTAGCTGGAAATTGAATTTTGCAATTTTGCAAGAAAAATTTTCAAGTTGAGACAAAAACAAAGAAAATAAGTTGAGGTATGTACGTTAAAATCGATCACTTCAATTTTGTTCGGCATATCTTTTAGTGACTAACGAAAAAATGTCCAAAGTACCGAAAACCAGTTTCTTCATTCCAAGAAATGCCCGGATCATTTAGGAACAGTCCAAAACGTCTACTTTCTCATTAAGGTAAGAAACATGAAAAAAATGTGCGGCAAGGTCTACGGTTGCGTACATTCGAGAACTCGAATGGGGGCAAATTAGGCACAGTTACCTTCAATACGCATAACTGACGAAAACTCGATCCGATAACATCTACAGTGGGACTGAAGGCCAAAAAAATTAGTTTTACGTACCAAAAGTGGGCATCAATATTGACTCTAAAGCCTGAAAATGGATTTCGGATTCCAAGTCATTCTTTCACGAGTGTTACAAACTTGCATCAGTTGACAGGAGGTATACGGACAGTTTTCCGAATTCATCTCTTTGAATCCATTTTTTCGGAAAGCAAATTCTACAAATCACCACATTTTCGAATTTATTATTCCGAATTTCTTTCACCCTAATCCAATCTTTCGAAATTTCATTCTTTCGAAAATTTTAATCCAGCTAACAGCTCATGTGTTGAATAATAAAGATCGATTGAATTTCTACGCATTCGAAAAGAATGTCAAAATTTTTTTGTACGAAGATCTGATGTTTGTGATAATTTTGAATAAACCGCAGATACATATACTGTTACCGTACAAGGTTTGGTATACTTTTCTTTGTTCCAAAACAGAATTTCAAATGCTCCAAATGACAAGAAATTCTTTCAATGATAAAGATTAGGAATAAAATCTCCTCAATCATCAAAGCACGTAATTGCACATTCTTCTTCAAATCTAATCATTGGAAAGATACAAGCTGTATAGATTACCAATGCACAGCGGCGCGCACATTGCATAGAGCTCGCTTAGTGCAAGGTACCTCAAAGGCAAATTCGCTTTGAGGCATCAACGTCGTCGTCATGTCTGTACATTCATTCCTCAGAATATTCTAGAATCGATAGCTCCTCCAAGAAAGCGGGTGACGCAAATTCAACGAGAAACTCTATGAAGCTAAATATATATAGACCATCAAGGAATAGATCTTTTGGTGCATCGCTCACGGAGCGCGTTAGTAATCGCCTTACGCAAAGTCCTTGCTTACATTGCCCTGTATATATCCCCACCCATTCTGTACAACTAAACCAACGATTCGGTGTTCCATGCAAACTTGCTTCAAACTCGTAGTTTCGTTACACACACACAGGTATAACACAGGCTAGAACATCTCGTCAGCTCGTTTTGCATGCATAAATGGAAATATGAATGAGGATGTTGAGCTCGTGAGGAAGCGAATGTTGTTGGGTGGCGTACAAATTTATCAATCCTTTGATGAATGGGACTTCATAAAATTTTTGGAACATGAAAATTTGCAAGTATTGAGTTTTGTTTCACAAAGAGCATATTAGCCTCAGCCGCAAGCGTCAAAGTAAAGAGTTAAACGTTAGCAGGACGATGTATATAGTAAGTTATATACTTCAAAAAGACTATGTAATGTGCGTGGTGGATTACTTTGGAATTTTTAATAGATTTGATGCAAAATTTATAATCCCTGGTTGTATGGGAGCTAATCGAGCATTTGCGTACCATATACTCCAAGAGATTCTTTGAATTTGTAAAGGATGGGGGTTGTATACGAGTAGGCGACGAGGAAACACTCGAATCTCTCGTTTTGTAGGATATTTGAGCTGGATTATTGATTCAATGCATTGTAACATCGTTGGTCACTCTTGAAGCTTACAGAGTTTGAATAGAATTCCAACATTTTCAAAAATCCTCTCACTCGTTCCCGCTCTCTCTTCTGGCTGTGTAAATGAATATGCTACGTAGAAATGCGTACTTGAACACGAGTTTTGGACCGAAAATTGAGAGCCGCATACGAAAACTGCGTCGCAGAATATACCTATTCGCAATGGTGCAGTTGAATTTCGAATTTCTCTCTTTGCTCTGAGCGGTGCGAGGACATACACTCGAAACGTGGAATTCAAAGGGAGTGAAAGAGCGTCATTCGGGTGAGAGTTGAAGGGTTCGTAAGCGCGAGCGAGTGAAAGCACTCTTTTCTGAATTCAAAATTGAATATTCGATTATATACTGTGTCGTAGCCAAAGGGGATGAAGTTGGATGAAAAAAAAGTGAATGAGACCTGCTTAATCCTGAAGCATTCACTCAATTTTTTTCACAGAAATGATAACCTTGGTATTGGAATCCAATAGAATTTGCACTTGCTTTATCTTTAGGAGGGCTGTATTTTTACGAAAACAAAGGCGACGCGATGAATTCGTTTTCCAGAGTCGAAATCATGGTCTACATGCACATTTAAATCGTTACATTAGAAGGAAAAACTTACACAATTTTTGAGCAATGCTACGGTGATGGTTAATTTTCCACTGAAAAGAGAGCACCAATTGTGGGCAACGTATTTTCTCCATAAAAATTGGACCAATCGTGGAACAGAATGATGCATTATCGTCCTGGGCGCGTAAACTCAAGTCGGGTACTAGGACATTTTATATTCCGAGCAAAACGAGGGAAATGAGTCTTCCGCGACTGGAACGAGCCTGAGAGCACAGGGCGGTCATGTCAAAAATTTTTTCGTACTATTTCAACATAGTACTAATGAAAAAAGATTTTTGCGAATTTTTTCCAGGCAACCCTGGTGACGGTTTTGTCCAGCTTGCTCCAGAATGATTCAGATATACTATCAATGTTAATGTTTTTGTCTGTAGCTCTGAACAAAAAGGTCCGTTTGACGGAGTTACTCTGGACTCTTCATATCCTATGTAATACAAAGCTGTAAGAAAGATTTGGACAAGATTAGTGATCGAGACACCCGCGGTCCCCGACCCCCCTGTCAGTTTTTTGTCCCACTATTTGGTATCTTACTTCCATTCGATACTATATGAAGGTACTAAATAGTAAATCCGTGCAAGCGATATTAAAATTATATTCGCTCACGAACGACATCATATCTACTAAATATAGATATAGTGCGAAACAATAGCCTAGCAAGGATAATGAGCCATAGTTGCGCAAACGAGTAACGGTTCTTTTGCAAACTATGCATAGAGCAGTAGCTCATCTTTTAATCGAAATAGTCTAGCATAGACAAACCAACAACGATGGGGTGCAAAGCATAGATATCTGGAACTAAGATGTACATGGCTCACTTCATATTAGCATTTTCTCCTCTAGAATGTAGAGCTAGGATAAAATATCACCCCCTCTCCATTTAGAAGTTCCATCTAAGTGAATCTGCGTTGTTGCTATGAAAAAGCAAAGGGTATTAACCTATATACATGATAGAATATAAGCAGAGACAGCGGAAGGGAAGGAATAATCGCAATACACACGGATATATATCTTTTGAACGCTGTAACAGAATAGACCAAAGAAAAAGAATACGGATAACGGTCAAAAAAGAATTCAGTTGCCGGTTCCGTATTTATCTCCCACTTCCTTCTATCTCCTTAAAAATTCTTCACGTACCAAGTAACAAAATTTCCACGTGCCATCCCCTCTCTACTAAAAAAAATTTACAAATATTCAAGCGATTGGTCAAACGAGCGATCTCATCGTATCCGGAAATCTATTCTCATTGGTTATCATAGTCCGCTGGGGGTCACGAGCAATTTTTAAAGGATAGAATCTTGACTGCTGGGGGGCTAGTGGAACCTGTCGTCCAAGCTATGAGACCGGTTACTTTTATAGTTGTTTTTACTTGGTACCCAATACATCTACTAACTCTGTGAGAAGATCCGTTGACCACTGCTGGGGGGAGCTGGTGAACCTGTTTCCGGCCCCCCAACGAAGATTACCCATCTGCGTATACTGTACCTTATGTAAGAATCGTGTGTGTGTGTGTGTGTGTGTGTGCGTGTGTGTGTGTGTGTGTGTGTGTGTGTGAGTATGTGTGGTGGTACATCTCTTCCGCAGTGCAGGCATTTAAACTAGAGCCCGTCTTTAATCGTAAACCGGATCTTGACCATAGTGTATTTATGTGGTGTATAGTGGACTTATATTATATCTAGTATGCGATGATGCAAGATGTAGGCCAGCCTCGCCTTTCTCACGGCTTGCTATTGTTCTTTGGTACACACAAGAAGCTACGCATAAGATGCTCGTGTATGATGTAGGGGGAAGTTTTACTGGAACATTTTACTCTTTGTCTTTTTTCTTGATCATCCGTTGTTTTGGTGTATTTGGTCTTCTAGGAAGATGTTAGTACTGGATTGGTAGAAATTTTTGAACATATTATTCTGGCTATATATTGTTTGAACTTTATAATTTTCAGCTCATATAGCGCTAAAATAGAATTTTTGAGGACTGCTTAGTGATGATAATCAATTTCCAACAGAGCGATCTAATCTATGATTATTTTGAGCATTACCGTAACTCATGGTTAGTTTGCGTCTGCCTCACAATTATTTATTTTTGTATTGGTCACAGTTTGGAC
This sequence comes from Eretmocerus hayati, assembly GCA_029851415.1. Taxonomy (NCBI): domain Eukaryota; kingdom Metazoa; phylum Arthropoda; class Insecta; order Hymenoptera; family Aphelinidae; genus Eretmocerus; species Eretmocerus hayati. The sequence goes on along the minus strand of CM056743.1, from coordinate 38,254,731 downwards.
TCCTCGTTTCAAGTCCTATCCAAGAAATCAAAGAAAGTGGAGGAATACTGATCTATGGGTTCAAATAATTGCAAATTTTCGGATAGAAGATTTTTCAAAATTTGGGAGAAATTAAGCGTAATCTACTTCCGCGTCTCTCATCTGGATTTTTTTTCGGACCACGAGAAAAGTTGACTCATTAAAATGAAGAATACCGTCAGTCGAGGTAAGTTTTGATGGTCAGAATAACTTTGGAACGCCCAAGTAAAACTTTATATGACTCTCCGTTGGCAAAATTATGTTGTTTGGCGAATTTTGCTCGTTTGTTTCATGCGTGGCTAATATTTTGTGCCAGTGTAAAAGCCCCAATTAGGTGTTTATTCATTTTTACCAAGCATCTTTGTAAAGATCTTTTTGAATGGGGAAAGATAAAAGATTTCCGGAGGAATATGGTAACTTTGGAACACTTCGAAAAGGGGAGAGTATTACAATTTTTCGGAAAGAGGGGTAAGTTTGAAGCACCTGATGATTGAGCTTGCACAACAAGATTCGAAAATATTTTCCATATAATCCTCAATGAGATATGGGAGACCTTATCATACTAGGAGCAAAAGTCATTGAACCATTCAAAATGAATCAAGATTGTTGTAACGAACCAATGTTGAGGGTTTTCACGTTTCACATTTATTGTTCTAAAGTTATTCCAATGAGGGTCCAGCTATCAAAACACTTATTTGAATACTCGTAACTACAACCATCAGGGACATCCAAATAGATTTCAATGTCCGTCATATCTAGACTCTTGACGTGCGCGCTATCCGCACACTTATTCTTAATTCAAGTTCGTATCCATTTTCCCAAAACTCGAAAGAAATGTAAAACGGCGAAACCGCCGACTCTACTTGTAGATTCGCCGGTTTTACCTTTTCTCAATTGTGAATTGAAACACACAAAAGTAGAAACGCCGAATCCGCCTTTTCTCGAATCGTAAATTCCAACGACAATAGTAGAAACGTCGAAAATGCCTTTTCTCTCTGTCATAAATTTAGGAGCACAATAGTAGACTCGGAAGAAACGCCGTTTCTACGCAGATGTTTGATCATGTAGAACCGGTAAAACGGCCGTTCTACCGGAATCACTTCGTGTAGGAACGGAGAAACGGCCATTCCTCAAAACTACGGAGAAACGGGAGAATCACCGTTTCTACGCTTGGCTATATAAGTCCGCGCAAACCTTCAAGTTCAATCAGTCCGTTCACGGCGAATCGCGCCGACGCAACCTCCACGTCGCTCGTCTCCAGGCACCTCGTTGCCTCGGAGCCCAACGCTTCCGAACCGGCTTCCTTGCCGCTTCGTGTCACGCCACCGCGGGCGTCCTGTTCGGGATCGCACCGCGCTACTCAAATCAGACTCAAACAATCGTGTTGTGAACAATTGACCGTGTGTGTGTGTGTGTGCATGTGCGCGTCGGCACTACGTCACTTACTGTATTCGATTGTGTCATTTCTGTGCACCTCATCCACCACCATCCACATCCTCTTGACGGCCATCGGCACCGTATCCTGCACGGACACTCTTGACACGAGCCGATTGTGACCTCGTCAATTGGCGCCCAACGTGGGGCCACGAGGACAAAAATCCTCGGTCAGCGTTGGAAGATGCGAGGAACCACGACCCAATGAGCAGCCTGCAGCACACTCCCCCGCCTACCAGAATTCTTCGACAGGGGGCTGGTCGTACTTCTGGGAGTACTGAAACACCCAGTGGCGCCCAACAGCAAAATCGACGAACCGTCTCCCTGGAACGTCATCCTCGAGTGACGCGCCAGCAGCAGCGCCGGCTTTCACTCGGTGCCGCTACACAATCCCTTGAAGGGAGTGCACCGGGCGAGGGCGAAAACTCTCACCCACCTTCCCCGAGCGCTTCCGGATCGGAGAATAACCAAAGCTCGCCACGTATCCCCGACGGTGAGCAGAGCAGACCGACCGACGCGGTCCAGCCCGCACTTCCGTCAGAGAACCCGGAGCACCGGGCGCAAGGTGAGCAAGACGAATCGGAGCAACTCCTGGACGTCACCATGGAGCAGCTCCAGAACATGTTCCGCCGTCTGGCTGGCACTCCGAACGGACCACCAGATTTCACAGGCGCGGAGCACGAAGATCCGGCAAAGTTCATCCGCAACTGCGAGGATTATTTCCAACGCCTTGGAACCGACGATGGATTCAAGGTCCAACTTGCCGAGAAGGCATTAAAGGACGACGCGTCTAAATGGTGGAGCTGCTATAAGAGCCTGTCGGTGGAGTGGCCCAAATTCAAGGAACTGCTCCTCGCTCGCTTCGACTCACCACAGGTAAAACTTCACCTCAAAGCGAAATTATACGGCCAATCCCAAGGGGATCGAGAAGCCGTAGGAGTTTTCATCGAGAAGAGACAGCTCCTGGCGCGCCGACTCCTTCCCGACGCTACGGATGAGGAGTTGGTGGGTCTCATCATGGAAGCACTGCGAGCATCTCTGCGCCGCCACCTCCGCGGTAACCCGCCGTCTACTGTCGGGGAACTGCTCATCAGAGCCACGGAAGTCGAACGCGACGAAGAGGCGGATCGAGTCACCCTGGGGAAGAAAACGATGGGTCCGCTGGCTGCTCCAGCCGCACCGGCAAAGGTGATCACCGCTGCTATGGACAAGCCACGCCGCGGCCTCGAGTTCAAGACGGTAGGCGACGAACGACTCCCCAAATGCGATTACTGCCCGGACTATCATTGGAACCGGAACTGTCCGCAACGGCCTCAACGCGCGCCGCAGGCGGAAAACTGGCGCAGGGCGGCGGATATCGCGGGAACCGCTGCCACAACGAACGTAACCCCGCAATAAGCGTCGCAGCAGCCGATGTGACCGGCTTGCTGGTGAACACGCTTTAGGTCACTATCGGAGGTAAGCAAGTGCACGCCTTGGTAGACTCAGCGGCTTCGGACAACTTCATCGTCCCGGCGCTGATCCCGGAATCCATACACATCCACAGCAAGGTATGCAACGCGAAACTTGCGAAGGCCGGAGCCGAAATGAGGGTCACCGGGACATGCGAACTCGACGTCACCGTGAATGACGACACGTCACGGACCACGTTTCTGGTTGCGGAGCAATTACGGGCCCAGGCGATTCTCGGCCGTCGATGGCTCAAGGAGGTCAACGCCGTGCACGATCACGCTCTGGATTGTCTCTACGTCGGGACGAAAAAGCGCCAACGGATATTCCTGGGCCGTACCCGACCAGAGCCAACGGCCCAGCTCCAGCAGAGGATTTGGGAGAACGTGCACCATGGTTTTCCAGCGGAATACGAGACTCGACTCCGAGCCACAATCATGCACAATGCGCTCATCTTTGACGACAGCGGACCATTGCCCCGGACACCGTTCATGAAGCACCACATCCAAGCTAAGCCACACAAACCGTTCAAGGTGCCTCAATACAGGTACTCGGCGGAGAAGAAACGCGCCATCAGTCAACACGTCAAGGACATGCTGGCCGATGGAGTCATCGAAGCAGCCTCTTCCCCATACAGTTCGCCGATCGTGTTGGTAAAGAAGCATGATGGATCCGACCGATTCTGCGTGGACTTCAGGCGAATCAATGACATCACCGAAGATGCTGCCCAGCCTAACCCGGTTATTCACGAAGTCCTGAAGGAAATCGGAGGAGCCAAGATCTATTCTACGATTGACTTGCGCAAATGCTACTGGCAGATTCCTCTTACGGAATCCTCGAAGAAGTACACGGCCTTCTGTACTCCGGATGGCGGTCAATACGTATTCCAAGTGGCAGCTTTCGGACTGAAGAACTCAGGCCGCACCTGCAATCAACTGATTGGGAAGGAGGTACTTCTCGGACTCGTAGGGGTATGTTGTTTGAACTTCCAGGACGATATAATTGTATTCTCAAATTCGTGGGAAGAACATTTGGTACACCTAGCCCTCGTCCTGGAACGATTGTCGTTGTACGGTCTAGCCTGCGGCTTGCCCAAATGCAAGTTTGGCATGCTCGAGCTGGAGTACCTGGGTCACGTCATCACGGCGGACCACAACGTCGCCAAACAGGAGCACGTCCAAGCTGTGCAAGCAGCAACACCACCGAAGAACAAAAAGGAACTCCAGAAGTTCCTGGGCATCTGCGGTTGGTTACGCGAGTACGTGCCAAACTACGCGGCAATTGCTCTACCCATGACCGACCTTCTCAAACAAGGGAAGGGTTGGAAATGGACCAAGGAGGCACAAGAATCCATGGATCGCCTGAAACAAGAGTTCCGGCGGCCGCTGATACTCCACCGACCTAGGACGGGTGAGCACCTCTACCTGCAGACTGACGCCTGCGACTCCGGTATGGGCGCAGTGCTGTACCACGCGGGTCCAGACGGCGAAAGACAGGTGATCTCATATGCTTCGGCCAAATTCACCCCCGCGGAGAAGGCGTACCACTCGAACGAGAAGGAATGCTTAGCGGTAGTGTGGGCTCTCCGGAAATACAAGCACCTGCTCGAGGACGCATGCTTCACACTCAGGACTGACAACAAGGCGTTGACTTGGCTGGACCGAGTCCAAGACGAACGCGGAAAACTGACCCGCTGGGCCATGTTCCTGTCCCGTTTCTCGTTCGACATCGAGCACGTCCCGGGGAAGCTGAATGACCTGCCTGACGCACTCTCACGCTTCCCGGGGAATGAGAAGTTCACGGAGCACGACGAGGACTACGATGCCCTGTCGCCACCTTGCTCGATGAACCGGGACGACGAGATCCTCATCGCCCACGTGGATACTCCAGAGTTGGGAGAGCGGATCGCTCAAGCCCAAGACGACGCCGCCAGCTTGCCTCAGGGGCCAGAGTGGACGCGACAATCGGGGTATCTCATGTACATTCGAGACATAGATCATCCACGAATTTATGTTCCAGAAAACATGCGACACGAGGTGATGTACTATCACCATGATCACGACCATGCCGGTCATCCGGGAGCCGCCGAGACTCTCCGCGCCATACGCGCCAATTACTATTGGCCCGGATTGAGAAATGACGTTCGGCAATATGTCCGAAACTGCCAGGCATGCAACGAAACGAAGGCGTCACGACCAACGACTCACGGAACGCTAACCGCCCGCCAACCACGAAGACCGTGGGAACACGTCGCACTGGACCTGATGGGACCTTATCCACGCTCACCACGAGGGAAAAGGTATATCCTGGTTGTCACCGATTTGTTCTCCAGATGGGCGGAGGCATTCCCCATAGCGACCGCCACGACCGGGGCGATTGCCCGAATTTTGGAGTCGGAAATATTCCACCGCTGGGGGTACCCTGCTGCGGTACTGGCGGACAATGCTCCCCAATTCAAGAGCGTCGCGTGGCATCGTTACTGTTCTCGTTGGCAAGCGGAACAATGGACCACGCCAGCCTACATGCCGAGAGCAAACCCTACTGAGAGGAGGAACCAGGACATCAAAAAAGGTCTGCGGCTGAGACTGCGTGAAGAACGCCACCACCGGGATTGGGATTTGCACCTATCCAGCATCCTTTTCAACTTGCGCCGCCGCCAGAACACGTCAACCGGATACAGCCCAGCAGAGCTGCTGCTCGGTCGGAACCTCGCCCGTCCAGGAGAGCCGAATCCGACCGCAAACCTCGAAACAGAGGAGAGGTACGACGGAGCCAGGCGGAATCAACAGGCCCGCACTGGTGATGTACCAACGCATCCACCGAACAAGCCCTTCACGGCAGGTGATTGGGTGTACGTTCAATCTCATCATATGTCCAAAGCGGCAGACGATTTCAACGCCAGCCTTGCCCCGAAATGGGAGGGCCCGTATCAAGTTATATGCCTTCATTCGCCTCAAGTGTTGACGGTTGCTCGACCGGACAGCGCTCCAATCAAACTCCACGTGTCGCAGGTCAAGAAAGCGCACTCGAGACCTGTTGCATCGGGGGACGAAGTCAGGGACGCCTGCACTTCTCCTCGGCCAACGCTACATCGCCCCGCACCGCCAGCATGGCAGCCAGTGCTGCCCTCAGGCGCATCGCCCGTGATCACTCCTCCTGAAGTGACCTCGGAGTCATCGAATCGCTCAGCGCGACAGCACCCGACACTGTCCGCATGCGCTAGCGCTACCTCAGGAGCAGACCCTCAAGTGGTCCACTCGCAATTGGTCGCAGGTGGATTCCCGACCACGCCGGATCCTTTTGGATCCGCCAACGACCGTCCGTCATGGAAACGACGACGAGGCCGCCCCACTTTGCTAGAGGCCACCCGAGCAGCTGTCGAGCGGAAGCTCGCTTATCCTCCTCGCACGACAAGGTACAATCTTCGAGAACGCAAGAACGACTGAAGCCGGCCAGTGAGCCGAAGACATCAAGGATTGCAAGAATATTACGATGCATCGATAGTGTTAGTTTTACGTATGTTTCTCAGTGTATGTCATCGATAGTGTTAGTTTTACGTATGTTTCTCAGTGTATGTCATCGATAGTGTTAGTTTTACGTATTTTCCTCAGTGTATATCATCGAATACTCAATTCCTTCATTAGATCATGATTCTGTTATTTTGATTGGTTGGCCACCATTTTTATATGTCATGTAATCATTAGAGTAATAAACGTGACGTGTTGCTGATGCGGTATGAGTGAGATATCGTGAAAATGTCATCGAACTTCCGGGCGCTTTGACGTGCGCGCTATCCGCACACTTATTCTTAATTCAAGTTCGTATCCATTTTCCCAAAACTCGAAAGAAATGTAAAACGGCGAAACCGCCGACTCTACTTGTAGACTCGCCGGTTTTACCTTTTCTCAATTGTGAATTGAAACACACAAAAGTAGAAACGCCGAATCCGCCTTTTCTCGAATCGTAAATTCCAACGACAATAGTAGAAACGTCGAAAATGCCTTTTCTCTCTGTCATAAATTTAGGAGCACAATAGTAGACTCGGAAGAAACGCCGTTTCTACGCAGATGTTTGATCATGTAGAACCGGTAAAACGGCCGTTCTACCGGAATCACTTCGTGTAGGAACGGAGAAACGGCCATTCCTCAAAACTACGGAGAAACGGGAGAATCACCGTTTCTACGCTTGGCTATATAAGTCCGCGCAAACCTTCAAGTTCAATCAGTCCGTTCACGGCGAATCGCGCCGACGCAACCTCCACGTCGCTCGTCTCCAGGCACCTCGTTGCCTCGGAGCCCAACGCTTCCGAACCGGCTTCCTTGCCGCTTCGTGTCACGCCACCGCGGGCGTCCTGTTCGGGATCGCACCGCGCTACTCAAATCAGACTCAAACAATCGTGTTGTGAACAATTGACCGTGTGTGTGTGTGTGTGCATGTGCGCGTCGGCACTACGTCACTTACTGTATTCGATTGTGTCATTTCTGTGCACCTCATCCACCACCATCCACATCCTCTTGACGGCCATCGGCACCGTATCCTGCACGGACACTCTTGACACGAGCCGATTGTGACCTCGTCACTCTGAAACTCTAAGCTTTCGGTAGGCTACAAACAGAAAGCACTTCTGATGTAAGACGCACAAGTTACGTAGGAATTGAGAGAAAAATATTCAAAAGTGCTTCAAAGTTCCCCCAGTTGACGGAAATTCAGAGGTCGTAGAAAGGCTGAAGGATGAAGTAAATCAACTTACTCGGGTGTCCTGGAGCCCAGATATTGGGGAATTACAGAAAATCTTTGATAATTTATGAAGATATGCCTGCACGGAGGCAAAAAAGGTACATACACTGCGCTTTTTCTAGTTATATGAGTAGTTCTGTGGAAACTTTGAAATAATGTGTGCCCGCTTGTATGAAACCTTAAAACGCGAGGGAAAAAATTGGTATAGGTTATATTCGACGTATATTTGGTGATCTTTCTGGCGCAATCATTAGTTGTGCGATCCAGGGTCACCAAAAGAAATTGTCATCGAAAAAGGGGTAAAAATGTCAGTTCTGTGCATTGTGGTTTTTCATATTTTCGACCCTTGCGAATGTGAAGCGTCGCGGTCAGGCTCATTTGAGTTTCGGGTGAGCAAATACATCAAATACAATGCCATTTAGCACCCAATTCCATTGCTATAAGAGCCCAAAGACCACTTTTTGCATGTGTGCAGAGTATATACATTTTGTGGCGAAATTTCATTTAAAATTTTATTCCCTTAGTTTCCCTCGATAAGAGTGCATTTGCCTCATTCCAGGCCTTCCCGTGCCAATTCATTCTCAAAGAAAATTGTCAGGCGCAACTTTACCATGCCCCAGAATCTCGAAAAAAATTGATTTTCACACTTTGCGGACTAGCTTTCGGCAAAAATCTACTTTTGCTGAATTTTTTAGTCAGTTCCGTGTGATACTAGTGCGACCCTCAAACTTCAGATTACGGAGGCCCTAGTCAGTTTTTTTTTTTCAAAGTATCTGATGGCTCAATCAAAACCCCAAAATCTCAAGACTGCAGCTTGAATCGTTTGGCCGTGAGATCAATTTTAGACGCGAAATGTTAGGGTCCGTGCGCCACTACCGTGTTTATACGTGTTATCCTGAGGGTACCGATGGGTGGAAATTTTTAAATCCGTGCGCAACTTAGATTGTACATTATATGTTTGAAAACGTCGAAAAATACATGTCAGAACCTTCCGAAGCGGGATTTGGGGTTGGCACATTTTCGGCCTCCAAATGTTGAAGTTTCAACGGAAGTACTCATATGCGTACAAAATCGGTTGGAAATAAAATTTTTCGAATCTGCAAAAAAAAACTCAAATTTGAGACAAGAACTAACATGAAAATGAGCTGAGGGACGTTAAAATTCTCACTATCTACTTCACTGACAAAGAATAAAACTTCCAGAGGCACGAAAATCAATCTATTTTCTCTCTAGGAAACGAAGAAGTCATCCCTGATCGGCCCAAGCCACTTGCATCCAAACTGTAATAAACACAAACGAACTTTATAATCGTACTGTTTCTATATACTCTCAGAAAGTATACCCAGGCTATTCGGAAAGTGCAAAACAGGATTCCAATAATCGAAAAGTCACAACTCATTCTATGTGACTTACTTTCGTCGCTTTAATATCAAGGAAGCGAGAAACGATGTTCAAGATGAAACTGCAACTCTCTCGAATCTTCTATACCAATGGCGCGCGCCTTCAACCAAATTCGCAAGCGAGCGAGTGAACGAGAAAATCTAACGCTCGTATAGCAAAAAAAGAGCTTTTCTCTCGTCCTACATCTTACTTATACCTATATATCTATATATACCATCAGAGTGAAAATTGAATTCCGTGGAAGTCGCAGCATAAGCGATGAGTATTAGGAAAAAGCTCGTTTTCCCCAATCTTCGCGTTCCTTCTGATGTATGTATACGAGAAAGACGCTTCCCACGGGCGGCGGCGGTGACACTTTTTAATATCTTTTGCGCGATTCATTCTCAAAACTACGCAATTCTATCCTGCATAAGATATATCTATATATATATATATGTTATCCTCCCATCAACTTATAGAAAGTATACGAGTAAAATTCAGAAGCTTTGAGATATAGTAGAATAGAGTTAGAGTATCGGTGGCAACAGATGCAAAGAAAGCGCGTATAACCTATATAGGTAGTAAGTAGGAAACGAGAAAAATCGCACTTTTACATAAAATTGGAGTATAGAACAAACGAGCGGGTGGTTAAGCGGTTGGTCGCCTAACGACAAGCTATAATTCTTATTTTTTTTTTTTTTTTTTTTTTTTTAAGTAAGTAGTACAGAAACTCAGAGCAACTCTTTTTTATGTCCCGACAGACCTCCGTATATGTACTTGCAAAATTACCGAGCGTTAGCTGTATAAGTATAAAGTAAGTCGTTCTCTGGATTTACTGTGGTATGGTGATTTTTGTGGTGCCACTTTTGAGATTTGAAATGATTTATATCGTTGCTGGTATAGTATTCGATGAAAAATTTGTAACTGGTTGAGTTTGGGGTTTCGGTATGTCATGGAATTACTTGGTAATCTAGATCAACGACTTTCTGACGTTATGACTAGTTGAGGTCTCGATTGGGTTGTTTACTTAAGTGCTGTTGAGGATAAGTATGAGGGACGAGTTAGAATCTGAGATCATCTCGATTAATGGGGGGGGGGACCATTTGCTGATCGAAATCTGCTTGCACAAAAACCATTATTTCGAGAATTATTTGAAACGATAATATCTAATGGTAAATTCATTCATTCATCTTATTTTATTGATGAATTTTAACGGATCTGTGTGTACCAGAGTATTCACATCCCAGGGCATGAATAGAATGAGAAGAATAAATTACAGAGCGTTAGAATTTCTCTTTTAGTGATGATTTTTCGAATTAACTATGTATGAGGAATGAAAACCATTTACATTCTCAGACCTCTTATTGCAATTTGTTGCGTGGTCGAGCATTTTCAATATTTGCTCAAAAAATCTATCGTGTAACAAAGTATTTGCATTGCTACTCTTTGAAACCAGATATTTCAAATATTTATTCAACTAAAATGAAAATAATGTTTATTGAAGGTAGAATTCAATTTCAGCTCCATAATTTGCGTTAGAAATTTGACCATTTGCAATACCTACAGTAGTTTCACCATCCCATAAACGAAATTTTCATCATGTCTGTGAGCAAATTATTTTGAATTCAAAGTCACTACAGACATACATTAATATCAAAATCCACAACATTTCAAGCCCATCCAACAGCATCAAATGTATCAAATGTACATGTGCAAGGAGTAAATGGAATCTAAACAATATTTACACATCCATCCGAGTGGTGCATTAATAAGTTTTGAGTGCATGCAAAAAGTCCTTTCATATCCACGGATATATACGATTTCATTGAATATTGACTCGGAAATGTTGTTATACTCGAAGCTAATAATAATGTAACAGCGGAAAGGCGTAGAGTTTGTAATGAGCTGTAAAACTTGAAAACTCATTATGCACGCATGGCGCATTCGAGGAGAGGCCTCTTACGGTTGGCTATAAAACGAGTGACTCTATCTACAATCGTTAATAATTTATTGACTCATATCAGAATCTAGATAGACTCTCTTACATGACTCGGATGTAGTAAAATTTTGTCGAATGACATTGTCATCCCTTACATTTTCTCGTTGGTGAGTCTTACACTGTTACATAATTTCATTTGATATACGAGCGCATCGAGTATGTCCATGATATTTTTCGTGGCTATTTGCTTTCTCCATAAAAATTTTTCTTCCACAAGCAAATATCGGCCATTATGGATCTCACAATTTCAATATTCTTGTGATTTTTGAATCGTTCCATCCATCAAATATACCAAAGCATCCCAAACAGCTCGATAAAGTTTTTTTTTATCACAAACCAGCGTTATTCTCGGGTAACCCAAAACTCGGCAGAATTTTACTGCGAGCATCGCAATAAAAAAAATTCGAAAACAAAGAATATAACGTATCTAGTCACACGCTCGTTTTGGCCTTGATAAATTCATTAAAGTTACCAGACTCGTAGATCTCTATAAAAGCCCTCGTTGACAAATCTCGTTTCGACAAATGTCCTTCAGCGTATGTACCTACTCTCCTCCCCCCCCCCCTCCCTCACAAACCTCCAAAACCCTTTGGCACACACATACGTACACAAAATCTGCATACATACATTTTAGTATGTAGAATCGCTCTGTCCGAGGAGGTCATTGCGCGTCTTGTAATTGATGAGCCGATCAATTCCCGAAAGGACCAGGTGCGCGTCACCACACCCGCGAAATTCAATATTTGTCCAGTGTTCAACCATCCCAACAGACCGACCCTTCACCCTAGTCGTCTATTGAAATGCAGCCCTGTTACACCCTTATATATCCACGAATTCACGAAAATGTATGTTTCAAGCTATGTATGTATGTATGTATGTATATCGTTAGGTCTCATTGGGCAAAGCGGCAAAATCGAACTAGAGTATAACCGCAGTATCGTGGCCGAAGTATGTGGCCATCCCCTCTCCCATTTCCTCAATTCACTGAAATACTCAGAGATAGATAGATTTGGTGGTGTATGTCGCTCTCTGGGGTTCGTTTTCGTGTGTGCAATTTACCAGAGACGAGAATTTTGCGTGAGAGAACGATATATATCGAATTATATGTATGTATGTATGTATAGTGTTTAAATGCGGTCTTGACTTTCCTACCACCGTTCCATCCTCCCATAGAAGTCGATATATAATTTCATTCGAGAGGGTGGGTATTTCGATTTTTTTAGGGGTTTCTCGCTATAAGTACGTACGCTACTTGCTACTTCGTAGTGGTCCGTTGAGAATTGAGTGGGTGGTTAGAGAAGTGAGTTGTTTTGGAATGAGCAATTTTAGATGGTTTTGGAGGAAGGATGTGGGTTTGAAGAGAATTGAAGAGTATTGACGACAGTTTGAGCAAATAAATGAATTTAGGGAAAGAGGGAGGATGTGGGAAGGTGAATTAATTACACGCTAATGCGATACGTATAGGGGCTGTGATAAGCGAAGCGATTTATTTGAACGAGAATTGCGAGCTCGTTTCGTTCGTTCATCAATCGAGTTGTGTTTGCTTTTACTCTGCCTACCATGCCGGTATTGATAGTTATACTTTTTTATTTCGTTGATCATGTGTTATTGTATCGACGTGTGAGGCTGGTACATAGTTTCTGTGTTTATTTGATAGTGTGATATCGAAAATATTATAGAAAAGTGTATCGATGAAATAGGAGATATTTTATAAATTTGCATTGATTGAGGAATAAATTGAGTTGTGTAATGTGAGAGATCTTGACTCCGCAAGGCTACGACGCGCATGCGCAGAAAACAGTCACGTTCTGATTGGTCGTAAAATCAAATCGCGAATAATAGCTTGAAACTCATCTTGGAGTGCAAAACCAAGGATAAAACATAAATTCTCTAAAAAATGATGAACTTTATATTGAAAAATGTGTTTCTAGAATTTTCTTTAAGATTGGGTTTTTGAGAAAAAAATTGAAAATTGATTCCCATGGAAGCTCCCACATACATATAAGACTATACACATGAGAAATAATTTTTCAAAGCATATTCTGATAGGTTTTTTTCTTAGCTTTTGAATGCAATCAACTGCGTATCGATATCTTGTGTCGTTTCAGAGTTAGAGCAGTTTAAGTGTGGAAGAGTCAAACATTTTTTTATTGAAAGGAGTTCAATTCAAACGTTCTATCAATTTGCTTACCAGCGAAGCTAAACATTTTTGGGGGTCTAGCGACCGTTTTTTCCTTTTATTTTGAGGTATAGAAGTGGAAAATCACGAGGAAAAGACTTGGAACACCATGTTTATTCGACCATCCTTTTTACATAGAATTACTCGTGAATCAATTGAAACGAAATGACAAGTGAATTTTTCCTGTGAGTATGAGACGACATTTCTTTAGACAGGATTTACAAAGTGTTCCTGGATTCGAGCCAATATTTTTGGCAGCTTTATTACACTCCAATAGAATAGCTATTCGTCCCCTATATCGAAGTATTTCAATTCCAACGGGTAGTTGAACTCTTCAAGCGTTCCAAGTATGTTGAAATTCATAAAATTCGTACAGATTAATCGAATACCTCACTTTTCACATCGTACACTCCAGACATGTGTGGATCAGATGGTCTCGAATAATAATTGTCACTGACGATAAAGTGTGAAGTTGAGACTACTATATTCCGTGGAATTTTATGTTAGTTCAGTGCTCTTTGCGTTAAATTCCTGTCGAAGATATCATCTGATTTTTACATTCATCAGGAATTATCATTAAAAATTCATCACCATTTTCACAGGCAATGCAAAAGTATCCATACTACCTTCACTTTCAGTAATTGAAAATTTTACCAGCAATTTTGAAATACATGACAATCTCAATCGCAGACACTTCGTTTCATTGACCGCATCCATTATTATTTCAATCATTATAGAAAATTGAGAACTCCATATCAACCATATACCAAGATTTTTCAAAATCACGGAACCAAAAAGTCCCTTGCAATATTCAGTTGAGTTATAACCCCAGCCAGTGATTTTCAATCAGAACGAATTCCACGCTCGTAATTTTAATCTTTCACACAGACTCTGCGGTATGCATACATAGCAGCAGCCATCAACTGTAAAGGTAAACATCTCTCCTGATTTCCCAAGCGAGGTGTAAAATTTTCCATTGCTACAAGCTTTTAGTCATGTGTACGTACATACACTCTGAATAACCGCATGTAGGTCAATGTACTTGAAAAACCACAATGAATATGAAGATATACAAGGGATGAGCTTTTTTTATGTTTCGATACTCGAGAGATTAAACGTCGAACTATACATAGAACGATCAATCCGAGGCTTTGCAACGAATGCACAAGGAAACAAGTTCGAGATCGCTCTCTTGTATATTTCTCAACAATCTCGAATAAAATTCAGGATGAATGAGCAACGACGACGCAGCTCAGTGATATTGCGATGATTCTCTAGAGTACATTGAACTCTATGTTTCGAAGGGAAATCGAAATCAGAATCGAGAGAAACTAAGATAGATGGATTCTCCACGATGGAGAGATATTTCATGAATATTCATACATTGAAGATGATCGATCGATTTTTCTATCGCGAAAGTTGTGGTGGATTACCGTCAACAGCCGGTATTACAAAAGTAGTGCTCCAGCTAAGTTACCCTGATTAGAAGGCGATCGTCGGGTTTTGTTCGAATTTTGATCAAATGTTCGATTCGACTGATCTAGCCTTGATCAAACAATGTAACGCCTGTGTGATCGAATTTGATCAAATGCCTTGAGGATAACAAACCAGCAACCTCAAATCTGAGTATCAAAGTAACAATAAATTAGCCCAGATGCGACCTCAAAGATGTGTAATAGAATTTACCTATTAATGAAAAATGATTGTCATCAAATGACGAATTTTGTTGAAAAATTTTGACAAATCTATTTTTTTTTTGACAAATTCCGTTGAAGCAATGATGAGGTAAACGGAAATACATCGATATGTTAGGATGCCTGAGCGCAGCTCTATAACCTGTAAAGATGAACAATGATATTTTCGAGATTTTAGCACTCAGATCTGTAGTAGGCTATCTGAGTGAAGATGAGGAAGATGACCCGGGATGGGTCTTTGTGCCCAAGATGTGCGATTTATGTTTCAAATTCAAGTTTTCTGATTGAGGGCCTGCAAAGATTAATGACAGCTATGTCAGACAACTTACACGGATTTGCTCAAATTTGGTCAAAGAAGAGTTATATGGTTAGATCAAACTGTGATCAAAAGTTAGGTCAAATTTTGATAAACAGATCAAAGGTTTTGAACTGTTTTCTGATCAGGGCAGTCTGACCGTCAACTTTAAGAAAAAATGCATTATCCAATACTGTCTGCGTATACCAGCTTCTTTCACTTGATCTTACTACTTTGACCAAAAAGACATGAGTAAATCAAAACTTGGTACAATCTTGGAGATCAGAAAATTTTCAAGCATAAAAGTTCTTCTGGATAACATGACAATATCTGGTTCAAAGTGGTTCGTCTTTTATTTTTAATAATAAATCAAAAGTTGCTCGGACTTTGAGGATATTTTTATCCTGAAAATGGTCTAGCCTCAGTTGGTTCCTGCAACTCCCAGAGTCTATGTTTGTCGAGAACAGGATGTAAAGATGTACCGTTGTAAATATGTTATAATGTTGGGTGCGATGGTTTGCTCTTCATGATCAGTTTTACACGTGTAGCCTTCCATAAAAGTTACTATGAGGTTGTAAGTATGAAACTGTAAGAATTGATCAGCTCGAAATCTCATTTGTCACGTGTCAAAATTAATGGATTTTGTAAAATCGTCTAAGACTCGGGGACCTAGGATCTAGGACCAAAGCTGGAAATTAATGGTGAACTTACAACTGACCATTCTGAGTCTTACGATTCAGCTAAAAACAGATGACAGCGGTGAAATGTGAAATACTGCTGCATCAGATTAAAAAATCTCGACGACCTTTCTACAGGATTATTATTGTGCAACTTTGGTTTTTCATGAATCAATGTTCATCAGATGTCATGGAATAATAACCTTCTTCTTATTTCTGTGAGGTACCTACTCGCAAACTTCATAGTTCGTTTAGTTTTAGCCAAAAATAAAACTTTTAGTGGTGAAAATGAAGTGAGCTGTGTGCGGTTATTGTGCCATTACATTGATGAAGTTGAATTCTGCTGCATCGTGGAACATAAGAAGCCGGAAAGGAATGAGTAACGATGTGATTTGCCGTGAACGATATTATGTGAGTGTATGTACACACAAAGAAGAAAGAAAAAAAGACAGTTGCTCGCGCTACGCGGTAGTGAAATTATTAAAATGCGCTCGTATGCAATATAGCGAGGGGGCTGATAGTGGTCGATAGAAATGAGCGTGAGTGGAAAAAAGTGGAGCACTACTACCTGATGCATGCCTACAGGGCGATTATCGTAAAAGGGTCGACGCACAATTCATATACGAGGCTTATGCTTGTTCCTTGATACTCGGGCCGTATGCCAGAGAACGATGTGATGAGCACAAAATGCCCGCAAGCTTGACTACCTATACTGTTACCGTTGATACCGAGTATGTGTAGGATGTACTTTGTGCAAGTGGCACATGAGCTTCCATGTTACCGGAATGTACAATTTCTATCTCAGAGATGAATGTTAACGGATATGCATCGGAGTAGAAAATTTTGTAGTCCTTCCTTTAGCCTGTTACTAACTGAAAGTCATTCCAGGGTTCTGACGTAAACTTGGATCGTTTCGCAATTTGTTTTGGCCGTTTTGATGAATTTTTTACAAAAAGGTCTTGTATGCTGGTATATTTTGGTTCTAATGGGAAAAATATCAGAGAGAAGGGAAATTCTGACAGATAATGATGAGCTACATGAGTTTTTGTAAGCTCAAGTATGGAATGAAGATGAGGTTTTGTGGAGTAGTCGTTTGAAAATTTGTCCAAAGTTGATGATGAGGACGAAGAATGGGCAAAATGAGACCGGGAAAATTTTCCCAAGCACTTATTCTATCAGTAGTCACATATTTGCACTACTCTATTGGGATGTTTATCTCAGCAGTCATGGTTTTCTCGTCCTGGAATAACAACGCCACAGGATAATCCGTTTGAACATCTAAGAATTGGATCTTTCTTATTAGACAAGGATCATCCCTAGAAAGACTGCACCAAACGTTGAATGTGAGGTAAAAAATAAAACTTACCTGTATATGGGTCCAAGCTTTGGGTTTCGGACTCGACCTCGAACTTGCCCCAGCACTAGAACTTCCAACGGCGACAATTGGCCCCGAAATTGTTGTTGTCGACTTAACGATGGGTTTGCCTCCGCTTTTCTGTACTTGACCATTAGTCGCAGTTGTGGTCGACCCTTGCTGTTGCTGCTGCTGTTGCTGTGTCTGATTTTGTGATTGCACCGTTACTTGCTGCTGCTGTTGTTGCTGCTGTTGTTGCTGAGTCTGCTGCATTATCTGCTGTATAAGCTCGAGTTGTTGCTTTGTCAAGCCATCGCCGTTGCCTCCCGAACCATTTGATCCCTGTGGACAATTTATCCAATTTATTCAATGTCAATTGATTATTTCCATGTAGCGTATCAAAAGTCCCTGAACTTCAGTGAACTCTGAACTAGGAATAACAATCTTTGGCGCCTCCAATCATAATTTGTATATAAATTTTCATCACATTTCATGGGAGGAAAATGGAATAATATCAGATGGTTGATTTTACGACGGCAAAAAGATCCACAAACTCTCTGAACTACTCGTAAAGAACATTTCCTGATGAAGAAGCAACTCGACGCACGCGCACGATAGGAGAAATTCGTTATTCCACTGGCCCGAACACAAATCCAGCTGACAAGAGAGCCAGCCAGCCGTGACGGAAGCGCTGGATAGAAATTTTTAATATGAATTTCTCTGACGTTTGATACCGCGTGGTAGAGTGACAGCCGACGCACACCCGTCAGAAAAATTCCGAGCCACTTCAATTATTTTAATGAAATAGAAAAAATAGCCTCAAAGCAGGGCTAGCAACGGAAATTTACATTTTTGGCTTGGAATTATCATACGAATGCATATATGGGATGAAGTTTCCCCGTAACGGATCCGTTCTCGTCAGAAAAACCGAAACTCTTGAATAATGTGCACAATTTTTGATATGCAATGTTCTGCTCATTTTTTAGTAGGAATTTTGTGTTGGATTCGGGTTAGTAAGATCTAAGCAAGTTTTACGCTCTGAGAGAGGAGCTTTATTAATTCATCACTGATTACAAATTTTAGTCATAAGAAATCTTCAGCTCCTCAGAAAATTTCATTCAATTGTTCGGATTAACTAGGCTACTACCCTGGTAGAAATTTACTTCGATGTAACACATTAATAGACATAAAATGGCTATTTTTGGCCAATTTTGGCTGAAAATGGCCATTTTATGGCTAATAATGTGTTACATTGGGATGAATTTCTACCAGGGTAGGGTTAGGTCCTGGGATATCCATTTCCCATTGACAACACCTCACAACAATCAGCTCTTCTATTTGATTATTCTCAAGGATATAACGAACAAATGGCATTCTTTCGGCGCAATATCATGCATGGTATGATATGTCACATCGTGAATTATCCCCATCTACTCAAAAGGATGTCGGAGTCTCATGAATATAGAACACTTATCAACACCTCCGCATTTTGAGAATTCTTGATGAATCTTGGAGATATCGCAAATCAGGATACCCATATGGTAACGCCGATTTCTCCAATCATTCATGACCGGCGCGGCGCTACTTTGAATCGGTAAAGTATCGCAGAAATTTGCGGAGATGCGCGAGAACTCGACGATGTTAGCAATAGATCTCAATTTTGGTCAGTGGTATACTTGTGATAACTGCGTATCCATAATTAACAATGAGATTCGAAGGTGGTACTTTCTGATCAAATCCTAGGAATTGATTATTTTGTGATCGGCCGGTCATTACCATCAAAATGTTTGGGAAGCGTGAGAGGGGGGGTAGGGAGGAGTATGGATTATTTCCATTCCGCTCACGACTGATTGCAATTTGATTGAATAAATCATATTCAGAATTATCCTCAAAGCCTGACCTCATATTTATCGTGGTAAAAAGTACAAATCCAATATCAATCGGTTGAAAAGCATAAGTGTACTTCTGTGAACTTTGGCTCGAGAGCGCTACGCTCGAGAACTTTCTTTTTATCTCAGCTCCAACTTCATAACTCCAGAAAATACCTTATCGAAAAGCGTTCACTTCGACAAACAAATCAGATCTGCCAACAACTTTTTCTTCTATCGATAAGATCTTTTTCCCCTTCGTTTCTTTCTCACATCTGATTCAATTCTCTTTTGGTAGTTACTTGGTTCGTCCAAACACGCTACGGATCTTCAAAAATATGCTGAAATCATCAATTTCTCGATCTAAGGAATATCTCTCTCAAATTCAGTGTCTGCTGAGTAATTTGAAGCACCTAAAGCACAATAAACTTGAATTGAAGGTTCATGTCATTGATTTTCACTGAGCTGACAACGTGAATTTTAATTTAGAAAATATCCCTGAGGAGATGATTCATGTCTCAAACCTTCTCAAATTCTTCAAATTTCAATCTTTTTCTGCTCGCGCAGAGCAGAAGCAGCATGGCTTAAAAGAGATTCAGAACTCGAGTTGATGATTCCTCTAGAGAGTTTTACCTTAAAGCTATCGCCGCGGGGAGAAAGTCTTTGCTCGATTCCATCCGTACAAACTTTCCTCAAAGAGATTGCAGTTCGCACACTGAGGCATAGAACGATGGAGTGAGGAGCAAAATGAACTTCATTCGATTCCGTGCAAGTGACACCTGCCTCACGCGCCATCTCAGCTACGTGTCATTCTGATCCCCTAAAGCTAAAATTGAGAGACCAACTTCCGTGACCGCGCTACCGCCATATCCCATCGTCGTCGTCGTCGTCGTCGTCGTCGTCGTAGTCACTTCGATCAGATTCTGAGAGCTCTCTTTCGCTTCGACCCCTTCGAATAAACACCCGATGCGACGCTCCACTTGATTCTGGAAACCGTATAGCTCATCCCTGCAGAAGATTACATAGGCCAGATTTGACGAGTTTCAAATGAGACGCTGATGACGTCCTTTGAGATAGACCTCTCTCTCTCTTTCGTTCATTCTGTGCTTTAAAAACGCGCAATCTCGGGGTGAAGAGAGAAGGGTAAGTGAAGCTGTAGCAGTCGGTTCTCAAATCGTAGTCCGATTTGAATGAAATCTCTGTCTGGGGAGCCTTGGCTTGGTTTTGGTCTGATGGCATTGGATTCCAATACAGGGGCTGAACCGTCTTATATCAATGGCTATTCAAATAACCGGGGGTGGTTTTACATTGGTTTGCTTTGACGATGACACAGATTTTGATGGATATCAATCATACCGAGTTTAATCAAGTCGGAGGGGTATCGGCAAGTTCTGGGTAGCGATAATTAGAAAACTCTTCTGAAATATTTTTTTTCTTTGTATTCAATGTTAGTTCAGTCATCTGCAACTGATCTTTACCTTTTCATAATTGGAAGATATTTTTATATAGTTGCGATTCCGGCATTGGCATGAATGTTACATTATACCACCTTGAAATTCGAGGAGGCGGAAGAATTCTGCCTTAAATCTAACATGGCAGCATGAATTAATAAACTAGTTCATGGTAACGTATGGAAGGATTTCGTTTCGAAATTTTGAATTATTTGAGCAAAAACCAAATCTGAAGGTGGTAGGTGATTATCGATGGAAATTCTCATTTTTGTGGCATCTAAATATTCCCCTAAATAGGTTTGATACAGCTATGGCGATTCAAGAGTTCTGACATGAAATATTCTTGAACCAAAATGTCAAATTCGGACCGCATTACAATATTGGTCAAGAACTTTGCAATTGTATTTATGACGTTCTTGTGATTGATTCCTTGAATGTCTTGTACCTTAACACGTTGGCTGCGACAGGTCTCACCGGTGGGACCCGCTCACCTTTTTCTGTGTGCGGTGATGATGCAAATCCTATTAAATGGTCCCCACCGGTGGGACCCACCGCACACAGAAAGGGAGCTGACATTTTTTGCGTCGCAGTAAATGCGTTGATGATCCATGAATATTGATATAACATCTGGAAGAATGGAACGTCAAATGGTCAAATCTGTTTTTAGAAGAATTTCATCGCTCAATACCTATGTATAAGTCAATCAATTTCCTTGTGAGAAGTATCGAAGAATGGAAAACAGCAGGTATCGAATCACATGTGGCTTGATTTGGTTCGAAATTCATCACCCTCATATTAACACTTTATCCATAGATATATTGATTGCGCAAAGATAACCGAGGATACATCTTTACGTGAATACAAAATTGAATCATATTCTTATCTCAAACAGGACACGAGTAAAGGATCAGCATTCGATTTTCCTCTCAGATATTGGAGTCAGAATAGCATGGTACATGATCCCTCGCCTCGGTGTCACGTTTCACAAGGTTTGTATTTTATGAGATTGATTCATGAAGGAAGTATTCGTAGCTTTCGGAGTAAATTCAGAAACACGAAGGTAGATGGTTTATAGGTAGTCGTGGAGTTTCCAATTCAAGGCTTCGCGAATACGACCATCACACATCATTTAGCCAGCAAACCGACGTCGATATTATTGCTGGATGTATCTTCGATCCCACTCATTGTTAGACTCGGTTCACATGATCTGTATACTATGAATTTTCTTGTGATGACACAGCCTTGAGGTTATCTTTTTTAAGACCACACAAGACCCCCCTTCATCTAATTCTTCCGCCTGAAAATTTTGTCCCTGAGGTAAATGTCAAACTATTCATCGCAATTTTGGTTGATTGCTCCTGCTGTTTTGCAATTCATCCGTACTCAGAGTTCTTTTGTATCATAAGGCAATGACGTATCGATTTTTGTGAAATGACTTTTTCATATAAGGTGGTTGCGATCTCATTACAATCTGACAATATAAATTCTCTGTTCATCTCATAGATTTTGAGATTGATTTCAGTGTGACCCATCTAATTTTCACATCTTTATAGATCAGTAAAAAGCTTCTGAAATTCACTTTTGATTTGGTTGGCTCGTGGTTTATATCTTGAAATTCTACCAGAACCAACTCCTTGTTGAAAAATTATGATGATTATGATCATCAGAGTTGGGATTCTTGTATGGACTTGAATAGTCAGTGGAAGTCAACAAAATGCAACGGAATCGAGAATGAGTTTCTGTATTTGAAGGTGGTCTGTTCGCACTATAACAGCTGAAATAATGTTTTCAACAATCCCACACTTGATATCTTACACGATAGTTCATGTGATGGGAAATCGTCTTTTGAATGTAGAACCATGATAAGGTCGACTGATAGTCACCAGGACGTCGTAAATGATTTCTCACTCTTGTTATTTGATTATCCTCGAAGATTAAGAAGTATCAGTCATAGTTGAGATCAGTTCCGTGACGAACCCTGGATACTGATTTCATACAACAATCAAGCATTCACAAGTGCATTCAAAATGAACATCCTTCAAAATAATCTTCACCCAATCAATCAATTCACAAAAATATTTCCCTACGAAGTAACAATTTTCTCCCGGTGCTAAAGTAAAGACTACGATCTATATATCCTCCAAATTCTATAGTAGAATTGCATGTGTCATTCACAACACAAATTCAATAAAATCACGGCCCTCAAAAACTATAATTACCATATAATAGAGCACCTCAAATCCTTCTACTAGCAAAAAACACATTCGACCATACAGAGCTGGCCAACCACACATAGCAATAAAAAGCAACGCCACAACGAGTCGTGACGATAGATACAAATCTACCCAATAAACTGCATAAATTCGCACGTAACGACAATTCGTTATCAATTCTTGGCAGTTTCCGCATCCTATCGAACAAATTCAATTTGCATCCTACGAGTATTTCTGCACTATACACCTCCACCTCTTCTCCAAACCTCTCCTGAACGCACGCGTTTGCACAAATGAAGTATAAATAACCGGGTACAGAAATGCTTCTCTCTTGCAAAGGGCGTTGCCAACGTTTTGCAATATAGCATTGAGATGCCCGTACGCTCTCTGGCAAATACACACACACACTCACACACACATACATATATACAAGCAGATAGAACGTCGAGATTTTGATCTCTAATTAGCTGTATATCAAATGAACGTGTACTCTCTCGCTTTCTCTGGTCTACAAACTCGCTTCTGCTCACCCCCCCCCCCCTCGTGGCAAAATACACGATCCGCGTCCGACCAAACGCTGACTCGTACTACTGGCCACAGTTATATAGCTCTACATCAGTAGAACAGCTCGCGTATTGCTCCAACTTTTTTTATCTCTCTCGGGGGGCCTCGTATTATAGTTATAGCTCTCTTACTATTCTGTAGCAAGGATAGGAAAAAGAAAGAGAGAAGACTGGTGGGGGGGGGGGGGGGGGGGGGAGGAAGGGTGAGGCCAACTTTTGCGTGGCATAATTCCCTGCTTGTAATTGCAGATGAATCAAGCCAGCGTCCGCTCGTTTGCTCGACCGCAGAAGAAAACCTACTACTACTACTTTTTGCAGATTCGCTTGGAATATGGCCGATTTGCTATGCTATGAGAATCGATACGTGGATGCAGGAAGAAAACACTGAGCGCACGGACGGAATTTCAAACAGTTTTCAAAGAATGACGTGAGTGAGGGATAGGAATTACAACGAAATCCCACTGCAAATTGGAATTTGTGTAATTATGAAACGAAAAGTCGATGCCCGCAAGCCAAATAAATTGTTGGTTCGAAATCGGATCAAATACGCGAGTTTGAGATTTTTCGTGCACGTAATTCATAATTTATAGCTTACAAGCCGATTTTTCGGTAATTTTACTTCGATATTTTTCAAAGAATTTCCATCATCCATTTGTCAGAGATGGAATTACATCAATCATGAGATCCAGCTTGTTTGTTGATTTACATCGGAATAAATCAAGGTTTACTTATCGTACCCATTGCTCATTGAAAAAAAATACGAAGGTAAACATCATTTTCAGAGAATAAATACAGCACGCACATCAGAACAAGATGAATTTCAGAGCTAAACCTCAATTTTTTTGACTCTTTGATATTATTCCAACATCCATTACGCCGTGCACGAGGTAGAATTGTGAAATTACTTCCAACATATCTCGCAGATACGCAAAAAGAATATCACCCATGATTCAACTCGATTCATTGCCAGATCACAGTTTTTTATTTGAACTCACCATTCCATCTGACAATCTGGCAAATCATCACACAGACAACAATTCATTTCGGACTTATAACTTGCTTTATCGATGGGCAGCAAAATATTCTACAAGTTTGGCTGAAGTTCATTGACGAGAAAATTTAAAAAAGAACCTACTTCAACGAATAAGGTGAATTTGAAGAGATAATAGAGCCCTGGTTATTATCCCGGGAACTCGATACTGTTGTTCAATAGCTCAAAATTTGTGGGTTCAGCTTGCCCATAGCGATGTTGGACTAAGTCGTGAATTGTCGGGAGCAATTTAACCAAAATCTTTGCTGCACATCCTCACGGCTTTGTCTGCTGTTTTCCCTCTCAAAAATAATTTGTTCTAATGCTCAAGCAGAATTCTTGTTCACATATACTTCTGCCGTACGTTGGTGGGATTCACACGAATTGACGGGAAGATGGTTCGTGGTCCATTTTAGAGACAAAGTCTCACACCTCAAGAAAATTGGTACTTTGCGGATGAGAATGACTGTGAGAATATTCCAATCCACTCATCCACTCCTGTAATAGAGAAAATTATTTCACCGTGCAATATAAATAGTTGATCTTGATTTAAATACATCATACTTTAGGTTGTGTACATGTGCAGGTACAAATTGTTGACTCTGTGAGGCCGAGGTAACATTTTTCAGATAACGAAGATACGCTAAATTGAAGGTAAGTGATTCCGGTCCACTCTACTCGGAATTCATTGCATTATTATCTGATAAGATTGACGGGTACTGTATTTTTGTATCATTCCGAAACACCGAGAGGAATCCCCCTCCCTAAGATCATCGTATGAATGATTGGGGAGGGAGATTTCATTCGTTTTAGACATATTGAACTGATAAAGTATTAAATATATATCTATGCACCAAATTATAACGAGCTCATGAAAAATCATTACAAGCTGTCAGTAATCGTTCCGTCGAGCACAATCAAAAATCTTACCCATGGGTAAGTGGATCAACAAATATAGGTAATTGTCGAAAGACAGATTCCCATTAGTATCATATTCATCCAAGAATTTAACCCTAGTTCTATCTCGATTGTCTCCAAGGCAACCAATCGATGTGAACTTTTCGTATGTGGTGTACCTACTCAAGGACACCGTGTTCATGACGTAACAAACTCAGTCAGAAATTGAAGCGATTCTGGAATGCGTTTGATTAAAGCTTGCGATGTTTCGTGGGTCGAGTACCTTATATCTATCGATAGTTGGGAAACTCTACTGATGTGGCCAAGGTAACCCTAACAGAGATTCAAGATCCGTGCTTGAAGGCCGAAATATCCACTCTACAGATACCAAGCATCGATAGTTGCCATCAAATTCTTGTCGATGCCTCTTCATTTTGACAAAGCAGCGCAATAAAGGCTCCGTTCGCTTATCACGCTCATGTGGTTTCATCAAATACCTGTCCCTTTCTTACATGAATGAGGGTATTGTGTGTATTACAGATTGAGCGTCATATCGATCCCTTTGAAGCAATTTATGGCGGTAAGCATTTCATCAAAACTTTTTGAGGAAATCTGAAATCGTTGTTATTTTCAATCGTCACGAGGGTTGTTACCAGTTATTTATTCTAACGGCAATCGATGTAACTTTGGAAGGATTTTGAACATTTTTTACCGTAGTTCCCTTGTAACTTGTACGTCTTACATCAAAAGTGTACTGTATCTGTAGTCAATCGGGAGCTTGCAGTCCCAACTTTCGAGTGGCGGGCATAAAAATCTATTTGAATTACCTTGAACAAGATTATGGGTGTTCAAATTCATGTTCCGAAGTTACATCCACTTTGGGGGAACTTTGGAACAATTAGAGTAAAACGTGAGAGCCCTTGATGATGGAATGATGTATTGCTTATGAAATATTCCTCTATATACTAGAAATTCGATCGACTGTGCTTGTCGTTACATCGAGGTACCCATATGTTAGAGTGAATCTCGTGAAAAAAATCCTTGAACCTGATTGTGCACTTTCTGAAGCTCAATCATGAAGTATTCCAAAGTTATCCGGTCAGGTATCCAAAAAAGCCTGATTCTTTCGATTTCCTGAAGTATTACAAAGTCACCGTATACCTGAGAGAAGCTGATATATTCATGTATTTTCCCACTTGAGGGTTTTAGAATCACCCCGGTTTCCAGAAAGTTTTACTCAGTTGTTTCAAACTTGCCTGAGCTACTCAAAAATATCCCGATTGACGGTACTCTTTGATACTTTCATAAATCCAGCATGATTCTACATCTCACTGGTTAATCTCACGAAAAACGATCATTGATCCCCAATCTAGTCGTAGGTACAAAATTTTCATACCATGTCACATTTCACTAATACCTCACATAAACCTGACTCTGTATTTTCACGTAACGCATCAGCAATATCCGGCGACGCAATTAACATTATCAATTCGAAATTCGAGCCACCGCCTCCGGCTCATGAATTATGATTCATTGAGCTTCAAACTGGAACAGTCGCGAATTTTGAGTCAATTTTACCAAATTCAGCTTCACCGCACTGGCATTTCCAAAAAAAAAAGCTTTCACAGCATCGGCTCGAAATTATAACGAACTTCAAGCAATCATTATTATGCACGGGCGCAAGCTATACTTTGACCGCACGATTATAGCGCCCAAAATGCCGCGGGCCAGCCTCACCCCTAAATTCCCTCCTCTGCTCACTAGCAATTGCGTATGCGAATGAACTCGAGGTCTCTAATACTTGTAAAATACTCCAATAGTTAAAGAGGAACGCTCATGTACTTTTCGCGTATCAAACGAGCTTGGTGGAAACTTTATATCTGCGAGCTACTGGGCATTCATTACAGAGAGCAATGTTCGTCCGAGCGCGTTACTAATTTACAAATTTTAGCCCTCTATGTAGCTTGTGAACATCAACTATGAAGTAGGAATGGAAGGGAAGGATGAGGGGGGAGAGATTTGAAACTATGAGGCTGAAGCATGCAAATGAGTTAGAGCCTCCAGGTATATAGTACGCAGAATGCGGACGATCGAGCTGCAGCTCTACCAAAATTATTCTTCATTGGCTCTTGCATGGGCAAAGCATGCGCTAGGCAACGTTATAACTGTTCGTGGGATCGGGCCAATTTGCTGGAGCTGAAATTTACTTCATGCACAAACCAGAGGAAAAGAGAGGGAGGAGATAGTTGGTGGAAGTGTATGTATGCTTCTCCATATCGGATATTGTTTCACATCGTAGAAGTTGAAACCGGATGGAAAGGAAATTTCTTTTGCCGTTGAGAACTATCAAGTATCACATTGAAAGGCTTTCCCTATAATCAATTCTCTCAAACCTATCATGAAGATATCCTATAGAATACAAAATTCATGGATTACCGTTATTCTATTCGACTCGGACTGAATTTAACGAGGAATCAAGGTTTGTAATGCCGTGAGTCGAGAATTTACCTCGATGGAATCTCACGATCATATTTTGCACGGATTTCTCATTACATCTTCCGGCTGGATAATTTTAATCTCAGCAATTTATTGAATTCAATCTCAGATTGAGAAAATAAATCTTGCAGATAGATCTTGGAGGACAAGTCCAATGCAGATATTCGATCATTTCAGATGATAGAGATGGACAGCCACAATTAATTGAAATTAAGTAC
This sequence comes from Eretmocerus hayati, assembly GCA_029851415.1. NCBI lineage: Eukaryota > Metazoa > Arthropoda > Insecta > Hymenoptera > Aphelinidae > Eretmocerus > Eretmocerus hayati. Next base: position 38,226,779 of record CM056743.1, on the reverse strand, counting down.
GCATGCCATGGTTCGCATGTATGCAGCATATTGACTAGTTCAGTGTAAACCTTATTGCTAGGAAGAACCACCTGACAAGAATAGGGTTAATTCCTCTGTATCAAAAAAGTCATCAACGGCAAAACGGTAAAGGATATCAAAATTACAGGATTAAGGGTCTTCGGTCTTTTCTATCTTCTCCAAATCACGAGCATAGGAATACCTCATATTTATTGTCATGTGTTCCTGGGATCCACAGTTCGGCTGAATATTTTCAGATCTTGATCATGCACCAATCAGAGATTATCACAAATATTGAGAATCGGGCATGACCAATCTAGTGAAGAGTTGTACGAGTAGAAGCGTTTGATAAGACTGCAAACGATTTGAGAACTCGAAAACAAGTGAATTATAAAGTATGAAGAACTTCAAAACTTGAATTGTCACCGATACACGAAGAATGGAAATTGAGCCGATACAAGATAACCAAAGATCTTTACCACGATGAGAATATTCCAAGAGATCCAGAAAACCACTTACAGAATTGCGAATGATAGGCTGTCTGACCAAACGTACAGCTCTATCACTAGCTCAGAGCACAGAAATGACGACCGATATCGGATCTCGTAACTCGGTAATCCCATCTCTAAACGATCAACCAATGCACATTGCTGTATCCCGAAGACATCAAATCGACGCATCCCACGGCAACGCCCAACACGTCCATCCCATCTTACAAGACACTGGCTCAGTCCTAGTGAAATCATCATCAGGATCGAAGCACTTCTAGTAGATTTGTGGTTACAGGGCTACCCACAAGAAGAAAACCACACGACGACGAGTAACAAGCCAGTGGCTAAAACTAGACCTATATATCCATTCTCTACACTACCACGAGTTGTCTGGCAATTCTCCAACGGGGATTCGTCGTCGTCGTCGTTGGTGGTATATCCCCGAGGGCATGATCCTCTCGGTTATAGAGCCTTGAACAGAGCGATATTCCTATCTCTATCTCTGGAGAAGAGCGGCTTTTGGGAAAGTGCGCGTGCAGCTCAAAACCGATGAACCGAAGGGTACTAGTAGTAGGCTATATACTACATTGTATACTATATATATCTACGCTAACCGCAAGCCAGACGAATTTATTCGTACACGCTCGAAATAACGAGTCCGAAGCCTCAGGCTGATTCAAGAGATAGCAAATATATATAGGGATGCGGAACTGATGTACCGTGGTTGGAATTTGCATGCAACGAAGGTTTACCGTGATTCGTCTAGGTTTCTCTTGGGCTGGAAAGAGATAGGAGGTATTTTGGAATGGGATGCGGTTACGTCAAGAAGATTCAGATGAATGTCAGCGAGATTTGGGTGGACGATACGATGAGACGGGCCCTTGCGACGGATGAGCTTGATGAGCTTGGTAGGTACTGCAAAGCGAGTCAGCTTTTTGGTCAAGCCGGATTTGTTTCTTGAGTTGATCTCTTATCCTGACTTTGAGACTTTGGAGATTAGGGAATTGGCAATAAAATCATATCAATGTGCCCAGTCTTGAAACGTTTAGTTCAACCTGACGCACTTTTTTGATTGTCAAAAACATATGCTTGTTAAATTGGAGATCTTGAGTCTGTATTATCATGATGGCCACTCACTTATTCTAAGAGATCAACGATGATGATTATGAGAAAATTCCTTGCCTCGGAATTTCACATCAGCTCTGTAGCATGTCATGTTATGAATTGATTGGAATCCATCGAATGAGTGTTCAAGGATCTCAAGAGTAATCTAACTAACGATGAGATCATCAGTTGTCATGGTTGGCCAAAATTTTACTAGAGAATGTACCAGAGTGGTTCATCCAAGTATGTGTCATCTCGCCAGGAGTAGAGTTTTGTGGAACAAAAATTATCCCAAGGAATGACTTAGACGAAAAAAAGAAATTATTTTGGTTTCTTGACACGGACCATCCCCATTTGTTTGGGCACTAGGAGAGGGAATCTGAGCTGCATAGCTCAATCTTGTTGCCGGACAATAATTGAAGATTTTGAGATGTCCTGTACAAAATTTGTCGGAGTTTTCCAAGAAACTTCCTACAGTATGCCGAAAAATAACCGAAGTTGACATTCCGCCGTATTCCTCCAAGGCCCAATTCCTCTCTAATGAAAGGTCCATGCATTTTTCATGAAAAGTAAGTTTTATTTTACCTTTATCTTTCCTGATGTGGAGATGAGGTAAAATTCCATTTGTCTCATTTCAAATGAGAGTAATTCCACCCAGAACAGGCCAGTGAAAAAAGCCCATGTCTCAGATTCTTCTCTCATCACTTTCATCTCATCCCACGGTACAAAATATGAACTATTCACCACCTACCTACGGGGCTCTATAAAAATCTTTCAGGTAGAAAGAACGTATCTAATCCTATCCATTTTCATCACCAAGTAAATTCTAAACTTTCTCTAATGAAATGGATATTTCTCCAATCTGGTCCAAAATACCAGAATGAGGTTCACGGCATTCGGAAGAGCCTCAAAATAACTTCTCGAAATCGGCCTTGTAAAATTGTATGTATTCGAGGTTATGGATGGTTTATTGGGACAGAGAGTGGAAAAATTGGAAAAAAATTGAACCCTCATGGGCCCAATTTCTTTGATTCCTGAAAATCAATCATTTGATCGGAACGCGGTGTTCTTACAGGAATAATGGTCCCAAACACCTTATTCTCAGCACTCTGAAGCGTATTTTCACTATATTTCTCACAAATCTGCTTCAGACGATTGGGATTCGTATGTTTCCTGCGAGTGCGCAAGAATTTTGATTCCTGAAAGTAGTATGATCGACACGCCAAGAATATTATCTTCAAAATAACCCACTTGAAAAAGTCAATCCTATCAATTCGATTCGTAGTCATCGAGATTCAGTGGTGTACTGAACGTTGTAGCCCTGATTCAAATACGTGTAATGGACTCTGTCAAGTCGTTATTTTGCAGAAAATTTCTTCAGCATCTCAATGGGATTGGTTTCAGGATCTCGAATTCCTGTGCATGTGCATAAAATAGACGATCTTCATGAATAAAAGAATAGCAAGAATAGAACTATAAAGAGGCATTCGGGACCACTTTTTCCTGAGTGAGCAAATTTCACAAAGAATATATATGGTTTTCAGGTCATAAATGAATTTGATAACTGAGATACGTATTCTCTCGTGTTTCCCATTATTTCGACCAGTGAAAGCGTCCATAACCTGAAACTCGACTTAACAAAGCCGATTCTAATGGGTTCTTTCAAGATTTCCCCAGTGCTGTTGACTGAATTTTGGAATTCCTGATCCGATCAGAAAAATTATCTGCGTATTTTATTGATATAAAGACCCAAATTTCTTCGTTGGAGATTATTTGAGTAGATGACGTCAAATACGTTTCGGATACCTGGAAAATTTTGACGGGGCCGCATGAGTGGTGAGGAATTTTTCCTTTATACCATAGAATTAAATGAGAGTGCTTAGGAAAAAATCTGAGACATGACCCTTTTCCGTGGATCCATTCTGCGTGAAATTACTAGTATTCCAATTCCACTTGAGATAATCACGCGAGACCTTGTCACCGACTGAGAAACTGAATGAGGTAGTATCTCTCACATCACATCTTGAATGAGCGAATTCAGTTCTCAAGATATACCTTCCATGTGTGTATACCACATACTATGTACCTCATGCTGCGATTGAATTCGAGCTACAAACCGATACGTCAATGCACTATCGATCAAAGCGATCACATACAGAGTTTCATCCAAGCAAATTCTATCTCCTCTCAGCAAGGATCCACTAGCTTCCTCATAACTATACAACCCTTATACCAAATTCAACATCATCGATCTTCCATCTCACTTTAGATACGCATAGATCTATTTCAAACATACACACACACACACACGTATTTACATCTCTTTACAAATCAACATCAATCTCAAGCAAATGAGAAAGGGCCCACATAAACCCGTTTGCAGCTTTACTTAGACCTCGTCTTTCAAAGGTGCATCAAACTGCATTCAAATTACTACCTACAGATGTAGCATCTCGGTGGTGACAGCCAATACGTAAACACGCTCTTCTCTACTAGCGGGGTGCGCGTAATTTTCCAAGTTGTACTATATACATAGGCCGGAAACAGCTATGCGTGTAAACATATGTGTGTGTATGTGTGTGTGTGTGTGTGTTCTGAAGCATTGGAAACGAGAAGATTGAGGATATAGTAGGCTCAGTCTGTACAAATATGAACTCACCCGTAGATCCTAGTTATATAGTACCTATGATGTACGCGTTTCCAGTATAAGGCCTATAGGCTATAAAGCTTATCCACTCTCTTGACCTCGTTTTTTCGAATGTCGACTTCTTTTTTTTTTTTCCTTCGTAATTGGAGGATTTGCCGTTCACTCGAGCTCATTGGCTTTTCACTCGCCGGCAACCTGCTTCCTCTTTTCATTAGATATATATATATATATATATATATATATATATATATATATATATAGAGAACTCGTTGGGACGAGAACGAGGAGTTTTCAAAACGGCCGGTTTGTCGAGGGGTATAGCTAGTCAGAGGCTTTGGCCTTCGCAAACTTTTCAATGGACTGGTCGTCCTGGTTGCTACTGCTGCTGCTACTCTACTGTTGTGTATACAAAAAAGTTACATCCGTTCAATGGAAATCCGATGTACTTCTATAAGTACCTGAAGCTTTCAAAGACTTTCAAACGCGTTTATTGTTAAAAAAAACGAAAGAAAGGATGATTAACTGCATCTTGAGTTTCTGAGTGACTCTGTAACTTTCCTGTTTTCTATTTTTTTTCTTTTTTTTTATACAGAATAGTCCATTTCGATTCTAGGGCGAAAAATAGGTTTTACACCCGTGTATCGAACTGTTTTTCGACAAACTGTGCGAGGAAGTGGAAAATCAGTCAGCGTGTCGAAAATAAGATAATGGCATGTTATTATAGGTTATCTGATTAGATTTCATTCGATAAATGTATTCAAAGTTAGGTACTACATCATCTAATTAAGTAATTAGAATTCAAGTTTTCAAGATCTCAGATTGGATTGCTATCGAGATATACCTTTAGGCTTGAAGTTTGTCCGAGTTTCGAAGCTTTGGAATGGTTACTTTGACGAATGGCTTTCATTTGGGTAAGATGTACGAGAAAAGTTATACTAAAGAGCGAGAGCCGGTATTGACTCTAAAATGAGAGAAAACTCATCTCTCTCTCACTTACTGCTCTCGTTAATTAGAATTTCTTCCGGTTTCCTGTTTGAACGAACGATAATTTCTGTAAGACTTACTCAAATCTTGACTATTCCTACAAAACTCTCAATGAAATGTGAAAAGTAGGACCTACTTTAGAATAAGTTTTGTAAATCAAATTCCAAGTGTCGAAAAGACCTATTAATACTCTATACACATCCGTAACGATTGATCCGTATTTTTCTACGATTTTCACAAATCGATTTTGGCTTTCACTCGAGGGAGTATACCCTGATCAACATCTCTCTCTGGCAAAGATTCGAATGGAATGGGGAAAATGGTGGTGGAAAGAGAAAGAGAGAGCAAGAGAGAGGCTCTTGGTGCTCAACTCGTGGAATGAAGCGTCATAAATCATGGCCGCATGGCTCTCGAGTGCGGAGCGTGGTAACGTGGTTGGTTGGAACGTCTGAAAAGTTTTCATAGCCCTGTGCAGGAGTAGCGTCTTACGAGGTATATGTATAGGAAAGCCTGCCTGCCTGCTTTTCCGACTTCTCATTACCAAACTTCTTGGTCATCAAATTTTATTAACCACCCACTCGAGTTTCTCTTAGATACTGTGGGTTTCACTTGAATTGGAAATAGTAGGTAACGTCTTGAGATCTTATGTCCAAGTCAATATCGTTGACTGTGCTGCTTTATTTGGATGCATGAATTGCTGCTATTGTACGTTTCTAGACATGTCTTCATTGAATTGTGATCTCGAAATTTGTAACTTCGCAATAAGTACTCTTGTGCTTTTTACCCGCTGGAAAAGTTTATTTTGATTTCAATGAGGCTCTCAGTCGAAAGGAGAAAATTTGACAATTGCAAACGATTATTTGAAGCTTGTTAGGACAACGGTTTGATTAGAGGTTATGGCAAACTATCAATTATGCTTCCAACAACCTATGGAGATCCAAAATTGGTCAATTGTATCTAACAAAGGGGAAAAATGTTTGGATCAAAAAGCTCTAAGAAATTCAGAGCTAGAAAAATTAGATAATGTGGGACAGAGTGAATTTGAGGTTATATCACTTTTTTATGAGCACTTTGAGAGTCTGCTTGAATAGCATGAGTTTCACTCTGGACTACATCCGAATCTCCCAAAAGCCTCACGTCCATAAACAGCCATTTTAGGGAGATCAAAGTGAATTTTTGATACTCTGCGGACCCCTTAGTTGCTTACATAATCAACCCATGTTCTTCTACAGATGTATCTCAGAGGAAAAATTTCTAGACATATTAAGAGCTAATTACTTTCGTTGAGTGAGATCCATTAGGGATTATTTAGAGCAATATCGTTACGTGAATATTTTTCAGAACTCGTCTTCTTCAATATTTGTTGCAAAGAGTATTTATTTTTTCAGCAGAGTAGCATCATTATCCAGACTCATTTCCATCATTTCCTCTCTTTTAGCTGAACGAGTTTATTGAATGCCTTCATCGAACGTCTCACGCGCTTCTTTTCTAGTGCCAGAGCCATTTCTAGCATCCATTAGCGTCGCTTCTTTGAATTTTTCATACTTCATGCGTTGCTTGCTCATTATCTCCTACTCCCTCTCTTATTCTCAATTCTGTAGTAGCAACGTGGACCTCTATCTTTTTTTTTTTCCTTTCAGTTTATGCCGTTGGTCCGACGCGATGTTGCTCCCCTCATTTCAGCCCAGCGGCTCTCGGGCGTACCTCTCTTTGAGAGCTAGCAGCAATAATTCTTTTACTTCTCCGAGAGAGAACTAATTTTCTGACGTTTCATATTCCGGCTTTCGTTCCCTCTGTGTACATTTTTTCGCTCGTCCACCCTAGTCTGATGTTGGTCTTTTATCGCTAGTCCGTCGCTAACGTTTGACAAAAGCTGTCTGGTAGCCTACGATTTTTCCAATAGTACCGAACGCAAAAATGGCTTCTATTTTCCTCCTTTTGGTCGTGAGGATTTTGTATGTGAAAATTATTGCTCCGACGATGTGTGATCTGGTTGCGATGTGAACTATATGGTATACTATTGAGTGAAAATTGAGTAATTCACGCCCTTTGGACTCGCATTTTATTCAATGGTAGATAAGAGTGATCGCGTGATCTGGGTAGTTTGTATTTTTTGTGGTTGTTTTCTTTCTAATGAGTTTTTTTCGGGTGTGAGTGGGAATGATGTACACACCATATTCCCAAGGATACATATCGTGGGACGAACTCTACACTGTTTTTATAAATCTATCTGAGACTGTGCCGAGATGTCGACAACTTGGCTGATTTGGTCAGCGATTAGGGTAGTAGGATCCTTATATAGAATTTGAGCAGGATGACTAGACTGTAGAAAATTGTGCAAAAAACAGACTGAAGTGTATAGGACCGATTAAAAACATATTAGAAAGGATTGAAAGTAAGTAAAAATTTGGGACTTTCCAGTAACGTGCCGGAAATGGATAGGTGACAGAATAGATGACGGAATTCTTTTGTGACCAGTTGCGAATCTATTCCTCATTTCTCTGTCATAACATTTGGACCACTCGTATCTTAGTGTGAAACTGGTATTCAACTTAGCTTCAGTACAAACTTTGCGCGTCTTATACTTTGCACAAAAGGATTCGAAACTTAGAGTTATAATAAAGCTTAAAGTATTATGTAAGAATCAACGATACGTATTAGTGTCAATCTGAGTCATTTATATGAATTTCCAAATGAATGAGCTTCGAATCGTATCAAAAATCGTGCAACCTCATCAGGATAAAATGCGAATATGATCGTAGAAATATTCAAAACACATTGGCGACTTAGAAATAGGTAATCAGAAATAGAATTGATTGGATTCTGTGTGGGAATAGAGAATGGATTTGAGGATTTGGCGAGTCCTTCTGTATATCTAAGGAAATCAGAGCAAAAAATGGTGAACACGCATAGATTGGAATTGGGTAACTAAGAGCAGGTGGATTCATCGAAGGCTACAAGAAATTTTCAAATTTTGCAATGAGTCTGAATTACACGCATGCTCCCTAAATTTTAATCGTAGAAGAGACAAGATGGACGAACAATTTCATACTCCCGATTAAATCGGAAATATTTTTGAGAAAGATAGGGCACATATTGCTATTCCATAGTCGGAATTCATTGAAGGTGGGGCAATTTAATAAAAGAGCACGATGAATCATCAATGATTATCAATAACAATGTACGAACCTTGAGCTGCGATGGTGCAGGCTCGGACGCTAGCAACTGTTTCAGCGCCGTGTGTCCATGCCCATTTTGCGACGTCGTAGTACTACTGGGTGTACTGGTTACAGTAGGAGTTGGGCCTGGTGTACTAGGCGTACTTGGATTACTGCCGGGTGTATTAGGCGTGTTAGGCCCTGTGTTTGGACTACTTGGACTCGCCGAATCGTTGCCTTTACTGTTCGATGCGTGATGATTTTCCGTGTGTCGGCGTAGGCTTCTTGCATCGCAATACGATTTACCACAGCCTTCCGCTTTGCATTCGTACGGTTTTTTGTTACGGTGTGTCAGCATGTGACCATTTCTGAAAATCATAAAAGTAGACTTTGAGTTTTCGAAAGTGAGCGATTTTGAGAAAATTATCGAATGAATGGTATTGACAGGGTTGATGACGTGTGTATTTCTCACATTCACATGCAAATGCTCTCTTTTTAACTCAAAGGTTACCAATACCTAAATTATTGTTAGAACCAGGGTTCGACATGAAACTGATTTTTAAATTTCGCTCCATTTCGGATCGGGGGGGGGGGGGGTCAAACTTTCGAACCAATTTTGGAATTTATCTCCATTCATCTTGAATGCACAGCAACAAAGTTATCGGTTTCATCTCCAAAATTATCACAGAAGTTTGACCCCCGGTCCGAAATGAACCGAAATTCGAAAACCTGTTTCGTGTCAAAACCCTGGTCAGAATGAGTATTTTATGACAAGTGCATCTTTCGTGATTGTTTGTCATTTTGAACTTTTTCAAAGATAGAAAATGTTCATAGATGAGTTCAATTTAAATCTGTTGTGAGCCACATCATCGTCGCTTTACTCTATTCGATGCTATTGTTTGCAGAATCATACACCTGACTTCATTGAGGCCTTATTCGAATCATGGACAGATTTGAGATGATCTCAATGATGGATTAAAGTCGACCACTTGGATAAAAAAAATGAGATGAATGAACTGTGAATTGGCAAGAATCTTGAGAAGGGTCTGTACATCTCGACGAAATGAGATTCTGGCAACATGTGATGAAGAATTCCTTTCGTGCAAAAATTTTTCAGAAAATGATACTGTTTACGAATGCTCAGAGCAACGATACATAAAAATTTGTAGCACGAGTGAGCAAGATATTTTCCGCTTAAATCAGGCATCAAATTCCGGACTAGCATTTGTGATATTGGAACAAAAAGTCAGATATCTTCTTCAGAGGTGTTCAAACTGGGATTCATGAATTTTCTGCAGATATGACTTCCGTTTGTCCTGTGATCACTCATCAGTGTTGGAAAAAAAATCTCAATTCTAGCTTAGCATGGATAGGATCCATTCTGCGAAAGACTAATTTTAATTTTGATGGTGTTTTTTTCAGTTTATCTTCATTCAAATCATGGTGAGTATTATGTAGGACAATGCCAGAAAATTGTTGAAGAAATATGAATCTGATATAAATGTCGTAAGTCGGCTGGTTGTCGAATGTATGAGGATACAGATAATAAAATTCACACTCTACGGGATTGATTTGAAATACTTGATCTTGGGCATTATCCAACCCCAAAGAAATATGAACTTTTTGCTAGTAAATTATTAGCAAAGATGCGAACGGGGTGAGCTGAATCAAAATTTCCAATCTGAAAATGGAATATTTCAGTTATTCCAGCTTTATACAAGCAAATGCAATCAAGCAGATTATCTTTCGCAATTTTTCAGTACAATCAATGAACCCGCATAATTCTCTCAGAGACAGAGATACGTTCAACATGCAACGCACGATGGCAAACACAATGGTACACGACACAACCGTCGCAACGGATGCAAGTTGGAAGCATGTTAGCTAGGTTACAGCCCACGCTATATGGCATGTCACGCGCAAAGCGAGCCCTCGTTCAGTTTCAAATGTACGAGTGAGAGAAGGGGAGGGGGGGGGTTTCTAGAGTACGCCGCGTGTGCAGCAACAAGAGACATGCCATGCCAGAGCCACCGATGTTGCTTGTAAAAGAGATGAGTACGAGGGTAATACACGGGGGATATGCTTGTAGTGAAATGCAGAGATAGCAGTCTGATGCTTTTCGTGTATGTATAACTGTGTCTATCTAGTTTGAAATCTACCTTTTGGATAGAACCGTGTTGGAAGAAGTGAGGTGTGTGGTACATTTGCATTGGGGAATTCTGTTTTAACCGAACTACGACTACCGTGAATTTTTATATCATCATGTTGGGTTAGAAAGATTTGGCTTGCATTTTTCTGTGGAATGGTTGCCAGGCTGACTGTGAGAAGGGTTACTTGCGAGTGGTTTTAAGCCACTTTTCGGTTCTCAAGGGGCGCTTAAGCTACTGAAAATATACAAAAAGTGAAAAGACTAAAGGTGTTCAAATTATACCGAGCTTGTGACATTTTGTGGACAGGGGTATACTCCCGAAGATATGCTCTAATTGATAAGAATTAGGTGGAGCAAGTACAGGGTATGTAGGCAACACATAGATTTTGAGGTCGATCCTACATGAAATCCTGGAGTTGGATGTATGCAAGATCTTGAAATTGTTTCGAAATAAAATGTTTCTCCTCATGAATTTCAAATATATCAAGTGAGGTTCGTTTCAAACAGCCACGTCTTATTTTAAAAATTGAAATCGAACTTCACTTTTGGATCATCCTGAGCTTATATTGACCTATGTCCAACATTCTTGTCCATTTCTTAGTAGCATCATACTTCGTAGTCATAATTATAATTTTTCCAGTAGTAAATCCTGATCATTGACCAGTTGATATTCAGATTTCAAATTTTGAATTCGTCTGGGGCTTACCTAGATCTACTTGTATTCAGTTTCTTTTACACCAGTATATTCCAATTACCACGACGTTGTTCAATCTAAAATTTCCTTGACAACTAAATTGAAGTAATCAAAATATTTCAAGTTTAGCATGGATTCTGATATCTTTGCCGGAATATACTTCATCAAGAGAAATTTATGTTCTAACAGACACTCTTTGACGTTGAGAATCACTATCTTTGCATTGAAATTGGTCACCGTGAACAAGATCTGAATAATGGCCTTCATGATATCTAGATTCTCAACAGCTGGTGTTACATATTTGCCTCTACTATTCTTTGAGCTGATTCGGGATCATTCAATGAACGATAAATAGAATCTATTATAATTCTGGAAATCATCTTATCATCTAAGACACAAATTGACTCTTGTAAGGGTTATGAAGGTAAATGTATTGGGCCCCTGATTCGAGTATGTTCCACCTAAACCCCGCCAGAGTAAGTATGTTCTGAAGACATCATAAAACATGTGAATTTACAATCATCAAAATGAATTTCATATTCGATCACCGCTGTATAAATACTCACTCGACTCTAAGCTCACAAAATGTAATTGATCAACTAAAGAGCTATCTCATGTTGCACACTGAATCTGAAGTAGAAACTCAATGATAGCAATCAGATTTGTAAATAGCAACATCATACGAAATTTGATACCCAAGCAACAAGTAGCCTCTAGCCCGACTCTACGCCTCAAGGAAAGAAGATTCCACTACGCTGAGCTGGGGTTTAATCGTAACAGACAAACAACCCTCTGTCCCAAACATTTCCCCTTCTTATTTTCCCTTCTCTCTCTGATTAATACCCTATACCATACCCCATGCTTATCGGTTGACTATATAAGGGAGATTGTAGCCAAGACATGAGCTTTGTAGGATGTATCTAGAGACCGTCATAATTGTATTAATCCAGCAAATGGAGCTTGTACGATGTACATCGTCTTTTGAAAGTGTCAGAGCTTAAACTATAGGTAATGTAGGTACAGTATCTACACAGTATACTAGAGAGATACAAGATTAAGAGCAGATAAAACAGCTCGTAAGCGTGACCGCATGTCACCGTGAGTCTAGAGAGAGAGCTTGGTATGGCAGATGCTTTGTAGACTTGACGCGACACCAGATAGATGATCAGACATCCTGTATCCTCAGAGACGTATTTGCATCTTCCCCTTTGAAGCTTTGCTCGTCCTGTGCTTAGAGTTTCAGATAATCATACATTCTGACTAGGCGTAATGAGTTAGAGGGAGATTGATGGAATAAACTTGGGTGTGCGTAGTCTGAAATACGAGAATTTTGTCGATTATGCTTATCTTTATGAACTTTTATGAGTTTCGTGATGTCTCTGGATTTCTGTTGATTGTGAGCATCAGCAGCAAATGTACTTGAATACAATTTTGAATTTCGATCAATCGAGGCTCATTCAGCACGATTATCTCATTACTATAGAAACGTGACTCTAAAAAATATGAATTCATGCGTTATTCTCAGTTATCGTGGAATAATCTTCCTCAGTCTTGATGAAATTGTATTACCGAAAATTCTACTTTGTTTTAGCTTACCAAGGTTGGTTAAATGAAGTAAGGCATGGTGACTACAAACAGCGAATGTTTTTTGAGCTGTAAATTGTGTGGCCGATGAATTTGATTCGTGATAATGATAACATCTTTGAAAAAACTCACTCAAAACTCGAAGAAAATTTCCCGATCGAATTTAAATAGAGTTCGAATAGAAGCATCTTCAATCATCAGAAAAGTAAAATTCGGGGTGCTTTTCCGAAGCAATTAATCCTTTGTAATTTTCATCGCATAAGTGTATACTCTATTAGCTCTACAAAAAATGGATCGATTAAATAACAAGAATGGTCAATATTGAAGTCACAATTGAAATATAGGAAATTGCATGGCAACGAGGAAAATGATAGAAGAGCTGACGGAAACTGGACGCGGAAAGCTAAAGAAATCCGTGTGAGATAATTGATTTTCTTGATAAAATATCCAGAAAATCGGAAAGGAGAGAAGAGAACCTCCAGAATGTTATCAAGAAAATTTATGTTAGCTGGAAAATCTTGGTCACTTATCATTCTAGAATACAATTTTTGCATAATTTCACTTCCTGCAAAACATTGATCATCGTTGTGGTTCCCCAGATGATCAGCAAATAATTCTCTTTCGATCATTATTTAATTGAAGAACAATAGTTTCATTGCCGAAGCCAACATTTCATCATAAACGCGTTGATGATTTTTCGGAATCTCAGAGCCGGTTGAATAGTTTTGAGGCTTATTACAGCACCCTAGCAGTCTTAACTCGTAGAATGATAGCTTTTGCCTCTGAACGATTGAGAGGATACTTTAGAATCCACAAGCTAAATTTTCTCGACATTTCAGATTTTTCTATGGGTTGCGAATGCAAGTTTTTCTCAATGTATCGTAAAAATGTCTCAAGTCGTCACTCACAATACCTGTAAAAATTCAAGTCATGACTGTACGAATCTTACATTTTTTACAAAAAATAAGGAATCCAGAGTGTATACCTATAGCTACAAACTAATGTTGGTGGTAAAATACATGACAAACCATGCAGCTACGTTGCGTATGCAAATTCAAGGAAGTGAGTGAAAACCAGATAACTAAAGGTGAATTCACAAAGACATGCACACGTCATCATGGGTAACATGGGAATGAAATTTTGCACAGAGAAATACAACTCACAAGTGGTCCTGCCGTTTGAATGCCTTGCCACACATCGTGCAGACGTATTTCCGCTCGTCACTGTGCGTCAGCTTGTGCTTTGTAAGCGCCGAGGCGTTGTTGAACACCTTACCGCAAACCTGTAAAGTAAAACAACACACATATCAAGATGTCTGTATCCGTGTATGGCTGACTGTCTGACTAATTCTTGATTCGTACTATTTGGAACGAGCGAATGAGTCTGATAACTTTCTACAAACATATCTGGGTGGATTTGAATATTGTAAGTTCGAACTAAGCGAATCTGACTCCTTGTGAATACGCGATGACACGCAAAAGGCTCCGGGGAGGGTCCATAGGGAACATGTGAAGAAGCGTGTCACGTTTTGGGATGCCATGAATATATTCCAATGGCATTTTACTGTTCGTTGTTTTGCATCAAATGATGTACGTTGTACTTTGATGATGACTAGATAGGGGGTTAACGTCGCTGATTTTCCTTTTACAGAACCTTATCTACTTTCATCCCATTAATCACAATCTCTCTCAACTCTACCAGAAAGTGTTGGAAAATAACCGGCGAACGCTAAAATTCTTTATCTGTCTACTATGCTATCCAGTCTCACCCTGCAGTCTAACCATTATTGTAAGGAGCCGTGTGATCCCTCATCATCGCCGTTACTGTGGATCTTCAACTTTGGTGAAAAGTGTGAAAGGAAATAGTTGCACGGGTGGACGAGTACAAGAACGACCGAAATCAGAATGAGAGAGGAATTGGAACAAAAGCAGAACCATGGTCGAGTATAAATCTTAAAATGAAGGAAATGAGACCTCGTGTCGTAAACGTATGTAAAGTTGTCGGTCCAGAATTTTCAATTAGCGTTCATGGACCTCGTAAAGTGAAACTGAAAGTTCAGAGCAAGGTTTACGAGCTTATCAAATCCCAAAATGAGAGTTATACTTGACGTTGCTCCTGCTCCCTAAGGATTGAGCCTGGCGTCAAAATCCAATATTCAAATCAGTTCTGACGTAGCTTTTAATACCCAACCCTTTAATTTGATTTCTAAATGTGGCTCTAAGTCATTGAATGAATCTCAACAACATAAAATGTATGTAAGTTCACTGGAGTATTTTGAAATTTACTCATTTCTTTCATCCCTGCGAAATCGTTCCATCGATTCCATTCATTGCACACGTGTGATCTTTGTGGAAGGACCGTTTTTTGGGAGATTGATTGTGAACATAGTCTACTATTTCGAAGTATTTGTCAAAATCGTTTAAACTGCTTGGAAATTGTAATACGTATTATAATTACCAAGGAGAATTGAGAAGCTATTCACATATCTTGCCTCTATCAGAATTTTTGGTCGAAAGAGATGAATTTTCGGCAACGAATTGTAAGAATAAATTCGATAGAATCGATAAACATTCAGCTAGTACGGCATAGCTAGTACGTCAAGTTTCATTAACGATAATTAGTATAATATCCTCAAGGGATATGTTACCATTTCCATTACTATGTTAGTCTACTCTCACAGCGATCAGAACCACAACTGGTGTGGTAACACTGAAATAACACGACAAAAAAAGACATGCTGTGGTCCAGGGTCAATTTCACGGTGCGAGCGTTCATTAGCGAATAGCTGGGGTGAAATAATTGGCGGAAATCGCAGAGGAATTGATTGGTTTGCCCAACGTCACGCTTAGAGGCCAGTATGAGCCCTGCAGAGGGCATCGCATCGTTTTCATGGAAAAGTAAAGAGATATGGAACGCGGAAAAGAGAAAGATGGAAGGAAGTATAGGAAACGAGAGGAAGTGAGAGAGAGTAAGGGAATGAGAGATAGTGTCTCTGACAAATAGAGCACGAAAACCGCTACGCTGCACTGCTGATTCCGCGCGACTCGTTTTACCGCTCCATTTGGCTTTTATTCCTCTATATGTAGACGTCATTCGCACTTTGTTGGAAGATATGTAGATAGAACCAAGAGACAGAGAAAGACAGAGCCTTGGAAAGACGTATCAAGGACGAAAGATGGAGTACTTGGAGTTGAATCTACAGTTATCTTTGTGATTTATGTGCCGTCTTCTTGTCTCGTTTGACTTGACGCTCGCTGGAGAAAAGACAATTTCTTCGTCAACGTTGTATGAGTGTTTTGCATATCTTTCATATGAAGTGGCACTTTTAGAAACTTTCCAGATGCAAGGAATTCATTACTTTTGAATCAAGGTCTTGAGATGCACATGAAAATATCTATGAATAGCATTCTTGCAAGCATTTTTTGAAGAGCCAGAGAATTTCTAAGGAAGTAGTACAGAATGGTTTGAGATTGGTTACAAATTTTCGGGTGAACTTTGTGATGAACCATGCTGGAATTTTGGTTAGAATCCAACAAATATGACGTGATATAACTGATGGATTACCGGGTTGTGCCATTTTTCTGAATGGTGATACAAAATCAGAAGTTCATCTAAGTTTACACTCTTGGACTACAAGCTGGATGATTACATGGTGAAAAAGTGGCAGAATCCGGGATCCTGGATTGGGCTGAGCATAATCACAGTAGGGGATGGTCTCGGAAATGGTTGAAAAATTCATCTATGCGTACTCAAGAAACAACTTCTTTATGGAAGTGTTTTCAGAGATCTATTGGTGTGAGAGTACCAATTGGCAATCTGATCAGCACTCGAGTCAATGAAGAGAACTAGAGTCATATATTTTCGATGCATCTGAAACTAAAATCAGAATAGAAAACAATGCTTAAATCAAGAGGACGGTGTGCTGGTGGAAACATCTTTCTCTAATAATGCCAATGAAAATCGTCACATAAATCAAGTTCCCATTATTTGAAGTTCAAGTATGATGAAATACTCGGACTGAATACCAATTTGCCTATTCAACCAGAATCCAAGTTGAGTGCTCGAGTTTTTAACTAGAATCTCATCAACCCATAGTTCAACTCAGGATTAAATGGCGAATGATGTCACTCTCGTCTAGAATTTTGCAAATTTACTGTGCAAACATATCTCGAATCATCATGAATTTGAACATGGTTATATGAAAAATTATCCTCATCACTCAGAAGCAGTCCTAATTTCGACGTAATAACATTCCAACACGTCAAAGACCAAAATTAGCTGAATTTCTCAAATCTTACTCTCTCGCATGGAGTATTTAGAGCGTGAAAAGTAATCCAAACGACGACGACGACGACGACGCGACGTCGCATACCGAATCAGACAGCTGACGAGATTTGGTCTACGTACACCAACACCTTCTCTATCCCAACCTCTAAGAACCAACATCAGTAGCGTCGTTTTCTCCACGCTCGAAAATCTCCAACGTTAGTTTGAAATCCATGACGACGACGACGACAAAGACGATGTCAACGACGAAGGAAAGCAAAAGATGGATGCCTTCTCTCTCAGCTTTCGCAAGCTGCTGACATCCAAGCCTCGATTTTCAAGATTACAGCAAAATAGAAGACGAACTGTATAGTACACTACTCGTCTTCTACCGGTTGGAAAATCTAATATACGAAGCTTACATCAACTGAGGACAAGACGAGACGAGAAGGATGAGAAATATATATACGGATGTTGAAAGCAAGGACGTCTTCTCATCGCCTACTATTGGTAGTTTCAATTTACAACGTAGCGTCGAGTGTCTTCCGTACTCAACCGGGAGCATCGTTTTCAAGCCAAAACCAAAATCCCTAAGTCTTTATAGTATCTACGGTAGGTAGATACTATACAGAGGTATATTCTTGAGGAAATGGTTCACCGTTGCTCTTGAATCATGCTATAGGCTGGTGTTTTCGAACGCGCAGACTTGATACCGGAACTGGCGCATTCAGTAGACACTCGTTGGGAGTACAAAACGCGTTAGAGCTTCTTCGAGAGCTGAGCAAACATCATTACTCTCATCCTTTGGCCTTTATCTATAGAAACCTGGCTCGACTGATCTCTGCGATACTTCAGCCACCGTTACGGATTTTCCGTCTATCTATTTATCCGACCATCTCGCTTTCTCGCTTATTCGTTCGTCTGTACTCCATCTCAACGGAAGGGTTTGTTCCTCAATCACTCAATAAATCGACCGTAGAACAACGTCCGGTGAGCTTACGGTGTAATTGAGACGAAAAATTAGAGGTGTATTTTTAAGGTCATCTAGGGAGTGTATTGATATTCACTTCATTCCTCAATACAATCAATGAGAATGACAGAATGAGATCGAGTGAAAAAACGCCTGACATATTTACAGCTTCTGTAAAAATTGCGGGGAAAACAAACCGATATGATATTTGAGAAACGGCAGCGGCCTTGTGGATAAGTTCTCAGTTTTCATTAAAGAAAGCCTAAGTTAGAATCTCGGCTGGCATGAATAAGAATTCCATCCTTGGGGGTTATGGTGGTATTTAGCGTACTTTTCTTTTGGAGTAATCGATATGATCAGACTAAATATTATCCCAGACAGTAGGTACGCGCGTCTAATGCTGTGATGTTTGCTGTACAAAATTCATCACTATCCTAGGGTCTAATGATATTGCTTTCACTCTCACATTCCCTTGTAGTCCAAATGCTGTAGGATGGATTTGGAATCGTGTGATGATACTCAGTATTGTGGTTTAGCGATTCGTGAGTGTGTACGTGAATTGTGTCAACACTCCATGGCCTTCTAGACTTGATGTACAACAATACATTATTAGCTGATTTCCCTCAAGTATCTTAAATTGATTCCGATTCGAACCTAGAATGCATTTGACTTCCACCACGTTTGCTCAAAATTTCTTATTCTTCTTCTTGGAGAGTAAAAACAGCAGAAGAACTAAATCATTTCCAGACGAGTTTCAATCTCACAATCTTCCACTTGCCGGACAAGAAGCGTTATCGTTTTCAAAAAGTTTCTGTATCGTTTCCTCCTTGAAGAACCCAAATGAGTGCATAATTATTCCAATGTTAAAGTCCAGAGAACTGATTTTATGTATATTCAAAAAATCAATACATACTTGACATTGTTGAGGCCCTTGTCTGTTGGGTGAAGAAGCTTTGGGTCTCGCTTTTTTCACGCCCAGTTTAGCAGGATCTCCAGCACTGATCCTAGACTCTTCTCCACTCCCTGAAATTCAGAAAAAAGTGATCTATGAGTACCATCTTTGATAATAGAACTGTACAGGGAGGAATATTTTCATCTAGAGGATTAAACATGAGTTGTTGTTTGATGGGATCCAGTAGAGACAATCTTATACAAAATGTACGATCACGCAAGAATGAAATAGGATAATTTCATTGCACCGCTGTTATTTGATATTTTTAATTCAGGTCAATGTCATTGCTTGGAAATTCACTAGTAGAAGAGCGCATCAATATTTCATCTTATTCTCTACATAGCCAAGTCCATTCCATAACCAAAGTAGCCATCACAACTACCCTAGTAAAAATAAGTGCCTCATGATCATATATGAACATGTTCCCGGCCGGACTCTGGGCATACATGACCACCTATGACCATGAGGCCGGAGTCATAGGTCGTCAATGGTCTCCATACTTGATCCTAGGAATTCATGTTGGAGACGAAGCACTTCATTGCCAACTCGAGATCTTTCTCAATCCGAAGCTTCGAAACGAGTGCGCTTGGGGCTCCAACTGCTAGGCCTCCATCCGATATTGAAAATGTCATGTACTACCACTTGATTACAATACCCTACGGTCATGTACGAGTTGGCTCTGTGTACCTATGACTAACCATGGAGACATAATATTTTCTGAGGTCATAGATGGTCATAGATGACCATGGTTCGGCTGGGAACATGTTCATATATGATCACGAGGCACTTATTTTTACTAGGGTACTTAGAGTAAATCGTTGGCAAAACTTCAAACACTAATATCACCATTCCAATTTCACCACCTGATCTCACATGAAATATTTCATTGATTACGACGAAAGTTCTAAAACCCCGGCAACAAGATTCCCTGACAGAAACAAGACTTGAGAAACACACACATACACAGTATGTACGAGGATGTTTGCGATATCTAGAAACTCGAGAGCGCGTTCCACAATGTCTAATCCAGACGATAGCAGTACTGAATTCGGATTCCCAAACCCACTCTTCGTTTCTCTCAGTCTAGATGTAGCCGCACAGAGTTTCCTAATTAATTATTGTGAATGCGGACAGATCGAGGAAAGCTGTGTAGCAGAATTGTAATGGAAGGAGGTATAAGAGCTACGAGAGATGGGAGTAACAGGCCTTAAAGGCGTAGATAGGCGTGTACATGCGAATGTTGGTTAGGAATCTCGGAACTATTGTACATCTGACGGAGAATCACGTTCTTGAGAGGTAACAGTAGATTCGAAAATACCAATTCTAGAGAGATCAAGTGTGGTGTGTACTTGGAAGAAAATTGAATAGAGAGTCCGTTTTTAATTCTGTTTCACCGAATGAATATTGTATATTTTCTTGATTATGATACATTCTCGCCATCACCCGAATTATGTTAATTTGATCAAAAGGAAATTCCAAAAATTCTTTTTAAGGCGATGCGCTCGCCGTGTAACCCGGAAATTATATTTCATTTAGATTTTACTTAAAATTTTGACGATACGAAGTTTGAGACGAGTTGTCCATTACGTATTATGATCTGAATCGTGGTGGATAACTCGTCATTTTTCACTAATCCCAAGACTATCGGTTATGAACGAGAATAGCTTGCCAGCGGATTCTTTCTAACCTACAAATTAGCACATTTCTGCTCACAAATATCTCGAAATCTTTTCCAACTTGGGCTAAACGAAGAGTTATCCAGGCCAAGTTAAATGATTACAAAGCCTGTATAACTCGCCGTTCAGCCCAAATTGGAAAAGATTTTGAGATTTCTGTGATGAAAATCAGTGTGCACGACGACCGTATTGCCTTAAGAAAGGATATCAACAATATTTTGCTACAGCATTTATTCATCCCGAAATTTGAATATTTTATGATTGTTGGTTTTGTATAATAGAAAGAATACCATTCTTAGAAGGACCAGAAGGATAAACTTCCCAAGACATGAAAATGAATGTCAAGATGATGAAGTGAGAAATGCGGTGAATGAAATAGGGGAGAATGCAGAGAAACGAGAATTCCGTCAAGTTTCAAGAGATTCTTCACGGAAACATTACGTGACAAGAGGCATTTTTATTGCTTACTGTAAAATGTAAGCGTACCGGAAGGTAGACCATAAAAAATCCATAAAATTCCCAAGGTACATCATACGCAAACAGAAAATGTATAAATGTCAGCAACAGTCATTTCTCGAAACACACTATTCCCTGTTGATTTATAAGATAATGTCCAATGTCTTCAACATAAATTTGTAATTTAATATTCCACGATATTGAAAAATGGGTTACCAATACCCGAGACTCGTTCATTTTGACAGTTGAAAGAAAATGGGAAGGAGGAAGCCGTTTTGAACTCAACTTGCTGGATATTTCGTACTCCTCGATAAAACTGATCACGGAATTATTTTTATCCCACTAATTTGATATTTGCTGTGAAAATGGACTGTTTCCTTCCCATTCACGGTCCAGCTACTCCAATCTTATGAAGAAAATGACCTGATTTTTGAGCACTCACCTGTTGAAATGGTACAAACATTCGTTACCATGTCAAGCGGCACTATTATAATTATTACAGCCTAACCTCAAAGAATCTCCGAGTCCAAGACAGTTGCTCACTTCTAGAAGGCTTTGTTCACCAAATCACGGACTTTTCGCAAATATGACCATGTTCACCATCTCTGGGTGGAATTTGGGCCCGATTGAGTCAATTTTGGGTGCGCGATGTTGGGAATACGACTTTGAGATAAAATAACAGACGTTTTAGGCCGAAATACGCCATTCTCTGGAGCGATTCTCTCCAAACGTCGATATCAGATCCAAGGTATTCTGAATGCAGTCATCATAACATATCAATATTCTGAACCACGCTGACTTGGTTATCGAAAGAATGATTTGTCATTGTTGATCAGGCTGCAACTCTACACGAATTTATAAAATTAGGTAATCAGAGTAATAGATTTGAATACTTCAAAATGTCTATTTCTATCACAATATCGGTCAGAGCATCAAAACTCTCTTACAATTTTTTCAACATGGCCAAATTTGATGGTAATTCGAATCGGAGTATCTTACTTCATCCCTAGTGTCATGACATGCTGAAGCAATTGGATTTCACACCCCTAAGCGATTCAATAATTCCAAGCCTCTCAAAGCCATTCACCCTTTCGACATTGTATAACGAGCCGATCATAAAGCGCGTTTCTACTTGAATCACTTTGAGACAACGCGCCTTGTCATCTTCGTCGAGGCTCACTCAAACGAGCGGTAATTGTGCATAATTGTAAATTCCAATTCAACAATCCGACTGGTAATATCTCGTTGTCTTCACAAAGAGGTTATAATACAATACATATATATACTATAATGTGAAATTCAAGTATAGAACGTGGTGTCAACCACCATGTGAGGATAACGCTTGGAGATGCGTTTGTAATTCAATTACGCAGTAAGTGGCGACGTCGACGCTCGTTCGCTTGCACGCCTCCTTAATAGAGGAGTACATTCTAGATGCCTGATGTGCTACGACGCCAACGTCGTAATAGTTGAAGACGATGACAATGTCTTCAACGAGATGACGAGGATATGCCTTATTTGGTTGGAATATGTGTCGCTCCGGGCGTATTGAGCAGGTAGAGGAAATCTTTTTTGGTGACTGCACACTTGGTTGAGGATGTAAGAGATATTTTACATGTGTGAGCAATTTTCAGGATGTGCAAAAATTCGATGGTGCGTTGGAATTTCCTGAAATTCGTGTTCTCCTCGTTCGCAGTTGTCAAAAGAGATGATGAGGATTTTTTCGAAAGCAACAGTGGTTGCAATCCAAGCATAAAATCACCCCTTTGCACTCGATTTAGACCAGATGACAATCTGTTGATGAAAGATTCATTGAATCAGACCGATGCTGTAGCAAAATGCAAGCTCGCAAGGATTTTGAAAATTAGCAACATATAAGTGAGAATCTCGTTGAGAAATGTTTCTGTCAGCTGAGATCGTTACAAATGATGTGTTCAGAAAGAACCAAGTAGTCAAAGCGTATGAATGGTCAGACATCAGCTTTTTCTTCTGAATATCTCGATACAAAATTTTCACTGTATCGCGGAAAATGATTACACTCTTTCATTAGTGGGCTTTGAGTGAATTCTAATTCAAATCAGTTGCTATCATCTGATGACACGATCTGATAGGATATATATGTATTACAACATGACCCAGAAGCTTTTCCTTTCGTAAAGCTGCTAAAAAGATTTGAGCACGTGATAAACCCGTATCCAATCTATTTGGAACGGCTTTGAAAAAGTTTCTTCTTTTGACGATCTCATCTTACCAATATCCATTAATCTGTCCAGAAAATTCCACGCGTGATCGCTCGGAACGATCTTATCAGCGTATATCTTTGGGATGCATCATCCCACTCTGAAATAAAATACCAAAATTTCCAGTGTGACTGATGATAACCTATCTCGGGATCAAGAGAGCGTGAACAGACGATGAAACTTGTGTGCCATAGAATTGCATCCTCGTGTCCTTTCACGTCTCTCCAAGCCAAGTAAAGAAAATGCTAGTCAATACTCTCGTCATGCCGCATTTTGATTATGCGTGTTTGGTATATTATGATCTGTCAGATTATTTGGAGTTAAAATTGCAGCGGCTCCTAAATACTTCGCGTTCATTATTTGTTGTCACCGTGATGTTGCCTTGAAACCTTACGTTGAACGCCTGCAGTGGGTCTCACTATCTCGTCGTCGGGAGTACTTCCTTTGCGTGCAAACGTATAAGATGTTCACCACGAGAACCCCTGAATATTCGAACGATTCATTCAAACCACTCGATGATGACATTCAGAGATCTGAAAGGATCAATTCCACCCGGGTCCAAGTTCCAATGACGCGTACTACGGTGTATGAAAAAGCGTTCTCTCGTTTAGCTTTTGCAGCATGGGAATCCATCCCTGTTGCTATCCGTTCGAAGGCGCCATCTCACGCATTCAGAATCGCCATTCAGGAATATTTATAAGGGGGAGCTGTTTGAAAGAAGTCTGGATGTGTGATATTTTGTTCTTGAGTGTGATAATTGCAAATTGTGAGCCCTAAAAGTACTTACGCCACTTATGACGGCTGTTATTTTATGTCATATTATTATAGTTTTGTATATTGTATGTGAATTGAATACTACGCCAGCATTATGATTGAATCATACTGAAGTTATTATATGTAAAGTTTATGTTATTTCTTGTTGCCATACGGTCCAACGTGACCACGGTAGAATAAACTGTTAATCAATCAATCAATCGAATCTCTTATGTTCATAAGGTCATGTGTACAAATGAATGGAGTGGCATACCACGGCATGATACATCATGAAACAATACGTCATGTAGTTCCGGGACTTAAATTCTTATTTCTCTTTTATTTTTGAAGAATTCCCCAGACAACGAGATCAAACTGATTCCCAAGCATCAAAGTCAGTTGAAAGGCGAACTACCCGAACAAAAAAAATATCTACAATCTCGCGATTACGGCTTAGTATTCCATTCACCCGTGGATACACCCTAACGCAATCGAAACCTTAGGTCAATCGGCAAGCTGTGTAAGTATCTCAAATATACATCACAACGTTATTCCATATAGACAAGTCAAACGGACCGCATCGCCGTGATAAGAGGTTCAGAACGTTCTCGCTCAAATGGCGATATTTGAACCGTTGAGAATAGGTAATTTCAGAGAAGAGGTCACCCGTCGGTAATTACCCAGCGGTTGATAATGCCCGTTCGCTTGGAGTGGGCTTGATTGGTGTCGGGAATTAGCGGCACAGTCTAATTATGTGTCGCTATCACCAAATCTGATTGCACTCGCTCTCTACATCACACAATGGTTCTTGGGATCCTCGCTCTCAATTCGATTCCCTGGATGTTTGAATATAGTACTCACATACGCCCGCCCCATTGGTATCCGACTAAATCGATTGTTTCGATGTAGATATGTACTGTATACTTGAATGGATGCGAGTGACAGAATGTAGGAATTGATCGACGATGTTGGGTTTTAGTGATATAGGGATGAATTTTCGATGGGTAAACATGCATGAGTAATTGAACAATTACTAGCTTTTAAATATCGATTAGTGTTCGGTGGACGAACGGATGGGTAGGTATAGAGAAGTACTCCTAATTGAATTAGAATGACGACGAGTACTGAGCTATGGGCGGATCAATTGTGAGATACGCTATCGTCATCTATGTTATTACCGCTTTGAGCTGATATCCACTCAGACTGCGGTGTGGTAGTAATCGATGAGTGACCCGGGATGTATTGTTGACTCTATGAAATATATGAATTTTATCCACTAGACACTTTCCTCAATCATGACGATAATTCAATATTTTTGAGCTTCGCTCCACTTCTACATCGTCTTAATCCCTAAAAAGAGCTTGTAACTCATCCGAATGGGATAAAAATGAAACATCTTCACTAGAAGCCAGTCTGGCCTTTATGAAAGATACGCTCTCAAGAAAGAGCCAAGATTATCGCATGACTTCACAAATCTTGAATCTTTTTGCCATAATTTTTAACCCTCCTAGGAAGCTTTAAGAATGAGAGAAGAAATATGCCCAAGCCTCTTCCAAAACGCCAAAAAAATACGCCAAGCGTATAACCACGTCGCCTCATACATCTACTTTTTTTTTGGCTAAAGAAGGAAGCCAGTGTTCGAGTTACATACTAGGCTAACCTCTAAAAGTAAGCTTTGCTCATATTTTTCCACATTTCGCAAAACTTTACCACCATCGCTCTTCTACTCGACATAATTCACCCATTTCTCAAATTTCGAAAGGCTGGCAGAACTTTACCCACTTCTACTCCTTCCAAAACTATTAACGTTGCTTGGTGTATACCACTTCTATCTTTTCGTATATACCATCATCAGTACTTGGACCTCTTGATGAGCCAAGTCGAGCGTGAAAACTAAAGTTTGAAACAGCCAGCAACGCTCATTATCGTTTGTTGCTTGCAAGATTCTATGGCTTCGCAAATTTCTCTACAAAATGTTGTATGTATCCAGGTTCGCGGGAAATTTCACTCTGTACAACGCTAGCAAGGTGCAACATCTGCTTCAGACGTTTAACCACACATACCCACACCCACACACACACACTCACTCACTCACTCACTCATAGACGTACTTTTAACCAGTAGTAGCAGCCGTCACTTTTTCCAACGTATTTTTTTTTCCGTTGCCGACGAGGTCGAATGCGCGACGAGTAATGTCTAAAAAACACTCGGTAGAATTTTCAGGGATGGGTTTTTTGGATGTATATGTGACGAGTGTGTGACTCGAAAGAAAAAGTTTTTCGAGCCGAGTATAGCTACTTTTCACCTATAGTTAGGAGTGAGTTTTTACTCCTATACGCTTCGGATCGAAAGTACCGGTAGCGATCTACAGCTTTCCGAGAAACCGATTCGTATTTGTGAGATAGCAAAGCTTCGACAGGCGTAGCAAAAAGAGAGTCAGTCAGTTAGTTTCAAAATGGGTCACGGTACCGAGTGGCTCGTAAACAGCGCCTTTACTTTCTGACGGGCTTAACTCTTGTTGGCGACGGTTCTGCGGTAAATTTACGAGTTTTTGAGCGCGCGTGTGTGTGTGTGTTTAGGTGGGCTCGCGCTCGTGAATCAGGAGCTCGATATTTTGATTTTGTACAACATACAGATTGCCGCAAAGTGGGAAACAACCGAATGGAATGGTTCAAAAGTAACACGCTCGACTTATTCAACTTTTGAGCCCGAAATTTTTGCTCCATTCGATTTTTCCACGCTGGCTCATCTTCTCCAATGCCATAATATCACACCAAGTCTCGAGCAATGCCCGATAATATCGTCGCATAGCGCACAATAACGACCATCAGTATAACCTTGCAGCGCAGTGCGAGAGGTAGTGATCGTTAAATAATAAATATACCGGTAAGCCGATTACGGTTGAGAATGCTATACGCGCTTTTCGCGGTATTGCGGTTTTCGCTTTCGTATATGTATATAAGCGGAAATTGCTAGCGTATATGCGTTCATTAATCGCCTTGAAAGCTTTTTTCGATTCGCATCCCATCCATTTTGATCTGAGTACGAGAGCGTTTCTATAGGTATAGGATACGGTAAAGCTTATAAGAGTGTAGTAGTGGTAGTAGTGAAAGCTTTCCGGCCATTTTTGAGGCTCAAGCGCGAACATGCATTACCGGATCTTGCAAAGCGCGAGATTCTGATATAATGGTCGCTTGTTATAACGTAGGAATATGTTTTGCCAGCAGATTACAGTGGGATGCATGAATATTGTAGTGGCGTTGGGGTGTTTGGTACTATAGAATTGTGGATGTTACAATACTTTTCTTATTTCAATGCAGTAAGAAGGCAAATTTTCTAGTAAAAAATAGTTATTTCTGTGGATCAACTATTCCATCAGATTTGAAAATTTGGAATTCGAGGATTGAAAAATGCGCATTTTGAACGTAGATTTTCCGAGAAAAAGTCGTATTCCTAATGTCAATATGTTTCAAATGTTTCCGATAACAAATGACCATTTTGATCACTCGAATTGTAAGAGTTGTTCAGGAACATGTTGATGGAATTCACGTGGGATCCTTCCAATAATCTAACAAGCAAGATGTTCAAGGACCATCAGTTTCCTCCTTTCATTTGTTATTCCCAAGAAATAGATCAAAGAGAAAATCAGCTTATGAATCCAATTGGATGGAATGGAATGGCAAGAATAAAGATGTTTCCATTGATCGAAGGTTTGGTATCGGCTTCTTTGCTTTGTACACACCTGCCGATTCCAAATATCATGATAGATTCCTCAAAATGTACAAAAGGGAGCATACAAATCATCGGTTTTGATGGAAATCTTCACAATTGCGGGTAAGTTTTCTGATTCGCTCTCAGGATGTTTCCGAGATGCACATATACAATATCAACTCTTGACTTTCACTTGGAACAACAGAGCAAAAAATGTTGTATCGGATTCTTGACAGCAGAAATCTACGGCCAAACAAAGTAAATAATGGTCGACAGGAGAACTAAAGAATTTCAATGTGAGCAAGATACAAAATGAAAAAAAAGTGAACGATCAAAGAAGCGGAGTTGACATATACTATCCCAATCTCGTGGATGCGCTCCATATATAGAATGTTGGAAATATATTCGGGTTCATGCAGCATGGCGTCAGTTGTGAAAAGGGCCGGAATGAAGCTCACAAAATGCCTGCATAAATTTTACGATCCCCAAGCGAGCTTGGAAAATTGCCTGCGGAACCGGTGGTGGTGGTGGTGATGGTGGTAAGGCTTGGGCTATAGTTTGAAGAAAAGAACCATCGCCCTAGGAACGTTCCATTTTCATGCATATTTCTACACCACGGGTATAGAAGAGACAACTCTTCTCTCCAACCAACCACTGTGAAGCTTCTTTTACTTCGTTCTCTTTGTTTTGCTCACTCGCTGCTGTGTATAGTTACTTTTCTGCCCACCCCGAGAGTTATGTGCCACGGGCTGTACTCTGGCAGCGCTATTATTATTCTTTTTTACGAGAGAGAAAAAGTCCACCAAGCCATCTATTTTGAAAGTTAACGATCGCTAAAATACGCCTCGTAAATTCAATTTGGCTTGTGTGAAACCTTCATCCTTTGTCGTCAATTTTGTGAAATAACTTAGATAGCTAGTCTACTTGTATTCCTTTTTGCTACTTAGGAGTACCATGTCTCTGTGTCATTTTTGAGTGTTTGAAGTCTCCGTACAATATTTTTCTTAGGTATCGCTCTGGTCGTGTTCTCTTTGGCAATTATGAAAATAGCTGGTAATAGCTTGAGGGCAAATTTTTATAATATCATGATGGGATCTCTGTGACATTTGCTTTTTTTCCTTTTACAAGCAGGAATGAGAATCTAAGGGACCTTACAATTGAAATATCTGAGATTCTTTCCATGAATTATTGAAGCCTAAGGGATGTTTGATGTTCTATCGACTTCATTGTAGATGAGAATTTTGACGTTTGCAAACTCGTGCCTACGAAATTTGAATTTCTGAAGAAGTTTTATTCGATAAACAAGATTGAGATACATACCGTAAACAAGGCTGAATGTGTTCACGCAACTATTTTTGTAGTAGCTCCTGACTGGTACATCGAAGAATATATCGCGAGAGCTAATCTTGAAGGTAAGATGAATAGCTTCAACGTGAGCGCCAGCAGGATCCTATACGACCCATCAGTACAGAATCATCACAACGACAAAAGTGGACACATTCACCCCGGTGTGAACACATTTACCCCAGTTTACGATACTTACGTAATCTCGCTCGCCTTGGCTGTAAGTTGGGAAAATTCTTACGGGATTTGTACTAAAGTTACTTTTTCAAGAAAGTCTTTTTCAGTTTCAATAGCACCAGAAATTGAACAACCTGGTGGAGAAAATCATTTGAATATTCTCCGCAAAATTGCCCCTGCAGGAATTCGTTGCCTGATTCCAAGTATTGTCAAGAAATACGTCCCAAGATCGTGAAAATGTGACTGGAGTACGCGCCTACAAATATCTACAGCCTCTCTCTTCAATTAATACGAGTGCGAATTTTGGTGGTGAATTCAGCTCTCTTCACCTAGGTGGAGATTGATCAAATAAGCTTCATATTTGTGTTTCAAGAACTTCCTGCCTCAAAAGCACAACAATTTATCAATCAAGGAAATCTCACATACTGCATCAATAAATTCCATCCAAACTCAATACGAATGAGTCAATTCCAGATATCGACCATCATTATTGCCAACGATATCAACCATATTATCCCAGCAGGAACCACATCAAAGCTCGACTTATCAATATCCTCAACCGCGTCTAAAATTTTCAGAAGCTGCATCATCAAAGTATTAAAAAAATTGTCATCGCTCGCGATCTACCTAGAACTATGTACTCTGAAACAATCACCTCAGTGTCACGTCAGGAATTTAATATTCGACAGAGAATCCAGACGACAAGCTAGCGAACGTCACACTAACTATATATATTTGAATCAGCGAGCGACTCGAGTTAATCGCAGAGTGAGAGAGCCAACGATGAGCAAGAACGTTTCGGATAGAATTTCTACAGGACAGAGAGAAGATATATCTATGAACCTTCGCTTCCTGACGGGACACTGGCTTCATTACAAAACCGATACGAGGCAGAGTAGTATCTGCCCAAGCGTAATAACCGGTTCGTCTACCGGGTGCACTAATGGGTGCGCCCGTTCGGCTAAAACGTGATCTTCGCTTTTTGTTGAGAATTTACTGTGCCTTCTACCTTTTGATTCTGAATGCTGGATGTGCAGGGCAGAACTAATAGCCTCTGCAATTTTTGACTTTTGTATAGAAACAGTAGAATCAGTTGCATGTCAATATCGTATTTTTTCGAAGCAAGATGGATTTTTTATCGAAATTGTGTTTAACATTTTGTCAAAACATTACTAGAAAATCAGTCAATTTTCTAAAATCTAGATAAAAAATTTATATCTGACACTGATTGAAATGACCAATCGGAAGTAAAGCGAACTCACGGTTAGAATGGAAAAACTTGCTCCTCACCATTTTTTAGGAGCAAATTGAGTCCTAATAATTCTATATCACCATCCATTCATAATGGAGTTAGAAGATAGTAACAATTGCTTCCACGGAAAATGATCCGGTACCAAAATCATTTGTATTATCTTTCACTACATTGGAATCAATTTGACCAAATTCTTCTACCAGCAAAACGTCTTGTTCCAGGAAAACACATCAGCTGGTAATACGGATTTGTTCCACATGATGTATGTGTCATTAAATGTAGTACGTAACAATTCCAAACGACCAACTTCCAAGGAAATACAATCCAATACCTCCGTCCCAGTTCCGTTCATACCAATACGAAACATCAAACTACAGCCGCAACAGTTCGTTCGATAATTTGACATCGTCAATAGCTAGTCATGCGACAAGTTTATTCTCTTGTTTTCGTTGACACACATGTCACAGTCAACCTCTCATATATAGTAAAATTCAACAATAGAAAGACCCAAACTAATAACACACGTGTATTTTATACCGTCACATCATTTGCAGCATCGCTATTTTGTTATAATCGTTTTTAACAAGCGAGGAGTATTAGGATTTTCCAGAGTCGAGCATGGCATTGTCCATGTTTCAATCGTAATGACTTGCCAACTCTCTTTCTGTATCCTTTCTCGAAAACTCGCCATATGATGGCTCAATAGCAACAGCAGCAAAATTTTCACCTTCCAAATGGTCTCTTTCTCTCAGACGGCTTCATGATCGCCCCTTTGCCTCTCCCCCAATCATCCCTCGTGACCAGCCGGTCTCTGAACAAGAATTCGTTTTCAAACTTCCAGTTCAGCGCGCCCGAATTTTCCACCTGATGAGAACGTCGATCAAAATTGTTTCCCCGTTCGAAGCGAGCTTCACATCTCCCAGAATATATGCGAGGCGAGAGTTTGTCGACTTTTCACGTTGCTCGGTACCTTGTCGATGTGTGAAATTTGGTTGAAACTCCCTTCACAGTTGGGCTCACGTCTCGTCAATCTGATGCGTTGTAAAATCCATGTCAAAACTTTATTCATAGAGCGACAAGCGACAATTCACTTGACTTCAACAACTTTGTAGTTCCTGAATTCAACTGGCTGATGTGATTCCTGAACCAGAATTGATTGATTGATCTGCAAGATATCTGCAATATTGTAGTCACGTGTGAAAATGATAGAGATGCCATCGTACATCCCCCCCCCCCGAGGGACGTGGTTGCGTCACTTCAAGAAGGTAGTCTCGTGAATTGTAGTCCCTCCTCCCACGGTGCCGAGCACAAGCGCACGCTAGAAGAACGGAGAGTGGAACGAGGAGTTCTTGGATAAGTTGTCTTAACCTCTAAGTATTTCGTGACACTCCAAACCCTTCCCTCCTCTGGTATTATTTAGATACTGTTGAATGTAACAATTTAAAAATAGTACATTTCAATTCAAGGTTGGAAAAACAGGTTTTACAGCGGCGTTTCGAACTGTGTTTTTCGACAAACTGTGTGAGGAAGTGGAAAATCAGGGCGGAAATAATAGATTTCGCATCAAGATTATGAGGTTGTAGCTCGCTTCTGAGCGATTGGTTTTCGGCCCGAGCCGTAGGTGAGGGTCGAAATAATCGCTCGAAAGCGGAGCACCTTACGACCGAGGCGCGAATGCTATTTTTTGCAATTTTGTAATCACCCAAACATCGGAAAATTGCATAAAGACACTTTCACGCACAGCATATCAAGATAATCTTTTCACATTCGAATATGTTCTTGATGAATTCTGATGTTTTTTTTTTCTGTTTGAAATGTGACAGGAAATTCGAAAACTGTATAACTGCTAAGTCCTCGAGAACCAATTTAGACTAAATGATGGCTTCACATTTTCTCAATGAAAAGGAAGAATCTTACTCGGGGCTATAACTCATGGGATCATCTCCCTGTAACCGCGCCCGGTCGCGACCACGTCCCTCAAGCAAGGGGAGGGGGTGCAAACGTGCGCGACCTCATCCCTATGATTTTTACACAGGGGGGTTAAATCACCGATCGAAAAGATACACTACAAATTTCAAATCCATTAGCCCGAATAGAAGCGTTGAGATGATATCGACGCGGAGAGCAGGGCTCAGTGTACTTATGAAGTAGAAGGAAATATAACAAAGTCAACTTTGTTTCTATCGCAGCGTTCGATGACCCTATCGGTGCAGGAGCCAGACGAGACCTCCAATTTATAATATTTATCGTCTGGGAGAGGCGATAATGAAATTTTGCCGGACTGCAAGTTCTAAGCTGCTATCCCTAGGGTATATATCCTATAGACCCTTCCTCCCACCAGCTTATCTTGGACGATATTTCATGAAATTACTTTGTAATGTATAATACCCGTGTGGCTCTCTAACTCATGTATTGAGCTCTCTCTACACGAGGCGGGAAAATCTCACAAATCCTTTACGATGTTAAAATTGATGATGGAGTACAACCGCTGAAAAGAGATATCCCCAGAAAACGTCCTCAAATCATTTTCCGAGATTTTTGGAAGAATTTAAGGTCCATCTACCAATACAAGAACATTACGGTGTGATGCTCTATTTATACGAACGAAATTCAGGTTCTATTTCTCTTCTACAAAATTTCGTTCCATTTTCAGTGTCTATATCAGGTCTTTTCAGTATTGTAGTGATCAATTCATTTCGACGTGCTCGTGATTCATTATTATAACTTTTCAAAATGATTTATTCGAATCTTCTATTCATCCCTCTCATTTCGAGGGGTGTTCACAGCCACATAAATGCCAGTTTCCCACGTAAGATTTGAAGAGTTATCAGATCATTCTATTCAAATATTCTGATGGCTCGTCACAGTCATTGGATGAACACTTGAAAATTTGTCAAACTAACATGAGGAGTTAAAATCTTATATACCAGGGTTTTTAACAAAATCCACTTCTAATTCCATTATATTTTATAGAATCATTCTTGATGACGGATTCCATAACGAAATCGAACATTGAATAAAACTCAACAAGTAATGGAATTCAAGATGGATTTCGTTAAGAACCCCGATAAATGCAATCTTGGTTCCCTCTGATTCTTCTGTTGCTTATTTCGAATTTTTTTTATGACTTTTATCGGATCAATTCACTAACTCTCGTATCAATACAACTAGGATTTCGACCTCTTGCAATTCTTACTAAGGATCAGATACTATTATACGACATTTTTCAACCGATCCTGCCAATAAAAACTGTTTTCATCGTTCGAAAGAATTCAAAGTTACATCCTTGTCTGAAATATTCCAATAGAAATTCTTTAATTAGCCTCGACAACGCTACATTCCTCAATAAGTCTGAGCCAGGAGAAGATAATTCCCTGCAGCCAAAGATACAATAGCTCGAAGAGGATATCGAATAACGCTGCAAATTGAATGCTTCATAACCAAGACGATAGAGTATTGGATAGAGGTAAAGACGGTAGAGGCGACCAGTTGGAGCGATGTGACATCAGCAACAGCGCCTCGGGAGTTGAAGGCGAATTTCCCGATAACCCAAGTTATTAACTCATAAAAGCTCAGAGTTAGGCCTCGGTGTAGCCCAGACTCTCGAAGTACTCGGGTACCTATATAGATATACTTGGTTTACCACACTTTCGTACCATTATCGCGAATTTACATACCGGCAGAGTCTGCAAACCTCGACAAAGATGCTGAAACCAAGTATAGAAGGTATGCGATGAGTCCTTTTTACTCCAGCATCGTCTTTGGCATCGCGTCTTTGCTAGTCCGTGCTTTTGGGTGACGATAATGGCACGAAAACGCTACCATCCCGGCCCTTTTGCTTTGCACAATGCTTTTAATTAAGGAGTCGTAGCTTCCTCTCGTTCTTTCATATCGTTTACTGTTGGTGTTAGTGAATCTTGGTGGAGAGGTAGGACGTGATGTTGTGAGAGATTCGCGATCACTGCGGCTTTGGAGTTTGATAGAAGTGAGAGCTTCGAAGTTTTTTTGAGCTTTTGCGAGTGATGGAAGTCATTTCGCGTTGTTGATGTGAAAGAGAAATTGAAGATCAGAAAGAGTGATTCGGATGAATTTCTTCACTTCTGGAACATTTACATTCTCGAAAGACATCGATTGCAGTATCTTCATTGTACTTCTGGAGATTCGACACAACATTTTTAGTCTAGAATTTATAGTCGTCAATCTGAGACCGAAATTAGCGGGTTTATAAGGCGCTACGATCGCCATGGCGAGGCGTTTTGCATTCGGGCACGGCCATCGCAGCACTCCTAATCCAACGATTCTAATCTCGGATTCACGACTATGAATCCCATCACAAGTGAATGGTGCACGGGAAAAAAGATTGTTTGTCCTAACCAATCAAAATTGGTTGGGATTAGGATACTTAACGCCCATTGAGTTGGTTAGATCATTCAATTTTTTTTGTTGGACCTGCTGTTATTTTCATAACCTTCTCCAGAAGATAAAGATACTAAAATTTAGTGATGCATTGGTAGAGTCACGGCGGCCGACCGTTGCAGAGGACGTGCCTTGCAATTTTTAAATTCTTGACATGGCGAATATATACACCAGAGGTACGTGATCACAAGTATTTTTCTGGACCAAAGAAGGTTTAACCAATAACAACACATTCAACCAAAATGAATCGAATGATCTGACCAACTCGATAGGCGTTAGATATCCCAACCAACTTTATTTGTTGGTCATAACCAAGTTGATTATTTTTGTAACTAATTCTTTTCCCAATGACAATGAAAATTATTGGCGAGTTCTATTCAGATCCTCCTACCTGTGGCAGGATGAATGAGAAAACTTCTCTCATCTCTTGCACTCATAGTCATTCATCTATAACAAGGAGCGGACTATGTTGCCCGTCCGTGATTAAATTATGTAACTGTTACCCTCAAGAAAGTTTACAAGCCTGACGATGTCAACGTTTCAGTCGACGAAACTTTACAAGATGAACTGAAATATTTTGCATTGAAGTATGTCCTCACTGATCCCAATCATTAAGGATCAATCAAAAACCAAATCAAGTGGTGAATTCCATTTCACTGAAATTCACGTGGCGATTATTATGCATACAAATAACTTTCAGCACATCCAAGATGGAAAACCAAATATTCTATAAGGCTCAATTTTCACTCAGAATGGAACCTTTCTGCATGATACTTTGAAGGAAATAATGACCACCAAAGAAGAAAATCTCTCAGACGATCTAAAAGAATTTTCATAGCACGATGACGGAGTAAGTATAACATCCCTCTACTCTCTGCCCACATAAAAACAAACGATGGCACTTGGCTTACCTCTGTGCATATATGTATCTTAGGCTATCTAGATATCGCAGACACGCTTGGGGATTATCGGCAATACGAACGAGAGTATAGTAGAGAGGGCCATTGTCTGAACGCTTATGGGAAAAGCGCAGGTGTGGTCATGGCCATATAGAAAGTCTAGAGAGCTGGCTAAGACACCTGTTACGAGAATTGCCTTTGGCTTACACACTGCACACATGGTGTATGTATAACGATTGCCTGAAGGTACAAGACTCACCCGGACACTTCAATCCTTATCTCATGAAAGGCTGTGAGAAAAAGACGAGTGGAAGAGTGGAGGGTAAGTGGGATGTTGGCTTAAAATGGTAGCGTAAGAGTCGAGATGTGAGGACAGGTAACTGAGGTACAGTGTGCTATGCGATAGTTGTGGTGGGTTATTTTA
Organism: Eretmocerus hayati; assembly: GCA_029851415.1. Taxonomy (NCBI): domain Eukaryota; kingdom Metazoa; phylum Arthropoda; class Insecta; order Hymenoptera; family Aphelinidae; genus Eretmocerus; species Eretmocerus hayati. Next base: position 38,190,432 of record CM056743.1, on the reverse strand, counting down.
AAAATTATAAGATGTAGGATTGTATCAAAATGAAGCAGGATGTTATCGGGTCGATGGATGACCAGACAAAAATTTGGATATTTTCTTCCATGCTGAGGGATTGTATTTGCTGGTTTTGGAAAATTCGGATAGAACAGCGAAGAACCGTGTAAAAGACCTAGGAGGGTTTTGGTGAGCAGTTAGTAACAAGATAAAATCTCCAATCCAAATTATTTTTGCCATTGAATAGGTTCAATCATTCGAATGGGCAGGTGATTTTGACAGGTAAATGATATTTATCGATAGTCTCAGATTAGTCATTCGACAGTCAACTAACCATGACCCTATAGTTATCCTGGTGGTAGAATTTGGCACAACTCTCATTTGATTAACATGGCGTGACGTGGCACCAGAGTAATTGAGGGTTAACTTATCTTTTCGAGGATGTTTAGGAAACTGAGAACAAGTATCCTAGAATGGCATTGGGTTGAAAATGAGCAATCTTTTGTCAACAGTCCCAAATACTGAGTATCGAACATAAAATACACGGCAAATCCGTCAGACTGAGAAGTAACCCAAAGATTGGAGCAACTGCCTACTTCAAGATCATGGCAGGTGATCCATATGAATTATGATGATTCCAACCGAGTTTTGCGTAAAAATTACGCAAAATACAAGATGGCTATTTCCGGCAAAATTCACTGTGCTGGCATTGGTGGCGCTCTGTCTGTAACCTGTGAAATTTTCCGCTATTGAGGCAGTTTGCGGCCCGGTTTGCCGTATTTTTCACGGCCAACGCTATCGGCAACTATACGGCAAGACGCGCCGGCAAACTGCAGCAATAACGGCAAATCTTACAGGTTACCGACAGAGCGCCACTGATGCCGGCAAATTTTGCGGTAAATTTTGCCGGAAAATTTTACCGCAAAATTTGGAATACGGGCTCTGAGAAAGAATAAGGAATCGATGATCGGATTCAAATCATGAGCTTAACATGTCTTATGGTAACCCTCACATCACATGATGAGAAATAGAGTTGTGCCATAGATAAGGTGGTATTCAGAATTTCGAAAATTCAATCCGATTCAATTTTGGTCAGAATTTGCATTTCATCCATCCTATCCGTATGATTTCAATCCATGAAAAAATGTAAAATTTAGCTCCGAGAAATTTTTTGGGGACCAACATGTGATATCATGTCAGTTATTCCCCTAATTTTTCAACAACATCTATTCTCAACAACAAAAATACTTCTATCAATTTATAGCTTCGGACAAATTTTCTGAGAAAAGTAGAGTTGTAACATGAAAAATTCTGACTTGTTCAAAACCAGGAGAGGTATTCGTCGTCTCAATCCAGAAGAATTCCATCAAATAGTGAACCTCACGTACTTGGATCGAACATAAGAGAATAGAAGACGGAAGAGATAACAACAATTGTCGTTGCATGCCAGCTGCATTGTTGTCATTGGTGGAAGAGGAACAAGGATCAAGAATCCAATTACCGTTGCTCGTCGCATCAGACGTTGATTCTTGGTAGCGTAGTATCTCACAAACCGCATTTCTCACGGGTCAAAGGCGGTAATACTGGCTGATACGTTGTGGGTAAGAGATGGATTGTACACGGTATATAGCGAGAGAGAGTCCTCTCAATTAATTGCGCGTGCTTGGAATTTACTGGAGTTGGATGCCAAACGTTGAATTCTGACCTCGTGTAACTTATATAAGACTTCGAGGGCAGTTTTGGGACGAATTCTTTCATTTTGAAGGTTGAAGAGAAATTTCAGCAGAATGTGCCTCACCCGTCGTGTTGAGCTAGATTCGTCAATTAGGTATATGTATTTTCGACTTTTGGAAAAAAAGAATTTCGAGTTACAAGTTTTTGATGGGCAAATTTGTGAGGATTGGAGCCTTGTCATGACTAAGATCGTTGTTTCTATGATGATTTAATTTAATTTTGTACTGGGATGGTCGACTTCCTCCCATTGTGGTAGTCTCGAAGAATGATGAGATACTCATTACATCAGGCTACACATCACGCAATGTTGAGCTCTAACTCCCAGACATATATAGTCAGTTTGTGACATAACTGACACCTTTTGGTTATGATTTATCCCCCAAATACCCCAGCAAAGTTGAGTCCCACTTTATCTTCACTTCATCAACATTGCAGATAGTAATCTGACAATTTCAGACTAGAATAAGTCGTGCAGAGTTTGGTAACATTGAGGGCTGACTCAACAGTTTGATACTAATTGTGAATGGCAAATACCACATGAAATCTTAGATCCAAAGGTAGAGGGAAGGGGAGGATCTTACATTTGCTTGTCGTATCGCAACAATTTTCAACGTAGTAAGAGAGGTCAAGATCAAAATGTCGACCATCAGATTCTAAACATGAAAAAATTTCGATTCAATACTGAAAAATACAGCTTCATCCAATGGATCTACGTATCTTCATTTATAATGCATTTGTATCCCTCAAATGGCTTTGAAAATCGAATACCTTTTATTGCACCGCAGGCAAAGTATATTTGACCAGCTATATGATCTGTAAAAGCTTACTTTGAAAATCAGTACTACCTTGCTTCTCTGCAGGAATCAGCGATGCGAGTAAGTCCAGCTCTTTGCCCTTTGACGAGTTGGCTTTTGACTCGCAATGCGCACGCGACTGTAAACTCGTTTTGTCCCTGTTTCGTCTATAAAGAATTACGAGAACTCGAACTCGCTGTATAGAGCTTCAGAATCGTATGAATTCATCCATTTGACTTGAGCTACCTGCTTCCGAATCCTTTACAATTTTCAATATTTCCTTTACAAAAAACTCTAAGGAGAGCGATATCGATTGAAAACCAGGATTGACGTACGTCTTGGACGAGGTCTTGGATTCGTTCTCCAGAGACGGTATGATTAAAGAAGATGATTGAAATTTCTCCAACAAGTTTATTCATAACAACGTTCCGTCCATAATATCCTTGCACCTCGATTTATTGATCGGACCAAGATCAGACGGGATCCTCTACAATTAGTGAAAAAATTCAGGTGATTGAGTCAATGCGCCCACACTGCATTATGAAATGGCATTGATCGAAAACCACGGATCACCGTAATCAATATGTCACTTCGTTCGGCTGTTGTTGGAGATGTGATATAACGAAAAGGTCGTGCTGATGCACCCCTGATTTTGAAGTCTGGCCTAAACAATCATGGGGGGGGGGCTGGATTAATATGAATTTTTTCGATCTAAAAACGATGGCGCAGTCGGTTTTTCGAAAGAAAAAAAAAAATTTCGACCATATTTATTTCTTGGTTAGCGTCCCCTCCGTCGGACCGCCAAATCCATCCGACATGTTGTTCGAAATCATAAAAGATACCCCCAAAAAATTTTCAGGCCATTTCGTCAATCCCCGTGGGACTAGATACATTTTTTGGGTCAAAAATCTGAATTTTCTTGATAAAATGCCTCAGAACTCGAAAAATATCGATAATTTCGAAAAACGACTGGAATACTTTCTTGTTCAGATTGAAAAATTACATTGAATTAGTCAGCAAAAAAAATCAGAAGTCGAAAATTTTTTTTTGAAAAATCGAACATATATACATGTGATTATCTGGTGGTATTTTTTCTTGATTCTTGAAATATTTTCTTCGCTTATCCGATGTAATTTTATCAATCTGAACAAGAAAGTGTTCACGTCATTTTTCGAAATTGTTGATATTTCCCGAGTTCTGAGGCATTTTAGCAAGAAAATTCAGATTTCTGACCCGAGAAAATCTATCTAGTCGCACAAAATTTGATGAATCGACCTGTACATTTTTTGGATGTACTTTTTGTGATTTTTAACAGAATGTTGTATGAGTTTGGTGATCTGACAAAGGGGATACGAACCAGAAAATAAATATGGTCGAAAAATTTTTTTTTTGAAAAACCGACTACGCCATTGTTTTCAGATCGAAAAAATACGTATAAATATGAATCTTTAGCCCCCCATGATTTTCTAGGCCAGACTTCGAAATCAGAGGTGCACCTCCCCTTGAAATTACTGTAATCAATCCACTTACTTCTGGATGGTCTATTGAGTTGATCCGGTATTGATGGAGAATTCCGCCTTTGAACCAGCTCATTTCGTATTGTGCAAGGTTCAGCTGATTGATAATGTTACATCAAGTGTAGATCCGACTTGGCAACTTTCAAATTACTAACGAGTTACTAAAGGTCGGTAAAATACCAAAAAATGTAACAATATCCCAGTATAATGTCTTTTGATGTGTTTTAATCTTTTTCTAATACAAATGGAGATACCTTTGATGGGATAATTTTTAGGTTCTTTCAGTCTGCTCTTTTTTGACGAAGTTCTTTGAGAATAAGCTGCCGATAACTTTCATGGTGAGTTTCCAACATCTCAGATCTTCTGTTGAGGATTGACTTCGCTCTGAAGTTAGAGGGAGATGTTAGAAATCGTGAACATCAAAGTAGAGATGAAGTCATGAAAGCCTGTTCAACTCGAGTTATCGGATTTGTGGATGCAGCAACAGATCCAACTTTGAAGGCAAAGTTGTGAGCTACGTTGTACGTTTCTGATTGTGTTGTATCATAGTGGAGTTCTGATTTGAAATCAAGTCTAGGTACTGCATCCAGAGCCCTCAAAGAGAGGGCATCTTTGATATGTGCACCGTTGCAGGTTGACTCGATATTTGGGATCAATAGTTTGCAGATTAGAGCTTGAAGCAGTTTGATTCCAATAGTCCAATATAAACAGTTAATCTTCATTGAGGAATAAGTCCCTGAGTTGTGATAACCGAATTCGATGACTCACAACCATTTTCGTGTATTTGAACAGTGTGGTGAACAAATTTTTTGTATTGTAGTTCGAGATCGTACTTAAAGATCATTTTTACATAATATCTTAGTAAATGATATCTTTGACATATCCAGTCCATCGCGTGAATCTGGTCAGCAATACCCTAATTGTGTACTCGAGTCAGCACTGTGGTCAAAATGATTGAACTCTGCATCCAATGATGATGGTGGGAATTCATTTCCGAAGTGATCGAAGTAATATAACATCATTCCTCGAAACTCTCACAAAAATATGAATCCTCGGTCCCTTCACAATAATGCACATGAAAAAACTATCAAAACTCTTGATTCTTCGCGTCAAAATCCAACCACCTTGAGAATCCCCTTACCACCAAAAGTCCAAAATGGAAGTGTTGACAGAAAAAATTCATATCTGAATTCTAGCAAATTCAGCACACCTCTAAGTGCAGACAAATCACACCCAAACCATCTTTTCAGAGAAAAGCCAACGACCGACATGAGAAACGTCGAAGAGATGACATTCCGGGGTGACAGAATGCTATCCAAGAAATTCTACAGAGGACAAAATTCTGCATCGCACATTCACCTCAAACTCATGGTAGTTCATACGTTGCGTCTGAGATAGAAGTAAGTAGAATACGTCTAGAGTAGTAGTAACGATCGTTCGCCTTTCTATCGCATCACTCCATAACGAATAAGAAGGTGAGTTTCTGCACTATATACCTCATAGTACATGAGAGAGTCTAGTAGGGAAAGCATCTGCGAGTGACTCGTACATACGTGAGCGAGCTTGAGATCGAGGAAGAACGTGCCAGTCCCTTCACAGATTGGATAAGAAATCCATAAGCCTCAACGTAATTCTCACTCGCACTCTCACTCGGCTCCTTTTCTCGTATAGACCGAAAGCCCTCTTGCACCCTTCCCTCCTTTCTTTGGCAAACTTTCTCACTGGGAGAAGGTACGTATATATGCGTGTGTGTGTGTGTGTGTTCGCGACGCTGATGCTTTTTCGCATTGCGCGCTCTCTCTGACGATGTGTTCGCGTGAGATTTCCAGATAGTGAAGGGAGGGGGGGGGGTGAGGCATTATGTGGGTAGCACAGCGGAGAAATGTCATTCCAAGATGGAAAATCCTGTCAACCTGCGGGATTCTTCCTTTCATACTTGCGTCTCGGTGAGCGGAACTATTTGTATGAATAATTCCAGGAAAAGAAAAAAGAGAGATGATGGCGGTAGCCTCTGTAAGCATAGACTCTTTAAGGATGGTGGAAATGCTTAGAGTAGCTGAAGGAAAAATGTATATGAATGCTGCATTTTCATCTTTCAGTTGGCGAATTTTTCAAAAAATATGTCCGAATGGGGAAAGATTTCAAAATTTCTCTGAAAGAGGAATTTCACATGGAAATTCTTAGAGTAGTATTGAGGATCGTTGGAAAATTCAACATTGGTGAAATATTGTATCTTAGAGATGCACCTATATGATGCCCCAAGTTGTTCGAGTGGTTTGAATAATGTCTTGATTGATCCGTTCTCTGATTCCAACAGTTATAGAGTTCAGTCGGTCGCCATGAGCCTCCATAATTACGTACCTGATTTTGACGTGAAATATCACTCACATTGTGAGTCTGAAATTTTTTTTAATTAACCAAAAACTGTGTTGTGTTTACAAAACTCTAGTTGCCTGATGGAGTCGGCAAATTATGCTGACGAAACATCGCAAAATATGTATATCAAATAATTTAGCATCGTATTGAGCGAATTATTCGCACAAAACTAATCGTCAACGATCGATTTCAAGAATCCATACAACCATTGTTCGAGCAATTTTGGCAGCGATCTGTGCGCATTAAGGAGTCACCAGCTTTCAAACTTCTTGAGTCATCATGAATTGAAAATTTCTCGGTGCATTATCTGTGATATGAGGGATTTTTTGCGATATTACGAAATGCGATTGCCAACCTTATTTTTGAGAGAAAAATTATTCCCAAACTAATGAAATTTAAGATGGCATCTTATGTATCATGACCACAAAACGAGTCAGATCTCAATATTTCTAATTGCCATTATCATCAAGAAACTTTTAGGCATACATTATATTCAGAAACTGAATTTTTTCCAAAGATATGCATGTTGTAGGCCTGTGAAATTTGAGGAAACATCTTCAAGAATCAGAACTGTCGAAAATCAGGCGTGATGCGATTGCTCAACCACCTTACGCTTGCGTGAGAACGTTACCCAACGCTGGTACCGCCTCGAAGCAATCGGTTTCCCAGACGAGCCACGGCCAATTGGGATCATAATAATCAACATAAGGCATCAAATATTCTTCTTTCATATCGTATACAACGTAATATTCGAATTTGCATGGTGACTATGATAATATTGCGTACTTGCGTAGCTTGTCAGAACTTGAATACCGTAATCTGCATGATTTGATGGGGATGGAGGTGGGGGATATAATGTTTCCTTGTTTAACACATTCTCTGCGGCGGAGTCCACCGGTGGGCCCCACCTGTCTTCCCCCCAGTGCTGAGAATTTTAGCTCTATGGGAAATAACATAGGCCGGGGCTTATCGGTGGGCCCAGCCGCACCTGGGAAAAGATTATCAATTTTAGCGAACGTGTTGAGCGACTCAATCTCTGAAAGAATTATACTGCTACAAAAATATGTGGTCATTATTATTCACCATCCAATCCAAATCTAAAATCCGAGCCACTGGACATTTGGAATTTTGATTGGCCATCATTGGCCTAGTCGATCTCATAGAATTTAATTTCTTACAGCATTTTTCATTGTTATCGTAAAGAGGCTGCACATTGCCATAGAGTATCCCTCTAGATGTTTGTTGTATCACAGAAGCTCAGTATAACTGAAGTCCAATTTTTTCACTCTGATCTGTTATGGTGTAAAACAGAATCGGGAACACAAAATACAGAATCGAGCTCATCGGAGTTCTCGTGCTACTACGGGATTCTTTGTTCAGGATACCATTTGAAAAAGAGTCGCGTCTCAGTGGTTGTAATATGCCTTCTATCATGGAAACAATCATGAAACAACGATACCACAAGATAACTGATTTCAACAACAAGCAACAAATACATCACTCTAGAAGAAAGTACGTCTAAAAAAATCAATCGGCTTTTATCTAATATGCATTCGCACCAACGCACTACGGTCGAAAAGAAAGAAATATGGCAATACGTATAGATCGATAGTCTCGCTTGCTTCCATACATATAAATGAGCAGTTATAACGCAGTATAGTAGTAAAAGGCGAGTAATTCATCGATTTCGAGTCGAACGAGCGGCTGGGTGGAATCAGCATTATTTGCAAAAGGGTCGAAGGCTGAATCGAGCAGAAGCCATAAATACGCGAGTTATGACCGACCCTCGATTACAACCCGTTATCTGCGGCAATGGTCCGAATGGGCCAAGAGCTACTCTGCACGTGTATGAGAAGGACGAGGCTGCAAAATGCGAGAGATGACCGCGCGAGGCCAGCGATGTTCCAAATGGCGAATGGCTCTCTGGGCACGAGAAGCATTTCAAAATATAATATATTCGCAGACTCTCAACGATCGTACTCTAAATTCCCTTCTCTATCCTCATGCACGGTGAAGCCAATACGGAGCTTGCGTCGAGGAAATTCAAGTCTCGCTTGTGATTTACGTGTACCCCACGAATTTTGAAGGAAAACCTTGCAATAGGTTCCCAATTCTGTGTTCTGATTCGCATCGATATTTCATGACTTGTGGTGGTTGCGACAAGTGGAGTTGAGCAGCGTAAATCGGATTGACATGATTGATTGCAGAATTTAGAGGAATTTTTTGAGATTCTTAGGTCATTGTGAAGATCTTCGATGAACCGCAAACAGGAGGTAATTCAATACTTCCACTCTATCTTACAGATACAATCTATTCTGGGCTTCAATTCTGTTTCAAAAATTCTCCGGCTAACTTGTGAAAGCTGATAGAAGATGGTAGATACTCAATCATACCGTGAAGATAGCACGAGATTCGGATGATGACTCATTCTCAATTATTTGATATCTGACTTTAGTTTCTTCTTCTCTGCATTACATATCCACGGTTTGTCGAAAGAATGATGTCCAAACCATACTGTCATAGCTGAATTTGGTAAATGATTAGTTATTCGGAAGAAATTGAAAATACTCCATCAGATCATGAAAAACAAGTTGCGGTACGAGGTTGAAACACTATTCAGCATGTGTAAAGATTAATTGGTGTTTCTAAGATTCAAGAGATGATAGAAAAAATGAATACGATTTTTCAAATGATCAACTCCATTGTTATGGAAGATTTTGTGTCAGTCCTAAAGTTCCTACAGGTTGATCGACAAGACGTGTGAATGAAATCGTAAGCAAATGCAGCCAGCTGGATAAATAGAAAAGAAATCAATGTCATCTGATCAATAAATGATCATGGTATTGACAGTACATCCTAGAAATGATGTTTAGAACTGTATCTGCTGTGAAATGAAATTCAGGAATTCAAAAATCCGGAACGTTTGAACATCTCTTGCGAAATATACATTTGAAAAAGTCAAGTTCAACACGACGATATATCTCAAAAAGGCAAATACCTATCCGTGTTTCGCGATACATAACGGATGCGGTACTCAAGAATTCATTTGTTCTACCACCCTCGCTTTACTTTCCCTGGAGGCAAAATAATTCCTTGTGTGTGCGTGTCAGACTATAATATGAGGTACGCACGCAAGCATGAGCAACAAGAGAGCAGCACATCAAAGGACAAAGAATGACGAGGTGGCAGCGACACGCACATCACATCCAAAGCATACATGAAACTTGAACATCGCACGAAAGAATAAAAGGCGTGAAGTACTCGACACTTGGATCGTATCTCATCATCTTTCCACTTTGCAAAAACAAGCACTTGTCACTGGTTAGACACGAGATCGCAGAATCTCATCGAATTGGGGTCGATTATCTGAGCTCATATTTTTGGAGATTGCTTTAGATTTCTGACTTTTATTAATCCAAATCTAGTGACAGTAGCTTGGGATTTCGCTGGATCCGAGCTACATGAATTCCTGTCTCATTCTGTTTCAGGAATCGAATGGAGAATCAAAACACCTTTAAAAAAACTCTAGAGAATTCAATAGAACGTAATCCAGACAGTACGTGATTCGTGGAGTGGAGTAATGAGATCATTCGAGTGTGCCCAGGTGAAAACGATATATATTTTGGATACATATTTCAAGTTTTCTTCAAGCTAATGTGGAGGTGAGATTAGGCACGTAATTTCAAGCTCGAAAGAAGCTTTAAAAAAGCTTGAGCTCAAAAAAAGCTCTGAAGAAACTTTAAAGAAGCTTTTGAAAGAAGTTCTTGGAACATCTTGATAAGATCAACTCTAAGCTTCAAAAATGCGCAAAAAAGTTCTCATGAAATTTGAGTCCACTCATATTTAGGTGACATTATGACGAGCTGAATTCTTTACACATAACTGTGCATTTTCGTTTGAAATAGACGGCGCAGATGAATCCTAGATGAGTAGGGTAGATTGGGTAAGATATCCATTGATTTGAGAGACTACAGAATTCAAATATTATTGGGATTTTCGAATGATTCTTACTTCTATAGTTCTCACGTAAAAATACAGCAGGTTACAATAATCGTAACCACAAAATTTTTATTTTGATGCCCATCTGGCCTCCTGAATCTGTTGTGATGCATCACATCAATGTTCCGAAAGGAAGTTGCACAACTTCAATGCAAGCTCATCTTGAGCCGAGCAATGAGATAAGGTGTAGAACACGGTGAAAGTAGGAGTCGCATCTGGCAGAATTCCCTCTTTGCGCTGATGAGCGAAGGGAAAAAACAAACCTTCTATGAATTCAGAGAGTTTGAGTAATCAATATGTGTCGATTGAGCGGAGTCTGAAATTTGCTACTCATTCAAGACTCATCAGCATCATCGATTTCAAATGAAAATGCATAGTTATGTTGAAGAAATTGAGCTCGACATGATGTCAGAATGAATAAGTTCAAATTTCATGAAAACATTTTTTCTGCGCATTTTTTAGTTTAGAGCTTATCAAGATTTGTTGAAAGCTCCTCTGAAGCTTTTTTAAGCTTCTTTAAAGCCTTTTCAAGCTTCTTTGAAGCTTTCTGCAGCAATTTTTAAGCCTCAAAATACATGCAGAATCCCACCTTTACACCAGCTCAAAAAAAAGTTAGAAAAATATATTCAAAATATATCAGTGATTCCGTTGAAAGTGTGATTTTCCGTGTTCATAGTTCCCCCAAGTATCTGGGGGTTTGAATATGCGTTATAACAATTTCCTGATGTGAATTCTATTGGTGCGCAACTATGTTGATAGTTTTGGAGACGATTGTAACGTCCCCGTAATTTATAGTGCCTCATAAAGGGCCGAAAAGTCAATTCCGTCCACTGTGGAAAACCCACCTTCGAATCTTGCATTCAGTCAAAAACCCCTATATGTAGCTATGCACTCCAATTCGTAATACTTCAAATAACATTATCCACCACTTTGTAAGCCAAAACTACTTGCTCAGTTCGCGCACGGACATCCGACATTTTGAAGACGGATTTGCACCGAAACTGCTTGCACAGCAATAATTAGCTCGGCAAAGTCCCCGATCGTCTATTGAGTCTCTCTAACCAATGAGGTTGATTTCTAAAAAGCCGAATACACCTCCTCCATGCGCAACAGTAGCCAAAAACTCGAATCCGCACCCAGGCGCACCACATGAACGTGTTTTCAGAATGGTGTACAAAATTTTCTGTCCTTTCCGTCCCCATGTTGTGCACCTCGCTAAAGTGTTGTATCGCTTTGTGGAACACTTTTTCTTGGAGTATTTGGTTGCATTAGATCAAATCTATGCGGAAAAGAGTCTACGATTAGTTGGCGAGCCGTGGGAATATTTCTAAGGCTCAATGTCAATTCCGTCCCCCTCTACGACCCCTTAAACTGCACATATCTTCGTCTGACTTCACTTTTGACATACGTAGCTCTAGATACTCCCTCTTTGTGCTCAAAAAAGTGTAGATCAACTGCAACGACCCACTAAAATTCGTCTGGGGCTGAAATAATTTTTTGACCCAAATCACTCCCTGTGACGATTTTGCTCCCAAAAAATAATACTTTCAGCGGAATCACCCATATACCATTCTCACTTGGGAGTGTGGAAAATACAAGTATTCTGTAGAACTGTCAATAGTATGCCTTGTGCATGAAATTCATTTTCATTAATTAATAATTATAGGCTTGGAATACGCTTATATCAGCGAGTAATTCAGAATTGGACATATTCCCCTACGTATACATCATAACTATCCTCGCTAATGACATTGAATGCAAATTACAGAATGTAACCGTAATGATACATCTGTAGTCAAAGCGAAACAAATGCCTGAAGCGAGACGAATTACACTACACTCCTGTCACTTCCTATACCCATCCCTTTATCCTCACCTTTACTCAGACACCTTTACCTCTATACTCCTCGTTACTCTTGTACCTTATTCAACGCAGCGTGACGATAGGCAAATTAAGCTAGACAAAATTTATTCATAGCCATACATGGAAACTAGTGAACGTGCTTCTACGTATTTGCCTCAAGCGTAACCTAAAAGTATACATACATAGATACATACCCACACTCTCTGGCCCTCTCTCACTCAAAACTATACCGCGAGTATCTCAAAGTTAGAGACCTCGCTCTGGATGCAACTCACCGAGTTCTATACGGAAGCCCTCGAATATTAGTCGTCGCTTCGGCAACTGTGTAACGCTTTCAGTTGCCTATACGTATATATACATAGTTTAAATTCGGCTACAGTCCAAAGTTCAACTTCTAGATTCTCGCGAAGCGCGCAGCCGATCAATTTTGGTCCAACAGACAAAGAAGAATGCCCTGATGCAAGACCAAAGTGCGTCTAGAGCCAAGATTCAGTACCTAACCTTTGAGAATACGTGTACCAATTGCGCGTTGGTACGTGCATTGGATAAATTTACTGCGCCAATGCATGTGCAAGGTTTGGTAGTTGTAGTAGTAGTAGTAGTAGTAGTAGTAGTAGTAGGAGAAGCTGTAGGTTTCTGGACATTAGTTATGCCCACGCTCGCGCGCCTTGAAACATGAAATTTTGGCCAAGCTCGAGTCCCTCGTTTGTTATCGTTGTCTACGATTATCTACAGACCTTCGGCTATATTCTAGCACCACCACTAGTCACTGATTTACCTCGTCGTCCAACCTATTCTCGAGCACGTTCGCACTTTTTCTTGGTCTGTCTTCTATGCACAGATTTGCATGGATTGTGGTATATTCGTACTCTATGCTTATGGATAACGTTCTTGTGGTATACTGATGAAAATTGTATTTTGTGATCAATGGTAACAATTGAATGCGCAGCGATGAATTTCATGAAGGGAGAAATGGCGTTGAGGACGATATTTTCGTTTCCTAAGTGCGATAAATACATAACGAGACAGCTCATATGCATGAACTTATGAAACACGGCAAACGGTACGTTTGGCTGAAAAATTTGGTGCTCACACAAAATGTGTTACGTAGTGCTCATAAAAAATTGCTCGATAATGAAATTCATAAACCTATAAGGATTGAAAAATGTTGTAATAAGACGGAGTATTTGCTTGTGAGAGCTTTTCGTTGCCACATCACGTTGGAATCAGACCCAAATGACTAACAACATTTCAAATTGGCAGAGTTGTCAAAATTCGATCACCGCACCCCGTGTAATTTGAAAATGAGTCCCCAAATAGCATTTAGTATCGACATCTCTCCGACGGAAGCCTTCCAAATCAGATAGAATTTCAATTAAGGTTATTCTGATGCACAATATTACAAATTTTGAACCTGGCCGAATTTCTGTACTGAATGACCTTTGTAATTTTCTAGACAACCATTTTTACTTATTACTCATTTTTAGTCCATCAGGCTTCCGGGACACAACACTTGATTTTCAGGACCTTTAAGAGGAGGACTTAATCGGACACCACATTTAGTAAAGCCTCAAATCCGTTGGGAAAATATGTCGATTCTTCTTCGACCAAATGACTTGAGGTTCCATATAAATCGATAGAATCCATGTCTAAAGGATTATACCTAGCCAAATGTGTCAGTTTCCTGGAAAAAATGTGCAAACGAGGTGTGATGAAGACATTTTTCGCTGCCACACGTGAGCGGATGACGTTCGAATATATCCTCGTCTGGAGACTACTTCGAAGAGAATTGATTCATTTAGCTTCGGAGCACTTTTTGGACACGCATTCTTTGGATGTATATGGAATTCCAAGTAATTTGTTTGAGTAAAAGTCGCCATATCCTCTGAATGGATTCAAGGCTATGTTCAACGTGGTTGCGGACTACGACCTCACCTCAAACACGAACAAAAAAATTTCGAAGACATGATATAGACATGATATTGTCTTCAAGTCAGATCAGTCCTCACTTGGTGACTAGCGGTTATTGCCTCCCTCGCTACCGCTCGTTCAGCTAGTAAATGTTCCCAATAAGCCAGGGGACTCTGAAATGGTTTCGTAGTCCAATACTGATGGTAAAAGAATGATTGCTGGTCAATTTGAGGTGCCAGGAAGGAATTCCTCATAGAGTTCACAGAAATGACTACATCTTGGATCATATCTGCTAATAGATGAACCGTTTTTGGGAATTCAGAGTAACAGTACTGATTTTTCAAAATGGCTGGGTTGGATATATCAATATTTTTCGGAGAACTTATCCTAGTTACACCAAATTGAGCTGAGAAGGACGTAATGAGATCGGATTATACCCCTAGACCACTCACCACATCCCCATCCCTATCCTTGTCCCTATCCCTGTTCGTGTCCCTGTCCATATCCATATCCCGTCCCTATCCCTATCACTATCCTTATCTACATGTCCATGTCCCTATCCTTATCCCCGCTGCTATCCCTGTTTCTATCTCTAATACTATTCTCATCTCCATGCCCCTGTCCCTATCCCTGTCCTTATGCCTATCTCTATCCCTAAGCCGGTCCCAGTCAAAGCCCCTGTTTCTAATTACAACGAACTACACCGAGCTATATCGAACTAGACCGTATGAGTATGGTACTCCCCATTCCCAGATCACCCACCCTATCCCCATCCCTATCCATGTTCCTATCCTTATTGCTGTTCCCATCCCCGGACCTACCCCTATCGAGGTCCCTAACCATATACCTATCCTTGTTCCCATCCCTATCCTTACTCCTAACCCTATTCTTATTCCTATTCCTGACCCTATCTCACTTTCTAACCCTGTCTCTAGGCCTGCCCCTACCCCTGTCTATCCCTGGATCTGCTTCCATCCCTGTTCCGACTATCCTTGTCACTGTCCCTGCTTCTAATCCTGTTCCTATCCCTGACCTCATCCCTGTCCCTTGTTGCTCTCTGTCTCTGCCATATCCCTGTCGCGTTTGTATCCTTGTGCCTATAAATGTTGCTATCACTACCGTATCTCTGTTACTATCCTCATTCTTGTCCCTGTTACTATTCCCATCCCTGCTCCTGTCCTGGCCTCATCGCAGTTTCTATCCTTATCCTTATCCGTATCTCGATTCCCATACCTATTCCAATCTCTGTACTGTCCTCAGCCCTGTCCCTAGACTTTTTTCTGTTGCTATTCTCATCCCTGTCTCTAACCCTAACCCTGTCCATATCACCACCCTTGTCCCTATCCCTATCCTTATCCATATCCCTGGCCCATCCTCATCTATGTTCTCATCCCACCTCTGCCTCTATTTCTATCCCCACCCCTATGTTAGTTTCTATTATCATCCTGAATCCTATCCCTGTTGGTATCCCCATCCCTTCCCGTCCCCATTCTTGTCCCTGTCCCTATCTCTGTCCATATCCCTATCCCTTTCCCTATCCCATCTTTATCCCCACCCCGTCCCTGTTCATATTCCTATTCCACCCCTACCTCTACCCCTTTCCCTGTCCTTATCCCTATCCCTATCCCTATCCATCCATCCATCCATCCATCCACATACAGCCGCTCATGATATATGACCCCTGGAAGACAGGCAACCCGATAAGAGGATCCGGACGGACAAAATTTGGATAAGAATGTTATAATCATTATAAAGTACAATCTTGCGGAACACGGATCTTGATGAAACTCTGGGAATCACCCAAACTCTCAATCTTGCTTAGGTGAAAAGTGGAGGTATCTCCAAATGTTCAATCCCATGGCCATTTTATCATTAGATCCTGCGATGGATTTTGGCATTGTCGTTATATCTGTGAGTATGAAAGTATGACCTTCCTAACTTGGACTCTTATGCACAATGCTATCCTCCATAACTGTATCTTATGATAAGATGCCCATGAAAGTGAACATTCTGGGATATACCTACACTCTTATCAAGATAAGATGATTCTCAAAGTTTAGGACGAATCCAGGATCCACATGGTTGCTGTCCTTGTGAGCTCGATTTAGTCCCACTGTACCAAGCACGATTGGTCAAAAAAGTTCAAACTAAGGGTTACAATTGCTCATCGATAGGAGTTCCAAAAAATCATTCGGAACAAGTAGAGCATGTTAATGATTGGTCAGACAATTGAGTTAAAATGCTTCTCCGATATTCCACATCAAACCATGGAATCCTCGACAAATCTCCCATGATCGATCCAAGAACAACATTATTGTGGCAAGTTTTTCAATGTCATCCTGAGGGAAAATGGAAAATTCCTTCGCCAGTAAAATGTTTCGTCGAACATTTCGGTGATGTATGAAAGAAAGAACACATAGCTGATCTTGAAAGGAAGTACTCACCTGTGTCGTTGTCACCAGGAACGCCAAGGCTGTCACTATTGTCATTGATGAAAGCCTCAGCCGTAGAGGTAAAAGTCTGAGGTGATAGCGTGAGATCGGGTCCGCTTTCGCTATCGAACAGCTCCAAATTTCCGCTTCCTGCAACAGTCAAGCGAAACGACGACCGATCAGATCACGTTGATTCTGCAATCTACCTCTACATTCGTAAAAGAACGAGAGAGTAGCAGCAACAGCAGCAACGTTGAATCTCGAGATGATTGAGTTTGGTAAAAGAGAGCGATTTTCCAAGGAAATCCGTCGTCGAACTACGATAAGCCTTCTCTGACGCATTTCCTCAGTATATACCCGGAATTTTTTCTAGTGTGCTATATAACCTGAAAGTTCATTAAGGAAATCTTCTCTTTGCGATATCGGATCTCAAGATTCTCGTGTATCTTGTGCTCTCTCGGTTTTGAAGAGGTGACGAGGAGATTTTCTACGTCCTGTTTGCGCATAAATCAGTTCACGCTAAAATTATATCGGTAAAGGAAACGTGAGGTAGATGAAGATGTGAGTATACTCGCTGTGAAGGATAAAAATTCAGATTGGAGGAAATTGCGGATGTGAAGTTTGGGGGGGGGATGAATAGAAGAAAAATTGAGTTATAATATTGAAAAAACACGGTCGATGTCAATTGACTTTAATTCAACTAATTCTTTGGACACATTTTTGA
This sequence comes from Eretmocerus hayati, assembly GCA_029851415.1. NCBI lineage: Eukaryota > Metazoa > Arthropoda > Insecta > Hymenoptera > Aphelinidae > Eretmocerus > Eretmocerus hayati. The sequence goes on along the minus strand of CM056743.1, from coordinate 38,173,100 downwards.
GAATTGACTTCCAACAAATTGTGCTAGCTCAAAAGCCATACCGGATTCTCTTCATCATATGACAAGCCTAAAATATACGGTAATGTCATTCTCTAATTCAACGCGTTCGTTGTGAGGCTTATTTTTCTTGATTTTATTCTGGTTATGAATTGGACTTCCACATTCTGACAATCTATCTCGGTGGTGACGAACTTTTTTTGGCTCATTGTTCATGACCTGCTTCAAGTAAATAACTTTGCGAAGTTTTCATTGGGGACATACCGGGAATTTTTTGAGTCATTACGGGTTGATAAGCATCGAAAAGTCAGAAATCGCGGGACTCAACCAGTGGGTCTCGACGCAGCGAACGTTTTAATAGTATCAACCTCCAAACACTAAGTGGAAACTCGAATTTTCTTTTGATCATCTCAACCGAAAAGTGACGCCTTCAAGCGTTCTATGGTTCTCATGATTGAAAATCATAACTGATGCCCTGTGCTCACAGGGTTCATAATGTATCATCCACGCGTCCGAATTCCATCCTGAACCACACGTGAATTTGACTGGCTCAAAATTCAAAAAGTTGTGGTTCACCTAAATTTGGTCATTAAAGTAATGTAAACTCCGAGTGAGGAGTTATCTGTAGAAGACAGATATTAAAGACAAGAGCGTATTTCTCTTGAATTCAATACATTCCATCTGAGAAATTCAAGCATTGTCTAAAAACCATTGACTTTCAGCACAAATTATGAAGACAATACAGACTTTAATGTCTTTCCTTTCAGATGAAATCGCTCGTCAATTTGCGCAAGTGTACGGATAGTACCGTAAACTCTTCCTCCTCCTCTACATTTTCCTTTACTGTCTAACTGTCTCGCAGTTCAGTCACTACTGCGGAAAGTGAGAGAAGAACTCACACAAACATTGAAAGGAGACGGAACAGAAAACTGGACGAAGTCAGAGGTAATAGTAGAAGTGGTGGTAGTAGTAGTAGTGAGGTAGCAGCAGCAGCAGCATCCATGTCGCCGACATCTTCGTTTCCGCCTTTGCGAAATGAGGAAAAAGAGGTTATATATATGTAGCTATCCGCTCGGACACTAAGGCCAAAGCGCTATACGCGCCGACTCTCGCTCGTTAGAGAGAATTTCAATGGTCTTTTGTGCCACGCTCGGTTGAAATCAGAGCAGCACTAGCAACCATTCCTACCTCCTCCCTCCCCTCTTTTCCTTTCCCTCTCAATTTTTTTCTTCAATTGAAACAGCGCGCTCCAGCATGCGACAACGTCCAATATACGTTCAGCAGACTCGCCTTTGTCGGCTGCTGCTGTCGATGAATCCCCGAGGGTATTTCTTCTCTCTCTCTCTCTCTCTCTTACTCACATTTCCTTCAATTGTCGCGTCGCTCATACTATACTTCAGCTCATCCAAACCACTTGTCTACTTATATGTATATACAAATGAGTAAAAAGACACACGTGGTATTGCGATAACACAGAACAGTGTCCGTTCTGACTGACCCATCTTTTTCATCCCAAGCATTTCCGTTTCGGTTACGTTCTAGAATTTTTCTGTTTGGTGGGAAACCTTCTCACTTATACAAACAAAGACGAGTCATGATCTGTGGATCGTGGGTTCTACTGAAATTTCGGGTATAGTCTCCTTGTTGCACCAAAAGATGATGTACAACGTGATTGGACAGTACTCCCTGAGGACGATAATTTCCAAAACTTGCATTTTCGCGACTCTTATTTTTCAGTTTCAGAATAGTACATTTCGATAAAAGGGCGGAAATATAAGGCTCGGGCCAAATCATCGCTCAAGAGCGGAAACTGAACCACCCGAGTATCGAATACTATTTTTTCATCACTCTAACCTAAAAATGCCGCATTTAAATAGGATTTTAGGGTTCTCGTAATGAAAAAATATATCCGCACTCCGCTTGCAAGCCCATTTGGGGCACTGAGGACTTGTCTGTCTCGCTCCGCTCGACAGACAAAACAAACTGTCCTGGTTCCCAAAATGAGCTCCCGCACTCAGTACGGAAATATACTTTTCCATCGTTGGGGTGGGAAAGAAAATCAAAAATCCGTGCGAAAAAGGCTATTCCCTGCACAGACGATGAAATTATATCAATTTTGATCTGACTAAGTGCTCAGCTACTCGTATTTATTCCGATTCGACATCACTCGCGATGACAATTTGCCATAGCGGTGGGATCACGAAGCCCTTACGTACCTCTTTGGTTTTGCACCAGGGATCATACAGGATCAGTCGACGTATCTCGGCACTTCCTCAGAACCTTAACAACATCACCCCAGGACTGATGCAAAACCAGATTGCTACTCGCGGAAGAAATGGCGAATTTGCTCTGACGACTAATGTCAAATCATGATAGAATTTATTAGCTAAGTACCAACGAGGGGAGTCCAGAGGGTCCGGGTCACCAATTCTCACTCAACTTCTTTCACAGTTTCGTACCACTTAGAATATGAAGAACCCAGAGTAACTCCGTCAAATGGGCCGTCTGTTCGAAGTTACAGCCTATGACATTAGCATTGTCCGTATGGACCCATGTCAAGAAGTGATGTATATAGATATACTGACAATGCTAACGTTTCCACTTATAACTCTGATTGCTTGTCACTTTGATCATGAAAGGAGGCCCATTTGACGGACTTACTCTATACTTCATTTTCTAGGTGGTAGCAGACTGTGAGAACGTTTAGTGGGATTTGGTGACCCGGATCCTCCGGACTCCTATGGTGTGTCAGATCGACATGAATCTTTTTGAAACTAGATTGCAAGAACCACCACCATGCAAACTTTCGAAATTTTCATTCTCAAGGAGTACTTCTCAATCCCGTACTTCCAAACCGCTCTTGTAACTACGGCGCAGGCCTGTGTGAGTGATACTATAGGTTTACTGTAAATGGTTACATCACAAACTGTAGCTCCAAAATACTCTAGCACTCAAGTAAGTGCTTTCGAATATCATCTTTTGATGCCACAAGGGAATGATTCCTATATTTTCATCCAAATCCACGACCCGCAGACCATGGCCCCTCTTTGTTAGTCCAATTCATTGTAATGTGGAACAGTCATGAATCTTCCCAACTGTTCAATTTGAAACTTTGGATCACATATTGTCTGAGAGCGATTTCATTCGATTTTTGGAGGTTCTATTCACCAAGAACGAGTAATTTCAGATTTCTTCTTTGTAAAGAAAATCCAGAAGTCACGTGAACACTCCAAATAAACATGGCATCCTTGATGCAAAAGAACGTCAGACATAGGTATGCAACCCTTACATGGAAACTGCTTAAACTGCAAAGATTCGAGCCACATCGTGCTTACAATCAAATTTGTTGGATATGCTGATGGTTTGCCAAAGAATTTGAAACAGTTCGTGATTATCTCTCATTCATCTCATAGGAGCATGGACGCATACATCATCGCATAATCATGTGACAGACACATTCAATGAGCGCGCAATTTCAAATCATAACCGGGGCTCCTGATTTCAATCAACTCACTGTAAAGTCAAATTGATTCAATCAAATCAAGAGCTTCACCACTTCTCTTTATACGGATCTCTCTTAACCTCCCTGAGTGAACCTCCCCCCCCCCCTCCCTCACTGTGGCAAGTCGCAAAGAGTGAGATTCACTCGGGCCCGAGTGGAATTCTCACTCCGAAAGAGTGGAACTCACTCTTTTCGTAGTTACCACGAAGGGGGGGGGGAGGTTTACTTGGAAAGGTTTCGGAATCTCAAACTCGTGTTTCCCATGGGATATTCCAAGGTTTGGTTGAAATTGACATTTAATTGAAATACTGAACCCTAATGAAAGTGCTATGAGATCGGCAAGCCACAAATCAAGTAGTAATACGTCGAAATAGTCAGACGCTCATAACTCGAGCATCATTTGCCTAGTATAGTAGCAAGACCACAGGGGCACTTGCGTGTGTCAATTACTCTGAGCGAGAGCTCAAATGTCCAGAATATACACACATTTCCAAGCCCGGAAATGGACTCAAATTCCCGTTATATATAACGAAGCTCTCGAATTACAAGCATGATTTTCAACGAATTCGCTCGCTTTGCGCACTGCCCATATGCACGCGTATATACACAGAGACTAAACAATCTCAGTTATGGTGTGTTCATCAGCTAGAAGCCTTCCATATTGCGCAAATGGACTTTCATCAGTATTCACCTATATACATACACACATATACATATGCATGTATACTCATATACAATGTATGTAAAAACAGGCATGCACAGCCGCGGTACATGCTATCTGTATAGTGAACAAACAAGCCGTGAGGCAAACATGCCCATCATCATCGTTGCGAGCCCTTGAGCTTCTATTTATATATATATATATATACACTATACTATTCCACCTTGTCGCTATCGAATGCAACAAAAACAGCGAGTCAGTTGCAGAGATATATGTAACGTTGTGCACTTGTTCGGCCCGCATATAATATATCCTCGGGGGAGATTTTCGCTATATAGTATATGGGCGACGCTTATTGCGTTTCCATTCTCAAATTCCATTCGCGAGAGGCCCCGCGGGCGCACAAATCGTTATATGAGTAATTTCGGCAAAAATCAAATTTTCCGTGTTCCTAACCTCCTTAAGCGTCTCTGACATGAAATGTACATATTAGCAACTATCTCAGACGAGTTTCATTGGTGTTCAAGTATGTTGATGCATTTCGAGATGATTGTAACTTCCCCTCATATTTTATACGGGTATCATCGCGATAACTTACCAGGGTACCTACTGAAGTAAAAATTTTCCAATTCGCACGACGCAGCGCGCGCGAAATTTTTTCTCGCGGGTATAAAATGATTATTGATTTCGTGTGGTGACCACGAAAACTGTCTGCTTAGCATTGTTTTCATCGAGCTGCATGACCTCCCACCACATGTTCTGTCCAATACTAGATATGTTTTTCGTTTACCAGCCTGGTGATAATGATCCACAAAAATCCGTAGACGTACCTCCAATATCTTTTGTAAAGTCATGCTGGTCCCCAAGTTTTGAATATTATAACAATTAAGGAGCCAGGCAAAATTTGTCCGTCCACATGCCGCACATCGGGTCGCCTTTTCGGGAGGGGTGAAGTGTAATGGGTGGGTGGATGGTTGGGTAGGGTGGTGGGTGGGTGAGTCGATGTATGGATGGATGGATGGATTGCTATGAGGTATGAGGCACAAATTATGGAGGATGAGGTATAAACACCTGTGAAGAACGAGTCATGAGTCATGAGGAATTAAGTTATGAGAAACTCGAGTTATGATGAACTCGAGTCATGAGGAACTCGAGTCATGAGGAACTCGAGTTATGAGGAACTCGAGTTATGAGGAACTCGAGTTATGAGGAACTCGAGTCATGAGGAACTCGAGTTATGAGGAACTCGAGTCATGAGGAACTCGAGTCATGAGGAACTCGAGTCATGAGGAACTCGAGTTATGAGGAACTCGAGTCATGAGGAACTCGAGTCATGAGGAACTCGAGTCATGAGGAACTCGAGTCATGAGGAACTCGAGTCATGAGGAACTCGAGTCATGAGGAACTCGAGTCATGAGGAACTCGAGTTATGAGGAACGAGTTTTGCGGAGTCTGTGATGAGGAATAAATTATCAGGAATGAGGCATAGTCATGGGAATAGAAATGCTGGAATTAGGTCTAATTACGTGTACCTAGGCCTCATCCGGTGTAGTTTGCTCTAGTTTGGTTCAGTTGGGTTTTATTCGGTGATTGGTCGGCCGTATGGGTCATGGGAAGGTTTGTGAATCCGTGGGTGATGGGTCGATGAGTGGGTCTGTGAATGGGTGGTCGTATGGGTCATGGAGAGGTGTAACAGTGGCCGTGTGGGACACGGGTTGGTGAATTGGTGGGAATGTGTTATGAGGAATTGAGTCGTGAGGAATCGAGTTATGAGGAGTTACAGCAGATTGTTCGATTCGGAGTTACGTGAAAGATTGTTCGATTCATTCACTAGTTACGTCGTGTGTTATTTTGGATACTCTGTTAGGCATTCCAATGTAATTGCATCATCGAATTTTTTTTCAATAATTGAGCGCCAGTCTAAATTTTGTTCGTCCGGATCCCTCGTATCTGGTTGCCTATGTGGAAGGACTGAAATATCATGGGTGGGTGGATGAGTGGGTAGATGGGTGGGTGGGTCCGTGGTCGGGTGGCCGTATGGGTCATGGGTAGGTTGGTGAGTGATGGGTTATGGATTATGGCAATGGTACAAAGAAGTAGCGTGGAGGCACAAAAATGACGTAAATTTTTTGCAAAACTTATATCGATTTGAGCTAACCAGGGGTGCACGAGATGTAGGTCTCTGGTTTTGGTGAACAGTCTCATCTAACCCCCAAAGACGATATCTGAAGGTGTACAGTTGGATGCTCAATGGCTTTAGAGTTACAGACTTTGGTATTGCCCACAAGGGCTCATGCTAAGAAAACATAGTGGAAATAGGTCATTCATTGATGACATGTTTTAAGCTCTACAATATAAGTATTCTCAAAGTCAAATATCTTTAAATGCCAGATTCTATTGGCTTCTGATGATTCGTGCGTTCTTTATTGATTGATATTACATGCAATGTGTGCGCATTCATTGCTTTTGTAAAGTGTAGCTGTTTTATACAGGGGACTGACTGATTTCTGGCAACGCTGGTGATGGAACGAGACGAAAGAATAGGATGTTGGCATACTTGAAATTCTCATTTGGTAACTTCAAGAAGTAAGCACCCAGTTATTGCTTGCAACGCTTTGCAACAATTTCGTTAGGTTTACTATCAGAATATTTTACTTTAATGAATGTCAAAGAGAGATTACTACATAAAATCACCAAACCACAACACTTATATTTAGAACAAAATTAAGTCAAAACTTGCAAAGTTATACTAGGCAGTCTAAATTTAATTTGTTCAATCCGGTATAACAAGTATTTGTATAAGGGTGATGGGTGGGAGGTGCATGGATGAATGAATGGGTGGATTAATGATTGGATGGATGGTTGGGGATGATAATGGGGACGGGTATGGGGGTGGTAAGTACCGGGCTGAAATGGTATAGTCCGGTCTGGTTTGGTCCAGATTGGCGTTATTGAGTCAAATTTGGTCTAACCTATTCTCGTGCGGTCTATTCCTTTCTGATTAGGTTAGATTTAGTCTAATTCGGTCGACTTCCGTCTAAGTGAGTCTAGCTTGGTCTAGCTCGGTCTGGTTCGGGGTAATTAGGTTTCGTTCGGTCTAGTTCTGTTTAATTAGGTCTAGTTCGAGTTAAAGAAGTATATTTGATCGGTCTTTGCGAGTTAAAGTCAGCTGGTACTGCTGAAATTTTTGGCATCAATCGGGAATGGATTTTTCTCCACTCTCGATCAATTTCAGAAATACCAGCTGAATTTAACTCGCAAAGACCGATCAAATATACTTCCATAATTTGAAATTCCCGCGAGTGATAAATACGATATCCGATCATATCGATCGAGTGTCATAATTAATCATATATATATCTCCGGCAGAAGGCCGAAGACCTGCCAAAAGTAAAAATGGTGAGAAATCAAATAGAAATAGCGGGTTAAAATCACTTTTCTCGCAAGCGCTTAACGAAGATGAACTTTCGTATATAAAGACGTTCTAACCATCGAACATTCGACCACTTGAGCCGCGTGTCAGTGGTAAACTCTCATTGCTCTTCTACCACTTTGAAAAGCTCGAGCAATGAGAGAAGGTCTAATTCGGTCTATTTCAGTCTAGTATTGTCAAATACGGTGTAGTTCTGTCCAATTCGGTCTACTTTTATCTAGATCGGTCTAATTTGGTCCTTTTCGATCTAGCTCGGTGTAGTTGGGTCTAGATCGGGCCAATTCGATCTATATCAGTTCAGTTCGGTCTAATTAAGTCTAGCTCGGTCTAGTTTGGGGTGATTAAGTCTCGTTCGGCCTACTCCGGTCTAATTCGATCTAGTTCAGTCTAGTATGGTTTAATACGATCTAGTTCGGTCCAATTAGGTCTAGTACAATCTAGGTCGGTCTAATTCGGTTTGGTTTGGTCCAATCAGGTTGGTCTAGTTCGGTCTAGTTTGGCCTAATTTGTTCTAGTTTGTAGTTGCTCTTATATGCACCAAGTCCGGAGATCAACGGTCAACTTATGCACACTGCACAATGAATTGAATCGACATCGCTTTGATTAACCCTTTACATTCACGCCATGTAACGGAAGTTTTTCAGCCTAATCGATTCATCAAAGATATACCAGCTCAGCTAATTGAGAAGAAACTATGCAATTCCGCAATATTCATTGTTGCTTACTTGAAGTTATATCTCCACAATTTACCCAGTATAATTTGATATAATACCAATTTTGCGAACTATTTTGAAACTTTTTCAGACACCTTGAATTGATCAGCAATCATTATTTTACAACTATTCTTATTGAACTATAGAAGCATTTCTGGTGCCTATGACTTATCAAGAACATTTACAAGCCGAACGAGCGATAGCGAGTAAGGCAAAAACGCTAGTTAAGAATTAATGTACCACTAAAACGGCTCTTAGGTGTGATGCATGAAATTTTGTTGAGTTGCAGATTGATGAGTTGATACGCAATATGCATGGACCAATTAGCTTTTGTGCAATATCCAAATTGAATAAGTTTGTGCGATAATACCCATATAGTGCTTGATGAAGGATCGAAATGTCTTTCCCGTGCCCATGTTATGCTCCTCGCTAATGCGTTATTGTATCGCTCTGACGAACGCATTTTCTTGCAGTGTTTGGTTGCATTAGAGCAAATCTATGCGGAAAAGAGTCTGCGATTAGTTGTCGAGCCGTGAGAATATTTCTAAGGCGAAATGTCAATTCCGTTCACCTCTCCGACGCTGAAACTTGGCATACACTGTAAAAAATTTTTATGTAAAATTACAAGTCTCAGAGAGGGTAATATTTAGATACCGCGCTGGGACGTGTAAATTTACAAGCGGCTTGTAAATTTCATTTACCGGCTGACGGTAAATTTCAGACCTGAAGAAATCTTGTTCAACTGAAGCGTACGGGCTACTCAGGGGCTTTTTCTAATGAAATGGAGTCTTGGAATGAAGCATCTTAATCCACGATAATTTTGAAAAGGGTAAAAACCCGTGCGAGTCGAAAATTCATTGCTCGAGACATAAACACTCGACCGTGGAGGAGCTTTTTAGGTTAGTTGTGCGTGGGCCCAGCAGACCAAACTCAGATCCGCGCATGCTCGGTTGAGCTGAATTTTACAAGCCTGAGCGAGGGAATATTACAGAAAATTTTACCAATCTGAGACTGGTATCCAACTATTACCCCCTCTGAGACTAGTAAATTTACAAGCGTTTGTAAAGTTACAAGAAATGGGATGAAACTCATAACTCCCAGAGTTGTATTTTTACCAAGCTAGATGGTGAATTTCGTTCAACATTTTTTACAGTGTATCCTTCTCCAGCTTTAATTTTGAGATACGCAGCTCTATAAACTTCCTTTCAATGCCCAGAAAAAGTGAGAGTCAACTGCTAATACGAGATACCGGAACTCGTCTGGGACTAAGATCCTTTTTTGATCCAAATAACTCCTTGTGACAATTTTAGCTCCAAAAGATTCGTTTTTCGGCGGAATTGCCCATACACATACATACCTATATTTCTTGGATCACAGATGCGACTGTTAATTCAGAGCTAGATCGCAGAGGTGTATACTACAACTCGAAAGCTCGAATAATTTGGCGCAGAGCGAGTGGATGCATGCAATTGGGTAGGCTGTGCGTCGTCGTGCGTGTATGTGTGACATGTATGAGAAAGAGAGAGAACCGATGTGTGAAGAGAGGAGGAGGAGGAGGAGGAGGAGTGTAGCGTCGTGTCTCTTGCGGGAGTTAGTTAACTATGCAAATGTGTGGCGCTAGCGCGCTCCAATTGTTCCTACAAAAATTCCGATGCAAATGAGCGCCACGCTCTCTATACTCTGTCTGTCTCCAACACTCATAGCGCGTTGACGACCAACCCATTTCCAATTTCCTCTATTTCTTTTTTTCTTGTCTAAGCAACGTCGATGATGAGCTCTCTCTATCTCAAGGGGCTCTTTTACTTTTCGACTTTTTCTCTTTCCTATCGCGAGTTTACTTGGGGAGTACTGCTTGTAATCAACGTTCACTAGGACTCGTCTTTGTAATCGCTTCTCTTTCACGTCAGCGATGATAGCGCAGACCTTTCTTGTTGTTAATGTTGGTCTAGTAGAAGTCGAGTGATCTTAGACCTTGTTTTTATTTTGAATTACAGCGTTTTTTGGACGTTGATATTTCTCCATTTGTTCTATGAATATTAGGGGCGATAGTTTCGGTATATTGTCTCTACTACTAGAGTAAGAGGTTGCCAATCGAAAGTTCAAATCTTCAAAGGACCGTAGTGGATTCTTGTGGAATCACCCCTGGGGTTTGAAGTTCAGAAAAGATTGAAGCACTTTTATCGTACGAATACACTTTTAAGGACGTCATTTCTCCTCACTTAGATACTTATCATTTGCTGGAAAATTGTGCAGGAGAAGAATACACGAGATTAGAATATAAAGATTCTTGATGAGAAAGTTCCCATCCAGGGCTTGTGGATTCGACCGTGTGCTGGAGGCCGATCCCAAGAACCGGTAATTGACGAGAAGCAATGGAACATTTTTGGACCACTCGAACTCCACTAATGACTTCCCCCGAAACAAACGCTCTAGTAAAACGTATCCTTGCTCCATGCCCGTGGGGGTAGTCAAGGTGGAGGCAAAGACCGGGCAATCGGGATACGGAAGACGGTATTGACCAATTTCATATAAGATTAGGCAGTCAAATAATGCTCAAGTCTCAAATCTCTCCCAGGATGAAATCCCTCATCCTATCACAGAGCGCGATTTTCGATTAGTCGATATATTTCTCGAACGCATCGAATTCTGAACGAAGCTACGTTCACGTCTGTAAGATCTAATGTCTGTAAATTTAGAGTTGAGATCTATCGTCCACTGCTAAGATGCCACATTCGACCATCTTGGATTGACTCGTGTGTCGGCATGGAGACTATGAAAAGGTTACTATAGCCTCCATGTGTGTCGGTATCACAGGTCACGACCACGCGGACGTACACCAAACAAGTATGTCTGGTTGCCTGTTTTCAGAATCATTCGATAATGGTTCGGGAGTTGATGGACGATTTTATTATTTTAAGCAGTCTTATTGCGAGCTGCCCCCCCCCCATCATTTGTGATAGATATATGGGCTATTCCGCAAAAACTATTAAAATGTTTTGAGCTGAAATTCTCAAACGATGTAGGATAAGTTCAATCCAAAAATTGACTCACCAACTCCCATCAAAAATAAAAGCTATAGGAAGGAATCTAAATGGAGAGTTGATGAAGTCTGTTGGAGTTGACTATTGAAGATAAGGGTTTTTCAATCCAATGAAAAATCCATACCTTCCAATGTTCATCATGAAGAAAAATTGAGAGATGGAACTCATCAGTGTAAATTTGGTAGAAGTATGTAGTAGTTCAGATGAGCTTTGATTCAATATCATAATATGCTAATTCCTGAGAGTGATAATAATTGCAAATCATTCGCCATGTATTCGAGAATTGAGAATCTCATCTGTGTTCCGGGAAAAACTATATTCCATATTATAAATGAATTCTAAAATCGAAAAATTGGCAGTGGTATTTGTGTAGAGGAAGGTGACTGTGGATCCGTGTAACTCCTAAAAATAAACTCTTTTGTTCAGAAAATAACCGATAAACCGAAAGAAATACGCGCGCTTGCGCGCGGTGAATACCTAGTATATGTTTTTAAGGGCAAACTAACGGAACACGTATTTTTGCGATTTCTCCAATCATGCTCTGAATTGAAGTTATCAAATTTTTTAATTTGAGCCACCCAATGGCCATTTCGTAAAACTAGCAACTTCTGATCGATATAAATGAAATTTTCCGCATTTAACAGCCTTTGTGGAGATGAGACTGGTTCAGGGGGGCCGAATAGGATATATCTATTGCAGCAGAAATTATTGGTAGAGAAACACAATTAGTGAATAGGATCCACGGAAATTGGTTTTCGTCGGAATCAGGGGAAGTTGAATGGCTCAAAATAGTCACCCTCAATTTTGATGGAAAATTTCCTGTGAAACTCGTTGGAACATGAGGAACGAAATGTACTTGGTCCGGTTTGCGCAACGTGACGCAGAGTGGCATTAGAGATCAATTTTAAGAGTTTTTCATTAAAACTCGTGTTTTAAGATTGTGAATGTAATACCATGATGCTTTGATTGCATCGAATACAAGTTCGGCTCATCTATGATCTCAAATGTGCATTATAATTCGATTGAAGTCTGGTTAGGAGTATATCCTATCTTCCAGATGGAATGAATGCAATGATAAACAAGGGAATCAGTGTTCAACAGCCATTACCGTATACAGAAGCGTCCATAATCTTATATACAGGTCTGGGCACTCCATACAGCAAACCCATTGCGTTTTTGAGTCGCCGCTTGGCAATATGGCCGCCCAGCGAGGAATTGCGTTATGGTAAATACACAGCAGTCGACGCCAACAGTTACGCGATTAATACAAAAATCGCGTAGATGAATTAAAAGATGCAGACAAATAAGCAGCAATGAACATAGTACTCACGTGGATGCAATCCTCTACCCAAAGATGTAGTGCAATGGATCTCGGGAGGATAGACTTTGTATGCCCAGGATGTCAAACTCGCGCGCGCACGACGGCTTTGGTTGACTCTCGCCACGTGAGTAACTAATATAGGGTGCACTGCATGACTGAATAATACACAAAATTAAAAATCGAAATACAATACTCGGCATCATAGGACTCTCATAATCACAAATCGATTTACGCGACTCATCAACCAATATTTATCACATAACTGTTGCCGTCGACTGCTGGCGTGTTGTGTTTATAACTGAAGCCGTGTCATCACGGCCGACCAATCAGAGCGTTTCCTGTTCCTGGCTTCCTGGCTGAGGCGGCCATATTGCCGAGCCGCGACTCAAAAACGCGACGGTTCTGCTGTATGGAATGCCCAGATCTGTACATAAGATCGTGGAAGCGTCAATACATCGACGCAGCACTCCACAGACTCATTCCGAACTCAATCTGTCCGAACGATCATGAAAAGGAAGCTTCAACGATTACATCCAGAAAATAATTTTTAATCCCACTCTGCGCCATATCGCTTATTCTTTATCGATAGCCGATGAAATTTCCTTCAAAATGACTACTTGTTAAAATCAATTTGATGGAGTAGAATTGAAATTATCGCTGTTTTCGAAATTTGGAAAATTCAAGGTACCAAATTCGTGAAACAGGGTTTTCCTCATAAAGTCCTAAAAATGCGAATTTTGAGTCGGTCTGTTTGGAAGACGTGAATATGTGTTTTTGATGTATTTTTGAACGTAGAAACAGAATCCATGCTCAGTTTTACGGCAAATCATCAGGATTTATTACTAGACTTAAAACACCGACAAAACAAAAAACGGTTGTTTTCAGTCAATTTTATGTTTATTGCCATATTTTTCATCATATTTACTTCCCATCAAAATCCTTCGACATGCTCCGTATTTAAACGAGGCTCGAAGGTGTGCTAGCTCAATCGAATGAATTCGATTGTGCATGTGACAGAACCAGTGTTAAGACTGGATCTAGAGGCATTCGTTCGTTGCACCCGTACATCTTAAAATTCATACCAAAATTTTACTTTTATGTTCTTCAGGTGGATGATATGCGAATAAGTGGGCTATCTCTGGTTCTGATGTATCAAATTGAATGTTTCAGGTCGTAATTTTGAAGAAAATTGCACCCGCCGCTATCGATTGGAAACACATCCGAGGACGTAAAGAGGAATGCATGCGTGGTGATTGCGAATCATTGGCTCAATCTTTCATTCAGAAGGGTACATGCAGTTCAAATAGAAAACGCTCCAGGTGGAGCATCTAAACTTCATCTAGGTCCCCGAAAATTTTTCTTCCGCAGTATCTCACCAAACGATTTGGTTGTGAAGGATGGCATGGGAGATCGGAGGAACTTGAAAATAACGGACACCCTGATATATACCCTCCACTTATATTCACTTATCTGCAAAGTATCAAGGGAATCGATAATTCCATTGGAAAGTTAGTAAAAGTCCGAGGCAGCGGTCGACGCTTAGCATCAGCGTTCTATCGCCCAGTCGAGTAACGAGATAAAAAAAAAAAGAAAAAGGTGAAAAAGGAACGACATCGGCTAGCAGGACTGGCACTGCAGCAGGACAAAGGATATACCCCTGCGGCCATAATGCCAACGCGGTGCAGCTCACCCGATTCTCTCTCGCTCTCTATATCTTTCTCTTTCAGCTTGATTATGTAGGCAAACTATACGAGCAGCCACGAACGACGACGACGACGACGACGACGACGAGGACGCGTAATAATATTATCGGCCAAGTTCTTAAATTTATTTCGGTCTTGCAAAGTCGCTGGTACGGCTTCTACACCATCGCTTCTACTTCGACACATAGATATAGATATACATATATCTAGAAGGAAATATAGAGATACGTGATGCGGGGGTGGTGTAGCGTTAGCGGGACGAAGATCAGAGTTTATTCAGCGAGTTGAACGTAGGAACGAAGGAACGAAGGAACCCGAGAGAGTATGGCGAGCCTGGGGATATTAATTTTGTCGATGTATATGGATGAGTTTCGTCTATACCAATATCGAGATATCGAGCCGGGCAAAGCAACACAGCTGATGTCCATAGCTTATTTTAAAAGACGCTTCGTGATGGATGGGGGTAAAGAGGAGAAGCCCGAGATCAACCTATACATTTTGTGTGTATAAAAAAAAAAAAAAAAAAAGAAAACAAAAATAAAACGACGATACAAACAGGATAATCATGAATATTCTTAAATGTTATTGTCCGGCGTGTGACAGAGCATACTTTTTTTAATCTGGTTGAGGTGAAACTCTAAGTCCAAGGGGAGGAAGGAATTCAAATGACTCATGATTGAGTGAAATTTGGTTCATGACGAATGAATTCACATTGATAACACATTTTAATTGCCAAATGTCTTTACAGTGGCAAAAATATCTAGAAAATTGCTTATATTTTCCACGTTGATTGACTAACGATTATGCCCGTCTGGGAATTGTTTTTGGGTGTCAAATGAATTGGAAAACACCTATGAGCAATCAGATTGCAGCTATATTCCAACAAGTCAACTTTTGGACCGAATTCTGACCTCCACCGTTTTTGGTCCCAAGATACTTAAGTTATGGTAGTATAGAACCCAACTATTGATTTGGTGGTTCAAGACTGTCGGCTGATATTCAAGAGAACGTCATCGATCCGAATCATTATAGTTTGATAATCTACGATCTCGATTTCATAAGAGACTAATCTCCCATAGAATGCGAAGCCTTGAAAAATATCTAATAATCAATCAAAATATATGAATGTACCGTGGAATAATGTTTTGATTTTTCGAACCTGAAGTTGCCGATTTCAAACGCGTGCTTAGAATCCTCATGATAAAAAATCATAATTGCCCTGTACTCTCGGGTTTATTGCGGGTGCGAAGGACTTATTCGTCTCGCTTCGCTCGCGGAATAAATTGTCCTAGTGCCTGAACTGGGCGTACTCGCCAAAGTCAATTGTGCACTATTTCACTAGGATAACTATGATCCATTTCTAGTCCACTTTTGAATAATTTGACTCAATTGTAAGAGCGAGTTATGACCTCAACCAGTACCGAAATCAACTCTAGACGCAAACACTAGTATCTGAATCAGAGTTTGACCCAAAATTGATTTTGAATTTCACTCTATTTGGTATCAGGTGCTCAAGCTTGCGTGATGATTTTCAAATCGATTTCCATTCATCTCGAATGCATAGTTTCGAACAATTGGATGCATCGCAAAAATTCATTACGAAAATAGATAAAAAAATATAATTTCGTTTCGTATCAATCTCTGATCTGAATACAAAGTCTAGAGTCAAGTTTCACGTTTCACGACTCGACTCACTCAGAGTCAAAATTCACTCCGAAAGGTTCAATAAGTGTCTAAAAATTGCATCAAATCAAGAAATTCGAATTTTCATTCTGTTTCACAATATATCGTCGCAATATAACGTATCATATATTCAACTAGAAGATGGATTTGATGAGATCTCTAATGTGCTCTAACATCGAGAGAAGAGATTATCATCATATACCTAAGTTAAAAGGAAAGAGAGGAAGGGGTAGAATATAATGGATTTCGTAATATCCGCGAAACCTCGCCTCGCGTCTCTTCGTTCTGTGTACAATGTATATCCCGCAGATATCGTGGCATAGCGCAATTAACGCGGAGCCTGCTTAATGCACGGAGATGAGTACGAAAATCATCTATATATAGTCGTGATGTGTCTGTTGTTGTTGCTGTTATATTACCTAGAGATGCATAGGATTAAGACGAGACCGCAGAGCAGTGCCGAATTAATTCTGTATTAACGGCAGATGGGGATTTAATTAGACACAATTATTATGAGCAATTTCGTGTATGTGAGTATAGTACACGTTTCATAGTATGTAACTATGTACTTGATGAATGAAAATTTTGAGAAAATATCCATGTCGAAAATTATTGAAAATCCGCATCGAATGCGTACCTGTGGTTTTAATGAGATTTGGTAGTGTGAGTGAGGATAGATTGTACCATGGGCGTTGTGACGGAAATTTATATTTGGTTAATGTATTCCGGTAGAATATGTTTGCGACGCGGATGCGTACCGGACGAATTTTGGAATGTGAATACGAGGTACATGTGTTTGAAGAGAATATATATTTGAATGTCCTGAATATTTGATATTGGCAGATATGCGTGATGAATAATTTTAGATTATAATGGATGAATCTGTACAGTGTTGTAGCCCTCTGACGCATGCGTGACGGAAATCAAGCGCGCATTTTGATGCTGTGCAAGCTTGTTTTATTGCCGCATTAAAATTCAATGTCGATACCCACAAAAACATTTGTGCCCTGAAACTTTGATCGAATGCCAAATTGTATCAGTTACAATGTTTTTTAGCTGATACTCAATTGATAATATTTGATACCTTGTCGTGTCGTATCTTTTACATGAATTTCATTCTGAAAAACTGACGATTCGATGGTTTTTGCCTTTCATACAGGAATGAGGTGAGTGTATCCAACAAGCTTCCATATGTCGATCTTAGGAATAGACACTCCTTCACGTTTCCAAGATTCTTTTTTTACATTTTCTTAATCGAAATATGAGAAGATAATTGATTTAGATCGACTCCGAATGATTTCTACGCAACCCAGAGGATTTGAAGTGATTTTTTCATATTTTGTTCTTGCACAGCTGATAAATCAACGAGGGAATCACGTTTAGTGAGACTGATGTCAAAAATTTTTGGTTCAACCAATCTCAACGTACTTCAACGCATTCGATTATTCTTCCCAAGACCCTTGGAATCCGTATGTGGGAGTCGCAAAACTTAGATACGGAGCAATTGTATGACAAAATACGGATATTGTTCGCAAGAATAGGGAATTGACGTAGTTTCGGAGAATGTTATATTTTGAGAGTTCGCGGCAAAATAGATATAGGAGAAAAAGTTGGAAATTTTACGACGCCTCTATGGTTTTTGAATCATCATTGAAGTTTTGACAATTTGAATTGGCGCCATCCAATATGGCGTCGGCTGCACATGTGCCGCTAAATTCCTCAGCTGTTGTGATGTCATTTTTCATCGGCAAGTCTTATCCAAATCGCAATCGAGAGTTTATTTTACTCAAATAATAGAAGTTCGCGGTCACGAAACGCTGGTTTGCCTCAGAATCATCGTGGAAAACACTCTGAAGTTACGTGACTCATGTGCAGTCGCCGCCATATTAAATGGCGCCAATTCAAAACCTGAAAAACTTCAGACTCAAATTTGAGTCACCTTGACAACAAAAAATTCCCAAATTTCCACATATCGTGTCTATTTCAACGTGAACTTCCATAATATGAGCATTTTCAAATAATTTTTGTAGTCATGTCAGTTCTCTATTGAGGCTAAAATTGGTGTGACCCCAACATGCCCCACCCCCATGTGGTTATTTCGGAGGGTCGCGCAGTGCGACTTTTTTTTACTGCTCAGAATGTGTTTATAGCGCCAAAATAAGCCAGGGATAGTGATTGGGACAAATAAAAGAACTCTAAGTGTGGTTGCACGGAGATAAAAACGATCTCACGCGCTTCATTATTGATTTGCATTGTTTCAAAGAATGGGAGCATTTTGAGCATACCCTTTTGCAAATTTGCAAAACAAGTTTCCTCTGCGAAAACTGTGATAGCTCGGTTCTGCTAGGGCGAAATCAAACTCACTTCAGCTCATCTCAAATATCTTGAAACAAGCTTCAAAATTCGATTAAGTACATAGAAACATGGTGAATCGGACCAAAACTATCAGCAAAACGGCTCTAGGAGGGGGGGCGTGTTGGGTGTGGCTGTGTGATCAAATCTCTCTGATCACATTGAGAACAACCGAGTTCTTGAAAACATCGAATTTAATCTCGAATATTATCGATGAAGGGTTTAAGATATCATTATCCTATTCATAAAATAACTCTCTTTCTCATGTATCACCTTCAATCATTCATTTCCCTGTCACTTCAAGTACCTATCTCAGTTTCTTAAATTATGTATAGAATGGTGACAAATCGAGGTTACAATTCCGAGCCTGCTATTTTGATATTGATATCAATCACTGATCATCTCATCATCAACCACAATTAATGAAAGCAAGCCGAAATTGAATGGAATCAACCAATGGTGTTTTCTCTCCAAGTTATGAGTCACATTTCCTTCCGTCTTATCAAAATCTATACATCAAAGAACAAAGTTTACATTGTCATCGTTAACTCCCCAAAACACGGTATCAAACAAGTGTATCGAAATATCAATTCCTCTTATAGTAAAAACGATATCCCTTTGAAGGGCTCAAAATTATCACCACTCTGCCAACAAGACCCTCAAGGCATCCTACGCCTCTCTATCTATCTTTCTCTCGTCGTTCTCTGAAAACGAGCCAAGTGAAGCAATCGAGGCCTCTCGCGTCACAATAACGAACGGGGGGTGCCTTGAGGGTGCATAAAAGAGGGTGAGGAAAGAAACTCTCTGTCACCGCTCGAAAGAATAGACGAGCCGCCCATCCTGAAAGCTCAAGCGCAACAACCAGCTCTCAGACTCTCATCGTTGACTATATGCAAATCAGATTGAGAACCCCCGTAGGTATTGGGCGTTGAGGTAGCCCTACCAGGTATTACAGAAGTTGGGTCGTTAAGTGTAAATGTCGTTTCGTGTAAGCTCGAGATGGCCTATGCTTGGCTAATGAAGGAATCGAAGCTTAGGGTATTTTGATAACGATCTTTTATGAGATTTGATTAGGGATTTTGAATGACCGAGAGGGTTCCCGACTCTGCCAGTGTTTGGGTAACAAAATTGTATAGCTTTCTACTATATTTTTTTGGAGTTTGAAAATTGAGTAAGGCTAAGTGTCATGATCTCTGGGTGATTACTGTATGTATGTGTATGTGTGTGAGTATTCGATGGGGCTACTACAGGTCTAGAATCGTGTAGAGATCCGACTTACATTTCTAGTGTTAAATATTATTGTCATTGTGGCGAAAAAGATTTTTTCCCTGTAAAATTCCTAAGTGAGACACATATCCAAAGGTCAGAAACTCATCCCTTGATCAAGAAAATTATCGCTCATATTCTCCAACTGGAAGATAAGATCTTCCGCTTCGACATATTCATTCATTCATTTCGAGTCTTTTGCAAAGGAGACAGAAGAAATACTCAATAAAAATTCTTGCTTGAACGGTGACATATAATTATAATATGAGCATTTCATAACATCCAAAATTATTTTAAGAAATTTTTATCCATTAATTACTAAAGATTTTGATTCGTTCTACGAGTTGGAAGGGATAAAAATGGAGAATCGATGGCATCGGGATATAGAGATATTAGTAACGAATTAGTAGAAACTCGAGGCGTTTCTCCAAACACTCTGATCCCCAACGGGTCTCCACAGGCAATCCATTCAATCATCATTTGCTCACCCACGCACACGAGCTTCGGTGAAATCCCCCGTGGGACAAGCTTCGACACTTTGGCAACTTCCAGAGGTGCTTAATCGCAGGAATCGAGCACACGCGGCTATCGATTTATCTGCGTCCTCACGCTTGCAATGGCGATACCGTTGACGTCTGTCCATAATTCACCAGGAACTCTATTTTTCAGTACCCTGGTCGA
The DNA here is from genome assembly GCA_029851415.1 of Eretmocerus hayati. Classification (NCBI taxonomy): domain Eukaryota; kingdom Metazoa; phylum Arthropoda; class Insecta; order Hymenoptera; family Aphelinidae; genus Eretmocerus; species Eretmocerus hayati. The sequence continues at coordinate 38,152,747 of CM056743.1, read as the reverse complement.
TGGATGTGACGATGCTCATCAACTCAACTAGCACCTTGATCATTCTAATAAGAGGATTCTTGGAATGATTTCACCTGGCAATGCTCATGGTCTCATAAAACGAGGATTGAATATTCTGTGATCATAGAAAGTATACCTCCCAGTGAGTGCTATTGTGAATTTCTTTTATCTTCGAACTCTCATTACAGGTTTGCATTTGAGTCATTTTTTTGATACAATCAACTTTTGCGTCGAAGATAGGGGTTTTTTTATCCATAACTTTTGATATTTGTTGCACATAATGGAAGAAGATGGGCGGCACAGTTTTTAGTCCCTGAAAGTGACCTATTCGAGCTCAGCGTGCTATTTTAGTTTCCAAAATTCGTGAAAGAAAGGATTATTCGACCTGATTGATTTCTCATCAACATGAAACCGAATACAAAAATATCATAAAGACATAGATTGAAGTAGAAAAAGCTGAATTTTAAGAAAAATCGAAGAAAATACTTCCATAACAATTCAAGATCAGCATGACCTCAAAAAGTGATGTTTTCCCTAGAAAACCCGATTCACCAAGTCTTAGGACCCACACCATCTCAAATTCGATTTTTTTTTTATTCTTCGACGAATATGACGTCTAAAACCATCAAGAACAGGCTGGAATAATCAAAGTCTTTTATCACAAATACGATTGGCGTTCTCACGAGATCGAATTCCTGCATCCTCATTACTGAAATTCTGATATTCAATCAGCCTCAATAATCTCAAGTTAGTTCATCAATCTCATGATTTCCGTCGTTTTTTTGAATACGAAAGCCTCACCAGTCACGTTATAAATAATTAAATCCAGCTCCAACATCAGAGAATACTAAACTGACCACTACAAAAAGGATTTCTCAACATTGTTTCATTTCTCACAGCTGATTTGCTCGAAAGGAGAATGAAATTATCGTCAGTTTTCTACAATCAAGAACTAGATTCTTTAAATGAGAAAATTTTCTCGAAGTTTGAGAAGAACTTGTGCTCAGGAAGACGACATGAGAAAAAATTAAACTTCTCGAAGAAACGGTTCTCAAATCGAAGACAATAATGTCTCGTACGCAAGTAAAAAGTTACTCAAACCTCCAACCCATTTGTTTACAAACTTCGTGGCCTAGTTGATGGGATATGATTACCAGGTGCTTGCGCTTGGACCACTGCAACAGCAAACGGTGAACGATCTATCTGAACTTATCCACTCGACGCCGACCTAAAGTTTGAATCATTCATATTTGGAACTCGTATGAAATCTGATTTTTTTGCTCAAAATTTTGCCACTCGAAGTATGAGCTCGATAAAATTCGTCGTGTTGTGCTGTGTCGGAGAGTGAGTGAAAAGAGTAATCTGTGCGATTTATCTATTGATAAGAATACCCGTGTTGAATTTAGAGTCCGTTTCAATTTCATTCTACTTGCGTTTGAGCTTCAAAACGAGATTTACCCTCAGAATCCATCTCCCCACAAAGAATGGCCAAATGTCAAATTTTATTGTTGTAGGCAGCGGTGGGACTAAAGTGAGCCTTTGCATCTTATTTTTTCTGTGAAAATTTATTACTCACTATGCTTAATTGGGATTTTTAAAGCGCTAGCTCAATTCAGAGAATAGAAAATCTTACAGCTCTCATCCTTCTATTAAACGTTTAGGACTCTTTATCCTTACAGAAGTGAGATAGATGTTGATCTGAGATTTTGAGGATAGAATTTCCAAAGTTATAGTATGTAAGAGTTGAACAAAGAGTGCATTACGAACAGAAGTTTTGGATCTCATCATGGCGAGGGAATTTCGGGGATATGAGTATTCAAAATCAAATGCAACAATGCGATTTTTTATAGGTTAGTCGCTTCTTGGCCGCGAGCAAAATATTTTCCTCGCCAAGACACGGAATTTCTCAGAGAGTGAATTCTATTTCTTGATTCGAAAAAATTCTTGAACGAGAAACTCGGCGTTTCTCAAGTTTGCACGTACCCGTGTTTAGAAATTTGATTTCTCGTTTCAGGAAATCCTTTTTGTAGTGACCGAGTAAAGTCAGCCCGTTAAGCATAATTGAAAGCTTTTAGAGAAGTTACGCGACGCGTACAAGATCGTTGCCTCAAAGTTGGCCGTCTGCACAGAAACTATCTTAGCTAACGTATTCTGAGTGCCCAATTAATTTCATGTCGGGCAACGATATTGACGCGCGACACCTGCGAAATCGAGAGTAACAAAAATAGTCCAATCGGTGAGAATTCTTCGTTACCTAAGACAACGTTCTGCCTCGATTAAGACTGTAGCAGTAGATTTCTCAACGACGACGACGACAACCGACGGTGATCATCGACGGTAAGCAATAGAGACGTTATAATTAATGTGGCGCAATTACTGAACGGTGAGAGCGTGTCGCTAGGCAATTGATAGTCGTCGCATTGCCGGCACATCCGCGAACAATTGCTCGGTGATTACCGATTACCTAGGCAGCCGTCGATGACGACGACCGACCACGACCAAGTGCAGACTGGCTATTGCAGATAGACATTCTGGATACGAGCTATGAGTGAGTTGTGTCGTGATAGTCGACGTTGCAGAAACGTATAATTCCTCTGGTTCGGTCAGAATTGCATTTTTAGTGAATGCTGATTTCGGACTATTGACTCTATTGGAGATGCATACTCATGGCATCATGTTCAAGTTCAGGCTATCATGACATTATTTACTTGACAAAAAACTAAGAGGTCCAACCTTACGGGTCCTGGACTCGGCTCAAACTTCGGGAATGTGAAAAATGGAGGTATCTTACAGGATTCAATCCCATGGGCTTCCAATCCTGAGATACAGTTATGGAGATTAGCATTGGCTAAATAGGTCCATGTTGAAAAGTCGTGAATATAGATATACTGACGATTCTAATCCCTACAGCAATATTTGACGATGTTTCATTGGAAGAAGATGATTCTCAGAGTTTGAGATGAATTCAGGACCCACAGGGTTGGATCTCTTTTTGTCATTCACAGACGAGCACGACGAGCTTTTGGAAGCGGGTACTCATTGCTAATCGTTGAATATTGAGCTCGATGTTGAAAATCTCTGGTGATGAGGCATCAAATTATCAGAAAATGGACATCTTGTTCCTAACAGTATGTTGCAAGTGCGAATTAAGCACGAGTCGCAAAGGACATTTTCTAGCTGTGCTAGTGCGCAAACGCGACTTTCGACGAAAATTACGTTTGCGACGCAGACAGCTAGAAATAAGATATCCAAATGTTCCACACACTCGAACAATCAAAAAATTTACGGGATATTGAAACCTGCCTCTGTGGGCATCTTTTGGAACCAGATTTGATTACATTAACTCGAATGATATTTCCACTTTCATGATTCGGGCACCTCCCCAATTTGATCAACTGCTCGATATATCGTTGTCCTCCAAGATCCCAAACGCAAGATGTTATATGTTGAATGAACTTGTGAATTGGGGGCACTCACTTCAAATGTCAAAATGAATCATATAACGCGCATTGAACCATGACCACGATTAGACTGTCGAAAATATATTGATAGTGCAGAACAAGTTAGAAAGTGATGTTTCTAAATCGACACAAGAGAAAAACTTTAATCTCAAAACTCAAAGTCCTGCATCGATTTGATGGTACGAATGGATCATTATCATTTCATGTATTTGTTGAATGTCGAATAGAAAGGTGCAATGAATCAATCGATAACATAATTTCCCCGTATGTGTGTAGTGCAATAATCCTCAATCGATTTGAACTGATCTCAATCATCTACATCTGTCATGTCACTGATACTAGCCCCATGTATTGGAGTATTGGCTGCCACGATTGAAAATGGATAATTTTGAGCATTTTCAGAGATTTCTCCATAATTCGGGCACCTCACTATTATAAGCGTGTCGAATTGAAATTGTAGGTGCTCTAATCAAACAGTTTTCACTGTATTCTTTCATTCCATTCGATTTGGATGTATTTCTTACAAAAAAGCTTTCACATAAAGTTTAAATTCATTAATCCACAATGAAAGAAGAGCTATAACCTCACTCCAGTCTCGCGAGCTCAACTTATTTATCTCGTAAATACGTAAATATTACAAAATTCAAGAAAAAGCACACCAATACACGTTTACTCTTTATCAAACTTTTTACTGCTGAAAAAACACTCACGTTCGATACAGACTACCATTGAGTTCACTCAATTCCCTGATTCACTCATGCAAGTATACCTGCCTACATCAACATACACCGAAGTATACAGAGGGATAGAGTGGTACACGCAATCACTCTGGATAATATTGGTTGAGAAAACGGATAGCGCTCGCGACTCGAGCCTCCTCTTCCTAGAAAGCACAAGTGCTATATACATGCGAACGGAAGACGAAGCAAACATTGCGATGAGAAAGAGCGAAGAAGCTCCTATCATTGCTCTGTGATGCCTCAGAGACTAGAAAACAGGGGCGTCTTGCGTATAAAGCTATATGGAACTGGGTAAAAACAGCAAACAATTCGCTCCTTTGTGATAACGAAGCTCCGTCCGCTGTTGCTAATGCTACTCTAGCATTGCTAGGGGGAGGGGGGTACAATATGAGAACCAGGGTTGCAGAACGCGTAACCCTCTACTGATCCGACTTCCCTGATCTTGAAATGATGAAAGTGGATCTCGTTGACGACGGCATTACCTTGAGACAAGTCAATTTGTAATCAACGACGAAGTACTACATATACATTCACTATTTACCATAAATTTACAGAGAGCAGAGGTAACACAGTCAGCACGAATGTCAACACATATTCGAATGAGATGGTGAGAGCCACATGAACTTCAGAAGCTCATTCAGGTGCTTGTACAATCAATTGCACGCTCTGCGCGTTTCAGTGCGCACATCTGCTGGTCGGTTTTGAATTTCAGTTGCCTAGGTTGAAACGTATACTAATTAACGCAAAAAACCGCGGAAATGTCTAGTCTTGAAAATTCCACTTCTGGTAAGGTGAGTGTGCTTAATTAGTCCTCGCTGTTTTTGTTTTGCTCCCATTACAATATTTTGTGACTTCCAAGATGAGCTGGGTTGTTTTCAATTTTGACAGACTGAAGATAATCTATGTCAAGTTTCACTGAAAAACTAAATTTTTCCAAGACCAAAAGAGTGTGCGCCTAATTCGCCCCCACGTGTATGAGAGGCCCATTCCCCTAGGATTAAATTAGTTCTTTGTGAAATCGGAATATTTCTGCTTCCGAAAAACCGAATGAGTCATCTCTCAGTTCGAGTTATCAAAGTGTTATCTCTTGGTCATCTCGCACCTGATTCACTTCCTCTGATACTATCCGTGTTGAACGAATGAATTTCCATGGAGAGAAAAGCAAAACTAGAAAAACATTATGGGGACACACTCACCTCATAAACTGAATATCAACATGAACCTGCTGTGAGACTTCGCCTTATGATACAATATTGTAGTGAGAAGAAATGGTTTGAGAGAAATGCACAGGGCTTTTCTATGGTGAAAGTTCACATTTCCATCGTATGCCTAAATATTCGTCTAGCGCAGTTGTAGACAAATTGAAAGAAAATAAACACAGCTCGATGATGTAGGAGAATCTGTGAAAGACCTGTGATGAGCGCGAGGTTATGAGGGCACGCCTAGCGGTGTGCTTTTTCTGCCCTTTTTCCAAAATTCTTATCGAATATTTTTGGATGAATCAGTTCGCGAGCTGGTACATTTTGATGGAATGCTGGAGAATACTCAGCAGGAGGTTTGGCTTGCAAAGTTTGGAGAGTAGAATTTCCCTAGATATCCATCATTATGAGAGAAAGGGACATGTGTGACTGTGAGATGATGGAAAAAGGGTTAACTTCAAACCCAGTTAAATCGAATTTCATGATTCTTACTCACTTCTCAACCAGTCCTCATCCATGTTCCAACTAAAAAGAAGAAGGAAGGAAGCGCCTTATGCTGTTAATGAAAATTCGATGAGATATTCATCTTTATTCTTTCACTTCGTACCAAAATGGTTTCATGGGCAGACTAAAATCATCACTTTTTGGGAAACGGCCTGCTAGAAATAGTTCCGTGGGGCCCCATGGTATCCCATTCCTCCGAAAATGGTCGAAAATTGTATGCTGCACGTCTCCGATTTCAAATTGCGCAAATATCAAGATTGGAAATTCACGAAGTCCCATGAGATCCCACGGAATTATTTTTAGCAGGGCGTCTATTTTCATAGATAAAATGTCAGATGATATTCTCATTTTTCATGCTCGAATCATCTAAATATACTTGAGGTGCAACGCAAATGACTCATATTCGAGTAGAGTTTGACTCGCAGTGACAACATGGCATTTCATCCGATGTCTCAGTCAAATCTGGTTTTTCACATTGATCATGCTCTCTAAAGTTCCAATGTCCAATCTACAAGAATTCAATGTCGATAATTCAACCAATAACACATTTTCCCACTGAGTGCGGTATCCCATCTCAAACATTTGGGACAATTTACCTGTCAAGCGAAGCGAGACAGACATGTCGTCTAGTGCCTAAGATGGGCTCCCAAACCAAGTGCGGATGTACTTTTTCATTGCGAGAACCCCAAAGTCACGTTTGAATGCGACATTCCTAGATTAGAGTGATGGAAAAATATTTGTTTTCCAAGACAGTTCCGCGATTTCCTCGGGGGAAAAATATTTGCAGTTGAAACAAAGTCAAACTATGACAGACACGAAAAATTTGTAGAAGGGAAAAAGTCAAAATCAACGAGATTAATAATAACTTGATCAAATAGATCCGAGGAAATTCAACTACTCTCAAAGAATAGATTGTACGTAATACGCTCAACTATGGTATCTTTATTTCATTTGTTATTGATGAATAAATTCGCATAAATATTGAGTAGTGCATAAACTAAGATCGAATAATATCCTTCACAGAGAATATCTTCAAAGAGAGACTCACCCTTTCAAAATACTCCACGGTCGTGGAATCAGCTCAAAGCTATTACTCTTGATTCCCCGTCACATTGCGAAACCATATATATAGAAGTTTACAAAATGTACTCGACCAGGGTCCCAGTCACAGCAATAGACGATAAGCACGTCACACAGGTACATTCATATGCAGACTTCGTTGTGAATTCACGTATGACTCGACCGAATAATTTTCCATGTACCTCTAACGTTCAACGCTTAGAAATGACCGCATGCATGTCAAATGTTATGGAAATATCACCATCAGACCTCAGACCGAGCGTACGCATTATAACGACCAAAGTACGTTCAAAATTTTGATAGGTCACATTTGAATTTCTAAGAAGCTCAGTATGGACCTACCCACTAACTTACCAAGAGTTTTCCAAGAGTAACGGGAGGTACTTGGATCTACCTAGTATGGTAAAAGGAAAAAGTTACGAGCGAGAGTAATGCGCAGACCATCGGCCTGCTTCGGCAGAGCGCGAGAGTGAATTTTATGTCGACGGACAAAAGCCTGGCCTCTGTAAGGTAGGTAAGTACTTATAGATGAGTACCTATGGACGAGCTGCTATTCTATATTCTAAAAGTATGAGGAGATGAAGGGAGGGATCAGTGAAGAGAGATTGTGATGTAAGGATTTCGATGAAGTGCTTTGGAATATGCAGAGAAGAGAAAGGGTCTTCTAGCCGACAAGAGAGGGTGGTTTTTCGAACTTTGAAATGTGTGCGTGTGAATAATTTTATGGACTTTGGATCATAAGGGGAGATGACGATCTAAAATTCAACAAACCCTTCATGAATCGAGGTATTCTCATGATGAATTTTCCGGAATAATGATTTTTCTTGGATGTCGCATACTTCTCAAGGAAAAACTGCAAAGATATTGTTCTTAGCTCATTCATTCACGTTGTTCAATGTTTCTCCCTATGCACATTCGTTGATTGGTTACTATTCCTCCCAAGCTCATCAGGAAAATCTGATAAAAACCTCCAATAAATATATATATTGGTACACGGGAAATGAAGTCATTAACAAGCCACAGCTGAATATCTGATTGTAGAGTCATGAGAAAAAAAATTAAAAGGCTTTTGAGAATCCTAATACTGCCTATTTTCCCCGATCAATATAATTTGAATGCCGAAAATACTTCTCTCGAAATCTATAGATTCTGCGGTAGTGAATGAAGACGACGTCGATGGATGCTTTTCATTTCACTCTAGTATTCACGTTTGAGCTCGCGTTCGAGTACAAAATTCAGATCAACAATGGCCGAATACACAAATCCACCAAGTTATTAAACAACATCTATCATGATCTTCATAACCAAGATAGTTAGCACCGACCAACCCTATCAATACTAATTTCAGCTATGAATTAACCCTGAAATGCGTAACCTCAATTGTTACAGCCACAACTCACCATTTAAATGCATTAGAGGTCAAGGTAGAAAGTAAAACGTTGCACAAAGATTTTTCCTATCGCTCTCGCAAAGCGTAACGCCTTTCCATTTTCCCCGTAGACTAGCCACCGCAGTAGCAACCTCGCAAAAAATTCTATATCAAATGAATCGCATAAATTCTCGTTATACCCGAGTCTAACGTCTATACGCTCTGCGCCGTACTACTACCACCCACACACACACACACATACACACACACTAACCAGTAGAGATAAAACAAAGCCCAATCTTTCTTTCATCGCAATCCCTTAACTGCGGCTGCGATTCATCCCAATGACCATTATCATCGATCGTTTGGACCACACTACCACTACTACTACAGAATTTCCCACCCCTCCTAACTCTTCCCCTCTCACAATTGGTGTTAGCTCGTTAGGCCTATACATGTATCCAATGCAATCCTCCTATTCGACGATTTGAAATTTCAAAGGACGTTAGAGCCGAGTCCAGCGATGCGTATAACCACACTATCGTACGTGCGTTAGGCAAATACGAGTGATGGTGGAGCTCTCGTATGTGGAATCGCCAAATTTGACTATGTATCTATGTAGTGTAGGGTTAATGCTAGTATAAAGGGGTAGAATGGCGATTTGGTAAGTTTTGGGGGATGAAACGAAGTTTGAACGTGCGGGTTGCAAGTTAGCCAAGCTTAGGTATACTTGTACTCGGGCTCTCTTTAATACATTAGTAAGATATAGCTGGGATGGCCGTTATTACTGTTATTCGAGTTTTGAATTTGCAGAAGTGTATTTTCGGGAAAATGCTAATTGGGTCGTGCTGGTGCGCTTTATTCTTCCATTACGGAGTTTGAATATGTGAGACAGGTTGAATGAAGGAGCGAGAGGATAAGTTGGTTGGAATTCGGATATGATGTGGAAACAATAGTTGGAAGTGAAATGAATACATAGAATTTGCAATCACCCGAGCCTTGTCGTCTCAAACTGATAGCTATGTGAGATACTTTGGATAGGTTTTGAAATTCGCTTATCTAGAAATAATATCTCATTTCATTAGTGAAAAAATTTCAAATCTCAAATCATTTTTGCGAACATACTCGAGTAACGCTTTTCCAGGGGATGTAACCCCCGTCTCAGTTATGTAACGTCTTTTTCAATTATGTAATGCCGCTTCCAATTACGTAACGTACGTAACCGTTACGTAACGCTACTGCGTGTGACGTAACGCCGCTCCGCGTTACGAAACGCGTCGGCCGGTTACGAAAGCAATATGTAACGGTTTTTTCGCTTAAGCCGCTCTGCGCAGCACTTAGTATATAAGGCGGCCCCGAAAATGTAATTCTATTCATTCGTGTGGTACGAAAAGTGATTTGCGTTGGCCACATCGACCGTCGGCCAACATGCGTGTTCCCGTCTGGAACACGGACGGTGTGTGAAACACGGTGCCGCGTTTAAGTGTGCACCGGGAGTTCGTGGCCACGAGGCCGCTCCCAGGCAAATCGCGGCAAGTGCAAGCCGCGGAGCATCGATCTCGCCTCGGTGGTGACGTCATCGCGGCTCCGTGAAACAGTGACAGTAACGAGCAACTCTCGATTTACGTGCCAGTGCGGACAACAGACTGAAAACTCAATTCTAGACGTCGCAGAGCGTATGTGTGTGTGTGCGTCGCAAATTAGTAAACCTTATGTTCGAGGCTGCGGGCGGAGCGAATAAATGTTCGTTTTGTACCTGAATCAGATATATCTAATCCTTTGAGACGCCTCGACCATCCGTATCCCAAGAGGCCGTCTACGAGCCGCATCCCCGTTTACTCCATTCAAGATCAACGCGTGCCGCACAGTCATTTATCTTCTTTTCAAATTCTCACGTTGTTTTTCGTCCAAATTTCAATTTATACCTCAAGCTTACAATTTAACTGCACGCGTTAAATGGCGCCCAACTAGAGGCTCGAACAAGACCCGCGAGAACCGACTGAGCAGAATGCCAAGAAATCAAAATTCTAAGGGAGTAGTGTTAGAAGCTGCATACCTCAGTGGCGCCTAGGCCGAAGACCGGAGGATCCCGCACGGGGCCGCGATGTACGACATCCCCCTGATGAAGCAGATCTACGTCGACGACATCATCACGCTTGAAGACGATTCAAGACAAAGAAGAAAGTGGGGGCATTGACTTCTCGAGCCGTCAAACGAAAGCCCGCTCGAAGAACTTACGCATCGTTCCGGCGAGTAAGCAAGAAAACCCGAGCAGTAAGATGGATTCTCGAGCCGGCGAACAAAAAACCCGCTCGACAAACCCACGCAATGTTCCGGCGAGTAAGCGCGAAAACACGAACGAATACGTAGTGTCTACACCCACGCAGCAGGAAGAGCGGCATCAGTCGAGCAGTCTTGTCATGGATCCTCGAGCCGGCGAATCAAAAACCCGCTCGTCGAGTTCAGACAGTGTTCCGGTGAGTATGCTTGAAAACCCGAACAGCTGCACGATGACCGCACCCAGCCAACGCGACGACCCTCAACCCCGCCGGGACGATGTCACCGCTAATCCAGGCAACGAAGAACGAGCGTATGCAGGAAGATCAACCCGAAGAAAACGAAGCGAGGCTGAACGCATCCAGAAGGTCGGCCGATGGTTACAGGACACGTCCGAGGGGGGTCAATGTAAGAAAAGTAGCGTTCCAGAGTCGCAGCCCCAGCAGCCACACGAGTCCCTACCTCGTCTGCATGGAGCCAAGCTGCCCCATGACCCGACCATGAACGCATCTCATCGACACCTCGTGCCTTTGGACAAAGCCGAGGTATACGCTTTAACTCTATTCAAATTGAGTTTAAGCACGCTGACATCGGATGATGTGAGCGGGCCCGGATTCGCCGCCAGAAGCGCATCAACGGCTAATCCGGCACAAGACCGGGAAATCTACGGAGGGGATCCAGCGCCCTCGTCGGATGACGAGGGCATCACCGTGCATCAAGCGCAAGAGATGCCCAAGGAGTCAAGGAGTGGGACTGCGCCAATCAACCACGCACACGAAGACGCGGCGAAGCCTAAAGCGAATGAGGGCGAAGGAGCGGAGGCACCGCCGGCGCTCATTGGGCCTCCTCCCACGCAGCGACTCAACCGCCGCCGCCGCTCAAGGGCTGAGAGGGCTGCAAGGAGCGCGGCGTGGGCCCGATCAGTTTTGGAGCCGCGCTCGAGCGTAACGAGTCTTACCACCGAGTGCCGAAACGATATACCTTGTGCTCCGTTTTCCAGTGCTCCGATTTTCAGTACTCCGATCTTTTTCGATCCAACGCAAAGTGTCACGATGGTGTTTTTTCATCGCGAACCACTTCTCGAATTGGCAGACCGGTATTATGAGCAAGAGAATACCGACACTGAAGACGATTTAATGAATTTCGTGCGTGCGAATCGGAGGAGGCGTCGCACGCGTGAGAGAGTTGCGCGACACCGACAAAGACGCAACGCAGCAGCGCGCTTGGAGGCTCGGCAGGCCCAGGAACGCGAAGAAGAATTCAACAACCTCCTCGCTCAAGCAGTGAATCCCGCACCACCGCAGGATGCTGGACTACCAAGGAGACGAGCACCAGCCAGGGGACGCTCACCGCAGGATGCCGAGAACGCCATCGCGCAAGCAGTACAGCGGGAGGAGAACGCCGCCGCCCTTCCCGACGACGACGCCGATCCGTTCGCCGAATTTCTACGTTTTGCATCACCGAGACGTCCGGAGAAACAGGAACCTGCAATTGCACCGTGGCCAGAAGTAGCGCCCCGAGCCTACGTCGTTGATTTGCGCGAGCTCGTGGCAGAGCTGCCGGATCTGGAGAATTATGCCGCCGGAGGCATCGCAGACCTCGTAGACGACGCACCAGGGGATCATCAGCTCGACGACGACGGCGACGCCATCATCGCAGCGCTCGGAGTACCAGAAGTGCCGGGTCAGTTCCAAGCCGAACTACTCCAGGCGATGACTGGGCCCAGGCCCGCCCTGAGGATGATCATCAGGCGGGTGGACGAGCCGAACGCCGATGCTCATCGGAATCACCACCTCAGCGACAGCGCCATGCGAGACGACGGGGAACAGTTCAACGACGACAGCGGAAGGGACACCGACCACGCCGAGAACGAGATCGACGACGCCCCAGAGCGGTAACGCATCCCGCTGGGGATATATATGTATACTGAATACGTAAGCCCAATAATTTTTTGCGTTCCGACGTAGCCTCTTTTTGAATGAGTGTGATTGATCTGATTTTTAACAAAAAAATTCTTTCGATTTGACTTTTTTCGGGGCCGATTGAGATTCGCTTATCTAGAAATAATATCTCATTTCATTAGTGAAAAAATTTCAAATCTCAAATCATTTTGCGAACATACTCGAGTAACGCTTTTCCAGGGGATGTAACCCCCGTCTCAGTTATGTAACGTCTTTTTCAATTATGTAATGCCGCTTCCAATTACGTAACGTACGTAACCGTTACGTAACGCTACTGCGTGTGACGTAACGCCGCTCCGCGTTACGAAACGCGTCGGCCGGTTACGAAAGCAATATGTAACGGTTTTTTCGCTTAAGCCGCTCTGCGCAGCACTTAGTATATAAGGCGGCCCCGAAAATGTAATTCTATTCATTCGTGTGGTACGAAAAGTGATTTGCGTCGGCCACATCGACCGTCGGCCAACATGCGTGTTCCCGTCTGGAACACGGACGGTGTGTGAAACACGGTGCCGCGTTTAAGTGTGCACCGGGAGTTCGTGGCCACGGGGCCGCTCCCAGGCAAATCGCGGCAAGTGCAAGCCGCGGAGCATCGATCTCGCCTCGGTGGTGTCGTCATCGCGGCTCCGTGAAACAGTGACAGTAACGAGCAACTCTCGATTTACGTGCCAGTGCGGACAACAGACTGAAAACTCAATTCTAGACGTCGCAGAGCGTATGTGTGTGTGTGCGTCGCAAATTAGTAAACCTTATGTTCGAGGCTGCGGGCGGAGCGAATAAATGTTCGTTTTGTACCTGAATCAGATATATCTAATCCTTTGAGACGCCTCGACCATCCGTATCCCAAGAGGCCGTCTACGAGCCGCATCCCCGTTTACTCCATTCAAGATCAACGCGTGCCGCACAGTCATTTATCTTCTTTTCAAATTCTCACGTTGTTTTTCGTCCAAATTTCAATTTATACCTCAAGCTTACAATTTAACTGCACGCGTTAGTTTATTATTTGCTAGGAATGAATCCGTCGCACAAAGTTTTTGATGGAGAATTGCTCAATTCATTAGTGGATTGTAAAGGAAGATTCAATTTTATTCCTTTCTAGAAGTCCCCTGAGGCACTATAGGATATGAGAATACATTCTATTAATCAAATTGATACAATGATCTGTATCAGTAGTTCAATTTTTAATGACCAGAAAATTCTTGTCCGTTATATCTTTTCAACTAGCTAAGAGAAACTTGTGAAAAAGGATGAAATATCTATCAAGGAAAATTGTGAGGTATGAACATTGATTTTGAATATCATAACGTGAGTTACGCAGTAGTCATTAGCGAGTGAATAACCTGAATCCTCTTTTTCGTGTAGCAGATCCCTCATCTTCATAACTCGGACCTTGGTTCAGCGATCAATTCCGTGATCTGCAGAACCGAAGATTCTACGTGAGTGATTGTTACAATAATTAAGACGATGAGAATTTGCGACATCATTATTTTCTGGTGTACAGTTTCAAATAACGTTCCTCTCAATCTCAATATCTCGGTCCAAACGTACGAAAATTGAATTGCATACGCATGTCCATCTCCATTCTCACTTTTTATTTCAATCCAATCCGATACGGAAAAAGCAAAAAGTGTCTACTTGGCAGTCAGACCGACAGAAATGTCAACCACGTGAAAATATCACTAGGAATGAGAGTGACAAAAAGCACTAGAGAAATGGATAGAACGAGAATGACACGAAAGTATTGCAATCGTGTGACGCTCACGCTCGGGCACTGCACCACTCGATTATCTCAAGAGCCAGATCTGCAAATAAATAGTCCTCGTGAAGGATCATCCCTTTCTCTTTCCTCTAGCGCATACTTTAGTATAAAATTTTGGCTCTCGTTTTGAATGTGGTCCAAAGGCAAATTTGCACTACTGCACAATGCACTACACGATCGTACTCCAACGGGCTTGAATCCAATCGAAATTCGCATAGCCATCAGTATGAGCTATAGATATATCTGTACTAAAGCAGCAACGACGACGACGACGACGAATACAAAGAGAATAGTACTATGAAACGAATGTATAGCTTTACGGTAAAAGGCCACTTTTGCCACTGCACGTTCGAGGTATACTCGGACGCGGGCTGACTTAACCAAGCTTTTACTACTGGCTACTGACCCTAGCGCACCCACTCAGACCATATCGGAGCGTAACGCGTGTGCAGCCAATACTCACGATTCCAAGCACGAGCGTCCGAATGGAGATGAGCCTTGGAGCGACCGGACGAGTTGCTCAGAGAATGAGGGTAAGGAGGAGGGGTAAAGTATCGGTGTTGGAAGTATAGATAGACGGTTTTATTCGATCACGGACGACACAAGCTCTTGAGCTTGGATTAGAAATTTAGGAAACTATGATGACGACGCTAGACACGTTTGTGAGTTTTTCGATGAGTTTGGAAGGTCTGTGAAGTTTCATGAGAAAAGCTTTGTTCCTTCTAAGAAGAGAAGTCGAGAGGATTTTTTGTAGAAGTTAGAATTAATGAAGTGATCAAATGGTTGGTGGAGTGTTGACTCGAGACGAATATTTTCCAAAAAATTTCATGTATCTCGATTTTGGATCAAATACTCTAGGTAATTTCAAGTCTCGGAAAAATATTTCAATCATAAATGACAGATGGAAATCGTAGCCCCCCACGTGTCCATGCCCACTATCCTGTGTGATATCCGTGATTTTATGGAATGCTTTCATGAAACGATTGGTGTGAAAGGGCTAGTGGATTCACGAAATTAGGTCATTTCATGAAATAACTTGGTTTAACCCATTATTTCTGATGTCCAGTGAGCTAAACAGGCACTATTCCTGATATTTCGTGATTACGGTTGGTGAGAGTATTCAAGGCGCGCCCGTGGCAAGAATAAGGTTGACAAAAGTGAGAACAAAAACTGAAAAAGGGGTGTTTTTGTACGAGTCGTCACGAATTCAACATGATTTCGAGTAAATTCGTATCAGCTCGCCATTTTGAGTGATTGTTGAACTAAAAATTTCCCATGCATTGCTTATGGGGAAATTTGGTGACTTCTCTGTTTCTTCGCTTCTTCGCAGTTTTCTCGCAAATACTCAGAAAAGGTGGTTTGTAGCAAAAATTTATCACCAATATGTTTTTATAGATTTTTCAAAGATGTACAAGATAATGTAGGTAGATTCATCACGAAACCCAAGGGGATTGCAGTATCATGTGAAAAAGCAGTTTTTCGCGAAAAACCTCGCGCTTTCTGCTAATTCTCTACAATTTTTTTCAATACGATCAAGAAAGTCTGCATTTCTCCATCAATTTGACCATGCCATTTTGTGGGTCTTTCAAAAATCTATCAACAAGTATTCGTGACATTTCTTGCTGTAACCCACCTCTCCTGAGTATTTGCGAGAAAATCGGGAAGATGCGCAGGAAACGGGACTCAGCGAATTTCTCCATAAACAATGTTTGGGGATTTCTACGTTTGACAATTACTCGAAACGGTGAATTGCTACGATATCGCTCAGAATCAAGTTGAATTCGTGACGATTTGAACAAAAAACTCCGTTTTCAGTCTTTGTTGACATTTTTGTCAAACTTATTTTCGAAGGGGTACAGCGGGCATCGGGAAGATCTGGGAAAGAATGGAAATTACTTGGAAGTTGCTGAATCATTTCAGCACAAGAATGAAGTTACAATAGCTATTCGTATTCGAGAGGAAAGGATGATGAAATACGCTGCTAAAAGTGATTAGCAGAAAGCTTTCTCCAAGCGTCATATGATGATAATTAGAATAACCAGACCATCATCATTCTAAAATTGTATGGAATATATAATGTGAAATTCCTTTCCACATGATAATTGAAACTATATTATACTTTTTTGTATCTTTATTAGTATCAATATAAATCTCATAAATCAGATATCCGTTAAAAAATTCTACATTCTCACAATTACAATACCGATTCAAAATTATCAATATCATCGATCACTTGACGAACTTTACATCAAAGTTGAGATCTGTAGAGATTAAATGAAATTTCTGTATCAACCAATCGATAGATCTCGCAGAAAAAATCATATTAAGATTGAGATAAATGAGTCATGAAGGAAGGTAGGAGGAAAAATTGAATATTAAGGGAAATTTTCCTTTATTTTTTGAATTATTTTTTGGAGGGAGCTTTTTAGAAGGATTTGAGCCATCTAGTCTTAGGTTTTTTTCGATGATATCTATTAGTTGGTTGAGACAGAATTTGGATGCGGTAGGTTTAAAAAGGCTCAAAAAAAAATTTTGGTGAAAATTTTGATTTTTTTGAAAATTTGAAATCTGTAGAGATCAAATGAAATTTCGGTATTAACCAATCGATAGATCTCGCAGAAAAAATCATAGTTTAGGTGACTCAATTTGTTGCGAGAGTGTATGGAAAAAAAATATTTATGTATTAAAAGTTGAAATTTGAGCACTTTTTGTTCAAAAAGCCCATGGATCAAATTTGACTGGGAGCCGAAAGGTGCCAAATCACTGGGCTCTCAGAAATTGGATTCTCTACAACTTGTAGAAAGCCAAAAGTTGGTAAGGCGAATAGTAAAAGAGAAAGCGTGTCCAATATAAAACAACATACATACATACACACACACATACACGGAAAAAGGGGTGCAAAGATGAGTCTTTGGCAGATTTGAGAGAACATTAGGAGGAAAAGTGTTACCTACATTTGATAGCTTTTGGCGAGAGGTAGAGAATGGTCGTTGGCTTTTCTCGATAAGAGGGATTTTGTTGAAGAATATGTTGATTTTAATGAAAAATTTGATCAAATTTTCGTTGGGGTGAAAACAAAGCTTTCTCTTTAGAGAAAGCAAAAAATGTTTGACTCCAATTCCGCCATTTTTCAACATCTTGACATTACCATTTGATGTTTTGATCATCAAGAAGCTATTCCAAGTACCGAAAGTCAAATTTCAGATCAACGGATTAGTACTCCGACTGTGACATCGATATCCTATCAAATTATCAGCGATAGAAGCAGCCAAAAGATATCAGAGTGATGCATTCTATCACAATCAATAAAACTGTGGGATTTGAAACTTTACAGAAAATCCGAAGGAATGAGAATCAAGATAAATCCGACAAAGTTAACCAAGAAAACCAAAATCACAAAGTTTGAAGTAACTCTCAATCCAACTTCACAAGTATCTCTTAACTCCGTGACAGATCTTGCAGATGACATGATTCAATATCGAGATTGCACAAGCGGATAACAGTCTCTCACTCTTACTATCACAAAATCTCGTTCTCTTTCTCTATCTTATACCTCCTTTCACTCAACTCGACTCGCTCTCGTCGCTCGACTTCTCCATTCCTCATTTCATCGCAAGGCTCTCAATATTGACTCTGCTCTGGAGCGACTAAAACGCGTTGGTTATCCCAAGGAAGAGGAAACGCCATTCATGAATGGGAAGTGAAATCGAGATCCATTTGGAGGATTAAGCTACGAGGGGTTCTGAGATTTTGCTGAATGCATCGGAGTGCAGCTGTATATACGAAGACGAAATGACATTTGGAGCGACCTATACAAAATTCCGTTTGATCTGTCTGAGTTTCTTTCATCGAAGTATCTCATTGATATGTTTGTCGTAATGGCTTCTCTGGAGAAAAAAATTTTTTGAGGTCAATAGTTACCGAGATGAGATAGTTGGTTTATTTCATCGAATTCCGTTAGAGAATTGTATTAGTTGGACTCGATTTTTGTGGATGGCCTATGATTGAAGTTACAAACCTGGAGATCGATGCAACCATGACTGTGTTCTATCCTATTTGGCTAAAAAAAAATTTTGTTGTGGAATTTCTTTAAATTCAAGGATGTCGGTGTCATTTGTATCGACCTCGCCTCAATTTTTTCTATCGAGAGTTGGATCTTTTATTCGACGTATTCCAGCAACGATAGGGAAGTATATAGAATTTGTTCATGTCAGCAGTTGTGTCATACGAGATGATAGAACAACGTTATGTCAGCTCATATTTTGTCCGATTATACAGCACAAATTTTTGATAAACTGGAAATGCAACGTCACAATCTACCACAACTACTCATCCAAATCTCGTATGATTCAACATTTATCCAAAACCAACAACCAAACTCAAATATCCACGGACAGAATCAATCTGTCAACTCAAATCCCCCCTGCAGACTTCTACCATAAAGAAACTCTATATCTAAACTTTCCCCCCACACACACACACACATTTACTCATACTCAAAATCAGCTCTGGTAGCAAAACAGCCCAATCGAGGCGGAAAGAACACGTAACTCTGAGCACATAGATAGCACTACCATATCTACTTATACGTTATCCCAACGGGCCGTGCTCTCAAGGTAGGTATAGCAAACGCGACGGTAAATACCTCGCGGAAAGCCCCGATGTCGTTAACGTCTGGCACCGAGCTCTCGTTATGATATTGCCACACCAAGCGATACATGCCTGTACCATATATCCCCTACCTTTCCCCTATTCTAACTGTATAACTATATGGGTATTATCGAAATTTCGTGCGCGCGAGCGTTCCCCGCGGAAACGCCAACTGCTTTTCGCAAAGATCAGTCCTGTGGGGACGTAACGTCTGCACGAAGCAAAATTTTCATGCGTTCATCTGGTAGAATTTGGAGATTGAGGATGTGGAAAATACTACAATGTTTAATCTTTGTAGAAATTGCGATTGGTTGTACACGAGATTTGCGGTGGGCTGGTGATGTGTGCCGTATTCTGCTCAAATACGGTGTGTTTTGCGTATTGGAGCTTGTACCGGATGTTCAGACTTTGGAGGTAAAAATACTGCCATGCGAATCCAATGACTGAAGTATTTTGAAACATTTAGCTATCAATATAACAAGATAGCTTAAATATCCTATCGATTCATGGGAAATAGTCAAGCTCAATTTTCATTGAGATTGTACTGTATAGAATTTTCAGGATTTTTATTCAACTAATCCATATCGAGTCTTGCATTAGAAATTTTTCATACTTTGATCATTTTTTTACCTTATTCAGATGAAACCCTGTTTAATACAAAATCCAAGTATCCGATATCTTGTCAACATTGAAAAGATGTAGTCAGGACTCATTCCATTCATTACTATTATTTGAGGCAGTACTTGATGTTAGTCCAAAAGTTTCCAAAAAAAATTTGAAGCTCAAGGTCCGAAGTACACGATTCGGTAACCCTGAATTGTTCCTCTGAAATCATCTCTAGATGAGCGTTTAGCTGGAATTTTCCATTGGCGTTGGTCGAATTTTGTGGGAAACTCAGATCTTGAACCAGTGAAAGAATCTTGCCCCGAATACTATCACATCGAGACCCTGTTGGGATTCATCCACCAAAAATACTTCTTAGTATTCTTCTCTGGCTGACCAGGAGAGTGTTTCAGATCCGGATCACGGATTTGGCTGAAACTTTGGGAGTGGTCTTCTTTTAGTGCCAAGAGATGAAATCCAAAATTATAGACCCTAACGCTCAAGCGTTTCCGAGCTACAGCCAAGGACATTAGCATTGCAGGTATACCTATATGTATGATTTTGAACATTGGCCTATATGAGCAACGCTAATTTTATTGGCTGTAGCTCAAAAACGCTTGAGCGTTAGGGTCTATAATTTTGGGTTTCGTCTTTTGGTGCTCATAGAAGACTATTCCCAGAGTTTTAGCAAAATCCGTGATCCGGATCTGAAACACTCTCCTGGTGAGAAGAAGCAAAATGACCATTTTCTCAGAAAAGTCAAGTGACAATTCTGATGTTCGAACACAAACCAATGCCAGGATCAAAGCTCTCAGTAAACCGCTTCGAGCGATATAGTATATATTTTCCCAGTTCTGATATTTGTTAGTTGATGCAAAGTTTATATGTAAGCATATTCCAGACACGATGGTTCAAAGCAACTCGTTGAAGCGTCAAACTGTCACTGCAGGCTGTGATATCGTGAGAGGAAAATTTTTCAGAGTGCAAGGGTAGCTTTTTGCTCAACTTTACGAGGGTGAAGCGTTCAATGTTTATGTGTATAGCAAGCATCCTGATGAACTTTAATCCACGAGAAGCCAAGCTATACCGGAGAAAAATATTCCAAGCTAATTTTTCAGCCACTGCCTTCACATCGCTAGCTAGCGCTTGTTACCATCCATCCCTTGCTTGCATCAAATTTTTCTTTCATGTGGCCATGCTTTTAATAAAAGAAGAGTAGCAAGGAGTGGACCAACAGTAGAGTGTTGGATGAAATAATTATACAGGGTCATTTTCCTTTAGCTTGTGTACATATAACCTTGATGCTCTTCACTTGCGAAGAATATTTAATCATGGCCATCTTCTACTTTGTCATAGACTCTGAGTGGTTTTCCAACGATTAGGACAACAAGCAAGTGAATAGTCTTATCTTCGTCCATATCTTGCATCATATATTGATGTAAATTCACCCTAATATCTAATATTCAGAATTTTTGGATAGTCTAAGTCATATGACGTTTTCAAGCAGGTATTACAGCAACTACACTTGACATCATGATTTACCAAAAATATTCAATTGGTAAAAAACACACAAATAACCTTTATCCTAGACCAGTGTAAGATTAGAGGAGAATTAAATTAGAGCAGCTCAATACAGTTTCAAGAACATTATTTCCAATTTTTTCGCAGTAATAAATATAGTCAAATTCAATAATGCGAATCATGACTGTTATTTCATCGAGATAAAAATTGGTATCGAACCATTTGGTGGATGTTTCTTCAGCGAGTCATTTTGATCACCTGTAAAGTTTTAAGAGTCAATCAAATTGTACTTTGGACAAAATCGGCACGGGTTGAATTTTTATGTGGTTCCAGACGTTCAATTATGGGTCCATCTTCTGAATTTTGTAAACGTAGCATTGCAAGCTGACTCAAACCAGGCACTGTTGATATCATCGAATTCATCTGACAAATGAGAACTTCAAAATCAATTTTTTCACTATTTTATCAATCTCTTACACGATCTTGCACATTTTAGATCGCATAAGGTCAACAAAATCAACATGAATCTGGTGATGGGTCAGATCTCAGCAAAAATTCTTTGGAAGATCAAAAAATTGTTTTTCAATCCCCTAAAAGTGAGCAATCGTCAGAATGATCATCAATAAGAAGAATATAATTCAGTCTGCTCTGCATTTCATGAATATCCATGTCATCAATGCGAGCCGGAATAGAGAATTGAAAATCCTTGATGTCCATTCCTCAAATCCAGTTTCAGCATCAGAACCGTATTACAAGCAAACGCTTCCAGAACTCTCACATGAAAATCTAGCGAAGAGAGTCCGGTAAAACTCTGGCACCAAGTCAAACGGCCTTCATGATTTGCACACTTGGCCATCGTGATAATTCCAATACCTACGCATACATTGGATGCTCCATAGCAACATTCAAACTCTATCCTCCTCTTTGGGTGTACAGTAGCTTCAGCCAACCATATTTCTATAGTATTATGAAAAGAGAGAGAGAGAGAGAGAGTGTGTGTGTGTGTGTGTGTGTGTGTGTGTGTGTGTGTGTGTGAGAGAGAGAAGTCGACCGTTGGCTGCGCCAGATGTTAGGATATCCGCTCTGGCTGAAATATTCAGATGGCCGAGCTTGCGATAAACAATACGACGACGCCACTCTGGCGAGAGAATCTGAGCTTTTACATTTCACGCTGGTTGAAGGCAAGCTTGGCTTCCGATATAGCAGTGGCCAGTAGTTATGTCTCGTGGAGTTGAAATTTTCTTGACTTTTGGATCAAGTACATGGCCGAATGCTCTCTCTCATCCTTTGTCGAGTGTTAGACTATACTATGTCGGCAAGCAGATATCGCTCAAGTGCTCAACTTAGAGGGTTGAGATTTCGATCGAAGTTTGTACAAAACGATATATGTATGTACTGGTAGCGTAGTTCAAGGAGTGAGCGTGGATAGGAGTTGGATTGTTGTTCGAATGTACTTCACATTGTGGATATAGAGAGAGTAGTCTAGCAGAGAAGGTATATCCATGCTTAGCTTGCTGGATGATTCAATCTGTTACCGTTCAACCATATCGAGCTTTAGTAAATGGCGCCTGGAACTTGGAGCTTTGGGAGGAATTTTTTTTTTACCTTGGTCATCGTTTGTCGATATGAGCTTGTAGAGGTTGGTGAAAAAAAGTAAGAGGAAGTGAATTCGGGCGGGCATTAGGTTTGGTGATCAAACGTGACGATTCACAGATCATGGAATATGGAAGACTTTTAAAATGGACATGGTTTAAGGCGAGGCTTCGTGATATCTCAAAATTCCTCAGATATTTTAAGAACCACGAACGCAGACCGTGATTATGAACAAAATTTGGATCAGTCATAATATTTTCAAAAGAGATAACTGCTAGAGATTTTCCATCGAAACCTCACAATTTATGCTCTTTAAGTTATTGAAGCATCAGGCTCATTCAAATTCTCCAAATTAGATTAATATACAGTCCCAAAGAGGCTTCAAAGTTGATAGGTCCCATTACTGGAACCATTATTCGTGTCTGCAACGTATTTCAATATCGACGCCTCTTACGAAGATAAACACATCCGCTAACGCCCACGAAGAAAAACACGGTGTCCGAAGATTAGCATTTGCTTTGTTACGGCCACGAAGATTAACACTTACTGTTTACGCCACGAAGAAAAACACTTACGCCTCAGCGCCACGAAGATCATCTCTTACTGCTTAAGACCACGAAGAGTAACACTTACTCCTCAAACTGCACGAAGATTAACACATTCGCGCATTTTTTTCTTGAAGGGACGAAGACTATAAGTATTCCGTCTTAAGGCCACGAAAAGTAACACATTTTCCTTTACGCCACGAAGACTAACACATTCGTAGACTCCATTCTTGAAGGGACGGAGATTATAAGTACTTCGTCTTAAGCCCACGAAAAGTAACATATTCTCCTTAGCGGAACGAAGGCTAACACAATCACTTACCGTTCATCGTCACGTCAAAGAGAATGTGTTGTTTTTCATTCCAGCGAGAAGAATGTGTTAGTCTTCGTGGCGTAGAGAAAAATGTGTTACTTTTCGTGGACTTAAGACGAAATACTTATTGTCTCCGTCCCTCTATGAATGAAGTCTACCGATGCGTTAATTTTTGTGCCGCTAATGAGAATGTGTTTTTTTTTCGTGGCCACAAGACTAAATACTTGGTCTCCGTCCCTTTGGACGAGGACGTGTGCAAGTGTGTTACAGTCTTCATACCGTTCAGGAGTAAGTGCTAGTTTCATGGGCCGTTGAGCAGTAAGTGTTAGTCTTCGTGCCCCTAAGGAGTAAGTGTTAGTCTTCGTGGACCTAAGAAGAATCCGTTAATATTCGTGTTCACAACGAATGAACGTTAATCTTCGTCAGTCACAAGAAAATAGGTGTTTATCTTCGTAAGAGGCGTCGATATCATGATCGCTATTGTAATATTATCCTGGAATGGGAAAAAAGAAAAAAAGTTCTGCAACATTTAATCCTACACGCGCATTACAGGAGATTTGGTGAGGTTCATGGGATGATTGGGATTCTTGTTACTCAAAAAAAAAAGAAAAAACAGTAGATGTCTACAAATGGTGCAGATTTTGCTCTATGATAGTTACCAAACATGAAATCAACCATGAAAAATGGATGAAGAATGAAAATTCATATCAAGTCTCTTGTGAGCAATCGCCAAGGCTTTATTCGAACTAACAACAAATCGACTTACTATAAGAAATTGCAGTCGAAAATCTAGTGAATACTTAACACCATCCAATCCGCATCAAAAGCACGATCTCAACAGCCACTCAAATGCAAATTCACATACAGATGTGTATTTGGCACGCCTGATGGCCGCATCGTGTCGCATATTGCACAAGCTACTTATGCACTGCCGGAGGTGAGAAAAATACGTGCTCCGATATGCGATAGCCATGCCAAGCGCACCGAAACATCCGCAGCATCAACGCCATCATGTATACACTGTCGCACAGCACGTTGACTCATACTACTGAATGTACTGTACACATCGCATCGAACACCGCGGTCAACGTTCCGCTCTGTATACCTAATATCAAGCGCGACGAACCGTAATACCAAGAGAGAGACAAAGAGAAAAATAGATGGAGGAAGACAGAGCCCACGCCCGTTCACTCGCTTTGCATTATGAATTTGAAATTTGTGAGCCACGCTTTGCGCATGTATATGGGCATTATCGTGAAAATTTAAACATTTTGAACCTAAAAATTCAGAAGTTGAAAATCCATGACCCGCATGTGCCTTCCAGTTTTTTCCATTCCTGTTCGCATATTGAGTTATAATATGTTATAAAACATGCAGACATTTTTCTGAAACTAGTAAGAACGCTATATGTGATTTCCACACGTATGAGACATGGGGAAAGTGTACATGGACCCGACATATGCGGTTTTTGATGTTTTATTGTCTATCGAGGAATCCCGACGCGATAGGACCAAATGACCTCAATGATTTGAGTCGGGAACACATGCTCTGGAGCAGATCATTTCATTCTTTCGTCTTTCCCGTACTATTGATTGTCCCAGAAAACGGCTTACGAGTCCACGGAGTTGACATCCATGGACCTGAAATTTTGCCCTTAAAATCACTCGCAAAAATAATGGGGTTGACGTAGAATCTTTTCCGTGCGGCTATCGTCTATTCTCATCATACTCCGATAAAAAAATTGTTTGCGGACAGATAAATTGACTTTTAGTGGGGTAACATGGCATGTACGGAATTGACGAAGTTATTTACACGGCCAATTTGGGGCTATGAACGTATATTCCTCACTCAGAACGTTTGATTTGGGCTTATTTTCGTGCAAGGATCTGATTTTCGATATCTTTCCTCGAAATTTCGTCCGCGACAAAGTGACTAAGAGTGAATTTAGGATAAGCTGTGAGCATCTGAAAAAAATCTCTTTTTAGTGAGAACCCCTTAACGAGATTGAGGGACATGGCTTGAAGACTGACTCCATCATTACGGACGTGACACTTATGAAAAGTAGCTGATTCGATATTGTACTTTAGGAGAAGAATTTGAGAAATCCGACTATACTGATTGCCTCGACGCTAGCACTATGCGTGGCACTCCAATCATTACAGTACACGTATCTGGCATTCCGACCCCTTATTCTTTGAATATGAAAGAAACTTGCTGACGGATCGGTCTGAAAATTCATTCCCAACTGTATTTCATTAAAATACGTTCAGAGAAATTTGAATAGAGTAATTTGGAGCTTTCTCGTCGAAATGCTTCCGGGTAAGTTATCGCGATAATGCTCATATATATCCGGACTGGTGACACACACATACACACACCCACTCACACACATATGGATTTAGGAAGCAAATACGCTTGCGGTCTGTCACATTTTCTTCCATATTTTGTGCCACAGAGATCGGAACGCGATCATCATCAGAACGAGTCTCGTCTGTCGTCAATAGGGAAGGGGTGGGCCCATCAGACAACTCGATTTATTCGAGTGGAAGTTTCTTTTTAATCGGATCGCGTGAGCTCGTGCTCTCTTTTTCTGTCTCTCTCTCTTCGTCGCTTTGATCCAATTTTGGCCAATCGTGGCTTGAATTTTCTACCACGAGACCATCATCACCATAGCTATCAAAGCTTTTTACTTAGACTTGCAGCGTAGCATAGTAGCACGGTGGCAGATGAGCGTTTGAACCGTTCGCTCGGTTAAAATCCGCGAGCCATTGATTAATTCCATACGAACATGGGCAATGAGCTGACCTCGATGAGCTGCTTTGTTCCAATTCAAAGGGTCTCTGGATAGTTTTTTTTTTTCTCTTGTACCATTGATTGGCATACGCTATTGGATGAAGAATATGAGCCGTGGAGTCCTGTGGAAGCTAATTTGTGAGACGGGATTGGATGGTATTCCTCTGACTCATTATTGACTCGCGCTTTTCTTTCACTCATTGCAGAGATCCTTTCGAGAATTCTCACTCAATACACAATGTGATCGATGCGATATCATTGATGAATATCAAAAACCATATTGATGAAGAGGATTAGTTGGATTTTCGATCAATGTAACCAGTTGGTTGAATTTCCAACGATGCGACGTAATCAATTTCTCAGTCACGTCCCGCGAAACCCGCTACTAAAAATATTTGGTGTAAAATGGGGGTCGAGAATGAATCTTGAACCTGTCTGCAGTTCTAGAAGATCTACATCTTCAATAACCATTCATGCATTGCCCGATTATTCACGCTCATATAATATGATACTCTGATATGTAACAGAGATACTGAATATGTCTCCCTGTTGAAAGTTTGTGCTTTATCAAACGTCCAAACTGCGCAATTACACACCAAGTGGATATTACGACTGGATCATGACCGTATCCGACTGGGTCTGAGAAGCCTAACATAGAATATTCACCGACTATTATATGGGTGCAAATACGAGGCCCTTGGAAGTTACAAGTGGTGCCACCCGGGCGATATTATTGGGTCGAATAAGCAAGTCCCATCACAGTTTTTGACGAAAAAATACAAACTAACCTCAGAATAGGTGACCGCTCATCTTGCGTCTGCCTAATTCCGGATCCCAAGCAAGCTATAGGCTTTCAAACCACAGGCGGTCATCCATCTAGATCCGGGCTCCGGAACCTGGATTCTTGACCCGAAAGACTATGAGCGCTGCCACCATTGATTATTCTTCTTTGTTCACAAAAAATTGTATGGATCCCGTCTTCATAACAATTCAATTACCTAGTTGAATTACCAACCATCTGATTAAATTTCCAACCGATTGGTTTGAGTTCTCATGAAACCACAACCAACTGACTGGGATTTTGTGAAAAATTTCCCACAGTGCATATTTTTTCTCTGAATTATATTTGAAAGAATCCATGCGGCAGTTTTCAAGGAGATTTTGAGAAATCAGGATAAAATGTCCACGCATAATCTTACGCAGGATCAGAAAGGAAAATTCTTGCATGTTCCAATTTTTATTTCCGTGCTCGACCTGGTACCTCGCTTGCGAAATTCTCATAGAAATCTTTCAGTATTTTTCAGCTCAGAAAATATTCTACAGCTTCAAAAATGCAAGTCATGGATAATAAAATAAGATATCCAAGATTAATAACCGAACAAAACTAGTTAAAATTTAGTTTCTCATCTGGTAGTTTGTTAAGATAATATATTCTACTCTGAGGAAGATAATAAAGATTAATCCTCAAGAGTATTGATGAATTAAGTTGATCAACTAAGACGTTAAATTAGACCAGAGACCTGACACGAGTTTCAAATCACTGGTCTTATGAAATCTATTTTTCCATTCCACAATTCCAGTCAAACTCTTACATCTTCACAAATATCACTGAGAATATCCCCAATAAAGATTCCCAACACGATATCATATAAATTCCAAATAAGTCAAAAAATCCAGATCAAAAGGGTCCAATTTCAATTGTCGTCGCTGCATTACATAAGGAATCCACAAAACGATAAGAATTCTCCTTACTCCGTCGATTCCTCAGCCTCAATCTCATTTCCAGACTCATCCGAGTCTCCGAGCCAACTTTCATATCTCACAACAGGTCTTCACCACCTACAGAGCAAGCTCAAACGTCTAAATCACACTCTTGGCAAAAGAGGGTTATATAGGCTTCACCCTCCCCATTTCTTCCCCATATATTCTATAAAATCTCATTTTGTCAAGCCTCGCGCAATCTCACCCACTCCCTTTCTACCCAATGAAAATCCTTTATATACCTCGTACCTCGTATAGCATGCTTTACTCGAGAATAACTCTGCGAGGCAAGTTTTTGTGATGTCCAAACCAACGATGTATAGAGGTATAGCCTCAAAACCCCCAAAGATTTTGTAAGTGTGTGTGTGTGTGTCTCTTGTACTCTCGCGCGTTTAATTGAAAGCAATATTTCATCGTGATACAAACTGCAAGGTTATATATGTATTCTGAATTTCTGATTGAATCGCAAAGTATATAACTCTAGAGTAGGGTTATGGTCGTTTGTTCAAAGGTATAGAGGGTGGCAGAACTCGTGTCATACATATTCCCGAGGTTCGCATGCAAATTTTTGTCTTGTTAAGAGGCTTGATTGGGAATATATACCAAATTTTGTACGCATAGATATACCAGATTGGATTGAGTAAGGGCGCAATATGATAAAACAACGATGAGATTTGGACAATGGTTGTGGACGTGGCAGAAGATGAGCGTTGGGATGAAAGCAAAAGAGAGAGGCAGTTGAGATAAGTGGAATCTCTGTAGTACCAGTATGACGATAGAAATTGGACACGTGTTTGTTTTAGATTGTCGGAACGAATTAAGCATATTTATTAGCAATCTGAAGGGTAGTTTGGGAATGTCACTCTGATGGAATTTCGTACTTCATGTTGGTATATTTATATTCACGTATGTAAACTAGTGAAAAATGCAGTAAAGGCGAGACGTGCAAATCATTTTAACTTATGTAAATAGATTCCAGAATGCAGAGATTCCTTCCAAAAAAAACGTATAAAATAGATACAAGTCGACAGAATTTTAAATCCACCTCACACCAGATCTGCATTTGAAAAGGTTTTTTGCATGAAAATCAAAATATTTGATTAAGAATCGCATCACGGAGTAATAATCACCCTAACTACCGGCTCGCATGCAACTCAGACAATACCTCATTCGAAACCTCGTCAGTGCTGCAATCAAGCTATCTACGAACGCTCACCTACACATTATTATTTTCACCACGCTCGCTATACTAATATCTACCTTCTATTCAATACAGCTTAATGCAGGCCAACCAGGCACCTGAAATCCTAGCGTGAATCAAAAAAATAAAAAAAAATTTATCTTGTACGTTCGAAGTATAAGACCCGTACAACCAAGTGCAAGGCTTAATGGCTCAGAGCTACGAGTTAAAACTGAATGGACTTAACGAAGCTCTGGTGCTAATCTTGCTCTCTACTTCCTCTACTACTCCTTATTGAGCGTGAAACTTCTAATACTTATATAAGACTGTCTACTGTGGGTAGAAATTCGTAGTTTTTTTTTATTCTTTTTTTTGGAACAAGTTGGTCTGGAATATACGTGACCAAAGAAGCATTGCGCAGATTCTACTGAACAACTTGACTTCCAAAGATGATGGTATGAGGCGCGTGTCTCGAAAAATCTGTAGAGCGAGAAAAGAGTTGCGCTTGCACGTAGACTCGCTTGGTTTACGTGCGCCCATTGCACCTCAGACGTTATACTTATTTGCTTGATTTTTCTGCCATACGACTTTTGCAAGATGCTTCGTAATCCAGCATGCTTGTAGATGATAGAAAATGTTATGTACTTAGGATGTGTGTGTGAGTAAAGAAAAATATTTCCGACATGCTGTCTTGGAGAATTGAACATCCAAGTTTAGGTAGCTCGATTGTCGCGTGGCTGTACCATGTTTGCTTGGATGAATGGAATAGACGTGAACGTTACATTTCTTTCGGTTAGAATTTTGCTTTGCGAGAAGTTATGTTTTATTTGATGTAGAGCAATTTGAATCATTAATTCACCGCAAGCGTGCGATGAGTAGCCCAGAGCTGTTCATCAATTTAAATCGTTCCATCGGATTGAAATAACGACGAATCGCGCAGTAGTTCAATCATTTCAAGAGACCGAATAATTTTTTTCGCATCGCTTAACGTTGCAAGCTCGACTTCATCTCTTTCAGCATCCGCATCATTTCTTCCCTCAATTTCTACAGAAGGAAATCTCGACGCGCAACGGTGGCTGGAGATAATGGGCCACGCGAAATTTACCAATCAAGATGGAATCCCTCTCTTCTTATTCTCAATACCTCGTTCGCACGTAGAATTCTTTTGGATCTGCGTAACGGTGAAAATTGGCGATTATCTTTGGCTAATGCATGGGCGCACGCGCGCGTGAATCGCATCGTGTCGAAATTTTTTTTTCTTTTAATCAGAGTAAGGCTTAACGCTCGATAAATCGAGTTTATTACGAAAAAGAAAGACTCTAGAGTAGGAGGGAATTTGTTCCACTCTGACGCTTGGAAAAGATGTGAGAGCGTACCCTGTTGTGCTTTCGTAATCCTTCAACTGTAGAATAACGACGACGATCACGAGCTTTTTTGTACCGAATAGGATAGTAGCTAACGAGCTGTTGTAGAGCTTGGTCCAATGCTTACTCTAACGACCGGCAATGATGATGCCGATGATTGCGGCGACGAGATCTGAATTACCCAAGCGTGACTGTGATTTTCACAACAATTGCGATCGTACTGTAGTAGCGAAGCCATGCAATTTCCTCGGATGAAAATGTCGAATTGGGTTACTTGTACATAACATGAAATTCAACGAATGGAATTTATTAGAAACTAACGGGCGGCATTATCTTGGATATTGGAGGATAACATAGTGCAAAAGTATATTCTCAGCTTACATTGCACGGATTGATTCTCTGGAATATATGATGCATAGCAGACGCACACGCCTAAGAGGAGAAAAAAATCAGAACAGGTATTCCCCCCATTCTAAACTTTGGAGGCTCACAAGGGGAGTCCGGAGTCTTCGGGTCCTGAAATCTCACCAAAATTTTTTTACAGTTTCGTACCACCTAGAATATGAAGAAGTTACAGCCTATGACATTAGCATTATCCATATAGGCCCATATTAAAAAATGATATATACAGATATACTGACAATGCTAACGTTTTTACTTGCAGCTCTGAACAGGGAGCCCATTTGACGGAGTTACTCTGGATTCTTCATATTCTAGGTGGTACGAGACTGTGAAAAAAGTTTGGTGAGATTTCAGGACCCGAAGACTCCGGACTCCCCTTGTCAGTTTCAATTATATTAATCGAGTACCCGGCCAAAATCTTTCCATTCGGACCCCACGTATCGGGTTGCTTACGTGGAAAAAGTCAAATATGGTGGGTGGCCGTATGAGTCATGGATGGGTCGATGGGTGGATGGGCTGGCAAGTGGGGGAGCAGATAATACGGTGGATCATCCACCGTGGATGGATAGCCTGATCTGGTTTAGAATGGTCTGAGATGGTCTGTCATGGTTTGGTTGGGAATAGTCTAGGATAGTTAGGTACGGTCTGGTACTATCTGGGAAAGTTTGAAACGATATGGGATGGTCTGGAACGATGTGAAACTGTTCAATAGAATCTGCAAAGTTCACGAATATTCTGGTATGTTTGGAATGGTCTGGTACGGTCAGGAGGATATACGGCCTAAAACGTTCTGGGGCGGTCTGATCTAGGCTGGGCTAGGCTGGCTGAGATGTAACACGTGGCTGTGTGAGTTATGAGAAAGGGCGCTAGAGATTTGGTAGGCGGGTAACTTGGTGGTCGCACATGTGGGTGGCTAGATGGGCTGGTGGGTAGTTGTAACACTTAGTGGCACCGGTTTAACAGAATGTTATCTTCACGAATTCCATAAGAAATCTATTTTCAATACCATAAATCAATTATCACCCATAATTTGATACATATCATTCCTGAGCTACGAAAGAATTTGAGGGGCCTGTAACTTATCAAGAACATTCACAAGCCGAACCAGTGGTAGCGAGATAAGCAATAACGCTACTCGGAGATTGAATGAAAAATAAAAGAGACGCTTTTCAATAGATGCGATATTTACGATGATATTGGCACTGGTATTGATCAATTGATTCAATTATTTTGGTATCATATAAATTTTCTGATCGACGCAAACCTTGGGAATGATCAACTGAAAGAGTCGAATGCATCAAATATCATACCGCGTCAACAGTCACTTACATACCAAAACTGCATCTGGAAAAGCGATGACAGAGGTCACTCTCGCAACTCGGCCAAGGCAACCGGAAGCCCTCAGTGAGACTCAGTCTCGCGTAATGCAGCTGTAACGGCTAGCGACAACTGACGAAAATGGGTGGAGGTTAGCTTGTAGCTTCTACATTTACCATCCCAAGAGTAGCCTGGGTCACTTTTGTTTTGATACTGCACTACTGTCTCACCTATTCGCATTGTGAAGTGCGGTTGAGGGAAATTCTGGAGGACAGTTATGTATACGAACATCCTGAAAATATTGCATTTCCACGGTTTACCTGTTGTATTATACTATACTCGAAGCTAAAACTCGAGAGAGCCAGAAATAAAATGCCCGGCATATTTCAGACTTATTGCGCGTGGCCTCCCCAGTCACCCGCTTTCCTCTTTCTTGGTTCTGCGTATACTTTTATCGTGCCTACTTCCATTATTTCACGGTTTATGGTATTACCGCTTTGGTATAGTGTCACCAGAAGCATTACGAGTGTTTTTGACGATCTAGGCCTTAAACGCTACCAACATCTTGGTATTCTTTCATTTCAAATTGATAACCCTTTGTTTAGGCGCTATTTTGCAGAGATTTCTTATGCAGAGAATTAGCTTTACGATTGTTTCAGACTCGAATGAAGTCATCCAAAATAGTTTTTTCTGAGATAATCGATGTATCAACTTCTACGAAACACTGATCTGGATACCGTTTCTCAATGAATCATCAGATTTGATTGATATTTCTGCCAATTCATTCCAATCCATGCGTTAATGGGTAAGCAGTAGAGAATTTCTCACGATTAGTCGTATTTGCATGAGAATCTACGATAGAAGATACGATAAAATGTTCCATTCTCCACATTTAGATAGGGATATCAACTTCCTGATTCTCAACCGTGAATATTGGTAAAAATTTCTCTCTATTCTTCTAATTGTTTATCAATTTTTAAGTAATCCTATAAAGTTCCAAACTTTCACATCTATGAAATTGATAATTTCACGATCAACCTTACGTGAAAGATGATCCCACAGAATACATTTCTGGATTTGCAATACACTATTAATACGTTCACTGCGACGCTGTTTTTTTGTTATTAAAATTTAGTCATGAACTGGACCATCACAATCGGGTAGAAACGCCCGTACGGAGCTAGACTCGTTTTTGGCTCATTGATCACGATTTTGGTGGAGTAAACCACCACGATATATTGTTTTGGGAGAATTTTCCGAGCATGTCTGAGTTGGCAATCATTGAAAAATGAAAAATCGCGGATCCCACCGGTGAAGCCCATCGCAACGAACGTGTCAGAAATCTTGCATCCTTTTCTCAACCTATATGATATAACTCCCAATCCTCCTTGCCATATAACCATCAGAGTATAACTAGACATATAAAATACAAGTTACAGAGTAGAAACAGATCTCGGATGAAAATGCACTATATGTCGTGGCAGCATTACAACCGTTGTGTATCTCAAAACCAACTGATATACGAGAGAACAGCCGTGCTATGAGAAAAGGCAAGTGCTTCTACGGAAACCAGAGACCGTTTCTTTCTCACCCCCTGATATGGATATATTTTGCTGTTACTTCTTCTGTCTGGGACGTCTGTTATGTCGTAACGACCGTAAAATTGTGTCTTTAACACGTGGCATTCGCGCGCATAACTCGTATACAGGGTACTGACAACCTACTAAGCGTCCATGACATATCCTGTTGTCCTCTTGCCTTCTAGGCTATTATCTTTTCTGCTTTCTTTTTGTATCAAGTATACAACCCGGATGTCTTGCTCTAAAAGAGATGAGACAGCCAGAAGCAAATATAAAATTTCATGACTCGTTACGCTTTGTGATGTTCATAACTTTGTAGAAATGTATCAAATAATGTCTTCTATCTCATTTTCTGAAGTACACAATGAAAACATCTAATAACACCAATTTAAGATATCGTAGGTAAATGGAACTTTGAAGTGATATTGCGATGTTATGGTTGGTTTATTTGTACAGTGTAATCAAGATTACGACTGGATTTGAGATTGGAGGGGAACAGAAAAAAAAAACCGATCATGAGACATTATTTGTCGAGACTTTTTTCCCAGAATTTTCAAGTACTAGTGTGACTTGATCCAGTAATGGCATCTCCAATCGGTTCTGCATGAGATCAAGTAATTTTTATATGTGAATCAAGGGCCACATACTATAACCAGACTAATACTGAATGCTTGCGGTTTGGGTAGATTTCAGAGTGTTTTCATACATTTTATTGTGGATCATCCGATCCCTGAATTAATTGTACTGTGGACAAAATCATCTTCGATGTGATACATATGAGTTAAACGTGGATTTTTATTGTCTCGCATCTGAAAACAGACCAAAATGAGTTGAGAAATCAAGAAATTTCCACCAAGACTTCTTGTTCCAAATCTGGAATGCAATATGCAATTGTTGAACTTGATAATAATCTCAGAACAATAAATGTTCACATCACAATTTTCAGTCGAGAAGTCGAGAGAACATTAATTTTCGCTCACAAAAAGAGAAAATTATTAAAAAGAGAATTCTCATCAACATTCTATCAAGTACGACAAAGTCAAAACAAAATCAAAGACTTTCTCAAGCAAAGAAGGAAGTACTACATTGACCTGATCACCTAGCCAGTCTTCCACGATTCAGAGAAAACGCAGGGCAAGTAATTTTACGATTGCAATATAAAGTCAATTTGCACCCCGGAATTGCTTTCCAAAGTTCTGCTTACTCTCTCTCTTTCCTCCTCTCATTCTCAGTGTTTACTCAATGAAGAAGTGATCCTCACCAAAGGATATATAAGTGAAGGTTATACTACTTCTCACAGGAACCAGAACCGTTTGAAGTATAACATTTCCCAGACGCAAACGACCCTCTTAATCAATTGCCGTCTGCTTGCTATACTGCCTTTATCGTACAACGTCCATCTCTTTTTCACGGATCTCTCCATCCTTAACTTCACAAACTGCTACACTTCAAGAGAATCTGGTTGCTTTGTCTCTTTTTTGCAAAGAAGGTAAGGTTAGGAAGAAGGGGGCGAGGAATAGGAGTTAGAGAGAAACCGTCCGGCGCGCGTAAGCCAAAGCCTAAGACCACTCGTATAACAAGCTGCGCAACTGCTTCGATAAATCTTATCCGTAGGGGGTTCGCGTAGTATAGACAGAGTGAGAGAGAGAGAGAAAGAGAAAAGTGGTAGAAGGAGGTAAATGTCGTGTTCTCACCGTAATGAGAAATATACGAGGAACAACCCATTACGGTTTTCTCCCCCCGCATTCCCCTTTTACCGATAAATCATGCTGAGGGCAAGTAGAGTTGGCTATGTATCGGAAGACAAGAAATCAAGGAAATATCGCTGGGTGAGGAAAAAATTACTTCCGATGACTAATTAACCCCGAATACTCCGTTTTTGTAAAGGGAAAATTGATTGGTGGAACTAGTTGTTACAAAAGATGAAATGGAGGGAGATGCTCGGATCTGAGCTCAAGTTCTCAATTCTAGGAAATACTACCGACAGACTAATTTCTTCAACTTCGAATTTATCTTCCATGTACTTTTTTAGGATCCCCAAACATACACATGTATGTAAACATGGGATTTTTACCGGCGTCTTCAAAGCGTGGACAATATATTTACTGTCAAAACTTTTCCAGGGAGGAACTTACTATGTTATGAGCATCGCATCCACAATAACTGTCCAGGATCATTCTCCCTTGTTATTCGAGTGAAAATCGCACCAAAAAAATTCTCGACATTTTTTGATACGTCACATAGCAAAATCCGAACCCCACTTGAGATTCGGTATTTTTTCCATTTTCCATTCTGCCCTAATCCCTTTGACCTATCAACAAGATACATGTACATGAAGAATCAGAGATTCTCAATCAAGTGGTTAATTCGTATGAAATTTTCTCCTAGATTAGACTCTGTTATCCAACAGAATCACTCAGTCCATTCGCCATGGTATCATATCCAGAAAATCAACATAGAATGAATTGTCAAGAACTCAAAATAAAATCAAAAAATTAACTCACCAGTTGAAGCAGCACCTAACCTAAGCACCGCGTCGCCTTGCAACGAGATTGATAATGTGGTGGTATCTTCGAGCCTAGCTAGAACTTCTTCGGGTATATCTTCAGGTTCACGTAGGCGCAGAGTAACTTCACCAGTACTACTGGCACCTTGGCTAGCGCCTCCGCCGCTGCCGGTGCCGCTGCTTCCACTGCCACCTCCAGGACTTGTGGATGCCGAGTACATGAAGACAGAGCCGTACCCGTGAAGCGACTGCAGTGGCAGCCGGACACCGCCCACTTCACCGACCGGGCCCTGAAAAATACAACGAAAAAACGAGCTTGAATCGAGTTTTTTGCAGATAAGATATGGGGATTAAAGTTATTGTCGATGTCGTGGAGAGTGTTTTCCGAAATTGGTCATAGAGATATGTTCAGAAGATTGAGGAACGGAAAATACTTCAAGTCCTTTTTAAATAAAATTTAATGCTTGTGGCACTACAAAGACGATGAAAGAAGTTCCCTTCTTCATTTCTAAGTTCCGAATCACACTATTTCCACTGCATGGGATCAAAAACATGCGTCATTGACGCTGTGCTGTGTGGAAATAACACAAGTCCTTCTGTTTTTGCCCTTTGTACATTCATTCGACTTTACACAACACTCTCGACCAGTCAAATTCAGATAGCTGAATTCTTCATCTCAAGAATAGATTTGTGGATTGGGATTCGAATCAATTTGACATGGGTATATTATTCCAAAATTTGAGGTGAAAACACTGCACTGTTGGAGAGCTCATTCACATCATCAATCATCATGAGTTATCATCCGTACCATCAATTCCACAACTCTTTTCCGAAAATTGAAATCCTCCGTTGTTACCCTCTTCAAAATCGATCTCGATAATTTGGGAAACGTTGATGATACTTTTAATACTACTACTACTCTTACTAATATTCCTCTCATACGTAGTTGTGAACAGTGTCGTCATTCGTGGAATCCTTTGATCTACGTAACTCCCAAAGTTGTTTCAAAAAGTATAGGAAACTACGAGATAATTCGATCTAATTATCGACAAAGTTTCATTTTCGCTCTCGTAAATGATGTAGCTTGGAGTGGGGCCGGATTCCAACGTAGCAGCAACATAAGCCGTAACCCACGTGGATTAAACTTCACATTTTACTGTAAAATGTTCAGCCAAGCTCGCTTCGTAAATTGGAATCGGTGCCGGATAACC
The DNA here is from genome assembly GCA_029851415.1 of Eretmocerus hayati. Classification (NCBI taxonomy): domain Eukaryota; kingdom Metazoa; phylum Arthropoda; class Insecta; order Hymenoptera; family Aphelinidae; genus Eretmocerus; species Eretmocerus hayati. Next base: position 38,115,061 of record CM056743.1, on the reverse strand, counting down.
TCTGCACCCTAACGCTAATAAAGTACAGCAGGGCTTATCTTCATCCTGGTCTCTACGAATACCGAGCTGTACTACTAGCTCGCTTGTCTGAACAAGGACGCAACTTTTTGCTGGACTCATATTTTCTCAGCGTTTCGTGTTGGCATAAAGTTTTACGCAATTGTACTGAGGATTGATTTATGTATTAGAGATTGAAAATATTCATTCATCTACTCGTGATAGATCATATTCTAATCCTGAGGATTTATTCCCTGAAATCGATCACAGCCGATTTTTCAAACAATGATTATCTCTCGAATCAAGTAGCTGTAGGAGTAGTTCTGAATTTTTCTTCCCTGGCAACTTATACTCTCGAAACTGCTCAAGAACCATTTGGGAGTATTCTGTGATCCACTAAAAATCTTGAATTATTTGACGACGGACAGTAGCAAATTGTTTTGAACCGTATAAGGTTTCATATTGGACTGACTTCTCATTCTGAGGGAAAGATTCCTTGAAAAAATTATTCCGTTGCCAAGTGCTACAATAATCTTCATAATTTTTTGGAATGATTTTTGAAGGAGGTTGAATGTGACAGATTGAGATGACCTATAGGCAAGTCAGCGGCAACGGCAACCGTCGTTTGACGGACTCAAATTTGATTTTTAGAGAGTAGATGAGACATATCAGGTCGTACTTATCGCCAAATTCGCTCACATCATTGCGGAATAGTACGGGCTTGACGAGAAGTTCGATTTTTTTGGTTTCAATCCGACTAATAGGAAAAATATGAGTGAAAAATAGCAATTTATGCGCGTGACACCACTTACGCTCGTATTTTGCAAATTTTGCCAGTGCCAAATGTAAAATTGAGATTCGTAAGGCGAGGACATTATTGTATCAGGTTATTGAATCACTTCCCGTTGAGATCAAATTCTTATCGTATAAGAGTCCCCTTTCTTTTGAATTTCTAGTGCGTAACGGTTGTCACGACCCCCTCGCGGACTTGCCCCTATCCCAGTCAGCTTAATGAATTATAATTTACTATGTTGTCCTCCTGTATCTTCATGCGAGTGTCAAGTAGTTCCTTCTCATAATATGTTTTTGTTTGATTTTCACTGAAAATTCTATTGCTTATACTACATAAGTGTAATCCATGGTTGACGCGTGCATACACACATCTATTTTTTCCGTCGATCACATTGTTTTCCGTGTGTATCAATTAAAATCATACTCGTATCATTTCCAAACATTTGTAACGCAAACTTCACATGTAACGACTCTTAGCGTTACGTAACGCACCGGACCATTACGTAACGTTCCCTTTCGATACGTAACGCAGTTCTGCGTTACGTCACGTAACCTCGCATTACGTAACGCCACCTACCGTTACGTAACGGCGCTTGCCATTACATTACACGAGTAACGGTGCTTATCGTTACCACTGACACCACCTATATAAACCCGAGCTGTTCAAGCTTTATACACAGTCCACTTTCGAATCGCCGTCGCGACGCATACTCCACGACATTTGGCCCAGCCGTGGCCACGCTGCTCCGTTACTCCGACGTACTCCTGGTGCTGTCAGGAATGTCGTCACCGCGACCTAGTGACCATTTCATAATTGTTTTACGCACTTTGGTTCCTGTGTCAGAATCGTGTGAAAATATTGTGTGTGAATTCACTCAACCTCAAGTTCATCAACCTCATCCGCACCACGAACCTCAACAGTGACAAAGGATCCCTAGGGGGCACCATCAACACCCAATTTTTTTCATCAACACTAGCCCCCTCTTTGTCAATTTGGCGCCCAACGAGTGGGCCACAGGAGCGGCTTCGCTCCCGAGTTCCATTGGAGGATGGACGTACTAACGACCCTGTGAAAAGCCGGCAATGAGCATGGTCACCGCAATCGCGGACGGACAGGAGGAATCACCCAGTCTCTCGACAACCGACGAAGACCATCGGCAACGTTGCATTCTGTGGACCTCATCCTCACGGCGTAGACATTCTGTCCTGCTCAGCACTTCTGGGAGTGCTCATCAACACCCAGTGGCGCACATTTCTACGTAGAAGCGACGTTTCTCTGCCACACGGCTCTGTGCAACTCGGTGAAGCATCAAAGCCCGGTCAGCCCAAGCCAACGGTCAAGAAGAGCATTTCAATCGATTCAAAGTCTCAGACGAGATTCATCATCGATCAGGTAAACTCATCAACAACTCGTGGCATCTTTGTCACATAGGGATACGCTTCTGCCACATCATCAATCGCAGCCCGGCGAAGTATCAAAACCCGGCTCGCGCAGGTCAACGACGACAAGGATCGTCTCAACCAATCCAGAGCCCCGGACGAGGCTCAATTTCGTTCAAATTCATCGAATACTTCGTTGAAAAACAAACACTGATGGTCCCCAATCGGCTGAGTACCCTGGCTACTCCTCAAGGTCGAGATCATCACACTGCGAGGTCGCACTCTGGAACTAGCTACTCCAGGTTGCCTCACGACCCTCATTCGCAAAAATTTTCTACATTCCCTTCATTATCGACACGCACAGCTGACCAAGACGGATGTCTGGGGATCAACAGCTGCTGCTTTCTTAGTTTGCTGCGGACGCAACAGACTTGGATCCTCATCATGCCGTACGAATTTCAATGGTCCGACCCAACCAATCCTGGAAGCCAGGATGGCCAATGTCAACACCCTGGAACTCAGGCGAGTGTGAATCATGCCAAGAAGTTTCGTACCTCAGCTTTGCCTACCCTGGAAACCAGGAAGGCCAATTCCACTCGGACGAGTGGCATGCTCAAGCCCATCTTCAAATCAATCGGATGACCACGAGGTCACACCCCGGACGCCCTACTCTGCAGACTGGATTGTCTGCCGTCAACTGCGAATGCACCTGCTGTGAACCACAACTTCGACGATTCTCTTCATGCCACACATGCCAACCTTCATCCAAAATGGACTTACAACTATTGCCGCTCTCATCCTGTTCCACCGCATCTACTTTGCGAGTGATTCACCAGACTTCAGCCTAGCTCACATCAAGATCAATCATCAACGCAACACATTTTCCGGTTTCGTCCATCGTGGTCTGGAAGACCACACATCAAATCATCTCACACGTTTGTTCACCGAATCATACTGACTATCTTATCTCAGACCGTCACGTCATTTTCAACTCAAGTCATGGACAAGGGAACTGCTTACTTTGATATTGCGCAATTGTACTTTTATTTTTTACCATTGTACTTTGATTTCCCGTTTACTCTTGCTGAACCATATAACAATATCCATTTGTATTCAATCAACCAATCTACGATCATATAAAGTCATGTATCATATCGCTATTCATTGTCGAATAAAAATCGACAAGGAACCAAGTGCTGAGAAAAACCGATAAACACACTAAACAATGTACTCGCCTACCCCGGACGCTTGACGCGTGCATACACACATCTATTTTTTCCGTCGATCACATTGTTTTCCGTGTGTATCAATTAAAATCATACTCGTATCATTTCCAAACATTTGTAACGCAAACTTCACATGTAACGACTCTTAGCGTTACGTAACGCACCGGACCATTACGTAACGTTCCCTTTCGATACGTAACGCAGTTCTGCGTTACGTCACGTAACCTCGCATTACGTAACGCCACCTACCGTTACGTAACGGCGCTTGCCATTACATTACACGAGTAACGGTGCTTATCGTTACCACTGACACCACCTATATAAACCCGAGCTGTTCAAGCTTTATACACAGTCCACTTTCGAATCGCCGTCGCGACGCATACTCCACGACATTTGGCCCAGCCGTGGCCACGCTGCTCCGTTACTCCGACGTACTCCTGGTGCTGTCAGGTATGTCGTCACCGCGACCTAGTGACCATTTCATAATTGTTTTACGCACTTTGGTTCCTGTGTCAGAATCGTGTGAAAATATTGTGTGTGAATTCACTCAACCTCAAGTTCATCAACCTCATCCGCACCACGAACCTCAACATCCTCATCGTCCGAGTTGTGCCGAACGTGACCAGTGACAAAGGATCCCTAGGGGGCACCATCAACACCCAATTTTTTTCATCAACACTAGCCCCCTCTTTGTCATGGTAATATTTCTAGTCTCCAAAAAACATCGGATCCCAACTTTTGGAAAAGAAATTCATACACATCAGCAGCTGTTCTTGACTGGGAAAAAAATCCCAATAATATTCCCAATAGACCATTGAATAGTTGAAGCATCGTGCGTAAGTATGTTGTGGGTAAAGGCATCCACGTGTACCTATATTCGATGAGTTCAGAGCAATAGAAGCACAAGCTCGCTCCCACGGCTCGCTAAATTATTCAACAAAATCGATTCGCATTTCCGATACATGCGTCATTTTTCCCTTCCACTACATACACATACATATATTTCCGTATAGCCATCTGTACGCAAGCCAGCGCGCATAATTCATTAAACGGTCCACTCTGCAGAAATCGAATGCGCGCCTCTGAACGCTCCAACGCTCATTGCAAACCCTGTGGGGTTGTTCAGTCGAATCAGCATAGCAGTAGCTAGAAGCAGCAAAAGCAGCCAGAATTTCCTCTTTTGTGCACTAGTGAACGAACGGGGTCGTCGGGTATGCTGCTGCTTTTGGCTGGCGCAATGACACAGCCAGAGGGTAAATAGTGGCGGCCGCCGCATACTGGTAAAGTTATTGGCCGTGCGTTTTGGATTTCGCTCAAGCCAGTAGATAGCATTCTCTTTATGCTATGTAGAGTACGATATGCATGAATGTATTTTATATGTATATGTGGGGTTAGGAAGAGGATAGCGATGAGAAGAGGAAAATTTATGGACCTCATTTTGCATTGAAAAGAGAACAGAATTCTCTCTCTCATCGCCGATTCTGGAACTGCGAACGCTTTTGTATTGCGACTTTTCGAGAGTCAAGGCAAAGAGTACATTTCATCGGCTCGAGTACCCCCCACCCTCCCTATTCTCTCTTCATCTCTTGTACCTTTTCTGTATCACTCTTTACCAGCGTGTGCCCTCCGGCGCTGGCATTTTGTTCGATTGGAATCGTTTGTTCATTCGTGAGATTTTTTCATTCATTTTGATAGGACCTACTACGCTCATTGCTGGTCCAAAAATTAGTCGAGCAATATACGAGGGTGATAATCTTGAAACATAGGTTGTACTGTTGCTGGAATATATTTCTCAATTAAAAAGCATCAATTCAAACCCCTCATGTGAAGCGTCATGATGGGATATCTCATGAGTCTTCATATCAATAGACATTCTGGAATCGTAGTCCTACTCAAGGGAGTCTCAATTACATTATTGGAACCTCTGGAGATCTAGATCAATCCACATATCGATGAGTGTGAACGAGAATTTGTGCTATGAGAGATAATTCTACTATGTCAAAAAGTTTGCTGAATGATGTGTTGAAGCTATTCTGGGAATCCATAGACCGTTCGCGACCTCGAGTACGATATAAAATAGTTAGATAAAATTTATAACAAGGGAATAGTCCCTCAGAAACTATGAAGGATTGTCATAGATGTGTGAAATTCGATAGGGATTCGACATGACTCTAAAAAAATTTCGCAACAGTCGTATGATAAAAATTTACAATTAGAGGTAAATTGGACATCAACTCAGAATTTTTCTTCGACGAGAATGACTCACAAGGGGTGCCCACGAAGTGCGGGTCACCAAAGCTCACCAGACTTTTTTCACAGTTTTGTACCACCTAGAATATGAAGAATCCAGAGTAACTCCGTCAAATGAGCCCTCTGTCGGAAGTTAAAGCCTATGACATTAGCATTGTCCATATAGGCCCATGTTGAAAAGTGATATATATAGATATACTGATAATGCTGATGTTTTTGCTTGTAGCTCTGAACAGGGAGCCCATTTGACGGAGTTACTCTAGATTCTTTATATTCTAGGTGGCGTGAGACTGTGAAAAAAAATTGGTGAGATTTGGTGACCCGCACTTCGTGGGTCCCCCTTGTCAAATGAAATGCGAGATCCCGGGATGTTTGAATCGGCGCCATTTAATATGATGAGGTGGGCGAGTGCACATGAGTTTCACGAGAAAGAACTTTCTTCAATGACCATTTTAAAGCAGACCTGCGTTCTCATCATTTCCAATATTTGTAATTTTGATGAGAATAGATTGCGTGTATAATTGAGATGAGAATTTTCGATGAAAAAGGATTATAAAACAGTTGGCTAATCGTGTGACTCTCATACAGACATCGCCATATTGTGAGTCGCCAACTCAAATTATCGAATCCACAATGATTGGTTATAAAACACAAGAATGGGAGAAAAGTCTCAAACCTTCCCTTCTTTGTCCATAACTTGTTAAATATGGCCCCTGCCAAAATCATGTCAATTCTCTATTACTCTGCAAGACCCCCTACCGGGCGTTCGGAAGTTATCAGATTCCTTCATCAGTTCACGACCTTCACAATCAAATATGGTGTCCGAACATCCCTTCGGTATGAATTCAAAAAATAGGAGCAATCCATTTGAAGAATTGAATCCCTTTGGCATATCCGTTGAATGGATAGGATTTTTCAAGAAACACTTCGAAATCGTCATTTGTGATTATTGGTCTCGCGTTGCAGCAACAAGAGGCCACGGATAATTTATCCACTTCCTAATTTAACCTTCAGCAGTATTTGGCTCAGTTCACTTCTCGTTCCTCTATCCTTTTTTTCCTCAATGGTAAGCTTCACGTATGCAAACAAATCCCTCGTTTCTACTTTCGACAAACAAGTTGGGACCGAATCTAGAACGGGCGAGTGAGTAGACAGAGAAAGAAAACGTGGGAAGCAGTATGCGAGTTTCGTCTGCCTTTGGTGGCCACAAAAACAGAAGAGCACACTTTTCATCAGAAGGGCTGAATGTAGATCGCTGGTTCATCGTGGCAATATGTTTTCTCGCCTGGTTTGGTCCGTTAGGTTCTGGAACTAGCTTGATTTATTCAGCCAAAATGAGTTCGAGAGGGAGGAAATATAACCATGTTGGAGTGCTTTTTGATTCAAAAACGCGCAACTCGCGTCCATCTTTAGGTATCCTCGGTCAAAAAACTTTGCACTTGTCAACAATTTCTCGACGTACTGTTGTCGGATTTTTTTGTGTGAGTGCATTCCATTCTTTGATTATCGAAATTTGATGAATGTGAATTTGCAACGTTGAACCGTATCAAGTGAACTCTATCTTCGATGTTTTATAGTATGTACTTTTCACCGTTTGTTACGAATTCATGATGATCACACCTCATTTATCACGGCTTCACTGTCAAATCTTTGATTCTGGCATAGAAGGAGTATATTCAAATCTATACCAATTGGAGATACCGAGCATAGAACCTAAAGTCTAAGAGGTGAATACTGGTGTCCAAATATCTTCTCTAGGACGAAATTATATTATTCAGAACCAAATCAGTTCAGAGACGTGCAGTACTAGATGGAGTGTTCATCTCAAAACATCGAGAACCCCGAATTTCAGGAATATTCCAGTCAACGATACAATTGTGATGGAGCTCCATTAGAGCTCCTTTGAACCTGCGAACAATGAAAACGGAGCTCTTTCGAAGCCCTGTCGGAATAACGAAAGTTGACATCCGTTGGAGTTTCCAAAAAAATAATGAAAGAATTCTGAAGGAGCTCTCAGCGAGTCACAACTGAATGTTATTTCTGCCTCCATGGAAGCCTCATAAGCGTCACTAAATCGGTACTTCCAGAGCTCGGAGAACATTTCTACGAAACAGTCGATCCACAGGAATTTTTGATAATGTATGAAAATTTTTCAAAGAGTACGATGAATCAACAAGATATTTGGAGGAAAAATATATGTACACTACTGAGCTTTGAACCCAGAACCATCGGATTACTGCCCTCAATTCTAGGCCACTCGGCTATTCTGATTCTTGAAAATGGTTCCTGAGAAATTGTACATAGGTGACTAACACTCTAAGGTATGATCCTAGGAAGGAATAAACTGATCGAAATTTCATTGACTCAAATACTCACGATATCGTCCAGTTCCATCAAAAATCATGGGATCAGGATGGAATATGTCAGATTTTACGAAAAATCATAATCTGGAACTAAATTGACACGACTCTGAAAATAGAGTATTCATTTCTATACAGACAAGTTGAGAAAAAAGCGAATCTTCCCGATTGTAACCAAGATTCATTTGAAGTAATTTCATTCTTGCATTGACTACACCAAAGTTTCTTCATTCGATGCCATTAATGCAAGAAATCACCCTCGAAAAGGAAATTTCATCTCAGGAAAATCGACGGCACTCAAAAATTCCACCAAGTCGGAATTCCAAAAAAGCTCTGAGAACACCCAGTTTCAGTCCTGGATTACTTCCTGATGAGTTCTTCCATACTCCCATAATCTCCTGTTGGGATTCCACCGGATGTGAAATTTCACTACTCCAACGGAACTCTTTCGGAGCTATCCTGGAACTTGTTGAGAACCTTATTCAGAATCCTCTTGGAGCCCTTTTGGAATTGTGTCATTATCTGGGCCTGTTTCACCACTTTCAACAACGACCAACTTTCCAACATAGGACAAGACTTTAGATCTCACTCGCACGACGATAACATCGCGTTATCGTAAGCGTCAAAATCACTGTTCATCATCTTGATTCTGCTGTAGTTTAGTTGCTACCTTCCTGCGCGAACCATACAATGACCTAAAAAACACGTGTTTCCTTTCGCGAAGCTTGCAACTTGCATTAGACCAGTCTTGGCACCACACACAGAGTGGAAAGCTGCGAATGAATGACGTATGGTTTATTTTGCGCAGCGATGGCGTGACGGTGGCAGCTTCTTATCTCGGTTGGCGCGTATTTTTCCTGATTCTGACGTCGCATAGCCAGCAAAACAAGCAAAGAGTAAGAGTTTACGAGAGCAGTTTGTTGACAAGCGACCGAAAGAGCACCGGAACGTTGGTACAAGAACTCGCGAGAATATATATGACGCTTGCAGCCACAGGCGCAGGGTTTGCGTCGCCAGTCAAGTTCTCGAGTTTTGCCTCTTCCTCATTCTCGTCTGATGTGCGTCTGGCCGCAGCTGAACATCGCGAAGGGCTTACATGGCGTGACAAACAAGAGGTTGCAAAACAACTGAGCTTGCAAAATAGCTGAGTCTGCGGGCGTGGAAAAGCAGTAGCTCTGTCTGTTTTCTGTTTGTGAATTCTGGCCGAAGATTTATTTAGCGACTGCTAGAGCTCGGATTCTTTCTCGAGCTCACTCTGTCGAATTCATGTTATGCTTGCAGATGGCAGTACGCATTTTGAGGAATATCGATCGATTTTTTGGCATTCTTGAGCATTCATGAAATCATCTTAAGAATTCGGTCTCACTCATATTGAATCATTCATCAGTCCAAGAGTTTAGTTCAAGAGTAACTTTGTCTCCAGTTGAGTTACCTGTAAAATATGCCCTCATCCTTCAAGACTACCAAAATACAAGATTCTAAAATTTGGGCAAGTCTGTAAGATGAGCTTAATCAAAATTACCCAGAACAGTCTGTCCATTGTTTTTCTTCATATCCAGTCAAAAATCTACCCAAGAGGAATTGAATTGTTGTGATATTCATTTTAGAATAGGGGAAGAATTACTGAACAAACAAGCACACGGGCGAAAGTTTATTCGACGAAGAGTGAAAACAACCGCACCGTTCTTCGCTTCGGGGCAAAAGGTCTGTGGAATCAGAGTTTGGAATATAGACCTCTGTTGCCTACATTTGAGAAAAATTTCATTAAAAAATCACATCCCTCATTTTTCTCTCACTTTATGACCAGGAAGCGAGTAATAAAAATTTGAAGGTCGTTGGATGAAAACTATACTCCATCATATTTGTCCGTTATTTGTTTCGACGGGTGGAAAGATATGCCCGCTGCCCATCAAAGTCAGTTTAATTGGGAAGCGACTTTTCTCCTAATTTAGGGTACACCAACACGAGACAATGAAGATCCAACTTTATATCAGACGGCTAGAATAGCCGACTATGAAGAAGTATAGAAATGTGCAAGGCACGAGGTAAGCATCGAATCTCTCGAGACAAACGCAGACAATCAAATCTAGACAGAGAGAGAATATTACCGATGTGACGAGATATGGAAAGCTTGAAAAGAGCAAGTGCGATCGAATGCGGCGATAAAACATTCGGAAGCTCGCACCCGAATCTATAGAAGAAAATATGAGAACAGGCACGAATTGGCGCAGGAGGCGGGGGGGGGGGGGGGATCGGAAAAGGGGGTCGCTCCAGAGCCATAGTTTACAGCATCGGCCTTGTGCTGCTGAGCCCCGAATGTATGCGCAACCGATGAATTATTACCGCAAAAAAAGAGAAGCCCGGAACACACAAGCGCGAATCAGGCCGAACGCATTGTTTACAGGCCGCACATGATGTATATTCGAGTTCAGCCAGCAGTAGAAGCACCAGCGTTGTTTTGCTCACGCTTTCGTCCACTATACATACATATACATCCCTTCCTCTATTTCTCTGTCTCGCCACAGTAGTCAAACTGCTGTGCAAGCTGCATTGCATTCAACGCATACACAATATACATAAATACACACATATACATACATACACTAGAACACACACACACACACACACACATTTAGACAGAGACGTTGGCTTGTGGTCACGCGCGAGCAATAAATCATCACCCGGTCGAGGTTTGGTATAGGACTTTTATTTGCGCAGGGATTTCAAATCGAGAATTTTGTTTTAAAAAGAAAATAGCGCAGAGGCTGGCAGACAAAAACGTTTTTGTACAGTTTGACGAAGGTAGCAGTGTCTTGATGAAGGAGTGTTCCGATGGTGATGTAGAGCGCGAGATGGATGGGTCTGATATCGAATTGATGCTTTGGGATGGAAATGAAAACAACAGGGCCGAATTGTTTTTTCAGAGCGATGGTGACCTGTGTTGATAATGGCTATGTCTGTTGCTACAACTGCAAGTTTGACAATGTTTTGATTTGATTCGATGAGATTTTCTCCGCGGGATATTATTTTTTCTTGCTCCAAGTAGTACGAGTGGATGTATGGTCAGACATGAGTTGAGAGCATATTGTGACGTATTGGATTGATTGTGATACATAACAGCTTTTCTCATTGATTGTTGTAAGGGCCTGGAACTTGTCATTATCCATCCACCATCTTTACGAGTTTTATCGACTAAACAAGTAGGGAAGATTTCAACCCATACTCTCACTTTGAGCTTATCAAGATCTCAGAAACTTTCTTCCCGGATCCTTTCATTCTAACGCTTACCGATGGATCCCAATGCTACGCACTCATTCCAAGAATCTCTTAGTGGAATTCATCATGAACTCTGAAACGCCTAATTTTGTCAAGATTCAAGGAAACCCGAAGGGTTTCAAAAAATGAAGATGTCGCTGAGTACAATGGAAGGTAGAAGTTATCGCAACTATACCTTGTTACTACTTGGAAATTAATCAATGGTCTTTGAGACTTGAAGTAGTGATGGTATCAGAGTTGGATTGTGAAAGAATATTCTGATTGAATTTTCGAGATGCGATTCCTTCAAATTCGAGGAGAGAATGGAACCTGATAGTGCCCATTTATAACGAATGCACCGATATCCCAATGACTTGTTATCGCGGGTCAAAAAAATCACGTTGCTTCAAAATTTTGGCTATCATTGGATGCAATTTGGTGCTTATTCATTTAGTTTTGTGAACTCAGAAGCGTATCATTCAGTCGGATGATGCCAAGATTCACTGAAGATTCTCAAGAAACTCGAGGAAATTCCCAAAGAATCTCATATTGTCCTTACAAATTCGTTGAAATCTAGTGTATTTGTAATGGAAGACTGACATCCAGAAAACGTTGCAGCGCACCTATGAACTCATCACTGCAGGCAAGCCCGAATCATGAAGACTGCCATTAATGTTAATGGCAGTCTTCATGATGTCATCTGACACAATCATACCAAGCAAACAATGAATATTTTTTCAACAATGAACATTTTTTCAAGTTCTCGACTGCAAAGAAACTCTCAAACAATGATACCCTCAACCTACTTTAAAATCACCATCGAATAACCCAAAACCAGTCCCAATGGGACATACGACAATGCAACACTGCAGACGTCAAAAGCATTGATTTTCGCATCTTATCGCTCTAAAAAAAAAAAATTTGAACAAGCGCCTCGCTGGGGAATATTCGCTCCCTTTCCTCAAAAAAGCCTTCTCTCCAGGGTGCAAAAAATGAATACGCTCGAGCAAATATTCTCGATACTATACACAAGACAGGGTTTCTCTCATTCACTCACACACTCGCTCACGAAAGATGCGAAAAGGAGCATAAGCATGAGAGCAGACTTCCTCGCGTTGTCCTTATCCTTTAGAGAAAAAAAAGTCATTCCCTACCGAGTGTCGCGAGACAGAGAGAGAGAGAGTGAGAGTATCGCATATCTATAATACCTCTCTCCTTTCTTTTCTTGCCATTTCTGAGCCTCTGCTCTTATTCTCTGGAAGAAAAGAATAAGAGTGGCGGTAGTAGTAGTAGTAGTAGAAGAGGCGCGAGTAGTGAAAAACGACTCGTCCCCTCGAGGCGCTATTCTTTCATTCCTGACGTAATTACGCGAGAGTGCCGCGCGCGACTCTGTGGGTGAGAGAGAGAAAAAGTAAAGAAGATATGGAGGTGGGAGAGGGTGCGAAATTCTCGCGACAGCAGGCCATTTGACGGAGAAAAGCGAGTCTCTCGACCCCGTTCCATCCCATCTGCAGCCCGCGTTTTGCTATATATATATATTCTTTTCTTCGATGTGTCAAAGACTTGGTTTCTTTCAGATAGCCGAGAAAAATGCGTTTTTGTCGATGACGAGATGTGTGGAGCTCTTCGAATGCATCTGGATTGTGTGTAATTTTCTTTTATAGTGATTGAAATATGTGAGCTATGGATGACTCTGAGTTAATGAGCGTGAAAACAGTGCCGAATAGCTCTTATTCATTTATTTCAGGCCTGGTATTTTTTGCTTGCAGAGTCTAATTCACAGTTCACTATCCTGCTCTCAGGCTTATATACATACTTCATTTATAGGAAGAAGTTCTCCTCCCGTAGTAATATTTCCTGATGCACGATCATTATATGAAGTTGAAATACTAGGTGACAGGGATGAGTTTGTGGATTTCTTTCGCGTTCATTGTTTGTTTGGGAAATTTCGAAGATCATTTGGAATCCGTGCGTCGTGGACATATTTAACGTAAAATTATTTCAGACATCAATTGACGAGATCGGGATTGCAGTATCTCAATCGTCATTTCTGGGAATTTGATTGTAGGAACGAAAAGCGACCATGATGTTAGTTCCCCCCATATGAAGATGCATTGCATTATCAAGCGTTATGAAACAACTCACTATTCTGTGACATATTAGGCAGGCTCATTCTTCGAAATCTTATAATTATACTTTTCCATTGCGCGCTGACAAAAATCTAAAATTTCTCTGAAATATCTCTGTCTCTGCCAGAAATGAAAAAAAAATTCACGCCAAAATCTCAATCTGAATCTTTCTGATTTGCTTGTTCAAACATATCACGATTCGAGCTTGGGAGTAGATTCATAGGTCGAAATAATACTCCGAATCGGGAGGAGATTTTTATTTGATGAACCATGTGCCAGTTGGATCAAGCAAATACCCGTGAACCACGACTAGATTGAGGGAAATATTTCCGGGAGAATCTTGGTGGACCGTCATACCAGTGATTCAGCAAAATATTCATGGAAATCCAAATCCAATATCATGACTCGACATTAGTCCGAAGCCAAAAAAAGTCCTTTGGAACCCTTTCACGTTCATCAGATCTGCACGAATATCAAATGAAGCCTCCCGTCGATCAATACTGTCAATTACCGGAAATACCAACCACTTTTCTATTCCAAATGATCCTTTGAGGAAATTATTCTGCTCACGAGAAATGAGGTAAAGAAACGGACCTCCACCTCTCCACTTCATCTATCACAAGGCAACCGTTTTAATCAACAAACTTTCCTCAAATAGACTATTTTGTCATTATTTTACAAAAAATTTTCCAATTAACTTAAATGTAGCCACAAAGAGGGTTTCTTTCCGCTAGTCTCGGGTGGTACTTCGCAAAGGTGTTCGAGGTTTCTCTATACTATGATGGTTTGCAAGATGAAAAAGGCTTCCGTAATTGACGAAGTTATGGCAATTACCTTGTGTTACAAGTAGCAGCACTTGAGGTGTACCCAGACTCATTATAACTTTGTTCCACACTTAAGAATATGGCCATGGTGCGGTGTAACATATTTATCATCACAGATTTCGTCAGAAGTTTGGATATCAGACTAGTTTTGATGACCGATCAGAAAAATACTCGCAGAATCCCATTTGGAGAAATTTGATTCTGCAAAAAATTTAATGTTTTGGAAATGAATTGATGTAGTGCTGATCACGTCCATCTTCAAAATTCACGTTCCTCTCCCTGGAATGGACGAATAAATCCACGAATTCGTTTGATTTCTCAACGATCGAATAGTACGTGAGATCATACTCTTGAAATATGCATGTTATCGATCTACTTCATTTGCGTCATCAATTAGCAAATAAAATGAAATTGACTAACCCATTTTTACATACGAATCGTAATACAGAACACTTGTATATCCACGTGGGAATTGAATATCGTGAACCCATTAAATAGATAAATGTGATCGAACCAGAAGAAAAATCACTTCACCGTATCATCGGCAAGAGCAAGAGTGAGAAAGACAAACGTTGTAGAGACTATTATTTGCTTTTATCTCAAATTCGCCGTTGTGTAAGTAAATACTCGTCTATATAACGCCTCACAATTGCCTTGGTCATTTCCAGCTTAGAGTGGCTCTCGAATGCGGCAATCGCTTCTAACACGTGATTTTCTTCTCAACATCTGCACTCGCTTGGAGAGTATCCAGTATATCTCGCACGTATCTACTTGACATCTAACGCCGAACGGCTAATCTCGTGTTACGCGAACGACATCGACACGCTCTGTCGCGCTTCTCGGATCGAGTTGAGATTGATTTTGACCGCAGTGGATACACTGATACACAGACAGTTAATAGTGTGTAGGTGTGACTACCTCCGAAGTGGAATCTGATATTTTTTTCTTTATCATTGTGATTCAGGTATGAACAACCAAAAATTTTATATTGACACGAGAAGTGATGATTTTTTGAATGAAATTTCATCTGGTGGATTTTTTTATGTTTATTACAGTTCTTACACTTGCCAATGACAGTGTGTGAGGAAATTCCATCATATGTGGATGATAAAGTGTCAGTGATATCATTTTCAGGTTTAGGCAACTGCACGCAGAACGTAACGAAATCGATTTATAGAATATCAACGTTTTCAAGGCCTCCGAGTTCAAAAGAATTCCGAATCATATCCCTAAGAATTTCCGGAGAATACCCATATTCCTTTGGTGATATAGAATAAATAAATGAAAGTTTCGACAAAGCTACATGATGTGATTAGCATTAATTTCGTCAAAATCACCTTACATGAATTGCCACTACTTGCACTTTAGAAAAGATGTAAATTTCTCAATGCAGATCATAAATGTGCGTATCACACCTGACTGGATTCAGCCATCCAAGGAACGAAAGTTTTTCTCACGATATTTGGAATGCCTCAAATGCACATCTTACAAATTCACAAGATCTAAAGACACCGCGTCATTTGCACCGAAATGTTTCTGATATCTTGCGACAGACATGTATTTTCATACCTCGTGAAGTGATATCGAATAAAAAAATGAGTCAAACGGATATGAGTGTAAGGATGATGAGTTACCATCTAGACGTGGAGTGTAGTCACATCAGGTCATCAATTTGCTCACCTGCAACAGACAGAAGATAACCACTGAGTAATTCAATATAAAAATTCGTCTTCATATCTGTGAAATCTGGATAGTGTAACTATTCGCCAAAATTGGCACGAATAGAATTTTCCCCAAATTTTCAAGACCCTCTATTTTACAACATCTATCCTCATATCTGCCCCGTACACAATTTATCTGATCCCAAGAGAGCCATTTTGATCGCGCAGAGTGTGCAAGGGTATAAAATTGTCTAAGGAAACGTGTTCATCCAAGCGACCTTCACCTTTTTCAATTTCTTCTCTAATATCGGAGTACCGTTGGCCGTGAGTCTTGAAAGTTCGCAATTGAAAGAGCTACTAGCGTCCTTAATTACCCAAGAAATAAAAAATCTCATTTAGCGATAGAAAAAGAGCAACATGTTGTATCGATTCAAAGGAAAGCTAATTGAAAGTATACGCCTTAAGGAAGGATTCTGTTGAAAGAATGGAAAATTTACAGATTCATTATGATGCAAAATTAAAATGTGCTTTGTGTGAGTGATATAGTACTAGATGCTTCTTAGCCTTGTCTCATGAAAACTCGTAAACAAAATTCAATTAGGAAGCTCAGCCAACAACTAAATTACTATTGGAACGAAATCAGAGCTGGTAATGGAAGCTTCTTGCTTTTGAATAAATAACTCACGCTCATCAATTCGCAATAAATTTCACCCTCTCTCATCAAAGAGATCAACTATCGGGTTGCATTATCCATCAAGTTCATAATGTACCTTCATCCTCTATTGCATTCATGGATTAGAATCCACACATGGAACAAACCACACAATACATTGTGCAAAATATCCACAATCAGACTTGATGCGGGATCTCTAACTTCTCATGCACAATTGCTATGACTCAGCTCATCACCATAGTACCAAATCCACAAAAACATTCCCAACTCTCAACCATACCCATTAGTAAAATTTGCATCACTGGTACGGGGCCAACTCGCAAATTAAAAGGAGGGTTAGAAACCTCTCATTATCCCATACCAGTAAATTTCAGTAGATCTCCCATCAGAGCATTTGGCCCTTAAATTAGTTGAAAGCTAAAATCGTCATTCATTCGGATAGGCTTCGAATCGAGTTACACCTGGGTGTGTTGCACTTGCCAATCGTCATTGACGAATCGCGCAATATCACATAAGCAATAATGTGTGTGTGTGTGTGTGTATATGTGTGAGTGAAATTCAGTGATGCGGGAATGAAGAGTGGGAGAGGATCCTCGTCAAAGGGTGCGCCGATTACAAAATCGAACCAATCAGCAGTTCGATGCCTCTCTCAGGAAACGTCCGCTGTCAGCTGTGAAATTCGACAGGATAGTATCAGTAAGGCCTCAAGGGAGATGTGCGTTCGAATCTATACCATATTTGCGTGAGTGCGTGAGGTACCACTTGTGTTACAACATGGCCTATAGGTATACTTACATATACATCGCGGATCGAATGCAGCCACTCTGAAATTCTATCTCTGTATGTGTATTTCTATATGTATGTCTGGGTATGTTTGTGTATTTGTGTGAGTGTCTGTGTCGCTTTCCATACTCGTGTTTCACTTCTACTTGATGTAGGTGTACAGAGTGGGAAAGTGGAATGGGGAAGCGTGTTACTCCGATTGCAAATGGGCACTTTGCAGTCTCAAGTGCAAAAGCTCTATCTGAATAATCAGATTCTGCATCTGCGAGCAAACACGCTCTGACGCTGTTCCAATGGAATAATAAACATCCGGATCCGTTTCATCTGCAAGTTTCAATCGATATTCGACGATTTGGATGGATTTTTGAGGGGTTTTTGTTAGTATTGTAGCCTCTGAATTTACTCAGGGATGGAAAATTGTCCCGGATTCCAGTATCTGACTTTCGGTGTCCAGCAATTTTACAAAATATGATGACCAAGATCCATAGGTATGTCTCTACATCTTCATGTACCTATTTTCTACGTGAATCAAATGGAAATGACTATTCATAATTAAATAATAAATCACGACCAGCCATATTTCATCCTCAATCATTCCGATGAGTCCATCCTTAGATCATTTATGACCTAATCTGAATGGAACTTTTGATTGAATGAAATGGAGTTGCTATGTCTGACCATACGCTTACCTACTCTACTTGATCATTTTTTTCTTGGATAATATTTGCGTTCCTCCGAGAGAGATGATCAACCCGTTCACTACCTTGTCTCCTCCAGGGGACATTATCGATTTCCAGTGATTCGTGATAATTTTATAGAAATACATCGAAAATTTAAAAAAATTCTGAAAAATTTGTCATCACAAGGAATTGTCTTTTTTCCTTCATCTCACATTAGAAGAAAAAGGAATAAAACACGAAAGTTTTCGAAAATTCCAATTGTGTTATTTCTCACCTCTTTTGCATCCCAGAAACATATTCTGATGAGAATAATAGCCTTCTCGATACCAGGAGCAATTTTGTAGTGAACGGGTCAAATGACTGGTATGGATTTTTTGTGGTTCACGGACCGACTTTAGAGCTGCTCTTTGATCTTTTCCTGAGTGGTTTATTATTCAGGGGACAAGAATTCTGAGGAATGAGGATGAGAGAGCCTAAGCTGACTGAAGAGAGTGATACAATGCCAGTACCAAGATTTCCTGAACATTTATAGATCCGCTCCAGATTTTGACGATGATCATACTAGTTGATTATCTGGTCTTGTCGATCTTGAAGGACGATTCCGTCCTTCAAGATCGACAAGACAAAATAATCAACTTGTATATTAACCATCAAGGAAAGAAAATCTACCAAATTACTTATGATGATCATACTCATTACAAACTGTTCAAAAAATACACATCCAGTATCAGATATAATTATTTCCCATCGCGTCTGTTGTCATGAATCCAGTTCACCATCACAAAAGAAATAATTTCACTCATTTTCTTCTCCAAAGACCTTGAAATTTTCAAGATGTAAGAACGACAAAGCTACCTTCACGACCAAAAATCAAAAAACGCATGCATTCCTCGATCATGGCTAAGCCATAATCATAACAAAAGACTGCTCTCACATTCAGAACGATTGCAGATAGAAACATCACAGTAACAGCAGCAGCAACTGCGATCCTCTGATGAATTATGCAAAGTGGTGTATCTTCCATCCTCCCTTTTTCCTTTTTCTCTAGCTCAACTATTATGTACACCAGACGACCACAGAGTTACACATGGACAACGTTCAGGATTCGATCGATTCTTATATCGCGCTCGTTCCACTCGAACTGGCCCTCTCGGTGTGGCTATTTGGACTTTGCTTTTGTCTTGAGCAAACTCTCTTACTCTCTCTAGCCTGCGGGCGAACTTTACCGGTTAGCAGTTACCAATAATCGTCCTTTCTCTGTGAGAGCGTAGCTTTGGCTCCACTTGCTACCCGAATTATGGGTAAAGTTTACTACTTCTAACTATACCCACTGGCAACGTGGATGTACCTTTCTCAACAGCCTTGAGAAATCAGCTCGATTGCACATGACCATCTATTCCTGAATTCTCTTGGAATCTATGTATCGTATGTGTGAGATTCTATGCATGCATATTTTGGATAGAAACCACAGCTGACTCCTTCGAATGCACTTCGTTGTAGTTATGCATACAAGATAAAGAACACGGGTATGGACTATACAAAATCTACATTTGGTGTGAATAGAAGGTTGTGCAGTGAACTGTGTGAATCAAACCATTAATTATGTATCGATCGACCAAGGTTATGATTGAGGCTCACAAAATTCTTAGTTTCAGAATCTTGAAGCATTTCGACTTTCGGAAGTCAATTTCATCAATCAGCATGGGAATATGATGTCTCAACAATGCTGAGGGATCGAAGTTCGGAATGAATGAATTCATTGTTTTTGAGATCTTGCTCATTGGAACTGTTTATTGAATGCCGTTATTAAATCGAGGACGCTCATTATTTTCAGAATAAGCTCACAATCCGGTACAATCAAACTCATCCTCTTGGTCATATTTCATTCAAATTGGTTACACTCATAGCTGTACTTTTCATTTACACTCATGTGGGTGTGAGGGGAAAACACACCCTTTGGAAATCGAAAAAATTCAATGTTCAAGGTGCTTGCTAGAAATCTGAGGCTTCTATCTCAATTGTTTGCAGAGTTTTCATTTCTTTGATGGAAAATGATTCAATAAATGTGCGCAAACAGTGTCTCTGGAAGATGGAAATCATGAGAAAAAAGTCTATGAGCAGACTCAAACACGTTGACTTCAAGAAAGAAACTGGAAGTGTCATGAGAGTTTCGTATTCACGTTGCTATTACAATCGGAAGAAATACATTGGTTGAAAAATACCTGGAAGGGATCAAAAAAGTATTTTTCAAACTCAACTACAGTGGAGTCATTTGAAAACCTGAAACTTTATCGATTCCTTTTGGCACCCCTCTCTTCCAAGATTTCCAATAAAACGCTGTTTGAATAGAAAGAGAGTAGTATTAGCCTTCAATAACGCGAATGATTGTTACCACAATTCCGCCGGTACATAAATTCTGAGTACGAGTGCATAGAATAAATTCACATAACCACCAATCCAAGTAACAATGGAAACTTTCTACTAGCATCTTAGAGCTGCATTTTTTCCAAAACTCATACCCTCCCATAGTACATTTTTCAGCCTGAATTACCAAGCTACTGCAAATGAAAAAACATTCCAACTAGAATTTTTCCTCAGAAAATATTCCCTCACCATTACACCAGGTAAAAATGTTACGATTCACATTTCTCTATAGCCAGTCGTAAAGACCAATGTATTCAGTTATACCAAGGGCTCTGCATAACGTCGTTTCACCAGACCGGCATAAATTCACCCTACGGTCGATGCACCTGCCGAACACCGAGAGAGAAAATAGTAAAAAAAAGGATAGGGAGAGAGTGAGAAGGTAGAGCAAAAGGGGATGAATAAGCGAAAATGAGCGTTGGGGCAGTGGGAGCGAACAAGCGTGAAAGCTCCGTGGAATAGCAAAAGCCCTTTCCCTCGTTTTGCGTAAGAGACAGAGTCTGTATACTGTTACTTCTAGTGAGAGGGAGATGGAGGCAGGGTCGAGTGGCAAATATTAGTAGGAAAATCGGGCAGCGGGAGGCTTGTGACCAAAGCTGCTTAAATATCCCTCTTACCCCATCCCGAACCCTACATTTTCAAAACCCAACTGGGTCGTTTCGTATCTTACTCTCGGTCTCTTGCCTTTCATATGTTTGTGTATATTAGTGGTGGTAGTGGTAGTAATAGTAGTGGTTGTGAGCTTGGCGGAAACGAGAGCAACGCGTATTTCGGACCTCCCGTATACTTCTTCTCTATAGATATATTTTGTGTGTCGAGCGTTCACTAGGGACCAAAAACTCGGAGACCAGACGCTCGTGGTCAGAGCTTTGGTCTAGGTAAACTTCCCGTTGTCGTGGGAGAGCGTCCCAGAAATTCGTGGTCAGATGATGCTATACACGCATTGAATTGGAAGTCACTCTGAGAATACGAGCCCTTATCGTTTTTGGCTAGAATGGAATTGTGTCTAAGAGATTTGTGATTTCAAATTTAAGTATCTTCAATGTGGAATGAATTAGTGATATCGTGACTAGTTCAAAGCAATCGGTTGACACTTTTATGAGACTTGTCATTCGTCAACATGACGAGACTCTTCAGCCCTTTCATCTATTTCTTGTTCTTACATATGGAATGAGATTAAACTCAACATTCTACAGCGACTTGGCGTGAATTACTCCACTGAAATGACAGCATGTACCAGCTGAGTTATGCTCCAAAACAGAATTTGCTTCACCAAAATCGATGAAAATTTCCATCGAATGACTTCGAATTTGATATAAATAGTTCTTGTAAATCGTTCGTTGATGAAACATCACAAGAAAAATGGCATGGGATGTGTTGGATAAGAATATAAAACTTTTAAAAACACTTTCATGGCAACTCCTGACTTTCTAATTCATGAGCAAAATCTCGTGTGGAAAACTCAATAGTGCGTTGAAACATGAAAGGAGACCCTAGGGTCATTCTAAAGCTCACACAGTGACCCTTCACTCTCATCACGCTGACGCAAACTAATTATCGATAAAGGGAGATTCGCGGGGTTACAAGTACATGCTTCAAACTTCGTAACGCGTCCACTCCTATTTCTGTACTTTTAGCTACTTTCCCTGTACAAAGCATTGAAAGAGCGGACGGCTAACGAGGGTTAATATTACCTCCAATCCCTCGATATATCTAACTTTTAGGCCTGTAAGGTAAACGTATATGAGCAGAGAACTGTCGCTCCATGGATCAAAAGTCTCATCCATCTAGTACAGAGATCAACGATGAAATTTTTGAGTTCTTCAGATTGCTGGGAGCAATGAATTTATTATCACGAATTCCGTATCAAACTTGGAATAGATTACTTTGTAGGATTCTTTGATAGCATTCAAGGTTTTTTTTCAAAACTGATTCTCGTTGACATGACTGTCACGAATCTTGTAATCTTAGTGTTCAGTGTGCATTTGCTCATGTAGCTTTGCTTTTGTCATGATGAGCAAAATCATGCCCGAATGTCTTGTTAGATCAAATAATTCTCGGAGCTTATGTGCAATTAATACGATTCCCTATTCATCCTCCCAATTCATCAAACAAAATAAGAATCCCCATCAAAGAAATTCAGAGGAGAGCAATGAGTTTCCAGAAAATTCTTTCAAAAAAATAGTTCATGAAGAGCAGGAGTGATTTTTTCTCATTCACCAAAAGTAGAAAAGACTGTAACATTGATCAGATATGACCGCGTCAACTTCATGAATTAGTTCTCGCTTGAGGTGAGGCCGTAGTCTGCCAAAATCTCTAGATCCGTTCGGAGGATATGTCGATTTCTACTCGACCAAATGATTTGAGATTTTACATGCACCTACAAAATGCTCGACAAAATGGCGCTACGAAGCCAAATATGTCAATTCCACTGAAAAGAGTGCCTAGACGAGGTTTACTCGAGATGCCGTATGTTGCCGTTCATCAGTAGACGACGTTTGTGTATACCTCGCCTGAATACTTTTTTGAATGAAATTGACATATGTATTTGGCTTCGTAGCGCCATTGAGACATGCATTCCTTAGATGCATATAAAATTTGAAGTCATTTGGTCAAGTAAAAATGGACATATCCTCCGAACGGATCCTAGAAGTCCCCAAGTCACATCCCACAATAATCCCGTGGGTGGTTTGCATCATAAAAATCAGAATCGCTTCTAGAGACCCGTGACCCATAAGTTTAAGTCAATCAACCACAAATATCGATCGAGAGTTATCTTTGTGAAATGAATTCAATCGATGGAATTCATGGAATCCAGTGCTACAATACACATCATAATCATTTAACACCCAGCCAAAATTTGTCCGTACGGACCCCACATATCGTGTTGCCTGCGTGAGAGGAGTGGAGTGTAACGGGTGGCCTCATGGGTCATGGATATTTCGATGGGTGGATGGTTTGGTGAGTAAGTGGGTAGGTGGTCGGGTAAATGGATGGTCTAGTTCAGTTAGGAATTGTCTGGAACGGTCTGGGACTGTGTAACACGGTCTAGTTCGGTATTAGTACTGGTAGAATTGCTAAGACCACACTTTCACCGCTAGAATCGAACTAGTATCGTTAGAACCGCTAGCACCACTAGGAACATACTGGCACCGTTAGGACCACTACGACCGTACATGTACTGCTAGGACCACTAGTACCCTTGAGACTGCCTTAACTACTGTACAACACTACTGTACTTGTGCTTTGCTAGCACCGCACTGTGAATTGCCGTACTAGTATAGACTAAGTGCGGTTTAGTACGGTTCAATTCGGTGGAGTTTGGTCTAATCTTATCTATTTTGGTCTTACTCAGCCTGACTCGCTCTACTTTGATCTAATTTCGTCCAGATTTGGAACGATTCGTTCTGATTTGGTCTAATTTGTTTATATTCCGTCTAATTCGGTTCAAGAGTTTGGTCCAACTCCAGCTAGTCTGACTAAATCACATTATTTGGCAGTATAAGTTATGAGTGGGATTGACTGATCAATTGATTGATCAACAATATAATACTATCTCCACGAACTCCATACGAAACCTCTTTTGAATATTGACCATGATACATATGATCTTATAGATACCATTTTGGTAGCGAGAAAGGCAACACAGCGCCAGTAATTCATAAATTGATTTTCGAAGATTGATAGAACATTCAAGGGAGGGGAAAGGGAATTGATCAGAAAATTTAAATTAGTCACCTATCTCATTCAGAATACAGAATGAATGAAGAATGATGATCTTCATACCCTCTTAGAGATCAGCAGCACGAGAGATTCAAATTCTGAAAGACAGGTCCAGACGAATCCTCGATTACTATGAAAATTGCACGGATAAATGGGTAGCCATCCAGAATCATATAGATTTTTCACGACCTTTACTACTCAATCTCTCCAGCATCATACGAATTTTCTTCAAATTGACTCATTCCATCATTGAGTTGTGCACTGATTCAAATGTAGCGCCAATGATTTCGATTGAAATTCTGGGGAAGCGGACGTTGAAGAAAGAATGTAGAAGGCTATCCATGATTTTAAGATAATACTCATGCGAGCTATTTTTTGCTAAGGAATATTGTAGATAAGGATCACTCAGCTCACTTATTATACTCTTGAAAGAAAGTGAGTGTACCCAGCTGGCCCCCGTTGAGGCCATTTTCTCAACAACCTTGGTTCACTTTATCACTTGGGCCCATGTCAATATTTTCAAATTTATCTTAGCTTGTTTTTTAGGGTTTAGAAAAAGCTTTGAAATCAGCTGAAATACGTTGACAAATACTGTGA
The DNA here is from genome assembly GCA_029851415.1 of Eretmocerus hayati. Classification (NCBI taxonomy): domain Eukaryota; kingdom Metazoa; phylum Arthropoda; class Insecta; order Hymenoptera; family Aphelinidae; genus Eretmocerus; species Eretmocerus hayati. The sequence continues at coordinate 38,090,307 of CM056743.1, read as the reverse complement.
TGAGACGAAGTAGTGAAGCAAACCAGAGTTTTTTGAGAAGACGGCTCAATGGGAACGAGTTGGTCACACTCCCCTTGGTAAAGTATTAACTAACGATAATTCGATCGTAAAACTATGAGCAGTGTGTCCGATCGTCAAAGGCTCACATACACACACAGACACGTGCACGTTTGCATTCATACCACTCACACAATTCCACCACATACCAACAACACAAATGTAGGTACAGCAAATATAAGCCCAGGGATGAGAGTGGGTGGGGGGGGGGGAAGGGTTTCGGTTGGGAGCAGAGATGCAACTCGGAAGGCTCGAACGCTCCTGAATAAACATGCGCTCTCGGGGGCATGTGTGCGGCTGTGGCTCAGCGTCGACGGCGACGAGGAGGAGTATGAGGAGGACGAGGAGTGCGAGAAAAGCGCGTCGCACAAAACCCGACAGTCACGCTAGCAAACGATGAAAAATGCATTCTACCGCCACTGCCGCCGCCGCCGCCGGGCAAACAAAGAGCCAGATGAGAAGAGAGGCAACGACAGAGAACCATAGCCAACGTTGGCGAGAAATTCTCCCTAACTTAATTACTCCCAACCACCACTGCCACCACCACCACCGTCATCACCGAGAGCTTCACGAAGCTTTAGCTTTTCCATCCAACCAACCAACCAGGTCTCATTCTCTCTATAAACACCGTCTACTTATTTCAATCCCACCGAAACGAAAGTTCTACGAAAATTTTCATGCGGCAAGTTTTTCCTATCGAATCCCTCATACTTGATTTTCAGTTGCGTCTTGTTACGCAAAAAAGATGAGGATCTATCTTACTCTTCTTCCGACGTTCTTACTTCACTCAAAGAGCAATGCTGAATTTGCTTGAGGCTGTGATGGTATGGAATGTATGAGGAGACAGTCTGCTTCGGTGAGATTTGAATTCGTATTTCGCGCCATAGCGTTCATTTGTATTCTTTTGCATACGCACGTCTGGATGAAAAATCATCGGGTGGTCTGATTTTGGAAACTTTATGATCTTAGTGTGAATGAAAATTTCTGAATTTTGATAGAAGCTATCTCCATACAGATTAGTTATAACTCCAAGAGTGATATTGCAAAAGTTACAATTCAATTTTGAGTTTTGAAATCAAGAGCCACTCTAACGGGAACATCCATCTTCCAATTAGACAAAACTAGATAATAAAGGAAGGCTATTACTTTGGCACGTTCTAATTCCATTCGAATCCAATCAAATTTTAAACAGCTGACAATTCAAATAGAAAATCTACTCTCTATGATCTGTCAAGCATAAATGTCTTTGTCCTAAAATCAAGAAATCATGATTGTCAACTCTAGAAAGTCATGATCCGAGTGATTTAATAGGTAAGTAAGTATTACTATACGGAGATTCGACTCTTGCTGAAACAGCGAAAACGTAGAAATCCAATAAAACTCAACTAGAAGCACGCGCAATATAATCGCGTCAAGTCAGCCGTGTACATTTAAGCCTGTTCTCTCCACCCACATCGCTATAATACTACATACACTATAACGTACAGGCCTTCAATAAAGCTTCCTCAAAGCGTCAACGTCGTTAAGAGATCGTATATATACATATACACAGCAAGCTGAAGTAGAGAGTCTGCAACGTTCGGTCTTTCGAGATAGCGTTTCGAAAAGCTTCTCTACTTTGGCATTTCACGCGATATTTGGAGAGAAGAGAGAGTACATGAATCACATGCACCAAAAGCTCTAATCGGGATTTTGTGAAACGTGTACTAGACATATCGCTCCTCCTTTTTCTAATTCTGATCTTTGTAGTTTTTGAGTGTGTGCCGAGGTCCGTATAGCGTGGGATGAGAGAAAAATTCAATTGGAGACGATAGAAAAAAAATATACGAGTCTGGCAAACATTGCATTGAGAAAACGAGTTTTTGTTAAATGGAGTTATGATGGCAAGTGGATATGATGAAAGAAAAAAAAATGAGATGAGAGCGTGGTGATTTTAGTGGTAGTGTTGGTAGTTGCATTTGTCACACGAGCCAAGAATGGATAGATAAGGTATGAGTAAGACGTTTGCAATTGAATAAATACTGGACACGAGCCAAAGCTACCGACGTGAAAACTATGCAAGTAGTTTCATCTCTGGCATCAAGAGCTCTTTTACGCAATGGTAGTCGACGTTCGAATTCGATAGTCTCGATGATAGCGTCACGAGTAGTTTTCTCTCTCCCTTTGTGGTTTCAAGATCGTTTTGATGCAACGACGATGGTTGCTATATAGTTCGCACATTCTTCAATGCCTAGACACACTTGAACAATTGTGCACCGTTCATTTGTATCAATTCATCCGCTACACACTTGGGATTCTCAACGCTAGAAATTGTAACGCTAGGAAGTTTTCGTGACAGATTTGTGGAGTTCTTTCCAATGCTAGCCTAGCCTATATTCATTTTGACCTATCTACTATTCTATTTAAGTCTTTAACTTCATTTAATTACTTTCACGATTGTTGTATACAGTTGTAGCTTGATTTTACGCACCAGTACTTCATTGTCATGATATATTAGTGGGCAGACATATTATTTTTATGGTACATTAAATTTGGACCCTAATCTATCCTAGATACTCATCGTTCACTGGCATGGATAATAATTCACTTGTCTCGAATTAGTGATTGAGATTCAAATTTATTCAATGTGTGGTAGATGAACAACATTCTTCGTTTCTCAGATTAAGAAAAAATTCATTCTAAAGAGATATTAATCTAACGCCTTCGAGGAAAGTTTGATTCAAAATTAAGCAGAATATCCTCCTACTATAGTCAGATGTTTAGGATGAAATACTTTTTTAGAACTCGATTCATCAGCTACTTGAATTTTGAGGGGCTCTGTGGAATGCGTTGCACAACAGATGCAATTAATAATCCAAGTTCCACGACTAGACAAAATCCTTATACTCGATTTAATCGAACCTCATTAGCCAAAGTGTGTCAATTTCTATGAAATTCTTGTAGGATAGGGAGTTCATCAAAATTGATACACTTTGGCAAAGATAGTCTGATTGAATCGAGTATGAGGAGTTTTTCCGCAATCTAAATTGCCAACGGACGAGGAGAATTCCACAATATGTACATCAAATTCCACGAGATGGTTTAGCAACTTTTCACATTTGCAAGTCACCTTGAGTCATAAACAAATTAGTCTATATCAACCTCAAGGATAACCACCCGAGCCCTCATTCATACCGTATCGCTCTTGGCATGTGGATCAACCTCAAAACCTTCAATCAGAATGGAATCCAACCAATCCTCTCAAAAGGAAGAATAGCATCAACCGCGAAGGGTCGAAGAATTCGATTAGAAGAAGGAATCTGAAACGAATGACGTGGAACGGAACTTTGAATCCCTCTCACCACGGTAGACAACTTGATCCCACAAACACAAAAATAACGACGAATGAGCCATCTCTTTCTTCAGATACTACTTCTTCATTTCATCATCGACAATCCAAAGTCAAATGAAATCGCTGCAAGGATGCATCAAAAGATGACAAAAGCAATGAATCAGATGTACGATCTTCACCCTCAGGCTTCACAATCAAAGTGATGCGCAAATGCCCAAGAGTCCCGTAAGGGAAGAGGTTACGCGGCTTGCACGCAAGGAAAAGAAGGTGCTTTCTCGAGAATCACTATAAATGGTAATGGAGAAGTGGCTTCTTCCTCAAGATATAGACTCTCGTTTACCTCAACCTCCTATTCTCAACCCAGAGTGATTCAAAAAACGTGCAAAAAGTATTCGGCAAGCACCGCACACCAACCAGTCAAGCCTATAGCGAGTGGTTTGAAAATGCGATATTTCTTTCGAGACGGGCGTAAATAAAAGGATTTCCACAACGCTCGGTTCGGTATGGGGTTATAGTAGCTACTACTTCTACTGGTTGGCCAAGACTTTTCTAGAATAGACTTCTCAGTCACAGGGGCGTGGTACGAGTTCTATTTACCGGACACGAGAAAAGAGGCGTTCGGAGTTTTCGTGTGAGGCAAGAGTGTGTCTGCAGAAGATGTGGAAGCTGCGACGAATGATTTTTGAACAATTTTAGGTCTTTTTGTAGTACTTCAGTGTTCCGATGGAGAAGTGAGAGGTACTACAGGGTTTTGTCGTTCTTACTGCTATTCAGGTATGTGTTTTACGAGTAAAGCACACATACAGAGGTATTTCGTAGCAATGGTGGCAACGTAGATGTAACTGGCACTATCTAGCATTAGTTTAGTGTGCAGCAAAATTTTGAGATTTCTGAGCCATTTGCTGCGTCAAATTTATGATAGATTCCGTGGAACCCAAGGGGATAAATTTTGAAGTGATCTAGGGAATCGTATCATCACGATTTGTGAGAATCAAATTTTCACGTGCCTTTAGACTATTAGGGGACGTCCATAAATCACGTAGAGTAAAACTCTGAATTCCCTCACTCCTCGCTGCCCCCTTGTGAGGGCTCGTGAAATTTGAGTGACCCCCCCCCTCCCCTCATCTTACGTAAGATTACCAAATTTTACCCATGGCCAAATTTTGAGCATAAAATTTCGAGAAAAGTTGTGGCGTAATACTGCTAAACGAAATGCATTGAAATATATTTATAGGTATCATTCCGGCAAATGCTACGAAATATTCCTCGTTCACAGAACTGGATGGTCAATTACTGATGGAATTTCAATCTTTGTAGGCATAGATAGATGAAAACAGACTGGAATGATTCAAAATCATTCAGTCATCAGAATTTGTATCGACTTCTCAAAACCATCAATGACCAACCTATGTGGCTAATGAAGACTATTGCTTTCTCAAAAGAGAAAGCATTCATTTGGTGCCAGCAGAATTTTCGTCAAATTTTCTCTAAAAAAATTTTTTTCTCCTCCAGTGAACCTCTTGAATACATGAAATCGGTACAATCCTCTTCCTCTCGCCAAGATCTATCGAATATAGGTCACAGTTTTTCGTTATAACCCCTCACAAAATTACTACAACCCCGTCTTTCGAGCCCTCTGTCCGTGTGTGTGTGTGTGTGTATGTATGTATGTTGTTTTCTATCGCTCAGCAAAACTCCTCACTGGTTTGATAGATCGTCCTGAAATTTTCATGCCATGTTTGGAGGCGTCTCTAGATGGGAATGCTAGATTTTGAGTGCCCCCGATGATTACTTTTATACTTATGAATTTTTTTTCATTTATGTATAATTTTTTTTCATCTTAAAAACTAAAAATATTCTCTCCTTCCTGCTCAAAAAATCTGAGGCTGTTGATTTACGCGTTTCTCGACGTGCTTAATCGATTGGTTAATACGGAATTTCGATTGAAGCTCATTTTATTATATCTTTTACACACCTCTCTTTCGTTGGGCTATAAAACCTTTCTAATCACAATTTAACAAAATTCCGTATCAGCCAATCGATTCAGCACGTCGAAAAACTTCTAAATTACTTCCTTTACATTTTTTTTATGTAGTAAAATGGAATACAAATCATTTATAAGATTTGCTTCTTTCCGAAAAATTCCAAATTTCTCATTGAAAAATTCACAAGTCAAAAAATATTCATGCGATCATGCTCAAAATTCACTGGCATCATCATCACAGTCTTTAAAATACACCTACGAAGTCTCAAAAGATTTTGTCAAATCGATCTCGAAATTTTGCGTTCCAAATGATACATTTTTATTCCAATTTTCACGTTCACCGACAGTTAATTGCTTTCTTCCCTAACATAATCACCTGTTTACCAAAATTCTGTATCAATCAATCAATTCCTCGCGTTGATGAAAATCAATAAAGACCTTTACGTTATTATTACTCTGTTCCACCTACTGCAAATTGAAATTTACACTCCATAGTTTATTCTTCAAATAACTAATTTGTAGAAAAATACTCAATTTTACTTGATTTTCTTCAAACCGATTCATTCCCTTTTCAATGTATATGAGTCATATTCATCAGACCATAAACCTGTTTACATAATAAAATGTCGAACACAGGATGATGAATTAGAGCAAGATAGTAAAGAACAAAACATTGAGGAGGATATTGTGGATTTGATTGATGTTGAAGATGAAGATCAAAGATAAATGAAGGATCATGGATGTTTACCAATTGATATTACAGAAAGTCAGTATATAAAGAAATTCGAAAAAATATCTCATGTTCTGGATCATGGTTGGGAGACGTTTTGATATTTTGGATGAATAAATATTTTAATAAAAATTTCATGAGGAAAATTGATTAATGTAACATATTAATGTATTTGAATTTTCGAGTGAATAAGCCGTATGAGATTAGTTGACTTCTTCTATGGCAATGAGAAAGCATTCTGCTAAATTCTTTTAGCAGCGTATTTTTTATTCGTTATAGGGCTTCACTCGAGCGAGAATCCCGAGAAATGTGGGCGCTCTCGTCTCGTTTCGAATACTGCATGTGCAAGCTCGATCTCGATCCGAGAACAGAATCAGTTGAACTCGATCTCGCTCGATCTCGCTCGACGAGATTCGAGAATTTCTCGGGGAAAATTTGAGAAAAAGAATTGCATTAATTCAATGGGTGAATTTGAATTATCTGACCCTGGTAAGAACGGAAACTGCCGAGTCTTGATTGTTCTTCTACAATATAATCGAGAAATTGTACAAATTGAATATCCCGCTCAACATGTTGTGGTGTGGAAACCCTGATATTGAGCAGTTTAAGACGAGTGATGCACAATGGTTCATTATGAAACAGGTTTTGGACTATCTTAAATGGTTCGATCAATTGACGAACATAATTACAAGTGAGGAAAAGGTAGTGCTGCCGACCGCTGTGAATGCTTTCAACGTACTCCTGGATAAAGTCGAGGAAACTATTTTGAAATTGGATAGGAAAGTTGACAGGAATGCTGTCGATGAACGTTCCATCCTCGCATTTCAAGCCGCAAGAAACAAACTCCTAGAGCATTACAGAAAATTCAACTAGATTCATTTTGTATTTTTGATTTTAGACTCAATGCACAGAGCAGACTCGTTTGATGCTAGTAGCTGGGGTTCCGAGTTGAAGAGAGATTCTCTAAAAAAATTCAAAGATCTTTTTCGCTCCAAGTATTTCACCGATACTGGCAGTGAGATTGCAGCATCTGATGATCAAGATGATAGCATGGAAGTTGATCATATCGACGTCCGCTTGGTCATGTCTCATTTTGAAAAGATCTCATGAGTCTTGGAGTGTGTATTCCCATTTGAATTCGGATGTCGTTATGGAAAAACAACAATTCATAGAAATGTGATCATCTTCCTGAATTATCCTGAGTGTATTACTCCTTTGTCAGCACTACTTCATTTCAGAGCTCAGGAAATTTAGTTAATCTAACGTGTTAGGTCATGAATTTTCCATTCCACTTTAGTCTCGCAAGAATGGCCGAAAACGAACATTACATCTCGTCTCGACTCGAGAATTATTTTGGGTGTACTCGTCTCGTTTCATTCTCGTGATCTCGAATTTCCTCGGACGCCCGGACTCGATCTCGCTCGATGAGACTCGAGAATTTCTCGATCTCGAGTGAAGCCCTAATTCGTTACTAGTCAAAGAAAGGTTGCGTGTGTATATGCAAACGCAGTTCAATCATCTTGGCTAAAGTAGGTTTTTGTACGATTTCAAATATTGCAGGTATTGAATGATGATACGATATGTGAATGATATCAGTTTGTCCATCTAGCTTCACATTTTGCCACGATTAATGATGGAACCCCATTAAGGCATGTCTCCCGGGACAATCAGGATGAAAAGTCTGAGCGAGCCGTTATGTTTTGATAGCGACAAGACCTCGCCGTCTTTTATGTACAATCGCGTATACACAACAAAGCAGCTCGTGCACATACACGCTCACACACACACGCTCTCCGCGAGGTAGGAAATCAACATTGCGCGCGGACAAAAATCACAATCATTCGAGCCCTCGTGTAAACTAAATAAATGGGCACGGGTCCCTATTTTTGGCAACGATGAAGATAACACTCGAATGAATGACATATCAATTTTCCAGCGAGTTATCTAAAGAATTGTCAGAGCATTCGTGAGAAATGCCCAAAAAAGTTGCTTTCCGATGCGCCGTTTCCTATCCTTCGCGTGTTACGAGCTCGAACTTTTGACATCAAAAACTCGAAAACAAAATGGACAGGCTTCTTGAAATTTCATCAGAAGGTGTGTTATGGATAGTTGAATCTCCACACAAATCCCCAGAATATTCTCTAAATTTCAAAAAACCCGGAGACATACCTCAATACTTACGTAGTAAGGATTTTGAAGACTCCCCCTCCACCCTAAAACCCTTACGTAATTCATGGACGTCCCCTTACAGCATATGAACAGTATTCTTTACCTCCGTTCATGTTGGAATGAGATATTTCATCTGGGAAGGATTCAACCCATGCGTTCTCCTCAAATTCTCTTCACTTCTATTATTTTCAATCAGGATTGAAGAATGTGATTCACACCAAAGATATGTCGAGTATAGCATACATATGTTCTCTTCCTTCGACGAGAAGCAGACTTGGAACTTGAATTATTCGTAATGTCACGTTCTTGAGCTTGTAAGATTCGTTCTTCGTATTTCTAGTACTCTTCGTGTCTCGATAAGACTTCTTGGTACAACTTTCTCGTCCTCTAGAGTTTAAACTGGATGAATTATCTCTTCAGAAACCAGAACTAAAACGAAATTCATGTCACGTTTGGAGAGTTCATCTGAGATGCACATGGTACGTATCTCGCGTGTAACTGCGAGTGGAAAGTAATCTCAACCAAAATGAAACATGTTCAAGTGTCATGGATTGAATTACTGGTTTATGATTCATGCTGAATATGCCAAAATTGATAGAAATCTTTCACTGAGGAAGAAGTGGACACAATTTTTATAGCTTTTGTTGACATTGAACCTCTTCAATGACAATCATGTAAGATTGAAGAATAAACACTTTATCGAGTAGTATGATGAATAAAATTGCACTCACATAGCTGATTCAAATCATATCATCGGAATCTAGGGTCAGGACATTACTTAATCATGATAGTGATTGAATTAAATTTTTCATCTGATATGATAACATCTTTTTCCCAGACCAGAAGTTTATCATTCAAGGAAGTCAGATACTCGTACGAAGGAAAAAAAGTAAAAGGAAGAATGTTTGGGCAGAAAAGACGCAGAGAGAAGAAAGGAAAATAAATGCTGGTCGTTTATCGAAGTCTTTCAAGATGGCCCATCCTATTACTCCTTGCGACGCTCTTGGGTGCTCCAAGATTCAATCGATAAGCTTCAGGTGTCGCAGTCTACGACAAAAAAGTCCAAGAAACTACGTTCACGATGTCTGGAGTGAACTTGACTATAACGATATCATCTTAAAAATCAACTTGGATTCTAGTTCATGTGGAATTTGAGACTCTAATTATTGTGATAATCCTCAAATCCAGAGTTCTAGTGAGATAAAATTATTATAGATCAACGAAAGTCGATGCACGCTCTAACAACCGTCAAAGGCAATTCTTTCTAATCATTGTACTACATTTTGATGATCACAAAATTAGCTATTGGATTGAGTCAGAACATACAAAATTCTTGGTAGATTCAATGAATAACCCATCGAGCTTCCAAGTGAAAACGGAAAGAGAATATTTCGGAAATGGAAAAGGAGGAAAATCTCACCAATTGACAAAATTCAGGATCTGAATCTCACTTGTGCAGGAAAATTTGATTTGGGGTCAATGTTCCTCGTGAAATGTCAGTCGTTGGAAGAGGGAGAAAGCAAGATAAAAGAATGGTGGAATAGAGGAAAAAGAAAGTCTCCAATGATAGCCCGGAGTTATTACCCGACACTCGATTTAGAATAGTCTGAGGGTAGAAAAAGGAGATCATTCCCCGAATAGCCACTTAACTCACGTAAGAAGAAGTGAAAGTACGTGATTTAATCAGACGGTGGCGGAGGGGAAAGACACAGTCAGGAAGAGGGTTCAGTTGAATAATTCTAGATTTCACAGAACAGAGCTATGATCTGCTGAAATCAAAATTCATCCAAAGTAGCATTCTTCGTTATGTTTTACGATCATCGAGAATGACGTGTATCAAAAATGATGCAGATGGGGTAAAAATGGACCAAAAATATATTTCAAAAAGTCAAGGAGTCTACGATTAAGGATGTGCAGATTATTAGGTAATGTTCAGGGATAACATTGAGAAATATGAAAGAATTGGATCAAAACCATCCTATCATCTTCACCTTCGTCCCAATCCACCATTCGACGTCACTCCCAGAAATATACGAGTACGAACAAAATCCAACCTCCGCTCTGGTGGGAGTGTTTCTTCCTCGTGTAAAACGAGTATTCGAACGTAAATAGGTGATTTCTTGGTCAGTGATGATTATCTAGCGTAAAACTATGACACGCTCTTGGCTCATTTTGGTCTCGGGATGAGAATTGACCATTCAATGATGATCCTAGTGCAACTAGATTTGAACTTTTACCAGAGCGTGGCCTTATGTTGATATCAGCCACATTCGATCTTTCTCATTTTTCACAGATACCGAAGAATAGAGACACACGCGACGAAAGATAATCATCGCAAAACGTATCGATCTCAAACTCGTTATGAACCATCATCAAACGCGTATCTGTACTGAAAATTCGAGAGTGATGGAGTATTTCTCATTACTGCTACCGCACCCAACATGTGGATTCTAGAATTTCTCTTCACTCCTTGTGCGGCCCACGTGTTCGTCACTAAAGCAGATACAAGCCTATCACCTTTCAAAGCAACGTGCAATCGTTGTGATGAAGCATCAACAAAGATTTCTCGACGTTATAGACGAAAGCTAGGAGCGAGATATTTTACACATACGAATGGATCTTTTTACATGCTCAGTACTCTCATTGAACTCGTCTACGTTACATTTCTTGTGTGGCAAATGATGCGCAACTTTGGTGATACGCACAAATAGTTCGGCCTCATTGAAATTTTTGCCTATTGTTTTGTGAAATTTCTGTCGGGTTTGACATATGAACGGAGGAATGTGAGATTCATAACTGGAACTAATCATATAGGAATTATGATTCTCATGTAGATATTTGACAGCAGTGGAGGTAGCCTTTCCTCGCAAGAATCACTTGATCACTGCTCCGAGGCATTTTTCTAGCTAGTGTTTTTGATTCGCAACGATTTCGAGAGTCAACGGCGGAGATGGATAGTTCTATCTTAAATCAAGAAATTCTTATAACGTTCAGGAATTTTTAAAGACCAAACTTCAAGTTGGAGTAACAGAAGTTCTATGAATCACGGCTAACAAAACTAGGGTGACTCCAACGCATATAAAGAGCAACTTCCGTGAAAACCAACATCAAATAGTGACAACTGCGAATGATATGGTGAGAATTCATGAGCAGAATCAATGGAAGAAGCCGAATTGAAGTGAATGAGAATCATTGTGTCGGATATGGGAAAAATTGAGTAATATCTCTTCTCAATTTGGATCTGTCAAACCTTCGATAACCCACTTTCCTGACAGAGCTTACGTCTAGCATAATGGGGTCAAACTGACCCCAAAAACAGTTTGGTGTTTTTCGTGGCGCATCCAATTTTCTGCCTAGAAGTATTTCTTGTTGTTGTAGTCGAGGAACCTGGGAAACAGTTCCTATATCACGGAGACGTTAATGGTTGACCCACCAATTTAGGAAAACTATTCAGCGGACAAGTTGTAGCGGTTAAGAGAATAGTCTCACCGTTGTCTCTCTTCTCTGGCCCGTAATCATGATATACTAATTTCTCATTTCTATTGTAGTCTGAGTCTATGAAGAGAAGAGCCCAAATGTAACTCGTAGGAGACAGAGAGATAGATTCACGTCTGTAGCATGCGATTCACCACGAGCCGTGAGCCATCAATACCCTTTGCCATCTCCCACGCGGACCCATGAATTCTTACGTTTTCGGCGCGTTAAGGTCGAAATTGTGCGCGTCAGATCAGACTTGTCTCACCCGTCCTCGTGAGCAGAGTTCTTATATTTGCAGCAATATTAGCTCACTCGGGGTTCCATTATTCGCGATGCGATTCCCATCAGATGCATCAAGTTCACCAAGGAGGATCTTTGCGTCTAATCCCTAGCCACCCCGTCGGCGAGTTCATATTCTTAATTGACCGATCCTATAGTCTCCGGTCATCGACGTCCAAGTGGCCGATCATGAAATAACTGCGAGCGACCGATTGCGTCAACTCCTGGAAGTACCACCCGATGATTTTTTTTCTCTCTCCTGGGTTGCACCCGATTTGCTCTCTTCGTGCTTGCACCCGTTGGTGCACTCTATGCACAATGTTTTGAAGGTACAATAAATATGCCCATTTGGCTCCCATTTTACTTGAGGTTTCATCATTTACGCGCCCCATCGCCCATCTCTCTCGTGCACCGAGCAGTCGGCAGCAGTTCGAGCTATTAGAGTTCCAACAATACTTACTCAATCCAAATCAGCTGGACATCGCACCAAGACCAATGCCAGTTCGTGTGACTACATTTACTTAGGCTAAAATCATCAGCCATCACAAACTTTTCCGATTGAAATTCGTAGTTTTATGAATCAAAATGGCTGACTCGAGCAGCTTCTGTTGAAAACTAATCAAGCGGGAGCTTTCAGCAGGCGATCATTTAAGGCTGAACAAAACATGACTGGCGTGCAGTAGTCCAATTTTAGCGATCTCTATATGGTAAATATAGTCTGACTCCCCGTGTCATTTCATACTCCGTCACAGGAACAAATTTATTCTGCCCCTTCCTGATGAATTGAAATTTCCCCAATCTCGATTCTAGCAAAAATATCTGCAATGCATCAAACACTAGATTATATTAAGAACGAAGCGTAACCATCATCCCAAGAACATCAATCGAGAAGCCGTACAAAATTACCAATATCCAAAGTAAGGATGAAGGAAGCACAGGTGAAATAAGACAAGAAGCACAGGTATAAGGTGAAATCATCTTCAACGCTCGGAGCAAATGGATATTGCGCGTTAGCGTACACACCACACCACCACTATACAGAAATCCAACGCGCGATTCTCTTTTATCTCGCGAGTTTCAGGGACGATGGAGCTTCAGAGAGCATCAGAACCAAGACGTACACCTAAGAATCTTACTCACTCACACAGTGAAATTCTGCGAACGCGCGGGGCGGAGTTAATGGAGTAGAAACAAATTTAAAAAGCCCCTCTTGGCGTAGATTCTCGCAAGCAAAAGTAAGATGCATGGGGCGACGGGGCCAGAAAGAAGAGATGTATAGCCGTCTGAAGATGAGAACGTTCACTCGCCTACTCTATTGTAGATATATATGTGTGTGGGTGTGTGTAGATAGATATATAAGAAAGTACGAAACTGCGTCTACATGAGCGAGTAAATAAAGCCGTGCTACCGTGGGCTCTGATGCAGCAAGGGGGTAGAAAGAAGAACCAAGACGATAATGTGTTTCGGGCGCGCGAGAAAAAGAATGGAGCGCGTTATCGGGCGTGCATGCATCGTCGAGTACATCCCAACGTATATAAAGAGCCACGCCTCGCTTGTACACCCTCGATTTTCTCGTCACAATCTTCTAGTATAGATTCTTTTTTCTTCTCACATACTATGTTGGACGATCGAGCATTATTGCGAATCATCTCAGCGTGATTGCGGTAACGGGAGATTTTTCTCACACCGCACGCGACTCGATTGGACCTAACTGAGCGTTCTGTCTGTCACCTTTTTTCTTTTGCAGGCTCGTGTTATTGCTTCGTTATATTGGCAACACCCAAAGCAACGAGGAGCAGATTATTGAGATGGAAATTTCAATTAGAATCTTTTTCCTATTCGATTGTTGACGGTAATGAAAGATGTGAGCACAAGAGTATTGTCAACATTATCGAAGCATTTCTTCTCATAGCCGATTAGAAATTTCAGAAATATATGAAAAAAAAATCCGAAATAAAACGTCGGATGATATTTGTAGTATTCAAGTCATTGAAATGTGCAATGCAACTCGATTGCGCACAGAGTACGGGAATGGGAAATTCTCTTGGCATAGGTTATCACCGAACCGAGGGATATGTCCTACTCGTCTGTATTTAGGCGCTGTTCAAGTGTGAAAGCCACCACGTGCACGCCTGATCCTGATTTCTTTTTTTTTTCCTTTGAAGCTCATTATCTCGGCGCAGTATCCTCGAATTTCCAACTCCTCTTCACCTGTTTCCATGAAAATCTTTCTCGCCCTGAAACTCTGTTGACTTCCCGTTTAGAGATAGTCTTTATATAAAAGTGTCCTCTATTGATCTCTGAATTGGACATTCATTAGAAAATGAACATATACAGGCAATATTGTTTCGATGCTATAAGTGCTTCCATTGCCACATTAAATGGTCTTTTCTGATCTAGTCTGCGTATAATAATTAATTTGGTCAAGGTATCGATTCTCAACAATAGAGTCATAGGAATTGGACATCGATAGGATTACTTGTAAAAGACGTAAAATGGCATCCACTGAAACTAAATTCAACATTGGTAAGGTTAGGAATTTTTCTGCATTTACGGCATTGATTACTCAGTCTGGCTCAAAACGCTATTGTTTGAACCTACACTGAGAAAAAAGTTTTTCGTCGTACGGCCATGCGTTTTTCGTAAAACCAAAATGATATTTTGCCAGAGAACCATACCAATCTTGTTACTGCATCAATCCATGAGAACAGTATGGCGATCTGGTATTACTCCCAAAATCAACAAACATAGCTCGTATATTTCAAATGCTCCGATACTTAAGGGGGTGCGGAAGCTCTACCTTTACCGACCTCGGATTTCATCACAAAAAAATTCATTACTCCAGTATTACGCAATATTTCGGAAAAAGGGCTATATTAGGCTCTTCCTTGGAATCGCAGCTATCTCTTCGTAAATTTTCAGGGTGATTCATCATGATTTGGAGGAGAAAAGAGCTTTCTCAGTTACCAAAATAGTGGTTGTTTTACTGAAAAAGGTCTTTTCTCCTCTGAATGATAACGAATCACCTTGAAAATGCACGACGAGGTAGCTACGATTACAAGGAAGAGCCTAATAGAGCCCTTTTGCCCCAACTCATCCTAAAAAAATTATAAAAAATCAAGAACTATCACGAGCCTGTGAACACTCATAATGTCAACAAACGCGTGTGAGCTGGGCGTTTAGTTGCGGGTCCGCCGCGTCAGCTGACACCGTGTGGATGTTTTAGGGCTTCCCGGTGCTCTCGCGGGTGATGAGATGGTTTCCATCGAGTGTGTGCTAATACTCCAGTGTCAGTTATTATATTTAGTGCAAGTACGAGACTAGGCCAACCCTGGCTACATCGCGGCGTCGGCGTTTTCCATCTCCCATCCAGCAACGCCCGGTCGGCGTCGACTGCTCGCATGACGCCGTGACGTTTTGTTTGACGTGAGTATCTTTTTAAATCACACATCTTCCCAGTAAATAGTGCACGTCGGTGGTGCTCAAATTCATCATGAATTATTGTGCCCAAAATCGACTAGCTATGTCGTGTACTTTTCTCATCCGGAAGGTTATAAGTCAGCTGTTTTTGCAGTGCCTTTCAATGGGGCTAGATGTCAACTCATCTGATTTTGAAGATTTTTCTCATAGATAAGGCCTAACCTAGAATTTTTTATATTTAAAAGATTGTAAAAATTGTGATTTTACTAGTATCAAAGGTTTCAGTTGTCAATAAAGGCATTTTCTAGATTTTGTGTCATTCCCAGGACCTCGTCATTTGAAGCAAAGCTCTACGTTATGGCTCGAAACTCACCCAGAGCTTCTGGGGAACCATCTGCACTGTATGGCATATTACTGGAGGCTCTTAGCAATATTTTGAGCTGTCTTTTGCTGTCCTAGGAAGATTTGAAGGTCCATACGGCATGGTTGTTTGATTGGGCAGTTGACGACATTCTGTATGTAGACTCAGTATGGTGAGTTAGCCCATCAATTTATACTCTAAACTACCTACAAATAGTGAGAATTTTCTGAATTTCATAATAATGTATGAAGCTTCATGGTTTTCTGTTATTGCTTAGAAATAATTTCAAAACTTGGTCATCAGGTTATGTACTACACAAGTGGCAAAACTAGATTCTTTGAGCTTTTATGGATCATATTGAGCCTCAATCATGCCTTTACCCTAGCACGTATAGAAATTTGTTATAGAAACCTCAAGCAAATTTCTGCTTCCAGGTGCAAGCAGAACTCAATCACTCATGTCGATTCTTAGCTTCCAGCATGGGTTCTTCCGTGGAATCAAACAACCTGTTTCTCTCCATTTTCCCTAACACTAACCGTATTGAGGGATCATACAACTCTGTAAGTGTTCAGATTGGGTAAGTACCACATCTCTAATCTACATTTTGAGGTCTTCGAGGGAGAAAATCATCATATTTAAAAATTTACATGTTTCAGATTCTAAAAATAAATGAGTTCCAAAATGATGCAAGATTCACTTCAGTAAAATGATGTGGACTGAATCACATCCCTGAATATTAACTATTTTATACTTCCAGATATTGATCTATTGATGATGACATGCTCCATTGATGGAAGCAACCCAATTTCATATTCGAAGCTCAACTGCTTTTTCTATACCAGCGCATTCTAGATTATGGCATTCTCCAGGTGTCAAATCATTTCTAAATTTGTGAATTAGATAGAAGTTGTAACTTTCATGAAAATTATTCTATTAAAAGAAAATATGAATTACTGAAGAATAACTGATAACTTGATCTTTCTATAGGTTAATTTTGGTGGAATTTTTTAGATCAAGTATGGGTTTTGATGCAGTTCATTACCAAGTTGAGCAGGAATGAAGATTGATTGGTTGAGGTCTCTATTGGATACCAGAAATATTTGCCTTTCCTCCGCTCACAATCGAATGTCCTGGTTCAGCCATA
Organism: Eretmocerus hayati; assembly: GCA_029851415.1. NCBI lineage: Eukaryota > Metazoa > Arthropoda > Insecta > Hymenoptera > Aphelinidae > Eretmocerus > Eretmocerus hayati. The sequence continues at coordinate 38,073,355 of CM056743.1, read as the reverse complement.
TGTTTGTTTATATCACTGCATAGTAAATGCACCCACTCTCTGGGTGCATAAAAAATGCAAGATGTTCAACTAAAATACCAAATTGAGCAGGAATGAAGATTGATTGTTTCTAAGGTCTCTATTAGATACCAGAAATATTTCCTTCCATCTGCTCAAAGTTGAAAATGTCCAGGCTCAGCCATCTGTTTTGTTTACATTACTGCATAGCAAATGCACCCAATTTTTGGTTGTATTTAAAATGCAAGATATTGACGTGAAATACACATCTAGGCATGCCAAGATGCACATTTGCAGTGTATTTATATGAAAGATGTGTATAAACAGCATCCAAAATGGAGTTTTGGAGAGTACGCTGCAGTATTTTATTTAGAAATGTCCATCTCCACTAATGCATAAAAAATGTATGAGATTGCATATAAATGCTAAGGAGAACATAGAAGTAATTCATACAGAGAATTTTTTCATTCCTCTGCATGAATCTTTGCAGTCAGAAATACACACTTCTATGTGTAACAAACAGCAGAGAAGTTCATTCACAGACATCAGTGACCACCAGTGACAGAGGTGAATATCAAACAATAGAGATATAACACCAAATCTCTATTGAAGAAACTCATCTCTTCTTATGTCAGGCTGTCGAGTGCTTGAGATAGATGTCTACAGATAGACACCATGAAGTCACGTATCAGTCACCAGACACAGCTCACATGCGGCTACCTAGGTCGGTAAAAGTAGAGCTTCCGAACCCCCTTAAGGGTGATGACAGACAAAGCGCTACGCCACGATTTCGCGCCACGCCACGACGCGTTATCGCACGCCACGACCCAAAAATTCACCCCAGCAAACCCGACCATCGATGGATTGGATTCATTTTCATAATCCATAACTGGTACTAATAACAATCCAATCTACCAAAGCTTGCGTTCGCTGGAATGAATTTTGGACCCGTGGCGTGAGATAGCACGTCGTGTCGTGGCGCAAAATCGCAGCGTAGCGCGTTGTCTCTCATCACCCAACGGAGTCACAGTCACATTACGACTATTTTGCCACGAAAGCTAACAATTTTTCGCACGGAATGATACCGGTAGAAAGACAAGCATAATCCAAAGATTTTTTGAGGTTATTTCATGCCAGATTAATGCAATAACAAAATCATTGAGCTAGGGTGACAATCCAGCATTGACGTAACGGCAATACCACGTAACAATACAGTGATCGTGTTCAGACGGTAATATTTTATTCTCAGTTTAGCCTACACTCACACTTGCATTTGGCAGACGTTTGACGACGAAGTAGAGCTTGAAACTCCACGTCATGAACATGCTCTATATGTATTGAATGCTAAATATGGTCCTTTTCGTGGACATCTTGGAAGAAAAATCGCCCGTGTGCGAGCAACCTGACAACTAATATCCTTTCTCCAAGTCATTCATCCCACTATTCAATGACCATTTTTCAACAAATCATTTTGGGTTGCTGTTTTCTGTTGTAATGGAAAAAGCTCAAGGAACAATCAAATAATGGATGAACAACGTTATGCAGCCATTCATCATGATCGAACAATTCAATAAGTCGAAAGAGATCTTACGCTCCAAATAACCAACGCACGCCGCGAGTTTGCCCTTCGATTGCACTCTAGAAAAATCACTTTCCCGTGAAAAAGCACAATTGCATCCAAACTCGACGGTGCACTTGGCCAACGGCAATAAAAAAAAAGTTACGAGCCCTGACCCAAATGGAAAACGAATCGAGAAAAAGTGAGAAAATCCAGTGCGCAAGTGCTATTGTATATGTACAATCGCCAGCGATCTAATCTGTACTGACTATGATGGTCGATGACCGTTCAAAATCTCGTGTCTCACTCGCACTGATACCATAACCCATACGTGCAAGTGAGACAGAAGGTTTCGAACGTTCCCTGACCGTCGTGGTTAGTACAGGTCACATCGATGAGGACTGTAGGGTGGGCCGAAAAATGACTTTTTTTGAGAATCGATACGGGCTAGTGCGCAAGAGTTAGGTTTCTATGTGTAGATGTGAAGAAACTTTTGCTGGGCGCTGAGAAATGAGATTTTAGGTTCGAGCAAGAGCCATCAAGCTTTTATCAAAATTAACGTAGATTTAAATAGGAATGTGCCTAATTCGGCACTTTTTTCTTCCTAACTTTGCTTGTATTTCTGGTGCATCTGAACATTTTTGAACGTACCTTAGCTCATTTTGAAGCTTGTTCCAAAACCTACAAAATGAGCTGAAGTACGTCCAATTTTGATCAACCCGAGCCAATCTATCTCAACTTTTCCATTTCGAGTTTTGAAAGGAGTGAGGCGGGAGGGGGAAGTCGCTTATTTTCGGATTTTTTAAAACTAATTAGAAAAATTGAGATAGATTGGCTCGGATTAGTCGAAATTGGACGTGCTTTAGCTCGTTCTGTAGGTTTTGGAACAAGCTTCAAAATGAGCTAAAGTACGTTAAAAAATGTTTAGATGCACCAGAAATACAAGCAAAGTTTCGAGGGAGAATCGCCCCATTTTTGGGATTTTTAATAATGATCACTCTTTGGGAAAGTTGAGATAGATTGGCTTGAATTAGTCGAAATTGGACGTACTTTAGCTCATTCTGTAGGTTTTGGAACAAGCTTTAAAATGAGCTAACGTACTTTCAAAAATGTTCAGATGCACCAGAAATACAAGCAAAGTTAGGAAGAAAAAAGTGCCGAATTAGGCACATTCCTATTCGAATCTACGTTAATTTTGATAAAAGCTTGATGGCTCTCGCTCGATCCTAAAATCTCATCTCTCAGCGTCCAGCAAAAGTTTTTTCACATCTACATATAGAAACCTAACTTTTGCGCACTAGCCCGTATCGATTCTCAAAAAAAATCATTTTTCGGCCCACCCTATTGAGGAGTGTACGTAGCAAGCCCGGGTGATCAAGCTTTTGAGACTTGTTGCCTCAATGTGCCAAGCAAAAATTGAGGCAAAAAATTAGATGGGAGAAATAAAAGAAATCGAAGGAAAATATAAGCAGGGGAGGAAGAAATGGAAAAATGTGGAAAAAGTTCATTTCTTGAGATTTCAGGTGTAGAGTGCGAGAGGCCGAATCTGGAATCCCAAAATGCTAAGGGAGTAGAGAAACAAGAATAAGAAATTCAAAGAAGATGGAGAAGTAAAAGAGGGAGTAAAGGTGCAGAAGATGAAGAAGAAGAATAATTGCTAGAGGCCGCGTAAAAAGCTCGAACGCTCATTGCGTAAGTCACACACTATAAGAACGACGACGGTAGCGTGTCAGTGAGTACAAATCGCGCTCGCACGCTTACTTTTCGGCCACACAGAGTTAGTTCAGTTCAGTTATAAGCTTGACTCTCGCACCAACTGACCCACATACACTGAGCTTTATTTAAACCGGTCTCTCGCGTTCGTCACAGCCACACCGCGGAACGATTCTCTCTCTCTCTCACTCACACACACACACACACTCTTTCCATCGCAAGCTTTTAGTTTTGACTCTGAACAAGTATTACGCTCCACCGCTGGCAAAGTATACCGCGCAACTAAAAAGAGAAGGGGTAACGCAGAACGAGGAAAAACGACTGGCAGGTGGAAAATTTGTATTCATCCAAGTCTCAAGTATGTAGTCGTAATGATGAGAAAGTGTATGCTACCGTCGTTGATTGGTATGTTTGAAGTCAGCCCCATCATGTCATATATCGTGAGATGATATCTTGCAGCGTACTGGCTGCGATGCCTTTTTTGCCAAGCGCGTCGAGAGAGGAGCACACGTGTATGTGGATTACAAACACAAGCGTCCAACAAAAATATAACTCCGTGATTCATTTCCGTTTGTGACTTTTTTGACGCGCTCGTCATTACTAACGCGACAGCGCTTCTTCTTCCGCTTCTCTATTTTTGGGAATTTTTTTTTTCTCTCTGTAACGTTGAAATGAAAGAGCAATGAACTTTTACGATGATGAACTCCACTATTGATAGTTCATGCACGAGTTCGCGCAAGATTTTTTCCAATGGGGAGACACAGACTGAATTTCAGTTAATCGTACTCTAACAGTGTTTTAAAATTGATAGCCTAGTTATTAACCCATAGAAAACGAGACCATCTAAAGTTGAGCGGAAATTTCGTTTCTTGATACGATTCGCTTCATTGGAGGTCCCGATCAGGCGCAATGCACGCAGAATCTCATAAAACATTCTAGAATGTCAGTTATTCGTTCCGTCATGTGAAGTTTCATGTTGAGATTTCTCATAATTTTGGTTATTTATGAATATCCTAGGCGCATTCTTGGTCGAAAAAGTGCTATTCACACCACTGAAAAACCCCATAGAGTCGGGTCCGATCAAAAACTCAGAAAACGTGTAATAGTGCTCGTACAGTGATGAGTCATTTTTACCAATTTAAAAATTCGGCCGAGTGGTTTTCTGAAAGTGGTCTGGAAACTTGAAAACGCTTGATTGAGAGGTAAGAAATATTGACATAGAGAACCCACCAGCCGCCTATGGGTTATGGTAATGTGTAATTATTTGGCTGTGAGCAATCAAGTAAAAGTTAACTAACACGTATTAATTGATTGTTTCAATTTTCTCAGCAACTTTTCATGAGTGAGACAATATTATCATTTGATAGTAATTTTTATTTCTTCGGTGTGATATCTTCTAAATCAATGGTGGAAGAGGACTCAAAAACCAGTGTTAACTTCAAAACTCTGATTTTAGTGAAATATTTGTCAAGAATCATGTCCAGCGAAATTGATAATATTTGAACACCGTCATACAATTCCCAAATATCATTGAGATTGTCGTATTTGAAGCTTCAAAAAATCCCACATTCCACATTTTTGAAGCCGGAATTCATTATCTTCTTCTGCCCCTACCCTTACGTCAATGTAATATCCCTCATAGCTTGTCAAAGATCCAAAATATCAAAAATCCTCCAACAGCAGCAGCAATGATCTCGAAATAACATATTCCATCTTGATATATTTCCTCACACAAAATCGATACGACGATGCATCCTTTTTTCTCGCATCATCCCATACAGAGCGGAAATGCCTATCTCGTATTGCTGCGCTACGAGCGAAGATGTACAAGCATCAGCAGTAACGGCAATCGATCAACGTCTGCCTCAAGCCATTCTAGTCGGTGGAAATTGATACCAACACAGTGTTCGATCGAAATGCGAACCGTGGAATTTGAACTGAGAACAGGAGAGAAAGGATGCTCCAGCCGAATGTAAAGAGGTATACAAGAATTGGAGATTTTCAAACCTTACATTTTTTGCTTCCTTTTCGAGAGACTAACTTTCTCATTCTACCTTATAGGCAATGCGACTTCCTCAAGGTATCTCGCGAGTGCAAATCTGGCTTGCTTCGTGAAACATGTCTCGTAGTGTGGATGTGTACCTGGATCTCTCTAGTGAACATAAGACTCTGTACGCTATCGTATCTATGGAACTAGGAATTTCTTCGCGTGAATATGCAATGTCAGTTTTTGATTGAACTTACGCTTTTTCGACGTTTGTTCTGGTTCGCGTAGCTTCATGCAGACTTAGTTACTTAATAATTTCTCTTTCTTCTAACTCCAAAGATGTATTAATATGTAGATGAATGGATACCAATATATTGTTCAAATGGAGTGAAGGTTGAAGACACAACTCCTATCATCTTCTTTCTTTTAACTAAACTATCAATTAGTTCCTTCGAGTCTAGAGTGAAGAGTTCTAGAGTTGCTGATAGTTCGAAACTCTAGGAAAGTATTATGTTCTTGCTTGATAGCTGATTTGATAAGATAGATCCTGCAACAGAACGAGGATCCTAGTATCATCTTGTTTGGACTTGACTATTCGACTAGCGCTATTTTTTTCCTCGCTACTGATCGTCCGGCTCTTTAATAATTCAGTATTTTTGATAAGTCAGAGGCCCCTCGAAATGATGAATGATGATCGACTGAATTTGTCAAAAAAAATTTCATATGAAGTTCGTGGGAATGACATTTTGTCCCATTGGTGCTGCTGATAACGCCCCTCCGCAACCGTCTAGCCACCCACTCATTAATCTATTTCACTTATTCGCCCGACTATTAACCTACCGAACCTCCCACGCCCCCACCGATGACCCGCCTGGTCTCGTGTGATGGTTTAACTAGCCCAACCCAGTCCAGACTATACTAGATCATCCCGAACCATTCCAGACTATTCTAGACCGCCCTACACCGTTCCAGGTCATACCATAACATCTCAAGCCATGCTAGATCATTTCAAACCATTCCAAATTGCCCCAAACTGTACCAGAATGTTCCAGATCGTATCAGACCGTCTTGGATGTTTCCAGACCGTTCCAGACTGTCCCAGATCATCCCAGACCGTTTCAAAATGAACCAGATCATCCACTCACTTGACTACCTACCCACCCACCCATCAACCTATCCACCCATCGATCTCTCCATAACTTTTACGGACAAGCCTTCCACATAAGCAACTCGATAGGAGGGATCTGGCCAGACGAATTTTAGACTGGCGTTCAATCATTTTGAATTTTTTGTTAATTCCTCATTCTTAGAAAGGATTACCATAAATATTAAGATGGAGTTAACTGGAATTCCATGTAGGGGAGCTTTCAAGAATTTATTACATCAACAGCATTCTAACCTAAAAAGTGTAACTCTGAAACATGATTTTCAGATTCTTGTGCGGAAAGTATTGTATAAAAAGTACATTTGTGGCACTCACTCTGCTTGGGTCACAAATTTGAAGAATGTAGAAAGATTATAGTCCAGGTATAAATCAAATATCCCAAGTACTACGATCTACGGAATGTTGATATCCCTACTATCATCATGTTTGCTTCAGGTATATACCCCAAATCATCGACACCTACAAAGTTTTATTTATAGACTTTCGCTCTTTACCCAAAACCCGAAACACTAGATCAATTCCCGTAAAGTCTCTAGCTGTCCCTCGACGCACATGGGACATCGCAAGGCTATTCTCCCAATCTCTCTCAACGAAGGTCCACATCAGAGCGTGAACAAAAAAAAGCTTGAAAGCCCTTTTAAAATTTAAATAGCCAACCCGAGAGAAAGAGAGAGGGGGGGAATAGACTAAGTAAGCTCTATACACGCACGAGAATTCAGAAAGCGTTAGATTTCCCAAGACTGCTTCTGCATACAATCGCATTATTTAGATTTTTGCTTTTCTCTATTCCCTCCCTCTCTTCCGTCGTTCGGCAAAAAGCGGCTTATCGTCTCTCGCGAGCATAAACACCTACTCTCAGACTGAGCTTTCGCATACATACACACACACACACACAAACACACATCTACGAATCTACTTCAGAGTCGCAACAGTACAGAACGCAAGAGAAAGAGGCATTTTCACGTTTTTTTTTTGCGAGTCCCGATTTAGGCGAATGCGATGGGCTAGGTAGGTGGAGAGGGTGGCTGGGTTGAGCTTCGGCACTGCTTTTTCGCTTTCGCGACCTGGATGCAGAGAGGCGAAATTGAAAAAGTTACGAGCTTTCTTTTCGTACAATCATGCTTCCGCTGAGTACTTCCCTCCACACACACACACACACACACACACACACACACACACACACACACACACACACACACACACACACACACACACATATGCATACTCTGGCTTGCCTAGAACGACAACCAAATCCAAATCCAGCTCTATGGCATCTGCATGTTTTTCCGGTACAAAAAAAAGTCGAGCAAGAGAGAGAAAGATTCTCAGATACATCCTGGGCTGCTCTTTGATTGACATTCCAAGCTCTTTAGACAAATCGACGACTAATGCATAATGTATAGGAATTCTTTCTTTTTCCCCGAAAAAAAGTTGAGATGTTATAGCTTGAAGAATTTCAGAACGTTCAACCGATCGATTGCTTTCTGTGAATACAAATGACGGATATAAACAGGGAAGGCAGATGGTTCACAATTATTTCCGGCGTATCGTGGACGTATCGTTAATCAATATTTCAATGAGACCACGACTCCGCTTCTATACTGTCGTTTCATTGCAATACCACGTTTTGCCGTACCCCTGCTAGTGACCCGAAACGGTGTAATTAAAGTTTACCGTACAGCTGTTGTTTGTTCGTTGGGATTGAACGTTGGATATATAGGGTATAGTGTTCTTTATTCCCGTTTCCGAGAAAATAAATTTCAATAATGTTAATTGAGACATGGTACGAGACAGGAGATACACGGTTAGTAAACGCTTTGAGGATTTATATTGCCGGAGAGAAACTAGATTCTTTGGTTATGGGTCGACGGAATTTGCAGTTAGGTAGATCAATTAATCCACAATGACCCATTCTAAATCACTGTAGACCGTGACCACTAGGAAATTTAGAGGTGGCAATAATTTTTCCATGCAACCCTTTAAGAGAGCAATGGAATGGAATCGAAAGAACTGATGGATTTGAGGGGTTGTCAAGGGGTTCAAATGGTTTGGTTATACAATGGCGGAAACATCTTGCAGATTTTTAAGAAGCTCTGAAATTAGTAAATGACGAAAAGGTGACCGAAAGATGTGTTGGATGGGAACCTGTGAGAAGTCAACAGGCTTGTGAAAAAGTAAGCGGTCGAATTTCCGAATCAGTAGACTTCGGCTTATTCTTTCGTCGTCTCACGGACTTCCATGTCTGGAAATATAGAATCCGACGATGCTCCTCTACCACTCATTCGAGGCTCGGCGCTCACCGACGGACGCCACAGATGAAAAGATACTTAGGAGCAGTGCCGGCTTTACCATAAGGCAAATCCAGGCACAGGCCTATAGGTCCCCACCACCAAAAGGCTTGGAAATGACCATATAAGATGGTCAAATGAACTCACAAGGAGAGTCCAAGGGGTTCGGGAGCTGAATCTGACTGAAACTCTGAGAGCCATCTCCTTTTGGCACCAAAAGACGATACCCAAAGCCCCAGAGTTCACGCTCAAGCGTTTTCGAGCTACAGGCTACAACCCATGCATCACAGTATATCTATATATGTGGGAAAATGGTATATATAGATATACTGTAATGCATGGGTTCTAGCCTGTAGCTCGAAAACGTTTGAGCGTTGGACTCTGCGGCTTTCGGTATCATCTTTTGGTGCCAAAATGAGATGATTCTCAGAGTTTCAGCCAGATCCAGCTCCCGAACCCCTTGGACTCCCCTTGTCAGATAAGACAAACCTCTCAGATTCCGGTGACTCGTATTAAACCATACTAATAAATCCCAATTCACGGTGATAATTTGATACCTCAGCTCGGTAGCCTTGAATACAATTCCACGTTTGCGACCCTGATATGCGTGATCTGGAAAAACAGGTTCTGGGTTGGTGACGAATTATTTGAAGATGATCGACAGAACCTGCACTGTGAAAAATTTTTCCGAAAAACTTCAACCAATGTGGATTATCAGAATCTGTCTGTGCGGGTCCTGCATATCAGGTTGCTTACACGTGAGGGGTAGAATATGATGGATGGTCTTATGGGTGGATGAGGATGGATGGAGGGGTGAACTGATGGATGATGGGTCAATGGTCGATGGATGGATTATGGATGGGGCCGATGAATGGACCGAGGAGTGGATGGTGGGTAGACGGATGGATGTATGGACAGAGTGATGGATGATGGGTGGATAATGGACGGATGCATGATGGATGGATGGTCGATGGATATTCCATTGACCATCCATACATCCATCACGGAATATAATCGCTTGGTTGGAAATTCAACCAGTTGGTTGAATGAAAAGTTCAACCAGTCTGGTTGAAATATTGGTTGAAAATTCAACCAATTTTTACAGTGTGGCTATTATTACTGGTTCATTATCGAAACGAGCCCCATGAATATTAATAATACTGGTTTACAGTTACTTTTACGAATCCATATATTACATTTCAAGTTACAAATATGGTTTTGATAGGAACATGCATAAAGTTGACATTATTATGAATTTTACAACAGACCAAAAAGCTTCTATGGTCATGAAATGCATCAAAAATAGATAATGCAAGTCCAATCAATAGATGGTTCGTTAAAATCATTTTACCAGCTCATCATACTGTTGATTTCTCGTACTGATCCTTCACCAAGTTAGTATTATGAAATAATTACATAATGACGTGTCAATGTTGAGGTTACATTGTGCAAACAATGTTCTATATATGTACAAATACCAAGTGCTATAGCTCGTATAATCCGATTCCAGAGTCCATTCATGCAATTCCATGTGTGAGAGATTCGAAATCACTGCCACGTTCATGACGAGCTTTGCGAGCTTTACTCAAGCGGTCACGCGAGCAGCGCAACACGCGATCCTCATGCTTGTGGATACGTACGGATGAATTACTACGCTAATAAGTGGCAATGAAGGCAAATTAGCTTCCAAAAATCATAGCTCTGTGATATCGCATTTTTTAGCTTGAAGAATTTCTTGATTCTGTGCTGCATTGAAATAACCTTATTATTCATACATCGATTGTCAGTGGGTTATGGTAATGGCTGGCTGTGTCTGAAATTTTAATTGCCCTGTCATTCTATGATTGTTCATAGTGAAACATTCCAACTGGATACTAGTTTTTACCGGGTATCACCATTCCAATGAGTGTCATTCAATGTTTATTTTTGTTAATTTGCAACTCATGGACCTCCATACCAGCTCTCTTTTCCGTCAAAATCTATGGATGAATTTTTCTGGTCAAAGGCATTCAAAGAGTGAATCTCAACGGATAATATTCAACACTGTTTTGAACTATTACGAAATTCGTGTACCTTGACAACCTCCGCCCAGTGAAAGAACCTCCAAATTTTTGAAAAATTGTTCCGAAATCTAGGAAACAAACTCATCCATTCACTCAGGAATCCAAAAATATGTAGTACTACAATCAACTCGACAAAAAAGAAGAAAATTTCTATCTCACACAGCAACAAGCACCGCATACCAACGCTAGTTTGCTCCGCACAAAGAATTTTCACCTCATCCCTACATCCAACTACATTGGCGATCGAAAAGTTGGAATTCGAGTACTAACAGTCAGCTACCCTCGCATCGACCCTCTTCTACTTCTCCTCACTCTTTCAGCTTCAAAATTTTCCAAAAACATTCACGTACAAACGGCCACGCGATCATTTCTTTACTCACCATCTTGAATTTGAAAAAAAAATGGTTGGGACCAGCTCGCTCACTCGATAGAATTCGGTAAAATAAAGCGCCTGGCGCGCAAAAATGAAAGACAAAAAAAGAAAGTATAGGCATAAGCCACGAAGAACTAAAACGCTAAAACGCACAAAGAGATCTCGGACTACACGCTGCTATAGAGAAAATCCAAAGTAAGTGGGAGGAGGGAGGGGGGCAGTTTCGATCCAGGGGGCAATGAGAGTCTGGAGCCACTCAGAAATTCGCAAAGCGTCCGCGCACGTGTCGAAACTGCTATAGTATGGCCTGAACCATTCTCTCTTTCTCTTTCTGACTCTGACTTTGGTTCTAACCTGACTGAGTATAGAGCTCAGTTCAAAGCAAGCGACGCGAAAGAAAGAATCGTAGGGTATATATACCTACTATACCTATGGCTGAGGCTGCATCGTACAGAAACTGCACGTATCTGACCGTACTGACTCTCTGAGGGCAGAGTTGTACGTGATATGGGTATGTGGTAGTATGGGTGTAGGAAATTTTAGTGTACGTATATCTATGTATAGGTAAGTATTTGAAAGGGTATGGGTGGGGAAGAAGAAAAGGTTTGCAGTACAGATGTGCCGGGAGCACAAGTTGGGTGGGACTTGTAACTCTGTGAGAAATGTCTATAGGTATAAATATAGTATATAAACTTGTAGACTTACCGAATTAATGGCTGTCATGTTGCCAGTTCGACCTGGATCTGGCTCCGCTAGTCCGCCGTCGCTCTGTAACAGACAAGATGAACCGTGTAGACCTCGCGATATTGCTACGATCTAACTGTATGTTATGTAGGTGATATCTGTGTGCATCCCAGACTAACCCATTTCCACTTTTTCCTTTGGTGGTTGGAACAAATTTTGCGTTGGTTACTTATGTTTTATCCCAGAAGTCATCTAAACCGATCATTCCCATCATTATCTCTAGTCAGTATTTATAGATAGCAGTTATGGGTAGAGCAAAGATATTTTTGGAAAGTGTTCATCAGGGTTGCAAAATTCAATAGGATCGATAGAGGTGAGATTTTGAACATTTTTGGTAGAGTTGTGAATATTTCAATGATATATTAAAAAATCCGACACTTTGGAAAGTTGAAAACGCCGTGTATAATTCATGTACAAAGATGGTAGGTATTTTTTCCTCAGATTTTTGACCACAAACATTGGCCACGAAGTGTTTTGACCACCGTTTTTTTGGACACACGGGAGATTGTCCACAAAAACTTTTACCACGTTAGAACTGTCCTCCAGGAAATTGTCCACGCAGCAATTATATAGTCACGCGATTTTTGAACACTTTCAAAATCGCCCACAAATTTTTCAAAGGATGCATTCCATTTCAGGATTACCCCACACAATCTGGTGTAAAATGTTCTGAGATGAGAATTCAAGGTGCTTACACTATATCAGCTAGTTTTCAACCTATTTGCATAATCACTATTTTACGGAGTTTGATCCAAGTGGGAGCCACTGGCCTAATTAATTAAAGATCCCCGGTAATAAAATAAGTTTGGTTGAAAAATTACTCAAAACTTATCGATGGATTCATTTACTTCTATATGGGCGCTATCGCGCAAACGCATGATTAGATGTCCGAGATCCATCGCTTTGTTTATTCTCAGGTACATAGAACAAACTAGTCCATGAAGAGCATCAAATTCAAAATCCATAACACATTTCGTGTCTAAAAATTCAGTGACTGGAGATTGAGTACGAATCCATTGTTAATTTTTTCGATTAGAAATGGGTCTTGAGTTCAGGGAACTGACATATACGGAACTGACATATTCGGTCTTCAGATCGATCGAAAGAATAATAGAGCCGACGAAGAAATTTCTTTGCGCGGATGTCATATATTCCCATTATGCAGGAAAAAATTGTTTGCGCTCAGATAAATTGATTTCCTGTGGGGTAGAATGGTGTCCAAGGAACTTACAAAGTTGATTACATGGCCAAAGTTCCGACTATAAATGTTTTTGCATCACTCTGAATGTCAATTGAGGCCTTTTTCTCTCGCTGGCATCTGATTATTTGACACATCTTTTTGAAATTTTGACCGGGACAAAGCGACCTAGAGTGAATGTAGGATACGCTGTTGGCATCTTCAGAAAGTTGCTCATTTCTAGAAATTCCATCACAAGAAAGAGTTACAGGGCTCGAGATCTAATCTGAGCATTTTGGTCATAATATACTTATGGAAAATAGTTGGCCCAACGTAGCACTTTGAGAAAAAAAATTTGCAAATACCCATTGTATGGATTACTCCGACGCTGGAACTGAGTGTATATGCAGAACCCCGAAACACTGGCCACGAAATTGAAATTCCTGATCTCAAACTATAGACGACTGGGGAATGAAAGACCAGCACACATTCTGAGTAAGTTCACGCGATAATGTCTATATACATTATTTCCATGTATTTGATTTCAGCTTCTCAGCCAAGACTGCATCTCTTTTCAAAGTCGTTGACACTATGTGATCTATAGATGATTCATGAGTATTATGGAAAGATCTCACGATAGAAATCTCAAGGTCCACGTGAGTTTGATCGAGTTCAAATGGGTGATTCGAAAGAGGAGTAGCCACCAAATATGCTCACATAAGCGTGGAGATCAAAATTATTCTGCGTCTTCCCGGAAAACGTGTTGAGGCATCGAATAATGAATCAACATCGCCATAACCCTCATTATGCACTGGGAAGATATCATTGAATGTCAATCTCATCTCGCTTTCAGACTACTCTGAAGATCTTGATTCAGATGAAAACCTAATAATTCTCAAGAACAGATATCTATTCTACCCAAGTCAAGTAAATACGAGACCTGAATTTCGTACGTTGCTCATCATTATTCCAGGTAAACAAAGCATATTCTTCAGAGCAGACCCCACAGCCCCCCGTAGACATTGCAACCACATCAGCAATGGCATTTCCCAACACAACGTGAATATCTTGTAACAATAAGCCTTGGCAGTACTGTTCTAGCACAAAAAGAGAAGAAACAGAAGAAGGGCGAGGATAAGAAAGACGAGACGCAGAACGAGGCGAGCAAGTGGTATACGTAAGCGAGCAAAAAGATTCAAGAAGGAAAACCACCACCAATTCTCATGGGATGAAGTGAAAGAGAGCCTAGCTCTGGTGGAGATTCGTTGTACGGCGAACGCGTAATGCCAGGCAAGACCGAGCATTCATTCATTCACTTCTGTTCTTCCCTTCGAATAAACGCGCACGAGTGGAAAGCTCACTATAACGCAGATTCCAAATGAAGAGAAAGAGAAATAAGTAAAGGTTAAAAAGAATTTTTAAAAAACGCTTTCATTCACTGATCCAAACGGCGTGTCGGAGCTCGGCGTAGTGTATTAGAGATAGAATTTGAGAGACCGATAAAAAAGAATCGCGCAGAAAGGAATTGCACGGTACATAAGAAACTATGCGTATAACACTGGACAGCCTATATAAGCCCTATGGGTGTCTCGTATTAGAATGTCACACACTCATCATTACGTGCAGCAGATACTGTAGTCAAGGACAACCTCCCCCCCCCCGCCCCCACCGCGTACGACCGCTAACGCTCAATTGTCTACCTCCCTACTCAATTAATTGAAGTCGTCAATCATGGGGTCCCTAAGCAAACGAGAAACAGGAAGCCCTCGAGGAAGCCAAAATCTTGTTCCAGAAATGGGGAAAAAATACCATGTCAGAACTATGGCCAAGGCGAAGTAGAATAAAAGCGTTTAAAAATGATGTGCAGCTGGCGTAGCTTGAGGGATAACTGTGGCTACCGACACAAAATGAAAATACTCGTGTGCGGAAAAAAATCTAATCGTGCACAGCTGTTTCTGTGCAGACTTCCAGAGGTTCTTCATATGTGAGACAGAGTTATAGAGCAATAGAAGATGAAGGAAGGAGGAGAAGTAAATGGGAAACTTGCACAAAACTCACAAAAGACGAATCATGTGATGCGAGTAAGACGCAGGTTATGTAGTCCGCAGCCTAGCGGAAAGACAGTGCCGACTGCCGAGAGGAGTGTCGTTTCAAACTTTGATCGTAAAACTAATGGCGGACTATAGATCTGCCTGTACTACTTGCTCGATCTACGAGTGAGAATATGCAGAAGCAGGAAAACGTCTGGAATGAACGATTTCTTGTACGTTGAGATTAACAGTCGTGGTGAGTGCTAGTAGAGCTGCGTGCGGATAGAGGCAAAGATGATTCTGTCTGTCAGTTAAATATGACTCTTCGTTGTGAGAATCGCTATGAGTGAATTGACTTTTCTTTCCATGGAATGGATGGTTATTCCAAATCATTCGGTATTTTTCTAGTAATCCACTAGGGGGAATAAGATACCGATAGTTTCTTTTCAGACTCCACTGTGACAAGAAAACTCTCAAGTTTTGGTAAAATCTGACTGGAAATTATTTCTTCAAGATAATGACTAGATTTTGTTGATACGTTCAATGAAGATGACGCTCGAAATCATCACCTTCATTCTATCTCTATTCATACCAATATAATAGATGCGTGAGGCGACGTCTTTTCAGGATTTTGAAACCATATTCAGCACACGTTAAACAGAGAAAAGATCAGAGGCTTCGAAAACTCTGCTAATAATCGAAAAAATTGATGAACCTACCAAGCGATGTTTGCCTAAGCCATCGCTAAATTCAAGGCTTGTTTGTTGAGAAAATTATTCATCGCATGTATTATTCACATAAGCTGTCAAGTGTCACGTCAGTACGATCTTGCTTCACACGTATTAATAGTTTAGTTGAAAAACTACCTATTTACAGGACTATTAAATTCGAATCAATAAATTTTGAATCAGTAATTTTGGGAATAAATATATTTTTTATTCAGTCCATGACTTCAGAATCATCTATGGCCTATATTCTTGAAGAGAGATAAGACTATGGTTACCCAAATTTTGTAAAACGTACTTTGACAGAGCCTTGACAGTACCTCAATGAATAACATAATGATATAACAAGTTCATAGGCGCATCATATCAGATTCACATCATCAATTCTCTCACATTCAAAAATATTCTCAAAAAGATCTGAAAATATACTACATATAATATCCGAAAACTTCCTCGAGGAAAATCCTGAATATGAACATTACTAAATCAATCTAAAATGAACCGGTGCAGAATATAAATTCAACAGGGTATTATTTAGGCCTCAACAATGCATCCGTATGTGTGGCACAGAATCAAGGATTTCTACGCAATTGCTCTGCTGGTTGACAGTATCAGGCGGGGGTGGCTATGCGACGCCAACCGCGTCAAATTCACAGATGCATTGTTCCCTCTGACAAATTTCAACTGAACGATCGGACAGTAACATCAGCGTCACCGTTTGCTCTATTCGTCTCTCTCTCTCATTTACGAGAGACAGTAGCAAGATTTGAGCGAGGTCTACGTATGCAGAAGACCAGAACAGTAGTATTGTTGATTGACTAAGCCATATTACGAATGATGCTGCAAGCACACATTCATTGCACTCTGTGATTTTCCTATATATACCTGCATGCTCGTGCCGATGATGTTACGCTCTAATTACGATTTTGTGCGCGCTCGCGAGATTCCAATAATTTACTTTACCTATCGCTCTGGTTTGTCGATTGATGCAAAATTACCATGTCCGAGAGATATTCTGCATGAATGTTCATGCAGAATGTTTGAAATTACAATTAGGGCAATGAGATGCTTTTGCTGAGGAGAGATTCGTAGATTGGCTTTGGTCAATATTGATACGAAGGTTGCATCTATGGTAGCTTGTGAAGTTCTGATGCGATGGATACATTCTGGTGCGGAATCACTTGAATTGCAATCACTTGAACCTTACATACACACATTATTACTTGGCAAAATTTGATTCAATTCTAATTTCTACTGAGAATTACCATATCAATTATGATAAAAAATTACCAATATTCCGTCGATACCATATTAATTGGTAGCTTCCACAACTTTGTAGAAGAAATTTTTTTTCGACATTGTTCAACTTGTACTTCTTGGAGAAAAAAAGTCGGGAAGAAGTGTTTTGATCAGGATATCATGCTTGAGTGAGTGCTGAATAATTTTCAAGAAGAATCGTTCCATTCCATCGTTCCATTTCTGTTGAATCGCTACATATAAATTTTGAGCGCAAATTCAGACACCATGCCGCAAAGGGTTAAGAATCTTCACGGATGGTGAGAACATCTTAGGATTCTGAATATTTTTTTTCATCTCTCACAGTGAATCACAATTATTCTGGAAGATACTGAGTTCTATCTCCCATACGAGTCGTTCAGAGTCATGGTTGTCAGTTCGCTTTTGAGACTGATTCATCCTGTGGTTTCTTGCAATTTGACCATGAATGAAGACCATTCGAGAATCATTCTCCAAATCGAAGAATGTGATAGAGATGATGGGGAAAATGGTCTGCAAGAGATAAATTCAAGTTGACCAAAACGCGGGGTATTGTCAGGTTGATTTTTTGCACGATTCAAAAGTGGACATATAATTAGTCCTCTATGACTATGAACCACTCATATGTTAGTGTGGCTAAGTTTTTGAATTTTCGGATGAATTTTTGGAGTATGGCAAACCTGGACGATGTCGGTATCCGAAACTGTGCTAAAAATTCATCAAGTGGTATATGCTAGATAACAGTATTCCATAGGAATATTATGAGAATGATTTCTTCACATAAATTTTCCAACTAGTCAAAAACTAATATGGGGTGAAATTTGATGTTCTGTATCGATTGATTGAAGTGGAGAGAGCTATGGTCATTTTGAAAACAAAATATTTTTAATATGCTTGTATGTGAGCAGTCAATCCAGAAATACAAAAAGGTTCAACTAAAAATTCATGTGTTATACAAAGTTGGAAAGGATGGCATGCATCGGTGAGAGAGAAGATAGAACCCCAAGTGATAGCAAACGTAGCAAACTGAGGCCAGACAAGATATCACAATTTGATATTAAGAGGACTCTGTGGATGGTTTGAATAAGACAGCGAAACTAGAGGATAAAGAAGAGTATAAGCGAACATGTAGGCGGTGTTTCTCATACACGCCCTGTCGAGAAGTTACTGCTGCTAGTTTTACAATTTATGGGGAAATGTCGCCGACAGCTTAACGTCTTCCATAACCATACTATCATCTTGTCTCCTCCTCCTGCGCTCCCTAGACTCTCCCTTTCATTCCCTCCCTGGGGAGGAGCGCTTCAGATGTTGTGCACAGAAAATAGACGTAAAAGAAGTCCGTTATCCTGCCGTTCTGTAAAGACTATCAGTATACAAAAAGTTCAAACTCATACATATTCTATTTCCTCTTTTTTTCTTGTTGCAATAATAATTTATTACTTCACAGCTTCATGGATTGTGAGTGATATTCGAGTTCAAAGAATTATTTCACTAGAGACGGATAAATGGTGTACAGAAGAGTATTCGTGAATATTTTGGTAGTATGTTCCATCGGTGCCATGGTTTATAGAGAGCTTGGACAATTTTAGCTCGTGACAGTGCGATAAGACTAAGAGATCTAGGATTATCTCACAAATATAACTGATCTCTTTAGTTTTGTCTGAATAATGTCTCATGTTAAGGTACGCATATTAAGTATAGCTCTACAACTCTTCTCAGAGGAAGTTCTGAGATATTTTTCGAATTACATTGCATTCACTACGGTACTAAAAATCTCGAAAATATATACCACGTCGTTCAATCTGAAATTTCATGAAGCCGACTCAACACCTACTTCCTAAGTTTTAAATAACTAATTCAGAATGTTCTATGGAGTTTAACAACCTGTCCAAGTACTTCTTCTCAAGAAAATACACCTTCCATCAAATTCCCTCCCTTTCCCATGCCAAGACAACCCAAACAAATATTACAGATGCCACATGTACTGAACTAGTTTTGTTTATCGACATTGACTCCTGCAGTAACAAGTCAATCACAAGCATTCAAGATCAGCCACAGCGACATAATTTGGTCACACTCAGAGCAACTTGGAAGTACTTAGGAGAAGTAAATCTATGAGAAGAACGAATGAGGGATCAGAAATGAAGAAATAAAAGAAAAACGAGGTATAGAAGCCATAGATATGGCGTGGAAGTAGAAAAAAAGAATAAGAAGACCAAGACAAAGAAGAGAAAGTGAGAGGAGAAATGAGAGGTAGATGAAACGATAACGCAAAGAGCGTATTGCAGTAAAAGTTGGCGTTAACGGTCTCTCTCTTTCTCTAGACCAACTCGTTGGATTGGATCCTAGGATATATTTACGTTATCGTTTCGGTATATCGTGTCTCAAGCTCTGTGAATTTTGTCTTACTCTCTTTCTGCAACTTAACCTCTTCTAAGAGATCCGCCTTTCCCTATTTCTGCCAAGAGTGGAGAAAGTCCGATCGCTTTGCGCCAACTTTTCGACACTATAAGTCACCTGGTGTCTACAGCAAACTTTCATTAGAGCTCTCACTCTGCTCTTCATTCTTTTTCTCTTTCTCTATGTCTCCTAGCTTTTCTCTCACTCTTTTCAAAAGTTCCACTTTCCAGATCTCCCTTTTGGCTTTTAACAATGATACACTCACCGGAAAACTCTGGAAAATCGAGCAATACTTTTCCAACAAGTTTGAAACGCACCAACGAGTTCTATGTGACCGGAATCAAAATTGGATTAGAGGTTTATCGATTTTTCATGTTATTCAATTATCAAGTTATCAGAATTTTCCACCAGGTCATGGTGGTACCTTGCTTTACTAACGAAGTAAACTGTTCTAGGGCCCAAAATAGGCGTACGCACCCAGGGACCTTATTTTGAAAGAAATACGCGTTACCGTTGATTACGCGGGTACGGTAGTTCCGTGGAAAACCGCCATACATAACCGAGGGGCCGCTAGTTGTTGATGTATAAGCACCCCCTCGTTTATGCATGGCAGTTTCCCGCGGAACTAATCAGTGATCACCGTCACCGGTAATGCGTATTTCTTTCGGAATAAGGTCCCAGGGCCTGAAATCGCAATTGAGAGCGTCAAACTTAAGCGAGAATGACGAGCAAAGAATTTTGAAAAACTATTCAAAAAGAATCGTTTGAATTCAAGTTTTCTATTTTTCTCCACAGCTTTTGAAAAAATGGATCTAAAGTACACATCCTCGGAACAACTCCGACTTTCACCCTCGGCTCGGAACGAAGAAGATCACTCAGAATGCGATATTCAACTTTTGCCTCCATGTAATTATCGTAAACCACTACCTTTATTAACGTGGCAAGTGTGGAAAAACTACTTAGGATTAATAAAAATCGTTCGACCAAGATATCGGATTAAATGAATTATTTATGTATTGCACCGTGACAAGTAGTAGTATGTGAAGTGAGAACAAGGGACATTTCGAGTTAAACCCAAACGAGCTCGAGGACTAGGAAAACTGAGAGACAGATAAGGCTTATCTTTAGAGGAGACGGTCTTAAGGTTACTTTTTGTTTCTCAGAAAGAGGAAGACGTGGGCTTAGAGCTTTCGAGGAACGAATAAAACAAGCGACGATGCGACGAAAGAGAACCACACTGATTTCCTTTTTTCCTTTTCCTATCTGCTCGCACCTTTTGTGCAAGAAAAAGACTGCAGAATCGATTATATCCGAGACTCTGAAAGAAACGAGTTCCTGTCGTTTCGAGTCTTAAGATCAGCGTGGATGACAAGAAACTGGGGATTTGTATAAACTTTATGTCGCTGCGGATGATGAAGTTCACGACAGTTCAGAATCAGAAACTTGTTGTCGTCTGATGGATTGAAAATGATAACAATGATCCTACGGCTCGTACTTTGCTTGATCAAGTCGTTTGGTTAAGACTTGATTAAGATTGTGTTTGGAGCAGTGATGTTTTCGACGATGACGGATTTGTCTGACAGTACACGACTTTATCTACTAAGCTCTGAACCTCCGGGCCTTATTCCAGTGAGATTCGTTGGAGTCCTTTCACAGGTGAACAGAACTTTTCGAATGAATTTATTGTAGGGGATGGAATGATCTCGAGATTGCGGTCGTGTTAGCTACCCGAATTTTCTAGTGCACCTTTAAATTCCACCAGAGGAGTCTGTGTTTCTCGTAGTATGATGCACGAATGCGAACTCAAATTTCAGAAAAAGGAAATGTGAATCAGAAGTCCCAGTAAGTTTCTTTTCAAGCAGAAGAAAAATCATTGGCGTATCGGGAATTCTCAAAATTTACCCATGGAAATACTATTCTTTTTGCCACTGAGTCTATCAACATCTTAATTCAAATTAGACTTATTACAGTATCAATAAATTTTCCACCTTTAAAAAATTACTTAGTTTTCCTTAAAAGTTAGGATAATTTTTGTCAGCAAATTGTACCTAAATGTATTATATGGCGAGGACTTTCTGCTCACACCTGAATAACCGAAAAATTCCCCAATTGAAGCTTGAAAATTTTTCTAACGATTCTCTTCTTTCGCAGAGTAATCAGAAGCCTGAATCTATCGACGCTTTAGCAAGAATACAATACATCGCTCTCTCATCGTTCCAATAACAAAACCACTCCAATATACTAATGCACAGCTGCTCCGACGCATCAGACCAAATAACCTGCTATCTCTAGCAGCTCTTGAAACAAAATCTAGATGACAAAGTTGAGTATCACCTTGTGCGCGTATCCTAGGCACGCATCGGCGCGACGAGACCGACCGACGTGATCGATGGTCCAATTGTTGTCGACACGGGGCTACGGCTGTTACCTAAACTCGACGAGAATACTATTTCTACTCTGGGGTAAATCAGAACTGACTATCCAACTAAAATAGAGACACAGCTATTTCCGGAACTCGACCTGCTAGAGCGTGGAATTTTCAACAGTCGCTAGTTATAAAAAAGTAGGTAACGGGTAAGCCCGTAATTAACGTCAAAAATTTCCCAACTGGATCGGCCATTCGTCACGCAACGTGACTTTTCAATTTTAACCACTGGTGATAATTTTTCAGATAGTATAGTTACATACATACTTATAGATATAAGGTACTGCTATTAGTGTGAAAAATTTGACGGATAGAGTGGGAGTACGATTTATCGTCGTTACATTAGTTCGAAAGAGTCGGTTAATTAATTATTGCACGCTCGCGCAGACGGACATTTGCAACCGATGCTGATGTACGGAGGTATAGTATGGTGTCACCACTGTTAAAAATAGTTGATTAAGAAATTTTCAACTTTCAAAGTTGTAAACGCATGCTAGAATCGTCATCGTCTACGTTGTATGGTTAGGCACTTGCCAAG
The DNA here is from genome assembly GCA_029851415.1 of Eretmocerus hayati. Taxonomy (NCBI): domain Eukaryota; kingdom Metazoa; phylum Arthropoda; class Insecta; order Hymenoptera; family Aphelinidae; genus Eretmocerus; species Eretmocerus hayati. The sequence goes on along the minus strand of CM056743.1, from coordinate 38,050,897 downwards.
TAAGTATAAATTATAAGAGAGGCGGAGATCTCTCGTACTTTGGCGCGAAAGATGAATTGCTCGTATACCATTTGGCTCTTGAGAATAGTAATAGTAGCTCTGTTGCTGCCTCTATTGTATGCCACAAACTTGATGAACTGAGTAGTACTTGCCGCCTTGGGTAGTTTTCGAGGTGATTTGCGCGCTCTATACTCGTCTGACCCTCTTGGCTTGAGCGCGCGTCTCTATACATAAGTACAATGAAATCGCTCGTTGGATGGCTCTTGGAATATTCTATTATGTCTCAAGGAAGATGAAAGATGTACAGACTATTTGGAGAAATTATGTGTTTATTGCTACATTTACCTCGTAAGGATAAGAGATGTTGTGTATAGTAAAAGTCACGGCGATATTCTATTATTTTGAGATATTTCAATGTCCTATATCGTCGTAATGTTCCTCTTTTGTATAAGTCAGAGTGATTTGAATTATTTGAGCTTGAGACCAAAAACTGACACCATCAGATGAATGTGAGATTTTTACATATTCAGAGGGTTGGACTTGTTCACAAAATTGTTCAAAACAGTCTTTAAGGAAAATTCAAACAGTATTTCGTGATGTTACAATTCATTCACTCCGGTAAAGATCTCTTGGATCAATCGTATGAAAGAATTGTTCACAGATGGCGAGTGACTGATGCAATCTTTCCAAGGTTCAAGAATATTATGATCAGTGCTGGGTGAGGATCATCACTCGGTAGTTTTCGAATTTCTCAAAGCTTCTTCCTGTTCCACCCTTCCTCGCATAGTTCTCACATCTCTCGAGCCTGAGATGAGCTGCCTCAGGGAAATAACGGCTTCGAAAAAGTAAATAAAAATGTACACTCGTTTTTCTGCTCAAACGCCGTTATAATTCTCGTAACACTTTCAAGGGTATAAAGAAAAATAGCTATCCCTTCCAGGATGGAAAACCAATACGTTCTGTTATCAAAGAGAACCTTCTTACCGGGAGGAGGTAATATTTTTTCCACTCGCAAAAATTAATTAACGAGCGAAAAAAGAGAATCAGAGTAGACTCGTTCTCAAGGAGCGAGCTTTTTAATTTCCTTCAAGGATTCATTAATTCAAATCTCGACCGCATTAAAATTCATCAAGTGGAAAAGGATCTTGCAGAGAGAAAGAAAATTTTCCTCAGACCTAGAAGTATAAGATCCAATCAAGATCAAGATAATTTTCCTCGTCTCTTTTGCTTCATTTGCATGAAATCAACCTCTCCCCCTCAGATCGTCCATGAGCAAAACTAGCTCATCATAACATGAATAACCGAGTGTAAATATTTTTTGGCCACACTACTTTATCACACTTGAAATGAGGTTTTGCCCAATTTATTCAATAGCACTCGCAAGCTCCCAATACATTTTGTTACGGTTGATTTTCCAGAATTTCCGAAACAACGATAATGCACATGTTATCGTGAAATCGGAAGCGACCTTGAGTATTGTGGATGACGGTGCACCGGCTGCAATACAGCCGATGCTGAGTTGGTTCAATATTTGTTTTCGGCGCTGAGTCAGGCCGTAAGCATGTCATCGCATACGTAACTTGGTCTGCGAGCTGCGTCTACACACATCACGTCTTTGGGGGATCGGTCAGGCGCTTACGTTCACACATACTAATACATTTGATCATACATGTGTATGAATACATGGATGGGGAAGCGTGGGTGGCGAGAAGACGAATATGCTTGGCAGAGACCCGTGAGCAGATTAACATGTTATCGGAAAGTTGATATTGCGATTTTTCTCACAGCTGGGGACCTTGCTTTTACTTATTCTTGCAAGCCTCTGAATCCACTCTTGTTTGTTTCCATCTTGTCACAGATTGGTACAAATGTTTTTGGTTCGTACTACCCCGAATAGCTCTGTCTCTGTGATTTCAATAGCAGATGCATCCTTTTGTTGTCTTATTTCCCGAGTTTATTTCATATTCTTTTCTTCTCTGCAAGCAAAGAAACTATGACAATTGAATGAAAAAATTTTTTGGGAAATGAGATTTATGATTAACGTAAGATTTGAAGTTACTTCTCGGAGGAGCATTCCAGGTTCGCAGGATGAGTCGAGATAGATTGTAGAGTAACGATCAGATCTACGAAGCGCATGACTATCGGTGCAACAAGCCAACGATTATGAGGTGCTGCTCTGATATGAAAAATGTCCGCTACGCTGCGCACGTTGTGGATCTCATACTCACAACTGGAACGGTTAGCCGAGATTATAAGGACCGAATTCACATGTGATTGATGAAATATCCGCTACTCTCTGTTGATTGAAGGAATGCATGTAAACAATTGATCGGAGAGGAGTCCAAAACAGCACTCATCCTGGTAGACTTTGTAGGTCAAGCCTTCGAGTTATGGAAGGAATCCGTCAATTTATCATTGGATATAGATATCTTCGCATAGGGGCCGTAACGTTTCTCTTCAACTTTTTACCCTGGAACGCTCTTATCCATATATGGACTGTAATGAGCCTTGACCAGAGGTGCATTCGATCAAACCTCCATCTGGATGATTCGTGATACATTTTTGTAATTTTGCTGATAACAAAGTATCTTGCTTGGTTTGACTTCAATTTGAGACATGGTCGAAGCATCCATCTTTGACCAAAAGCTTTTAACAGACAACACGATGAGATCAATTATGTCTTCTCGCATAATCTCATGTATTTGACGAAAAGGCTCGTTCACTTTCGCCTCTCTGATTGTCTGACACCATTCTGATTGGGTGAAGATTTTTCGCGGTCTAACAGCCTTCTCTATTGGTAAATTGGCGTAATCCTCACTTGATTCAGCACGCCCTCTGACCAAATAACTGAAAACTTACCTGAGTTATCATGATGCCCAGTTCTTCGGCAAGCTTAGCCTACATATTGATCAAGAATTGATTGCAATTTTGCGATGTACAGTTGTCACTTGATAATCTGAAGTCAGTTATACTTTCCGTTTAGTACATTACACGAATGAATTAACACACAGCATGCAATCTCAACGGACCCTCTTTTGCTCTCAGATCCGACCGAAAATAACACCTAGCTTGGTTGGTGTTCGCATTGCATATCGTGAATATGAATCAAGATAATTTCCTTTTATAGTATAAACTGCTTACGTTAGCACATGACATGCTTAGTGCCTGCTGAAGTTCGAAGGATATTATCATATGAAAGTGTTTGACGTTTCCCACGATTAGGGGGTTGTATTCCACTCTACATGCGTGTTGGAACAGCTTCGCATTCTCTGTCACAAAGTGGAGCGTTGCATGTACTAATTCAGAACCCAGATTCGCAATGCTGTCGATAACGAAATGTGATAATCGCATCAGTAGAGGATGAGCTTCGCCAATATTCTTGGAATTGAATTTCAAATTGATGCTTTCGTGCCTCTATCTTTATCGACATAGCTCCTAGTTCTCGTTCGGCAACATGCAACATTCATCGAATGGGTTCTTTGGAGCTTCGAGTATAATGCAATCATTTTTTCAATGAGACGTTTGTTTCCACACTTGCTCAAAGATGTACTTGTTCTCCACATGTTTCCATTCTTCGTCACTCTTTGGATTTTTAAGAAATGTATCTCTTCGGGATCGATACTGTTGAATATTTTCAGCATTATTTAAGTAGCGCTAAAAGTACATGTGTACGACAAAGAGTCGAAAGATGCATCTTCTTCACGCGGATATCGGCTCCCCCTAACATATAAATTTTACATTTTCAAAGAAAAGCGCTTGCACTTATACGCGGGGCTCGTCTCACACATTCACATCCTTTCGATCCGCACATAATGCCTGCAGATGAAGCCGGTTTCCCTCCAACGTCTCGAAAGGCGTCAGGATCAACATCTCAAGCTCGGGCCAATCGTCAACGGTACATCATCCCGATGGCATGTAACCTTTGCTCTATCGACGATTTCAAGTAGAAGTTGAACTGAAGCTGTGCATTGATTATTCGCTCACTGCCAGATAACCTCCGAATTTGTATAGATACAATGAGACTCCTGTTCCACACATACGTCTCCTACTTGTGCGACTTCTAAGATAGCTGATATGCTACTATTCCACGAGGTCCTCATCATACGTCTACTACAAAATTGGTCCTCTTATCCTGTCACTTCTTATGAAGAATGTATTCTTTTTTTTCCTCTAAGAATCGACAGATGATCATTTCTCGAGCTGCTACATGACGCAACGAATGAGCAGCTTGAATTATAAAAATCAAAATTGTTACAATATCATCATGGTCTCCAAGTTTCATCAACCATCGCATTGTAAGTATCAGAGATCCAGTGCATATTTGTAACCCCAACTCGAAGGGTCACATTTAAAAATACTCCGAGTAGGCCTACAAACCCGTCTGGCACGAGGGGTTGCACAAATATACCACCAGCACCAGTACGGGTTAGAGTAGCTTTTGCCTAAATCCGGTCAGATAATCTCTAAAGTTTCTACACTGCTCATATAAAGGCAATTTGCATGAAATCTCGAGTCTGCTATATGCTTCTGCTTCTACTATTAGGCTTCGGAGGTTGCAAGCGTGGGCGTTATATGCGGGCAGAATGCGCACCGCTTACGAGCGGATAAGTCTCCCGAGTCTAAAACGTGGCCAGAGATATCTCTTTGGCGCATGTGCTCCTGGCTCACGTTTTAATTCCGCATTATATTAATGCCCAGAAGAGACCCTCTTGCATGCCATTAGAGTATACGGTCAGAAGGTTCTCACTCTCAGTCGGGTTGGCATTCAAATGTAGTCAGCCCAACGTTTATTACTATATTTGGAGATTCTCGACTACCTACTGGCCACCAATACAATCCAACGTGATCCTGCTGTTGCTACAGTAGTTGGTAGTTGATGTGCCTGATGTGCCTTGGTAAAGTGACCGCGATTTGCTAATTTGTTGCGACTTGGCATTAATTATCGTCGAGAGGGTTGGTCTGGACAGAAACTAACCGAATAGATAGAACAGTTTACTGAGAAATGCGAGCGGGCGTGCTCTGGATTTTCAATGTCACTGTCGTGCTTGGGCTAACCCCTTCAGCACTCCACGTTGAGGCTGATTAGAATTCTTGAACGTGATTGCGGTACTCTAAGTTGTTCGACTTTCAAGTTGGTTGGTCAGCCATTCTGGGTTGTAGAATTTTAAATATCGAAGACGAGGTAAAAACAGTAAGTGAGCGGTGATCTATCTGCTACACTGATACAATTGCAGAGAATTGTCCTGTCATATCTCCATAATTATGACGATGTACCGAGGTATCATGTCTCTTAGGAGAAAGATGTAGTTTCATTTGACAGGTTTCTTGGATGGAATTTTTCTAATCAAAATATTTCATCAACTTGAGAAAAGGCGAAGCATTCCGAAAAACGCTCGACTCAATCCTCATCAAATCTGTCGGAATTAGAAAATAATGCCTGTTCCAAATCTCAAACTACGGGATGTAAATATAAGACAATTTAACGGGGTTCTATCAGATTATTCCTGGTATCCGAAACACTTTAATTTTGAGAAGATCCACCTAGCTGCAATTGCCAGCAGCCGTACATTATTTTTCGGAATATGGTGGTTCATTTAACTGACTACCACTTCTTTACTCTTTCTATTACCCTGAACGCCAAAAGAGTGGAATTTCTCGTACAATCAGCGACAATAGAAATAAGAGAAGATTCCTATGAAAATATTGCAAATCCATTAAATACTTTTCTGAAGATACAAATCGTTTCATGGATCGAATCATGAGAAATCTCACAACTCTAGCAAATCAATCGTTTGCAAATGTCACTCGCATCGCGATCGGATCTAATTATGACTGGACTCCCTTGTCCTCTGTGATTTCCGGCAAAAGATGCTGTCAAATTAATCACAATCTGCAAAAAAAATCCTCAGCAGAGGAAAAAATGTCTATCTCCGAGAACCTGAACAGGAAATGCCGTGTTATGGCAGAATCACTATGATACATTATCAACAAGAAGCACTGTTGAGATGACAATTGAAATAACAAAAGGTGGAAAAGTATCTGTTATGATCTAAAGGTGGCCAAGAAATTAACGAGAGGCGAGAAATAGTAGCGGTGCAGAACAGCAGAAGAAAAGTAAGGAAAATAGATGGTGGCGAGAGAAATTGGTTCTGCCAGTGAGAATCAGAATGAGATACGATATAGTATAGTACTATCTTGCCTTCTCTCGGTACAGTATTTACGCGAGGTCTGGAGTGTCGCCAAAAAGCTAGGAAGCAAGCAACCCATCTATTGCTACGTGCCACCGCGGCCAATCTGTCTCTCTCTCACTCCATCTCTTCTATCCTTTTACTGTTTCGATTCTCTTGTGCACCTTCCTCCCTTCCCTTCTCAATTCAAGAAAGGCAAGAGAACGTTTGATACCAAGTACTGGAAAGATAGTTCAAGATATACCTCGGCAGGTGCCTCTTTCTCACTTTCACAAGCTCACTCCTTCTTTTGGGCTTTTGGTCTCTCGAGATTCTCGAAGATCAAGCTTATCTCTATAGTTCTCAAGTCTGTTGGCTATGCTCTGAATTTTCCAACGTTGCCATAGATCCGTTACAGATTCTGGATTCTGTGGTTGACAACATGAACCTGTACTTCAGTCTTATCAAAAGAGATTGATATCATCTTCAACAACTGTTCGTTTCTCTTTACCAAGTGATTATGATTGTGGGAAAGGTGATAGTCAAGATATTTGGAAGAAAATGGGATGGATAATCTATCATTGATACGCTGACACTATTGTAGAAATTATTAAATAGCCTGAAATGATTGCAAAAACAGATTGAATGATAAATTATCGATTTGCAAAGGAAAAAAATGCCCGATCCCTTGCACTATCACCTGAGATTCTCACAAATCCTTTTATCTCTCAGTCCACTGTGCTCACATTTTTACCGGTGTCCCATGGTAGAAATGTGAGCACTTTTTCTGGCCAACTATGCAATAAATAGCTATAGTAGCGATGCGTAGTAATGCGACTTGGCCAGTTTTTGGCCAAAAAATGCTCACCAGGGATTGTGTAGTTCTGATATGGTGTCAACACATGTATAGTATCCCGTGCCTTTGGTTTCCTGAAATGTAAGAGGGATTTATCCGTGACTCTTTCGCTCTTCAGAATTTATCTCTTACATTTCTGAAACTATTTGATCGTCAAATATACCTCTCATTCAAGGTTTTGATAATGGCGGTGTTTTACACACTCAGATGATGATTTTCATAAAAATCTTCTCACCAACTTTATGCAGTAAAATTCAAATGCCTACACTCTCAGCTTTTCTGTAATCAGGAAAATTCCCTCGGCGTAGGTTTTCAATAACCCAATTTCATCCATCAGAACACATTTTCTACATTGACAGTTGTTTTATTTGGATCGACTTCCAGTAACTGATTCGAGGCGATCACTTGATATGAGCTCATGGGAAATTTTCCACTCGTAGACTCGTCAATTATTACATAAATCTATCCACCAGCTCAGGGAAGAACTGAACTCTCCAATCAACCATGAATTCCTGCATAACCCATAACCCATTACACAAGTCTACCAACCCGATCAATTAATCGCTTACAATCTTCATCGTCAGCTCGAGTCAAGGACCGTAAAGATTAACGAAGCAGAGTAAACAGACCATGCTGTATCAAATTACAAGCACCCAAAGTCAAACAATAACCGTCTCGAATAACGAGACACTCTTCGGCAAGATCCACTTATCGACTTGGTCTCTCTTCAAGCCTCTTTCTCCTACCCCCCAACCTTAGACTTTATACTCTTAGCCTCTATACACAGTCTACCAGAAGTACCATAGTATCTCAAGTAAAGCTTACTCTTCAAAGACTTTGGTACCTCTAAGCGTTTTGGCCCAGCAAGCTCGACTCCTTTCGACACTGCTGCGTTTCCTTTTCTTGGTTTATTTGTTAAACACTTAGATTGTGCAAAAGTATAGGAGGTTAAGTATATATTCCTTAGAAAATAGAGACTCTGATGGAAAGAGGTTGAAATGGTTCAGAGGTACCTCGTAGTATATGCCGGTTGCAAAGACTTTTGTAGGTTATATAGTGTAGTAGTCGTAGCTTGCAGTATAGAAGTGCATGAGTATAGGTAGATATATGGTTGAGAGAGTGGAAGAAATTAAAGAACTTGCGGATAATGGCTCAAGTGAGGCCACTTATCACCTCTCTGCCAAGCTCACGTACTCTTCTATATTGTATACCATTCTCTTTGGTTATATAGACCTTTTGAGGGTTGATTCATACTATAGACTGAAACTCGAAACACATTGGCAAAGCTCACAGCTCGGAGCTACTACCTTCTACTACTACTACTACTACAACTCGAGATCTCAATGAAATCCGTTGTGAGAGAGCGAACTCTGATGCCTCTCGTCGTCGTAGCTACTCGATTTCTCGAGTGCATGTGCAACCGAGAGGCACACGGATTTCCTATTTTATACTCTTCCTCCGATATAACTGAGGGCTGTATTTCACATGAAATTGCTGGCAGATAATGCCTCACAGAGAGAATTTTGAATCATTATGTGTTTTCTCCAGTGTCATACAGTTTTTAACTCTTAGTTACTCATGAGGATAGCCATTTGGCACACATGAAATTTCATCTGCTTTCAAAAACTTGGAATGATTTTTTGAGGTCTAGAACGTCCACGTGGATTCATATTTTGGTATCATCTCTCGAATAAACCAAAACGAGAATTGCAAAAAAAAATTTTTTTCTCCATATTATCAACAAATATTCTACTGAAAATGCATGACCGACAAAAGTAAAAATGCTCATATTCAACCTTCATAGTTCCAATTCGGGTGTCTATAGCTTATTTGGAGTCTATCTGAATTCGACAGGTGCTGATATATTTTGATCAAGATTTGTGAAATGGCTCGTTAGCCTAATCTAGAAAAGTGATCGAAGGATGACATCTCCTGGAATTCTGAGAGAAGATGTGTGTGCTCTGAATGTACAGAAAAAAAGTTCACACTGATTCTTACATGGTTAAATCATACGATGGTAACTTTCAGATGACGTAATTGACGATGAATTTGAGAAATTAAAATAACTTGCGTAGGATGTCCCATTTGGCTACCACGTGGGTTGTAGTGTGACGAGTCCCCATGTGGGTAAATAGGGCTTAACGATCCATTCTGTATGTGTAATAGTGAAACTAATCGGGGATTCCAATCTTTGATTATTGTGATTGTGAACTGAAAATCTAACGAGCTTTTCAGTGCATCTTTATGAAAAAACTGTGTGGTCTTATGGACTTCTAAATTACGATTTAATAATTTTCCCCGGTATCACATCGTTATCGGGTAGATTCCAGCTGAAATTCGCAATTGAGTCTTTTCAGGAGAACGATGAATTTACCAATGTCCAGCTGTAAATCATCATTCTGAACTTTTTGGGAAATATTCGTTCCTTGTTGATTTCTACAGCATGAGTTCAGAAAGTAATGAATTCTCGAATCGGTATTCCCATTTAGCAGCAGTAATAGAATTCTCCAAATACAACTCTGCGATCATCCCAGCAATGTTTCATTTAAACCAGTTCACAATTTAGGGGTGCTCGAGAAAATTCTAGTAAAACCAAGAATATGACATTATTCGAATCTTCTGAAAACTTTATCTAATGTGTCATCGCGAAACATATCATCCTTACCGAACGACCATCTCGTGAACTAGGTTGGTCTATTTCCCGATTGAAGTGAGGCAAATATGTCTTCCGCGCTCAAAACGGGTCTTCAAACACAGGACAATCATGATGTTTATCATGAGAGCCCTGAAAAACCACGTTTGAAAGAGGCATTTTTAGGTTATAATGATGAAAACTCTATGACTATAATGATGAATGAAGTGCTTAGACATGCTCTTTCTTTGGACTCAACAACTGACCATGAGTATTAAAAGACTTTGAAAAATAATCAAAACCCCTTAGAGAGGGTCATCTTCATAGTTGTAATGAATTTTGTACTTTTCGCATTCTACTGGTGTCATAATCACCACTACAATTCGAACAAAACCACGGCAAATCTCAAGTATGTTCAACCAGTAACATCGGAACGCTAAGAATCAGGAGCAGGTATCGGACACTTCTAAGCATCCTAAATAGTATATACAGTCACTTACTTCACCTATCTCTCTCTTTTAATTTCTCAAGTCTCCTCGAACCACTCCAAATTAAATTTCACCCCTCGACTGCATCGTCAAAAAAGACCGCAATAATTCCCTTTCCATTCCCAAACTTAAGTGAGAACGTGCTAGAACAGAACAAACGAGTACACCCAGCTACTGCCAAAAAGCTCCAAATGTCGGCAACAGCATAGTAGCAGTAGAAAGTACAGTCGACTACAAACACCAAAAGTTGCAGCTGTGCAGCACATCAGAAGAAGCAAAGAGCTCATACACACATACGTAGACGTGCAATGAATTACGCTCTCTAGAATCTCTTGAAAGTCTGGACATCGTTTTCGTGTAAGTATAACAAAATTCGGGATGTGCAGTAGTAGTAGTAGTAGTAGTAGTAGTAGCCAAAGCTCGTACTTTTGCGGTGTGATATAGGATAGATTGTTTCGGTGGGGTAAATGGGGTAACGGTGGCACATATATCTATATGGAAGCTAAGATGAATTGGGGCGTTCCGGCGCGGCACGTCACGGCATCAGAGCTACATTCGAGATTCGCGACACGCCACTAGAGAGACCGTGGTATTCTATATACTTATATATATATATATATATATATATATATATATATATATATATGGCAGCAGCTGTTGTTGGCTCTTTGCCGCCTGATGTATACGGTGGATGGAGTAGCCAAGCTGTGGAAAACCAATGAACTCGAGTATCTCAAGCCTATACACATTGATTCTGTGTTGTATATTGAAGTATCAGCAACTACTATCACTCGATACTCGATGCTTTGGCAACTTTTTGTACTATGTCTCGTAGATGTGGTGGTGGCAGTTCGTCTTTAGTAGATCCATCTTTTTCTCGTCGATTTACTTCTCATACTGCTGGCAATATAAGCAGTTTTTCGGCTATGGGCACATTTCGCTCACATCAAGAGTTGGCATGTGGTGGTACATTCTACCTCTGCTCAGTCATTTTCTGACGTTGCCATTACTGTTGCTGTTGTTCAGGAGATTCGCCGAAACGAAACAATTCATACATTTTGTATGCGAGATACCTAGATTTTCATCATCATAGAAATCATTCGGGATTATTTGGAATTGCTAGAATCTTACGAAGAAGATCGGCAGAATAACGAATTGGGCTACGCGAATACTTGGAGAAAAACAATGAAAAATTTTCAAAGTAGTAATTTCGATTATAGTCAGACGATCGTAGGGTCTCGTTGATTCGAATACTTACACAATTCAACTGTAACTATTACAATCGGGTACACATATTAACAACCAAATACAGATTCAGCTGTCATCGAGAAAATTCTCAGGTGGGAAGATGAGACTTCCGAGGTTTTAAGCCTTGATAACGCAAGTAGGAGATGATGCCCAACTAAATTTTCCTTCAAAAAACTAAGCTTGGACCCTCTTATTTTCGATTTAAATAAAATATAAGTACTTGTACGCAACATGTCTCTGTACACAACTTACCCTCATATGCCGATCTCAGAAATGGGCAATCGTTCACCTTTTCGCATATTTTTCTCACGTTTGTGATGTTAGAATGGATGAAAATGAGTGGTTTGGATCGCCTTCGAGTCATTCCTGCGTGTTCCAAAATATTTACGGTGATTTTCCCATTTTTCGTGTTTGCTTGGCTGAAAAATCACCGAGGAAATCGCGTTCACTAAAACCGGTGCAAATTCATTCTCATTTGACCAATTTTAGCGTACTTGGGCGCATTCTATTTCGTGTCTCAAGACCTTCAAAAGCCACCTTCAAGAGTTGCAAATCTTTGATTTGGAGTGATTTCATGTACAAAACACGGAAATTATTTGAGAAACAAGAAGGCCGACATCGGTGTGGACATAACATGCCCTTATATGTTTATCTCGGAAGGGCGTGTAGAACGACTATTTTTACCACTCAGAACGTGTTTATCGCGTCAAAATATGTCAGAAATAGCGTCTTGGGTCAGCTAAAAGCTTCAAATGTCGCTGCATGGTGATGAAAACGGATCGAAGCCATTTTTCGCATTTTATCGTCGATTTACATTGTTTTATATGATGGGGGCAAGTTGGGTACACACTTTTGTAAACTCTCAAAACTCACCTTTTGGGAAAATTGTGATAGCTCGGCTTTAGTTGATTCGAATTGGATGTAATTCAACTCATTTTGAAGATCTTCAGACAATCTTAAAAATGAGTTAAAGCACGTTGGAAAATATTGAGGTAGGCCAGAGTTATTGAGAAATTGACTTAATGGGGGCAAGTTGGGTACACTTACTCCACTCATTCCGCAATCGGACTGATCAAGAATACTGTGATCGAGTATCAATTTCTTCCTGTATTTGCATAACAGTTTAAACGACAGTGGTGGTACGTTTTTAGAAGGTGCATAGGGCCTACTATCGGTTTAAAAATGATTGACACCTAGAGAATTTCTGCTATCCTGGCTCCAAAAAGAATCGATAATTTTTTTAACTGGGATAACGTCGAAGCACATCTGGTCGCGGCCATGATAAAATTTTTTTGAAGTCGATCGGATGACAACTGCGGCTGTAGCTGTTATCAGAATGTAAAAAAACGCGGGTATAAGGCCAATTTCAGAGGTAACTCGACTTTGGGATGCTACAGCTCTGCCAAAAAAAATTCTGGGGCGCTGCAAAAAACGTAGGTGATAGATATTTGGTTCCCCAATAGCGTCCAACAACAATCAGCCAAAAAAATTGATAACTTTTGGAGATAATCGAGTCATTGTTATCTCGGGATCTATTGAGGTTGAAGACTTGATTCAAAAACAGAAAAATCATAAAAAAATTCTGGATGTCAAATACGAAAATGCAATATGAGATTTTAAATAAACAAACGCGTGGCAAGGTCGCAAAGTTGAAAAAAATTAAAGTTTGCGCCTATTGTGAGGCTTTTATTGTCTTTTACAGCCGGGGCCCGTAAAATCGTCGATGGGCGAGACTACCCGACCGCGGACCATAAAAGTCGTAAAGTTGCGGTCTCGGAGTCAATTAGGGTACCATCAGTCTGCTTCGGCTACAATAATGAAGCTGAATTTTCAACAAAGAGAGCAATAAAACTATTTCGAACGCGATTTGGGCCTTGCGTTACTATTACAAATATCGCCGATTCATCGATGAAGGATTGTCAATGATGAGTCGAACAGTATATCAATGACGCGTGTGTGCAGGTGTCTTTCTCTCTCTCAGAGTTTCGCGATATCTGCATGGAAGTATTCTTTGGCGGATCCTTTAAATGATTGATAATATGCAATCAATACTTTATCCACATGATTCCGATGTGAAACAGTTGGATATCATCCGTATTGATAAGATGACAATCAACAGTTGAATGATTTTACCATCATCTTGTTCGTTGATTATCATCTTATCAATACGGATGATATCCAACTCTTTCACCATCGGAATCATGTGGATAAAGTATTGATTGCATATTATCAATCATTTAAAGGATCCGCCAAAGAATACTTCCATGCAGATATCGCGAAACTCTGAGAGAGAGAAAGACACCTGCACACACGCGTCATTGATATACTGTTCGACTCATCATTGACAATCCTTCATCGATGAATCGGCGATATTTGTAATAGTAACGCAAGGCCCAAATCGCGTTCGAAATAGTTTTATTGCTCTCTTTGTTGAAAATTCAGCTTCATTATTGTAGCCGAAGCAGACTGATGGTACCCTAATTGACTCCGAGACCGCAACTTTACGACTTTTATGGTCCGCGGTCGGGTAGTCTCGCCCATCGACGATTTTACGGGCCCCGGCTGTAAAAGACAATAAAAGCCTCACAATAGGCGCAAACTTTAATTTTTTTCAACTTTGCGACCTTGCCACGCGTTTGTTTATTTAAAATCTCATATTGCATTTTCGTATTTGACATCCAGAACTTTTTATGATTTTTCTGTTTTTGAATCAAGTCTTCAACCTCAATAGATCCCGAGATAACAATAACTGGATTATCTCCCAAAGTTATTAATTTTTTTGGCTGTTTGTTGTTGGACGCTATTGGGGAACCAAATATCTATCACCAACATTTTTTGCAGCGTCCCAGAATTTTTTTGGCAGAGCTGTAGCATCCCAAAGTCGAGTTACCTCTGAAATTGGCCTTATACCCGCGTTTTTTTACATTCTAAAGACAGTTACAGCCGCAGTTGTCATCCGATCGACTTCAAAAAAATTTTATCATGGCCGCGACTAGATGTGCTTCGACGTTATCTCAGTTAAAAAATTAGCGATTTTTTTTGGAGCCAGGATAGCAGAAATTCTCTAGGTGTCAATCATTTTTAAACCGATAGTAGATGAATTGCATTCGAGAATTCATCATGAACTTATTCACCGCGTGATATTTCGAAGCTCTCTCTCGAAGTTACCAGAATAATACTCTAATGCCTATGATCTTTTTGAAATGCTTTGAGAAGAATTTTTTGTTGCCTAGTGCACAATCACGATAGAGAGTATACATTTATATGCATGTTTCACTCATACTCTGGTGACATATGCCGTGAGTGAATCCAGTATCAAAAATAACATGATGAATGAACGGAAGTAGATACAATGAGTATTGCAACAAAAATCATAGTCGGTTGAGTGAGTACTTTGATTGTTCCAAGAATTATATGTAATTTACTGTATTGATAATGTTTTTCCCCCTAGGTAGAATACATCGCATCAACCTTTTGACTCCGATGAAACTAGGAGAATGTAAGAAAACCTGTCTCGTCAATTTGTGTGCATTGGCTGAAATAAGAAGATATCTCGGGAGACGGGAAGCTGACGTCGAATTTGGATACATAGTATGTCAAACGACGGGGAAAAAAAGATGAAGAGAATGAAGGAAAAGGAAAGGAGAAGAAAAATGGAAGAAATTCGGATAGAAGTAGAAGATGCTGACGGGGAACTACTCGCACGCAAAGACTTTTTGCCCTGTCCCCCGATTTCAAACCAGCTTTGGCAAAGCCGAATGAGATCCGGAATTGCCGACGAGGTGCGAGAGACTAACAGAGCAAAAGGAAGAATGTAGAGGGAGAAAGGCAAGATTGAGAAGATGAGCGAGATCGGTGGCCCCGTTCGGTAATGGGGTAGTTTTAGATAGCTCAAGAGGAAATATTGGAGTCGATTTGAGAGTGTGGAAATGAGTGGGTGACAGAGAGAAGGTTGAGAAAAAAGAGAACAAGATGAAGAAAGAGGAAATTGAGGTGGTGGGAAGAGAGTGAGATTACTTTACATATACTTGCAAGTCATACATGAAGAGGCTATTACACTTGAACCTCTTTGTTTAACTTTTGATGATACTATTGTATGGAGCGAATGGAGGCTGAGTGTATGCTTGCTCAAATTGTAAAAGATATACAGAAAAGAACAAACATCCTCTGAATCAACAGGCCTCGGGTTAGTTGCGATGTAAAAGTTACACGGAACATACGGAAACACGTTGGAATACAAGTCAACTAAGAGTGCTATGCAAAGTCAAATTTTGCAGATGGTTGGTTTGACAACTGCAAAGTTTATATTTGTTGGAAATTTCAAGTTGGGACTAGTTTCTGAGCAATTTATTCACGATATTCAATATTTTTCTTTGAGAATTTCCATTAGTCGACAATTACTCTTCTCGAATGCATCAGAGAATCTGGAACAATTTTCATAAATCCTTATTGATGCCAGCGATTAATGAATTGAATGACCGAGGCTGAATACCAGATTACGTGAGAGGGAAAAAAAGGAACAAAATAGTTTTGAAAATTCCAACCCTACCATTCTCCGTTGTATTCATCAGACTAACATGGTCTACATGACAAGAGAACATTATTACATGTCTTTAAGTTCGCGGTAGTGAATGAGTTGAAATTTGTGAACTTGAACTGGAACTCGGATGAAATTTGGACTTATCTCTTCATTTGTCTGGCATATCTCACAATGAATTCATAAGTAAGTTTCGACTCTTTGACAATAAGTACTTTTAATTGAAATCTCGCTCATTTTATTTCGCGAACTTCACCTGAAAATGAAGACAGCAATGAATAAGTGATCACAAATCGCTTCAAGCTGCACCTTGATGAAAATGGACTCTAATAGTATATTTCCGTACTGAGCGCGGTAGCCCATTTTGGGCACTAGGACAGTTTGTCTGCCGAGCGAAGCGAGGTAGAAATGTCCTCCAGTGCCCAAAATGGGCTTGCAAGCGAGGTGCGGATATATTTTTTTCATTACGAGAACCCTAAAATCCCATTTAGACGCGGCATTTTTAGGTTAGAATAATGAAAAGTACTTTCTTTGCGGTAAAATGAAGTTTGAAAATTAATGACCTCAAAAAACAAGTTTTTTGTGGCTAGCAGAGAATTCTGACGTGTTAGCTCGAAATGAACCATGTGATCGTGTTCAGACGATGATTTTGCATTGGAAACCTGTGATGAGGTACCCCGCGCAAGGGGAAATTTTTTGTCTCCTGATCTCAAAACAGCGTGTATATTATTGCAATATTGCAAAAACAGGTTTTCATGAAGAAACAGTTCTGATATCAATCCAGTGCCTCCACGGGTGACGAAAAAATTTCCTCCCAAGAGTATGTGACAGAACGAAGAAAATGCGGCTTCAAACTTTCAAATTGGTCTATTCCATCCCGTATTGTGATTTTTTTTTCATTTATCGCAAAAGTGAATTTTTTCCGAATACCAGGTGGACTAGCTAGCTCGTATAACTACAAGGTTGCATTGTATTGTTCTATGACCACCAAGATCATGTTCAGCGGGTCAAAATACGTAGGATAAGGTATCTTGGTATGCATTCAAAATGTTGAATTTACGATCTGTGCGCTTCAGGCGCAGGACTAATAGGTGGACACCTTCACTCCTGTGGGGGTGAAGGTGTCACAAGGGAATGTGTTCATCCTATTTTTGCAGTTTTTGAAAACTCGTGGGGTCAAAATCAAAACCTGACAACGGGATTTTGTAGCTGGGCTCAAGACTCACATTTTTACCACCCATACATTATGATTTAGTGTGTAGTAGATCGGGAGAATCAAAGTGTAAGGTCGAAAGTGATCCACCTTCACCTCGGTTTACGGTTATCAAAAGATCTATGAAGAAACATGGCAAAATCGTCAATTTATTGAAGTGGGCTTTCATAAGAAAGTGAACTGCAATTGGATGACGGTCAGCAGCCATTTGAAATCTCCCGTCTTACTCGCACCTACTGGGTTATCACATGAGTGCAAGGGAGAAGACAGATCTCGAACGGTCACTGACCGTCGGAGTCATTGCAACTCACCTGGATCTCGAGTGTAAATGATTTTACTCGCTATTTTGAGGCACGAATCAATACGATTTAGATCGAAACGGATCCTCACTATGTAAGGATCTCCTGGAAAACACCCCCTAGGTGGATTTTGGTGTCAGTTTTGTGATACTTATCGCAGCTTGAAGCGATATGTGTGATGATTCACTTTTTCAGAGATCAAAAAATTCTGTACCTTGTAGTTTTTCCCAATTTCTCAATGCTATCGCAGAATAAGAAAAAAATAGAAGCACAAAGAACGAATGAAAGAGAAACGTAGAGAGGGGAAGGGTGGGAGAGGGAGAAATGAGGAAACTGCAAAGGTATAGCGGGAAAAGCTGCATTAGGATACACGAGCACGTCGTCGTCGTTGTTGTTGGAGTGAGGGACTGGAGCAAACTCTCATGTAGCTCGCTCGCTCGTTCGAATCCCTCGAAAACAGGCAGAATACGAACTATACATGTATATAGGAGAGAATCCTCTCGCTCTTCCTCTCGTTGTCCCTCGTCCCATCACCTTGGCAACCGGCGCTCGTAAGACGCTTTTGATAAGGTATCCGGATCTCTCTTCCTTCCCCTCCCCCCTTTTACCCCCCCCCTACTCATACTCTATATACCTCTTCCTCACTGTACCAGCAACGAGCAGCGTTTGCAACAAAATAAGCGACTCCGTTTATTTCGCTCTGCCTGTTATTCAGTAAGTCTATGTATAGCTGAGCAGTTCCATAGATCGGATGAGCTTCAACTCTTTACTTTTCTAGGAATATCGTACTTTCATAAATTCTATTTGAAGAAATAGATATGAGGATATATATAAAATTATTGAGTTTTTTTTTCGTTACAGCTTAGACAAACTTGTTGCATGACGTTCGTTCAGATCTCCTTGGTCAGACCATTTTCTTTCGGATATTTTGAAAATAATTGATGAAATGAACGTCGATTGGTTCTTGTGGGTAGATGCTAAAGTCAGCCATGTGTGTAAAAATACCCAAAATCGAGAAATGTACGTGTCACAGCGTCAGGCTCTTGGAATTAGGCAAGCTCTCGTAAATTGAGCGTTTCTGAGCAAATCATGTGACTTTTCAGACTCATTTCGTAGGTTATGATTTTCCTATTCGAGGAAGGTCTTCTTCACTGTGTTTAGCCATGATATGTGAGAGATGAGAGTGTCAATGATTTATGGGGGAAAGTTTTCATGTCACTTTAGATGCTACAGTTTGTGGAGCGTGATTCAAAGTCACACGACGAGGATTTCCCTGGATTCCTTGTGTGAGGACGAAAAAATTGAGCTATTGTAGACCTATGTGCCTTGACGGAGATGCCAGAAAATTCGGTGAGACAGGATGATCCGTCGTTACAACATGTAGAATCGCACAGATTTTTGAAAGGCACACGCGCAGTATGTCTAATATCGACTCCAGAAAACACTGAACATGTTAGAAATACCCTCGAGATATTATAAAATAATTTCCCTCTACTCAAAATCTAATGTCTTTTAGAGACCATCCGTTTGGATAAGGGCTGTTGAGCCCCTATCTCGAACAAATGCACCATGAAAAGGTGAAACCGTTGGTAGAGCTTTCAATGTATTCCATTTCATACAATTGTTACTATTTGTTCATTCCTGATTGTATACAATTTCTATATATGAGCCGTCGATGAGTCTCGATAGCAGATTCCTCGTGTGTCTCGATTTCCGCCACTGTAACACTTTTTCAGATGAAAAGCTAAGATTTTTGAAAATACCTTCATATCTACGTAAAGGATCGTATCATGGAAAATTCAGTGGGAAACAAAGATAATAATTTTCGTAGGAGATTACACGTTGAGAAAGAGACAGCTGCTCAAGGTACGGATACTTGAACACTCTGAGAAGGGATGATATAGAATATAAATATTACGTCATCAAATTTTTCCAGTTACAATAATTGTGAACAATCTAAAAGAATCTTTGGCGCGTGACACTGGTATCTTTGCAATGTGACTTTATAAAATTCACTCTCAAGTGGTTGAGCTATCCCAGAATCATAATGTTCAACAAAAAGGTGGAAAAATAGCCTAATAGGTACCCTATCACCACCACAATCGAATTATAACCAAGCTAGCGTGGCACATCTACACAAATAATTGCAAGCACGAAATCCACGAAGCAGATACAGACTACTTCACTATACACCCACGCAACGCAGCTTCATTCTGGTTATCCCCCCCGTTTATTAATCCACATCTGCGATTAGTGTTCACATGTATCGAATCGCTCTTTTCAACTCGAAGATCGACTCGATTCTGTTGATCGATCTGTCTGTGGAGGTCGCCATTTTGAATTACCTATTCTGTTTATCAACGTCGGTATGGAAGAATTCTACTGATATATCTGTTGTTTCACTTTCGAAGTCGGTATAGACGATTTCTACGTATTCACTTATATTGGGGCTCAGATTGAACTTGAAGTCGGGAAATGTTTTGGTGTATGTTCCCAAAATTCTACTTTGACAAACCGCGCGCGTAGCGCGCAATTTTCGTCTAGTCTTATATTATTAATGGATAACTTCGATATTCGAGATTCGAGGCGTTCCGATCGAGATTTCGCGCGCCACTTACGAGTCGTCTCAATGTGTGTTGCTGTGCATTAATGACATTGGATTATTTGAATGTATTCATAGGTAAATCAATATAGTTGAAAGTATCCAATCATGCGATCTACATAGCCGATTTATTATATCTGTTGATTATTTCCAATTCATCGAAAGAAGAGTAATGATGAGTTTCAAGTATCTGAACTCACGCACTGTAGCGTTCTGTCCAGTTCTGTCTACTTCGTTGTCAACATCGAGCAGGTGATCGGTCGCGCCTGCGCATCATATCGGGTTTTATTACACCTGCATGTGTTAATCGGATCGCGATTCACTCGCTAAATGAGTGATAGGAAAGTAGATTGCTGCTTGACCGACAACCGAAATATCGGATATCCCGTGAAATAATGAGGTTAATGGTAATCATGTGAAGATTTGATATGTGATATTTAATCTTCCTTCAACGATCCAAAAGATCTCAGGAAATCTTATCTAAATTCTCAAAATGATCCAAACTTCAAAGTTGCATCACTGTTTTTTGATTGGGGTAGATTAACTAGAATTTTTTCGTGAATGATGAATGTTCAAACATGATTCTTAAATTGCACGTATAAAATTTTGTGATTGAGGTAGGTCAACTGAAATTCTGTTTGTGAATGTTGAATATTCTTACATCATTTTTAAAAAAGTTTTTAATTTGTGATTATAATTCTTCAAGTTCTAATGCGTAAAACAACTCCCCAGTTGGTGGATGGCACTGAATGGAATTGGACCGAATGGATTGAGGAATTTTTTATTCGTGAATAGTGTATTTTTTCGAATTGTACGAGGTTCAATGACTTTCTCACTTCTGAATGATGATCAATTGAATTTCAAATAATCGATCGGAAATTTTTTATTTGTGGACTAAAAAGATTTCTGCAGAAGCATTTAAGAAATTCTCGCTTTACTAAGGATGATTGGCTGATCTTTGTACATATCCTCGAAAAGTGTCTCCTCCTTCTCTCTTATAGCCGACTCAGAGGAGAAGAAGGAGAAGAAGGAGAAGGAGGGAAATATTTTTCCATTCGAAAATTAGTAAGAACCTTTGAAAATCTCAATCGAATTGGAAACCCACATATTCCCCGTGAAAATTGAAATTTTCATGCACAAGCGTTGCATAAATTTGGATCATTGATTTTGGAGTTGAGCTCAATTCTCCAGTTCTCAAAATGATCTTCATTCCTTGATGGTCAACCTCAATAATATTTCGTAAAAACTGTATAGTTCTTTGATCCCACACCATACGGGTGGCTGAACCATGCGCGCGCAGCGCGCGCACTTCGTAGATTGAATAGTCTCTTGAGAATATTCGAAGAATCCCTCAGACAGTCGTGAATTTTCGAATCAGCAATTCATAAATTCGGATTTCGAGGCATGTTAGATAGATAAACATGGATAAACAACTTCTTCGTTCCATATTTTGATACTATATTATTATATTTGCTTCTTGCTGGTACTATGTATACCTGCATAATTTTTTTTTAACACATCAGCTTTTGCTATAATTTCCAGAATTTGGAGTCATCGTAACCATCCGCGCGCAACGCGCGCGTTTTAGAGTTCTAGTTAGAAGGTAAAAGGGCTACCTCAGCGCTGGAAAGCAGAGTAAAAAGCCCAGCCATGATAATTTCCTTTTGGTAAGGAACAAAGCAGCGAGAGCTACCCTTTCTTCGAATCACTTCCGGGATGTATACCTACCTACGTGCATTAGGTCTCAAGAGTAGCCTAATACGACTACGTACCAAAGAGCTTGGCGTATTCAGTCTGCAACTACACGAGGATGAGTATAGGCCACATTACTAAAGAATAAGAAAGGAAGAAGAAGTCTCTAATATAATACCCGCATCCGTACTCTGGACGACTTCTTTTTTTTCAAGATCCTTGCAGCTTTCGGAGCTTTTATCTACGGTTTGCGTTGTGGTAAGGTAACGCTCGGTCGCATTATTATTACGCTGCGTACGGTAAGGTTGTCGTAGCTCGGTTGAAAGAAAGGTACATCGTGAATGAGAATTGTAGAAGTGCATTGTACTCTTCGTTTGAAAAAATCTCTCTCTGCTAGAGGTACTGAAAGAATGGACGTGGAATGGAGGTTGCGTAGAGCTTTAACGTTCCACTCTATAAATTTGGATGGAGCTTCGAGGTTAGTAGAAATTCAAATAGCGCATCTCGATAAAATGGTGTACAAAGTTTTTTCTGCGTCCAAGTGATGGGTTTCTGGCACGAGCCATAGCTGAAGGTTGGAATCGAGATGAGGATGGGAAAAATAGGATCCATTCCCGTGTATCGGATTGTAATTTTTGATAAAGTGTGAGTAAAAATTGATAAACCATGTGCAAAGTACACTTTCACGCATAATATATCTAGAATTGATACTTTCCGATTAGAAGACACGCGATTCCGAACGATGAGGGAAATAATTTAGTGTTGTACGTCAATTTTGAATGAGATTTCATTGAGATCATAATGATTCATGTGGAAGCCGGACATTGGGAATCGACGGTATCCAAATCTTGATATCTGAACAACATCATTGCTGACTGGGATTCTCTGCAATTTCGTCAAAAGTGGAGGCTCTAAAAGTTTAATTTGTGTAACTCAGAGTAAATCGAATAGATTTTCTATTTCACAAAATGATTATCTTGAATTCCTAGCGACTTGGTCACAATCTTGCAAGTTTATGGGGGAGCAGGGGCTATCGATTCTTCCTACCCTGGAATCTGCTCCTCGTAAAAATCAAATTAATGTACCGAAAACTCGGGAACATCTTCAGAGTGATAGTACACATTCACTGGGATATAAAATACTAATCGTATAGTTTCAAAAACATTTCAAAATCAAGATGGTGAATTTACTGCCCTGTTTCAAAGCCAATTTCCCAAATCAGGATGAATAGTCCCTCCGTGTATCTCAATCAGGTAGGCGAGAAGGATGAGATAATAAACTTTAATGATACCTGATTTCATTTGAAATTCTAGAGAAGGTGACATATGTTCCGTTTACTTTCATACGCTCCAGCTCCACCAATCTCATGGTTCTCCTCCTACCATCTCCGAATGCAACATGGAAAAAAATCAAATAAACAACTGACATCCCATTTCAATCAAAATTTTGATTTGAAACAGCTGCAGCTGGGGCTTCAGCTCGATTTTGAGTGACCGCAGAATGACGGAAAACGCAAGATATAGCATGGCGCATGCATAGTGCAACTGAATAGGCACTGGGTGATGTGAGTTAGAGTTACGCGTTTTGCATGCATGTTCAGAAGGTCGCGTGCCACTTTTCCAAAATAACGACGAGTGACAGCCACGCGTGTACATACGTACCTAACGCGCCTCTCGCAAACTGACGAATAAGCCTTTCCAGAGCTCGACGTATGTGCTACACAGCTGGCATTTCTCGATGATGCTGGTATTTC
Organism: Eretmocerus hayati; assembly: GCA_029851415.1. Lineage (NCBI taxonomy): Eukaryota > Metazoa > Arthropoda > Insecta > Hymenoptera > Aphelinidae > Eretmocerus > Eretmocerus hayati. The sequence goes on along the minus strand of CM056743.1, from coordinate 38,027,410 downwards.
TCATTTTGCTCCCTTTGCATAACGCGTTCCGCAACATTTCTGTACAAACTCGGAAGGCGCATAGGTGATGCACGGATTTGTACGGATGCGAAAGCTCATTTTGGAGTGAGTGGAGTAGGTAGGTGGGAAGTGAAATTATATTCCAGAATTATTATACGGATTGGAGTATGATGTTTTGGGGATCTTGTTGCGTTGCTTTTTTTTCTTGCCTTGTATCAATGTTGAAACTATTTCTCGTGGAATAAAAACGAAACGGCTAGAATTTCTGGAAAAACCTCAGAGAAATTTATTATCCTTAAAATACTTATGACTGGCAGAGAAATAATATCGAAAACCTACAACACCAATCAATCAGCTCATTTCAGACGCATGGCTTTCGTTCAGAATAGAAAGCTCAAAATAGATTGATATGCGAGCTTTTGTATTACGTTTCTGCTGATAAGCTAGTTCACACCTGTATTGATTGGCCCATCTATACAACATAGAGAATACCTCAATGAAAACTGCCCAAAATAAGAATGTAGTATTGGTATGTCGGATCAAAATGTCACAAAAATGAGCTTTCCGCAAGCTCGGTTATCCAGAATTTTGCTTATAAAGAATGTTGCCTTCAACAACCATCGAAATCTCACCTTATCTCGTCATCATATGCCTAAGGACACGACACCAGCATTAAATCGACTTGTATGCCCACGAAAGACACCATCAGCTCAACCACCAAACGATCATCGATATAGATATATCATCCATGTTATCCGAGTCGTCTTCGCAGACGTTCTGTCACCAAGCATGCAACAGCTGCCACACGCGACTCGGTAGCTCGCGTAACAGCGTTACGTCATTCTCCGAGAGTATAGTCGTCAGCAATAGCACATCGAATCTTTTGCTGCTATAATGCTTAACGCATCAGAGCTTGCGAGCTTGCACTTGTGAGGCCTTTTTCAATCAAACCACGTGGAGACACTTTGCGCGCACTAATGCTCATTCACTTCACTTTTGTTTATATTTTGATCGTAACACTGCGGGAATAGCATAGTTTCACAATTAAGGGTAGCCGTAATGTTTTTGCCGATTGGTGTGCCACGCCGATGACCGACCGACCGGCTGACGACGCGACGGTGAGACGCACGGAAAAGTGTCCAAGAGACGAGCGCGCCAAAACTAACCGGTGACACGATGGCTTTGGCTCGTTTCTGTCTGTTGCTGTCTGTGAATATAGTGGCCAACAGCTGGTTGAAAGCACGAGTTGTGGAGAGGGATGGATGTACACTTACGGTTTTTTCGGGTTGGTTGATGCGAGAATAAATTTGCGATTTCAAATTCTCGATATCTGACCTCATTCCCGTGATCGGCAACCCCCAAAATAATACACATTTGGTAATGTCCAATAACATTCCCCGATGCCACATTCAATTCTTGAAATTTGATCCAATTTTCGTATTGAGCAAATTAAATATCCACCTATGTAACGGAACGTCCGGAAATTGCATAAGGGTTTTAAGGGAAGGCGGGGGGTCTTCCAATTTCTGATACGCTTCATATATGAGTCAGCAATTTTCCGTTAAAAAAATCTCACAAGGGAGGCAGGTCTAAGATCATCAAATTCTCTCTTACGGAATTCGTGGATGCTCCACTCAAAGTAGTTATACCTAGTTTGCCCTCATGGTCTTTTTTCAAAATCGTTTTTCACTCTACCGAAATCCATCAATTTAACTCTAAAAATTTGAAATGGGGTGGAAAAAAGCTGTGGTACTGGTGACTTTCCACCGGTCTCCGGCTAGTAGTTACCGAGAAAAAAAATTATTTGATACAAAAACCTTTTTTTAGGCATGATTTGAACCTCGGACTGGAATTCTGAACATTCTATCGTGTTCCTGAGGAAATTTCCGAACAAATAGAGCAAAAAAAAAATTCGATCCATGATCGATCAAAACTTCACTGACATGAAATAGCTGGAGTGAGTCTCATTTGAAAGTTTGGGAGTTGAAACGTCCTGATTCCGAGAAAAACTCGTATGATCTCATGAAAATAGGCCTGTTCTCCACATAGAGGCAAATTAGACGCATTCTCTTAGGACCGCAAGAAAAAAATCTCTTTTTGCAAAAATTGAGATAGCTTGTCTCTAATTCGTCAAGATCAAACGTATTTCAACTCATTCGAAGGTCTCGGAATAGGTTTTAAAAATGAGCCAGATACGTTGAAAAATATTAGAATGAGCCAGAACTGTGAGCAAATGAAAGCAGTTAGAGCATATTAAGACACTCTCACCTCAGTGCTAATTTTCTCTACAATCCAGTTTTTCCTAAAAAAAAAAGTATGCCCAATATGTTAACAGCTGCAATGATCTGTGAGAGAAATTCGACAGTTATAGTCGGTACAATTTTGAAGAATAATATCGATTCTCATAGAGACAATTCCAAATTAACGTCGTCCGAAAAAATCAGGATTCTGAGTCCACGTATCTGAACAGTGATTACATTTCCAATTCTGTATAGAGCATGTAAGCAACGGGAGCGTATATTCCAGCTCTGGAAGGGTTTAGAGCAGAACATTCATACTTCATTCAATAATGAATGAAATGTAGAATTGACCCTCTAAGGCTTGCCCTTTGAATAAATCAAGTACCTATCACACCCCAGAAACTGATCGAGACATCGTCGAATCAGCAGTAACCAAGATCATGAAATAAAATATCGAATACTCGGTAAAACTTTCATCGCTCTAATTTCAAAGTCTCTTGAATATTGCATACGCTGACGCTCTTTGAGACACTCAAACAACATACTTCTAGTAACACCAACGAGGGCAGTATAGGGATAGTATAGCATCGTCGTAAAAACTCGAGAACCGCATTAACTCGTCATAAAGTCAAAGCACAGACAAACTCTACTACGTGGCGTTGAAACATCGAATACGTGAATAAACAAACGAAAACATCAATCTTTCAGTACCACCTAACTCTCGCTCGCTCGTTCGCTAGATTCAACCCTTTTTTTCTTTAGCTCACGACGACCGATAGCCTCCTACATTTGTAATACACTTCTTTCGCTCCTCTCGCTCCCTATCTCATTTCGAACCACATTTTCTACCCATCTCATCTCATGAGATTACGACGCGAGGCAAGCCTCACAGTAAAGATTCTGAACTCACATCGACACTAGTGATATGTGATGGTCTATTTCCGTCGATGCGCTGATGCGCCTAAATAGTAGCCTATGAACGTTCTTCGATGAGATACTAAAAGGGATGAGATTCTACGGGTGTAGCGTAGGCGTACGGAAAACTATTGTGGGATTTTTGAAAAAATGATACTCCGCGTGGAAAGACGTCCGACCCGTTATTTGAATTAGTATTGCGTCTACTTCTACTTCTTAATACATTTGGAAGATTTCATAAATAGGTCGTGAGTCTGAGACATCAACTTCCGCTCTCATACTCCATGATGATGATGATGATGCTCTCGAAAAATTTTTATCCGCAACTTGGTGGCAAAGTGTAGACTGCCCGCGTCATTTTTCATTCACGCTCTCCTCGTTTTCGCGCTTGAGCGCTGCCGGCCTCTTCGAATATATATTTCTATACGTTTTCCACGCGATGAACGCGCTCGCGAGCGTTCTAATTTGGCATGCTGGCTAAATTATGTTGAGGCAAACCCACTCGAGAGACTAGAGATGAGATCGAATTTCCTTCAAGATTTGTTTTGAATTCCGTACGGCTTGAGAATGGATTTTGAGATTTTTATTGTCTGTTTACTGGATGTTCTAGCGTGAAAAATGATTGGAGGCTGGATTTTTTATTTTGTGGTCTTGTGAAGTGAATTAAAATTGAATATTTCGGATTGATTCCGTAGAATGGTTCTCTAATTGCGTTTTTCAATTCTTCATGGATTGATTACCTCTATGACATCAAAATTCAGTGAAAAGAATTTTGCATAAGAACGGGTCGAACCCCATCATAAGATAGTTGAGAAAACTCACAATCAATTGAATAAAAAAGTCACATTGCCGAATAGATTTCTTACAAGGAACACGAAAAGTGATCGCATGAAATGTTGGATGTTCTTTTACGGATATTTCCTCATATCCTCTTCTTTGAAAAATAGTTCGCATCTCAACCTCATTCACAGCCACCTTCCAAATCTTTCACGAGTATTTTCTCATCTTGTGTTCATAGCCCATTATGGATTGATTTGCTGGTGATTTTAAGACACCAGTTCTTCATGAAGTTTGAGTCAAAGTCGTGAAATGCGACCACATTTGAGGACAATCAAAAGAGTTCATCCCATCCCACCAAAGTCTCTTCCTTCATGATGGACCCAATAGCAATTGTCTTGGCATCTGACAGACACTGGCGCGACGATAACGTGATTTATATTTCAAGGAACAAATGCAACGACGGATGTCGCAATGTGAGAAATCGTCCGCTACTCTACACAGTCACACATTGTCAAATTTCAAATCTTCAAACTCTCGTGACCTCGCGAAATATACCCTGGCATAGTACCAGCTAGTATGCCTCAAACGCAGCTCAATCTCGAGAACAAAGCTAAAGCTCGTATCGTGGATCAACTTCCCATTGATGCTAGCTATACACGTTGTGTGTAGAGGTACAGGTGCATGTACGTAACAAGAGTATCAGTTTGCTCGGATTTTCATCCATCACGGCTCATTTCGTGAGCTTGCAAAGCTTTGGGGTCAGGACAAAATTTACGGTTTATAAGATTTATGCGACAATCACTAAACCCAAAGCACCGATATTTTCGTATATGCCTACGCTCAAGCTCAACCTGTGCCCATTGCCACCACCCCTTCAAGCGATGGCTATTGTTATCATTTGTGCGTGTATACAAACACATACATATGTACATACATCTATACACAATCCGTTGATGAATATTTGTGTACATATCCATGTGTTTGTGTGTGGGCAAGAACAATGCGTAGAACCACACGTGTGTATAAATATCTGCAAGCGCTTGATTGTGTATAGTTTGCAACTGCCGCGAGCGCGCAAGATTGATTCGCCACGGTATTTCCGCGTTACGTTTACTTGATTACCCGCGTTGCACACGCTGACGCTCTCTGGTGGTTCGTGCCGAATTCTGGCACTTATTATTAGGGTGAGGTCGAAAACTGGGAGTTTGGCATAGCGAAATCGTGGATGAAACAGGATATCCGCATACAGAGTTGAAAAAACGACTTGAGATAATTGCAACTCTGATGTGAGCCTTCTAGTCGTTCGTGGGATAGGACCTCGCACATACCGAGTCAATTCATTATTCCAAAACTGTATGAAATTTAGACCGATGATCTGATATCGATAATTCGTAAAGATGCCACACCCTCCTTTAGATGCGCCTATTTTTCTATTTCACAACCGTTTTCCACCACACAAATGTTCACTACAAAGTTGGGGTCGATTATATTCCATCGAAATAGGATTTTTCGATTCGAGGGTGGGAAGTTCGGTTTTGTTTTCCGAGTGGTTGCTGTCGGCCCGAACCCTGGCGAAGGTCGAAATGAGCCAGAGTAAAGCAAAAAAACTTCACGCCCGAGTATCGAAAATGTTATCTTAACCTCTACATGCATGATAGTTTTTGAATCGTTGACTTACGTGGCCGTAACATTGTAGAGTCTATAGTTCCTGATGCTCACCTGTAACAGAAAATAAATTGGAAACGTTGAGCTGGAATCAACACATTTACTTGGAATCTTCAATACCACCAAATCTTCATGAATGATAAAAAAAAAGTATCACACAGTCCAAATCCACAGTGGCTTTTGAACGTATGTACATATATTCATCTAATTGAGTCTGAAAGCATTCTAACCAATAAATTTATACCTCTGAATCATTTCAGGGCAGAATAACTTGCTCGAAAATAGTTCTCATTGAATATGATGGAATTAAGGATCTTACTAGAATTCAACACGCGCGCAAGCGCGCTGATTGTTTATTTTTGATGGGTTGAAAATCATAATCGAATAATAGGAAAATATTAAACTCGCAATGAAATGGGTTCGTTAAACCAATACGTTACTTTTTTGCCAAGACGCACATGGTGTGTAACATCTTGGAACAGACTTTTTGGAGAAATGAGTTTACGTTTCAACCTGCTACTTAAATTTTAAATTACAATTTTTAACTTGACTACTGTTTACATCAACTTCAACTTGTTTTCGTTTTTTAGAAGTTTATATCATTCAATGTATAATGTATTTTATGAGACGCCAGTTCATCTTGAAAATTTCAAAGCTATGGAATTTTCTACTAATATCTTTGGAGGGATCAGGAGTGGACATTCAAAAAGATGGTTGATACTTGATTGAGATTTCAAAATAAACAATAAGTCAGGTAATCAACAGAGCGTTTGATTCTGGAATTTTTGACTGCAAAAACATACCTGCTTTATTTCTGATTTAAAAATGGTACTGGTTTAGGCGCTTTCTTCATTTTTGCTGATTTTCTCTTGATAATTATATCAGTACATTGCATCTAGAATGTATAACCTTACAACATTTTTTGTTGATACTCAGGTCTATTGATTTTTTGATGAATTCACAAACAACAACAACAATCGCGCACCCTGGAAAACAAATACATTTTCGAGATGCGAGGTATCGCAAATTGCGATACTACTAACTTCTCGATCGTACTGCGGATTAATAAAAGGGATTACCATGAGTTCAGCCATGATCAAGCTGTCAACGCTAAATCCTTAGCTCTCTCAAAAATGATGATGAAAGTGAATATGAATATCGATAGAAGCAGAAATAACTGACGGATTGCTGTCAGGTTAACGTTATTCGATGACAGAGTTGAGAGCACACTGGGTGGAGAGGCTAAAAGAATAAGAGTTGGGTAGAGCGCCGATGAACCCAAGTCGGTACTTTTATTCTTGGCTTGACGGACAGCTACGTTATTACCGTCGCTTCAAAGTTCTTTCATAACTCTGTCTACTTGCACATTCGCTCTTTTTCTGAATTTTTTCAATCATTCTTCAGACGACATGAGATTTCATACCAATTCTTATGTCAATTGAAATTTGTCAAAACAGGAGTGATGAGGAAAATCAATTTATGGACGAGGTATCGAGTCCGTACCAACAGGGTAATATTTTAAATTCATAATTTATTCCATCCTAAAAGCGAGTCGTCATTTTGATCACCTGTACTCAATGAAGGGGGAAAAGTACTGTCTCCTTTGTATGGCCTAGACGAGCCCCAAAATCCCCCACCGAGGGGTGGGCATCGGCCTAGTGCTGGGGGCCGAGCCTGGAATTCCGTAGTCAGAAGGAAGGATCGAGTCATTGCTGAACCACTTGTGGTTCGGTGATGGCCGTCTTCTAAACCGACGCGCTAGCAGGGCGTATCCCTGCCCCACGCCAATGGAGGCAACCGGGGTGGAAAAGCTGGGCAACCGGGGTGGAGCCGAAAGCCGGGCACCCGGGAATCGAAAGCTAAATTCCTGTCTCTTTTATATGAATGCGATATTTTGATAACCTGCAAGGGGAAAAATGTAAGTGACCGTCTTGCGTAATGGATTGTAACGGTAGAACCATAAAAAATGTTATCCCTTTCTAGCGAGTTTATTTGTTATTTCTCGAATCCATCAAGATTATCATATCTTCATATCAACTTTTCTTGCTCCTTTTCTTTTAGATAATGATCACCTCGGTATTTTCAGTAGGAAATCTCAGACCATCTAGTCACTCACTCTTTCAAGCTGGGCCACTATATACTTAGTGATTGAAAGTTAATATGACTATCAGAAATCACATTTATCTTCACATTCACAAAAGTCGATAGTACTCTATTCCAGACGAACATTGCCAAAGATTGAAATAGAAAATGAAGCCATCAAAGTGAAAAAACTTGGCATTACATCCGAAATAATCGAGCTAACATTGACTTTCTTATGCCACTATAAGAACATCTTATTCTCGCTTCACTCGTTTTCTCGATAAAAATTTACAAAGCTATACGCTTGAAAGAAGTAACTACTGGTTGGCAAGTTTACTTTGGCTCAACGGGCCACCAGTCTTGTGCTTCGTAAACGCGCTCGCCTCTCGGCGAACGGCTCACGCGATGAGTCGATATTAAACTTGCTCCTGGCTCTTGAAAAGCGAAGAAGTTGGCGCAGCAGTTGCTCCATCTCGTTCGCTTGTTGTTGCACCAAGATATCTCTCTCACTCACTCACTCACTCATCGCTCATCGACGAAACTTTGCCATGAACTCTTGTTATTTTTTGGCTCGTATTCACAGCAGTATAAGAGCAACAAAATCAGCAAGACGACGAGGAGTAGTAACAACAGTGGTAGAGTACAAATTCTGCAGTTGTAACAGTTTTGATTGAAAACTTCAGAACGATGACGTGAATGAAAGATACTCAAAATATAACGCTTCTCTTGAGATTGCAGCATCTGAATTTCTACGTTTGTGGAAGTAGAGAGCTTGCAGTGTAGTGCTTGACGTTTAACTCAACACGACTATGCGTATGGGTTCCAATACTGAATTGGATGCTTCGAGGTTTGTTGTGGGAATTACATGGATCATTCAAAATGTGTATCCCTTGAATCGATTTCGGTTCTTTTCAGGGTGGGATCAGACGAAGTATTGATTGATGGATGAAGACAATTCAAAGTATAAAAAGAATACTTGTGCACAAAGGGTGCGCGATGTTGTCACTTTTCCACCGCTTCAGTGAATATTCTTGATTCTCTAGCTGAGGATATGATGAAATGAGATGCAAAATTTGTTCAAGATTGTTACGGCAGACTGTGAGGTCTCCCGCATTTCGTTGAAGAAAAAAGAGCAAGATTCATTCATGTGATTCTGAAAATTTCATATGGGATCGATCTTTTAAAACAAAAATTTCGAAAAACTGTTCCTTCTCCCTGAAAAATCTGCAAAGTCATATAGTAACCTGGATTTGCTCTGAGACGGTGCGAGAAATCAATCTCGACAGGTATGGTCCGTTTCACAACAAGGTTAGTAGGCCCTCTGCAAGGAGTTCTCTTAGATTCCAAACATATTGCCTTGGCAACGAGATTGTCTATTCATTATCTAGAGGCTTAATTAAGAAAACAGATTCAAGGTAATTTGACAGAACCTGATTGATACAACCTGATCTCTTACATCGTATAATACTGATTTCCGGGAACATCATGGATCTTGGAACATTCATGATTCTCCTTTCTACTTGTGACCTAGCAATACTGACACACTCACCTATACACTCGCTCGGCTACAGTTAATGAACTGTAAACCAAATATAGTACAATTGATTTTCTAGAAGAATATTAGATCTCCGCCCGAGATAAATCTTCCAGATTCCCATCAATTCATTCCTCATCACTCTCATGGATTCTGTCCTGTCCCATCCCGTTCCACTCCCGTTTCATCCCATTGCGTCCCATTCCAACCCGTCCCATCTCATCCCATCTCACTTCCGTCCCGTCCCGCCCCATCCCGTCATCCCATCGCAGTCTCGCTCCATCCCAATCCGTCCCGTCCCATTGCGTCATTCCATCTCACTCCTGTCCCATCATAATCCGCCCCGACCCATCCCATCCCAAATCGTCCCGCCCGATCAGACTCCCGTCTCATCCCGTCCCGTTTCATCTCTGCCCATCCCGCTCCCGTCCCGTTTCATCTCATCTTCCCACTCTTATCCCATCCAATTTTAACCCGCCCTATCCCATCTCTGCCCATTCTACTCTCGTTTCGTCAATCTCACTCCCAACCTGTCCTGTTCCACTGCCGGCCTGTCCCGTCTCGCCCCATTTCATCTCTTCCGACTCCCGCCCCATCTCATACCAACCCGTCCCATCCTGTTTCACTCTCGTCCCATCCCAAGCCATTCCGTCCTATCCGATCCCATTCTCATCCCGTCCATTTATCCGTTCATCCATCCATGCATCCATCCATCACATAATTATACAACCACCTGGTATATTTCACATTTTCCACGTAAGCAACCCGATATGCAGAATCCGGACGGACAGGATTTCGCCATTAGCTTGATTATGATAATTTGTTCAGTATCACCTTGGAATGATCTTCTCATCCAATCCTCCTACAAACTCTCTCATTATAAGGTTCTCCATAAAAAGGACATTTCGCAATCAACTCGAATGGACGAATCTCCTACACCTATGTAAGACAAGAAAATACATATCCATCTCCATAAATGATGCCCAACCATCACCTCTCGCTTCCTCACCACACTACCTATAGTACATTTATCCCTCTATCTCTCTAACCCCATAGACCTATCCATAGACCCAGCATAAAAACGGGACGCATACCATCAATCCAATTCCTGCTCGACGTTTCGATCGATTTTCTCACCCGCTAGTTGCAGCTGGAGGCCATGTAGCATCGAGAGAACGATCAGTTTCAGTCGCGTCGCTGCAGCGCCTCTTCTCTATAGGGAATAATCGCACACAAGTGCGAGAGCGAGAGAGAGAGAAGAGTCGCTAAATTAATGCCCCTCTTCAACGCTATACTGCACAGCGGCTCATCGTAACGTATCCTGAACGATATATCGGACACAGGCCCACCATCACCTGACTGATATCCTCAAACTCTCTATATTCTGTGCAAAAGCTGCACTTGACGTTGGATAAGAGTTATATGTATCCTTATATATCTATATCTGATACTGAGAATGTATAGTGTATATAGGAGCAAGCTTGACGCGCCAATGACCGAGAATAAAGGCTTGTTTCTATATAGGTAGGAAGGCCATATAGGTAGGTACCTTGTACGCAGCTAGGCTGGTCGCTTCGTTAACGTCGACTTAGACAGGTTTAGAGTCTGTGTATATAGTTAGCCGAATGCGTTGGTTGTGGGTGCAGGAGCTCGAATTTTTCTTCGGGTAAAACTTTTTTTGCGAATCTATTGTGCTGATACTGCGCACGGAAGGAGACTGAATGGAGGTGAAAAATTACCCTCAGACCAGAGAACCGAGCTGTGAGAGATTCAGTAGAGCGACCGTGTGATGGCAAGTTTGGATTTTGGTTGACCATAGAGCCTCTGCGGATTAATCATTTAATTTTTGTTCGTGCGAGCACATTTTTACCGAGATGATGATACTTTGAGCGTTTGATTGATGGATCAATTATGACAATTCATGATTAAAATGCTGTTCTTGAAATTTCGAATCATTATAGTCATTACCCTGGTAGAAATTGTGAGCATTTTTTGGCCAAAAACTGGCCAAGTCTAACCTAATTGCATTGTCACTATATCTATATATTGCATGGGTGGCCAAAAAAATTGGTCACATTTCTACCAGGGTAGAGCTCAATACATACTACATTGACTGTGGAAAAATAAACTCACTCGGGATCATTTCATCCCAATCGAATCCTCTGGAATGGGGCAATAAATTAGTCGGCAAATTGAAGAACTTGCTCATTCATGTGAATTCATAGCATTCAAATTTCTTAGGTTCAAGAAGACCGACCTACTTATTCAATTGGAACTTTATACCTTCTCAAAAGAGGAATTTTATGAAAGATTCGGAGTAAAACCACTCTGGGAATCCGAACCATATCCTTTTCTAAAGCTACGACTGACTTTATTTCCAGACTTCAATACTTATTCACTTGGATTTTCTCTTTCAATTGACATGAAAGAGCTTATACTCCTATGGATAACGAATCCCCTCAATCCAATATGAAAGGAACTATTTTTTCACGAGACCACAGAGAAACACTCGATTATGTGTGAGTGAGGTTGATACAGAAAAATTGGACGAAAATTAAATAAAAACCAGCTCTTGTCTGAAGGAATCGATATTTTGTAATATGAATGAACTACATAGATTCTACTTCCAAATATGACAAATTAGGTTTATTCGATTACGGCAGTCAGACCTGCAGGTCTGATCATCGGACCTCTCTCTCTTTCTCATTAGGTTAGAAAGAGAGATCCGACGGTCACACCTAGTCTGACTTGGTCTAACCGACGTAATCGAATAAACCTATGTATAGAATCGTTCTACAGAAGCAATATATCCAGAGTTTTTTCGGCTAAATTCATCGTTGAATCAATATCAGGAATTCTACAGTCAGGAAACATATATTGGTTATTTCAGGTTTCGAGCATTTAGTCTACAGGAATGCCCGTGAAAGTGGTCGAAGAAGAACTTTCAATGGAAAGAAGAGGGATAGTGAACATCAGTATCTCGATAATGACAGGTATCGGGGAAATTTTCACTGGATATGAATGAAAAATCTGCTGATTAGAGATGAATCCAAAATCTGTTTCCTGGACAAGAATTCAGGAAGAAAGCCTTAGTGACTTTTGATAAATTTCTTGTAATAACTTCAATATGACACTGAATCATCGCCTAAACGCTTATTCAGACTCCCCACCACCAGGAATGAATGCTGCACCATATGAGCGTAACTATTGTAATTAACCACAAAAACCTCAGCTCTAAACCCAAAACCCAGGGCCATCAGTCTCTCAGAACACCATTCTATTCGTTAAGTGAATGTGCATCTAAAATTAAGCTTAGCCAAGCGGCTTGTTCTTCATTTGCTAGAACAAGCTGTACTGTATGTTTGAGAGATTCCCACAATAGATTGAAGAACAATCGTTTCATAGAGAAATGTAGGCGGGTATATCTATTAAGCGAGTGTATTCGTTGACAAATTGCTTACGAAGCCATGTCACTCAAAATTAAGATTTTTTTGCTTGTGGTGGGGATTACTTTCGATCATTGACTACTAGGTAGAATAAATCATCAAGGATCAGTTGTCAATTCTTCCTCCGGGAATATCTGTGAACTTTTCTCTCACATTTCTTCAATTTAATAAGAATGAGCGTATCGTCAACATGGCCAATTTCGTGTGAGTTTAGTATCGACCAAGTTGTTACGGCAACACTGCGGAGAGAATAAAAATCTAGCGAGAGTTTCGTCGATGATGATCATCTTCTAGATTTTTTCAAAATCCAAGTTCATTCTCTCAACATGAGTTAGCTATTTCTGCTGATTCACTAGCTAACATAGACAGATATATATTGACAACCAACTAATCTAGCTGATTCTTCGTTATTGTGGCTGATTTTTAGTGACACTTTGTCTGTGTTGACTAACCAGAAAAAATATCTGATTTATGTTAAGAGCTAATATTCCATTACTCCCGTTGTGTTTGAGGGAGAGTAGGACACTTTGGGTCTGAGTTGTTATTATTCAACACTACTTGGCAAATTCGGAGTATTGCGGGGACCAACATATCATATCGTACATTTCAGTTATCTGAGTTAGTAGTTTTATGAGACAAAAATGTTCAAATAACCCATCTTCCCAAGTTCACAATCTGTCACCAATGACGGATGTGTAATTCCATCACTCGTTTAGGATATGCCAAAAACTCATTTCTCGTCTTGACATTATATTTTTCTTGAGTTCCAATACATCTTATATTCCACCATACAAAAGCCAAAATCCGAATATTAATGAGATGAAAAAATCGTGGCTAACCTCAAAACATAATCATATTGCTGCTGGCAGTTTGAAGAATATTCTAGCTTCATTCTACCGAGATCTTCAGTTGTAAGTAAGTCTCTTCAGGGGCGATGTTTTGTCATTGTATATAGAACACAGCTCACTTAACTGTCCGTACCTCAAAATAATCAGAGTTGGCAACTCGACTGAGTGTTGATACATTGATCGCCGCATTACTGAACATACAATGTATCGGTGTCACATCATCGGCATCCACCTCATTCGATACTTCTAAGCGTGCGATTGGCTCTATTATAGCTCAAGAGTCAAAAGCATCCAAATGCGAGTCTTACCTTCGAAATTTTTCAAGCGTGACCAACTAATCATACTCTTGACAAGACTATTATAACTTCATGTAAAAAATGCGAGAACTGCGCTCAGCAATGAGTTTTTAGAAGCTCAAAATCCGGAAACAACAAACTTTCTCCAGAACAAAGTATGTACAGATGCAAGGAATTCTTGTAAAGATGATGAGTCTGTTGGTAAAATTCTTCAATTGTCATCTAACTCTAGTGCAATTATAATTTAAATCACCATTTCCCTTATTACAGGAGATTGAAATTAATAATGAGTGGAAGCTGCTCACGAACCTTCCAAAAATGATTGAAAAGGTGAACACGAATAGCATTCTCTGTTCTAGATTTTGAGACATAATTGTCATGAAATCTCCTAATCTGCCAGAAAAAAGCCTGAAATCAGTTGTACTCGATGGACTGCTCTCGCGAGAAGTGAGAACGTATGTTGATTCATGAAGCTAAATTGTCACAGAGGCCATCAAGTGCGGAACGATGAATCACGAAATGAAGAGAATGCCAAATTGTGCAGAGTCTATGCATCCGGCAACAATATATATTCATCAGACACGATGTTTGGTTAGCGAATATGACATCGCGGTGAGATATTTGATTTCCGTGTAAATCAGAAGTAGGGGCAATTATCTCGGAGACAGAATTAGAAAACAATTGGCCACTCTGAGTTTGTGAGTATGTCTCGTTGGCCAACAATGCCCTCTTCAAGATGAGAACGGTATGGCTCTTATTGTGTATTTTTCGAAGAGAGGTTGTACATGATCTGGTCAAAACTGAAAAGTCCAGAATCGAGTCTGCGTGCACCAATTATGACTCCAATCATTGCAGAAGAACAATGAAAATGATGGGTGAGGAGGGGGGGGGAGGGTACAATTTTATGAAAAAGTTCTAGGCAGGTTTCCACACTCTTTCTTGCATTTTCATTTAAACTTTTCAGGGGTAATGGGCTTTCAAGGTCACTCATCTACAATACTTCAGCTATTCTTAAAAATTATCAATCTCAAGTTCAACATAATTTCTCAAATTTCTAATCGAGCCTCGAATTGTTCTCCTAAGCATGCCTGCTAATCGTACGATTGCATGGTATAGGATGTGAGAACCCGAGACGTTGAGCTTGCATTGTTCACCACTAACTCGACACACATTACATGCATACGGCTACACCAATATATGTGAAGCTCACGTGGCACCGAGACGGAGCAGTCGAGTATGTGTACATACCGCCGCCACCACCGCCGTAATAATTAATCTTTATACGCGAAGCCATTAACGGGCCTTTTGTTTGAACGTAGTTATATAGGCACATTCTCTATATACATATAGTGTAAACGTGCTTTAGGAAACTGAGGCGGTTGGGTGGCCTGTGGTTCCTTGGCTTGTTGAATTTGTGAAGTTAATAATCTGGATGATGAATGTCGCGCGAAAGATTGCCTAGAAATCATGCTTTACCATCGTCGTCGTCGTCGTCGTCGTCGTCTTTCAGTGAAAGTGGAGCGGAATTATGAGTGGTATGAATTTGTCACCCTCTATTTTGCAGTGTCTTTTTCAATTATATGTACTTTGATGAATGTTTTTGATCACTCTTGCAGATCAGTCTTTGAATTGAACTCAGTTCCATTGCGATGATTGTGAGCCACCGTGAATTTTTACTCTACATTCCATTCGTTTCCGTGAAAATGTGTACGCATGGAATTTTATGATAAGATGGTGAGTGAGTGTTAAAAATAATTTTGGAGATTTTCTTGTCAATTTTTGTAAAATCTATGATCATCCCAAAACCAGGTTTATGATCTTGGGTAATCATGAATCATGAATTTATACTCCTCAATCTAAAGAATCACTTTTCTCCTTGGTTCATGATACATTTGAGTAACATAACAATGGCATGTGTATTCCTTCTTCCCAAGATTGTAATATAGGAACATTATTACTCATGTATTTCATTGCTGCATTGTGAATGTTATGACCCTGGTAGAAATGTGAACATTTTTCCTGTCCACCTATGAAATATATAGTTACACTAGCAACGTGTAGCTAAGAGACTCGCCGGAAAATGCCATCACCAATTCTCATATCGTGGAAGTTAGCCGGGGTAAAGTAGCCGGGGTGAATTATTTTCCCGCACAGAATCTACCCGGGGCCTTGTCCACCGGGGAAACCGATTTGTCAGCCTGCGGGCACATCCAATACACCCCTCTGCGGTATTTTCAGTCATCTCCGAGCGTGCACAAGTTTGACTCCCTCGATAATGGCAAGCTGGATCCAGCTCACGGGATGTTCACGTGATGTCGAGTGAATTTCGTCGCACCCTGTTCGTTGTTCAGGCCATGAGAGCTCCTCACCTATAAGAGTCCGTGACGACGTCATATTCCTCATAGCTGGGAATTCTTCAAGCCGCGGGGAATCAGATTCCCATAATGTCGTCTCATGGGACACGAAACATCCGATGGAATGAGGTGAAGAGTTATTCTAAAATGCAGGAAGTCTCATGAAAAGTCTATGTGTACAGCCCTCAATGATTGTGAGACGATCTGAAAATTGCCACAAGTATCATAAGAGTCTCACACGCTGAGTCTCCTCAAGACCCAATCGATTGCTCCTGAGAAGAGAGCTCTGGACTTGATTCATCCTTTTTCCTAGAGCAGGGAAAACTACTTCGAAGACTCTGTAATGATGTACGACCCATCATTCCACAATGATGGACTTCCCATAACCAATGGATAACTGCAATTCAGTCTAAAATCGCGGCAATAAATGACGAAAACTTATACGTTATGAATATACTTTCTGATTGTTTTCTCGGTTGGACAGGACCTTACGATAGTCTCACTTTCGTACAATGTTATGGAACCATCGGAAAACCCTTCGTTTGGGACGAAAAGTGGGCTAATCCTCACTCGCGCATACACCCAAGTGTCTAGAAATACTGCGAAAGGGTATTTATTTGATAATCAAACATCATTTGATCAATCCTAGGTGCTTACACAATCCTGTCAAGATGCTATTCCCACTTTGTGTCCTTGAATTTTCGAAAAAATCGTGCAGTGACCCACAAAACATGCGATTCCCATCTTGCGCATGCTCGGAAATGACTGAAAATACCGCAGAGGGGTGTATTGGATGTGCCCGCAGGCTAACAAATCGGTTTCTCCGGTGGACAAGGCCCCAGATAGATTCTGCGCGGGAAAATAATTTACCCCGGCTACTTTACCCCGGCTAACTTCCATGATATCCAATTCTCTCAGGACTGAAGTTCTACGTCATCTTGAATTGCTCCAAGTGGGGTAACTTGGGAACAAAAATTGCATCTTTGCTTTCGCATTTCTCAAAATTCGTGTACCTTGTGATCTCGCATGAGAATTGCATTGTGTCTACATAGGGGAGAGTGGGGCAAAATTGGACGGATTTTGCCCCACTATGGAACAGATTGTAAGAAAATTTTCAGACCCCTAGGTCTCAGCGTTCATAATTTTTCTTGAAGTTGAAAAACAAAAGTCTGTCAAAATTCGCCCGGAGCTTGGGGGCATTTTTGACAAGTTTTGGGGGCCAATTTGGACAGTCTTCTAAAATTGAGGTATACGGCATTATTCCTTACCTATGAGAGTCGCATTTGCTCACCAAAACACGTGGTAATGACCCAGAATGAAGAGGGAAACCCGCCCGCGATCTTTACATCCTCCCATAGCCCGATCAAGCGAGCCATTTTTGTGTCATTCTTCAGCATTATTGGAATAGGCGATTCATTGGTGCACTACCGTCTTCAGCAATCAGTAATCGACTCGCGACTTGTAAGAGTCAACTTTCTTTCTTTTCTCTTCATATTGGAGGTACCCATACTCGCCCTAAGTCAACGATCCCGCTGATAGTGTGAAACATTCAAGGCAATGTCAGCGAACGCGAGAGTGAAAATGCTATCGAGGACTATCTTGGAACACGTAAGAAGCGACTTCTCGACTCCAATCCGACTCCTATGGCCGTCATTAGGCATCGTAACTTCACTTTTTCACCCATTTTCAATCACCTAACTCACCCTCAACCTCTCGCGCTTCGAAAAACTCGCACAAACGCATACGCGCCTTGATACGCACAATTATAATCGAAAAACACGGACAGGCGATCGGTCGACCGATTTTAGATGGGATTTAGCATTGTCCCAATTCGCCCCCACCAATTCGTCCAAGAATGCCCCCACGCATTTTTTTCGTAGAATTGTGATCATTTGGACCCAAGTGAACCGATTTTGGCCCACGACGGCTCAAAATCTTCGTTTTGTAATGTAGTTTTTGACCCCCAAATGGCGATTGAGCCAGTGCACTTTTGCAGAAGTAGCGCGAATTTTTGCATTTGGAAAATAAACCGCGTGAGGCCCTCGAAAAGCACCCCTATGTCAACGTGGACTTCCAGTATCGTTTCAGGAGGTCTAACCGGGATTAAAACCATTGTCTGTGATGGTATTAAGAGAGAATATACGCGGCGAAAGCCTAGACTCGCCCCCGACCGAGCTATCTCACTTATCCAATTTTGCCCCCGTACAATTTTGCCCCACTCTCCCCTATACAGTCAATCAATAGCTTATAGTTCCAACTTTCGATTGCATAATCGATAAAATCCATTTGGATATCCCAGTTTAGAGCTATAACCTCTTGAAGTTGTGTTCCAACGTTACCTCACTTTTTCAAAAAGTAAAAGAACAAAAGTGAAACTGTCCGTTTGCACGTACAAAATTGAATCAGTGTGAAAGTACATCAATATATCAATGAGTTCGTCGAGATGTCCGTATGGGAAAGTGGGATCTAGCTTACTTATCCTGAACCCTTCCTTATACAAAGGTTGGGGGTACACTACTTTTTCCGAGAGACTCTTTTTTTGGATTAAAAACATACTTCTGAAGAGTCGGTTATAAACAAACTCACAGGTAATGGATATACTCTTGCCGATACGAAATATTGTCCATACTGGCCGGAATTAGGAAGAATAGGAAGAGCGCTAGGTTTATCTTACTTGCGGACCGCGGAATATAACCACTCTTCCATGGGCTGTTTCACAGATACCACCACCACCCCCTCCCCCTCCCACTCCGTTTCAAAATTACTCCAGTTGACGGTATGAACTCTACTGTATCCATTTCCAATGAGTTTCCCACAAGGCTGAGAAAAATACAAATCCGTATAATTCGTCAGATCGTAAAACTCAAAATTCACGCGTGTGAGTAAGGAAAGTAAATCATCTGCCTATTTCAATTACCGCTGATTTTTTTCTCATTAAAAAATGGAGCATTTAGAGATCTTATGTCAGAAAAAACGTGGCAAGCTCTAAAAAATTTACCAGACAGGTCGGCGAGTAAACATAAAATCCATGTTCAAGGGCTGAGAAATGAAATCAATGGATGGAATGAAAAGAAAAGAAAGAATGGAGATGGTCATTTCAATCAGACTGGATGTGCACTAGTGTGAGCATACAACAGAAGACTCTACGTCGTGATTATTGAAAAGTCTAATGCATGGTATTGTACGGTGTGCACACATATCACACACACTTACACACACATACACATAAGGCTAGTGCAAGCAATCTTAGTGTATATGTAGAAGCGTGTCGTAATTCAAGCACCCTTTTGCTTGACTGCGCTCGACATAAGGGGACGTAAAAAAAAGCGCAGTTGTATAGTAACGGTAGCGTGGCACGGGTCGCACGTGGGACCCTTGCGGCGAGACGCCATCCAGAAAGAGTAGAAGCAAAAGAGCGCTAGTGGTGGAGTCTAATTGAAATCAGCATTCGTGAAACGCGCTCCCTAACTCTTTTTCTTCCCTCATATACTTCAACCCTCTCCTCGTTTTCTCGTCTACCACAACAGAGTGTGTCTCGTGATTCACAAATCCATTCATAACCAAGGGCTATTCGTGAAATGAATAAGAAGTCTAAAATGCACCTGTGAACGTCGAGTCATTGATTGATAATTTTTGGCACACTGAAGTGTTTGCTAACGATTTTGAATTTCAATGTAGACGGTTGAACTGGGATTAGAACCAAAAGTTACATTTTGAAACTTTATTCTATACAGATACGAGTTATGATGTAGGAGGAAAGGGTCCGGAATAGGAAGTTCTTTATACATAGACGCCGGGTTGAACCATATAGCGGAAGTGACCCCGTAATTCTCCCTTTCTATTCGCTTGGTCGCAGCGTGGAAACTGTGAATACGAACAGTGCACTGTGTGTGGCTATACAAACCCTGTCTCACCCTTTCTCTTGCACAAACTCGTTGATATAGCACCATAGATGTATATATATGTGTTAGTATATGTAGTTTGCTGGGCAAAGGATAGAAAGAGCCGGACTCACGGAGGATGATCTCGTCGTCGTAGTCGTCGTAGTCGTTGCTAGAAACGACGAGCGTTGCTGGGACGTCCAGAATCGTGAGTTATTGGACGGCTCTGGTTCTGGCGTAGCAGTTGTGTGTATGTGAACCTTTTGTATCCATAATACTCAGTTGCTTCCATCCTATAGTAGACTATACACTGAGCTCGCAAAATTGAGAGTGTAGAATGGACGAGGGATGTCTAGCTTGCTGCACTGACGTTCGTCTGAGTTGAAGCTTCCACGTGATAAAGTATCATACGCCTAGATTCCCAGATGATAGGTTTCGACCTTCTCTATCTCTCAATCAGGCTTTTCCTTCGATTATTCATTCTAAGCTTCTTTTAATTTTTTCCCTTCCTGAAGCGTTGATCAGAGCCTTTGGACCTTGATCAATGCTCATCCCTTTTGTATCTTATACTTCATTTGTTCATCAAGATTACATTCTTTCTGTTCACATTTGTATTTTGTAACTCCCGTCACGCACTTTTTGAATTAAAGTAACGGCTCTTCTGAGTACTATTTTTATTGCGAATGATCATTCAGATTCACGGTACAAAGTCAGGCCAGAATTATTATTTTTTTTTTTTTTTAATTTAGCACTTCAAACTTCTCGATGGAAGTTTATATTGGCGATACATAATCAAATTCACATATGGTACTTAAACTCTAAGGCCGCAATCGTTCAAAAATTCGTAAATCAAATGGCATACTTGTGTTTTTGGCTTGTAAACAATGACCATAGCGCACAATGGTAGTTGATACCCAAGGCCTCTGAGGCTTCTGACATTCTTCGTAAGTTTGTAGCCTGAATAAGTTTAAGCCATATTAAGGGTATATTTACACTAATAATACCTTCCGATAAGCCTCGGCGCAGTGAAGGTGTTGAGGTATAATTTGAATAGGTGGTGGTTTATCAGAAAAATATGATTCTCCACATCTCTGCAACCAAATTGCGCTGCTAAAAGACGTTTACGGAATGCTTTCTCATTCTCTACTGAGTGGTTCAAAATCAAAAATAGGAACGCAGTCAAAGCCATCAAGTATCCACCAATCATTCAAAGCGATGAAGCAATTTTTGGAGAATATTTAAGTAGTTTTATCCATCTCGTGACGAATGCCAGACGGTTCGGACTAATTTGATTCTGAAATTTTGTTAATCTATGAATATTTAAATGAGTGATTGGAAGAAAGTATTAATTGAAGGGAGGTGGGAATCGAGTCATACCATCGCAATCTGTTGGGAGCAACTCCTGAGAGAAAAAACCAGAAAAACAAGTCGGAGGGTTCTCGAAATCTGCAGAAAAAAATCAAAAGTCAGGACTAGAATGCAAAATGGAGAAGTTCCTAGGGTCAAAATATACCGGTGAATAGTCCCCAAGAAAGACTAGGCCCATTGCCGAAAAGGGCCGACCAATGCGTCAGAACTCCAAAGAGATCCGTCGAAGCGCTCGGGAAACTTCAAGTGACGTAGAAAGAAAAATGAAACCTTTTTTTTTGCAAAGAATGAAAAACTCAATCAAATTCTATTTCAACCAATCTCTTCCAAATGATAGCTGTGCATTTGGAAATAATTTTGGTAGAAATTCATATCAAGGAAAATCTTGTAACAAAACGCCACAATAAACGACAAGGTTTGCGAAGAAAAACTTCTCCTTATTGCGCGAGCCTCATCAACTCTCCAAAAAATACTTGATTCACCGTAATCGGAGGGCGTGAGTATTCGATAGAAGAATCACAATACTTATCCCGTGGAAAAATTAAAAATTAATCTCAATTGATTCATTCATCTTTACGACTGAAACGAATCCACATGAGCGCATCAAATTTCTCATGCAAGCCGTATATATGCATTCAGGAAGTGAGCTTGCAGTGTATGCATAGGGCTCATCGTCTGGCAACACACAACGCAATGAACGTGGCGCAGAGGTGGTATCTCTCGGGGTTTCATCTGCAGAACAGCCTCAAGATATATCTACCTGTAACCGTAACTACTGCACACTAGAATCCTTACACCCGTGTGTGTTTAATACATCAATGTGTGAATGAGTGTATGAGTGTATATGTAAGGGTGGTGAGAGTTTGCGTTGAGTTCACCACCTCAACCTCCTAAAGCGTACACGAAATTCAGCAAACGCCAAAGCGAGATGTAGACGAGTGGAGGTAGTGGTGGTGGTGGTGTTGGTGGCGCAGCTTAAATGTTGGCAATTGGAAGCAAGCCGCGTGCGCTCTGCCTGATTGCATTTAATTACACGTGGCCGCCACTACTACCACTACCACCACTACTATTACATACTACCACTACTTCTACTCCTGGTGCAATTGCTATACATTGTACAGCCCTGAAATGTCGTTTGCCATCCTTCCTTATAGTATATTCTGTGTCTCTACGATTCGGTAGAGCTTGGTGATCTCCTGAGCCAACTCGACTCTTTTGGCTTCTAATTCCTATAGATACGTCAGCATTGCTATACATGGGGTATACCTTTTTCTATACTCATTGAGAAAAGCTCACTCTTTTGAGTCTCTGAGGAGTGAAAGAAATGGCTCTCCTCGCAATTGCTGAAGCAAAATGAAAGAATTTAAGGAAAAAAGAGGCGTTGAAAAGGAGCTTGAAG
This sequence comes from Eretmocerus hayati, assembly GCA_029851415.1. NCBI lineage: Eukaryota > Metazoa > Arthropoda > Insecta > Hymenoptera > Aphelinidae > Eretmocerus > Eretmocerus hayati. The sequence continues at coordinate 38,004,602 of CM056743.1, read as the reverse complement.
AATAAGGTAAGGTTGAGCGAGTTTGAAGCTCTACAATATAGAGAAAGAGTTTTTTTTCTATACGGTGGATTAATTCGACCCGATTGTCAAGTATTTCCATTCAGCGAGAAGCAAATCCGACTCTGATGAGATTTGAGCAATTGTCCTTTTGATGCTTTGTGATGAGCTCAAAGTTATATTGAATTGTTGATCGTAGATTCTCAGAATCGATCTTTAGAAGATCAAGTGATACAGATATATGGCAATGAGTTTGAGTGAAAGCTCATTGAAGCATCGATACGTCTTTGAATTGCAAGCTCGCAAGCTTCGAGTCTAGCAATGAGCTTTCGACGCGTCGTATGTATGTTATATAGAGATAGGCAAAGCAATAGGCAACATCAAAGACGACTTGTGTGATGCAATGTTCGTATGTGGGTACATAAATATGCGGCAAGTAGGATGTGCTGCTTGCAGAGATAGATACATAGATCTGAGAATAGTCGCTGACATGAAACTAATACTCGTTGCATGCTACGCCTACGCTCACATTCAGACTCGAACGCGCATTTGATGTATGGATTATACACTGTTTGTTGTCATGATTAATTGTGAGCATCATCGAATTTCAAAACTCTTTCCATACTTTTCCGACCTTATTCCCACCGGAAATTCATGATCTTGTTAACACATGCATCAGTAATGAGAATAAAAATGATCCTAATCGGTTCCGCAATGATTATCACTGAGGGTGCTTTTATTACTCTGACTAGGAAGAATATTGCTGATTATTCTGACCTAGGAATCGTTAAAATATCAATCTGATAACTAGCCATAGAAAATTCGCTTCCTTAAGATCGCACCATAATCAGATATTCAGATCTCATCAGAATGTCAGAAAATAAATGAAAAGGATCGATTCACTGGTAAACCAAGTTTGGATGACCGCTACTCGTGGAAAAATTGTGAATAATATGTAGTTCTGAGAACATTCATGAGCATTAAAATAATTAAAAGCCCAGCCAAAATTTGTCCGTCAGCATCTCGCGTCTCGGGTTGCCTATCGGGAGGGGGTGAAGGGTGATGGGTGGCCGTATGAGTCATGGTTGGGTCATGGGTGGTTGGGTTGGTGGGTGAGTGGTCAGGTGGGTTGGTTGGTGGATGGATGGAGTAGAAATCACTAAAGTTCAAGTGATACGTTTCACTGAATTTCAGGGGAAATTTCACTGAAAATTCAGTGAGAATCTCACTTTGAAAAATCAGTGAAAATTCTACCGAAAAATCAGTGAAAATTTCACTAAAAACTCAGTGAAAATTTTACTAAAAAATCAGTGAAAATTTCAGTAAAAATTTCAATAAAATCCCAGTGGAAATTTCACTAATATTTCAATGAAAATCGTTGAAAATCGTTGAAAATCGTTCAAGTTTCAATGAGACTTTCATTGAAATTCCCGTGAAAATTTTTAGAGTTTCAGTGAAACTCTCAGTGAAATTCCTGTGGAAATTTCTAGAGTTCCAGTGGAACTTCCAATGGAATTTCAGTGAAAATCGCTCAAGTTTCCACCGTCTATTAGATTGGGATAGTTGTCTATTTCAGTATAATTGCATCATCGGATGTAAATAACTATTTCAAAATTAGTGTATTGATTGAGTTAAACGAGATGGGCAATAAGGGTATACATGTTATTCATTGCTGAGGAGAGAAATATCCTTCGTGATTGGTTTTTCATCTAGGTACAAATCATAAGTGGGATAGGATTTATAAGGCGAATAATCGTAGATTTCGCAATATCCTTTGATTAAGCGAAATTTCCAGATTCTTACTAGAGATTCAGGAACCTCACTATGCGCAACATTACACCAACTCAATAGTTCTCAATCACAGTTACTAGGTTACATCAAGGAAATTATTTTTTCCGAATCCACTGTATTATGAAATCTCAACGTTACATTGTTGAATTACAGAAGCATTTCAGGGGCTCATACCATATCAGAGACACTTCCAAGCCGGACGAGCGTTAGCGTGGTAGGCAATAACGCTAGTGGTAGAATTATTTGAGAGTAAAATTAAACTCGGAATTTCGGAAAAATGAGATGAAAATCGGTGATGTCCGAATTTCGCAAAAATAGAAGATCTCGAAACTTATGATGGTATGGATATGATTTGAACGTGAAAAAGTAATCAATCAAATGGAAGCAACTGAAATAGAGTCCATGCGCGGTTTCTCCAGTTTCACATCCACCAGAGGATATATCCAGTTGGAAAATGTGATGATGAGTCTAGGCCAGGAGGTAAACCATAGAAAAGAATGGAAAGGATTATGAAGGAAGAGGTGAGTAGGAACTCACCGAGCGAACGAGATAAGACTAAAAGGAGTCAGGGACAAAGAAGCCAAAGCCATTGGATGGAGAAAAGGGTGGGATCTGAAACTAGAGGGTTGAAAGGGTTGCAAGAAGGAAAGTCGAGCGGTGTAAAAAGCTGCAGGCGGCAACGCGCGACGCGAAAGGAGCGCCCAAAGGAGATCCCGTAATTAATTCTTCTTCGTAATTGGACGGAAATGAAGATTAAAAAGTTCCTTGGCCCGATTCTTCGCTAATAAGAGACAAAGAACCCAAGTCTAAGCATGCGTATGCGCAACGGGTCATTTTCTATCTTCTGTATAAAATAGCCAAGCTGTCCTCAAGTCCTTGTGGCTTTGAGACGGAGTTTGAGAAAGGGAGAAAATGCAGCAGCTGCTCCTGGCGAATGAGACAAAAAAAAGAAGATAGAAAGAAAAGGTTGAAGATAGAGACAAAGGCAGCAGCAACCGTGGAATAACGGAGACGAGTTTATTCATGAATGAATTGAGATTGGCTTTAGAGGAAGAGAAGAATGCAGAGAGAGCATTTTTTTAATGAATTTACCAGGAATGAATTCTAATTTTCGCAGAGTGCAGGACTCGTGTTAGTGTGCGAGACTGAGATTTTAGCTGTGCGATAAAAATCTGAGAAACTTTTGAAACAGCATGTAGAATAGATGATGTATTGATTTGAAGACGATCGAATTTGGTGTTCAATTACATCTTTGGAATTTTTTATTGTCCATTTCCGCGGTAATGTATGCGAGACATGGTTTCTTGTAATTCTATTCAGATCCCAAAAATGCTCTTGGATGTGGAATAATTTTTGAAGAATTTCCACAAACGAGAAGTAACCATGTGGCACAAATATTACCGTGAAAGCAACTCTGTGAATCAAGTAGAACTGCTAATCAATTGAACAAATTCGAAGGGGGGGGGGGGTGAGATTTAACTCATTGTTTCATCAAGACAATGGAACGTTGTGTTTTCTACTAACCCTAATATTTCCAATAAATTATGCTCTACCATAATGGCCAACTCATTCTTCCTGTACCAATCAACAATGATTAAATCTGTGGGACCAAAACATCACATAAAATCCTAAATATAATTCAGTCTCATGAAAATGTTTAGCAAGAAAAGGAAAAAGACTGAGAAAAGCTCACATTAACAGAAGCCTTTATTCGCAAGGACGTATTGTAGGAAGTATGATTCTTATCATCGGTCATGTCTCATGCTTGAAGAATAAGGTATGGCATCTTGCCATAGGCTTTTGTATTATATAGGCTTGCTCTTTCTGTGCAGGAACCAGCCTCATAAAGTATGACTTATGCATGAAGCGACATTTAAGCACTGCCATAATCTCCGCTGTACTTTGAATGGAGCGACGAGTTATTTCCACATTCAAGACTCTATCATTTAGTAAGATACATCGTTGCTATGCATCCACATGGCCCGGTTGGCACTACGATACAGTGATAGTGGTGGTGGTGGTGGTGGTGGCTTCTCTCTTTAAAATTGAATAAAATGGAACCTGCACGTTTCCAACTCCATTTTTCTCTTCCTTTATTCTTCTGTACATTGGGATTTGGGGACGATTTTGGCAAGGCTCTGATTCACTTTGACATGATACGTGTCTCAAAGTTGTGTAAGTGACATTGAATATGAGCTATCGCACGAACGGTTGACGATTCCGAATCAAATACTGAGGGTTAGTCTGTGGAATAGATCTCCAATTTAATGCTGTTCCTAGGATCTAGTGTCATTATCCACGATTGCGTGAAATCATGATCACATCAGATTGTCAAATAAAATCGGAACATTTTAGTAATGACTTGATGGTTTGCTGTTCAACATGGCAATAATTGACTAGTCAATTTGCTCTGCGGATCATCAAAAATGTTTGGAACAATTAAGTTCACAGATTAATTCATATTTTTTGATTGATATAAAATGAATGGATTGATCTTCCAAAGTGTCTGCAATAGCTGACTCATATTGACTAGTCCGAAATCTGACGCTAATGAGACGAGTCAAGTCATTCATTTGGCAAAACTTGAGAACCCGGTGGAAGAGAAGAATTTGGACATAATCACACTTCTTGCGAAACTTTGTAACATTCGCCTGGGACTGTAGCTATAATAACATCACCGGAATAGTAGGAAGAATTTCCTGCAGAATGAATATGGGCTGTAAGAATCACCAGGAATCAGGAAGATCCAATTCTAGTTTTCGAGTAGCCCTTCATTGGAGTAGACAGAGCTGGTGTAACTTGAACAACTTTGGTAATATGTATAAGGATAACTCGGTAGACCCGATTTTGTTCTCGTATTTTCACTGAAGACCATGAAACTTCAGTGACAAGGTCCTGACTGACCCTCAAGGTCACTGAAGTATCAGCCCTCTCCCTGATGACTTCTGTGTTTGTGCATTGCTATTACAGAGTAAGTCATCAGTCAAAGTTGATACAAACTATGCTAACAAGGAGAGTCGAAGGGGTTCGGGAGCTGGATCTGGCTGAAACTCTGAGAATCATCTCTTTTTAGCACCAAAAAATGATACCCAAAGCTGCAAAGTCTAACGCTCAAGCGTTTCCGAGCTACAGGCCCCAACCCATGCATTACAGTATATCTGTATATACCATTTTCCCACATATATAAATACACTGTAATGCATGGGTTGTAGCCTGTAGCTCAGGAACGCTTGAGCGTTAGACTTTGCAGCTTTGGGTATCATTTTTTGGTGCTAAAAAGAGATGGTTCCCAGAGTTTCAGCCAGATCCAGCTCCCGAACCCCTTGGACTCCCCTTGTAAGTTTAGTTATTTCCTACTGATTGACGCGTGAAGATTATTCAATCACCAGATGATATTCTTTTCTCAGTATGACAGTAACAGCTAAGAAATATCTCAACACTGTAAGGAATAAGTTCTTAAAGTAAGTAAAAAATAGCACTGAATCGCAACAAGCCCCCTAACCTTGTAATGTTGATTTTCTGATTTTGAGGACTTGAAAATTTCTTCTTCCAGTGAAAAGCCACGGGATAAGGAAAAGCGTAATCAAAGTACCGTCAAGCTAGAATATCATTCAGAATAAGGCAAAGAAGTTGATGTATATACAGCCAAATTGTTGGGCGGTGAAACAAAGTGTCAAAATACACGACGCCGCGACAACGACGTGAGAATGGCATGCGGTAGCTTGTTGCTATACTGCAGGCGGCGAGCTTTGCACCCTAAGAAAGGCAAAGAGAGTGACGCCACGTTTTCATCTAACTGTAGCACATCAAGGCAACCTCTTCCAGAACAGACCAGAAGCCATGACATACCTTATAGGTATATGAAGGCAACTTGAGTTTGAAGGCAGAAGAAAGAAGGATGGTGAACACGCCTAAAGGTATGGTAGGTAAATTGGCAATTTAACAAATTTGCCAAGTCGCTATTATATAGAGTATATAAGGCTGAGCTCTTCTGAAGCCTCTGTGAGTTTGAGTCAAGAAGAAACTTGAAGCTACATCACTATGCCAAGAGTGGAAAGCGAGCCGAGCGATCTGTATTCTAAATTCTACAGAATAACATAAATGTAACGTCATTACTCGACTGAATTCAGCGCGAGCTGAGTGGGCTGTACAGTAAAACATAGGCCGCGTGGAACTAAGCTAGGCGTATAGGTAAACTAAAGCTTGCGACCCTCAAACTCGAAACTCGCTATAATTGTATTGCCTCATACAGCAATAGTTAAAGCTTTACCTATGACTCCCTTTACCTAACTCTGCAACTGCACAGAACCTCCAATGAGCTCTTTCGAGTGGTTGGTAATACTAAGAACGTTACGCTTTTCCGAATTGAGACGAGAGTTTCCTTCTGGCAAGTATTTTCATGAAAAGCGTTGAATTTTGGTGGGAATTGAGCTTGCGAACTAACGACCAACGCAGGTACGTACGCTTTGACGATGCTTTCTCTACCTCTAAAATAACTAATCCAACGTTTTCAATGTGGAGGACGTCAAGACCGTTTGCGCAGTTTTGAGAGTTTTCAAAGTCTTGAGTGCGGCTTTGACTTGAGTCCATGGTAGAAGATTTTCGAAGGTTTTGATTTAAGGGAACTATCGTTAGGAGGAAATAGTTTGCAAGTTCATCGAATGCAAAATGTTAAAAATTCAAACTTGCCATGAAGTATGAGATGCTCATTCATTCATCTTGATATCCTGGAGAATGGATTAGTTCTAGATCTAAGTGATATTCATCACTCAGCCATGGGGTGGAAGAATTTGAGTGATCATCTACGATTTCTCCAAAAAGTAGAAGGCTACATGTCGGCTCATTGATATTCTTTTTATGATTACATGATATACAGAGTAGTAAAATGCGGACTCATGCAAGCTAAATGCAGATAATACTTCTGCAACTTTTGTGTAAAAATATGACTCTCCCGCACGATTTTTTGTTTTTCTTTCCAGTACAGCACGTAGAATGATATTTTTTGCACCGTTTTCATAAAGTTGTAGCTCGATTTTGATTGATTGATTTTCGGCTTGAGCTGCAGGCGAGGGTCGAAATAATCGCTCGGAAGCGGGGTATCTCGTAAACGAGGCGCGGATACTATCTTTTGCAATTTTGTAAGCAATGAAACGCAGAAGTTCATTCATGGGGTTCCCCGGATTCTCGTAATCGTAATAATTCTGACGCTTGACTTCAATTCGAAATGAAAATTATCATTTGGTGTCCGAAAACAAACATTCTCACGCTCGAATCAAAATTTATTATTTTCAACCGTATCAGGCACAGGAACGATAATTTCCCTATTCACATTTGAAACGTGTGAGAAAAAATTCAACTGACTTACTCCAATCTCAGATCACACAGGCAAATAGGTCAGGATAGCCAATTGAACATGTGGAGTCAAATGAGGTAGAATAATGCTAATTTTTGAGAATTGGTGAATGAAAATCAAAAACCTGTGGCAAAATACAAACTTTCCCGTTCGGAGTGTCAAAATGTAACTGTGCTAGCATACAAATATCGCAAAATTTGTCCAAAAAGTAACTCATTTATCTCGATCCGAGACAGAGTAACTAAAATATATTCAGAGAACCAATTCCAAACACAGACATTCAGAAATAGACCTGGATATTAACTTTAACCATTGCACCAATACACCAATGCGCCAATACTCACACAATTATTTAGGTCACCAAGATTAGGGTACAAGCCGAATAATCCAAGAGGAGTCGGTGCAATGCGAAAAAGCTCTTGCCATCTATTTCAGCCTCGAGATGACTCAAAGCGCTGCTCTATGTACGACCCGATTGTCTCCGAGTTGCGCGAGCGAGTGAGCGCGTGAATTGGCAGAGAAATCCGTATCTTTTGAATCTCTGTAATTATACCATTCGCACACTTTGGAAGAGTCTTACATTGCATACATACATATACATATATGTGTCGGTCTGAATATATAGGGGGTCAACGATAAGAACAAACGCCTTTTGGCCAGAGCGTGTCTGTCCCAATATAAATGCTTCTCTCGAGCAAACACACGCCACCATCCATTGCTTTCCTGATGCTGCAGCTGCCTCGCATAAGTCTCGTCCGAAGAAGAATAATACTTGTTACGTAAGAGGTTGGCTACTGTGTGCAGTTCTCGCTTTTCTCTTCTTCATTTCATTTCATCTTCTCTTTTGATTCCTTTTCTCTCTCACTCTCCACAGTTAATCTTGGAGCTCTTGCATGTTCTCAAATTTGTTTCAGACTCTCAAGACAATGATCGTTCAGATTTTCTTGCATTCTATTTTTGTTTAAAAATAAAATGCATTCCGTTACAAAATCAACTCTGATCGTGAGAGGGATACAGTTATATTCCACACTTCTTTTCCGACTACGAATTTTAAATGATAATATATAAAAATTTAATGCCATGCTTGTATTCACGATGTGACAAGATTTTATTGAAACTTCGGTGCAAAAAAATTCGATTTTATGAAATTTTGCAAGCTCTATATCGTATCCATTACTACCGTGAACTTGACCTACTTTCAAAATTTATGAGTATGGATTTGAAATGCGAAATTTGTTCAGGTGCGCGGTTATCCTGAGTAAGATTTATGGGCAAACTGTGATTGTAGATCATCCAACTTTTATACTTTGATATCAGGAAGCTTGTGGCTGGATGGTTTTTTTCTTTTTGTATCACATAGTGAGTGAAACTTGAGTTTATACGCTATACTGTTTCCACCTATATGTAGTATCAGTGTTTCATCGAGTCTACATACAACTAATTTGCTTGATTATTTTTTCCAAACGGTAAAAATTTTTTTTTGAACATAACGAGTAAAACCTTGGAGTGCAATTGTGGATAAAACATGGCAAACTGAATTTATGGATGACATGTGGGGCTATTAATCAATTATACTAACGGTCTCAAGTCCCGGTACACCTAGGAAAAAGGTTCGATTTTGATTACTCGACTGCTCGGATCTCCTTGGTTCAAAATGACTCTACTTGGGCTCATTTCGTAGCTTCTTTTCAGCACTTCAAGATCCATTTGGTATTTCTCCTGCACAGCGCAATAGATTCTTGCAATATCAATTTGAAGCCTCGTAGAATTTTATCAAAATCGGATCAATACGCGCAAACCTCCGCAAGTCTGGCGAAAATTGGTGGATTTAGATGATTCCATAAGCATCTCAAAGTGAAAGTTAAGAGCTTCAGAATCCGTTTTTCAAACACATTCTAGGTTATTTCTAGTGCAAGCTGTGACTCTTTTCGTAAGGGAAGGTTATTCTCGAAAAAAGACCAATTATTAAAGAATTATGAATGAACTTATTCTTTCACTGGTGTAAGCACTGATCTTGATCCGTACCATCAGTAACACAAGGAAATTTGGGAAAAAATCAGAGGAATACTACTGTGGAGCCCGATTTCTACCCCATTCGTGGACTTTGAGACCCTTAGTATTTAGTATTTAGTATTTATTTAGGAAAATTCACGGGCCTGATGGCCCAATATGAACATATACATATACAATTGAAAAGAAGAATATATATATATATAAATGACACAATAGTAAACAAGGCGAGAACGAATATAATAGAATATAAAAATAAAAATTTCGGAATTGTAGGAAGGTAAGATATCACAGTAAGAGAGCTGAGAAATATGATTCAAATATACAACTTAACATAGAAATCTCTGCAACATTGTGAGCTAGGAGTTACACAGAATTTTGATCTTAGACTTGAATGTAATATCACTCATTTCACAGACATCGTCAGGTAGAGAATTCCACGCTTTTAGACACCTACAAAGGACAGAGTTTGATCCAGTTTTGGACTTGTAAGGAAGATTTCTGAAAAATGAAGTTTGCCTAGTGCTGTAATGAGATTGAATTCTTCCTAACTTAGAGTGAACATAGTCGATACTTGGGATCAATTTGATGAAAGATCTAAAAAAGAGTAAATCATAAAAAGAGACTCTTCTTCGAGAAAAATCTACCTTTGAAAAAAAGAATTTTTTTAAGAAACAGTCACATCTCTGATCAGAGACAAGCTAAAGTAATTTCCAGAAACGGATTTTGGAGCTCTCAACTTTCACTTTTAAATGCTTTGTGAACCACCCCGATCCGTCAGCTTCAGTCTGACTTGCCGAAGTCCGAGTGTTGACAAAATTATCATACATTTTTCCAAGGATTCGACTTGACCTATTGAAATCCTGGTGAGCCGGAGGGGAAAACCCACATAGAGTCCTAAAAGTGCTTGAAAAAGAGCTACAAAGTGAATCCAAGTAGAATCATTTCGGGCTCAGGAGATCTGAGCAGTCGAGTAATCACAATCGAATTTTTTTTTCGGGTGTACACAAACTTTTGGTCGGTAGTGTATGTCGAGATGAGTTGCACGACTTTTTCGACTTCTGTCCCTTTCATAACGTATTCTCAATGGAAAAGTGCTGACGTTAACTCGTTCCTTGCGATGGGCCTTGCCGTTAGGGCTGTATTTACTCAAAAAATATTTTCAATGACAATTTTTTTTCGCAGTTTAGTTTTTTTCGAGGACATGAACAGTGAGTTTGAAAACACTCCGTGCCTCAGTTGCATCAGTTAGATTGGAAGTAAACCTCTGTGTTATTTCAGATGGCAGAAAAAACCAATATGGCCGAATCTCAAAAAATTTCCACAAGAAATACACGGGGCCAAGATGGCGGCGTTTCAAAACAGATTCACTCCCAATAGAAAGGATCGAAATCGAGACCAACTAGAAGTTACGAAAATTTAATTTTTCAGTGAACGTGTTAATATGCAACGTAAGAAGGTCGAGAGCCCAATGCCCTTCTTAGACTTTTGCGTAATTCAGTATGATTAGAGTTGCCGAAAATGCGTTTTTGGTAAGGTAAGTGTGCCTAATTTGCCCCCACTACTTTTGTTTTGCTCGCCGTTTCAACTCATCTTTATATTTTTCAACGTACTTTAGCTCATTTTGAAGCTTGTTCCAAGACCTTCAAAATGAGTTAAGGTACGTCTAATTTCAACAAATTGGAGCCGAGATATCTTGATTTTTGTAAGAGAAGATTTTTTGCGAGTTTTCAACAGTGTGTTCCTAATTTGCTCCCACGTAGAAAAGAGGCCTATATTTCCATGAGATTATATACGGGTTTTTCGTAAAATCAGGATACCTCGGCTCCCAGACCCCCAAATGAGACGTACTTTAGCTCATTTTGCAGCTTTTTTTACTCTCTTTTGAATTTTTTGACCAAGATTGATGTATGTGGTGAAGAACGAGTTTAGGAAAAGATTATGGGGGCAAATTAGGAACACTGCACTTTTTCTAGTGATACGGGTGTAGAATCGACTAAGAATCAAATTTTGAAATTCTGCAAAGAGCATTCTAAAGTTGCAACAAAGATAAAGAGAATGAGTTAATGTACGTTGGAATTGATCCCATCAATTTTGTTTGGCGTAGCTCTAAGCGACCAACAAAAAAGAATTCGAAAGTACCAAAAACCACGATTTTGTTGTGAGAAATGCGCGGGTCATTGGAGATCGGTCCAAAACGTTTATTTCGTCATATTCTAATGTAACAAACATGAAAAAAATGCGCGGCAAGGTCTCCGGGTGCGTACATTTGAGAATTCGAATGGGAACGAATTAGGAAATAGGGTCAAATTAGGCACACTTTATACCTTACGAGATTTATACAGAATTTTATGGCTATTCATCGTGGAAGCCGAAATTCGCGCTATCAATGATGGATGCCATAAAATTGACAGCTCCATTGTTAAGCACACGATATTTCCGCATACTTCCTTTCAAACAATCCAGATCCAAGATGAACCCAATCACGAGAGTCAAGGTCTATTCTCAGTTGAAAAATCCGACTTTCTGGAGAAAGTTCACATTCACAAGAGTATGATCATTATTCGTAAACTAAAATCTCCCAGTCAACTAAAAATGATATTTACAAGAATTCCGCAGTAACATGTTTTCCGAGTGTCTTAAGCCACTGAAAAATATCTATTCTCGTCATTCATAACAAAACTCATTGGAATATCATATTTTCAAATCAATCCACATTGTGAATCATCAGAAAGAATTGGATATCAAATTATTTTCCTGTATTAACAGTCACACCGAGTCAAACATCTCTCACCATATTCCCTACACTTGACACATTTTTTCCTCGATGTATATTTACTTTTTCACTCGAGGTGCAAATTGAACCATCGATCGGCAAAGTGCAAAAACGCGTAAAGTAAAATAAGCCTCGCAATACGGGACGATCACACGAGTACATAATAGGTTATTATATACTATCTACGCGGTGTGTGCCACTGCATTTCCAAGAAAACGAACGTCTGCTTCCATACCATAATATCATACCATAATTTTTGCCCCATTCCAAAGTGAGAACGTTGTGGGGCGATTAGTGCACACGACGACGTTTCTCGTGCAATGCGCCACGTAACGAACAAATATATGCGTGTTAGTATTATAGAACTGAAGCATGCAACACGTTCTATTCCAGAAATAGATGCCCATTGACCGAGAGACGCGCGCTCTCACTTTTCTCTCCACTCTTACTCAAATATTTATATATATAACTGGAGGAGAACTGATTTAGTCCAACGTGCAAGAACAGCTGTGAATACTTACTCAATTTTTCAAATTTTCTCTAAAGTGATGCCTAATTCGTCGTTTATCTTTAGGAATGGTAAAAGGTGTTCATACCTATGTATGTCACGATTCGTCCTAATTATACACTGGAATTTGAGAATTTGACGGGAAAGTAGGAAATAGATAGAGAGCAGTTGATGAGTCGGATCAATGGGACAGACACCGAGAGGCAATTTGCGCTCGGTATAGCAGTCTTTGAGCTTTATTAAGTTGCGATGAATTGACTGGGCGAGAGTCGTGCTTCTACGAACAGGAATTGAACTGATACTCGAGTATTATATAGCTTCAAATCGATAGAATCACGTCAAATCCATAGACTGAGAGGTGAAGTAACATTTTACAGATTTACACCCGAATGAATAGTCATTTTTCAGGTCAGAATTGAAAAAAATGATAGCATAGTCATCAAATATGTGATTTCAGTAGTTTTTGTGTAAAGCAGGACAACTTAATTTTAATCTAAAAAGTTACAAGAATGAGTTGAAAAATCTTGAATGTATAGGTTATATGGGTAATTTCACTGAATCTCGTCCCAATAACAAGACTCGAAAATTATTATCGTAAGGCAGAAGTAAAATTTTATGCTAGTGAGATCGATATTCTCCCACGATATCACTATTTGGCCATCACGGAATTAAAATTTCATGTTTAATTTGTGAACACGGATTGGAAAATCAACGAATCGCTTATTTTGCTTAGCAGAGTCATTTGTACACAAAATACTCACAAAAAGTCGGACGAAAAATCAAATTATTGATGTTTTGAACATATTCCAAGACAGTCAAGGAATTGACACAATCTCGTCATTTCTCGGAGGTGGAGCAAACGAAGCTCGTGCCACAGCCACTTGATGGTTTGAAGCGAAAGGATCAGAATGTGTCCATCAACGCATGCTTCCAAGTTCGAAGACGCTCTCAGACAACAAAGATTATTATCAGAACAAGGATTTTGTGGCAAATCTGAAGATGCAATGCATATTCAAAATTGGGCAAGTAAACGACCAAGGTGCAGTTCTAAAACTGTGAGACCACGTTCAAAATATGCTCGAATTTGATGTATTTCTTTGGGGAAATCATTCAGAAGTCCGAAATTTGTATATCTTCATACTTTGCATAAAAATGTTGATGTTAGGGGTGCGAACAGGAGACGGAATTGACATTTTGATTATCAATTTGCACTTTTTGACCCTCAAACCTCGTGTTTAGTCCAAGCTAACCTTTTGCTGAAAGAAATCACAAACAACACATTGAAGACACGTCTTTTCCAGTATTGAAATTGAGAACGCATGAGCAGTTGGTCCAGACCGAAATATATTTTGGGCAAGTCTTCGCGGATATCTGCGCATGTATCAACTTTATTTTTAACAAAAATCTGTCAAAAAAATTCACAATACAGTAAACCCATCACTCTATCAATAGCTACATCATTAACATCAGAAATCGAGAATCTGAGTACAAATTGACGATAGCGTCTTCAGAAAACCAAAAATCACGCAAGCTCGTCACGATCACAAAACGATCAATTCAAGCCAACAATTTCCTCAAATCACTCATCCAAAAGCTGATCTATCGAAGAATCAAAAGCTCTGCCAAAGACAATAAGCTTTCAATAGTAATCGAACGTTGCCGAAGCTAGAAAAGCGAGCTCTCTCTTCCTTCGATGTATCGACTTTTCAATTTCGCAAACTTGAGCGATCAATTTTGCTATCTTCACTCAACATCCAACATCTCTCTCTTTCTCTTCTATCCGTTTCATCCATCAATCCATCTACATTACTCTCTCACAACTCACTCAGAATCACATTTTAGAATTCACTCTTTCTCAGAATCTCTAACCTTCTTTTTGTCATCTACAATATTATTACACACTCTTTCACGCTCAGCTGGTGTCTGGCATTACCGTTAATACACAGCACACAGAATCGCAATTTGAGGAGGAGAGAACATATAGGCGTCATCGTCGTCGCTCAGCAACACATCTTTCTCTTGTTCCAAAGCGAGGAGTAAGTATGAGAAATCCAATTTGATAAAATTGAAGAGTTTATCTGCCTCGCTGGCAGACAAAGACAAGAAAGAGAGAGAAAGAGAAAGCTGTTTCCTAATACTAGGATATAACGCGTAGTCAAGCAGTATAGCACAACGTGTATTGTAGCATATATGTAGCAGTAGTAGTGGCAACGTTAGATGAGGAATGATCGATACGCGCGATGCCCTCTTCCCTCCGAGTACCTATATCCTATAGCTCCTGATCTACGGACACGTATTTTGTGAACGTGCCTATGTACCTGTACTTGTATGTGTGAGTGTTAAGGTTATACGTGCGTATGGATACCAGACGAGTAAAATCTTGGTGGAGCTTGCAGCTTGCAAGCATTTGGATAACTATACATATGTGATGATCGTGAAGATCATCTTTCAGACGAACCGTACTCGCTTAAGCAAGGATTCATTGATCTCCTAAAAAGGCAATGATCCATGGACCCTTGTTGTCAGGGACCGCTACCGGAAAAGACACCTCTCGTTTCATCGCAGTTATCAATCCCTGCTAAGCCGATGCTCATTGCGTACGACAGACCCAGTATATTGAACTTCCAAAAATTACGATCATAAGGAAGCGAAGCGTGTGAAAGTGTGTGTGTGTGGAACTTCGATCCCTGTGTATATATAACCTTTTACTCAAGAAAATGCCGACGAGAATTGGAGGTCTTCCCTTGGAAATCTCGAGCTCTCGTGTCCAACAAAAAATGTGTTAAGCAAAGCTTGTGGAAATATAAGATACGAATTTTCATCATGTGAAAAGACGGGTTATGGTAAAATATTTTGGGATTTCTCATCTTTTTCTCTTTGACCAGGTGTAAACAAGAAAAATATATAGTCAAGTTTTTAAGAATTCTTTGCTATAGATTTCGCGTCAGTAAGACTAACAGTATTCAATAGTCGTTATTACCCATCTTTTTCAATAGGAGTCTTGTCCGCATGTGACGTTTTTGAAGACAATAGAGATCTTAATTAATTCACCACCAACGCTGATACTGAAAATTTGGTATGGAATTCACGGTGGCATTCAGTAGCACTAATTACCTATCTATTTCAATAGAAGTTTTGTTCGCATCATGACGTTTTTGCGCTACATTAATCCTGAATTTGATCAAATACACAACAAGGAACTCAATAGCGATTGAGGACGAAATTAGACTATGCAATTTTATCAATACGTGACGATTTCGCTCATTTTTGATTCAAAGATAGTAGAAAATTTAAGTTCATCCACACTTCCATTCAAATTTTCAGAGCAGTTGTAACCTCATAAATCAGCTACTGTATAGGAACTAATTGAGTGCCACCAATATTTGTGCACATATAATAGCGGAATATTCAATAGCTCAATATAATTGATGAATACTGTCTACGAAAAATTGGATTATAACGATCAGAGAAATACAAAAGAAAAGTAAAACGATGAAATGATAGATTCGTCATACGGTTAATTATACGAATTTTGCCTATATAAACCACCGATTTCATCGGCGAAGCGCTCTCACTGTCAGTACTCTTTCTCGACGACAGTACTCTTTGAAAAGTTGTTCTATCAACAGCAGATCCTCCCCAGTGTATCGTTCAATTTGGAGATCATTAAATAGTAAGTAACTGGTTATACATAATCTTGTTATTTCCGATCACCCATCCTTCCCCATCCTGTTAACCTTCGGACAAAGCCTTTCACATTTTCCCAGTAAAAATTCGCCGAAAAAGATGGCTCCGCCCAAGGTAGGACCTCTAAATAGAGGACATGAAGGCGATTAGGAACTCTCGAAGCTGAGACAGCCCGGTTTCGGGAGAAGAGACTGTCCACCCAGGCCAAGCAATGCAGCTATGAAAGATGAAGCTAGGAAAAACCAAATGAATCACGAATTGATTCTCCGTAAATCTAAAAGCTCATACCCTACCCTCATGTACATCCTCATAAAATTTTTCATCCTCTTTACCAGGAACTACTCAACGAGATGCTTTCCGAGAAAGCTTACACAACCTCTCTTCCACGAATAACGGCAATAAAAAGAGGGCAAAATTCTGCATACTGTGTTAAATAGAGCGCAAAAGTTCTCCCAAATGAATTAAAAAATACCAACTCCTTCTGAATCCCTCACAAAGGCAAACACAAAAACACACACAGTTGCAGCTTCAGATTTGCAAAACGCACACAAACATAATCCATAGAAATTTATGTACTTGTGAGTATACATGGTATATGGTGTAATAGAAGCGACCGCGAGAATTCAGATGCGCATTTATATGCAAAGGATTTTCGCGACGTATGTTTTTTGAATACGCGTCTGTGGGCTGTTGCGGTGCATACATATAGCATTGGCCGGTGGATGGCAGTGGCGGTGGCTATACTTGGCGAATTCTTATCTATCCGAAGGCATATCGCATATATGCAACGACGAGAATCCATACATTTACAAAGTAGCAGAGACGAGCAAAGTTGCGCGAGAGGAAGACGAAAGGTAAGTATGGAGCGAATATATAGAGGGTTGAAGATGCGGGACGCGCTACGAATAGAAGGGTAGGGCAACATCCATCTCTCTTGACAATCGCTTTTTGCATCCTCCTCTCTCCTCACCCGCACCGACGCTATATATACTATAAGTACATGTATACATATAGTAATAGACGTAAGCACAGTAGTAGTGGTAGGACTGGCTGTATACATAGGTCCTCGGTGCGAGACGAGTCTCGCGTGTCTCGAGCAATTTATCATCCGTTGATTAATTCGGGCCGAGTTGCGCTACCCTACCCCTTTTACAAGATCTCACCATCTATTCCTATCCTTGTACTGTATATTGGATGTATACCATCGTCTTCTCAGTTACTTCGAGGAATCGATACTCTTACTATAGGTATAAGTATTGAGAGGAGAGAAGATGATAATATAACAGTAAGAGATGCTTTGCCTCCGTTGACGATCTCCACGGTATAACGAGGAGACGCGATTATATGTTGGAGATACAAGAGGGAAGAAAGGAGGTTAAAGGGATTAGTCAAAGATTCGTAATGATCTTGGAGAGCGGCTGTGCATAAATTTTCATGAAAATGAGAAGAGAGAGAGAGAGAGAGAGAGAGAGTTGTTGAGATATTTGCAGACGACAATTGAGTCTTGGTTTTTTGTTCTTTATTCAACGCTGATTTTTGCGATTCTGCTTGTACATTAATGCCATGTCTGAGAGTTGATTGAGAGATTTTCAGAGACTGAGATGTAACGAGGAGTTTCGTAACGAGACGTGTAACAAGATGCTCTCGGAATTAAGAAATTGAATATTTTATCTGGTTTGCGGTATACAATTTATGTACTAATTACTCATACTGAATAACGATGCTGCTTTCTTCAATAGGCATCTTGGGTTTTTCCTGACCCCTTCAAGTGAAGGTTGTGCCTTTTAGAGAAATTTCAGTAGACCATGGTGCAAATTGAGAAGGATTTCTCAAAAATTTCCCCATTTTGAGCAAACTGTTCCAAAGACGAGTGGCTTTAGAATGACTTCAAGTGGTCGAGCTCCGAATGACGTCATACCGACATACGCTTCGTTATGACCCCTGCTATTAGCATAGGAAAGTCCAAACTTTTATTCATCCGATGGACCAAATGTTCAGAGGCACATCATAATTCATATGGCGATTGACATGAATGCTAGACTGATACTTAGAAAATGGTCAGACCGTTATCCGATCTCGAGAAAATAGATTATTTTATCTAGTTATTGACAGTGAAACGATCTATTTCATTGAGACCTGAGGACGATTGCCCCCTTTCTAAGTATCAGTCTGGCATTCGGATCAGACGCCATATGAATTATGACATCCCTCTGAACAGTTGGTCCATCAGATGAATAATAAAAGTTTGGATTTCTTTATACTAATAGCATGGGGCATAATGAGACCTGTATCGTTATTACAACGTCATTTGAGGATCTACCACTTGAAATCGTTCCGAAGCCACTCGATTTTGGCATAATTGGCTCAAGATGGGAAGATTTTTCAGAACTTTTTCCTAAACTGCACCATGTTCAACTGGAATTGCTCTGAAACGCACAACCTTTACTTGAACTTTGGCAGAATACAGATAGTTGAGTCGAAAGGATTGTCATATTCTACATAGTATGAATAGTCAAGATTGAGGGTCATTTTTCCTCAGCCAAAATTCCCTCAGTCATTTTCCCCGAGGAGAAAATTCCCCAAAGCAAAAACTCCCTAGTTCGAAATCCCCCGAGGCCGAAATACCCCGGGGTATTTTTGCCCGCAACCATGACAAACAAAGAATGGAATCGAGATCTCATTGATAACGGATAGGTAGTCTCCTCGGAGCGAGATTCATCAAACGATCTTGGTGTGAGAAAACTTACATACTTTGAATATTGGGATGAACTATTTCTTCTGTTCGTGATCTTGATTTCATATCCGTAACAGCAGAAATAAAATGTGAGCCTCAAAATAAGCATACTACTGTAAGTCTTAAAATTTCCATCTATCTGAATAAGCAATGAATCGAACAGGAATGACGACGCAAAACACTTCAATAGACATTCCAATATTGATTGCTTGAGCCGATACATTTCAATTTCACTCTCGTAAAATTATACACGTTTTGATTGGGCGTACAAACACGTGAGGGTGTGTCCACAAATGATGCATATGCACTGTTCACGTGCACATGTGCATATATGCGCACCATTTGTGAACACATTCTAACTGAAAAGCATGCAGAGCTTGACTTCCGTTACGTTATGGGCAATTATTCTTGGCTACGTGAAACTTCGCAAAATCAAATATGTATAATGTGACCGATGTTTTAAAAAAAAAAAAACTTTCGCAATTATGTTCCATTCCAATACACCAGACGCATATGATTTTTCAATCAAATAATATGTCGGGTATGTCGTTACGTTATTTGTCAAACCCTGCTAAGAATCAACCATTGAAAATCGATGCACTCGAATGATGAAAATGAGGCAAACGCCGAAAATCTCACCACAGTTTCCAACCAAAGCCAACCTCCACACTCGTAACCTCATACCGTCTATACCGTGTGAATTCGATGCCACGCTCCCGTACGATTTAAATAATAGAAAAAACCAGCGAGCGATCCATCAAGAGCTTTTCCCTCTCACAGCTTTTACGTCATCGCTTTTACGCTTTACACCTAATTCAGACCGGCATTGGGGCTTTTCCCGTTAAAATCAGAACTGACACACAGAATCGAAAATCGAAAGCCACTAATCGTTTCTGCGCGCATCACCCATAACCCACACACCAAAGTACCAAAATTCAAAAGCTCGTTCAACGAAACCAACACCAAAAGTTTCACACACATTAAAAGATACATACATATACAATACAATACATACATACACAAAGAGAATTTCATTCGGTTGGTCACAGTAGTAATGCTCAACGTTCAACCCGGCCGAGTCACACTTCCTTTGAAGCTAACCAGGCCTTTGGTCACTATTCATAGATATACTAAACTATGTATGTACGTGAATTTTTCGCTGATTCGTGCGACTCGGCGAGTTTCAATTACCGTCAGCCGATCGCCTCTTGCAAAGAGAGAAAGGGCAAAAACGCAATTTCACCCGCGTACCCATACCCGCTGGCTTGGCACTATACTCTCTCCCTCCCTCCCTTTTTGTTGAACGGTAGAATTCTCGCTTGGGCTAATGGCCGGTCGGGTGCTATATACTGCGATCCAAGAGCGACTCGCGCTCGGCTGAACTTGCTCTCGCTCGCGAAAAACGCGCTGTGCCGCGTTTCGATGTGGCTTTCGGTGCAAAAGTCTCGTCGAATTTTCCTGTGTCTATGTGTGTGTGTGTGTGTGCGCGCGCGATATCGATTATTTCGCTCTTATTTGCCCCGGAGGTAGTTTGGGAGGTCAACGTATAGAGGTGTTTGCGAGATGAAGGGGCAGGAGGGGGAGGGGGGAGGGGGTAGATAAAACCGCAAGTTCGGCGAAATGCAAAGCGTAGAATTGTGCATCGAGTGTTTGTATGTTCTGAATCGAGGGATAACGAAGAATTTATCAGTCGATCTGAATCGAGGACGGTGTTTGTGGGTAGTAGCTAATACGGTGGTATATATATAGGTTGGAATGCGTCGATTTTTTGATGATGGATGAGCTTGAAGCATGATTCAGTGGCTCCGTGCGAGCGCTTTTGCGAAAGAAGATCCATTGGATTGCGAGTTGATCGAGAAGGATATAGAGCTATATTGTTTCATTCACGTTTATATCGAATTCTCTGTTCGTTTTGAGCAATGATTCACGATATTGAATATGTGATCTGAGTTTGTATGCACCAAACGGATTATACTTTTATGGAAAACTATCCTTTATATCATCAGTCTCGAGATTTTTTATGCAAAGACAGCGAGGTAGTCCGATTACGCAACCATTCGGTATTGTGACTTGACACGTTCGCTGTGTACCGGTGGGCCTCGCGATTTTTCAGTTTTCTATATTCATCAACCCGTAACTAATCGAATAATATCTCCAATAAGAATCTTTCAAGGTGATTTACAATGCTCAGGGTAGAACAATGAGCCAAGAAAGAATTTGCTTGCGTACAGACATATATGCCGAATACGGAGGTTCAGCTCATGACCGGGATAAAATTACGAAAAAATCAGCACCGCAGCGAATGTGAGCAGATGTGTTTTTCAGAAAAGTGTCCTTTCCTCACGACATTCTCGTTTCAAAATCATAGTTTTCAAAAGGTGACATACAATACATGCTCACCCGCAAAATTTGACATTCTCGTCCTCGTGACGATTCCTACCTACACTGCCGGTCAAAAGTTTCAGGACACTCGAAATTTTTTACTCCGATTTTGTAAATGGAACTACTAGGCTCCACTTGACCGAGAAAGACTTTAACAGGACTCATTTTGGAGGTCTTTTCGCGTACTTTGAGATAGTGTTATTCATTCTCATCAGTACGAATCTGGGTTTTCCCAATTTGAGCTTGAATGATTGAAAATTTCGATGACTTTTGAAAAAATCTCCTGGCTCCGATAGCTGAAAGATACCTCTAAAGTCTCTTAAGATTCATTCCAGAATATTCCTGTACCTTTTTGAGCTACCGGAAGTTCTTCGAAGACTCTTTCATAAATCATCGAAATTCGCACGTTTTCAACCTCAAATTCGAAAGATCCAGATTCATACTGACAAAGAAGAATGATGTCATCTTAAGATACGTGGAACGACCTTCAGGATGAGCTTTGATGAAGTTCTTTTCGGTGACATGGAGCCTAGAAATTTCATCTACAAACCTGGAAAAAAATTTCTGGGTGTCCTGAAACTCATGACCGGCAGTGTGTATAAGTCTTCGAATATCAGAACGGAGAAAGTCATTTCGGATGCGGAATTAAATTCATGCGCCATTTTTTGATCTTTGTGTGACCATAAAAATCTGATACCATCGAATGAAATATCAGAGGAAGGAGAACTCACGATGATCAAATCATTATATCCTCCACCACTACTACAAGAAACTCGATAAACATTGTGAAAATATCCTGACACAAACACAGATTCTTTCTCCATCTCGACCAACAATCGAGCAAACAAAGGATATAGATCCTCACTCCCTTCAGCAAACACCATCCTACATTCTCACGTCTCAATTCCAAATTCAATCCAGCAAGGCCATGAAAATCGATCGCAAGAAACGGTCACAGTTGGCACTTCGCGCTGAGCTCTTCCAGAGTAAAGTAATTCAAGAACCTCTCGATATTCCAATCGATTCATACATACATATTTACAGTTATATATACCTCGACACTCATATCCAAGTATAAACTTATCCTCAGCTCCGCATTAAATAAGAGGGACAATTTCCGGGACGATTTTATAGATATATAAGTATATCGATTTCTCAGTCTCGCATAGTATAGACATTACCAAGCTTTGCACGTTTTACTAGATAAACGGTCTGATATTCAACTCTCTTGCTTCACATAAGTATATAGAAGGTGTGAATCCTTCTTTGCTTAGCTAAGGCTGGTCACACTAAAGAAAGGTAAAAGTGCCCATTACTTTGTAGACAGGCTCATATCCACAGAGCGCGAAAGTGATAAAGTCAGCGTGTGGTGCGGCAAAATTTTTTTTTTCTCTGTAACACCCCAAACCGAACATCCGGAGGCCAATCGTACATGATAAGATGGCCGCAGATATCCGGTAAACACTGCAGGGGATTGCGTTCGAAGCAGTTGAAGATACCAGACTCTTGAATAACGGTTTTTGGAACTACACCCACACATTTTATATCGCAAACCTTTCGCACAAACGCGTACCTGAATAGATCACATTTGAATTTTGCATCATGGCGATTTTTCGGACAAAATAAATACAGGAGTCCCTCGTTATCCGTTAGTTGATTATCTGCGTATTTTTTAAAACGAGGTTTTTAGTTTTTGCCGGTCCCTTATCGTATGCGGGTCAATGGACATTACCGCACGAGAATATTTTCATGTCCATTTTCAACGTTTCCTTCGCCTGTATATTTTGTAATCACATCACAATCACACGTAATATCATAAGCTCAATCTCAATCACTAGGTTGAAGTGGACTTTCATTTAATCACTCTCATATTGTTTTTCGACCAAATCAATTGTTATAACAGGTAGATTAAGGAACCTGCAATTGAACTCAGGAGAACCTTCCCGATCACAAGACCGAACAGCCACTTGTCTTGGAATTGAATTTTGATAGATCCTGGATTGCGGATTCAAAATATCAGAGGATACTCATGATTCTATTAGAATCCGGAGTACCCGGTTCAAATTATAGCTACGACTCGAAGAAAATGTTGAGGGAATAACGTAAGTAAACTCGGGAGCAGTCTGAACTATCCATACTGCAGCCTCCTTAGAGATCTCTCCTTATGCTGATAACATGGGAGTGAAACCTTCACGTTGGCTGTAGTGTGGACAGTTCGGATGGTTTCCAGTTCTACATCCTCAGATCAGCAAAGAGACCCCAGGTGAATTACCGATCAAAACACTGCCCGAAGCGGCGAATGTACAGTAGGCTAAGACGAATCAATAAATGCGTCTGGGGTTTTTTCCGAGCGTGACTGGTACTCGTTGTGTACATTAGCTCGCGAAATCAGCCCCGCGCCGGGGCATTTGTCGCGGGGGCCCATACGGCCACCCGCTCCTTCACAAAAATCATCGAATTATAGAATCATCATAAGCCTCTTGATTGTATTACTCATAGTCTCATATTTTTGTATTTTCTTTCACGGCGCAGATTTAGCTCGCTCGACTAGGCTAAGTGTGTATGAGTGTATGCCAGATGTTGTCGAGGTCATCCGCGGAAGCTCGGATTTCCCGGATGACCATCATAACGACATTGTAACGGAAAAGGGCGTCCGGCTTTTGAGCGGATGACCCGAGAGGGATCCGCGAAATTGGCGGATCGCCCTCTCAACTGCTCGTGGCGTCCGGGAAATCCGCGGATTTCCCGGACGTCACTGAAGAGAGTCTATATAAGGGCTCACGAGCCTGTCAATCATCATCAGTCGAAATCTACGCAAAAATTAACGCAAATCCACGGCTAATCGCGCTTCAATGTCGGCTTTTGTCACGTCATTCAGAATTGTACACGGGAACGCCCATCAGGCAGTGAGTGAGTCTCAATATCGAGGATGAGTGACCGCGGCTTAAGATCGCACCTATTGCTCACCCCAGCGCACCTAAACGAACTACTCAATGTCCACCGAATTATTCGTTCACCTTGACCGCCTATACATCCAATGTACATATATATATACCCTATCTGCGTGACTTCAACCCGCACCCGGGCGCCTCGACACCTGCAGTCGCGGCACGTATCACCAGCGACGGCCAGCAGAGACCACCACCAGCTGCACATAATGATATGAACCCATATTATTGACCGGCACAAGGCCCACCCCCGCTGCGAAGAGGTTATCAGGGGCCTCTCGCAGCATTGCACCGGGAATGTGCCTACGTCAATTTGAATCAATTTTTCCCCCTAGAACATTCCCCCATGTATTCTTCAAACTTTTGTGTGATGATTCCTTGTGCAGTATTGCAAAAATCTACTATGAACAGATTTTCGTTCAATTTGAACATCATTAAACTGTTGATTCTTTCATGATGTACCAAATTAGTGGAAGGTGATCTTACATTCACGATAAAACGAATCTCCTATTATCTGCGGTACATTTTTGGAAAGAGATCGCTGTATACTATTATACTACAACTACCCCCACTACTACTATTTACGATAAGTATATGTGCGTATTACTCAAAGTCACAGCTGCGAGTATAGTATGTAGAAGGTTTATATCAGTGATTCCGTTGAAAGTGTGATTTTCCGTGTTCCGAGTTCCCCCAAGTTTCTATAGGGGTTGGAATGTGTACTGTAGCAATTTTCTGGGGTGTATTATATTGGTCTGCAACTTGGCTGATAGTTTTGGAGGCGATTCTAACGTCCCTGCATTTTGTAGAGCTTCATAAAGGGTCAAAAATGTAAATTCTGTCCCCTGTAGAAAACCCACCTTCGACTCTTGCATTCACTGCAACGCATATGCAAAGTCAAAAACCCCTATGTGTAAATATGCACTTCAATTCGTAATACTTCAAACATCATAATCCACCACTTTGTGAGTCAAGATTACTCGCGTAGTTCGCGCACTGACATCCGACACTTTGAAGACGGGTTTGCACCAAAACTGCACGCACAGCACTTGTAAGGTCGGCAAAGTCCCCGATCGTCTATTGCGCCTTTCTAACCGATGAGTTTGATTTCCAGATATACCTAATTCATGTGCAACAGTAGCCGAAAACTCGAATCTGTAGCCGGGCGCACCACATGAACGTGTTTTCCAAATGGCGTACAAAATTTTCGGTCGATTCCGTCGCCATGTTGTGCTCCTCCCCAACGCGCTATATCGCTTTGTGGAACACATTTTCTTGAAGTATTTGGTTGCATTGGATCAAATCTATGCGGGAAAAAGTCTACGATTGGTTGCCGAGCCGTGAGAATATTTCTAAGGCGAAATGTCAATTCCGTCCCCCTCTACGACCCCTATAAACTGCACATATCTTCGTCTGACTTCACTTTTGACATACGTAGCTCTAGATACTCCCTTTTTGTGCCTAAAAAAGTGGAAACCAACTGCAACGACCCACTAAAATTCGTCTGGGGCTGAAATAATTTTTTGACCCAAATCACTCCCTACGACGATTTTGGTCCCAAAAAATCCCACCTTCGGCGGAATCATGTATATAGTTAATATACGTCGATTTCCAATTCAGCCCGTGTCTCAGGCGTCGCGTCGTCTTCGATTTGATATCAGCTATATAGTATATTATATAGAGTGCAGTCCCGTCTTTCTCGACGTTTCTCTTTCTTAGTGACACTTCTTTTTTGCTCTCAACGACGACTTTGGTACGCGCGCTTGGCTGCCTCTTTGTTGCGACTGTCTATAGATACATATATATATATATATTTGAAAAAAGTAGACGCGAATGTGTTCGAAACGCTGTATAAAAGTTGCGTTCTATATCCCCGATAGGTATATAGATGGAAAGATGGAAAAGAAGCGCGAGAGATGTGTGTATATATCTGCCGTTTGATTTCGCGAGGGATTTTTCTCTCTCCCCCCGTGAGAGCCCGAAAACAATACTGGCCCACTCTCACACGCTCGTGCGTTCTCCCAAGTGCATATGCATCAACCGAAGCAGTCGCACCGAACGCACTTTTTTTTGTTGTCTTCGTATCTTATATGTATGTACATACAGGCGTGATAGAATCGTGTCGAGAGAATAAGAGACTTCTTCTTTTACATATCGAGATGAAATAGTCTGATGGAAAGTGAAGAGCTTTTTACTTTTGCACTATGAGGATATAGTGTATATCTGAAAATCTATACAAGTATACGGAATATGTGTATATTCTAGTTTGAGAGTGGTATAATAGAAGAAATACATCTTGATGTATTCTATCCTCGAGCTTCTTATACTAATATAATCTGACTTCGAAATTTGAATTGGTCGGATAGTGAGAATTGAATCTCACGTTTGACGGAGAGATTGGGAGGAACAGGAGAAATCACAAACACACTGTACACTAAATTCATGTTTGGACAATAAGGACTGTATCAGAATATTCCTGTATAGGCGATAACCTCAATTGGGAAATAGAGACTGTATTATTTTTGAATTTCCAATCTCATTAGAATCTAAGAACCTTGTCGACTGAATGAAAGTAGTTCATGATAACCGTGATTCATTAATCCACTCATAGGATATGAATACTACTTTATATATAACTCGCTCCACGATGATCAAAGTGCACTCCAACGTACAAATCATCCCAAATCCTAAAAATCATTCAAAATCACTGCACATGCAAGATCTACTAAAAGTGTATCATATCCAGTGCAGAATCCATTTCGTCGCCTCACTTTCCAACAAAATCTCTCACACGAGATGCGGAAGCAACGACCTCGTCACTGCTTCCCTCATTTTCCATTAGAATCCATTTCGTGAACCACCCCGACTCTCTTCGACTCTACGAGAGTTGATACGAGATTTCCGAGAAAGTAGCGCAAGCTCACACATCTATATAGATTCGCACAGAGTCGTTATATATATATACTCAGAGATCGATCGTGTCGAGTAGGATATGCGGGTCTACAGATGCACAGTTCGTTGACGCTGCATTTTGCGCTCTCTCTCTCTCTCTCTTCTGGAATTTATCGGATATTTACGTAGCGTAGTTCTCCTCTTTCTCTTATACGCTCTCTTTACTGAATGATTTATGAGACGAGTAAGTTTGGCGTGCTTGCAGTAATTTAATTAACGCCCCGTTGACGGTGCATGGTGGTAATGGTGATGGTGGCAGAGACTAGCAAAACGCGGGCTGCGATGCTTTTGTGGAGCAGCGAGATGATGTGCGACGAGCAATGGTTGCGGTACCGTTCACTGAGCGAGAGTACTGCTGAGAAAAGAAAATTTCCTCTCGACGGTTTGCTCTGATACTTTGATGAGGTGTGTGCGTGTGTGGTGTGTCGTATGGTGGGTGTGTGTGTGTGTGTGTGCATGTATGGTGTAGTGTATGGTGCGTGTAGGTGTATGTGCGTATGTGGTGTGCGTTGCGTTGTTGGTAGTGTGGATATGTGAGCACTTATAAGTGTGCGTGCGTTTGTGGTGTATGGTGGGTGTATGCGTGTACGTACGTGTGTAGTGAGGTGTGAGGTAGGTGAGTGTACGCGTGTAGGTGTATGTGCGTATATGTGGTGTGCGATGCGTGGTTTGTAGTGTGGATGTGTGCGCATGTAAGTGTGTGGGCGTGCGTTTGTGGTGTATGGTGGGCGTGTGCGTGTGCGGTGTTATGTATATGGTGTGTGTAGAGGTGTGTGCGCATGTGGTGTGCCCCGATCAGAAAGCTTATTCCGGGTTGAGTCCGGGGTGGATCCAAGTCCCGGAATAACGGACCGAAACTGGATCCGGAGTTACTCCGTCTTGGAACCCGGGTTTGATCCAGTTTGGATCCAGCGCCCGGATTAACGGTGGCGCTGTTCAAGGTTCAATCCAGTTCTGATCCGGGTCCCGGATTGACTCTCCAGAATAAAAATAATGATGGATATCATCGAAAATCTACCCAGAGCTATTAACTGTTGTGCGAAATAATTCCATTTAATTAAATCTGAGCTCATTTGCAAATATTGTAGCTACGCACATGACAGACATGTCTTGAAAATACATGATGATGAGGGAAAGACTCAAGTTATTGTAATAGGTGCGCTCAACTTTTTTCACAAATTATTCGGTTTAGCTGTTGTGATACTCTTCTGATATTATGATCTTCTTTTACTATCTATTCACCATGCTTTGATTCAATAAAATCAAGATATTTGCAGTGAGAGAAATGGTAATTGCTTAGAAATATCAATTTCTAGAAGACATATCTCTAAGAAATCGTAATTTGCTGCTTACACTTGACTCAAACCAAATTCTCAAGTATTTCCTAGCTGACAATAACCAGACTGCAGTACTCAATAATCTGCATTATATGTTAGACCACTTGGATGGTAACTATTATGATTTAATTTATGTAATGAGGCAAGAGCAATGGGAACAGATTTCTCATTTCTACATGTTATTGAGTCGCTCACTAGATTATTGTGACATTGAAGTTGCCCTCCCGGAACACTCCCTGGCTTGTTCTAATTCTACTCATATGTTGAGCATCAGATCCACAATTTGAAAAGAGATTTATTTCAACTCAAAGAGCAATAATAATGTCCAAATAACTGTTCATGAACCCAAGAAACTTTTCAAGAAATTTGATCTTCATGAGCTTTCGTTGGAATTTAAACTTCCTTAGAAGACTCATGGTAGAAAAGAAACATCAATTTGAGTATAGGGTTTGCTTCATGAATTCATTTAGTCTCTATTTAGGTGATGGCTGAGAAGAACCGTTCTTCAGAATTATGAGTTAAACTTGATGGTAATAGGATTGTGCTGGCAATAGGCCAAATATATATGGCCCACCGATTGAGGGAAACAATCAAGTCCAGGGTAAGATCTGTCATTCATATTGGGTTTTAACCAATTCTGAGGAGAGTTTTGGTATGTATCATTCAGTGAGATTATAATATGAGCAAGTGAGTCAATCAGTATGACAGGCTTATCAAGATATGCATAAAAATAAGAGTAAAGTGCTATGGCACTCTCGCTCAATAAATAAAAGCTATACGCCCAAGTTATCAGATGAACTAGCTTATAAATATTTTTTCATCTATCTTGGCTTCAACGAATTTTTTTCTAGGAATAAGATTTCGAAGTTTTCATTTTTCATGATAGAGCAAAGTCAGCACAGTGCATGCTCATCAGTGTTATGAAAACATAACCTTGTTAAGGTGCAATAAGCAACTATTGGATAATTTTTTTCAAAATTCATCAGACTGATGCTACACATCTCATTAGCGAACTGAAATCATTAGTTTATGAGGAGATCATAATTCAACACTTGATCATACATAATAAAACTAATATCATCGGTATTCCATTTTCTATTGACACAGTTTACGCTGTCCACTACATTCATCTACATTGAACGATTTTGATCCGGGCGCAATCCAGTCTCAATCCGGGTCTCGCAACGAAAAGTTTGATCCGGGCGCCTTGATCCAAACTGGATCATACCCGGGTTCCAACCCGGACTGAACCCGGAACAATTAGTCCGGGACCCGGACTCAAACTGGATCCAAGTTGGATCAGTTAGTCCGGGACCCGGATTAACTTTCTGATCGGGGCGGTGTTTGGTTTATAATGGGAGTGTGTGCGTATATGCGTGAGTGTGTGGATGCGTGAACGAGATGCTTCTTCAAGGACGAGAAGCGTGCTCAACATGTGCATTGGTGCTGTAAAAAGTATTTCTCAAGAACAATGTCTCGTACTTATTTTCGCAAATGGGACGTCTGGGTCAACTCTGATATCACTCAAGGTTGTTACATTTGCCCTAAAGATGAATCTCGTCGATCTCAGACACTTGGTTCAGTTGATAGAATCTCAACACTTTGATGGAATTTGTCATTTTCACGGATGAATAATCATCCAAAATATACTTAGGCGGAAAATAGAGTGAGAATCCTAGTGCGAAGTAGAGGTCCATGAAAATCCGCTCATTTGCAGTGCCAAATATAATTTACAGAATCTACCAAGTATTCGGCTGCGGAGATATCAATTCAAGCATCTGGCTTCATAACTCTTGACAACGACAACCAACTTCAAACTCATTCTTCGTTCCTCTCACTGCATGCTCAATTAGTCGTTGAATTACAAGACACTTAGTGGATGGACATTCTACAAACAAATAGAGAACAAGAAGTCTTTCAAAAATTAGACAAACGAACTTGGCGAATCAAAACCGAGATAAAACTCAAACGCCGAGTGAGAAACTTGATCAAGGTGCGATTTGCAAAGGTTACAGACGAACCAACAGTCGACTGTCCAATGTCAATCCTATCGGCAACACACCACCATGATGGGCAGTGGCCACCATCAGAGCGAATAGACCAAAGTCGATCCCTTTAGAAAGATCAAACGGATCGCAGACTCCACCGAGCGTACTAATTAGAGCGTGTAAACATCATCACGCGGGTCGACTCTGATGCTAGAAAGGTCAACAGCAGCAGACTCGTCCACTCATCCTTCTCCTGCATCGTGATGCCAGAGAGCCAAACCATCCGTCTGCCATAAAGAACGAGGGAGAAAAACCGTCGACGTATGGATGTTACAGTCACAAAGGCAGAACTACCCCTCGCTTGGCCATCTCCAATGATGGTGTTGGACGATCGAGTTGGCGCGCCGCTGCGAAACTCGATTTGCTTCGGTCGTATCGTAGGTGATAATCGTCGGTGCCAATGCCGCCCAGGACGTGGCTGTGGCAGGCAGCATTTAACACGTATTCGATTTTTAGACGAGCGTAATTCACACACCCTCTTGCTCTTATATGTGTGCATGTGTGTAAGGTAAGTGTGCCTGATTTGCCACCACTGTTGTTGTTTTGCTCAGAATTTTGGACCATCTCATTATTTTCCAACGTTACTTTAACGCATTCTAAGATTTGTTCCAAAGCATTTGATTTGAGGTGGGTTAAGCTTAATTTCGACGAGCTGGAGCTAACCAGGAGAGGTCATCACATCCGGATCACTGATTCGGCTGAAACTTTGGAAATGGTCTTCTTTTAGCGCCAAAAGATGAAATCTAAAATTATAGACCCTAACGCTCAAACGTTTCCGAGCTACAGCCAAGGACATTAGCATTGCAGGTATACATATACGTAAAATGTTTAACATGGGCCCATATGGACAATACTAATGTCCTTTGCTGTAGCTCGAAAACGCTTGAGCGTTAGGGTCTATAATTTTGGATATCGTCTTCTTGTGCTAAAAGAAGACTATTCCCAGAGTTTCAGCCAAATCCGTGATCCGGATGTGATGTCCTCTCCTGGTAAGCTAGCTCGATTCTCGCTGCGGAAGATATTATGTGGATTTCCGAAAGGGTTTGACTATTCTACCCGCACTTACACAAGAGGCTCATATCCATGGGATTATAGTATAGACTTTCTATAAAATCGAGGTAACTCTGCTTCAGAAGCACCAAATTATTCGTATTTTACTACTGGCTCATTCTGCAGATTCTCACATACTTCTATACTATCTTAGGTGAATGGATGAATTCCTTCGGAGTGGAAGCAAATTTAGAGGGAGGTGAAACAGGCACACTACACTTTTTATACTGTTATGGGCGTGGAATCGGTCAGAAATCGAATTTCGCCGTTTTGCAAGAGGCATTCAAAATTGAGATGGGGGCAAAAGGAATAAGCTGAAGTACTTTGAAATTCATTGCATATATTTTGTTCGGCATGGCATCCAGTGACTCACAAGAAGGGAAAAAACCAGCAAAGCAGTTTTTCGTTCTGAGGAAGGCATAAACCATTTCGGATTACCTGAAACAACTAATATTCCCTCCCATTCTGATGTAAGAAGCAAAAAATGCTCAAGCAAGTGCTCACATTCAAGAACTTGAGTGGGGGGGGGGGGGAGATTACGCTCACTTACCTTACATATTTGTATGCAATGTGCAAGTAGCTTCAAAATAGTGAATGGGATGGTGTGTACGGTCTATGCCTAAGGCGAGTGTAGCTATGGTACAACACGACCTCAAAGTTCGCCTATGCTATCAGCCCGGCTGTTCTCATAGAAATTCGCATCAGAGAGCAAAAGCGCGTTGTCTGGATATGTCAGGGTGGATGCAAGCTTTAATCCCCTGCCACTCGGCCTGATTATAATCTTGTCAGTGAGTTGCTCACCACTACCACCACCACGGGCTATAGAGAGATAATATACACGATGTATGCGTATAGAATAGGCCGGCTGAAACGATGTCTCGAGTGCTATAGAGACCAAACTCTGCGAAATGTGTGTTCCTAGCGCTTCGTCTGACCAAACTGAGGCTTATATCCCTGCGGCCGTGCTCGCATAACTCTACACTCGTGATTATGTTGGTCTCGGTGACTGATCGCCTTGCAAGCTGCTCCGTTGAGAAATTCTTGATGATGTGGGGGAATTAGATTCATTTGGTTATATTGAGCCTCAAAGGATGCATGTTTCGGAGTGTAATGTAAGATATGAGTCGTAGAGAGAAGCAGAAGTGCATGAAGTTGTGGATGAAGCTATCAGATCACAGAAATAATGTGGAACGAAGGGAATTGGAAACACACATCACTTCCTTGCAAAAGTTGATCTTGACAAGTGATTCACTGATGTATTAATAGTTCATCTCAATTCAAGGATGCAATTATTTTCAATCGCTGGGTGGAGGTTTCTTCAATTGCTCCTCTTATGATCTAGAAATTCTTCGCTGCACACCGTCAGTTCGATTTCGACCATGATGTAAAAAATGTCAGATTTGCAAATGCACAGTAGCATTTGGGTGAAAAAATTTGATCAAGGAGTCGACCCATCGTGTATCGCATGTATCAAATTTGATACGAGAAGTTTTAGTGTGAATTTGCGAGATATGAAACTTTGCAGAAAAAACAATTATAAATTCCCAATATTATCCCTCATAGACTGACTATGTCCTTCATTCGTACAGTTTTTTTTACTGAAGTTGGCTGCTCATAAGTTTCATAGATACTTTCATCCACTTGAATTGATCCTGATTCAAAATATCAAATCGATCAAGAATGACAAGAAATTAAAAAAATGATCAATTCACGATCATTAATTTTCACTCCAGAAAAAGCAGAAACTTCTATGCTAAAACACAGACAAAAAATACTTACATACATTCATCAACACGCCAAAACTTATCCCACAATTCGCAATTCACGTCACAACAATGTCTTGGCAGTTGTGGCGCAACTCACAAGGACGTCTACGACGAGAGTTCAAGAGAATTACCATTCTAATAAGTATCCCTAAGCGCTGCTCCGAATGAGACTGTTGAGCGCGTGTTGCTGCTGCTGCTGCTGCCGTTAGTATACATATTGTCCTTGAACTCGACAATGCATTCCTCTGAAAATACTTTGTTGAGTTTGCGAACGTGGAGGAATTCTACTAGTACATGCATTTTCAAATTTGGAATTCCAGCGAGCGTCTTCAAATGACATTCAGAGATTCAAGAATTCTTCAGATGAAGAGTATTACAATGAGCTTCGATTTTTTTCATGAAATTTGAAAGCTGAAATATTTATCATATATTGCATCCACTTTTTTACTTTTATCTAAATTCGATATCTTCACAGACCTCACATTCTTGCAATAGCAAATTCTTGCATCTATTCTGATGATAAATCACTAATGATTTGAATTTTATCGAACTGAGACGATTGATATCCACATCAGGAAAGAAAGAAAAACAAATTCAACTACCTGAGGGTTCAAAATCAGTTCAAAATGCGATTGCTCGAATCTGAAATTGGCCTATCATTCTCTTAATAGTTCTGAAATATTCCCAAGATTCGTCAAAAAAATCTTTATCGAACATAATTAGCAGTCGATAGCTTCGAATCTCGACTGTCCTTTCGATCTACTCACGTTTGCACCATTTGCTGTTTGTGAAAATACTACAAGATGAAAATGATACAAGCATCATTATTCGAGAAGGAAGTAATACTGATGTGATATGTTAGAGTTCGCAACCTCGAAAATTCTCAACCTTCAATTCTCCTACGCTTACACTGCAGATGATACACAGAGAGTGCGTTGAGGAAAGATAAAGCTCGTTCTCAGGGAGTCGTTTTCCTCGAATCTATCATCCTCTACAGTACTTTTAAGAGCGGTTCTATAGCTGACTGTACTCTCGACGTAGCTCTTTCACAATAACGATTCAAGATACAAAGTATCGCCTACATACCTCAACCCGGGCTAAACAAAAAGAATTCAAATTTACCCCCTTAAAGAGCTCATGAAGGCCAGGTATAAAAACGGTCTTTCAGTAAAAACGTCGTCCTTAATCAATTTTTTCACCTCTCACATCAACCTCACTAATTGAGTCATTCAAGCCATACAGCATTATATCTTCATACACCCAATCTTCCAATCGTAAATTGAGTCAACACCACCAATGGGCGATTGTACCCGTTTTCTTTTTTCACGCTTGCACCTGACTCGAATTGACTCTTTTGTATGGTTAGCTATGATGATGGAAGGGATTGGGGTTTCAAGCCGCAAAATGACCTATTTTCCAGGTTCTCGCGTCCAATATCCAAACTCGATAATCGATCGCAAAGTGCTCGTATAACCCCCCCCCCCCTCACCACCACCACCACTACTACTACTACTACTACTACCAACATTTTGTATTCATATAGAACCCACTGGAAGAGAGAGTCGGACGCGATCATCTCTTTCGCAAAATGCAATAATGCCCTACGCCACTACCCTCTACATATATACACTTATACACACTCTAGTCATCGTTCCGCAAGCTATTTACATCGGGATAACGCTCACACAATCGCTCTAGCTCGGTCCCTTTCTTCCCTCTCTCAGCTAATGCTGCTATTGCTGCTGTGCTATTACACACAGAGAACCGGAAGTTCTCCATCGGCCTGCTTCGAGCTTACAATCGCTTTCCTCTTCTATATACATGCACACATACACACACACACACGCGCGCGCACGGAAGACTGGAGTATGTATAGAGTTGTTACTATATAGCAAGCTTGGAGTTGCGGGCAACCCTGCATCGTTGAAAGGGGCCATTGAAAATTCAGGGAAGTCAATTTCGAAAACGAGTTTCCGCTTTCGAAGAGTCAGAAGAGCTTTTTCCAGAAAGGATTCCTGATGCCTCACTCTGCTTCAGAGAGGAATAAAATCACATCACGGATGCTATTTTATCCTCTCACTCTCGAGGTCACGTTGAATCAAATTGGGTAGTTTTTCGAGAGAGATCTTGGTGTATGTGTGACGTTTCGGATAGCCAGATCAAGGCTTTTCTATTTTGTTTTTTTTCTCTCACTCTCACTCGATCATTTTGCGAGAAAAGAATGGCTGAATCGAATGGTGCATCGGTTGGCTCAGTTCTCGACTTATTTCTCAAGGTCAATCGGGATGAAACTCTCAAATCGATCGTGGAATGTTATTTCATTGTCCGTGAGGAATAGGAACGTCAGAGTGGTGGAAGATAGTTTAATTCATTCACTAACGCCAGCTTTTATCGATGAAAAATTCATCTTCAATAGTTAGAACCACGTGAGTATCGAGAAAAAATTATAAAAAGTAGTGAAATAATTATTAACAATAAGGGGATTTTTCAATTTTATTTCTCCTTTTCTGAGCAATGAGGTGATCAGGCTCTGATGCGTAATCTCATCTGGACATACATTTCAACAAAGATTTCAAGAATTTCTTGAGATTTATCATGCATCCGAAAAGGATAATTATCGATAAGTTGTGCCAAGAAATTTCATTCATTAAATTGAGCGATGTAAGTGAATGAATTTTAATGTGTGAGTAACGCATTTTCAGGCGTTCTATCACGATGAGAGAATATGATAACTTCAGATTGAGGCGATAGTGCGGCAACATCTTCATTCATAAATGAGTATCCCCAAGATATTGCATCCCTTCAAAACCCCATATCTCGTCAATCTTTCATTCTCTGGCCCCTCCTTTTCATTTTTTTCTCGCGGGCATTGTGGTATAAGTCAAGTCTCGATGAGAGATAGAATATTAGAGATAGATATATATATAACACATAAATGAAAGAATGAGAAGGTGGTGCAGGGTAAAAAAAGAAAGCAGAAACGCGAAATGAAAGAGAGAAGTTGGCCGAGATGCTCGCTTGTCAACGAGCTTCATTTCCTGCGCCCCTATAGCCCAAGCTGTCACGTCATTTCTGTTCAGTCACGCGTACGATCAAGTCAAGGGAAGAAAACGTCGCCTCATATTTTTTTGCACTATTTTTCTTCTGAGAGATCTTTCTCTTCTCAGCTTCACGCCATCCCAGTTCTGCAAAAGGATATATATTTTTTCCTTTGGTGATATCGTGTGAACTACGAGTGTGACCGATCAACAAGATGCCGAGATCACCATCTCGTCTTAGCCAAGGCGCTCTCAAGGCTGTGGAAGAGGAAAACAAGGTTGCTGATCGTTTTCAGAATCAACCGGAATCTTTTGAGCAAGTTCATCAAGCTTTTCATGGTGGCAAGAAGAAGATGCAAGATGCATTGGAGAAGCTTGCGGAGGAGTTCGGATGTTCAGGTTAGAATTTTCTTTGATTTAACCTCAAGATACATTTGATACCATCGTATTGGTGATGAAAAGTTTCTTTGTTACATGAACTCGCGATAAAATTCTTCGATTTTTTGTGGATAAAAGTTTTGCGTTACCATAACCTAAAAGATTTGTCAATTATTTTCTTCAATGTAAACAATCTTCGTTGATCGATGCGCTGTTAAATCGGCGAATGAATTCAAGATGTATACGATTTTTTACTTGATGGTTCATCCGATTTTCAGTTGAAACTCTCAAGAAAACGTACTTGAAAGTTAAAACAAAGCCTGAAGATCCGAGGAAGCCCAGAGAGCAGCCTGAGCGTCCAAGATCTGCTCGTTCTTCAGAGCCTCGAGAGACTCGACGATCGCTCCGAATTAACAAGGATCTGGCTAACGGGTAAAAATTCCATAATTGATTTCATAATTTCCGTCTCCATCGTCAATGATTCATGAGCCAAAAGATGATTCTTAAATAGAATTGTTCCTCCATTTACATAACTCTTTCTGAATTTGAGCTGAATAAAAATCATCTAAAATATACTGTTTACAATTTTCAGAGCCGACAGCGCGGATACCAGTTGTGCCAGCAGCGTTTGCGGCTCGCCTCGCTCATCCGAAGATACCAACGCTCGTTCCAAAGAGCAACAATTACAATCTACACCTCAACCCGAGCAGCAACAGCAGCCTCGTCGTTTTACTCGTGGCTCACGTAGCCTTGCTGCAATCAACGAGGACGAAGCTAGCCTGAATACCACCGTTGCTGCTCTCGAGGAAGCCGCTGCTGCTGCTGTAGTAAAATCCGATAGCAGTATCAACGATGACGCCACCGAGGCTGTCTCTGCTGGTGCCACCACTGAGAACGGTACCAGCGCAAGCTCTAGGTAAGCTCGGATTTTGTTAACAATTTTTCTACATCGCCTCACTCGTTCTGGGAGCTTGTTTTTTATCCCAGGTTTTCTCTAATCGAAGTTGGAATTTTTATTTCTTCGAATTTTTATGTACTTGGTTGGATGACGTAATATTTCAATTAGCCGAGTAATAACGACTCAGTTCGATCATGATCAACTTTCATGTAATGCAAAGCTAACCTCTACGTTCACATAACCTATCCGCGCTCGCAAGCTCAAATTCATCGCTTGCATTCCATTAAAATCGCCCCGAAAATCTCAAACTCAGGAATCAGTTAGCTCGCTAGAGTGAAAGTATTCGGAACTTTCAAAACTCAAATTTAACATTCCAATCGCTTTTCGACACAGGATTGACGATCAACCGCAGCAGCAGGCAACGCCGACTACCAGCGAGCCCAGACAGACTCGCTCAATGCAACGCCAGCAGTCCGAGGCATCTGCCTCTAATCGTGAATCTCGTGCTCAACAGCAGCAGCAGGAAAAGCCTAGTGCTAATTCTACTAGACGAGGCTCGCAGACGACCAATTCGAGTAATGGTGGTGGGAGATCGCTTCGTAATGGGCTAAATAGCCAAATGAGAGCTGCGTTGGCCCCGGAAGATCCAACCAAAATGTTTTTCGACTCGATGGGCCTTACCGTCATGAGCTTTCCTCAGCATCTACAAGCTCAAGTAAAGTCTAAGGTATCCAAACTCGTTCACGAGCTAGAATATGAGCTGTTCTCACCGGCTGCTACTGAAAAAGCTTCTGCTATGGGCGTTGCTTGAATTTATTAACATTATTTTCTTGAGCGTGCACGTTGCCGCTTCTTGTTGTTGATTACGAATTCGTAAGGAAGATTGTTAAGAGTTGTAGGAAAAATCAAGCAATTATGTACGTGGCTTGGAATTTTTTCCATCGACTCGTAGAAATAGGTTATTTCCGATCGATGTCATGTTGTTTGAATAAAGATTTCGATCGAATTTCAACGTATTTGACTATACGTCAGCGATGTCACGGTAACGAGCTTTATAAAATATTCAATATAGCTTTCGTGAATATTGATTTCTTTTCATCCATATCTTCAATTGAGATGTATCAATTATGGTCTCGAAGCGATATCACACATTTTAATGGTTAGAAAATCGATTAAAACAAGCCCAATTTCATATTCAACATCTGCAACCACCATGAATAGCTTTTCTCTCTTCATTCCAAAGTTAACATTCATTTTTGATCCCAAAACATGGAAATTTGTGTAAAAATCTCACTCAAGAATTTCAATTTCAATTATTTCAATGACCAAAAAAAATTTAGATAACGCTCAAAACTGGATAAAAAATCCGTATCATCGAAATTCATGTTAGGGGAAACACTAATGAACGGAGCGTGTCAGTAGATGCAAATTTTGGTTTCACTTGACACGATAAGCTAACCAGAGAGGTGTCGCACCTCTTGTTTTGAAAGTGACAAGATGAATTTTCGTGGTCAGGTTGAGACAACGACGACGACGTGACACATTACCCGCGATGAGACGAGACGTGAGCATGATTCTGACACTTGTATATATACTGACTGGCTATCGTTCACCCTGGTGGAGCGTGAAATCGCTCTCGGCCGATGGATTATTCGAGCTGTGAGAAATCGATCAGGTGGACCCTGACACTATATACTCGTATGTCGTTGTTGGGATAGTTATATATCTGGTCAATGCTTTCATAAAGCTGATATACTCTTCAACATGTGAATTTAAGAGGCCCCAGAGATGCGTATTCAAATTGTTAGGAAAAAACCAACACTGTAAAAAGATTCAAAGCACATTCATTAGAATTTTATGATTTTCATCATGCATTTGTCATATTTCTGCGATATTGGGGACAGCAAAGCCATTATTGTTTCAGTTGCGAAATTTTTGATCATGTTTAAGATAACCACACCATAACAAAGTTGTTTAAAATTGGATTTTAACTGAAGCTGAGAAACTGTTGAACTCAGTAGCACAAAAATATCAGTGCATCTTCACAATCACTATTTTGTGGCAATTGTGCTAGTAAATCGGGTACAATTTTCTAAATTCTTTCCACATCGCATATTTGAATTTCTCTCTCTTATTCGAAATATCGAATCAACGACAAAAGAATGTTCTCCACTTGACTCGTGAGCTATGCTCTATGCCATAAAATAACATCACCTTCTCAAACTCTTGAGGGATCAAAAAATTTCACGCACAACTCGTGGGCTTCTCCAACATCACATTTATCCCCGTACTACCCTTGCAAACCAGCTATATTAGGTATACCCACTATACAGATGCACAAAAGTCACGCCCAAAAAAAGATCGTTTCGTAGCATACGGTGTCGTCATATATTTAGAACTGATCTCGTTAAACAGTGCTATATAGTATTAGAAACTAAAAGATAGTAGTCCAATATGCAAAATCAGCAATAAAAACGATCCGCTTCGACCATGCGAGAGTCCCCTTCATAGGTATAATAAGAGAATAGAGAGAACGCGCGAGAGTTGCTTAATTGAGAAGCCGAGCACAGGCACTTGCATTGACGGTGATGTCGTCCCGTCGGGGAAATCTAAGGGGATTAAAACGGCGCGTTCGAGACCCCAAAAGAGACGCACCCTCGCCCACACACACACACACACAAACACATACCATCACTATCGTGCATACCAAATATCGTCTAGGTACTCAAGTACTATGAGAGTCAGACATAGCTGTACCGTGTGTGTATTTAGATAATAGTATGTAGAATAGTCATACATAGATAGTGTGTAAGTGTGGTAGAAAAAAAATTACTTTTTATAGAACGGCACAGGTATCTGAAAAAACTCGCGTTTGGTCTGACCAAATCCGCGTCACTTCCACTTGTTTTAAGAGCCATATAACGCGTTGAAGATTTTGCTTCTCGAGTAGTATAGAGAAATAAGATCAGCAGAGCCGGTCTGTGAGTCCGATTTCCACGACTTTGCGGCTCATTACACTTTCATACGTCGTAGTCGTCGTGAGTGGTAGTGTGGTGGCGACGACGGAAAGTAGCAAAGTTGACTGTACAAGAGAGAGAGAGAGAGAGAGAGAGTGGAAGTAAGTATTCGAAACGAGAAGGACTCGGTAGAAACCGGTGGTGGACTTTTCTCCATGAAATTTTCATAAATTTGTCGACTACCGCGACGACTTGATGCGCTCATCCGTGAAAGTTTTGCTACGCTATGTGATGATAGTATAGCGCTCGCTCGCTCGCTCACTCGCTCGTTCACTGACTTTCCCGCACTATGACATTTCGCGATATGCCTTAGAGGATATTATACTCTCTATGCGAATACTTCTTATTTCTTCTGCGACAAAAGTCATATCCGTATGATACGTATAGGATGGCTTGAGATGAAAAGATTCGAGTGGTATTGCTTAATGTCAGTGTGAGTGTTATTATTTCGTTCATTGCAAATGGAAATCTTTTGAACTATTCATCAAGTTCATAAATATTATGCAGGTAATGATCCGATCCATGACTATTGGATTTATATGTAAGAAACAATAAATCTCTTTTTGCGACTAAAAAATTTGGCCAGTTGGATCCCTACAAAATACAGTTTTATCAACCAAATCTTACAACAATGCACTGAAATTTTTTCAGTTTTCTACTGACCAAGACACACGAACTTGAATTTGAAGATGTAACTTTCAGATTTAGATCTGTGATTGAGATTTCTCTTGATCAGACACATATCTACTTGAATATCATTTTCCTGTTCAAGTGCATGTTATCATTTTCCTGTTCAAGTGCATGTTCGGTATCTGATAATTCTTTCTATTGATTAGTCTAATTTGTAGATTCGAAGATCTTTGGGAATCCAGACTTTTTTGCTGTGGAACCATGGTGCAACGCCATGGCGTGATAGTAACATTCATCATGAGGATCCCTTTCCACCACATAAAATCTTCCCCCCATAGCCTATCTCTCGCTATAAGAGCAAAAAAGGGAGACTGTTAGTCATCTAGAGACCCTAGAGCAAGGGATTGTCTCTTTCGCTCCGACGGCAAGAAATTAGGCTATGAGGGAGAAATTTCGCGTCGTGAAAAAAACATCCTGACACTTATCAGAGGCATCAGCGGAGTGACGAGTTATAGATTTCACTAGTTTTTCACTCATTGTAGTTCAAGTTCCTGAGCCAGCTCTTGCAAATGGAGCCCATCATTATGGCCGAGTCTACATAGACGCGCTCACACGGAGCGCGCGCGCTCTCTCCGCTTGCACTCTCCACCCAAACACCGGAGTAGGTACCGAAAATGGGATTTGACAATCTTTTGACGAGTGTTCCCACTCAACTTGAGTATCAGCGCGAGTTTGTGAGATGAAACCGGCCAGTCTATTGTGTAAATCGAACAAAAAATTGATTTGCATCGAATAAAGATCAAAAAATGAGAGGCGTGGTTGTGTCTCATACAAGCATCCCTCAACTTTTCATCAAGTCTTCAACACTGATTTTAGGAGCTGAATAATGAGCTAAAGTGTATGAAATCCTGATTAAGAACACCCGAGATGTCCCAAATTTACGTAGGAGTGACTCTTGTATCACAAATCGATCTTTGGTGTACATGAAGCAGCTCGATTCTACTTAACCACAATTCCGCACACTTTTGCTCATTTCACAGTTTCTGGAGAAAGTCTCGATGCAAACCCAAAATAATGTTGAATATTGTTGAATAACTCACGAGTGAGAAACCTGAGAAGTTGGGGGTGGTGTTATCAGGCACATTGATCGACACCCAAGTCTCTCACTTTTCGATCTCCATCAGATGCAAATCAATTTTTTGATCGATTTACGCGATAAACTGGCCGTTTTTCATCTCACACACCCGTGCTGATACTCCGATTGAGAGGGAACACTCGTCAAAAGATTTTCAAATCCCATTTTTGGTAACTACTCCAGCGTTTGGGTGGAGAGTGCAAGCGGAGAGACCGCGCGCGCTCCGAGTGAGCGCGTCTATGTAGACTCGGCCTATGGATTTTTCTTTGGCTTGTGTTAATTTTATCGTGCTTGGATGTACGCATATTTATGTACATACGCGAATGAACTACCCTGAGTACTCAGTCCTTCAAACGATTGTTGCTAGCCCTCAATTGCAGTTGAAAAATTATTGAATAACCATGCTGCCGCCATAGAATCTACAAAAATGAGCCGGTGCCTCGAGAAGATAGCGAGTCTCAAACGCATATCAAGCTTTGTTGACTGTGAGTATCCTTTGATGTAGATCCTCCCCGATCTCTGAATAGATCACTGACTTTCCGGGAAATCAAGTCGAATGGGGACCGAAGAGTACATTATTAGGGTGCGTCCACAAATAT
Source organism: Eretmocerus hayati (assembly GCA_029851415.1). NCBI lineage: Eukaryota > Metazoa > Arthropoda > Insecta > Hymenoptera > Aphelinidae > Eretmocerus > Eretmocerus hayati. Next base: position 37,961,568 of record CM056743.1, on the reverse strand, counting down.
GCATATGCATGCAGATGCAGTGCACACTGCGCATATGGACTGCACACGCTTACATGTGCAGCTCATCAAATTTTAGTCAAATGCAGACGGAGCTCGTCGAGTTCTATACTTTGGATCAGACGATAACGAAGTAAAAATACAAACTGATTCAAATCAGAAATTACCCGAGCCCTTCAATCTTTGCTCAAGTTCGATGAGCTGCACATGTGCATGTATGCAGTGCATATGCGCAGTGTGCACTGCATAATGCATGCATATGCATCATTTGTGGACACACCTTTATTGAGAATGTATATCCGACGGTTTCACTGTGACGGGGTCGTGGCGAAATTTTATCAGAGTGATGAATAGATTTGAGTTGTTGGTCCGTTTTAAAACATGAGTTTTGAGGGAAATTCAGAGCTTTCAACCTTGTTTTCTCAGAAAAGAAATGATTGTACCTTGGTAAAAGTTTACCTTATTATCTCGGACGTAGTCCGACGGTCCACATCGCATGAAAGATATCAAAGTGCCACTGATGTTAGCCTCAATACTGACACTCTTTTGGAAACCAGAGTGTAAAACTATAATTGAGCGTACCCTAATCGCCTATGGATCAAGAACACATTTGGAAAAGCTTTTTGTCCCTGAGCTGCTGCTTGAAATCCCGAAAGAATATTTTTATTCTGAAGGGATGAGGATCAAGACACCGCAAATGACCTGGATTGAATTTGACACTTCTGCAGCGGCGGAATCCACTGGTGGATCCCAAGATTTTGCATTTTCTAATCTTTACCGATTCGTAATGACTCGAAAAATATCCCCAATAACATTGTTTCATGGTAGTTTCGTTCAGCGAAGGCACAAATAATGACTCAAGAAGAGTTCGATCTCATGTTGACGCGTATTTTTCAGGTACGAAAAATCCAGAACATGGCTGCGATAAAATTGCTAAAAACCTGCCTCGAGCGGACGTGGCGAATAGAGGCCGAAGAACAAAAAACTTTATCGGATTCCTTTGTATGTACATACTAGAAATTCAGAACCAACCCCTGAAATTATCGACTTCAGAATTTAAGAGTGGCATAGTATCAGGTGATTATGAATTCTCATTTTGAAAGTTCGGTGAGATTGGCGCGTGTTTGTGAACGTGAATTGCGGTATTGGACCCTGAGGGTACGATACGGTTTACATTTATTCATACTTTGATTCATGCCGGCTCATATTTCCTTGAAAAATGTTCCCAGAGATATAACCCAGAAACTTAGCACACCAAAATCTCCAATAGTGACCCTAAAAAATTAGCTCCCAATCACTTGACGAAAAAAATTGTCAGCCTCCCAGTAAGCGTGTCCAGATGTCACAAAACGCTTAATTTTCCACTCTCGAATATTAATGTAACAAAGGAACGCACTAAGAGGTACACTTGATACTACAAACCTTGATGTGAAGTAGGTACAGGATCTCGTCATTGTCCCGTATGGCACTAATGTTTCCGGCGATGCTTCAAAACACCGTCTCGAAAAAAAGCACACTGCACTCTCTTGAAACCGGCCGACGGCCACTTTAGCCGATCCGCCAATCGCGTCTTTCAAGACGCTCGTCGTATCACACGCGAGACACCTGCTGCTGCAGCAATGGTGGCCACCCTATCGGCATATCACGGCCTTATTACACTTGAATTTCAAAAATATATAAATATATACATATATCTGCCTCCAAAGCAGTCACTCGTCACTATTGCACTTCATAAGCCGAAACAGAACCACTAAAAATGTCCCAAGCGCGGCTCCCGATTAAACCGGCACGCATTACACACTCGCAGCGCCCCTCAATTTTTTTTTTCTTTCTGATTGCAAGCTCAACTTTTCTTCTTTCAAATTAATGCACAAATAGTCACTACCTACTAAGTCTACCAATGCAATTCCAAAGATGATCAAATGGATGCACAGGTATTATAATTCATAGGCAGGTAGAACGTTGCGCGAAACGAATGATAGCACAACAACAAGTTCGGGGGCGGTCGGATCTCATCGAGATAGAATACGGTACATACACACAAGGGTGGTTAAGAGAGGGGGGTGTGTGTGTACGAGGGGGGGAGAGGAGGAGGTAGTTTTCTACACGCGCGTGCTCTCAGTGGCCTGGCTGATGCGAGAGCTTCGGTAGCCACGATCTGCCACCGCTGCTCCGCTTAGCCGACTGACTGCGCGCAGCCGCTTCTCGTATTCTAGCCGCCGACGCCAGCACGTTGCCGAGTCGAATTTCTAGCTTCATCTCGCTCATACACACGCGCGTGCTTTACTGAAAGCTCGTGCGCGCGCGCATTCTAGATATAGAATATATATGTGTATATATATATATATACCATACCACGCTTTTATACCAAAAACTCAACCCTACCGCCATGCTACTGTGAGAACGAGATGCAAGTCAAGAGATAGATAGAGACAGAAATAAAGTACGCCGGCAGCGCCACTGAAACAGAGAGAGAGCTTGCAAGCATGGACCGATAACGACGAAGAGGATGGATAGATCAGCCGGCAGCATGCAACGCGGCAGCCATGCTGTTAAAAAGCTTGCGATATATGTACTCGCACTGATCTTATAGAGATTTTACTCAGATATTGATTGGAGATATCGATCCGCGGATCGCAGCTCCGTGAAAAAACTCGTCAATTATGAGCTCATGACATTTTTTTTTCTTGTTATGAGCTTTATATTCGTGCATGATCTTTCATGAGAAACGAGCTAGAAAAATCATCACATTTCGTATACTTGGGCAGAAGTGAGACCATAACAAAATCGTATGCTTAGAGGAAAATACTGATTCAGTTAATTAAAAACTACATTTTCGTCTTCTTACCCAAAATTCCACGAAGCCATCTAGTTTTTGCATCTGCATTCCTCAAAACTAATTGCTCTAGCGACTTCTGTCTCAAAAGTTTCTACAATGCTCCCAAATCTGGGAGTTGAGGAGAACCGTTATCAGCAATGATATCAAAGAGTGCCTTGAGCAATCATTGTAAAGACCCAATTTTTCTAACATATATGAGACAAAATAATCATCTCATATATTCAACATCAAGGACGAAAAATCTACAAAATTAATCACAATTTTTCTAAGATTCATTCTGAATGATTGCTAAAGAATCTCTTACAAAATCTTGTTGAATGAGTCGCTCGTAGAAATTCAAATACTATTGAGTTGTAATCCCAAGATTCTACCGAAGTTTAACGAGACTTCACTTCATCGTGTGATAACGCGTGACCATCATTGGAACTTCACAGATCATTCAAATTACCAAGGAAAAATGAGCCTTCACACCGTGATTACAAATCAACTAGATGATACCACCACTGTACGAGCATACCGGTATTGTCCTCAAGGAAAACTTAAAGGATGAAAAACAGTAGTACCCCATCATTGTAACAAGGCAAATCCATCTGAATTACACCAAGATCTTTGCTTCAATAATGTTATGAAAGATTTCCCACAACCGAGGCAAAAGGTTGAGTACAGTCATCCCTCGTTAACACGAACGCCTTCAACACGGATTCTCTCATTAACACGAACGAAACTTGTCCCGTTGAGAATGCATTGGCTCTTATGGACGTTTTTGGAGTTAGCACGATTTTTCGTTAACACGAATTTCGAACGATTTTCCAGTCCCGTCTGACTCAAGATCTAGGTTCACACGAATTCAAATTTGTAAACAGAGTCAATGTCCGCGAGGAACAACTCAGTACATCGCGATGAGTAAGCGCAAACAGTCTTGTATTGATTTGAGAACCAAATTTGCGATACTACATGAAGCTGATTCGTCTGTTGAGAAAAAAATAGTGAAATAGCTGATAGTTTGGGAATTCCAAGATCTACTTTATCAACGATCATATCACAGAAAGATAAGATTTGGAACGCCGCTGCATCAGGAATTGAGTTGCCAAAAGTGAAACGCTGGCGTGGTGCGAAATATGATGAATTGGAAGAGAAATTATTCATTCCAGTGACTGGCGGGATAGTTCGAGAGAAGGCTTCAGACATTGCAAAAGATTTAGGCATCGAAAATCTTAAGGTTTCGAGTGGTTGACCGGAGAATTTTCAAAATCGCAAACATATTTCGTCCCAAGTTATGTGCGGTGAATCTGTAAAAGTGGACGAAGAGACGCGAACAACTGGAGGAAAGATTTTTCAGGAACTAGGAAGAAATTTGCTCCTCGAGATGCTCTCAATATCGATGAAGGTGCGACACATTACAATCTTCTCCCCAACAGTGCACTCAATCTGAGAGAAGACAAGTGCCATGGTTGTGCCAAAAGTAAACAAAGAAAAACAGCTGTGTCTGTGTGTAATGCTGACAGTAGTGAGAAGTGGCCTGTGTGGGTGATCGGAAAATCCAAGAAGCCTCGTTTTATTCGAAATATTGATCCAAAATCGTTACCATGTGATTACACAGACCATAGAAAAATGCTTGGGTAGACAGGGTCAGCTCTCGCAAGTGGTTGTTGGATTTCAATAGTAAAATGATTCCTCAGAAACGACACATTCTTCTAACAGTGGACAACTGAAGTGCACAAACATCCAAGGTTTAAATTTTTCCAACATCTCAATTGAGTTCTGAACACCAAACACAACAAGCCGATTACAACCACTAGACCAAGGAATTATCAGGTGAGAAAACGTGGAGCAATCGATCTTGAAAAAAATTTGAGAATACCAGTGAGTCATGCGTCTCTCTTTCAGATCAGTAAAATCAGCTTATCGCAGATTGCTAGTCTGAGCTGCAATCATGTCATTCGAAGAGAGAGAAAACACTGTGCCAAAGTGGAATGTTTTGGATGCGATCAGAGCGATTGCGTTGGCTTGGCAATCTGTATCTCCAGATGTAATAAAAAACTGGTTCAAGAAAGCATGGGACTGGCCTGAGAATGATGAGGAAGAGAGCGTTATTACAGTTCCACCCCTTGATACAGCTGATTGGGAAAATCTGTCTTGCATCAATTCATCATACGTAGAGGTCATGACTTAAATTTGTAAACTCATAATTCGGACCTTATAAGATATCAGAAATAATAAGAAATTCACTTGTTGCAGAATTGCCCGTCATTCGAAAGCTACGTCAATGTTGATGAGAGATTATCCGTGTGTGATGAAGAGTCCGATGAGTTGGAAAAAGAGGAATCGGATGATTCCCGAAGTGATGAGGAACTTAAAGGCTTACCTGAACCACCTCCTCGATCTGCTGTCTTAGCAGCTTTAAAACTCTGAGTGACTATTCTGCCACGAAAAATTTGTCGGTTGGATTTATCGACCATTTAGAGAAATTGAGTTTGGTAATTCTAAATTGCTGAAAGTATAGAAAATATGCCAGTGTCTAATATAGTGCTGACGTACCACTCCTCCGAGGAATTTGAGGATAAATGTTTTTGGAAAGAAATCTTCTCAGTTTGCGAGTGAAAAACAATGTTCTAAAAACTCAATGAATAAGGCAGTAGGATCATTGCCAAATGAGTTGTCTCATGCTTAGTCTGCATCTTCATCATAAATATATGCATACTTTTAGCTTGACTACGTAAGGGATACCTTTGAGAAAATCCTTCGATTCCTCCTGATGAGAGGTTTTGCCTACATCCCCGAATCGTTGGATTTTTGGTCTTGAATTGGAAAATTGGTATAACTTGGCAATAAATCACCTAAGCAAAGAGACTTTCCTCGGAGTTTTTCCTCAACCCTTGGTTACCTACGTGGGATTTACTTACACTCCAACCTAGGTGGTAGCCAAATGACACACTTCACGAAAATCGCTTTATTCTCGCAGTTTCCTCGTGGAATACCACAAATAAAAATTACTCTTATGTACTTGAACCCTTCCAGAATCAATATGAATCTCCTTCCCAACATTTGGAGTACACATACTTTTTCAAAAAATTCCAGAAGATGTCATCTTTTTGCCTCTTCCCTAGGTTAAGCTGATGAAGAGTTTTCCAAATTCTGAAAAAAACATATCAGTCATGGCTCGGGTCGCTCTGCAAGTCATCTTTATAATTCAAATAGACTTCAAAGAAGCTATTGTCATTAGATTTGGAAGAATATTGTCCAAAACTGAAATTCTGACTTTGGTCGGTGATCGATTTCAGGTACTCATTTTGGTGATATTTTGTAAAGAAATTTTTTTCATATTCTGAATTCGGTCCATTCGAAAGTTGATACCAAAATATTTTATCACATGTAGGCCCCAGATTGCCAAAAAATGAGTTCCGACTTTGAGATGCGATCAAAATTTTGCGTGTACCAAAAGTCTACCACCTAGGTAATTAAGGGTTAATCATTTATCATTTTGATCTTTCCAGGTAGAAATATGATGACGCAGAGAAGTGCACCCGCGCCGTCTCATCAAGAGGTTTCACTGTGAAAACATTTGGTGAAGTGAGACTGAGGTAGGTGCGTAACTTACCTCAGACTTAATGATCATTGAGCAGAATAAGATTATGAGTTCTGTCGTTCAATCACAATCAGAGATTCTTATCAGATCAATGAAAGATGGAAAATCATCATCCAATGTGATCTAGTTGATCACAATGGATCAGTTAAAACTGGAATCGCACCGTAACCTGGGGAATAATCTCTCTCCGCTTGAATCAGTGAAACTTTACCCTATTCAGTGCATTCCCACTCATCCACACAGGAATTTAATATGGAATAAGTGAAATTTTACCTAAAAATCAGTGAGATTCACTGAGTAAGATCATTTCTAATCGATTCGAGCGGACAGAGATTCTTTCTTGTTCATAGACATGAATTTTCAGGCTCGGACAGAATCGCGTGTCAAATGATATTTTGATTGCGTCAGCAGTCTTTCTGTGTCCATCAATGGGAAATCAATGAACTTCGGTGTATTTCGAATCAACCTTAATTGATAACTTCATTGTGCATAAAGTGAAATTCCAGTGCATACACACTGAAATCACCAGGGCGAGAGCTGAAACTGCAGTGAATATGGGGGCCGGACGAATCCTCATCACTGAAGTTTCGGTGAGCATCATTGAAAGTTTAGTAAGAGAGTTGACTGATACTTCAGTGACAAGGATTTGTCCGGCCCCCATATTCACTGCAGTTTCAGTGGGTAACTCTGTCTTTCTGCGGTTCAACAGACTTGGCAGTGAGGCACACTGGAATTTCAGTGAATCGTCTTACTGATTCATAAGTGATACTTACTGAAACTTCAGTTACGAGAAACTTGTCCGACTCCTAAAAACACTGAGGTTTCAGCCCTCCCTTTGAAGTCATCGGTCGATGTTGATCCAGAGTATCACTGCATTTCAGTTACTTCCCACTGATTAACATAGAGGGCGCATGTCGATTCTAAATTTTCAACGCGTGTGGAACTTTTGCATGATCTTTGTTTGTAAATTGAAGTTATCTAATTTCCAAATTTCCAACTCCTTCACTCGATACCTCATTATGAAAACTTCTACAGCAAAATACAATGAATACTGCATTCTGCTCCCTCGTATCTCTACAGAAGTCCCTTCAAGCAATCTCAAATGTAATTCGTATTGAATATTCGTCTCAAGAAGCTGCACTCAAGAAAACACGTACGCAAAGTTTGCGACGACGACAAGACACACACATCCCATCTGTCAGCATTGAAAAATTGAATGGGTAAAGTTGTGAGCGAGTACAATTGAACCAGCAAGTCGTCTGGTGCGCATCACCCGTCCGAAAGCGTCTTTCTCGCTCCGAAGTCTCCCGCGAGAATTCAAACGCCCATCATGCTCCACACAGCGCATAACAAATAGAGCCCCTCTCCCAAAATTCAACATTAGCGCCTAGTATGCACATACACCCTATTCCACAGTCCAGTAGTAAACCCCAAGTGTAGCAGAGCCTCAAAACATCATCCATCATTGCTCAAAAACTCGCGACTCCCATTGCAATTTCAAATACGAAACAAACACCCTTAGGCCCCAGGGCATACACCGACCACACTTCCACCCAACCACACTACCATTTCTCTTCGTTGCACGCTCTTCGCAAATAACACAGGCTGTGTGATGTAGACCAAACTCTAGTTGTCCATTCGCACCACGCAAAGCTACACTAGGAAAAAAAAGAAAAAAAAACGTTCCGTTCCCCCAGGCCTTGGTGGTCAAGATGCAGCCACGAATATCGCACCTCTGAGTTACCGAGAATATATACGAATATATTGTAGATAGAGTGTCACCGTACCAGAGCGACCTGTTAATCAAATTCCCACGACGCGTAAGACCGCAACTCTAAGCCCAGGTGTGCAGGCGCAACTCTACGGTACATATCGACCGGCTCGTTTTGCGGCGGTGATATGTAGGTGTATAGATACATGGAAAAGGAGAGGGATATATGTGTGATGCTATGGGGATGATGGTGAGGGCCGTTTTTACGCGCGACGCATCGCTTCGGGCTGGAATATGTCGTATGCGGTACACGAGACTTCGCTCGGTACGCTTTGGAAAATATAAAATCGTTCGGTACCTCCACCTCCACCACCAGCATCACCGCAGCCGCTTTTATGGAGCGCAAGCTCGCGAGATTCTGTCGATGATGGTTTACGTTTCAACGCTGTGGGGTGGCTTTGCTAGAGTTGGCTTTTTACTCGCTCTGGTTTAGACAGCGCGGCTCTAGGGTGCTCTTTATGTGTGCATTCGATGGGCTCTGAATCTAACAGCGGGCGTTGCCTCTGGAGCGGGCTTTGCGTTAGAAACTTGGTGCAGTTTTGAAGCGTATGTTTTTGATTCACAAACGAATCACTGAGTTAGTCCTCTCGCAAATTTTTGTTATCTCACAGGGAAATTTTATGGAAATATCAAATGAAAATTAGCTGAATAACAGTCGAGAAAATACTGCTGGTCTCGAGACCTCGTTCCAATGAGCAAATTTTTATGAAATCCAATTTTTACAGACAAAAGTGCTACGAATGGAATGGATTTGGTAGGGGAGAATCTCCTGTATTAAATGAAATTAATAGGGGGAATTATTTGCGTTTTGATTTTGATTAAATGCTCGACGGTAGTGATGGTAGCGCAGCGATGCGTGTGCATTGATTATAATGAAATGAATGTTATTCAGCTGGAGTCTGAATTCGAGGAAGAAACCCAGTCAACACGTGTAATCAATGTTTGCTCGTTTGGCGGAAACCATCCGCATATTAATTAAATCTGAACTGAACGCCCGCGCGAGCTACAATTGCTGCACGCCTTGCGAGCACTGATTCAATTAGCTCTACATGTACAAATACAACCCTCTCCCACCTCCTCCCGACAATCCCCGACGATTTACTCAAATATTATTACGCTGAGCAAGAATATCCGGATCGTCTACCATTTGCACACACTGGAATCAAAAGAAATTGTATGGAAAATCAAGATGAAAGTCTGGCTGAGATGAGCTCGCAGTGGCACCATGTTTGGACAAGCTGTATAGAATGGATTCAAAACTGCTAGTTACGTGGAAAATTTTGATGAAAAATGGGTCACACTGTAACAAACAGGATGAATTCTCAGAAAACTAACAACGCTGCAGAATAACAGTTCCCAGAAACATTTCGTTTGTACCGTCTATGATGAAATCCAACCAACCGGAAGGCTATTCTCCGAAAAATGAGAGCGATCCGCGAAGAGTTTCACATACATACAGGTGTGGTTCAAATAGCTCGCAATTGTTAGGTCAAATTTTGCAAGGGCGGATGCTGCATTCATCAGGGTATAAATACAAGGGAAACCCTCTTATTGCGCGCGCTTCTTCTCGGGGATATCGTATCCATGTTATAGCGATTGCGTGAGTAATTCGAGAGTTTCACGTTGGTCGGTGCGAGGCCGAATAATTGCGCTTTGTGTGCGTGCAAGCGCATTTTTTGAAGTACACAGGGATTCACTATATATTGTACATACACACACATACATATATTTGCATAACACGCCCTCGTTTCCGCTGCTAGCAAAATTAAATTTGTCGGGCGGGATTACGGGAGAGAGCGTGGTGGCGCTGGTTTTAATTATTCTAAATTATTTGCCAAGCTTTCGCACCCCCTCTACACTCCACTCTTCGTCCCTTACGTACCACCAAAGTACAAATAACTAACGAGGCCGAGTAAAGGGTAGAGAAAGAGTTGCGACCTCTTTTGGAGGGCACTACAGCGTGAGTTGTGCAGCAACAGTGCACTGAGAGTTGAGAATGGTTTTTTTTCGAGCGTGAAGAGTCACCTGACGAGAACTCCAAGGCAAATTCTTCAAAACGTTGACCACGTCTGGACTGAACCAAACTCAATTTTTAGTGAAATGACGAAAAACAGGGTTTCTCACTGAGCGAACTCCTCCATTTCTTCACTGCCTAGTCACGGTTGAATAAGGAACTCCATTCTTTCAATTTAAATAAAATATATAAAATATGTTCTAGAAATGGCGACTCGTGCACGTAACACCCGTTATGTTCAATTTTCTTGATTCTTGCAAGCGCTTAGTGAAGGAATGGAGCTCGTATATAGGGTGAATGAGAATATCATCATCTCATACCATTGAACCGTTTCCCCCTATACTCCAAATTTTGGCTCACTCAAGCTATTTTTGACTGAATTTTGGGTGCGTTATGGATGTCACAACACTCAAATCGACTTGCCCTCCAGATGTTTAAGGATTCAAGGAAATTCTACATACGAGAGAACTGAATTTTTTCGAGTATGAATTTTGGATGTGTTCGTTGCTATGAGAAGTCAAAAATCAGTAGATATGGAATGCATTTATTATCCTTCCCACTCCGACGACCAATTGAATTCATTGGTTGTATTTTATGATTCCTTAGACTCATTTTCTTTGTTATCTTTGTTATTTGTTCTTCTCAGGAGAACATGAGAAAAAATTTTCTTAGCACGCTAGCATTCACAAAAATTTCCAGCCCAGAGTATCAGATAGACATCCAGAGGCCTAGTAAAACCAAGATTCCTTCGAAAATTTAGATACAGTATATTTTCCATGTTACGCTCCTGCTATTGTGGTACGACATTCTGTCCCTCATTCATTACTTGCCGCCATTATATTGATACGTCTCACGTAGCAAAACACTCTGAATGTATAACCACATGGCTCATACATTTTCCTCCGTAGGAAGAATCAATATTACAGCGCATCTTGTAGCTGATGGATCACGACAGCATTCAATTCTCTCAAAATGATTTCAACAATAAAAATCTCCAGCATTCGGGTACCAACTCTATAATCCACATCCGTGTTTTTCTCATTATGCGGTACTATTCAGAGTGCAAACTTCTGGGAACCAAATCAACTGGTGAAATAAAGAATTCTCAGGAACACGGCTTCATTCTTAGTCTAATGGATATGATGTACCTGAGTTGGCTCACAAGTCACGGCGATTCAGCTGACGTGGGCGAGTCATTCGAATAACTAGCGTCACGTGGTTTGCATTACAGAACACCATGTACACAGGGAAAGTGATTCCAAGCGGATGATAAAAGAGAAAAGTGTCAACTCATCGTTCCTCATTACCGAAGGGTTCGACTTGAGTCGCACCGATCGATAATCAGTCCCATCGCAGTTTTGTACGATCGATCGGAAGCATGGCTGTCACACCTCGAAAGTCGAACTTATTGGGGAACAATACTTGGCATTGGAACATAAATAGACACAAACATCTGTCAGGAAAATTAGATGAATTGCACATATTTTTCTTAATTGTCGATATACGACTGATGAAACGAGCTGCAGTGTGTGATCACACCATTCATTATTGTTTGAATAACCAAGATGGGAGGAATCTCGGATGAACGCAAGAGTTCCGATTCCGCTAAGTATGAGTTGGGGAATCCGAGTTTCAAAGAAAGATTAGCTCAGAAAATTATTCAATCATCTCTTCATTCAATTTCGAATATGGTGAACAGCATATAGAGAGGTTACTTGTTGCATGACAAAATATGGCAAGTACCACTCGCCGATTGAAGATTTTGTCTATTTTGGAGCCATCATGGAGTTGTCCTCAGAATTTTCAAAAATGCGATTATGACCATCAACAAGTTTCCTTGGAGCTCTGTGATCATTTGCAATTTTTTCCCTGATTGGTATCTTTCTCTCGTGATGCAATCCATGGAGTAAGAAAACCGTTTGTGTGCTGTCCTGATCGGGCATAGTAATCTTTCAACAATTTCGTCAAATTCTGTTCTCGAATCCGAAGCGCCTGTTCTGCTGAACGAATTTTACTATATTCTGCCTCGATTGCGGTCAGCTCATCTCTAGATGGTTGTACCCGTCTTGTGACTGTTTCAGTATGACCTGTTGATGTGTGAGCCTCGTACCTCATAGTCGGTTTTGGTAGCCACTATAAAATTGAAACCCTGATAATAATATTCACTACGGTGTATCACATGAATTTTTGCTGAAAAATTGGAACATCTGTGACTCTATCGATTCTATTGGAAATACCTCATCGATATGATTTTGAAATTATTCAGAATTCAATTATGTAATTATTACTCTTCAAAAGTGTTTCCTTCGAAGGTGAATGAGCTCTGAAGATGGGTCATCCTAATCAGAATGACCTATTTTCAGAGCAAAAAATCGATTAATGGGAGATTAATATTGATCAAGAGGCAATGAAGGTCTCACCTTCAGCTACCATTGAAAAATAACACAGGATCGCAAAAGAGAAAAGAATTTCCTGATCTGAAAAAATGGAAATCATTTCACGTCGGTGAAGATTTGATCAATCATGGATCGAATTTTTTTTTCCTCTATTTGTTCGAAAATTCTTTCAGGAATACGATGGAATGTTGAAAATCCCAGTCCGAGATTGACTTCATGTCTAAAAAGCGGTTTTTGTATCAAATACTTTTTTTTCTTGAAAACTACTAACCGGAGACTGGCGGAGAGTCACCAATTCCGTCAAAGAGATCGAAGTACACAGGATAGAATTTTTTCCGACCAGATCGGTTGCTGGGAAGACCTGGAAACGCGGCTCAGACTGAGAGCGATATTCGCTCTTATGTCGATTTTTTGGAGGTTATGGATCGGAAACCGATAATTACTCTCGAAAAATATCCTTCGATTAGAGAGACACACTCATATAATTTTCCGGCCTGATCGGTCGCTGGGAACACCCAGAATCGAGGCAATGGGAGGGCCAAAATGAGGTTTTTTTCCGATTTTTTGGAGGCTATGGCTGAGAGACCGGTGAATGCTCCTGGAATTAGTTGCTCGGATAGAAGATCGTGCCACAGATTTTTCTCAATCAGATCGGTTGCTGGGAAGACCTGGAAATGCACTCAGACTGAGAACGATATTCACTTCTCTGTCGATTCTTCGGAGGTTATGGATCGGAGACCGATAATTACTCCCGGAAAATATCCTTCGATTAGAAAGATACACCCATATAATTTTTCGACCCGATCGATCGCTGGGAACACCCAGAATCGAGGCAATGGGAGGGCCAAAATGGGGTTTTCCTCGGATTTTTTGGAGGTTATGGCCAAGAGACCGGTGAATACTCCTGGAATTAGTTGCTCGGATAGGATATCGTGCCACAGATTTTTCTCAATCAGATCGGTTGCTGGGAAGACCTGGAAATGCACTCAGACTGAGAGCGATATTCACTTCTCTGTCGATTCTTTGGAGGTTATGGATCGGAGACCGATAATTACTCCCGGAAAATATCCTTCGATTAGAAAGATACACCCATATAATTTTTCGACCCGATCGATCGCTGGGAACACCCAGAATCGAGTCAATGAGAGATCCAAAATGGGGTTTTTCTCCGATTTTTTGGAGGTTATGGCCGAGAGATCGGTAAATACTCCTGGGATTAGTTGCTTAGATAGGAGATCGTGCCACAGATCTTTTTTCGACCAGATAGGTTGCTGGAGATGGATTCCATTTAAAAACGACATATGAAAAATAGTGATGTCTCGGATCGGTTTCTCGCAATCTTGATTCGATTCTGTAGTCCAAAATATAAAGTTTCCACTCACTGGAAAGTCCCAAAAAAATTTCGAAGTCACCTGCGGAGCTATTTCTGTTTCGCTTTCCGATTCCACCAGGGCATCAAAATCATGATCTTTTGTCACAAAATTGGATATCTCGAGTTTGGCTCAAGATGATGCAACTTGGTTTGCGCCATTCAAAAGATCTTCAAAAAACCTATCAAGAACTTTGAACAATTTTTTTCCGTCTTCTCAGTCCCTGATCAGGCAAAATTTGGAAAAATCAGACTAACCTGATTATCTCAAGAACCAATTTTTCTTAATTTTTCAAAAACATATTTCTTATGCAAAATTGCACGACCTTCGCGATGAAACTAGCCTAAAGTTGTTTTTTCACGGTTTCATGCGTTTTCTGGTCAATTTTCCAATTTTTCATCCTCCGACCAATCAGAAAACAGAGATTCCTGTGCATGCGCGTGGCTTACGGAATTTCAAAGTAGTCCCAATCGAAAGCTGAGAGAATTTCCTTCAAAATGATTCCTTGCAAAAGTCAATTACATGTTCCCAGTCAGTAAGTACGGTACCTTGATTGGAGAAGAAGGATGACCAGAGCGAGATGACTTATGTATCGTAAACCAGAGCCTTGAGGACTCCTCTTGCATCCATTAATCTTGATGTCAAAAGAATCGTGTACCTTCAGTTCCAGTCGATCAAATGGAATCCTGCAGCAGGTCAATTTGAAGGAAATATCCTCAGCTTTGATTGGAACTACTTTGGAATTCGGTAAGCTACGCGCATGCGCAAAAATCTCTGTTTTCCGATTGGTCGGAGAATGAAAAATCGTAAAATGGACCAGAAAACGCATAAGACCGTGAAAAAAACAACTTCGGACTAGTTCCATCGCAAAGATCGTGCAATTTTGCATGAGAAATCATATTTTTGAAAAATTAAAAAAAATTGGTTTTTGAGATAATCAGGTTAGCCAGATTCGATCAGAGCCTGAAAAGGCTGAAGAAAAATTTTCAAGGTCCCTTTTCATAGGTCTTTTCAAGATCTTCTGATTCGCTTGGACCGCGTAGCATTATCTTGAGCCAAACTCGAGATATATTGAATTTTGTTTAAAAAGATCATGATTTTGATGCTCTGGTGCAATTGAAATGCGAAACAGAAATAGCTCCGCAGGTGACTTCGAAATTTTTTTGGGACTTTCCAGTGGGTGGAAACTTTATATTTCGGACTACAGAATCAAATCAAAACCAAGAAGAACTGATCCGAGACATCAATATTTTTCATGTGTCGTTTTTAAATGGAATCCATCTGGAAACACCTGGAAATGCGGCTCAGACTATGAGCAATATTCACTTCTATGTCCATTCTTAGGAGGTTATGGATCGGAGACCGATAATCACCTCCGAAGAATATCCTGTGATTGGGAAGATACACCCATATAATTTTTTGACCCGATCGATTGCTGGGAACACCCAAAATCAAGGCAATGGGAGGACCGAAACGGGGTTTTGGTCCGATTTTTTGGAGGTTATGGCCGAGGGGCCGATAATTACTTTCAGAATGAGTTGATTGGATAGACAGACACGCCACAGATTTTTTTTTCTAATCTAATCGGTTGCTGGGAAGACAAACAAACGGCACTTCAAGTCTCCAAACTTTCGGCTTTCCTCCCAAATTCATGGGTTATGACCAGGAGACCACTGAATCGTTTTGGATTGTGTTGCTCTATCCTGAATACGTATTTTTTATTGTTTTTTGACATGAATGGTTGCTGGGAAGACCTAGAAAAAGGGCTCAGACTGAGAGCGATATTTCCTGCTACGTCGTTTATTTGGAAGTTATGGGCCGGAGACCGATAACTACTTCCGGAAAATATTTTCCGTTCGAAAAGATACAACCATATATATTCTCAACCCGAACGATCACTGGGAACACCGAAAATTGAGGCAACGAGAGGGCCAAGATGGGGTTTTCCTCCGACTTTTTGGAGGTTATGGCCGAGAGACGGGTGAATACTCCTGGAATTAACTGCTTGGATAGGAGATCCTGCCACAGATCTTTTTCAACTAGATCGGTTTCTGGGAAGACCTGGAAATGGGGCTCAGACTGAGAGCGATATTTACTTCTATGTCGATTCTTTGGAGCTCATGGGTTGGAGATCGATAATTACTTCCGGAAAATATTCTTCGACTGGAAAGATACATCCATATAATTTTTCGACCCCATCGCTCGAAACACCCGAAATCGAGGAAATGGGAGGGCCAAAATGGGGTTATGGGTGTTCCCAGCAATCGATCGGGTGGGAAGAAGTCATGTGCATATATCTTCGACGTGAAAATGGAACAAAGATGAGTCTATCAGTCTCCGGCCCATAATCTCCGAAAAATCGTGGTACCAGGAAACATCGCTCTCAGTCTGAGCCCTTTTTCTAGATTTTCCCAGCTACCGTTCTTGTCAAAAAACAATCGAAAATATTTATTCAGGATAGAGCATTACAGTACAGAATGATTTAATCATCTCTTACCCATAACACATGAATTTGGGAGAAAAGTCTGAAGTCGGGGAATTCAGAGTACCATTTCTATGTCTTCCCAGCAACCGATTCGCTCGAAAAAAATCCGGGGCATGTCTGTCCATCCAAGCAACTCATTCTAGAAGTAGTTTTCAGTCTTTCGGCCATAAACTCCGGAAAGTTGGACAAAATTCCCATTTTTGCCCTCCCATTGCCTAGATTTTGGGTGCTCCCAGAAAACAATCGAGCCGAAAAATTATATGGGCGTATCTTTCCAACCAAAGAATATTTTCCGGGGGTAATTATCGGTCTCCGACCCATAACCTCCGAAGAATCGACAGAGAAGTGAATATCGTTCTCAGTCTGAGTGCATTTCCAGGTCTTCCCAGCAACCGATCTGATTGAGAAAAATCTGTGGCACGATCTTCTATCCGAGCAACTAATTCCAGGAGCATTCACCGGTCTCTCAGCCATAGCCTCCAAAAAATCGGAAAAAAGCCCCATTTTGGCCCTCCCATTGCCTCGAATCTGGGTGTTCCCAGCGATCGATCGGGTCGAAAAATTATATGGGTGTATCTTTCTAATCGAAGGATATTTTCCGGGGGTAATTATCGGTCTCCGATCCATAACCTCCAAAGAATCGACATAAAAGTGAATATCGCTCTCAGTCTGAGCCGCGTTTCCAGGTCTTCCCAGCAACCGATCTGGTCGGAAACAATTCTATCGTGTGTATTTCGATCTCTTTGACGAGACTGGTGACTTTCGCCAGTCTCCGGATATTAGTTTTCAGAAGAAAAATTATTTGATGTAAAAACCGCTTTTTAGACATGAAGTAAACCTCGGACTGAGATTTTGAGCATTCCATCGTGTTCCTGAGAAAATTTTCGAACAAATAGAAGAAAAAAAATTCCATTCATGATTAATCAAAACTTCACTGACATGTCATTCCTGAAGTATTTTGAGCTACTGAACACGAATCTGAACTCAAAGTACAATGAAGGTTGACAGAAAATCTCATCAAGGCAAATTGATTGTAATGCATTCACGATGTCATATTTGAGGTCTTACCTCAAATCTTGATGCTCGAACGAATATTGTCCAATATTACATGCGCGATGAATGAAACAGTTTGTTCAAGAAGTTTCATAAAATTCTATACTCACATCTTTGTTTCGCCCGTACAAACGGTCTTTGAGCATAGCTTGAATATGGTTATCAATCCATTCACGATACAAAGCAACGTTTGTGAAAATTCCAGGAAAAAAACCTTGTGAGTCTGGTTCGCGCCTATTGTCAACGCATTGAATCGTTGATGCAACACCAACTTGCAGTCCATCAATAATCAGCGGACTGCCTTGATCACCATCGCAAGTACCCTTACCAGGCGAATAAACACAAATTTGAGAATTTTCTGGTCCTTCGTACATCCTTCTACACTGATTGAGTGATACCGTATTGAGGTCAAATTTCTTCAATTCACTAGGTTGAGAACCATCGTGCTGTAATAAGCCCCAGCCTAGTACAGTTGCTTTTTTCCCCACGGTGACGACCCCATTCTTCTCAACCAAAGGCATGAAGTCGAATTTTGCATCGGAAATCGTAGATTCTTTCACTTCGACGAGAGCGATATCATTCTCAAGAGTTTTATTTGAAAATTCATAGTGTGGGTCGATTCGAATAACTTCGAGCATTCTACCCTCCATCGATGAATACGGACTGTGGATCCTCACATAGTGAGGTCTCATGCGAATGAAACAACTAGCAGCCGTGAGAATTACAAATTCAGATATGATGGTGCCAGTACAAATGTTGCCATAGCCTTCCGTGTGCAATGAAGCAAGAGAACCAATGAATTCTCGGGCTGATTGAAATCTAGTGCCAACATCGGTTGCTCTGGCATAGTCGCCTAAAAAATTCATTACTCTCACTTAAATCGTGGTTTAAGTTCAAAGATCAGAATATACTTTTTGTAATTCTCCGATGTTGGGGTGCTTACGAAACTAAAAAATAGTATTTGCAACTCGTTCATGAGGTTCCCCGCTTCTGAGCGATTAATTTGACCCTCGACTGCGGCTCGGACCGAAAACCAATCGCTCCGAAGCGAGCTACAACCTCATAAATTTGATGCGAAATCTACTATCGTTGAACTATTAATAATTGTGGGGAATGGTTGCTGAAAACGAGAATCGATGAAACTAAGGTCTATGAAGAACAGTCTTTCATGGGAGGCTAGAGTCTGACACCCTTCTGGATTTTTATTCTTCATCGTCATGGGATTTCACTCCGTAATGCGATTTTGTTTTGCAAATTATTGACGCATACGATGTATCATGTGATTCGGTTGAGTAAGACTCGAGCTATTTACATAATAAATTCCTATTTATCTCCTTAGGCTATTCAACGTGGCTGCTAACTCCGGCTTCCCCGTAAAATAATGAATGAATCGAATTCCCCATTCAAAATTGAATCGTGTGAATGACCGTGCTACAATGGGTGAGTGATGACATGTTTGTAATAAGATAATACGTACCATAAACTTGTGCTATTATGAGAGTGGGAATTTGAAAGGCAAGGAATATGAGGAACCTCATTCTTTACCACGAAGTTTCAAGCTTATTCAGCTCCCGTCTCTTAATTCACTGATCTCAAAATTCCAGTTTCTCCAAATTTGAGCAGATATAATGAGGTTATTTGCAATTTCTTCATCACACAATGATAAATATGTCTACTGTTGCAAGTCAAAATCGATGATAATCCAGAGCTTGAATCTGTAGATCTCCACCTGTTTAATCAAAATCATGAGTGTCTCTCGACAGATACTCGTTCAGTCGAGTCTAAATATCTCCAATAACAGTGACGAATCTGTCAAAATTGCACGCCTCATGTTATCAGAACTGAATTCATGTATTATGCATCAAGTCATACAATTCACATTCACTCAAAATGGATCCACTCGTACAAACAAAAGGAAATTTTAAATCTGCTCAATGCCAAGTACATTCACTATTGCTAAATGTAAATATGACACACATGCTTTCAAGAATGTGTCGGTGAAATTATTGAAATCCGTGTTCGAACTCACATCTACTTTCACGGTGATTAATTGGTCTATTTGGCATTTTTTTTTCTTCTTCTTGAAGAGACATCTTGAAACCACACCATGAAATTTTGAGTGTCCTTTAGAAAAAGTAGTCACCCTTGTATAACACACAAGACTTTCTACTCGCTCGAAGCTCTCAATCACTTAAGCTGATCTATTTTCATCCTCGCAGAACTTTACATTTCTAACGTCAGAGTTTGCTCTACCACATACACTACGAGAGCAAGTCTCCAATACAATTCCTCTAAGAGCCAAGCATCAAGTTTAGATTGTCAATGACGAAGCGACGCATTCTGACAAAAGAAATACCATGATAGTACGATCGAACGATGTTTTATTCAGTTCTTTCTAGTATCGCTGGTTTCTAAAACACCCATATATGTAAAAAACTTTTTCAGCGTACTTGAGCGATGGGAAAATGGCTTGTTCGCCAAGAAAAAAAGGAAAGTGTTTGCGGTTGGCCCTAAAGGACGATACGCACTTTGAAATGTATTCATGCTAGCGGATAGGTATAGTGAGCGACTGGGACAAAAATCGAGACCACTCGAGACGGGATCTCGGGTCTTTGAGAGACTCTCATTATGCCCAAGCGCTTGTGACTACATGCTCGAGACCGTTGAGTGTTTTCGCTGCTCTCAGTTCGTGAGAGATCGTTGATGTCAGGGATCAGAATTGGATGCTGTGCGAATTGTAAATTGCGAAAAGTTTTGCACGCTCAGAGTGGATACTCGTTAATGTGATAATACTCTTTCATCCCTCTCTCTCTCTTTCTCTTTTATTCTCCACAATTTTGTTGAGTGAATGTACCAATCAGAGGATCACTGGAATTTTTCATCAAATCAGTGACATGACGCTGATACTCTGCAAACAAGTATATTTGATTTTGAAGCGCGCTGAAATTCCAGTGATCAATTGTTCAATAGTGTAGGTTTCAATAAAATTCAACTAATGAATATTTTCTTGTTAATTTGGGATTGATGTATTTTGGAAAATTGACAGACAATTTATGCAACAAAGTGGCACGTATGTCAATCTCATACCAATTGAGTCGAATGAAACGGATGTGATAAGCTGTCCTGATTAATGAAATGTGTAGCAATCAAGATGAATAAATTGAAACTACTGATTGGGGCAAGCATTCAACAAATGGCATGATAAAATCATATGAATTGCAGATAGGAGCCAGCAAATGAAACGGGATCGTGTCAACATCGCCGGAGTGGTATCTTCCATTCGATAAAATTACACTCCAAAAAATGAAGACCACTTTTTGGATAATAAAGCTCATATTTTCATTCGAATACCATGGATTGATCAAACTCTTACATCATCATACAACCTTGGTACCGGGGGCGTATTCCATTGTTTCTATTATACTTCACGCAGAATACTTCCAGTAGTCCTTTGGTACAGTTTCGTAGGTAGTTTTTCTGAACTAGCTTATTTGAGACAAAGAAATTATACTTGTGTATCTTTTATCGTGTCGGGAAGTATCATGAATTTTGATCTCACTGATGGTTTAGGAGACAGTTTTGCTTCAAACTATGAGTAGTGGTATTGTCAGGAACTGAAAGACTGAACCCCGCTCCTAAACTGTATGATAACTCTTCAAGGCTCATATTTCTAATGACTAATGCTTCCATCCCAATCAAGTTTGATATGGTATCTTTTTGTAGCAGATTGGAGTCAGTAAGTGACACGATGCACTCTGTAATGACCGAATGGTAATCGAATTTTGGGAGGAGGATCAAGGATCCAAATGATGAACGTATTTGACAGTCACAGTTGAAACCCACGCACAAGTTCATTCGAATACAGATTACTCACAAATACTATTCAAATTACCCAATAAAATTCCACAAATCACGACCAATGTAACCAGATATGACACTCTTAGAAAGGCTCGTGAGGCATTCCAACCAAAACCAGATGTATACAACGGCAAAATACCTTGGTGTCAATACATTGATCAGTGTACACTACTTACTCTTGCTAATGGGCGGGATGACAAGTCGGAAAGGATTGTGCTTGCTCCTTGTTTGCGCGGGGAAACCAAATCGGTTTTGGACAATGTTCACTCCAGCACTATCAGTTTTGATTCCCTACATTCAAGTTCGAAATTACGGTTTGGTGACTCCCATTTACAGGTCATAAACATTCCCTCTTTCAAAATCGAAAACAGAATTTTAATGAAGTTTTTCCGTCTCTCGCAGCTGAAATTTGTAGGTTAACACGAGGCATTTTCAGAAATTCTTCTTCTGGAAAAAGAGGGCCACATTGTTAGTTCGAAATTGGTTTCCGCTATTCATGACTTAACGATCAGGGAGATGCTACAACTTGAGGATATAATATATGTTCGATCAATGAAGCTGTGTCTCGTGCAATGGAGATGAGGGTACTAATGGATCAGAATCGAAAAGATTGTAATATTGAGAATTGGCAGAACACAAGTCGATTTGGCTCGACCCATACACCACATGAAAAACAGAACTCAAACAACAATACATAATATAGAGAACTTCCTACATGTTGGACTTGCGGTATCAAAGGACACATCCGTTCTGAGCGCCCAAAGTACTTGGGGGGAACTAAAAGGCGTTGAGTTGATCAAGGTAAGCTTGACATCATCTCACCAAGGCCTCTCGATCGATTCTGAGAATTCGAATTATGACAGAATAAGAAATATCTGCAGGATCTAAAGTAATGTTGGATATTACATGGACTAATTAGATTGCTCAGAG
Organism: Eretmocerus hayati; assembly: GCA_029851415.1. Classification (NCBI taxonomy): domain Eukaryota; kingdom Metazoa; phylum Arthropoda; class Insecta; order Hymenoptera; family Aphelinidae; genus Eretmocerus; species Eretmocerus hayati. The sequence continues at coordinate 37,939,269 of CM056743.1, read as the reverse complement.
TGTAATCCCGAGATTGATTCTGGCTCTGATGTCCCTGTTGTTGATTCAAGATACTTGATGACCAACAAACAGAGAGTTCCTGCCGTTGTCTCAACTTTGGAATACCTAACTGGAGAAGTTTTCAGTCCTATCTGTGAGATTTTCATTTCGGTTGAAAAGGGTAATAATAAAGTAGAAGAGTCAGTATACGTAGCTAATATCGATGACAATAGCATCCTCGGCATAAATTCTGTCTGTAAAACAGATGCCATGACAGCAATAGACAAAGTTATTCATGGTGCATCAACACTTGTCCATGATTCTCGCAGGAGCCATAGCCGGTAAAGCCTTATCCGAAACACTATAACTTAGTCGTGTACTAGAAGGTAAGACACATCGCCAGATATTCTTTTGAAATATTTTAAACAGGATTCAGTAGGGGTAATTCCAGACCAAAAAAACCAGTTCTATCAAATCTTGCTAAAGCATAAAAATCAATTTTCTTGCGGAGATGAGAGGGGTAGTTGTGACTTACGTAAAGACATGGTAGAAGTTTCAGATTTGCGACCTATCAAACTCAAAATTCGTAGAATTTTTGTACATTTGAGGGAAAAAGTCGACATAGTCATTGGAAAAATGAAAAAAACAAGCAGTTATGAGTGAATCAAATAGCTCCTGGTGCTCGCCAATGAAGATTCAAATAAAGGAGCCGGTTCAATTGAGTTTTGTGTCGACTATTGTAGACTAAATGCTGTGACAGTGCAAGATTCGTATCCACTGTCTAAAGTTGATGGAATTCTTGGACCAAGTGAAAAAAAATTCCTGGTTGTCGGCTCTGGATTCAAAATCAAGCTTCTGGTGAATTTGCATCCGTACGGACAATCAAGAAAAATTGCTCTCCCTATAGTCAATGGATTAATGAATGGAAAGTCATGGCTTTTGGTCTCTGCAATGCTCCTGCAACCTTTGGAAGATTTATGTACGGAGGAATAGCTGAGTTGATCAACGTTATCTGCATGCTGTACCTAGATGACGTAATCGTCAAAGCAGGAACATTTGGAAGAATGATTGAAAACTTGAAGTATATATTCTTTAGATTCTGAATGGCTCATCTGAAGTTACATGCAAAGAATTGTCAATCCTCCAAACGTGGAGTATCGTATTTAGGTCATATCATTCCAGCGGGCTGAGTGAAAGCAGATCCCAAAATCTCTAATATTATGAACTGGCGGATTCCGCGAAACGAGAAACAAATTTCAAGCTTTTTCGGCCGGGTTTCTTACCGTAGAAAATTTTTGTCTCAATTTTCAGTCAATTCAAAGCCCTTGTACTCATTGATAGGTCAATCATCGGTATTCTCGTAAACTCCCAGATGCCAGGAGACGTTTGATAAATCGGAACTCTTTCTAACTCCTGGTCCTATCTTAGCTTACCTTGATCTAGGTACGGAATTCATTTTGGATAATGATGTTTCAGGACACGGGATGGTAGCGGTGTTTGAAATACACGACGGGGAAGAACAAGTCATAAGTTGTTTTGATAAAGTTTTCAGTAAATCAGAGAGGAGTTATTGTGCAACACTGTGTGAGCTGTTGGCTGTAGATGAGTCGCGGTTGAACATTTCTCAAACTATTTGATTAGTAAGAGATTTACGGTGAGGACTGATCATAGTGCACTCAAATGGCTAATATCTTTTGAACATCTCGATGACCAAATTGCCAGGTAGATTGGTGAACTGAGTAAGTATAATTCTGAGATGATACATAGGAAGGGAGCTTCTCATAGCAATGCAGACTCACTCGCTAGGCGACCTCGTGTAGACTCGTGTAGATATTGCCAAAATGTAGAAATAAGATATAATCCGATTAACAATGTAGGCCGTATGCAGTTGTCCAGCAGCGATGAATCAGAATGGGTGCGTGCTCAAAAAGGAGATGAAACACTCATAAAATAAATTGAACATGAGAAAAGGGATGAAAAACCTGACCGGGAAGAAATTTCATAGGAAAGTTCAAGTATGAAATTTTACATCGAGCGATGGGACTCACTGGTTTTGAAGGATAATTTGCTTCACAGACGTAGGGATTCTACTGATCTTGACTCGTTTCGTCTCCTATTAGTTACGCTAAATTCAAACATTTTTATCATTCTTAAAGAAACCCATGACTTTCCTGATGTTGGTCAGTTAGGATTGAGTGAAACTTTGACTGAGATGAGGCGACTATTCTACTGGGATCGTTGTCGACTGGGGAAGGGATCGAGAACTATTGCAAGACAAGTGATAATTGTGTTGGTAGGAAAGGGCATCCAGATAAGAGGCGTGGCAATTTGACTATTTACAATGTGGGTGCACCTTCCGAAAAACTTCATATCAATTTTCTGGGCCCATTTCCGCCATCGACATCGGGCGATAAATATTTACAAGTTGTAATGGATTGTTTCACCAGGTGGCCTTGGATAGTTTTACTAGAAAACACAAGAGCTAAGACCATTGCCAACACTTTCATGGATGATGTTATACCAGAATCAGGAGTCCCTTTGGAACTCCATACATATCAAAGTCATAATTTTGAGTCAGCTCTATCCAAGGAATTAACTAGACAGTTGGTTATCTTCGAAACTAGAAGTACACCGCTACACCCACAGTCTAATGGAATGATAGACCGACTAAACAGGACCGTCTTACGGTATTTTTCATTGTTTGTTTCAGGAAATCAGAAAAACTGAGACAAGGTGGTAACTTTCTCCTTGTTGACTCTCTGATCATCACAGAATGAGAGTACTAGATTTACAAGTGCCAAATTACATCTCAGCCACGACCTCCGTCTTCCTTCGGATCTGATCTAGGACAGAGGCATCCAAGAGTGGTTTCGCTTAGATTTGAAAATATAGCATTAGTGGGGCTACATTCAACTCCAAACTTTTCTACCGCCGCTGGAAGCTACTTCAGGCTACTGTAGAGCTTGTGTTGCGGACCTAACAAACGACCAACAGTAGTCCAATAGTAGCTCGAAGTAGCCGCGAGTGGTCCGTATAGGGTGAAGAGGTAGCGCTACTGCCCCACGCTGGGTTCCAATGTCAACTGATATCGGCTAGTTCCGACTACCCTCACAAACTCACTCGTTTGTCTTCTGTTCATAGAATTAAGCCCACAGTAGTCGATGTTAGCCATTTCGTATACCGAAGCAATATTCCCTCACACTGGTGTATAGCTATGCGGTGACGTGAGGCTGAATGTGCATACAACTCTGCACTTGTTTCATTCACGAGGAACATATTGACAATGATAGAGTAGCCCTTGTGAATGGGCCCGCGTACGCATCGTACACGCTCATATACTACGATCACATACATTTAGATTCTATACTCATGTATGAGAGCCAGTGTCGTTTTTACGACGTCAATTCAACAGAGAGTTATCGGGTCGAAACTGGCTGTACACTGGCTTCATATAACGATGGCTACCGGATGTAACTCGAAATTTGGTTGCTCGTTAGAGAAGGGTGCCAGATCCCATCGACTCCAATACTCAGTGCTTGAATTGTATGTATGCGCGTTTTCCAAAGTTTGACTGATCAGACAGTTTCACTCGGTGGAATCCTGTGGTATTAGTATACCTGTGTGCGCGTGACGTCTGCCCGGGCGTTCCGTTGAAATTTTGCTCAGTCGAGATGCATTGCCTTTGAAGGCCTTGGACTCGACTTAGGCTTTGTCTGTCTGATGGAATAATGCGATTGAACGTATCGGATGATTTGTTTGCTCTTGATAATGCAATGCAGCACCTTCGTGTACTGAATACAAGCTACAGGGTTTATTGAGACGGTGATTCATGCCTTAAGCTACACACAATGCCTGATAGAGAGTCACGAGCTTGCGGAGATGTTTGATGGGCTAACGATTCGAAATGCTTTGTTGATGCGCATCGGATTGCTCAATTTGTGTCAGTCTCGTCTTTCGTTGGATTCGTCGAAATCTGACTTGTGATCTTTATCTTGGTCGGGGTGCTCATAGGACTTTCCAGAATGGATATTCCGATTAGGATTTTGAGATTATTGCTAAAAGAATTTCGTGCCGTCAACCAGGGTGACTTTGGAACACTTGAACATTTTTTCCACAATCCTTCGGTAGCTTGTACGTCTCACATCATAGTGAATCGTTTCTGTGCTCAATCGAAAGCTTATCGTTTCAGCTTCTGATTGACAAGTATCGAAGTCTATTTGGATGGTAGAAGCTCCAGGCGTTCAAAGTTGTGTTGTAAAGTGAGACCCTCTTTGGCGTGACTTTGGAACAGTGAAAGTGAAACATGAAAACATTCAAGAGTGGGCTCCCGTACTGTCACCCGAAATACTGGGATTTGTATCATCATGCTTCTAGTATCATCAAAACTTCCACGTGTTATTGTGGATCTCGCGGAGAAGATTTCGGAGACTTATTATGCGCTTTCTGAAGTTCAGTCATCAAGTATTCCAGAGTTACCCCGGTTTTCAAAAAAGCTGACTTCTTTCTAGTTGTCTGGAGTGTTACAAAGTCATCTCATTCCCCCGAGAATCGTGGATTCTTCCATTGAAGTGTTCCAAAGTTACCGCAGTTTGACAAAAACGACACGAACCTTTCATTTTTTACAGTGATGAATTGAATGAAGGCAAAAATACACCTGTAAAACGATTAATTTGTCAAGCTGTTGGTATGATTTAGTGAAATCTAGCGCCATTACCTTGGATTCAGTCTGCAAGTGCTCAAACAGTACTGATTGTTGGAACAATTTCTTTGAGAAGTTGTAGTTCCAAGATGGCACACATAGCGCCAGGAACATTTACGAACAGAAATTTTCACTCATTACGACATAGCCCATACATCTGATACTTGACACCCCTCATGCTAGGTGAGTGTTGCAGAGCCGTATCCATTTTATCATTTTCGGCAAAACAGCCTTGAAACGTGCAAAATCAGTATTATGAGAATCATTGAAGTTTAAACCAAATGATTGCGAAACTGTCTAACAAGGAAGACCCACGACGTTTGGGTTCCCAATCACCCCCAAAATTTTTTCCAGTTTGGCACTACCTAGAATATGAAGAATCCAGAGTAGCTCGGTCGAATGGGACGCCTGTCCAAAGATAGGTGTTGAAAATATATACTTCCGAGCAATGGATTTTCGATGGAGAATCCCAAAAACTTCCAGACGTGGCCTATTCTTGTGAAACACTTTCCCTTGGAATAAGCGACAAGCTGCAGGTTGCTTCAGAGCACTTCGAAATTTTTTGACTATTTTCGAACTTTAGTGATCACCGGGCTCAGCACTCAATATGTCCGACTCAACCTCAAACTCATCGGGGATTTGGTTTGCTACAAAAAAATTATTCTGGTAAAGACTTTCACAAGGAGGATCAAAACATCAAATTGTCGCCTATGACAGAGAAAAACGCGTCTACATCCAAAAGTATATTGGGAGAACAATGGAGAAGGTTTTTTTTTCGGCCGGAGCGACGAAATGATGAAGAGTATAACGGCTACAGATGCATAAGCACTCTCAACTTGAAACTGTAGACATCAGTCAATTGATCATACGCATCTATATCCGAAACATCAATATATTCTAAATGTATCGAAGAGGAACTCCATCAGTCTATCGATATTATATCCCGCTAGACTGAAAACCTGATACTCGGTACTGTGATCCCGCGCGAAACCCAAAACCTCTCGCACATCCAGAGCTTGCTGTTGTTGATGCTGAGCACGAGGTTATAGCTATAAGCTCCATCACGAGGCAGCATAATTGATGGAAATACCGAGATAGTAAGACGAGAACAAAGAGCATGATCATGCTATTATGCAAATACGGCTCTCGACATCTTGGGTGAGAGATGCGGGTTTCAGGCAAACAACAGAAACGCTACGGCATAACAACACGCTTATAAACACACTTACACATTATTCAGAAGATTTCTGAAATTCTGTTGCAGGCATCAGAGGGATGGCCTCATGTTCTATATCGTAACTGTCCCGACCAAGTCTGACGTCGAGATAGGGAAAAGAATTCCGCGGCCATTCGTTGTGCGTTCTAGAGTAATTACGCTCGCTCGGACGGTATTTTTTGCCTGAGGCCAGAGAACAAGAGAAAAATAGAAAGAACGCGCTCAAGCGAGGGATATGCGCATCTCTTCGGCCAGCCACACAAAGATAAAATGTTACTGGCTTCGGGGTAGCTGTTCCACCGCTTTACCAACTGCAGCTGTCGTGTAGGATGAATTTTTTTCTGTGTTTCCGATATGCCAAGCGTGCTGCTTGTGAATCTTCTCCCTTTAATAATGTATAAATGCCAGGAATTCAATCTTGGCGAACTGGAGCTACGCAAAGTGAAGAAAAAAAGAGATGGAAAGTCACTATTGACTTATACGTCCGAACGTAGACTGCTCAGTCCTCGAAAGGAGGTGAGTATTCCCTCTCGAGGCCTTTCCTCCACATCTACGGAAAAAATCCCTCCAATGCTAATCCATTCAGCGGTCGATATTATTCCAAGCGAGAACTACGGATTCTCGTAACGAACCTGGTGGGGGTCCTGCCTATTTCAGTGTGCTTTTATTCTCGAGTAATCCGGCCAGTAGGGCCGTAAATTTCTCCTGCGGCATCAGATGAAGATGGGGGTAAAAAACGAGAATGAAAGAGATCGAGGAAGTATTGAGCGCTTGTGACAAATGTGAGAGTGGTGGGTGAGAGACAGGAAGAGGAAAGCCGAAAAAAAAATAAATATCGTTTGGCTACTCGAGAGTGCGCTGCGTAAATTATTTAACCCGCTTCTCGTTCAAGACTGATAAATTAGCTGTAAATGTCAGAAGAGCTGAATAATTTATCGTTGGAACGGATTCGCACGTGTCGCTTGGATATATAGTGGTCTAGAAAGTTTAGATCCTTCGATACGAAAGTTCATTGAACTTCGTCCTGATGGAACTACTTTAGCCACTTAACCCTTCTAAATTTTGTTTCTTTGCGAGAATGTATGCTGAGCGGATTTTACTGCTGGATTTTCGAACTATTTCTATGAAATTTCCTAATCCTTCGCAAGCTGCGTACCGGTTTTATTCGTCTAATGTTTATAGACAAAAAACGAGTCCTATCACTGATTCCGGGTTCACATAAACAACGGCCAAGAAATTTCTTAGCTCGTCAGAAGGTCAAGATACAAAGTTTCCATCGATCGGTGGGGTCTCTGTATGAATATGATGATTACCTATCTGTATCCCAAAAATTCATCATCACACCCCTCAGTAATTACGCTACCCATTTCCGCTCTCCAGCTGCACATTCTATGTCAAACTTTTGAAAGGATGCTAACAACCCTCATCCTTTCAAACAATATAAACCGGCGAAGAAGTACACAGAACTGTTCACTTCAGCGTGCAACCTCATTTGGAGCTTTTTGTTGGTACAAAACACTGTTTCCTACCAATTCTGACGCGATGAACACGCCCTGAGTGTTGAAAAAATGTACATACTGCACACACTTCTGAGATGACCATATGGAGATGTTGGTTACACTTCGATGTTGGCCTCCTCATTTTACAAATCATCTCCGTGGTTTGCACATGAAATAGCTCCAAATAGAGGACTCGCAAATCTAAAGAATGGAATTTGAAGGTCTTGAGACAAAGGACCGAATGCGCCATAGTGCGTTGGATTCGGCCTAATTCGAACATTTTTGGCATCAATTTTACTAAACGCGATTCCCTTGGCAATATTTCAGCTGTGGCCGAGCGAAGAATGAAAATCTCACCTTGAATTTTTCGGAATCCGCAGAAATAATTCGGTGTCGATCCAAATCACTCATCCTCTCCCGATATCACAAACGTGAAAAAATTTGTGGGAAGGTCAACTAGTGCTCATCCCTGAGATCGGCCTATGCGGGCAAGTTCGCACAGAGGCAAATTAGGTACGCCTATTCAGTCATCTTAATCAACAAAAAAGGCACATGTACTCATGTCCGATTGATGAACCAGGGTAGCACACTTTACCGCTACCGTTTTACATAATCTTACCTCTACGTACTCAGAACGATCCATTCGAAAACAAAGTAACAGAAGTAGGAATCATACATATCACCCATCTCTGTCGAATACATTCTCACAAGCTAGCGATTGTTCATGCCTTCAGATACTCAGATGCATGATCCTCCATCAGATATCCGATCGCTCTACAATCTGCATACCCCCAGCAAAGAGGTGTATGCATTGTCCGATATTCGATGTACGTGCATTTTATCCATCGCTCTCAAACCTCATTCCACTCGATGTATATATCATAGCAACATCAGGATTCTACGAAAAAAAAGCGATACGTAAAGGGAATACCACAGAACGTGGATAACCCATCGCTGTATACCGATATATAAAGCTCGATTCAGGCCGCGAGCCTTTGTAACAGCGCGAAACCTCTCGATAAGGCTGGCGTCGAATTACACATTGTCAAGCGGTATTCACTCGTGAAATTATTTTTCCTGATTTACGGATATGAACCCGAGCCCATACCATTCAGCCCTTTGAATCTTCTGTATGCTCCGATGTTACGTGAGCTTCGCGCTCTCGCGCTTTTTGTCCATCGCTTCGCTAGTGAGGTTTGATCTCTGCGACTGACAATTGTGGCCCGATTTTTTTTGTACATTTGCCACATCGATATTGTGCTGTATACTTCCATTGCTATGGAGTATCTTGCCTGTGTCGTGGACAATCGGGGTACAATTTACAGGACATATCGATGAGGTGACCGAGGAGCTTTGTCGCTCTGTGTGAGCCAGCGCTTTTTGAGCTTTTGCTGGGTTTATACCAGAGATATTCTCGCTTGGGATGCGGGCAATTGGGCTACGCGCAGATACGAGATATTGATGATGGGTAGTTCATTATGGCTGCTTATTTGTTTGCTTTGTCAGTTGGCTCTGATATTTGTTCGGTGCATCCAATGATCATCCCATACGTCCATATGATGTAGATAGAAACATATTCATCAATCTTCATTCCTATTGGGATTTTATTCATACATATGCTTCATCCGTACTCGTCTATCAAAACATGAGTTATCGATTCTGTATCAAATATTGCGAGGAATCACTCATAATAAATGATGATCGGGCTCGAATTTCTCAGATTTCATTCTATCAACTTGGAGTTTCTGATGCAGTGAACAATCTAATAAGGATTTTGTACACTCGGTTGTCGATTGATCTCAAGGAATATTCATAAGTGTATTACAGTCACAGAGCAACTGGATAGAACATATCGTCGCCCCCGACGAAGAAAAACACGTCCCCATTCAAGAATGCATTGGGAGAACAATGGGAGGTGTTTTTCTTCTTCGGGGGCGACGATATGAACATTCCGCGAGATCAAGTAATAAGCGAGTGCACATATATATTAGTTCTTCAACAATGCCCACTAAACGACCCTGATAGAGTCTCGTGAGTGTTGGGAGTCAACCTTCATTTGTGATTCACCGTAAAAGTTTATTGCTCCATCTTGAATTCCCTAATGATTTCTCACACCATTGTGACTGTTCGGGATGAAATGCTAAACATTATTCAATGTAAGTCGAGTTGTTATCCCATTGAATTCAATGTCTGCGGTCGTGAAATTCATTTCTTCAAGACATCATATCTTGGTGCATTTTTTCTCACATAGAGTCACATTTTTTACACAAAAAAGCTCATAAAAACAATATCAAGCTGCATGAGAACCAAACTAAATCATCGATACTTAGTGAAAGATGCCATGAAGATAATGTGTTCATATTGATTGAATCTTGTGTGTGATGATGATTTCAATTTAGAACCATAGATGTTATTTTGGGGGTTGGACCAGCAACTCATTCGATTGCAATGAATTCGATAATTGTACGATGCATCTGAGTGCCGTCAAAGCTACATGGGGAATCGCAGAAAATATTTCGCAAAGAATATCGTATGTTCATCTCGTCACTATATTAGACGCTAAGGCAAGTGCATATAGTGAAAATACATATAATGATATTGGTGATTGATTTGACAACATTTCCCAGGAGCATTGGATTGCATAATCGATTGGAATGGACAAGTTACTTCCATCTGAATGACCAAAGTTCTTTGCTGCCAATCGCTGAATCGTTGTCAATCACCGCAATTTATCCAGGATGCCTCGTATCGTAGTGGCGGTGTAAGGGTCATTGCTGATACTAATGAAGGGTCAGTGGATCCGCAGGTCGGTGGATCGGTGTGTCGGTGTTGATGCTACTGGTGTTGCTGGTGATGGCTTTTGACTATTCCGTATGGATTAGGCTACTCAGTTGATTTGATGGGCCGATAAGTTGATCTATGCTCCAATTCGTCGAAACTTTTCTTTTGGATGGATGAGCTGTGACTGAGGCTGTAGATGGGGCTAAGGCTGGAGCTGAATCTGAGGCTGGACCTGAGGCTGAGGCTAAGGCTGGGTCTGGGGCTGTGGCTGTGTGGCTGGGGTTGAGGCTGGGGCTGTGTCTGAGGCTGAGGCTGAGCTAATGCTGCAGCTAAGGCTGGGTTATAAGGCTGAGGCTGTGGGCTGAGCTGATGCTGGAGGTGAGGCTGGAGCTGAAGCTGAGGCTGAGGCTGGGGCTGAGGCTGCAATGGGACTGTGGCTGGGGCTGAGGCTGGGGCTAAGGCTGGCGCTGAGGCTAGGCTGTGGCTGGGGTTGAGGCTGAGGCTATGTCTGAGGCTGAGGCTATGTCTGAGGCTGAGGGTGTGGCTGAGCTGATGCTGGAGCTGAGGCTGAGGCTAAAGCTGTGGTTAGGAATAAGGCTGGGCTGAGACCGAGGCTAGGGCTCTGGCTAGGGCTGAGGCTCTGGCTGGAGCCGAGGCTGTGGCCAAGGCTGAGTCTGGGGAGTCTGGGTCTGAGTCCGAGGCTCGAGCTAAAACTGAGCTGGGGCTTGGGCCGAGGCTGGGGCTGTGGTTAAGGCTGAGGCTAGGGTTGGGGCTGAGGCTGTGGCTAGGGCTGAAGCTGGGGCTGTGGCCAAGGCTGAGTCTGGGTCTGAGGCCGAGGCTGAGGCTAAGACTGGGCCGGAGCTGGGGCTGGGCTGAGGCTGGGACTGAGCTTGAGACTAAGGCTAAGACTGGGCCGGAGCTGGGGCTGGGCTGAGGCTGGAACTGAGCTTGAGACTAAGGCTAAGGCTGGGGCTGGGACTGGCCAACTCGGTAAGATTTTCTGATACTCACTCGAGATTTAGGAGCTTCACTATGCGCAACATTACACCAACTCAAAAGTTTTCAATCACAATTACTACGTTATATCAAGGGAATATTCTTCTTCCTCCGAATTTACTGTATCATGAAATTCTTATGTTACAGTGTTGAATCACAGAAGCATTTCAGGGGCTCATACCATGTCAGAGACACTTCCAAGCCGTAAAAGCGTTAGCACGGGAGGCAATGACGCTAGTTCGGGTTGAACAGCACATCCTAAGAATCCAAAGATCTCATTCTTACAAGAGGAAAATCCAGAAACCATTCCATGATTCTCAAAGGAATATCGTCCAAACGAACGTTTGATCATGTAAAAAGGATACCAGATCTGAATTATTCCAGAAATATGAAAAACAGCACTACTTGATTCATGCAACTCAGATGAATCACCGAGAATGATATGAGCGAGACAAGAGCATAGCCATAGCGTCGAAAAAAAAATACGAGAACAAGATAAAAAACGAAAAGCCAAAGCTCGAGCATGCAATGTGAATGCTCTCACAGCTCTCGGCGCTCGCTCGCGCGCTTATTTTTCGCATGCTCGAGCGCTGTTCCAATTTACGTAATTCTCCAGTCTCGGGGTGCGAGTCTTTCTCCCACTCGCACAGCCGCAAGGCAAACGCGGACGTGGACGAAAAATCACTCTGGTGCAAAAAAAAAGGAGTTGTGGTAAAGGAAAGGGGACACGGGGCAGAAATCAGGAAGGAGAGATCAAAAGAGCCAAAGGGGTCGCTTGCTTGCAATGGAGCGCATGCACTATAGCGATAAGAAAGAGACGAGAAGAGACGAGGATAGGAAGTTAGAGCAAAGAAGAAAAGGGTGAATGGGGCAAAAAGGGGCTGAGACCTCAAGGGGGCAAAAAGTATATTTGCCGTTCCATTTTTCTCGAGGTCAAGATCTTTTCGGCAAATTCAACCTTAAAGGCACCACCGCCTGTGTAAACGTCAATCTTTGCCACCACACTCGGTAGGTGCGTGCAGTACGTTGCAAATTGCGAAAACGACGCTAATGTACTCAATCTTGGCCAAGTTCTTTCAAATATCGTCGCGTGTTTGACCCATTCGAAGAAGGGAGAAGAACGAGCGGATAATCTTTCAATGGGTTTTATTCAGGAGCGTGTTGAGTAACACTTACTTCATCACATCAGTGCACCGTCAAGGCAAGCTGTTTACGGTTATCTAGTTTGCGAGGTTGGGATATTAGTATATTTATATTACTAATAATTTTCCGAGCAAACGAGTTGCATAGCTTACCCTTTGCAACTATATATCTATGTGATATCGCTCTGCTACTCTGCTTGCGCTGGAACAGCTACTTACGTGTTATTCGGATCGATCGAACACCTCGTATTTTCGATCGATCAATCGGGGATGCTGCTGTTGGGATAATCTGCATTCGAATTATACTAGCCGAAATGGCATGCTACGGCCACACGTTATTCAAAGAAAATTATTTCAAGCGCAAATATATCGTTTTGTATAAGTAAGATGAGCTCCTAAGTGAATTATATCGAAATTTCGTATTTCTACATTTCAATCGATGCGCACGCCGGTACACAGGCAATTTTCGCTATGGCTATATGTATGTGGGCTCAAATGAAAGATATTGGATTATATTACATGCCCAAACGATAATATAGCCCAGAAAAATCGGCTAACCCATACGTGTACCCGATCAAACGTTAATTTTACGGAAATTCTACCTTTAAAACAAGCATGCAGGATTTCGTTATTTCTTGAATATATAATTGATATCTATTGATCTAATACTACTTTCTGATCGATATTATATATAGCTAAGTGGCACTTTATGCAAAAACTTTGATTTTAAACGGGAGGACCTGAAAATATTCAAAATAATATTGGGGAAGAAAATTATCAGGGTGATCTCTCATGAAAAGATTGTTGGTCGATTAAATTACTCATTTATTAATTTAAACTATATTTCAAACCACAGTCGCAACCGTGTACATAGAAATATTAAAATTTGTCCATATATTGGTATTTTCATGATTTTATACGATTTTATATGTGATATTGGTATTCAAACTGCCTCGTCTATCTGTAACATATAATAAGCGTGATCTATTCCCTGCCTAATTTCCTATTGAAATTACGTGTAATAAATTGTTATATGACGGTGTTCGGGCCACCGCAAAGACTCGAATACGCGTGATTTTCGGCTCATCGCACAGATTTGAATTATGAAAAATATGGTTTTCTGGCGCGGACGCGATACAATTTCCTATCTGTAAAATCCTACACGATCCATATGCACTGGGTAATGCGGGTCGGTCGTGAGTCAATTCCCCATCCTGGGTAAAGAGACGGCCGACGCACGCTTGGCAGTGTGCCTGGATTTTATATTTTATGAGCCACTGCGAGCTAATATAATGCCCAAGTATTTCGTCCCTGTCTATGCAGGTTTATTCATACCGGGGCCGCGATTATTTCCTAATCCCATTCCAAATACATCTCGAGGATGCCTTATGGTGGGATTTTTTTATATTCTAATATAATATCGCACCCGGGCGATGACTTACTTGGATCTCGGGGAGACCTGCTCGTTCGTGGGTATAGATTTTTGGAAGAAGTTCCACTTCGGCTTTTCAGGAGCAAGAGAGCGAGCTTTGCTCGCGCATCGATTCATATACCCTCGGACGGCCAGAGCCCCACTTCGAGACACTTTTCGGCGGCTTGAACCCTGCGTCGACATAGACACGCGTAATTACCATTACATGCAAATATCGATTCCGAATATCGGGATTGATTGGTTAAATTCTAGTATAAGTGAATTGATGAGGACTCGATTGGAAAGGGTATGGATCTATATCGGCTTTATATATATGTTACTACGAGCGAAGCGATGGAATTGATCTAACGCATGTATATATATGCACGGTGGTTAATACACAAAATTGCAAGCATATATGGGTTAGTATTAGTTTTACCGACACCAACACATATGATTCTACTTACACGACTGGTCTGATGGTCATCTGCACAAGTGGCTGACTGAAAATTCTTATTTCTAAAATTTTTAAAATTATCTGAAAATTGCAGACGTTGCAAGTTGCAAGAATTATATTGTACAGCAGAACCTGTCTTCATGCACACCTTCATGATTTGAGGAACTCCCAACTATGGGCGCTTTCTCGTGGGACTGAATTGGATTAACTCAGACGGTGAATCCACCATACAATTGGAGCACCTGCTTGATGTTGGTGGTAAAATTCACGATTTTCAAAGAACGATGTCACAAGTTTAATAAAATTGTGAAGTGTGGAAACCATTCCTGTTTTCAGAATCAAGATCAGATTTACCAGAATTGAAAGGCGAGACTTCTGATTTGGGTAGAACCGTCATTAATGCAGCAAATCCCTGATTCCAACAGGAAAAGTATTCCTTTCAGTGAAATGTTTGAAGGTTGCAATGAGGCTAAAGAGATCGTCAGTGCTGCAAAGTCGTAGATTAATGTGCGAAACTTGTTCTGCAATCCATGCTCGATCTTTTGAAATTGAGGCTGGATCTATCAGTTGTAGCACAGATCCCTAAAACCTTCATGTTCCCGAGAGAAATAGGCAAAGTGATTCGAGCCACTCGAAGCAGCTTCACCGAGAGGCATTATTTATGAATCCATCGGTCAGTAAGTTGGAACAGCGAGTTTCCAGGCGTCCTTGCGTAGCGCTAAATTATTTAATTATGTAAATGCATGCATTTGAGTGGCAACAACTACTGGCCATATTTCTGACCTTTCAATCAAGAGTATTGCTCCGAAAACCATTCCAATTTTCCATTTCTCACGCTCTAAAGCACACTAAGCAACAGTCTACGCATCTTGAGTGACCCTTTGAAAGCATCTTTACATTTGAGTAATGGAATGACTATTCATAAGATATGAAGCGACAGAACCATAAAGAACACTATTTACCATATGAGAATCATCCCCCCAAAAATTGGTAGAAGTGTCTGCAGCAAGTCAGAAACGAGAAAATACCTCAAGGACAAGCTAAGATTCCAGCAGAGTTCCACATCGACTTCCCAGTGAAGATCAAGATCAGACAAGGCAGTCAAGAACATTACCGGTTGACCTCTAATGCTGACAAGTGATGAGAAAATGAAAGGTCATGTAAATTGTTAACAAATTACATCCAATGATACTTGTGGGGTCGACTGAGAACATGATGTATCACTAACACGGCTATATCCAAGAAAATTCCGGCCGATATGCATATCTCCTAGAGAGTAGCTCGAATCACCTCACTGATGGGTATAATCATGGCCTAACCTGATTCCTCGAATTTTTTACGCCCATAACTCTCACCTCGGTTCTGAGCTGGACATTGGATTTTCAAGATCAGGACCCACCGTTTCCACCTTTGAACGTCCTTGTAGCCTCATCTTAGTCAAAATTATGGCACTTAGAAGGTCGAAACCGGATCCGAATTACACGATTTTACGACATCACTCAAATGCGTGGCAATTAGAAATAATATCATTGAAATCCCCCCAGGACGTAGTTATAGATGAATTCAGCCCCCTAATTATCAGTTTAGATTATTTTGGAATCAGAAGTTCAGTTCCCCCGTTCGGTTCAAAATTGTTCACGGTCAGGTTCCAAAATTCTGAAAACTGTCATTTGATGTAGATTCCTGGCCTTGAATAAGTAGCAAAAAGATGGATTGTGACCCCATTGAGAGAATTTTGAGTATCCCTCTACATATTGATTATCCACCAAGATGGAAATTCTGGTTGGGAAAGTCCTCATCCAGTCCCAGACGTGTTTTGGAAGATGGTTTCAATTGGGCTTCACTCTTTCATGCACAATAAGAAAGCGTGTAGAGCTACGTATCTTAAAACTATAAGGACAGACAAAGATATGCCAAGTAAGGGGTTGAAGAGGGGAGAGGGGTTGGCAGGCACAGTACAGACGTTTCGCCTCAGAAATAATCTCACTATCGATGAAACCACTTATATGCTACCTATCTCTCTATACCAATTGAACTGACAATTCATTCTTGGAAGACGTACTTACCGTCTAAATCAAAGGTATCCACAAGACGATGAGCATTCTTCAGAATATATTCTTATCACTACTCAAATCATCCCGTAAAAGTTGCTTAGCTTTCAAAATGACAATCACATTATTTTTCCATTACTGAAAACCATTTGGGACTCGGAATTACAAGATAACAGCTTTCCACTAATGTTATTACCTACTCACTTCAACATTAGAGCAACATTCTAGTATTGTAAGCCGATCCCCGGATGACCAACCGTGAGAGGCAAAATACTTGCATTTGGGAAAACATCAAAGTTCATCCCCTCCCAGGATTTTTTTCATACGCTTCATGAGTCTAGTGGCACCATTTTATAGAACAATATCATTTTCATGCAATGTTATATCTTATAAGAACTAGGGTATTATTGGCCAAAGCGAACACAAACAATCGATCGTCTGTTGTCAGTATGCTACCACTAAGATTGATGTTATTTCTATGTGGTAATTCTCAATATATGTAGCTAATTCTTGAAGATCCTAAAATTTCTTCCATGAATTCATGCTTGATCAACTAGATCAAAACTAAGGTGTCACATAACAAACCTGCACACCATTGAATTGACTTCGCCAAAGAGTTACCTTATTCAAATTCTATAACGGAACCCACTACTTAACTCTAGCCCCCAAAGAAGAGCACCAAAAATGAAAAGGGGGAGTCAGAAGAATGTACACAAGAATGTTCATCTCACCCCATACTCTCACATGTATGTACCATTGAAAATTCGAGTCTCAACCGAGGAGGGCCCTGGTGCTCGCAATTAGTTTCACCGGCTGCGTGGCACTCGCGAGCCGGATAGAGGTCGAAGAAAAAGCCAGGCGCACAAGGTCTGAGTTGAGAGACGGCAACTATAAGAGTAGTATAGAGGTAGAGAAAGAGCAAGTGGAAGCAAGAGAAACAGCGAGTCGAGAGAGCGGTTTCGAGTTCTTAGACCCGTAAATCCTTTAAGTGTCTCAACTTGCATCTACCCGCTCTTCTAAAGCTCAATGCTAAGAGAGAAAGCAAGAGTAAGAGAAATATAGAGAAGTTGCTAAAGACAGACGAGGAGCAAAGTAAGCGATTCCAGAGAGTGAGATGGATAACGCGTGATTCAAAGAGAAAATGGGTGAAGCGTAGACACGAGAAAGGTCGGGAGATAGTGTATAAAGACGGAAAAGAGGGCGGCACAGTAGAGGAGGACGTGAAACGTAAAAAAAAGTAGAACTTTCGAAAAGTCTGAAGAAAGTTTTGATGTAAGATAATGGTGCACGTTGGAGTGAGCTGATTGAAAAAAATGCAAGCGAGATCGTGAAGTCAGCCTTACAGGATCAATCGAAGCTTTTCAATTCTCTACGTCCCGAATGTTTACGATATCTGAGAAAATCATATACTTGGAAGTTCTAATCCCGAAAGTTGATTGATCTTCGGAAGGTCATCTGTCCCAAGTTAAAATTCATATTTCATCCACTGTTATACCCGATGAGAACCCCAATCAATATACCACGTGGTTGACGTGTTCTAAAGTGAACTGTTAATTCCTCATACTACAAGTATACATATTATGATCATAATTTTTCAAGTGAGAACAATTATTATAATGTGGAATTTACATCCCGCATCTCTTGGTTTGATCTTGATATGGATAGTTCTAGCTTGGAAAAATACTCAAATTCTCGATTGAGTACTTTAGAACACTCGTTTCCATACTTTTAATAATCACTGTTTCGATTTTTCTTCCTCGTATAGCTGATAGGGGAATAAAAATAGTTTTTCATCGTCTGTGCGGGAGTGAGCCGTTTTTTCTGTTTTTTTTTTCCCCCACGCCGACGATAAAAAAATAGTATTCGACACTCGGGCGGGGTGGTTTCCGCTTTCAAGCGATGATTCCGACCCTCGCCAAGGCTCGGGCCGGAAAAACATCGCTCGGGCCGCGGAAACCAACATCACCACCCTTGTAACGAAATCTACTACTGTGACACTAGGGTGGGGTCTTTCTCGTATTCGCGTCATAATTCCGATTTTCGCCTTCGGCTCTGTCCGCAAAATATTACTCCATGGGCAAATACCGAAATTCTCGTCCTCGTATCGGAACGTTCTCCAACCATTGGATTGAGAACAATCAATTTCTTCCCTCATTTTGATATGCTTAGCAAACTTTCATCAAAGAAAGTGAGAATACATTCGATCTCAACTTGTCATGTAGCCAGAAGTTGTGTGAATCAGTCGCTCGATATCTTTTCACAAAAAACTCAATCTTACCAAAAATGCTCAATGACCACGCTAGAATATTCCCTCGTGCTGCGAATACTTTATTCGATCTCGGTATCAGCAGTAGCAAGACACACGTTCCTCTGTTTCAGTTATGCTAACTTTCATGAAAATGACGTTCCGCCAGCCGTGCACACAGAGCTCACACAGTAAGGCTTACAGTGAGTACACGCAACCGCGCTTTATGCATTATTCAATTCCAACCCTCTCGTATACGGTTTTCTCATTTTATGCTTTCCATTTTCGCATTGAAATGCTCTGCCTACATTAAAATCGAACCGCAACGATCACGATCATGTTTTCCCGCGCAGACGTGCGCGCTCAGCCTGTTTACGAATATTCATGTACGCAAAACTATTCCAGTCAGTGGTGTGAATCAGCCACAAAAGCCTCAGACTTTCTCCTGCCCAGAGCATTTCAAGGTCTATCTCATCCGTGTCAGAATACATCATTGGTCGGAATTCTGTTCACTTTTTTTTCAGAGAATACTTTTAAATTACGAAATAGAGACGGCTTTCTTCTAATTCGGAAACATGCAGTGGTCGATTTCATACGTGTTATGCGACATTATTGTATGAACTTTTTCACGTATGAATTGGCAAAACGAATTGCTTCACTTGATATAAAAAGCACGGATTCTCAAATCATCATTAATGAAACCTGCCTTGCGAGACCTAACAAAGTCAGATCAAGTCATCCGGATCCTTTCTCAACCGGTTCTTCATCCCTGCATCCGAACCCTTCATTCATCTCTCAATACCCCAGTGTATGTCTGCTCGGTCGTTCGAGCTCCCCTACTGCCTTATCTTTGAGTGAACGATGGTCATTTGTATCGGGGAAACCCTTTTGCTAACGAGGCACCGTCACTCATTCCCCTTTCCCAATTCAAAGCCACCACGCATTTATTCACTTTCTGCTCTTTCATCCGAGTCGCTGATCTCGTTTCGGTCCATCGTACCGTTCGACTACAGAATAGCGAACTTTAGACGAAGGATCGAGTTTGAAAGAACAAGTTTCCAGCGATAAGAAATGAGAATCAATTCGTTCGGCTTCTGTTAATCCCAATAAGATTTCCTGCAGATAGCAAGTACTTGTTCACGGTATAAAGTTTGCTAGAGTCTTTCATTTCCCTCAAAGTACACTCTTTTCATAATCTTTGAAAGATCATCGGAATCATTTTATTCAAACATAGGAACGGAGAGAAGATGGTGTTTTCCAACTTCTTGCAAGACAGTTGATGAGAAATTTGATTCAGTACGTTATTGATCAACCTTGTTAGGAAAAAAACTCTAATTCTATTTTGTGAGCCTCATACACAACCTCGATTAAACCTCGAAGATGTTTATTGCATTCAGTCTCAAAATCTTCGAAACTATGATCTGGGTACTAAACTAACCACAAATCTGCGTTTTGTATAAAAAATCCGACTCTGGTGAGCTATCATGCGTGAATACCTGAAAATTTTACAAACATTTTCTAGCGTTAATCGATGTTTAATGATACAGTCAAAATGACTTGGACTATAGAATAGATTCAAAGTCTCTGGCTCCACCCACTAACTGAGATTAATTTAGACCGTTCTCATACCAAAATCGTGGATAATATCGATCTGGTCAGGTCTGGTGTAACTACCAAAAAGCCTTGCATGACCCATGAGAACCTAATCAACCACCAGTACCACCACGATAGCGTTAACAGCCATAACTTTTCATCCCGAAACCCGTAACACAACCGTCTGTTTTCTCAAAGAGGAAAGGTTGCATTCGTGACAAGCATTTTTCCTCTAATTTCTCCACTCAAATCAATTTTTCATTGTAAAAATCTCCTCTCAGATTAGATCACTCTCAATCATTCTTTTCCTCTTCCCGAGATCTTTCGATTGTAAGGCATACTTCTTTCCCGCAAATCGCTGGTCTCCTGGAAATATATCTTTGTCCATCGTTGTCTGTGTCTGTTAGTATGTGGGTGGGTGTGTTGTTTTCTTTGGTCAACGAGCTCACCTCAACCGTTCGATCGATTGCTTTGAAATTTGAATGCATCATAGATGACCACCCAAACATGTGCTGGGGAGATCTATAGCTCGTTCTATTGAAGAGTTTTTGATTCAAGATTCGGGAAAAATAAAAATATTAAAATTTTCGAGAATTTGATTATTTTATCCACAAATATCTTCCTCCACAAAACTCAAATCCAATTTTAGGCCACCTACACAACGATTTCTGTTTTTGTCTTTCAATTGACATTTTCATCTTGTAAGACGTATAAGGGACTATACATTAAATACGTGAGCAAATTTTTCGCTATGTTCGACCACCCACCCACCTCCGGTAAAAGGCCGTAAGATTGAGTCTTACCACCCACCCATTTTCTTACGTAAGATTTCGTACATGTATAGAGTGTATGGTGCTTGTATTTGGATAAAAATAGAATATGCATGACAATTCAATTTTTTGGATACATGATTGTGTTACACTCTTATTCTTCAATGAAGGGGGTCAAAATCCAATCCCCGATGGATTCGATGATGGGGACTGACGATTTTAATAACTTCCATTCTTACTCTAAATCGAAAATTGTTCAATAGAGTGAGCTTCAAATCCTTCTAGTACGTCTCCGGGTGGTCATCTATCGTGCATTTAATTTTCAAAACGACCGGTCGAACGGTTGAGGAGAAACCGTGTGAACCTTAAAAAGTACCCACGCCCATAAATATGAACCATCCCTACCATTCCATTATTGTCATCTAATTATCATCATGAACAGAAAAAAGTCACCTACAATCGAGAGATTCCTCTGGAAGCCACAAATTTTTGAAATTGAATCCCTGTGAACCTATACATTTTCAGGATGAAAAATACATTTGAGTGGAAGAATAAGAAAAAAATCTCACCGATAGAAATTTTCATTTTCCTTCCGCAATGATTATCATGGACGAAAAAGTCTCACCTATAACTGGAAGATCTAATCTGAAGCAATAAATTGGATGGAGTTAAATCCCCGTCGACCAAGATTTCTACAATATCTTAGTAGGAAAGTAACGAAAAATTTCTTGTCCTTGATCATCTTCTCTATCATTTCATCGTGATCATGTCAGTTGATCAGTCGACCTTGATGATTATGTGATTTTGCGCAAGAAAACTCAATATATCAATCCATCTACCCTTGATAGGACAGTTATCCCAGTGAGTTTTATGACAATGTGACATTCATGTCGAGCTTAAACTGTACAGAGTTTTTGCGTAATTTTCATTTATATGTGATTATAATGTAATAAATTCGGGTTGAAAAATGTGCGACTCTTGTAATGAGGAAGCATTCCGCTAATCTCATTTAGCAGCGTATTTTCTTTCGTCAAAGCTGCATTACCTTAAATACCTTGAGCAATCAAAAAAATTTTCAACTAATCCAGCACGAATCATAACTCACTCTCAAGAGGTTTCAAGCACCCAGAGGTAAACATTATTCTCGCCAAGTCTCGTCCAGCTTCAACTGAAGCTAAAACGCTCTCCTCACTTGGCTGCGCTCACACAACATCCGGCTCAGAGCTGCTCGCACTACATGTTCAGCATTACAACGCACACCATCACCATTTTACACTATACAGAATGTGATGGTATTCGTTTAGATATAGCTGGAGAAATCGTAAAGAGCGTCGCGAGCAAAAGGGCGATACGAGTGTGCGGGTGGCGCAGCGGGTGGTAGTGGTGCTGTGGCTGCCGGTAATATACGGCACTTTGAAAATCGAGCGCGAGGCCGTTTTGCAGCAGCCCCAGCGTTACTCTGATGGTGCGCTTGGCCCTTGTGGCGTAAATCTCTGCGGGCGCGAGTGTCATGGGCCGCTGAGCTCGTGGCATCTTCCCTCCCGCGTGGCAATATTTAGCTGGCCGTATTTTTTGTACTACGCCTCCACTCCTAGAGCTTCAGACGGTATCCCGTCGTTCGAGACCTATACAAGTCTTTGGTGTATGTCGGGACAAAGCTAGTGTTGTATCACTGAATTGCTGCTCGTGCTTATGACAATTATTTGTGGCTTATCCGGATTCAATACAGTAATGACTGAAGTTGTTTCATCAAGAATCGAAAAGATTTCAATTGATAGATCCTGAGGTTCACATGGTTTTAATTGTTTCACCCGCAGAGACTGTTCTAGTAGTCGAGGTCAGTGACATGTCAGACATGACAGACAATTTTTCCTTGAGTCCAAGATAATCAATACCCCTACCACGTAGAAGCTCCAGCACTCCAATTTGATCCAGAATTAATTTCGGAAGACATCCAAAGTTATACATACTACCAATATCCAGCAACGTTCAATTAGTAATTAAATACAAGCCGTGTAACGAGATCTGAATCACCAAGTTCGTCGATGCAACTGATCGGATATAGTGTATACAGGCAAAATGGTATTCACGCTGTTACAGACGAGCAGTGAGATGCATTGATTCAATCTTGAGGGCAACCATTGTTTTGGAGAACCGATACCTCGAAGGCTAATTGAAGGGAAATGCTTTGTGCTGATATCAGAGTCTCAAATAGTCCAATACAACCTTGTTATCATTCAATTCAAGCTCAAAGCCACCCTCAATTAGTACAGTCTTTGCTTTTGATTCGAGTATTTCCTGTCAAATGTCGGTATCTCTTCTCAAATTGGAGCTTGTGCATTCAAACTGTAAACTCAGTTCAACGTCAAGGAGTATGCTTTGTGGTACGATTTGGTACGCTGGTACTTATATTTTGGAAGTTTCTCATGTTAAGTAATATAGAGTTAGTGAAGAAGAGAGAAACTCATGATCATTCCAACTTCTTGATCCTGCTTGAAAACTAATACTATAGTATTGATAGATGGATCGAATATTTGGATAGATTAGATGGTATTCTCGAAAGTAAGTTCATCTGGAATAAGTTAGAATGAATTATTGGGAACGCTGTACAGGATGTACTGCTCAGATGACAGATGTAGATGTATCATGGTAAGATATTCGGAAAGTTTGGACCGAATTCGTCAAGTTTGATTGCATAACCCTTTCCCAATGTAAGTGCTCCTACCTGTGCAGATATTTTACTCTGTAATGTTACAAACAAGAAAATTTTTGAGTTTTTCTACCACCTGGAAACACAAAGGGACTAGGCGGTTAAGCATGGTGAAGTGGACCTTGTCAGGTATGGCCCTGAAAGTATTTTCTCCCACTTTCTAACCCCAAATTATGACGAAAGTGAAGGTTTGTAGGTCTCAAAGTGACCCTTGTTTTCTACGGCACCCTAGGAATCCTCTAAAAAACCCTCGAAATCGATGTTCCTTCTATCGAATCGCATTCTGATGCATTTCAACGAATCGATCTGGAATTTTTTTGACATATTCTTGAAACTCCACCAAATGGGAAAAAGATATTTGCATACAGAAAACTTTGGATTTAGGCCTCGAAAAAAATTCTTGAATATTGAAAAACGATTTTTTTCACAGAGGTTGGGGATGAGCCCAGAATTTGAACATTTCACCGTATTTGTCAGGTAATTTTACATCGAAAACTGCTTTGAAATATATAACTTTAGGTGGTGGAAAGTGGTCAAAAAAGCCAATAAACGTTTTTAAAGCAAATTCTGATTCAGTAATTTGCATCTTCTGCGCATGCGCGTCCTTCTACGTCTCTGAAAGTATTTTCAATCGATAGCTGATGCAATTTCCTTTAAAATGACCCCTTGAGGAGCTTGATTTGATGCAGTAAAACCTGAGATCTAGCTGGTCCAAGAAATGAAGAAATCCAAGGTTTCAAATCCGTGAAGCCATGGCTCCTTCAATGGGCCCGAAAAGTGCGAATTTTGAGTCGGACTGTTTCAAAGATGTGAACATGTGTTTTTGATGTAATTTTTGACGTAGAAACCGAATCCGTGGTCAGTTTTGTTCCAAACCTTCAATATTTTTGATGATTCTCAAAAAACCGACCGGAGTGTGTACGGCCTTTTCCAGCCTTTTTCTACACATTTGAGATGTATGTTGGGTATAGGCAAAGGTTTGGACTCAGCGCGTAGAAGACGCGAAGATATTATTCTCTATATTCTGAGCAGCTGAAGATGATGCCGATGATTTCGAGGCTTGGGAATGAGTTAGGAGTCATATTTGGACTGATGGAGCTATATTCTGTTTGATGATCTTATCAGAGAGAACTGCATCATGCACCTTATATATCTCTCTCTCGAGTTATTTCTGTGCCTCAAAACCATCGCTATCGTCTTCAGCTGGTCAAAATACAAAGGAAAACATACTTACATTCTCTACGCGATAAGTTCAAACCTTTGCCTACATTCAACATACATCTCAAATGTGTGGAAAAAGGTTGGAAATGGCCGTGCAGCCTCCGGTCGATTGTTTGAGCATAATGAAGAATCTTGAAGGTTTGGAACAAAACTGACCACGGATTTGATTCCTACGTTAAAAACCACATCGACAACACATGTTCACATCTTTGAAACAGTCCGACTCAAAATTCGCACTTTTCGGGCCCATTGAAGGAGCCATGGCTTCACGGATTTGATACCTTGGATTCCTTCATTTCTCGGACCAGCTAGATCTCAGGTTTTACTGCATCAAATCGACCTTCTCAAGGGGTCATTTTGAAGGAAATTGCATCAACTATCGATCAAGAATACTTTCAGAGATGTAGGAGGACGCGCATGCGCAGAAGATGCAAATTACTGAATCAAAATATGCTTTAAAAACGTATATTGGCTTTTTTGACCACTTTCCACCACCCAAAGTCATATGTTTCAAAGCAGGTTTCGATGTAAAATCGCCTGACAAACACGGCGGAATGTTGTAATTCTGGGCTAATCCCCAACCTCTATGAGAAAAATCGTTTTTCAATATTCAAGAATTTTTTGCCGGGGCCTAAATCCGAAGTTGTCAGTATGCAAATATCTTTCTTCTATTTGGTGATGTTTCAAAAATATGTCAAAAAAATTTCAGATCGATTCGTTGAAATGCATCAGAATGCGATTTGATAGAAGGAACATCGATTCCGAGGGTTTTTCAGAGGATTCCTAGGGTGCCGTTGAAAACAGGGATCACTTTGGGACCTACAAACCTTTGTTTCTGTCATAATTTGGGGTTTGAAAGTGGGGAAAAATACTTTCGGGGCCATACCTGACAAGGTCCACTTCACCATGCTTAACCGCTTAGTCCCTTTAATACAAAACCAGCGCTATTGCTTTGCTCGCTAACGCTTGTCCGGCTTGGAAGTGTCTCTGTTATGGTATGAGCCCCTGAAATGCTTCTGGGGTCCAACGATGTAACATTAAAATTTAATGATACAGTGAATACGGAAAAAAATTCCCTTCGTATAACCTAGTAATTGTGAGTAAGAACTTTCAAGTAACGTTGCCCATAGAGAAGTTCCTGAAACTCCAGTAAGTATCTGAAAATCTTGCCCAGTTGACCAACCCCAAGCCCTAGCCCCAGCCTTAGCCCCAATCTCAGCCTCAGCCCTAGCTTCAGTCCTAGCCTTAGCCTTCACCACAGCCCCAGCCTCGGCCTCAGCCACAGGCCCAGCCTTAGCCCAAGCCGCAGCCGCAACCCAGCCTCATCCCCAGCCACAGGCCCAGCCTCAGCCACAGCCCCAGCCTTAGTTCCAGTCCCAGCCTTAGCCTTAGCAACAGCCCCAGTCTGAGCCTCGGCCTAGCCCAGCCTCAGCTCCAGTCACAGTTCCAGCCTCGACCGCAGCCATAGCCACAGCCCCAGCTTCTGCCCCAGTTACAGCCCCAGTCACAGCTCATCCATCCAAAAGGAAAGTTTCGACTGATTGGATTAAGATCACTCGATCGGCCCATCATATCAAAGACATCACCAGCAACACCAGCAACACCAACAATGCCAGCAACTCCAGTAACACCAGCAACACCAACACGCACCCACCGACCTATGGATTAGTCCTCTGGCAAATTTCAATGTATTCAATGTAATTCTGGGTTAGAAACTGCTACGTTCGAAAACTGATTCAAAATATGGAAATATATCGTTGTATAGTAATGGGACAATATCAAAGTATTCTCCATTACTTACAAGTGCAATGCCTCCATCGACAATTCTTCACTTGTTTCTTGTGAAATTGTCCAATGTATTCCCCAATAAAGTCCTACCTATTAGTTACACGCCCCAAATAATTCTGCAATCACCTGAAACTGTAACGTATGCACCAAACACATGGGCGGTATTAATTTTTCCTTAAGGATTTCTGGATTTCCATCTCCTTCCCTCAACATCGTACATTTTTATAACCCTCCATACGCACTACACGTTCAGCAATATAATAAAAAAAATTGTTACATCACCAACCTCGTGATTCATATTACCCTCGAAGCTAAAATTCAACGACTGCACCACCTATTTCCATCTTTCATACCTCACCCACAGCCTCCTCACGCATTCTCTACAAACGGGCCTGGCAAAAGTCTTCCTGGCATATAAGAGAAGCTTAAATATCGGTCGTTGGCTTTCGCGCTTGGGCGACAATTAAAAGCTTTACGTCTCCATCCGAGCGTTGCAACCTTCCTGTATCTGAACTCCCATAGTATACCTACATACTGTAGTGTACATACATAGGCTAGAATATGCGTTGGGCTCACTACATCGCTGCTGCCGCTGCAGTAAAACAGGTAGCACCAGAGCATAACGACCGTAGAGGAGAAGGATGCTATACCTGAGCAAACCCCTTTCTATACGCGTTTTCCCTTAACGGCCAAGAGAGGAATACACTATGAGCGAGGAGGTTATGCTCGTTTCCCTTCGCTGTCATTATGCGACGCTACCATCACCACCGCACCGCCTCTGTCGTTAAGAAGGCTTCTTCTGTCTTACTCTGTCTCTATATATACTGCATCATCTAGTACTCTGCTCTTTTACAAGGTGGCCGCTCGATTGCCTTGCAAGTGCCTCACTCTATGTAGGTAAGTGTACTCGCGGTCTTATAGAAGGTATAAGCGTAGTAGGTACTTATGACTTTACTAGTAGTGTGGTTATCTCGTATGTGTCCATAGGTATATGTTCGCGAGATGTGACTTTTTTTGCTTTTGGTACCTTTGGCGTATCAGCTTGCGGTCGTTCGGGTCCAAAGAAACTCGAGAGCTGCGACGGCGATGGAGTTCGGAAAATAGGTATGGGCTATGTTGAAAAGAGCGATGAAAGAGTAGAGCGTTACGCAGTATGCGAGTTTAGCCATTTTCGGGGGAGAAGAGAGTTTTTGAGTGACGGCGAGGTCTGTGTTTTTTGGAGCTCACTTTGCGTGGCGCGAATAGCGTATACGGGATGGAATTTTTACAACGATCGTCCGCATTGTGTTTAGTGGAGTAAAAAGGTTTGGAAGAATGTGCTAGTAGTACTTTTGGAAATGGTCAGTATTGGCGAAGCACGTGTGCTAGCTGATATCTAAATAGACTTTGTAGGAGCTTATGAAGTCTGGACATTCATTGTAAAGAAGTATGCACACTCCTGCGGCATTGAACCTTGCGATTATTTGTACCGGTCTCGTTCATGGTGGATAATGATCGATGGAGGTGAATAACTCCAAAAATATTATAGTTTGACGTTGAAATGGATGTCGTGAGAATTTCTGAGCAAGAGTTTGATCCAAGGTAATTCTACTTCATATTTGAGAATAATTATCTCATGTTGAGCCGTACAGATAGAACGCAGTTAAAATCGTGAAAAAAAATATGAGGAACATTTAAATGAAAATTAAATAAGAATATTTAATTTAAATATAATTAAATAATTATATTTAAATATAATATTAAATATAATTGAATAATTATATTTGATTTAGAAAATTTTCTTATTTTTTCTGCGATAAGAGAGCTTTTTTACAAGTATTTCATTCCCAGTGTTTGATTCACACCCCCTAAATTGAATTTTTGCAGCTATGTCTTGAAAAGTATTATCTTGTTCATAATTTCTGAACTTTTGGGATACATTCCCTATAATTTATGATCCATCGGTCTTAACAACCAGAGAATATGTTCCCATACATTTTCCCCAAACCCTAGATATTTCTCATTGAATCCAGACAGATACATTGATTTTGTTATCCTATTTGTACCAGATTTATCCGAATTAGTTCGGTCTCCAGCAGCCCTCATCGGTATTTTCGTAAAATCCAACGTCGAACCCATCTCCCATAAGACTTATCCGGTGGAACGTTTCTATTTGAGTTATATTCCAATAATTTGAAGAATCAAATAAGATTACCGCAGCTAAGCACTTCCTGCAGTTGATGGCGTGAGTTGGGTACTGTTGATCATGGAATTACGAAAGAGCTGCTCGGGACCGGCCTCAATCTCCGCCTTTTTTTTAAATACCCGAATAAAAATACACGCGTACTTGGATAAGATATCTCGATCACAGGCAGATTTTCTCATTGCATACGTGTCAGGATAACGATGAAATGGAGAAAATGGACTTGTTATTATTGAATTTTTTCTCGTTTCTTCTTTACAACAATACACGAAATCCATATTGATCTCAATTATCATCAACGCCACATCATGAGTCAAAGGAATAAGCACCGACTGATTCAACTCTAGCAATTTCAAGTGTATTCGCCTAACCCACAATGTTATCCAAATGATCCTCTCCCTCTGTATATTTTTCGTGTGGATTACTCAGACTCGTCCACCGAATTAGGATACAATAATACACCTCTCAACCGAAACTATGACAAGCTAGTGTAACCTAAGCATATCCTGATCTAAAATCGATTGAATCAACTACTCTCCATCAAACCTCAGCTCAAATCATTGCAAAGCACTCGAGGCACTCGGTCAAATCTGATCGAATCGCGACTCTGTCCATCACACAAACTAAATTCTATCTCAGACCACGTACACACACATACACCAACAGAGATCACAGATGACTGTCTCGCCTTCAGGCCGAGCTATTTCAGAGTTCGCGCTTCGATTCTTCCACTATTCTGCAATTCAGATGTCGATTCAACCCCACCGGCAGAGCAATCGCTCGCAGATAGAAGTCCGCATGGCTGCTACGCTGCTCTCGAGCAAGCCTGAGCAAACATACGAAGCCTGATGCTGGAAAAGCAAGGTTTCAGAACGAGCCGATCTCTGGCAATGCAAAGAAGTTGGCCGCGAGCGTCGACGACGACTATAGTTCTGAAGGCTACATATATATATTCTCGAGTGCAGCTTTCTCGAAGGGCCGCAGCGCACCGTCGGGCCAAGTTTGCCCGGCCAATCAAACTTCGGGCTCCGTTAATCTCACCCACGTACGAAATATCCCTTCCCCATGCCCGAGCCGCGGTCGTTTGTCGAGACGAGTTTCAAGCCGTTTGCTACCCTAGTAAGTTACTTGAGGTATCCAACGAGTTGTGTATCTAGTCCTATATCTATGTATGTGATGCCGATATCGGGTTGGAGAATCGGAGAGATGGGGTGAAGAGTAGAGAAAGTGGTACGCCTGTGCCTGACGTTTTGCGGGTCAAAAAATATTGCAACGCGCGAATCCATGGTCTAAAGGGTTGAAACATTTGAAACGTCCGGCCGTTGAAGCCGGTTTGTGTACTACCATTGTAACAGTAGACGTCTGACGTGTTTCAGATGAAGTTTCACTTGTGTTTTCTGATGGCTTTACCTCGAGGCAAAATATTTGGAAGCTGATTGGATCCAGCATGATATGTACATACAACCGAGTATGCAACATGAATCAATTCCGAAAATAAGTATGAAAATACTGAAAACATGCAAGTGCCGGCGTAACTACGAGTTGGAACACCAAAGTGTTGTGATTATCAGTGTCCTGCTATGAGATTGAAAACTAGGTAGGACTCACGCTTTGTTCGTATGATGATTCAAGAAGAAGCCAAAACTCCCACTGTAAGTTATCAGACTTCAGTGACATCTTTGAGTTGAAATCATAGATGACTCTCCGTATTCGCAGTAGTTACATTCCGAAAAAAATTTACCGCAAATACAGGATCCCGCGAATACCGAAGCATCATTTCCATGAAAATATCGAGATGGGAGACCATTCTTATATCCGGGATTAAGCAAAAATCGCAAATACGAAGGTTCGCTTGTACTTATGGCCATTTTCGCGTAAGTACAGGAGAGCTGACAGTGACATAAATTTTGGAAGACATATGAAGTATGCCAAGGTCATCGGGACTAAGAGGTTCTAGCAGTGTTATTTAGGAGAATAAGAGTGAAAATATCAATGGGGCTAGGAATAAGCGTCCAGAGTGAAAAGACTATCCGGGTGGTAGCATCCCACTATCCTGATCCAAGGATCTGAATTTTCCAGATTGTATCCGGATTTCCGGTTTCCTGGATTCTCAAATCTATCTCATAATATGACCAATATATCACCAAAATATATATTTCAATTTGTCTATTAAATCCTCTGGATCCAAATATCTGTATAGCTGGATTTTTTCAGAACCTGAATTTCCGGATATCTGAAGAGTTTGGATCTTTCAAAAATCCGGATAAAAGGCCCAGCTCTAGTTTTCAACAAAAATTTTGAAGCCATCGACGGTGTCAAATATCAATTTTTAATTTTTTGGAATTTTTTTAGGGCCCTTAATCGAAAGTGGTGGACACGGGAATGTCACTCTATCATTTGGTATGGTTTCAAGAATGTACCAAGAAAAATTCAGAACGATTCATCAAGATGCGTCAAATGCGATTCAGTTGATATGGAGCATCGAGTTTCAGTATTTTTTCAGACGGTTCTTAGGGTGCCGTACACAATAGAGGTAACCTTGAGACCTAAGGAACCTTTTTTTCTTCTCACATTGGTAAAAATTATTGGGAAAAATTACTCCGGGGGCCATTCCCGACAACGGACGATTCACCATGCTCACTCGCCTGGTCACTTTGCTCATGAGAAAAATAGCGTACCAACGTAGTTCACGCAGGAGCCATGTAGTTATGTACTGAAATTGTAATCTTTCATAAGAAATCCCCCGTTTCGTCCAGGATTCCTGAATGAACCCCAAATCCGGTCAACAACCCTCGACGTTTCATGCAACTCCTGATTCTCTACACATCAACACATACATAGAAACATTGACAAAGCCAAACTCTCCCAGTCTAGAGAATGGACAATCTCTCAGATAAGCCTCATCGTGCAAAAGATGATACGGCATAGAATGGCAAGTGG
Organism: Eretmocerus hayati; assembly: GCA_029851415.1. Classification (NCBI taxonomy): domain Eukaryota; kingdom Metazoa; phylum Arthropoda; class Insecta; order Hymenoptera; family Aphelinidae; genus Eretmocerus; species Eretmocerus hayati. The sequence goes on along the minus strand of CM056743.1, from coordinate 37,907,589 downwards.
GTCCCGCTCGCTCCGTACTCCATATCAGCAAAGTAGCAACCCTGTCACAATGGCCTGGGGGACGCATTCTGTTCTCCACATCCTCGGGACAACCCTTTGCTAAAGTACACACACACATAGAGCTACATCCTTTTCTAACAGGACGCATCACCATTTGCTAGCGCACTGCATGCATATATGCAAATTGAGTCACTGGACTCACATTGGTATGTGTAGTTGTAGTCCTGCAGATTGTAGTCGTCGCTCCCGTCGTTGCTGTCCAACACAACCACAAGTTTAGCTTCTATATATATATATTGCTAGTTCCCCTGGTATCCATATACCTTTATGGCCAAAGCTAGAGTAGCGACACATAAATTAAATGATGTAAATGCCGCGACTAGGTCTGTGCATATAAAAGATCAGTGGCTTGACCCGTGGTTGGCATCTCTCGTATAACATCGCTGAGTCTTGTGAGCTGGGTTATTTTCTCGATAACACCTTCCAATCGCATCTGACTTTTTATGCTTTCAAGAGATACTTTGCTGTGTTTTCAGGTGCGTGTTATGTACATTTATCGATTGAAGTGGTCGTAGTATTTTTTTTCTATCGCCGCATCATCTGGCTGAACTGATGAAAGTATAATGCAGTGGAAAAGTGCTGATGCGTCAATTTTTGAGGCAATGATCAATTTCTATTAAAAATGAACAATATTCTTCATTTTTAATAGAATACGAGCATATGCTCCTGTTGTAAATTGGATGGGTATGAAACTTGGCGTCCCATTAAAAACTCGAATGCAAAAAGGTCCTCTCGGTGAGACGAGTAGAACTTATCTGTATTTATAATTCATGATCTAGGCTCATTCAATATTACTATCTATCATCGGCTGTGCTCTTTTACAGATTTTGTCCTGAAAGGATAATAAACGAGGAAGGGTTTATTGCTATACCTGAGAATATAGCAAAGATAGAATTTGTAATGGATGTGGAGGATGAAGATGGAAGATCGTGATAGGAAATATTTTTGATCTTGTACTTCATATTGTGGAATATATCTTTCTCGGCGATCCCCCAACCTTGAGAGAGACCTGTGGCATCTATTTAATTAATAGAGTTGGAAAGTTTCAAGATGGAAAAAGATTCGAGCTCTCCTTTGAAGACAACTTTTCAAAGAAGTTTCAACTCAACTTTTGCTGCGTCGGATACAGAGAAAGAGGAAGACGTCGAAGCTTATACCAAAGAGATGGTGATTCTTCAAAGGACCTGGATTGATTTTCTCTTCCTCTCGTGGACATTGGACATGCAATCTTCATCACGAGAAGAGCTTTCGTTGATACTGATGATTAAAAGAGTTGCAAATAGCAGCCTAGCAACTGTAGGCGAGAAATTCCAAAAGTTCATTGAATGATTCCTCCAATGCCCATATTGTTTCGGCACAAACGAGTAGGAGTGAGTGATCTAATGATTAATTGCCTAATCTCATCGGATGGCTAAGGCTAATGAAAAATGTGACAGTAGATAATAGTTCTGTTTCATTTCAAGAGAGATAATAATTCCTTGACAGGAGCAGGAGTGCACAAAGCCAACAAAACACTTTCGTTGAGAGGCCGGTTTTCCGCAGTTTTATCTTGGCCACGAATTGGACTTTCGTATTTCAGCAAGTAAGGTAAGTGTACCCAACTTTCCCCCATATGCCGATCTCGGTAATGGGCACTCCTTGGCCCCTTGGCAATTTTTCTTCGCGTTTGTTATGTTAAAATATGAGAAAGTTAGTAGTTTGCGTCGACCCCGAATCATTCCTGCGTTCTCCAGAAAATCTAAAGTGATTTTTCTATTTTTCGTGATTGCTTAGCTAAGAAAGCTCCGAGGGAATCGCGCTCAGTAAAATCGGTGCCAAATTCGTTGAGTTCAACCAATCTTAGCGTACTTTAGCGCATTTGATTCCTTGTTCCAAGACCTTCAATCTCCATTTTTCAAATTTGTAAAATTTGAATATGGAGTTGTTTTATGTGCGAAACACGGAGACGATTTGTAAACAAGGATGCCAACATCGGAGTGTACCTAACATGCCCCCATATGTTTATCTCGAAAGGGCGTGCAGTACGACTTCTTTTACCACTCAGAACGTGTTTATCACGCCAAAATAGGGAGGAAAGAGTGTTTTGGACCGGTGAGAAGCTCCAAATGTGCGTGTACGGCGATAAAAACACTTTATCGCCGATTTCCATAATATATTTCGGAAGAATTGAGACAGTTCGGCTCTAATTGATCCAATTTAGACGTAGTTTAATGCATTTTGAAGGTCTTCAAACAAGCTTCAAAATGAGCTAAAGCACGTTGAAAATCGTTGAAGTGAACCAAAGTTATTAAGAAAAAGGCTTAATGGGGGCAAGTTGGGTACACACTTTTGTAAACTCTCAAAAATCACCTTTTGCGAGAATTCAAACAGTTTGGCTCCAGCTGGTTCAAATTAAATGTACCTTAACTTATTTTGAAGGTCTCAAAACAAGCTTTAAAATGAGCTAAGGTACGTTGGAAAATGTGAAGATGGGCCAAAGTTATTAAGAAAATGGCTTAATGGGGGCAAGTTGGGTACACTGACCTTAGTATATCTAAATGGTAGCAAATTCCTTTCTATATCAAGTGAAAATTCAGATGTACCGCTTCCCCAAAGTAGCCCACCCCTCCACCAATTAACCCATTGAGGCCAACTTTGGATTTTTTAATGCAAACCTCCATTTTTTACATTGGATTCAGAGAGAGTGGGGAATACTACGTTCAGATATGTTTTCATGACCTCGATCAAGGTGACTCCTAAGGGTCAATGAACGTCATAAGAACCTTTGAGTACAGGACCCCCCCCCCCCCATCTAGTTCCTCCAAAAGGTAACGTCTTATGAGGAAGTGTAGGAAACAAGAGTTGTTGGATATGAAGTGATGGTTCAGACGACCCCCCCCCCCCACATTCCACCCAAGACGCCTCCTCAATATCTCCCAAAGGTGGCATCTAATGAAAAAATTCCAAAAACTAAAGTCGCTGGATATCAAGAGGGGTTTCGGTGACCCCCCCCCCCCCTCCCCATTGGCCCCATTAAGGCACATTTTGAAGTTTGTACCTCAGCTGCTGAAATAGTGAAGAATTTCACATTAGTCGAGGTGACCTCCGGGGGTCAATGAAGAGTCGAAAGAATATACAAAGTACGCCTACCCCCCCCCCCCCAAGTATGTCCCAAGGGTGACATCTAATAAATTAGTGTTGAATACAAGAGGATTGAGTTGTTAAATATCAAGTGAGGGTTCAGATAAAGCCTCCAAATGGGGGGCGAATGGGGGTGAGGCTCACCTGGCGACCACTCACTCATGTATTCGAGGTGTCAAGCGTGGCCTAGCAGACAATGTATACGAGATAGGAGTTGGCGGAGCGACAGTTCAATATTCCGCCACTTTACGCGTTCATCCGTGGTATTATAGCGCTGTAGTCAGGGTTGACACCTCGAATTCAACACTTTTTTGTTCGAAATCACCCTTCGGAGATAGGGGTCCGGCTTGGATACAATCAGGCGTAGATCCAGGGGACCCGGTAGAGGCGACCGTACGGCCCCCCCTCCGCCCCTCCCCCCAAGGAAAAAAATTTGCATTGTGAACATAGGAGGACGCGCGCGTAGCAGCGAAGAATCTGACCCCCTGACCCCCCCCCCCCCCCAATGTCCCTTGATCCGCGCCGCCGCTGAGTATCATGGAGGGGAAGTGTCTCATCTGAACCCTCAGAGTGCGGCTACATGAGCAAAAAATTTGGCGGGAACGCCTATACCAACCATGAGTGCGACAAGGATGCGTCACTTGGCGCCACTCTAACCTCCTTATCGTTCTCATAGCTTATCGGGATTCGCGCCAAATGTTTTATTCCGTGAAGCCGCACCCTTACTTCATATCCAACAAGTCTTGTAATCAACACTTTTCCATTAGATGTCACCCATGGTAGATACGGGGGGGGTGTACTTCGCATGCTCTTTTTATCCCCCATCCAACCCTCGAGGTAAACTTGGCCTATGTCATAAAAACCCACACAAACGTAGCATTTCCCGTCGTTTAGAATCTGAGGTAAAAATTTCAAAACTAGCCTTAGTCGGGCGAATGGGGGAGGGGGGGGCTCACAAGAATCTCTCTTGATATCCAAATATTCGAAGTTACACTTGGGAGATATGAGGGGGGTGGATGGGGGTTGTCTGAACCCTCTCTTGATATTAGGCGATGATACAAAATAGTATATTACGAAAGTAGGGAATAAAGTAGGCCTTTCATTCCCGGGTGTGGATTATATTATAGCACTCGGGAGTTTGAGGCCCACATCACTCCCGAGTTGCATATGCTATTTTTTATCCCACAGGATTATAGTACATCCTCCCCCCATCTACGCACGCATTCTTGGTGCAACGACCGTGCTGCCATTGTAGTCATGCTACCTTGGATATATAGAATCCAATCGTCACGGGTGGTGGTGACGGGGTTCAGAGCGGAGCCCCCGACTGAAGGAAAAGTTTCAAAATGAGGGTTTCAAAGTGAGGGAGTGCAGTTTGATACCTATGGGTAGGAATGAATCACATCACACCCAAAGATGATGGGCAAAAGTGCGTACTTCAGTCCCGCTAGGATAAATCCAATTTTCCGTGATAATATCGGAACCGCCAGTTTTCTGAATCATTTGAAAGATCGATCGTGTGATTCTTCATCGATTTCCATCATTTTTCACTGAGTGTTAATACTCGAATTATATATATTATAGCAGCCACGGTATGGAAAGCTCTGACTTTTCGAAAAGATTCTGCACGCACCTCCACGAATACATTCAAAAGTTCAATATTATTCAAGATTTTAGTTCCTTGTGATCGAATCATTTGTATCACCAGGAACGACGCGGATCGAAGATTCATCCTCCCCGAGAGAATTCAGAAAACGTGATGATGGTGGTGTTGGCTGTGCTTGTGGTGGTGGTGATGGCGGTGTGGCGTCGTCGTCGCGAATATATTCAAACTCATAACTCAATAACAGTCGTGCCAGCCACGACGCCCACATCCATGATGCAACGTGACATCGCGCAGGTGTCGCGCTCGTTACGTTGCCACGTCGGTAACCTTTGCGGCAGCAGCGACGCGTTGCGAGCTTGCACGCCCAGGAGCACACAGTAGTTTCAGAATAATATTGTTTGAGCTAGTGGTGGCTTGCCACGACGTTTGTTTCGTGAAGCACAACTCATGCATGGGGATGGAAGAGGGGTTGGATTGGTGGGTATTGTGAGAAAGAGGTTGGTGGAAGTGACGTGTAGGGAGTGTAAGAATAATTTGATAGTCCTATATTGGATGGAATGAAGATCATTGAAACAATTGAAATCCTGCCGATTTTTGGGAGATTGATGGGTTCAGCGATAGATAATAATCCTATTGTTTTCTACGAAATCGTGGAGTGGGAGTATGGGATTCCCCATTTTTTTGGTTCACAATGCATTGTCCCGCTTGAGTATTAAATTTAGGTTTCGATCAGAAAACAGATCCTAGAGAATTGCACGATTGAGGCGAAGCAGGACGAATTAACCTAAATTTCTTAGCATTTCCACAGTTTGTGATGTAAAGTTCTGATGATCCTGAGTAAAAGTCTCCTTCAGTTCCATAATACAAAAGTATGGTGAAAAACGCCAAAGAATGATTTTGAAGCTATTCTGGAAAGCCTTCTGTACGCATTCGGAGACTTTCTCGACTCACAAAAACGTTGAACATCCCACCAAGAAAAAAATTGTAATTCCGCATACACTACTAGGAAGAACGAGAATTCAATTGCAGTCTTCATCTTGCAAGCCGAGATTTATCCTGGTTTTCATACTTTGAAGAAAAAAACCCGATGTGGAGGGTTGAATAATGCTTTGAAAAAGTGTATTTTTTCGTTAAGGACACTCGGGGATAAATTTTGGATGTGACTAGTCAGGAAATAGGGGATGAGTGATGAGAGATGAGATTTGGAGAATAGAATATGGGAGCTGGGAGTTGGTGTCTGACAGATGGGAAATGGAAACGGTCTGCGGAACACTCATGGATGATTTGGAACAGTCTGGAACGCTCTGAAACGTTGTGGGACGACTGGAATGGTTCATGCGGCGTGGGGAGATCTGAAACGATCTATCACGTCCTAGTACGGTCTGGAATGGTCTGGGAGAGTCTGCAATGGTCTGGTGGGAAGGTCTGGAACGGTCTGAAATGGTCTTGAACTGTGTTAGATGGTCTCGCATAGTCGGGGACATTCTAGTGCGATTGAGGACTGCCTGGTCTAGGCTGAGCTGATTTTGGCGCGGAAGATTTGTTAGTTGAGTTAGTTGATGGTAGGGCGGGCGGCCTGAACAGCTTGATGAGTGGGTGGCTTAACAGGCTGGTGGATATTTATAATTATCAGCGGCACCAGTTTGATAAAACATCATCTTCACGAATTTCATAAACTACTTAAATATTTCCGAAGACATCAATCGATTATTAAAAATCAGGGATCTCTGACATCTTCCCTCCAAATGATCGGTAGCAATGACGCAAATTATAATGAAACCCCACGTTTAATTTTACATTATATGGGACCGGCGTTACGATTGACTACAACGTCACAATAAGTCGTCAAATAAAATCGAAAGAAATAACCTCTTACAGACAAAATATCTCCGTGACTTATCCATCAGCAAAAAAACTTGTGCAAAAGATCCAGATAATCTCTCAACTCGGCCATCGTACAAGATCGTATTCAGCAAGGCGCAACTTTCCACGACGACGCTCTTCTCGCGAGACTGACTCTCTACACGACATCTTATTCTTCCACATCGCTATCATACGCCTTTTTTCGCTCAAGCCTCCCAGACTCCCTTACAACTACCATCATACATCTCATACTTATACATGCAAACACATACATAGGCGCATAATAATACTGCGTATGAAAGTGCGGCAAGCAAAGTAGTCACAAGACGCGCTCAACAATAACGATCTTCTTGCGTTGTCTCGTGGTGACTCTGGCGATGCACGGGGGCGGCAATATAACTCTCTCTTGCTCTCGCGGTGTAGCAACAATTGCGGTCGTTTTGCTACTGTTTCCGTCGCGTGACGGGTAATATTGCCGTGGTACAATACCACCTCGCTCGCACTACTGCATCTCCTATAATACTATATATCTACTTCTCGGTACAGTACGAAGTAGAGCTTGGCTGGTGGTCTGTGCTAAATTATGGCCATGATGGTAGGAGACGACCACTTACTGATACGCGCCATTTCGAGCGAACGGGCGTTGCTTTTTCGAATTGTAAGCCTGCGTTTACACTTACAACCAAGAGCCAGGGAGGGAGATAAAGATAAATGTGTGGTTCTAAATTGCGGAGATTGAGAGGACTATCTATGTCCAAAATGATTGCCATCATATATTTTAGCGTTATTTCGCATAATTTGTGATGAGATAAAAAAAATCTTATAAATATTATTTGTGAGGGGTACCCACAGAATTCTCTCAGACGTATGATGATTTCTTGTTTCTTGGATCACGTCCTCGTCGAACCTCAAGTATTGCCTATAAACAAAAGCCAAAAACCATGTACAGCGATTCTTTACTGAATAAGTAAGGCCTTCAACATAATCCACGATTGAAAAGTCTTAGGGAACACTTTTCTACTTTCAAAAGTTGAGAGTCATGTCTGCAGCATCGGTGTATCACTTTACAAATTAATGTCAATGCTTCATATTTTGCCAATGAAATACCACCAGACATTAGTTTCGACCCAGAATTGAGTTGTTTGAGTGGAAATCTACACGTTTGACCTTCAATTGAGGTTTTTTACTCACCATTTCAGACTAATGAACGTCATATTCCATCTTGAGTAAGTATACCCTAAGGCATGTCCACAAATGATGCATGAACAGTGCACACGGCGCATACCACTGCACACGTGCAAGTGTGCACTGCACTGTGCAGCTCATCGGAATGTTTAATTTGAGCCGATTTGCGTGTTTTCCCAGTCATCGGCCGATTCAAAACAAAACTGGATTACTGGATGAGTTTCGGCTGGTTCCGGCTAGAATTTGATGAGTTGCACATGTGCACTGCATAAGCATACATATGAATCACTTGTGGACGCACCCTTATTAGCCCATCCTGCGATTCCGTTCTGCTCACCGTTTTACCACATCTAAATGTTTTTCAATGCAGCTCAACAGATCGCCTAGAGAATACATTGTAAAAGTTTTTTTCGAAAAATTTAATCAGGTTGTTGAATGTTCGACAGCTGTGGATGTGGTGATGAATACGCGGCCAGTGCGATGGATACTTGAGTGCTGATCTCCGGACAACATTTTTGGCTCCAATAACAAGTTTCTTCATGCTTTTTTGTTAACGACCAGGAAAAATCATCAGCACAGTGGTGGCCATGCGAGCTTTTTCGGTTTGGAATCCAGGTTAAGTGACGTTTCGGCGATTCTGTACCTGGATTGGTGACCACCCGACTGGGGCTGCCACGCTTATTTTGACCAAAAAATTCGCCAACTCATTTATCGTCGGTATAATACGGGACACATGAGATTAGTATGTTGTGGTTCCCGGACTACATTTTTGGGCGAGAAAACCAAGCTTCATCGTTTTTTCCACCAACAAATAGATATAATTACTAGTGCGCGCCACGCGAGCCTTTCCGGGAGAAAATTCAGGTGAAGCAACGATTTCGCGATTCATTATCCGGATTGGTGACCGCTCGGATGAGGCTGCTAGAATGAGTATAGATTCTCGGCTCGCTTAGGTAAGAGGGTAGCCCCAGCCGAGCGGTCACCAATCCAGATGATGAATCGCAAAAACGTTGCTCAACCTGGATTTCAAATCGACAAAGCTCCCCCGGCCACCACTGATGTTTTTCCCGTTCAATCACAAGAGAAAATGAATAAATTCGTTCTTCTGACTCAAAAATGTATACCCATAGTGCGAAGTATTATTTACACGATTCAGGCGTGTCAGATCTGGATTGGTGGTCACCCATCCGGATAAAATCACCGTCGATACGTTGTTTGACCTGGATTTCCGATTGACGTGACTCGGAGTTCAATCACTTGTTCGAAAAAGTTCAACCACCTGGTTGGGAGAAAAATTCAACCAGCTGGTTGAAATGTGGGTTAAAAATTCAACCAACTATTCACAGTGTAGGCTGAAGTATGTTTCATTTCAATCAATCAGAACCGAGTTATTTTAGTTGTTGTGAAAGAATATCTTCTGTAAGCCGTTGTGCCTAATTTGCCCACATCGTGTATAAGAGGCCTAATTCCATACGATTTCATGAGCATTTCGTAAAATTGGTATATCTTGGCTTCCAGACATCCAAATGAGATGTTCCTTGACTCAGTTTGCAGCTTTATCTAGGCTCTATATATAATATTTATGCTACAGAGATGGATTTTGATGGGTTGATGGACTTATAAATTTAGACACATGGCATGGAGACAAATTAGGCACACACATCATTTTTTCAGTAACAGGCACGTAAAACTGTTCAGAAATCAACTCCTGCAATCCTACAAGACTATACCCTAAAGTCAAAACGAAGACAAAAAATGAACTCAAGTACGTTGGGATTGGTTGAGCCAATCATTCTGGCGCACCTGGCGTAATTTCCACTGTCCGAAAAGAAAAAGAGTCAAAAGTTGCAAAAACAATACTTCGTTCTAAAAGACGCAGAGGTCATTCTGGATTATTTACAAGTGCCTGCTTCACTATAGTTTTACATGAAAAATTTGAGACGAATGTGCGGCAAGATCTGCAGTCGTGTTCTTTCGAGATCTTGAGTGGAGAAAAATTGGGCTTTGGAAGCAAATCAGGCACACTTACTTCATGATACGCCATGGCTCACAAATTTGGAGCCTCGATGACACATTGAATATTTCGCGAGATGATTTTCAGCCAATTTAAGGGAAAAGAACGAATTTATCATCCAAATAGGACCTTTGAAGTGTACGTTACCTTACTTCCGCGGGTAACTTATGTTCAAAGCTACTAAAATTGAAGTTACGGCGATAGAAATGAAAATCTTCGGGTTTCAAGAGATGTGTACAAAACCAACGGGAATAATTTCTTTCTAAGGTTCCGCATCTCCGTGGCGAACCTAAAATTTCAATTATAAACATCATACCTCCCACACAAACGCTGAACATTTCGGTATCCTAAAATTTAATCTGATACTTTACTAATTCACGGATTTCAATGAACACTACACGAGACCAAGTTATTTGGTCCTAAAAATATTTGCAAATGTTCCAAAGCTTTGCCCCCATATTCTGAATTACGGGGTACTTTCTAAGAATTTCGAATGCGATTTGAGAACGAGGGCATCTGACGATTTCACCCTCGAAAGGAAACAGGTCACAGCTGAGATTCATATTCTCAAGTTCGAAAGAGTAACCCGGTACTCGGGAAAGAGAAAATTGCACAAGCTGCACTGAAATTGTCATCAAGAATTCGATCCGGATTGCAACTTAGCAGAACTCGATCGTGTATAAAAGTTTCCGGAGCGATTCATTTTCGCACCAGTGGGCCGAGACTCCTCCTGCAATCGACGCTCAACGCGCTTCAAAGAGCTTACTCGTGAAAAATCATTCCCGTCAAATCCATCCAAGTCTCTCTTTTTTCTCGCTTATCCGTTCACTATTCGCACGACAGGCAAAGTCTCAAATCGAAGAAGATCGCTTACTTCCTCGTCGGCACACACACACCCATATGTACACATTTCCTATATCTGTATGCGTGCATGTGTGCGTGTGTGTGTGCGCACGCGCACGCTCATGTGTACATCCGTTGAGATAAAAATGAAAAAGACTCGAGGCAACGAATAGAGTATGGAACTGAAATGGAAAACGTGAAGGAACGCTTGTAGCGGAAAATCTCTCGCATTCGAGATATACATGTATGTACGTCGCGCAAGCATTTGGCAAACCAAAACTCTCTGTATATGATTCTACGCACACGTAGAAACGAAACCACGAGGATGAAAGACAATGGAAAATCGGCACGAACGAGGGATTCGTCAGAAGTGAAGTCGGGAAATAGAATATCCTTTCGGTTATGGAGTATACGGGGAGCTCATCTGGATTTTCATTCGCGAGCTTGCGCGCTCGAGATCTGTGTATAGTATATTACTGAAACAAGAAACCCGAGCGTAAGAAATAGTTGCCATGTATTTTATGTTACTTGAAATTTCGAGAAACGCTTCTAGAAATGCGTGAGAAGGTCTGATGAGATTTACTGTGACGGAGAACGTTGCTGCGCTCCTTTTGGGAATCTCTTTGTTCCTTTTGCCGAGTATGAGAACTCATAGAATCACGAGATGGTTTCACTCTGTGGGTGACCCGCGAGGCTTTTATCTGCTGTCTCGTGTATGAAACCTAAAATTGTAAGAGGTATATTTGACGAGCAAATAGCTTCAGAAATGTAAGGGATAAATTCTGAAGAGCGGAAGAGTCACGGATAAATCCCTCTTACATTTCAGGAAACCAAAGACAGGGGATACTATACATAGGTTGATACCATATCAGAACTACCTACACAATCCCTGGTAAAAGTGGTGATCACTTTTTGTCCGGAAACTGGCCAAGTCGCATTATTACGCATCGCTACTATAGCTATATATTGCATAGTTGGTCAGAAAAAATGCTTACATTTTCACCAGAAGAGTGAGTCCGGGTTAATTCTGTGGGCATTGAATCGGGAGACTCGTTGAAATAAATCTCTCGAAGTATTTTTATCTTTAAAGAAATTAAAATTATTACAATTAATTTGGCCCAAACCTGCAGTCCACTAACACACGACGCACTTGCACCGCAAAACAGAGTTTCAATTCTGAATGACGCCATGAAGAACTCGCGATGAATCAACCTTCAAAGTACCACATTGGTTTTCTGGTCTGAAATGGACTTGAGTCGCTCTGTTTGAGGGCCGCGGTCAATATCAAAATATGGGATCCATGCTATGGAGAATAGATGGAAGAAAAATGAAAGTGGACGCTCTGATGTAAAATATGCAGACACCTGAGGCCACTGCATGGATATGAGCGCACTCTTCTGAACAGAATGACGGTGCCACCGTCGACACGAAGGACTCGTAAATTCTTGTAACGCGATCGTCCGTCCACGCCAACAACTATTTCTAACAAAGTCTGCATCTGAGCACTTTTTTAGGCTCTTGCAAGCACTTTTCAGACTATGCTTCAAGCCGGAAAATAAGACCAAAAAAGGCCAAAAACACTAGGCGTCCACGCAAAAAACATTGCACAGTAGGAAGTATTCGTATCTCAGGAAAGAGCATAAAAGGAGGGAGGAGGTAAGGATGGGTCGAGTCTAAAGATGGAAAATAGCGTCGCTTGGGCGCGTGCAGGCGCTTTGTGTATAGCAAGAACAAACGGTGGTGCGATAAAAGTAAAGGCCCTATGTAACTAAGGATACAAAAACGACCGGCCACGCAAAGCCCGTTAAACTCGAGATACGTCGCCTCAACGTTGTCCTTTTTTTTATTCCTCCTGAAAAAATATCGAAAAAGTTCAGAGGGTTGGGAGTTTCAAAAGATTTACACTTGATTCCAAGGAAAAGCAAGACTCTTTGATCGAAGTAAAAGCGTAGATATTGAAATCGCGAGAATTACAGTTTCTCTGACAATCACTTTCTGCTATAGATTCTTACAGAAAGGCTACTTGTAGTGAGTTAAAGGCCATCGAGAAAATTGATTTGCCGAAATATTAATAATCTCTCTTCCCCTAACAGCCAATAAAATATTGCAGAGAACTGAGAAAAATTGATTAGCAACGGATGATTTTTCTGACTCCCGAATTCTAAGAACTCATTTTCTACGAATCCCACTCTTATGCTCCGTAACGCTCTGGCCGATACCCCGAATCTTTTTCAGAAGACAACTACTGAGGCCATCTCGATCTTCTGATTAAAAAAAAGATATTTGATCTTTTTCTTCTTTTTTGAAAAAATTAGTCCTCGAATGCCAATCAACGAATTTAGTATCATTGAATCATATAAGAGAACTATTCAAGTTCAAAATGTGTAATTTGAATATTCAATCGTCGAAGCAGTTAACAAATCAAAGAAAAAATTTTCAATTCCATCAGACTCCATTGCTGATTAATCTGACAGATTCCAAAAGTCTAATCTCTTTCCTCATTCTATCCTCAACTATTCTTCAGAAGGTTTCGATCAAGTATTCTTCGTCTGGCCAGCCTTCCATCTTCATACCTACTCAGAAACCTGGCATTCAGCAAAGCTCATCAGAAATTCTAAGGCCAACCATAGACGCAAAAAAAATCTCGTGCCACTCATTATTATCCAACCCGTACTCAAATAATGACGTACGATAAATATATTCAGAAAGGAGTAGCTCTCTTGGCATACAAGTAGCTTGATCAAAGGAGGGAGATACAGAACGGTAGAGACTAGAGAACGAGTGAAGAATCTCGATTCGGTCCATTCGCAAAGAGAATATGCCAGAAAAAGAGCACGCTATAAGTAGGCACCGGGTCGACTCACACCGTGGTCGTAGCAATAAAGATGACACAATCGAATTGCCAAGTATACACATATATATACTATCTGAGGGCTCGTAGTATCTCGGGCATGTAGATCGCATCTCGGTAATGCTACCTCAATATTGATATGCCAGATTGTTTGCTGTCCCAGGCTACCACTGCTGCTACTACTACTGTTTTCCTATCAGTTATTTCAAGTCTACGTATGCTAGCAGGAAAATAGATAGTTTTACTGGAAGTTGTGTGAGAGATAGAATTTGTGGTTTGGGCAAGAGATATTCTCGAGTCTTTTCTAAGCTGGGAAGAGTACGATACCTGAAGAATAAAATACAAGAGATTCGATCGCATTTGATGTGGTTATTTGGTTTTTGTGGTAAGCCGATGCCCTGAGCGCCTCATTGACGATCTACTTGAGAAGATAGTATAGGGAAGAGATCGATGTTTTGGTAAACAGACTGGAACGAGCTGGCGATTCGCCTTCGATGCGATGATGCTGCTGCTCGTTTTGGCTGAGATCCAAATCCACCAAATCTTCCATCCTGCATTGCTTTTTGACACTGCTCTAGCATGTGAAGTGCTTAAATTTCATTGACTTTCTTTGGAATGACGATTTATTGACATTTCATTATTTCTTACGACCTTTAGACGATCGTGTTGATAGAATTTTCCATCAAGGCTCTCAGAATGAGATCAAGCCATTTCTATAATGTGGTGGAAAATCATGAGAAATATGATTTCAAGTACTGTTTTAACAATAATTCTCAACAATACAATTTGTTATAGAAATAAATCAGACCATCAACCCGACAAAGAAGAAACACTCCCTCATCCAAATGTACGTAGATAGGACAATGGAACATGTTTTTTTCCTTTGGAGACGACATAACCTGTTTCCGTTGCACCTTTTCATGTGAATGTAAAGATATGAAGATGCATCCGTGAACCTAAAAACCAAACAATTTATTTTCATAGCCCATAACCATTTTCATACAGCTGGAACATGATTAGAGCTTGGCAACAGATTTTGTTTAATTCATAATCTTCATGAATTTCATCTTCTCAGATAAATATTTCCGAAATAACGGTCATTGATAGGACTTGGCCTTCATTTGAACATTTGTTCAACGCATTTTGATCTGCAGAATCTCGTGAAAAATTACGGTAAGAAAAAAAGCAATGTATTTGGTGCGGGGTCCTTTCACTCCCATAGAATAAACCACGAATGACTAACCATGCATGACTCATAAAAGTTGCAAGTAATAATTATATTTCAGTTAGTAACATTCATATCAAACAAAATTCTATCGTGAGCCTGTTACCCTCAATACACCAACCATTATCTCAAATTCGACAGAATCCATTTGGTACCACACGTGAATACGACGTTGAGAGTAATAAGGGAAGAGAAAAAGTTCGTGAGCAACTGAGTAGTATTATTCAAGCTAAGTCACTCCCTTGACGCTCGTCTTCGAGTCACATCGTCGCCTTTCGTACACCTTTCAAGACATCTGACATCCTGAGAAGGACTAGCGAGTAAAGTAGTGAGAGAGCTATAGGTTGAGCTGGGATAATGCAAGATTGACATGAGCTTGACATTCGAATTCTGTGTTCAATTCAATCGTACCGACGACCTTCCAAGCTGAGATGTACCACTTCATCTAGGAGTAAACGTGTCCTTCGAGCTCGAACCGCAAGACATTCGAACGCAGAGACACTGGATTAGCAGTGGCAGAGTGCTGAGTCGGCTGGATCAGCGCTTGCTCCCTGAATTTTTTATGTTGTCGCAATGTGGACAGATGTCGGATATGGCTCTTTCCACAGCTTCAACATCATGATCAATGAGGAAGATCCGGAATATGTGTTTGGTTAATTTATTGATGTCAGTGAATGATTATGATCAATCTGGAATCAACCATTCGAATCGTAACTTTCTTCGACATTCTTACTACGAGAATTTTCTCTCTCCTTAACAATAATTCGAATTAATCTCAAAAACAGTCATTGCTCAGGCTTAGATCCAATTTGATGTGATCCAAATTCGTGCATTTCGTCTCACATAACAGAAAACCAATCCCAAAATAGAATCTGAAATTACCAGTGTCGAAACTGATCACTTCTGGAATGGAATTATCGCTAGTTCAGAATGTATTCAGTCCACGGGTTGGGTTCTTCAAAATTTTTGAATTTCATCTGAAATATTCTTTATCTTGTTCATGAAACTGTGAAACTGCCAAAAGCACAAAAGCACGACAGTGATGCGAAATACAAGACTGGAATATTGACCGTAGAGAGCATTTCAACAATAAAAAAGAAAATGAAAATTTAATATTGTGATTCTGTAACAAAGACATGTTGAGCATGAACAAGCATAGCTTCAATTTTGATTCTCGCATAGACGAGATTAATAACACAAGCGTAAAAGAGATTCTAAAGCACGGAACATTCATTTGAGCTGTAATAGAAATTCCTCGACAAATTTTACATTTCGAAGAATCTGGTGCTGAAAAAGATTTCATCCCAGAGGAATTGTTTACAAGAATGAACGAGCATTCTTATAGCTCTTTTCCTTTGACACAGGTTTGAGAATGCTAGTTGATATAAAAATTCCTGAAATACGTCTCCGCGATCAATGAAAATGAATTTCATAATTTTCGTTCTATGCAACAAAATTACATGAAAGAATTTTGTTGAACCCAATCAGTAAAGTATTCCAGCTGGTTGCGCACATGCAAATTTCCACTATGCGACAATTTGCTCCTATCATATCGTGAAAAATAATCTGATAATCCCAAACTTTCATGATTCTTCTCCTAATTCATTACTTTCACGTCAATACTTAAACCCTTGTTGACGAATAGTTGAATTAGAGACATATTTAATTCCATTCGTAGCTTCCTCTTTGATAAGCAGCGAGCCACTGGAAACCTCACGCGCATTAGCGAAATTGTGGTCGACCTAATTTTCTCGACTTTTCTTTATGTATATTTGACTACGTTGTCGTAGGCCGCTGACTACGCAATCCTCATTCTCTTGTCGTTTTATAACCTACTTAGCCTTAGCGTCCACTAAAAGCAAGCACTGTGGAGCAACAAAGTAAACGAGTTACGAATAAGCTAGTAGAATTGTTGATGCTTTTATTCGTAGCTCGCATCTTCTTGATCCTCCTTTGCAAGGCTACTTGCGTATTCTTTCGCGCTTGCAAACGAACCAAACCATCCGGTCTGCGTTTTGCACAAAAGCTCTGCTCCTTCTTTTCCTCTTTCTTTCATGGCTTCTTTGAATTTTTTTCTTCTTCTTCTCCTTGTTTGTTCCATGTTTGCTCCATTTTTTCCTTCATTCTCTCGAATATCTCATTCCGTATAGTATTTATACTCACGAGCTATCTCTGCAACTTGATTTTAGCCTCATCCAATATGTGCCAAATGTGAAAAACCCACAAGAGTGCATTATTGACCATTCGAACTCAATCAGCGCTATTTCAGGGTAAGTTCAATCTTTCACTGTTTTGAAGGTTGAACATCATTTTTTTCAGAATTGTTTTCATCTCAGACTTACACGTCTTATTTCTCTGCTTCACTCAAGAAATGAATCAACAAAGTATTCGATATGACTAGATATGTGCAGAACTGGAAAATACTTTGGTATTGATCACTTGTTCGGGACTCCAGCAGGTAGCATTGATTCAAAATGAGTGAAATGAGTAGTACGAATCAATCTTTCGTCAGGCATGATGAGTTCAAGCTCTTTCGCAATTTTGTCGCTATTTTTCACCGATTGAATTATTAGCCTTCAAATTATGCACCGGGTCATTTTGACCACGGAAAATAATCGAACATTTTTCCTTTTTCATAATTGTCGAATTTGACCGCCACGTGCCACCTGCCTTCAAGTTAAAGTCTCCAACTAATGGCCTCCGCATCGCTAGTCTCACACCCGTAGCAGCGCAAATGAGACTTGAGATGGCTAGGTTTGAACTGACCCCGGAGTGTCATTTGTGTACATAGAATCTGTCTGGATGCAAAGTCTTACCTGTCCCAATTAGATTGCCACACGTCATTTCCATCCCCATCTTCTACCTTGAGTCTCGTGTCCATCAGACGTAAAACCCGCTAGGGTCAGCCTGACCCCAGTGTGTCACTCATTCATGTCAATCTCATCCAGAGCCTAATTGTTTTCTGTCTATATCACATTCTATTGCCAAGATACACTAGTTTTGAGGGTTGTGTTTAGAATCGATCCACTCGTAATTCATTTCGTTACTGTTTAATGTACGAGTATGTCTTCAATATAACCCTTTCTCTCGGATGCAAGAACCTCATTCTCTTCCCTCCGTGATCCTTGAAGATACATATAAGTATTAGAAAGTTGGATATTGGTGATAGATGCACCTCAAAGCATACATTCAGATACAAACTTTCACCGAATTTCAGTCCCTTGTATCAAGAGAGGGAAATAGATGTTCATTTTAAAGCAAAAGATCGTAGTTGTTCAAATTTTTGCACAATTTTCACACCAAATATTTTTCTGGGAACTTCGAGAGCCAGCGTTCAGGCTCTATCGATGTATCGCCTTGTTTTGAGGTTACTCAACCGCAACCAACAAATTTGTGAGGCGATATACTCAATGCGATCCGAGAGATATCAATTGTTCGACTCGGGGTCAATTTGACCCCAGTGCGTCATGATAGGTTTGAAGCATCTTGGAACCTAATTCATTCTCCCATCACTTTCCTCTTCCTCGGAGTGGATTTCTATTTGAGTGGGTAGAATGTCCACCCGGAGAGTTACTGAAGATGGCCAATCGAATTTGACTGAAAATTCCAGCCCAATGGGACTGAAAGAATCGTCAGAAATGAACAATAAACTTGACGTGAATTTCAGAAGAAGAATTCGTAATTCACGAAATTTCTCGGTGTATTCAATAGTGGTCTTGAATCTTTACTTAGACATTCGAATTTTACAAGCTTTAAAAGGAGATTGTCACAAAAATCTAATGTCTACTTGACTTCAAACAACAATGCCTCGAATACATACACAAAAGAGTTGGGCCAAATAACATATTTCTGCAAAGGTGTCACTTCTTGTTGCGGTGGCAAAGCTTAGAGGCCTCAAATTGAAATCAGTTGATGACAATTGACGGGACTCGGAATTCCGCTTGCGGAAAACCTCGTCAATGAGAATGAGAATAAATTCATTCCCGCGTCTCGCTGGTCGGAGACGAGATAGTTGAGGGTTGAGCAGTCTTGTATTGTTGAGTTGAGGCCGCGGCTTTCAACGCTCCGAGCAGCGCCAAGCGTTTGGCCTGTTGAAGTCCGTAGAGGTCTCGTCGGTGCTCCTCTTCGGAGCGGGGTGCGTAGGTCTTGGGACGTCCCTGTCGTTGGCTGGGACGGTCCATCCATCCGGTCCAGGTAGATGAGCGTTCTCACGCCGTCGTTGGAGTAGGTACGGGGTTAGGCACTCGAATAATTTTCACAGTTTCAAGACACAATTGCGACTCGGTACTCGAGGTGCGAAACACAAACACTATGCACACTTGGTCAGTCATGCCACCGGGGCAACTTGGTACGGTCACGGCGGGGCACGGTGAGTATCGGTAACAGTGAGGCCACGGCTGGGCCGAGTGTCGTGGAGACAGCGTAGCGACGGCGAGCTGGAGAAGGCTGAGCTGTTTGACGTTCGGGAGCGCGGTCTTACATACCCATTTTCTACCTATGTTCGTACGCTCCGGAAGCGTACGATTCCATGTCTCGTATACTACGTACGCTGCTGAAGCATACGTTTGTATAAGGAAAAATCATTCCGTACGTCCCGGAGACGTACGAATTTCAATGACTCGAGAATCATACGCTTGAAAGGCGTACGTATATTTGCATCTACTTGATTTATGAGTACCGTAGCGTACGTCTGAGAGGCGTGCGAACTCTAATTGCCTGTTTCACTATACGGAACGTACGTTGGAGAAGCGTACGTATAAAATCTGGAAGTGGTATTCACCGTACGCTCCAGAAGCGTACGGAATATCCTGAAAGATCTTACAATTATTGAGTTTTGCCGACCCGTACGTTCGAGAGGCGTACGAAAATGAGTCGACCTGATTTACGATTTGAAGTATACCCGAATGTACGCCTAAGCGGCGTACGAAATGAGCTGATTGATTTGTGGCTTCGAACGACCTGAATCGGACGCTTGATCAGCGTACGATTTGGATGCGTCTATTGCGTATGTTGGAGACCCGTATGCAAACGATTTTTTAGCATATGTGCAAAGAATTCAATGTTCTCGGTGATACAAATAATATTGCGGGAGTGAGCTCACGTCACAATCTCTGATAATTAATCGCTTCGATGCAAAAGGTTAGCAAACGTGGTTAACAACAATCTGCTTTTCCATCTTATCTTGGACTGGAGAACGTCTTCAGTACAACGATTTGACTGAGATTTCAGTATTTTGAGGTACTCTCTCAACATATATCAGCTATTTCAGCTGATTTGCAGCTAACGCGGACGGGTTTTTACTGGAAATCAGCTACAATAGCTGAAAATCGGCTAAAACAGCTGATTTTCAGTCAAAATCCGTTTGTGTTAGCTGATTAATGTTGAGAGAGTAGAAATCCACCCCAAAATGACTCGAACGAAGATTTCAGTAGTTTTTTTGACAGGAAATTCCAAATCAAGGAATTGAGATGCCAGTAGTTGAGAGAATTCAGTATCATTTTTAGGAGGGGAGGATTTGGCTTTTCCTTAATGTATCAAAATAAAGTGGTTGGTCAAAGGGCGTTGTCTATCCAAAACTCTTCAAAGACTTTTGCGAAGTAAATATTCATCCATGAATCTGCATTCATCACCAAACTTCGAACTTTTTAATGGAGATTCTTTTCAAAGTGGATGTCTCTGATTATCACCCTGTCCCGTTGGAGACTTGAGATCAATCTACTGAAATGTATGTATCTTCTCTTTTCAAGTTCAGAAGAAAAGTGAGAAAGATCTCACAAATCAGAGAAGATGGGCCCACGTATTCAAAAGCTCAAAATTGGAATCTCTCACATCAATACATTAAGTGGTGATCCATGGGGGGATCGGATAGACGAGTGAGGTCAAAGAAAGAATACACACTAACCCAATTCATATCTTTTTATCCTAGTCTGTCGAGTGATATTTATTACATTGGTATATATGATATTGAATAAATGTGGCCAGTCAGGGTAAATTCATACCAGAGATTGGAATACCCTGAGCAAATATTATCATATTTTTACAAATTTTGATCTGAATCCGTATCTTGATCAAAGTGCTCAATCTCATCTGGATGCTCGTGATTGCGTTCTACCTATGTAACATCAAACTGATGCTGCACAGGGCAAATACACCTCGCTATCTACATATTCGCTCGTGGCAATTAATTATTCTCAAGAGCAAAGAGTCAGTGCAAATCAAGGCAGCAGCGTGGGATAGCTTTGCCAATATTTACCGACATTCGCATCGAAATCTCGATGCAGCATTTGTGTGCATTATATACATACATATTGAAAAGTAGTCGGAAGTCATTCGATGCGATCACGAATATTAATATATATTGATATGAGTATGCGCAAGCCAGCTCAATTAATTTGATTGATCAGCGTTGAGCTATGTGGCACTCGAGCGTTAGAAAACAAAAAAACCTCTCTCAAATTAACGAATCTCGCGATTTCTGTTCATTTGCATAGATCGAGAGAGGAAGCTCGCTTTCGAACGTACACAGACTCGTAATCAATCAAACTAATTAAATATCTTCCTCGAAATATCGGGAGTAATGAAAGCCCATCCATTCTCGTATGTCCGTCGTGCCAATACATGCTTCCTCCACGTTAAATATTGCTGCAGACAGGAAGGCTTGAGGGCTGGACTCGCGCTTGCCAAAATCATGCAGCGTTACGCACGAATTTCGGATGGAGTTTGAGCCCCATGAGAAAGCTTGATGGACATTGATATGCACCACCAAAATACGAAATTGTGTAGATCATTCTCGCTCTAGGAGAAATTCGTCCAGTAAACTTAATTTAGGGACTAGATGACAGCTAGTTTGAATGGGCTAGAATTGATATTTAGTAAATGGCTGGAATGAAGCGATACTATTGACAAAATTTTGAGCTGCATTTTAATAGTCGAAAAACGGTCATTTCCTGATCGTGGGATTCAGACATAATCAACGCCCATGAAATGATTGGAATCTGGAAGTATAATATTTGAAAATAGGCTAAGACGAATCGAAACTAGAATATGTAAGGAGCCATGAATAATGGACAAATTAAGGCTCAAAAGTTAGCTTGAAAGATGGAGGAAACTATCATTCAGCTCAGCTCTCCCATTCATACAAGATTTTCCATCGGTGTCAATAATGATGAAGCGTTTCTTCAATGAAAGTCCATCATAGAATCGGAGCAAGAGCGCGACATTATAATATATCGGAGTAACTAAATTCAGGAAGTTGGTGTTGCTATTGCTACTTGCTATTTTCTAGTGATCAATTATGTTTGGCACATTCATTTTATGGCTATGATTTTGAGAGATCGTGGCCATGTTACCCTCAGAGTTTGTCCATGCGGCCAAACATATATGATGACCAACTATACATAAGGACACAAAAACATTTTCCAGGTAACTCCAACGTACATTACTTCATCCTTTTGGATTATCTCTCACACAAATGTTTCGAAACTTTTTTTGAACATAATGTTTAATTCTCAAATCCGATCATCGTAGAGATACAGAGATAAGGTCTGCAGCGTTGGAGAGGTCTTCAAAAAACCTACCAAAATCGGTCTTGTAGAGTTGACTTCGAGATTGTCGGCAGTTTCATCGGGCAGAAGAGTGAAAAACATAGAGAATTCAATTTCTCGAAAACTAAGTCCTTCAAAACCTTAAAAATCTGATATCTTACGTAAAACGTTGTGTGTCTCCAGAAAAATATAATTCCGAAACCTTTTTTTGTGATCTGAGGCCTATTTTTGCTAAATTTCAGAAATCCGTTCTTCAGGCTTCTGGAAATCGTCTGTTTTCGGTACATGCGCAGGAATATAGATTGTTCCAACCGATTCCATTGAGAAGCCAAGAAAATTTCCTTTATAAAGACCACCATGCGTTTGATCCAGAGTTACAGCGTTCAAAACAAATGACACTGTTTCATTGGTCTGTGTTGCGCGGAACCACTCGCCTAGCTCCATAGAAGGCTGCCCACTATAGCGACATAGGGGGCTCACATCAGTGGCATATAGCTCAGAATGCCCACTATCGGGACATTACAATGACTTGGAATTCGAATAATTAAATCAATCCCACGCCCTGGCAGAAATTCGCGCCAACTTCTTGCCAGTTAACAACCATTATGTCGCATCGATTGCCAAAATATGGCTTGTACTAAAAGCCAAATTTTGTACCAAATGAAACGGCGGAAATAACCACTTATCGACCATAATTCTTGGTCATCAGTAATGGACAAATACTGGCGGAAAAATAGCCATGATCCGGCAGAATCGAAGCGAGTTAATTGATAGTTCACTGTTTTTTTTTTGAGGATAATCAAACATTGCTGGACTTGGTGTCTCCGATGGCTGCCTGCTCTGATTTTGTTAGTGACGCTGTATCAAAACCTCGTGATCGAATCGATCTTCTAGTACACTTTGATAGGCGCTACTCTGCTCGAGACTCTGCTACAATTGACAATCTAATCCTGGCTAAAAATCACCCAACTCCCAACGGTATGGGTTCCTAACTCCGAAATTGATTCGGACACGGAAGTGAATGCACGTCTTTCTGATGAAATATTCCGTGCTCCGGATGGATCACGGAGTAGACAACGCACTCACAACGAGAACGAACGCTATTCTTGCTGTGATGTTCATCCTCTGGACAGCATGTCCTTGCAGTTCACTGCAGCCGTGCTGCCTCGTTGCCGGTCGGTGACATATGGCGTCCGCCATGGCGTCTTGCTGCTCACGCTCAACCCCCTCTCCGCAGGCCACACTCCAATGAATTGTAGACATATTTTAGACATAATTTGTCCATCATTCATGGCTCCTCATGAATTTCAGCCTCCACTATTTCTGGCCAATTTTTGAATGTTGTAAATCCCAACTTCCAACCATTTCATGAACGTTAATCATGCCTACATGTCATGAAGAAGAAATTACCATTTTTTGGCTATCAGAAGTACAGTCCATAATTTTGTCATAATTATCACACTATTCTAACCATTTACTAACCACCAATTCTAAACCATACGGACTTAGCTGTTGTCTAGTCCCCTAACTAACCAAGAGAGGTCATCACATCCGGATCACGGGTTTGGCTGAAACTTTGGAAATGGTCATCTTTTAGTGCCAAAAGATGAAACCCAAAATTACAGACCCTAACGCTCAAGTGTTTCCGAGCTGCAGCCATAAACATTAGCATTGCCCATACTTATAGGTCAGTATACTTACAATGCTAATGTACTTGGCTGAAGCTCGGAAACGTTTGAGGGTTAAGGTCTATACTTTGAGTTCCTACTTTGGGCACTAAAAAAGGACTAGTTTCAGCCAAATCCGTGATCCGGGTGTGATGACCTCTCCTGGTAAGTTTGCTGGACGAATTTCTACCATAGGGACTGCACGATACAAATGACTATGAATACCATAAGCCAAAAATTCATCACGATACGCACAGAACGCGGTAAAACCATCGCGAGCCTGTATATCATTGCATATACCCTCCTGTATCAGCTAATTCAATCAGTGAAAATCCGCTCACGTTTGCCTAGCAAATGAGCTATTACCAATTGATTCGCAGCTGCCCTACTTAATTTGCGCTGAGAGAGTGGGTATCTGTCCATGTTGGGCGTTTGTTTCCAATAACCAAAGGTATCTAATCGAGACATACTTTGACGCGTGCATACACACATCTAACTTTTCCATCAAGCACATTGTTTTCCGTGTGTCCAATCAAAAGCACATTATATGCCACTCATTCACACATCACGCACATGTCACACATCGCGGTGACGCACCACACAGTTACACGACGCATATCGAATCACGTAACGAGGCACCCTGCTACCCTATTTTGTAACGCGATACACATAATACTCCTATAGGTAAGGAAGCAATTGGTTACCATTCATTCGCAACATATACATGAAAGTAACGACGTGGCACCCCGTTACTTTTATGACATGGACAAACGACCACCCGCTTTTCGTAACGCATCCGCGCGTTACCCCACACTTTTTCATGGATCTGAAACGCAACTTGCAGTTACACGCATTTTGTGCGTATTACGCGAAGGGACGTTACTCACGCCAGTTTCACACATAAAAACGCCGCTTATCGTTACCACTCACAGAAACACGTAACGCAACAAAACGTTAATCATAGTGCATTTCCCATAAGGAAACGTACCTTACGGTTACACCCCTAGGTACACACGCAACGCATCCGCGCGTCACACATAGTTATATTTTATACGCTGTAACGTTGCTTAGCGTTATACACTCTTTGCGGCTTAGCCCGCTTAAATAAACCCCGGCAAACCAAGCTCAAAAGGACAGTCCACTTTCGAACCGCCGCGCCGTCACGACACATACTCGATGACACTTGGCCCAGCCGTAGCCACGCTGCTCCGTTAGTCCGACGTATCCTGGTGCCGTCAGGAACGTCGTCACCTCGACCTAGTGACCATTCCATAATTGTTTTACGCACTTTGGTTCTTGTGTCAGAATTGTGTGAAAATATTGTGTGTGAGTTAACTCAACCTCAACTTCATCAACCTCATCCGCACCACGAACCTCAACATCCTCATCGTCCGCTGTGAACGTGTAATATGACATAACGTCTTGGCCTATAATCAATTGGTGTGGTCCGAGTGTGTATGTGTTTGCGTTGCGATCGCATGATGAGTGCCTTGTTTACATTTCTGTAGCTCGAGGCGCTGAGAAGTATTCAACTGTGTGAGTGTCATTTTCGTAGTTCTTATGTTTAGAAGTGGGTTCACTTACGCGGCATGCCAAAGATTCCGTGCAACAAGTGCAAGAAAAATATAACGCGCGGAGAGAACACGAAGATACAATGCGCGATCTGCAATAACAGGTACCATAGCTATTGTATTGGTGAGTCTCTTGAAAATGGTACATCGGTCCGTAAATGTGATGAATGTTTAGGAGAATTAACGTTGAATCATCTGCAAACTGTCGAATCAGAGACCATCGAGTCCTCACTTGAAAATCCAAAAATTGAAAGCCAACCGAGTCATACACCGTCTCAAACTAGGGTTTCGAGCAAGCGCCAACGATCGCCGTCGTCGCCGACCTCTAGCTCTCACACTCATAAACTTGCGCGTGTAATATCTCCACCTAGTACCACACATACCATGACATCTGTAATGAATCAAAGAGAGCAAAACCTTCGTGTGCGTCGCGAACAAATCGAGGCGAGCGCGCCAGAATGGCATCAGCTGTTCATGTTAGACTACCGAGCTACTTGTGCTTCGAATGATGTTAGATTCACGACTATTGAGAAGAAAAGTGATTGTATCTTGCAAGCCATGTCCCACACAGACGAGAATGAGACTAAAATTACCGGTATACCTTCAGCTGTTGAAGCGCCGCTTATTGAATCTGCTTGGAAAATACTTCTGGAGGTCGGCCTCACATCACCGCAGAATCTTATATTGAACCATAGAGAATGGCAAAAAACTGGAGACAATGATTCTCAACGTGTGGTTGTTGTGAAGCTAGTAGGGGGCGGACGCGAGATGATTATGCGTAACGCCAAAAAGTTACAAGACAAAACGGCGCAATCAATTTTTGGAGTGGGCGGCAATATGCGGATTTATATAAATCAGGTCTATCCTCGACCTGTTTATACCTTGCTCAGAGAAGCTCGCAAAACTAGTGAAATGCTAAATTACGCTCCCCCCGTAGTGAAAAACATGCTTGTTTTTATGCGCGAAACTTCCGAGTCTGATCTTATTCTGGTCCAAGACGCTGCTGATTTCAAAAACTTTCGGCCTCGAATAATTCCACAGGATGCACAAGCAGCTTCAAATTCGGTGCGTGAGAATGGCATGGAAACAGCATGAAGGCAAGTGGGTCAGTCAGACCAAAGTAAATTGCTTGATTTAATTCATGTAGGTCATGCAAATATTAATCGGTTGAACACACCTGCTCACTTTGCACATTTAGAAGAGGTCTGTGATCGTACTGATTTCGATATCGTAGGTATATCAGAAACCTTTCTTTCAAATGGTGAGCCAGACTCGCACTTGAGTCTGGCTGGTTTCAAATTCTTCAGGACTGATCGGTATGGCAAAGAAGGCGGCGGTGTCGGACTATATGTCAGGGAAAGTTGGAAGGTTAAAATACTAGCTCAGTCCAGTGAGGTTTTTGAGAATAAACCTGAGTATTTGATAGCTGGCCTTATAAATTCTTTCGCAAAGATATTATGTGCAGTTGTCTACAGACGCCCTCCCGCCGCATATCCGGTTGAATTTTTTCACGTTTTAGCAACTTTTCTGCCCTTGTATGAACATGTTATTGTCATGGGCGATTTCAATATGGATGCTTCAACGGTGAATCCAAAATCGATTCATCTACATAACCACCTTGATTCTCTAAACTTGCACTTGGTTTCGACTGACCCCACGCATCATACCTTGAGGGATGGCTTTTCCTCTCATTCATGTTTAGACCTTTTTATTGTAAATAATCTTAAGAACATAGTCAAATTCTCCAAGTCACTGTCACCATTCGTAGCTGGTCACGACTTCATTGAAATCTCCTTATCTATTCCTAAAAGTTCTGTAACTGTCAAAACCATTCAAACGCGTAGTTTGGCTAAGATTAATAGTGATGAGCTATCTAGCTCTCTCTCAAAGAACTTTGCATCGCTCAGCCCCGTCCTTGTAAACATTATGTGCAATTCTCCCAGCAATTCGACAAAATCGGGCACGTGGACTGAGCGAATTCAAAGTGAACTTGATGAAATTGAGAACATGATAACTGGCGCTATCATCAATAGCTTTGACGTGGTGGCACCTGTTAAGTCACTTACTCTTTCGTCCAAGAAAAAACCATGGGTCACTCCGGATATTCGAGAGTTAATGAAAAGTCGAGATAAAGCTTATACAAAATGTAGAGTCTCTGGTTCTTCTGATGACAAACAATTATACAAACGATTGCGGTCCGGAGTATGTAATCTTTTGGATAGTGCAAAAAATGTTTACATCAAAAACTCTCTCACTAATGCCGGTAGTTTGAGTGCTAGATGGCAAGTCTTGAGAAAGCTAAATCTAAAAAAGCCTGTGGAATCTTCTCCATTCAAATTTTTCAATCTTGATGACCTGAATCTATATTATGCTTCGATTGTGAACAGAGCTAAGCCATTACTTCAAGTTGACCTACAGCAAATTCTTGATGCTACTCCTCT
Organism: Eretmocerus hayati; assembly: GCA_029851415.1. Lineage (NCBI taxonomy): Eukaryota > Metazoa > Arthropoda > Insecta > Hymenoptera > Aphelinidae > Eretmocerus > Eretmocerus hayati. The sequence continues at coordinate 37,879,599 of CM056743.1, read as the reverse complement.
TGGAACGGATGATGAGCTTTTCAAATTTCGGCTAGTTACTACTGATAAAGTTTGCGCCATACTTCTTAAAGCTAACTCAAAAGGTTCTGGCATTGATGGCTTATCAGCTGAAATGCTTAGACTGTCATTGCCTCACGTTGTTTCACACTTGACTGATCTTTGTAATTATAGCCTTGAAAATTCTATTTCTCCCACTTTGTGGAAAAAAAACTTTGCTCCGCCCTTTATTGAAACTAGCGTTTTTGCCTTACTCGCTATCGCTCGTTCGGCTTGTAAATGTTCTTGATAAGTCATAGGCACCAGAAATGCTTCTATAGTTCAATAAGAATAGTTGTAAAATAATGATTGCTGATCAATTCAAGGTGTCTAAAAAAAGTTTTAAAATAGTTTGCAAAATTGGTATTATATCAAATTATACTGGCTAATTGTGGAGATATAACTTCAAGTAAGCAACAATGAATATTGCGGAAGTGCATAGTTTCTTTTCAATTAGCTGACCTGGTATATCTTTGATGAATCGATTAGGCTGAAAAACTTCCGTTACATGGCGGGAATGTAAATCAAAGCGATGTCAATTCAATTCATTGTGCAGTGTGCATAAGTTGACCGTTGATCTCCGGACTTGGTGCATATAAGAGCAACTACAAACTAGAACAAATTAGGCCAAACTAGACCGAACTAGACCAACCTGATTGGACCAAACCAAACCGAATTAGATCGACCTAGATTGTACTAGACCTAATTGGACCGAACTAGATCGTATTAGACCATACTAGACTGAACTAGACCGAATTAGACCGGAGTAGGCCGAACGAGACTTAATCACCCCAAACTAGACCGAGCTGGAGTTAATTAGACCGAACTGAACTGATATAAGTCAAATTGGCCCGATCTAGACCCAACTACACCGAGCTAGATCGAAAAGGACCAAATTAGACCGACCTAGATAAAAGTAGACCGAATTGGACGGAACTACGCCGTATTTGACAATATTAGACTGAAATAGACCGAATTACACCTTCTCTCATTGCTCGAGATTTTCAAAGTGGTGGAAGAGCAATGAGAGTTTATCACTGACACGCGGCTCAAGTGGCCGAATATCGATGGTTAGAACGTCCTTATATACGAAAGTTCATCTTCGTTAAGCGCTTGCGAGAAAGGTGATTTTAACCCGCTATTTCTATTTGATTTCTCACCATTTTTACTTTTGGCAGGTCTTCGGCCTTCCGCCGGAGATATATATATAATTAATTATGACACTCGATCGATATGATCGGATATCGTATTTATCACTCGCGGAATTTACAAATTATGGAAGTATATTTGATCGGTCTTTGCGAGTTAAAGTCAGCTGGTATTTCTGAAATTGATTGAGAGTGGAGAAGAATCCATTCTCGGTTGATGCCAAAAATTTCAGCAGTACCAGCTGACTTTAACTCGAAAAGACCGATCAAATATACTTCTTTAATTCGAACTAGACCTAATTTAACAGAACTAGACCGAACGCGACCTAATTACCCCGAACCAGACCGAGCTCGACCGAGCTAGACTCACTTCGACCAAAGTCGACCGAATTAGACTAAACCTAACCTAATCAGAAAGGAATAGACCACATGAGAATAGGTTAGACCGAATTTGACTCAATAACGCCAATCTAGACCAAACCAGACCGGACTATACCATTCCAGCCCGGTACTTCCCACCCCCATCCCCGTCCCCATTATCATCCCCAACTATCCATCCACTCATTAATCCACCCATTCATTCATCCATGCACCCCCTACCCACCACCCTTATACAACCACTTGTTATACCGGATTGAACAAATTAAATCTAGACTGCCTAGTATAACTTTGCAAGTTTTGACTTAATTTTGTTCTAAATATAAGTGTTGTGGTTTGGTGATTTTATGTAGTAATCTCTCTTTGACATTCATTAAAGTAAAATATTCTGATAGTAAACCTATCGAAATTGTTGCAAAGCGTTGCAAGCAATAACTGGGTGCTTACTTCTTGAAGTTACCAAATGAGAATTTCAAGTATGCCAACATCCTATTCTTTCGTCTCATTCCATCACCAGCGTTGCCAGAAATCAGTCAGTCCCCTGTATAAAACAGCTACACTTTACAAAAGCAATGAATGCGCACACATTGCATGTAATATCAATCAATAAAGAACGCACGAACCATCCGAAGCCAATAGAATCTGGCATGTAAAGATATTTGATTTTGAGAATACTTATATTGTAGAGCTCGAAACATGTCATCAATGAATGACCTATTTCCACTATGTTTTCTTAGCATGAGCCCTTCTGGGCAATACCAAAGTCTGTATCTCTAAAGCCCTTGAGCATCCAACTGTACACCTTCAGATATCGTCTTTGGGGGTTGGATGAGACTGTTCACCAAAACCAGAGACCTACATCTCGTGCACCCCTGGTTAGCTCCAATTGATATAAGTTTCGCAAAAAATTTACGTTATTTTTGTGCCTCCACGCTACTTCTCTGTACCATTGCCATAATCCATAACCCATCACTCACCAACCTACCCATGACCCGGACGGCCACCCGACCACGGACCCACCCACCCATCTACCCACTCATCCACCCACCCATGATATTTCAGTCCTTCCACATAGGCAACCAGATACGAGGGATCCGGACGAACAAAATTTAGACTGGCGCTTTATTATTGGAAAAAAAAATTCGATGATGCAATTACATTGCAATGCCTAGGGGAGTATCCAAAATAACACACGACGTAACCAGTGAATGAATCGAACAATCTTTCACGTAACTCCGAATCGAACAATCTGCTGTAACTCCTCATAACTCAATTCCTCATAACACATTCCCACCAATTCACCAACCCGTGTCCCACACGGCCACTGTTCCACCTACCCATGACCCATACGACCACCCGATCACAGACCCACTCATCGAACCATCACCCACGGATTCACCAACCTGCCCATGACCCATACGGCCACCCAATCACCGAATAAAACCCAACCGGACCAAACTAGAGCAAACTACTCCGGATGAGGCCTAGGTACACGTAATTAGACCTAATTCCAGCATTTCTATTCCCATGACTATGCCTCATTTCTGATAATTCATCCCTCATCATAGACTCCGCAAAACTCGTTCCTCATAACTCGAGTTCCTCATAACTCGAGTTCCTCATAACTCGAGCTCCTCATGACTCGAGTTCCTCATGACTCGAGTTCCTCATGACTCGAGTTCCTCATGACTCGAGTTCCTCATGACTCGAGTTCCTCATGAGTCGAGTTCCTCATAACTCGAGTTCCTCATGACTCGAGTCCCTCATGACTCGAGTTCCTCATGACTCGAGTTCCTCATGACTCGAGTTCCTCATAACTCGAGCTCCTCATAACTCATGACTCGTTCTTCAGAGGTGTTTATACATAATTCTCCATAATTCGTGCCTCATACCTCATAGCAATCCATCCATCCATCCATCGACTCACCCACCCACCACCCCACCCAACCATCCACCCACCCATTACACTTCACCCTTTCCGAAAAGGCGACCCGATGTGCGGCATGTGGACGGACAAATTTTGCCTGGCTCCTTAATTGTTATAATTCGTGCCTCATACCTCATAGCAATCCATCCATCCATCCATCGACTCACCCACCCACCACCCCACCCAACCATCCACCCGCCCATTACACTTCACCCTTTCCGAAAAGGCGACCCGATGTGCGGCATGTGGACGGACAAATTTTGCCTGGCTCCTTAATTGTTATAATGTAAAGTACCATCCACACCCTCCGATACGAGACCTTTTGCTCAGTTATCTGAGTTATCTAAGGTTCCCGAGCGCATAGTTCACAACCAGCTGTCCACGTATTTACTCGTAAATAATTTGTTATTTGAAAGGCAAGCAGCCTATAAATGTGGTCACAGCACTCAGACAGCTCTTCTTCGGGTTATGGATGATGTCAAACGAGCAATGGAGGATCGCAAGATTACTATTCTCATACTGTTTGATTTTTCAAAGGCATTTGACTCGATACCTCATAAGTTACTGCTTTGGAAACTTAGGAATTTCAAAGTATCTAACAGTGTTCTATGTTGGTTTTACTCATATTTAGCGCATAGGCTCCAAGCAGTAATTGACGAAGGCGGCAAAATATCAGATTTCTTGAGAGTAGCTTCAGGAGTACCACAGGGTAGTATTTTAGGTCCACTTCTTTTCGCTATTTATGTTAACGATTTGCCTAGTGTTTTGAAGTACTCTTCTTGTATCTTATTTGCTGATGATTCGCAAATTTACTTGCACTGTTATCTTAGTGACCTATTAACAGGTTTGGCAAAATTGAGTCATGATGCTCAAGCAATAGCTAACTATGCAGGACTGAATGCGCTGTCGCTAAATGAGGCTAAATCGAAAGTCTCATACTTGGAACAACTGAGCTCACTAGTCAAATTGATTATAATGCTATCCCAAAAATCAAAGTAAATGGAGTGGAACTTGAATACGTTTTCGAAGCAAAAAATCTTGGGTTGATGCTGGATCAGAACCTTAACTGGTCATCACATACAAAGGCAGTAGTCTCAAAAGTTCACTCTAGCTTGTACTCTCTAAAATTCTACCGACACTCACTATCTAGATCTTTGCGACGTGAGTTAGTCCAATCCTTGATTTTCCCGCTGTTTGATTATGCTTCAGTAGTGTACGATAGTGTGAGTGAAACTAACAACTCCAAGCTCCAGGTTGCTCAAAATGCTTGTGCGAGATTTGTGGTCGGTGTCTTGAGTAGAATCTCTCATGTAACTCCTCATCGGCTAAGTTTAGGTTGGATGTCTGTTCGTCGAAGGCGCGAGTATTTTATGTGCAATTTAGCTTACAAGGTAATTGCTTCCGGCACACCCACTTATTTAGCAGATAGTTTTGTAAGACTTGATATAGACATTATTCTGAGAAGATCTGATCGAAATTTCAGGGAAGTGCTGGTATATCCTAAAGCCAATACTGTAGTGTGGGAAAATTCATTCAAAATCAAAGCGTGCAAGTTGTTAAACTCTTTGAAAGTCTCTGAATTTGAAGTAGAAAAACTGGAAGGCATGAAAAGATTTTTTCGTGAAGAGCTCTTAAAACGTGACGTTGACGATTGGAATGTCCGTGTTGTATGTGAAGGGCTGCCCTTTGAAGTAATCGACTCGAATCAATTCTTGATAGACTTATTTTCTTGATTATGAATTTTTCCATTCAATTGCTAAGTATTTTTTTCTAGATATCCACGTAAATTGCGATAGCAATACTGAAATAATGATCAGTGACATGTAAATAGGTCTTAGAATTTCTTTTGAATTGCGATGCGATTAGGTCGTCAAATGAAACTGCCATAGGATTGTGAAGTGAAATGTAATGTGAAACTGTATGAGAGAAACGAAATCTAGTACTCTGCCTATAGCATTGTATTATCTATTCAATGTACATAGTATTTCTCGATTGTTATTTTTCTTAGATTAAGTACAATTTGTATTTTTGTTGTTGTTTTCGATCACACCAGACGGGGTTCTACCCCAAGGTGTAATAAAGTCCAATCAATCAATCAATCAATCCGAGTTGTGCCGAACGTGACCAGTGACGAGGAGTCCAAGGGGACATCACCAGTGACCCCTTGCTCGAACCCACCTTGTCAACTTTAATTTTATTGAACATCGATGGGGCTATTTTCGCGTTCTCGTAATAATCCCGAACCTCGCTTTTGGCTCTATCCGGAAAATATCATTCGCTGTCGAAAAATCAACATTTTTGCCCTGGCATCGAATTTTCTATTTTAATACGCTGTGCATGAGAGTGTACGCTGCGCACAGTAATTTACCGACACTCACTTACAGTTCATCAAATTTTATAATCCATTGCACGGGAGTAAAGCCCATCACTCGGATCGTATCTTCTCGTAGATGAGTTTTCATACTTTTGTATCGAAATATAATATCCATGGATCATTCTGACGCCGACAATCTTTCCAATATCCTCACGATACGCGTGAATTCGTTCGTGTAAGATTGACATATTTCACAAGATGGAAAAAAATTAGATAAGTTTTTCTAGAATCCTAAAGAGAAAAACTGATCCTGATATAGACCGTCTATATCTATGATAACTATAAGGTACCAAATATTCATATGAATTCATTTCAATCAAAAACAAAGAGCAAGGGCGAAACAAAGCCGATGTACAAGAAAAGAGGTTCTGTGAGCATCAGGAAGCAGAAAGCGGAAGAGTAATCTCCAATTAGCCACTGACGAGTAAATGTGCGCCGATACAACGCTTCTGCAGCTCATGATGCTCGGCCCTCGTTGGACGTTAAATAATAACAAATACTACATGCACACATACACATATCAAAAAAAGGAAAAGCACACTTACACCTACCACACGTAGCGTCCTCAACACATACACCTATAACCATAAAGCAGACGACAAGCCGTCGGTAGTCAAAGGGCGTACACCTTTCGCGATGAGTTTTGCTCGTCGACTTTGAAAACGCCTTTGTGTGAAACGCTCACATTATACAAATTCAAGAGATAGAGTGTCATGCAGCATCATCTATACGATACACACCTGCAAGTTTGAAGGGTCTCGAGTCTCAACGTAATCTGCCTCGTTGCCTTATAGAGTTTCATGCACATGTGATGCCTGCACAAACGTACCGGATATGCTTGTGATCGTACACATACATATATATTATAGAGTTCGAGCTCCTAGCTCACAGAGCTACTCTAATTACGGGCTGGATTACTCGGCCGTGAATAGCTACGCTTTGCTCTCTTGTCGAACTAGGTTACGCGGACTGCATGATGCTTCTCTAGAATACATATAATCTGATCTGATATGACTTCATGTATGTATATGCAAACCGATATGAGATTTACACACTGAGGATGTTTGCCAAATATACGCGACCTGAATGATGTATGTGTGTGTGACTTAGGGATTTTATTGACGCTCGTGATGATAGCCTTAGAATTCACTGGATGGACAAAAATCTCGTGAACTTTAGAGGGAAGAAAAATGTGTGGGTTGAGGGTGAGATTGATGATGAGTCCGCGTTTGGCTTGATGATCAAGAGTGGAATTGGAATATTACTGGGTTGATATCACTGCGCGACTGTGGTCGATCTCGAATGCAAGATATGAGATTCAGTCATTCAGATTAGTCTGTACATCACGAGATCAAAGCGACATTGATATGTGGAATATTCCATAGGGGCTTTGGTACAGTGCTAGCGTTACCGCACTATATTATGATAGAGTGGTATGTGCATGCCCATATGGAATATCGATTGAAACTTTCAATTTCTCATCATATGCATATCGCAGGTTCATCAAAAGACTACGTACTGATCTAAAATTCTTTCTTGGATTGGATTATATGTATGAATCTTGTGTCTTCTGCATGAATTAGCCATCTCGGGTACTTAACCACCCCAAAGAGAAAATTGATCAATATCTCTCAATCAACTTGACTAGAAGAGTCTCAATTCTTCTGAAGGATGATCTCGTCCCCCCCCCCCCCCCTCCCGTATCAATTTCCTCACTTGGAACAGTATTTCTAGTTTTGATGAAGCACGAAAAGCGTCAAACTGATAACAATCTTTTTCCAATATGAAGCTTGAATATGAGGCCGTGAACCTGTATCAAAAAATTGGATCACTCCACGTAGAACATGAGCATAGGTACCGAAATCATGCGAATGAATTCCTATACAATTTTGGAGTTACAGTCATTTTGAAGACATGAAAAAAAAAAAACAATCTAAGGCTATTTTTATTCAATATCTCAGTCATTATCAGAAATTTTATTTGTTATGGAGACACTATCTCGAGATTATTTTATCTGGGCCAATTTCATCGTAATGAATAAAGAGTACATCCAAGTCACATTGACGATTTTTCTGCGAGTATAACGCATGCTCTTGGAAAACCCTTTCTTCCTCGTTTCAAGACACTGGAATGCCATGATTTTTTAAACTAGTTCTGGCGAAATCGATTCATTTTTGAAAAAGCACAACCTGAACATGATTGGCGATAGGTGAATTTGCGAGGGTCAGAAAAACGAATCACATGGGTATTGAAGCATTGTTTGGGATGATCAAAAAGTTTACTGAGCGAGAGACCTTGCCGAAGTTTACAGGTTTATTTCACCCAGATGTTGAATCTTGGTGTACACGTCTGAGCAACTCTATTGGAGTACGTATTGAATAGGAATCTTCTTCAAAACATTCATAGTACTTTCCCGAGGCACAGAAATTCCAATATCGGAAATTCAACCCTCAATTGACTCTTTATTGGTGATGCATCATACAGATCTGTAAAATAGTTCTAAGGTAGGACTGTCCGGGCGACTGAAACAATAATCAACTATAAGGACTCCATCGAAAGAATTGAGAGCATGCTAACTACACAATCTACGTAATCAATAATACAATCATGCTCGTTTCCTCTAATCTCTTCAATTGCGTTCCAAATGTGAATTCTCCTTTCAAAGGTTTTACCAAAGAAGAAACAATCATTACAAAAGAAAAAGTTCACCGTCTTCCCGATTCAAATAAGTCTTGAATTTTCCAACGCATAGAGCAAAGAACAACAGTTTCAAGAATAGAAGTGCGCCATTCAGGATTAGGGCCAAAAAGGAACACAAGGTGGGAAATGAAACAAACAAGAATCGTAAAAAGACGTAGAGAGCACGCGCTGCGACAAAAATGCTCTCGCAAAGGAATTCTTCGCTGAGAAACTTCATTCGCGAAGTATTTTGGAAGTTTTCCTTTCGTTCGAACTTCCGCTGCAACTTTCTGCCTATCCCAAGGTAAAACTGCGGCAAGACAACAAACAAAGAATCGGGATACACTTTTGTCTGCCTACATCCCACTCCGGGTTTCTTTCTCTTCCTATTCTGTTTCATTCAAAGAAACTGAGAAAACATCATGTCGAAGACGTGATCGTTACTGGAAGAGTAAACATATCTGAAACCATCTTTCTCGAGCTATAAAGATCAATTGATCAGAATTTCAAAGTTTGCGAGTCAAAACATTTCTTTTTACTGACGTTAGCTGAAAAACTTACAAGATGAAGTACGCGGTTCTCTGTTAGTTACACGAGAGCTCAGTTTGTCGATGTGCTCTACTAGAATCTTTCAATTGAACTCGTGATAAGTTGAATGAGGAATCGACTAGAATTTATTTCGCAAGCCTGCAAAGACAGCACAAAAATTCTTTTTAAATGGATTTTCTGTTTCCCGCGAATCAAATAACAAAGGACAAATTGATTTTCCCATTAGAAAGAGTCCACATAGGTGAAAGATTTATTATTTTCTTGTGTGAGTGGAAGGCTCAGATACAAAAGTTGATTTCGATACCAGAAAAAAGAGATATCTATGAATATTTCTGTATCAGATTCCGGCAATCTCTAAATTGACTAGCATGTCCCACTAGGTAATGTGTCACCGATGATGATCGACAATCATTATGTTAATATCTGTCACAGAGAAAAACTTGTCCCATCGACCACTTTCAAATACAATAACTGATCCAAAAAGTCCCTATGTTGTACTCATCTGCCATTCAGATGATGTAACATCACAAATTCAGACTGACACTGCATTATTGTGCTTTAGCAAGCCTCGTATCTGCATGGAACAAATGTATACTCCTCATCGCAAAATCTATGTTACGAGACGTCAATGCGCTCGGACATTGATTGAATAAACCAAAATGTAGCGTCCACATCAGAATTACTCTCAAACGAGATGATAAATGTGCTGAGTAGATGCCTACGCCATTCTCCAATAACTCTCTATCATCGCTCATTTTAATCCTTTCGACAGTTCATGGCTGGCAGTGGGAACCATTCGTGAAGTTATAAGCAAACTTCCTTGCTTTAAATACGAGGGTTGCATGCAAATTTAGTGAACGAGCAACATTATGGATTTTATTTGTTTTCCTGGCGATAAGTTTGAACAAAGAGTTGCGCACAAAGGTGGACCAAAAAATTAAAAAATTTTGAGTTTCAACGTGTTTGGGGTGAGAAATCGTCGGTATTCACGTGTGCATACAAGAAAGTTATTCGATACATGCTGAGAGATGACATTTTCAGCCTCGACGAAGGTCAAAACGGAAGTGAATCTAAAGTGTCATTTAAAGGTTTCTTCTTCTCCCGATCTCCCCCTTTAAGTCGGTGTTTTTATGGATGCTGCATTCTGACCGACAAATATATGCATTGCGAGCTATATTTTTCTAGGTGTTCATCCCTCCTGAAACCAGTCATGTCAGTTTCCGACAGCCTGAGCGCACGTGAGGTAAGATACAGACCCATTAGTTTTGGCTATTTTGACGAAATTTAGCTATCTTCACTGATCTTATATCTCACTCTAGGAACAGTACCGCGCAAAAATTCCTGAACGGTGGTATGGAATCCTCTCTTGCAAAAATGTCGGTTGCTCGAGCCCAGGTTGATGTAGAGAAATTTTGAGTAAAGCATCTTTAAGATGAGAAAAAATGGTAACTTATAGTAGTTTTTGATTTTTCTCTCAGCCCTTCTCGATACCTCAAATAGCTGGTGTAATTTCAAGGATTTCGAAAAGAAACCGAATTAGTATATGGACTGTAATTTGGACGCGGATGAAGATAGAACAATTTTGCAAAAAGCATCTTGAAGAACGGGGAAATGCCATTTGCAATGATTTTTCTATTATTTTTTACCTCGTGCGAATAAAAGTGTGAGAGTTCTCAAGATTCTCGGATTTTCAATGAAATACGTGTGAAAACAGCAGAAAATGGCAAAAATCTACGGTTTTGGCTACTTTGAGAACTCTCACACTCTTATTCGCACGACGTGGAGAATAATCGAAAAATCATTGCAAATGAGATTTTTTCCGCTCTTCAAGATGCTTTATGCAGAACTGTTGTATCTTTATCCACGTCCAAATTACAGCTCATATCTAGTGAAAACTGTTTTTTGAAATCCTTGAAATTACATCAGCTATTTGAGGTACCAAGGAGAGCTGAGAGAAAATTCATGAACCACAGAAAGTTAGAATTTTTCTCATCTTAAAGATGCTTTTCTCAAAATTCTTCTACATCAACCTGGGCTCGAGCAATCGACGTTTTTGCAAGAGAGGATTTCATACCACCGGTCAGGAATTTTTGCACAGTACTGTACGTCATAGCTCCCAAAAAGCATCGGGATTCTTCTAAGGAGATCAAAATACTTCGGAGAATATAGCTCAAAATACATTTTTGTCAATCAGGATAAACGTCCATAAGAACCCCGATTGGAGGGGAAAAAGGCTAAAAGAAGAAACCCTTACATCTGGCACTTATAACATAAATGTCCGTTCCAAACTTATTCATGTCTCTGACCGAGGCTGTAGAAATTCATCTCTCGGCATGTCTCAAACATTTTGTCGTACCTGAGTACATACGTATGAATACACAAGTTTTGTCGCCCCAAATATGTTGGAACTCAGAATTTTTCATTTTCCGGACCACCTCAGTGCGTACTCCTTGTCGTGACAAATGTGAAATCGACACTCAGAATAGAATGTTCCGAACAAATATGAGGCTAGAGTAGAAAAATTCATTGGATTGAACATAATTCACTCTCCGCCTTGTAAATTTTTGATCTAGAAGGTTGGCAAATTATGAGGCTACCAGAGGTAGCGCACTTTATTCCATATGCTCTTTGTCGATCACAGAGTGGTATAAAGATTATCTGATAGCAAAAGCTGACATCCAAATAGTCCATTCAGAAGAAGCAAATCTTGAATCTGTTACACATCCTAATATATTACTGATGTTCAAAATTTGCTGTAGAGTCCAATCAGATCACGATTTCAATTATTTTCAAGCGCGGATTTGTCGTCAATCAACTTTTCCCTATTTCTAAAGACTATTACGTAAATCTCGAATATTAAATACGTGTTTCCAAGATTTGTTAGTAATGACATCATGTTCGGTCTCACTCCATCAAATCCTCGGCAAATTTAGACCGCTGTACAGCGTTATCACATTGAAGTATTTCTGAAAGCAAGTTTCTTGACCATCAAATAGGAATTGTTAAGGTTGTTCTTAGCAATGTCCTAGAGAGAAATCGTGCATTAACACGTTCGCTGCGACGCTGATTTTTCGTAATTTTATTCCGACCCTGAATTGGACTATCGCAACTCGATAGAAACACCCATATAGAGCTAAACTCTTTTTGGGCTCATTGTTCACCCCCTCAATGGAGCAAACCCCCACGGTAGATTTTTTTGGGAGAATTTTTCGAGCAAGCCAGAATCGGCGAAGATTGAAAGATGAAACATTGCGGGTCCCACCGGTGTCACAGCGAACGTACTCATTGTGTATGAACAGGAATAGTCATCACGTATTGATTACTTTCATTGCTTCAATTCCTTACTTATCTCGAAATACAGTTCGAACTTGAGTCAATCATCATTCTTCAGTGTGTAATGCGAGAGTCGATTCCATGAAAAAACTGTGTGGCACAAAACCAGGGGTCAAATAGAAACCCAATCTCATTCGAAAGATTACAAGGTACCAATTGTAACCAAATCGTGTAATCTCGACTGCATTCTGTAGCCTTCGTTGATTTACAATCTGAGAACAGCACTTCGCATAGAAATTCCATCCCCGATTCAACAACACGGTGTTGACTCAATTTTCACACCACAGCAAAATCGACGTAGCAAGCCAATTAAGAAGCTTGAAAAGCGAAAAAGTCCATTTTCGTACCAACAAAGCGTGACAAGGTAGCAAGACGAGCACAACTCGAGGGGAGTGGTGAGGAGACTGAGCTGAGCGGTCTAGTGCTCTAAAAGAGAAATTACTCAGAGAATAATGGATTTCTCCGGTTGCGCGACCGCAATGAATACGTGTCTCTCTTAGCGCGTTGCGGGTTTTGGGAAACGTGAAGCAAATCGCGGCGACTCGTAACATACATTACTCGTCGTCGCTTCGTAGACGTGCTGTTCGTACTTCTCTTCGGTCGTCGTATTATACATATAGCCGGCAGCCGTGGCCGCGTAATTTCATCGTCGACGCGGCCCGCCAAATTTATTCATAGCGCGGCTAACCCTGTTACATGGCTCTACGGATTAAGCTCAAAAGAGAAAGACAGAAAGAGCGTGCTGGGATAAAGAGTCGTTTCTCATCGAAATGCCACCGCACAACTTTAGTGATTTTTCAGCCTCCCCGCAACCAGTTATCCACCCCCTACCTTTACGGTGACGCGAAAAATTTGCCATTCGGATGAATCTGGGCTGGGCTCACCCCACGCTTGCTCTTTATTAGCGTTGATATATTAGCCATCTTGAGTCTCGGAGAGAGTCGTAATGAGATCCCGAGTTTCTGTGTCAGCTTGTCCGCCTGCCTTAGAGTGAGATATCTCAAGATGAAGAATTGAGCCGTATCCGATGATAATGAAGGCGAGATGATGGAGAGGGTTTGCCTTGGGAAAAATATCTCTTCTGACCGAAACGCCATTGTGCGGGCTCCCACATTCTGATTGCTCTCGGTAATCGAGCTATCCCGTTGAATGTGAGTTCGGTTGATTGTTCGCTATGGTGCAAGTGACTTTGGCAGTTTCATTGATCTATGTTATAACATGAAGTAAAATGATAACCTGATCAGACCTGCAGCTACTCACTACTTCTCATCCGCCTTGATGATTCCTCCGAGTCATCATCGCGAAGCTCACTGCTCAAACGGCCAATGCAGATGAATTATTTGTAAGCGTCCCGACGAGTCGATGCGCTTCCCATCTGCACCTTTGTATCTTTTGTAAACCGACTTTATATGTCAAAAAGATTCAAATCCACTGTTTTTCTTAGATCAAATTATCTAAGAATACTATTGCAGTTGATAATTGCATTCCTCAAGGCAAGTAGCTTGAAAAAAAAACTACTAAAGTAATAGCGCCTGATTTGCCTCACGTTAAATTGATCAAAGTATCATTGGCCTACTGAACTGCAGACTGGTGGACAATGGAGCTACATACTTGGGCTCATCTGTTTGCATAATCTTGTACATCAAAATAGCTACACAGTACATTCTACGAGATTTCTTTCGTAACCATGCCAGATTTTCTCTTCTAAGGGTTGACGCACTCTCCTCTCCGCCCTTTATCAATGCATCATGACGAAGTAAATTGCCACACGCGATAACACACGATCAGGTATTTGACCATATGTGAAGGAGTGGAGGGAGAAAGAGAGAAAAAAAATATATGAGAGACCCATGACTCCTGGAGAAGCATCATGGCCTGAACAGGGAAGAGAGAAGAATGGATAGGGAAGAACAAACAGAGAAGAGAGAATGGAGAGGGAAGATGCCCATCATGCGGGTGATGGTTGTGGCTTTCGCGGATGACGCATAGTATGGGCAGACAACGAGGGACTCCTGGGTAGACGCGCGAACGAGGCGCTGACCCGAGTCTGTGAGTAGATGATCAGCAGGCTCCTAGAGCTTGCTGTCAAGAAATGCGAAGCCACAGTGGTCACGAGACGAAGGAAGTTCGACTTGCCCCGTTCTTTCATCAACGGGCGGGGAATCCCCAGCAACACAGAGCTGAAATACCTCGGTGTATGGATCGACGACAATTGATCGTACAACACGCATATCCAGGAAGCTGCTCAGAAGGCAAGCAGGGTCGGAGCTGCACTCCAGCGACTGATGCCGAACATTGGAGGACCTGAAAATAAAGAAGAAGTAGAGAGGCTAGGCCGGTCTGAGCACAGCACCCTTAGCACAGCGGTGTGTTGATGAGGAAGAAAGATAGCACAGTGATTACACGATGCCGGTTTCAGCACAGTCACTATAGCACGACCGGCCTGATAGCTCACAAGGTTTCAACACAGTCGCTCGCTGTGCTCAGACCGGCCAAGCCTATCCCTGAAAAGAGATAGCCGTGTCGTGCCGCCGGCCGCCGGCGCCGGATACCAGCGGCCCAAAGCGTAGGCCAGTGGCTCAAGCCGTGTGTTCAGATCCTTTCTCACAAAACTTTCATTGAACTCTTACCCCCCCCCCCCTGGCTTAAGCCATGTGTGTGTTTTAGATTCTACCTTACACACTCTACGATTGAAAGCCAGAATGGCTCAATGGTAGAGCGCTTGACTTTTGATCATGAGATCTCGGTTCGATCCCGAGTTCTGGCAGTTTTTTTTTGAACAGTTTGTTCATACGTTTTGAGTTTTTGGTGGCCCTGAAAAGGGCCGATTGGGTTATATGTTCACATCAGTATTTTCTCCACTCATCCTCGAATGTGGGATAGTCGTGCTCGTAAACTTGAATGTCCAATGCCTGCATACGTGAATGATCTCCTTTACCAATTCCACATTCATTCAACTTATCCACACATAATTTGAGTTTGCATAGATATGGTGTGGAACGCTTACATCTTTCGTTCGCGAGGTACATCTCAGCGTCTTCAATGATCTTCTCGTAGTAGTAATCATAATAATTTTTGGTCTCAAAATTATAGAAGAAACGATCGGAAATCCACAAGTTGTTATTCATGGTATCAAACTCAAACTTCGACGTCTCCAGACATGTCTTGCATAAATCATCCTCGTGGTAGAAATTGACCTTGACCTTGACTTCCCCAGGTAGAAGACTCCAAGTTTCGATGGCAGGTGCCCCTTTGTAAGAGTGTAAGACCTCAATCCTCTGAGATTTTCCAGCCTCGTCAAGGAAGTGCACGCAGATAGTGAAGAAGTAACCCATCTTGCTCGTCACGAGTGCTGAACAAGAATGTTTTCTCCACAGTTCTTCACTCGGCTTTATACCTTCCAGACGGCGCTCCCCCACTCTTCCAAAGTCGAGCCGCCGCCACCGCCTCCCACTCATTTCCAAGGCCTCACTTTCTCATAATCCTTCTTGTCTGGGCGAGGACCTTTGAGTGGGGCAGAAGAGGGATTGCGCCCATAACTCTTCCACTCGTCACGAGATGGCGCATCGTGGTTCTTTCTGTAATCCTCTAAAAGAGGAGTACGCTCTTGCTTGTCGCTGTGGCTGTTACCCATCGTATTGATAGAATTACGTCAGTATTGAAGCCTTTTATAGTTACTCCCACTCCATCACATTTCTCTTGTGATTTTGCAAAAATTTTCTGATCAATTCCACATTATGCTGAGCACACACCGCTTTGTATGACTCTGTGTGATGCGGACAGACAGTGACCAATTTCTGTGAGTATATCATTTCCAAGTTTACAAATCCTGATTCGGTGACGTCACGAACTTTGAATTTGAAGCGCTCCAACCACTTCTTCTTTATTTGACCTACTACGTGAATCATTGTTGCATCCTTAAGATTTTCTCGGAGTGCATTGCCTATCTCAGTATAGGGAATTTCACCAGCCTTCCAAGAGATGCCATGATAAGCTCTTTCAAGCCAAGTATTTTCTCGTCTGTATTTCTCTGCAAATCTCCGGAACGGGAATGGTTGTTTGAATAGAAATACTTGAGGCTTCGAATCACCATTGAGTGGAGCAATGGACAGCTCTTTCAAGACGAAATCATCTACTGGCTGCTTGAAACCTTGCATGTCCACCACGTACTCCATCTCGAGGCAGAATAACTTTTAGAGAATCCGACGGCTGCTTTTATAGAGTTTCCCCCACTCTCCCTCCTCAAACAAGTTTATTCACGTTGCCGCTGATTGGATTATACTCAACAATTCTGTCGTGTAATATCAAACAATAGGCTGACGTATTCGCGGGAAAATTATTCCTAGATTCAAACTCGAGGCGAATATCAACCGGTGCGCTCTTCATTGTCTCATTTTGTTTAGAACAATCGATAAATATCAATGGTTCGTACGCAATGAATTGAGATTTTGTTAACATGGGCTCATTCTCTTTTCCATAAAATGAACTCTGGAAATTAGAGTACATGTCATACAGAATGGCGAATTGATTGCGATCAATTTGCAAATTCATGTTTCCATATGGATAACATTGTGAGTTGAGAAATAGTTTGATATCACTAATACTGCAGTGGTCGAATTGACTCAAACTCTTGTCTTTGACATTCTTCCGATTCGTTTGAAAAGCAAGAATAACGAAGCGTGGTTTTTCGAGTTGACTCGAAGTCTTGACCGTCCATACATGTTTTTGAGCAGTTGGTAAGAGCGGATACTCGTACAACTCCCACGTTCGAAAACTCATACTGATGGGCTTGTCTCTCTGAATATATTTGAAGAGATGAATCTTCACTCTATCCGAGACCACGACATACGGCATGAGCCATTCTACTTTATTCAATGTGATTTTGAAATTTTCATACACCTGATTTTCACCATCCCGCACAGTAGTTTGAGTGACACAGTCCAAGTCCGAACGAGATCGGACAAGTACTAGTTCATGCTTAGCATTGACAACAATTTTCCTGTAATCTTCAGCAAAGCCGAACATAATATTCAAAGGAATCAATACATCAAAATTACCATTTGCGTCACATATCGAATGAGTTTCCTCTACATCAATCCAACCAGCGTTCTCTAGTGCTACTTTCTGATTTGGTTGAAATGATAACCAACCTTTCATGACACTTGTCATACCCACATTCTTACACCTATCTATATCTACTCCATTCACATTGTAACTCCCATCTTCAAAAAGGTAACATGGGCCATTATTTACAAACTTTGTAGCAGTCAATGGAGTTCCATCTGTCTTGGTTAACTTACCGCTTACGTGGATTTTACTCCGCGAAGGGAGCAGACTCAAGTCTTGATGTTGAATTGATATTCTAATCTCATCACCGTTGTTGAACGTTGATGTGGCGTACGGTTGATGCGCGTGAACCTCGTAGTGCGCGACCGATTCGTCGTAAGCGACCGGTGATTGAATATTTAGAGCCTCTTCCATTGCAACAGAAAATTATACAAGTTATTTTCCACCACGGGCAGCAATTCTCAGACCGATGCTCTTCAGGAACTGAATGTTCTGTCGTGTTAACGGCTTCACAGCTCTTTGCCGACTGATGATGGCTCCGCATGGCCTCCGACTTTTATACCCTCGGCCAACTTTGGTGTTGTAGACGATACCCATCGCAATGTCAGCTCGATAGTAAAAATCTGACCGTTATTGTTTCACCTCTGAAATTGATCAACTCCCCGTTCTCATCAACGATTCTTATCTCCAAGTACTTGATACAGTCCGCTCTCACGCGAAAAGGGATAAAGTGCCTTGGTACCTCTGTGATTTTATATCCTGGTGGAACTGGTGGGAAAGAACCGTGGATTGTGTGTACTTTTTGCCCGTTCAGATAAGAGGTAGTGATTAGATTACACTCAATCCGTATTGTGTTGACTTTGAGGATACGTATAGGTGAATCTGAATTGTGTACTTGTCCAGCAATGAGCACGCGTTTTGAGAATCCCAAGAGCGTAGCTATAGAATCTTTGCGAGTGAAATCTATACTGTCGCTGCACTCAATTTCACTACAAAGAGTATTGTTGTTTGGCTTCAAACTGAATTTGATACCCAAAGGGGCCAGCTGTTTAACTAAATATTTCTCTATATCTTCTATCTCGTAGCTACCAGTTGGTATGACTATTGTATATTTTCCAACGTATAACCTATTACATCCAGTATCGATGTTGGGTATGGAGTTGAAGGTTTCAAATGCTAACAGACCTAGCTTGAAAGGCTTACGATATACACGCGCCTCAATTGGTGGAAAGAAAAAAGATGCAAGGACTGATGAAGTACCAGTAAGACAAATCAAATATTCTTCTTCTTCTTCCATGATTCTTCCATGAAGGTCGAATTGAAAATGATTGAGTACTCACACTCTACCATCCTTATATAGTCTCCCACTTAAGAAGTCGAGACACAAGTGTCCACAATTAAAACTATCATAATTTTGAAACCTTGTGTGATTATACTTCACCTCTTCGACTCCGAGGTAGAGTAGTACTTCCACAGGCGGCTGTAGATCCCCAAAACTATCGAAATAGAAAACATCATCACCTTGCTTCCGCCAGCAAACCCAATGAGTACCAGGATTGCGAGACGAATCTAGATTGCATATGCAGGCCTCATTCTCAAGGGGACCCGATGATGGCAAAGTATCTCTCATGAAAACGCCCCTGAAATGTGGAATTTTCATCATTCGAGCACATTTCACTAAATCGAGATTCGTCAACGCACGGTTCGGGAGCGAGATGTTTTTTTTTTGCCCCTTTCTTGTCTTCTTCCTCCGCACTGTTTTTCGCTTCTTAATACGACGAGTCGTCTTCTTTTTTGTTGTGATGAATCTCGATGGAATATGCAGACCCAAACCAGTTTTGTATGGTTTAAGGTAAAGACCCTTCCCAAGAGCAATTTTTTCCATGGCTTTATTATGTCTCGAATTTTCTTCAAGTTGTTTTTGAGCAGACTTGGCGTCGTTGATAGCCTTGACTACACCGGCAGCACCTCCAGCCAAAGCACCCGTTGCACTCAACCCAGCAAACAAAGGAACTAGGAATGGTAAAAACCCACCAACTTTCTTTGGTATTGGTAGAACTCGAGGCGTCTTGACCTTCTTTCTTCCTCCCGCCGCTTTTATAGCCTCTCGAGCACCCTTGACTGCTGATCTTATGACAACTCGAGAATTCCGACTAGGTTTGATTGATTTCAGAGCAGCTTTGACGACTTTGTTGAAAGCAATTCCCATACCCAACTTGGACTTCAATTTCATAGCATTAGTTACGAAATAAGCTGCAGCTTTTTCACCTACACCAGCGTCTTCGGCAGAAACTCGTGCCCAAGCTTTGTCAGCCAGAACTTTGTCTGCAATATTTCGCTCCTTTATATCCTCTCGATTCTGAGAGTAAGCTATATCGTGCTCGCGGCACGCGGCGTCTAGTGGATTAATGCCCTTATCACCTCTAGCAATACGCTTCTTGAGTTTGGTGCCAGGCCCACAGAATTGATACCCTGGAATATGGAGCTCAACAGGCAATTTATTGAGAAATTTATTCACTAGCCCACGTCCGATCTCACGCTTTCGCGGAAGACGTTTGTAAGTGATCATCACTCTTCGACTGATGAAACATGACTGATCCGCGGCTATATAAGCGCGCTATTTATACCCTTCGAGCCATTCAGAAACTTGCCCTCGTCCGATGAACATGGACTTTGCAGAGCAGGACCTTAAATTGCCAGTCGTCAATTTTGATGTTGGCGAAGAGAAGAGAGTTGGTAGACATGGAGAGCTGTTACCCGACAGCATTCGCGCCGTTTTTTGTGGCCCATCAAACTGCGGTAAAACAAATACACTGCTAGCTCTGATCACACATCCGAATGGGTTGAAATTCGAGAATGTTTACGTGTATTCAAAATCATTGAACCAACCGAAATATCAGTTCTTAAAAAAATTGTTGGAGTCAATCGATGGGATCCAATATCATCCGTTTGGTGAGCATGAGTCCGTAGTATCGCCTGATGAAGCATTACCCAACAGTATCATGATCTTTGATGACGTAGCAACCGAGAATCAAGACCATATAAGGAATTATTTTTGTATGGGGAGACACAAGAGTGTCGATAGTTTTTATCTCGCACAGTCGTATTCGCGGGTGCCAAAACAGCTAGTACGAGACAATGTTAATTTACTTGTTTTGTATCGTATGGATCTCCTGAATAGTCGCCACGTGTATGATGATCACGTCAATTCAGATATGACGTTCGAAGCATTCAAAAGTCTATGCTCACATTGCTGGAATAACGATAAATTCGGTTTTCTAGTGATTGATAAAGATAGACCGCTGAATAAAGGTCGATACAGAAAGGGCTTCGACAATTTTGCTATAAATATAGGTGCCCAATGATTAACACCAATTAGTTGACATTCGACTATCAAGGTGTATGCACAATGGATTTCCAAAAGAATTCAGATATCTTACATCAACTCGTTCAATCGAGGGATGCTATCCGTAAAAAATACAATTTATTGAAACATGGTAAAGCGCATATTGAAAGAAATCTCAAGGAGACTTTCAAGCCGATCGTTGATCCCCTTCAACAGCTGATATCGCAAACTCAAAATAAGCCCACTCCTCGAGAGAAAATCCGACCGCGTAAACTCAATTTCACGCCAGGACTCGACCAATCGAGGCTGGATGAATCAACGATGAATGAATCAACATTTTTAAACGATACTGTACGAAACAACATCTCATTTGAAACTGCTGATGACGATAGTGATGTAGACACCAAAGAGCAGTCGTTCTTCTCACCAGCTCCAACATCTGATAAATATTTCGCTCTACTGAACAAGAATGCCCAGGGGAGCCCACTCGATAAAATATATGGTGTGAGGAAAGTTGGTCAGAGGATCATGCTCGGCAATTCCGATGTAGAATTCACAGATAATGATTTTATAATCAATAACACTCGATTTCCAAAAACAGTTGGTTTGCTCGAGCTTCTTTTTAAGAAAGCACCGAGCCAGCAGTTGATCAGTATAAACGATATGACCAATTATCGAAAGATTCTTGATATATCGAGTGCTCATAGGAAGAGACATAGTCCTGATGAACCCATACGAGAGCAAAAGAGTACTAAATTTACTACAATCATAGCTCCATTATTTCCAAACTCCAAGAAGAGCAAATCTGTTGGAAAAGGTTTGCCTCAATATAAGGTTGCTAAAATTGGAAGAGCTTTTGATTACGTCTATTGGGACGACCCGAATGAATTAGTGGATCGATTGCGGCTTCTCGTAGCAGAGCAAGCAGCAGGAAATACGAGTCATCACAATGAAATACAGTCTATAATCGAAGAATTGCAAGAAGCAGGGTATATATACTGAGTAAAGAGTAGTGCAGCCATCAGTCTCATCATGAGTATCGACGTATTCGGACGTAAACTTGAGAAGAGTGAGGGCGCTCGTGGTCCTCCAGGAATCGGTTTTAGTTTGACAGAAGATGGACAATATGACGTTGCAAATAGACAAATTTGTAATCTCAGATCTCCCGAGAGACCCCTGGACGCAGTCAATTTCGACACGTTGCTTCAACATCTGAAGAATATTACGACGAGTTTAGAGAGTAAAATAAATGAAATCAATAACAATATGAAAATTCTAAGTGATCGAGTTGACATGGATCGAGGTGACATTGAAAGCGAGCTTGACATGTTTCATCGAGTGATTTTCTCCATAAGATATAACATGGATTTACCGGAGGATTATGTCAATAAATATGGAGTCACCACCAACACATGACTCATTCCTGTTTGCATCATTGATTCAGCAACATGGAGAATGTTGTAAATGAAATACACAAGCCAGCGAGGCGTAATTATCCTCATCGAAAAATCATCATACGTGGCTTAGATGAAACTTGGCAAGCTGATTTGGTCGAGATGATACCGTTTGCAAAAGAGAATAAAAATCACAAGTACATGTTGACTGTGATTGATAATTTCTCAAAGTTTGCTTGGGCAGTTCCCATTAAAAGTAAAACAGGGCAAGATGTGACTGCAGCAATGCAATCGATTTTGCGAAAAGGACGTGTACCAAAAAATCTTCAAGTAGATAAAGGTAAAGAGTTCTACAACTCTCATTTCCAAGGTCTCATGAAGAAGTACAACATCAATATATACTCTACCGAATCGACTGTTCACTGCGCCATCTGTGAGAGATTCAATAGGAGTATTAAGGAACTAATGTGGAAAAAGTTTAGCTTACAAGGGAGCTACAAATGGCTTAAGATTCTCCCTGAGCTCTTGAATAAGTATAATTCGAGAAAACATCGTAGCATTGGTATTGAGCCAGTAAATGTTACACGTGAAAATGAGAAGCAGATTCAGAAGAAATTCTCAACTATCGATGTGCAGTATGATCGGAAGAAACCAAAATTCAAGATAGGTGATCAAGTTCGTGTTAGCTGGGTCAAAGGGGTGTTTGATAAAGGATATTCACCCAATTGGTCAACAGAAGTGTATACTATCACAAAAATTAGTAAAACGAATCCAGTCATGTATTATTTGAAAGATTATCAAGACAAACCAATCGTCGGCGGATTTTATGAAGAAGAAATATCGAAAACTCTACATCCAGACATTTACCTAGTTGAAAAAATATTGAAAAGACGTGGCAATCAACTCTTCGTGAAATGGTTAGGGTTTGATGATACTCACAACAGCTGGATTGACAAGAGTGATTTATAAAAATTTTTGGAAGATGAGAGCCCCAACCATCGCTCTCACCAGTGAGGAGCAGCCACCCAACTCGTATTCAATCAGTTTGCATCGAATTCTCAATGAAAAAGTTGAAGTTTGAGTTGGTTTCGACCTCTCCTTTAGGGAATGGATGTGTGAAGGGTTTTTTCCGAGGAGAATACACGAAAGTGAAATTCAAAAAAATGTTTATTGCGTCGTAAATTCTACGTTAGAATCTCCAAGATATTTGAGGTACAACTCATTTCTACTGATTGATTGTGTCATATTTGTGAACAAACTGTCATCATTACATATCAGTTCACCAATGCGTTTTGGAAGGAACACTTGCGTAGTTTCATCAATATCAGTAATCACTCTGGACCCGTATCTTGTATTTATTTTTCTCATGTCAGAGATTCTGTACCTTTTACCCGGTACTAATTCGTTGAGTTTGATGGTTGGGAGAAAGCCTCCGTTGGCAGCAAGACGGTTCAGATTAGCTAGATCCATTTTCTGAAATAAATATTACGTCTTAGATGGGAATCAAAAGTAAAATGTTGGAAATGCGAGAAGGTATACTCACTCAGTGATAGATTTATATCTTGGAGTCGAGTCTGATGCGTTTGCTCGCTGGCTCGTCGTCTGATGCAATGCGGTTCTCGCCGCAATTTATAGCCTTTTCTAGCTGATTCCCCACCATGTTCTCTCGAGCCGCCGACGCCGCTGCCCCACTCTCGTCGACAGCTTCTTCCTCATTGGTGAAGGCATCTCGATGCCCCCAAGGTAGAGTGTCGGTCTCCCCACTCTTCAAGCATCGTTTGTCGTCATGCGCACTGAGCGCGACCTTGTGTTGAAGCTCGCTGTAGATCACATGCAAACGAGATCGAATGGTGCGCTGCTCACGGCTGATGGAAGTGCCGTCGAATAGACAATTCAGATAATCTTGAAAAGTAATAGTGGCCTTGACGACATTCGATTTAACTCCCTTGGCTTTTTTCACTGGTTTCTGTCCCATGACTCGGAGGCTGTAGAGCTTACTGCGCAAGCCTGCAAATTCTTGGATGATGTTTCCATTTGTTTCGTCTGACATGAGCCCCACGACTTTTTTATTCACTCGAGGCATCCCAAACTGGTTGTCCTCGGGATAGTCGGACGTATCAAACTCGTGCAAGTTTTCCTTCATTATTTCATACATGTTGGCATCTGCTATCTCGTATAGGAGCGAATCTGTCAATGAATGAATGTCTTTACTTATGACTAGAGTTCCACGACAGATAGAAAAAAGGAAGTTGATACTGACCTGTGTCGGTGTAGAGAAGTTTACACTTGTCACCTAGTTGACGCTTCATGAAGTCATAGTGGAAGCGGTACAGTCTAGTCTTCGAAATATCCAAAATGGCAAGGCCGACGTATGTCGGTTTCGAGATAGTGACCTCAGTTCGGGAGAACTGGATGGCTGCAAAATTCTCACCGAAGATTGAAGAGCTGTGGAAGTTTGGTTTGGAGATTAGAGCCTCTGCGCCATACCTCCCATTCCACTTGGTAACTAATTTCACATCGATCTCTTTCCTCTGGTCCTGCATCGACTTTCCAAATATACTGTTATTATAATACTTGTAATGCATCTTTTCGAATTCGGATTTGGAATTCTTGCGTTTTTCACTGTTCAGATCGATATATTTCCTCAGCCATGCACTCTGATTGAATTTTAGAGCTCGGTGAATTTTTTTTAGCTTCAGTCCATGTTGTAGAGCTTGTTTGAGAGCTCTATAATGAATGACATACCTCTCCTTGTCATATAGAGTAGTCAGAAGTTTCTTCTGTTTCGAACCTGGAGGCACCATGCTTTCCGGACATAGTGGAAGATCCTTGTGTTCGTCGTGAATTTCTTCTGGATACTGCAAATCCACCTCCAGGATGTAACCGATCGATGAGTCGTCTGGAACGTCAAAGAAGTTTGGCTGCGAGCAGTCTTCTACCCATGCAAATCCTCCAGTTGGTAAATTTTCTCGCATAGCAAACCCATAGAGATTCACTATATCATAGAAATGAATGTACTTCAAGGGCTGAGTCTCGTCGAACTCAGCACCCATGTACTTATTGTTAGCCTTCGAGTATCAGTTTGAACACTGACTGACACCACCACGAATTCCACGTTGGATAAACATGAGCTGGTCGATGTCGGTTATCAGCTCCAGTTTGACTTGGGTATACTTGAGCATTGCATCCCAACTGTAGCCAGGCAAAGTGTGATAGTGTGCAGGATCCAGACCAAACGATTCAATGCTGTTTGTTCGAAAATTTTCAAAGATATCTGCTAGCAATAAGACATCAATCATCAAGTACAGATCAGAGTATTCTCCAAGATCTGAGATGTCAAATGCTCTCCAAACTTCTTGAGCATGCTTGTAATCTTCGTCGCTGATTTCACTCTGATACAATGTGCTGTAAAAATCTTCTTTGCTCGGCAAATGAGCCTGTAGTAAAGACTCAAAAGAGCTCACAAAATCGTATGGAAAAATCCCCTTCTTCTTGACGAGGGAGATTTGTCTGCTCGAAAACTCAGCAGCTTGGAATGTGCTCTCGACTATTTGCAGCTCATCCATGCTGGAAGCTAATTTGTCGAGAGATGCTGGTAAGAATCTGAATGTATCGATGAATCTGAGCTTGATCTCGGTCCCATCGACGAACTTCGTAAAGGAGATGTATTTTTCTTTGTTGAGAGGGATCAGTGACACCCGTCCGGGGAACGATGTAGCCAGCTCCTTGATAAATAGGTGCGAATCATATCCAGAGTTGTTATGAGCCCCAATCGCGATGGTTCTTGTGTCCTTGTAGTTCAAGTTACAATTTGAATGCGCAGGCCCGCGATATCTAGAAAAAAAAGATAAGAATTCATGAATGTGGGGGGCATGGAAAAAAGATATGTCATTCACTCACATTCCCGTCAGGTGATTGTGGTCCTTGACTGGCTGCTCTTCCGGTGAGAACGCTTTTCTACAGATGTGACAGATCTTCGCAATTTGGAAGAGGCATTCCTCTCTTTCTGTGAGTGGTTTCATAGGTACTTGGTTCTCATTCTTGACGAGTTCATTCAGTTCCACAGCTAGATCGTATAACTGTTCCATCAACCATGTGACCGGACTCTTTGCGTCTGCATTTTCTTGGCGATAGGACCTGTAGCCAGATTTTGAATCGTCGAAACTGCATTTAATGTATAGGCCAACACTGAAAGGCTCGTGGCGTTGATATGCCCTTTTTTCATTTTCAACAGGCTTCAACAAACACTCAAAGTCGAAATAAGCGACAAACGGCATCATTTCACTGTACTTGTGATTGGTGAAAGAGACCACACTCTTCTCTTTTGGTGGTAGTTTGATTTTGCACTTGTTAACTGCTGCACAATCAATCTCATGCGCGTCTAATTTATCTTGGTCTCTGAAAAAATGTAGACACCGATCGCAGATGAAAAGTTTGTGAGCTCTTTTTGTTAAACTCGATCCCACCAGCCGTGACAGGTCCTTGATCCATACATAATGGATTGTTGGTGGCACATCATAGTCATCCTCGACGTCATCACCATTTTCATCAGAGTAGCGGCTCTGGACGAGAAGCAAGTTTACATGGACATCTCGCTTCAGCTTGGTTACTTGACACGTACCCACTTCATATTTGTCTCCATATTTCTTCAAAATGAAAAGGTTCACTGAGATCTTGTTCTGTTTCTCGAATTTGGGAATTTGTCTCGGCAGCACAGGGAACTGGATACCTTCAAAGTTGAGCTCATCGGCGAACCTCTCATATTTGCTGACTCGATTTGGATTCTTTTCTGTAGGGTGCAAAGCGGAAAGCACAGCCCATTTGAAACACTGGTTGTCTTCATTCTGCACATTGACACAAGCACGACGTTTCTTGATTGTTGTTGGTAACTCGACGAACGAGCTGCCTCTCATAGGGTTGAATTTATTAATGTTCAAAGTTAAGTTGATGATTGAACGCAGAGACCAGCCAGATTCTCGCTCTGCGAATTCTTCCATCTCCTTAGCTATAGGCTCACTGAAATGTTCCTTGAAAAACTCTGGTAGAGAATCTGTGTAATAGACTTCTGCATTCTTCGTGTTGAAATATTTTATGTCAATTAGCTCTTCGTCATCTTTCACGATGATGAATTCAGCGGCGAGAACTGCATTGATCTTCAAACATTCATCAGCCTCAAGCAACTGACTAACTTGTTCAACAAAAATTTTTGAAGCGTCCTGCATGAAAGTCTGAATGTCGAGGTGATTGAGATTTGTGATTACAGCAGTCTTCAATCGAGACTCAAAAGCCGTATCAATGATATCCCAGGTGACTTTCTTCTCTGGCGCAGGTTGCTCAAGGCTACCGCCTCTCTTCGAAGATTCATTGAGTATTCTACCAATACTCTTCAGATGACCCAAATATGAGCAACAGCTTTTCTTCTCGTGGAGTTTCAATGTTCTTGATGTTGAAAGACCAGTGAGTGCTTGTGTGGCGTAGAATGTCAGATCAATCCATCTTGATATGTCTTCTAGATCAGCTTCTCCTCTTGAAATATATCCAAGTGCCTTGTAGAGCCTCGAAACAGCATCTGCATAGTACTCAAGTTTGAAAGTTTCACCACTGCAAACTTCGTCACGGTCCATTATAGCAGCGATACCCCAAGTACAACTTGCTCACAAGAGATGAGGTTCAATAATGAAATTTCAGAACAACATTGGTCGTATTTATTCTTTCAGGTGTGACCGGGGGGGGGGGGTAGTTGCGGCGGCTCGAGTCAGCGGTGATCTCTCATTGGTCGTCCATCTCGGGGGGGGGGGGGTCTCTGAGTAAAAGTATATAAGAAGCGTTCGTACTCTGAAAGAATCATTCTTCTTCTCAAGATGGCTCGAGTATCAAGCATAGAAGAGCAGTTGCGGAATTTCAAACACTTTCGCACAATGGAGTACATAGTTGACGTGCAAGGCTTCAAAACTTGCCTGAACGAATTCATCTTCAAAGAAATTGCAGTTACTCGGATCGAAGAAGACGCCATACCATCGGTCTACATCTTTAGACCACCTTACGACTTTGACAAGTTGCTCCCAAAGAATCAGAGTGAAAATCATTGGCTTGAAATGAATTATCACGGAATTCCTTGGTACAAAGGAGATATAGCCTATGAAGAACTTGGACGACTGCTGCGGAGCCGACTTGGCGATGCCAAGGTCATCTACGTCAAGGGACTTGAGAAGAAGAAATGGCTGGAGCGATATGTTGACAATGTGGAGAACATAGAAGATCGCAACTGCCCAGCACTAAGAAAGCTCACTCTTACATCACCAGTCTTTTGCACTCATCATCAACTTTGTCCAAAGCCAGTCTGTGCTGCTGTCAACGTGGCTGTGATCAAAGAATGGGCACTCAAACATCTGAATAAGTGTGATAAGAAGAGTGAGGAGATGAAAGATGAAGTTTTGAATACAATGTATAGTTAGAAATGAAAATAAATTTCATACCTTACCCATTGAAAAAAAAATAGGCCCTTTTCAGGGCCAAAAAAAAAATAAAACGTTGAACAAACTACTCTCTATGGATCGCAGTCATGCGACGAAAATTCCTCCACCAAAGACTGTGATTCACAAAGGATGAAAGTCTCGATAAATATTACATCGAGAAAAATTTACGCTCTGGCATAAGAGTATATTCTAACGTCAGATATTTTTTTGATGGCCCTGAAAAGGGCCGTTTGTTTGCATTCTTTTCTTTCAGTTCAGTTGCTCATATCAGGCTTAGAATCTTCCTCATCTAGTGTTGCTGGATATTGAATTTCAATCTTCTTCTCTCCGACTGTGATCACCAAAGTTTCAGTCTTCTGTTGAGACGGTTTTTCTCCTTCACACTCGAGAACCCAACTCAGGATTTCATCCAGAACTGAATCGTCCATATCGTGTGGATTCGGAATTTGCCCACAACATTCCTTTGTTTCTGCTAGGAACAGAGCTAGAGCGAGCTCCGGATCGACAGCAATATCTTCTTCGATATCTTCACGCTCTGAGGAGCTGTGGTCTCGTTTCTCTTCCATGGTGCAGCTACGAATGCTTCATTCGTGAGATGATGAGCTTTTTATAAGTAATTCTTGGAGCATTGGGAAGTAGAAGGGGAATATTGAGCTTTTTTACTCGTTGCATTAAAGTAAATCTCAAGTAATAAAATAGCAGTTCATTCGTTGAATCTTTTGGTGGCCCTGAAAAGGGCCGATTGTTTTTCATATTTTCTCCTCAAGGGAAAGCTAAGAACTTCTTCCTCTTTTCCTTCTCTTGTCTCACATACGGTGGGTCTCCTGTCGGCACACGCTGAGGTCGAGTTGGGCGACGAATCCATGGTTCGTATTTGATAGCCGAGTCGCAACTATCCAGGTTGAGAGAGTTGAGAGCTTGTAAGAGTACGGAGGTATTCGGTGGGCGCAGATCAGTACGCTTAGTTCCAACATAAATTGGTTTGGGTGTCCTGATCAATCGCCGGATCATCGTCCTCTTGCATCTTTCACACATGCCTCGACGTCTCTTTGGTTTTCTCGCAAGAGTTTTGACAGCTTTCTTGATCTCTGTCGAAATGGGTCCACAGAGATCCTTGTTGCAAGGCGTAGAGCCAGTTGGTTTCTTCGGTTGATCGATGCTCTTACTCACGACGCATGGTTCGAAGATTGTTTGGTAGATGCACTTCTCTCCCCACTTGAGAGGAGCTCCAAGCCGTTTGCTACTGCTTGAGGAATTGCCCATGATGAAATGATGAAAT
The DNA here is from genome assembly GCA_029851415.1 of Eretmocerus hayati. Lineage (NCBI taxonomy): Eukaryota > Metazoa > Arthropoda > Insecta > Hymenoptera > Aphelinidae > Eretmocerus > Eretmocerus hayati. The sequence goes on along the minus strand of CM056743.1, from coordinate 37,849,613 downwards.
AGTTTGAGAACTTCATTCATTTATAGGCTTTGGTTCATCGTTGTCAAGGCAACTTGCTGCGATAATCGGTTTCCATGGTGACTGGTTACCAAGGTAACTCCCGACAAGAGTAGTGAAAAATAAGCACTCAATTGAAGTATTCATAGTTCCCAAGAGGAATGCTGATTTGGTAAAGGATATTGTAAGAAATTTGAAGATATTCGTTTTTTCCAACTTTCCCTCAATCGAAGACAAGTTAAACTGATATACGTTCGGAGAGAGATTCTGTAGCTCTAGGACGGATAAGTTGCGAGTATGGATCTGAGTTCTGTGAGAATTTGATGTTAAAGGGAGGCTGATTGAGCTAAAATTTTCTTTCCTTCTTTTCTTTTCTTAAATAAGACAAGTAATTTCTCTTGAACGAAATAGATTTGCATACGTTTGGACAAATTTGTGGCCCTGAAAAGGGCCGTTCATAGGGGTTATAAATTCAAGGTCGATGGGATCTCAAACGTAAACTGAGCTTGAAGTCTCCAATCTTCACTCTGGATCTCTCAGCATGTTTGGCACAAGCTGCAGCATCATGGAAGATTTCAATGAGGTATTCTTCACTAACTTGCTGCAGAGCCATCACTGCTGCGCTCTGAAATTTTATCCCTAACTTTATTCCCCAAGCGATGTCTCGTACAATCCGCTGAAAGGTGCGTTTGTGGATCACAAAATCAGGATTTCGCGAATATCGCGCAGTTCCTCGCTCAACAAGTGTCCCGGGTTCATACCGATGAGGTATTTTCACCCCCGGCGGACACCTCACAACGATTCCCGTCCTGGCTGCTTCTCTTAACCCTCTTCCGTCCCACTTCCTCGACATCGCCTTGGTCCGAACCATGTTGAGTCCAGTGATGATAGGAAAGCAATGAACTTGTATCGTTCTTTATATTTCTTATATAGACTCTAGAGAAGCCGAAGCGCGCCAATCACATGAGTACTATTGTCACCCTAGCAACCGTTGCTATGGTGATCCTGGTTGCTATGGTGACCTACGTTGCTATGGTCAGGCTGAGCCCAGAAAATCCCAAGGTTCGTTGCTATGGTAACTTTTCGTTACTATGGAAACGCTCACTCAATCGTATAAAAGAGGCATGCATTTTCCAATCCAAATCATTTGCTTCACTATGGATGCAGACATTTTGGAACTGGACGATGCAAGGCTTGTCAGAGAAATGGAACAAGAAATTGAAGAGTCAAGCGAGAGCTTTTCCCAACTTCGAATTTGCGAGTCATCTGAGTCCGTAAATAATGAGGAGCGCCAGCTGGATGTACAGGATGTATCTCCAGCACCGCCACCACCTAATTCTCCTCGTCCCATGAGTGAGGATGGATACATCACACGCTCATTGACCATGTCTCCAGACAACGAAGAGTACAAACTAATTCGAAGAGCCCGAAAAAGACCTCGATCAAGCTCATTCACCACGTCTCCTGTCAAAGAAGAATGTAAATTGATCCGTCGAGCCCAGAAGAGACCGCGGTCAAGAAGCAGTAGTAGTGATAGTAGCGGTAGTTGGTACGGTGTGCGTCATTTCCGTTGTCGAAGAAGATTGGACTTTACAAAAGAGAGACATGCAACATCGGAAAAAAATCGCCAGTAGGAAATGAAGAAGACGAACGAATCAATCGGCCCTTTTCAGGGCCACCAAAGACTCAAAGACGTTTGGTTCATACATTTATCCTCATGCACTCATAAGCATTTTTTTTATCTCGACAGTATCATCTAATTCATGATTTGAAACGCAGTTAAAAAAAAAAAAAAAAAAAAAAGACGAAATTTTAGTCTGAATATGGACAGTTAGTACAACTTCATGGGAAGTAGTACACTGTTGCTATACAAACTCAATCGTCGTACATTCTTCTAGTCTAGTAGATTTTTTACGAAGGTGGTGTGAATCATTTTCTATAACTGTAGAAGTGATTAATGAGATTATTGATCGGGGCAAACAGATCGAGACACTTGCATTCGACAACCACGCACAACTTTTGTTTTCTTTACAATTGTCACATTTGAACCCATCCAATCACAAACCTGCTACGAGTCAAACGTGTGATCATTCATTTTGTGATGGCAAGAAGTTATATAAATCTCACATCCACTCCGTTGCAGTCTCTACCAAACTCATATCGAGCCGAAGTGACCTTGGGTGTTGTATACTTCTCAAACGATGGTGAGAGTTGTGTGAATCTTATATCTGCGCCAACGATCAAGTCAAAATCGTGGTATGGAAGAAACATTCTTGTGACCTTGAAAACTGTATGACAAACTTACGCCCGCGCTACTGAATCAATCGCGGCCAGTTTACATATACAATGATGTGACCTTAGATTCTGTGTAATCTTTTATGTAGTCGCAATAATCCAATCATAGCCAAATTTGAAGCAAAGAGATAGTTAACCTGTATCTGTAATCTCAAAATACAATATCGCTCTTCGTCACTGTGGTAATCTCAACCACTGCTCAAGAATATATCCTTGTATTCTAAATGCAAAACCGCTGAGAACATCAGTGTGACAGCAAACAAACTATTCATCAAGAGCTGTTATACAGAGCTCTCAATTTTTTTGGCGAATCGTTGTTCTCATCTATCTCAATTTTAATAGTATATGTGATAGATCCCTTAAACTTGGATGAAGAAACATGAATTCTCACAGTGTGAACAAATTACCAGTTCATCAGCGTAAGAGTGATGCGAAACTTGATCGTTCTTATTTCCTCTTCACATTGAAATGATAGTAGTATGAAGCATTCAATACCACGTATTGGAATGTGCGCAACTACATTTCCATTAATTCATTTCATTTCATTTTTCATTCAAATTTATTTTCTCTGGACACAAAAGTCGTCCTAAAAAACCTGAGCTGCACCGATCTAATCAGAAATCAAATAGTATTGAACGTCACCAAGGAGGTACTATAGTTGCAATGGTGACCTTACAGTGTTTCAACAGCTGGAGTAACTCTTCTTCCATGAAAAGTGTGTGAGTTATTCTTAACTAAAGCCATGAATAATTCCATATTCATATATGTATATATATTTAGTATGACTATATGTGAGGTGGCTGTGCAAATGGACAGATTCTAACTTATTCCAAGGTTTGCGTGTTAAAATGTGCCAGGAATTCTGTGGTTATAATCTTCTTTGGGCACAGAAGTCGGCCAAATAACTAAGCGGCGCCGACCCAATCAAAAATCAGATAGGATCGATCGTTGCTATGGAGACGATTCCATTGCTATGGTGATCTTTCAGAATCTCAGCAGTCAAGTAACTCTCTTTTTTTTTTCACGGAAGGTGTGTATTCCTTCTCAACCAAGTCATGAATGAGTACATAATCATATTTTTAGTATGTCTACATGTAAGTTCGCCATGCAAATGAACAGACTTAAAGTTATTGCAAAGTTTACGTGTTGAGATGTGCTTTAATACTGCGGATGTAATTTCCTTTGGCTATAGAAGTGGCACAAATGCGTAAGCGTCACCGATCCAATCACAAACTTGTTAGGATTGGTCGTTGCCATAGCAACCTTTCGATAACTGTATGTTGACCTTCAGAGTCTCAACAGGCAGAGCAGCAGCTTTTCTTATTCATGAAGTTCGTGTGAATTATCAATAATCGGACAAAAGATGATTATGAATAATTCATATTGGTGTAAGCTCATATTAATGTATGCTCTTACGCAAATCTGCTGTAATGTTAACAGATAGAAGTGTCATGAAGTTTTCGTGTTAGAATGCATAGAACTACTACTGCAGGTATCTCTTCTCTGGCTCTGAGAGTCGTCCAAATGCTTGAGTATTGAAATCAGCTCAACAGTGGTTATTTTTTCTTCCTCGAAAGTCGTTCAAACGCCAGGCCTGGGCCGACCCAATAAAAAATCAGACACTAATGACTGTTGCTATGGTGATGTGATTATTGTCATGGAGACCGTATGAAACTTCAGGTACTCAATCACTTAGGTGACCTTGAATGCTGCAAGAACTTTTCTGCAGTTTGGAAAATTATTCATCCTTGCCGAGCCAATTGTGGTGTGAACCACCACATGACTGTAAGGTAGCTCAGCGCATGAATGCACAGCTGTGGGTTGAGAGGAAAAGAATGAGCGTACCTTTTGTACAGAGCTATTTTTAACACGCACCAAACCAAACTAGAGTTGGCATGCAACAGTATCAAGATAAGGAGTTTGTTCTACGTTTTTAGAATATTTGTTGGCCCTGAAAAGGGCCGATTGAGGTGGCCTTGAAAAAGGCCGATTGGGGTGGCCTTGAAAAGGCCAGTTTAGCTATTTCTCAAAACCATTTTATTCAATCTCTTCGTCGCTGGTGGAAATAGTGCGTGGTTGTTTCTTCGGCACCACGCGAGATGGCAAATCTTCTTCTTCTTCTTCGAATGGTTCTAGTGTATCATCGCTTGAAAATTTCTCGTCCCCGCTTCCTCGTTCGTCCTCGTCTTCATCCTCATCCATTTCAAGATCTTCCAGTCCCACATCATTGGCATCGAGCGCACGGATTTCATCTCGAACATAAGCCTCGCAAGCTTCATCGAGGAAGTTGATGAGCTCACGTTGTATCTCATGTAGTAAGTCATCGACACCATCGGGCTCCATCAGAAGGTATTCGCGAGGATCCATTGTGAAATGATAGAAATGTAGCGGTAGTGGCCCGTTTTATAACTTCATGATCGGACGCGCCGACGCAATGATAGTTCACCCCACTTCTTGCCGCTATCGAGCCGCCGTCTCGATAGTGGGGCTTAATATCACACGATTGCAATTGCGCCGGCGCGCCTGATCAAAAGTCTATAAAACGGGCCACATCGACAGTGCGTCCCGGCATTTGCCCTGTTCGTCTCAGAGCGGTCAAGTGTCGCTTCCGACGGATAGAACAACTGTTCGCCTGAAACAAGATCAAACGTTGCCCTTCTCAGGGCAGAACAACTGGTCTCCCGAAAACAAGATAGAACGTTGCCCTTCTCAGGGTAGAACGACTATTCGTCCACTTTAAATATTTCTAACGATGAATAGCTATTTCGTCCTGATACTCGATAAATGTAATTCAAGAGAGAGATTCGAAACAGAGGATGTATCCATACTTCAAGGTCAGCGTCAAAAACCACGCAACAAGGAGTCTAATATCATTGAAGCGCTTTCCACGTTGAGTTGATGGAAAAATCAATTTTTATAATATCACGTTTCCTCACTCTATTTGTATTGATTCTGTCACATTTCTTTCATTTTCTGCATTCTCGTATCCTGCTCATTACAGCATTTTATCATAGTATGGACATGTATTGAAGTAAAATTCACACGCATGAACGGGAACAGTTCCGCTTGCGTTATTATATTGATTTTTGCTATAATTGTATTGATGGTCGCTATAAATGACAAATCATAACCTTGTTGAAGAATATGGTGATTATTCACTCAATTTTATGCGGGCCAAACTATATTCGCACGCGTTCGATTTTGCGTGAATTTCTACTTAAATTCACACGAATCAAGTAGGAGTTTTCGTCTAAATGATATAGTCTGACTATCAAAAGAAAACAATGACCAATATGGTAAAAAATAAAAAAACCATCAGAAGTGAGACAATCTCGTAGAACGAAAGTATAGATCTCAACTGATAAGAGTTATTTCGTGCTCGTTAAAACACACCAAAGAAGATGGGCTGCGCCGAACCAATCAGAAGCATGCTGTAGAATTGGTTGTCATAGTAACCTTTCGTTACGATGACAAAGGCATCAATCTCTCGAGCTCGCAAGGTTACAACTGATCAGAAAAATTTTGTGGCCACAAAAAGACATCGGATCGGCTTAGCGCGGCCGAACCAATCAGAAGCATGCTGTAGAATTGGTTGTCATAGTAACCATTCGTTACGATGACAAACGCATCAATCTCTCGAGCGCGCGTGACTACAACTGATCAGAAAAATTTTGTGGCCACAAGAAGACATCGGATCGGCTTAGCGCGGCCGAGCCAATCAGGAGAATGCGGAATTATTAGACACGTAAGCTTTGGGGCCACTGGAATCCGGCGCCGGCGGCCGGCGGCACGACACGGCTATCTCTTTTCAGGGATAGGCTTGGCCGGTCTGAGCACAGCGAGCGACTGTGTTGAAACCTTGTGAGCTATCAGGCCGGTCGTGCTATAGTGACTGTGCTGAAACCGGCATCGTGTAATCACTGTGCTATCTTTCTTCCTCATCAACACACCGCTGTGCTAAGGGTGCTGTGCTCAGACCGGCCTAGCCTCTCTACTGAAGAGTGCACTGCTCAACTCGGTGAGCACTTCCATCATGCTGTACGGTGCACCCGTGTGAGGGAAGGGAGTAGACGAGGCCGTCATCGAGAAGAGGATGGGGCCTGTCCACCGGAAAGCAGCCCTGAAGAACATTCATGCCTACCTTACCGTGTCAGGAGACACAGCTTGCGTATTGGCGGGGACACCACCCATCCACTTGCTCGTCGCAGAGAGAGTGGAGAGAGTGGAGATCTGGGAACGGCAAACAGTGATCGGAGCCAATAAAGTGCTCACCCCACCGATAAAGTAGATCATCCTGATCAACGAGAAGAAAACTATCCTCGAGTAGTGGCGAACTGACAAGGAGAGGACCAGACCTTTGAATCACCAATCTTGTCAAAAGTTTTCTTACGGTTTTTTATTACCTAGAATATGAAGAATGAAGAACAACTCAGTCAAATGGGCCTCCTGTTCAGAGTTACAGCCCATGACATTAACAATGCCCATATAGGCCCATGTTAAAAAGTGATATATATAGATATACTGACAATGCTAATGTTTTTGCTTGTAGCTCTGAACAGGGAGCCCATTTGACGGAGTCACTCTGGATTCTCCATATTAAAGGTAATTACTTGTATTAATACAAAACTGTAAAAAAATGTTGGCAAGGATTGGTGATCCAAAGGTCTAGTCCTCCCCTTGTGAGTGCGATTCGCCATTTGCAGATGGCAAATGGACGCACCGGTTGATCCACGACGTAGCCGAGTGGGCGGAAGTGATGGATTACTGGACAACGCAGGCACTGAGCGACCGTGTTTGCTTCGGTGCCTATCTGATCCGGTTCAAGAAGAGGATGTCCTCGGCATTCCAGTCAAGCGGGGACAAATGGGATGACGCTGAACACGCCCAGTTCAAGTGCAACGACACCCGGAGAGAGCGCGCCGAGTTAGATAAATGGCTGGGAACTCAACTAACACCTGAGAACCTCGCTCCGTACTTGCTCCGCAGCCAGGAGACATGGGATAGAGTCACCGGCTACTTCAAGCTGTTGATGACTCGAAAGGAAGAGGGAGAGAGGGAAGTGAGGCGCCTCGAAGCTAGCAAACCACAGTGAACCATCCGGTTCCAACAGAAGAGACCCATGACTCCCGGAGGAGCATGGTGGCCTTAAGAGGGGAGAAAGAAGGAAGAAGAGCGAAGAAAGAAGAAGGAGAGGGAAAAATGAAGAATGAAGATAGAAGATGCCGATAAAAAGACGAAGAGAGAAGAAAGAGAAGAGAATCGCTCGCAATTGACCGCGAGACACGCGGCTCATCCTGAAGTAATGCTCACGTGGTTCCGGGTTGAGATGGCGAGTATCGGTGGGTCTCCCACTTGATGACCCGATGCCTGATCGTCGGATATCAAGAGAGGAGGGATTCTAGACGTTCTAGTTTTCGGAGCCCGACCCAAATCCGTCTCCCACCTGGTATGGCCTGCGAGGACTGTGCATAGTCCGCGTAAACTGAATCAGTCCAGTGTCTGGCGATCGATCCGAGGGAGTCTCGAGGCTTAATTCCCTCATCCACGTAGAGAAAAAGAAGAAAAAAGAAACAGAAACAGAGACTTGAAAATATGGTGACAAGCTCCACTCCTGCACCCGGAGAGGCTGACCAACAGGAAAGAGAGAACAAAATGAGAATATGACTTCTGATCTTCTGAAAAGATAGAAGGAGCTGAAAGTGAGCGGAGAAAAAACGGAAGAGAACACTTATCTGCTCCTCGAACACTCCGATCTGATCATGAGGACAGCCGAGTCTACGCCCGACATCTCAGGAGGAACGAACACAGACATCGAGGAAGTCAAGAAGATAGGTCATGTCCTCGAGGAACTACTTATGGTGAGCTTTTGAGACCACTCTTCGCGAGCCAGATAAGGCCCTGAAAAAGAGTGCAAATACACAAACCTCTGCGACTCAGACATCAGCCACGTCGGGGAGTGGCACATAGGGAAGGAGGGTGATGAAACCAAAAGCGTGGTCAGGGAGACAGGAGAAATTGGAGCAAACATCACGCGGGCCTCCCCCGGGAGGCCCTGAATCACCACGCTTCCCATCCGCTCCCATTAAGCCCAAGTAAGACGGGACTGACGGGAGATGGTCTCGAAGAAAAACAAGAGGGCGAAGAATAACGGTAGAACAAATGGCACCGCTGAGGAGGCGAAGATCGAGTCAAGGAGAGAGGAACCCGAAATCGTCTTAGTCGTGGCCATCCAACTCGGACTTACCTACACAGATATGCTGCGGGACATAAACGAATGACTTCAGTGGAAACATGGGCTCTAAGGTCACGGGAATTCGTAAGATTCAAGAGGGCCAAGTCCTCCTCGGACAGAAGAAAGGCACCGACGCTACCGCTGGGGAGGAGATTTGGCACCAGTCGTCGGGCAAGAATGAGGGAATAGTACAACACTCGAGGTGCTTGGAGTCGACTACACCTTCGACGAAACGGAAGTGCGGGAGGACCTCGCGAAGACTCTACCACGAAACGAAGAGGGAGCAATCGTAGTGAAGACACTCCAGAGTGGCCACCGTGGCCTCAAAACACCGGCCATCTCGGTTCTAGTGAGACTAGCCCACCACCTTTGAGACTGAAAGGAACCCAAGATTGTATGAGACGGGGCAAGAATCTGCGAAAAAGGCAGTATCCCACGGTACTATAACTATCTCGAGTACAGCCACAAGGCCTCAGGGTGCAAAAAAGAGAAGGCAGAGGCGCGGGAACTAGAACTCTGCTTCCAGTGCGGTGAATCAGGACACCTCATCACGGCTTGCAAGGAGAGGCCCAGATGTCTAAGCTGTGCAGCGACCGGATCCAAGTCTGACTACAGATCTGGAGCCAGCAACTTCCTGCCAGGAAGTGAGGATGACATATAGACCCAGCAATGGATGGAGTGGCTAGCTTCATCGAAGCCAACCTCAGGATTGGCGAATTTTCCCTGCGCCTCTCACATGCTGTGGCCAAAGAAAAGTCGATCGATGTTTTAATAATCCCCGAGCCATACCGAAAACGCGAACTCTCCTGATCCACATCCGATCACTGGAAAACTGCTGTTGTGCAAATTTTCAATCCTGCGATTCGCGAGACTGAGTCTGGAATACAGGCGGGGACATGACAGTCAATAGCTGCTACTATCTGCCGTCGCTCAAGACGCACGAGGTCGAAAATGAACAACACAACCGAGAAGAAGATATCGGGCAATGAGGGGATCGTGGGGGACTTCAACCCCAAGGAGCCGACTTGGAGCAGGTGGCCACGGGATAGACAAATTCTAATCCTCAACATTCGTCGAAAACCTCAAATCGTCTTTCTCACTCATTGCGTGCTCAGCGCGCTCTCTTATCATAATTTGTATGATTCCATTTTGTTTTGGATACTAGGAGTAGGAGACACCACAAGTGAAATCTGTAATCCATTGGTTATATCATGATCATCTTGAATAAAAGACAATGAGAATAGTTCACTGAATACAATCAATTTTCACGTTAAAAATATGTAACTCAGAACGAAACTTCCCTAAGTACAGTATTCATCAAGAATACTACCTTATTATACTGACAGTCGTCTTGATTCTCACCCAGGATTAACGTTCTCGGTAAATCTCTTGCGGTTTTTGACTTTTAAACGATTTTGCCTCCCTCACCCGCCACGCAATTCATCCACCTATACGCAAGGTGTGAACGAACACGTCATATGGGAAATGCATGCTTGTCGAGGTTGAGCTGAGGCCCGGACACGTACTAAGTTTCACTTCCACGAAGCCTCCGAGCCTTTTCTGAGATATTCTGTCTCCCCGCAAGCCTTCCACCCACGCAGGATGTATGTAAGCCTGAGGCCCCGCATCGACAACGACAACTTCGTAGGTATATTTCCCAAGTACATTAGACGTTTTCCGCGAGCTTCAATGATCTTTCGCACCTTCCACACACACTCACTGTGGGTGAATGCGCCAACGACGGCTGACCTGGACTCTTTCCGAATGTGCAGCAGTAAGGCCCCCGTAGTTGCATCTTCGCTAATAAATTTCGTTGGACTACATTCAATACTTCGTGAATGACTTGTGAATAGCTTGTGAAGAGCTTGACAAACGCTGCCCATTTCTGTCTATTGACAAGTTATACACAAGTAATTGTCAAGTCATTCGTTTTTCACATTGGGAGATCCAAATCTGAAGTCTTTGCCCCAACTATGACTTTTTTCTGAAGTCCTGAAGTTAGGCGAGTATCGTGGTTTTAGGGGACCTTGTCTTCTCATAAAAATAATCAGATACTGTATTCACATCAGATCACGTCGGAAATTTTGGTATTCACATCAGATCACGTCGTAGTTTTTGGCTTGAATAAAACAAGCCGAGGTGTTAGCTTTCTCCACACAGATGCTTTCTGGCACCTCGTTCACTCATGAACTAGTTCTGTAGTACCTGGGAGTATGGGAAGAATAAACAAAAACCACAATTCGCCTGGAGACACCAGATAAATCATGATAACTCCGTCGAAAAATGTGTTGCTTGACCTGAAGATAATTGAGCATACTCGATTCCAAAATCACCCGAAAAGAATTTTGATGAGCACGAATCCCACAATTGAAATTTCTCGAAAATTTTGATACTTCTCCCTACGAAATGCATACTTGTTTTACAAACCTCGGATGAGTGAATTTCAATCTGCAGATGCGGGGAACTTGTCGCAATTCCCAATGGGTGCATACAGAATATTTGTATATTATTTCACACTCAATGTTGCCCAGCATAATTTTGCTGAATATTTCTGATACCATTGAATGAAATAGATCGTATTTTGAAGAAGTCAGTTCGATTCAGAACAATCCCGAATCCAACTTCAGTTTGAGGCAATAGAGAATGTTGGAGCTTACATGAGTGGAATTTCTTTTTCACTTGAAGTTTCTTCGCCAAAGCTGCAAGAAATTTTTTGTGCGGAAAAATTCTCACTCGTGCAAACGTCGGAACGCGTTACATCGTGCAACAGACATCCATTATTCACGTCGACGCTTTCTCGCCTCGCTTGTACCATCCTCTGCCCTGCAGTCCGTCTACGCGTCCACACTCGTTGCATTAAGGCGAAAAAACATGCTTATGTTCACGTATGCACAGCTCGCAAGGGTTGCGTCTGATAGAAGCTCTTTCCCTTCACCCCTTCCTTCCACCTACTTACAGAATGTGATGCAAGCTCAAAAAACGTTTTGCTCGCGTGCTCGATCAACACGGTAGCTTAACAACCTCCATACCTGAATCTTTTTCCTCTCTGTCCTTCTCATTCTTACACTAAGATATAAATTCATTCATACATGTACTAACACACTGTGTGATATGTATGTGTCCTTCCACACACACACACACACACACACACACACACACACACACACACACACACACACACACACACACATATCGTTGGACCAAAGGCGAAATATTATTTCAAGGGGTGCTAAGTGACAGAGTGAGTGACATTCCAGAACACTCATAGCGTGTCGAGCTGTGGGTTGACTCGCAGAGACACAGACAACGATGATGCAAGGGTGGATCTAGGATACAAGCGCGACGTTTCTCGTTCACGGCTCAACAACACAACAAAGGAATTGGATGGGTATACAGGCACAAATTCTCTGCCATCGTCGTCTAGCAAACGACGGCGTGTCCTTCTTGATTGGGCCAAATGAAAACGCTAGCATCCCGACCCGTGTCATATAAGAGTTTCTTGCCTTGCTCCCTCACTCTCGTACCTTTGAGATGTTCCCAAATTTTGCCAAATGTGAGGGGAGAATGGTCTATATCAAACACTTCTGCTGTCCGTAGGGTCTCTTGCTACTTCCGATTGGAGCATTGTTTCTGTTTGAGTTTTGAAATTAAATGAGGTGAGGATTGTACGGAAGACTACTACCGGATCCAATGGATGTACATAGGATTTTTCATCGACGATCTGGACGACCAATCGAATCACTGCAAACGTGAAAATATGTTCAAATTTCTTCAACATAGAGATTGTTTTCAAGAAATTCTTTTCAATGACTCGTGCGCGTCCTAATGAGATGAATCATCAGCTATCTTGCATGAATATGATCGAGGAAAATTTGATAAACTTTCCATAATAGTACATTTCGATACAAGGGTGGAGAATAGTAGATTTCGCACCGAGATCATGAGGTTGTAGCTCGCTCCTGAGCGATTGATTCTCGGCCCGAGACGCAGGTGAAGGTCGAAATAGTCGTTCGGAAGCGGGGAATCTCATGACAGAGGCGCCAATGCTATTTCATGCAATTTTGTAAGCACCCAAAGTCGGAAAATTGCATAATAGTATAATACGCAACAAGTGCGAGAAGGTCAATTTCCGCACAAGTTGCCAAACGAGTGCGAGAAGTTAATATCCACGCACACTTTGGAACTTCTCGCACAGCCAGAAGAATACATTTACGTACTCTCGCGAAGCGAGCGTGCATAAATATGTACTTCTGCGAGAAGTTTCGAAGTGTGCGTGAATTTACTTCTCGCGCGAGTTGGCAACGTGTACGGAAACTTCTCGCACGTGTTGCGTATACTATTTTTTGGAACTATGCGTGAAGTTGTAATTAAATGCGCCACTGTCCGAGCAAGATTACCTTGAAAACGAAGTTTCCAAGAAAGGTTAAATTCAGAGGAATGACGTGGCCTCATATTTTGGAACTGTGCGTGAATGAAAATGCATTAGAGCGAGAAGTTACATTTATGCACACTCCACCAGTGCGTAAATGTAAAACTGTGCGAGAAGTCATTCACGCATTACATCTCGCACTGTAAATAATGAAGAGAAGTCTCATTTTTTTACAACTTCGCGCACACAGTTGTAAAAAATTCTTTTCGCGTCCGAGTGATGGGTTTCCGGCCTGACTCCGGAGGTTGGAATCAACACGAGGATGCAAAAAAAAGGTTTTCAACCCGTGTATTATCGAACTGTGTTTCTCGACAAACAGTGCAAGGGAATGGAAAAACAGTGCGAGAAAGACACTTTTCCGCACAACGTTTTGAAAAATCATATATTGAACTCAATCGACTCTACGTTTCTGTGAAGCTTCTCAAATTATGATGCTGCATGACATACGAACTGGAGTGACTTCAAGATTTTCCGCTTGTTCTCATGAAATTCTCCCTAGTCTTTTGTTCAACTGGGGTTTGTTCGCTCCCTCATGAAAGAGCCCATCAGGATTCATCATTCATACAAATAATCGAGAAAAATTTGATGGCCTCCATCATAGAATAACACATTGAATTCGAGCGACTCAACATTTCTGATAAGTCCCTCGAATGATTATGTTATTCAGAAAATGAACATGCGCGTCCCTAAAAATTTTCGCTTTCAGTCATCATTCTCCAAACATCTAGTTCCATCATCACGTTTCAGCGTGAAAATGAAAAGAAACCCTTGCTTTCTGATGTGCACTCTAAGACTTATGTGCACTTTAATACTCGTGCATGCAGATTGCAATTACACTCATCATTCCACGCAGCAACGTCTAATACGAGTGATTCTCACATAGCCACGCTCAATTAGCGTACACCTCAAACAAAAATATAATCCACAGCTGATGTTTCGAGTGTGACGTGCGACGAAATCGAGAATAGAAGCAAGAGAAAGCGAGCGAATCGCGTCATTAGCGATATTCTCGAGAATATATATCGTCGTGGTCTCGCCTTTCCTAATAGCCCGCAGTTAGAGTATAATGGGCGTAATTTATGCCAAAGCGCGTGCAATTAAAAAGACACCGCTTATGCACTTTGCGCATACAAACGCGCCAAAGTGGATGCGGGCGAATTAAGTACGACCCAGCTATATGTATAGAAGAGAGAGAGGAACCTCCGCTCACTTTGAACCCTACACCCTGTGCAATGCAATGTGTCGTTGTATAGTGTATAGTAGCAGCTTGCGATAAACGACAGGCAATAATTAGCAGTCTCGTCTCGCTCTCGCGCTTGTTAAGCACACACACACACACACACACATGCACTCACACATACATCAGCTTGTTGAAATTGCAGCACAGCTTACAGTGGTAAAAGCCCGATCACGTACAGTTACACTAGATGCGTGATGTTCGGGAATGAAGAGACCATCGTGGACCAGTCGTACTGCTGCGCGGAGAAAAATGCGAGTAGCGACGCGGGCCTGGCACTCATTACGACGGCTTATTTGCCCTCACACTCACCCAACAGTGGCACGTACTGGAGGATTAACGAAAAATTTTTGCGGAACGATTCATACGTGCGGAAAATTTGACAGGAAATGAGTTTCCACTCTGGTTCATTCGAATGTTACGAGTTTGATTCGTGCCGAGGACTTAGTTTTTTTTTTTTTTTTATCAAACTGAGGACATACTCAATTATACCCACGATCTAGATTTCGAAATAGGCATCCTCATTGCCTCCCATTTTGGGAAAATGGTATACTTTTGGTTTGAATTTGGTTGAGTTTGAGCATATGCCGGTTTTTTCCTTGAATAAGGGCGAAGAAATATGTCATCAAAATAAAGACTCACAGGGGGAGGTCCAACCTCACGGGTCCTGGATCCGTCCCAAACTCTGGGAGTTATCTCATTTTGGTGAAAAATGGATAGTATCTTGAATTATTTGACCCCGTGGGCCTCCTATCCTGAGGTACAGCTATGAAGATTAGCATTGGCAGTTTATATCTATCCGTACGACTTTTCTACATAGACCTATAGCCAATGCTAATCTCCCTAGCTATATTTCAGAATGAAAGGCCTATAGGACTAAAACCTCCGAGATATCTTCATTTTTCCCCAAAATAAGATGATTCCCAAAGTTTGGGATGAACTCAGAAACCGCAAGCTTGGACCTCTCCTCGTCACTTAATTATCTCCACGATTTAGATGTCGAGAAAGGAATCCTTATTGCCTTCCGTTTTGGGGGATGTTACACTTTTGGTTCGAATTTGGTTGGGTCTGAGCATTTGCCGGTTTTTTTCTTGAATAAAGGCGATGAAATATGTTATCTAATGAGTTAGTTTCGGAATGTTTTCAATCTTAGTGACATCGGTTGTAGTATTTTGATGTATTAAATGCACCTCTAGTACTCATGCAGTATCTGGAAGAGTTATCCCCGAACATTTAACGAGTGCTGGAGCAAATTTTAGAAGAACCCCAAAACCATGTTTTCAGCCAAAATAGTTTGGTTCAAGCTCATCGCTACTCAAGTCAATGGACTCATCTCAAGTCACGGAAGGTCAGTGGAAATGAAACAAGAAACAAACCCTGCATGATCACAAACTGCAGAGAAGATGTAAAGAAAACATCTGATATGATGAGTCAGTTGTGAATGACGTAGTCTGACATAATTGATGACATGTTCGAATCACAACGCGGAGGTATATTTTGATCTTAGAAGAACGCATGGAAGTTGAGCTGTAATTATCCCCCGTCACAACCCACCATACTTCTTTCAAATTACGCTCTCCGCGAGGAAAATGTTTAGAGGGATCAAAGAAAGACTTTATGTAGTCTATTGCTTACAATTAAATTATTTCGCTCCAAAAGAGTGAGCTTTAACGGTCCCAGAATGAGTCACATTTTTTCTTTGATAGCATAGTAGCTCATTATTGTAGGAGGATTTTCTGTGCATCTGAAACACCTGACTGAGTAATTAGAAGAAGTATAAGTTGCTTCATCGTAACATCGTTGCCGCAAGACTCAATTGATCGGAAGATGTACCCACTTTTTTTATTATAAACCAATAAGCTACATATCTCTAATCTGTGCTCTCATCTTCCACAAATTAGTCAAGTGATTCAAAGTAAAAGCGACCACAAGAGTAACTTCGTATGCCCATCACCAAACCAAAAAGCAGTCCTGCAAGTAACAAACGTCCCTGAGTCAGAGGTAGAAGCTGAAACGTTACAGAGGAGAGAATCAGAGGGATACTGCAACCGTGGCTGTAATTAAAACGGGTCGCTGTTTACTCAAGGTTAATGAAGAGGCTTTCAGTTTGTCTCTGTCGCTTGCCCACCTGCAGCTCACCTTCGAATACGGTTGGAGGAGAAAGCAGAACGTACAGTTTCCCCTTGTACAATACTAGACATGGGCTAAGAAGTGAGTCTCATTGAACTTAGGGGTCGTACCACGAGTATACTGTGCGTATACGGATGAAGTTGTCGCTGCCGCCAGCAGATAGACTTGGCAAATATTTACATCCGAGCTTCGTTATTACTCCTGATGACGATGAGTCTCGACTACTATGTTGGCTCTTTTTCTGCGCTCAACTTCTGCAGAGTGGAAATTTCGCTATCTCGTCATTGGTTACCAAGACGTTCGTTGAAAGTTGGTTGCTTTCGAATCGCAAGAAGCTCCGGACAACTCTCGGCACATCAGCAGAGGTAGCAATAAAGATTCGTGAGAGATGAAATATGAATCAGCGAGATTTGCCAGCAAGAATCTTTCTGATCTTAGAAATTCTGAATCAGCTACTTCTCTAAAGTTTGAAAATTGAAGTTACATCACGGAATGAAGCAAAACTGTAGACCAAGGAACTTCGTTAGAGGCTGCAGATGAAGGATGCCTGCAATGGATTTATTGAACCTAAAAATTGACATGCCTTTGAACTTTGTTCGTCGAAATGAGCTTCATATTTTTGCTCCTCATAAACACGGCTGGGAAGTCTTCGAAGATGAATTTTGCACGTGATTCCAAAAACACTCAAACGAGTTTTCGGGTTGTACATTTCACTCTTTGCCGTCAGAAGTTTTTTTCTTTGGCACGCTCTTTGCTTCTTTCATTCCATGGATCGTAAATGCAATCATAGCACGTAATTGTATCAGAGATCAAAAAATTGAAATCTGGACTCTGCTAAGATTGATCGCAGTCTTCTGGTTATTCGGGTTGAGATCCGAACTCTTATAAAGAAATATGTTCTCTGATTTGGGAATTGGGAGTAAACCTGTTTTGAAACGCCGCCATCTTAGCCCCGTGTATTTCTTATGGAAATGTTTTGAGATTCGGCCACATTGAATTTTTTTGCCATCTAGAGAGTTTTGCCTGCCAAGATTACGTTGTCTTCCCGAGTAAAGAAGAATTATACTCTAGAAATTATGGGTATAACTATACAGGAAAACCTCCGTATTCGCGCAGGTTGTGTCCGGAGGAGCCGCGCGAATACGGAAAACGCGAGTACGGAAGCGTTAGCCTTATGGGATTCCAAGGGTTATGTTCCGGCGATCCAAAATGTTTACCTGTCGAAATTTTTCTTTCGAAAAGAAGAACTAATTAGTGAGAAAATATCGATTATTTATTCGTCTTATCAGAATAACTGGTCAGCAAAGGTTGTTTCAATTGACGGAGAATATCATTGTAGATTTCTTTGTAAGAATACAGCGCCACCTGACAATCGTGCTTGAATTTCAAACTCCGCGTTAAAATTGGGTCATGCTCCATTGCTTCATCGATGGCCTCTTCTAGAAGTTTGATGATTTTCACGATCGATTTTGAGCTCAGAACAGGATCAGTAGCTTCTGCAAACTCTTCTGGATCATCCGGCTGATTCAAAATCTCTTCAACTTCTTCTACAGACAGTCCTTCTGTTTCAGAGTTGACGAGTGCAGACACCTCGTCTCGAGCGATATCACTGAATCCTTCGCCTCCTACAGCTCTTGCAAGAAGTGTGACATCCTCGATTACGTCGGACAATGATGGCTCAGTAATATCCTTAATTTTTCCTGACAACAATTTCTTTCAATTTTTAGTGATATTGGAAGCTCGCACCTCTTGCCAAGCCTCGTCGACTGTACCAATCGAATCCAGGATTGGAAATTTCTTCCAAAATTTTACCACTTGTTGTTTGGGATCGTGTTCCATCGATTGTGTGAGATTGATGACTTCCAACATCTTATTCAACACCCGCCTGATGTAATAAGACTTGAGAGTGGCGATGACTGTTTGGTCCATCGGCTGTATCAAAGAGGTTGTATTTGATGGCAGAAAGATAACGCTAACATCAGGATGCAGACTCATCAAGCTTTGAGGATGAACTGGAGCGTTATCCAATATGAGTAGAACTTTGAATGCCAGATTCTCTTTTGATAGAAACTCTTTCACTTAGGGCACAAACGATTGCAAAAACCAATCCTCGAAAATTAGTTTTGTAACCCATGCACTCTTGTTGGATTTCCAAACTACTGGTAGATGTGATTTCACTCTACCCTTCAGTTGTCTAAGAGTCTCCGAACGATAAACCAACATCGGTTTACATTTACAATTGCCCAAAACGTTTGCACAGAACAACAAAGTGTATCTATCTTTAGCAGCTTTGAAGCCCGGGGCTGATGATTCTTCTTCTGTGAGATACGTCCTCTGAGACATTCTCTTCCAAAAGACCTGTTTCGTCGCAGTTGAATATTTGTGCCAAATCACATTATTTCTCGAGTATGGATTGAAGAAGGACCACCGGAAACTCTCGGGCAGCCTTTTCATCCGCCAAAGCACTTTCTCCAGAAAATCGCACGTTATTCAGTGAAAATCTGAAGTCAAAGTAGGCTGTTAAAAATCGAGATACATTCCATCAACAAACGGCACATCAATCAGCTATTCATCTGTTTTTGAATTTGTCAAACCATCCAAGGCTGGCTATGAACGTTTCAGCAGATCCCGAGGCATGTTGTTCTTTCACATGGCTGTAAAAAGAGAGTGCCTGCTCCCGTATCATATAGCCAGTGAGCGGAACTTTCTTCTGTATCAAATCTTGAATCCAAATGATTAACATGTTTTCCATCTTTTCGACGATTGGATTTCGACTCATTTTGCACACTTTCGAATGAGACCTAAGGGTTGCGGCACTTTGACGAATTTTCTGCTCGTTGTCTCGAATTAATCGGATCGTGGATTCATTGACCCCAAACTTTCTTGCCAATGCGCGAACTTTCTCACCTTTCCGAATGAGATCCAATATTTGAAGTTCTTTCGCCAAATTCATCACTTTTTTATCACGTTTCTTCTTCTGAATTTGAGTTATTGATGGAGCCATGTTGTCGAAGAGCGGTCGTATAAAATAAACCAGTATCTCAAAACTAAACGAATGTATCGAAGAACGTTATGGCGAACGTGAATAATAACCCTATCAAAACATTGAGAACAGCATGTAAGAATAACCTCATCAAAAACAATAAAAAAATAGCTGCACATTTATCGATCCAAAATTAAGTTTGTGTACCATTTCAACGCCAGCCTCGAATGATGAGATTTGACCACCTATTCCGAACCATCGATTTCTTGATCGCGAATAAGCGAATCTTTATGCGCAAATGTGGAAAACGGGCCACAATTGCCAAATCACGAATAAGCGAATTCGCGAATACCGAATGCGCAAATACGGCGGTTTTCCTGTACCAATAATTTCTCTTCAGATAAGGAACTAGGTATTTCGTTTTAATCGATAATTTTTTCAATGCAAGAATATTCTGAGGTTCTAAAATTATGCATCTCAGACACAATTGACAGCTTATCACTGGAATTATATACCGATTTACAGCTCCTCCATGAAAACAAAAGTGTCAATCTCATGATTCTCGAATTTACTGATAGAACATTGATTTTGCCGGAACAACGATGAGCTTCTCGTTTCCCAAATCAATTCCGAATGGTTCGTAATTGTTATACCCGTCATTACACAGTGCTCTCATAACTCTCAGATAACAACATGGCATGTGATTTTTTCAAAACAAATCTAAACCCTAATTATGAACGATTCTCCACTGAGTGCTCGCAATATTCCTCTCTCTTTCAATACAATATACACTGAAGGGTATAAGAATTTCATAAAATGAAAAACTCCTCAGATTCACAACTCATCTGTTGTAAGACTCCACAACATGCACATAATTCCTTATCAGACTTATTTTCATTTCGCTCATTTGGAACTCAGCAAGACATGAAGAAATGCAGACACGTCGATTATCTTACCGAGTGGATGGAATCGAGTTATGCATATAACTCTCGCCAAAGATGGGAGGTAGATCACAATTAGAGGGTCTCACCATGATGTAGTCATCCTGGAATTTGGCATCCGGACATACTCGTCTGATAGACGGCCGCGTATCGGTATTACATGTGTACCCGGCTTCGACTCTCATACGCACGCCCATACGAAGCAATCCAAGATGGACGAATATATTGTCGAAATCTTTTAGTAGTGGTCAATAGCTCTCGACTCCAAAGATATGGACATTAGATTTCACC
Organism: Eretmocerus hayati; assembly: GCA_029851415.1. Taxonomy (NCBI): domain Eukaryota; kingdom Metazoa; phylum Arthropoda; class Insecta; order Hymenoptera; family Aphelinidae; genus Eretmocerus; species Eretmocerus hayati. The sequence continues at coordinate 37,829,078 of CM056743.1, read as the reverse complement.
AATGTAAAAGTAGCTGCACTCCGAATTCGATGCATTCGAGAAATCAATCGATCATCGCACAATCGCAATTTGTGTTAGGATAGTGGACTAGCAGCTTAAGACGCGCGCAAGCGCGCGGATTTGTTTTTTTTTTTTTTTTTTTTTTTGATTTGTTATCGTCACCCGCGATTTCGTTAGTGTTGCCTGCGATTCCGTTCCTGAATCTACAATGAACGACTCATTGAGGATGAAAAGACCTTGATTCGGCCATATATTTTTACGGACACGGACCGGAGACAACCGCGCGCGCGATGGTACTTTGCCCACTCGTACGTTTTACGGATCATGTTTTATTCTATTTGATTTTTCGCGCCACACAGATTGAACAGAAACAGCAGGATTCCCCCGCGCGCGCACTCTCCGAGAATCCCCTACCCTTTGATTGAAAGAGCCGTGGATGGATCGTATTCGCTATTTTTGATTCATTATAGTTACCTGCGATTCCTTCATAGTTGCCTGCGATTCCATTCCTGAACCTACGATGAACGACTTTTGAGGACGAACAGACCTTGATTCAGTAATTAATTCTCACGAAATACGAACCGGAGACAACCTCGCGCGCGGTGGTACATTGCCCACTCGTGCGTTCTTCGGATTATGTTTTGTTCCGTTTAATTTTTCGCGCCCCGTCGCTCGAACAGAAACAGCAGGATTCCCCCGCGCGCGCACTCTCCGGGAATCCCTTCCCCTTTCATTGAGAAAGCCATTGATCGTGGAGACGTCTGTGTCTTCTGCTGGCGCCTGCGTGGCCGATGCACAGTGTAAACATTCAAAATCGGGCTACATATATACAGTTTCACCAAACTAAATCTGTATCACAGCGCCAATCAGAGCGGGGACATCAACACCAACGCGACCAGACGCACGTGACACACTCTTGCGAATTCGCGAGATTCCACACCGACGACGGTCAGCTGATCTTCGAGAGTAACCCCGTCGACCTCGACCATGGACTTTCGATTAAATGCGGAATAGGACAGGCACCAGGAACTTAAGACGCGCGCAAGCGCGCGGATTTGTTGTTTTTAATTTGTTACTGTTACCCGCGATTTCATCATTAATGCCTGCGATTCCTCTCCTGAATCTACGATAAACGAGTTTTCGCGCCACATCGCTCGAACAGAACCAGCAGGATTCCCCTGCGCGCGCACTCTCCGGGAATCCCCTCCCCTTTGATTGAGAGAGCCATGGATGGATTTGTTATCGTCACCCGCGAATTCGTTAATGTTGCCTGCGATTCCGTTCCTGAACCTAGGTTAAACGACTCATTGAGAATGAAAGGACCTTGATTCGGTGATATATTTTCATGGATACGCACCGGAGACAACCGCGCCCGCGATGGTATACTTTTGATGCGCGCGCAGGATTCCCCCGCGCGCGCAGTCTCCGGAAATCCCCTTCCCTTTGATTGAGAGAGCCGTGGATGGATCGTATTTGCTATTTTCGATTAGTTATTGTTACCCGCGATTTCTTTATTGTTGCCAGCGATTCCGTTCCTGAACCTACGATGAACGACTTTTGAGGACGAACAGACCTTGATTCAGTGATTCATTCTCATTGAATACGGACCGGAGATGACCGCGCGCGCGGTGGTACTTTGTCTATACTCGTGCGTTCCCCGGATCATGTTTTTATCCATTTGACTCTTCGCGCCACGTCGTTCGAACAGAAACAGCAGAATCCCCCCGCGCGCGCACTCTCCGGGAATCCCTTCCCCTTTGATTGAGAGAGCCATGGATCGTAGAGACGGCTGTGTCTTCTTCCGGCGCCTGCGTGGCCGATGTACGGTGTAAACATCCAAAATCGGGCTACACCTATACAGTTTTACGAAACTAAATCTGTATCACGGCGCCAATCAGAGCGGGGACACGCACACCAACGCGACCTCACGCACGTTACACACTCTTGCAAATTCGCGAGATTCAACACCGACGGGATCAGCTGATCTTCGAGCGGGACCCCGTCCACCACGACCAAACGACTTTCGATTAAATGCGGAATAGGATAGGGAACTAAGAACTGGACACGTGCGCAAGCGCGCGGATAAGTTATTGTTACCCGCGATTCCGTTGTCGTTGCCCACGATTTCGTTATCGGACCCGAGATTTCGTTATTGTCATTTTCTGTACTTCCCTATGATGTAGGCTACTGGAATGGTTCTGAGAATGAGCAGAACTCAATTCTGTAATGTATTTCCATGCCATAACCAACCGAATGAATAATCACGACCGCAAGACCGCGCGTTGAGTATTCGCGCCTTCACCGGACTATCTTGTATTCCGTTTGAAATTTCCCGCCACAACGCCTGAGCAGAAACAGCAGGACTCCCCGCGCGCGCGCCTTCGTCGGGATCCCTTCCTCCTTGATTGAGCCATGAGCGGCGGGGATCTCGCGTCATTTATGCTTGCGTCCACGTGGCCGATGTACTATACCCGAGTAGGCCACGTACAGTTTTATCGAGCTAAAGCCATCGTGGATCGGCATCAATCAGCGCGGGAGCACCCACACCAAATTGATCTCACACACGTCACACACTTTTGAAAATTCGCGAGATTCCTCACGGACGGGAACCAGCTGATCTTCGAGCGGGACCGAGTCGACTTCGACCACTAGCGGAATAAGATAAGGACTAGGAACTTAAGACGCGCGCAAGCGCGCGGATTTGTTATTTTTGATTCGTAGTTGTTACCCGCGATATCGCTATTGTTGCCTGCGATTCCTTTCCTGAATCTACGATGAACGAGTTTTCGCGCCACATCGCTCGAACAGGAACAGCAGGATTCCCCCGCGCGTGATCTCTCCGGGAATCCCCTCCCCTTTCATTCAGAGAGCCATGGATAGATTGTATTTGCTATTTTCGATTTGTTATTGTTACCCGCGATTTCGTTATTGTCGCCTGCGATTCCGTTCCTGATTTTACGATAAACGACTTTTGAGGACGAACAGACTTCGATTCGGTGATTCATTTCCATGGAATACGGACCGAAGACAACCGCGCGCGCGATGGGATTTTGCCCACTCGTACGTGCTCCGGATCATGTTTTGGTTCATTTGAGTTTTCGCGCCACATCGCTCGAACAGAAACAGCAGGATTCCCCCGCACGCGCACTCTCCGGGAATCCCCTCCCCTTTGATTGAGAGAGCCATATGGATGGATCGTGGAGACGTCTGAATTGTGTCTTCTGCTGGCGCCTGCGTGGCTGATGTACAGTGTAAACATCCAAAATCGGGCTACACATATACGGTTTTACCAAACTAAATCTGTATCAAGGCACCAATCAGCGCGGAGACACTCACACCAATGCGATTTCACACACGTTACACACTCTTGCGAACTCGCGAGATTTCACACCGACGGCGATCAGCTGATCTTCGACCAACGACTTTCGATTAAATGCGGAATAGGATAGGGACTAGGAACTGGACACGTGCGCAAGCGCGCGGATAAGTTATTGTTACCCGCGATTCCGTTGTCGTCGCCCACGATTTCGTTATCGTCATTTTCTGTACTTCCCTATGATGTAGGCTACTGGAATGGTTCTGAGAATGAGCAGAACTCAATTCTGTAATGTATTTCCATGCCATAACCAACCCAATGAATAATCACGACCGCAAGACCGCGCGTTGAGTATTCGTGCCTTCACCGGACTATCTTGTATTCCGTTTGAAATTTCCCGCCACAACGCCTGAGCAGAAACAGCAGGACTCCCCGCGCGCGCGCCTTCGTCGGGATCCCTTCCTCCTTGATTGAGCCATGAGCGGCGGGGATCTCGCGTCATTTATGCTTGCGTCCACGTGGCCGATGTACTAAACCCGAGTAGGCCACGTACAGTTTTATCGAGCTAAAGCCATCGTGGATCGGCACCAATCAGCGCGGGAGCACCCACACCAAATTGATCTCACACACGTGACACACTCTTGAAAATTCGCGAGATTCCCCACGGACGGGAACCAGCTGATCTTCGAGCGGGACCGAGTCGACTTCGACCACTAGCGGAATAAGATAGGGACTAGGAACTGGACACGCGCGCAAGCGCGCGGATAAGTTATTGTTGCCCGCGATTCCGTTGTCGTTGCCCACGATTTCGTTATCGTCATTTTCTGTATTTCCCTATGATGTAGGCTACTGGAATGGTTCTGAGAATGAGCAGAACTCAATTTTGTAATGTATTTCCATGCCATAACCAACCCAATAAATAATCACGACCGCAAGACCGCGCGTTGAGTATTCGCGCCTTCACCGGACTATCTTGTATTCCGTTTGAAATTTCCCGCCACAACGCCTGAGCAGAAACAGCAGGACTCCCCGCGCACGCGCCTTTGTCGGGATCCCTTCCTCCTTGATTGAGCCATGAGTGGCGGGGATCTCGCGTCTTTTATGCTTGCGTCCACGTGGCCGATGTACTATACCCGAGTAGGCCACGTACAGTTTCATCAAGCTAAAGCCATCGTGGATCGGCACCAATCACCGCGGGAGCACCCACACCAAATTGATCTCACACACGTTACACACTCTTGAGAATTCGCGAGATTCCTCACGGACGGGAACCAGCTGATCTTCGAGCGGGACCGCGTCGACTTAGACCATCGAGATTTCGACCACTAGCGGAATAAGATAGGGACTAGGAACTTGAGACGCGCGCAAGCGCGCGGATCTGTTGTTTTTAATTTGTTACTGTTACCCGCGATTTGATTATTAATGCCTGCGATTCCTTTCCTGAATCTACGATAAACGAGTTTTCGCGCCACACCGCTCGAACAGAAACACCAGGAATCCCCTGCGCGCACATTCTCCGGGAATCCCCTCCCCTTTGATTGAGAGAGCCCGCGGCTTAGTTTATTTTTGATTTGTTATCGTTACCCGCGATTTCCTTATTGTTGCCTGCGATTCCGTTCCTGAATCTACGGTGAACGACTCATGGAGGATGAGAAGACCTTGATTCGGTTATAAATTTTCACGGATACGGACCGGAGACAACCACGCGCGCGATGGTATTTTGCCCACTCGTACGTGCTACGGATCATGTTCTCCTATTTGAGTTCTAGCGCCACACCGGTCGAACAGAAACAGTAGGATCCGCTCCCCCCGCGCGCACTCTCCGAGAATTCCCTCCCCTTCGATTGAAAGAGCCATGGATGGATCGCTTATGCTATTTTCGATTCGTTATTGTTACCCGCGATTTCCTTATTGTTGCCTGCGATTCCGTTCCTGAATCTATGATGAACGACTTCTGAGGACAAACAGACCTTGATTCAGTGATTCATTCTTATTGAATACGGACCGGAGCCAACCGCGCGCGCGGTGGTACTTTGCCAACTCGTGAGTTCTTCGGATCATGTTTTGTTCCATTTGAGTTTTCGCGCCACGTTGCTCGAACAGAAACAGCAGGATTCCCCCGCGTGCGCACTCTCCGGGAATCCCCTCCCCTTTAATTGAGAGAGCCATGAATCGTGGAGACGTCTGTGTCTTCTGCTGGTGCCTGCGTGGCCGATGTACAGTGTAAACATCCAAACTCGGGCTACACATATACAGTTTTACCAAACTAAATCTGTATCACGGCGCCAATCAGAGCGGGGACACCCACATCAACGCGACATCACGCACGTTACACACTCTTGCGAATTCGCGAGATTCCACACCGACGACGATCAGCTGATCTTCGAGCGTAACCCCGTCGACCACGACCATCGACTTTCGATTAAATGCGGAATAGGATAGGGACTAGGAACTTAAGACGCGCGCAAGCGCGCGGATTTGCTATTTTCGATTTGTTATTGTTACCCGCGATATCGCTATTGTTGCCTGCGATTCCGTTCCTGAATCCACGATGAACGAGTTTTCGCGCCACATCGCTCGAACAGGAACAGCAGGATCCCCCCGCGCGTGATCACTCCGGGAATCCCCTCCCCTTTGATTGAGAGAGCCATGGATGGATTGTATTTGCTATTTTCGATTTGTTATTGTTACCCGCGATTTCGTTATTGTTACCTGCGATTCCGTTCCTGATTCTACGATAAACGACTTTTGAGGACGAACAGACTTCGATTCGGTGATTTATTTTTATGGAATATGGACCAAAGACAACCGCGCGCGCGATGGGATTTTGCCCACTCGTACGTGCTCATCATGTTTTGTTCCATTTGAGTCTTCGCGCCACATCGCTCGAACAGAAACAGCAGGATTCCCCCGCGCGCACTCTCCGGGAATCCCCTCCCCTTTGATTGAGAGAGCCATATGGATGGATAGGATGGATCGTGCAGCCGTCTAAATTGTGTCTTCTGCTGGCGCCTGCGTGGCCGATGTACAGTGTAAACATCCAAAATCGGGCTACACATATACAGTTTTACCAAACTAAATCTGTATCAAGGCACCAATCAGCGCGGGGACACTCACACCAATGCGATTTCACACACGTTACACACTCTTGCGAACTCGCGAGATTTCACACCGACGACGATCAGCTGATCTTCGACCAACGACTTTCGATTAAATGCGGAATAGGATAGGGAACCATGTATCCGCTACCTATGTTAATGTCCATCAGCGGTATATATCGAATTGAATCCAGACGAAGTCGGTTGATTTCTCGAACCGTGTTCGCGGACATCTTCGCATCGATCAGATTGGAAGTCTTCCGGGGTTCGTTCACGAAATCATTCGGGTATCATAGAAAAAATGACGGTTCTGCGGGCCTCTTGAGAGGCCCACAATCGCGTTCAGTGTGCTATATCATTAAATTTTTGTAGTGGCTTTTATGTGTAATGACGGATCGAATAATCAAGGTTGATACAAAAATATGTGGGTTCCCTGGACTATCCTTTTATTTTGACTGGATTGCCAAGCCACCTTCGCGTCAGCTCCTTCAGAGCATTTCGTTTCTAGTATGGCATATGCGCAAGCACATACATTGTCACTCCTCAGGTACAAAGTATCAATGATGGATTATGAATTTGATGCTTTTTTGACTATTTTCTATATTTGAGAATTGGTCCCAAGGAATCTTAAGGAAATCTTGAATATTGCAGTTTAAATCAAGATTTGTTAGAAACTCTTTGTCCAAGCAAACATACAGAAGTACAAGGTAATGAGTAACGCCCGTGACGTGACTGTATGTTAGGCTGTAAGTTGGCTATAAAGTCCAATGAAGCCCGTATTAAATTTATCGTCAGTTTACAGGCTGTAACCTGTAGATTACAGCTATATCACAGGGATAAACACCGATAACTTCCCCACAGGGTGAATCACGATACTTGTCGGTGATTGAGTCAGAACCAAATCCGTTATTGGCTTGTCTCCTGGTCTTTTATCATTGGATCAATGATAACCCATGTCTTCATCTCCTCGAAACACAAGGCCTCAACATGCTTCCTCAACGTTCTCCGAATGCACAGAAAACATTCAAATCATCGGAGAAGGGTGAAACACCGATTGGATATCTAATAAATTCTAGGAATCGAGTGAACTGAGGTGTATGCCCTAGTTTCTCCAAGTTAAGATTTGCTCCAGGCTTCTCATAACTTGAATCAGATATTGGCTTGAAATAGATCGAATTCTCTGCAGTGAAGATTTACGATCAAAGAGAGGCAATGCAGTGAATACGATCAAAATATATTACTCTTAAGAATTCAACCATTACCGCTCAGTATAGGATGAAAGAAACGATGATCCAATTTCAAAGGAAGTGACCGCTCCGAATTGGAACGATTAATTCGACTATTCCAGAAATTTCATAATGAGATAATTAATTCTCACAAATCCAATAGAATGAATTCGAATCTCGAATAAATTACCACTTTCAATTTGATCCCTCTTCCGACCTCGCGAGTCATCAAGTTTGAAATGCAAGCGTGGCAAATTCAAACGAATGCAATTCGATTACATGAGACAATACCGTCAGCTCGATAATGAAGTGGAGTAATGAATGAAGTATATAATTCGAGGAACGTGCTTTGAAATTGCGCAAACAATGATGCTAAATCGGGCCGCTGCGATTGAACGAGAGAATTCTAAAACCGCATAATTAACACAATCTATTGACAATTGCATTAGATACTTCGTCATAACCGATTGCAAGCTTTCATAAGCCACTATCATAGAGATATGTATCAAGACATCAACTCCGAGTTTATCGAAATTCTTTCTGGATCGCGTAGATTAAGATGCTCTGGAACAGAATTTCTGTGGGGAGAAGCAGAATTTCTTGTCGACTGAGCTCGTTTGTCATCTTTAAGTTCTGAGTTTTCTCTGCAGTACGAGAGTAGAACGTGCTAAAGAACTATGTTGGGAGAGTACAACGAATGCAATAACGAATGGATTCACAACAATCTGATAATATTTCGGATGAACTAAATTCCAGAGAAAGAATGAGGGAGTGGAAATTTTGATTGTGAAGTAGAGCTAGTGCGCCATCTCCTAAAAATGAGGGGATTGTTCGACTAATATTTTCTACAGTTTCTACTGAGCTCTTTAATGTTGACTCGTGGATCAACCTAAAAAATCTAAAAGTGTTGAAATGACTGAATGGCCTGACGTTGATCAAACAAAAGTACATCCTCTTAAGCCTGAAAAGTATCCCATACATAGCTGCTGAAGTCAAACAAAATTTCATATTTAAATCAACTTCAAATTCGTTGTGTAGATACTGATGTCCCAGAAAATCTTAGCAGAATGAAAATATTATTCAATTGTTTTTCAATAACATTCCAATCAGCATTATTCTAATACCCTCATCACATGAAAACTGCATTATATGATCATAAATGCATCAAAATTTTGAGTACTTTCGTACTCCAAGTATTGTCACAGACATAAATTGCATATCTAATTGGAAGATCAGAGCCTGAGTTTCATCTACGAGGTGCAGTTGTACATTAGTGCATTAAGGATGTGAAACTCTATCTGGGTTGATTAATCAGAACCGATACCTTCAATTTTATTCTAAACCAGCAGTGCAATGGTGAAAAAGATATTCCGATATTACGATATATGATCGAACCCCGATGTGCAAATCAAAATCCATTCGTCACAGTTGCACTGGAATATGAAGTTGAAACAACGCAGCGAACAGTTTAAGCACGTTGATATGATTATGATTTGCATATTAAACAAGGTGGGATGACAATTTGGTTCAGCTTCCTGCTAGAGAATCTGTTCATGGCCTCATTATTATTGTTCTGCTGATTTCCTATGAGTATGACAGTTCATTCTTATAACTCAAACAATAAAACAGCCGTTCGTTTTTGTCTTTACCCATAGAAAGTAAGGCAGCATTCGGTTTTTATTGCCAAAGCACGAGAATATCTGTGAAGCTAACTCACGTAGAAATTAAAATTTCATCCAAATAGGCTAACTCTTCTGATTTCTTAATGGCATCGATCAAAAAGTGGACACTGGCTAAAAAATTACTTCTTGCTCATCAACAAGTTTGGTGCGAGGCCGATTTCTCGCCACAAACTGGACTTTCGTATTCTGGCAGGTATGTCTGTACGAGAGCAAGCTTTTCTCAGTGATTTTTTATGCCTTTCAAATAGTAAACACCATAGAATATTCTTGTTAGGAATATTTTTCGAGCAATAAAGAGTCGGTAGAGGTTAAAACATTGAAAATCGTGAGACCCAACGGTGGGTATCATCGCAGGCATCATCTTATTAATTATTTTAGGAGGTTAACGAACTTATAAGCTGATTATACCTACTTTCCCCCCATTCCCTAATTTGCCTCCACTCAAGTTCTCGAATGTACGCACCCGTAGACCTCACCACGTATTTTTTCACACAACATTAAAATATGGGAAAATCAACGTTTTTGAGTGATCCTGAATGACCAGCGCATTTGTAAGAACAAAAAACTGGTGGGTTTCAGCCCTCTTGACTTCTTTCTACTAAGTCACCGGAAGTTACGCCAAAAAAAATTGGTGCAACCAATCTTAACGTACTTTAGCTCATTTTCTTTGTTATTATTCTAACTTCGGAATGTTCCTCGCAGAAGTGCGAAATTACATTTCTCACTGAGACTACGCGCATATTACTAAAGAAAGAACAGTGGGCCTAATTTGCCCCCATAATCTTTCTTCAAACTCGTCCTTCACCCCATTGAATCACATCGATTGAAGTCAAAAAGTTTGAAAAGAGATAAAATAAGTTACGAAATGAGCTACAGTACATCTTATTTGGAGGTCTGGGAGCCGAAATATGCCAATTTCACGATACATCTGTATAATCTCATGAAGGTAGGCCTTTTTTCCACGTGAAGTAAATTAGGGACACATTGTCAAAAACTCGCAAAAAATCTTCTCTTGCAAAATTAAAATCGGTCGGCTACTATGTGTTGAAATCGAACGTATCTTAGCTCATTTTAAAGGTCTTGAAACAAGCTTTAAAATCAGCCAAAGTACGTTGGAAATATTAAATATGAGTTGGAATGGCAAGCACATAAAATTAGTGGGGGCAGATTAGGCACCTCTCCCTCACATCTCAGCTAAGTTTCTACGTATAAGAGTCTATTTCATAATCAACCTCTCATAGGTTCCGATCAGTTGTTAGTCATATGCGGAATGATCTTTTTCCTAATAGAATAATTTGCTTTAATGTTGGATTGCAACCCGGAAATAGTTCGTGGATCAGGCACCATCAAAAATCGACAGACTCGATCATCGTATCAATATTGAATATTTCTCACCCTAAATTCATCAATACCTAGACCGCCTTCACCCCCTCCCCCCTCTCCGCTAAATTAGGCAGTCGCATTAGTACGACCTTCCAATCATAAAAATTTCATCCCCGAATCGTTTGACTCATCACTCGCGATACGTCAACCGTATATTTGACGCATATCACAAAGCGCCCTTGTATTTCATCCTGGACATTCATCAAAAACGAGAATGAGAAAAAGGGGTGAACAAGCGAGACGGAATGATCCTACGCTCGTCCATCACTGACCCGTAAATCAGAGCCTCTATATACCAGCAAGACCGCTACACAAAGCCTCGTCGTCGTTCAAAACAAAAGGTGCGAGGCTGCGATCGCGGTGGCAGTAGCGGAAAGACCGACATCGCTCCGCAAAAAAGCGAGTTGCTCGGCCGAATGGGCCTATTATATATCGGAAAGCGCTCATTCCCAAAATGCGCGAGCGCTTGCATTTTGTCTGACAACGACGCGCTATTTGCAATTCTGATGAGTCAGCGATCGGAATTGCGCAAACGCTTGCACAAACCGAGAGAGAAAACCTCGCGGCCGAGGGTAATGACCCCCCGAGTTGGGGATTGGACCGAGCGATTCGCTCGGAGATCGGCGATGAAGAAATTAAATGCAGGGGTTGCGTTCTATATTTTTCACGGAAAAACCTCTAGTGTACGGAGTGCATTTCATAGTTTTATGCGCTGTCTTTTTTTCGTAGTTGAAAGAATTTGCCATTATAATATCGGCCTCGGCATTTGCACTAGTGGATACTTGTATCTTTTTCATTCGCGGATTTGAATTGCTTTTTAATCTGGTTATCGAAAATTGACAGTGCATCACGGAGAAGGTAGTTTCTGGTAATTACTGGATTTACGGAATTCGAATCTTTGATGAAGTTTCAGAGAGTAAAAATGACGAAATTGGATTCGAAGATGAAAAGAATTCTGTTTGCGCTCAAAGCCTAACTTTTCATTGATGAATAACCGTGAAATTGGATGAGCATTTTTCTTTCTTTTTTTGAGCAGTAGTCCATTTATGTGAGATTGCTCATCGTATATTATTAATGGATAACTTCGAGATTCGAGATTCGAGGCGTTCCGATCGAGATTTCGCGCGCCACTTACGAGTCGTCTCAATGTGTGTTGCTGTGGATTAATAAATTTGTAATAATATTTGAATGTATTTACAGGTGGATCAATATAGTTGAAAGTATTCAATTATGCGATCTACATAGCTGAACTATTATATCTGTTGATTATTTCCAATTCATCGAAAAAAAAGTAACGATGAGTTTCAAGCATCTGAACTCATGCACTGTAGACTGTAGCGTTCTATCCAGTTCTGTCTGCTTCGTTGTCAACATTGAGCAGGTGATCGTCGCGCCTGCGCATCATATCGGGTTTTATTACACCTGCATGTTTAATCGCGGATCGCTCCTAAATGAGTGATAGGAAAGTGGATTGCTGCTTGACCGACAACCGAAATATCGGATATCCCGTGTAACGATGAGGTTAATGGTAATCATTTGGAGATTTATTTTCTGATTTTATCTTTCTTCAACGATCGGAAAGATCTCAGGAACGCTTATTTAAATTCTCAAAATGATCCATACAAACTTAATAGTTGCATCCATACTGTTTTTTGATGGGGTAGATTAACTAGAATTTTTTTCGTGAATGATGAATGTTTCAACATAAGTCTTAAATTGCATGTATAAAATTTCGTGATTGAGATAGATCAACTAAAATTCTCTTTGTGAATGTTGAATATCCTTACATCATTTTTAAAAAAGTTTTTAGTTTGTGAACATAATTCTTCAAGTTCTAATGCGTAAAACAATTCTTCAGTTGGCGGATGGCACTGAATTGGACCAAGAAAATTCGGAAATTTTTCATTTGTGAATAATGTATTTGTTCAAATTGTGGGAGGTTCAATAACTTTCTCATTTATTCTGGATGATCAATTGAATTTCAGATAATCGATCGAAATTTTTTGATTTGTGGATTAAAAAAAATTTCTACAGAAGCATTCAAGAAATTCTTGCTTTACAAAGGCTGATTTGCTGATCTTTGTGCATATCCTTGAAGAATATTTCCTCCTTCTCTTTTATAGCCGACTTAGAGTAGAAGAAGGAGGAGGAGAGAAATATGTCTCCATCCGAGAATGAGTAAAAACCTTTGAAAACCTCAATCGAATTGGAAACCCACATATTTCAAGTAAAAATTGAAATTGTAATGCACAAGCGTTGCATAAATTTGAATCATTGACTTCGGATTTGAGCTCAATTCTCCAGTTCTCAAAATGATCCTCGTTCCTTGATGGTCACCCTCAATGATATTTTATAAAAACTGGATGGTTTTTTGACCCCACACCATACGGGTGGTTGAACCATGCGCGCGCAGCGCGCGCACTTCGTAGATCGAATAGTTTTTTGAGATTATTCGAAAAATCCCTCAGACAGTCGTGAATTTTTGAACCAGCAATCCATAAATTTAGATTTCGAGGCATGTTAGATAGATCAACATATAGATGGATGACGTTTCCATTCCATATTCTTTTACTATATCATAATATCATATTCGCTTCTTTCTGGTACCATATATACCTGCATAATTTTTTTCTTCAAACGCAATAGCCTTTTGTCGTATGTTCCAGAATTTTAAGCCACCGTAACCATCCGCGCGCAACGCGCGCGTTTTAGAGTTCTAGTAATCAACTTATGCGACACGAATTGGTGGTCTTTTTTCAGATGCGTTTAATGTGAATGGCCTATATCTATAGACAAACCATCAAGGTGTAGTCATACTTTCTATTGTAAATATGAAAATGCATTGAAATCTTTGAACTGCTTCCATCACTACAAAGTTTTTTGTCATGGGAGAAACATACTCAGATGGATTCCATTTAAAAACGACACATCAAAAATAGTGATATCTCGGATCGGTTTCTCGTGGCTTTAATTCGATTCTGTGGTCAAGAATATTAAGTTACCACCCACTAAGAGGTCCCAAAAAAAATTTCGAAGACGCCTGCGGAGCTATTTCTGTTTCGCTTTTTGATTCCACCGGAGCATCAAAATCATGATGTTTTTCTACTAAATGAGACATATCACGAGTGTGGCTCAAGATATTGCTGCGTAGTTTGAACCATTCGAAAGATCTTGAAAGAACCCATCCAAAATGACCTTGAAGATTTTCGTTTAGCTATTTCAGGCTCTGATCAGGCAAAATCCGGAAAAATCAGGCTAACCGGATAATCTCAAAAAGCAATTTTTTGTAACTTTTAAAAAATATGATTTCTCATGCAAAATTGCAAGATCTTTGCGATAAATTCAGTCCGAAGTTGTTTTTTTACTGTTTTATGCCTTTTTTGGATCATTTTCTGATTTTTCATTCTCTGAAAAATCAGAAAACAGAGATTTCTGCGCATGTGCGTGGTTGGCCAAATTTCAAAGTAGTCCCAATCGAAAGATGAGGAAATTTCCTTCAAGATGACTTCTTGGAGAATTCAATTTAATCGACTGACGAGGAGGGGGTCAGGCCTTCGGATCACGGATTCGCCTGAAACTTTGGGAATAGTCTTCTTTTTGTACAGAAAGACAATATCCAAAACCGCGCTTGCCAACGCTCAAGCGTTTCTGAGCTACAGCATACGACCCATGCATTACAGTATATCTATATATGTGGGAAAATGGTATGTATAGATATACTGTAATGCATATGTTTCAGTCTGTCGCTCAAAAACGCTTGAGCGTTGGCAAGCGCGGTTTTGGATATCTTCTTTCTGTGCCAAAAGAAGACTATTCCCAAAGTTCCAGGCGAATCTGTGATCCGAAGGCCTGACCCCCTCCTTGTGAAACTGAAGATACACGATTCTTTTAGACATCAAGGTTATCAACGCCACTGACAGCTTGGATGGAAGAGAAGGTCTCGAGGCTCTGGTTCATGATAGACAGGTCATCTTGCTCTGGCCATCCTTCTTCTTCAATCAATCTGCCGTAGTTATTGACTGGAAACATGAAATTGACTATTGAAAGGGGTCAATCTGGAAGGAATTTCCTCAGCTTTCGATTGGGACTACTTTGAAATTTGGCCAACCACGCGCATGCGCAGAAATCTCTTTTTTCTGATTTGTCAGAGAATAAAAAATCAGAAAATGATCCAAAAAACGCATGAAACAGTAAAAAAACAACTTCGGACTAAATTTATTGCAAAAATCGTGCAATTTTGCATGAGAAATCATATATCTTAAAAGTTACAAAAAATTGCTTTTTGAGATTATCCGGTTAGCCTGATTTTTCCGGATTTTGTCTGATCAGAGCCTGAAATAGCTGAACGACAATCTTCAAGGCCGTTGTGGATAGGTTTTTTCTAGATCTTTTGAATGGTGCAAACTACGCAGCAATATCTTGAGCCAAACTCAAGATATATCCAATTTAGTGAAAAAAGATCATGATTTTGATGCTCCGGTGGAATCAAAAAGCGAAACAGGAATAGCTCCGCAGGTGTCTCCGAAATTTTATTGGGACCTCCTAGTGAGTGGAAACTTAATATTTTCGACCACAGAATCGAATTAAAACCATTAGAAACCGATCTGAGATATCACTATTTTTCATGTATCGTTTTTAGATGAAATGCATCACTCAGTCAACCTGTTTCTATCACCTGAAATACATTAAAACTATAGATTATTACAAACTCGAAGGTCATGGAACTTGATTTATTCCTTGAGACTACGATGAATATTCTATGGGCGCTATGCTTATGAGCCATCGTCATAAATCAACAACGATAATTTCGAGCAAAATGGTGTTGATTCGCCTACAAAGATCCCACATCGTGGAACAGAATATCATCACTCAAAAGAGTCTGGAAATCCTACTGTTTAGGAAAATCTCAAGTAGCCTCGAAAATGAGGATCGATGTGAATAAAAGATGATGATGAAGGTTTCAAAAAAATAGTACTTCATGGGGAAAATCCATGCTATCATCAACAAAAGTGTCAAATAGAAAACGAAAAAGCAGGCGAGGGAGAATCAAAACCCGAGAGAAATGTTGAAGAGTTAGAAGATGGCCTGAAGAGAGTACGCAAAGACCGTGATCATTTGCGCTATACTCGCAGATTTCCCTCCATTAGAGCAGAAAGCATGGCGAAAAACGAAAAATAAAGCTAAGGATGTTGGGAAATGCAGAGCGCGAAAAGTCGGAGTTTTACTTATAGCACTATTGCAACTCCTTCTCGTGACCCCAATAGAACCCCATACATTACGACCTTGCGAGCAAAAAAACAGACATATAAGACAAACTTCTCTGGAGCGGTGACGAAGAAAGGGAGAGAAAACTCGAGATAGAGGCTTCGCCTGAGAGGAACGCCCAAAATTGGACGAGGGCCAGCAAGCCAAGAAACTATACAGAAGCTGCAGCGAACAGTGCACCTCATAGCCGGTAGATTGTTCACTCGTTGCACCTTCTTCCTCATTTTCTTCTATCCTTCCAACTTACTCTCTTCTTCTTCCATACATCCGCTCTCTATATACCTTGGTGCGCTGTAAACTTAATTTCACACCATGTGGAAGTAGCAAGATAATTCAAGTAAGAAACCAAAGTTTTCAAAACATTGAACTAAATCTCATGCTCCAAACACTCAAAAATGTTCGAATATTCAGATTTTCCATATCCCAGATCCTGAGGTAAATACCGTCAACCGGGGTAACTTTGGAACAAAAATCGCATTTTTCTCCTTAAACCTCGCGAAACTTGTATGTCTTGCATCAGAAGCGCATTATTGTATCTGTAGTTAAACGAAAGCTTATAGTTACAGCTTTTGATTGAGATGCTTATAAGGTCCATTTGGACATCTTTGGTTGGAGAAAAGAGCGCTGAAAGTCGTGTTCCAAAGTTAGACACGGACTGGGGTAACTTTGGAACAGAAATTGTTATCATTATTTATTCGTCAATTAATCCATAAACTAGGTCACGCAATCGATTTTCACCATCACTAATCAAAAGTTGAGTGTCTTAGCTTGCCATTGACCTGTTGTCAAAGTCCATTTGGTTGAATTTTACTTCTACAATCGAGCATAGACATCTTCAGCATACCTCACTGCCCGCGTCGGGGCTAACTCCCGAGGAGGAAAATACCTTCACAGTCGGTTTCTGGCAAAAACTGCGATAGCTGAGCTTCCGTGCGTCGAAATGAGACATTCCTCGGCTCATTTTGAAGCTCTCGTCAACGGCTACTCCAGTAAGCAGAATTCGATGATGATATAGATTTCAGGGAATAATAAAGAGTACATGGACAAGTGTTCCAAAGTTACCCCAGTTTCTGAAGAAAAATACGTCTTCGTCAGTTTTTACTCTATAAAATTGAAACTTCGTGGAAATACTCCAACGTGATAATGGATTCGTCCAGATATGTATACAGACAAGTGAATTTTAGCTCAGCTACCTTGGATTCGACCTGATAAAGTCGGAACCACGCCACTTTTCCGAGAGACTGTTTGCTGGGTCGAAAACATACCTCTGAAGAAGTCAGCTGATAAACGGATTAAAAGCTGTTGGAGGCCCTCACGCCAATGCAAAACATTGTTTATGCGTGCCCAAAGTAAGAGAAATCGGTATTGAAGTCTCAGGATGATCTGCCTAGCCAACTGTGCGTGATAACCACTCTTCCATGGTCTGTTCCAAAGTTACCCCCCCCCCCCGTGTTCCAAAGATACCCCGGTTGACGGTACTACTGCGATCTAGTCTTTGATCCTGATTGAGATTGAGCACGAATAAAGATAAAGATTTGGAATTGTTGAAATATATTTTCAATATTCGGAGGTGATGTCTATGTCGTGTACCAGTTTAACAGGTGCACTCTACAATTTTGGGAGTACTGATTCAAACATTGGGCTCCTTGAGGAAAGATGCAGTGTAAAACATTTTGATTTGGTTGTAACGTCTGGAACTTTGCCTGATGAGAAGGGATGACGTTGTTATCTGTTGCTCGACATTTTGAAGATTTTACGAACACATATATAGGATAGCAGAAAAATAGGGTAGCGTTAAGTACGAGAAATCTTCTCAATGCAGTTATATTTGGTTACGTTACATAACGTTTTTTACACGAATCTGAGTTCTAGATAACTAGAATGGAGGAAGATTTCATGGAAACACTGTAGATCTTACACTGAGAAAAAAAATTATTGAAATTTAATAAATATATTTATTCATAGAAGATTTAACTGATACAAAATAGTATTATACGCACCGATGGCGAAAAAGTCGCTTTACGCACGAGTGCGATGCTTTACGCACGATTGTGATGCTTTACGCATGGTTGAGTTGCTTTACGCCCGAGGAGCGTAGCGACGAGGGTGGAAAGCAATCTCAACCGTGCGGAAAGCATCACATGAGGGCGGAAAGTTTGCACGAGGGTGGAAAGCTTTCGCCAGAGTTGCGTATTGCATTTTTTATAATACTGACCGGAAAGTTGCTAATGCGCGATTAACAAGCCCCAGATATTTCCGAGCAGGCGAAGCGCAGGGGTGAGACAGGGTTGAGGAAAATTTCGGACCTATCATGGATATTAGTCTGTCCGAACTTGATAGACGATGGTATCATCTAAGGATAATTCCAATTTCACTTGCGCTGAGATTTATCTCGTGATTGAGTGTGAACAAGTGATAGTAGAATGAGTGCAGGGGTCTCTCGTTTGACGTATACTACAGAATACGAAAGTATCGTGTATACCGAAGCAGGGCTTAATGAGGTATTGTTTTCATAGGAGTCGAGTAATCAGTCGTGGGCTCGTGAAGGATCGGAGCGGGGTCCAGGGGTGCAACCCCTGGTGGGGGCCCAAGGGGCGAAGCCCCCGGCGGGGGGTGTGGGGGGCGGAGCCCCCCACTTGACAAAAAAATTCTGATATAAGTGCATTACATCTGATGTGAACTTGAACCGAAGATCGGGAAGAATTGAGGTCTGTCAGAGATTTTTCTAAACAAGACGATCGATCTATTGGTAATATTGGTAATCTCTTGTTAATAATGCAGCCCTCCGCCAAGAAAAATTCAAGTGATAGAAAGAATTCTTCATGAGCTTTCAACTCCACCCTACCGACGAAAAACAGGAGATTTTATCAGTCAATTCCTTTGAAGAAGAGATTTCTAGCGATTGTAAGATACAGTATTGAAAATCGCGAGACTGCGATTATGGTTAAAAATTACCACTCATCACTGAATACTTTCCACATGTTCATCCAATCACATTGAGGTGATCAACTGTTCTTATCAAATTATTCGGGCACTGGATCCCGCCTTGTGATTCAATTCAATGTTACACATCTCGAAAAGAAATTTGTGATTTGGAAAGAATGATTCTATGAAGATCGAGATTTTTCTTACGAGAATTTGTTCCCAGAACGACATACAAAAGAGAGTATTCATACTGTCAACTAAATAATATTTTTCGGTTTCAAAATACGGGCCTATTTCGAGATCAATGGAGTTCTTGCAAGTGCATGGTCGATAGCTGTCATAACTTTCCTTGAATAACAATAATTTGTATTCCATTGGAAAATAGTCCGCGGCGCCGAGGCAGGCGGGAAATAAAAACGGCATCGGCCCGAGGTCGATAGAGGAGAATTGGACTTTTCTCTATTGGATCCAATTATAGCACGATTTTCTTTGAATTCGCCGTAGTCCAGAGAATTTTCACAAATTCAGAAATAAGGTGTAAAGCAATACAACCGTGCGTAAAGCAATTGCTTTACGATCACTCATGCGTAAAGTACTGCTTTACGCACGGTCGCTGTGCTTTACGCACCAACTTTACGGTCAAGTATTATAAAAACTAATTTTTCAGGAATTAATGAAGTTTCATACTTTTAAATAATCATTTATACATATTCACAATAGAAATGTACTCAATCATCAAATTACCGGAATCAGAAAAATTGTATTTAATGAGAAAGAATATTTATTCAAACTGAACATACATCCTCCGAATTGAAGAAATTGAACCATTGATTCTGATAATCCAATTTCTCCAAATCAAATGAATCAACTTGAATAAATTTGCATTGATATTTGATGAGTTATTCCATGAAAATCAATTGATATGTATCCAATCAGAGGAAACATTAACACTTACATATATTGCACTAGATTTGAATAAATATTCATCCAATTCTATGATTGATCCAATGAATTCCAAGAACCAAAGTCTCATTTTGATAATATAGATTTTACAAAATTCAACACGTGACCTAATCACGGTTATATCAATCCTTTATTCAAAATAGATCATTATTACTGGATACAAGATTCAGTTTATGAAGCATGACTGTACACCTTGCTGATAACACGTGTGTTCGTCTTAAATTTTCATGAATTTTAGATGTAATGTTGAGTCAGATTTGACTCTGGACTTGAGAGTGGAATGGTTCAGCAAAGGTCAACCCATCGATCCTGAAGTTGAACCACGTTTTATAATAAATACTGATTATTCTCTGGTTATAATGATGACCCTACAGCTTGATTCGGGGAAATATACATGCGTTGCCAGTACCGAACTCGATTTAGCTCGAGCCGAAGCTACTCTCATTGTTCATGACGTTCCCAATTCACCCTAACTTCTTAGGGTTACTTGCAAGTCCAAGTCAGCCTACGTCAGCTGGATCCCTGTGGGTGGAAGCCGATCCCCCATATTGCACTATGAAAATCAATACAATACTTCATTTACACCCGACACTTGGGAATTAGCTGAAGATCATGTTGCTGCAACGGAACAAAAATATGAGGTTCCAGTGACTCCCTGGGCTAATTATACGTTCCGTGTGATTGCGTATAACAAAATCGGTACTGTTTTGATTTTTCTAGAAATATTTGATCATGAAATTCCTCTTCAACAACGCTCCTAACCAATTTCGAAACACTTTTAGGAGGGTCGCAGCCATCTTCAAATAGTGAAGTATGCACAACGATGCCCGATGTACCGTATAAAAATCCTGACAATGTCATTTCACGTGGAGATGACCCGCAGAATCTCATCATTTCGTGGACTGTCATGCCACAAGTGGAACATCATGCACCTAAATTTATGTATAGAGTGTACTATAAGCGAGACATTCCTGGCGGAGCATGGGCCATCGAAGATATCCACCATTGGAAACAAAACATATTAATAATTAACCATCAGCCAACCTGTAAAAAATACGAAATCAAAGTTAGTTCGATGAACGAGCTAGGAGGATGTAGAGAACAACCACAAGAGGTGGTTGGTTTTTCTGGAGGGGAGTGTTGATCGGATAAAATGGAAAAACGCGATGAATAATCATTCATACCAGTTCTTGAAACTGAACGCTCTACTTTGTATAGATCTTGTTGGCAATAGTTTTGTTCTTCAAGAGAAGACCCCAATTAAATAATATCCAAAAAGTTGTTTCAAAAAACGAATGTTGATCCTGAACAGTTGGAGATCTCAAGTTTTGATTTAGAACGATACGTCGATGATGAATAATCCCAAACAACTCCTGAGGATAGTTCGAAGATCCATTAAAATGTCTGAGAGTTGATGAGCTGAACCAGAAAAGTCTTGGAGGAGGTAAATTATTCTCCGTCAATCAAGTGGGCGTGGAACAACAATCATCCTACTAAACAATTCGAAGAATCGCTCGAAGCGTTTGAATCAATGGAGTGCTTATATTCGAAAATATCATTATTTTGTCATCATCATGGACGCACAAGATGGATTTTACAATCCAAAAAGGTCTGATAGGTATACATCATTGTTATCTGGAGGTTTGGAGGTTGTATCAAATCTTACCCAGATCTGTGGAACTGTGTTGCATTTCTAAGTATCACAGGCAATAATAATGAGGAAATAGTCATGGCAAACATTCGTACCAAGTCAGGAATCCTCTCCTGACCTTGCAAAATCGTTGATCATTATTGAAAAATAGAATTTAGATCCATGCGAGGAAAGAAACCGACACTGCGTTCTTCCTCAAAGTATTTGATTGCAGTTGAAGAGATCAAAAACCTCCTGGGTGCCTCAACCCTCGAGAAAATTATAAATTCTTTAAGAAGTCAAGAATTAGAGAGACGGAATTCCGAAGACAAAATTATGAAATCCAAAATCGTGGAAGGACTGATATTAAAAAACACAGTGAAGTAAAAAATAAGATGCGTCCAAAGAACGCGCGATCGATGACGAAGGGATTTTTCGTTATTCGTCTGGTACGTAATATATCTTCCCGTTCGTTATAGAGTTAGATTATTGAGTTGTACAAATGTGGGGTGTAATCGATGAGGGACTATTTTCTCGTTACTATACGCACACTGCGAGTGTTGTCTCTTACTTCAACGTTAATTTTGATGAAAAATACTCTCATTTCGGATGATAATCTCTGTAACAATGAAAAACACTTCTACGATCAAGTTAGAAAGTTTCGAAGGACAAAATTCTGATATTTGAGGGTCGCACATGTGCCAACCGCAAATTTTGCTTCCGAATATTCTATAAGTTGCATATTTTGACTTTTTGGAACATATAGACATTTTATAACATGTGTATATATAATATATAAATATTATATAATATCTCAATCTACATATATAAATCTTCCCATTCACCAGTGCCATGAGAATAACACGGATAGCATGGTATCAGGGAGTGAGACCACACATTCAAAGAGGGCACGGAACTCGATATTTGCTACCAAAGTCGACCCCCCTCTCCATTTTTACCCATTTTGAATGATAGTTTTTTGGGTAATCCTGCATCGGAAGAATCATCATTGAGCCAAAAAGTACACAAAAAAATACATCGACCGACCAGTATCATTTCTTTCTCGAGTGTTATAATAAGGGCTCGTAAAAGGTGGCTTACGTTATTTTGAAGTTTTTACCGAACTACTCATATTAAGGCAATGCGGTCACCATGCAAGCTCGAAATCATTCCCATTTTTCTCCGATTCTCTTGGACGAGCGGACGAATACTTGTTATCATCAAACTTCAATTCGTCTCCTTGTGGTTTAGCCCAAATCGCTAGAGAATTGTAGATAATTGGAAATGAAGATGTGTTCACATTATATACGGTTGGGAGGTTCCCGCGATCAAGTTCTTCACATTTTTATCCGGTTCTCTTGCGTGGACAACGAAGTGTCAAATACAAATTGGGATATAATAATGATTTAAAAACTGTGTGGAACTCCGAATCGTCGTAGTTCTTATATAAGATGTGTATTCGAGTTCCATGGTCGTGGTGCACGGTGACGGTTTCGGCCTTGAAATGCCCCCAAAGCATGAAAAGATTCAATGAAGGGACGTCGCTATATTTTCAAATCCTGAAGAGCTGATACTCTTGATTGTAATGCAAAATCTCATGCCTCGTTTTATGCATGGTAACTCCGTGAAGAATCTATAGTTATATTTTTTGAGAGATCCATGCGTATTTGCTCACAAGCTCGGCGCGCTGATGAGATAAGCGTGCACGATATAGATATACTCCATCATGCATGTTACGTGGATCGTTTAGTGCGGCCGCAGTAAAATTTAACGCGCGAGAAGATGACTTTGCCTTCAAAAGTTGGATTACAAACCTTGAAGGAGTACGCGAACGAAGATTTTGAATACCTAAAAAGGGCAAAGTAAGGCATCCAGTTTTCAGTATGGCGAAAATCTGAAGATGGAAATTCCGGAAGCTCAAAGCTCCGAGAGAAAGGAGTATCCACAAGAATTTTGCTGTTCCAAATTTTGTTAACTCCTACGTTCATTTCTCCGGGATTTTCTGCGATTTGCCCCTCTGCATCCTTCATCCAGACAATTTATCCTTCCGTGATTTTCCATTCCAAGTTCTGGTCCCTCTTGAATTTCTGAGTCCGAGATTATGCTTTTCGAACTTTTGGCTCTTCAAAAAGTTGAGTACAATGATCTTTGAAGGTACCATTCAGATTATGTCAGATAGTTTTTGTGACGTCACTCAAGGCTTGCTCCCCAAAAGTCCCAGGCCACAGATAAATACAGTTAATCACCCACACGCAGCTACTCGGAAAAAAGTTTTCCTGAAGAAAGATTGTCAGAATTTCTACTTCTCATGGAGCCATACGCCCGAAAAGCCCTGAACGTACCCTATACCAACGATCTTGCTACCATAAATGATTTGACACATCCTCGAAATATGAA
The DNA here is from genome assembly GCA_029851415.1 of Eretmocerus hayati. NCBI lineage: Eukaryota > Metazoa > Arthropoda > Insecta > Hymenoptera > Aphelinidae > Eretmocerus > Eretmocerus hayati. The sequence continues at coordinate 37,805,193 of CM056743.1, read as the reverse complement.
TCTCACAGACTCGCACTTGCTTTTGCGGTATTCCCATCATCCCATCCCACTTTGCATCGCTTCACCACCACCGTTGCTGTCATGCGAAACGTCATTCTTTTAGGCGGGGGTATTATTAATATAAAATGACGCGCCCGGATGTGCCAGGCTGACGCTCGCCACGGAGGCTATTAGCGAGGCGCTCTTTCAGCCTCCCCCGAGCCTCGAATCCCGCGAAGAAGACGTCACAAGATGAAAAAGGTCTGAAGGCGTTGGGAAATAGTGCAAAATGGTAAAGGAACGAGTAAGCGAGCGAGTGAACGCCTCAGGGCTCCCAGCCACACTCTAAGCTGCAGCGCATGAGATGAAGAAATTCGTTAACAGCGTCAGGTGCGCTCTATGTGCCCCAGTACAGAAAAAAGTGGCGGCGCCGTATGCAGTATAGCCTGAGGCGCTTTTTCATCAAGTATATTAGGTTGGCTTGCCGCGCACAATATTGGATGGCGAAAGTAGCCCATTGATCGAGGCGAGCTTTATGAAGAAGCGAATTATTTAAAATGAATAGGTATGCAGGGTAGAGTGGTTCTCAGAAGAAGAGCAATATTGCTATCGGTAACTGAAGCATTAGAAGCATCTATTCTCGACACATGCTTCGAAAAATTTCCCAACCGTCTCATCAGAGAACAGTTGCATAATTACTCAACCTGAGTTTCAATCAATCTTGAAATGTTATCTAATATCATCTTAGCCTTAAAATCTTGAAGTGCTGCACGAGAAGATAAATCTTACGTATTGCATTTCGACTGTATGAGCTCACTTGTGTGAGAAATCTTCCGAGCTCAGGATAACTCATTCTACTCTCCGTAGATTCTGGAAGTGATAATACAGGAGCTAGCAACGCCTTTTGTTGTGACTTTTATCGTAAAAGAAGAACTGATTTCGTCGTGATAAATGGCCATTACTTGTGGTCAGTTCATAAAAAAAGATCTTATGTTGAGTTGACATGACTGCTTCCTTTTGAAGAGGTGATTGAAGGAATAAAATATGACTTGCAGGTTTGAATTTGAATCAACGGTTGATGTGCGAGTCACTGGGTCATCTTCGGTTCTAGAGCACATTTTTTGTGATTACTTGGCTGATTTGGAACGGAAACTCTCTCTTGTCATTTTTCTCATTGTTTTCAAGCTAATAGCCTTCTAAAAGTGGAAGAAATGCGAAAATCGCGATTTTCAGCGACGGATTACAGTGCGAAAAACTTGAAAATCCATGTTACCAAAGCGAAAAGTTGTTGATTGGGACCTCTTCAACAATATGAGATCACAAAATTTCTGCTCCCGAGAAGTAACCCGTTGTTTTTTCAATGTTGACAATGGGTATAGTTGCGCACGCTGTAGCCATTGAGCTGCAATTGTGGTGGCCCACATGTCGTCTGCTTGGTCGTACGATGTCACATGCTATAGTGTGCGCAACTTTTATTAACATTAAGAAAACAACGGTTTACTCATGCTCGAGAACACAAAATTTTGCGTTTGGGTATTGTTAAGGAGATTCCAATTAACAATTTTCCGCTTTGGTAACATGTCCACGTTTTTCGTACTCTCGTCAGTCTCTGGAAATCGCGATTTTCGCGTTTTTCAACTTCAAAAGGCTCACAGCTCAAAAACAATGACTTTTAGGGGAAAATGACAGGAGAGATTCACCGTATAAGATCAGCCAAATAACCGCGTAAAAAAGCTACTTCTGAACTGAAAAAGTTAAGTTTGACAGTTTATTCAAACAATTTCAGTTTAAACATTTTTGCATTGAAATTCCGTCTGGGAACATGAGTTTCCGAATGCAGAAGGGTCTTCAGGAGGGAATCCCGCAAAAAATGCCTTGAGAATAATTTTTCCAACAATGGCGGTGATTTGGCCTGATTTATGAGCAAATTTCACCATTACTGAACTCTTTTTTGCATCATTCAGTTTCAATTCTTTTGAGACTGCTCGCGAATGATTCTTATGAAGTTTGAGATGGTAATAGGTTGATATACGAGTGATTCTACAACAAGTGCGGGGAATCTTCAAGGTACCCAGATCATGCAAGCCTCCGCGACTATAGTAATTCCTCGTTAAGATGAGTTCCAAGGGGACAGAAATTTTGTTCGTATTTGGGAGCCAGTTCGTATTACAGAGAAAGCAGATTCATGAGGACCCGTATATAACAATTCTGGAGGGACCTTAATTTGGTTCGTACTAACCAAATTTGCCTTGAATGAGTTCGAGATAACGAGAGATTACTGTAAATTGTTCGTTCTATCAATAACTGCGTCAATGACCCTCGTGCCTACGCATGCATTCCAGTGATGAGATTCCCAGTGATGAATTCTACCTCCATGTTCTTCGGGACCGAATGCTTAATAACGCAAGCAACACCAAATCCGATTGACAGATTCGCACCGAAAATTCTCGCCCGTAATTTACCGCTACAGCGAATCCCGCCACCAACAATGCGGCCTTCCGATCCAGCCAAATGATCATTTGTGTGATTTTCGATCATGTTTCTACAAGAACAGAAGAAATTGAATCAGTTCAACAGTAAACAACTCCAACATGTTTCTCAAAGAGCGCACAAAGTTTTCGAAACGGAGTTCCTTTCCCGCCATCACCTGATGAGTAAAATCGCAGAGTCATCACGTGACCGACATGCTTTGGCCGCCATTTTGTGATGAAAAATCGTCATGCGATAGATATAGGTATACAATAATTATGTTAGATAGGCATGTCGTATCCGTATGCTGTGGAAGCATAATATATGTGCCGCGAGCCACGGGCAGCGCAGCAGCTGCGAGTTCGTCTGCTGTGTATGATGTAGATTCGTCCCGTTGATTTCATGCAATTGATAATTACTAGATCCGTACATCACACTGAAAATTATACTGGTGAATCGCATGATAACGATGAGGAGTGTGACTAATAACACCAACAAAGAGCAGGAGGTCGATCTCTCGAGGAGGATGGGGTCAAGAGGAGTGGCTCAGCACAAACTCGCGTTTCATATTGCTCATTGACAAATCATCAACTTTAAGCCTCACTGCCGTTTCTTTGCCATGGCACTGCAAAAAAGTAAGCTGTAACAAGTATCTCTCCCGACCGGAAACTTTGGTAGGGGTTTTATCAGCTCCCTGTCCAGGTAGCCCTGAATCCTGTAGGGTCCCTGTCTGGATATCGGGGGTTTGGACGACCGTTTTCTTCAGTTCCCTATCCGGTTTGATCCGACTACCCGGACTTAGAGCTGCCCAATCCATTCCCCTACCAGTATCTGATCAAAAAATGTCAGTATTTTTCACTCCAGAAAAAATGAAGATGCGTTTGACGTGTTGAAAGTTGGGGGAGTCTCGTGCCTTTGATTATAGAGGTATAAAAACAATTGGGCAGATTGGGCATGATTTGTGACCTCTTAATTTTTTTTCTATACCGTAAAATCAGGTAATAAGGTCCAGGTGGGTAATTGGGGCCACTTTTTGTCTTCCCGATAACTTTTTACTCAGGAATTACACAGTATACTGCGAATGCTCATTTTAAAGATGAGACTCATAGCTAAGAACATAAAATAAGAACTCGTGTAATTTCTGAATGAAAAGTTGTCGCATAGACAAAAAATAGTCGGAATTACCCACCTGGACTGAACCACCCGGTTTTACGGTATCACATATAAGTCTAAAGAGAGAAATTAATCCTAGTTCTGACGAATGAATAATTTAATCACGATGAAATGCACGCATAATTACATCAAGCATTTAGTCACGCGTGCGGTGACGTAGTTGATGAGCCATTGAACGGCTCAATGAGTAGTTCAATTTCTCCAATCGACGCCAGGGGTAGCCAAGGGTTTGATCCGTGTAACCCTGAGTCCAGGTAGCCGGAATAGAAACGGATAGGAGGCTAATCAAAAACGGTCGGCAGGCCCTGTCGCACCCACATCAGAATATATTCTGATGTGGGTGCAGGAGGACCCCCATATATGGGGGTACTCCTGCCAGAACCTGATAGGGAGCTGATCTTTAGTCCGGATGCCCCTGGAAAGTTTCCGATGTGATGAAGTTTCTGAGTATTTATAAAACCCTGGGAACACACGGTTCGGTTGAACTAGCTATAACCCAAAGGTGCTTGCATTTTCATTTTCTTTGAACTGTCTTCGAGTACATAATAAATGTGACTTTTCCCAACAAGAATAAAAAAAATCTGTGGAGCCGTTTTTGAGAGAAATCAATTTGAAGATTTTTGAGATTATCGTTACTTTTTCAATCAAACAGAGGTGAAAAATGATCCTCTGTATGGATGTACTACTTGCCCCATGAGGTCATCTCTCTACATTCTCTAAAATTTGATATAATAATTTCATTGTGGATGAACGAATAGAATAATTCAAATATGCGCACTGTTGTACGCACGCACAGATGTCAGAAGTTCTTCATTATACTTAGGGTTTGTTCCCGCAACCTCTTACTCATCCCAAGTCAGATTGAAGTCATAATGTGCAGATTCCATGGATTGTTAGCTAAGAATTCCTAGACCCATCTTCTTCATTTCACAGAACTGTTCCGCGTGAAAAAGCACTGCGTGGAGTTTTGGAGTATCCAGAATTTTCAAACTCAAATAGCTTTTTTGGAAATTTCTCAGACATGATTTGTAGCCAGATTTTAGGTCATTTCCGGAACACGAATGCACAACTTTTCCAAAATCCTTGAAATGTTTAGCAAATTTTATTACACCAGGTGTTACTTGGGCACAAAGAAGATCAGTTTTGTAGAGGAGGTTTTTGCAAGAAATGCCTTTGAAAGCAGGACTTCCTCAAGTTATCTCTCGTTGAACGTAACAAGCATTTGCCCATCTGTGAATAGGTATTCTTAGCAAAATCCCCCGCACGCCGAGCACGCAACGATTTTCACGAAAAAATGGGAGGGAGAGGGGGTTACCCAAACTCATGATACACTTACATACACACACACACACACACATATTACGACATGATTTGAACAGAATGTCTGGACAGTCGACATAGTCAACATCGATGGCCCAGAGTGTTGTGTATAATCAGTGAAGTGTATTATCGCTCACTATTAGAACTCGCAATTAGATTCACAAAAACCATTGCAAATGTGTCCAAAACATGCTCACGTCAGACGAATCATCGTCCAGGAAAGCGAACTGACGAGTCTTGGAATTATCGCTATAATTTACAGTCATGTCAACAGTAAAACTGGGAAATTCCGTCATAAAATTATTTTATTGACTTTCCTCAAAAACGGCTCCACAGATTTTTTGATTCTTGTTGGAAAAAGTCACATTTATTATGTACCCAAAGCCAGTTCAAAGAGATTCAAAGTGCAAGCACCTTTGGGTTAAAGCTAGTTCAACTTAACCGTGAACAAAGACTTCTCGCGGTGCCGTAGTAAGGATAAGGTTTTTCCAAGCTTGATCCTCTGTTTCATTTCAAATTGATTAATAATCAATTGAACAAAATGGTGCAAAACATTACCCAGGATGAGATCCTCAAACACAAATGTTGGTTATACAAGCCATCCTCTCCACTTCACCCATGTCACTACTCTATATCTGAACTTCATATCACTATCTAAATCTTTACAAAATGTACTCCTTCTTATGCTCTGTCAAGTGAGTTCACGTTATTTCTGTCCTCATACACTTTGATCTGATGTATTGATCACGAAAGAAAAATTTCTGTATAGTATTTGGTGATAAGACTTGCGACGCCTAAGCTTCGAGGATCGTTGTTTCCTCACTTTTGTCACTTCCGACGCTCTTTTTGCTCGTCTTTAGCTCTCTCCTCTTGTGACACTCTCGAGCGTTACCCTATTTTTCCACACTCAAACCACTTCATCTGCCTGTTCTCTTTGCTCTTTGACCTCTTCATTCCTCTTCACGCCTACCCACCATTCTTGTTTTCTCTGGGCACCACGCGTCAGTGCTCAGCGTTTGCTTCCTTGCCCCTTTCTGACTCCATTCCCGGCCCTTTTTTGACGCTCTTGTCAATTTATCTCACTCATACGATGCATGGCCCATAATTCTGCACGAGCAAAATATTTCGATGTCAGCACAAAACTCTCCTCAGATTCATTGACTATAGTTTTGCAGATACTATAAATAAATCAAATACTCCATTTAAAAGCACTTCAGAGAGATTACAGAGCTTTTCACGGTTGAAGTAGCTTTTAATTTATATTCAAACTTTTGACAATTTCAATGAAATATTGGCCATCTTGTTGGATAATTAGTACCTATCCTGTAATAGAACCTTAATTTCTAGATGTCCCCATTTGACCAGATGATAGTGAAGCTTTTATTCCCTCAAAAGTTACATTCAATTGACCTCATGAAAGTACTGCCATTGATTCTGCTATTCTCAAAATTGGAGACAAATCGTTCCCATTTGGAAGAAGGCATTGCTAACTCAGTTCTAATCTACCAATATAGTGGCGGTGGATCGTTATTTTTGCCCAAATCATGTTTTTACACTCAACACTATTCCCACATTTTGCATATTGTGGTCCTATTTTTCCAATGAAATCCTGGTTTCGGCAAAAGCTTCTAAATCACTTGTGCACGCTCTAAACTTAAAATTTTCGATGCAACGGTCTCACGTCTGGTTTTCTCAAAAAAATGTACCATACAATTCATTATAAATGATAGTCCAGTTTCACCGATGAAGATTGTAAAAATATTCCAGGAGAGGGTCGAACCCTCAATAATGATCCTGACTCAATTGTATCAGTCAGTACTCGGTAGACACAATGACATCAAGTGAAAAAATTTGATTACGATCTCTTTCTCTCACTAATACCCGTTCAAAAGAAGAGTAACTCCTGAACAACGATCGCGAAGCTAAATCCTGCTGCTAAACATTTCTCGATAATATTACTCAATGCTCAACTTGTTGAGAATTGTTTTGCAGAAAGCCCAAGTCGTGTGGAACGAGTCGGCACGCTCGATAGTTCCATCCCCATCAACCAGCTTTCTCGCTCCAACTCCGAGTTTCAGAATTCTCCAAGCAAACTAGAACGCTCCGAAGCTCTATATCTACCTACAGGCTATGTAGAACGCATCAGTAGAGGTCCAGAGAACCAAAGCCTTGTGCATCGAGCGCACGTAGCATACAGAAAGCGAGGAGTATAGACTCGAGGGTGTAGCTTCTAACAGCAAACCTCCCTTGCGAATCCGTTAATCTACCCACGGACAGGACTATCGCATATTAGCACAATCGAAGCTCGGCACGTTGGACTCTCTCTCTCTCTTGAGTTGAACTGTAGATATGGTATGGTACATATGTATATATATATATATATAGCAGCGACGCTCTGCAAGCAAGCTTCGAGCTTGCTTCTCGTGTATATAGTTATATATGGCATACTACTGCATGTTCTCAACTCCGCAGATTTCGATTTCACTTTGCTGCTCGAGCGTCAACGCTTTAGCAGAGTAGTGCAAATTCAAGTCGAGTGTGTATGTACATGTTTCGTCGATGACATCTACTTCGGCAACGACGACGTTAGTTCCTTTATTCACAGAAATGCATTGAACGTAGTGCCGTTCACTCACAAGGGGAACACCAACCTTGTGGGTCCTGGATTTTGACGAAACTCTGGGAATCTTCTTGTTTTGGTGAAAAATGAAGGTACCCAGAAGGGTTTTGTCCAATGGGCCTCCTATCCCGAGATACAGCCATGGAGGTTAGCATCGTTAGTATATCTATATATGTGTCATTTTAACATGGGCCTATATAGACAATGCTTATTCCCATAGCTGTATCTCGGGATAGGAGGCCCATTGGACAAAACCCTTCTGGGTACCTTCATTTTTCACCAAAACAAGAAGATTCCCAAAGTTTCGTCAAAATCCAGGACTCACAAGGTTGGTGTTCCCCTCGACAGTCTAGTGTTATTTTTTGCATGAGTGAGAATTACATTTGGTAGACTCGACAATGAGAGGCTGAGGTGATCCAAAAAAAGGTTCGGACAGGTTCAAAATTTTCCAGGCATGCAGCTACTTAGCGCTTTTCTTAAAACCCATAATTTTCGAGTTTTTAGTGATGATCTCACTGCCTCTCTGATATGATCGTACTAATCAATTTTCATCGCGATTCATGCGAACAAACCCGTTGTCACCACTGAAGCAATGCCTCGAAAAATCTTATCCCGGAAGCCTGCGCGGGATCAGCGTGTTTGAGGTCTTAAATTTCAGCGCAAGAGGTGTAGTTTCGAAACTCGTTCGGTACTTATGGCAATTCCCATAAGTACCTATTTGTTAGCTTTTATGGTTTGGAATCCATCTAAAGATGTAGGTCCCACAGAATAACCTATAAGCGAGGTCGAGGGTGCATCAATAAAGAAAAAAAATCTCTTTGCATAGCACGATGATGGCTTTATCGCAGAAAATTGATGAACGTAATCCACAGTATTTGTGAGATTCCAATTTTGACGGATGAATCGGCTCTTTCGTTTTATCAATCACAATAATATACCATGCTGGCACTCATAGCGTCAATAAATGGAGAGCACTCGTAATCCCTCGGATGGATATTTGAAATCAATTGATTGATTGTAAAACGTCAACGCTGTTATTTTTATGATCCAGATCATTATATCGATCGAGAAAGCCGTTCCTGGTGGAATGTTCTACGATTGGGCAGGCTCACATGATTGATGGAAAATTTTCCAAAAAACGAAGGCAGAGTATCTCGATCAAAGTTTCTTGGTCGTGGGAATGAGAGTCGTTTAATCAAGGGTACACCTCCAAAATATTCATGAATATCCGAAGTTGTGGAAAATTAGAGCCCACATGACCGTTCAAAGGAGAGACGTTTCCAAATATTTCAGGAGATTTAACGTACATTGCGCCTAAGGGCCTCGACAGAAAGTGCATGCGCATTTTCTCTTTTTCTCTTTTTCGCTTTTTCCCTTTCCGTGTATAAGATAGGCGCCGTAGTTCCATTGCGCGCCATAGGCAGACAATGGTGCTAGTTCCGCGGGGGGAAAAGAGCAAATGCGCACTTTCTGTCAAGGCCCTAACCAGAACCTTCACCGAACTAAATCAACTTAAACAAGAGAGAACATTTATGCGTTCTAAGATGATGCCGGTCTTCGTAAGTTGAGTTTTGCGTTCGAATAATGCTGAAAGTGAATAACAATGATCCTGAAACCTGAATAAAAATTCTCCGTTCATTCACATGGTTTTTTACATAATATAAGTTAGATTACTCATCAAACTGACAATGAGCTCGAGTCTCGAAAAAATTCAGAATTTGAGTTACTTACTCCAACTTTTCAACAAAGACTATTGATACTGTGACAATCAAACGTGCAACTTGATAGGATTGGGAGATTCTCATAAGAATTCAATGAAGCTAGTCCTTGGGTCGTAGATAGTTGAAAAAATTGAGGAGCCTGGGTTGACTTCGACCTAAATGATGAGTTTTTTCATCTTTCATACTTCGATATGTGTTATTGTGAAATGTTACGTCTTCTCTGAGTTTGAGAATGTTCGGCCTGAGGGATTCCAATGGACTTCATATTTAGTCCAATAATCATATGAGAAGTGTCTACGCGAGGCTTGGTTGGCTTGGGGCAAAACGTGAACCAATTTACAAGGGAACACGATGTCAAGTCACCAATCGACAATAACCATATCAGCAAATGGATTTCTTTGATTCTATGAATAGTAGGCTCACAAGAATTCATACGTGGATAGAATGCATCAACATCGTGCAAGGGCAGAAGTCCAATTTTATTGATGAGACATCAAAATCCCTTAGTCATTTGACTACTGCAGGTTCTACAGTACTATTTAACTTAGGACTCGGTTACCGTCGATTAAAACATTTTGTCATTAAGAATTTCATTTTGTACTCTTGGAGTCGATGAATACTTTCGAAACGAATGCAGGGAACTCACCACAATTGTAGGAATTAACCATGCAAACGAATAAAAAATGTGGTAAGTTCTTGCTATAATTTCTTTTAAAGTATTTATTCACTCCAAAAGTACATACGATCTAAAAACCTCATCCATAATTGCTGTGAAAAGAGGTTTCTCGCTCAAATCTACGATGTCTACATAATTCGATAAATAATATATCAGTGATTCCGCTGAAAGTGTGATTTTCCGTGTTCCAAGTTCCCTCAAGTTTCTAAGGGTTTGAATATGCATTATAAGAATTTTCTGGGGTGTATTCTATTGGTGCGCAACTATGTTAATAGTTTTTGAGTTGATTCTAACGTCCCCGTGATTTGTAGTGCCTCGTGAAGGGCCGAAATGTCCATTCCGTCCCCTGTAGAAAACCTACCTTCGACTCTTGCATTCACTGCAACGCATATTCAGAGTCAAAAACCCCTATGTGTAGCTACGCACTTCAATTTGTAATACTTCAAACAACATATTCCATCACTTTGCGAGTCAAAATTACTTGCTTAGTTTGCGCACGGACATCCGACATTTTGAAGGCGGATTTGCACCGAAACTGCTTGCACAGCAATAATTAGCTCGGCAAAGTCCCCGATCGTCTATTGAACCTTTCTAACCAGTGAAGTAATTGATTTCCAGATACCCAAATACATCTAATTCTTGCGCGAGATTAGCCAAAAACTTGAATCCGCGGCCAAGTGCACCACATGAACGTGTTTTCCAAATGGCGTACAAAATTTTCGGTCAATTCCGTCCCAATGTTTTGCTCCTCCCCAACGCACTATATCGCTTTGTGAAACACATTTTCTTGAAGTATTTGATTGCATTAGAGCAAATCTATGCGGAAAAGAGTCTATGATTGGTTGCCGAGCCGTGAGAATATTTCTAAGGCGAAATATCAATTCCGTCCCCTTCACGACCCCTTAAACTCGACAAATCTTTGTCCGGCTTCAATTTTGAGCTACGTAGCTCTAGGTACTTCCTTTTTGTGCCAAAACAAGTGGAAACCAACTGCAACACCCCACTAAAACTCGTCTGGGGCTGAAATAATTTTTTGACCCAAATCACTCCCTACAACGATTTTGGTCCCAAAAAATCACACTTTCGGCGGAATCACTCATATACATGATGTTTTCTTATTGGATGATAATAATTTTAGAAAACGACTCGTTCTGTCATGAGATTTTCCATTCCGAGTTTGACACAAATATTTAGGAACATTTCCCCATGTGTGATGACAAGCTCACTCGTTTCACTGAATATCGAATGAATTAATATTCAACCGTATTTTTCAAAAGTAGCTTCCAATGTAAAAGATTCAAAGGAGAATGGACTTTTTCACACCTGGATTCCACCACAATCACGCCCATTAAGAGGATGTCGGAGTTCCACGTGTTACCGGCCGAGTTCCATGCTGAGGTTACAGGTTCGGAAATATACGAGTGGCGGCGCTACTCGACCGAGTTCCATGCATAGAGGAAATGTACGAGTGGCGGGGCTACTTGTACATTTTCGAACCTGTAACCAATATAGCTAACTCAACAATAATATAGGGCGCCAGGGGTGAAGCTGGATGAGTTGACGTGGCAGACGATTATAATGAGACTATTGCTCACACACGTTGTAATGAATTCTTCCACAAGAATGCATTTACGTTGCATAGATTAGGAAATACTCCATTGTCTGTGTACTTCAATAAGAACAACACACGTTCAGTAACGTGTCATGAATTCTTCAATAAGAATGTATTTACAGTATCAGATTAGGAAATACCCCAATGTATGTGTTCTTCAGAAAGAACAATACACGTGTGGAAAAATTCTTCAACAAGAATTTCTTGTAAATCCACATTGCCTAGATTAGGAAATTTCCAGATGATTGGGTTCTTCAATAAGAATAGCACACATTTAGTGACGTGTAATGAATCCTTCGACAAGAATGTATTTACACTTTCCAGGTTTGAGAATACTCTAATGTTTGTGTTCTTCAGAAAGAACAATACACGTGTGGAAAAATTCTTCAACAAGAATTTCTTGTAAATCCTTGCCTAGATTAGAAAATTTCCAGATGATTGGGTTCTTCAATAAGAATAGCACACATTTAGTGACGTGTAATGAATCTTTCAACAAGAATGTATTTACACTTTCCAGGTTTGAGAATACTCTAATGTTTGTGTTCTTCAATAAGAACATACGTTCAGTAATGTGGAATGAATTCTCCAGCAAGAATTTCTTGTAAATCCACACTGTCTGGATTAGGGAATATCTAGATGATTGTAATCTTCAATGAGAATAGCACTCGTTCAGTAACGATGATGAATTCTTCCAAGAGAATATACTTACACTTCTTAGGTCAGTAAATACTCCAATGTCCGTGTTCTTCAGTAAGAACAACACACGGTCATTAATGTGTCATGATTTCTTCAACAAGAATGTTTTTTACACTGCTGAGTTAGGAAGTACCCTAATGTTTATCTTCTTCAATAAGGACAACACACGTTCAGTAACGTGGAATAGATTTTTCAACAAAAGTATTCGTGTAAATCGAGACTGCCTAAGTTACAAAACCTCCTCATGTTTGTGTTTTTCAACAAGAAGTACGAATAACCTACTGCGTAGGAGACAATGGCTAGCAGTCTGTTATTCAAAAATACAGCACCGCGTAGCCAAGATATTGGGCTCTTGACTGCAAATAACATATCTGTAAGTTCTCTTCAATAAGAGTATCTTACAACTGTCTCAGTGTGTCTGAAAAATTTACTGCCAAACACCTGGCAAAGTTTTTTTCAAGGAGAAAGTTTGACATGTATGTATGTGTCAAACCTTTTACGTGATCAAAATCTCATCCTACTCATTCTACTCCAGCTGATTCCTCTGACTCCCACTGAAATTATCCCCATTTCATAGGGTTCCTTCACCTGTAGTCATCTCAAAAACAAGAATGTTCCAATATTCTTCCTCAAACACAATCAACTTGTAGGTCCACAAGAGATGATGATTAAAATTATCTCAGCTCCTCTTACCTTGAGAAAGTGGAACCGTCCACGGAATCATAATGCTCGCGCATTACGACGCCATATTGCTCGCGCACATCGCCGCCATATTTGCTCAGCAACGCGTCGCGGCAGTGCTGTTGGTCGTACCTGGTCCGAGAATTGACTGTTCTCCTGAACGAAATTCTATCTTGAAAAATTGTTTCACCATTAGAAAATGATGGAACATTTGATACTGACAATCCACAGTATCATTCTTCTCAAGCTGCGTATTTGATCAATTCTGTTTCATAGAATTAATTTGTTTTATTTTTTGATGTCCATTGTCTGGAAGAGAGAGATTGTATCAGTTCATGATTGAGGTAATAAATAAATCATTTAGCCATGGAAAATCAGTCTACTGATAAAATAATAAGTTTTAATAATAAGTCTTCTATAAATAATAAGTTGGCCATATACCTTGACTGTGTGAAATAAAAAAACTCACTTATTTTAGAATAAGATGATTTCCAACGATGACTGCCAGTTGTTGGAAAAATCCAGGTTTAGACATGGCTGGAGAATACTGCATCATTTCTGTTTGATTTTCTTTTGATCATCTCAATTTTGCAGTTTTTTGCATTCAGTTGATCATTAGTCCCTTGGCCAAAAGTTGCTCAAGCCCTGTGGAATCAAAAGTATTAGAATCCTATTTTTTGCAGTCTCTGCCATGAAAATATCAAAAAGCGCAACCTGTAGAATATAGAAAGTTGAGTTGTTACACCCTAAAAAGAAAGGTTTCTCTATTATTTTAGATCATTATCAATCCCAAGTCATTTACAGTAGAAGGAAAGAGGTCTTACCTGGTGTTTTTGTGTGATTGGTCCCATAACGGGTCTTGCTGATACATCCCTAGAGGTAGTCTTCAGCAGATAAACATGCCCAATCAGTGCTTCTCATGTAGTTTGACACACCTAAAAAACATACAAACACAATTAGAATCATTCCAGAGCAGACAATTAACCCATCGAAACCAAAATCCGAGTGAGTCCCTCTCATAATTTGAAATTCCAGTCAGCCTTGGTAGTTGTTTTGATCACATGCCTGGCTAATTTGAGGTCAAATAGGACTATCAATAGGCATTGAAAGACTTTATGTACTTGTAAAAGCTAGATCAAATCAAAAGAGATAGTTGGATTTTGTCAATAAACCCCATTACCAAGTTCGTAGTCCAACCCAGTCACCGTTCTTATAAAACCGCAATACCTGCAATCATGAAATTTTCCCAAATTTATGAGCTACCAACTTGAAAATTAGTTCATGAGAAAGATCAAATTTTTTATAATCGTTCAAGTCCAAACAGTTAATCATTCAGCCCCCATTTGATGAGACTGATGAAAAAATAAACTTTGTTACTAGTAGCCCCGTGCTAATATATGGTAAACAGTACCATGTTGCAACGTTCTCTACGCGGTAAGTATGGTTTTCCCAGTTTTTCTAAGGCTTTCATATTGTAGAAAAAGGTCTAGCGCAGATGCTAGGATCAAATTTTATCGAGTAAAATTGAAAATTTCCAAAATTACTTACGATGAAAACATTGAATTGTGCTCGCCCGAGCAGACGCTTTTCAGGCGCACATGATTGGCGTCCCGTGAGATGATACGCCTTGGCAAAGATGTGGCAGGTTCCTGATGAAATACTGCACCCACTGACACATCCGGATCATAAACACACTACACCGGGGGGGGGGGGGGGGGTGGGGCGGATGATAAGTTGGGGCTTGCCGCGGATATTCTTGTAGAAAACAGATTTAGGGTCGCGGCCCACCTCGTGCACTCGACGGTTGACCCCGAAAAAACACGCTCTGTCACATAAGAAGCTGCCAGGACTGTGCAAGTTGGTGCTATCAGGCCATCGCGGAAAATAAGCATTAGTTTACCCCATAATGTAGACTTATGCAAACAAACGTGACATTGCAATAATAGATCACGCCGTCAGCAGACATGCCCGCGGCAGACGACGGGTTGAATACAAAAGTCGGAACTATCTACAGAAGCGCCACCAACTGGAGGGACATCCGCTTCAATCTACCTCGCGCGATTTCGTGTCTGCAGCTGTTCGTTTACAAATTTGCAGTTTTGGTACCGAAATCGTAGATTTCAAATAACTTTTTGATTTGAGAATCGATTACGTGTGGGGATGATTCATTCGATGCGTAGAATCGGTGAGAATGGTGCTCTGGTCCAATTGTCATGATTCAACTAGCGGGAACCTGAATATTTGGATAGAATAGCCACCTAACCTCTTTGAGCATTTGCCTTTCCGCAAGATTTTTGACTCGGGGCGATGAATTAGCGTACGGATTGGACCAGAGCACCATTCTCACGGATATTTTCTACCTCCTGCGAAAATTTCAGATCGATTGGGTGGGAATTGAGAGCATAAGTTGAAATATACGAAAAAGTTGGTATCCTAGCAGAAGTCTTCGGGCCGATCTCCGACATCCTCTTAAATAAAATGAAAAAAAATACGTTTTACCTTCGCTAACAGCTCTTAAAAGAAAAATTTTTTAAATAAGCTGGTACTTTCCATACAGGAGAATTAGAGGATGTGCAAGCTCTTAACGCATCCATTGTTGCATATTAACGGAAGCTCTCAAAATTCATACAGATATAGTAAGTATACTATACATCCGCTCTACGTTCTCATCGGATTAAAATCACGAATCAGCAGGGCATCTGCGTACGGTACTACACTTATACATATAAATCTATATACGTACACACTCAGAGTGAATTTGCACGATGTACACGGTCAAATCGGATCAAGTCTCTCTCAATCCTACCCATCGTTATAGCACGTGGAAAATCTCTTCGCGCAAGCTCTTCCCATACATACATACATATATATACCTCAACACCCATCAGAAGAAGCAAGCTTAATGGGTAGTTGAAAAGGGGGGAGGGAGTGGATGAGAGTCCAGCTGAGCTACCCCACTACAGTACAAAATGAGAAGAAAGGGCTGACTCTCTCTCTCTCTCTCTCTCACTCACCCCGTTATGTATATATACTATAGAATGGACAATGGGGAGGTAAAATCCGTTATAGTGTGGGTGGTGGGATAGAAAGACAATGCGGATGGGGTAACGCGGCAGCCC
The DNA here is from genome assembly GCA_029851415.1 of Eretmocerus hayati. Classification (NCBI taxonomy): domain Eukaryota; kingdom Metazoa; phylum Arthropoda; class Insecta; order Hymenoptera; family Aphelinidae; genus Eretmocerus; species Eretmocerus hayati. Next base: position 37,789,127 of record CM056743.1, on the reverse strand, counting down.
TAAATCAACGGCGTAGCATAATAAAATCGCGTACGCTCGGAGCTGCAAGGACAGATCAGTGGTGGTAGTACGACGATGTCTCTCTATACATACTTTAATGAATCGTGATTTCGTACCGACTCGCGGATTCACAGTATATATAGAATCTATGCAGCATCAGCAGTAGTATAGGGATGTCGCGACCATCAGAGGCTTTAACCTCTCCAAACCTTAATGGATTGCTATGGATGGTCTGATACTACTACTACTGCAGTAGTGTGCAACTTGCATAGTATCCAACCGGCCCATAGGTACATACGTAGCAACCGAGACGACTTTTACGACGCGTCGCTCCGCATGATGTATGACCGATAACGAGGCTGAGTAGAAATCGACCTCCTTCCACTTCTTTTTTTTTTTCTTTTTTATTCTTCTACTTTCTGTACCCAAGCCACTCTCCGCGATTTACTTATATATAGTTATATACTTAGATATAGGATTGTAGAGATCCTTATGGAAGTCCGATTCAACGTTCGCGAAGTGAATATAAGACATTGGTGCGATCGATACGTGCGAGGAGTACCGATTTATTTTCTTGCGACGATAGCCACCACCGCCGTACCGTGCCGTCGTGCTGCCAATAATGCCATGTGAATCTCGACGAGGGTACTCTTGAGATTTTTCTTTCTAAGACGTATACTTTATACTATATAACCCATAGCTCGTATTGCTCAGCGTTTCTATTGTGCGCAAGGAATAATGGTTATATCCCAGATCTTGCTCCCTCCTTCCCCCGTTTCATAGCCTTTTTCATGTATGTCTGCGTTTTCTTGGCCTCTGGACACGCAATTCATGAGTGGGGTAAGTTTTTTTTTTGCTCTTTGAGAGGGCATTACGAGTGGGCTGATTGCTGTAAGCCGATTGTTTTCTTATATATATATATATACCTGTGTATCTTCAGTGATTTCTTCGATTTAACAGGAAGCTTTTCAAGTAGTACAAGCTCGTCTTTGGTCAGACATGGGGTTGGGGTACATACGAGTGGTATTGTACGACAGAAATACAAAAACCGATCAATTATAGAGTCTTCTGATGGCTGAATTCATCGCTCATCTCGAACAATGCGATTCTGAGGATACGTATTGTACGGAATGTATTCAGTGCATCCGATTATACTCGTTATGATATTCATATCGTTATTCTTTATTCGAGTTTTGACGGTTTTTATTGTATGTACATAATGCTATGATAACGAATGCAACCCTTATAGATTTGATGACACAGACAATTTTCTTATAACTCGTGGTCTACGTATTTCTCCCACTCGTTATACCAGGATATGAGGATTTTAGCCGACTCTGATTGGTTTCTGCATTTACATGCATGATTGAAGTGAGTTCTTGCATTGGTGGTGTTTGAAGGCAAAAAATTGCCAAGATTAACATGCTGAGTGAGATTGGTCCCAAGCATCCTTAGCTCAAGAAACTCAAAAATCGACTAGCAGAAACTAGCTCGTTCGATTTGCTATCTCAAGACTCTCACGACGCATTTCTTTGGTTGCAAAATTCCGACTTGAAGCAGTTCTACATGCAAAATGCGAGCATTAGTCGTAAAAATATTGAGGCCAACATTGGAGTGTATCCTACATGACCCCATGCTCTAATCTCCCATGACAATGAGCGATATTCCATTTCTTATCACTCAGGAAATGTTCATCGTATGTCTTATCGTTCAAGTTTAGATGACGGTGGAATCGTTCTAAATGTGGTTGCTCTTATAATGGCTCACAATAAGTTCGGATTGGTCGAATTCTTTAAATAGTCATTGTACATGAATATTTCCATCAAAATTGAATGTTATTTCATCGCACGAAACCACTATCCTCTAAATGTTGTAGTGATATGAAGGTCAAAATTCTTCGGTTTCTAAAATCACTTCTATGAATATTTTCCCCATGCGATAAAAATGAAATTCTCTACGTGACTTTTACTACTTTTCAGTTGCAACGATCCTCATGACATACACTAGCAAGCTTCTGATAATATGAATGGTAAAATATATCAGTCTGCCCTAAGAGTAGGTACCCCAACTGCAAACCTCTTCCGCCATTTAACGGTTAGAACAGCGTTGGCGCACCACATACAGTTCACAGGGTGAATCTCCTATGAACAGCAATGTTCAGGCCAATTCTCCCATGTTAAAATGAACCCTAAACACCGTCACTTGAAGGACTCCCACCAATGCTGGGTGGGGATGAATTTGCTCCCGACAACTAATCCAAAGATCTGAAGTTCGTCGTTATTAGCAAAATAAGTACGATGTGGATGAATTTGTTCGTCAAAGTTGATCAGAGACCTGAAGTACATAAGCCCAAAAGCTCCCACTCATCTTTGGGCTAACTGTTTGTCTGAGTTGGCGACTGGTCACAACTACCACCATCACGTGATCAAAGCCTGTAACAGCGTAGGTAAGACTGACAAGGGGAACACCAAGCTTGCGGGTCAAGTATGTTGATGGAATTTTGAGGATCTTCTCGTTTTGGTGAGAAATGAAGGTACCCTAATCGTTCTGTCTCATAGGCTCTCTATCCTGAGCTGTGATACCCAGTGTCAAGCTCATCTTTTAGTATTTTTGGTCAATTTTCAACTCAAATAGAGTTACAGCGACCGCTACTCCCTCCCTCGCTCGTAACCATTGTACTTGGATGTCTTGCTTCTTTCTGAAGCGAGAAACACCCAGAATACACTGCAGTTCCACAGAATAGTCATATTCCATGAGCAGTCTTCATAGCCATTTCCCTATTCCCCTTTTTCCCCTATAATTTCAGTTTCCCCTTTTTTGTCCCTAAAGTCATGTTTTTTCCCTTATTTCCCTTATTTCTGTTGGTCCGATGAAAATTTCTGCAAATTCGAACGAAAACTGTCAGACCGACGGCTCCTATCATCTTAAACCAGAAACGCTCATGACTCTTTCATTATTCAAGTGTCTCTGAGCGTGAAAAGTGATTTTGTTTACCTGTGAAGACTAGGACTGTTACAGGTACGCGAATTTTCATATCTTAATCTGAATTGATACTCCATGTGGAGAGATCGTGATGATTCCATTTTGAACTAGTCAATTCACATCTTCTTACACAAGCGTCTCAATTGTCTGCAATTAATTTCATTTCCCCTGTAGATGGAGAACAATGAAATTCACCAAACTTGGGTCGTAACATCTCCATAATTGAATCGAGTTTTACAAACTTTATCTGTGATACACGGCTCTTTATTCCTCCTGTCACACAAAAGCCATGTTCCACCGGAATTCGCTAAGGAGCAAATATTTCATATTGATTACATATTTTGGGCTGTATCAAGCAATAGTTCATTGATTTGTTTTACACAGAGAATTTACTGCCCGAAAAAGTATGATGAATTCGTTGAAGATGTAAATAAGATTCAAAAAATGCTCTTCTACGCTACAAAAAACATCACGAGGAATAACGTAATTTTAGAGATAACCAGAAGTCTAGAAAATTTTGAAGATACAAAGAAGGCGTTGCGAAAAGAACTGGATCAGCTCACTCGAGAGTTGGGAAAACGTAGGTCTTGAATATATACAGTACCGGTCAAAAGTTTGTGTACACCGAAAAAAGTTTGATTTTGCTCACTTGACTGCTCAAATCTCCTTGATCCAAAATCACTCTACTTGAGCTAATTTTGTAGCTTCTCTTAAGCACTTTCAGAGTTATTGAGTACTAGCGTTATTGCCTACCTCGCTAACGCTCGTCCGGCTTGGAAGTGTCTCTGATATGGTATGAGCCCCTGAAATGCTTCTGTAGTTCAGCAATGTAACGTTGAGATTTCATAATACAGTGGATTCGGAAAAAATAATTTCCTCGATGTAACCTAGTAACTGTGATGGAGAAATATTAAGTTGGTGTAATGTTGCGCATAGTGAGGTTCCTGAATCTCCAGTAAGAATCTGGAAATTTCGCTTAGTTAATTCAATTTGTTGGAAGGATATTGCGAAATCTACGATTATTCGCCTTATGAATCCTATCCCACTTATGATTTGTACCTAGATGAAAAGCTAATCACGAAGGATATTTCTCTCTTCAGCAATGAATAACATGTATACCCTTATTGCCCATCTCGTTTGACTCAATCAATACACTAATTTCGAAATAGTTATTTACATCCGATGATGCAATTATACTGAAATAGACAACTATTCGAATCTAATAGACGGTGGAAACTTGAGCGATTTTCACTGAAATTTCAGTGGAAGTTCCACTGAAACTCTAGAAATTTCCGCTGAAATTTCAGTAAGAGTTTCACTGAAACTCTAGGAATTTCCACAGGAATTTCACTGAAAATGTAGTTTCACTGAAACTTTAGAGATTTCCACGGGAATTTCAGTGAAAGTTTCACTGAAACTTGAACGATTTTCAACGATTTTCATTGAAATCTCAGTAGAACTTCCACTAAAATTCAAGCGAATTTCACTGAGATATTAGTGAAATTTCCACTGGGATTTTAGTGAAATTTTCACTGAAAATGTAGTGAAATTCTCACTGATTTTTTAGTGAAATTTCCACTGAAATTTTAGTGAAATTTTCACTGATTTTTTAGTGAGATTTTGACTGAAATTTTGGTGAAATTTTCACTGATTTTTTAGTGAAATTTTAGTGAAATTTCCACTGATTTTTCGCTGAAATTTTAGTAAAATTTTCACTGATCTTTTAGTGAAATTTTCACTGATTTTTTAGTGAAATTTTCAATGATTTTCTAGTGAAATTTTCACTGATTTTTTAGTGGAGTTTTCACTGACTTTTTCAGTGAAATTTCCACTGAAATTCAGTGAAACGTATCACTTGAACTTTAGTGATTTCCACTCCATCCATCCACCAACCAACCCACCTGACCACTAACCCCCACTCACCAACCAACCTTCCCACCCATGACCCATACGGTCACCCATCGCCCTTCACCCCCTCCCGATAGGCAACCCGAGGCGTGAATTGCTGACAGACAAATTTTGGCTGGGCTTTTAATTGTTTTAATTTTTTCCGCGCAGCTCAATAGATTCTTGCAAAATCAATCTGAAGCTTTGTAGAATTCTATGAAAATCGGGTCATTACGCAAACCTTTGCAATTCTGTCAGAAATTGATGGATTCCAATGATTCAAGAAGCATCTCAAAGTAGAATTCAAGAGCTTCAAAATCCATCCTTTGAAATTATTCTAGGTTATTCTTGGTGCGAGCTGTGACTCTTTTTTAGAGGGAGATTTTTCTCGAAAAAAGGACCAGTCATTGAAAGATTAAGATAGGCTCATTTTTTCACTGGTATGAGCACTGATCTTGGGTCCTCTCACCAACAACAGGAAAAAACTTGGAAAAAATCAGAGAGTTGCTACTGTGAGCCTGATTTCTCCACATTCCGTGGTTTTTGGGACTCTTCTTCGAGAAAAAACTCTTTTTACGAAAACAGTCACAGCTCAGATCAGAAACAAGCTAGGATAATTTCCAACAATATTTTGAAGCTCTCAACTTTTACTTTCGAATGCTTTTTAAGTCACCCTGATCCATCAACTCATGTCTGGCTTGCAAAAGTTTGAGTGTGGACCCGATTTTCATGAATTTTTCCAAGGATTCGACTTGGCCAATTGAAATACTGTCGAGCCGGAGGAAAAAATCCCCAAAGAGTCCCTTGAAGTGCTTGGAGAGAGCTACAAAATGAACCGGATGGAGTCATTTTGGACCAAGAAGATCCGAGCAGTGGAGTGATCAGAATCGAATTTTTTTCAGGTGTACACGAACTTTTGACTGTTAGTGTAGACCTATGGTCAATGAGAAAATGTTATGATAATGAATCTTATTAAAGAAAGTACTGTAAAATTCCGTGGATTCTCCAATCTCGTACTATTTGATTATCTTATCAAAAACAATACTTGTAATTCATAGTAAGGAATTATGAATATTCCCGTCCATTATTAACTACAGAAGTATGATTCAATCCGACATTTCGTGATAATATCAATTCTATTCTATGTATTGTACATTCGATTTACTGGTTTGTCATGACATTTTGTAGATTCCCCCTATTTTCCCCTATTTTCTAGGCTGACTTTTCCCTTAATTCCAAAAAAATAGGGGATATGAAGACTTTATGAGCAAGGACGAATGAAATGTACAATTGGTAATAGTGTAGACTATACCATCACTCCATTTCCACCGTATACCAACAGCAATCATCTTTCGGGTGGGCTGACAATCCTTACATGTCGCTCTTTCACATCATATTCAAGGTTGGAATAGTGTCAACTCATCCCAACACCAACATTATTCTGCTTGAGAAAGTTTTTTGGATTGTTTTGTTAAAGACTCATGTGAAAACCAGACTGTCTCCGAAAAGATGTTTCTCGTGTTCAGTGCCAGAGCTCCCACAGCTTTGGTACTTCCTGGACGACTGTAGCAGATGACTCGTGAGTTTAAGATCACGTGAAGTCAAACTTGCAGATGGTGGAAAAGAGTCCCCTCACTGCAGAGAATCCATCCGATAATTCACCCAACAGGAGCTGAACACCAATCAGGGCCCACATGGCTCGCTCTTAACAAGCACTTATTTTTCTGCACCTCTCCAAAATGGATGATTTCCTGGGGCTCAATATCATCATCTCAACTGTTGCTGAAAACATATTGGCACAACCATACAATAACCACTGTAATGATGGAGCAAGGAAAAATTGAAATCTTTGCACAGAAATAATGTTGTGTCGTGGCCTCTTCGAGCCACTTTTTAATTTGCCATTGCGTATAATTTGCATACTAATTGATAATCATTTGGAATAATTAGATAACACGTAATGGAGAAAAGGATGGGTGAACCGGCCTTTCGCTGGTTTACCGCGTTTTATTCGTAAGATACACTTAAGCCGGCCTTCTACCGGTTACGCGCGTGTTTGTTTACGTAAACCGGGCTCCTCCCGGTTCACGCCAAATTTACATTCTAAAAATAGTGACAGGGCCGCGTTGGGGGTTCACGGCAGGTTGGTGTGACCCGCGAGACCGGCCGACGGTCTGTCACTCAAAGTTCAAGAGTCTTGGCTCGTCACGACACTATCACACCTTAGGTCGCAGCGAGAGGGCGAGAATCGAATGGAATTTACGTACGCACATGAATGACTCTACACTTAATTCGGTTCGCTGTGAAATGGCATGGCCGTGCGTTACACTGGACACTGACTCAGTTGCACTCCCGTGCGTGACACTCGCGTGTTGACTGAGGCACGACGGGTGCTAAAGAGTTGGGTGATTCGTAGGATTAGGTGGGAAAGGGGTTGAATTAAATACACAGGGATTATACACACACTTGACGCGGTGGCCGACACTAGAATCTAGTTGATTGATACACACGTAAGTCACACACAAATATAACACTAGGTATAATGAATTATCGCGGCCCTCTACAAGACCGCGGCGTGACGTGAAGTGAATATAGCGTAGTGATGACGGGCAACGGCTGACGGGAGGCGTCCGCGTCCAAGCCGAGCGAAGGCGACTGATGCGCCTGATGATCGAAAGATGACTGACGATGGGTGGCTCTAGCGGCCGGTCTTATATACCCGCGGTTTTCTCAGTAAGCCGGGAAAACCGCGGCTTTCGTGAATTCAGCATGTAAAAATTTCGTAAGCCAAGGAATGAGCGGCTTACGTTTCGTTTACGTTGAAAAATTTGGTAAACCGGTAAAACGCCTGTTTACGTGCATTAAACGTGAGTAGATTTGGTAAACCGGTAAAACGCCGGTTTACGTGCTTTTAACATGAGGAAATTTGGTAAACCGGTAAAACGCCGGTTTACGTGCATTCAACGTGAGATATTTTGGTAAACCGGTAAAACGCCGGCTTACAACCGATGACTCATCCACACGTGTTGGGTAGAAATGAAGGATGATATAATGTATTAGAAATGTGGGCTGATCATGCAATGAGATGCGCACGTCAGTTGGACTCATTATTCACATTATAGCTGACGTGAGTTTTCCTGTTGTGACTTATCTGATGCTCTTATCAAGTTATAAGTATAACAGACCCGATCCGGTATAATATTTTCTATGTAGCTGATGTAAGCAACATGTGTGAGTAAAAGAGATCGCTACACCAATGGACTAATGTAACCCACAAGAGTTGCCAACAGTTGTGTTTCTTGAAAACCAGTGAATGGAGTCCTGGTGATTCCATCCGTTCCTATAATATCTGCTCTCCGTGGTGATACGATCAAACATAATGGATCAAATGTATATTTTCTTCGATCACTCAATATACAGTATAATATCTCAGGGTACAGTGGTAAGATTGCTTCCTTGATGAATGATCCGACTGGAAGAGGAGAGAAAAATCTATCACAAAAAATTGTGAGAGATTTTTGGTGATTTTCTCAGTTGATAACTGATTTCCATCGAAGTATTGCGATTGTAGAGATTAGATCAGTTCTCCATCTCAACCCATTACAGGTAGCGCGATCCAGCTCACAACAGCTGCAATCTTAACTTTAAGGTCTCTAAGACAGTGCCCGTAGTATTCCATAACTTTTCTGGATATGACTCACATCTTTTCATCAAAGAACTCACCTAATGTTACGAGGGAGATGCGAGTCTCATTCGATAAAGGAAAGAGCGATACATCTTTTCCTCCAAATTCAGAGGAGCTCCGCTTTCGTTTCAACTCCGCTGGATTGGCTCATTCAGATTTTTGGAACCCGGACTTGAGAGACTTTCTCTATACTTAGAGAAACATGCGATTTGTCAGCAAGATTTTGGTCCCACTACCCTCCCGAGCAGATCAAGCTTGTCAAGAGAAAGAGAGTCTTCCCATATTCTCTCCAACTTTGACAAGCTTGAAAGACAATCCTTGCCACCCCAAGACGCCTTCTCCAGCGTTTTCGGTGGTGAGGGTATGTCATGTAGATGTCATATCAATATGAGCACCTTTTATTCAAACATACAGCACATTCTTCATCGATCCACATTGTTTAATAAACCACTCTCTCATTTCTTTTGCGCAGGACTTACTTGCATACACATATTTACTCGAAACAAAAGCAAGTCTTATACTTTCAAATCGATTGATTGTAATATCGTAATGTTATAAATAGAGAACATAAAACGGCCGCGAGAGTTAGTTGAGATTGGGAGTGCGAATAAAGAGCAGCTGACGAGCAACTGATAAGACGTGTCATCTTACTCCTACTGTTCCTCTTTGCCCCAGTGAACCGGTTACAGGTATATCTGCTGCTGAGTGTGAGCATGCAAAGGATGTATAGGATCGATTCCAGATCCAGAGGAGTATTCAGACTTGTACCTTAAGACTGACGTGATTCTGCTGGCAGAGGTCTATGAGAACTCTAGGAATACATGCGTGAAGACTTACAGCCTCGGTTCTGTCCATTACCACACTGTATCGGGTCTCGCTTGAGATGCGATGTTGAAGCAAACACATCTCTTTAGACCTCTTCACGGATATTCACACGTTGAACTTTGTGAAACGGTGAATCAGGGGAGGTGGGCTCAATCTCTTATTGTTCAATCTTAACATCGATACTGATCCTCAACCTCATTTCAGGTGTCAGCCAGTGCAGCAATAGATTTGCGGAAAGATTTTGACCCCAACCATCCAGAGAAGTACACTCGCCAGACGAAATATCTGCACAAGCTACTTACAAGGGGAGTCCGGAGTCTCCGGGTCCTGAAATCTCACCAAAATTTTTTCACAGTTTCGTACCACCTAGAATATGAAGAATCTAAAGCAACTCTGTCAAATGGGCTTTCTGTTCTGAGCTACAGCCAAAAACGTCAACATTGCTTGAATATCTATATATATCACTTTTTAACATGGGCCTATATGGGCAATGTTAATGTCATAGGCTGTAACTCTAGACGGGAGGCCCATTTGACGGAGTTGCTTTGCATTCTTCTTATTCTAGGTGGTACGAAACTGGAGAAAAATTTTGGTGAGATTTCAGGACCCGGGGACTCCGGACTCCCCTTGTTAGTGATTTTCACTTTTAAGGTTGACACGGCCCTTCTCACTTCATGCTAAGGGAACGCGGAAAATAGAACAAACGCATGGCAGTACCAACCCAAAAAGTGAAAATAACAAAGTCCCTTGTGCAGATATTTTGTCCGGCGAGTGTACATCATGTATCATGACATCAACAATCTGTACGGGTGGGCCACGGAGCAGGCTCTACCCTACGAGGGCTTCCAATGGGTCGATCTAGCACTTGTGGATACCGTGGGCAACATAGCCGACTATTCCGAAGTCGGATCATCTTGGATACATCTGATATGTTTTTTTCTTGGGCGAGGGAAGAAAAGTGCAATAATCGCCGTTTCCGCTTACTAACCTGTCACTTTGATCATCATCTTAAAATGATTCGATTCCATGAATAGATGATTCGTGAACCAAACTTCGAACTGTATGATCAAGAAAAACATTTGGGGATTTGGAAGGATGCCCCATGAGTTACAGTCAGATAATATTCACCTAGCAATGAAAGTAACAAACTAGTTTGTTCACTAACTGTAAATGAGGCGGAAATGGGAAATGCTGAGTTTTCTTCCACCCTCCCGCGAGGAAAACGTTTTAGAATAAGTACCCTGGGGCCTTATTCTTATGTGTTTTTATCTCGAGCGTGGTGAGAAAAGAGCAATGACCGCCGTTTCCGTTGACTAACCTATCATTTGTAATTGTTATCTAAAAATGATTGATTCCATGTACAAATGATTCGTGGACCATTTTTCGAACTGTATGATCAAGAGGGCGTCTCGGAGTTTGGAAGGATGCGCCATGATGCACAGTCAAATGATATTTACCTAGCAATGAGTTTAACAAATTAGTTTGTTTACTGACTGTAAACTAGGCGGAAACGAGAGATGCTGGCTTTTTCTCCGCCGTGCAGCGGGGAAAGCTCTTTAGAATAAGCCTCCAGAGAAGCCCATTATGATACAGTTCCAAATGAGTTGGATCCGTTACTCCGTAATCCCAATTGATCCAGGTGATTTGCTGTCCATTGTTCAATCTCGTAGTTACATGACTGCTGTCTACAAAATATTTATTCCTCTCTCATTTTCATTTCTTATCTTACCTACGTCCTGAAACTATCGACCATAAGGTCGATTCCGTTTCTAATAATAGATTCTCAATATCGATATAGAAACCACATATAACCCCGAGCTCTTCAAACGATCTGTCGTGGCTCCAATCTTTATCCCTAAAATGATATAAAAAAAGAATAGACATTCCTGCAAACTCATCGTCCATTCAGCAAATGTCGGGCGTTCGCCTCACTCATCCTAAGCCTCCATCAAAAATGCTAGCGTACGATATCCATAAGTTGGGCACAAAGAAAAGGAAGAAAAGCATGGATTCAAAGGAAGTAGGCCAGTCGGCAGCATTGCAAGATTTGTGCGATCAGATCCTACTTTGCGTAGCTTGTCATCGCTCATACAAAGCGTTCCGATAACGCTACGCCTGCACCTGACTAGCAGAAAGAGATACCGGAACGTACAGCTACGACTACCATCAAGTCTGTACCTATTTCCCGAGAATTTGTATAAAGAGTCTTCATCCCAGACATAGTCATCCCGTGGAATATCAGCAACTCCGCAAATCTGACGGCGCGTCATTATCTCGAGAAAGAGAGAGACGCGGGCCGCAGTGATGCAAGAAAGGATCCATGAGCGCGCAAGAGATTATCGTTCCCGTCCCAGCCTCGTTGACTACCTACAGGTTCACATAAAGTGAACGAGTCCGTTTTTATTGTTGTCTTGCTGAGACGTTTTCGCAGCCACAAAACGCGCAGAAAAGCTCAGCGGTGCTTATATTCGGGCGTTCGCCTCGGCAATTGTGATAGAACCACCAAACACCACGCTTACTCTCTTTGTTCTTGCTCACGCGGTCTACTTATTTTTGAAATCTTGAAGCGTGGTATGCATAACGGCATACCCCACTCATATCAGACAAGGGTGCGCGAGTGCTTTGAACATACACAAATGCGTCGGATTTTGCGGCCCTACTGCTCTAGAAATATATATTGCGTTTAGTCAGAACATGTGCGCGCTTTGCATGGCATGCGCTTTTTGAGCCCGTCAGATATGCTCGCATCCAATCTCACTGAACTTATTTTCAGATAATCGTTATGGACCATCAGTTCCGGTTTTATACCATACAGGCCTAGTCTAGATATGAGAACGCTGTCAGGTAAAATGAGTTGACATTCGTTCTCGCCGCTATCATGCATCAGAGCAGGTTTATATGTTCCTGTTCTGGAACACGGTACGAATACTGACGCTACAGTCTTGCTATTCAGGATTATATTTCTGGGTTTGAATTGAGAGTTATTACGAAAGGTACTCGATTCAGGAACTCAAGAAACCCACAAAATCGCAAACACCCGGGATCCTGAAGATTTTATCGAGACGGAAGAATACATGGGCGTTGGAAACAAACCTTCTGCCGGGATCATAACCAATATTACAAACATGGAAGGCAATCTAACCGGTAATCGCACTGATGCTGGAGCTCGGAATTTCGCCGAAGAGGAGAGCTTTCACAAGATTCGGGACTGATTTTTCGGCCTGTACATTTGGGCACTGGCGGATTTGGTCGCCTCTCTGAATGTTGCAATCAATTCTTCTTCTACATAAGGAAGTTTGACTCGGGCATCCAAGTGTTTGGAGTTTGCTTATGTTGCAATGGGATTCTGGAATTGGTTCTCTTCCCATCAGAATCTTCAATCTGAGCATTCAAGTATTGGCGGTTTCAGTTGCCTCCCTAGATTTTGGGATTTATTATCTTTTCGGCTGAAATTTTGATTCAAGTATTTCAGAGTCTGCAAGTTTGATTGCCATCGTGGGTCTTAGAAGTACTCTTTCCCCTGTTAGATATATCCGGGTCCGAGCATCCGGATATTTGCGGTTTTCAAGGTTCCTCGAGTTTCGGGATTGGTTCCTCTCCGTGATAATCCCCAGCTTCAACGTAAGCCCTATGATTCTGAACGCTGAGATAAACAGCGACAGTCTTGGTGCATTGCTTTAAGATACGAATGATGAATACCTGCACTGCTCCGGAAGTAGCGAGAAAGGATGCCCTCTTATTATACCTAGGGAAAGGCTCTTGCCACGCACTCGCTCTCTTATGTGGACTCGGCCATAGCCACTCAGTACATCTAACCCTAGTCAATCTATAGTATAGAAAATTTCGAATGACAAAGATAACGGAAAGATTTTGTCAACTTTACTCTCCAATCTACTCAGCTCACGCGATTGTAAAATAGATATACTGTCAATTCGGCTGAAAAACACCTAAAAATTCGATTCCACCCCACGATGCCTCGTTTCAAGAATCAAGATATTCGCATCCACCTATCACTCGAGTTGACGCATCATCAGTTTTTGAAATACTCTATCGTCGGACACGATGATAAAAATTCGTGTTGTTGCGAAAAATATGCTGAATCAGCACAAATGACAGCAGCAGTCCGAACGAACGCCCCGTGGGCCATGCGCTCGAAGCTCGTTATTTTGCGCAGCAGTGTCAGCCGATATCAGCAGACAAACGGCCCCCGAGGTGAGCTATATACATGCGACAGCGATACAAGCAAGAGAGAGTGGGCGAAAGGAAGAGTATAAGCGAACGGTGGCTGTCGCTTGATGGACAGATCATTCCGAGCGACTCGACACTATCGCAAACGCCACCACCGCCGCAGTAGTAAAGCCACCTGCAGCGTCAGCCGAGCGCTAGCGGGATTCTCGTCGGGTGACCGACCGTCCCAAGCCGTAACGTTGCTCTACGCAAAGGCCATGGAAAAAAGAAGAAGCAGACTATTATGTCCGATCAGTTCTTCATCGTAGATGCACTAGGGATTGATGGGTAACAGACGATCATCACATTCTTAGGTTCCGAAGTAGAAATGTAACTGATCTTGTCCAAATTTGAACAAAACTCGTCAGTTTTTACACACAATGCCTAAACTCTTCTTTTTTGGCAAATTTACGTAACAAATGAGAATACAAGTCTATCGGGGGCTAAGGATTTTGAAAAACTCTCCCTGCTCTGGTATCTTTTCACGTTCCAGTGAAATAAATGTTCGATTTCGACAAGACATTACTTTGAGGAAAATTCACTGCTAAACAAAAGGTCTGAAGCTGACCGGTGATGAATGAAAAATCGGTTTCACAACACGCATAGACACTCTCGTCATATAAATTAGTAAAAATGGATCCCAATCAGAGAATTAAACTGATTTAGAGTGAGATTTCATTCATTTTTAGTGTAATCCCACTGTGAATTAGTAAAAATGCACGGAATAGAATTAATTCTTACTAATTTGTGCGGAGAGGGTACTTGGTCTGTCATACGGATCTCATAATAATTTCACGGTTTGAGTAACGTGTTATAAGCGAGCAAAACCAATCATCCTATTCCTCTAATCACAATGATGATCGTTTCCACACGCTGTGATCTTGGATCAATATAAAAACCACCATCAGCCATCAACTCAATCCTCACAGAAGATAAAATAGGTACAGAAACAGATGACGCTCTCTCGGGACAGGATGTCTATGGCGATATATTTTTATAAAAATTCTGCGTGCCATCATCCCACATCGTGACACTTATACTTCTACCAACAACTACATCTATAGGGAAAAAGCTGCTACAAACACGTCAAATCCAAGAAGCGAACATGTATGTATGTACATAACGTCGATCGTTGAGTGACGCACCCAAGATGAAAACTTATCGAATGCCGAATGAAACGTAACTCGATTGGATGCGCCACTGCGTGTCATAAGAAAATGTAACTTATATCGAAACGATAGACAGCTTTCGAAATTGCGTTGTCTTGAGAGGGTTGAGTATATATAGATGTGAGGCTGGATGTCTGGTGGTGAGGCACTGTATAGCGAGTGAACGTTTTCTTGCGGATCTCTATTTTTCGTCGAGCGTGTTGGAGGCGGCAGTTTTTCATATTATTTTTCTTACGCCTTACCTATTCCCACGTCAATCCACGTAAGCCCTTCTTCTATAACGCGCGTGGAAGACCCGCTTCTTTTCCGTCTATCTCTTTTCAACCGCGTGCGCACTCTTAATCCTTTGTCAGGATTTACTCGGTCGACGACGACGCCCTCAACGTCTAGCCCTTCTTTGCGACTTCGCGTTTGCGAATCCATACACCTATCTCTATCCTAGAAACGCTCTCCCATTCAAGATTCATGTAAATATATATACTTTGTATCCTTTTACGATGTTTATACCGTGATTCGAATTGACTTGGCTTGAATCGTGTCACGAGTCCTTGTGATTTGGGATTTGATGCAAGGTGAAAGAGAATGGTATCTTTTCATACCAACAATTAATGTGAAAAAGTACTCTCAAACCACGTCAAAGATGTAATTGAGATTAGATTGGGACGTATTGTAGATTTTTTCATGTCATTTAGGGGAGACAATATAGGCCGCGTCTATTTACCTAGAATCAGATCTGAAAAAAAGATCCCAGATCAAACAATCATGACTTTTGTAAGCAGGAAGGGAGGGTTTTTGAGAATCACTTCCTTGGTCTAGAATAGTACATTATACACCAATGCGAGGTCTGGTCGTTTTGGGGCACGGGAATAAATTTTTTGACACACTGTGCGAGAAAGTAACTTTTCCGCACTGATCTTCCACTTTCTCTCACAGTTTGTCAAAAAATAGTATTCGATACACGAGTGTAAAACTTATTTTTCGCATCCTCGTGATGATTCCGACCCTCGCCTACGGCTTGGGCCAGAAACCCATCACTCGGACGCGAAGAAAAAGTTTTCCACTCTTGTATCGAAATGTACTATTCCCTAACTGTAACGAGGGAAAAATATCCCCCGTGCCCCAAAACTCCCCGACGAGCGAGGTGCATATACTAGTTTTTTTGGTATCAAGGTGACTAAACGCCAACTTTTTTATTTGAGCCAGAAGAAAAATGGCAGTCTAGTCTCGGCGCTATGCCAAAAAATATCATTGAGGTAACACAGAGCACCCAAGCATCTTGTTCTGTGGTATTAAATTGGTCAAAAATACCAAATAACGAATCTGATGTTACACCATTTTGTATTTTGTACTGTTATAAAATGGATCCGGTTCATCATTCAGCTCGCACAAAATACACCTGAATTATAATCATCCTATTTTCAATTACTTCGAATTTTCATCAACGATCAATGAACAATAAGACATCATCTGGATCAATCTCTGGAAAGACTAGAACCACCTCAGGATCAATAATGTCGTTCATCAATGGTTATTTCGCAGGATGTAGTATATATTTGCACTACAGAAAAACCTTTGGATCACTTAAATAGGGAAAAATGAAGTGAGGTTGAGCTAAAAGAGATGACACGAGAAAGGAGTGCGAGTAAAAATAGAGTGCGTGCAAAAAATTTCAGAGAGAGCATGAAGTAGACAGACGAGAGAATGCTATTGGCTGTAGAGTAGTAATGCGGATAAAGACGGATGTAGCTTGTTAGAGGATGAATGAAAAGTTGTCAGGACGGTCCAATTAACGTCAACTCTTCGAGCGGAGCTTATCTTGAGCTTACAAGCAGACAGCTAGAATGCACGCGCGCTACTACCGTTCGCTCATTTTCTCCATCTCACTCTCCGGCATTTCACTCTGAACGGACTATGCCAGAAAGCCGTTTCCATGCCACCCTGTCCTCACCCTTTCACCCGCCTGCCTCTATACCTACGCAAAATCACTATCCCATCACTTCATACTAGTACAGCGTGTACAAATCCCTAGCAATTCAGCTTCTACTCGCTTTTCTCAAGATTATCAGTTTCCTTGAACTTCTTAGTGACTATTTCAAGCTGTTGTGACAAATAGGATCAAGCGTAGCTTATAGTTATTGGATTAAAAATATGTGTGTATATCAGAGTCTCGATTAGAGAACGAGGACTATCTAAATTCCGAAGATCAAGGAAACATGTTTCTATCATGAGTTTGAGAAATTAAAACGATCATTCATTAGGTGTAGTTGAAGAATTTCCATTGTCACAAGATCAACGGAATACTACAGATTTATATGGAAAATCCGACTTGTGGTGGGCCAAATAACCAGCGCCCCCCCCCCCTAATCCACATAAATAATTTTACCAAACTTCATTGTACGTATCGCTCTGTAAGAGCCAGAAAGCAAAGTATGATTCATTTTATGCACTCAATGTTTTTCACAACGAATGTTCCCAAATTGGAATTTTTTGGTTGATTTGGAACACGCATATATGAAGGAATATTGTGTGGTTCCACCTTAGGGTCCAAAATCTGTTTCAAGGTTTTCGAACTAGTTCTTTCCACTCATAGTACATAAGACTAATGTTTTGACTGCAAAGGATAACCAAATCAAATCTATGTCGATTCAACACAGATCTTTGCGGACAACCTCCATTTTGATGGTATTATTTCAGAATACCATAATACCTCGATGCCCAAAAAATTGCTGAATATTTCTTTTGCGCCTCACTCGTGTGATTCCCCACATAAGCGAGCTACAATCTCACGAACTCAGTACCTAACATACTACTATTATGTATAACGGGCTTGAAATTGATCGAATATCAGTGAGAGCCGATGTTATGAGCGCAAATAATTGTTCTTCCGGTGGGAAAAATTATAGTTTCGGAAACTCAACCTGGGTATCCAACCCTAGCGTAGCCTTACAATCTATTTCTCCAAAAGTTTTTCAAAGTTTGAAAATGATGTTCCCTAGTTGCTCCAGTTGGCGGAATCAAAGACAAAACAACGATAGTAACAACCCCGAAACCATTCGATTCTATTATATTTCAACCTCAAAAAAGTCCAGAAATTCAGATGGATTATTTTACGATAGAACTTGCCAGTATTCAATTTGAGACATCGGAGGAAAACATTTTGAACCTTACCACACTTTAATTTGTTTGATCATCTATGACCAGCTTCGGATGACAATGGATTGCTCATTACAGAAATGTTCATGATTCTCATAATAATGTGTAATTCCAAATTAGCCAGGGACTACAGAGGGTATATGAGAACCACCTCATTTGCCTCGGCAACAACATCCCAGTGCAAGCGTTACCTACTCCGGTTAACCATCCGATTTCAGCCAAGTGAGTAGAGGGAAATTGAGCTAAAGCCCTATTGTGTGCCGAGTACAAGCTACGAGAGATCCCGATCAAAACAAGCCCACTATTCAGCTAAATCGGACTCGACGAGCCGATAACAGGGCCATTCGTAATCCGGTGGCACTGCTTCGACTCTGTTTCTTCTGTGCTACTACAGTATGTGCTAATTTATTCGACTGTAAATTTAGTGCAACCTCTAGCGATTTATTTTTGCAACGCGCAAGATCCCAGAACGTTCGCACTAAAGACACAACTCTTCGCGTAGAAAATCCTCTGTTCTATTTTTTTCTGAAGAATTTCACAGAATTTCTTCTACCCCACCAACCATGCACTCATTTCTCAAAAGGAATGATGAATTTACTCTGAAGCTTGTAAATCATTTCACTGTGTCACAAACTGATAGTCCATGCAACAAATTCGCCCACACAGTTTCAATGAGTATCTTCTATTTGAGTCGTAACTAGATTGAAAAATACTGAAAAGTGAAAATTGGATTTCTCTTCGTTTTCGTCTCTGGATTCCGAGCTTTTGATGGTGTCCAGCAATTTACTCAAGAAATTAGTGAAGAATCCTTTGAAATGCTATGATTTAATTGACTGCCAGTTTATGTGATGAGAGTGAACGCAAGGCCAATCATTTCCGTAGAAAACCCAAGTTAATTGAAGATTTGTCCGCCCGGACATTTTCTCGCAGGACCCACGCTTAATTTTGAAAGCTCATTTTCGATATTTTCTTGGTAATTTATATATATTGCAAATTTCACGGTTATAATGTTATTCTTCTGCGAGTTGGTGACTTTGAACTCCATCAACAAAGCACAAAACAGTCGCAATTCTTGTTACCAAGCTGCTATTGCTTGAATGTTTCATTAACTCTTGATTGTATCCACATTTCTCGTGCAGGTACTCTTTGTTGAAGTCATCACATTTTTTTTATGAGTAAGTTCCAAAAGATTCTCTGAGAAACACTGCAACGCCAAAGTTTTAAAGCAAAAAGTATGCGAACGGTAGTCATTATCAATCTATCATTGTCCCATCAAATCCTTGAATCTCTCTAAATCTGCATAACGATTTCATTTCGGGTATATTTCGAAACATCGTTGAAGGTTGCCCGAATTACATATCCCATTTGGACTTCAAATAGGTAGGTACGAATTCATCCCTCTAAGTTTTCAAAAACTTACTTTGGTATTTTGAAAATTTGTCTCTATCAATGATGACTTCTTTGGAGAATTCTTTTCGCATCGCTCAAGCTGGATTACAGTTCAGACGATGTTATTTCAATTTTTCCCCAAGGTAGTGGCTGATAAAAAGAAACCCCACTAGCATACTGAAACGGGTTTTTATAAATTCTGTCATGGACTCACTCTGCTCTAGTACGGAGCCATCAATTTCTCATTTAACAAAGTTAAAGCCGTCGTTACATGGGGTATTTATCTAGCCAAACGAATTCTAATGAATAATTTTTACAGAAAATCCATATTTCACCGACCCTCTACAATACGGATTTGTTTTTACAGGAAACTGTAATGAGCTGTGTTGTTCTGTCTTGGAACTATCAATTCAGTACTGTAGTCAAAAGAAAAGAGTCAAGACTGATTAAGCTGAATCTCCGAGCAAGATAAAAAGATCTTCTGAAATTGGTGGTAGAATCATAAGCAAGAAATGATTGAATAACTTATCCCAGTAATCCTCAAGAAATTTCCGCGCATTTTCAGCTCTCATAATGAATCTGCCTTCTATTTCTTTGCTTATATCCCCTAGGATTATAATAAACCGAAAATTTCCCATCAGT
Source organism: Eretmocerus hayati (assembly GCA_029851415.1). NCBI lineage: Eukaryota > Metazoa > Arthropoda > Insecta > Hymenoptera > Aphelinidae > Eretmocerus > Eretmocerus hayati. Next base: position 37,769,168 of record CM056743.1, on the reverse strand, counting down.
CGTATAATATTTCTGTATCTTTCGTTGATTTCCCTATGTCAGAGCCTTGGAATCTTGTCTTTCCATCATCTTGAAACGAATATATTAATATTATTATAATTCATTGATTATTGTGCCTTGGCATTTTTCCCCCAAATTTTGTTCACTGAATATCTTTTAATACAAAGAAGATATAAGAACGAAAGGTTTGGTAAACAGTCCAACATCAAAAGCAGAGCCAAGAATGAGACGAATTTCCAACAAAGGAAACTGCAACCCCGTTAGGGCATAGAGGAAACGTCCGCAAAGAGGCGAGAGAGTTTGCACTCCCATCGGAGTAACAGTAGCAGCGGCAGTAGTGCCAACATAGGACTCACTGGGACGCGAGATGCAAGCGAAGCGAGACGATATTGAGTTATTTGCTCGGGAGTTTTGCGGTTGTGTACGTGTTCCCAGAATTCAAGGGAAAAAAACATAGAGGCAACGATGCTCAAAGCATAAACCAGGTGAGCAGCAGACCTGCAGGCTAAGCTAAAAGGATATTAGTGGGGCTCTGAGGGCAGGATTAATATCTGTCCCTTCAGTTTTATTATTATTTCTAGTGTTTTTCATGCAGCCTTTTATCGGAACCCCCGATCAATATCAAAGTCGACAGTTGTTATCTGGTGTTATGCAGAAGAGGATATTCATCCCATATTTGTTGATATAACAAGAAGAGATCGCCATTAGAAGATAGAGTGATGAGTTTTTAAGAAAAGTTCTCGAAAAAACGATACAGGCAGCCCCCGCTATTCGCGGTCCCGGTATTCGCGGAATTTGCTTATTCGCGGTTTCTGATTTGCGACATCCCCCGGTATTTGCGGTGCCCTGACTCGCTTATTTGCGGTTTGGATCTGGATATTAGAGATAATTCACCTCGTGAAATGTGAATTTTCGATCGATTTCATTCAAGTGTCTCATCCCAAAACAACTTTGTGATTGAGTGTTCATCATTTTCAGGGTGTTGGTATTGTTATTGTTTCCTGAGACTGATTAATTGGTTATATGACAAAGTTGTTGTTACACTATCTAGATTCTTGTCATAACACAGTACATAAAAAAGAATGCATATCCGTCAATCAGAAAACGTCATCATAAACTGTGAGCCTTTCGGAGAAATTGAAAATGTTGAATTTGCCTGCCACTAAAGGAAAAATGGACGAAGTTTTCAGAACTTCCTATGGCCACTTACCAGACATTGTTGCTGACTATGTTCGTCAATCTCGCTAGTCAAAAGTGATAGAGCTCTGCACTCGCAAGCTCGTGACTGATTGTTTCAACAGATTTTGGAGTGAATCACAGTAGTTTTGCAATCGTATCAGACTGTTACTTCGTATTTTTCATATATTAATTCATTTTGCTAGACTTATTACATGAATTTGTCATGTAAAGATGATGTGTCGAGTTTTTTAGTTACTCACGGATCCACATATGTGTACGTAACCCCCCTTTTCCCATAAGCCCAAGGTCCCGGTATTCGCGGTTTCGGTATTCGCGGTATTTTCTTTATACGCATTGACCGCGAATAGCGAGAGCTACCTGTACGTTGAATGACATTAAAGAAAATGCTCAAGTATCGTTGGTGCTTTTTCAATCCTATTGCCTCATGCAGGGCTCTGAACAATGAAAGATTGTGACTAAATCTTGTGAACTTGGATACTCGAGTAAAGTTCAGAGTTACCCGTGGGGCCTATGAATAATTACTGCCTCATTGTTACAAAGAAAGATATAATTCCTCTTACGGATCGAACAGATTAAACTTGTCCAAATCTGAACTCATGGAGCATCTCTGCTTCCAATGCTAGTATATTATATATATTTCTTTATGTGACGGATTATAAAGATTCGTCTCTAAGGCGAATAGGTTGAATGTTTTTTGATCAGGAAAATAATACGTAGTGCGTTGCATACTTAATATTGGAGTATGAATCTGCAGGAGTTTGTCCCTGAACATAATTACAGTTGAGGAAGGAACGTCCAAAAATTCCACCTTCGTTAAATGAGCATCAATTTCAAGACGTTACACTTTGAAAGAGCAACACGTTTTGCCATGCCATGTCTCCCAGAAGCACAGCAGCACAAGAGTATGAAATGCGACTAATTCTGTCTTCGTCAGATTGACTCCAGGAGTATTCGCATCATAGTTTTGCCTCTACACGTCAAGGCATGTTTAGATCTGATAAAACCGATTCTCCTAAAATCAGCTACCTCAATAACATCTCTCTAATTCTGTTAATTCAAAAATCCAGTGACTGATCCTCGTAGTGGGCTAGAGGCGTGTAAAAGTCATGCTTTCCTTCGTATTTTGACCTATCTAATTTCGAGCTAATCACAATGGAATCTGTTTTAAAGGTCTCGGCTGTGTCCAAAAGGCATGACAAGACGCAATGGACCAGGAATATCCTTTCACAGCTCCCGAGGCCGCATTTTTTTCATTTTCATTCACATGTTATATCAAATGACTAGCAATAGCCAAAAAAACGGGCAATCATACAGGTTCCATTCCGGAAAAGGCGTTTTGATCATTTTCTGAGTTGAGCTCAATTAGGCTTCGCACGCCTCTAAAACTACTCAAAGAGTCTCCCCTAGTAGAAATAAGTGCCTCATGATCATCTATGAACATATTCCCAGCCAAACTGTGGTCATCTATGACCATCTATGACCTCAGAAAATATTATGTCTCCGTGGTTAGTCATAGGTACACAAAGCCAACTCGTACATGGCCGTAGGATATTGTAATCAAGTGGTTCTACATAGCACTTTCAATATCGGATGGAGGCCTAGCAGTTGAAGCCACAAGCGCCCTTATTTCGAAGCTTCGGATTGAGAAACATCTCGAGTTGGCAATGAAGTGCTTCATTTCCAACATGAATTCCTAGGATCAAGTATGGAGACCAATGACGACCTATGACTCCGGCCTCATGGTCATAGGTGGTCATGTATGACCACAGTCCGGTCAGGAACATGTTCATATATGATCATGAGGCACTTATTTTTACTAGGGTCGTTCTATTACCATAATACGATATTTGAAGCCCTGAATGCCCATACTTTGGAAGTACCAAGTATCCCTCAATGTATCGACCAAGTTTACATTGGTCCTTATCCTAAGCTGATGTGAGTACCACCATGGTTATGTTTCGAAAGCATGCGTATAAAAACACTCGGCGCTAGATACGGGTTGTCGCAAAAAATGTTCACTCAATCATACGTCAAAACGGATAACGCGCCCTCGAGAGGACACATTAACAAGTACTTGTTGTAAAATCAACCTGGAATCGAATAAAATCAAAAAATCAATTTAAAACAATTCTGACGTGTGGGCGCAATACTGGGGCCAGATTCGGTTTTTACGTCGAAAAATGCACCAGAAAATCGTTGTCTCGTCAATGCAATATTCCTGACCTAAAACTTGGTTGTTCATTATGACTATGTCATCCAATAATATTGAAGGATTCTAAGGGCTATCCGAGGAATTAGCATCCCTAGGCATCGTGCTTTTACAAGATTTTTGCAAAAATCCCCCAAATATCAATGATGATCATTAGTTTGGGATCAAAGTTGCCAAAGATCAATGACAAAAAGCATTATGATAGACAAACCTCGATAATTTGGAAAGAGGTCTTAGAGATCTATGTTTTTAGGTTAAGAAGAAAAGGTGAGGGTAGCATGAGCGCATTCAACATTGACTTGAGTAATTCGCACCGAGTGCCATTCCACCAACTGGAATGATTGCTTGTATAAGCAGAGAGGGGCGGTAATGTTGCACGGGTGGAACAAAAGAGCCTGTGAAACAAATAGGAGAGTTAAGAAAAAGAGAGCTAGTTTCCGAAGGTGAACGAAAAACGTTCTTCAGGCAGGTGAAACGACGCATAGAGTGTTATTATTGCTCGTAAAGGCTTTACGGCCCACCGTCGTCTTCCCACTTCTCTTTCAAGCTCATTCTATCCTTTTTTCGCATTGATGCTGAGCCGACTCATTCCTATTCTCTTGCTCGTTTCGTTCTCAGCCCTCGCTCGTCCTATTTCCAACTTATAGCATATATAGACCTGTTCTTGCACTCGAGTACGTTTACGAGTGCCTTTTCGATTACCGAAGGTGGTATTACATCAGCCACAGCATTGCAAAAGTTTGTATGTGAACAGTGGAGAAAATGCTCTCTTTCTTTACATGTGACCGTCATAGTTTTTCAAGACCTTTAGTGTGATGGCAAAAATGGATGGAATATTTTGCGAGTCTGCGAAAAATTATAAGACTATTACATTTAAGATTGGACACTCGCAATCAGAGTACCTCTAGATTACGTTGGTTTCTTCCAAGCCCTTTGATTCTTATCTTCGATAACTTGATAGAAAAATCTAGCAGAGAAGAAGAAACTTATTTGTAACTCATACCATCCAAATAATGGTATGTCTGGGAAAACATGCATTTGTACTGGAAATTCTCCGTAGAATAAAGTCATGAAACCCATATTTTGATGTTAATGGTCATTTTTGGAAAGCGAACAAAATAGCGCAAGAACCACCAGCAAAACGAAATCTGGTAGCAACGTCCTGCGCTTCTGATTGAACTGATCAACAGGATACGGGGGTCGGTATAACGGTTTAACTCACACTTTTTAATGCGATTTTCCACAGAATCTGACTCCAAGCTCGATCCAATCCCTTCTTGCCAGGTTTCATAAAGATTGCGATATTGTATCGTGATTCTTCAGGTATCATTCCAATTCTGCAAATGGATACTTGAAAAGTCGATTCAAAGTTTGTTCCTCGAGCGTTCTTCGATCATGGTAACACCGGCATCATACTGAGCGAATTAAATAGATGCTTAATGAATATTTCAAGGAGACTCCCGTAAGGTGGCAAAAAGCAGCGTTTTATCGATCCATTCGGAGATATCGCGAAATTGCGAAAAAATTATTCTTTCGGGAAAACCGCAACACTCTCTCACCGTTTAAATGAAAGCCTGGCGCGTCAAGACAAGAATGAACCCAAAATTAGATTCTACGTAAAATTCCATATGGAAAAAGTGTAGACCACTGCGTTATCTCGACCCTCGTATCCGGTTGTTCAATTCAATCAGAAAGACGGTGCTGCCATATTGCGTTCTGCTGGAGGTTTCAGTGCTATCCTCGCCTCCCAAAAATGATACTAGATATCAAAAAATGGGTGTCAAACTTTATTCTAGGGAAAATTTCCTAGCAAGTTTCTTCCCTTCCAACCCTTATGGAGACGTAGGATCAACCACTATGCTATCGTTGTCCGTCGAGGGATTATCAATTTTAATCAAAATACATGTGATAAATTGGGCTTTTGCACAATATTTGATAGCAACTCAATGAAGTAGCAGATCCAATTTAGTTTGGAGAAGATTCATAATCTGCACGTCAAGACAAAAAACACCACGTGCGCAGTTTTTCTTGGCATTTTTTCCAAATTCCCGGCCCTTCTTGCCCACCGTGTGTTTGGGGAATCCAAAATTTTCACGGCGACGGCCCCACCGGCGTGGTTAATTGCACACAGAACCCGAACGCAATTTTCACCGTCTCAGTGAGAGTATTGAAAAACCCCTCCTCTGGAATGGAATATTCATGGCACATCGTTATCAGCTTCATAAAATCACGTGTGTAATCTTCTGATAAAACGACAAGTAATGTATCTCCAATCAGAGATGTTGAATGCGATACGCCACTCATGCACTACCTGAAATTTAGTACTAAAAATCAAAATCATATGAAAAAGAAGACCCTGCAAAATCCGCTGCGAGATCCCGGAATCGATCCTCCAATTCACGGGCAACCTCGCTCCTTCGCGACCAGAGAGAACACCACGGTTTGTGGGAGGAATGGTATATTTTATGGGGGACACGTTCCGACAATATTATGACTGGGTGCGCTGGCGCGGACGACATATGTGACTGCAGGCTGCTGGCGCGTCCTCCAGGGGTGCTTTTGGCTCGCTCTCCATCTTTCCACCCCCATCTCTATCTCTATCTCTCTCTCTCTCTTTAGCTTTGCGTCCTTGCAAAAAGCTACCGTCTGATTGCTTCGTTACGCTACATCTCGAGAATTATAAATCATTTTTGCCTCCCTCCGTGCGTTCTCATTGTTATAGAAGTTACCGTCGCCGAAGCTGGGCTACCTATACTGATGGTGCAGCCCACCAAGCTGCACGTATTCGGGCTATGCTCTTCATTTTATCGGCGTGCACTGAGGTCGCCTCGAGGATGACGATGCTTCACAGTGATCAACGTTACGACTTCTGCACGTATGTACCCATATTACATGGCTTAAGGGTTGTCAAGGACGGAATGTGCATGCTGAATTTCCAAGAACGATGCATTGTCAAGTTTCAAATTCAAGTCACTCTCTTTTTCAAAAAAGTTTAATTTGACAGACAATTTACCCTAACTGGAGCAAACGTGAACAATCTCCAAGGACGGTTTCCATCCAACCCTTTCAGCATGAGACTTTTTGAGTACAGAGGAAATAGTACAGTCCTACACAAGATCGAAAAAAGAGGTCTTTCTCCCGGCGCAGCGTGTTTCAAACAACATTATTTGATGCGAGTAAAAGGCGATAAATTTTGTGCAAATAACACTTTCATGTACAGCGTATTGAAGAAAGATATCCGGTCAAAAAATGTTATTTGGATTTGGAGTGAAAGTGGAAACTTCTTGCATTCAGCAGGCATCTAAAAATAGATCTCGAAAAGATTTCTATGGAATTTTGATTCTCAAAAGCACAAGTAATTCCCTGAGTTCCCTCAGAATTTTCCTCCAGTCTATATCAAAATCATCACTAATTTGTTGTCCTTTATCTCCATTATGGAAATCTTTTGCAGAAATATCTCATCACACTTATGATAACAATCGAGACGAGATCTGATAAACTAGTTCCAGAATCATAGAAGAATGACTAAACAAAGTATAGTTTCCATCCTCAAATTTTCAATGGTACTCGCTTCAATTCGTAAAAATTTTGGAAACGTACGAGACGAGCTTGAACAAGTTTCTCAAACCTCACATCCAGTCTTATTTCCACAACAATCTCCAATTTTTCTCCGCAAATCGTACTCCCTTGTTGGCCAACAACTGCAAAATCGTGACTCCGTAACAGTGCCAGCTGTTTTGCCAAGAGTCTGGCGCAAGCACAGGATTTCGCGTACATAGCTCTTGTAGCACAGCATAGTACAACAGTCCCAGCCGTAAAATCTTCACGTTGCCACGAGCTACTAGAGTTGGCCTCATGTTCACAAGAGGCAATATATAGACCAGCTAGGAAACAATTCAGCCAGGAGCCAGCAATATTTCTCAGCTTGAGCATGGTGAGCGCAAATGGTAAGAGCCAGAGATCCTGCCAAGGTTCTTACGTTTTCTCAACGGGAGAGCGGCTCATTCGCATGAAGAATCGCAAGCTCGCACGTGCGTTTCACGAATACTCGCATATACAACCCCTTTGAGAGTCAACGTTGCAAGCTGCAAGTCTCGCTCCAGGTGTTACGAAGAATATGCATTCGTTGTACAGCGAGATTGGTAGGCTTTTGAATGCCTATAGGCTACCATACGTTCTCTAGAGCTCCTGAAATTGCCTACAGCCTCATTTTAAGAGTATCTTCAAATATGTCGCAGTATAAACAAGCAACGAGTATTGCAAGCTGTTACTCTGAAGATGGATGGCCTGATTTGCAAGATGCTTCATCATTCAAAACATGGCTTTCTAGTCTTCTAGCATTCAAACTCACCAATGTTCAATATCTAATCTTTAGGAAATCCAAATTATAAAACAATGATGCCTGAAAAATATGAGCCACAAAACCCTCTCATAATTGGATTTTTTTTCATATATCAAAAATTATTACCGTTTGCTCCAACAGTGTATCACTCAACTAGGGAGTGAAATATGCTTTTCACTCGTGGGAGTGGGTAAGCATTGGGGAGTTAAACTCGAGATTTGGTCAAAATTGACTCACAATTAATATCTCCTGGTATTCCTTTGGCGAATTTTCAAATTAATTATCCTTCAAAACTGAGTTCCTTTGACGTTCAATCCACTGTTCATCTGGACATGAAAAAAAGAATAATCCAATCAAAGGTTGTATGTTCCTAAAGCGTAACTCATGTAAATGTGTGGTATCACTCTAGGCGTGTTTCTCCATAGGTAGGCTGCTAGCCTTAGGGATCACCTTGACTCATTATCCAATTCCAATAGATTCTCAACATTTTCCTTGGTTCTGGCCATCCTACCTATCAGTGATATTTCACTGACATGATGACGCCTTTCCCAGATGAAATACACACTGCATCTCTATTCTCTCATCAACGTTTCGCGAGCATTGCAACTGCAGTAAGGAATGAAGTCAGAATTTGACTGAGCCTAATGTGCACGCTCCTGATTACGAGGTGGCAAGGAAACGGCAATATCTACGGCGACACGATTTCGGTATGTATGGAGCAGCAAGTCGTTCTTTACCGCCGGCGGGTCCGTGAGCTACGTTGCTGCAAGATAATGTAACGAGGGCCGGACGGGGCTAGGGCGAGGCAAAATTTCCTGCAAGACAACCATTGCTCGTACCTCCAACTTCTGCGCGATCGTGAGATTACGCGGGATTTGAGACCCTCTTGCCCGCTTCCGTCTTACCTTCTTCCTCCCGTCTACCCCATCGTCGCACTTTTTCTAACTAGTTTTCACCGACGCAAGAAGATCCACCTTCTATGCTAGGTTGAAAAAGTAGAGGGTAGGGGACTCTATAGCTATATACCTTGCTGCAGAGCGCGATATATTCTGCTACGCAATCAAGGTTGCATGGCTGGGCTCGTTATAAGGCTTCGCGCAAAAGGAAACCTCGTCTGAGATGGTCGGAACTAAGCTCATCTTTTTCTGCTTCGCGCAAGTTAGATATTACGCGGGTCAACTTACTTGGTTACAGATCGGTAGGAGACGTTATACGACAGTGTTCGCAAAGTTCGTTCGTATAACGTCGACTAGAGGGTTGAATTTACAATCTTGGGTTAGAAAAAAATCACTGACATTCACTGGAAATGGTATAAGAGGGAGCAACTACCCGTCCTCACCTCCCACGAAGACGGGTAATTTTCTTTCGATGTATATGTGTTGCGTACCAAACCCAAAATTGTTCACTCCTAGAACAGAACAGGCAAATTTGTACCATCCGCGAATCGATGAGCTTGAGAGGAATGTTCTTGGGGGGAGGGGGAGGTTATCTCAACTTTGCGCTATACGCTGAGTTCATACCGAGTACAAATTCAGCGTATAGCTATATATAGGCGTGCCGCCACCGCAAAAGACGCGTTGTCTGCAATGTGGACGGAAACGCGCTTGTGAATCAAACTGACAGAATCTCTTCCAAAATCGAGTTCAAAGTGTAAAATGAGGCTCACGAAAAGGATTCGCGATTTGCGAACACAATCTAACATATCAACAAGATTAATCACGACGATGTTGCAACCGGAGACGATACCACGAGGGTTACGAATATCATCAATACTGAGCCAAGCTATGAGTAATGAGGGCAAAAGTGAATCATAGAAGTGCATCGGCAGCTCTTGCCTTAGTGATGGTCTTTTTGAATCACGAATTCAATTCGTTTGAGGGTCCGGGTAGAGGATAAATGCCTGAAAGATGAACACGTGACTCGCGAAGACCTAACTCTAATACGGCTCGGGCTGCCAGAATTCGACTAGTAAAATTACATTCAATCCATTGTGCGGATAGATCTCGTAGATGAATATTATAAAAGCAAAAGATTTCTGACCAACTTGCATCAACATCATTACCCCACATCTGCGTATAATGTATGTACCAACAATACTTCACCGTCTGTTGCTCACTGGTGAATCATCGTAATCGTTTCTAACGATAATGTGTGCTTGTAAATTTTTTTGAATAAAGTATCTTACACGTTAAAAGGATATTCTGCTCATCCGAGACTGAGGGTCCCTAGATGGGGGTCTCGATACGGTCCGCCATATTCAGACAAATCCGGTAGATATCGGTATACAAAAAGTATTCGTTTGTCCGAATATGGCATCGATTTACCCAGGGGCGGGAGAACCGTGTCGAGGCCCCTTTCTAGTGACCCTACCTACTCTTTAGAGACTTTCTCATCTGGGACTAGTGCAGACGACGCGTCGTTTCGCGCTGGCTACACACCGTGCTGCAAGTTGGGCTAGTTCAATACGCGCGGGCATGAATCTTGCCATTGACGATGACCATCACCCTGTTCGGTTCTGTGAGCATCATATGATTCCTTGCAAAATTGATCGAATGTCTCTAATTGCGGTCAAATTTAGCATAGCACCACTTCAAATGTATCCTGGCCCTCTGAAACCACTGCCACCGTGTTCAACTGGTCAAAATACCTGGAAGAAAACGTGATTTGGACAAGTTTTGCTTTATCATGAAGAGGGCTTCAACAAGCCAGTCCGTTTTCAGAATAATCGCGAAAAAACGTATAGAAGAGACTGTTACCGAAAAAGTTAGTTTTGTCCATTTGAAAGACATTCTGACGTCTGGGGGCATAACGAGCTATGGGACCGCTCTCTGGGTTGAAAAGTACACTCTCTCCGAAATCATCAGTGAGAACTCACTGAACTTCAGTTGATCTGGGATCAACTCTGACTGATGATTTCAGTGAGTAGTTTCAGTGAGTATTCACTGAAGTCGCACTGAAACTTCAGTGACCTTGGGTGGTCGGACGAGTCCACATCACTGAAGATTCGGTGAGCATCACTGAAATTTCAGTGAGAACAGTCATTGAAATTTCAGTCACCTTCGGAGTCGGACGAGTCCTCATTACTGAAGTTTCAGTGAGCATCACTGACATTTTAGTGGGACCAACCACCTGAGATTTCAGTGACCTTTGGTGTCGGACGGGCCATCGTCACTGAAGTTTCAGTGAGCACCACTGAAGTTTCAGCGAGACCATTCACTGAAATTTCAGTGACCATTAGAGTCGGGCGGGCCATCGTCACTGAAGTTTCAGTGAGCACCACTGAAGTTTCAGCGGAACCATCCACTGAATTTTCAGTGACCATCAGAGTCGGGCGGGCCATCGTCACTGAAGTTTCAGTGACCATTACTGAAATTTCAGTAAGCGCCTTTGATACTTCAGATGATGCTCACTGAAACTTCAGTGACGATGGCCCGTCCGACACCAAAGGTCACTGAAATCTCAGGTGGATGGTCCCATTGAAATTTCAGTGATGAGGACTCATCTGACTCCAAAGGCCACTGAATTTCATTGGTCTCACTTTGATTGGTCTCACTGAAATTTCAGTGATGCTCACTGAGACTTCAGTGATGTGGACTCGTCCGACCACCCAAGGTCACTGAAGTTTCAGTGCGACTTCAGTGAATACTCACTGAAACTACTCACTGAAGTCATCAGTCAGAGTTGATCCCAGATTAACTGGAGTTCAGTGAGTTCTCACTGATGGTTTCGGAGAGAGCAGACAGAAATCTCATTCGGGTAAATATATCATTCCGACCCCGAAATTTTGTCAACTCGCGTTATTGCAATAACAAAAATCTAGAAAGCGCTCATTTCACAATCTGATGTTCTAAGGTTCAGTGACGACAGATTCAATTTTTGCGTCGAAAGTTTCCCAAAAAAGTGACAGTCTTGTTAATGAGACGTTCGAGCCCTGAATGTATGTTGCCCCTAGTAAGGCGAGGAGGGCACGGTGTCCTTGAACCAACTTTAAATGAGTCGGAAGACCACCTCGCCAAATATTTTCTTAAATGGTTGTTCAGGGCTCAAATAACATCTTCCAACTGTTTTTAAAATCGCCTACGTTAGAATTTTCAAATAAAACGACTTTTATGATTTTTTTTGGAAAAATTGTCAAAAAACGACTTTCACGCGCTTTGGTGATGATAAACGCTTAGTTAAATGCTCCGAATTTCACAAAAATTTCGTCACAAAGTGCAGATGGTTCATGACACTCTATCCCAAACGATTCGCAATGTAATACGTAGAGGAAGGGATAGGCTCCGTGAGCTGTGACTAATGCTTGGGTAGAGAGTCAGATATGGCGAATATAGAAAGGTCCACCTATCTTGATTGGGAAATTTGTCGTCTGCTCACGGCTCTGTCTTCTTCTTACTCACATTGGTCCTAATAATATGTACAAAATGCCTTGGACTCTCGGCAAGGTCCTCATCGCGTAACAAAAGCTCTCACTCCGGTTCTGGAGAGCTTGCAGGTTCGTCATACCTGCTCCACATCTCGCATTTGAGTGGAGGGGGTAGCTCTATTGTAGTTCTAAGATGCCATGTGCTCGCTTTCATGAAGAGAATCGACTCAAACTTTGGGTATTGTGCATGAAAAAGGAGGTGGGAGTGCAGAAGCTGAAAAGAGACATGGAAGACTGCTCCAAAAATGTTCAGCGATTGTCGGTCAGAATGATAGATTGACCTATCTGACTCACCCATGTCTGACATATAGATAAAGGTACTTCATCATTCTGACCGTCAATCGCTGAACATTTTTGGAGCAGTCTTCCATGTCTCTTTTCAGCTTCTGCACTCCCGCCTCCTTTTTCATGCACAATACCCAAAATTTGAGTCGATTCTCTTCATGAAAGCGAGCACATGGCATCTTAGAACTACAATAGAGCTACCCCCTCCACTCAAATGCGAGATGTGGAGCAGGTATGACGAACCTGCAAGCTCTCCAGAACCGGAGTGAGAGCTTTTGTTACGCGATGAGGACCTTGCCGAGAGTCCAAGGCATTTTGTACAAATTATTAGGACCAATGTGAGTAAGAAGAAGACAGAGTCGTGAGCAGACGACAAATTTCCCAATAAAGATAGGTGGACCTTTCTATATTCGCCATATCTGACTCTCTACCCAAGCATTAGTCACAGCTCACGGAGCCTATCCCTTCCTCTACGTATTACATTGCGAATCGTTTGGGATAGAGTGTCATGAACCATCTGCACTTTGTGACGAAATTTTTGTGAAATTTGAAGCATTTAACTAAGCGTTTATCATCACCAAAGCGCGTGAAAGTAGTTTTTTGACAATTTTTCCAAAAAAAATCATAAAAGTCGTTTTATTTGGAAATTCTAACGTAGGCGATTTTAAAAACAGTTGGAAGATGTTATTTGAGCCCTGAACAACCATTTAAGAAGATATTTGGCGAGGTGGTCTTCCGACTCATTTAAAGTTGGTTCAAGGACACCGTGAGGGCTGGAATGATCTCGTAAATAACGAGGAGGAACAATGCTGCATCACCCTGTCTAGTTGTCGATGGCATGCTTTGATGAATCGGGACCATGTAAGACAGATCACAGTAAGTCCAATCTAGTACAGGTGAATGTGTGATCTTCCATTCATGCTGTAACGTAGAACTAAACTCATTCTACACCGAGTCATAACTCATCTTCTACCCTGTGATTGGCATTCTGTCTAGGCTCCAGAGACCACGCTGAATGGCATGAATAGTAAAATTTTTAATTCTTTCCAAAATTGTTTGTGAATGTTGTCATTTGCTGAGGAGTAGAGATCCGCGTCTAAATTCACGATTCACATTTTACAGCAAGCGTCTCAAGACTACTTGCTGCGATTGGGGATTGATGCACAAGTGCTTCGCATCGAGCACTTGAGAATGAAAACTTCTGGAAATTCATTGCTAATCATAACTATGTTTATAAAAACCTGCAGACCGTATAACGCCTGTTGACAATCTTCGTCACTTGATCGATGTGCGGTTTTGATGTCAATTTACTACCAAATTCATTAATAAGTGTAACTCGAAGACTCACGACCGTATCGCCGAACAGGATGATCTTTTCCTCCTGTATCTCAACCTCTGGCGGTTTCATACTTTTAAGAATAAGGATGTTCTTGTCAGAGCTGAAGTAGATTGCCTTGGTCATGCCAGCGTTGACACACAGACCAGAACTCTGGGCCCACTCAGCAACAAGTCATCCTACTTCTCCTAGCCAACCGATACCCTCCGTGATTTTACTCTCCGCAACTTGAAAATAAGTTTGGGTATTCTCCGCATGAAATAGATAATGTACCGATTTTCCGTCAAGCAACCCAGATGAATCATTGACGTATAAGCTGAAGAGTGAAGGTCCGAGAACGGAACCTTGTGGAACAGCTAGATTTGTTTTGAGCTAATCAGAATTACCAGATGTTGAAGTGATAGTTAGTGAGCGGCCTTATAATCAAGATTTTATCCACAGAAGAGCCCATCTCGAAAAGCCCAAATGTCGGACTTTTTTCAGCAGCTTTGATGGTGATATTGTCTCAAAAGCTTCGCTGAAGTCGATTTGTAAGAGCAAGCTGATGTTTTTCCTATCAATACCTACTCTTATGTCATCGGTCAACTTCAGTAGAGTTGTCTGAGTGCTCTGATGATGTCTGAAATCAGTTTGGAAGGGAAAGCGAGATCAGAGAGAAAAAAACAAAACCTTACTTTATGAAATTACCCATCGAACCCTATACACTAAAGACTTATGAAGAACATGTACGAACAAGAATTCAACACAACACTAATATTAACACTGTTACTGATACATACACAAATGAATTCCATTAACCCTGCACTCAAAATCATGACAGCCACGATTCGGAGAGGGACTGCTGTCGATGCAGCTCCTCGATCATCCATCGAGTTAATTCATCACGAGCCTCGGTGCCGAGTGCCCTCTCAAGCTAGCAAAATTCTTAGGTAGATCATTTTTCCCCATTCGCTAGCTTGAATGTTTCTTTGGTATCGACTACTTTGAGTGCCCTCCCAATCAGTTTTTTCAGATCCGCCTCTCCATGTGATAAGGGGATCTTTCATATATCTGCCGTTGGACTAACAAGGAGAGGTCATGGTCTGTGGGTCGTGAATTCGGCTGAAACTCTGGGAATCGTCTCCTTTTGGCACCAAAAGATGATATCCAAAACCGCTAACTTGAATGCTAAAACGTTTCAGAGCTATGGTCAATCACATTAGCATTGTTAGTATACCTATATATATCAACTTTCAACATGGGCCTATATGGGCAACGCTAATGTCATAGGCTGTAGCTCCAAAACATTTCAGCATTCAAGTAAGCGGTTTCGGATATCATCTCTTGGTGCCAAAATGAGACAATTCCCAGAGTTTCAACCGGATCCACGACCCACAGACCATGACCTCTCCTTGTAAGTGAAGCTATAGCTCACTGGAATTCGAAGGATGGTAGCAATAATAGCTATATGGAGGCGCCTGGATAAATAGCGGGTCTGACTCGACCGATTTCAGCGAATTTGTCTGTGAACCGAGACTCATTTGCAGTCTTCTTGCTGTCGCGCAGGTGCTCCGGCTCTCAACCAATCCTCTTTGGGCCATTCTCATGTATTACCTCTGAGGTCTCACAGGCCGGTCTGATATCTAAAATGGATATTGAAATAGTTCCGATGTAACACGAATTGACATATCCATGGCATGCTGTCCCCCCTCCCTCCCATTGCACATTGATCTGATTTCGCTGTTTGCTTAACTCGGTCTACGAAGGCAAGCGGACACAACTTTTCCCGCTTTTGGGGGTTGCGACTCGTCTATATTTCCTGGCATCTGGACGCAACTCGGTTTTTTTTTTGGTAGGCCGGGAAACGGAAATCTTCATAGACACCCACAAGAGTGTGGGTAGTGTCGGATTCACCCGAGAAAACCTGGGCACCTACCGACTAAAACCCCTCCCCGAAGGGCGCCAACCCGGAAGTTATAGTCCCAGAAGAAGGAAGGAAGGAACAGAGAGTAGAGAAAAGATGAAAGGTACAGGGGGCTCGCGAAGAAGCGGGAGCCCTGAAGTGGTCCAAGATGACACTCAGGGCTCATACGCACTGAGGCGGACGAGGTGGTAAAAGCACACACATGGGTGCTGGGGCTGAAGACTGGGGACGGGAGAGTTGTCGTGTGCTCCCGAGATGCTAAGATCTCCCTTGCCGGAGGACTGGGGCCGGGGAGTGCGTCTGTCTCCCAGGATCAACTAAGGATCCTCCTTGCGGAACTGGGGCCGGGGAGTCGTTAATCTCCCAAGATCCGAAGATCTCCCTTGCGGGCGCAACTCGGTGGTGCCTGAGTCACTTTTCTTGAGCTTTTGAGCGATCAACATTATCTAGCGGTGATGCGATGTACTACATTCGCGGAATCACATACCCTTGATTGAATTCGAGGCTAGCTTATTATTCCAGATGATAGTGTCCTAACCCAATCTCTCCTGACCCTCATACACACCTACGCGGATTTTGCCAACTGCATGAAAGATCAAAATTATCTATTACATAGTGCAATATTGTCGGGTGTCATTCCACTGTGAAACAAACCTAGTTTTTGAATCGCGCAACTGTGGATATGACATGCAAATACGTTGTTTCACAGTTGAATAACAATGGCTTATCCAAATTCCAGAAATGTGTAACCTAGGTGCAAGATTAGGTCACGCGTTGATATGGAGTATCCCATTTTCGATGCATACAAGGGCATTTGAATCCTTTGCGGTGGATCCGTTAGCAACATGAATTAGTTAGCGTAACTCGACCTCTCGCCAATGGATGTTGTCTTCGATACCCTGTCCATGAGCGAAACACCTGTACGGGTTGATATACACTCGACCACCAAATGTAATGAATCAGTTTTAACTTAGCAGTGAACAATAATTTTGGAACATAACTCGATCTAGGGAGACTAGGTTTAACGTGCAAGTGATGTTATCATTTGAAGGGGACGATTCAAGATATCACAATTTTAGCAGTGAACATTTCCATTTCGTCAACTCTGTGGTATCAAATAACCTCTTGAATGGGAGTGACTACGTCTCCGCATGCTTGGTGATTTGCATCAACGTTGTATTCTAATAGTATCCGTATCGACTCGAAGACACGATCTTCAGTTGCTCGTTGAGTTGAAGAAGCGCAGCTAGGATCAACTCCTGGCGCAAGCATGATTTTTAATATCTCCAGGGAAACTCCATCTACGGTGGCGTGAAAATCTTGCAATATATTTATTCCTTGTATAATCATAATAACTTATAGCTATGAGTCATTAGAATCAGAGAAAATTCGTCGTACCAAATCAGTTTCTTTTGTGCTGATTAAGAACTGTGCTACGGAAAAATCACACGAGGTTTGACTAAAACATTGAGCCAATTTGAATGGAAGGAGCACTCAGGTGACTACTTCAGCAAGACAAACTAAGAGAATTCAGAAACAATTCCGATTAAATGAAGGAGGGAGCTGATGATTCATCGTATTCCGGATGCCTATTTTTCACCTCCACCGGGGCTTGCCCCTACACGCGCGAGTCAGGGATACGCTCTGACAGCGCATACACCCAAAGAGAGGTCATCTCGGTGCCACAAGTGACCGAGAGTTGACCCAACCTCTAGGCCAACTACCGTCTTTTGGGTCGTTTGGTGGGGGAAGGGAGGAGCTAATGGACTCATCTTGGCTTTTCTGGAGCCGAGGGAGTCCCTCGGTTTGCCTGATAAACCCGGCTCATTAAGCCGTCCAGGCTTGTATTGTGATCGTCCGAAGACAGCCCCAATATGAGTCCCTAAATTCAACCAGTCCCGGACACTATGGCTGCCGTAGCCACCGGACAAAGATGTGTGACCTCTATGCTCCGGCGGGTGCTGACTGTGGTTAGGAATTTGTCAGACTCCAAGGCCGAGACACCGAAGTGTCCCTTGCGAGTTTTCGAGAAAGTCCAAGGCAACGCCGAGCATCAGTCTCGGGACCAGGCTCCTTCCTACACGATACCGAGGCTTCACGACGAAGCCCAGGTGTGGTGTCCTGTCCTGTTAACTGGGGCCACGGAGAATCGTCACACACCAGGACTCAGAGTCCCCCTTGCAGTCAAGGGCGTGAAGGATTAAAATGACGAATCCTCACGCTTAAACGTATTCTCATGTGATATTCGCGATAGACTTCCAAATATGTATACTCTAGTTAGCGCTACCACCGCCACCATCATCTGTGGATAATGGTCCTTGTCATGAAAGTGAATGATCTAGGACTAAATTCTTCCCTTCACGTATTCTTTGTTAATATCTATAACTCCTCCCGCGAAGTCACATTATTCCATATTTCTTCTTCTTCTATATCAAAATCAATTCGTCTCGAAATTTCATATCATCATCTGTCTTTCGATATCATTGATGCGACAGCATCATAGTCAAACGGTATATCACTAACGGAGTACGTCGCAATCTCTTGGGACAAGAAAAAGCGATCGAGCCTATATGAATACGTATGGAAGATGAGAAGAATCAGGGGGTTGAAAAAACGCCGAGAGTGCAAGCTATGCAAATAATGACGATACTGAGAAGAGCGACGTCGGGTGTTGGCAGAGCGATGAGAGGTAAAAAGAGCAAAAAAAATTACACGCCGGAGAGTATAAAACGTGTAGGATATGAAGAAACAGCTCGTTTAAATTCACCCCATCGCACAGTGGAATATAGCCATAAGCGTGACACATGGTCCCCAAGGGGCCCCGTATAACCCAGACGCTTTTACATACTCATCTCACTCTGCATCTCTTGTACCGGAACTTACACAACAAGTAAGAGGGGTATAGGTGTGTGGTACTTACCTCTCTCAAACGCACCCCTTTGCCGAGGGCATCAGACTTGCCTTTTTAGATGTGTAAGCATGAGAGAGAGGACTGCCTGCTCGCTTTGGCGCCCTGCATAACCCAATTTTGCAGAGATAAATGCTTAGAGGGAATGGGAGAAGTGAGAGTTGCGCGAGCCCTGAGGCTATACGCGACGAGAGGAACAAGTGAGAGAGTACGTCGTCTCTATTAGCATAAATAACGCGCGATATCACAGCCCTCGGCCTGTCTCAGAATGCCCTTTGCTCTCATCTCTTGAATGCGATACTGAGATATCCTCCATAACTAGCTCTGAGAGTGCGAGATGATGCCAATATCATATTCTATAGAATTCACCAGGGGATTGTCATTGCAAAATCTATAAATGCGCAGGAATAGGGTTGCCGAAAAATGACGTCTTATACCCTCTATGGTTTTCCTTCGTACTTCATTTCACTTATATGCTCATTGAAGCAGGGAAACATTTGATACCGTAGAATCGGGTAATTCAGACCTGGCAGGGGGGGGGGGGGTAATTCGGTCCTCTTTTTAGGAATAAAATTGTGTTAGTCAAAACTTTCGCCTCGTGTATCCTACAGGGCTTTATGAGGGCTTGTTTTGAAACCCTATACCGCGGCTAAATATCTAGAAAACCCAGTTGATCCATACGAGCCTTAGATCCTAGTTTTTTGGAAATTAAAGCTATAGACAAATTTTGCTAAAAACCGACTTTCTTAAACTTTGATCTAGTTCTCCACGTAAAAAAGTACCCTGAATCTGGATCCTTTCCTCCGTTGTTGTTTGTGATGCCAACATCGATATCCAATTGAAACGGAATTCGAAAGATTGTTACCCTATCGACAGGAGGTGCGAGATCAAGATAGTGTGAGTAAGGGGCTTCAGCGGGGTAATTCGGCCCACCCGAAGCAGCTACACCACGAGGTACTATTCGTTTGTTATTTTGTTCTCAGATGTACAAATTCAAACAACCCGGGGAAAATGCAATGGGCCGTGACCCCCGGGGGCCACGGTCCAGAGGTGGGCCGTGGCCACGGTCCCTGGTGGGCCGTGACCCCCGGGGGCCACGGTCCAGAGGTGGGCCGTGGCCACGGTCCCTGGTGGGCCGTGACCCCCGGGGGCCACGGTCCAGAGGTGGGCCGTGGCCACGGTCCCTGGTGGGCCGTGACCCCCGGGGGCCACGGTCCAGAGGTGGGCCGTGGTCCCCGGGGGTCACGGCCCACCAGTATGCTACAAATTCTCTTCGCTCTAAACGGGTCTTCGACCTGCTGGCATCACCAGATTAAACACTAGGATGGATCAAAATTCAATTTACCTCGCTTCAGTAATATTCTACTGTTGCCCGTTAATAAGAAGTGTATGAGAAGGCTTACGCTACTTGTCTGAAAGGTGGCATAATCAGGTGGAGGTAGAGCCTTAAAATTGTAATGAATTAGTTATGAGAATATGTATATGATAAATTCCTCGCCAAAGCGACCTACGGACCTACGGAAAGGGGTCATCTCTCAGACTCTTTTTTGACCTTTTTCATTCCATTCTATGGCCCAAAATGGGAACTTCGGACCACTTATGGGGTCCAGAAAGAATTTCTCCTCTCCATTGCACGCACATACGTAAATAGACCGAAAATTCATCGTGTAAAAATCGATGCTCTTTTATTCACGAAAATGAGAATATTTCGAGTTTTTGGATAACTATCAATTTGCGGGTTGCGGCATCTGAAAGGGCATCAAAAAGTCTATCGAAAACGTCATCGGAAATTCTTTCTCTGTGATTTGGGGGCCTTCTGAAGGCAAACAAGTGTTTTTCACAAAATTGTTAATTCCTCAAAAAGCCATCTTTTTATTTTTCGAAAATCAGATATTTGACGTGAAATTTTGCGTTCTTTCAAAAATAATGGGTCTCAGAGAAGTTTAGGGCAGTCCAAGTGACTTATGAGCCATTTTTTGAAAATTTGATTTTTTGGTTTCAGAAAAAGGCGATTTCCTGCGCATGCGCACAAACGTAGACTTTGGCACCACTTTCAATGGAAAGCTGACAAAATTTCCTACAAAATGACTACCTGCAAAGTTGAAATTCATCACTGAAACGGGATCTGCAACGATTAATTATGTCGAATCAGAATCACATGAAAATTCAGTCCATTAACACCTTCGTGGCGCCTGCTGAGATGATACATTTACGAGATCTTTTCGGGACTCAATTTTGAGTACAGAATCGACCTGAAAAATATTCGGACCACATGGTTTCAACGTAAAATTGTATGAACTTTCAAAATATGCGATGAAGAATCCCGTTTGAGGCGAACCCGAGGTGCTACATTCAATTTTTGCCAGAAAATACTATTTTTCACATTCAAAATTGCACAAATATGCGATGAATTTTTCATCACATATTTTGAAAGTTCAGACAACTTTACGTTGAAACCATGTCGTCCGAATTTTTTTCAGGTCAATTTCGTACTCAAAATTAAGTCCCGAGAAGATTTCGTAAATGTGTCATCTCAGCAGGCGCCACAAAGGCGTTAATGGGCTGAATTTTCATGTGATTTTGATTCCATATATAATTAATCGTTGCAGATCCTGTTTCAGTGCATGAATTTCAACTTTGCAGGTAGTCATTTTATAGGGAATTCGTCAGATTTCCATTGAACATGGCGCCGAAAGTTGACGTTTGTGCGCATGGGCAGAAAATCGCCTTTTTTGAAACCAAAAAAATCAAGTTTTCAAAAAATGGCTCGTAAGTCACTTGCATCGCCCCAAACTTCTCTGAACCCCATTTTTTTCGAAAGAACGCAAAGTTTTACGTCAAATATCTGATTTTCAAAAAATAAAAAAATGGCTTTTTGAGGAATTAACGTTTCAGTGATAAACCTTTGTTTGCCTTCCGGAGGCCCCCAAATCACAGAGAAGGAATTTCCGACGACGTTTTCGATAGGTTTTTTGATGCCCTTTCAGATGCGCCGCAACCTTCAAATCCATAACTATCCAAAAACTCGAAATATCCTCATTTTCGTGAATAAAAGAGCATCGATTTTTACACGATCAATTTTCGGTCTGTTTACGGATGTGCATGCAATGGAGAGGAGAAATTCTTTCTGGACCCCATAAGTGGTCCGAAGTTCCTATTTTGGGTCATAGGATCGAATGAAAAAAGTTAAAAAAGAATCTGAGAGATGACCCCATTCCGTAGGTCGCTTTGGCGTGGAATTCATCATATACTACCCATATCTCCTATCACTAGGGTCTTAATAGATCCACCAGCTCAACAGCATCATTAGGAGAACAAAACTCAGCAGGTGTTCGAACGCCATAACCTTGAAATATGTAGCTAAGAGATAATCATTCGGGTATATAATGGGATACGGGGCGTTCCTTGCTCAGGATGATCAAGGGTTTGTAACGGAATATATTTCCAATATCGTTGGATTTTCTTGATTTGAAATAATTATTAGAGCCATATCACATGGAAATATTGATCTTTGGGTGTCGAAAATGTGCCAGCCTTAAGTCTCACTCCCGAAGATTTTGAGGTGTATTTTTCGACTTTTTGGAATATATATGAACTTGCGCACAAGTATCGATATTCTCGAATATTTTTGGCCTGTGCAAAAAATTAGAATCATCAGATACTGCGCGATTTTGCATTTTTTCGCATTTTCTGCTTGTGGCTCTTCTGTCTTGGAATTTCGATTGTTCTATGTAACACCATGTTGTAGACAATGAAATTTTCTAAATATTTGAAACAAAGTTCATCTTTTTATCTATCATATAAGTCACTGAAATTGGCAAAAAGGCGAAAAATGACGAAATTTTCTTTGATTTTTCATTCCGAGAAAAGTCAACCGATTAATGTGTCACTGCCGGGGCATAAAGTCCTCGTTAATCTGAATATGGGACATTTCGGAGCATTTCATCGAATCCCGGCACCAGGGGGGTCTGGAAAGAATCCCAAAAAATTTTTTTCTCGTTAATACCATGTTGATATAGTACAAAAAAAATTTTTTGGGATTTTTTCTAAGGCCCCTGTTGGCTCTGGGGCCTATAAAAAGTCCTTCCAGGCCCCTCGTACTTTCTTCCTTGAGACTAGTACTTTGAAGAAGAGAATTGCGCAAGGTCGATACTTGAACCTTGACAGGGCCGCGTCGGGGGTTCACGGCAGGTTGGTGTGACCCGCAAGACCGGCCGACGGTCTGTCACTCAAAGTTCAAGAGTCTTGGCTCGTCACGACACTATCACACCTTAGGTCGCGGCGAGAGGGCGAGAATCGAATGGAATTTACGTACGCACATGAATGACTCTACACTTGATTCGGTTCGTTGTGAAATGGCACGGCCGTGCGTTACTCTGGACACTGACTCAGTTGCACTCCCGTGCGTGACACTCGCGTGTTGACTGGGGCACCGCGGGTGCTGAAGAGTTGGCTGATTCGTAGGGTTAGGAGGGAAAGGGGTTGAATTAAATACACAGGGATTATACACACACTTGACGCGGTGGCCGACACTACAATCTAATTAACCAATGCACACGTAAGTTACGCACAAATAGAACACTATGTATAATTAACTATCGCGGCCCTCTACAAGACCGCGGCGTGACGTGAAGTGAATATAGCGGAGTGATGACGGGCAACGGCTGACGGGAGGCGTCCGCGTCCAAGCCGAGCGAAGGCGACTGATGCGCCTGATGATCGAACGACGACTGATGATGATTGACTCTAGCGATCGGTCTTATATACTCGCGGTTTTCTCGGTAAGCCGGGAAAACAGCGGCTTTCGTGAATTTAGCATGTAAAAATTTTGTAAGCCGAGGAATAAGCGGCTTACGTTTTGTTTGACGTTAAGAAAACTTGTAAGCCGGTAAAACACCGGCTTACGTGCATTTAACATGAGAAAATTTGGTAAGCCGGTAAAACGCCGGCTTACGTGCATTTAACATGAGAAAATTTGGTAAGCCGGTAAAACGCCGGCTTACGTGTATTTAACATGAGAAAATTCTGTAAGCCGGTAAAAAGCCGGCTTACGCGCGTTTTGCATGTAAAAATTTGGTAAGCCGGGGAATAGACGGCTTACGACTGATGACTCATACACACGTGATGGGTAGGAATGAAGGATGATGTAATGTATTAAGAAGGTGGGCTAATCATGCAATGAGATGCGCACGTCAAGCGCCCGGATGAAATGCTTCATTCCTACCCTTACAATAGATCTCAACACTCATTCATCCCTAATCGGCTCCTACGTCGTTTTATTGATAACGTTGCATAAATATGTTTTATGATGATCGAAATTGGATTACATGATTAAACATAGCAAAATCGAAACTGTATTACATGATTCAACATAGCAAAAATAGAAATTGGATTACATGATTAATATATAGATGCCGGCATCGAATCCTTACCTAAGGGTGATCTAATCGCACGACCCAGGATTGCTCCGGCGTTGGCGAATGGCATTCCTCTCGGCACGCGATGGATATGCGAGCTTTCGCTGCGCTGCTGCCCTGGCTGCTTCCAATAGCGTTGGGCGACCCCTTTTTCGTTTCCATTCCTGGACTCGGGATCCTGGTTGACGCATCTCTGCCAGATGTGCCGAGAATGAGGTAGGAACCTCATATATAATTGAGATGAGTTTTTTATCGATCGATGAGGACTAGGTTGAGTGAATTTCACTCTTTTTGCAAAATATCTATACTTTATTCTGCGACGTTTCGTCAACTCATGCGTTGACCTCATCAGGCTTGTGATTTCTATAAAGATGTTGTACATATAGATATATCCAAGTATACAAATTTGTAAATCGACAAACAACTGTATATTTACCTTAGAGATTAATTATCACATGGTTATTAGTAGAGAAGGATATAGTATCCTCTCTTTGTCACTGTGGTTTAAAAGCGCAAGTGAGTTCATTAGAAAGAGTGTGTCGTATTTATATCTGAACTTTTCAAAACATCAACGATCAGCAAGTGATCGACGAGCTTAGGTAGGGAGACGAGAGATCATTGAACTTGGAGGTGAGCTTTATAGAAGTAGAGTGCCGTAAAATTTATTCAACTTTGCTGTGTCCTCAATTTTATTGATATTATTTTTGTCAGACTTAATGAAAATCATTTCAGATAGTAAACGTTTGTTGAAATTTGCTTCTTTGTCTAGAATTTTTGTATTCAACCAATCAAATTCATGTTTTAGATTTTTTCTGTGTAAAGAAACTACCGATTCTGGTTCTTTGAAATTTTTGTGCTCACCAATCCGAGTTTCTAATGATCTTTTTGTCTCACCTACATAAGAGGCCGGACAATTTTTACAGTGGAACTTATAGACTAGTTGCGTGTTTTCAAATTTATGTAATGTATCTTTTCCTAATCTAACTATTCCTTGTAAATTTTTGGTAATGCGTGGAACTGTAAGAATATTGAATTTTTTCAACAAGTGAGAAGATTTTGGGAAAAATTCTTTTTGGTGCGGAATGCTAACTTTGGGCATAGACGCAAAAGTATGTTTTCGTACATCATCACTCGAAGAGCGTGTAGGACTGCTTCGATTCATGGATCTGAGTCTAATTTCAATGTGTTTGTACAAACAAGAGAGAAAGAGGATACTATATCCTTCTCTACTAATAACCATGTGATAATTAATCTCTAAGGTAAATATACAGTTGTTTGTCGATTTACAAATTTGTATACTTGGATATATCTATATGTACAACATCTTTATAGAAATCACAAGCCTGATGAGGTCAACGCATGAGTTGACGAAACGTCGCAGAATAAAGTATAGATATTTTGCAAAAAGAGTGAAATTCACTCAACCTAGTCCTCATCGATCGATAAAAAACTCATCTCAATGTGCAGAAAGAGAGGACGATCACAAATCTTCATTCAAAACTCATATATAATTAGCTGCGATGATGGACCCTGGGCTTGGGGTACCGGATGCTCTTGCGCCTCTGTCGTTGAGCCCCCGACAGAGGGAAGGACGAGGCGTTGCGCGACTGCGTGCGGCGCGTGAGGTGCGGGATTCGAGGTGAGTCGGGCGTCCCCGGCTGCGACGGCTGCGTAATCCCCGATGCGTGATGCTGCGACGTTGGCATGAGGGGTTGACTCTTCTGAGTGCGACCCGCCAACGGAAGCAGGTTCCGGGGCGACGTGATGCGCGGCGCCCGGCGTCGATGCGTAGTCCCTTTTCATTTGAGAGACGTGCACCTTGATCGGTGTGCTCCCCGGTCTCTCCACAGTGTACACCTGCGGAGAGTGCCGATGGATCACGTGGTAGGGCCCCTCCCACTTGGGGGCGAGGCTTGCGTTGAAGTCATCGGCCGCGCGTGAGAGTGGATGCGACTTGATGTACACCTTATCCTCGATGTCAAAGGCAGGAGCAGTCCCCTCCGGGGCGGTCTTGTGGTATCGCTGTTGGTTCCGCCTGGCTGCCTCGAAACGGGCTGCAGTCCCATCTCTCGGCGCCTCTGGTTGTTCTCCTGGTCGGAGGAGATTGCTTCCCAGCAGTAGTTCGCTGGGCGTGTACCCCGTCGCCGCATTCTGACGGCGGCGCATGGCGAAGAGTATCCTCGGAAGCTGGAGATCCCAGTTCTTCTGGTTCCTCTCGCTGCGGAGGTGTATCCGGAGCCCCTTCTTAATCTCTTGGTTGCGTCGCTCGGTAGGGTTTGCCCTTGGCATGTAGGCCGGGGTTGTCCATGGCGTCGTCTGCCAGCGCTCGCACCACTTGGCCCACTTGGGACCCTTAAACTGGGGCGCATTGTCCGTCAGCGCGGTTTTTGGATAACCCCACCTCTGGAACACTCCGTCTTCCATTGTCTGGGCGATCGTGTCCGTGGTGGCGTTGCCTATGGGGAACGCCTCGGTCCACCTGGAGAACATATCGGTCACTACCAGAATGAATTTCTTACCCCGAGCCGTGCGGGGATATGGGCCCATAAGGTCCAGGGCGACTCCTTCCCATGGTCGGCGTGGCTCCCTAGGGCATTCGGCTCCTTGCGTGGTGGGCCTCGAGGCCTTGGCGGTGCAGCAGTCTGCGCAGACCCTGACGTGTTGGCGGACGTCGTTGCGCAGACCGGGCCAGTAGTAGAAGTCGCGGACTGCACGGAGGGTCTCCGCCGCGCCCGGATGTCCGGCTAATGGGTGATCGTGATAAAATGTAGTCACAGCTTCTCGAGCGGCCTCGGGGACGTAGATCCTTGGTTGCGAGGCTTCGCGCATGTAATATAACAATCCGTCTTTTTTGACCCATTCGGGGCCTTGCGGGAGCTGCTCGGCGTCGTCTTGGGCCTGGCGGACCACATCTTCTAGGCTGTCGACGTCAATGTGGGCTACGAGGATGGGCTCGTCTGGTTCGCCGACGGTCGGGGGTGACAACGCCTCGTCGTCATGGGTCAGTTCCGTGTATTCCTCTTCGCCCGGTCGCCTGGACAGGGCATCCGGCAGTTGGTTCTCCCGACCTGGCACGTGCTGGACTTCGAAGTTGAATCTCTTGAGGAGCATAGCCCAACGGGTGAGCTTGCCTCGCTCGTCTTTGACGCGGTCCAACCAGGTGAGAGCGCTGTTGTCCGTACGTAAGATGAAGTTATTATCCTCCAGGAGATGGCGGTACTTACGTATCGCCCAGATGACGGCCAGGCATTCCTTCTCATTGGAGTGGTAGCTGGCCTCTGTGGGGGTGAATTTAGCTGAGGCGTAAGATATGACCTGGCGTTCGCCTCCGGGTCCCATCTGGAAGACCACTGCTACCATACCGCTGTCGCTCGCATCCGTCTGGAGGTACAGTGTCTCGCCCGGGCGCGGGCGGTGCAGCTGGAGTGGTTTCCGGAACTCGGCCTTGATGCGGTCCATGGCTACCTGGGCCTCCGGTGTCCATCGCCACGCTTTCCCTTTCTTGAGGAGAGAAGTGAGTGGGATGGCGATGGTTGCAAAGTCCGGCACGTACTCTCTCAACCAGCCGCAGATTCCGAGGAACTTCTGGAGGTCCTTCTTATTCCGTGGCGGCGCGGCCTCTTGGACCGCCTTGACGTGTTCCGGCTTAGCCTCGTTGCACTCGTTCATAACCATGTGGCCCAGGAACGGGAGGCGGTCCTTGCCGAAGGAGCATTTCTCAATTGCGCAAGCCAGCCCATAGATGTCGAGTCGCTCTAGTACCAGAGCTAAATGCATCAGGTGGTCCTCCCATGTATCGGAGAACACGACTATGTCGTCGGCGAAGTTGAAGCAGCAGACGCCGACCAGACCAAGGAGGACTTCCTTCCCGATCAGCTGGTTGCACGTTCTGCCGGAGTTCTTGAGTCCGAAAGCAGCTACGTTGAATACGTACTGGCCGCCATCGGGGGTGGCAAACGCCGTGTACTTCTTCGATCTTCCCGTTAATGGGATCTGCCAATAACACTTGCGTAGATCGATGGTTGAGTAGTACTTCGCGGTCCCAATCTCCTTGAGTACCTCGTGGATGACCGGGTTCGGTTGGGCTGCGTCCTCGGTGACCTCGTTGACTCCGCGGAAGTCGACGCAGAACCGGTACGAGCCATCGTGTTTGCGTACCAGGACGATGGGCGAGCAGTACGGCGAGGAGGCTGCTTCGATCACGCCATCGGCCAGCATCTGTTTCACTAAGTCGCTGATGGCGCGTTTCTTCTCCGCCGAATAATGACGTGGCGGTATCTTGATTGGCCGCGAGTTTATGACCCTAATATCATGGGCCGCGAATGGCGTCCTCGCCAAGGGGCCCGTGTCGTTGAAGATCTTGACGTGGGACCTCAGGATCTCCTTGAAGCGGCCCTCGTACTCTGGTGGGAACGAGTGATCGACCAAGTTCCAAACGCGCTGCCACAGCTGAGGTGAGGGCCCGTGGCCCGGCCGAGCGAGGAAGACGCGGATGCGTTTCTCCCTGCCCAGGTACAAGCAGTCCAGCTCGTGGTCATGGATCGCCTTGTGTTCCTTCAACCATCGTCGGCCTAAGATCGCACCCGGTCGCAAACGTTCTGCAACAAAAAAGGTCGTCGTGCAGGCCAGTTCTTTTATGCGTACCTCCAGGGTACATTGTCCGGTGACAGCCATCTCGACTCCATCCATGGCGAGCTTAGCGCTACGGTGCGGGGCCGGTCGAATCTCGGCGCCTGGAGGCACAAATCGGGGCGCGATAAAGTTGTCCGTGGCCGCGGAGTCCACGAGGGCGTCCGCCTGCTTGTCCCCGATGTCGATGCGTAGCGCCGTGATGAGATGGCCGGTGGTGCTGGCTGATGCGACACTTATAGCGGGTCCTGGTTGCTGGAAGCGGGCGTACCCGCGGCCGGTGCCGCTTCCCGCCAGTTTCCCGCCGTCGTCGTCCGTTGTGGGCGTTGTGGGCAGTTGCGGTGCCAGTGGTATTCCGGGCAGTAATCGCACTTGGGCAACCGCTCACCTTCCACGTCTTTGAATTCCCGTACGGTCCTCGGCGTCTTCGCCGCCCCTGGCACCGCTGGCTTGGCGTTGTTACTGGAAGGCTGGTTCGTCCTCCGGGCGGCAGGCTGGTCGGCGGCCTCGTCGACTTCGAGCTGAGAGGCCCGCATCAGCAACTCGCCTACGGTAGTGGGTGGCGCTCCGCGAAGGTGGCGGCGTATGTTCCCGCGCAAGGCCTCCATGATGATGGTGACCAGCTCCTCTTCGGTCGCCGCAGGCAGCAGACGGCGGGCGAGGAGGTGGCGCTTCTCTATGAAGACTGAAACGCCCTCCCGCTCACCTTGCATCTGCCCAAATAGCTTGGCCTTGAGACGGAGATGCACCTGTGGGGAGTCGTATCGTGCGAGTAGCAGTTCCTTGAACTTCGCCCATTCCACGGAGAGGCACTTGTAGCATGCCCACCACCTGGAGGCGTCGTCCTTCAGTGCTCGTTCTGCGATCTGCACCTTGAATGCGCCGTCTATGGTCAGGCGGGCGAAGTGTTCCTCGCACTTCCTGAGGAACCGGTTGGGGTCCTCATGTTCGGCGCCTGAAAAATCGGGTGGAGCGAGTGGTGTACCTGCCAATTGGCGGAACATGTCTCGAAGTCCGTCCATGATCGCCACCGTGTCCGTTGGCTGGGCTGGCTCCTGGGGATTCACCTGTGGCAGCGCGGCGTCGGCGGGGACAATTACCTCGGCCGCAACGTCGGCTACCCCCGCTGGTGGCGGTGCTTGCCACCGGTCACCGTCGTCGTGTGCAGGCTCGACCGCGTCGTGCCCCTCGACTTGGGGAACTGCCGGCGACGGTTGGCGCTGATCCGGTGCTGCAGTCGGCGCGTCTGGTGATGGGGGTGCTACCGCGTCGATGACCTCGTCGTATGTCCGGTGCTGGGTTGGAGCGGCGCTCCCTGAGGGTCCGGCGGAGAGTTGACGTTTCGGTCGCTGCTCTCGTGAAACTCGTTCAAGCGACACCGTACGTTTTGCAGTTGATCGGGCGCCACTGGGTGTTTTATCACTCCCAGAAGTGACAATGGACGACTGCCTCGTCGTCCGGCCGGCGGGTGGAGAATGTTGCAGACAGCTCATCGGAGAGTGGGCCTTCTCATCGCCTGATGAGACGTGGTGGGTTTCGACTCGGGCCCCACGTTGGGCGCCAAAATTGACAGGGCCGCGTCGGGGGTTCACGGCAGGTTGGTGTGACCCGCAAGACCGGCCGACGGTCTGTCACTCAAAGTTCAAGAGTCTTGGCTCGTCACGACACTATCACACCTTAGGTCGCGGCGAGAGGGCGAGAATCGAATGGAATTTACGTACGCACATGAATGACTCTACACTTGATTCGGTTCGTTGTGAAATGGCACGGCCGTGCGTTACTCTGGACACTGACTCAGTTGCACTCCCGTGCGTGACACTCGCGTGTTGACTGGGGCACCGCGGGTGCTGAAGAGTTGGCTGATTCGTAGGGTTAGGAGGGAAAGGGATTGAATTAAATACACAGGGATTATACACACACTTGACGCGGTGGCCGACACTACAATCTAATTAACCAATGCACACGTAAGTTACGCACAAATAGAACACTATGTATAATTAACTATCGCGGCCCTCTACAAGACCGCGGCGTGACGTGAAGTGAATATAGCGGAGTGATGACGGGCAACGGCTGACGGGAGGCGTCCGCGTCCAAGCCGAGCGAAGGCGACTGATGCGCCTGATGATCGAACGACGACTGATGATGATTGACTCTAGCGATCGGTCTTATATACTCGCGGTTTTCTCGGTAAGCCGGGAAAACAGCGGCTTTCGTGAATTTAGCATGTAAAAATTTTGTAAGCCGAGGAATAAGCGGCTTACGTTTTGTTTGACGTTAAGAAAACTTGTAAGCCGGTAAAACACCGGCTTACGTGCATTTAACATGAGAAAATTTGGTAAGCCGGTAAAACGCCGGCTTACGTGCATTTAACATGAGAAAATTTGGTAAGCCGGTAAAACGCCGGCTTACGTGTATTTAACATGAGAAAATTCTGTAAGCCGGTAAAAAGCCGGCTTACGCGCGTTTTGCATGTAAAAATTTGGTAAGCCGGGGAATAGACGGCTTACGACTGATGACTCATACACACGTGATGGGTAGGAATGAAGGATGATGTAATGTATTAAGAAGGTGGGCTAATCATGCAATGAGATGCGCACGTCAACCTACCAATTACTAGGAGCTATTTGCTGAGAGAACATTTTAACGATTTTCGGGCTAGCTTCAAAGTGATGTAGCTCCCACTAGACATATAATAATTGACTTTTACCAGTGGTCATTTTAAAGTTCTTGAAGAAAGCTACAATTTGACTACTAGTAAAAGTCGATTATCGAACTTTGTATAGGGGTTACAGTCGTTACAAGTTGACCAGTTTTGTAAAAATGCCAAACTTTGAGCTGAATTTGAATTTCTTCCTTTGACCCCACATCTGTGCGAATATGTTTTTTGATACAAATATTATCAATCAGAACAATAATCTGGGTGGGATATTGAATTCTCGATTTTATTCAGCCAATTTAAAACACTCTGGTTTTTCTTCCTTTGACCCCACATCTGTGCGAATATGTATTTGATACAAATAATATCAATCAGAACAATAATCTGGGTGGGATATTGAATTCTCGATTTTATTCAGCCAATTTAAAACACTCTATTTTGACTTTTTGCTCAAAATGACCTCACGGGTATGGCTCGCATATGCTTCCATCTGAACTAGTGTGCACCATCCTGTGTGAAATTACTCTCCAATGTACTCCCAAATATGTGTGAGAACTTCCGGAGGCGAGCCTCGAGCTAGATGCGAGCAGGAGGTTCTATTTTACGAGTTGAATATGGGCATTATTCCGTCTATTTGGACGCAGGCGAGTATGAGTGGGACTTCACTCATTCTACCTCACGAATGAGATGAGCCGCTAAAACAGTTACACAAACATGTTCTTCCGACTCCAAATGACCATTTAAACAGGTCCTCATATGATCAATTTGGTTCTTATTCATCGTCTGAAGGCACTCCATCGAAAAACATATCACTATAGTGTTTTCTAGTCTGAGAGCAACTATGAATATCTTGGAGCGAAACTGACCCCGAAATCGTGTTTAGATGATCATTTTGAGTCAGGCAACCATGTTCGTATCCCTCTTTTGGCTGCTCATCTCATTTGTGAGCTGGAATGAATGAAATCCCACTGACACTCGCCTGCGTCCAAATAGACGGAATAATGTCATAGAGATAAATAATGTTCGACGGTTCCATTTTCAACACGTAAAATAGGATCTCCTGCTCGCATCTAGCTCGAGGCTCGCCTCCGGGAGTTTTCACACATATTTTGGGGTACATTGGAGAGTAATCCCACACAGGTTTTTGCACCTAGATGGAAGCATATGCGAGCCATACCTGTGAGGTCATTTTGAGCAAAAAATCAAAATAGAGTGTTTTAAATTGGCTGAATGAAATCGAGAATTCAATATCCCACCCACACTGTAAAAAAAAGTTCTTGCAAAATCGCTAACTACTACGTAGGTTACTAGGGCACCTACGTTCAAGGCAGCAATTTCACCAAAAATTAGCGATTTTGCTAGGAAGAATCTCGCGAATTTACCTGCAGAGGGAGCCCGTTTAATGCGGCCAGATTTCACCAGTTTTTAGCGATTTTGTCATGAATGCGATTGAGAATTTATAAAACTGAAAAAATTCAGAAAAAAATACGGGGAAAATCGTGAGCGTGTATTTTATCATCCTTAAAGATTGCTCATTTCATGGACTATTTATCCATGTAGTTCGGATAGATTTTTTGCAAACACATGGAATCGAGAGGCGAGGACTCTATCACATCATATCAGCGACACGATGTTTACACTATCATAACCTAAAAAACTTAACTAATATCTCAGCTTCTCCTCGGCTTTCGGATAACATGCGCGCTTGCAGGACATGTAGAGACATTTATACTACTCTTGGGGTAATTCGAGCTAGAGTTACACGATTACCCCGGTCAACTTTTCATCAAAGCTTGCAGCAAATCAATGACGATAGGCCAACCTCCAAAGCCGGCTTATCTGACGCCGAGGGGAAGCTGATAATGCATCACACAGCAATTCGTACTACACAAAATGATTCTACTCGCGTAAATATTCAACACTTTTTTTCTGTTGAATTTACTATCGAAAAAGGACCAAGAAAAAATGTATTGGGACCGGCCGCCGGGTCACCCGGAATCGGTCCTCGCCACCTCAGATTCAGATCTCTTCCGCACCCAAACACAATGCGTTTGGTGAAGTTGTTTATCCACAAACAGCGATGATTTTAACCTCAAACCCATAAGCCCCGGCCACCGCCACGCCGTAATCAGCTTTTGTAAATTCGCCACCCGGGCGCTGTACTTTTACCAAAGATTAGCGATTTTACAGCTTTGAAAATTAGCGATTTTACCACGCAGAAGGTGGGTTACCTGGGCACCTACGTTCAAGGCAAACATTTTACTAATCATTGGTGAAATTATGAAATAGTAGGGTTTTATCCAGAAAACGGATAGGGAAAAGTTCAATAGTTAGCGAAATCGCAGAAATTTTTTTTTACAGTGCAGATTATTGTTCTGATTGGTAGTATTTGTATCAAAAAACATATTCGCACAGATTTGAGGTCGAAGGAAGAAAAACGATTTAATTCAAATTCAGCTCAAAGTTTGGCATTTTTACAAAACTGGTCAACTTGTAACGACTGTAACCCCTATGAAAAGTTCGATAATCGACTTTTACTAGTAGTCAAATTGTAGCTCTCTTCAAGACCTTTAAAATGACCACTAGTAAAAGTCAATTATCATATGTCTACTGGGAGCTACATCACCTTGATGCAAACCCAAAAATCGTTAAAATGTTCTCTCAGCAAATAGCTCCTAGAAATTGGTAGGTTCAAGTATCGACCTTGGGCAGTTCTTTTCTTCAAAGTACTAGTCTTAAGGAAGAAAATACGCCCAGGTACGTGTAAAAATGTAGAGTCTGGTCGAAGTTATGATTTTCTGGAAACAGGCTAAAGAGGGGCCTGGAAGGACTTTTTATAGGCCCCAGGGCCCACAGGGGTCTTAGAAAAAATACCAAAAAATTCTTGTACTATATCAACATGATATTAACGAAAAAAAATGTATCAATCTTTCCGTGTGATACTGCTCTAATAATTATTTCAAATCAAGAAAATCCAACGGAATTGAATAATATATTCCGTTACGAACCCTTGATCATCCTGAGCAAGGAACGCCCTGTATCCCGTTATGTACCCGAATGATGATCTCTTAGCTACATATTTCAAGGTTATGGCTTTCGAATAACTGCTGAGTTTTGTTCTCCTAATGACGCTGTTGAGCTGGTGGATCAAAGGCCCTAGTGATAGGAGATACGGGTACTAAGGTAAGTATACCCAACTTGCCTCTGTACCCAACTTGCCCCCATATCCCGATCTTGGGAATGGGCACTCCTTGGTTCCCCGGGCAATTCTTTTTTACGTTCGTTATGTTAAAATATGAGAAATTAAGTAGTTTTTGTCAACCCCGAATCATTCCTGCGTTCTTCAGAAAATTTAAACTGATTTTTCTATTTTTCGTGATTGCTTAGCTAAGAAAGCACCAAGGGAATCGCCTTCAGTCAAATCCGCGCCAAATTCTTTGAGTTCAACCAATCTTGACGTATCTTAGCGCATTCGATTTCTTGTTCCAAGACCTTCAAAATCCATATTTCAAAATTGCAAAATTTGGATATCGAGCTGTTTTATGTGCAAAACACGGAGACGATTTGTAAACAAGGATGCCAACATCGGAGTGTACTTAACATGCCCCCATATATTTATCTCGAAAGGGCGTGCAGTACGACTTTTCTTACCACTCAGAACGTGTTTATCACGCCAAAATAGGAAGGAAAGAGTATTTTGGACGGTGAGAAGCTCCAAGTGTGCGTGTACGGCGATAAAAACACTCTATCGCCGATTTCCATGATTGATTTTTGAAGAATTGAGACAGTTCGGATCCATTTCATCAAAACGAGACATAGCTCAGTGCATTTTAAAGGTCCTAAAACTAGATTCAAAATGAGCTTCAATACGTAGGAAAATATTGACGTAGACTAGAGTTGTTGGGGAAGTGGCTAAATGGGGGCAAATTGGGTACGTTATTTTGTAAACTCTGAAAAATCACTTTTTGGAAAAGTTAAGACAGCTTGGCTCCGTTTGATTGAATTTGAACGTACTTAGATTCATTCTAAAGATCTTAGAACAAGCTTTAAAATGAGACAAAGCACGTTGAAAATTGTTGAGGTAGACCAAAATTATTAAGAAAATGGCTTAATGGGGGCAAGTTGGGTACACTTACCTTATACATATTTTTATCACTGATTCATTACAATTTTAAGGCTCTACCTCCACCTGATTATGCCACCTTTCAGCCAAGCAGCGTAAGCCTTCTCATACACTTCTTATTAACGGGCAACAGTAGAATATTACTGAAGCGAGGTAAATTGAATTTTGATCCATCCTAGTGTTTAATCTGGTGATGCCAGCAGGTCGAAGACCCGTTTAGAGCGAAGAGAATTTGTAGCATACTGGTGGGCCGTGACCCCCGGGGACCACGGCCCACCAGGGACCGTGGCCCCCGGGGGTCACGGCCCACCAGGGACCGTGGCCACGGCCCACCTCTGGACCGTGGCCCCCGGGGGTCACGGCCCATTGCGTTTTCCCCGGGAAGATCCTTAAAGAAATTGATACTGCTATTCAGACATACCTTCAATCGTTCTGTTTGCACAAGTTCAACTCGGGAAAGAGAGAGCGATCACTAAGCAGCTATGCGTCTAACCTCTGAATGAGGAGTGCATTCCATAGGAGCAGATATTGCTTCGAATTTTTCCCTAATATTTCACTTTCCAAATCCAGAATCGGCCTGACTTCCCCTTTCATCTACCCCTTGTAACTTTCTGAACGTTTTCTTACAGGTAAAAAAATGAAACCATCATTCACAAGAGATGACGCGGCAACCAAACCAAAAAGGATCTCATACTAATAAAATTTATCCCCAGCCTCATTTGAGGAAATGTTTGCAGCAAATTATTGTTCAGAGACGTGATTTATGAATTCATAATCTTGACTGTACGACTGATAAAAAGTTGATAACTTTCTGTAATTCGAGTGTATAGATCACTCCATGTTCAATATGTTTAGATCTTACGAGATTTTGATAAAGATTTTGAGTAAAGGCTATTCATCTTGTTTCAATGTCAATTTTTTCGGCAATTCAGAGAACAACCATCTTCTAGAGATACTTAGAGAACCGTTCTAAGAGAAAAACAACATCACATCGCAGCGAGGTGACTATAAACAAGCTATAGCTTTATAATTTCACCCGAGATTTAAGGTTCCTAAAAGGTGGGCCGAATAACCCCGAAGATGCGGGTAATTATGGACCACCCTACTTTCTTACATTTTCCAAGTTTATCCACTCCGGTCTTACAAGGGGAGTCCAAGGGGTTCGGGAGCTGGATCTGGCTGAAACTCTGGGAGTCATCTCCTTTTGGCACCAAAAAAAGATACTCAACACCGCAGAGTCTAACGCTCAAGCGTTTCCGAGCTACAGGCCCCAACCCATGCATTACAGTATATCTATACATATCGGAAACCGGTATATATAGATATACTGTAATGCATGGGTTGTAGCCTACTGTAGCTCGGGAACGCTTGAGCGTTAGACTCTGCGGCTTTGGGGATCATTTTTTGTTGCCAGAAGGAGATGATTCCCAGAGTTTCAGCCAGATCCAGCTCCCGGACCCCTTGGACTCTCCTCGTTAGTTCTACGCAGAGCATCGGATACCTGAAGCCAAAACCCAAATTTTGAGCTCTTGAACGTTCTTGTAGCCCTATTCTAGTCAAAGTTATGGCGATCAGAGGTCGAAACTGGATCCGAATTACCCGACCCTACGGTAGCCGGAAACAGCCTATTTATTGTAGTACACCCAACTTGCCCCCATTAAGCCATTTTCTTAATAATTCTGGCTAATCTCAATAATTTTGAAGCTTGTCTCAAGACCTTCAAAATGAGCTAAAAATACGTCCAATTTGAATGAACTGGAGCCGAGCTGTTAGAATTCTCCCAGAAGGTGAATTTTAAGAGTTTACAAAAGTATGCACCCAACTTGCCCCCATCATTGGAAACAATGTAAATCAGCGATAAAGTGCATAAAATCGCTTTGATCCGTTTCGATCACCGTGCAGCAACATTTGTAGCTTTCAACTGGCCCAAGACTTCGTTTCCGACCTATTTTGATGCAGTAAACACGTTCTGAGTGGTAAAAAAAAACATACGGCACGCCTTTCCGAGATAACCATATGGGGGCATGTTGGGTACACTCCGATGTGGGCTTTCTTGATTCTCAGATCATCTCCGTGTTTTGTATATAAAATCGCTCTAAATCAGAGTTTTGCAACTCTAGAGAGCGGATTTTGAAGGTCTTGAGACAAGGAATCGAATGCGCTAAGGTACGTCAAGATTGGTCGAATAAAAATGAATTGGCACCGGTTTTAGTGAACGCGATTTCCTCGGTGATTTCTTAGCCACGCAAACACGAAAAATGGAAAACTCACTTTATATTTTCTGGAGAACGCAGAAATGATCCGGGGTCGATGAAAACTACGTATTTTCTCATATTTTAACATAACAAACGTAAAAAAAAAATATTCGGGAAAGCCCACGAGTGCCCATTTCTGAGATCGGCATATGGGTGCAAGTTGGGTACAGAGGCAAGTTGGGTACACTTACCTTACAATGTCGTTTCATTGTATGAAATTTAGCATGTCTAGCAGATTTGGTTACCAGAAGTTTGGGACAGAATGAAATTTCCACAAAAATCACCAATTGTTTTTTTTCTCACTCGCCCTATTCGTCATATTCGTGGGAAAACCTGTAAATTCTATCGACAGGTCATATCATAAGTGATTTTGGTAGATTTTTTCGTCCTTGATGGTTAATATACAAGTTGAACCTTTGGTCTCGTCGATCTTGAAGGACGGTGGGGAACTAAATAAATTCCCAAAATTTCATGATGCATGATGGAAATTTTATTGCAACGTTTCGTCCACTAGGTTTTGTGGACCTCATCAGGCTTCAGGTTTCTGTTTCGACATATGTATAATGATAGAAAATATGAAAATTTTTACAAATGATGGATGTATAAATATTAAAGATGCGCAACTTACGTTATTCTTTAGATCGTCATGATATTTTGGACGATCTTGTAATAGAGCACAGACATAACGTCTGGCTCCTGTCAATACAAGTAAACAGAGTGACTCATCGGTCTCATTTTTCACTCATATTTATATTAGCGCGATCGCAGTGTACAGTAGGTGACATATATATAAAAAGTAGTGCATGTGGGAGAGAGAAAGAGAGCGGGGGGTCAACGAGCTTTGTCAGCCGTTGCCCACAACGGGTTATATACTTGACTGAGATTTTGAATATCGTCTTTTCTATTGGTCAGGTCATATCGTTTCCCGTTAATTGGGGAGATATAGTGGAAAAACTCTAATTTGCTAGCTCATCCTGTCTTCGGGTTGACATCAACGTTGTTACGTTGATGTTAACCCGAAGAAACTTCTACTATGACAAATTTTTTCCCCAGTGGATACAGGAACAGAAATTTTTCAACCGATCATCTCATCCAATCAAAAAGGTTCGTGTGGGAATACTGGCACAGGACTTTATCTTTTATATCCCGGGTACCTGGCTTTCGCCTCCACCCCGGTTGCCCCCATGGGTGCGGGGCAGGGATACGCCCTGGCAGCGCTTCGGTTTGGACTGTTTGGAGGAAGGCCATCACCGAACCACCACTGGTTCAGCAATGACTCGATTCTTCTCCCCGACTACCAAATTTCGGGCTCGGCCCCCAGCACAAGGCCAATACCCCTCGTTGGGGGGTTTTGGGATTCGTCTAGGCTTCCTGAGAGCCCAGGGAGCCCCTCTGGACGATGGATAAGTCTTCCATGCTCGCATTGTTATCGCCCGGAGACGATTACAATGCGAGTCCCTAGACTCACCCACTCCCGTGGTGCCGGATGGAGATGTGCGGTCTCCTCGCTCCGACGGAGCGCTGACTGGGGCCGGGAGCTCGTCAGACTCCAGGGATGAGGCACCACGTGCCCTAACCCCCTTACGAGTTTTCGAGATGAGCCAAAGCTCCAAGCACCAGTCTCGGGGCCGGGCTTCTCCCTACCGGCTCCGGACCTAAGCCCAGGTACGGTGTCCTTGTAACTGGGGCCGAAGGGTCGTCACATCCCGGGACTCGGAGTCCCCCTTGCGGTTGGAATACTGGCACATACATCATGGTGGCCATGATCAATTTCCCGTGCAATTCTCGTAGAGTATTCAAGAAAGTCCAGAAATGCTCCGACGAGCCCTTCCGCCAAAATCCGCGTGATTCTATTTCTATTCCACCAACTTTCATATTAGAATTTGAAAGTTTTCAATGAGTTACAGATGTTCGTCTATTATCAA
This sequence comes from Eretmocerus hayati, assembly GCA_029851415.1. Taxonomy (NCBI): domain Eukaryota; kingdom Metazoa; phylum Arthropoda; class Insecta; order Hymenoptera; family Aphelinidae; genus Eretmocerus; species Eretmocerus hayati. The sequence continues at coordinate 37,729,557 of CM056743.1, read as the reverse complement.
AATTATTATTAGAGAATATTTGAGCCTTCCGCTTACATTGTATCACATTAGTGCCAATTGTCTCGAGAATCTGCATAGTATGGAATTCATTGGACCATTTCCTCGTAAAATGTTCATGTGGAGTTTAATGTGAGCCTTTCCAGCTATAGTAAATAAGTGTCTGCCCATGATGAATACGCCGGTAGTTATCATCTAAACGTCTCACGAGTCATCTTGGATTAAAAAGACCAAAAAAGCGAGTAAACAAGTGATGAATCGTGAACCAATTCTTATTCTACACTTGCAGACAGAAACGAGCCTCAAATCGAATTATCAAAAGAATCGCTCATTCTTCTACCTTTTGTTTCATTTCTCAGTCCCTCCAAATTCAGCGAGATCATACTCAATAATGATAATGACTCGGACCACCAGAAAATCAATCTCAATTTGCAGAAGGCGTCATAAAAAAGCTAAATAAGCATTATCTCTCATACCACAGAGGGAAAAAATAGAAAGGTTACATTGTGAGATAAGCCAAGCTATTCCACAGCTCTCGAAGCGATTTCTCAAATTCGTGACAGGCTATCGTCACTCGCTCGTTCGCTCACTCTTTCCCTTGGCCTCCTATCCGTATAGGAGAAAGAGGCGCGAGCAGAATTAAGTGCAATACAAATTGCCGCGTATCCATTCGTGTCTCAGAGCTTGGCCCTTCACTCCAATATCATATATCTGTATATAACCTTACCTCGTCGCGAATAAACGCAAGAGATAACGGAGAAGAAGTGGCCCGCTCTCCTAAACTCTATAGCTCGTCTCGCAAGCTCCAAGCAACGAGAAAGAAACTCCAAACGCGGGTTAAAGTAGTATAGAACGACGTGCGGAGAGGCCAACCAACCCCTCTTACACTTGGTGATGGCTCATGGCGCATGTATAAGTGTGTAAGCGTGATGCTGCTGCTGCTGCTGCTTCTCCTTCTGCTGCTACCAACGTTGGCAAGTATAAACTCTGAAGGCAAAAGGGGTGGATGGGATAGCCCGAGTGCATTTAATTTGCTTAACGAGGGGCCGTCTCTCTAGCTGGCACTCTTATCTAACGAGCGAAACGATTTTATAAAGAGTTTCCGCCCCGCGGATTTATTTCAAGAGAGAGAAGATTCTTAAATATATACAGTATAAAGCTGTAAAGCTATGCAAGCTCTCTGGTACCGTTTATTCAGACATGCAGTAGCAGTATATAACCAGTGTTGGGAAGACGTTACGATGTACGAAAGTTATTCTTACGTTACGGTCAGACGCGCGTAAAGTGCTTGCAGTGAGATGAGCCAAGAGTGTGATGATGGTTTTGTTTAGAATTTAGGTAGTTTGATCTACTTAACTGTGCTCGTAGAAACATCAGAAAACAGATAGCTACAATAAAGTCTACTGGATTCTAAATTACAGACCTTAGAGCTCGAGAATGTGTTTGTGTTCTTCCTATTTGACCAATCAAAGGCGTGATGCTATTAACTTTGCAAGCTGGTCTTGAAATTAATTTGGCGATGAAAAGAGTGTGTAACAATCAGCAGTGGATGTTTTTCGTCTCGCGATGATTTATTGTTCAAAAAACTAATTCAAATAATAATCATATATCCTAATAAAGGTAGTGTACAAAAGACAGATCAATGGCCAAACGACTCATGTGCGGATGGCTGTAAGAGTCGCCAACTAGCTCATCGATAGTGAGAATTTCTCCGAAACCGAGTTTGTAGTCAAAAATAGTATATTATGACACTGCACGTAGATGAGTAGTTTTGTACGAAGGACTGTTCATGGCACGAGCGAAGCGAGTGCTTTAAGTCTTTCGTAACAAAACTACCCATCTGCACGCAGTCTGATACGATATTTTAAATCCAAAAATCATGTTCAAAGTTGCGATTTTTAGGTTAGAGTGCTATAATAGTATATTTTGCGTCGAGTGCCAAAAATCTTTGTTCTTCGCGATAACTTTGTTGGACGTCGGCGAAGCCGAAAAAGGTTATCGTGAAGAACAAAGTTTTTGGCACGAGACGCATATGCCGTTTTATACGGCGAGACGTGGAAACACGCAGTTTCCGCGTCGAGTCGTATAAAAAATGTTCACTCTTGAGTACTCTTGACGCTGGCTGAAGTTATCTCCTGCATACATGTAAGTAGAGATTGCTTCTTACCAGGGGAATTAGCCGTTACGAGTGGTACGATAGAATTTTGCATAAAATTCTAACTCGGGAGAGATTTGCAATTTTTTTTGTAATGGAATTTCCACGCAGAATCGCAGACCCTATACCAAATAGTTTTTCCCTTGAAAATCGGCAAGTTTGAATCGGTTATTTCTGAAAAATACTCAAATTGGATGAATGATGGAAAGTCGAGTATCTGTTTCTCATGCGTACAGAAGCATTTTGGAACTATTCACATTCAACACTTATCAAATAAACCCGCTTACTGCGGTTGTCCAGTATACTGAACATACGCGATTTCTAATATATTCAGATAACTTTTGGAAAAACCGGCGAAAAAATCTGAAAAAGTTCAGAAAAATTCTTGAGCGTCTAACAATAATATTAGCGCATGAAATTATCCTCCGGAAAAGGTTCATTTCCGAGGAAAATAATAAAGATGGAAAACTTTTGACTTTCTAATTTTCATGTTTTTCACCATTTTAAGACTAGTACTCAATATTCCAAGCATTGAAATGTCATTCTGGAGTCCGGGAGCTGTTCTACAGTGAATGGCTTAATATGTTCGCTGCGACGCTATTTTTTCGTAATTCTATTTTGGTCATGAGCTGGACCATCGTCATTCGCCATTCAGTAAGAACGCCCATATGTATAGCCAGACTCCTTTTGGCTCGTTGTTTACACCCCTTGTTGAATAAATCACCACGATGGGTCACATCACGGGTGGGGCCTATTATTCATTGAGTTTTAGCCCGCAACAATCGGTGGAGACACATCCAAATGGTTTATTTCATGATTATATCTCGTCGTTCATGTTGTAAAAAACATGTGTACCCAACAATTTCGGTGTCGTACTAGCTTTCGATAAGTTTTGCACGAAATCCATTTTTTACGCGATTATCCATTAATTACGTGAGATTAATAAATAAGTGCCAGATCACTCACTGTGAGCTCGACAAAGGACCCCGCCATAAATGATAGGATTTTGGCTTTCAGCGAATTTGACTGAATCGGGAATCATTCGATAGAGCTCGAAGAGCTGAACAAAAGTCTCTATTACCGTTAAGCTCAAAAAATTCTTGTTTCCGAGTGATTTGAACACAAAGTTGTCGATTTTACCGAGATAAAATAGGGTTATGGTACCAATCGAGCAATAACATACGTTCGAATTCGCTCGGATCGTTTGATGGTATTTTACGGCTACGTAAGACTGCAGTCTAAGAATCTTTGCATTACACTCAACTCAATAATCCTTTCAAGAAAATAACAGAATACCGGATTCCTCAAGAGAATATCAGAAATCGAATTAATAACACAGCCTGACGTCAAAATGTGACTTGACTTCTGAGTACGATTTTCATCAGTTTTCGAGCCTCCGTTACATTTTCCGGCAGGTCGCACCTAGTTTGGGAAAAAAGAGTTCGATGCTTCGCGAGTTTTTGCCAGAGTGAATGACTGTTCTTATTTCTGATGTATAATTACCAAAACGAGTTTTTTCTTAAGAATCAATCGACATCTCTTCCGTACAAGTCTTAATCTTCTGACAGAAAAATAATCAAAAAGATTTTCGTGACCTTGGCCAATATAAAGTTGGATCTCATTCGATTTTCTCAAGTTCAAAGAGCCGGGTGCAATATGATGCGAAATCCAATCGCCATCCAAAAATCAAAACAAAAATCTCTCTGATGATCCATAGAGATTTTTTCTCAATGTTCTGTGGGAGCCCCCCCCCCTTGCAAACTAAGAAAGTAAAAATCTCGTGACTTTCAAAGATAAACAGTGCAAAGAAAGAGACACAATGCTTTGATCCAGGGTTGCACTGAGAAAGTAGCGACGTATTTTTCAATCTTTCATCGGAAAGACGCTACTTATTCTTGACGCATCCTCGCGTAGAGGCAACTCCAAATATTGTATGTATCTCGTTGATGTAAAACACCTTACATGCATTTGTCTTGATGATCTACTACACCCTACTGGCCGTACTTGAATTATCGAGATCGTTTTAAGCGTTTCGATTTTGTAGGCATTAAAAATATCCCGCGAGAGTGACAGCAGTGAGAGGTCTTTTTGAAAGAATCATTGAATTGCGTGCAATGCAAAGATTCTTGCTGCATAAGTCTTACTCAGCCGCAAAATACCGAACGAGTCGAGCGAATTGGAACGTATGTTATTGTTCGATTGGTGCCATAACCCTATTTTATCTCGGTAAAATCGGCGACTTTGCAACCAAATCACTCGAAAAGGAGAATTTTTCGGGTTTAGCGGCTATGGAGACTTTTGCTAAGCACGTCGAGCTCTATCGATTGATTGCCGATTCAGTCAAATTCGCTGAAAGCCAAAATCCTATCATTTATGGCGGGGTCCTTTCAACGTATGACTCTTTTGGAAGCTCATTCCAAGACCTACAAACTGACAAGGGTAACACTAACCCTGCGAGTCCTGGATCTTGACGAGACGACTCACCTCGTTTTGGTGAGAAATGAATGTACCAAAAGAGTTTTGTCCAATGGGCCTAAGGTCCCAAGATACAGCGATAGAGATTAGCATTAGCCCATGTTAAAAAGTCGTGCATATAGATATACTGACAATGATGATCTACAGAGCTGAATCTCGGGACTCATCAAAACAAGATGGTTCCCAGAGTTCCGGCATGATCCAGGACCTGCAAGGTTGGTGTTCCCCTCGTGAGTCAAAATACGTTGGAAAATATCAATCCTTACTTGAGTCATTTTCGATTTTTGTGACAAATAATTTGAGTCGAAAAGCTTGACTCCTTCCAAGCATGTCCTCTGCTCCATATCATCTGTACGATCATGTACTCTAAAAGTCTCGGAATCCAATGAGGTAAAGCAGGGATGCATTGTTCTATTAGAATCCTTGAAATCATTCGCTGCAAAGAATTTCTGTAAGATCCACCGCTAGGGCCCACGAAAATTCGTATAGATGCTGTATATGTGTCGTAGCCGGTTACGCAAATCCACCGGTCAATGAAATTTGCATGAGTGCAAACATTTCTTCGTTAACGGTCTATGGTCAGTTAAGTAACCGCGACTGATGCTATTCGCCAGTTAGTTGACCATGCTTCTTCACCCCGTCAATGGAATCTTTGGGATGAGTATCAGACAAAGTGCGCACCTAGTGATCGTCGACCGATACTTGAAGTATACGTTCTGTTCATATAGTTGATAATGTTTTCATTTCAAAACAAAGGCAAGTGTGGCTGTAGGTATACAGAAACTTTGATCGACCTATCCGTATCCGTTCCGTGACTTTTTTGGGACTGTCAATCTGAGTAGTTCAACGTCGACAGCAAAGCATCTTGAATCAGTCTACCGAATTCAAATTGTAACGTCGGATCGGTAGTGATTCCCGTTCCACCAGTTTTGAAATTAAAAATAGAGGAAAAGGCAGATCAAAAAGTATTCGAGGAAAAATTGGAGAGTCTCGTCAAATCACACAAACTTCATTCAGGGATATGGGATCCTAGCTCAAGTTAAAAAATAAATGATATTCTGAGTGAGAATCCTTCGGAAAATAAAATCTCTTTTTACCATAACAGAAACTATGAATTGGTGGTGGTTGGTTCCGAGAGCCATGTTGATTTCAACAGAATAAGTGGGGTTATATTTGATATCCCCAACCCTATACAGTGAGTATAAAATTGGAATGAAGAACGTTAAGCTTGAGGCTTGATTCCCAAAGACAAAAATACAGAAGTCGGGAGTCGGCGCTGTCTTGCTGAAAGAACAATATGATATCTCTGAGGGATGCTGCGTCTTGTCAATCATGTTTTCGAGGTCAAGGTTTCCCATATCTGCTCCCACACTTGTTTTTGTTTTGAATTCCATTATTGAATATGAACAGGACCTATTTCTACTTCGAGCATTGGTCGGCTCTCCGATACTTTTACCAGAAATTTCATTAAGGGGCTAAAGAAGTATCAGCCGGTCAACTAACTGATAACTGGTGGATAGCATAGCCGGTTACTCAACTGACTAGACAGTTACAGAAAAAATCTTGCGCCCATGCGAATTTCATTAACCGGACGCGATGAATTAACCGGCGAATTCGAGATAATTATGATTTTACCTTAATGATGATTTTCCATAAGTTATGACTTCCGTAAGTGCTAGAACGCACATTCGTACACTTTAAAAAATTGGTTGACTTCCAACCAAATTGCCCAACCAGTGGTTGAAAATTCAACCACTGGTTGGATGCCAAATTCAACCAATTGGTTGAAAATTCAACCACTGGCTGAATGCCAAATTCAACCAGCTGGTTGATTTTTGGCGTCAACCACTGGTTTACTACCTATTCAACTAATGGTTGATTTTTTTCCCACAACGAATATATGTATAAGGATGAATGGGACGCCCACGATATTGGTCGATGGTGGTCACCGGTTGACACTTTTGATTCGGAAAAACAAGTTTCGTCATTTTTTTGACAAACAAAGAGGGATAAACATTAGCCCCGGTCGCGTATGGACGACAACGCGGGTTGCCTGTCTTCCAGGAGTCGAATACACGTCGTAAGGCTGGAGGGATGGATAGACGGACGGATGGGGTGGGAGGGTAGATGAGATGGATGGATGGATGGATGGATGGATGGATGGATGGATGGATGAATAGATGGAATGGAACGTAACGAAACGGAATGGAATGGAATGGTATAGGATGGAACGGAATAGGATGGAAGGGGATGGAGGTGTGGAATGGAACGGAACGGAATGGACCAGAATGGAACGGAATGGAACGGAGTGGAATTGGAGTGGAAAAAAGTTCCGGTCCATTCCGTTCAATTCCACTCCGTTCCATTCCGGCCCATTCCACTTCCTCCCATTCCGTTCGATTCCACCTCGTCCCATTCTGGCCCGTTCCGTTCTATTTCCTTCCATTCCCTTCAATTCCACTCCGTTCCATTCCGGTCCGTTCCGTTCCATTTCCTTCCATTCCATTCAATTACGCTCCGTTCCATTCCAAACCTCTCCATTCCGTTCCGTTCCATTGCACTCCGTTCCATTCCGTCCGATTCCGGTCCGTTCCATCCTATTCCATTCCGTTACTTTCAATCCCGTTCCGTTCCATTCCATTGAGTTCCATTCCATCCATCAATCCCGTCTACCCCCCCCCCCCCAACCGTCAATCTATCCATCCCTCCAGCCTTACGACGTGTATTCGACTCCTGCAGGACAGGCAACCCGCCTTGTCGTCCCTATATAGGCGACCGGCACTCATGTTCATCCCTCTTTGTTTGTGAAAAAACATGACGAAACTTGTTTTTCCGACTCAAAACTGTCACCCGGAAATATCGTGGAAGTTAGCCGGGGTAAAGTAACCGGGGTAAATTATCTTCCCGCGCAGGATCTATCTGGGGCCTCGTCCACCGGGGAAACCGATTTGTCAGCCTGCGAGCACATCCAATACACCCCTCTGCGGTATTTTCAGTCATCTCCGAGCACGCGCAAGATGGGAATCGCATGTTTTGAGGGTCATTGCACGATTTTTTCGAAAATTCGAGGACATAAAGTGGGAATAGCACCTAGACAGGGTTATGTAAACACCTAGAATTGAACAAATGATGTTTAAACATGAAATAATTGCCCTTTCGCAGTATTTCTAGACACTTGGGTGTAAACGTGAGTGAGGATTTGCCCACTTTTCGTCCCAAACGAAGGGTTTTTCGATGATTCCATCCACATTGTACGAATGTGAGACTATCGTAAGGTCCTGTCCGCCCGAGAAAACAATCAGAAAGTATATTTATAACGTATAACTATGATGTCGGATAGTTTCCCCCCACCTCTGAGCATGCGGGAGCCTGTGTTGAGCTTTTTCGTCCGTGAGAAGTTAGCCGGGTAAATTATTTTCCCGCGCAGAATCTATCTGGGGCCTTGTCCAACGAGAAAACCGATTTGTCAGCCTGCGGGCACATATAATGGACCCGTCTGCGGTATTTTCAGTCATCTCCGAACATGCGCAAGATGGGGATCGCATGTTTTGTGGGTCATTCCACCATTTTTTTAAAAATTCGAGGACATAAAGTGGCAATAGCACCTTGACAGGATTGTGTAAGCACCTAGAATTGATCAAATGATGTTGAAACATGAAATAAATGCCCTTTCGCAGTATTTCTAGACACTTGGGTGTATGCGCGAGTGAGGATTAGCCCACTTTTCGTCCCAAACGAAGGGTTTTCTGGTGGTTCCATCACATTTTACGAATGTGAGACTATCGTGAGGTAACCGTGAGTTCGACTACCGCCATTGTAGAGCCATTCAGAGCAATTCGCAAGCCCGAAAGTCATTTTATCGGGAAGCATTCGAGGAGTTTGCGGGATTCCAGGACAGAATGTCGGCTGTGTTTTGACAACTTTAAGGTGAGACTTGATACTCGATTTGTACATGATATTACCAGCTTATAACCCAATTTTGGTGTTTGAGTGGTGACGAATCAAGACTGAATGAACATCTCGGTAAGCTACAGGATTGAAATGTGCAACTAAAATTCAGGATATGACACGGTAAGGACATATTGACCACGCTTGGTAAGCTCGGGTCTACATGAGACTTATATGATACACAGGCTCCCGCATGCTCAGAGGTTGGGGGGTATTATTGACAATCATATTTATACGTTGTGAGTACACTTTCCGATTGTTTTCTCGGTTGGGCAGGACCTCACGATAGTCTCACATTCGTACAATGTGATGGAACCATCGGAAAACCTTTCGTTTGGGACGAAAAGTGGGCAAATCCTCACTCGCGCATACACCCAAGTGTCTGAAAGGGTATTCATTTGATGTTAAAACATCATTTGATCAACTCTAGGTGTACACATAACCCTCATGACCCTCAAAACATGCGATTCCCATCTTGCGCGTGCTCGGAGATGACTGAAAATACCGCAGAGGGGTCTATTGGATGTGCCCACAAGCTGACAGACCGGTTTCCCCGGTGGACGAGGCCCCAGATAGATTCTGCGTGGGAAAATAATTTACCCCGGCTAACTTCTCACGGACGGAAAAGCTCAACATAGGCTCCCGCATGCTCAGAAGTGGGGGGAAACTATTGGAAATCATATTTGTACGTTGTAAATATACTTTTTGATTGTTTTCTTGGGTGGACAGGGCCTCACGATAGTCTCACATTCGTACAATGTCATGGAACTATCGGAAAATCCTCCGTTTGGGACGGGAATTGGGTCAATTCTCTCTCGCGCATACACCCAAGTGTCTAGAAATACTGCGAAAGGGTATTCATTTGATGTTAAAACATCATTTCTTCAATTTTACGTGTTTACATGACCCTGTCAAGGTGCTATCCCCATTTTATGTCCTCTAACTGTCGAAAAAATCGTGCAATGACCCTCAAAACATGCGGTTCCCATCTTGCGCGTGCTCGGAGATGACTGAAAATACCGCAGAGGGGTCTATTGGATGTGCCCACAGGCTGACAGATCGGTTTCCCCGGTGGACGAGGCCCCAGATAGATTCTGCGTGGGAAAATAATTTACCCCGGCTACTTTACCCCGGCCAACTTCCACGATATCACCCGGAGACCACCATCCACCAATATCGTGGGGGCCGCATTCATCCTTATATATTCGCTGTGAGGGAGAAGTCAACCAGTGGTTGAATTCCAACCAGTGGTTGAATGCCAACCAGCTGATTGATTTCTACAACCAACCACTGGTTGCCAATTTTGGTGGAAAGGCAACCAAGTTTTTACAGTGATATACAGAACTGATGAATGTTCAACCGTGATGCCTGGTGCTTATCACGCTTTTTTTGAATTTAACTGGTGCAAAAACTGTGATGAGACTTTTTAAAACAAATAATGTCCCCTTATTGGGTCCTCCATTTATCCACTTCCCGAGCCGCACGTTCAGTCATATGGCGTCGGAATCAACCAGTGGTTGAATCTGGTGATCAACTACTAGTTGAGGGAAAAACTTCAACCAATAGGTTGAAGTTTTTCCCTCAACTTCAACCTATTGGTTGAAGTTTTTGACACGGATTTTTTACAGTGTATTCCTTGGCACTATAAACCGGAATCGCGACTTTGTCTCCGCAGTGAACGTGTTGATAACGACACAGAAGCATCTTGGCAACGATCAAAAAATTGCTGATTCATCCAACTCCATGAGAATAATGTAGCTGCAGAGACTCGCAGAAATCTGCATTCATCTGATCATTTTCTCATCAAGGTGGATGTAAATCTCCATGCGGATTTGACCTTTTACCAGATGAAAATCACTCACTACTATTAAACTCATTTGTCGTAGCGACAGTGAAGTTGCTGTTTCAACTTTTAACGGACAGAAGAATAGTATTCCCGAGACTATTCCCAGTATCATACCCTCAGTCTGGCGACCAAATTTCAGAACCTTTCACCGTGGGAATTACAATCCATGACACCAACAATCTTCTCTTAAGCACTGCAAAGATACTCGTGCTAATCTCAATTACCGCGACGACTCGATCGAACTTTATCCGAATCAACAAACACCAATCACTCAATTAAATCTCAAACTCCTACACGTTTTCCACTCTTCGTGCAATCCTCAAATAGAACAAGATCATCGGTTACACAGGTTGTTCAAAGTGCAGGGACAATCTCGCGAGGAAGATGCATTGCCCTCCCACATCCTACAGAGTAACGCTCCCACACATACACAAACACATTTTACCAGCAAAACGAAAGTTGACGCAGCGACACAGGGTGAGCCATTGCTGCAAGCTACAATCAGAATCCATCGATCAAGCTAATGATTTAGTGTGGCCATTCACAAGCTGAGAGAGAAGGAGGGAAGGAAACGTCTACATAGCTGCTGATCGCGTATGGACGTTCGATCGTGCGCGTGAGATTTACGAGCCTCGAGAGTACGCCTGCCACACTGTATGCGCGCCCCATAGACGTATTTGAAATATGTAGAATTGCATAAAGCTTGCAAGGCTGAGCTTTAGCGGTGAACGAGTTGTCGATCTAACAATGAAGTTGAAGGACTAGGGACCAGGGACAAGATCGCCCATGAAAATTAAGAAATGAACTTCTACGTATCGTAATTTCTTTCAAATTGATGATGAAGATTGTGAAATAATATTGGTGTGAAAAATTCCAACTAGCAATACATAAACCACAATTAACTGACCTACATTTGAATTAGTCGAGATATTCACTAATGATCTACACTGTGAAAAACTGGTTGAATTTTCAAGCAACATTTCGATCAGCTAGTTGAATTTCTCTCTCAAGTGCGGAAGATACATTACCCTATGGACTGCCACAACTTTCGCAAAGTGAATTTAAAGAAATCTGTTCATAGATTGCTCCCTATATTGAAAATTTCAACATTTCCTCTTGGTGGTACTGTTTTCTGGTGTCATGTCATGTTCGGGGAAAAATTAAGTAGAAATCCAATTGTTTGAGATAATCACGAAAGTACACAATGGAGAACAATTTGAAGATGAGTGGATCAATATAGCCTATATATGGTAATAGAGCCCTTGATGATTCAACAGTTTGCGTTTGACCCTTTGACATTGGTGTAGGTGGAGAAATCTCTCCACGACATACCCTGAGTGTTTGGAGACGTAATCTACTTGGAAGAAATTTGGAAATGCATATTAAAATCAGTTTTGATGATGCATTTTGAATGATATGATAAGATTATGATAAATATCAACCACTATCGATTTGATGTTGTTGCATGTTTGCATGGTTTTTATCACATATTTCCACGTTTTTCACTGTACGTTATAGGGCATTTCTTCAACTTGTCACCGGACCGAAGTCCGGTCTCTAGTTATACAACTATTTTCAAATGTCTCCCCTCTTGAAGTATGCGTGTACTCAGAGATAGCTCCTCACCTGTGCTTGTAAACATCCATACTCGAACCATCGCCTCCAAATGATTCCAAAAATCCATAAACATATCGAGTTATCTAGTCGCTCTGAGTTGTATGTATGCATTTTGGACGAATATATTCGGTGGATTCGTATCACATCACTGAACAAGTGAACGATTTCTTCGGGAGTGACCGACTTTCCTCATGACCAGGGCATATTATGAGCATTTGAGTCACAATATAACCTTTGAGATAGTATCATATTTTATACATTTAAGAATATTATTACAATGACAAAGATCAATAGGTAAGGTTGAACTAGCCCTGATCGATACTGCACATGCTCCACAACCCGTCAAATTTGTAACAAAATTTGCGAATTTTTCGTTAGTATTCCAACCACGCAAACCCTCAGTTAAACAGTTGGGAAGCTTCGATACGAATTTCCCGGGACTCACATCAATTGTTTCGGCCAAGCGATTTTTGCATACATCACATACGTATGTGTATGTATGCGTAAATATGGCCATTGTTCCCTATGTATAGAGCGGTAAACTTGAGCTTTGGAAAAATTTTTCTTTCTTCCTAGGAATATTCGATACAAATTCTTTCATTGCCTGTAATAATGAAGTTGTACACGACAACTTCATTATTACACTGATGGTAAAAGCTAATTTAATGAACAAAAATTTAATTTAGGTGGAATTTCATTTTCACCAGTCTCTGAAAATTTCGAATTTCCTCAATTTGCTCCCCACAATAGTCAATCTTAGTCTACGTCCAGGTAAAATTCGAATGAACTCACGCCGGCTGGTTTCCGGGAAAAGGTGAAACAATGGATTACTCACGAATGCCCCGAAGCATGGACCAGTGTCCGTCATACACGTTCAGGAAAAATCTTTTTCAATTTAGCGCGTCGGCAGGACGATGAAGTAGTATACGAGCTCGCACACGCGTGATGTCGGATCTGCAGGCCAACGGCTCTAGCTTTGGCACAGCCGTATATAACAAACGCGACATGAATAAAAGCATAGGAGCGTACACTCGTCCATCATAGCTTAGAGGAGGATGGGGCTCCAAAAAACATGAAATTACGTGCAAAATGGGTTCCCGAATAAGCAGCAATGCAGGACCGGAAAATTATAATCTCGTGAAAATGAATGTAATTCTGGAGGGCGAGCTTTAGAGCTTGTGAATTTATGAAAAAAATTCTATACCTATATATTGGATGCGCAATAGGGGTATTCATATGAACGGAAAAATGAAATCATCCAGTATTTGAGAAAACTTTTTCTGCACACAGCCAAGCTTGAATCAAGTGTATGTATGTATGTATGATTAATCAGAAGAATTCTGTGACCCTTTCGTTGTCACCGGAGAACTCGAGTGCTTTGTACATGACCACCTAAAGCATCTAATGAACTCATTGACCATCGTCTTGCAGTTGGTCATAAGATAGAAGTAAGACGTTCCCGAAGTATCATACCCAGATGCATGTTGTGCGAAGCGAGCATGCGACGAAATTCCAAACTGTGCAAAAATATTCCTTCTCACACATGTTGCCCCATTCAAATTTCGTTTCGTTTCGTTATTGAAAGTTCCCATCAGAAAACATTATGGAGCTCTGTCATAACAGTTGGTTTTTGATATAATTGGAGATTGCATCATTCGAAAACTAGTTTTGGGTCTGTGAGGAGGAGTTGAAATTTTCGAGGCACTAGGGCTGAGGCTTGTGCGGAATTCTTAGAGAGTCAAAAGGATTCAAGATATACTTATGCTCAGGAACGAATCTCCCGGACTCAAATTTCAGAATACAGGCATTCTAGGCTCCGGTCGTATTCGGTTCTGGAAAATTCGTTTCAAACCATAAGTATCTCAAATTCTTCTCAGTCTCTAAGAATCCAGGACAGATCTGGACCCGCAAAAGTTCCAGCTTTTCAAGGTACCCTATACAATACAATTTTCGAAAAGGATTAGCTTAACCAATGTCGTGCCACTGTTCCTCAAACATATGAGGAAATCCCAGAAACTTTCGGCTTTTAGCCTCTAGAAGTGAAATTATAGAAAAAAGCTGTGTACATGTCTGAAATTTTTTATACCCCTTCTTTGAAAGCTCCGAAAACATAATCTTCCATGTGGGTCATCTGAAAAAAAATTGCTAAATGGCTTCCAGAACAAAAGTCTTGAGCTAGTACTTTTGGAAAATTCGTTTCTGAATTTTCATTGTTTGAGTAAGCATTGGAGGGTCTCTTAGAATACTTGAATGGATATGAAAGATTCTTAACTTTCAGAATGCGTGATAAGAATTGCACAATAGTAATGATGGAGGCTTGTGATCTATTGAAAGATGGCGAAAATACACTAAATATTGAAGTGTCTCGGGAAATCCTTTTCTTCGTGGAGAGTGACAAATACAAACATCAAATACGATCCTAGTCATATTTTTATACCAATCCGGAATGTCCCTGAACCCTTCGAAAGATTTTATAGAAAATTCCGAGACGATCTCGTCTATATGAAATTGTCGATTGTCTCCATTCAAACAGATGGCACTCTCAAACGCACCAGAGTCTGAGCGTAGCGAAGTAGATATGGTTTTCTGATACTATAACCTACTATTCCTCGGTATTTAGGAGTCCGTCTGTTGATTACAGCAAGTGTACACCGCCGAGAACGGCGTAAATATACCACCAGTAACACTAATTTCATTCCAGTTGAACGCAATTCCTTGATTTGCCCATAGATGTACATAGATGTGCAATAGGTCGATTTCTTTGTTTTTGCGTGGGCAAGACAATGAGTTCATCGCAGAGTCTCTCTAGAATGCGCTAAAAAGTGTATGAGCTTAAGAACAGGAATAATGATTTCTTATCAAAACGAGGTGACAGACCGTCGAATGCCAGTCACGGCTCAGTACATCTCCCACTAAAAGAAAAATCAAAACTTTGGATCATTAGAAACATCCCTGCAAAGTTACAGACCCCGCTGTGGTACGCTAGAACCGTGAGAGCTCAACGAATTTTGAGAGTCGGTCCGAGCGACACGTCAATTCCTCGATTTTTGGGTGTTTTCTCGCACTTGAGCTTCTCTAGTATCTATCCGCATCCACCAATCGATCCCAAATTTGGTGTCCACTTTCAGGACATCTGAACGAAAAAAAATTGACTGATTAGACCTCATGAGACATCGTACAGCCCAAATGATCGAGAAGTGACAGCAAAAGTCAAAAGTTTCTGGGATTTCATCATATAGGTATCCAAAGCGGTACTCTTATAACAACGAATCGACTCCACAGTCTAGACCATATCCTCGTTTTGGTTTACGAGGTATCCAATTCCTGAGCTACGATCATATTTAATTCAAAATATCAGTGACGCTCTATTACGCTATTAACACGCGAGTCAATCCTACTCTTGAGTTTTCTGCCCATAAATCTGATACTGTAGTTCTACAGAGTCAAAATCCCATTTGAAGAGACTCCTATACCAATCACATTTTTCTATTTTGGTATTTTTATTCTCTTTTGATAGCCAATATTCTCTCTTTGCGTTGTGTAATGTAAAACTAACCCTATGTACAATTGGGTAGCACATCTCAAAAAGCATTCTGCGATCAATTTACAACGAAAATACTATCTGGCATGAAATCTGGTATCAGATCAAACGAAACGCCGAGAGTAGATTTAAAAATAACATATGTCCATGTTGATTCTCATATTTGCTTACGGCAATGAAAGGTCTGAGAAGCAATTTGAAAGAAATTTTACGCCATGTGTATCTTCGAAAATATTCTTTATTTACCGTTCGTTTATCATTCAAAATAATTCTGCCCGAAACAGAATATGATTGCATACACAAATATATCGCCCAACTCTCTAGGATTCCTTTATCTTCAAAGCGCTGCGAAGCAAAGTGAATGCAATCAACTCGCACAAGTCATTTCAAAGGTTCTCTCAACAATAGCTTTTGAGGAACAACCCAGCGCATCATGATGACATGTTTCCCTCTCTCAAAATTCAAAGCGTCTCCAAAGACCTGCTCCATGGCGAAGATAGCGCGCTTGTCGTACCTATATTTGTAATAATCCAACTCTCACAAGCTCAAAGAGCCCTGCAGTGCAATGTTATGTGTTATGTAGAAATGCTTGCAAGCATTATAATTCAGAGCGAAACCTGATGAAGTCCGGATATAGAGCGTGCAGCGGTGCAGCTTCACCAAAGCTACACAGAATATACCTGCAGATATGAAGCACTTGTCGCATGTGAGCTTGCAGGCATCGGGGAGTAAATTCGCTTGTGGGAATTTCATGCGAAAGCTACACAATCCGTCGACATTATTACTGCCTTGTAGCTGTCTAATATCGTACAATCCAAACGCTCGGACAGGTATGAGACCGCTTGTACAAACTGATGACGCTCTCTGCACTGATCGTCACGCACATGTCTCAAAATTATTACACCTGGTGCATATCGTGCACTGCATAGAGGATGAACTTTTGACTAGACGCGTTTACTCGCGTTCGTTATATATGAATACTGTGGGAAGGAATAATTAGGTTGGTTGCGTCGTCGTCGACGTTGTCGTTGTTGTCTTGAGCGCGTCGACGGCATCAGAACGAATAAGTGCCAACGAAGTCTGAAACCAGTGTGTAATATTAGGCAACTACGTAATGAGATATTTAACCACAATTAGATGTGAGACAAAGAGCTTGCTCTAGTGTCCCAAGACAAGTGGTTACACTATTGGCATGGAATTATTTTAAATTTTCAAAAAAAATTATTCACAACTGAAATACGAAAAGTAAAACTAATGGTTCTGGAATCCTTGCTTACTGACCAGAGAATTTCTCAACCCACCTGCGTCTGAAACGACATACATTTACGAGATATTTTCCGGACTCTTTCTTTAGTACCAAATAGCACTAAAAAGATTCGGAGAACGTACAGTCGACTTGGAATTATCTGAACCTTCAAAATAAGTAATCAAAAATTCTGTTCGAGGTGATCCTAAAGGGCTACATTCAATTTTTCGCCAAAAGTATGATTTTTTTACATTCAAAACCGTGTTCAGACAACAATTTTACATCCAAAATCGATAAATAGGCCTCTGGGAGGTGAAAAAAAGTGTCTCTGGGCCCTGAACTGGAAACCTATGGGCCAAAAGAATTTTATTGAAGAATCTGAATCCAAGATACCGACCAAAACCGAAATTGTTCAGATCTAAGCATCGAATTGGGTAATTAAATTACCCTCGAAATTCGATCACTAAGTGGCTAAACTCAGTACAACACGACGTTTGTGGGTTCAAACGATAGGTAATACATTCAATAATCGGTATTAACAAGAATTATTGCTTAAAAATTGGGGCGCGGTATAAATAAATAATAAGAACATGCATTTTTTACCTTTTTCTCGGTTTTTCCACAATAAATCGAAAAATATCAATTTTTTGAGAAAATTTGTGGAACAACTTTGTGTAGATCTTTGAAAGATCGACAAAATTGATCTGAACACTTTTCCTCGCAAACTGCAACCCTTTGGAGTTATTCCTCACCAAATTCAAAATCGAATTTGTTTAAACAAATTCGCTGAAATGGTTTATAACGGGATCAAACTATTTTTCTAAGATAATTTAGTGAATTTGGAGCAAAAAACATCTGAACATACATTTTCCTAAACTTGATCGTTTTCGAGTAATGGGAGTGGCCAATTCCCATTACTCGAAAACGATCGAGTCAAACCATTGCAAATGCATAACGGCGGATACCTAGCCCAATTTTGCAACTTTGTTCAGAGCCCAAAATCAGACCAAGATAATCATAGCTCTCCATCGGGATCAAATTAACACCGAACACACAGAATAGACGTACGTCAACCTGTACCGCCACCAAAATGTGACAATTGTTTTTGGTAGGACTCTAACTTCTCTAATTGTATAGAAAATTTCAGAATTTGCCTATTTTGCCTTTTCGAGAAAATCGACTTTTAAGTCGTCAAAATATGCCCGACTTCCAGAGGCCATAGCTCTTCGAATATTGAGCCTAGACCAACGTATCTGGGCTCAAATCGAAGCTCTGAATTTGCCAAAATTGTTTTAGGTATTAAATCTTCAGAGAGATTATCGCGAAGGATGATACCGTCGATTATAAGTTACACGTGGTCACAGTATACCTATATATATGGTGAGATGGCGGACGGGTGGCGCCAGCGCGGGAAGACTAATCTCGCGATGATCTCGATGCATGCATAGGTTTCTAGCACCCGCTTTACGTCTGCAAGGGGTTAGATCCGCTCTGCTGGCCTCGTAGAAGGTTCCAATCAGTTCCAATGCAGGTATTCCCCAAGTCATCCCGTCAAACGTCGATCCGGGCGATCCCAGCCCGCAAAAGCAGTGTTGTCGTCTGCTCGAGATCAGTTGCCATGGTGGAAGAGATCAGTTGCCCCCTCCGTGTGTGCCATCTTGCCGTATATATAGGTATACTGTGACCACGTGTAACTTATAATCGACGGTATCATCCTTCGCGATAATCTTTCTGAAGATTTAATACTTAAAACAATTTTGGCAAATTCAGAGCTTGAATTTGAGCCCAGGTACGTTCATCTAGGCTCAATATTCGAAGAGCTGTGGCCTCTGGAAGTCGGGCATATTTTGACGACTTAAAAGTCGATTTTCTCGAAAAGGCAAAATAGGCAAATTCTGAAATTTTCTATACAATTAGAGAAGTTAGAGTCCTACCAAAAACAATTGTCACATTTTGGTGGCGGTACAGGTTGACGTACGTACAGAATAGTCCTCTGCCGTCGGTCGTCGGCTCGTTCATAATGCCAGTACTCGCGGCTGGATTAACAAACTGATGCGACGCAGCTGCGGCATTTTGGCAAGACCTGCTCCATTAGATGCGGAATTTGGCACCCTTTCGAGACATACACGCGCTTCAATCCGAGATTATCAGCATCAACTATGTGACCGCATAGATCGATTTCTAACAACTCATTTGCCTATGTATAGGATTAATATATTCATTGATCGATTAATTGAGCTATTTAGTTGTGATAAGCAAAATCTTATACGATGGTTCTGTATAAAATAGAATAGAATAGAATATCCTTTTATTCGCCCGTAGGCAAAACATATAGAAATGATTTACATAACATGTACATATACATATATATTAATCAATTGCATTTTGGTCAAGGATTTATTATCACAGTCGTGACTAGTCATTCGAAAAAAGCGAAAGAAAGGAAAGTGATTTACAAAATGTCATCAGTAACAAGGGCTGGCAGTTGATTATGATAAAATTTGACGTGAAAGTTGTGTCATTTGGAGAAATCAGAAATGAAATGAACAAACAAAACAGTGAAGAAGAGAGATTACACATTACTTTCAGAAAGCCCTCAAAGGTTGAAAAATTGCCCTATGTCCACATTAATCCTCATAGGGGGGAGGGTTGATAGAAATTCCTTCACTGCGCCTTCGAACAGGGAAACCTCCTTAACCTGCCGGAGTCCTAGAGGGAGGAAATTCCAGAAACGTGCGCATTGACTTTGGAACGATCTTAGTCCACGGTCAAGACGCATTCTTGGAACTTTGAGCTCCTGAGCTCCTGCCTCACCCCGCCGAGGGCGCTCGGATTGGTACCTGGTAAACATCGCAGCTAGGTAGCCAGGTTCACCCATGTGCATGATCTTGTGCATCAAGAGAGCTGCGGAGTACATTCTCCGCGAATCAGTACGCAACTAATTCAGACGCTCTCTGTACGAGGTGATGTGTTCGCTCTTCTTAATTCCAAAGATGTACCGTACATTTGAATTGTTCAGTCTCTATACCCGCGCCCTCAGTTCGTCAGTGGCGTCAAGATACACGACTGTGCAGTAGTCTAGATGTGGTTGGACTATAGGGTCTCGACTAGTCGAACCCGGAGAGTCTCGGTAGTGTTCGAGAAGATGAACATTTCTAGAAAGAATAATTAAATGTAGTTTACAAAAAGTAGGAAAAAGGAACTCACAAGGGGGACCCACAAAGCGCCAGTCACCAAAGCTCACCAAACTTTTTTCACAGTCTTGTACCACTTAGAATATGAAGAATCCACAGTAACTCAGTCAAATGGGTCGTCTGTCCGAAGTTATAGCCTACGACATTAGCATTGCCCATATACTCCCATATTAAAAATGGATATATAAAGATATACTGGCAATGCTAACATTTTTTCTTGTAGCTCTGAACAGGGAGCCCATTTGACGGAGTTACTCTGGATTCTTCATATTCTAGGTGAAACGAGACTGTGAAGAAAGTTTGGTGAGATTTGGTGACCCGTACTTCGCGGGTCCTCCTTGTCAGTCCACACTGGAACTACGGGTGTGTCGGGCAGGAGATTTTCCAACTATTTATTTTAAACATTTTTGAAAGCTGTCATCGTGATGGCTCAATCCAAAAACCTTCAACGATGATTCCTCCAAAGGAAGATTATGCGTGGAAAATAAATGTTGCTCTGTCGTTGGAATATCGACATTTTTATCGGCATCGCACAGCAGATCTGCAGGCCTAAATATTCTCAACTTTGCGACTCGCTAAATTCAATCACAAAGTGAATGCAGTATTTTTGTGATACACCGTACAACTGCAGATAATGATGGTTATTGACAGTAATCGAGAAAAAAAGTCTACAGGATGATACATTTTAATCTTGACGGAAATCCTGATCGGTATGAAAAACTTATCCTCACTTGATCACCACTATGGAAGATATCATGAAAGCAGGAACTGCAAACATCAAAATGAATGCCTTCGTTCAAAGTATTAAGTGGATTTTGCTCGAAAACTATCGAATTGAACTGTTAGTATCAATTTAGGTTGACTCTTTTATCACGTACGACTTCAGGTGAATTTGTCTTTCTCAACAGAACTTACATATTGCTGAGAGGGATGCTATAAGCAGTTCGACTAATAAATACATTCCCGTGAATCTTTCTGTGTATCCAAACTTGTTCAAAAGCTTTGAAAGACAAACTACCTGCTTCTACTGTGTTGACTCGTGTAATTTTCTAGCCTCAGGTTAAACAAAAGCTTATCAAATACTTCCGAATGACGCGAATGAACTTTGCAATGGAGTTGTAGGTATAGACTATACTAAGTGCAGAATACATATCCGCACAAAGGTTGTACAGAGTATTCAGGTTTCACACTTGCTGGACACAATTCATCCGAGCAAAATCCTGTGTTAAGGAACTTACGAACGAACAAATAATGTATTAGTTGACTACACATAGGGAATTTTCCTCACAATTCTCTCCACCGGCTTAGAACTGTTGCATCTTAAGAACCCATAGTTCACTGAAGCGACTTTAATATGTGATTAGTATTAATTGCCAATGAAGAATCCAATGTAAAACATCAACGAAAATAAATGTCAAGATTCACTAGATTTGTGTGGTGTGCCTGAATCATTTATTCTCTTGTTACAGATTCCGAGATAATCATTTATTAAAATCACCAATCTGGTATAATTTTTATCTTGCCGAAGAGAACACGATAATCTCTATTCGCTCCACTATACGGTTGTTTCTCACTTGCGTTCCGATGTCACATAAAGAATTTTTGCTGCTGGAAAGACGGTGGCTACAATTTGGAAGTTCATTTCGGAACTCTACAGATTGTAATGCTAAAACAATTTCTACAAAGTAGGTATCTTTTTGCTTCAACGCATTCCTGGCAATCATGATATTCCCCATGAATTAATCAAGAAGTTATATTACAGTATCAAATCACCAGTCATAACACTTGAGTCTTACGATTCACAAAGTTCCGTCATGAATATCAGATTATTTTCAAAGATTCTCTAGTCCCTGGAAGATGACACTAGTAATCAGTTTTGTATGTTATATCAAACATTACAATGAATTAATCCCCACACTCAACCCTCTCTCAAATTAACTTTAATACATAAAGATACAACTACATTAGAGTAACAGTCAATGGTAGACATCCCATCAAAAACGAGAAAATTATGTAAAATTTATACATTTGTTGACGTTGACTGTTCAAGGTATTTTTTACATAACTGATTATTTCACCAATGTCAAAAAGAAATCATTTTCAACTTAGTAGATGCTATTGTTGTTTCATATCCGAAACAAATCATCACCACACGATATTGTAACTTCAATCTTCAATTCTCAATTAAATGTTAATTTCAACATCTCAACAAAAAACGACAGAATGAGCTTCAATATCTTGAAAGTCGCGGGCTAAGAAGAAGCACACGCGATGGCATGGCCGCGGCAACGCGTGCGCATCAGAAAATTGTAGCAGACGCACCCACTCGATAAGCACAGTAAAAGAGTTATTGATTATTCCCAATAAAAAACTTAGCAATCAAAAACATTAGTGACACCAAAAAGAGCTAATCAAACAATCGATATTGTGAGATACAGATATGAAATCTATAATTCTTTTGAATCGAGGAAAGTGATGATAACAGAGCGAGCACGACAAAAAGGCAATTGCGTGCGCAGCCGCGGAAATGGCGTTATAATCGCGGTGTGCAACATGGCAGAGATAAATCAACGTAAACACAGTGCAGCAGCCTTCAACAATTTGCATGCTGGTGAGTTGTTTTGCAATATGTAACCCTGTGATTTATCAACCACTCTCGTCAAAATTCCTTTGTTATCCTTGACACCTACATTTGATACCCCATCTTCTACGAAAACTCGGGAAATTGTTGCGTCGTAGCCAGGGACAGCTCCCATTGGGACACAAAGTATCCGCGTAATCGCGCTTTGCAAGTACCTACTCGCGACGCGCTCGCAATTGTTTCACTTGTGCTTCGTGGAATCCATAGAATTGCGTCACTCACTTGTTTATGTCAATTTTAAAATGAGATGGCCGAGCAAAGAGGTCTCATCACCCTGAAGTATCTCTGAGAAATTCGATCAGTAAGACCTGGAGATCTCTGTAGACGAGTTTCATCGTGGGTATGCAACCCCTTCCCCAGGCCTTCTTCGAGATATCCTTGAGTGCCTTTCTCTCCAAATTCTTGATATGTAGTCTGGTTTTTCTCATCGTTTCCAAACTGTCTGTTCAAGATTCTGAAACCAGTGTGTGAAAGTGAAAAAAACTGCTCAGTTAGGGTTAGGATTTGCGGTTTTGTGTGTACATTTGGCCAAGAATATTTTGATGAACCATTATGGATAAAACCATGAATTCAACTTGAAGTGCCTAATAATTCTACAATCAAACTTAAAGAAAGATGTTGTAAGCTCTACTTCTTGACTCGTGTAATATGAATGGAGTGTTTTTTTCTAAAACTGTTGCATCATATGATTCACATCATTACATCCAAGTGGCAGTGACCAAATTGAAAGAGCTAGTCCCAACGACAACTGTTCTCATGTAAGCTCATGGTCTGAAAGCATGATAATGTGATTGTAAAGCTTGAATCAATATTAGTTCAGTCCCTTGAAACACTAGCTAGTCACGGTGAATACTTTTTGTAAGAATAAGAATCTTGCTCGTTTTGAATTTCAACACAGTGAATGCCGCTGCTTCAACAATTGTAAGTTCAGAAAATCTGTTTTTGTCCTGACCGTGTGTCAATAGGTGATGAATAAAGCCCAATTTTAGTTTTTTGAAATGGTATTATGATAACTTGTTCACTAGTCCGAGAAACATGTTTTAACTTCTATCAACTTTCAATCTCATTCCTTGCTGAGTGTACCAGTTATTTACTCCTTTATCTCTTAGGCATAAAATTAATTAGAGGGTTCTGTGTTACTAAACTTGCTTTTACACACAGTTTTATGAAAAATGACCTGATTGGAATTTTGAAGTCATCAAATTGATCGATTCTTTGAGAAAGAGTTCAATATTCTTGTCTAATGTAAGTAGTGTGGATGTAGTCCCCTCATACTAAGCCAAGGAATAACTTTTATAAGGTATTCAATGGTGGCTAAGCATCTTGAATAATATCTATTCATTTATTTTATTCTATGTCTCAGTATTGATGATACAAGTCATATTTATTGATATATAGAACCGAGCCTTTGACAATAATCATCCATAGACCGGTATGGAAATTTTTTAGGATATCAGGAAAAGCATTAGTGATAAATTTAAGATTGTCTTGGATAGGCTCCGTTCGCAGTCAATAATTAATATCCCCACTATTAACTTGTAGTTCTCAAATGAATTACCAAATATCATGATCTTTCTTTTAATATGTTTTCCTGCAGTCTGAAGATAAATTTTCCAAGGTCAACCATGCTAATGCTTCAAGTTTTAAACAACTACTTCTGCATAATTGCATAAGATCAAGATGAGATTTTTGGAAATCACAAAGAATTGAGTACTCAAGTGACTCTCAGCATCTATCTTCGTAAAGAATTATCATTCCAATCCAGCTCTATCAGAAGCTTTATCTATGAATTGCTTGATGGATATCTATGTCTCTCAATAACGGCAATCGTAAAAGACATCGCGCCGAGTGTTACATTATCTAATATCAGGGACAAGAGCAAAGATCGTGGAGATGAGACAATTTAAAATCTCTTTCATTGTACCCATTGAAACTCTCACACACATCATTCATCAATTATGCGGGAGCCTCGACGTCCGGAGCCGAGTATATGAGTGTCATCAGAGCTTGCGATGAGCGACGACGTTGTGTTGTGCTTGTTTAGTCTGTTTAAGTAGTTGTCCACGACAAGACGATCGCGAATGATGCATATAATTACGTGCGCGCGCAATGACCTCTGAGTCTGAGGTGCAAGTCCGGGCCTAATTTAAAGAAAGAGGTTGCTGCTCTCATTCACCGACTCTAAATTTTGAAACTGCTGTATTGCGTGGTGTGAATTTTTTTCTAAATATAGTAGAACTGAGACTGAGAAAAAAGATGAAAAAATGCAACAAGTGTTTTCAGAAGTGAGATGAACCTTGTTGTATCAACAAAAATTGTGTTGTGCCATCGAGTCATTTGACTGTGGTCTTCCAAAGATTTGTGCAATAATTTTAGGACTTCGACTCAAATTGGATGATCAAGAGGCACATACAAAGCAGAAGATCGCATTGAGCAGGTCTTTTCGAATTCGGAACTCAGCGATTCGAAAGCAAAATGCACGAAAGAGGTATGCATTCCAGCGCAACGTAATCTGAACGCTGAAACGTCATCTTTTTCATTTCACCACGAGCCGGTGACTTATTAGACCAATTAAGAATGAATTCTCAGTACTGGGGAAAGCTTTGCTCAGTCTAAGATAAGAGTTTTATCAACTGTTGACAGAGCTAAGGAATTTTGATGGTGACCGCAAGCCTTTTTCAAGAAAATGGAAAATTGTATCGAGACGTACATTTTCTTATTCCATCTTCCTCAAGTATTTTTCAAAGTATACTTTATGATGAGATTCCAACTCAACCACAATTTTTGTGTTTTGTGTTTTCTCAATCGAGTTCAACTCCAAGGTTGACTCACTTACTAATTTTCAAAATATGGTTGTGCGTAGATCTACTCGTGCACAAAATTCTATTTATCGTCTCACATATTCCTACAATTCATAACATTGCTGTTGCTTATAATGTTTTCAATCAAAAGATAATCCACCGGTTAACAAGAGTGAAATTTTGCAATTTATCTCATCTCATCGATTGTGAACGGTGCAATGCGCCTCTGAAAAATTCGTCTTCTGTCGATCAAACTCGGGAGCCTTTATGTTGATATTTTCTCATAAAAGATCATAATTTTGATGAACTTCTTAAAGCAGAAGTTCTTCTGTACTTGCTAGAAATTTTCTGCTTAGGACCCAACCGATTCAAACACGTGATGATTTTGTTCAAATCTATATGAATCCTGCATAAGTATTGTGCAACTCGCATGCAGTTTGATTTAATATTATATTTGAAACTAATATTTGAACTTTCACACTGATTATAATAATCACCTGATACATATCGAAGTTCGTTATATCGAAGTTCCACTGTAGTACATCTAATACACAAGGAAATTTTCTTAGGTTTGATACGCCCAAGTTTTTCGACAAAAAGTGAAAGCGAAACATCAACATCGAGTTGGCAACGATCAATCACACAAGTACGCGTGGGCTTATTATTCTTGAAACGGAAACCACGAGTTTTCGCATCTGAAAACAGAGCATAAACAATCTTGAAGTGAAACAATAGCTTTTGCACGTGTGTCGCGTTGTCAAATTCCCACACGAACAGTGACTCCGGTATGCAAATCCAGGTCGATACAGGTGATTTTTAGTTCTCTTGGAATGAGGTTGTTGCTCAATTCTTCCATTTTTAGCGTAATGAAATTTCTGATTTTTCTGAGACTGAAAGCTTGAAAAATATTTCATTATTTTGATTACCCAGTTTAGTCGGCAAACCTTCCAGATTGCGATGATGATCGGCTCGATTCAATGACATTCACATTTTTTCGTAATAAAATTCAGATAAATCATGAGAACAATTGATGTTGGTTTGTCGCAGAAATCGGCTGCAAAATTTAATACAGTTGACGCTAGAGATTCGCTAAAACTAATGAGCAGCCGTGAGATGGTCATGCTTTCATTGCAGTGATGATGAGATTAAGCCTGCAAGAACTAAAAAAGTTTTCGTGTCTACATGAGCACCGGACTTTTCGAGCTTTATCCGATGAAATCAGTTTGAATACCAATGCACTATTTCAAATCGGTAGGCATTATCGATAACAAGAGCTTCCGCGTATTTTAAAAACTATTTACAGGAGACTACCTACGCAACTATAGATTATCGTCCAAAGAAATGATCTAACGCTTGCACGGAATTGATCACGTCAATGGTTAGTTATTTGTTCGAGCTGCAAACTCAATTGCTCAAATGACGATCTCAATGAGCAAAATGGGCTATCAAGGCAAAGAGTGAAAAAAATGAGCTGCAGGGGGTTGAAGAGATTGAAGAAAAAAAAGCGCCGAACGCAATCGGGGCGGCACGTTCGGTAAAAAATCGTCTATAAATCGAGGGATTTCCTCACGCTAGACCTTTTGCAGCGTGCACCAAGGGGGTTGCTGCTGCTGTAAGTGTCCCCGTGCAAAGCTCTTTTAACGATCTAGACTAGCCGCGCGCCTTGGCTGCGATGCTTCAACCCGATATAAAACTCGTTTCCTCGTAAAATATCTCCTTCGCCTATCCCCCTTTTTTTCCTTGCAAACTTTTATACTTGAATAAATATCTCGCAGAAGCACCTCGTAACTTGGAAAGAAAAAAAGCTTACAAAGGCCTGCCCGCAGTATAGACCTGCATTTTACGGCAAGTCAACTCACCATCTCTTTTGAAATCTGCACTTTCCAAAATTTGCATAAGGACTCTTTTGTGAATCTATTGAAGCTCCTCATTGAAAAAGAAGCTCCCGTGCAAGACTTATCGTGACTCTACTTGAAAGAATTACTGTTTGATGGATTGATGACTGCTATTGAAAGTGGTTACAAGATCTATGTACTCTGAGAGAGAATCTGTTTTGATGATCCACGGGTCTTGGTACCTCAATGAGTTGAGTTTGTTTACAGTCACAAACAGTATGTATCGATACCCATGTAGAAGTAGAACACTATGATCAGTCATCAATCATCATCAGAACATTAATATTGGGTATTCTAGTTTTTGGTGATGCCGTCCTGAGTTCGCAAAACTTCCCACCCCTCTAGAAGTATTTTGGTTTAATTTTTGCGTAACTTCCTTTGAAAGGACCAGTACGTGATGTAATTTCTATATAGCAGATTCGGAGTTTCACCTGTTTGAAACGGAAGATTTTTGAGAAGTGTTGAACTCGGTAAAAGCTTTGCAATTTTTCTTCCCTCCACCCAAATGTCATTTTGCAGTTCAATAACATGGGATCAGAATCTGTTCATCGATTTTGTGTCTAACTAAATCACACTTCCTCACAATCTGATTGTCATGTTTTTGGTCCTGTATCATCAAATCGAGTTTAGCACGTAGTCTTTGTGATGGAAATCACTTTGGCTATTCAATAAAAATCCTTCTAAGGCAGTGGAAGATTCATACGAACCCAGAAGAATGTATAATGAATACAAACCAATTAATCTATGCATTAAAATGAACTATTCGGAAGTAGTTAGGAATGTTGAAAAGTTTGTTTAGACATTGTAAAATACCCTAAAATTTCAGCTAATTTTTTCCGGCTAACTTCGCAGTCATGTTTAGATTTCACAATTCAAAAGTGAAGTGATGGGAAATTCAGTGTCCTGAATTACTTAATGAAACTGATAAATCATAGACGCCAGGTATAGAGTTCATAAATATATACCATCTGGGTGTTCTCTTTCGCAGTCAAATAATCTCAAAGACCATCTTGAATTACACTCCGCACTTCAAGGAGGAATCTTAGCATAAAATGTGCCGACCTGGCCTGATGAACAAGAAGAACAAAATAATAACGCGATGATGGCTGCAGTGGAAAAAGAAGCAACATTGCAGGATTACCAAGTTTACCTTGATACAGAGAAAATCGTCAAGTGCGCTATACCTCCATCACCATAGGCCACTCTGACGACTAAATGACACCTGCTCTTATCCCGACACACTCGTATAATACCGATCTCGCGGGCGACTGGCTCATACTTACACCTTGCGGCGCTTATGCCAAGTTTTTTGTATATATGTGCGATAATATGCGTCTGATGCTTCTTCCATACGTGAGATATTTCTAGATATGTGAGCTGAGGTGATTTCTGATGAATATCTCCGTCGTCCGAGGCCACGGTCGCACAGCCGGGAGCTCGAAGACCAAGTCGTCATCATTGCCGCCAACGCAATGCTTTTAGTATTGTTCGTGCGGGCGCGGGTAAATCATCTCTCGATTTCCGCAACAGTTCATTTTGCGTTGAGTTGAAATTTTCAAAAAATGTGCCAATTGATGTGATTGAAAATATTTCGTGAAGTGGGTCTAGATTTTGGTAGTTATGTTTTTGTGGTGGCTCTGATAATAGAAAATTTTTTTGGAGAAAGTTGGTAAACGCAAGTTGGCCGGAAACTCATTAGTGTGACTCATTGGGAAATCTCGCAATAGTTCTCAAGGACGATGGAATTATTCACGAATTGGATAGTCACATTTTCTGAACAATTTGGTGGTAGAACGAACAAAAATTTATAAGTGCAGGTATAAACTCATTCTAGTCCTTCGAGAAACAGAAAATTATAGAAGAAATTGCAGTACAATCATTATTGTTTTCCATTTGTAAACTTGGGATCTAACGTTCTCCTTTCATTACCGAATTCATACTTGGAACAGGTTTGGCCTTCATGCGTTGCAAATTCACTTGGCCGCACTTGTACTAGAGAAATTCTATGAGTTAATATCATCGCGATCTAATTTTGGTCAAATGTTCACTTGAAATTTGGCCACAGTCTTGATAAATTGAATTTTTTAACAACGCGTCGAAATTTGCCATAAACACGTGATGGTATCATCGTCTCGTTTCAAAGCAATGGAGAGAAATAGACGATTTGAAGCTAGAAAAACCTCTTACAAGATATCCTCTTAGCTCATTTTTCACTCTCCATGAAATCTCGTTGGCGATAAAAATTGTCGCTTACCTCGTAAAACCAGGATCTCGGACATTGTAAAAGCCGCCCTCGAGATCGACCAAATTCTCCATTGACAGTTCACGCGCGTATCTTCTTCTTGAATTATCCCGCAACATTGACTACATCTCTCGTGTCCGCTCGAATTCTTCAATGAAAATTTTTCAATGGAAAAATTCTATCATCGCTCAAGCAATCTAAGGTACATTACCGTGAAATATTTCTCAATGGCACCATTGTTATTTTTACCACAAAATCACGAGAAAGGCCATACCTGCGTAACATACCAAGTTATATTCTCTCTCAAACGAGAGTTATTTCGGTAAATTTGGCTTGACCGCAAACTCTGCAGTATTCATGATCTTCCGTGTGTGCATCCCAATTCGGGTGAGATAATTCCCTCAGCAGACGTATATTAGTATAAAGTGAACGCTTGACTCTGGCGACAATTTCAGAGCCACCACGACGACATCTTCGATTATTTTGTTACAGCATCAATAAATACATACATATAACGTGAATGTGAACAAGAAAAAGAAACTGTCCAGTTGTTTTGCACGTGCGTGTTCTGTGTTAATTATATGACAGTGAAAAAAAAAGTGCAGAGGGTGAAAAAAATCGAGCGCAAAATCATCAATCGCATTTCCTGAGGTGACATCGCCGGCGAGCGCGACGCAACTGCAGTGTCATCATCATGCATCGCTCAGACTAAAAATCGTAATCGTGATTGTCATCGTTGGATTATAAGTAGAAGAAAAGGAAAAAAATGGACGAAAGGAAGCGCACGGTGATTTTGCACATGACGCCGAACGACGGTAAATCCTCGCCTCGCAACGGATCGGGTCAAATCGAGGATGTTCCATCGGTTTCGTCATCCTCGACAATGACACCCAGGACGAAATCTCGTCTCAGCGAAAAGGAGCGAGTACTCAACAGGGCGACTATCGTTCCTCCTCCTCGTATTATGCAGCACAAGGATATTTTCTCTCCAATCAAACGTAATAATAATTTTGACTGCAATATCATCATCGTTGCTTTCATCATTCTATAGGTTATGCGACACGAGCTTTTCTTCGAGAGTTTATTTTTTGAAAAATATTTACACAATCTTCTAGTGTTAATCTAGTGTGCGCACTTTGAACTTGATAAAATGAAAAAGTATTTGATGTCTGTGGAAACTTGTATGATTATATACTAGTGAGTGATCCGAAAATAACCCTTCGGAATAGGCTTGGCTCTTGCTCGTGTGAAAATATAAGAGAAAATTGGAGTTGAAAACTCTAGCGCTTAAGCTTGCGCGTCAAAGTCGTCGCTTTGATCGCTCGTTCGTCGTACATATAACAAAGATCAAACGTCGTGTAAAAAATTGAAAATTGACTGACGCGGAAATTTTCAACGAACCGGCAAAGCGATACTATATGTTATAACTATAAGGCAGGAAAATTCGTATTCATCGCACCGTGTGACGTTCGGCCGGTTCTGATAATATGAAGATCTATCACAAAGCTCTTATTTCATCACTGGTAGAGAACTCATTGAGCCTTTTAACTCAATTTATGAGAGAACCTGTTTGGAAAATACTTACGATTTGACAAAAATACCATGCCACGGACAAACTCTTTTCAATCGCAAAGAAATGACAGCTCTCCCTTCCTTGTTCCACTCCCTCTTACGCATCAACTTTCTAATATTATCGCCACCGAATTTTTCTACTCTGTTTGTCATCTAGATTTTTCATCTTTTGTATTTATAATTGCAGCATCGAAAGGCCCGATGACATCCCTAGACGAAAATGTCAACCGTGAGCGGTACAAACCAAATATGTCACATTCTGAATTTATACAGGCTGAAAGTAGTGTAGGTAAGTGTCACCAAGAAGATTTGAATTATTTGAGAATTGATTTGTTGAATGCAAAAGATAGGATACAAATCAATCCTTTTTACTTTGTCGCGCAAATTTCTTTTTTAAATTAATGTTGAAAGGATTCTGATACCGTGTGTATGGATCTCATAACTAAATGTCTTGTGCGGCAAAAGATCAGTCAAAATGTCTTCATATTATTATCGAACAAAATTTGAATCTTAATTTCGATCGGTGTGAGTATGTACAACAAAATTCAGAAAAATATAACTATCCAGTTGAGGAAAAGTGAGTCACGTAAGATTTTTGTTATTCATCAATATTCAAATAGAGGCACTAAAAGTTACATTGTCTCGTGAAGCACTACTATATGTAAAAGCGAAGAAACGCAATATTTCTGAGAAATAACCGATAAAAAAATGATGGAAAAAATGGTCTACAGTTTGACATTTCAACGATATTTCGCTCGTCACTCATTTTTACATGTTCAAAGCAGTGCCGTTCAGAAAACACCCACTCACGATTCGAACATCAAAGAGCTAAACTTTTCGATGCTTTTTTCATCGTAAGCTGTCGACTGTGTTATTCAACATGTATCTCAGTCATCGCTCGCGTTCGCACCTACTTTTATCTCATCTCAATTGTCATTCATAAGTGCGTACTCTTGTCTTTACGTACGACACCTGGGTCAAGGTTAAAACGCCGCATTGCTCATCTACATTCAAAATTATCCTCGTCCGTTGTTTTTGTTATTGTTGCCGCTCTGACAATCACTTTGCATAGATAGGTATAACTCCTATTGAGATCATTTTAGTTTCAAAAAATAATGGACAACTATTTTGAATTATACCATTCTCATCTCAGATCTTGAATCTATTGGTAACATCCCTAAGGAAATCGACCAAAATTAAATGAATGTGTCAGTCTTCGTGTAATATTTTTTGAGGACACGGTTGATGAATGATTAATTAATGGAATATTACGGCAGACCATCACCGCGTAAAAAGGGATCGGATCGAGGATCTGAAAATGGAAAAGAACGACAACGACCAGGGTCGACCGATACAAGTTGTCCAAGCTCACGCAGATCACACGTTTGAGCTTGACGAAGAAGCTTTAGCGGAGATTCTACTGCAAGAGGATGTCAAAGATCGTAGCGTCGTCGTCGTTTCGGTTGCTGGAGCTTTCAGAAAAGGCAAAAGTTTCCTCCTCGACTTTTTCCTTCGTTTTATGAATAGTAGGGTAAGTCTTCACTCATCTTCCTCAGGTCAGGAATAATTCCTGAAAATTTCATTTACCATCGTACTCATGCCTATTTTCCGAACTTCTGTAATTTTATTCTACTTCATTCTAAACTTTGAACCAGATTCGAAGTCGTTTCGTACTTGACAAATTCTCCAATATTCTTACAAAAACGTTCTGAAAAAGAGCCATTTTAGTGGCTCTGTCAACTTGTTATACGAATGATCTTTTTGCTGTGACATCAATATTGTTAATTAATAAATTCTCAAATCATGCAGTACGTACGCAATGAGACGTCTGACAACTGGTTAGGTGGTGAAACAGACCCTTTGAGCGGATTCTCGTGGCGAGGTGGCTCTGAGCGTGACACAACAGGAATTTTGATGTGGTCCAAAGTGTTCCCCGCAACTCTGGCTGACGGTGAAAAAGTGGCCGTGATTCTGATGGACACTCAGGGTGCCTTTGACAGCCAGTCTACTGTAAGAGACTGCGCGACCGTTTTTGCTCTCAGCACTATGCTCTCCTCCGTTCAAATTTACAACCTTTCGCAAAACATCCAAGAAGATGACCTGCAGCATCTACAGCTTTTCACCGAATACGGCAGGCTTGCCCTCGAAAAATCTGGCAGCACGCCCTTCCAGAGGTCAGTTTTTAACAATCTCTTTACTATTATCATTTCAATCTTCTTATCTAATTGGATCAGAAATAGTTAATCGTTTACAGTCACTGGAGGTACGCAACCAGTGATACTATTCAAAATAGATATGGTGAAACTTCTTGCAGTTACCCAATTTTCTGTCTCTACGATCTACAGTAACAAATTTCTATTCAAAATGAGCACCCATCGGTTACTGCGGAGCCGGTTTTTTGTGGTTTCACAGCGATCATTAACTGAACTCTCGTGTATCAGCTAACGCGATCTTATCAACATTTTTGTAGTTTATCTTGCATTCCTTAGTCAAACTGAACCCGATCTCCATTAGCAGTATTTTCTGAGTAATTATGAGTTAATGTGAATTGAAAAGTGTAAACTCGTGGATACTAACAGTTGGGACTTATCACAGTGAACGTATTGATGAGGATTCTCGATGATTGTTTTATTTGTGGTTATTCTTCACAGACTACAGTTTCTCGTTCGAGACTGGAGCTATCCTTATGAATGCGAGTATGGAGCAGAGGGTGGCAGAAAAATTTTACAAAAACGTTTGGAGGTGTCAGATATGCAGCACCCAGAATTACAGAGCCTAAGGAAACACATCAATTCGTGCTTCTCAGATATCTCGTGCTTCCTCATGCCACACCCAGGTCTAAAGATTGCTACAAATCCTAAATTTGATGGCAGGCTATCCGAAATTGAAAGCGAATTCAAGCAGCATCTGAGGGAGTTGATACCGATGTTGCTAGCCCAAGAAAATTTGGTCACAAAGAAGATCAACGGCCAAGTTGTAAAGGCTAAGGAACTCCTCGAATACTTCAAAAGTTACATCAAAATTTATAAGGGCGACGAGTTACCCGAACCAAAAAGCATGCTTGTGGTAAGTATTCATTCTAGTCTGTAAAATTCTGACATAGAAGCTTCACATTAACAAAAGTATCTGCTAGATGTGACACTTCAGTCGGTCTTAGACGAACTGAATCTTAAGAATCAGTAGCAGTCTTGTTAGTCGTTTTGTCGAAAACATGCCGATTGTCATATCTACGCCATTAATTTCATTTTTACAATTCTATATTTGTGATGTTACAGGCCACCGCGGAAGCCAATAATTTGTCTGCTGTAGCAGAGGCCAAAGATCTGTACATGTCAATGATGGAATGTGTGTGTGGAGGAGCGAAGCCATTTTTAGCAACAGCTCACCTGGAATCAGAACACCAACGTTGCGTCGATAAGGCCTTACACCAGTTCCAAAATAAAAGGAAAATGGGAGGTGACGAGTTTAGTCAGTTGTACATGGAAAAGTTACAGAAGGTAAGCTCTGACTTTCGATATGTTCACCATGAATCCTACCGGGGTGACGCACGATTTATCTCTCTTCGAACTACGCTAACTCGATAGCTTCATAAGTACTGTAAATAGCAATCCACTCGGATTTCTCAAAAATATAATACTGTTGAATATTCCTTACAGGATATCGAGGACGCTTTCTCCCAATTCAAAGCTCACAATGAGAGCAAAAATATATTCAAAGCTGGACGAACTCCTGCAGTCTTTTTTGCCATTGCTGTCATAACTTACATATTATCTGGTATATTGGGCCTTGTGGGAGTGTATACTCTGGCATATGTATGCAACATCATCATGGGCTGTGCTCTCTTGACTCTAGTCTTATGGGCATACATCAGGTACAAACTCGAACTTTGCTTGAACATTTGTTGACTAAGAAAGTTTTGGAATGTGAATCATCCTTCAAAATTCTTATAACAGATATAGCGGAGAACTCCGAGAAGTTGGGACAGGAATCGATGAATTGGCATCCCTCATTTGGGAGAACGTGAGTTGAATTTCTTAGTATATTTTGATTACGAGTACTTGAGTATTTGCTACTACGAGATACTAACCCGTTCCACCTGAGAAGTTTTTCCGGCAAAATGAGACCTCAATTCGTTTGAAATATGTCCCGGGAAACAATGATTCTCTAGTCAACAATCCCTTACATTTAATATTTACTAAACCCCCCCCCCCATCATAAATTTTTCTACTAACAACTTGAATTTCTACTTCCACAGGCCTCGATATGTATCCATCGTGCTCATAAATACAGATTCCTTTTCCTATCCATGATTATAACATTTTTTGCTCTACCTGTCTTCATGAAATCTTTAACGTTCATTCATAAACAGCTGCACAAACATCAGTTCATCTGATAATTGACATGTTCACACACATACAATCGGGTTGAGATCATTTTGATTTATATCGATGCTCAAAATTTTCCTCCACTATCTCATAATTGGTTTAATGGCCAATTTACGTCCCGCTTCATTCTTTTCATTTCGACCACTTTTATTGATTTGATCATAGAAATCGTTGCTTTTTCATCTCAATCCTATTGTCTCTCTAAAATTTGAGCAATGAAGGACATGAATAAAAAGGTATGATGGATCGTAAAAAATTATTCACTTATTGACAGCACAAAATCATTTCCAAACAAATTCACGTCCGCACCTTTAATATAGGCATGTGCTTACGAAAATCTCTCACACTCAAAAAACTACACAAATACATCCCGCTTTGTTAATACAATTGAGACTGGTGAAGAGTGATCCAATTATCTTCCCTAATTAGTATCAACGCATGCAGTGATGGGTGTTTTCACAAACATTTCATGAAGATGCATGTATCACCTATCAAAAGATATTGCCTCCAATACTTGCTCAAATATTTAAAGTACTTAGACTGACAAGTAACTATCTATATTAATATTTTTGTATCCCTCAAAAAATTACTTATACAAATTGAAATGTTTACATTTAGGTGATGAAGCCAGTCTATCAACAGTTTGTGGAGAAGTCCGTTTCCGTTGCCGTGGCACAAGCTGCAGAAATAGCTACAAACTCAACCATAGGCACTACTGCCATGTCAAATGGAAAAATCAAATCAACCTAATGTTATCTTCAAGTAAGGTTGCTAGTGCAGTGCTACACATTTGTATTACAAAACTGTTTTTGCTATGCGGTTGATACCATAGCTGATGTTATAATTCTTGTAAAGTTTTTTTATATGAATAGTTTCATCAACCAACATGGGAGAAATTTCATAAATGTTTGATATAAGAAAACAAGGGTGACACAAACAGAATTCTTCAACAAATGTTCAGGAGCTGATTTATTCATGGATACATGATGCATTTTGATTGAAAATCAATGCAAATTCTTGGAAGTTTTTACAAAATAACCATGAGTTTCAACAACACCAAAGGGGATCTTTTGCTCTGGTTATAATTACTGCCCAGCAGTGAAATAGATCAAGTTCTCCTCACTTGGAGTCATAGCAAACACCGCATTGATGGTGTCCTCCAAAACGCCCTTGAGTATACATCTAAGTAGTCTGGATGATTTTCACATCCCTTGTTATTTTTGACAATTATTTTAACATATAGAACGATGTAAGAATTTAAGAAGAAAACTGAATGCGAAACTGCATTAGGACCATTCTAGTGTTTATCATGCCCCAATGTACAAACTTGCAAATTCTTATCAAAAAATCATCTATTGCTGTAGAAGTGAATATCGTGCACGATTAATGAATCTACTCTTCGATTTGCAATCAATTTCGATCTATGATTTTCTAGCATATTGTGCATTGAATAATTACTTATAATCTCCTATGAGTTTTTACCGGGGACAAGGCTTGCCATTGATTATCGTCACCAATGACGTATAATTCGCATCTAAGTTACACTTACACATCCAATACCATTCAGTAGTCAAACTTTTCTGATAATCAAAAATTGTAAGTACTTATAGATATTTTAGAGGTCCATACGTAATGTGAAAAGTATCTGGTGTTGACATGTAGTCAAGTAGGTGTTGGTCTCCCAAATGGTGATCAATATTATTGGTTGCTCTTTTGTTAACGTGTTTTGTTATTTGTGTAAGAAAACTGGTCGTTGTATTTTATAAATCACATATATATATATTTATCGCGTATATCTCATTATTACTGGAATAAG
The DNA here is from genome assembly GCA_029851415.1 of Eretmocerus hayati. Lineage (NCBI taxonomy): Eukaryota > Metazoa > Arthropoda > Insecta > Hymenoptera > Aphelinidae > Eretmocerus > Eretmocerus hayati. The sequence continues at coordinate 37,692,186 of CM056743.1, read as the reverse complement.
AATCAGCTTAGTCTCTCTTTTCTCAAAAATTGTGTCATTAATCTTATAGTTTGAATTTTGCTCTGAATAATTGGTCTTAATTATCAGCTGATGGATAAAAATTTCATTTCACTCACTATTTCTGCCACTCAGAACATCCTGAAAATCCATGTTTCCATTTAAATAGTGAGTAAGGGGTAAACAATAATAAATGTGTATTTTTATATAACAAAATGATGGAAAACTTTATTCAATTCCTGCATATGGTGGTCTTTACAATGCAAATTCGTAAATATCACGTTTTGAACATTCTTTGTACCAAGTTCTTGTATCCTTGAACTGAGGCTTGCCACTTATCGTTGTACAGTTCAAATTTTTCTTGGGCTTTCATGTTTTTAGGCTGATAAGTCAAGATCGTTTTCATACTATTAGTAGCCTCTTCATAATTCTTCAGTCCCCCATGAGCCAAACCTATCCTATACAAAGCTTTGACATTTCTGGTATCTTTATTTAAAACTTTGTTGCCTAATGTGATAACATGATCATAATTTTCTCTCAGAAGTTGACATTCAGCCATATTATTGTACAAGATTAGTTTGAGGTCTAATATTTGTTTCAACAATGGCTCTGTAATCAGTACCTTTTTCTCTCCTTCTGATACTTCTTCCAAAGGCTCCAAAGTTATCAGAATTTTACATGCCCTGCTCCATTTGTGAAATGCATCAACATGCCTTGTTGATTTGAAGAGTTCTACACCCTTTTCTTTATACATCAAAGCAGTATCATACTTTTCTTGGGGAGTCCACTCCCAAATGCGTTTATAAAATTCTACTGAACTTAGCTCAATTTCAATAGAAAGCAAAACTGTCTCACTTTTTGAACTATCTAAAGGTACTTGCAGAGTTAAAACACTGCGTTCTTGCACTGACATTGTTTCAATAGCTCTCTCAATCAATCTGTCTACGACTGAGCAAGCCTCTCCAATAACGATAACTTTATCTGTTGATTCTGCGATTATATCACTATGCAAGTCATTTTTCATTTGCTCCAAACTGAGTTTAGATGACTGAGGATTTGTCACATAAACATGACACACAGATTTTTCTGTAGGCTTGTTAGAAAAGATTCCATGATCTAAGATTCTTTTCTTTATTAGCTTATCCGCTGACTCCCACTTGGTAAATGATTCTGGAACGGCAGACATACTGAGAAGAACGGTGAGCTTTCAGGATCTTCAAAAAAAATCACAAAGTAATAACTAAAACTCTATCACTAGGTCAAAGAATTTTGTTTGTCGGATACTCTACTCTCAAAGCATTTGGCACTACACCGAGGTATTATATTACCTGCAAGTAATAAAGTAATTGAAATATTTCGTCACAAATTCAAATCAATTGGAAGTATTTAATGCAATAAAACTACATAATCACCATATAGTAGACTGAATTTGATCCAACACATTACTCACATTCTCGTGCTCAGCTGCAGTAATGCTATCAATCAATTAAAATTTGATTCATGAATGAAAGTTTGAAAAAATGAAGGAATTAATCTTCAGCCAGCCGGCCTCAAAAATGTAATTTTCACAAGTTCACACTACCACCACAAACCACAACACGCTGAGCCCATGTATGTATTGCATGTATACATGTACGATATACTTTTTATAGTGTCCCTAAATTAAACAAGAATCTAGAGATATTCCGAATCCCCCAAAGCGGGTCTCTATTACCACGCACATCACGCGGAATCCAGTCGCTGCATAAAACAGTGTTGGATTAGTATTTGTGAAACAGTGTGAACGTGACCGCGTGCGAGTGAAAATTTGTGAGATTTTATTGCGCTTGATCGCGCCACAAATAATAATAATGTCGTCCGTAAGCGGTGACGAGAACACTGAAGTAATGGAGAACGAGCCAGGTACGACCCGTTTTCTAACCTCATAATATCCTCGAAGCTGGGGCACTCCTAGTCCTAGTTTCATCATCATCATCGTCGTCGTTGTCGCCTTCGTGCCGCTCCGAACCTCATCCGCACCGCGAGGGGCACCCACCGCCATTATCGAAATGGCGTCGCCGCGCCGGTGCACGCGTTCATCAAAAAAAGATGCTCATATTTTACGATGTTTTCTTTTGCAGTACGACGAACCAGGTCTGGTCGGGCAGTCAAGGCAAAAGGTGCCACCCCGAAGAAGGCCCCCGTTAAAAAAACCCCAGCGAGGGCGACACGCGCTACCAGGAATACACAGCAAGATATCGAAGAGGTAAGTTCTGTCGGCCTATGCCAGCCAGTGCGGCTCGCGCATATGAAGCTTATGGGGCTTCTCATTACTATTTGATCGATTTTTATGGGATGTATACTTATTGTCTTTCTAAGAGGGAATCGCACTCAAGTTTGCGTAAGGTTTGTGATAACCACAGATCGGCATTCACTGTTTACTTTTGTTGTTAATTGATGAGCTTTCACATCTCAATGCTTACACCGATTGTTATGAAACCAATGTTCTCCTGTTTACTCATATTCAATATACTCCTGATCTCATTTCATCACGTATACTATAATTCTTAGTGTACTGAACTGTGACATTGATCTCATCAGCAGATCTGATTCTCACTACACTTTGCACTGTTACTGAGGTCCATTCTATGTTTGAGAAATTTGTCATAAGTTGGATATAATAGTACATGGATCCCACTGCATACTTGGCTAGAATACCACTTTTCACTGTTACAGTAAAGATGTTGATGTACACTCAAATATAATAGATGCTTTCCAAGCGCGGTCTTTGAAAATAAAATCCGTGTTCATTTAGGAGCATGAAGAACAGCAGCATGGGGATGGTGATAATGGAGTTCCTGAAAATGGACTCCAGTCAGAGGCCAGTGAAGATAATGACAACCTCATCACTGATTCTGGTCAAGAGCCTATTGAAGAAGATCAGAACAGTGAACAGGAAGTGGCGAATGACCATCAACCAGTGGTTGAAATTGGCAATGATGAAGAATTGACAAATGACTATCAAGAGGAGATGGTTTGCGACACTCAGGAAGAAGATGTAGAAATTGAAAATCAAGAAGCTCTAGTCAGTGAAAATCAGTCAGAAGAAGTTAGTGAGGAACAGGAAGAACCAGAAGAGCAAGAAATGGATGAAGAACAGGATGGTGTTGCCACTTCTGAGAATATTGTAGAAGGAGAAACCATTCCAGAATTTGATCCTGATGAAGCAGATCAAGGAACAAAGAATTCTGCTGAAACCATCCAAGCAGAAGTAGCAGACTCATCTACAAATGATGCTCCTCCTGAAGAAATGGAGTGTTCGATAAGAGTGAAGTCTTCGTCCGAGATGATGGTGAGTTCCTCCTTGTTGAATAAGTCAAATCCAAAGAACTCAAATCGTTTCCTATTCTTCTTTCCTTGGAATAACTATTTATTTGAATTGAAAATTGTCACAAATTTTCAGCGTGTACCAATGTTGGTGATGTCTCACCAGCAAAACTATACATTCTTTGTCTGTAACTGTCCTCCTATCTGGTACACTTTCTACCAAACACTCAGTTTTTGATAATGTCCACAGGATGAACAGGCTGATGATCAATGCATTCTCATTGAGGATGAAATAGATCATCAATTTGAGTTGGAAGAGACCCAAGAAAATTCAAATGAAGAAAGTACAAAAGATTCCAATAAAGATACTGAGTATTCTCATCAAGATAGTGAAATTATACTGGACAATGATGAGTTTAGAAACCAAGATGTAGAGTTAATTTCAGAAGCCCATGAAGTTGCAACGGAAAATCAAGAGGTTATTGAAATAAGTGACCAAGAGAGTGATAAGGGCGCAAAGAAGATTGAACCGGACACAGAAGCTGTATCTGAAGACGAATTACCTGCTGAAGCAACTGCTAAGGTATTTTTCTGCTCTCTCTGCATTTTCATAAATCAGTTTCATTGCGTTACGCGATTCTCTTCTACTATCTACATGCTGACCCTAAATCCTGACAATCTGATGCTTTCAAAGCGATTTAGTAACGAAATTGGAGCTGTAAGGGAAATTAAGGATAATCTTTGCTGTGTGATTCATCAGTTTGTATACATCAAGATCTCCATTTTCATTGGTTTTGGTTTGAAGCATGATGAATTATATCAGTGGGGCCCATTACACTATTAGTGAAGCTCAGCTGTAGGGAAAGTCTACTCCCAAAATTAATTTAGACATATTACAGTGTTTTGACATTCTATAATATATTCTGGAAAAGTTACAATCGAGAAATCGAGTCCTTCTTTAAATGGATGTGACAGCTAACTTCTCATCAGGAACCTGAGACCGAGGCTGTATCGGATGAAGAATTACCCGCTGCTCAGCCCGCTGATCTCGGTGAAACTGAATCTGTTTCTGAGGATGAGCTGCCAGTAGAAAGCGAGAAAAAGAAGAAAGCCAACAAAGCTGCAGCCAAGGTCCCGGAGAAGAAAACAAAAACTGAATCAGGTGTGTCTTTAACTTTTTATACTTATTTGAAAAAATGTTAGCTCCATTTTGAGGAGCCAGTAAGACTTATTGATTCATACCCATGAATTCAACCTTGAAATATTGTTTCACTTCATCCAGGCAAGCGGAAAAGGAGCATTGAAGGTGAATACGATCCTTGTTCACCTACTTCTGAAAATAATGATGAAACCCCAGCTAAAAAAGCGGCTATTTCAGCAGATGATTCCAGCAAGTCGGATGTCAAGCCCTCGTCCCCCAAAAGGAAGGCGTTGCCAGAGTTGGAAAAATACTGGAAAGCAGTCAATGATGACCCGTCGGACTTCACTGGTTGGACCTATCTTTTACAATATGTAGACCAAGAAGTGAGTCGAACATGAGTCACTACAGGGAATTGTCAATTGTTTCTTTTGTTACGGCATCCCCATTCATGGAACTCAAGTGTTGAATAGTAACCCTAATCTCATACCTATGGTCTGGGTCCTATTGGGTTTCGTGATTGCTTACTCACTCTTTTTACAACAATATTATGAAACATCGTTCATGTCGTATTTTTCTGATAATTACCATTGCCGTCCTATGACATCAGGTCCTTCGGTTTTCAACACATTACGCTTGGATAACGAGCTTTAATTCTTCCAGAATGATGCTGAAGCTGCTCGTGAAGCTTACAACAAATTCCTGATACGATATCCATACTGCTACGGTTACTGGCGAAAATACGCAGACTATGAGAAGAAAAAAGGCGATCCAAGCCGAGTTCAAACGGTGAGTTTTTTTGTGCTATTATTTTTTAGCTAGTGATAAATTCAATGAAAGTATTACGTAAGATTTTAATCATATTATCTGAGGTACATTCTTTTCGAGTCGTATTGATTCGTTTAAGTTAGGAAGGCGCGTGAATTTTATCGTGCACGCACGTAAATTATGGTTTTCCCTTTCAACAGCCTAGCACGTCTTGCGGAACCTATGCAACTCTCCTCGTTTACCAATTAGCCACTCATTCAACTTCTCCACTAGAATGCTCATTACCTTATGATTTATCGTCGAGATGCTATCATCTCATGTTATTTGAACGTTGTTACCACTACAACTATTATTACAATGGCATATTACAAAAATTTAGCCAAGTGGCATCAAATTTGTTGTCGTCTTATACAATAAGATTGTTTCTCATAATGACCGTGAATATTACTACTGTAAGTGTGTTATTCTTATTATTATACTCATTGTATATGCGTATGTATAAATTAACCATCCGTTATATAAGAGACATGAGTTTTGTAAGTAAAACTTTTATATAAAATACCATTACCCTCGGTCGACTCCGCTGGACGTGACTCTCGACGAGTCGCGTAAAATTGCGTTAACGTGACCCAAAACTGTAGAATCTTGAGAAATTGATTGTCACGATACAAAAGACGTGGGACAGGCAATCTTGTGATCGACAAAGACAAACAGAAATCGAAAAGGCGAAGATTGACAGGATATAGAGTGGATATAGAAAGAAGAGAGCACGCTGAGGCACTTCAGTAAAGCGGAGCTCTCCCCTGAATAAAGGTGAATAGCACAATGCTCAGCAATCTGTCAGTGTTTATAACAACTATTTGTTTACAGTACGCGTTACTATCTATACGTGAGTATGATACGTTATGCTTATGAACCAAAGAAAATCAAAGTAACATTGTAGAGTGACAATGCTCCGTTTACTCATAAGCCGTGTTTAAAAAAAACTCAGGTTCCGTCGGGATGAACATACCATAAGTTACAATTAAATATACGTGCTCCACTACTCTAAGATCGGTCCCCGCTTAGTTCCTTCATAATGATACAAGGTTTCTTGAATATTTTCGCGCAGGTCTTCGATCAAGGTTTGAAAGCTATTTCTCTCAGTGTCGACCTCTGGCTGCATTACATCAATCATTGCAAAGTCGTTCACGAAAAAGACGAGGATAAGATGAGAGAACAGTATGAAAGGGCGATAAAAGCTTGCGGTCTTGAGTTCAGGTAAGTTTGTTGGTAGATATCTTTGTTGCTTATTTTAGTAGATGAATCTTTTGCTAGAACTTTTTTTAATTGTACAATATTATGTGCAAACTAAAATTTTCAAAATTTTAGTGTGTTTAGGATTGATGGTTTGACTGAATGGGGTGTATTGTGTTTGACAGTTCAATATATTAATTTGAAGTATAGAGTGAATAAGAATCTCGTAATTTAAGATCAAACTATATCTCCCTATGAGGTAGATGAAATGATTGAATATATATGAATTGTATTGTTAACTATTTTAAAGTGAATTTTCCACTCGTGATGAAATGTATCTATATGAGTAATCACAAATAAACTTTGAGAATGACGGAGAGTGAATTATTTTATTAGAGTTTCACTTTCATTACTCTTCACTGATTGTAATATTAATATTTTCAATTGAAAAAAAGTGTTGAATTGTGTTGGTCAATATAAGGACTAACTTTGAAATTTACCGAAATTCATTGAGAAATTTTGCTTATGTCACGTAGTTCTAAAAATTAATTTCGCGGATCTGCATAAATGATGAAACCGTTTCAACACTTTTCTTTCAATTCGTGTATCAAAAAAAAAAAAAACCTAATAGAAGATGATATTCTTATATACCTGGATCAAGGTACGAAATAGCAAGCCGAATCTACGAACTGTATTAAAAATGAATATTTGATTGATGATACCATGAGTTTCACGCACAAATTCGACATTTTTCAGGTCGGACAGGCTTTGGGAAAGTTACATCAAATGGGAGACGGAAAACAAACGTCTGAGCAAAGTCATGGCTATTTACGACAGGCTGCTGTGTACACCTACGCAGAATTACTTGAAGCATTTTGAGAGCTTTCAAGAGTTTGTCATGTCCAACAGTCCTAACAAGATTCTCAATGTTGATGATTTTCTTGCTATACGTGCTGAAGTGAAATCAATGTTGAAATCAGAGGATACAGGAGGTCCGGATGATGCACCACCGGGCGAAGATCCTGAACCGAATGAATCAGCGCCCAGTGACGAAGAGACTCGTGCCATTCGTGAAAGATTCATCAGCAGCAGGAGAAAAATGCACAAGTCTAATGTAAATGCCGTTTCAGCCAGGTGGACTTTCGAAGAAGGAGTGAGTATTTCGCGCTGATTTCATACATTTCTCGCTGCCGCGTACCCTTGCGGTAGATATAATTATCTTAGCTATGAAGACTTCCCTTGTCGATCTTTGTGTTCTCCAGCTGATCTTGAAATATGAAGGTGTTGTGCTATTATCCAAATTATATATGGAAAGGGGTGTTCAAAGTTTTCATCGGATCCCCCCTTATTAATTCGTGATACTTCAAAAATAATAAAATCACCTCATCACATCTAATTTCATATGAGATGGTGTTAACAAGATAACATGTCTCTTATTCCTAATATCCGTATTAAAAGTGTATGAAATTGTTTTCAGATTAAAAGGCCATATTTCCACGTGAAACCACTAGAAAGGTGCCAGTTGAAGAACTGGAAAGAATATTTGGACTTTGAAATTGATCAAAAGGATCAAACTCGCATTATCATCTTATTTGAACGATGTTTGATTGCATGCGCGTTATACGACGAATTTTGGATGAGAGTAAGTTCAATCGTGATATTTCTACACAATTGTGTTGGATAAATATTCATGCTAAATGATTCTCACGACAGTTTGTAAGATACTTGGAATCATTGGAAGGTGATCACGCAGAAAAAATTCGGGATGTCTATCATCGAGCATGCAAGGTACATCATCCAAAGAAACCGAATCTGCATTTACAGTGGGGTGTATTTGAAGAAAGTAATGGCGATTTCGACAAGGCAGCCAGTATCCTTGAAAATATTGACAGTGTCATTCCTAACATGCTTCAAGTTGCATACCGTAGGATAAATCTCGAACGCAGAAGGGGAGATTTGGAAAAAGCTTGTTCTCTGTATGAATCTTACATAGCCTCGAGTAAGAACAAAACTATAGCAAATAACATCGTCGTCAAATATGCCAGATTCTTATGTAAACATAAAAATGATACAGACAAAGCAGTCAAGGTACTGTTAAAGGTGCGTATCGATACATTGAGATTCATTAAATGAAAATTATCTTTATTAGTTTTGATTAACTATTACTTTTCGAATATTCAGGCAACAGAAAAAGACAAGGATAATCCAAGGTTGTACCTGCAATTGATAGATCTCGGACTCCAAAGAAATCCAATTGATGTGCAGGAAGTCGTCGGTTATATGGATCTTTTCATTGATCGTGAGCATGCAGACGCCGAGCAGCGAGTCTTGTTCGCTCAGCGGAAAGTTGAGTTCCTCGAAGATTTCAGTACTGATGTACGACAAGTAGTGAAGGCACACGACCAATTCCAGAAGTGCATAAAACAGGCAAAGGACAGGAAGAAAGCGAAGAGTGATGAAAGCAAAGTGTAAGTATTGCAAAAAATTGTTCATATTATTATACATCAGTACTTCTACCGTGATCAGGACTCCACCAGAAAATTACCCAGCCCTTATTCCGATTATTGATGCGACAAACTTTCATTTGCAACGTAGCAAAGATGCCTATTAACGCATTTTTTTAACACTCTTTTCCTGCAGATTTTTAATATTCGCGATTTTTTATACTGGACGATTGAGCTTGCATACTCAACTTGACCGGTGAAACCGTATTCTTATCCATGATCTTGTTCTACCTGGCGAGTTGAATTTCAACGCTTGGCGCTTTCGTAAGCTTCAACAGTGTATCGCTAAATAGATCCCAATATTGCTATCTTATCTCTATTTGCCTTAGGCCATGATTTGATCGTACGCGATACCACGTGTAATCGGCTAAGATCGGTCATTTTACGAACTGACAAATCTGGATCACATATCAGTACCGCCCTTTGGCTTAGAATTGACGAATTTGTCGTGTAGACAGAGCCGAAACTTTTTCTGCCAAGATCATGCATAGTGCTGGATCCCCGAATAATGTTCCACTTTCAGCGGAATTGACCACTCTGTGTTTTGGAATGCCCTTGATGCGAATAGTTGAATTCGTTGATAGAGGAATAATTTTGTGCTTCCTTCTTCTAGGGACGCTACGCCTCCAAAGAAAGTGAAAACCGACACGTCTAGTGTCCCAACAACTCAATCAGCTCAGTCGTATCAGTACAGCAGCAGTACAACTCCTTACCAATCACAGCAGCAGTATCCGACTGGCCAGTACAGTAATCAAAGCGGTTACCAACAGAGTTATCAACAATATCCGCCTCCATCAGATCCCAACTACGCAAATTACCAAAACTGGCAGTACAGCCAAAGCGGACCCCAAGCGTACAATCCGTACAATCAATGGGGCTCTTACAATTATTATTAAAGCTGAGAGCAAAAAGAATCTCACTTTTCATACCCTAGATGTCCATGCTAATTTTGACAGTGCGGGATTTTTTCAATTTGTTATGATTACGATGTAGATTAATTGTATGACTGTGAGAGCGCAAATGGACCTGAAAATTGTAATGAACTTCGTAAATTGTCAACTCAACCATTTTAATGTTGATGTTGAAACTATATTTCTATGTAAGGCTTCGTCATCCAGCTTTGAAGCTTCGTAGATTTTTTTTCCAAAAGGTACTTGATATTGTAGGAATAAGCTTAGATCAGATTATCATTTCGAGTTTTTGAAACTTGTATAATCTGATCCACGTTACTGAGTTGAAAACTGCTTGTACGACGTTGATCAATGCATTTTGACGAATTTCGATCTTTCCTGGAATAAGATACAGAAATCACGGGCATTTAAGTGGAGAGAATGTCCATTGATTGTATTTCGATGAAATGACGCGTGTAAAACGTAATATTCTCAAAGATTGCCGGTTTGTCATGTCATTAATGTTCCGGTCCGGAAAACATGTTCATTGGAGTGCAAATCGATCAATAAAGCTTTTTAAATAGATTTCGCAAAACGTGAGTCGATGGAAGCTATGTAGTAACGAGCCCATTGTATAGTTTGTGGTGATCTGTATCATGAAAACTAATTAAATTAACTTTTTTATCTGATCGAATATTCTAAATTTCCTCCATCTTCTGACCCCATAAAAACCTACCTAATTGTTTTGAATTTGACTAATGTTTGTTTTGCATACAATACAAGTATTAGTCAGCCTCTAATCATGAGAAAATTTCTACACATAAAGTACAGAAACAGTTGTTTGGCACGTTTTTATTATCTTCGTATAAAAAGTATGCATGTCCGTGAACTTCTCAACAATCATAACAATAAGTTCTAAAAATTATAAAACTGAAAAAATGCATGCTATCTTCCATACTGATTCGAATCAAATCTTAGTCTGTCGATAAAAATGGGAAAAATTTTCGTTTGCTTAAGATTAAATGTCATGTTACAAAAATTCATCCTTAGATGTAAAAATGAATTAAAAGTATTTTTAGTGTTTACTTATCAGTAGAACAACAGACAACCATATGGATACTACTTGTTCTTTTCCGTCATGATCAGTATGATTCTTCGTAGTTGAGTATTTTTATTGGAATAATATCAAATGACTGAAAAAACCCATTGTTGTTATACCGCCTAGTCTAGTCAATCTTATGAAATTAGTGAGCTGCAAATCTTTGAGAAATTTTTCACGATATCGTAGGGTTGATGGAATCAGAATTGACCTGAATTTTCCGTGTTTTCCTTTTTTCATGCAATAATTGCACTAGAAACCATTTGGTTGACTCCACAACTTCCGTCTCCTCTGTAAACTCTGTAGTATCCTTGTTCTCCCCAATGTGGACCCCAACTGTTTTTGATTATCCAATACGGCAATTTCTTCTTGAAAATAGGGTAAGCTGAAAAAGAAAATATTCACTGAATAGCTGAAACATATTTAGTTGCATGAGACATGGCTCCAAGAGAATTTGAGATTTGAATTCTCATCTAAAATTTAAATGCTATTTTTTAAATAATCATGATTTGTATATGAACGCGGAATTTGAAGGCCTCATCTTAATCTTAATTTTGAAAAAGCAGATTGCCTTTCTTTAGAGCCTCGTAAAGAGAAGCTCTTTTTGTTGGAAATATTTCTATTTATCTCAAAATTAGAAATGTTGTATAAAAACCATCATCTTCAAGTGCTCTATGACGAGTCCTCGTAACTTGTTCAGTTCTAACAGGAACAGGATAGTGAAAAGTGGTTAGAAAAGTGAGATTAAAGCATTTAAGAGGAGCTTCAAGGATAAACTTTTCCAAGTATGATCATCATCCTAAAGCATTCCGAGATTTGGGCCTGACAAATAGTCTCAATGATATTAGATAACGTGTATCATTGAGACTATATGTATTATCTCACATTATCTCTTTAAATGTCAGAAAATCGTATCCACCCAGGGCTCTTTATACAAAATGTTGATGTCGAAAATGAGGGTCGATAACTACTACAAGAAAGCGAAAAATATCAAGCCCGAGCGTCGAAATGAGCTATAATGTCCGTACGTAAAGTTTGCTTCATGCACAGTCCATCGACAATCAAGTTCTTAAAACGACGAATCAAGTTTCTGTCACGTGAATAAATGAGAGGATCTATAGAGACATGAAAAAATCATGAATGTCTAACAAATATATTGTTGCGGGTATTCGTGATGAAATTTTATCGTATTTCCGAAGTAATGAAAACTAAGGCCATTATCATTTTACGTAGATAAGAGTTGCGCGGAATTGGTTTCGATAAGTAATTGACATTTGCTATCAAAAAGTGATAAAATGACGCAAAAGTAATGGGGGAAATTCAATGATCTAAAGGGACAAAACATTTTAAATAACTCACATTTGATTCCATAGCCTACGATGAGTACACCATGATCCAAGTCAGCAGGACTGCAGAGGAAATGGAATGGATGCGACACGCCTCCAACATAAAATTGCATAGCGTTTGCATTGATTCCAATCGACATTGGACCATTTTGTACAAGCCATTGAGCCATCTGTGTTTCATTACTGGTAATATTTACACCAGATACAATACTAACTCTCACTTTATTCTTGTTGAAATGACATTTTTCATTAACTCCATCGTAAGGATAATCTGATTCTAATTCCAAGCCACCCAAATCTTCAAGGGCTCTATAAGCTGTATCTGGTAAACCTCCATTACATCCTTCATCAAGTTTATCACAGTCTACTAGCTCTTGTTCTGAAAACGACAAAAGTTTTCCGTGTTTGATCTTGTATTGGCCTTCTACATTTCCTGTTACTGAGAACGCCCAGCAGGATCCACACGAACCCTGATTTTTAACAGGAGTTACTGCGTTGTAATGCCTCCAATCGTATTCTGTTGGCAATTCTATATCAGGTATCGCAGCTTTTGGCAATGGAATATCATTTTCTGATCTTAAACTTGGTTTTAATCCCAGATACTTTGCCTTAAATTCTGCTTTTGTCAAATCGGTAAATTGCGTAACACCATACCGACCTGTTCCTTGTTCATTTCTCTGTAATTCTTCAATCATATCCAAATTTTGTCTGAATATTTGAAATCTTCTTTCTTTTTCTTCCTCGCTGTCATATTCTTTATTATATTCTACGATAAACTCATGGAAAAGTTTGATTTCTTTCAATTCTCTAGATTGGGCCAACATTTTCTGACTGTAATTTTGGCCTCGCAGTGAGCGTTTTCTTCTATTACCTTCTTTGCACTCGACTGTTATTTCCGGTTTACCCTTGTCAATCCATGGTTGACTGAACACTTGAATGGTGCATTCTTTTACTCTTTCACTACCTGCAAGCTGACAGTCACTCGCACTTCCTTCCTTGCAAGTATTTGTTCGAATATCTGTAACGATTTTGAACAATTGGCCCGCCACTACTTGGACAGTCATATCTTTGATACGATGAATCGTAGGTTCTTTTTCTCCTTGATATTTTTCGGTATATTTTTGCAAACCTCTGCGGATATATTCTTGAATTTCTTCCTTATATTCTTGACCATCCGGATTTAGACTTCTTACACCCCCCAACAGCATTTCTCTTTTGTATCTCATCTCTTTGGCTGATCGTTTCGATCTTGCAGATGCTACAAAAGGTTGTTGAGCCTGATCGATAGACTCTGTACTTTGCTCTTGGGAAGGTTTTTGCTCATGTTCCAGAATCATCATTTCTTCTGTCACTGTTCCACTAGCAAACTTTGAAGTAGTTGTTTCAGTCTTGATGGGAACATCGAAGTCTTTCAAGAACTCATCGAATTCTTTGATTTTTCCTGAAAATTTTCCAGGTTCACTTTTTCCATCTTCTTTCTCATTACTGGCGCGAGTTTTGGACGATTCTTCACAAATGGCGCTATCACCCTCTCCAGTGGGATGTTGAGTAGAGATATCCATACTCGGAATGCGAACGACTTCTTGTGCTTCTTGGGCAATTTGATCATCAAATTCGGCTTTTGTTGGATTTTCATCTTCTCTATGAGTAGCTTGAGTTACTTCAGAGAAAAGAGAATTTGGATCAATTTTCCCATTGACCTCATTATCAGTGTTCAACAAGTCAGTGCAGTTGTTCTTGGTAATTTTTCGACTTCCAATTTGCCAGGGGCGTTCTTCAAATGTAACAAGACATAATTTGATTGGTAAATTAGATTGAGTTGAACATTTTGATGATTCAATGTGAGATGTTCTCAAACAATTTGATTCTCCTATTTCCATTAGAAGTTGATACTGTACAACATTAGAACTGGGTGGTACTGATCTGGTAACTCTCACAATGCTTATCAATTTATGCCTAAAATCACTAATGCCAGCCTCATCCATAGCTTGTAATACTTGATCTCCAAAAGCGGACAAACCCGGCAATGATGGATTCAATTCATAAGGACATCCTGGACAGTAATCAGATTGTGTAGCCTTCACAGCGATGAATGGTCGATCATTGTGGTCAGTAGATATTTGTACTTCGTGATCCAAACTAGTGCTCTGGTTTATGATCTGTTTTTCAATATTTTCGGCAACCTTTTGTTCTTGTATACTCTCTGATTTGCATTGAATAGAATCTTGAAGTACATCAATAACTCCTTGCTCATGTTGTCGCACGTCTAGAGAACAAGTCTCTCGAGGACAATCTTTCTTGACGCTCTCACAAACAGGTGCAATATTTATGGTCAACTTGTAGATCGTGTATGGAGACCTTATCTGAAAAACGATATGAAAGTCTAGTCAGTATATATACTTTTAGGAAAATTAATTGATTGATTTACTATCGCGAGCTTGGGACATCGAGTAAGGCTAATTTGACTCTCAGAATATGTCTTTCCGATGAAAATAGGACGAAAAAAAGTCAAAATTAGGTTTTTCAAGATTTTTTTGGTTTTTATTCTCTTCCTTGCTTGCAATCAGGTATTTGACCTCGGCTTTTGGTTTGATTCATTTCTTGTATCATTAAGACTTTTGAGAATTTTTCCAGATTATTTGCCCATTATAATAGACATTGTGAGTGAACATGGGTTAGCTATCAATGTGTGGTGACAGGGAAAAGTAAATGTCCTAATGCAACAGTTTGTATTGAACAGTGTGCGGGTTGATAACAATGAAGAAAAACGAATTAGAAGTAATTAATCTCTGAAGTCAGAATGCTCATTGATGATTGAGGAGAATTTCAATACTTTTTTGAGTATGAGAAGGACGAAACGAATATATGGAATGAAATAGTCAAAGTTCAAATTTAAGAAATCGCAAGGAAATCGGTAATATCAAAGTTCTACTAAAATTTCATTCGCGACAACATTCGTCGATCTCGCTTGGCCATTTCCATAAAAGCCGCATGAATCTAATTAACCGACTCCACAAATCATTTCGGTAACAAACTACCGAAGGACTTGCCCATGTCTGAACACACATTTTTCAATGATCATCTCAATGTGCGAACTCGACAATGACACACTTTAGCCGTTTCTTTCCTTGTGCTCCTGAATCAGCACACAGCTGACGACGATCGCACGGTCATTGATATGTCAACAAAACGAAAAACTCTTGTCAATTTTCATTCAAGCATAAATTTCAACAACCTGCAACAATGCGTTCGTTTCCGCTCAAGCTCGATCTTTATCCATGATCGGTATATACCACACATTCCTAAAATAATATATCGCAAATCCATATCAACGCAGATTGCAGAAATGCATTCGATCGAGAATCTTGTAAATAACCGATCGCGATCGTGCAAAAGGCACGCGAAGTAATGGATCGTTCCGACTCTGGAACAAAACGAGCTGTAGATATATATATATATATATGTAAGAGTTTATAAATACACCTCTCGATCTCGAATGACGAACGGCCATCAATTAGCCATAACCGAGGAAGCTACACACGATGTTATTTTACTTGTTGGATGACAAAGAGCGCAAAGCGTATATAAAAAAGCAAAAATGACAAATGAGAACAGCTGCATCAGCGAGCAACGGTGGCGATAATATAAAATCGGATGGCGTACTTTACTGGTCACAAAACACGCGCAATTGGAAAGTGTTTTCCGCGAGAAAGGAAAGTGCGTAAATAAAACGTTAGTGCATGAGTGCATGTACATTCAGCAGACGATCGCGTGTATGTAATCTCTTACATATTACGATGACGACAAAATTAAGGTACGGAAGATACTTTACACAGTATATAGTGGACACATTGGAATTGGTAAGAATATTAAAATTAAGGGGAGACAGAGTCTCGAGTCTCGAGACCACATAATAACGAAAGAAAGGCTTATAATACGATCGTTTCGTAATTTACATAAGCTGAAGTCCGATTCTATACACGACGACCTCTACTATTCTCGCTCGCATCTCATCAGACAACAATCTCGGAAAGCCGGTCCACAGAATTACTTCATCGACAGATCGAGAGAATGCCTGCGCAATATTATTACATATCTCATTCGCGCTCGGGGCGATCTGATGAGACGATATTTTTACATTCTGATAATTGTTCTTATGACATTACTATCGTTTGAGGTGATAACTGTTAAGAACACTCTATACTATTACGTTCATTGATTTTTCCTATCACTAAATATATATATAAATATACCTAATGAGATAAGTATAAATAAAACATTTTTCTTTTATACGGTTGTCGCTTAATTTGCTTTTGCTTACCAGTTTATGCGCGGATACGAGGTCAGCAGTATTTGCTTGATAATCTCGCCTCTCGCCAAGTGCGTCCAGAGCACTTTGAAGAATAAGTCTGGATACTGAAGATGGTGAAACATTGCTTGAAACACTACTAATTGATGAACCATCAATTTGTACCTGAGATAAAGTACAACTACAGCTGATTAAAACAAATAATAATACTAGTGATAGATAATACGAGAATGATGAAAATAATAATAATAATAATCGCCCGCTACACGCGGACGACGTTTTAGCCATGTTTCGCTTCATATAATTGAAGCGTCCGCTCTCAGCAACGGCCGAGGAGCTACTGACTGACGGTCGGTCGGTTGTCTGGGTTGGCTGGGGCTCGCATGCGGAACGAGAGTCACCCGGCGATATGCAGGCATCTGGCTGGGGGATGGCCGGGATCTCGAAAACGAGCTATGCTGCTCTGCTTTGCGGCCGCGTTGTTTTGATGCTGCGCGTAGTGAGGAGCTGATAATGTTGATATACACATAAGTATGTATCCATGTGCTTGTATATGTGAAGACTTACACTGATTTTGGGCTTTTAGATTCATTTTTACGACGTAGTATTTGTTTATCTGCAGATAAGCTGCTACTGTTTTCCTTTAGCTTACCACTTTTCGTGGACATCGGAGATAGAGATGTATAAATACTCTCACGAAGTTGGAAGATCTTGCTCGTTGTATATTAGGAGCAAATAACATGATACGTGGTGTAAAGTGATGAGGGATGATGTAAGTCTTGCAAGTTCAAATTTGGATAGGATGAAATTTGAGCAACGTCTGACCAGTTCCGACCCTTATCTACTTACCTGTAGCCCTCGCGTATATCGGGATGCGAGGAGCTTATTTGTTAGATAGTATCTGTACAAAATTAAGCTCATGTATGAGAGACAAATAAGCATGGGTGATTAAGATAGAAAAGAGGATTTTTTGGGGCATAAACGTTTCTGCAATTTAAACAGGATGGAATTTGAGTCACGTCTGACCAGTCCTGACTTCAACTACTTGATAGCGATCACAGCTCGCTTCTACGTAAATACCTGTACAAATCCAAGCTTATGCGCGGAAGACAAATGAGTATGAATGGTTTGTATGAAAGATAGAATTTTTTGGGACAAAAACGGGGACAGAGGGAAATTTGTGGCACGTCTGACCAGTTCCGACTTTATCTACTTGTCTAGTTGGATGAATATCTGTAAAAATCCAGGCTCGTGCACAAACGACAAATGAATGCGGATGATTTAGATGAAAAACGGGATGTGGTGGGGTAAAAACGTTCCTGAGATTCGAACAGGATGGAATTTGAACCATGTCTGCCCAGTCCCGACTTTCTCTACTTATCTACTCGCATAAATATCTGTACAAATCCAAGTTCATGCAAGAATGACCAACAAATGCGGACGATTTCGATGTAAGATGGGATATTTTTGGGACAAACAACGTTCCCGGATTTGAATGAAATTTGAGCTACGTCTGACTACTCCCGACTTTATCTACTTATCTGGTTGGATAAATACTTGTCTAAATCCTAGTTCAGGCACGAATGACAAGCATATACGGATGATATCGATGGAAAATGGGATTTTCTGGGACAGAAACGTTCCTGGAATTGGAACAGGATGGAATTTGAACCACGTCCGATCAGTCTCGACTTAATCTACTTGCAAGGGGAGTCCGGGGGGACCGGGTCACCAAATCTCACCAAACATTTTTCACATTCTCGTAGCACCAAGAATATGGAGAATTCAGAGTAACTCCGTCAAATGGGCCTTCTGTCCAGAGCTACAGTCCAAAATGTTAGCATTTCCATTCCAGTATAACTATCTATATAAGGTACGTGTACCCAACTTGCTCCCATTAAGCCATTTTCTTAATACCTCTGCCCCATCCCAATATTTTCGAACGTAGCTCATTTCATTTTGAAGCTTGTTTCAAGACCTTCAAAACGTTTTTAAGTACATTCAATTTGGACCAACTGGAGCCAAATTGTTTCAATTCTCCCAAAACGTGATTTTTGAGAGTTTCCAAAAGTGTGTACCCAACTTGCCCCCATCATTTAAAACAATGTAAATCGGCGATAAAGTGAATGAAATCGCTGTGATCCGTTCTTATCACCGTGCAGCGACATTTTTAGCTTTTCGTTGTCCCAAAACACTGTTTTTGACCTATTTTGATGCGGTAAACACGTTCTGAGTAGTATAAAAAGCCATGCTGCACGCCTATTTAAGATAACCATGAGGGGGCATATTGGGTGCACTCCGATGTTGGCTTTCTAGATTCTCAAATGATCTTCGTATTTTGTACATAAAATCGCTGCAAATTAGAGTTTTGCAACTCTGAAGAGCGGATTTCGAAGGTCTTGAGACCATGAATCGAATACGCTGCCGTTGAGATTGGTCAAATGAAAATAAATTTGCATCGGTTTTAGTGAACGCAATTTCCTAGGTGATTTCTTAGCCGTGCAAACACGAAAAATGGGAAAATGACTTTACATTTTCTGGAGAACGCAGAAATGATCCGGGGTCAATGCAAACTACGTACCTTCTCATATTCTAACATAACAAACTAAAAAAATATGCGGGAAGGTCCTCGATTGCCCTTTCTGAGATCGGCATATATGGAGGCAAATTGGGTACAGAGGCAAGTTGGGTACACTTACCTTATATTACTTTTTGACATGGGCTCACATAGGCAATGCTAATGTCATAGGCTGTAAATCTGAGCAGGAGGCCCATTTTATGGGGTTACTCTGAATTTTTCATATTGTTGGTGGTACGAGTCTGGCAAAAAAGGTTGGTGTGATTAGGTGACCCGGACCCTCCGGTCATTCTTTCTTAGTAACGATTGCAGCTCGCTTCTAGACGAATATCGGTACAAATACAAGACATATAAGTATGAATATTTGCGATGAAGGATAGGAGTCTTTGGGATAGAAACGGCCCTAGAATTGAAACAGGATTGAACTTCAACCATGACTGACCAGTCCCGACTTTACCTACTTATCTAGTTGGCCAAATACGTGTACAAATCCAAGTTCATGCACGAGTGACACCAAATGCGGATGATTCCGATGAAAATGGGATTTTTTGGGATAGAAACGTTCCTGGATTCCAATGGAATCTGAGCCACGTCTGACTAGTCCCGAATTTATCTATTTATCTAGTTGGCTAAATACCATACAAATCCAAGTTCATGCACGAGTCACACCAAATGCGGATGATTCCGATGAAAATGGGATTTTTGGGATAGAAACGTTCCTGGATTCCAATGGAATCTGAGCCACGTCTGACTAGTCCCGAATTTATCTATTTATCTAGTTGGCTAAATACCATACAAATCCAAGTTCATGCACGAGTCACACCAAATGCGGATGATTCCGATGAAAATGGGATTTTTGGGATAGAAACGTTCCTGGATTCCAATGGAATCTGAGCCACGTCTGACTAGTCCCGACTTCATCTATACTTATCTAGTTGGATCAATACCTGTACAAATCCAAGTTCATGCACGAATGACAAACAAATGCGGATAATCCCGATGGCAAATGGGATTTTTCAGGACAGAAACGTTTCTGGATTCGAATGGAATTTGAGCCACGTCTGACTAGTCCCGACTTTATCTACTTATCTAGTTGGATTAATACCTGAACAAATTCAACCTCATACACGAATGACAAATGAATACGGATGATCTCGACGAAAAAGGGCACTTTTCGGGGCAAAAACCTTCCCGGATCTGAATGGAATCATTGGACCACGTCTAATCGGTCCCGACTTCATCCACTCATCTGTAGCGATCGCAGCTCGCTTTCAGACAGATATCTGTACAAGTTCAACTTCATGCACGAAAGACAAAAAACCGTGGGTAATTTCGATCAAAAATGGGATATTTTGGGGCATCTGACCAGTCCCGATTTTATTTACTTAGTACCCACCGCACCTCGCTCCTAGATAGATATCTGTACTAATTCATGTACATGTACGAAAGACAAATGAATGTGGATACTATCGAGGGAAGATGGGATTTTTTTGGACCAATGACGTTCTTGGGATTTGAGCAGAGTAGAATTTGAGCTACGTCCGTCCAGTACCGACTTTGCGTATCTGATGGAACCCTCGCACATCGGAATGCAAGGAGCTTGCTTGGAGGAATATCTGTACAAAGTTGAGCTCATGCGCAAAAAACAAATAAGTATATAGGCAATTTCGTCGAGAGATGAGATTTTTTGGGACAAAAACGTTCCATACCGTCGATTGAATCAAAAGATCAGTTCAGTCTCGCTCGAATTTCAGCAGATGACCCTAATTAGATAATGCCGAGGCAAAAGCAAGTGTCTAGAGTAAGCAGCTGGTAGTTATCTCCGAAAAACTCCATGATTAGTTTATACGGGGCAGAGAACGGTGGAAGAGTGACGAACGGTGAAGTTGACATTTCACTCTCGAAAAAGCTTTTTCTTTCGACTCTGTGACTATTCATCGTCAATTATTTTTCTGTACGGGTTTCTCCGAACGCCACCTATCGATGTTGAAAGGCCTCTTCATCTCCAACGAATTGGCTATATCTTGAAAAGCCGAAGGTTTTGTTGCAGCCAATTTCGTTCGTGTATGTGACTCTTTCCTGATACGCAGAGTGACGATCGTCAACAATAACAATACACAAACCTGACCTTGTTGAACCAGTTTTTAGGATATTGACTCAAATTTATGGACACTTTTGATCTTATTTCGAATTTTTTATCAAACTAACAGAGCATGAGATGACTAGTAGGATGCATCTCCAAGTAGATGGGTATTATCTTGTCTCAAAAGCCAGTTTTTCTAGTCATTCGCGGTTTGTGCACTCTATAAATCTAAACTCAGGATACTACAAAAACAAGATCCGTCGAAATGACACTCTGCTTTTCTTGAAAATGCCCTCATCATGATGACATGTATAGGTTATTTTTATTTTTGAAAATATTTCGAAGACATTCGTTGTGAAGCCTGAATAAAACTCGTTTTAGTCAGGGAGCCTTTCCAACTTTTCAGCGTTATAAAAGACAAGTAATTATTCATGATCAAAACTCTGTATGAGTATATTCACTCTTAGTGTACAGAAGTCATTTGATTCATTTTTTTTTCCTAAAACAATTTGTTGTTTGGGAAATAGAATTCATGAACGTACTGCAGCCGATTTTCAACTTCAGCGAGCCCACAGTCAATTTATGATGTTTGAATTGGTTTGGAGATTGAGGTTCTTTTGGACATAGAGCATTTTTTGACCGATTTGTCGACAATGACCAAAATCTCTTCACTTTTTAATTCCTTCACTGCGACGGTAAAAATTGCGTTTGTTTCTGTGTGCGATGGGTCCGATCACAGTGAAGGTATTAATCTTTATATTCATAGACTTCAGATATGTTTCCCATCGTCGTCTTACTCTTCAGAATATGTTGAGTGACAGTCGATCAAATGAACATCAAAAAAACGCCTTGGTTTTTCAACACAAACTTGTCTCGATGCCTTCTGAAAGGGTAATGTTCTTACCTGAATTCAACCATACCCAAGTGAACTAATAAGATGAGATTCTGTGGGTTGAACTTTTATTTGAATTTCTACCAGGGTACTTTTGGTTTGTACTCACTTCTGTATGTAATACCTCGCTTACTCCATGGACTTTAAAAACTTGTCGCCGAGAAATTACCTCAAAATCTTAGGTCGGTTGTATATGTTCATGAGTTGAATCGCTTTTCAGTGTCAATAATGCAATCCCGACAAATTTCTGTCACCGAAGCAAACGTTTGATTCTATTGGAATAATTTGTATCAATCAATCGTGGTATAGTACCAGGGTGCCTCTCTCTCCAAAAAGAAAAGCAGCAGAATAAGGAACTCTTATCACTCAAGTCAACAAGATGTCGTAATGGTCAGATTCAATACAAGTTTGTATCGTGTAATGAAAGACCAATCAATCGATGGTGAGGAGTAACTACATTATCCATCATGCCTCACAGCATAATAACATGCCAACGGTGAGAAAAGACCTCCGTGCCCTCTACCCACTTCAAGACATAGGTATATCTTTCACGAAGAAAAGGTGACTAAAAGTTAGGCTTATCGTATGATTCATAATAATTTAGCCGTCTTGCATGACTTCAGCCCATCAGAAGTCAAGCTAGACTGTTATTACAAATCTCATGGGGGGAGGGGGGGATCACTTTGACCAATCAGATGACTCATTATTCTTAAACCAACTCTTAGTTGGATCATTCTGGTGTACACGGCCTTGATACAGGTTCATCCAAAACAATCTTTTCATCCCCAACAAAAGGCGGCCTTTAAATCCCATATATACCGAGCGATTATTTCGACCCTCGCCTGCGGCTCGGGCCGGAAGCCAATCACTCAGAAGCGAGCTACAACCTCATAATCTCGGTGCAAAATCGACTATTTTCGCGTCCGAATGATGGGTTTCCGAACTGAGCCGTAGGCGAAGGTCGGAATCAACACGAGGATGCGAAAAATAGGTTTTACACCCGTGTATCAAACTGTATTTTTCGACAAACTGTGCGAGGAAGTGGAAAATCAGTGCGGAAAAAACATTTTTCCACACAGCATGTCGAAAAGATACTTCATTCCAATTGATACCGAAGACGTCGACGTCGCTTCGACAACATTGTCTTTTTCGGAAAACGATTGAGAAATTGTAAGAATTTATTTCATTCTGAAAACCCCAAGCGTACGACTTTGAAACTTATTGTTGAATATTATTACATACCCGACAAGAATATCCCACATTTCCACACTTTTCACTTTATTGCAAAAATGGCTTTCCGTAAATATCTCACCGAACTCCCAATTACTTATCAGCACCAAGACGCCAAACCAATGATTTACTACATAATATTATACCCACACATATATCCAAAAGTAATTTGGATTTTAGCTCTAAACAACAAGATTTTTGGTACTCAATTCATGCACTTCATAGACGCAAGATCTACTTCTCTTTTATAGCCACAAGGACTGACAGGTATGAAAATGATGACTTCAAAACCTGAAACCAACCATTGAATTCATCTGAATGATTATCAGTCATGAATAGGATGTGTTCGATTCTGATCATAGAATATTGTATAGAATTTACTCTATTACTATTCCATTTACGTAAGATGCTTCGGATAAAAGGACGATCGATGTGCTCGTCCGAAAAAAACTCTCATCGCAGTGATTAATCTATTGTAATTAACTCGTTCAATATGACGGTAAAAATTGCGTTCGGGTCTTGTATGCGATGGGCCCCGATGGTGTGGCTCATTGGATGGAATTTTGACCACCACTGCTTACAGAGTTGAACTTGTCTTGTGGGCCCCATCGGGTGGGCCCCATTGCAGTGAAGGTGTTAATTCATGGATGCAGAAACGAGCAAATTTATTCTTTGTAGTCATGTCAAAATTTTTCGCGAAACGAATCTTTTATCCGGAAAAAATGTCATTATTATAAGCTTCAATGTCTAATCCACAAATTCCAATAATTCTCTACTTTGAGCTACAAAACTCGATCATGATTAGAGTTAGCTGATCACCAACATAACAAAAAATCTATAGTCCAACAAGAGGTAAATCTCATCCAGCATTCTCGAAATTTATATCCAGGACAGCCACCATGTCATCGTCTCAAATACCATCAATACAGAATTTCTTTTAATGGATGATAAACCTTATGTAAAAGATTTGAGTTACAATCAGGAATATATATTGCCATGGTCTTTTAAGAATGGTTTTTCATTAGGTTTGCTCACCTTCACAAAGGATTCAAAAGACACGTCGTAGAATTTTGCTGCTGTAACAGTGCACGGTTTCCTTGATCTCAATATGATAAGACGAATTTCCGAAGAAAAATTACTCCCCACCCATTCGTTCAAATATACAGAGTCTGCAACGGCTTCACTCTTGTGGAGTTAGGCGCTCTAGAGTATCTTCTTATTTTTCAATACTATGAGAGTTTGAATAAAATTCCTCATACCTCTGATTTCAACCGTTGTCCACCGTAGCAAAATACGAACAATTCCATAATGGTCGTTGTAAGAAACGATACATATTTCATCAGTATTTTGCGGTCTTCGAACGCCTAGTGACAATTTATCATTATAATTCAAACAAACAATGACTATTTGCAATCGAAAAGTCTTATTACCGTTCTCAATTGGAATCCTGCGAAACACACGAGACCTGTACTCACAATGAATTGACCAAATGCTAATAAATTTATGACTTCTTCAACGTCCTCTGCAAATCTATGTGACGGAAGTAATTCAATGTTAAGCTCTGGTCAAGAATGCTCAATCAAATATGCTCAAATGTCCCTTTGTTTCTGTTCTGATCATAACTTCGACCATTCTAAAATTTTTCAAACCCAGCTAAGCTCATTTTGAACCTTTTCTCTAGATCGAGAATGAACTAAGGTTATTGGAAAGTGTTGGTATGGGTCTGAGTTTATCGCAAATTCACGGGATGAAGATTTCTTCCGGGCTCCAGAGAGAATGTATCTAATTTGCTCTCACGTGTATAAAGGGCCTATTTCTATGAGACATAACATGGTTTTTCGTGAAATTGGAATACACCGGACCTCCAAATGACACACTCTTCGAGTCATTTTGAAGCGTTTTTAGACCTGTTTGAAACTTTTGTGTCTGGTAGATGGATTTTCATAGAAGGAAGGCCATGGAAGCAAATCAGTCTCACTATACTGCACTTTCATGCGCGTAAGATCGGTGAGAAATCCCATTTGAAATCAATTGTAACTTGTCGGCTTGGAGTACGCGGGGATTACAGAATCCTTTTTCATAGACAAATGAACTGTAATTGATCATAGTTACACTCTTTTCAGTGACTGATAAGTTTCCTAGTGTCTCTTTTGTCACAGAACATGAAATGCCTGCATTTGCATACAACTCTATTTCGCCTGTGACATCTTCATTATCATGAAAATGAGGACTTCACTTTCTATTTATCCAAATTTGATCTGTGTTTCTCATTATAGGAGGTTTGGAAACCAAACTTTGAATGTAGAGTCAGCTAAGCTTGAACTATTCCATGCATAAACTTCTTGAATAGCAGCATCAGATATTCGGTCAAAACTGACTGAAAATGCCTCAGAGCTCTTTGTAGATCAGCACAGCATGACTGAATCTTATGTTTCATTAACATGTTGATTTACAAAATTATTAAAATGTGTCTGTATTTCCTGATCAAAAGCTTGGAAAGAACATTCCTGCGAACATTTCCACTTCAACTGTGAAGTTAAGATCATCGCATATGATTTTTAATTACTCAAATACTACCACATCACATACCGAATACATCTTTGATGTCGTTGGATCAAATCTCTCACTCTTTCCTTCAAACTCCAATCCGATTGATTGAATTTGGCTACCATTTCTTGGATATGAGCGAATTTGGCTGCAGCATGCATCGATGCTATGAAGCTGAAACTCGTACCTCCAGCTATAGTGTTACTAACTAACACACCGACCATCGAACTAGCAATGAACATTCCTTCGTACAATGGTGATGTCGAGTAATCGAAAAAGAAATAACCATGAAAAGGTAGGATCTTTTTTTCTGCACCATCGCCAAATTTGACCTGTAAGAATGTATCAGTTTTCTGCAGATCCGCGAGCAAAGGTAACTTAATTGTTTGTCAGTGTTTACAAAACAGATATTCGTGAGCATGATTTTATTATTTTTCATTGAATGACCCATCTCGGTCATTTGCGCGGTGATTCGAATGCCCAATCTCGACAAATTATTCACAATGACTGTAGCATTATCGACAATATGCTTTTATCGAAGAATACGTCGAAGGCGTATATGATAGACGAAGAATGTTTGTATGGAAACTTGAGATTGCCATCATTGAAATTAAAATTACCGTCGCAACATTCGTCCATCTTGTCTTCCAGGACTATTTCCCGGATGAACTTATTGTAGAATCAGAGTAGACAATCTAGAAGTATCTGATCTTAAATATAGTAGCAGTTTTCTTGTGAGTCATCTGTTGGCTCAAATGTTACTACTCCATGAGATTTGAAAGTTCATCACTGAGACTTGATCATTGAGGACCAATATTCTTTAATGTTCTAGCCCACGGTATACCAAATTATGTACTTCATCTGAATATTTATGAATAAATTTTTACAACCAACCTCTAAAATTGGCAGAGTAATGAAGAACGAAAAACCAATCACGATATTGATGAAGAAAATCTTGGTGAACTCGAAGGCAAAATGACATTTTTTCCTTAGAAGCTGCTCCTCTTCAATTGTTGAGTTTACCCAATCTTGCCTCATTGTTTCAATCACACGAAGCATATCTTTTTCATGCACTTGGAACATAATAACACGCAGTAACGCCATGTAAAAGGCTATAGTCATGAGAATACTTTCGATAGTATTGTTCATATCCTCGCCCCAGAATACTATAGTTTCGAATGTGAGCCCAAGCGCATTGATGATCAATGAAGTAAAGATGATCATCTTGATGAAGGGACGAATCAGGAATGATCTGAATGGATTTTTGTCCTCTATAGCTTCTCGGTCTGGCCAGGCGTTGAACATTTGACAGGCAACTTTTGTTGGCCAGATCAACTTGTCATACTCTGTGCTCGTATCCATCGTCTCGAATGTTCGGATACTGGGTATATCAGGGAAATCTGAATATCCCAATTCGTCAAGGATGTTTATGCAGTTACGAGGAGAATGTTTCATTATTTCATTTCAAGGACATGAACATCTTTCAGATCTATGTAGTTTATCATGTAAGGTAAGTGTGACTAATTTGCCCCCACTCATCATCTCTCAAATGTAGGCACCCGCAGACTTTGCCGCGAATTTTTCGCAGGATTTTTACCATGGAATATTGAGAAATGAATGTTTCGAACCGATCCTAAATGACCCACGTGTTCCGTACCTCTGACTATTTTTGCTAGTCACCAAAATCTACTCTCTCAGCATGAATCAGTCAGATCTAACTGACAATCAGTCCATATACACTGATCGGGTCAGTTAAGTGGGATCAATTTTAACTGAATGAATCAGTAAATCTGTGCATGTTCTTCTGATTCACATGTGGTTTACTGATTCAAAATTTACAGATTGACAAGTGTCACGCGAACTTTACTAATCTTCTTTGACAAAAATACGTCAGAAAACATGTTCAGCCGAATCGTGATCCTCGACCGCAACTCACTGTATAAAAATGATAACCATGCGTAAGTACGAGTGAAGACACTTTTCGACGATTTCTCTTGGAATTTCATTCAGAGCAACTCATCCCAAGTAGATCCAAATTTGTTCTAAACGGTTTTAGACGAGAAATTTGACGAGTAATCCGATGAAAATGTCAGATTTGAGCTGAAGGGGGCCCCGAGGCCTTAAAATTTACTTTTTTTTCAAAAAACTACGTTTTTTAAGGTCCAATTTCCCTTTCCCGATCCTGCGAGTATATGTCTTGAAAATTTCCGCTTCTTTTACGTCGAAATGTGTGTTTGTAATATTTTTTAAATTAGGTCCTATGAAAAATCGATCAAAAAATGCAAAAATCGTATTTTTTGCGAATTTTAAAAACGAAAATAGGCCGGATCGCTTTCGGGGCCTAAAACCTGATGTGCTTTCCACCTTCTTTCATGATGTATAACATGTATCCAAAGTTACAAAAGAATCCGTGACCTGCGACCCAAAAGTTGGCGATATTAAGAAGAATGACTCAAATGTAACAATGCACGAAACTGACATTTCGACCCTCTATCCTCAAGAATAAAAAAAGAGAAGTGAACGGATCGTTCTGGAAATTAATTCCTAAGTGTATTATGATAAAATACATGGAGGAAAATTTGAACGGAGTAATTCGGAGCCCGCTCGTCGAAATGAAAGGTCATAACACGTTCCGTGTAAGTTATCGCGATGATACCGATATGGTAATTACTGATTCAAACTTTACTGATTGACAACTATTTCGCAAATGTCACTGATTATCATCAGTAAAATTCTCGGGGTATTTATGCTAGAAAAAAGGAGTTATGCCGAATCAGTACTCTAGGCGCTAACTGACCGGATCAGTCCATATGGACTGACAATCAGTTAATCGATTTAGGATCAATTATAACTGATGAATCAGTGTATATGGACTGATCCGGTCAGTTAACTGAATCAGTAGTAATGGCTTTTGAGAATTCGATGATTAGCTGACCTTTGGAGCAAAAAAAGAATTACTGATTCCATTAGTGACGTTTTTAATACTGATAGAATCAATGACAATCTGAATGATTCGTGCTGAGAGAGTAAGCCAAAAGAAATTGGTGCAATAAATCTCAACGTACTGTATCTCATTTTTTTGGCCTAACTCTGAAATACTTTTTGCAGAATCGAATAACTCGATTTTGAGCCGATTCTACGCTCGTATCACTATAAAGAGTGCAGTGTGCCTAATTTGCTCTCGTAGGCTTTTTTTGAACTCCTCCTTTACCTCATTAGAATTCATCAACATATTTCAAAAATTCAAAAGGAGCTGAAAAAATCTGTAAAATAAGCCGAAGTACGTCTCATTTGAAGGTTTGGCAGCTAAAATTCTACCGTATTTACAGAAATCCTTTATAATGTCATGCAAAGAGGCCACTTGTGCATGAGCATGGGGATAAATCAGGCGGACACTATTCTGATCGCAAAGAAAGTCTTCTTATGCGAGGAGATAGCTCGGCTCCAGTCTGTCAAAATTGAACGTACTTCAGCTCATTTCAAAGGTCTTGGAACAAGCTTCAAAAGCTGAGGTACGTTGAAAAATATCAAGATGTGTCAAAACTATGAACGAGACAAAATAGTGGGGACAAATCAGGCACGCGCACCCTATGTTGAAAATGCATCCTATTCTGCACGGTAATATAAATAGGCAGAATTTGTAGAAGAAATATAGTTTCGATTATGAAATTGAAATAGCATGAGACATGAATAATTCTGTGGAAATCTTGATATTTAATTGTCGAAAATGTGCCAACCCCACATTTTATTTCCGAAGGTTCTAAGGATGTATTTTTTGACTATTTATAACTCATAAAGTACAAATTGACTTGCGCGCCTACATATAAATATTTTCACTCATCAATACCATACGAATCACATGGATCATGGATGACACTGTAGCATGACACAGAACCCTGACATTCGACACTAGCGTTTAGGTTACCGGGGGCCCTAGGCTCTAAAAGATGGAGGCCTAATGCAAGGCGAACAAATTTGTTCAAAAATTTGCTGGTATTGTGATGGTGTTTTTGGAAGATCCTCAGCCCTAAAGTACTTTTGAATCAATTATTTCTTCATCATTGGAATTTGACACAAATTACCAAATTCCAGTCGGAGGGCAGGATAATTTCCAAAACCTGGGAGGGCATTCAAGCCCGCAAATACCCTAAAACTCGGACCGAGAATTCTGTCGGGAAAAATATCATTTCCAAAATCTTGGGAGGCAATCAAACACGCAAATGCCCGCGGATGATCAGATTGAAGTTTCTGGCGCAGGGAAGAATCATTCCCGAAACCTAGGAAGGCAATGAAACCCGCAAATATCCTGATTCTTGGCTCGAAAATTCTGTCTGGGCGAGAAATCATCCCCAAAACCCAGAAAGGCAATTAAACCCGCGAACGACCGAATGCTCGGACCGAAAATTCTGTCAGGGAAAGAAATAAATACCAGAACCCTAAAAAGCTTTCAAAACTGAAAATTCACCAACGCTTTCACCAAAAATTCTATCCGAGGGAAAAGTCAATCCATAAAATAGGAAGACACATCAGAGACAATAATGCTCTGAGGAGAATGATTTATGAAATTGAATAGGCGAAAGATATCACGGCCAAATGGTTGAAGTCACAGTCTGAGTTTTGGGGTTGGATTTGGTCATCAAATGCTTTGAAAGAATTCTGGCCAGGACCACGGCGTAATGGTAACATTTTATTGTTAATATGTTATTATTACTCCAACATGGTCAGGACCTCTGTAGCCTTGTATGTAAGAGTTGCACTAAAATGACACGAAAGTGACTAAAAAATTTAGCAAAAATTGTTTTTCACGAAAAAGTACTCCGCAAAGTATGAAAACCATCAACTTATTCCGATACTTTGGGATGTGGAAACGTTGCGCCTGCCGATGAATTTTGAGGAAAAATTGTTGCGAAAAGGCCTGAAATGAAGCGAATTCTTTTTATCACAGAAAACTGGGCAGGTAAAATTTTTGGCAAAATAACGCCACAAAATTTACGTGCTCATTGTGCCCTTGGAGAGTGATATTTTGGTACTTGCAGCTGTGGGGTTTGATGCATTATACCATCATATTTGATAAATTTGACTGCCCGGATGCCGAACAAGCCTTTCAGTGGGGGTATACGTCTCACAAAGACGGAAAAAAGGAGAAACCACATCACCAGGAACTGAAATTTCGATACCTCTTCTGCTGATGATATTTTTTGGTAGCTCTGGATCTATAAACTAGCGATTTTGCCAAGAAGAGCATAAGAAAATACATCGAACATCGCCCCTAAAGTACCTTAAAAATTAAACGTTTCCTTTTTTTTAAACGTTTCTCCCTCAAGCGTTGTAAGGGTTCGTAAAAGGTGGTACACACAATTTTGAAGTTTCCATTAAACTATTCATATATCAGCATAATGTATAATCTTTTTCCAGAATATTAGTACTTACAGAAGCAAGATCTGTCCAAGTTACTTACTTCACAGGTGAGTACATTCGCCGGACATATTTGATAATCATAACTCTATCTCATATCTCCAGAATTGGAATCTAGTCCCAGGATTTCAAGTACCCGCTCAGAGATGAAATAGCCGGATTTGTTCAGGATCTATCCGAGTGTACATTGAGTGTAAAAGGTCTATGCTGAAAATGCAGGTCGCATTCGTTCAATCTCCGAAGAGAATGGAAAACAATGTGAGCCATGCATACTTCATGATCGGACCTCTTCAAAAGTACTTTGTAAAATCAGAAATTGTCAATATTTTTCTTGAACGATTGAGAAAATTCCTATCTGTGTAATCGTGATGGATTTTGCAATCAGGACTGCTTGTATGAAAACCAGAACTTGATATATGGCGAATTTGAACTTCCCTGCTCCGGTACTATACTTATTCGGCAATCAAGTATATGGTACTTGTTAGCTTTTCAAGTCGATAAATAGTTTGGCACTACTTCTTGTCTGATCAATGGCTGTCAACCGCAAGTTATTCAAGCTCCAAGATGGCAAAATTACGGTGTAAACTCCGGAATCAAGAGTTCTTCGTGGCTTGCATTTCATCAAAGATACATAATATGAAATTACATATCAAAAGTGACATCATATGAGTGGTAAAATTAGGTACCTGTCAATACAAGACGAGCTAAAAGTCATATTATGATAAAGTATTTGGTATCGCAGGGGCTCATCTTGATAGTCAAAAACTTCTCTTATTCATAAGATTAGTTTGAGACAAGCTTCAGAATATATTGATAACAGCTAAATCATTCATGGATCAAAGATGATTCGACACAGACTAAATTAATATTCACCAAAGTTATACTTTATAAAACTCATGTATATGTAATATATGAAACGTTTAGTCATCGTGGCTACTTTGCCACGAGAGATATCAAATTTTTGCACGAAATGAGTCAATGATTGTTTTAACGGCAATACGGTCGTACTGTTTGGACGGCAATAGTTTACTCTCGGGGTTTGCAAAAAAAGACAAAAGATGATTATGGTCATAGTGACATCCATTGCATTTATCTATGCATTTTTGCATGCTGCTACTCAAGAGTCAGAACAATGATTTGTATTTCTGGAAAAAACTTAGCCGTCAAAGTGTAATTTCTGGACCCCTACCACTCCCCAGTTGAATATTTTTCAGGTCGCCGTTACAATATTTTATTCTAAAGTAATCGAAATATTCAAAGAGGAGCATGTATACATTGGTACAAAGTGATGAGATATTCTTCTTTCATCATGCAATTGACTTCAACCTCATGTGAATTCAGATTTTTGAGATTGCTTCAAAATCCAAAACGATATACGGCAAAAATAGAGTAAAAATGCAGCTGCTGCGTATACAAGTACATATAGGACACCACGATTATCAGCCCGTAAAAAATATTAGTAGATCTCATCCCTGAGATGTCTCAATCTCAGACCAATGACCGAGATCCTGGGTATCGACGTCTTGCTCTCTCCTGTATTTGTTGTATTCTACTGATTAAGATTTTTCGATCACTATGTAGTTCACGTATCCTGTTGGCGATATTGTCACGCACTGCAGCCTTCTCTTCGAGCCATTTACCTCTACTGACTTCGTTATTGTCGTTCATCAGTTCTTGTTCTGCAATATTAATTTTCCCCAAACGTGTTTACATTGATTTTCTTTTAAAAGATACATAGAAAGGATGAGACGAGTCAAGCTCTCATGAGTCAGATTTTGCATGGATTAAAAAATATTGTTCTGTTATGGTGCGTGAATAATTAGATGCTTAAAGTATATACGATACATTCAAGTTTGTATCAGGATAAAAATTCATGAGTTCTGACCGCAAAATTGAAGACAGGTCGTAGTGCTGTCTCGGAGATTTGAAGCGGAAACGATGAACGAAAATTGAGACGAAGCGTTGATTTATGGCATCGATTAGTATACTTGAATATGAATACGAAATAAATGTAAATATGACACATTCATTCACGGAGAGTACGATGATTTACTAATTTTGAATTTTGCACGAGCCCGCAGTCTGTCTCAAGACAAGTGTCCAAGTACAATTGTAATGGAAAAGATTTTAAAAAAGAACCAAAAAATGGTTGAAGCAGATGAACAAGTGATCGGGTCAGATGAACTAATTTATCCAATTTTCCAATTTTTTGGTGCCTACCAAATTGTATAAGATACCTTTTTAGTTCGATCTGATCTCACACATAAGGCAACTCGCATAACCATATACAGTGAAACCTCCATAAGGCGGACACCTTAGGTCGCAAAAAATGTGTCCGCTTTGTAGGGGAGTCCGCTTTATAGAGAGGCTATATACCTGAAGATGTCAAGTCGGTTATTCAATGATTCTATAAAAATGAATGGTGTCAAGATTGGATCAAAATTGATTGTAGATAATTGAGATCAAGTCAATGATTGAAATCCCCTGAACAGGAACGAAATCGTTGTTGTTGCTCTCTGCAGCATAATCGGTGTGTTATACCCAAAAACTTATATCAAAATCAAGCCATCACTTGTCCGGCTAATAGAGGTGCTTATACATGTACTCTTATGAGCGAATGTAATCGAAAATTTTATCCGCGTGGAGAAACATAGGAGCTTGGCCGGTCGCAGGCGAAGTGTCCACGATATGGAGGCGTCCGCGTTTTAGAGGTGTCCGAATAGAGAGGTTTCATTGTATTCGTGAAGTTTTGACGATTTTCGTAGTATGATCTGATCAAATCTGAATGATCGATTAATGGAACTTTGAAAATTGTATTTCATCTATACATTGGTGTCCCAACTCCGTCTGTGAAATTTGACTTAGTGGCTCATGAATCTTAGTTTAAATTAACATGATCATACCAGTTGCAGAGACTCTCCCAGCCACTTCCCTTTGGAGACTTTGATCCTTTCTCATTAATTGATTATATTCATTGTGCACATTCTCCAACTGCTCTCGAAGCTGACGTGTCTCAGTTTGCATTCTTTGTAACTCATCAATTTTGTGATTCGGAGTTCCATCTGTAAGAAAGCCACGAGGATCACTGAATATTCGATATTTGGTTATTCTGAATGTTCTCGTTGTTCTGTACGATATTTCAATTTTATCTCAATTCCCACAAAGCTTATAGATACTTGGGACCACGCTTCGAAAACGGTGAGTTGTCATTCAGCTACACTACCCGTGAAAATTAATGGATCATGAATAGCCTCAGTAAATGAACGATTACCTTGGTCCACTTTGTCGTAAAGAAATAAAAGATTTTGAAAAAATTTTATCAATGTATATGTTACAGTAAATGTCCGAAATCAGTCAATGCCGGAGATTTACTAGTAAATCCTAGGACTGACTGGTGGGGCCAGTCAATCCTAAGATTGACTAGTAAATGTCCAGCATTGACTGGGAAGTCTAGTCGATGTTGTTGAAATGGCAGCAATTCGGACATTCACTAGTCAATCTTAGGATTGACTAACAAGCCTTCGTAAATGTCCGAAACGTGATTGCTCACGAAGAATATAGTTGGCACGTAAACTTGATTCTTTCAAAACTCCGCGCCGAAAAACAAGCTCCTGAGGTACAAGAAGGTATTATTATTATGAGGATTTCTACAGAATTGGAACAAAAGCTGGTTTAATGAACAACCTGTTCCCGAGGAGCCAGTTTGAAGTTTGCAAAGAGAGATTCCTCGATCACAACAAAATTGACCAGGCGCAAACTGTGTGTTTACGAGCAGCAGCTTCAAAAATTTCGATTACAGGTGGCCATGAGATGACGAAATGCAATTGTAAAGCTAAATGTTCTTCAAATGGATGTTCTTATTAAATGAAAAAGATACTGTGCAATTCAAGATGCCATAATAGCCAGAGCTGTTGTAACAAGTAGCTTTCATATTGTTAAATTCTTAGAAAGATTCAACTTCACTTTGATCATACAACGTGCTATATTATTTGTCGGTGAAAAATTCGTAAGACTAGAATAACATTATCGATGTGATGAAGATGTGACCTCCGTTCAGTATGAACGTGAGATCTAAGACTTTGTGCAGCTGTGATACATTTACGCTAAATATCATTTTGCATGAATAAATTTTGCTCATCATACATTTTCATTTCTCTGCTCATTATATGTTTCGGACATCGGCCGTTCGGACATTTACGGTGGTCAGTCAGTCAATCCTAAGATTGTCTAGTAAATGTCCGAAATTTATCTTCACGAATCAACATCGACTGGCTGTTTCAGTCATTTCTAAGATTTACTAGTAAATCTTAGGATTGACTGGCCCCTCTAGTCAATGTCAGGAACAACTAGTCAATCCTAGGATTGACGGATTTCGGACATTTACTGTAACATATATATTTGGAATATTCTTCCTCTGCTTCTTATGGGGCCGTAAACGACGATGGAAAAATAATTTTTTTTCTCCAATCAAACACATGTAGTTTTGACCGGCATCATCCGATCGTCAAAATCCTGATGGGATCTTGTAGCTCGTTTCAAGACCTTCGTGTTCTTTATTTAAAATTTCTGTCTACGACCTTTCCTGTCCGAGTAACGCGAGGAGTAACAAGCTTGGAGAGGTAACTTTGTTTTACATAGGCTGTTTATGGAGATACCGAGATATGCAACTATTCATTCCCTCTCACCCTATTCTAATGCAAAAATACATGTTGAAAATGTTAAGCTACATGATTTCGATGTAAAATGATCTGATCCTGCAGAATATGCCACCGGAATTTGTTCGAAACGTGATCCATGGGTACAAAACATGGAACCAATTGCTTCCAACGACAGGAATCAAGAAATCTTTTGTAATTCACGTGTCAGACAAATTCCGGTGGCATATTCTGAAGAATCAGATCATTTTACGTCGAGGTCATAACGATTTGTTTGATTTGATTTGATTTAATACCAGGTTGATTTTTACATCAACACGTACCTGGAGTGTACCAGGTACTCTTGCACAAGGTACTCGGAGCTCCTGTGCGCAGGCCGGATTCCCTATAGTGGAGACCAGAAATCCATTTCCGACACTTCTTCTTTATTGAGGCGAAGTGTTCGGAGAGTAAATTTTACATCTCCACAGGACCTACAGTTTAAGGTGGATTCCGATCCACCGGAACCACAGTAATGTGGCTTAACACTTTTAACATGCATTTTTGCACTAGAGTAGGGCAATTGAGAGGGAATGAGATAGTTGCATGACTCGCCATCTCCATAAGCAGCCTATGTGATACAATGTTTTCTCTCCAAGCTCGTTACTCGGACAGGAATGGTCATGGAAAGAA
Organism: Eretmocerus hayati; assembly: GCA_029851415.1. Lineage (NCBI taxonomy): Eukaryota > Metazoa > Arthropoda > Insecta > Hymenoptera > Aphelinidae > Eretmocerus > Eretmocerus hayati. The sequence goes on along the minus strand of CM056743.1, from coordinate 37,655,521 downwards.
CTTTGAAAAAAGGACCATGAAGGTCTTGAAACGAGCTACAAGATCGCGTCAGAATTTTCACGATCGCATGATGCCTGTCAAAACTACATGTGTATTTTTTCATCGTCCCTTATGGACCCATAAAAAGCAGAGGAGAAATATTTAGAGCACAGAAATTGATGGATTTTTTCAAAATCTTCAATTTCTTTTTTTTCAAAATTTTTCTGTTACAAAGTAGACCAGAGTGATTTTTCATTTACTGAGGCTATCTATGATCCATTAACACGTTCACTGCGACGGCCTTTAACGTATTTGGGCCCTGTATGCGATGGGCGCCGTCGGTGGGCCCCACTGAATGAGATTTTGATCACTTGGTGAGGTGCAATTATTTTTTTTCAAATACCCGAATCGACGATTGTTCCAATCATTGATTTGATTGGTATTATCACTTTTCATGCCGAACTGAGGCTTGAAAGTTATGAGGCTGAGTACAATACAGTGACCCGGGGGCTCTCATCTGTTGAGAAAATGCAAATCTTTGTTTAGAACGTCCAAATCAAGAGAGAGGGTTGGCTTGAGAATAGATTCAGTAGAACTGCCAATCCTCATGCACTTTGCGAAGTAATGAATCGAATCCCAGTATAAGTTTGGGAAGAAATAGCAATTGATTAGTTTTTTTTTTAGGTCGAATCTCTAAGTACTTCTACCCAACAAGAAGTCGATAATAATGCTTCACAGCTTTTTTTCTAAGAATACAATTTTCGAAATGAGACTTCTTGAAAATGTTGCTTTGATGCTTTTTCCATGAAACTTTCAAAAAAAAATTTTCTTTTAATTTTTTTAGATGTAACTCGGCAATTACTGAAACCTTCAGAGTTCAACTTTGATAGTTTGACTTTTGGATTGACTTCAATGTTTCAAGTATCATAATGGGGTTTCACAATTTTTAAACAATTATGTAGTTAAAAATCTTCGTAACTATCAAATATCTGAATATTGGATTCTATTCGATAGAGAATGCCCTCAATTTTTATTCGCCAATTTCGTATCGAAAGACTTGTTAATTTATGCATTCCAAAGGCCCACTTGTATCCATATTCATGTTTCTATACACTCATCCGGACATATTTGAATATTCAAGAGATTCTCGCTAGTCTTTTAAGCCACAATATGATCTAAAAAAAATTATGATAATGTACACCGGAGAATGTATAAATCCTAAACTGGCGAGGTCAACACACTGATGCGAGGAATCGATTTTCGTGATGCATCAAATTTAACGAAACGTTGGCAACAATATTTTGCATCCAAGCGTGAATAAGGACTTCTCAAAAGCTAGAAATCTTTTGGGGATCACTATCTCAATTCTGAAAAAATATAATTATAGTTACGGTACTCACGTAAAGGAGGTATGGGAATGCTATGTATCTGTTCTATGACGAATGCAACAGATACCGCAATTGTAACGAGCAGCTTCATCTTTGTAAATCAGTGTTGTAAATCTATTGATTGGAACGATAAACATTAGTTTCACAGGATCAGATCAAAGATTTTATATGAATCAGAAAGAGATTATCACTGCATATTGCATAGTGCTAAAAGCACTCTGCTGAGTTTTCTAGGGGTGCCACTATTTTCTATTTCTATCCGTCAAGCAGATTTTTACATCAATATTGACTCCAAATCGAATTTGATTGTTTACTCCGCATATGTAATTATTTCCCATTAGATCAGTGAACGAAGTTTTTGTATGCCTTTTATGCAATAAAATAAGTTGACACATATTACACTTCTTGCACCTCGATGCATGGATTCAAGAATGATATAATATAGGGTTGCGGGAAATTTATTCTCCAATATGGAAATTTATCTCTTATATATTGATTTTCCAGATCGATTTCTATGAATGTTCAATTCTACTATAAGTCACAATTTCTATCAGTATGACATTTTATCTGCTAAGATGGGCATGTCCTATACAAACCAGACCTCGTAAAAACAATATAGGTATATGTGCGCTGAGTATTGACTATCTTTATGGTCACTCCGAACTCAACTGATAATGATTTTAAAGCTTCAAAGAATTTTTCATAGGCTGTACTCTTTCAAACGCGTTTACCGTTTACCCCTCTAAGATATAGATTATACTTCATTCATTTCAATTCAAGCGTAAGATACATTTTATGATGTTAATAGCTCGCCAAATATACTTAGGATGACGATTGGAATCACGAGTATTACTCGTGCAACTCGTGTAAAAATTAATTTCGCGAAATTCTTTTTTCAACTCTTTGGAATCAGATACTACTGTTCCAATGGCAGTATACGGATGTGGCAAAATACTTGAGGTCCTACTGTATTTCTACGAAGAGTTCATGTAAAAGTCATCGAGAATTTTACGATACAGGATTTTAGTCTGTCCGAATTCAGATAAGATCAGGCAGGCAATTTTTTTTATGACATGGATCGGGTCTACTCTCATCTTATATGATCCTACTCACAAAATAAGGATATGGGCCATTTCGGAGCATTTCGACGAATGCCTGCACCAGGGGGGGGGGCTGGAAAAAATCCATAAAAATTTTTTTTCCGTTAGTACTATAATAAAACATGTCTAATTCGGGCACCTCCGGTTCCAGTCCGACCCGCCCATAATAGACAGGTGCCCGAATTATAGAATCTGATTCAAAATTATAGAAAGTACAAATTTTGAAAAAACTTATTTTATAAACCATACAATTTTGGAATAAGTGAAATACATAGATGAGAACTCGAAACTCTCAAGATGTGGAATGTCAAGATTCATAAATAATCAAATTCGGGATTTCAAAATTTGGTATGATAGTGATTCGGGGAAATCAAGATTCGGAACATTCTCAGATCGAGGGTCTGCAAACCCAGAACTTTGAGTTTGGAAATCTCAAAGGTTGAGGGATCTCTAGGAAAGGCTCAAAAATACCCCCCGTCAAAGTAAGCATCCAATACTCTAGCATTCAAGCTAGCTTTGGATGATTCAAAATTAGCTGTTGTGAATTTTAGAGTATCAAACAACACAGATGTCGAAATTATACCCTCAATTGACTCATTATAATTTTTCGTTAAATATTCAAATATATAGTTGAATAACAATCTTCTTAATTCGTCAAACTGACACAGAACTCAGAAAATTAATGGTTTTTGCTTTTCTCAATATGGAAAAGTTTCTTTCAAGCTCGTTCTGAGCTTGACATAAGTTTTCGACATGCATACCTGGGCTCATTTTGACAACTGTAGTGGGTGCCCTGAATTCACAGGTTCCTTTAACATGTGACATCATATATTTGAGATCTCAGAAACCGCCCATATTAGGCAGGTGCCCAAATTTTGGAGGTGCCCGAATTATGAAGAAAGAATACCGTATAAGCTTATGGAATGAAATTCGGTTCCACGGGAAAGCGCCCGTAATCGGGAGGTGTCCGGATTTTAGAGGTGCCCATAGAGACAGGTTTTACTGTATATTAATATAGTACAAAAAATTTTTTTTTTATTTTTTTTAAGGCCCCCGTGGGCCCTAGGGCCTATGAAAGGTCTTTTTTAGGCCCCTTTTTAGCCTGTTTCTAGAAAGGCATAACTCCGACTAGAATCAACATCTTTGGACGTACCTAGGCGCATTTTCTCCCTCAAGACTAGTATTTTTGAGAATAAAATTGTCCATGGTCGATACTTGAGCCTAGCAACTTCTAGGAGCTATTTGCTGAGAGCACATTTTAGCGATTTTTGGGCTTGCTTCAAAGTGATGTAGCTCCCACTAGACATGTGATAATCGACAATAACAAGTAGTCATTTTGAAGGTCTTGAAAAAACCTACAATTTGACCACTGGTAAAAGTCGATTACTGTACTTTCTCTAGGAGTAACAGTCATTACAAGCTGAGCAAATTCGTAAGAATGCCAAACTTTGAGCTCAATTTAAAAAATCGTTTTTTTTCTTCGACCCCAGACCTGTGCGATTATGTTTTTTGATACAAATACTACCAATTAGAACAATAATCTGGGTGGGATATTGAACTGCCGATTTCATTCAGCCAATTCAAAACAGCCTTTTTTGACTTTTTGCTCAAAATGACCTCAAAGGTATGGCTCACATATGCTTCCATCTGAACTAATGTGCATCAATCTATGTAGGATTACTCCCCAATGTACCCCCAAATATGTGTGGAAACTTCCGGAGGCGAGCCTCGAGCTTAGATGCGAGCAGAAGGTTCGATTGTACGAGTTGAAAATGGTAATTATTTCGTCTATTTGGACGCAGGCCAGTGTGGATGGGATTTCACTCATTCTAGGTCAAAAATGAGATAAGCGGCTAAAATAGGGATACGAATATGGTTTTCTGACTCAAAATGATTATCTTAGCACGATTTCGGGGTCAGTTTGGCTCCAAAATATTGATACTTGCTCTCAGACTAGAAAAGACTTTAGTTACATGTTTTTCGATAGAGTGGCTTCAGACGTTGAATAATACCATCATCCCGGAAAACTCGAGGGCTTTTCCGGCCGTCGTTTCCTCTTGTCCCGGGTTAGCGTGCTAATTCGAACGGATTCACGTTTCCATGGACAATTGGCGTCAATTTACGTCGAGGCAGCCCTTGAGCTCGATCAAAACCCAATTTCCGAGCTGGCTTTTAGTATATACTCCATCCGATGGCGATAAAACAATTTAATACCTTTTTTTGGAGTATATGGTGCTTAGGGTGATGACAGATAAAGCGCTACGCTACGACTTTGCGCCACGCCACGACGCGCTATCGCACGCCACGACCCAAAAATTCATTCCAGCGAACCCGACCATTGATGGACTGGATTTATTGTTACAGTATCAACCGTAGATTATGAAAATGAATCAAATCTATCTATGGTCGAGTTTGCTGGAATGAAGTTTTGGGTCGTGGCGCGCGATAGCGCGTCGTGGCGTGGCGCAAAATCGTAGCGTAGCGCTTTATCTGTCATCACCCTTATAGCCAAGAAAAATCTACAACATATTCATCGAATGACTTCAGACATCAAATTCTCACCTTTCTCGGAAGAAATATTTTTAGTCGATATTATCAATATGTATAATTTCGATAGATACGTATTTTTATCGAGATTTTAATCGAAAGCCGTATTAGACAATCGGTTAGACTTTGTTTCATTGTGATGTTCAACTCTGATTCCGAGAATCAGCCATGAAGGTTGTCATTCCTTCTGGAGATGAACTCCGTAAAATATTATCCGAACACTGGTGCCACCATATAACGAGGGATGCAAGAAATTTTGGGCACTCAAAAAGATGCATTTCTTGTAAGATCATCTTAAGTGCAAGAAATAATTACGATATACGAAAAATTAAGTGGAGCCAGCAATTGCCTCATTTGACTTCGTTAATTGATACTTGCAGATGCGGGATTTAAAAAAAATATGATGCACAGGAAACCTCGAATAGCGAACACCATTCTGCGCCGCCCAAAGTGTCCGCTATTGCAAGGGTCCTCTTAAATTTCATTCATCATCATGTGACTTCCGACAGTCACTTTCTTGAAAAATAATCAGCAATACTTACATGTTTGTTTTGTTCGCTTGAAAGAAAGTATTTAGTATTCTCAAACTCAGACTTCATTTTTAACATCTCAGTCTCAGACTAACTACTCTCCAAAAAAATCTTTCAATGATGATAAATAGGTTTGAGCACCGGCATCAGGAATATAAGGGACTTCTTTTTGAGCTATGATGGAGCTGTCTGCCGTAGAATCCATAGGATACGAAAATAAAGTTGACTACCATCCGAATTTTACATTTTGAGTATAGTTCTGATCACAGTCATTCAACGCATTATCGTATTGTTCTTGAATTGATGGGGAACATAATTTAGTATGTTCGTTTATTGCGAGGTAAAATGTACGCAATCGGACCTTTTGATCTGTAAAATTAGGCTATCGAGAGGTGTCCACTGCTCCATCTGCTATTCCGAGGGCTTGGTCCCGTAGGGACCAATGGGAAACAGACCGAGCTCCAAAAAATTTCCGCCATTTTGAGTTTCTACTGTATATATAATATTTCAATTTTCAAATATCAACGAGGGTATAGTCATTCTTCGATCTTTCATTTGTCTTATCTGTGGGAAGTTTACAGCGTGATGTCCCGTGAGTCATAGAAAACAGTTCGAGATCTTTGAATTTGATACTGATCAGTGAAATTTGACCCATTCCTCGGTAAAAGCACAGGCCTGTTGAATACCACCTTGTCATTTTGGATGAAAAGGTGAATAAAGGGTGATTTCAAGATGTATTTTCATTTTGATTTTATTATCCTTGTCAAATATACAGTTATCAAAAGATAAAGACGTTCCTGTCAAAAATTGTGCAATCCAATGTCAAAAGCAATGTTTCACCTACATTTAGTCAAAAATAATATTTCTGTATAATTTCGTTAGAAAATTGAGTAAATACCCCGAATCATCGTGAATTTTCAAGAAATTCGAATTGTAAGAGTCAGCTTATTCTACTTTTTCAGCCAAGAAATTGTTGCATCTTCGTGATTACTTCGATAAAGTTGATATCCAAAACGTGATGAAATTTCATAATTGATATAAAAATTTTCATCTCAAAGAAGGTTACTTCATTGACTGCGAAGACAAGTTGAGCGGTTAAAATGGATAGTCACAGAGCTTTCGGTGAAAATATCCCTCTATAACCGTAGGATTATTTTTGACCATTGCACACGCACTGAAATTTTAAAATGATTCCAGTACTTAAGATTGATAAATGGATAAATTTTCATACTTCTCGTCACTTGATCTGGAATGGAATAGTGACAATCACTCGCATGGTATATCTAATAAGATTCGGCTTGCGTTTGTGCGAGAGTGCAACTCGTGTAGCGTTATGTATTGACGAGCCAATACAGTTCAAAATACAGTTTCACCTTTGCGGTTCGTGTACGGTGCAGAAAATCGAAAATTGAACGATGGCTTTCAAAATATTGATTCGATATGCAAAAAGCCAATATTACCGTCAGTCTTTTAATAACAATCGAACCATGACGAAGTTTATCGCATCCTTTTCATTTCATATTGAAAAGCAAAACGAAGATACCTGAAAAGTACATGTCTTGGCATGATGACTTTCACTATAAAAACGAAAATATTGTGTTAACATCCAAAACGTTGGATTAATTTCTTCTACTCATTGATGTAGAGAGAATGCCACATGAGACTTGAATGAGCTCATTCAAAGGATACTTTTTCCTAAAAATTTCTATCTACAAATTGTGGAAGATTACACACACATTCATATTTCACCCATCAAACTCTAAAAATATAAAAATATTATCATGTGAAAAGTTGAATTTGTGCGCAGAAGTATTGCGTGATTAAAATTGGAATTATGATAGTCCCTTGGTCCCAAATACCATAAATGCTTTCATGATCTACTCACAAACCATTACACCCTTACCAATTCTGTAGTCTTCGAACTATTCCTTGGAGTAAAAAACTGGTCTGAAGAAAGTTGCCTGAGCCATCCATAAATGATACTTCCAGACATTTTTCTGTGGCACGTATTTCGTCAGTCAAGAAAATGGAACTTGTGACATTGTAATCAGCTTTAACCCTGAAGTAAGAACAATACTTTTAGAGTAAGAGCTGGTAGAATTAATTGGATCATTGACTAAATCTTGTTAAGAGAAATGCAACCCAAATTTTGATTTCTGACCTGGGAAATGGTGGGGATTTGAGCGAATCACATTCATTGTATACCCTTCGATGCAATCGCGAAACTCGGACATCGTGAGAGGTATTGCTGTACTTCCAAAAGACATCCGAGTCCGGTTCGTCGAGGTCTGCAGGACTAGTTCCATTTTTTCGGATCGAAATTTTGAGTTTTTATATTAATTGAAGAATATTGAGTTTTTCTAAAAATTAAATGAACATTGTTTTGATCAACCAAATAAATACCATTAAATGTTCGGCGGAAAATCGCTCAAGTCAGGAAAAAAAAAATCATGAAATTCGCCTGCGACTCAGGTGGAAACCCAATCGCTTAGAAGCGAGCTACAACCTCATAAACTCGGTGCAGAATATACAATTCTGTCACTTCTCGAAAAACTCGGCATTTTTCGAGTTTTGAGGCGATTACACGTGAGAATTCAGAACTTGACTTGGAATTTTGATCCGTAAAAATGGAACTAGTCCTACATAGCTCTATCCGTCTAAAAATTTGATTGCGCATTCTTTTTCTATAGTTTTTTATAAGATGTTGTATGGGTTTAGCGGTCCGTTGAGAAGGTTGCAGAAAAAAGCGGAAAAATCATGACGCAAAAAACCGACTAGACGATATTCTCCACAATACAAAAATACATATTAATATAATTTTGCTATTCTTCCCAAGCATAAAAATTATGGTTCCACGCCCTTTAGATTGAACGTCCATCTAAAATTAATTAAGATAAGAAAAAGTTCCTGTAATTAAAAATTATTCACCCTATTTTAGAGTTTATTACAAACTCCTCTAATCAAATGATACTATGTGTGATACGTCGTGTCTGGGATAGTGCATTAGAATGAATATATAATTGAGAACTATAAAACAGGCATGAAATCTATTTTTCAGCATGTTACAATTATAGCGCCATTTTAAGTTCGAGTAAAATTGGCACGAGGATATTTTTTTTCGTTATACGACCGGAGAGAAAAACTGTCCCCGTGCAGCAAAACAGCAAGGGCTCACATTGGTGCATATTATATTATATTTTCAGTACACATATTCGTAGCCGTTTCAAGGAATTTAGAGCAGATAAAATAGAACATGAAACAAAGGCATTGCTACATTTGATGAACTGTTATTCCACATTCTGATTGGATTTCAAGATACTTACATCATATGCTGCTCAAGATCTTTGAGGCTTCTAGTTTTGCTTCTTGATCATCATCAGTCTTTGCAGGGTAATCTGATGCCATCTTCAAGTATTTTAAGGCATCCTCTCTCTTATCCAACTTCAAGTATGTTTTTCCAAGCATTAATAGATTATGGCTGTAAAAGTTTGGATCCACTTGTTCCGCCTTCTCAAAGTATAGCAATGCTTCTTCAAAAGATGAAGTAGGAGGTTCACCAAAAATTGCAGAAGCTATTTTTCGTTGGTACCATGCAAGATCAGCTACTTGATAGCACCAATTGCCAATCAGATACAAAGTTGTTGCATCATTGGGATTCAGTTCAGATGCTCTCTGGAGAAAAATTTTCATAAGTATCCATGGTACAGCTAATTTAAGTAAAACAGGAATACTCACCACCATGTGTTTTTTGATATTATAGAGTTCTCTGATCTTAATCTTGGTTCCTTCATAAGATGTTTTTGAATTGAGAAGAATTGCTACCCACTTATGAACAGCCCAGTGATCTTCTTTTACAGCTAAAGCTTGAGATATCAGATCATAAGCATCATAGATTAACTGCTTTGCTTCTGCATCCTTGGTTTTCAACTTGGACAACTTGTAGAGAGCACGACTCAGTCGCCATAAGATCTCAACATCTTTGCTATCCTGATAACAGAAAGAGTTGAGTTATGGTCTATGTTATTCAAGTATGCAAATGAATTAGTTTGCTCATACTTACTTTATAATCATTTAGTAATTTACAGATCTCTTCATACTCTTCTTGATCAAATAGAGCATCAGCCTTAGCAATTAAGTTATCTTTTGCAGCTATTGATGATCTGTCATCATCTTTCCTCTTGGATATTCCCCATAAGGCGGCAACGTAAAATGGAGACTTGGGGAACAGGGACTCTGACCTCGTTTTTTGATGATTCTGTAAATGCATTATAGAGCATATATTTGATATATCACCGCGTCATCACTGGACTACTTTAGACTCATTGTTAGCAATAAGGAGTCCATGCCCATACCTTGCGGGAACTTCTGTTAACAACATAACCCAATGACTGATACGAGGATCTGTTGGTTCTGAGGTGCCTTATGATTCTTGAAAACATTTTGCAGTGGTGTGCAACTTACTTTAACTGGGGATTCTTGAGCAACCACTCTTCATGAATTTACACTTTAGTAAATTTTTTAATTGCCATTGAAAGATACAGGGAACACTGTTAACACTGGCACCTTAGTTTGAGATAGTTTTATTTCATAATCTGTCAATTCATTCAATTCAATTCACTCGCGATTTGAATATTTCCCATTGCATACGACAATCAGACCTGTTGATATGCACCTTTGTTGTCATCTCAGTAGAGACACATCATTTTCTCACCATGTTTTTTTCGAATCTGTCAAAATACCTTATGCGTGCGTCCCTGTCCCTCTGCTGCATATTTGGTTTTTCACCTCCCCTCATTCGCTTTCGCTCCCTTCCCTATATAGGTCTTAACCTTCCCCTTGTTAGTCTGCTAGGCTCACATGTTATGCTCATGGTGACATGTTGGCTACCGGGTGTAATCTTGCAATCTAATTTATTTGTAATAATAATGACAATAACCTGCCGATTTTCAATCGAGTTGAGTTGCATAAACGTTACTTTGTTTCACCGATCTTGAAAAACCAAGTTTGAGACATCACGATCGTAAAGTCAAGATAAAATACGAGATATGGCTCCTATGCCAAAATTTTATATTTGGGCCAGCTTAGTCGGCACCTCCGCAGCCGGTGTTCTCCTAATAAAGTGAGTTCAAAATACTCATGAATCTACAAATTTATGAAATAGTCCCTTGGATAAGTTTATTAACTCTTAACTCAAAAATACAATAACGAGCTTCCTGAATTTACCTACTCAGTCTATGTGTTTGTAATGAAGTCCCCAAACTGTACTGAGGGCGAATAATTGAATGATGAATGTGTTTCAGAGATTATGCAGGTGGTAAGCAGTATGAGGGCAAGGAAAAGCTGACTGACAAAGTAGTTATCGTCACTGGAGCCAATACAGGAATTGGAAAAGAAGTGGCTAGGGACCTTGCTAAGCGAGAAGCAAAAGTGATCATGGCATGCAGGGACATGTTCAAATGTGAAGCGGTAAATATTTAACTCATACAATAACAAGAATAAGCTTACTTCGTGTAATTATTTAAAATAACTTTGCAGGCTAGAAAAGAAATTGTTGTGGAAACACGGAACAAGTATGTTTACTGCAGGATGTGTGATCTAGCATCTCAAGCAAGTATCAGAGAATTTGTGGAGCTTTTCAAAAAAGGTATAAGTATTTCACTTTTATACAAGAGAAATTCTCACAAAAAATTATAGTAATGATTTCTAATCACAATTGTCTAATATCCATGGAAATGTCATAATTTTATCTCTTATCCAACAGAATTCACGAAACTTCATATACTCATAAATAATGCCGGTATAATGAGATGTCCTCTGAGTCATACAAAAGAAGGGATTGAAATGCAGATAGGAGTAAATCACATGGGTCATTTTCTACTCACCAATCTGTTGCTAGATACTTTGAAAGCTTCAGCACCATCAAGAATTATCCATGTAACAAGCGTTGCTCACTTGCGCGGAAAAATGAGTACTTTTGATCTTAACAGTGACGAAAAGTATGACCCTGGAGCTGCTTATGCTCAAAGTAAACTGGCAAACGCCATGTTCAGCAAAGAGCTAGCAATAAAATTGAAAGGTTTGTATGAAACTAGTCTAGTAGTGAATTTTTTCAACAAAAAGGGATTGTATGTGATCATACAAATGAGCACTGGATCTTGCATACTAGTATACCAAATTCAAAATGCTTCACATTATAATTAGTCTCTTGACCTCATGAAAGTGCAACCACAAACTTCATGTTTTATATTCTTGGATGAATACTGGCATTGATTCTATATTAATCGTGCTAAGTAAAGATTTCGCTGATTGTAATTATTAATATGAACTTTTTCTATCTTTTCCTGTTTAGGTAACTCATTTGTTTTCAAGGTGTTCCATGATAATCTTTCATCATTTTCAGGCACTGGTGTAACTTCAAATGCTGTGCATCCAGGAGTTGTTGATACAGAAATTACTCGACACATGAGCTACTTCAATAGTACAATCAGTGGTTTCCTTTTGAAACCATTGATTTGGCCATTTATTAGAACTCCTAGGCAAGGAGCTCAGACTATTTTGTATGCTGCCTTGAGTCCTGAGTTAGAAGGTGTTTCTGGTGAATATTTCAGGTGAGATTTTGTCAGAATATATATTAGCATGCATATGAATTCGGAAATTGCGGAATAAATCTTAATCATTTGAGAGATTTTGAATAGAATCGGCTATTTTTGATGCAGAATCAGCAATTGTAGCTCTTCAAGTATGCTTTGTCATGACTGATACTATTATTTCTATTATTTCTCCGCAGCGATTGTCAGCGAGCTGAACCGAATCCTCTCGTCGAAAAAACTAGTTTGAGAGAATGGCTCTGGTCAACAAGTACAAAATGGACTCGATTGAATACCAATTAGTTCTTAGCATGAAATTTTATTATTATAGTTGAGCGATATTGTATAAATTGTTCTTTGTGAAACTGTATTATGTATTGAGTCAGTTCCCTCAACCCAGGCTGAATATTGTTATGCATTCTACTACGCATTTTCCCAATTTTCTTCTTAGATATCGGGAAAAATCGATCAGATAATCACTGGTTTCACTTGTGTACCTATATAGAACCTCTGATGATTCGGCGGGTAAGTGATTTTTTGACGTTCGTTCGAAATGAATGGGACGCCGTCAGCCGAGCGGTCAGCATTCAAACTCTTCCGCGGACTGAATCAACAATAACACTGTGGAATCAACATAAATGTTACGCCTCGTTCACAATATGTTTGTTCAGACAGAGATTAGAGGGGAGATGGCCAGAGCAATGCTGCCGAGGCGAGCCAACTTTTTGAAGCGAGTATGGTGGCGCACCTCACGGCCACCTCGCGAACTACACCCAAACTCGACGGTATGGGGCGAGTTGGGTCGTAGAATCATCTTCTCTCTGGCTGGAGAAAGATCGCGCGAGCAGATGAGCAGCGAAGGGTCCGCTTCCGCACCATCGTCGTAAAGTACATACCTGCGCCGAAACTATGCTGCAAAAAAACTATTATATATAGCCTTTTCATTTCTATGTCTGTGTATGTGAGTTTTCCACTCCTATATATATTTCGTGACCTGCTTCCAGCACCTATACCTATACAAATAACATACTCGATTGCCGTGTTGAACAGAAGAAATTTCGTCTGGCTCATAGCACTTTTTGCGAGACTTGTCGAAATGCGTAAGCAGTGACAATTGATCATAAATACTCGATATATAGCCACTATATATGATACGATATATATGATTTCTGATGGTGGGTATGTGAAAAACAGAACAAAAATGTTTTCAATAGTTTGTAATGAACAAGTGTAAATTTAAAGATGTTCATGGATGTGTCGACGGGCAAAATTTTTTTCGGTATTCATTTTTCTGTAGTCGCGAAAACACGCTTTGGTCCTCAAAATTAGAAATTGAATCGAGCCTCCGCATGCATATGACGACTTTTTTCATTCCTTCTCGCATATTGAGTGATAAGATGTAATAAAACATATGCAAAAATTTTTTCGAAACGAGTTAAACGGTTTTATGTGAGTAGCACATGTATAAGACATAGGGTAAGTGGTATGTACCTTGTAGTACATGAAACTGAGATTTCCGGTTTTTGGCAATTTATTGTCTAGTGAGAAATTCTGACGCGATGGGACTATACAACCCTGAAATTCGTGTTCAGATGGTTGATTTGAGTCAAAGATACATGTTCCGGAGCACATATTTGAATTCCTTCGCCTATTTATCGTGCTATTGAGTATCCTAGGAAACGATTTTTGAGTCCATGGAACTGACATTTCGTCTTTAAAATTACTGGCAAAGATAATGGAGGTGACTTAGAAACTTCTCCGCGCATATTTGGTCAATTCATGTCACATAATAATGAAACAAATTGGAGAAAACATTGTTCGCGTCCAGATAAATTGCCTCCTAATAGAGTAACATAGTATACATGGAACTGACAATATCGCGGAAGAGTCGAGGGAAGAGTAAATTACATGGCTAATCTTTGGCTATAAATATACAAGCAGCACTGGGAACTCCGATTCTGGGCCTTTCTTCGCACTGGGATTTAATTGTTTGACATGGTTCTTTGAAATTTTGTCCGTGATCAAGTCCTCCAGACTAGATTTGAGTACGCTGTTGTTATTTTTGAAAAGATCTCATTTGCTGAGTAAATCCCATCACAACAAAGAGACGCATGGCTCGGGGTCTCATCCGAGGTCTTATCTGAGCATTTAGTAGGAAGTCTTGAGGTTTGAGTCGACACCCCAGATACCTGCCAGACTTCCCAATATTTCGAGCGTCTGATAACTCACAAGACTGGCAGAATACCATAATATCATGATAAGTGCTCGAGATCTGGGGACTTTCGGTTAGCAAAGATCCTCAGAATTGCAAATATTAGAATGCACTTTCTTCACTCAAAATTTTTCATTTCGAGCACCGGGGTATTCGCGGAAGTGATAATGATTTATCGAGCAATTCAATATCAGTATTGCTCCATTTCATCATTCTCATTTCAATTGATGGGGTAATTGCAGAAACAAATGGCTATATATCGAGTATTTATGATCAATTGTCACTGCTTACGCATTTCGACAAGTCTCGCAAAAAGTGCTATGAGCCAGACGAAATTTCTTCTGTTCAACACGGCAATCGAGTATGTTATTTGTATAGGTATAGGTGCTGGAAGCAGGTCACGAAATATATATAGGAGTGGAAAACTCACATACACAGACATAGAAATGAAAAGGCTATATATAATAGTTTTTTTGCAGCATAGTTTCGGCGCAGGTATGTACTTTACGACGATGGTGCGGAAGCGGACCCTTCGCTGCTCATCTGCTCGCGCGATCTTTCTCCAGCCAGAGAGAAGATGATTCTACGACCCAACTCGCCCCATACCGTCGAGTTTGGGTGTAGTTCGCGAGGTGGCCGTGAGGTGCGCCACCATACTCGCTTCAAAAAGTTGGCTCGCCTCGGCAGCATTGCTCTGGCCATCTCCCCTCTAATCTCTGGTTCAGACAGGGGCCACCGACTCGTGGTCAGACTTTGCCTATACCCTGTATGGGTTAGAGTTGCAAACGTGGGCCGTTGAGGGCGTTGTCTTCCATTGCGTTATATGGGGAAATACGCCACCAACGGCCCACTTTTGCAACTCTGACTCTGACCACGGGCACCCGTGTATAAGCATAGGAGTCGGTGGCCCCTGCTGGTTCAGATAGGATCAGATTGGAGAGCGGAGAGGAGCGAGAATCGGGAATAAATTGGGACGTATGCAACATGTAATTCACTTTGCTGATCTCCATTGTATGTGCATGTACAACAAAGGTAAACAGAAGGAGTGAATTAGAATGGTCACAGAAAGTTATTTATAACTTATGTGCGAACCTAAAGCGAGGATCACCAGACCTAGACCAACCAAGGTGTATATAGACTGACGACAGGGACAGGCAGATCATGGCTGCACATTCGAGGTAATGTTATTTTCATTACTTCGTTCCATGACATAATGAGTTGATGTTTACCCGTCGATTTTGGGCGATGTGATGTCTTATGCAGACGTGGAAACGCAAACAAAATCGTGCAACATGCACATCAAATTCCTTGTTCGGATACATTTGTGCTCCTATCACTGTCATCGAATGATCATACCTCTGGCCATGTTATTTTTCATCATGGATAATAATAATACCAGCTTCTTTGACAACAGATCCTTTCAATTCCAAATTCTTAGTGGATGAAGTGCTTATACTGTTGTAAGAATGAGTCCTTCAGATGATAACCTTCTGTTCTTGTCAGGTTACGTTAGTGGAGTATAAGCTTATCACATTCTTCTCTATCCTTACCAATTGGTGCTCAACAGGGACCAAGAACTGGTTACTGACGTTAACCATTATGATATGATCTTTTTCAAGACTGATGCTTCAATTTTAATTTGCAACACTTTTGTGACCTCTCTCATCAAGTAACCTGGTCCTGTCTAAGCCCATGATCTAATTGGTGATACTCCTGATTGATAACTTGTCTGCTTTGGATCTGAGTCTTTCATTCATGAAGCACCATACTACCTATAAGTTATGGATGGTTTAGGTCATGTGAGGCTGTGTATTATCAAGTGACTTTCAAATTGTATTGAGTCGAACAGTTGTTCAGAATTTGTACATTTCATAACCTTGTTGGAATCAAGTACTTACGCTTACTCTACAATAGATATGTATTCTGAATGTGTTGTTATAGATCTGATACAAATAAGGTTTGCTGCTATGCTCATCCAGAAGCTCCTCTCATAGAGGATTACAGAGCTGGGGACCAAATTTGCTCTGAATGTGGATTAGTTGTAGGTGACAGGTGAGTGCTTTGTTTTGTTGTACTCATACATACAGTGAATGTATGGCAAAGTGCTTGAATAATTAACGGAGGTGAATTTGTATCCTTTCAGAGTTATAGACGTTGGATCGGAATGGCGAACATTTAGTAATGAAAAATCAGGAGTAGATCCTTCTCGTGTAGGTGGTCCAGAAAACCCTCTATTGAATGGCTCTGACTTGTCAACCATCATTGGACCTGGTACAGGAGCAGCATCGTTTGATGCATTTGGAGTATCTAAATATCAAAACAGGCGCACTGTAAGATATTCACTTGATAAACACATTTCCAAACCCTCACAAAAACCTATTAACCAATTTCAATTTTGCAATAGATATCTAGTTCAGATAGAACCCTAGTGAATGCTTTCAGAGAAATCAATGCTATGGCAGATCGCATAAATCTTCCCAAAACAATTATTGACAGAGCAAATAATCTGTTCAAACAAGTACATGACGGAAAAAATTTGAAAGGAAGAGCAAATGATGCCATTGCTTCAGCATGTTTATATATTGCATGCCGTCAAGAGGGAGTCCCTCGTACTTTCAAGGAGATTTGTGCTGTTAGTAAAATCAGCAAAAAAGAGATAGGACGATGCTTCAAGCTTATTCTTAAAGCGCTTGAAACAAGCGTTGATCTCATCACAACAGGAGATTTCATGTCAAGATTCTGTTCCAATTTGGGTTTGCCACAAATGGTTCAAAGAGCAGCAACCCATATTGCCAGGAAAGCTGTGGAATTAGACGTTGTACCTGGAAGATCACCTATTTCTGTTACCGCAGCCGCTATTTATATGGCTTCTCAGGTGGGAACTATTTTTTTTGCACACGATTCTGAACAACTGCCAGCGTTTTCTCACTATGATGTCATCAATCAATTCTCATTTATTTTAGGCTTCTGAAGACAAAAAATCACAGAAAGAAATTGGAGATATAGCTGGAGTCGCAGATGTAACCATAAGGCAGTCCTATAAATTGATGTTTCCTCATGCTGTCAGTCTCTTCCCAGAAGATTTCAAATTCGCCACTCCAATTGAACAGTTACCACTGATGTAAACAAAGTATTCTTGTGCTGCACCGATTTCTTATTTGCTGTAGAATTGAATGATTACCATAGTTCAAAGGTGAGCTTTTTATAATTATATTAATTAATGCACGTACAAGTGACCTTATTCTAAGATTAATGCTATATTTCTCCTTCCGTAAGTGCTCATCTACCCCAGAATGTCAATTCATAAACATATTCAGAACCACTCAACATTCCTTCAATTGTATTATAATCATAAATAGTAACATCATCCATGAGGAATGAGTGAGTGCAATGATATTTGCTGAGACTTCCTATTTATTGCAAGTAATGCATAACATTTCCTTCTTTATAAGACGTGCGACATCTCTTCGAGATCTATGTCCGGAATAATAATCGAATTGGATAAAAGTTGCGTCGGAACATGAATCTCACTGCGCAGATAGTTGTGCTCAAGCTTTAGTTGAACTTGGACTAAACTTGAGCTTGAAACTACTGAATCTTTGAGTCCCAAAATTTTTTAATCAATTTTACACGGTGAATCTTGAAGAGAAAAGCACATATACTCCATTATTCCTATAGGAATGGATCAAATGTGATAAAAAAAAACTAGAATGAAATGCCTGCCAATAGAAGCAGTATTTTGTATGTAAAGAGGAATTTAATTATTTTAGTAATCATCAAGATATTGAATATTTAGAGTGTGTTATAAGTCGAAAAATCTAAGAAATGATTAAAAATATCAAAGTGTGATCCAATAAAAACCGTAAAAATGGTTGCAATGTCTTCATTCTGGTCATTTATTCTACCGATCCTGAATTTGAAAAGTCGTGAGAAACATCGCAGGTATCAGTCGATACTTTTCTCTTCGTCTTATTCAATTAGAGAGCAAAAATTGTGGTCACTGTATTGACTTAGCTATTTCCTGCTCAAATCGAATTTCAAAAAACTCATGCGATTCGTTGGTACCCTTGCAAACAGTGCAAATCGTTTTCAATAAATTTCGTCGAAGTTATTCATTGCAAATTGAACGATATCGCATCGTGTTTTTGCGGTTATACCAGTGAAGATTGCGACAAAGATAGTATATTTCGTATAGAATCGGTGCAAGTTATTTTCGTATACGGAGGGGGGGGGGGGGCTGTCAAATTGAGAAAAGCGAGTGTGTAACATCATATATATCCTAATGGATGCTTTGATCGGAAATAACTTGAGTTTGTGCGAAGTAAGTGGAAATAAGGCGTCCTGTCTGGGGGACTGCTTATCATACTACCGCAATGATCCAACCTGATCAACTAACGTACCATCGTTTCTACTCGCCTTAAAAACCTTGAAAACCTTGAAATATCATTGAAATCCGTTCTTTATCCTTGGAATCATGGAAAATCCTTGAATTTCCTGTCATATTATCGATTATCCTCGAAATTCTACCCGATTCGCGAATGAATCTCCACGTTAATAGGCTCGATCCGAAAAACTGATGTCCATCCGATTTGAAAATCCGCGTGCACGGCGCGCCACCGTTGTCGACACCGGCTCGAGTTGACCATCCACATGCGGTTGTGGCTTTACTCGGCTCACTACTCCGCGGCTTCGATTTCGACGAATACTCGTTTCGTCAGAAATCGTGACAGAAGCTTGGTTCAATTCAGTTCAATTCGAGAGCTTCTAAAGATTCTTGTTTCCGAGTAATACATTCGTCTCTCTGATTCGAGTAAATACGTCGATGGATTAGAATTTGTGATTGTGATGGATGTACAAGTGCAGCTATAGTACTTATAGGAGTGGTCGTCTCTCGGAGTCGCAGGTTCACTGAATGATTAATGCATGGTGGAAAGGAGATATGGTGTGTTCAAGTCGAGGACGAGTTTTCGTCTTGCTCTGCGCAGATCCCATCGGCAGCCATCTTGCGTATTTGAATGGAGCAGACGACTGCTCTCGCGACTCGCTAGCAACGGTTTGGCCGTTCGAGCCACTGCCACTCCACAACATCACGTTACTCATCCATTTTTTAAATTCATTTTTAACAAAAAAAATGCCGTGTTGCTCCGTTCATCTATGCCATAATCGGAATGGAATGTTGATAAAGACAAAATGAGTTTTACCGGATACCGAAGCATCAACCATCAGTGACTAAGCAGCGGGTTGATTTCTGCGGTCGGGATGTAAACAAACTTTCGGACAGTGTCTCGAACTTATATCAGATTGAAAGAATTGAACCACCCGAGAAGAAATGCTTATAAGCGACTAAGACAAGCTCGGAGAACTGAAAAAAATCGAATTCTTCTCATAACTATCTCCTCACATTTTATTAAGTTGATTGTGATCTGTGAATTATTTTTTTCAAAATTTTATTGCATGCCCAGAAATCTGAAAAATTATCATTACTATGTGATGGTGTTTGATGCTAATATTAACTTGTGAGCCAGTGATGATTCCAAGTCAACCGAATCTGCTTCTGAATATTCTGAAAAAAGTTTCATGTTTTCAGAAAAGATATAAATGTGCCATTAATATGTAATGTGCCAAATTAGTGATTCATACTCGATGCGCGGTTGAATATTTGATTCCTACGATATGTATCGATCTGCGAGTGAAATAGCTCATCATCCCGAACTACCATTGGTACCGATCAATTCCCCAAGTAATTCATCCCGTCAGCTGCTCTCCTTATTTCGAAACGCAAACAGTACATCAATATTAAAATTTGCTCCGCGTGCATGCGCGCCTGATTTTGTCTCAGACGAGTCTGCCTCGTGATTTATAATTCACCATTCATCGGAATAACAAAGTTCTCAACTGAATTTCTTGTAATCGCCAACAGTTATCTGTTTTACCGATGCAGAAGGCATTCTAATCAGTCTCCTCAGCAAATTCCATTTTTGACAAAAAATCTGGAACACTCAAAAACGCGTCAGTTGAAGCTATCTCTGTTTTCAAATGTTCAAATTTGCCTCTGGGGCTCCGGCCATCTCATTGGCTAGGAGGGCAATATGGCCGGCAACTGGGGCAGAAATGCGATTGGATGCGATTGGCTGAGGTGCTCACGCTGCGCGTGAGCACACCATATCTCCCTTCCACCATGGATTAATGAATAACGTACCTGATGGTTAATACCATTGTATAAACAATACTTCGTTAGTCCTTATTTTATTGAACAACAACCTAAGCTTCTTTGTATGTTTAGGCAGTACAAGAATTGCTGGGAACCTCGCACAAAAATCCTTGAAATCTGGTCATTTGGCTCCTTGAAAATCCTTGAAATTGACCTGGAAATTCGAGTAGAAACCCTGCGTACGATTTTGTCTTTTTGAGTTAATTTCAAAGTAGACAATATCATCTTCGAGTTCACCAATCCGTTTGCAGGACCTCAATCCCCGTATCTATTTGAACTGCAACCTCAAATAATAACAGCTCAAATCGCCCCCATTGCTAACGATAGAGGTGTGAAAAAATTACCTTGTAAGTACAGAGCGGTTTCAGTTACAAGATCGCTCGCAATGCTAAACATCTCATTTTGTTAGGAACGCCTTCCGTAAAACCCGGTAGGGTTCAAAATCATAGTCTCGTTTCCAAAAATTTGATTGTACGTTCATCAGAATTACGACTGGTGGCTCAGCTTAGAAAAATAGAAAAATGAGCGTGCTCAATAAACTACACTCATTCACACAACTTCTCTCGATTCATCTGATTAATTATTTCGGAAATTCCATCGTATTTGATAATAATTATCGCTCCAAATTGCATACTCGTTTGCTTAGTTTCGGTAAATTATCAGAAAAATGACAAAGGAATAAGTCTGATTTTCTTGAATAAATCTGGAAAATTTAATTTGAAGAGGAAAAGTCATTGGTGATGAGCTTACAAAAACACCCCTCGATTCGTAGAGCTCGACTAATTATCAGCCAGTCACTTACAAATTTGACGGGTGACAATTGATCACAAAAACTTTCACGAGACCGGAATAATAGTTTTGAAAAAAAAGACATTTTATCGCGTAAATACTTAACGGTGATACCGGGACATGCATCAGTTCTGTCCATACTTTTTGATAAAATATCTTCGTCTTTCATGTGGTATACAAATCTGAAGTGGACTTTCGTCGATCTTGAAGGACTGTGAAAATTGATGGCAAATTCCTCAATGGATATAACAAGAAAAATTCGAATAAATGTGAAGAAATTAATTCTTATTTATCCAAGCAAGGAATCACAGATCAGTTCTTTGCCACCTTAATCCTCCAAGATCTACAAAAATCCACAGATCAATCCTATCCATTTGAATCCGATTGGGGAATCTTCTCCAAAAGTTATCGTGCTGCGTGATTTCGATATAATGTCTTCTAAATTTTTCGTGACTAAAGGAGACTGATTGTTTTTGGAGCAAAAATGAACAAACGCGAATGAGTTACATCCGGTAATAAATCTGACATATTCTGAAGGTATGTCCAAAAAATTAGCGGCGGAATGGAGCCATGATGACTTTTGGGTGGTATTTGGATGGATGTGGCATGAAGCCTGAAAGAGTGAAGTTGCGGTTCTGCATCTCCATAAGAGTAATTCCACGAGAAAACGATATGTGGTTGACAGTTGGGTCTCAGATTCCTTTCTAAGTGAACTTTTTCGATTCAATAGATTGAAAAATGAACATCTGTCACCATAAACAACTGTAAATTTTTTTTCGGATTGGTACACAAATTGAAATTATGTTTTCAACTGTTTTTGCAAAATTTTCGTCACTTTTTCACACATAAATCGTTATAGCTCAAAAATAACGTTAGATAGAGGGACGCGGTTTGGCGCATGTGAAAGGTGAGCAAAAAACCTATCGAAAACCACTTTGAAATTCTGGTTCTCATATTACCTCGATTATAAATGGATGATTCCGTGAAAACTATCTTAAATTTTTGTACTCAAAAGCCATTTTTTAAAAATATTTAGAAGTACATTTTATCGTGTGAAAAGTTGTGTTCTTCACGAATAAAATAATGTCGTTCTGCATTTTTGAGGTTTAAGCTAATTTTGGGCGTTTTTTGAATTTCAATGATAGAAAACCTTAATTTTTTGCGCATGCGCGAGATTTTGAGATTTCCAAAACAATTTTTTTGAAACGTTGAGAAAATTTCCTTCAAAATGACTACTTATTAAGCTTGAATCCGTTGATTTAAACCAAAGTTCCAGTGACTTTTGACAGCCACTACAAAAAGCAGCTTAAGAAGCCCCATATTCGCTCCAGTCATTGCCTGAAAGCCTTCATGTTTTCGCTCAAATCGTTCATCGTCATTCGGGCGCTGCAACTCAGGTTCTAGTTGATGAAATTGAACTCAACAAGAGATCATTCTGAAGGAAATTTTCTCAGCTTTCCAGAAAAATTAGTTTCGGAATCTGAAAGTCTCGCGCATGCGCAGAAAATTGAGGTTTTCTGTCATTGAAATTCAAAAAGCGCTGAGAAAACAGCTTAAAACCCAAAAATGCAGAGTGAAAATATTTTATTTTTAGGGAACACAACTTTCTCGCTAATTATTAGTTTCCATGATTCATGAGTACGTAATCACAAGTTATTGTAAATCGATAATCAGGATTCGAGCGTAAACATTTGGGAAAAAATTTTCAAAATCCGGGAAACAGTTGTCAATGGATATCTTTGAATGATCAATTAATGTAAAGTTCTTTCGTAGGAGCCATATACATATATAAGGGACAAAGTAGTGAAGAGTGGTCACTATATGGTTCCTACAAAAGAAATTTACATAATTTGATCATTCAAAAGATATCCATTGAGATGACAACTATTTACCGGATTTCGAACATTTTTTTTTTTTTCTCAAAAACGCTCGAATCCTTGAAAACACTGTCCATATCTTTGCAATAACAGTAGATTACGATATATATGGGTGCAAATGTTGGATATAGCATTCCGAGGAGTGGCATTTTCCGGCCTGAGTCGTGGGTGACAGTCGGAATCACCATGCATGAAGATGCGAGAAATAGGTTTGACTCCTGTATATCGAACTATACTTTTTGATAAATTGTGAGAGAAAGTGGAATATTTGTGCAAGAACTTTTTCTGAGATACTTTTCGCGCACAGTGTGTCAGAAAGGTAATCTTTTACAATGCCTCTTCATTAAAAAGACATCATTCGGCATACAATTTTAAGAGAAACATGATGAAATCTTTAATTCTGGGCCATAGGTCTACCCCTGCATGGAATATCTACCGTAATTTTTACTGAGAATCGGTCACAATACACGAAAGGCATCACGCAACTCTAAATTGAGAGTTTATCATCATGTTACGTAGAAAATTTCGTGTCAGTATCGTATACTTGGATATTTTTAATGCACCATGAAAAACTACCTTGGTCATTAATATCGAATACTTCGAGATTAGATCGGTATATGTAAGTTAGTTCGGGCTAGTTTTTATAAGGTGGATGTATATAGGAATGGGTAAACTGTACCGATTTTCGATTTTTTTATTGCAAGCTATAATATAAAAAACTACATCTTATTGGGTCGAATCCTTTTTTCGGCAATTCGATACATAATATACTATTAGAGTTGCGAAATTCCAATATTGAGTTATTTTATGTGTGGAATATGGAGATGGTTTGTAAAACAAGAAGGCTAACATCGGAGTGTACCCAACATACCGTCATGTGGTTGTCTGAAAAGGATGTGCAGGATGACTTTTTTTTACCACTCAGAACTTATTGTTTATCACCTTTAATAAAGCTGGAGTTAGTGATTTGGACCGAAGAAAAGATGTATGTGGTTGCACAGAGATGAAAAAGACATTATGCACTTTTTATCGCCAAGTCGCAGTGTCTTTATAAAGGATCGAAGCATGTTGGGTACACCCTCTCGCTCGAACTCGCAAGAATCACTTCTTGGGGAAATTGTGATAGCTCGACCCAGGTTGGTCGAAGTTAAACTTATCTTACAGCTCACGATTGAAGACCTTAAAACAACCTTCAAAATGCAATAAAATACGTCCCTGGTAGAAAAATGAGCGTAGTACGACCGTAGTACGACCGTAGCACTACAGCCGTATCGGTACGGTCGTAGCTCTACGATCGTAGCTCTACGATCGTACTACGGCCGTATTACGGTCGTATCTCTACGATCGTAGCTCTACGATCGTACTACGGCCGTATTACGGTCGTATCTCTACGATCGTAGCACTACGACCGTAGCCTTACGATGTTATTAGTACTACGGGTTTGTATTATAATACGTATATTTTCTTTCATGATTATAGAGTTATTGCGGAATGTTTTGATACATGATCAAATTCGTGCTCACTATTCATCTAAATAGAAGTCATTACATGAATAAAAATATTCCACATGTAATGTTCAATTTCTGAACACTAAAAAATATTTCTCAATGCAGGCATACTTATGGATAATATTCTTCGACGATTCAGCTATTCGACTATTATAATAATTATATATATAGCTATTATAATATTCGACGATTCGATCATTCAGCTAGAAATTTCCGAAATCCATTGAATTTGAGTGCGCTCGCGTCAAAAAAGGGATCATTTATAATGGAAACTCGCATCTGGTGTTGATGAGTAGAAGACCCAGTAGACGAACAAAACGGGATACGTGCGATTTTCAGAGCTTGTTTTCGAGCAATTGCTATGATTTTTCGAGAGATTTCTATTTCTGTGAGCGAAGCCCAAAACCTCCTGAAGAATTTCGCGAAAGAAATTCCGGAAAAAGTTGAAAAGTCTCAAAATCCCAGCATATTTCGCAAAGTGTGTTCTGTGCCTATAGATGAACAGGCAAGAACGCTTTTCTCCATAGTGGAACAGACTATGACCTAAAGACGAACATATTGATTTTGAGGCTCTACTTTGATTTCTGGTTGGATTCTAGATGAATTCTGGAGCTTGAATATTTACAGTACTCATAAAGCGCATCAGGGTTGAGTAGTTGAACAATAAATTGAACATTATACTCAGTTCAAGGTTATATCCAACTTCTGTATTATGTACAGGATCTCAATACAATACAAAAATTATTTGGAACCTCATCCAATTAATATGTATCAATCCTTTGTTTCAGTATTCTGAGTTCAAATAGTGTTTAGATACTGGATGTATTATCACTAAAACTATGGGTTTAATGCTGAGAAAGTTCCTATCCAAGGCAATTCTTATGCATTATACTACGATTTTATTGTTCTTTATATATGATATTTCAATGAGATTGAGCCATAGATTGAGCTCTTTTGATCGAAAGTATGCACTCCTTGATTCACAGATCAGATATGTCCTAATAATTCATATTGTGTCGAAAAGTATTTGTGAGCACTCAGAATATAATGATCTCGTAGAGATTAAGTTTTTTCAAGACAAAGAGTCATTCTTTTATCATGAGTGATGATGGATCTTCATCACACCCAACGGTTGATATAAGCATGGATCTACCTCATGAATGTGTAATTTCCCAATGACATAAGTAATAAAATTATATTTTTCAGTCACCTTTTGCATTGTAATGCTTCTTATCGATCGGACGAAAAGTTTCTCTATGAATAATATCAACTGTATCGCTAAAGTTTAATGCGAGCGTATTTACGTCGTAGAGCTACGGCCGTACCACTACGATCGTAGCAGTACTGTCGTACTACGGTCGTAGCCCTACGATCGTAGCGGTACGACCGTAGTGCTACGACCGTAGGTGGCGTGGCCAGTACTGCTACGCTCATTTTTCTACCAGGGGTTGAAAAGTATTGAAGTGGGCCGAAACTACTGGTAAACGGGAGCTAGGGGGCATGTTGGATACACTTACCTTGCATAACTCTACACATAAAAATATCAAAAAAAGGACAAATATTTGGATAAATTCAGTGCCTCTAATTTCCATGGGGCTTCGGTATGTTTTTTCGTATACATCTTCAAATATGTTGATGGAATTCCAAATTCGATTTTCACGGCTACGGTTACTTTTACTGTAATCAAAACTTATCCCAATTAGTCTGTTGCGAGAGCAAAAGTACATTTCCAGACAAGATGGTCCGGGGCTATTGAAAAAACTGGTGAAAATAACCGCAATCTTTGAACTAAAGCAAGCAAGTTTGGCTTTGTTTTTTGAGTGATTATTTACGGTCTTAGCTAGTAAGGGCGAAAAAAATCGTTCGAAGGTGTGCTGTCACCAATTTTTCTCAAGTTTCTTCACCCTTTCACTGGAAAAATCAAATTTTACTATCACGTATTTGGTTGATGGTTCCGAAAAATTTTTCTCGAACTTTGATCATGAAATAGAACGCAAAGTTTTGGCTTTTATCCCCACAGGCCTCTGTCTCAAACAGTATACGGCCACATCCCGAAAGAGAATCGTACGAAACTCCGATCAGCACGAAAAAAGGACATTGAACTCATCGTGCGAGCTATCCGAGCTCAACGAAAGAAAGAATTGGAAAAGAAACGAAAGAATGAAGCTCCATAGGTATAGGAAGAGCAGGAATTTAAGGGAGGGACATACAAGGGATGTGGGTATCCAATTCTGATGCAGATGAAATGCAGGCCTCACACTTGGATCGTTTACACACGGATACACGCACACAGTTTTGATTAAGCGGATATCATGAGTGCATCAGTATTTTCATTAAATGTCAGAATTTTGAAAAACGTCGTGTCCGGGCTTGATTGCGCATTTCAAAAGTGTGTTTTGTCAAGATAGCTCACCTTTTTTTGTTGTATAGCAATCGCAACAATATCTACGAATGCTGTCATCACACTTTTCAGTAACTTCAAGCAAAATTATACTGATGGAGCTTACGGATGAATGCACAGTTTAAAATTGAATAAAGCGATAAAAATTGTACCCTCTCTCCTCCCCTTATACTTTTTCTCACTCATATGTTACCATTTGTTACGTAAAATAATTTACGAAGCCATCACAAATACGACAGTTAGTATTAAGATTCTGATGAAACAAATGGAATTTATTCGAATTCGATATAAATTTTCTGATATAAACTATTTCTAGGGATGGGTAAACTCTGTGCCGATTTTCGATTTTTTTTTATCGGAAGCGGATATTCAAAACATCTTATTATTTGGTCCAATCCTCCGATAATTTTTTGATAAATTTGAGCAATCTTTCGCTTAGTAAGAGAAATTTTATTTGTTTGACAATAACCAAGATTCTACGCTTATAACAAAACACTAGAATGTATCTTAAAAGTAAAAGATGAGCTGAACCATCATCAGGGTGCTTTCAAAAATAGTCTTATTATCTTATTCAAGTGATGCTTCGATTCATATTTCAGTCAAGAATCGAATGCACGGACAATTAAGAGAAAATTGTATTGGGCAGGGTGTCTACCGATCCATCCAGTCCTTCTAGTCCTTAGAATGTCCTTATTTGATTTGGAAAGTCCTTATGTCCCTAGAAAGCCCTCATTTCTGGGATTAAATCCTTATACGAACTCAAGATTGAAGATTCGAAAAGCCTTCAATAGGAAAACTCACCGCATGCTTGAATTAAATTGTACGTGATTTGTTGAAAAGAAGATTGCTCGAATTGACTCGATGTTATGAGCCGAATCTTAATCATCTTTTATGAAATACATCGTCTGAAACTGGAGAATGTTTTGTATTTTTCTATAAGCGATAAATTCATCATCACTGCTTCAAAAATTGCAGTGTAATGTGTTGGTATTCGTGACACCAAATTCAAGAAAGTGCTTTAAAAAACAAGAACATTTTTTATATGAGCAATTTGTTTTGGATAAATTGACATGAAAAAAGTTAAGGATTACGACAATAATATTTCAATAGCCACCTAATTGACATTACTGCATCAGAGTCGCGCGCAGCCTTTTAAATGCCTTCTGAATGCCTCAGCCCAGCCTTACCCGAGTCATCATCATCACATCAGGATCAGTCGCGCACCATCGCGCACCAGCAACACACGGTGAAAGTTCTCTGTGTACACTGCATTGGCGTTAAGGCAAAGATAAAGTAACCGTCGAGCCCATTATAGAACATTGCGCAGATCCATATATACCTACCTTCTATCAAATCCATCAATCTCGGAAGCTGGATTACAGCTGATACAAAGAGTAAAATATCCGGGCTTGAAAATCTACCAAGTGCGGATCGTAAATTATTGTTTTGAAGTTCCTCATCATCGAGAAGTGTGTGGTGCGTTGGCCGAGGTCTTTCTTCTCTTCGTGCGCGTCGCGGCCATATTGTTTGCGTGAGGAGTAAAACTCGAGGCCTTCCTCTAACTCGAGGGCTGGTGCATCTCGTGAGCGGGGCCTTGCCCGCTGAAACTCAACTTTTTAGTATTCATCGGGGTTTAAACCCCTGTGATTGATTATAATGGCTTGTGCCACCCTAAAACGTTCGTTGGAATTTGATCCGGTGCACATACACGGCAGACCAAGTAAAAGGCGCCGATGCGGTACCCTCGCAGCCGCTGCTGCAGCAGCTTCAGTATCACCCTCGGCACAGCAACAACATGCAAGCCCCTCGCCTTTTGCCGAGGTCAGCAGTAAACTTACACCAGGTAAATAAATCCTCAAATATTGAAATTTTTTTTAACCTGGTTAGATAGCAGTTTACGTAGAAAAAAAAGAGCCGTTAATGAAGAGCACAGGTGTGCCTGCGTGTATGGCCGCCCGTATCCTTCTCCTCCGTGAATTGAAATGAGGGGAGCTAAGTAATAGTAGTTGCAGATAATTCGATTTTTCAAGAATTACGTGAAGATCAGGATGTGCTCGTAGAGGTGCTCGCCGATTGGTGTAGTTATGGGTTTTGTCATACACACAATTAGATTGCTCGACGTCGAACTCGGGGATAGTCGTTGTTGACATTGATTTATGGGCATTTAAATTAGCTTGTTCTATAGAGTTGATTTAGCATTGAAATTGAATGACGATCGGTTATGATTATTAATCAGCGAGCGAGTGAGGGCCTTGTGCGCCACGAGCCTTATCAGTTGAATCAACGAGAGAGTGCATTGATACGAAGATCTCGGCCGTAACTCATCATATTATGAATGTGTTAATAGCGCAGTTGCTGGTCGCCCTCTTACTTCGCAATGCGCAGGAAACTACTATATCACCAAAATTTGCATAGAACACTTTTTATTTTTAACATGTGAAGTCACAGTGAAATTGAAATTAACTGGTCTTTCGTTTTTGAATCAAGTCTTTTTATCAAACTAATCGATGTACATGCATTGTCCTTGTATTGTACAACACAAATACTAGATGAGTTTAATAGTAGACACAACATGAGATAGCAATGTTGGCATTTGTTGATTGAGCAGAGGTATCTGCAATGCCTTATAACTTGATCAGAGGCAATGAATCTAACAAAAGAATACAGATGTGTCGGAGTTGATCCTCAGATATCCAAATAAACTAACTCTCATTTCAACAAAACATCTGTAGGCTCGCTGAAGCATACATGGTCAATGAATACATGTTGTAGATTTACTCTCTTGATAGACACATGGAACCCAATCTTTAATCAAAATGATCAAATAGTTGTCTTTTCACAATAACGAGTATGCATCAAATGCTCACACAAAGCTACAAAAAAGATGTTGCTTTCCAAGACTGAATAAAAGGCATT
This sequence comes from Eretmocerus hayati, assembly GCA_029851415.1. NCBI lineage: Eukaryota > Metazoa > Arthropoda > Insecta > Hymenoptera > Aphelinidae > Eretmocerus > Eretmocerus hayati. Next base: position 37,625,476 of record CM056743.1, on the reverse strand, counting down.
CAATCTTTGTGTTCCTAAACTCTGCTGATATCAATAATTAGTTTTTTGAGCTGTTTGTGAATGAATGACCAATCTAAATATGAAACTCCTGTTGCTGTCACAGCAGACTCACTATTTTGTGTCAACAATGGGAAGAATGAAAAAAAAAAAACAAAGAGTTTTACACTAATTTTGTTTGACTTCAACTCATCTCATTACACTTCATGATAGTATCATCAAAGACAAAATTGGAATGGGATACTTTGTCAGATCTCACAAACATACGATGGTCCTGAAAGATTATGATTGACTGTATATGAACTTGGGATTGTGATTGCTAAACTTTGGAAATCATCTATGAGCAGTTATCAATTTGCCCTGAGATTTGACTCAATGATCATTTTTTTTGTTGCCAAAATTATTTTGGTCCAAAAGTGATTCAAACCAAGCTGTTGATCAAAAAGTTTGTAAGCCTGATTGTCTCTTTCAGGATTCTTATTTCTGCAAATGCATAAGTCAGGCAGTGATCCTTTTGCACTCTGTGTGTAATGAAAAATATATTTAAATAGAATGAAACTTTTTAGGTTTGTTTTAAAAGGGCTCTAGTTATGATATTGTATCTTTCAGAAAAAATGGCAGCCAACATCAGAGAAGAAATACGCAGATTACACCGACGCAAGCAGTTAAACTATAATGCACATAGTGATTCGTCAGACATGGAGGGAAGTCCATCCAGCCCATCCAGTTCGAATAATTATAGCTGTAGCTCAACCAACAAAGAAAAACCTCTTTTCACATTTAGACAGGTAATCAAATGAACCATGAAGCCTCATATGTTAATCTGATTGGTTTGACTAATGAAACAATTTATAGGTTGGCTTGATCTGTGAAAGAATGTTGAAAGATCAGGAGACACAAATTCGAGAAGAATATGATCAGATCTTGAATATGAAGCTTTCAGAGCAATATGATGCTTTTGTCAAATTCACTTATGATCAAATTCAAAAAAGATTTGAAACATCTGCTGCTCCAAGCTGTGAGTACAAAATGGTTTTCTTGGCATGATGTTAGGTCATGTTGAATTCATCAGAAATTTCAATACCTGATTTTTCTTACAGATTTATCCTAAAGATAGCATTGTAGCTGTAAGAAGAGTGTTCTGTAATGGATTAGGTGAGTTGTTGTTCAAGTTGCCTAACTCTGTTGAAAATCCTTTTTCTCCCTACTATATTGATTCCTTTCTCCCTCCACATTTTTCAAGATGATTAATGTGTTTATTTAATACTTTCAATGGCATGAATCCTTTTTTCATTTATTTAAAAAAACCGAGTAGGCACTAAGCCCAAGTACAATGTAAATTAACAGAGATTCATTAATATATTCTAATTAGTGTCATAGAAAATATGCATCGTTCCAATCAATCGTTCCAAGTAACATTGAAAGGAAATCACCCAGAAATACAAAACTCTGTGGGTACCAATAAAAACACAATTAATGATAACGATGAGAGAAGGCAGAACTATGAATTATGTTGGAAAAGCCTTTGATAGGATAAATAACAATCAGTCGCACTAGGCAACAATAATCTATTACTTACCTAAGATTAAACTGATCATTGGTCTGGAATACTTCTCAAATTTTCCATATATTGTTATTTTAAATTCTACTGAGTACTCTTCTGTTAGGGTGAAATGATACAACGAAATGACACAATGAAAGAATTGGAAAAAATCCGTCCGGAATGCGGCAACGAAGCTCTTTGATTGGCTTGACGCGTGATTTTCACCGGTCTGTTCAATATTTTTCCGTCCGTGTAATTTTGGCCATAGGCAAAGTAGTTGGCGAATTATTTTCATGCATGTGAATTCCGTACCATATCTTGACTAGCACATCCGTCTTCCCTCCTCCTTCTCCTAACTCATGGTCATTGGTTATAACTAATAATTATCATCACTATTTGTAAAAAGTATGAGCAAGATTTTACTGGGCGATTGATTATATATCGCTCTCCAAAATGCAGCAGATTACTTTTAAGGCCGTTCCCCCTTTTTGGGAGATATTCCGTCAATTCTTTTTTTTTTTTTTTTTTTTGTTAGAATGATATATTTGATGTAGTTAAAATATTCCAAATGACAAATATTGGATATAATTCTCAGAGTATTGGTATCGGGACTTGAAACCATGAAAAATTCCAGCCCCATAAGAAATTTCATTGCGTCCGGAAAAAAACCTGAGAACCCTCCAAAGTAGTTGAAACGTTCCTCAAATGAGTGATCGAGACCCCTTGACTTTTTGTCGAATTTTAATGAAAACGTCTCAATTTTCTAGAGAATTTTTGGGTCTTTCTAGGCAAATATTGATTTCGCTTGACAGGATTGATTGATTTTACAAAAACTGACTGGAATCAGGTCGCTATTTTCCTCATCCTATTTTAATTTAACGCAATAGATTCGCGCTTCATTGCAATAAATTTATTGCTCAGTAAATCGTTGAAACGAGTCTATCTGAGGCGAGGGTAAGAAGGATCGCCTTGGTTCATTAAGGTTCGGAAGTGTCTATTCTTCAAGAGAAAAGGGACTTATTTTACTAATTATAAGTGATTTTGGTAGATTTTTTCGTCCTTGATGGTTAATATACAAGTTGAACATTTGGTCTCGTCGATCTTGAAGGACGGTGGGGAACTAAATAAATTCCCAAAATTTCATGATGGAAATTTTATTGCAACGTTTCGTCCACTAGGTTTTGTGGACCTCATCAGGCTTCAGGTTTGTTATTCTTATGGAGTCACTCTGTTTACTTGTATTGACAGGAGCCAGACGTTATGTCTGTGCTCTATTACAAGATCGTCCAAAATATCATGACGATCTAAAGAATAACAAACCTGAAACCTGATGAGGTCCACAAAACCTAGTGGACGAAACGTTGCAATAAAATTTCCATCATGAAATTTTGGGAATTTATTTAGTTCCCCACCGTCCTTCAAGATCGACGAGACCAAATGTTCAACTTGTATATTTTACTAATTATCAATAAAGAACTTCAAAAAGTTGAACGCTACTACCATTATTGCAAGATTTAAATCCAAGCACAAAGGGTTAAGAAAGATGGAACTACATTTCGTCATCTCAGTGTTTAGTTCTCTCTCAACTATGAGTTGGAGTGTATGAAGGTCGAGAATTTTCGAAAAGTAATCTAAAATGCGCTGGAATTTTATCAGAAAATCTGCGCTCAGCGAAAACTATTCTGTGATACATCGTTTGTATCTTTCAATGAGTTGGAAATGACATGAGTGAGATTCGTATAGCGATATTCAGAATTCTCCATCATTCATTTACGCCACAGCTACCTCGTATTCATACCTTGTCTCTATAGATGACCAAAACACTGTACTAATGGATTTTGCTCGTGATCTTCTTACACATTTCATTACGCCGATTTAGAAAATCCAAAATTATACGTAGATCAACTCGATGTTGCCGCAAACATAAATTTGAATTTGTAAAGAAACGAATACCTCTACATCACATTGGTTTCGGTTCTGGCCCAGTTTATCTCCTTCGCTTCTTTAGTCATTTGTGAGATCGACAAACAGATAATTGAATATGTAATTGCTGTTATTGCAAATTTTGTCAATCAAAAATCTGAAGATCGTGGATTGAGTATTTATTCCCAAGGCATTCTAGTCAATATATTCTATGATCTTGGTTTATCAATGACCAATGTAATGGGTATATCAGCTCATTGACAGTTTTATTAAGTCATAGTCACCTTGTCAATTACATTGGTCAACGAAATTTTGGTGTCGGAATGGTACATTCACCAAACTACGATTTCTTTGTGTATTTTTTGATCTAAAAACCTATCCCATAGCCAAGTTTGCCCTTAAACGTTAGAATTTTTTTAAATCGCGAACTTTTGTCGTTTTTTGCGATGATTTTGAATTGATTGACGTACTGGATAAAGCTGTCTCCTAATGAGTCAAAAAGTTGCCCAAAGCATGTACATTTGCGTGTTTTGACCAGTTGAATGCGATGGCAGTGGTTTCAGAGGGCTAGGATGCGTTCAAACCGAATGACGATCTAATTTTTTGAGTTACTGTCAGGAAAACTTGTCAATTTGACCATTTTCGTGAAAAAAATCCAAAAATGCTCGTTAAATCGACCTGAAACATCCTTTTGAAGCTCATAAGGGCGCATTTCTTCATTTTGATGAACACATTAAAGGAAAATTGTTTGCAATAACCCAAGAACAGACGCGTCAAATGTACAGTTATTGGTTCGGAAGAAACTTTTTGATCATTTTCTTATGGAAGCTCAGGCCTCTCCGTAATGAACCAAATCTCGATATTCGTGCCCATGGGCCTGTAAAACTTCTGAAACAGTATCTTTTTGTCACTGTGATACGATATCTGAAGTATAGGAGACCTGTACTCGCGTAATGTCAAGTAACCCTCGATACTTGTACGATGGAACTGCAATAAGTCATATTTACACTATTTCTCAATTCAAACTAATATTTGTACTCAATCGATCAATCACTGTATTTATCACTGGCGGGAATTACAAATGATTGAATTTCAATTAATCGGCTTTTGCCAGTAGTATTGTGTCAACAAATTTCGCTGACTCATGTCATAGATCGAGTTGAATTACTTCAACTCGAACTATGCACCTCCAAGCCTCGTATGGTTGCGAGGTTAACTTAGAGGATTTTGATGGAAAGAAGGGTGAAAAGAGACTTATGGAAAAATTTTGACTCTACGCTAGATTACAGTGCGTTTTGCCATTCCCGCTATTTTATATGGAAATAGCGGGTTAAAATCATCTTTCTCGCAAGCGCTTGCGCATGTAAGACTTTCATATATAAAGCCGTTTAAGAGCTCGACGTTCGGCCACTTAGGCCAAGTGCATCGGGGACTAACCTCGGCAGATCGTCTGTCCCCTTGACAAGCCAGATCTGACGAGGAATGGCGAAACGCACTGTAATCTAGCGTAGAGTCAAAATTTTTCCATATGTCTCTTCTCACCCTTCTTTCCATCAAAATCCTCTAAGTTAACCTCGCAACCATACGAGACTTAGAAGTGCATAGTTCGAGTTGAAGTAATTCAACTCGATCTATGACATGAGTCAGCGAAATTTGTTGACACAATAATACCACTGGCAAAAGCCGATTAATTGAAGTTCAATCATTTGTTATTTCTCATTTCATTATGCCTATTTGTGGGCGCTCCAATTGGTTCTATATCAAAGGTAACTGAATAAAAACATTCAGAGCTAGATATACCGTCTTGTGTTGATTGAGGGGGCCCACTCGGATAGTTTTAGAAGTGCTCTAGGCTAGGGATCTTGAAACGTAGTTCAATAAGGGTATTAGTCTCGAGCTTACCGTAAAAATTGTGCTTCAAATGCATTTTCCAGAATAATATCTGTTCATTTGACGCATCTATTTTTGCAAATAGTTTTTCCGTAATGTATAAATAAAAACGGTTAAAACACGTAAGAAAACTTGGTTTGGAGTTTGGATAAGTTTTTGTCTCATCGTGAGAGCTTTATCACGCCAATCAATTAAAAATGGTTGCAAAAATGCTAAAAAAGAGTGGTTGGAGTGAAAGAAGATTTTTGACGTCTGGAGACGGAGCGGGCCACGGGATGGTTTTCAACGCCAAAAAGTACGAAAAGAAATCGTATTCCAGTATTCCGACCTCAAAATTCTGTTGACCAGTGTTGGTCGAGTGAATCGTTTTTTAATTTCAATACAATTGAACGATTTGCTCAACCGATCTAGGATGACACTAACATCACTTTTCATATTCCTTTAAGCTCGACCGCAATCTAAAAGATAGTCGTCGACAGTTGTATCAATAATCTCTCTCGCTCGCCCGTGAATTTACGAACATTTCAAGGCTCTTCTTCCTTCTTGTGAATTTGATGATTTTGACGATATCCGGTCATGCAGAGGAGGGTGAGTCAGATTGCTATTTCTTGAGGAATCGAGTTAGCCCTTTGAATGCAGTTCGGCTTCGGAGTAAAGCTCTGTTGTGTTATTATAGATGGCAGAAATATCTAATATGGCCGAATCTCAAAACATTTTCATAAGAAATACACGGGGACAAGATTGCAGCATTTCAAGACAGGTTTACTCCCAGTCTCAATATAATTGAGCATTTATCAAGGAAGTTTTTTTCATTCATATTTATATGAAGTTGAAAGGACCCCGAACTAGATCATAGAATTTTGGGTTTCGGTCAAACATCTCACAAGTGTACTCAATCGATAGATCTCAGAACACTGAACAAGAGTCCCCACGGCCGCAAAACTCAATTCCCTCTTCGTTTTGAGTTACTTAATCTGGAAAGTACCCCTCATTGCATATGAATGGGTTAGGTGCCGATCGAACTTGACTCGTGTATAGGTGCGTGCACCTAATTTTCGGACTAGATTTTGAATACCCGGATCTTTGCGTAAGAAACATGTAAGAAAATAATAATGAGATGAACAACGTCAAGCCCGATAAAATTGAGCGATTAAACTGAATCCGTGGAAACTCAGAAGAGGCAAGTTCTATTACAATTGAATCCAGCAAACGTGTGAGTCATTGCGTACATGATTTTTCGGCTGATTTTGTGATCTGGTATTTATTCTGTAGATCAGTTATTGGTTCACGAACAATGAATTCGATGCTAATATATGAATAACCGAAGTCTAGAGAAAATATTGAGGTGTGCGTCCGATTCCGATGACCAGAATCGGTTTGATTTGATTGTACTTAGTTTGATCATGGTCTCTTCAGGTTTCAGCAATTGATATAATCTCATCAGATCTATCAAACGGTGAGTCAGTCACCCTCCTGAGTACAAAAAAATATGAAATCGCAAAATTAGCCCAAGAGTTATGTGCGCAATGACTCACACGTTTGCCGAATTCAATTTTAACGAAACTTGCCTCTTTTGGGTTTTCTACGAATTCAGTTTAATCGCTCAATTTTATCGTATTTGACGTTGTTAGTCTCCTTATTTTCTTACGCCAAGATCCGGGTATTCAAAACTAGCCCGAAAATTAGGTGCATGCACCCACCATACACGAGTCAAGTTCGATCGAAATCGGCACCTATCCCCACTATTCCTATGCAATGAGGGGTACTTTCCAGAATAAATAGCTCAAAGTGAAGAGGGCATCAAGTTTTGCGGCCGTGAGGACTCTTGTTCAGTATTCTGAAATCTATCGTTTGAGTACACACTTGTGAGATGTTTGACCGAAACCCAAAATCCTATGATTCAATGCAACGTCCTTTCTATCGGTTATTTTGATTTGTGGCATAGTTGATTGAGGACAAACTCCATTTTCTGAATATCGCACTGAATCAGATATCTGGAACCGACTAATTACATACTGTCGCAAAATCGGTAAATCGTCTAATGTAAGAGAAAAATAAGCTTTCATGGATTTTTTAATATTTTTTCAGATTTCTACATTGTAAGTGGGTTGAATTTGCTTAAATTTTCCGAGCTGAAGTAAGCACCGCCCCTTGTTGAGGAAACAAGTAAAAGACTCGACGTACTGTCACGCATTAATGAGAAGTCCATCATCACCATCATCAATGACGAGATTAGCCATTTAAGTCGAGTAAGTTTGCAATGATGAGTGAAGACACCACAAATTTAAAAAAAAAATCACCATGTTTGCTAGTTAAACTAACAATGTTTGTACTATTAAGTATTAGAAGCGCGCTGGTATCAGGGAACTTGACTTTTTTCGAAGAAATGCCCTTCTTGTGTTGCTCTATACAAACATAGTGCTCAAAATTGAAAAAAAAACCTATCCAAATTTTGGCAATTTTCTGTACCGACATTTCGTAAGAGTGGCTGATGTTGCTATGCTCAAATTTCGGGAAACAACTTCGGTGCGATTTCATTACTTTCCATTCGTGACTGCTGGTTTTTTGTCCAACGAAACATATAGAAACTTTGATTCACCATATTTGTACCTGTCTAATCCCAAGAGCGCTTTAGATGGGGTATCTTTATGGCGTCCTCGAGCACAAAATCATATGTAAAATTTTATATCTGTATGCTTATTTCAAGCGTTTTGTAGCAACCAATTCAACAATACGCTCAAAAATTGATTATCTATATTTATAGGTGTTGTAACCACTCAAGATCAAGACTCTTCTCCTGTAACGCGTTTTATAAACTCCGTGGATCAGGAAATTTGTAAAATCATCCAGAGAAATGCTTTGAGTTTGTACATATACCTTCCTGTAGTGGCGTAATATATTTTCGTTAGGGTTCCAAAATCGAGCTCTTGTTGTAACTTACGTGCCATTTGAAGGTTCAAATTTTCTGTTCTGTTATCATCGTGACACACAATAGATCATCACTGATTTTTTCATGCATATAATATATTAAAAATCTGATAGTCTCAGTCTTACGCTTTTTTTTGATATGACAGTTCTGGAAAGATTGCTATTAGAGTCAGGTCTTACTCGTACACAAATTATTTGGAATATAACTTGCTAGTTCAAATTATTCAGCTTCGAAACTTCCTTGATCGTCATTTTTGCGATTCGAAACTCCGCAACCAAGTTTGAGTCGAGCATTAATTGTTATAAATGCATAAATAAGAGATTGGTATAAATTTGGGATTGTATAATTGCATTCACACGAATAAACTTCAAAAATTTGGAATGATTTTGAATTCTTTTGTTCCCTGATAGCAACAGCTTGACACGATACTCTACATTTATTGTGCCTATTATTATATACAACTTATATCTTGGTCGTTACATACCTTCAATTATATTCGATTATTATTTTTAGAGACATTGTAATTGTAATTATATTTTATTGATATCATTGTTATCTATTTAGATTTGCTTTGGTATAACTCCCTAGGTCAATTCTTTAGCATATTTTTTTGATTTTTGTATGTGAATATATTTCCCTCAAATTTCAAAGACCACATGGGTACCGGACATTCGTATGCATCAATGCACGTCAATCAAATTTTAAATCCTAAACATTTCAGCCGTGAACATCATTTTCTCTTTGACGTGCAATTTCACTATTTTTTCTGCTACGTCCAAATTTATTGAGTTAAGATCAATTATTAAGAACTTGTTTTGTGATCAATAGAATTGTTCTAGTGATCCGAATAAGATGCGAATATTTTTAGATATGCATCGTAATATTTTTTAAGAGAAAAATTGTTTAGACTAAGCATCCTTAGCCTTGAATCGAAACAATTAGTAAGCTCTTTCGACTGAAATAACAAAGTATAAGTTGGAAAAAAAAAAAGATTGTGTGTTCTCTTTCGTTATTGATTCTTTCGGATTTGTAAGAAAGTAGAAGAAAATGAAAAAAAAAGACAACTCATTGGCTATATTGTGCTTCTAACGAATGCACTGTTAATGCTGAGGGAACCAATGATATAAGTATAAATGTATCATTAATCCGAGGCGAAAAATCGGAAAATGTAACATATGAGAGAGAAAGGCGAAAAAGATAAAATACAGTACGATATGAGTTGATTACTGAATATTGATTTCATGTAAAATATTGAAAATATTTCAGCGTCGCAGAGACCGTTGATTGAAAGCGAGTCGCTCAACGGAGGGCAACATTTTCATCGACGAAAATTTATTCTATCGATTTGAATACCTCCGTACTATGTAAGAATATATTATCATCGAAATAAAAAATACCCTTTAAGACTGAGTCTGTTGTCGAGTGTATAAATCTCGTTAAACCTCTCCCAAAAAGCATCCTCCTTTTTTACTTCAATCTCTAGAAAATCAAAAGAAAATAATCTACTCACATCGTAGGATGTGAATATGAAAGAGTTGAATGTATACAAGGAACGTTTGCAAACATGCACCACACGATCTTGTGAGTATCCTGATCACACAACTTGATTTGTAGTCGATCAAAGATGAATTCGGGCCTTGAAGTGTCGCAATTAATATTCGGTTTGGTTCTTTGATACAAGAATTTTTTATTGTGTTGAACCATCGACTTCTACGAAGATTATTTTTGACCGAAGTCCTTTTTTTCAGAATTTTATATTCTTATTCCATTATTATATTATCTCAGTTCTCAGATTTCAAACAGATGGATTTGGAACTTGAATAGAGATCAGGTCAATAAATTTCCAGAAAAAAGTTATGACATGAATAGCAAATATCTTACGGTTGCCGTTTATGGAGAGTACCGAGCTAGTAGTAGTACAATCGTAATGAGTGACCATTGAGCGTATGTACACTCCTCAAGGGTCTGAACTGACCTGCACAGCTCACATCACGATCTTCCTGTCTCACTTTTTTCCCACCTTTATCAATGAGTGCGAGTGAGGCAGCGCGATGTCGAGCTTGGACAGTTCAGACCCTCGAGGAGTGTACACTTGGGAGCAGTCTGAACTGTCCACACTGCAGCCAATTTAATGGCCCCTCTCCTATGTTAATAGCATGGGAGAGTGATTTTTAAGTTGGCTGTAGTGTGGACAGTTCAGACTGCTCCCAAGTGTACATACCTTCCTTCAAATCGTACCTAAAAGATCTGCGCCGTTGTAGATTGATACTGTACATGGAACCTTCAAAAGCTGACTCTGCTCCTAATGTCGGACGTCTCGATAAGTTCTATTTTATTTGCATGTTGTGATTTTGCCCGATGAAAAATCTCTAACTATGGTTGTATGGGTTATGGAAACGATTTCGTGAACTCTATTGCCGATTTACCTTAATTTAAAGGAAATGGGCCAGTTGGATACGCACTCACATGAACTCGCGAAAAACCACTTTTTGGAGAAATTGTGAAGCTCGACTTTCGTTGGCCAAAATAAGTTTTGACAAACAAAGTAAGTGAAATGAGCTGAGGTAAGTCCAGTTGGTGAACTTACCTCAGCTCATTTCAAAAGTCTTGCAACAAGCTTTGACATGAATTAAGGTGAGCTAAGAAATATTAGAAAGGGCCATCAAAACTATTGGCAAAATGGCTTAAGGGGGGCATGTTGGGTATACTTACCTTCGATTGAAGTGAGCTTACCCTAGATTGGAGAACACCCATGAAGAGCAAAATGTAAGCTACCCCGTATGGGAAAATTTACCGTAATTAGTCTGTCTAGATGATAACCAATATGGGTGTCTTATCAATCTGAGATTACGAGCCTACACATAAAATGATCAACATTACGCTTTACTTGATAAATTTGCGACTTTTTCATCCAGACAGAATTCTGCCACTTACCTAGCTGAGGTTTATCTACGCAACCGAGTTGAGTAGAATTATCTGGGTACTGTAAGCCCACAATCACCCACGTAGCATTTCATTCGCCCAGCTACCTAGGTGAAATTTGTGTTTCTCCATTGGCAGCCAACATCACTCCGCTCCTTTATCAGCTAACCAAGTTTACCCACTAATCTGTTTCTGCTGGCTAGTTTTTTAATAAGATGCCAACCTTATCGCATTCTTACGTCAAAATAGCCCATAAAACAAAACTACGTGGCTCACTGCGATGTCGGATACCAGAGTTTCGCTCTAAATCGCTAGATTTAATTTAATTTTCATGTATTCATGCTGATCAAATCTGTAAAACAATGTCCGGTTTGACATATGTGAATTTACAAGATATCTAAGAATTTGCGAGAGACCCATTCGTAATTCCAAAAGAAGTTTCTCATCAAAATACTTTGAAGATGACTGGTATATTATTTGAATCAGTTTTCTTCTTCAAGGAGTGCCCATCTGACCCTGAAGTGACTTTGAGTACCAATTATAATATCAATACCTATCACCGGTCAATGAGAAGCCACTTGGCAAACTCTGCCAAATACGCTGACGAGCATTATAGCTCAAAATCAAACTTCAGAGAATCATGCCTAGAGTTACACGAGGAAACGATATTACTGAGGAACAATATCTGGGGGTGGGATGGTCCCCTGGGAGAATATGATTTTTGTGAGTATTTTTTACCGAAGAATCTGAAATCGAGCTTCGTTCTGCCCCTACACTTCAGGATTCTTTTAAATCGCAAAACACCGACTTTCCAAAAAACGTCATTTTCAGCGTTTTTTGCTAATTTCGTGAACTGGTGTGTGTGTGTTTGTGTCAGCTGAATTCATGACTCTGGTTTGACTATGAGACACTCTCCTAGTTAGTGGTACATCGAATGGTTACTCGACATTTCGAGAGGATTGGTCTCCAGGGGGACTTCATATATCTTGTCATGGTGATGAGAGGGGACCATTTCAGTAATTTGGAGGGCTTACGTGACACAGCAATTCGTGATTTGATCCATTATGGGCAGTCTTGAGTTGATCTCAGAAATTACTTTAAATACCTTTTCCGGAATAATTCACTTATATTTGACCCGTCTATTTTTGGACAATTCCAAGTAAATTTCCCTCAATGTCACCATAACAACGAAACAAATGTACCCTATTAGTGAGCTCAAAATAGTACATTACGCGTCGAGTGCTGGAAACATTTTTTCCTTCGGGAAACCGAGCTGGACGTGGGCGATGGCACCGTCCAGCTTGGTTTTCCCGAAGGAAAAATGTTTCCGCGCGAGACGCGTATGCAGTTTTATACGTCTGTACGCAGAAACACGCTGTTTATACGTATACGTATAAAGGATATTTTTGGTCGATTTTGTGGGCACTTAGAAAATTGCGAAATCGATCGAATGTTGCTGATGGCAAGTCAATAGATCAACTTTTCATTCGTTTCGAACGCATCCTAGCCCTCTAAAACCACTGTCATCGTGTTCAGCAGTCCCGAACAGGGAGGAAATCATATTTTCGATACACTTGGGACGACTACTAACCAGGAGAGGTCATCACATCCGGATCATGGATTTGGCTGAAACTTTGGAAATAGTCTTCTTTTAGTGCCAAAAGATGAAATCCAAAATTATGGACCCTAACGCTCAAGCGTTTCCGAGGTACAGCCAAGAACATTAGTATTGCCCATATGGGCTCATGTTAAAAATCATACATATAGGTATACCTGCAATGCTAATGTCCATGGCTGTAGCTCGGAAACGCTTGAGCGTTAGGGTCTATATTTTTGGATTTCATCTTTTGGCACTAAAAGAAGACCATTTCCAAAGTTTCAGCCAAATCCGTGATCCGGATGTGATGACCTCTCCTGGTAAGATTGGCCACCACATCAATAAATTTATAAAATTAGCAAAAAGAGCTAAAAATGCCGCGTTTGTGGAAAATCAATTTTTCGCGACTTGAGAAAAATTCTGACGTGTCGGAGCGAAACGGTGGTCGGTTTTCGAGTCGACTGTAAATATACATGAAAAAATCATCCTGCCAGGAGTGACGTTGCGGCCCCTAAAATTTTGCTCTTCAGTGTAATAGTTGGGTCCCAGAACTCATTACTGGGGATCATTTCCGTATTCATGGATCAAAATATCAATATCTATACTTCCACAAGATGATAAAAAGAATTTTTTGGACCACAATTGTCGCAGAAGTAGATTGCGTGGATCAGTGGATATCGCTATCGAAGTTCAAATGCAAGGTTCTGTTGCCACGTACCGTATGCTAGTTTTTACCCGATTGTTAGTAAAAGTAGAAGATCCGTTTCTCAAGGACATTTTTACGCACAGTGTTGATCCCTTATCAAGATGTTTGTAGCTCTTTTTCACCAAAATTATCAAGAGTTAGATTACTAGTTACTGAGATAACAGCACGTGGCTCAGTGCACCCGGAGTACAGAAAATACGTATAGAATAGTACATTTTGATCGACTGAGCGGAGGGACACTGCTCTACTCCCGGCAATTTTCGTTCATTTCCCGCCTAGTCGATCGGAAATGTATTTCAACACTCGGGCGTCAGGTTTTTTCTTCACTAGTAACAATTTAGACCCTGCTAAGGACTCGGGCCAAAAACAATCACTTGAAGAGCAAATTAAATGTCTTACTCACGAATCAAAAATTTATATCTTATTGATACATTTATATCTTGATACACTGGGCGTGGAAGTGTGCTTTTTTCTTTTACCCACAGTTTTATCAAAAAGTATAGCTCGATACACGAACGTGAAACCTATTCTTCGAGACGGTGTGCGCGGAAGTTTCGTTTTTGCACTGAATTCCCAATTTCTTTTACACTTTGTCAAAAAACACAGTTCTATACACTGGAGTAAAACCTTTTATCGCATCCTCGTGACGAATCGACCCTCACCTACGGCTCGTGCCGGACACCCATCACTCGGACGCGAAAAAAACTCTTTTTCGCATTCTCGTGTTGATTCCGACCTTCGCCTACGGCTCGGGCCGGTAACGCATCACTGGGACGCGAATAAAAGTTTTTCCACCCTCGTATAGAAATGTACTATTTCGCATCCGAGAGTATCGAAATAGTATGTACATTTAGTTACAAGGGTGTAAACACTTTTTACGTCCTTGTATCATAATTGTACCAACTCTCATTGAAATAATCTATGATCAATCAAAATGAATTGTTACTATTGTTGTACGTTTTAGAACCATCTTGGAGTAATTAAAATTTTAATGTATGTAAGTTGGTAGGAGGATATAAGGTAAGTGTACCCAACTTGTCCTCATTAAGCCACTTTTCTTAATAACTTTGGCCCATCTCCATATTTTCCGACGTACCTTAGCTCATTTTAAAGCTTGTCTCGAGACCTTCAAAGTGAGTCAAAGTACATCCAATTTGGATCAATTGGAGCCAAACTGTTTTAATTCTTCCAAAAGGTGATTTTTGAGAGTTTATAAAAGTGTGTACGCAACTTGCCCCCATCATTTGAAACAATGTAAATCGACGATAAAGTGCGTAAAATCGCCTTGATCCGTTTTTATCACCGTGCAGCGACATTTGTTGCTTTTAGCTGGCCCAAAACACCGTTTCCAACCTATTTCCATGCAGTGAACACATTCTGAGTAGTAAAAAAAAGCCATACCGCACGCTTTTCCGAGATAACCATATGAGGGCATGTTGGGTACACTCCGATGTCGGCCTTTTTGATTTATCAAATCATCTCCGTGTTTTGTACATAAAATCGCTCCAAATCCGAGTTCTGCGACTCTGAAAAAGGGGATTTTGGAGGTTGTTGAGAAAAAGAATCAAATGTGTGCAAGTACTTTGAGGTTGGTTGAACATTTCTTCTACGTGACATACACCATGTGTCATAAGCATCTCAGCCAATACTACGTATATTATGAAAACAATTTCTTCAACTTGAATCCACTGGTTCAGAATAAAAATATTCCTAAATAAAAGAAAATGATCATGGTGAAAATCTCGTTAGATGATACAAGTACTTTAATGCTAACTCTCCTAAAAAATATCTTATTGACAATATAGCTGATGTCAAAACTATTTATAAATTTGTAGCGTAGATACTTACGTGCCGATTTCTCAGATCCGTTTCCACAATATAGCTAGTCGAAAATTGACTAGACTGTTCGTAATCATTAAGAGTCTGACAGGCAAGTACTCTATCTGGAAAATCAGACAACCCAACGTTTCACATCATTTGAAATCAGATAACATTAATGAGTAATGAGCCTAACGCTCCGCCGCACCAAGCGCGCAAGTGATACGAGTCAATGCGCGCTCCGGCATGAATTGACCGATCTCCTCTATAGCTCTTTACTCTCTTCAAATTTCAATCGGCCCATCCCACTCTAAGAACTTCATGACATGTATCTGTGACTATATAATAATGTAATCAGCTTGAGCGTAATTAGGCGTGATCTGGTTAGCGGTGTGCCGCACCTCCCTTTCATTTTATTCATGCAGTACTGCATAGAGACCGGAATCGGTTGTGTTAGTGGTGGTAGTGGTGCATTTTTCATGTTCTCGGGGCTTCGCTAGACTATCTATCTCTATCTCTATTTTTTTTTCAATCTTTCTCTCTGTCTTGAAATAGAGGGCGGGAAGCCATGCTAGGTCTACCGAGGGTATATGAGGGCGGGTGTTTGGTTTTAAAGGCCGGAAACTTGTCACGTAAGATTGAGTGCACGTAAGCTCGTCAGAGCCAGCGCATGAGTCGCGCGCGAGCAGCATCAGCTGCAGCAGCACCGCATCAGCTTTATATTGCTTGATTTGCGGTTGCTCACGGCCACCACCGCCCGCTGCCCAAATGCTCCAACTTTTGTTAGCCACCTACGTTGTGGCCCTCAAGGTCTACAAAAAAATTACCCCAAATGGTGAGCAAGGATGTTCAAATAAGAAAGTAGAAAAATCGATATTGTGTGCGAAGCCGATTTTCTCGTAGATCTCGTTTCTTAATATTTGAAAATATTTGTGAGATTGGGTGTGTGGTTCCGCAGGCAAACTTACAGTGTATCTTGGAAAACGTGACTTCATTGACCATCTTGAGTATGTCGATCCCATTGACGGCATCGTCGTCGTGGAGAACGACTACCTGCAAGGGAGGAGGGTATTCGGACAGGTATGTTACTGTTAATATCAACATCTGATCTTAGATTTCAACCGATTTGCTCTAGTCTAAGTGCCCTTGAAGTGCTTAGTGCTATAAAGAAAGTGGACATTGTGGGTGACATTGAAGTGGCAATTTGAAAAAGTGCACCATATTTTGATCTAAGTCAAAGCGTTTTGACTGGAAATTGTTCGGGATAAAAGTGAAAGCAAAAAGTTGGCGCCTCGGTGTGATGAGACCAGGCAAGTCAAAAAATTTGAACGATTACTTAGTGGCTGTTCCAGTTGATTTAATTCAGAAGTCTATTGGCTATAACTGATCAGTGACAGTGATACAGTGAATTTCAAAATAATTGGATTTATTTTGCCCTAGATCCTCTGAACTTCAATTTTCGAAATATCTTGATCTGGAAATTCTCCGAATAAATCTGAATGATCGTTTCATGAATATTAAGAACCTCTATACATCGGCGATGCCCCTGTCATTGAAAATTGAAGTAGTGACCATTGATCGATTCGTTTTGTAACACAATCTTAGAAGTAAGATTCCAGTAGTTATTTGAAATCTCATTCATAGAATACCGCGAAACAAGTGAAATTCGGTACATCGTAAATGAAAAATAGACGAGTGAAAAATTTTTTCAACGATTCAGTTACTTGAATAACCTGGTCTCATCTCGTTTATAGAAACTAATTGGATAAGCGTCGAAAAGCATACAAGTGCACGGCTCTTTGGCGCTCTCAATACATCCAGACTGCATTTATATAAGCCGCAAAAGATTTCGATGTAATGCATGCGCGAGTTGGTACCAAATATATATAAGTAACGCCTACGAGTGTCTGTGTTGAAGGGTCTGCGCGCGTTTGCAAGCTCTGCACATGCATGTATATTAAAGTAAAAGAGAAAAAACGTACTGGTGAGCGCGGTCGAGGCCCCAATGCACTCACGAAGCGATTCTCGTAAAGTCCTTGAAACGGATCAAGCCACAACGCGACGATCCGACGATGCAGTGACAACGAGCCTATTGGGAACTCACGTGACTGATACCGATCTTTGCGAGCCGCACAAATATGGCGCATGCTATATAATGTAACGATTTAAGCATTAACCGAGCATTAACCAAGAGTCGCTTTCTATCGTGTTCACAGAAGGAGATGACAAGTTTGTTGTCAATAAGAACTAAATTTTAGCCTTTAGGAAATATTTCAATAAAATCATTTTAATATGTGATCTCAAATCTCGAACTTATAGGATCTCTCCCACCCTTTGCGCTCTCTTTGCGAATATTCGTTTTTCCTGTCAAATATTTTTTATAGTTTATTAGCGGTTTCCCTCTAAAAACTTGGCTTACTCTTTAATCAGGTCTGAGGGTTCCGTTGCATAATTGTTTGGGAAACTACCCGAGTTGTTTCTGTACCCAGTTTGCCCTCATACGCCGATCTCAAAAATGAGCTCTCGATGACCTTTCCGCAATGATTTTTTTACGTTTGTTAGTGGTTTGAACCGATCTCGAGTAATTTCCGCATTTCCTAAAGAATTCAAAGTGATTTTTCTATTCTTCTGCACTCCTAAAAAATTTCCGAAGAAATTGCGCTCACCAGGAGAGTGTTTCAGATCCGGGTCACGGATTTGGCTGAAACTCTGGAAATAGTCTTCTTTTAGTATCAAAAGAAGATATCCAAAATTATAGACCCTAACGCTCAAGCATTTCCGAGCTGCAGCAAAAAACTTTAGCATTGCCCATATGGGCCTATGTTATAAAGATAGTATATATAGGTATACTGTAATGCATAGGTTATTGGCTGATGTAGCTTGAAAACGCTTGAGCGTTAGGGTTTATAATTTTGGGTTTCATCTTTTGGCACTAAAAGAAGACTATTCCCAGAGTTTCAGCCAAATCCGTGACCCGGATCTGAAACACCCTCCTGGTCAGTAATACCGATGGCAAATTTTTCCAATTCAATCAATCTCAAAGTACCTTAACGCATTCGATTGCTTGTTCGAAGACCTTCAAAATCCGTCCTTGAAAGTCACAAAACTTTGATCTGGAGCTATCTCATGTTCAAAACACGAAGATGATTTATAAACAAGAAGGTCAACATCGTAGTGTATACAACATGCCCCCATGTCGTTGTCTCAAAAGGGCGTATAATTACGACTTTTTACCACTCAGAACGTCAAAGTAGGTAAAAAATAGGAATTTCGACCGGCGTAGAGCTCCAGATGCTGTCACATAGCGATGAAAACATATAAAATCGATTTTATGCATTCGGTCGCCGATCTACGTTTTGTTTCAAATGACGGGAGCAAGTTGGGTACACACTTTCGTAAACTCTCAAAAACCGCTTTTTGGGGGAATTAGAACAGCTCGTTTCTAGTGGTCAAAATTAGCTATATCTCAGCTCATTTTAAAGGTCTTGGGACAAGTTTTGATATGAGCTGAAGCCCAGGCCAGATTATTGAGATGATAGCTTAATGGGAACAAGTTGGGTACAGTTACCTTGGCATGAGTTGCGTTTCAAAAGACTCTAATCACTTACTGGTTGTTAATTATCGAAGAACTCAATATCTATGTATGTCGTTAATCAAGTTATGGGTACTCATAGGTGAGCACAATATACCGATATGGTCGGGAGGAGGATGAGGTGATGGGCGTAAAATTCAGCAAAGAGCTGGTGCTGGTTCGTGAGCAAATCTATCCATCAAAAAAGGAAAAGGAGCTTACACCAGTGCAGCACAAGCTACTACGTAAGCTTGGAAACAATGCTTACCCCTTCATCTTCCAATTTCCGGCCAATTCACCCAGCTCGGTCACCCTGCAGCCTGGTGACGACGATCAAGGCAAACCACTCGGAGTCGAGTATACCGTCAAGATCTACGTAGCCGAGTCCGAGGATGACAAGGTCAGCTTTGATTGCTCATTATTGCTATGGATCATTAATTTAACTATAATACAGTTAGGTCAAAATTTATTTGGGGGGCGATCAGATTATGCGAAAATTTGGTCAAATCTATTCGCAAGCGTTGACTATACATTTCTCGTAATGCATGTATGATGAGGTCTTATATTGACTTGATATCCACTCAATTTTGATACGGCCGACATAACAAACCTCTATAATTTTCAAAATAATGGGTCGCCAGCTGATTCCACTATCCTTACCGCATTGCGTAAAATCTCATTCAAGTCCTGTGTGGCGATGGGCCTCGCTGTGCGCTGGTGGGGTCGATTGAATAGGATTTTGATCACCGCCGCACGCGGAGTTGGACGCCTGGGCCCCACCGGTGGGGTCCATCGCAGTGAAGTTGTTATGAAATTTATAATATCATTAGAGTCTTGAAATCACACTGATGCCGGTTTCGGTAACAACCGATCTCATCAATGTTTCTAAAGCCATTTATACGATCTCGTTTCCGAACATATCTGCAATTAGTCTTCGACATATCATTGCATAAATGGTAAAAGTTAGCACCTGAATTTTGAATACAATGATGGTGTAATTTCTCGGTAACACTGTTTCAGTATATTGAACACCTCGGGTTTTACTCGCATAAGAGTTCGCGCTACAAGTAGTAATATCGCGCTCTGGTCAGACAGGGGGACATTATTTCGCGGGTATGCTCAATAATGCGAGTTAGTGACTTACTTGTACGAATTCATGATTTGAGATCATTTATATTACATTCATAGGGTCACAAACGATCAGCGGTGACTCTGGCAATCAAAAAACTGCAGACGGCTCCACCTGCTCGAGGTCGCAGGCTACCAAGCTCGCTCGTCTCCAAAGGGTTCACATTTTCTCAGGGTAAATTGAATCTAGAGGTGACACTCGACAAAGAGATTTACTATCACGGAGAGAAAGTCTCGGCCACTGTCATTGTCACAAACAATTCCCGTAAGGCGGTCAAGAACATCAAGGTGAGAGATAGGGTTACTTATTCACATCACTATATAGTATATTCTAACAATTCTCATTGGGTTGAGCCCACGGTATACTGCAACTGATGTGTGTCCCACTTACAATGGGTGCTATATTGCACTTGTGCAGCTTCCCTTCGTTTCACGTCAGCTGGTTGTCGTAGCTTGTCGCATTTCGTGTTACACCGCAATTTTCTAATCGTATGAACGTAATATAAGTATGAATGCACGCACGTTTTTATTAAACACGCTAATTTATATTAGATAAGGGTTGTACTTCTCTCACGAATATTCAGATCTCAACATTTCTCCAAAATGATTGTTCCTGCAATCTGCCCAGAAGCTTCCTAATTATCGCGGCAGGCTCAAACAAGAATCCGAGCAGAAAATGAAAATTTTGAATTTGATTTATGGTAAAATCAATTCCAAGTAAAAAGCATTGACAATTCGAGCCAGCAGTAACATTCACGATCACTTAGAAACTTCTCGCACGCCGAGAAGTACACATTAAAGTATGCACGCTTTAGATACTACTCTGAAAAGAAGTAACTGAATTCTATTTTGATATGAGCACTCAATTTTTCGCTAGTTCACATTCAGATCATTACACTCACCGCATGAATTTGAGTACATACAGATCTCGTTACGGTGAGTCGCGCTTTAAATATACTATGCCGCAAGCTCATTTTCCTTCAATTTTTGCAGATGTTCGTGATGCAGCACTGCGAGGTGACGATGGTTAATGCTCAATTTTCGCGTCACGTGGCAAGTTTGGAGACCCGCGAGGGTTGCCCCATAACACCCGGAGCTTCGTTCACTAAACAATTTTACCTCGTGCCATTGGCCAGCAGCAACAAGGATAGACGTGGCATCGCTCTCGACGGACATCTCAAAGTGCGTTTGACCCACCCTCTTTGTCCGTATATACGTCACGCGTTTTACACCCCGAAGTTGTATTATACTAGATCCACATTATATCGGTTCTTATCGAATTGTTATCAATGATATTTCATCTATGATGGGTTCCACGCGAAAACGACCTACGGAAAGGGGTCATCTCTCAGATTTTTTTCTAACCTTTTTTATTCGAACCTATGGCCCAAAATAAGAACTTTTGACCACCTATGGGGTCCAAAAAAATTTTCATCCCTCCGGTGCACGCATATCCGTGAAAAAAGCCGAAATTCATCGTGTCAAAAATGGTGCTTTTTTATTCAGTGAAATGCAAAAATCTCGAGTTCTTCGATAGCTATCGACTCGCGGGTTGCGGGATCTGAAAGGTCATCAAAAAACCTACCGGAAACGCTATCGAAAAAATATTTTTGGCGAGTAATGGGCCTCCCAGAGCTAAAAAAGTGTTTTTCACTAAAACGTTAATTTCTCAAAAAGCCATTTTTTTTTTGAAAATCACATAGTTGATGTAAAATTTTGCGTTCTTTCAAAAAAAATTGGTTTTAGAGTATACCTACGCTATCCCATCAACTTATAAGCCATTGTTTGAAATTCAATTCTTTTCGGTATTGGAAAAGTGTCATTTTCTGCGCATGCGCACAAATTTTGACTTTCGAGACTATTTTTAATGGAAAGCTGACGTAATTCCTTTTGAAATGACCCCTTGCAAAAGTCAATTTGATACATTGAAACTTGAGATCTAGCTGGTCTAAAGAATGAAAATATCCAAGGTACCAAATCCGCGAACCCTCTTCAATGGCCCTGAAAAACGCGGATTTTGAGTCGGAGTGTTCCAGAGATGTGAAGATGTGATTTTCATGTATTTTTTGACGTAGAAACCGAATATGTGGTCAGTTTCATCCCCAACCTCGAAGATTTTTCAGTAGACTCAAAAAACTGAACCGAAAGTAATGAGTCGTTTTTAGGCTTTTAACATACATCTGATATACATGTGAAATCATCGGTCAATTCGAGTCAGGTTTTTAGTGAACTGAACTATGTTCTCCCACGTATTTTGACTAGCTGGGAAAAGAGCACCATTTTTGACACGATGGATTTCGGCTTTTTTCACGGATATGCGTGCACCGGAGAGATGAAATTTTTTTTGGACCCCATAGGTGGTCAAAAGTTCCTATTTTGGGCCATAGATTCGACTAAAAAAGGTTAGAAAAAAATCTGAAAGATGACCCCCTTCCGTAGGTCGTTTTCGCGTGGAACCCATCCTAGATGATATCACCGGTTTAAGAAATATATTTTAAAGGAACTGCAACAATGAAGCGGGACAACATACAACATTTTCCACAGTTTGTTCACTCTCTACAAATTTAATTCAAAGTATCGAATTAATGGTCGAGATGCCTTTTGATTGGTGACTTCCATCAGTGGCCGACGTGGTGGCCGACGATATAGATTATATCCAATTCATACGTTTCAAGACAAAAAATGTCTATGCGTGACTCAATGGGGTAATTTGTTTTGCAGGAGGACGACGTTAATCTGGCGTCTTCGACGATGGTGGCCGAGGGCAAGGCACCCAACGAGAATATGGGTATCGTCATATCGTACTCGGTGCGCGTCAAGCTCAACTGTGGAACACTTGGAGGCGAGCTCATGACCGACGTGCCATTCAAGCTTATGCACCCTGCTCAAGGTCAGTTTTAGACCTCATTTTTACAGAAAAACTCTCAATCCACCAAAATCAAGACAAGCTGTAAATTACAGCACTACGGAAACCTTTCCGCGTATGTTATGACCTGATTCGAACTTCGATTACTGATTCGCGATAAAGATAAAGTCCCACCAAACAGTGAATGCTGCCACAACGGTTCTGGGAAGTTGTCCTGTCAACCTTGAAACGTTCCGCCAAAGGTCGGGAAACGCGTTGCCGACACATACGTTGGCGCAACATAAAAATGTCTACGAGATGTCTGTTGTCTCAACGTTTCCAGCACGTTTCTGGGACGTTTCAACGATTTTTCAGAGGTTGCACAATGGTTCCCGAGATGTTTCTTGTGCAACCACGACTTAGAAATTTTTTTGTTAAATAAATAAATAAATTGTTTCTAAAGTTCCCTTTCTCGCAAGCTATCAGCTCCGTCCCCGTTCAATCCCATCGTTTGCGCTTAATAAGAAACATGTCCACTTAGTACAAGAAAGACGGCGAGATTGTGCTTGAATGCAACAAGAACCGCAATCAAAAGCATTTTATGAAAAACAATCCATTTATTTATTTATATTCGCAACGTCCCAGAAACGTTCTGCGAACGTCGAGGCAACATGCATCTGCGGGTAGACATTTTTTTGTTGCGCCAACGTGTCGGCAACGCGTTTCCCGACCTTTGGCGGAACGTTTCAAGGTTGACGGGACGACTTCTCAGGAACGTTGCGGTAACATTCACTGTTTAGTGGGGTATCACGTGCTGGTCCAATTTTTACTCACGTCCCTTTCACTCTATGCAAATAGTCAGTACTTTCTAACAATTTCTGTTGTTGACTCAATCATCATCTCAGGATAAGTTTGTGTATAGGATCATTGTTGTAATCATTGTTCTATTGCATCAAAAGGGTTATTTGATTTTGGGTCAATGAAAACGATTGAGATTCTCGTTACGTCTTGATACCTTCTGTACTATGTTGCACCATGTAGATTTGGATAAATTTTGATTTTCAATATGAAAGACTTGGGAAATTTTTTGGATAGTCTCATATTCTCTTGAGGGTACAAAAAACGCACATTTGCATGCAACGATTTTCGATCAAGGTAATTATGAGAGAAAAATAGAACAGCAGAATTTCTGAATTCCGATTGTGCCGCTTTGACCACAATTTTTCCAAGTCAAGAACGTATCCTGATTGAGAACAAGCGAAAGAGGAGTAATGAATCAAAATTAAGTCTGAGCACTGATCGTCAATCAAAAAAATTGCTCGATACTTTCCAACGCTGAATGAGCTAGAAATTTTGAAGATGTGAGATGGTCCATGGTGCGTTTTTAAATTGGTATTCGCAATTCATTACCATATATATTTCTAACCTTGAGAGATATCAGAGAAACTTTTTTGCACCAGTAAAACGAATTCATTTTGGTACAGAAAAACTCGTTGATTTCTAACTAAATCACTCGTTGATGTCAGATTCGTGAGGATTGAATCAACTTCCTTATTCGATGATCATATACTCATAGAAATGCAACCACGAAAATTCTACACCCGGTCATCGATTTTCTGAAATCCGTTTCAATTTTGCAAAGCCAGAAGTTTAGATCTCTTCCTTTCAATTTCACAAGTAATACTCTCTTTTAAAAATCCGAAATTAAAAAAATTCTTCAGCACTACAAAGATCACAACAAGAATGCCTGAATTGTTGAGGAAGATTTTTCCCGACAGTTGACAGAGATTCACTATCTCCCAATCACACTTGAAAATATTCATGTTCAACCAAAAATCTCGAATGAGCAAAACTTCATTTTTTTGGAGACGTAGTCAAATACGAATCTTGGAATCAAAATCGATTGGAATCATTCTAAATTTCAGGAAGTGGTGGTGGTGAAAGTGCAACAGTCAAGGAATCATCAAGACAGGGTGGCGGCGGACGAGGTGGTGACTCACGTGGCAGAGACGACATGAGAAGAAAGCAGAGCGTCGATCGGGGCCGATATGATAATTACGCAAACGACGACGATGACAACATAGTCTTTGAAGACTTTGCCCGTCTACGCATGAACGACGGCGACGAAGATTAAGAATGTAAATCTTCACGTGTCATTGATTCTGGCATTGACGAGCCAGGAAATCCAATTCAATACAGCGAGTTCATAAAAAAAATCGGTTCGTTCCCAGATCTATGAAACTTCATCGGTAAGTTTCGTAGCGCTGCCGTAAAATTTGAGCTCGCTATAATCTTAATGAAAATAAATAATTTTCATCTCGCGGTTCAAGGAACGAACATATTATGTAATCGACGCTTTCGTCAAATACGATACATCCATCGAACGAAACGTGCGATCGAGAGCTTTGAGTGAGTATCTCGAGGAGGAAAAAAAATGAGAAGAAAATTTTTGAAAATAGTGCGAGTTGACGTCACCTTGAGGATTCCCCTTCGATTGTGGTGGTCGATGGGGAATCCACGGCGGGGTGAGAAAAAAAAATTACATATTTGCGTCGAATTTTAAGCGTTAGTAGTTACAAATTCAATTTATCGAATTCTAAAATTTTCTCCCCTCCCACCAGAAGTGACACGCGTATCTTATTCTTAGTTGTAATCGTTCATTCGTATTCGATAAGTGAGTTCAAATATTAATCACATCTAATAAAGTCTATTAATTCCTGATATTGTTGAGTTTTTGCTGTGCATTAGAATTAAGTAATGATTAAGAAATGTTGAAACATACCTATCTATAATATTTATTAAAAATGATAAAGTGCGAGAATTTAGTAATGTAATAACTCATAATTTTATTATCATTATTGTTGTTGTAACTTGATCATAACAATATTTGAATAAAATAATGTTACAATAAGGTAATATTTACAAGTACATTTCTTCTTTGTAAAAGAAATTTTTTGATAAAAAAATATTTCACGGACTCTAGATCACAATCACCCAAACATTAAATCCATCATGGGCAATTGGCTCAATCATACATGGAAGAATAAAATTCTTGGTAAGCTTGAATGTACGCCTCTTTTTCCGATTTTGTCATTTCCGCAATTAGTGTATCATTTACATCTGTTAATGCAACACTCTTACCATTCACTGTGACACTTGGTACCTGATCTTCATCATCAGATTCCATCGCTTCTACTTCACCTGAAAACAAAGGCCCTGAATAATATGTAATCAGCCATTGTTTTAGATTTTGGCAACCCAATCTCATTGCTCATCCAAAATCAAGTGGGTCAATTACATACCTGCATCAACCGCTTGCATGTCCTCTTCCTCATCACTACTATCACTGGATTCATTCTGTAAGACTGCTTTTACAGCTGTTGCATTCACACCACCTTTCTTTTCATGGGCTAATAACACAGACATGATATCCTCTCCTTGTTTATTATTTGATGCATTTGAATTTGTTGCTGTTGCAGCTGCATCCTCCAATGCACTATCTTGAGTGCCTCCCATTTCATTCTGCAAAGATTCAATTGATTTAAGAGGTCTGTTTTTCTTCTTTTGGAAGTGCATTGTAATTCAAGCAATACCTGAGAGGTGTCAGATATGACAGTACTGGCCATCAACCATATAGGTCTTTCTTTTCGCTTATTAGAATCATCATTTTGAATTTGATCTCCTATGCATACATCTACCCTTGTGTCCTCTACAGCAAAACCTGATGTTCTGGTTGCGTCACCCGACCATTGTTCATTAGGTCCACGTAAATGGTTGGGTTTCCTTACATCAGTTCTGCAAGATTCAATTAGTGAAAATCAAAGGTTAATGTGGAAAAAGTTCAAAACGCTGATGGACTGAATGAATCATCAGTTTACCCTCTAATTGTGTTTATATCTACAGGCTCAGGCTCAAGAATTTCTGGTGCCAATTTTATTCCCTCTACTTCTCGTAGAAGGATGTACAAGGGCTCCAACTGTTCATTGAATTTGGCTAATAGTAATCTTGAGTCTTTTTTTGGAAGAGCAGATTGATCTTCCTCAACAATTTCTCTACAATATGTACATCGGAATTCTCCTGTGTTCATGTCAAACAATTGATCCGCCTTTCAACAAAAATACGAGCATATCTTAGTGAGGCATTAATTTGTGATATTGCATAGAATCACTACTCACTTCTAAATCTGTGAAAGTCTTGGAACAACTTGTGCACTTGAAACTAGCTCTACTTGTTGCATCTCGCTCTTCAGTCTCCATTCTTTTTCTCATTAAATCCAGTTTGTACTTGACCACATTTACAAATGTCTGAAATAAGACTTTTTTTAATATTCAAGTTACTCTTGGCTGACATAAGAATGTTAACTGAGTTACCTTATAATTGATAAAATAGTAATTAACTTTCTGGGCTTTGCCATCTAATCCCGTTTCCATCTTCAATCTAACTTGAATAAATTTGTCGTTTTTAAGTGTTGTGATGCGAGCTCTCAACATTTTTCTATCAAATTTTAGTAAATCACAGATATCATCTTCTTTCATACCTACACATAAGTGTGTTATTAACATTTTTCCATCAAAAGTTTCATGGAAATAAGATAATACTCACAAGGATTCCGAACAAGCATGTCGATTATTAGTGAGTCTTCAATGGAGTAAAAACCCCTGACTACAAGACGAGCCAACTGTTTCAAACTACTGGGTACTTCAGTGACTAATTTTTCCTCCGAATTCATTCTGTTTCTGGAATATGAATACAATTCCTTATGATAATTTCTATTTTACAAATGCGAATGTAAAATATTTCAAGTTCCAAAAAACCTTTCTCAAAATATTGAGAGCTGCCAGTGATTTATGTTATTTCGAGATTATTTAGATACATAATCAAGGTTTAATCATGATGTTTATGATTTCACTCATGACAAGAATGATTGAAATTGTGGAATTCATCTGAAAAACAATAGAAATTTCGAAAATGCGACTACGGGAATGCAGTGTGATGGCAATGTGCGTCCTACATCGTTGCCACTGCCACACAAACTGCAAATGAGCGGACAGCGGACCGGGACCCAGCGCCGCTATGGGCCAGCGGACTGTTCGTTCGAGCCTTCGAGGTTATGTCAATCACCCCCTCACCCATGCTCACCCCCTCCTTTCGAGCTTTCCACCCTTTTTTTAAAACAATAATATCGTCTGCTAGTGCTTGGTATTGTATGTATGTGGGATAAACAAAAACAGATTTCCAAGAAATAAAATTATTCTTACGGAGCAAATAAAACCTCCAGTGTCATATTAGCAATGGCATCGATAGATAAAGTGAAGATTATTGTTGTAGGAGATTCTGGTAAGTTTGATTGTACAAGAAACTGTTCCAGATAAATAATAGCACTGTGCTTCAAACACTCACTCTGTCTCATGAAAATGCAGAATTACATTTGAGATTCGCAAATGAAAAATGTATTGACCTTGCATCCAGTAGTTGACTTGAAATGATATCGATGTGGTTCTAAAGATCAAATTGGTGAGCTTATGATTGATTCCTAAGTGTTGTAATTTTTTTATCCATTACAGGTGTTGGAAAATCCTCATTGACTCACTTGATTTGTCACCAACAGCCAATAAATAATCCTTCATGGACCATAGGATGTTCAGTTGAAGTAAAATTACATGAATACAAAGAGGGTACACCAAACCAGCGGAGGTATTTCATAGAATTATGGGATATTGGAGGCAGCCAAAATCATAAGAACACCAGATCAGTATTTTATAATCCAACAAATGGTTGAGAATATTTCATCCTTTTTCAATCAATGTAATTTCTCAATTATTCTAATACCATGCACAAATTCA
This sequence comes from Eretmocerus hayati, assembly GCA_029851415.1. NCBI lineage: Eukaryota > Metazoa > Arthropoda > Insecta > Hymenoptera > Aphelinidae > Eretmocerus > Eretmocerus hayati. The sequence continues at coordinate 37,596,764 of CM056743.1, read as the reverse complement.
TTGTTTATCAGGAATCATCTTGGTACATGATCTAACAAATAGGAAGTCTCAACAAAATTTACAAAAGTGGCTAGAAGAAGTTTTGAGCAGAGATAATCAAAATTCAAAATCAAAATCTTTTGATGATTTTGACCCAGAGAAATTTGTTGGGTCAACTCAGGTTTGTTCCTTTATTTTGCAAGTAATTGTCATTCTCATTTTATCCTCATTTTATATTCTATACCTTTTTGTAGATTCCAATTCTAGTTGTGGGCACAAAATCAGACTTAGTAGTTGAAGTTAGATCAAGTATTCATAGACGTTCATCAACAATAGCCGAAGAGTGTGGAGCTGATGAAATATTTCTGGTAAGTACCATAATGAAAAATGAAACTTCTTATGATTCTTATTTGGCACAAGCAAATTATGATGATTTCAGAATTGCCAGCTATCAAGATCTCTTGCTGCTGGTACAAGCTCTTCAGTCAAATTAAGTAGATTTTTTGACAAAGTAATTGAAAGGCGATATCATGCGTCCAGAGAAGGATTGAATCTAGAACAACGGAGGCTACCTCTGTATACACCGCAATTCAACTCTAAGCTTTACCATAATGACTAATTAATTATGAATCTTAATTCAAGATTCAAAAGTAATTTCTACACTAAGACTATTAGATAATTTTATAGGTGCAATAATATTTGTAATTGTTTGAACAAGAAATAACTGAAACCTGGACAAAAATCTTGAAGCTGTAACAAAATACCCCCTTTCTTTTGGAAGGACAAAGCTTTTTTTACGCGGCACTTTCGTAACCACATAAGAACAAAAATTCCTATACTGTACAACGCACTGCTTTTTCTGCCTGATCTATCACTATCAGTCAGCTAGGTAGGTATGTACCGTAACAAAATCGAGATCACCACGCAGTTTTTCTGGCAATCGATTCGTGTTGATTCGCTGATTACGAATATAAAAATTTCGGTCCGGAAATTCTGGGTGCACTCCAGGTATTTGTTGATGTAAATCAACCTGGTAATAAAATTAAATCAAATCCAATCAAATCAAAAAAAAAAATCGTGTCCGCTTTTTTCATTAACAGAATGATGTAAAATATATGGTTTTTTGCGCATTAGTCGAGAAGTTTCGATCGGAGAAAAGCATTTTTCGAACAACAAATGTTCCATTTGAGGATAGTTTAGAAATAAAATTTTCATTTGCCGTTGCATCAAGCGAAATTATGTATAGCAATTCGGTAAGACTTTAGATTTAAATTGAATTCTCAAGAGTAAATAAATTTATAATAAATTATTCCAAGCATTTTCCATTACTTCTTGAACTTTCGTCGATGAAAAAGAAGAAGCCCGTGCATGCTGATTGAATTGATGCAGATTCTATCAACACCGACCGAGCTGGACCGAACATTGCCGATGTTACGTACTAAATCTAGGGAAATAGTACGTATTCGATATTTGAATTGAAGAATGAATAAGAATGAGTTTAGCTCGAATGGTCCAGTTTTAAACAATGATTTTATGTTTGAATTTACCTTTTGGTTCGCCGACGCGAGTAGGGAGAAGGGTGAATGACTTATACACAGGGTTATGAATAAACTATTTGAGCTATATTGTTCAGAAATATCAAAGACTCGAGAAATAGATGAAGCGTGAAGCGCTTTGACAAAATGATGTGATCTAGCCGAAGGCCAGTGTAGCTCTGATGGTGGGCCGCTTTGCTCGTCGATGCGGCGGTGGCGTGGGCGTCGGGCCCTTCCAATGGGCCTTGTTGCTGTCTCTCTCGCACTCGTGGCTGCTTGGCTAGCGAGAGCGTCGAGCGATGTTTGAAAGGCGAATCTTCATAGGTTTCAAAAAGGGGTGGCTTGTATTCAATTATTCTTAAGTAATTACGCTGCCAGCTATAGTGACCATTTATATACGGTGATTTGAATCGGCGCGGGTCTTATACCATATTCGTCCGTTATCTACTTTATCAACATATCACCTCGTTACACTTCCACCCTTATGAAAAAAATTGTTTACAATTTTTTCAGCAAACATACTATATAATATATCTCATATGAACGACCTGAGCTAATTAATCTCTCGTTTCATAATTTTTCTTCGATCCCAAATCATATCATATATTACTATTGATCTCTCGTCGCAACAATATCATTAATTACAACTATCATATACGTTCTTTTTATTTTCTCTTCAAATTGAATTATATGATCGTTTTTGCTGAATAGTGTGAAAAATTTTCCAATCTCGACAAAATGAGAATGTTCAAATTACTTGAATAATTCTGAAACGCGCAGAAATTGGTCTGGTTTTCGTGGAAACTTTGAATGGCGAACAGAACTTCAAAATGATATTATCAGGAGCATTTTACAAATTTTCGCAAAAGGGCCTCAAATTTTACTGTTAATTTTTTACAAAAATTGTATTCAGAATTTCGCAAGTTTGAAACTGCATTTACCAGTTTATTTTATGAATATTCCAATGATTTCGTAGAATAATATGAAATTGAAAGAATTAATAAGATATGGGTAGTTGCAATCTGAATTTTCATTTGTTCAAGTTGAAGTTCGATGAATATATTAACTCATTTTCGATTATATTACAACCATAGATCTCATTCTCCAGATCATACAGAATTTTCGTTCAATTCTAATGCATAATAAATATCGATTTATGCTATCTCGCACAATAATTCTATCTCCAATTTTGACTAAGGCAGTTTTGTATCTCACTCATTCTTCCTCAACATAGATCTTCTAAAGTGTATCGACTGGATTTAGAAAATATGTTCAATGAATCTGTCAAGCAACCAAGAAATCTACTAGATCGAGATATTACAGCAAACGGAAAACCAATTCGAAACGACGATTTTCAGAAAAAGATAATGGAAGAGCAAAATTACTATATTCAATAAGTACGAGATCCTGATCAGCAATCATTCTAGTTTGAAGAATTATAACTTTGTCGATCTGTCTAATTGACTCATGATTCCCTAAATACTTCAGAATTCTACCGACATTCTAATTTTGACGATGAAAACGACAACTTTAATTACACAGATCTAAAACAGCAACTTCAATAATTCATTCTATTTGATTTCCATGCTCCAAAAACTTGGTGTGATTTTCTATCCGCAATTTCAATTGGTTGTGTTCAAAATACCATTCAAATCGTAAAATCTTTGAAGCAAATGAACCTATTTTTCTGGTTATATCATAAAACGAATACGATAATTTCAACTGAGATAAAAAATTTCAATTTTAAATGCTACACTCGATTTAATCTGATTTTCAGAACTCGAATAATATCTCAAATTCGACAATGAATAGCGACGACTCCACTCATACAACAAAAATCCGCAACAAATCATTCATATCATCATTTGATTACTTCAAAATCTTATCCGTATTGTTGATGCAAAATAATTCTCACTCATACATCCTTCCAATCTAAACATGTCATTCTTGATTTGAATTTTTGGCCAAAACTAATCTGAATAAACGAGACGTGATTGGATATGTTTTGAATATAAATTGAAAATGTTGCAAGGAGAAAAATCGTAACAGATGACTCTAAGCGTCTAAGCTGGAATACTGACATTCGAAAAGTCGTGAGCAACTGTAGATGTGTCTCAAAATGCATAAATCCGTCTAAGACATGCTTTATCCGTGCTTCAAAAAGCAAAATTTCTAGAGCAAAACCGACAATTTTTGCAAGAATATACCATGGAAATGCTTAAAATGTTCAATGTATATTATGGCAATGTTATACTGTAACTTTTTTGAATTTATCCTCTCGAACGAGCTGGAATGATATTGTTGTTCAATCTGAAACTATCCGTCAAATATTCAGAACGCAAATCTCGGGAGAGACTCGAATATATTTGATCCAATTATTTGTTTCTGGCTGAAATTCATCACGTGATTTGAAAAAGGATTTAGGAAATATTCATTAATATCAGTCACTCGCATTCATCAAATGCTCATTCAATCATGCACTCTAGTAGCCTAATTAGAACGCATGAGAAATTCGCGGGTGAGAGCTACACTGTGAACGTGGCCTTATGTATAACATACCATAACATACTTCATGAAACGCCCCTGTATAGTTACAGGCTGAAGCAGACAATATGGCAGGACACATGTCAGATGAGATTATGAATTTGTTTTTTCAGCTCATGTATCAAAATTGATTCATGACAGCTTGGAGAACAACTTATTCCTAACATTCGTGATTCTAATTCTATTCTTCATTCATTTTGTTGTGAAATTTCATTGTGAAATCTTGAATGTATTCAACCCCATAGAGTGTGTTGTGAGTGGTTTGCTTATTCATTGTATGTGCATTTCAAGAATATCATCCAATTACCAAGGCATTTATTCATCCTTTAAAATTTTAGACTTATTATCTTGTGTTGTAGGAAAACAAGTTCTCGGATAGTCTAGTGGTTTTTGTTTCTGATTCTATATCAACAAATTAGCAGTCCTCAAGTATCAATGTAGTGATCATGATGGTGAAAAGCTAATCAAATATCAAGGTGTTCTAGTATTCAATACCTAAATAAGTGAATAAATGTTAAGATCCGCTGGAGGCTCAAATCTCTAATCAGTTCAAGAAGTAGATAGTGTTCTTGGTGTAGTTTTGCTAGAAGTGATGTGCTGGCATGTGAGTCATTGCATTTCAGATGAGTTTTAGAGGTATACAACTTTCTCGGCTTTTTCCTATTCATGAATATTACCCTCTTTAAATTATTAGCGTGTCTTTACTGTATCACTCTTACATGGGTTAATAGTCAAGAAGAATATCTATGGTGCGCTACTCCTCATTACTAGCCTAGTAAACTACTTTCTACAACTCAGTCGTTTCCAGAATTTATATTCAAATTCGACTATTCCATCACCATAGTACATCAGTTACCAGATTCATCATACTAATAAGTCAGTTTATGCATAATATTTTCATTCATTATTTCAGTCTGTCTCATAATTTCACTCATTCCAGTTTAATAATCTGTCCAGGCCTGAATCTGTCATTTCATCATTATTTCATATTCTCTGATTATTTTGTTCTGACCTTGGCTCATGAAGGTTTCCCGCATTTGGCACTGTGGCATGCTAAGGAGCGAACTCAAATCAGAGACCATTTCATCATTTCATATTTTTTGATTATTTTGTTCTGACCTTGACTCATGAAGGTTTCCCGCATTTGGCACTATGGCATGCTAAGGAGCGAACTCAAATCAGTATCATGTTATAATTTCATCATCAGTTCTCACCTTGACTCATGAAGGTTTCCCGCATTTGGCACTGTGGCATGCTAAGGAGCGAACTGTTATCATCATTTTCATTTTGTCTTGTCAATCTGTATATGTCAAAGCCCTCACCTTGACTCATGAAGGTGTCCCGCATTAGGCACTGTGGCATGCTAAAGAACGGGCTTTCATTCATTCCATCATCCTTTCAAACATCATCAAATCTTCCACTAATGTCACAACATCATATTTCATGCCCATACTTTTCATTCCAAATTGTACGAGTGATCCATTTCCCAATGAGTTTCTTTCCATGCATACACTGTAAAAAATTTTTATGTAAAATTACAAGTCTCAGAGTGGGTAATAGTTGGATACCGCGCTGGGACGTGTAAATTTACAAGCGGCTTGTAAATTTCATTTACCGGCTGACGGTGCATTTCAGACCTGAAGAAACCTTGTTCAACTGAAGCGTACGGGCTACTTGGGGGCTTTTTCAAATGAAATGGAGTCTTGGAATGTAGCATCTTAATCCACGATAATTTTGAAACGGGTGAAAAACCCGTGCGAGTCGAAAACTCATCGCTCGAGACATAAACACTCGACCGCGGAGGAGCTTTTTAGGTTAGTTGTGCGTGGGCCCAGCAGACCAAACTTCAGATCCGCACATGCTCGGTTGAGCTGAATTTTACAAGCCTGAGTGAGGGAATTTTACAGAAAATTTTACCAGTCTGAGACTGGTATCCAACTATTACCCCCTCTGAGACTGGTAAATTTACAAGCGTTTGTAAAGTTACAAGAAATGGGATGAAACTCACTACTCCCAGAGTTGTATTTTTACTAAGCTAGATGGTGAATTTTATTCAACATTTTTTACAGTGTAGTATTTTCCAATAATTCAAGTCCAAACACCTCATATTTATAAGTGTTACTATTCGAGTGGCAAAATGAAGAGTTCATTGTAGTACGTGAGATGAGAATTGAGATATTTGATCATTAATCGAGTTCATAGAGTATTGATAAGATAGTTATAAAGTTGTTGAATCAATGTTTGGGGTTGATGGGGGGCTACGTAGCATGCCCATCTTCTCCACACACTGATCCGAAGGGTTAAAAGTAGTGAGACGAGTAATACTTAGAGATCAATAGCAGTGAATAGATTAGATTTTCAAATAGATAGTAAGTACTATAATAGTGATTTACATTTCCTAGCAGTAGTCATAGTATATTCATGAAGCCGTATACTATTTATTCCAATTTTTTTTTTTTTTTTTTTTTTTTTTTTTTTTTTTTTATAATGAGAAAAATTTTTTATCAAAGATTTGTTTTCAAACGCTAGTCCTCATCAATAATATTGTCCTTCCGTATAGTATCTAAGATAAATTTCAAGCTATGTTGAATGTCTATCATGAACTTCAATATTTTACTCAACAAATTGAAGATATTTTATGTATTCGCTGAAGTCTTGAATAATATTGAAATCTTAAAAATTGATTGAAGTTACTAAAGTAAGTACCAAAATATTGGAGATGAATTCAGAAAATATTCCATTATTGTAGTAATTCTAAGTTCAAAAGTTCTCTCCGAAAGGAAAACTTTGAAATTTTCTCTTCTTGCTGAAAAGACTAAGTATTTGAACCCTCTAATGCGATGACTCATGTTGTTTTTCACTTTCACTTTCTGTATATAGTATATGTGTGCTGTGGGGGCGGGGGCGACGCCGAAAAGGAGAAAGGGACGCGGATGCGGCATCCAAAAAATGGCCGAATTTCCATCTATACCATCCATTATTTCTTTACGCAGAATATTCATCTCGCGATAATCGTATTCACTCAACATTCGTTTTCATCAAATTTTTCATCAACAACGCGGAAAAATCGCGGGTCACATATTGTTCGAGCTGGACTTACGCTTTCCGGTGATGCGCTTTTTTGGGCCAGTTGCAATAGCGGCGCGTCTCTTTGGTCCGGCTTGGCTCCGCTCCGAGTTGCGGGGGCGGCTTGGCTTGGCGCGTCCTTCCTTCTTCTTCTTTATTTATACTTATTTTCTAATTATTTTTCACTCACACTTCTCTGTACTCGCGCTGGCAGGATCGCCACTTTGTTACGTACTAAATCTAGGGAAATAGTACGTATTCGATATTTGAATTGAAGAATGAATAAGAATGAGTTTAGCTCGAATGGTCCAGTTTTAAACAATGATTTTATGTTTGAATTTACCTTTTGGTTCGCCGACGCGAGTAGGGAGAAGGGTGAATGACTTATACACAGGGTTATGAATAAACTATTTGAGCTATATTGTTCAGAAATATCAAAGACTCGAGAAATAGATGAAGCGTGAAGCGCTTTGACAAAATGATGTGATCTAGCCGAAGGCCAGTGTAGCTCTGATGGTGGGCCGCTTTGCTCGTCGATGCGGCGGTGGCGTGGGCGTCGGGCCCTTCCAATGGGCCTTGTTGCTGTCTCTCTCGCACTCGTGGCTGCTTGGCTAGCGAGAGCGTCGAGCGATGTTTGAAAGGCGAATCTTCATAGGTTTCAAAAAGGGGTGGCTTGTATTCAATTATTCTTAAGTAATTACGCTGCCAGCTATAGTGACCATTTATATACGGTGATTTGAATCGGCGCGGGTCTTATACCATATTCGTCCGTTATCTACTTTATCAACATATCACCTCGTTACACCGATGTAACGAGGTGATATGTTGATAAAGTAGATAACTGACAAATATGGTATAAGACCCGCGCCCGATTCAAATCACCGTATATAAATGGTCACTATAGCTGGCAGCGTAATTAGTTAAGAATAATTGAATACAAGACACCCCTTTTTGAAACCTATGAAGATTCGCCTCTCAAACATCGCTCGACGCTCTCGCTAGCCAAGCAGCCACGAGTGCGAGAGAGATAGCGACAAGGCCCATTGGAAGGGCCCGACGCCCACGCCACCGCCGCATCGACGAGCAAAGCGGCCCACCATCAGAGCTACACTGGCCTTTGGCTAGATCACATCATTTTATCAAAGCGCTTCACGCTTCATCTATTTCTCGAGTCTTGATTATTCTGAACAATATAGCTCAAATAGTTCATCCATAACTCTGTGTATAAGTCATTCACCCTTCTCCCTACTCGCGTCGGCGAACCAAAAGGTAAATTCAAACATAAAATCATTGTTTAAAACTGGACCATTCGAGCTAAACTCATTCTTATTCATTCTTTAATTCAAATATCGAATACGTACTATTTCCCTAGATTTAGTACGTAACAAAGTGGCGATCCTGCCAGCGCGAGTACAGAGAAGTGTGAGTGAAAATAATTAGAAAATAAGTGTAAAAATAGAAGAAGAAGGAAGGACGCCAAGACAAGCCGCCCCCGCGGAGCGAAGCCAAGCCGAACCCAAAGAGACGCGCAGCTACTGCAACGGGCCCAAAAATCCGCATCAACATCGCAATGCGTAAGCCCAGCCTTTATTAATAGTGACCTCGGGATTTTCTCGCGTCCGTGATTTCATAAAGTTTGGATACAAATAATGTGTAAATGCGAAAATAGTGAAATGAGTATTGTGAGCGTGCGTTGTAGAATACACATATTGGATGAAAGAGTGAAAAGTCGGCCATTTTTCGCAAGCCACAAACGCATCCTTTCTCTTTTTCGGCGTCGCCCCCCGCACACATATACACTATATAGCTAGTGAAAGTGAAAATCTTGAGACAAACAGAATGACTCATTGCATTTTAGTATTTCAGACTCGGTTTTCTTATGTAGCTATACACGAGAGAAATTTTGGGATTTTGCTTTCAGAGATTTTCTGCACCTGACATGTAGCAGATATTTTTTAGATTACCCTACAATGTTGATAGCTACCTATTATGATTATTCTCACAACATTGATCAATATTGAGATTCCAAATTTAATTCAAATAATTAGCGTACACCTTGAATATTTTTAGTTTGTTGAAAAAAGTGGTAGAAAATTCATCCCCAAAAGTTTATCAGATAATTGAATATTATTTTAGATGATTGAATATAATTTTAAATGCTGTGCTGAAGTCTTGATATATAGAGAATTGGGTATTGAAAACATATTTCCAGTGAAACCTCTCTGATACAATAGAAAGATTGAAAGAAATAGTATACGGCTTCATGAATATAACATGACTACTACTAGGAAATGTAGATCACTATTCTAGTACTTACTAGCTATCTGAACATCTTACCTATTTACTGCTATTCATCTCTAAGTATTACTCGTCTAACTACTTTTGACCTTTTGGATCAGTGTGTGGAGTAGATGGGCATGCTACGTAGCCCCCCATCAACCCCAAACATTGATTCAACCACTTTATAACTATCTTATAAATACTCTATGAACTTGATTAATGATCAAATATCTCAATTCTCATCTCACGTACTACAATGAATTCTTCATTTTGCCACTCGAATAGTAACTGAACTTATAAATATGAGGTGTTTGGACTTCAACTATTGGAAAATACTATTTTCCAATAGTTCCAATAGTCCAACTATTGGAAAACTCATTGGGAAATGGATCACTCGTACAATTTGGAATGAAAAGTATGGGCATGAAATATGATGTTGTGACATTAGTAGAAAATTTGATGATGTTTGAAAGGATGATGGAATGAATGAAAGCCCGTTCTTCAGCATGCCACAGTGCCTAATGCGGGACACCTTCATGAGCCAAGGTGAGGGCTTCGACATATACAGATTGACAAGACAAAAATGAAAATGATGATAAAAGTTCGCTCCTTAGCATGCCACAGTGCCAAATGCGGGAAACCTTCATGAGTCAAGGTGAGAACTGATGATGAAATTATAACATGATACTGATTTGAGTTCGCTCCCTAGCATGCCATAGTGCCAAATGCGGGAAACCTTCATGAGTCAAGGTCAGAACAAAATAATCAAAAAATATGAAATTATGAAATGGTAACTGATTTGAGTTCGCTCCTTAGCATGCCACAGTGCCAAATGCGGGAAACCTTCATGAGCCAAGGTCAGAACAAAATAATCAGAGAATATGAAATAATGGAATGACAGATTCAGGCCTGGACAGATTATTAAACTGGAATGAGTGAAATTATGAGACAGACTGAAATAATGAATGAAAATATTATGCATAAACTGACTTATTAATATGATGAATCTGGTAACTGGTGTACTATGGTGATGGAATAGTCGAATTTGAATATAACTTCTGGAAACGACTGAGTTGTAGAAAGTAGTTTACTAGGCTAGTAATGAGGAGTAGCGCACCATAGATATTCTTCTTGACTATTAACCCATGTAAGAGTGATATAGTAAAGACACGCTAATAATTTGAAGAGGGTAATATTCATGAATAGGAAAAAGCCGAGAAAGTTGTATACCTCTAAAACTCATCTGAAATGCAATGACTCACATGCCAGCACATCACTTCTAGCGAAACTACACCAAGAACACTATCTACTTCTTGAACTGATTAGAGATTTGAGCCTCCAGTGGATCTAAACATTCATTCACTGATTTAGGTATTGAATACTAGACACTTTTATATTGGATTAGCTTTTCATCATCATGATCACTACATTAGTGTTTGAGCACAGCTAATATGTTGATATACGTTCAGAAATAAGAATCACTGGATTATCCGAGAACCTGTTTTCATAGAACACAAAATAATTAGTCTAAAATTTTGATAAATGGATAAATAGCTTGATAGCTGCATGACATCCTTGAAATGCATATACAATAGCAAAGCAAACCACTCACAACACACTCTATGGGGTTTGAGTTCATTAAAGATTCCACAATGAAATTTCACAACACAATGAGGAAAATAGAATTTGAATGCACGAATGTTGGGAACAAGTTCTTCTCCAATGCTGTAATGAACCAATTGTGATACATTAGCTGAAAAAACAGATCCATAATCTCATCTGACATGTGTTCTGCCACTGTCTGCTTCAGCCTGTACTATGCAGGGGCGTTTCATGAATTACGTTATAGTATGTTATACATAAGGCCACGTTCACAGTGTAGCTCTCACCCGCGAATTTCTCATGCGTTCTAATTAGGCTACTGAGTGCATGATTGAATGAGAATTTGATGAATGCGAGTGACTGATATTAATGAATATTTCCTGAATCCTTTTTCAAATCACGTGATGAATTTCAGCCAGAAACAAATGATGATTGGATCAAATATATTCGAATCTCTCTCGAGATTTGCGTTCCGAATATTTGACGGATAGTTTCAGATTGAACAACAATATCATTCCAGCTCGTTTGAGAGGATAAATTCAAAAAAGTTACAGTATAACATTGCCATAATATACATTGAAAATTTTAAGCATTTCCATGGTATATTCTTGCAAAAATTGTCGGTTTTGCTCTAGAAATTTTGCTTTTTGAAGCATGGATAAATTACAGAATAGTTGATCCTGCAATATATCTTAGACGGATTCATGCATTTTGAGACACATCTACAGTTGCTCACGACTTTTCGAATGTCAGTATTCCAGCTTAGACGCTTAGAGTCATCTGCTACGATTTTTTTCCTTGCAACATTTTCAATTACATTCAAAACATATCCAATCACGTCTCGTTTATTCAGATTAGTTTGGTCAAAAGTTCAAATCAAGAATGGCATGTTTATATTGTAAGGATGTATGAGTGAGAATTATTTTGCATCAACAATACGGATAAGATTTTGAAGTAATCAAATAATGGTATGAATGATTTGTTGCTGGTTTTTGTTGTATGAGTGGAGTTGTCGCTATTCATTGTCGAATTTGAGATATTATTCGAGTTCTAAAAATCAGATTAAATCGAGTGTAGCATTTAAAATTGAAATTTTTTATCTCAGTTGAAATTATCGCATTCGTTTTTATGATATAACCAGAAACAATAGGTTCATTTACTTCAAGGATTTCACGATTTGAATAGTATTTTGAACACAACCGATTGAAATTGCGGATAGAAAATCACACCCAATTTTTAGGGTATGGACATCAAATGGAATGAATTATTGAAGTTGCTGTTTTATATCTGTATAATTAAAGTTGTCATTTTTCATCGTCGAAATTAGAATGTCGGTAAAATTCTGATTTCTGAAGTATTTAGGGAATCATGAGTCAATTAGAGTATACCAGTTGAAATTGAAAATTTACATCTAATAGGCAGCAGTTCTTTCATCTTTTAAATCAAAATAGTCCAATCGTCCCTAAACTCAGGGATTTTGAGCATCGAATAGTACCTTGAACATGATATTTGAATCACGAGTAGAAAAATCACGTCCGTATTTATTACACGGTAAAAGAGAAATAGATAACCTGCATTCTCAGCATTTGATGAAGCTGACGTTGCCACGTAGATTTACCGGAACAGTTTTTAGTTCGAGTAAAATTACAGGAGGTTAAATGACAAGATTCCATTTTCAGTAACGATACAGATCGACAAAATTATAATTCTTCAAACAAGAATGATTGCTGATCAGGATCTCGTAGCTATTGAATATAGTAATTTTGCTCTTCCATTATCTTTTTCTGAAAATCGTCGTTTCAAATTGGTTTTCCGTTTGCTGTAATGTCTCGATCTAGTACATTTCTTGGTTGCTTGCCAGATTTATTGAACATATTTTCTAAATCAGGTCGCACACTTCAGAAGATGATCCATGTTGAGAGAGAACGAGTGAGATACAAAACTGCTTCCGTCAAAATTGGAGATAGAATTATTGTGCCAGATAGAATGAATCGATATATATTTAACGAAAATTCTGTGTGATTTAGAGAATGAGATTTAGGGTTGTAATGTAACCGAAAATGAGTTAATATTCATCGAACTTTAACTTGAACAAATGAAAATTCAGATACTTGCAACCACCCATATCTTAGTAATGCTTTCAATTTCATTATGCTACGTAATGAATATTCATAAAATAAACTGAAAAATGCAGTTTCAAACTTCCGAAATTCTGAATTCAATTTTTGTAAAATATCAACACCAAAATTTGAAGCCCTTTGTGAAAATTCGTAAAATGCTCCTGATAATATCATTTTGAAGTTCTGTTTGCCATTCAAAGTTTCCACGAAAATCAGACGAATTTCTGCGCGTTTCAGAATTATTCAAGTATTTTGAACAATCTCATTTTGTCGAGATTGGAAAACTTCTAACATTATTCAGGCAAAAACGATCTCGTTTTGTGAATTCAATTTAAAGAGAGAATGGAAAGAACGCATATGATAGTTGTAATTATAATTTATTGTTGCGACGAGATAATAGTAATATATGATACGATTTGAGATCGGTGAAAATTTATGAAACGAAAGAATAATTAGCTTAGCGATCGTTCACATAAGATATATTATAGAATGTTTGCCGAAAAAATTGTAAACAATTTTTTTCATAAGGGTGGAAGTGTAACGAGGTGATATGTTGATAAAGTAGATAACTGACAAATATGGTATAAGACCCGCGCCCGATTCAAATCACCGTATATAAATGGTCACTATAGCTGGCAGCGTAATTAGTTAAGAATAATTGAATACAAGACACCCCTTTTTGAAACCTATGAAGATTCGCCTCTCAAACATCGCTCGACGCTCTCGCTAGCCAAGCAGCCACGAGTGCGAGAGAGATAGCGACAAGGCCCATTGGAAGGGCCCGACGCCCACGCCACCGCCGCATCGACGAGCAAAGCGGCCCACCATCAGAGCTACACTGGCCTTTGGCTAGATCACATCATTTTATCAAAGCGCTTCACGCTTCATCTATTTCTCGAGTCTTGATTATTCTGAACAATATAGCTCAAATAGTTCATCCATAACTCTGTGTATAAGTCATTCACCCTTCTCCCTACTCGCGTCGGCGAACCAAAAGGTAAATTCAAACATAAAATCATTGTTTAAAACTGGACCATTCGAGCTAAACTCATTCTTATTCATTCTTTAATTCAAATATCGAATACGTACTATTTCCCTAGATTTAGTACGTAACACCGATATATGCTTTACGATTTGCCCGCGCAAAGTTTCTTGAAAAAAATTTTCGTCTGCTGCACGTTCCGAGCCGAGTGTTCCGAGCAGTTACTAATCTCTGGCATGTTTTTCAGCTGTATATTGTTTTGAAATTTTGAAATTGAAACACTCAACACCGCTCTGTACATACCTGCATTGTATCCAGCAAATAAGTAACACCAATTCCTATATTTTTTTTGATGCAGCCAATTCTCATAATTAGGGTCATTAGACTCATAATCACATGCGATCATTTATGAGCAGAATCATCAGCCACCATAGTAGCTTGAATCATTTTTCCATTTCTTTACTCCGCATGGTGCATCACTGATTTCATGGGAAAAATACTTGTTATTCGTCTTGAGAAACTTGAAGATTCATTCCACAAAGTAAGTAAGCATCATGCACAACTTCAAAGCAACAGGTGTATCCTTGCCTTGCCCAAAGTTGATCTTACTGAACATCTATGTCTATGCTGGAAATATCTTCACCTCTTAAATACTAACCATTTCTGATCATCTGTATATAGGTTATTAGAATTTGACCAATTTTATAACGCTCATTCCTCATTTTGTGCCCTCAATAATTCGTCTAAGTGGTAATAATACACATTGAACTCTTTTTCTGACATATAAAACCAGAGATTCAAATAAAAATGAACCAATCTGTATCTTCAAGGTTCAAACTCTTGTGATTCAACCTTGTGAGGTTTTTTTGTTTGATTGATCAAACTTGGGATACAGGATAATTCTGATTTGTCTTGAAAAGAGTGTTATGATCTACCCTCCATCAGTTTATTGATCAATTCTGTTGAGCTCTAAGGACGAACCAAGAAGAGGTATGCGTTTAATAAAATTTTGTTATGAGTGATCTCGATTCCATATTCGTGATTATCTGTCACTCTCTTTCCTTAATTAATGGAATGATAGAGGAGTTAGTTATAATCATACTTATGCTCAATCATCTCTTGAAGGTACCTTGGATTAATTTTTGATAATTTCAGATTGGTTTTTAGTTTCTCAGTAATGATAGATGCACGATTTGAATAGACTTTTTAGAATGTGACTTATGACATCTCTATTTTCATGATAGAACAGAGTTCTTAGTTGTCAATGATCTCATTACTTTATTTCTTCCATCATAAAACAATCGATAGGATATCATGACCACAGAAGCTGTATACAACTATATGAAAATCCAAAACAGACCTCATAGTGCTAATGATGTAGTAAATGCTTTGGACAAAGAAAAACATGGAAAAGCTGCTATCCAAAAAGCTTTAGATAAACTAGCTGAGAATGAGAAACTCCTTTTGAAGGTGAGTTGATTCCTATCTTTTCTCATGGATCACTAACAAGATGATGGCATTACATCATGAAGATCATCTGAGTTTATTCAATTCACAGATAAGTGGGAAACAAAAAGTTTATTGCATATCCCAAGAATCAAAGCAAAACTTGGATGAAATGAAAAGAATTGAAAGGGAACTACAGGCTCATTCCAGTGAGCAACTTAGAAAGTTGGAGGAGTTGGAGACAGAAGTGAGGCAGCAAGAAAAATCTTTCAATTCTCTTAAATGTACCATGACATTTGAAGAAGCTCAAAAAGAGTTAGACAGACTGAAAGAAAGCAACGAAAAACTTTCTGTGAAATTAGATGAGCTGATGGAAACTTCAGGTACAGAAGATCTCTCTGAAGCAAAGAAAAAAGCTGAAAAGAGTCTTGATCTGTGCACTCGTGAATATTCAAAGAGGAAACGAATTTGTAATGAAGTCTTGGATTGTATCTTGGAGAGCTATCCAGGGAGTAAAAAACAGCTGTATCAAGAAATAGGTATTACGCCTTTCCAAGTATAATAAATTCCAAGATGTTTGTGAGTAGGTTCTAAAATTAATCTAGAATAAGCCATTGAAATACTGCTATAGTACAAAATATGTTTGTTTTGATGATAATATATTTCAAGTTGAAGAAAATGGGCAGGTTTAAGATTTGTCTAGTAATTATCAAGATGAACTCAAGTGTATGGATATGTATTATACAGTTCAAGAGAGAGAGCAAGATGATGTATGTACAGGGATCTCTTGGTCACCAAATGTTGTGAATAGCTATGTCCTACGCCAGGCTCTCTAGTATCTCCTCTTCTAAATGCTTCTGTTGTATACCAATCAAAATATGTGAAACTTTTGCTGAACAATCATTTTGTGATCAGATAAAGTCCAGGGTGTACCGGAATTCTTGTATATAAATGTTAAGATCACAAAAAATGTAATAAAAACCTTGTATATGACCGATTAGAGTCATTCTTGCCTAGCTTAAGCCTTAAGCAGGGTTTGAATTTTCGTTATCAACATTATTAGGCTACCTTCACAAAGCAGACGTAGGAGAATTCGACCATAATTCGACTCTTGTTAAAACATCAATGTGAAAAGGCCCTTACGCGTCAAAATGGCCTTCATATTATCAGCTGTTCTGTGGCTGTCAAAAATGTGCTACTTCGTATTGTATTCAATTTTATTGGGAGTGATTGTTGATTGATCAATTCTTCATTAATAACATTAAGCGTTTCCTTCTGTGTCGCGCATTTTCCGGGAGAAGTTTAATCAAGAGTTTGCCTTCATTGTCATCAAGGAGAGCTGAAATAAAACTCAGAGAGTTGGTGTGTTGACTCACACCACAACAGACAATTAAACCACTATATTGAAAACTCAATATAGTTTTAGGTCGAAAAAGATATTTGATTGATATGCATAAATATGCATAGATAAGCCTGCAAATTTTAGACAGATCAATCTCTTGAATCTACGTAGCTCAATGGATAAACTAACCATCATCTCTGGCACTCTCTTTCTTGCAGCTGATATGTTTGCAATAGTCAGTCTGGCAATGCCTGATTGGATTATTACTGATGTTGGAGGTGAGTACACTCGTGATTTTTTGGAAATTTCACTGCTTAGAACATGTTCACATACATGTACACAAATCTGAGGTATTTTCTTGTCCCAAACATTTTCCATACAAAATCTTATTCTACTGTATTTCTTGTTGATATTTGATTCCACTCTCTTGTAATATCTTAATAGGTTCTCAAAGATCCAGGCACTATATCTCAATGACCCAGTGCCTTCGTCTCATGCCGGATTATCCATAATACCCCTTTTTATTTTGTTTCAGGAGATACTAGACTGGGTTTGATGTGGTCATGTATGACATTGTATAATAGGCCTCAAATTTGTTTCAAGCCTGATTTGAAGCCAGAATGGTGGATGGCTCTTATATGCATTCTAGTGGGATGTATCTTGATAACCACCACAGTGATACTTTTGATAAGCTCCCACTGGGACCGAAATGTGATCCCATATGCACGCTGGGTTGGATTTACTGCAAGTAAGGCTGTAGTGCTCAGTCAGCTTTATAATGCTTTCTTGGCTTCAATTATATTGGCATTTGTCCTTTTTCAGTGGTTCTCTTCTGCTTGGCTGCTGTTATCTTCCCAATAGGATTTCACATAGATGAAATTGGGGGCCAACCTTATCAATTGCCAAACTCTCATCAAGTTGGGATTTCATACATATTGTTTGTGTTGGCCTTGTGGATAACTGTGATTTCTGAGCTGTTTGCAGGGAAAGTTTGTCTACCACATTTTTAGCATCTCCTGACAAATTTTTTTTTCTTCTCTTTACTTTTGAGCATTTTATGCATTCCTTACATCTACAAAAGAGATATGCCCAGATTAGAAGAATTTTTTGAAAGATTTAAACTCTAGCCCGATCTTGATTGAGTTATGACGTGAAAAATTTCCTTCCCTCAAAACATTTTTTTTGATATTTATGTTCAATTATTCAAACCCAAGAACGACTTAGCAACAGTGATGAGACTGTGAAACAATCAAGTGGTTCTTTCTAATAAGTTTTTTTCATAAACAGTGCTCATAATTTTCATCAAGTTAGCCATTGTTACCAAACACAATGATCGACTTTTGTTTTTGCAGAATAATTTTATCAAGATTTCAAAACCATCTAGTAGGCGTCTTGAAGTTTTGAGCATTATCTTGCCCTTGAAAGTGCAATGTAGTATCTCATGCTGCTCAAACATGTATGAGATCGTGATCAGGCCGAAAAATGATATTGGTATTTCTATAACTGAATCAGTTGTCTCAAAACTCAGGTAGTTGATTAAATGAAAAATTGGCCCACCTTTTATTCATAGTCTCAACTTCAAAGAATGCATGAACAATTTGTCGGTGCATATCAATAAAAAGGTTTCTCCAAGATGTTCGAGCCAAACAAGTATCTCGGAGACTTTGTTGAATAAGCGTTCGTGCATCCACATCGCTTTCTGGAGGATCTCGTATAAAGATCACAATTACATCATATATCCCTTCCAGGATTGAAGCTTTATATTCGTCACCGATTGGGATAATATATATGTTTCGGTTTTTTTTCGAAACGGAACGTACTTCGTCCTCTAGACTCAAGCAATGTAGGTACTTTGTATATGACCATCATGAGTTTTCAAAGCTGCAAAGTATGGCAAACTTTGATCATCCTTACATTGCAGGGTTGTTGAATTTAATAGATTATTGTTGTGCTATTGAAAAATTCAAACATATTACATTGACTATGATCATGTTTGTTAGTCTTTACACCTGAGTTTGTGAATAGACTACCCAAGATGTGATGATTCTGAGAGTTTAGGAATATTCCCGAATCCATTTTGTTGATTTTGGATCTAAGATTTGTAACTCAGTGATGAGAAATGTAAATATATTCTAAGGTTGCATAGCTAAACATCATGTTTGTCCAGTCTCAATCTCAGTATTATCTGTACATAATGGAACTTCAATTGTAAATAACTTGTAAATAAATATTGTAGGTAAATGAAACACTTGTGCGCGTTTTCTCATTTGCATAAGAGTTTATAAACATATGCAAAATTTGGAAAGATATCATCAAGGAAGGAGAATGTAGAAATGTGTTGGATACTACTAACTACATCTATATATGTACATACATTTACCATCAACATGTACACATTGAAAAACAATGTCTCCTTTCATGATCATCTTTGAACATATTTTCATTTGTTCGTAATCTCTTATTCATCTTTATTTCACATACCAAAGATTGATTACATCAAAATTCATAACGATCGTATCCACTATATATATATATAACGATATGAATATGATACATTAAAAACTGCAACGTTTACTCTACTATAATATAATTTTCGATCTATTAACGCTTAATTCACTTTGTAAGTTATTAGATACAAACCTTGGGTTAAATTTAGCGAATATAAAAATGCTTGTTTTCAATTTAAAACATCCGTTTAAATGTAGTAGGACTCGCTTTTTTGATGATCCATCTACCGCGTTTTTACACTATTAGATTGATTACTTCCTATTGTATCACATCTCCTATAATAAAGCAAATATGGTACTCTGGGTGGTTGAGGATTCAGTACGTTTCCTTCGGAGACACCTTTTAAAGAACTGTCATCATAGCGGACCCAGCCACCATATCCAACGTGAAAAGCATCAGTTACATAATGACCTTTGGTTGCCTCTTTTCCATCGTGATAAGTAACGGCAAACAACTTATATTGCCTTTGTTTCTGTCCCAGCTTTGGTCTAGCATTATTTGACATCAACTCTGTAAGTAAAAATCAATCATTTGAATATGGTCAATCCAGCCATTAAGAAAAAATTTGATGAAAACTCACTATTGTCAATTTTGAGATCAATGGGGAATTCAACACTCTTGACAATCTTAGAACAGCCATCCAAGTTGTAATCGAACCACTTCAAATGAAGAATGAGAATCACAGGTAATTCCTCCAGAGTGACTTGTTTCCAAGCTTCAATTTGTTGCTTTGTTTTACTGCAAGTCATTCCTTCAAGTTGATCTTTTCCAACGAGTAGGTCGAGAGCGGTCCTTACGGATTCTGCTTTCTGTTGATTGAGAACGAACATTGGTTAATCATGAATTTATATAAATATGATGCTACAGGTATACTAGTCATACCTCTATATCCAATTGCAATGTGAAAAATGGTTGTACATAGTCAGTTGCTTGCTCTGAAGCACGGACGACTCTGGATCTAAGCTGACCTCGGAAAATATCGGAAATAGGAGTGCGACCAAAATCTGTGCTTCGAGTGATTGAGCCTTTATTTTTTGGACCCATGACCTGAAAGGTAAGATAATCAAGAAAATGAGGCACAGTTCATTTTCAATCATATATATATTCACTTCAAACCACTCACTTTCCATTCTTCTTCATCTTGATTATAATTGACCGAAGATTCTACACATTCTACAGACTTTTGGTCATTATTGTTAGCCAGCTTCATCAACTAATGGATAAGAGAAATATTCAGGAATTAATTATAGATGAATGAAAACCTCGTGAATTTTTTTAGATTCTGTGCAGTCACCTCCAACATTTCATCGCTGATTCCATTCAGCAGGCACGATAAAAACTCTTCGGCATCTTCTTGACGACCTTCTACAGAAAATATCCCAGATGCAGAATTCTTTAAAATAGTATAAATGTAAGATGGCTCAAAAGGAACTCCACTCTGAATGTCCACCACAGAGTCTTCATTTTTTTTCTGAGCTCTATCTTTCCTAGCTAGCCGTGCTCCTTCAGGGAGAGGAACGAATTCTCGAACGAATTTGATCCTGAAAAAAAGTACAAGTTTTCAAGTTTAGTCTTTGGGTATTAAGATACTTAATATCTGATTTACATATTTGCAGACTTACATATTGTCAATCAGAGGACTGGAGGAGCGCCTTGACTGACTCTTTGAGTAAGGTAATGCCATCAAAAGATTATAAAAAGGCGGGCAAGCAAGTAAGGCTTGCAAGATACTATTGATATAACAATAATTGCTGCGATTTGTCAGTCCACGAGGCAACAAGCTTACAGTCTGCTTGTCCATTTGATAACCAAGTAAAAATTCTGGAAAGAGTTTCTATAAAATTTCGACTGATAGGTACTCCAGACAAATTGTTTAAACCATTACTCATTACTCACCACCCATTCTGTAGCTGATTGGATCGTCACAATGAACTTGAGGTATTTCTGTGTGCAATGGACTATAATCTGAACTTTTTGTATTGTCTGATATATTTTGAAAACTTCTTGGTGATGGTTGAGCCTTTTCTACTGATGACAGTTCGTTATTGTCAACACTAGTTGTGATGATACTAGGTGCAATAAAAGCTGTTGGCTTACTTGCACCTTCTATCAGCGGATCTGAAGGTTTCTTCAAAATACTAGCCCATGATTTATTAGCTGAACTAACAGGAGGAGAAGTACTGAGAGGCACTGCATCTGACACTGTAAGATTCTCATTGAGAGAGACTTCTATGACTTCTTCATTTTCAATTTCTCTTTCCACTGTTGGTACAGCAAGTTTAGAAGTTGTGCTCGAAGTTGGAGTTTTTGCTTGACTGGCCGCTTCATCGCATTCTTTACTCTCATTACCATTCTGCTTAACTTCTATACTACTTTTAATATTAACACAAGGAATATCATTCTTCTCAGCAGATTTATAACTATCATTTCTAGTAGAGACAATATGTTGCTCAATTTTTACATCAAACTTCTTGTTGTTAGGATTACTGATGGCAGTCAGATTTTCTTCGACATCGTTGATAGATGAGTCTACATTACTATTATTTACAATGACTGTTGTGACTATGTTTGTTTGGGACGAACTCGTTTCATCATCAAGCATTTGATGAATGGAAGGCTTTGAAATATTTACATTTTGCATTTTTCTTTCATATAGATTCTCCAGTGGTTGGTCATATGATTTGTGATTTGTGCTTTTAGTGGATTCTCCATTAGTTTGTGGTAATAGACTTTGAGACTGATGGTTGTATTTTGTGTTTGATGAAGATTGATGATACTGCGGCATGTAACTAAAGTAAAGATAGCAAATTACAAATACGCTACTATTGCAGTACGTTATTTCTTATATGTCGGAGTCAACTTACTCAAGGTGATGAGTTTGTTGTTGTGCCAATGTAGGAGAATGGTACATAGCTGAGGGAAAATAAATTGGTTGACCAGCAGCAGGGTGTTGCTGTGGAGCTACATTGGGATCCGAAATACATAAATATGGTTGATACTGCACATGACCAAGTGAATATTGATTATGGTCTCCAAGGTAGTTTGTTTGAATTTCATTGTGAGTCACGTTTCGGTTAAAATTTTTACTACCGCGTCCACGACCGCGTCTTCCAGCATCTCTCATAGAGGAAAGGTCTTGATTTTCGTTGCCCGGTGGATACATGTGAGGGGGAAAAGCTGCCATTCCTTGCATATAGGGTTGAACATTGTGATCACTGGGTATGTTGTTCATGTACATATTTGGTCCCCATTCATGATACATTTGTGCTGGAATTAGTTGTTGACCATATTGTATGGTGGATGGTACACTGACAAGGACTGAAGATGAGGTATTTGCTTGAGTTTCATACTTCATCATGTTTTCTTCCAGTCCTGTGGAAAAAATGGGGATAATTAGCAATGTACAGTGTGGGATAGTCAAGTGAGAAAATGATAGTATTTTACCATAATGAGTCCACATTTTGGGCTCCAACTGAATTGGTGGCTGTTCGACAATGCCATTGTAGTCGTTTTCCCCACAATCCCATGGCAGATTGAGTTCTTGGGCAACAGCACTGGATTTCAGAAGAGCCGTCAATTCATCTCTGTCATGATTGTCCAAATTGGATAAATCCAAGAATTCTAGCTCATTCTGTAACAACAAACGATTGGGATGGTGAGAATACCATAAAATCAAGATATGCATTCACCGTTCAGTCATCACATTACTCGTATGCGAAACGTCGGAATTCGTTCTGCATTTCCCCAAGCCACTCCACCACGTTTTTCGTCACGTTGCAAAGTCATTACATCAGGCCAAGAATACCATGTTTAACCTCAAATTATTGTTCTGTCCAAGCCCTCGGTAAACCTTTCAACACTCCACTCGGATATCAACAGCACTTTGAATTAACTCCATTCAACTTCTAGAATTATAGGAAAACAACAAACACGGACAGAGATCGGTGAGTACTCCAAGATATTAAAAAATGTTGCGCTTTTAACCTCAAAGACGATCACATGACAACGAGGCAGCCCCATCGCGAAATCGAGAAAAATATTGATTTGGACGCGATAAAAGGTAGTAATTTGTTTACTAAGCGTCGGAGGATAACAATTCAACTCACCTTGTATGAATTGTCCATGCTGCCGGGTGTCGACGTGAGAAAACATCAAAACGGCAGGAGACGAGGCAGCATGAGGTCGATGGGCAATTTTGCAGACTGCACCGGACACGTGCAGCCTTCTTTTATTCCACGGCTTCTGGGCCCTTTGGGTTACTCTCTCGGTCCCGATGATTTTGGACCTTGACTCACTCTCGCGCGTAGAGGAAAACTTGTGGAAAACTACTCGGGGCAACTTGGGATCCGAAATGGCGTAAACGCATGAGCCGCACGCCACGAGGTGAAAATTCGCGCACTGCCACGATCTTTTGGTGATATAACCGCGGCGGTGAAACGACGGCGTCTCTCGACTCTCGCCGTCTCGTTGCCACTCGCTGCCGCTGCTTCGCGACGATCTAATTATGGTGCGTGCGTGAAATCAAACAGCGGCAACAGATCAGATCCGCTTAGTCACTGAATAAGGTGCATCCTCAATAAATTGTTGTCTTATTGTATTGGGTTAAATTTGGTTAAATTCATGGGGACTATTAGTGAGCCTAAAGTAATGGGGACATTCGTAATAAATTCACTTGACAACAATTTTCAATTTCTTGATATAGTTTTTTGTATTGTACAAATCTTACAGGAAAATGATACTTCTAATAAAACGCTGTACAGATTCTCAAAGAAGATTCGAGAAAGAATTGAAATATTTTACATTTTTACAAAGTATACCACGCAATTTGACAATGTGTTAAAGTTTAAGGATACAGACAATTTTTTGTAAGAATCTTTAGTTCTTAAGCAGCCACCTCTTTAAGAAAAATTCCTTGCTAATATTGATTTTTAGTTTCTTTAAACAAATATCTCACGAAAATTCTTGTGCATTGATCATAATGCATTTGAAAAGGTTGATGGGAGACACTGATCACTTAAATAAATGCACATTGAAATTTGTCCATCCAGCATGTGTACAAAAACTTTTCACTCTGAAATCTAAATTATTCACCCAAAACATGTCCCCTGCCCCAGCTGTGGCCTTGAGGAACATGTCCTGATGCTTGTGTAGGTGCAGTTCCAAATCCCCTCACATTATTACTTCTTTGTGGAAAGTAGTATTCTAAGATAGCTGGAGTTGCGAGTAAACTTGGTCCACCAAATTCTTGAGGGTACTTGAATTTCAAGAAGAAGTATAGATGACCACTTAAAATTCCAACAAGTTCCTCCAACCCATCATGATTTATGAGAAAGTTCACTCCAAACAGAACCCACGGGAGGTACATTGCTTTGAACTGGAAACCTGTTGAAATCAAGAAACCATACTTTGAATATTTGTGAGGAATTGAGGCTTTCTACAACAGTGTTCATTTAGACTTTTCCTTACCAAACCAAAAATGAACGATGGCATCCTTATTCAACTGGCACCAGACATAGATGACACTCAAGATCATGGCATTCATCAACAGAGGGAAATTGAGCATCAAACCAGCCACGGTGCAGCATACCCAATTGAAGATCAACAGATAGAAGTAGTCGGCTGGCCTACCAGCAAAGTCTATACTCTCTAGTCTTAGAGAATAATTGTACAAGAAATATAAGTTCATCAATAGGTGAAAACTAGTTGGATAAAAGAATACACTTGTGAATGCTCTCCATATCTCAAAGTTGCGTATGAATGGCTCATATTGTAATGTCAAATTAGCAATTCCCACAATGCGAAATCTTCCCACGAGTGAGAAGATGATAGTCAGAGCTAGCCAATATCTTGTAAATATTGGCAGGCTTTTAAACCAGTCTGATACATCAGACATTTTTGTTGTTGCACTGATCACTCGATTAGGTGAAGAACAGTTTTCTACACAACATGAACAAACGTCTATGATGAACAAACACTTCTTGGTTAGATTAAGATTTCCAATCACTTCTGTTTACAAAAATAAGTTGAAAGTTGAGCTAGGACCATGAAAGATGATCGAAAAATATTTCCTTAGAGTTTTATAAAACTTCCAATGGATAGAAGTACTTAATATTTTCCAGAAGCCAACTAAATATTGCTTGTTGTCACAGTCTCGATACTTCGGCTAACTCCGGCATCGGAAATTGACGTGGCCTGCGCCTCACCGAACCGCACCAGTCTATGCCAAGCCCTTTGTCGCTTGGTTGAAAACGAGTCTTGAACCTCGATAATTATTTTCGAAATGTTAATAACAGTAATCAAATGAAGTATTAAGGTTTTTCAGTTCACTCCTCATACGCTCTCCCCGAGCAATTCGTAAATTGCGTAAATTCATGGATATCATTGAACTAATATAGTCGACGACGACGAACCCGCGGACCACCCGGACGCACTCGAGTCAATTCATGAGGGTTTCCAAGTAATGCAACTGTTGTTTCAATTGCTATAATAAAACTAAAGTGGAGGTAATTCTACGGACATAATTTGTGGGTAGGGTAATGTGGTTGACTTATATGAATTTTTTCAGATTTTTTCAAATTTACGTTCCATGAGGTGAGTTTCCATGTGCATGCCTAAAGTGAAAATGCGTCTGCTGGGCTGGCTTGCTTGACAGCTGCTATGGCTGGCTCGTTTTGTGTTTGTGATCCGTCCGTGTTCTGATAAGACGAATGAACAAATCGGGTCGTGCATTTAGCGATCGACGTGTCAAGATCTTATCATTCTTGTTGAGAGGAAAACGCAGGGCTTCCTTGTAATGGAGTTTCACTTGTATGAAAAACGTCAACATTAGTCTCTGCTATCAGACTGTATTTCAGACGCTCATCCAGAGGAGGTTAGATATGAGGGAAAATAGCATCGTTTCGCTATTATTATCATGTGATAAATCGTAACAGATATCATTACAGACATCTAAAACTATCATCAAACATTCGTAAGTCGCTTCATTCAATTCTGGAAATCAACATGAGTGTGAGACTTACACTTTAATGCATCACTGTTTGCAGGTGTAAACAAGAAGCTGCAATAACAATGGAATACGAGGATGATTTTCTCTATGAGGAGGATAAAATGTTTGTCTCACTCAGTCTTTAACTCTTAGAAAATTGTTTGTTGTCTCTGTTCTAAGTTTGTTCCGATTTTTTTTTGCACTACACACACGGTATTGCCATGGCTCGGTGGTACAGTTATATGCATAAGAATCTGTTGTTCAGCAATCCAGTGCAGATATCTCAATATCCTGATGGGGATGCATTAATGAACATTTTTGATTCTGTTAATACTGCGCCTATGGCAGATATTGAGTCACAACAAGTGAATATCATGGAAGATCGCATGTATGCATTGTTTCTTTTATGTTTATCAAAAACATGATGAGATTGTTTCTGGCCTTCTTTGAATTATTTTCTCTCACTGGCTGCTCTGGATAAATAGACCAGATGTAGAACTGGTTGCTCAGGATCAGTCTACATTTTTATCTCAACAACATCTTGACCAAATGTAAGTTTCATTTTGCATGAGCTATGTAAATATTGCAACTAACAAATTAATCCATCTCTCATGAGCATTGCTTATCTCAAAGTGAATCATTATGAACTTCTTAACAACTATTTTTACTAAAAGTGCTTTCTTGACTTATGATTTCTGCATGGGTGTAAGGTAAGAATGAAAAAATTGGGCCTGTAAGCATATGTCGTATCTACGTTTAAGAATCATGACAATTTTAAACACTAACAAATCAGAGTTAATGTTGACAAAAGGATGTGTCCTGTATACTAACAATGAGTATCTGATGAATATCTCAGCTGAAATTTAAAATTTGCAATAGCATTGAAGACTCTACTAATAGAAAAAATATGAAGAGAAATTAATAAAGAATGGTAGCATGTACTATCGGGTATCTATTTTAAAATATTGGAAGATAATATCTCATTATGCTTTTATCTCTTGAATAGGGGTATGACAATAACATCTGGAAATGTTATAATAGAAAAAGACAGCAGTAATCTTATTGGAATCAGCATTGGAGGTGGAGCTCCTTTCTGTCCTTGTCTGTATATTGTTCAAGTTTTTGACAACACACCAGCTGCTCAAGATGGCACATTAGAGGCAGGTGATGAATTGGTTGGAGTGAATGGTGAAAATTTGAAAGGCAAGACAAAAGTTGAAGTAGCAAAGATGATTCAAGCTGCTGGCTCTAAAGTTAACATTGTTTACAACAAACTACATGCAGATACAGAGCAAGGACGTTCATTAGATATTGTTTTGAAGAAGGTATGAGTTTTGAAATGATTTCAACATCTCTAGCAATTTGTGAATACAAAATATAACTTCTTGTGTAGGTGAAGCATAGATTAGTTGAAAATATGGGCAGCAATGCTGCAGATGCCTTGGGCTTATCTAGAGCAATTCTCTGCAATGATACTCTAGTTCAGAAATTGTCTGCACTTGAGAAGACTGAAATTTTCTATAAAGGTCTTGTAGCTCATGCTAAATCAGTTTTGCATGCGTTTTTTGATCTCTTCCAAATTTACAAAGGTAATTTTTATTTATAAATTCATCTCTACAGCTTGGTAGTCGAAAATATTTGGAGCCCTGGAGTAAAAATTTCAAATGTTTCAGTGTTTGGAGATGAGTTTGCCAATATGGGAGTAAAAGAACCACAGCCTCGAGCAAGTGAAGCTTTCACAAAATTTGGTGAGGAACACAGACAAATGGAGCGAATAGGGATAGAAATGTTGAAAACTGTGAAACCAATCATCAGTGATTTAGAAACATTTCAAACTAAAGCTATCCCAGACACTCGCATGACCATCAACAAATACGCTGATGCCAAGTTTGAGTATCTCTCATATTGTTTGAAAGTTAAAGAGATGGATGATGAGGAGCAAAGTTGCAATGCCATTCAAGAACCTTTGTACAGAGTGGAAACGGGAAACTATGAATATCGTCTAATCTTGAGATGTCGTCAGAATGCAAGAATAAAATTCGCACGACTCCGATCAGATGTTTTGGTCAAACTTGAGCTACTAGAAAACAAACATGTAGATGATATTGTCAGTCATTTGCAAAAGTTTTCATATGGACTAGCAGAGTACTATGCCGGCATTTCCAAGCTCATGTCTGAAAACATACATTTTCCAGTTGAAGTTGATTTGCCGGAATCGGTATTACAATCAAAACATCCTGGACAGGTGCAGTCATATGAGGATGATCCAGATGATGGAGCAACTGGTTTTGATCCTAGCAAAATTTTAGACTTTGATGTAGCTGAGGAGGCGAAACCAAACATCGAGGATGGGAACAAAGAATCAAACGCAGATGAAAGCGGAAAGACTCTCGGAAGATCAGATCTTAGCGATTTGGTAGATTTGAGTGGATTTTCGGATATGAATGAAAAATTCGAGCAGTTTCTACGTTTAGATGAGGAAAGACAGTCAGTGTCGGATTCATTACTTCCTTTAGATTCAAAGCATAAAATTAGTGGAGTCAAGAGTAAAAGTTCGCCGTCAGTATCGCTTAACGAAAAAAAAGATCCTCCTCTCGTGAATCTTGCCGAGAAGGATAATGATTCTTCATCACTTCCCACCGATTCGATATCTGAGCTATTTGTAAAATCAGACAATGCTTCCAGTTCCTTGTCGTTGTTGGATACGCTCGATGAACAATTGATTAAGATTGAAAATTGATATTAATTAAAGTTGCTTAAAGTATTATATGAATCTCGTTTATCATGTCTGCGCTTGTACATTTGATACTGTTTGTCGTATTTCTATTCAGAGTCTAGAAAATCGATTATTATTGTGTGAAAGGGAAGGAATTATGTAAATAAACATATTTACAAACGTTAAAATGTGTTTTATAACTTTTCTCGACTCCCGGAACATTTTGTATCAATATTGCCTTCCGTGAGCACTTTACTTATAAAAATCTTGATAACTTATTCGATCGCGCGCTCGTCAAGTCAAGGGGGTCGAAAAAAAGCTCTTGTCACGTGATCAAATAAAGCTCTCGGGCGTGCTTTAACAGACAGCGCGCACAAACCGATATGAATGGGGGGTGGGGGATGACAACTCCCAAAATAATGCTTCTCCCAAAGCTCGAGGGCAAAACGTCGAGCTGATGCATCATCAGGTGCAGTGTGCGCAACCCCATGGGACTGGACTAATATATACTAGCCGGCGTTGGATTTTTGGGTCCGCCCTTCATGGGCAACCGGCAGGGTAAGTATGTATGTATGAGCTTTCGATCGAGCTTTTCTCTGCATTTTTTGAAGCATCCAGCCAGATTCCAGACAGCGCCTGCATTCACACGACGTATGCGCGCGTGTCTTCTGCCCCTTCTTGCATGCAGTCTCATTTTAGTTTGCCTAGAGCTGTCGTTGAAGTTAGAACGTGTGTTTATTGCAGTTTATTGAAATATTGAGTGATTACCCAGACGAGTAAGCACGTCTTTGAAGAATTGTTATAGTTGCTGATTTGTGTTTATTTAGGGAAGCAAAGGAGTGCAATGACAAGCCCCGTGGTAATCGCCGCTACAGCTAGGCACAAGGCCACGGTGAGTTTATAGAAAAATGGGTTGTTTTATTGGTTAGGGTTGATAATTGCATCCCTTTATCGAATGAACGCGAGGCTTGATAAGCAGGACTGATAAAACTCGGCTAGATTAAGACTTCGTATTATGTAAAAGAGTGTGAACTTCAAGCAAGTTTATTTTGTATGCATGCAGCAATCGATTAATTCATTAGCACTCACGGCAATCACACTGTCAAGAGCAAAAAGACTGCTAAAGCCACAAGCGGCGGTGTGGTTGTATTATTTTGCTTCATGTTAATTGCACGGAATAAGGACTCGAGTCACCTTGTCAAAGCGATAAGATTTCATTTAGATATTATTGAATTTCTTGTATTCTCTGATTTTTCACGTTTGTTGATTCATTCCAAGTTCTACATTACTCTTATCAGAAATGTTTCGTATTAGCCGCTTTGCGAAATTTGGTGAAAGGTCAGTTTCATCCCAAGAATCATTGCGTAGGAAAGCTGTGAGCTAAAAGAAGTCCTAATAGTAGGATGGATCACCTACAAACACTATAACATTGCTTATGTCTTGTTGAAGTCTAGATGTATGACACTGATAAGCAGTAACAGAATAGTGAAAAATTTCACATTATGAATGAAACTCACCAACCCCAATCTGAGTATTGTAACTTTGAAAATATCAAACTCTTTCTCATACTCATCTATTTTTACTTCCAGCTGATCTTCTTTCATGGCCTTGGCGACACAGGGTCAGTGCACAATATTTCAAACTTATCCTCTACTAGAATTGACTTTCACATTCCCTTCAACTTCCACTTGTTCTTCTTTCAGTCATGGCTGGGCCAGTCCTTTGGGTAGTTTGAGGCCACAACATGTAAAGATCATTTGTCCCACAGCGTGAGTGCAATTTCACTTCCTTGAACATTTGACTTTTCGAGAAATTGGAAGATTCATTTTAATGTTTCTTCTTACATTTTTAGACCCACAATGCCTGTCACCTTGAATGGTGGATTTAGGATGCCTAGTTGGTGAGGATTTCATTTCATTACTTAGTACCTTAATCATTACATTCCATTAAAATCACAAATTTCTGCTTTGCAGGTTTGATCTGCGCTCCTTAGATGCCTCTGGACCAGAAGATGAAGAGGGTATACGGAGAGCTGCAGAGAATGTGCATTCAATGATTGCACAGGAAGTAGCTGCTGGAATTCCTTCAGATAAAATTGTTCTGGGTGGTTTTAGTCAAGGCGGAGCATTAGCTTTATTCAGTGCTCTCACATACTCTCAACCACTGGCTGGAGTCATTGTTATGTCAGCTTGGCTTCCTTTGCATCAAAAATTCCCTGGTGTAATTACCTATTCACATTCTCACTTTAGTGTAATCTGAAATCTAGTGCCTAACTGAGTTTTCTTTGGCTTGTTCTAGGAAGCTAAAGGTAATAAAAGCACTCCTGTTCTCCAATGTCATGGAGATTGTGATCCAATAGTTCCATATAAATGGGGACAAGCAACTGCAACTGTACTAAAGCAATTCATGACTCAAGTTGAGTTCAAAACATACCAAGGAGTAATGCACACATCAAGTGAAGAGGCAAGTAAATTCATCTATTTTATCTTGAAGATGAGATCTGTGGTCTTGACCTGGTTTGAACTTACATAATTTTTTATATTTTTACAGGAAATGCAGGATGTTAAAGAATTCGTTGCTAGAGTGTTAAAACCATAATAAGCTAAACCTAATTCAGGCAATCAATTGTTCCACCATTTCAATGCAAGGAGCTCAGAAACATGATTTTTTGATCTTACACATCTTTGAGCAATCAGGTACTTCTTTCAACTACAATACATATATTATACTTTAAAATTCAGATCTACATAATGTGAGCTGGAGAAGAATTCCACTTGAGTATTTAGTTACTGTCCTACAGTGAGGAGTGATTTCTTATAGAGCAATGTGATTATTAGCGTATATTAATAGAGCGTTGCGTGCAATACTAGCCTTACCAGAGGTACTTCAATTTCAATCTATTGCTACTGAAAATTCTTGAAAATGACAATTCTAAATAGTCGTATATTTCTATTCCAATGTGCGAAATGCAGTGATACTCGAGTGATTCGTAGATAGCGTCGCGCTGGCAGCGAAAAATCACTTGTGTGCTCATTAAGCAAAAAAGTCGTTCATATCACTACGCAGATGTTTCTGGGCCAGCAAAAATCTGAATTCATGCTATGAGATGTTGAATGATAACCATTCGGCCCGTTACGAACTACTGGGAAAAATCACTATGAGTATCTTTAACGTTAGTTCAAAGGGTTTAGCCAAGTTGATGAGCTAGGCTAGTTGAATCTATATATGACTCAAGAGAGTGATTCGAATAAAATGTCACCACGAAGATAAATTTCCCTTGGGATTGATAACTCGTTTTCATGAGATCGTTCCCTTGTGGCTGTGTCAATTACTCTACTGAATTCTGATCAAGCAGAAGAATAGTACACTTCCGCAAGATTTTCTTCCGGTCATTTCGGGACTGGAATCGTTGGATTCCCGAGCGAAGAATGCTAACTCGTCGGGACCGAAAAGCCGTGTGTAACTAGGTCCAATTTTTTTTCATTCCTAGACTTCATTCCCAAATCGTCTCTACAGACATCGGTTTTGAGTGTTATAGGGATGAAAACAAGATATATCTGGCATTTTACGGTTTATATAACGAATTTGGTCTGGAATAGGTTTTTATTGCACATAATGTCTCAAACACTTTATCAATACCGGTAGTTAGAGAATAATTCATTTTTAGATAAAATACTTACTGTAACTTACTATTTTGTAAAGGCAAAATATTTTTGCATTTCATGATGATGAATGTATTAGTTTTCATCTCACCTGTCTTTGTAGTGAAGATTCCAAGAGTTCTCATGTACAAAAATTACACTGAAATGAACTTTCTTGCATCTTTTATTGTTGCGGTTTCCTTATTACATCCCTTAAGACAACAACGTTGTTTATAATATATATATATATATATATATATATAATATGTTCTATAAATTAGTTTTGATGAAAAAATGTGCGTCTACAACTTGCCTCTGTAAGATCATGTGTCAGACGCAAAATACAAATATCTGTTAATCGCCACTATAATTTATAAATGTACAAAGCTCGCGGTCTTGCGCTCTTAAGGTAGGACTAGGATCGCACATTTCTGTAATTTATTCCTCCACCAAATTCAATTTTCTCATCTATTTGAGACTTGAAAAATAATTAAACAGTATTCCGCCCAAGCCTGTTGATACGGCTCGATTGCAACATTTCTAAAATTTCTCATTCGAACGACCAACTTTTTGTAAAAAATGAAGTTCTACGTCATCGACGCAAACGTATCACCGGCCATGACAGTGATACGTTTGCGATGTATGAATGATGCCATGTATGAAAGTTTATTCTTCATAAAAATCAGTCAATGTCCAGTCCTGACCTTAGGGATATCTAATTGCGCTCAATCATTGACATTTCTCCATCATTATTCTAAAACTAGAGTATATTCAACGCTCATTTCAGAGAAAACTTTCGTTTTCCTTTGGGAAACTTCAACATGTGTTCGTTGCATACAACGCATAAGGCAATTGATAGAATTCTACGGTTTTGGCACTTGGAAAATACATCTGAAATTGCACTAGAGTACTGTACGGGCCACGTGCGCTATTGATTACCTCGACTGACCGAATTCTTGGACTAAAATAAAGAATCTAAAAATTCTTGCAACGATGAAATAACTCGATGTAAACGATTGAATGGTCTCTTTCTAACAATGTTTTGAAAACTTATGAAAATCGTCAAGGCGATCGGCAAGTAATTCAAAGTATAAAAGCAGTGTGGGCTCTATGGTTAAGAAACGGCGCAAAAATGCTTAAAAGTTAATCATTTTTTGTAATGTAAAATCATCATTCTTTTGAAATGAAAGAAATTTTTTCAATGCCAATATTGCCATGTTATATGGTTCTTAACTAATCGATCTATCTAGTCACAGTGTCCACTTGCATTATGGACAGTGTGGCTAAAGAGTGGAAGAAAGAATGCGTAAACGGAAATCGCATCGAAAGTCTTGGCAGATAATGATACTAAAACTATAAATCTCAATCGTATGGTTCTGTACAAAATGGATGACATATGTGGACATATGTTCGCTGCGATATCTCGCAAACGATCGTCACATTCGAATAACCCGAGACGGTTCATGCTTGAAAGTCGAATTCAACCCTAAAAGCGTTCAGTTACTCTTCCCACGAAAGACATCAATGTTGGAGAGACGTGCAACAACAACCTTGTTTCTTTTGCAAAAATTGCAACTCGAGTTTGAATCATACTCATTCTAATGCATGGACAGCCTCTGCAGTGACTTAGAGGTGAACAATCGCGGGTTCAAACGTGCGCTCCTCGTAAGGCAATGACGAGAGTATCGATGCTCTCAGTCACCGATCAAAGCTCAAATCATTGACAATTCTCCTGAACATCGGAGGCACGGTTCAAGTACGAATAGCTCAATAAACTCACTGTCATTTTCGTGATTTAGAGGCACTGTGTAGTTTAGTAGTTAGACGAGTCCAAAGTCCGTGTGAACAGTGACATCGCAGTTGTTGGGCTTGTCCTGAGCAGCCATGTTCACTTCAACGAGCGTGTCAACGCTGTTAAGTGGGCAACCCTTGAGAATTTTCTGCGCGGCCAGGCTGGTAAATTGCAATTGTAAATCGCTTAGGCTTGGATACGAGTAAAGTTCATCTCGAGCGCTGGTACAGCTTTTTAGGTCCAAGCTGGGTTCGGAACCTTGGGCTGATCTTCGCCTTGACGAACCCTCCAATTGGTTTTCAATGAACATAACGTTGTTGAAGCTACCGCCAAAGTTATCGTACGATTTGGTAGGCGAGGGTGGGTTTGAAGAGCCTAGATTACACTTGGAGCCCGGTTGATGTCTGCCGCCGCCGTGGAGAAGATTACGGTAGCTCAAAGCGTCTTTGGATAAGGACAGGCTGAGTTTGCGCGAATTGCACGAGTCCATGAGTTTTCCCGAGCTATCCATTAAATGAGCCTGGCTGTTGTTCAATTTATTGTTGGTTAGCTTAAGTTTATTGCCTGCGAGTTCCTCTTCCGCCTGCCTGAATTTATTCTCTTTGTCATCCTTACCCGAGCCGTACAACGACGACGGCCTTTCCACCATTTTCTGCTGCTCGGTCTTGCAGCTGACGCCATTTTGTCTTTCGAGAAGCGGTGCGTCCGGTGACTTGATTTCTTCCTTATCAGCGTTGCTGCTCTTGGCGTTGGTCGGGCTGGTATTAGCGGTGCTTGATGTTGTGCTTGAACCATTTTCGAAGGTGATGACTGAGCGCATGGGCGAATTGCTCTGTTGGACGTATATTTTAGTTCCGGGTGAACCGGATATTGTGGTAGTGTTGGACGCACTCGATGCAAGAGTTACGCTACTCTGAACGCTAGGAAGTCGTTGCTCTTGTGTGATTGGGCTCAGGTTTGTCGACACCTGAAGCGTTATAGAGTTTTGTGCTTCCTGTAGTGGAGAGAGCGAGCCTGGCTGGATCAGCTTCAGAGGCGATGAGCTAGCCGAGAGGTTTGTAGTCGTTGTCGTTGTTGTTGTAGTTCCAGTAGTTGACGTCGTTGAGAAACTAATTGGTGTTCCGGATGGATCGGTGGTGCTCGTGGTTGTCGTTGCGGCGCTGCTGGACGATTTGGGAGATGAAGTGGATGAGGTCCGGCCACTTGACGACGACTTGCCGCTCGAGTTGCTAGAGTGGCTCGACGAGCACTTTTGCAAGACCTGCAAAGAAAATGCATCAAGAATTAGACAGGAGTTTCTTATAGTGAAACTCAAGATGGTAACCGATTTGATTTTGAGACGATTGGGATAGAAAATCGTTGTTTGTTTGAGATGTCGGACTTGAATCGACCGGGCCGAGCATGTGTCTGACCAATGCCAAACTTTTTCTACTGAAACTCGCTTGGCCACTCTCTCCGTAACCATCAGTGAGAACTCACTGAACTTCAAATAGTCTGGGATCAATTGTGACTGAAGACTCCAGCGAGTAGTTTCAGTGAGTAGCCACTGAAGTCGCACTGAAACTTTAGTGACCTTGGGTGGTTGGACGAGTCCACATCACTCAAGATTCGGTGAGCACCACTGGAATTTCAGTGGAACCATCCACGTGAAATTTCGGTGACCTTTGGGGTCGGATGATGGACCGCCCGACTCCAATGGTCACTGAAATTTCATGTGGATGGTCCCATTGAAATTTCAGTGACGAGTACTCGTCTGACTCCAAAGGCCACTGAATTTCAGTGATTGGTCTCACTGAAATTTCAGTGATGCTCACTAAAACTTCAGTGATGGGAACTCGTCCGACCACCCAAGGTCACTGAAGTTTCACTGCGACTTCAGTGGATACTCACTGAAACTGCTCACTGAACTTCAATCTGAGTTGATCCCAGACTACCTAAAGTTCAGTGAGTTCTCACTAATGGTTTCGGAGAAAGCAGGTGATTCGGGTTCCGGAACAATGCGATGATTGCTGTTGACTGGATTTTGATTGAAGCAAACAAAAGAGAGGTGCAGGGTAATATTGAAGTCCGCAAAAGAGTTGTCTGAGAAACTGATTCGAGTTCGTAAACTGGAACTCATTGCAGAATTCATTCGAGCTGGGCGAGCTATACACAGATTTTGAATGGAATAAGAAGTAAAAAATCTCTCGACATTAATCCTGAAGTTTCAATAAGGTGTTGAAGGACTCGTGTGTCATGACAGAATTATATCTTTTACTTCACTCAGGTGATGAAAATAATCTGTATGTGAAGCTCAATTATCTCTCCGCGAGGCCAGCGTAACCGGAGACTTCAGTTTCGTAATTTGCATGTCAGAGAGATTTGACTGCGTGTATCAAACAACCAATTTTTAGTATGATGTGACTGAGTGTAAACTGACATCGATCGTCATCCTCTGTTTGAGCTTTTAGCTTATCACGGCGGAGTCCTTCATAACCGTGAGACACTTTAATAATAATCTTTCTTCAGTCGACTGGCAGAATTAAGATCGAAGTCCTTGCTTCCAGAAACTTGTTTTCATGAACCATAACTTTGAATACCCAAGCATGTAGTTTGAAAAATAAGATTCCCAATCAAATTTATGTCAAGGCATATACCTTGTGCTGTGGCGATCCATTAGCTGAATTCGTGCCGTCGTGTCCGTTGGCGGCGGATCTCCTGGACGAGTGCCTAGACGAATGTAACCTGGCAAGACCATTACTCGTAGTCATTCCAGAAACTGAAGCTTGTCCTCTGACAGGACTACCAACCCCAGGATTGCCAACGTTGGTTCCATTTCTAACCGATGCGGAACTTCCACCGCTGCGACTAGGCGATGAGTTAGCCGAACTCTTTCCGTTGCACAAGGCGGTTGCAGCTGTTGAGGCGTTAGAAGGAGGAGCTGGGGGTGCAGGTGGCAGCACTGAAGCGCGAGAAGTGCACCTGCTTAAGCTGGAGCATTTTGATCTTGGTAGAGTAGACGAGGATGTGCAGGGTGAACGATTCCTGCGGGTTGACCGGGGCGTTGAGTTGGCTAAAAGGCTTGCTGAGTCGACGCTTGGCTCGCGCCTGTGATGTTGTCGCCTAGGCAGGGTTGCTGATCTTACTGAGTAGCTTGAGTCGCCATCCCACGCTTGGAAGGACGATTGTGACTGTGATGCTTGCTCTAGACCTTCCATCATCTGAAAGCAAAAATCCTTTTGTCAGCAAAGATAATTTTTTTTACCAACCGATCAGTTTGATCGAGCTTGCTGTCTGTGGGATTCAGTCTGTATTTGTGGAATTGAAGTAGAAGTGACACGAGGGGAGTGTTCTTGTTTTGCGCACTCTTTCTTCAGTGAAATTAGTTATAAAATGTATGAGTTTCAGTTATTTCGAAATTTTGTTTCAAGCAACTGTTCTTGGAAATTTATGCAGACCCACACAAGTTGAAAATTCAGACGAAATTGCGGGGATCAAAAAATATTGTAATGTGCACCGTGATAGATTGAAAAATGATCAAACGTCCCACAGAAAAAGATGTGTGGGAGGAATTGAATCGATCTAGAACCTTGGTCAGCTATAGGATTGGTGTACGGTGTTGTCCGGTAATCAGTCTAAGCATAGCTCAGAAAATTACAGTGAGATCTGATTGATTGATGCGCTCACACCATGAACGCAAGAAGAATACATTGTCCAGAATCACTATCCTCGCTCCAACGGTGTACGAAAAATCATAGCCGCGAATCGCCCAAGGCCTTGACACGTACCACAACGAGCTTGTAAGTAAAAAAAAAAAAGAAAAAAAAATGATCGGACAGCAAAATTCATTGCACGCTAATTTATTCGCACCTCTACTTGAGAGGGATAAACCAATGCACATGGTCGCATCTGCTAGAGACAATAAAACAGAGTGAAGCACAAGTGATGAATGGGTTTGCGTGTGCACTCGTTCCTTCTTGCAACAC
Source organism: Eretmocerus hayati (assembly GCA_029851415.1). Taxonomy (NCBI): domain Eukaryota; kingdom Metazoa; phylum Arthropoda; class Insecta; order Hymenoptera; family Aphelinidae; genus Eretmocerus; species Eretmocerus hayati. The sequence goes on along the minus strand of CM056743.1, from coordinate 37,558,261 downwards.
AGCCAGCGATTCAGAAAAAAGCTTTGAGCGCTACAAGTATAGATCTGGTCACCAAGTACACGCGATACATGCGCGTGCATGATTTAAATACAAGGTGAAAAATTATTATCCGGATTGTATATTATACGTATGCTAAGAAAAATAATCACTTACCGAAGGGCTGGCAGCCCTGGTTTGCGTTGCGACGTTGTGCAGATGAACAACTCTTGGATTGAACCATTCGGTGGGAGGATATTGCGCGCTGAATGTGCCCATAAGTGTAGCGCCCTTTCTGCGCGTGCTGCGCCTGAACAGACGCGACAGCAGGCCTACCTTTTCTGAAAATAAAGCCGACAAACCTTCTTAGACGAGCGATAGCCTCGTTTATCCCCAATAAATTTGAAATATGAGCATGCAGCATCCCAAGGTAAGTAAATTGGTTTTGGTGCACGGGTCAGGGAAAAGTGTGAGGGACTGCTAATTCTGCTTTTTTCATGGCTAGGATTGTAGATGGAGCATGTAGGTAAAAATGTTAACTGTGTGGTTTGACTGGGTCATTTTTCAGCAACTCGAAGTAACTTTGAAAACTTGTTTGATCCCGCCAACACTGTAAAACGTGGCGGTGCAGCTTACGGGATAAACTCTTGGTTCATAATTAGCGCCCCGCTGGAGGATGTTTCACGAGTTTCAAAGCTATAGGATATTTTTCACGAGCGTGAAAATATTCATCAACACCTTCATCTTCTTGGGCGTTTGAGCATTTCGCATATTTATGCGTATGAAAACATAAAATATGAGGGTTCATTGCTCTTGGGTTCTCTGGTCACTATACGGTTTTTACGAACATCATAGTAGAATATGAATAATGAGTAGACTATTATAGATACTTGGATACAATTTTGGAGAGATGAATGAAGGTACAAATCACGACGATGAAGATATTTAGTAATGGAGCTATCAAGAGATTCCCCGCCGTGGCGTTAAATATTCGAGGTGGACGAACATTCCAAAGTGGAGACCCGAGATAAAAGACTTTACTCAATGTATTTGACGTCAGACCTTTATTAATTTTCTCAGTTGTGTTGATCATTCTATAGGAATAGTAGTTTGAAGTAAAGTTTGAAGCAGCTAGGTGTTAGGTCTCAAAAAACAAGTTATGTGAAAATATTGAGTATCTGAAAAAGTGTTGGAAGTTCAGGAGTAGTATGATGAAAAATTACTATTGAACGTTCAAAATCCAGACGATTCCTGTGAGGTTTTTAGATGAAACGAAATCAGAATCAAATCTCGTGATCAATGAATTTGCAGTTAGTACATTTGTTAGTCAAGGGCAAAAATTTACAAATCTCGCATATCTCATGAAGATCTGCAAGTGCCGACTTGAGCAAAGTCAACCGCAAGCAAACCAAGCTTGTTATCAAAATCATCCACTATGACAAGATCTGTCCCGTGCACCAGGTTACACTCACTTGTTGGGCTGTGCGAAGCGCTGTCTGTGCTTGCATATTCTGCGCTAGAGGATGTATCACTACGCTCAGGTCTCCGGGGCAGCGACCGCGAACTACCGCTCCGATGAAGTCGACGCGCTGAACCCCATAGACGAAGACTGTGACGCCTTTCCAGACGAGCCGGTACCGATCGGCATCTTGCAAACAGCACTTTGTCGTTTGGATTTCCTGTAATAATTAGAATCAATTAAATATCAAAATTTTGCCGAAAAATCGATTTGATTTTCTAATCCGGGTATCGCCTAATATGAATACGAGCTTTCGCATAATCTGGGCTTTCACTTCAAGCCAGGGAGTTTTGCAAAATTATAAATATTTGCTTTGACAAGATATCAGATGGCCAAGTACTCGACGCTGCGATGATTTTATTTTCGGTGTGTCGCAAAGCAATGGACCTTTACAGCTATCAAATTTAATTGACAAGATCAAATCTCAGATATGAGTGGTTCTTGTAGGCATTGGTTTACTTATAATACATACTGTATTATGATTAGTGAGAGGAAAACCTCAAAAGGATATTCTTTGAAAAATCAAAGAGTCATTAAACTTCGGCGTCGGTCAGAGTTATCACGCGACCGCGATCTAGATTTTGTACGTCAGTGAATGGCTGAAGTTGTGGTTTTTGATTCATAAAGATTGAGGAGGAGTCAAAGTAAGTAGTAGGTCATACGATACTCCAGCAACTATATATAACGCTCTGAAATTGATACTTTGAAGCAGTCTGCTTTGGAGTGAGCTTTCATTGACCAGCACGTCTGACTAATCATACTCGAGTACTTCAGTTTCGCTTCTATCTTGAAATCGTCAATCGCTATGTAGTTAGGGTACTTCTGAACGATCTTTTTTTTGGAAAATCGAAGTTGAAAACGAGATGGTCAATACTCTTTGAAAGATAGAGAGACATCTGCATCATAAGCTCGTTCTTGAAGTAAATTCGTGATACGCTCATCCGATATTGCAAATGTTCAACATCTGAACAGGTCCAACGAGATCAATTTTTGCATACCTCGATGACAAGCTGTTATGAGATAAGCTCTTCAGGATGAAGGAATCGATGATCAGTATTTTTAGAATTTTTATAAGTTACTCGTCATCTCTTTATCTTTCCTCGTGTACTGTTGAAAAGATGTTCATATCGCCAATACCAACTCTCGCCGATTATACCCCAAGAAATTCCTAGCTACCTATACAGTAACTAGTGGAATCTGAACGATATTGGACAGCCGTGCATTAAAATATCACTCTTGAAAGATAACGTCACGTATATCCTGCAGTTTCTTGGGTGGATTTAACATAATCTCGCAGAGTGGATGCATCTCAACACTGCATATACTGAACGTCTTTTATTTTTAGTGCTAGGATGTTCTGACGAAAAAAAAATAAAGTGAGCCAAAGTCGAATTAAAGTCATCACAGCGCATTTGCATGCTTAAAAAAATATGACTTTTTCATTTATTGATGATGAAGGTCATTATCCATTGTTTTGGCAAACTCATTTGCAAAATTTTTTGTGCAGCGACGCTTCTTCTGTAGACGAAGAAATCGATGGCATATTACAATGAATAACTTTGATTGGAACAAAGTGTGCAGACATGAAGTTTTTGTATCTTTTACCTCATCAGCTCTGTAAGAAATTCTGAATGACGAAGCACTGGTGCTAAATCACTTTGAAGAGTCCGACACAAATTAATTTATGATACAGATGAAAAAGTCATGATGTATTTGGAAAGACAATCGAATGATCTCATCCCCACAAGAGTTGATCTCTCACTTTTTCGAACTCATGCCTTAGAAATCACAAAATGCCGAGATGCAACAAATAGTCGTTGCAGATAATCTAATGGAAGTAAAGAAATTGATTATGCTCGATCTCGCTTACTGTACTTGAAGAATTTGTACAAACCATTTCAAGACCAATTGACCAATTTCCAGGAAAAATGCAAACAAATGACATTCTCGATATTCTCTAAGACCTTGCCAATAAAATATTTAATTATGCTACAAGGCCATCTTATCACCAGGGCTCTTAATACGTTTGTTAAGCTCACTCCTGATATTAGTTTTGTATACTCTTTCAACGCGATTGTGTATTAAAATGTAAAATCTTTATACTTGTCAAATCATCCAAAGTAAAAGCTTATCGGTATTCTCAACCATACGTATACGCATATGCTGCAATTTATCAGTCTTCGCTGGTTGTCCTTGGTGTAGCAAGCGTAAATGTACTTATGTATAAATTGAGCTCGTTTTTCGCGTTTCACGAGACGAGTTGGGCGACGGCATGGCTGTGGAACCGATTGCCCTTGACGCTGCCAGATCAAGCTCGAACCGATCGCAATCGGCAACGAAGACTCACTTTTTTCCACGTTAACTAATGAAGCCAATTTCATCAGCCTTCATCGTAAGCTTTAGATGAGAACTTATTTTACTGTACGTGATTCAAGTCGTGACAATCCAAATAAGCCCGATATTAGTTTTTGCTGATCGGGCAGAACTATATCTTTAATAATTTTTACAGCTTATAGCGAGGGGTTTGCATCCTCTTCGTCGATTTGAGTTGAACATCTTTCGAATTCACATGATTCTCGGAGATACTGGCAGTCAAATAATTGTATTCTGTGCGGCTAACGACATCAGATATTTTAATTTGCATGATGTTGAGCTGTTTTCGAAATTTCCCACGATGAGCGAAATTTTGGAAATAGTTCTGTACTTGCAACATGTATGAATATTGCAAAAGATTCACAGCAGTGCACTTTAAAGTTGTACGCAAATTTTTTTATTCAACATGCGATACTGGGTATTGAAGTAAGACAAGTTGAGGACTCGGTTACGGTTGTCAATCGGCTATACTTAGATGGTGGACACATATAGATGCACTTGGATTATCTCTCGTCGTTAGTTGCGCTCGTAAAAGTAGGGCCATAGCGTCGTTAACATTAGCCGTATATACCGTACATTTGCACGCGAGGACCAAAGCGCTAATCAGGTGGCGTCTATTACTGCTCTGGTTTCTAGCGAGTTTACGATTGCGCAGCGAAATCGGATAGTTTTACTTATATACGTACACGAGGATACGTAGATGAGCAGCCCTGCACGGGAAAAATGATCGGGGTAAGATCACACCTTTTCTACTTTCTCTACTTCTACACTATTTTTTTACTCTGATTTCCACGCTCCCTCTGCCTCTTACAGATTCAAACTGGACTCATTATAGAAACACGTATTTAATTGACCTCTCCGGTACCGAAAAAATGTTAGCAAACTGACTATGCATGAGTCGTATCCGATTCTCGAATTCTTCCAACAATTTGGCTAATCGTTATCAACATTTTTTACTTCAATTCTTCATACTTGGATTCAGAAAATTAAATCGCACTTTACTACTTATTCTATTCATTTCTGAGGAATCCTAGTGAAATTAACACGACACTTCAGATGAATCTGACCTGGAGCTCATTTATCAGCTCCAGCTATGTTAAAACGCATTTGTACTTCGAAATTGTCATTCTTTCCTCTTTCTCAAAATGATCAAAAACATAGCGATGAACAGCTCCCCTTATTTCTGAAAATTCCATGCAACTGAGTGGCGTTCGTTCTGGCGTAGTTAAAAAAATTACATTTTGCTTGACTAAGGTGAATCCATAGCTTCAAACTGAGTAAAAGTTATCTCAAACCTTTTCTTTCAACTTTGTTTCTTGAAGTTTCCTTCATTCTTCTGTGACGTGGTGAGTCTCGAGCCTCTGGCTCGCGCCTCTCCCCGTCACCTGACGATGCACCAGGTGCACCGTCAGCGTTTCTGACGGAGCTTCGCCCGTTTCCCCACCAAGTGCGATGTCGCGTCGCGGACCCATCGTCGCGGACGACGGGCCTCGCCGCGGCAGACCGCTCTGACCAATCTACCCATCCACACACTCTCTCTCACTTCTTAATTATCTCTTATATTAAAGTCACGCCTTAACTGAAACTCGTGTTCTATCTGGAGACTTGAACCCCTCACCACGTTACACTTCAACATATGCTTCAACAATTTAGCGTTAGTTTCAACTTATTTTGAGAGAGTCATTCCAATTATATACTCTGATAAACTCGCGCGAGTTTTAGTATTTGCAAGACTTCGTATCAAATTCATCCGTAATTGAGCACTATGGAAATATGACAATATTCACGTTTAGCTAGCAGAAAAAATACACAGAAATAAAATCCACAATCAATTCAGTGCTCCAAGTCAAGTCCTTGTACTTGTCACCCATTGGAGATCATTTTTCGAAATGTCTTTTCAGCGGCCATCTCAGAAAAACAGCTTATTTGATGATCTGACATTAGCGGGAGTCTACAGATTTCTTTATTTGGTATTTTCTGAGTCTTTGAATCTTTTTAAATCACAGATGATCGACTCAACTTTTACAAAGGGCCAAATGAACCGGGGTTTGTAGCGGCTGACATGACCACAAAAATCATTTCAAAATGCTCATATTTTGGAAGTTCACGTTGAAAGAGACAGGTTTATGAAAATTTGGAAATTTTCTGTAGTATAAGTGATTTAAATTCAAATTCAAAGTTTTTCAGGTTTTGAATTGGCGCCATTCAATATCACGGCGACTGCACATGAGTCACGTGACTTCAGAAAGTTTTCCACGATAGTTCTGATACAAACCTGCGTTTTTCCACCGCGAACTTCTACTATTTCAGTAAAATAAGCTCTCGATTGTGTTCAGATGAGAATTTCTGATGAAAAATGACATCACAACAATTGGCAACTTTAGTGGCACATGTGTAGCCACCGCCATATTGGATGGCGCCAATCCAAATTGTCAAAACTTCAATGATGATTTAAAAACCATAGAGCGGCGTCTTGAAAATTTCAAACTTTTTTTCCCATATCTATCTTGCTGCAAACTTTCAAATTATAACATTTCCCGGGATGATGTCAGTTCCCTATTTCGTTGAGCTGTTTCATTTCACTCTATGAGGGCATACAAGAATCTCACACCCAAAGAGCATAATCATCATAATTATCAACAAGGGATCGGTTCTAATGGGTTTTCGAGATGGATTTCAGTAAAAAATCACGAGCCAACGAAATTCAACAATATTAAAAATAAATCTCTTTATGAACCCCGAAATCGACTCAAATTACCACTTTTATTAGGTGATCAAGATCATGCTGACATACCTCCACAGATAACGTCAGCAAGATTTGTCTGCACAGCCTGATGCGTGACGTCACCATCCCTCAAAGTGATCATCTCGCCATGCACAAGCGCTACAGCTTCGTCGTTGCTCATAAGCATCCCTGCTCTAGATCTACCTCCAGATGAACCTTCAGCCTGTCTTGAACTTCTTCTTCCATGCCCATGATGACCACCTCCATTTCCATCACCTCTAGATGACGAATCTGCCCTCCTGAGTCTTCTCGTTTCAGGTGTGACAACAAAGTAACCCTGGGCTGTGTGATATATTTTACGTTCCTGCATTAATTTTGCTAACGCGTCGTAAACCAAATCTCGACTTGGCCTTTGCATCGCTGGAAATGTACTTCGAAGGGCTGAACGTAGTGTGTCTAAAGTGGCTGCCTGACGCTGCGATGTGAGTTCGAGGATTGCGCAGCACAACGCTTCTGGAAGTGGTGTAAATTGACCTTGGGCTACCGGGGATACCACGCAGTCGTCTATGTCGCCTGGAAAAAGAAAAATGAGAAAAATCGTTAGATGAATTTCATAGACGTTTAAAAGTGAATTACGGGTGAAGATTTTTGAACGTATTTTAGGGAATGAAATAGGATAGAAAGACACGGTTTCTTGTCTTTGTTGGAAAATTGCATTTTGGGTGAGGGAACATGCATCAGATATTAAAATTCAATGAAAATTTCTCGGGATCCGCGTCACGGGTGGTTGTTTTGTATAACTGGATGAATCGTATTGGTGGCTCAATATTATCCAAAAATGAAGCCGTACGTGGAAATTTAGGGAACCTATCACGACCTAGCATGAAAATTTCTCATGTTGATGCGTTGATGTAAGTTTAGGCAGACATTTTCGATCTATTTTTGTGAAATCAATCACGATCTTGCTATCCAAGGTATCCTCAGAGCCCATCAAGGCAACAATCATGTGTTGCTAAATTGAGAGCCCGCCGGAACATTTAACAGAATATGGGAACATTCGTGAGCAAAATGTTGCCGTTCTATTGTTACAAATCATCTCTCTTCTAGTGTCAATCTTAAGATATCAAAGAATAGCTCTTCCTGACCAAACAAACCAGTTCTCACTCAAGAATTTCATCGTCGCAACCAAGAAAATTCGCCCATGTAAGATAAAAATCACCAAAGATACGCAAGAATAAAGTGCAGCATGCCCCAGAACTGTCGTATTCATAATGATCTCCTTCAAAGCAGCATGATTTAGATTGAATTATTGGTCTAAGCCTGAATGAGGGGATAAAGCTCGATATAAAAATCGAAATTCACACGCGTGAAATATACCTGAAGCAGGCTCTCACATATTCCATATTCATGATCCATATAAGCAAATATAATCAAGACTATCCATTACGGACACTCTATTCTAATCTGTGTTGATTAGAATAATATGTAGCTCAGTCGTCGACGTCGGTCGGTTGGAGGGAGGCCTTTCGATATAAGCTTTCTACTCCTACGCTATATGTCGAGCTTTGAGCGTTATAATCCGGTTAAATATTTTCTTCGAAGCGATTTTCCAAGCGCGAAACTCGATCGACGTTCTCGTTCAAGTTTCAGCAGCTCGTTGCCCAACAACACTATACGATATCCAACATATGCGTATGCAGCCTTCCATATATCCTACTTTTCAACTCTTGTATGATGTAGTGACGACAGTCACACTCGACTCTCAGATATACCGAGACACGCAGATTTGATTTTTCCTGTGTATAACTCGCGTGAAAAACCATGAAGAAATCGGAAAATTTGAGAGTAAGATGATATTCTGGTCTACCATGGAAATCCGCTGTTCTATCCTTCGTGTCAGAGTGCTCCTTCATCGCAAAATTTTTCATAACTTTGCAGTGGTTGCAAGGGAAAATCTGAAAAAAATTCTGAAATATACTTTGGTTTCAAGTACCAAAATGCAAGTATCTGCAAGATCAATTTGTAGTCAAATCTCGTCTCCAGAAATCTCTAGAAGTGAAAAAGTTAAAGTTCTCAAATTGAAAATTTTAGTATTTTTTACCTATTTTTGAATCAAGTAACCCATGGAAAATGGTAAAAAAAGTGTGAACAGGCAAATTAGTCTTGTGCTGAATGGCTTATTCAAATTTATCTTTTCCAAACTTTAGCTCAAAGCAATTCAAAAAGTGCAGATATATATACCTTACATATTGGCCGAATCAAGTTATAATCCGAGTTATGCGCCATACGCATAAATTTTCACGCAGATATATCGCAAATTCTCGTACGCAGTATCATTATCCATCGGTAAACTTTTAATGTGCGAATAGAAGATAGGTTTATAACACAACGAGTGTCCAGCTAATCTAACGGTATATCGCACGCGCACGCAAACTCGCTCTCGTATCTTCTTCTTCTAATTCTTGCGCGTGAGTCGTCTGGACTTTTTTTCTAAGCATTGATCAGACGACGACGCTTTAGAGAAACAGGCATCACTGTTTTCAATGTGTATAGATTCTATAGGGAATTTTCTATGAGCTTGTATGTATTGAACATGATGTGCTCTGAATGCGTAATGAACGCCACGTGTCTTCGCCATCGAATCTTCTATTTTGTATGAGCTACCGATGCTTTGCTTCCCAGACGTTGTCAGTTACTTTGAGATCGTGAGTACCTTCATCTTCTTGCCGGGGAAATGCTACTTTCGACTTTATCTACAAAAATTTTTGTCCAATCTACATGTTGAACATATGCCGATGTACCATCGTGTTACCAGTCATTTTCTGAATCAATTTTTCAACGAGCCAAGGATTGAAAGACACGAATTCCTAATTTTGCCGGATATTTTTCTCTCAAGGGTGATAAAGTATAATGCACAGTCCAGATGGGTGTACTGGATTGATTATTTTGTCAGTCGTTTGTTGACATTCTAAAATTTGGTAAGATGCTACGACCGAGTAAAATCAATGAAAGACTTTAACACGTGGTATTGACTTACTACCATATGAATGAGACATGCTATGTATCAAATAGAAACGTGGTGGTTGCTTCTTTTACTTAGGCGTTCTTCAATCTTAGGTACATACGGACATCCTATTGTATGCTCGAGTAATGAAAGTATTCGAGCATGACTGCGAATAAATTTTTACACCCGCCTCTGCTACATAGGCAAGCGTACAGGGGTGAAGAATCTTGATTTCGCATTACTCACTGGCGCCTTATACTCAGCGCGTGCGCTTCGCATTATTACAGCAGCCGCACTGCTCTGTACCGCATCGAACCCCCTCTCGTCGCCCTGCACTTGTGCACATGTGTCTACTACAGCCGAAAATTCTTGCGCAGTTACCCCCAAATTTATCGGGTGCGGCTGTCTGCTGTGAAGGGGATGAATTCAAGCTGATGCTGATGCTCGATTCTTGATGCCGTTTATTTTGCAGATTGTTGTGTTCTCTCGGTGTTCTGCTTCCCTTATAGGAAACCGTTTTTCTACGTTTTTGTGAGGGTATCAAAGATGAAACCATTCAGACCATATAAAATACTGATCTGAGAATTTTATGCTTTTATCTACTCGTTGCTTGATAGTCCCGAATTTACGAAAGAACTTTTTATTTGGAGGTACACGATAAGACAATTGCAAATACAATTCTGATGGTATATTGATATCATTTGCTCCTACATTGTAATCATTTGAAAATTTTTGTTGAAGATAGTTAAATACTTGTTTTAATGGCTCAGTGAGGGCAGTGTTACTGGGACATTAAAAAATTTGAAAGTATAATACACAAAATCATATGAAATTCACTTAGTGTTAGTGTTGTGTTCTAATTTGGAGCCCAGACAAAATCATGTTTACATTCGAATTGCAATGAAACTCTTGATCTACTTCCGTTATATGTGTTAACAGAGAGCTCTTGGTGATAATTCTAAAAAATCTGTCAGAGGAATGATTTTTTGTGAAAAAATTTTGCTCGATAAATTAGGGCCCGAGGGATTTGTCAGAGCTGGAATATTAATTGATGTATGTATGTGGCTGAGACATTGATGAATTTTGCGCTGCCTGTAGTAGCCAAATTTTTGGCAATGATAGTGCATCTAATACGTTCAATCAAAAAGTGGATCAAGATGATTTCTTTCCGTCGGGAAAGTTAGACGCATCGTCAATTCTACTATCCAACAAGTATGCCCATTACACTGCATGAAATAAGGCATATACTAAAGTGAGGATGAGGGTCTTTGTCTTATTTTACATAGCGACCACCATTGCTTCCATTCTTTTTTTTTATTGCTATTTTATTCCGCGGACCCTAACGATAAGTTCCTTCATCTGTACGCATTTTGCACAGAATCAAAAATTGATAAATAATATGTATGCCGAGGCACACTACACTGGTCCAGTGCTCGATATTTTAGCTCTAGGCTACGAGTCCAATCGAGTCGAGCTGAACGTGTCGGAGATCAGCAATATTGCAATGACTAGGGCGTCATCGCTTAGTGAGTGCAGTCTGGCCGCCCGCGCACTTCGTCTCAAATCAGTTTTTCAAAGTAGAAAAATCTATGGGGCGGTCGATTTACGGGGGCGGATCTTCGACTGCAGTATCCGCAAAGGGAGGTATGTATACATTCTATACTTGAAAAAAGGCCCTACGGGCATTGCGATCTTCGATGTCAGAATTGTGGTATAGACCGGTGCGTATAGAGAGATGGGAAATTGCGAAGACGTTCCAAGGACGCAAAATACTCTATCAAGGTCAGACCTTTGTGCGTAAGAAGGATTATACGCATCACGTTGAGTCTGCGTGTGTTCCGTGAGCAATAAGTTATTTTATTCAAAGGGTTGTTCTGCAACAATTACCTTGACCCGTGCTGATATTCAGTTCACTCGTGATCGGTCAGTGAAATTTTTCTCAAAGCATGCGAGCGATTTTGTTCCGTACCCATGAATCAGAATCGATCTGCATCAACTTGTGAGAAAATATCGTCTGACTTACAAAAATCATCTTGCAAGCGGATGTGCATCATAATGTATTTTTTTGCAATTTTCATAGTGTTTGCACCTCGTTGATGAGGTTCCCCGCTCCCGAGCGATCGTTTTGACCTTTGTCTGCGTATCAGGCCAAGAACCACTCGTTCAGAAGTGAGCTAAGACTCCATGAGCTCTGTGCAAAATGTAAGATCACGTTGGAGTTAGACGATTGAGTATTTAAAAAAAAAAACTTTCTCGAACTATGCGTCAGTTTAATCAGAATTATCAACGTTGGTATACCCCATAAGAACCAACTTTTTTGTATTTTTCCGCCCAAAATGAACCTCTTTGGAACGACAGTGGTTTGCAGCCTTCCATGCATCACAATCGCATCAAATTCTAACATCAAAAAGAATGCTCTTTTCTCAATCCAAAATTGCACGTGCGAAACATTCAGTTTGCACTCCCATGTCTCCAAAGAGAAAAAATTCCCCTGAACTCCCAAAAGGAAATTCCCATAACGCGGCCAATTCTCTGGAGGATTAATTTGCGATCGTCCGTATCTCTTAGCGAAAATCAAGAGTCCGCTCACGGGAGAGAAATCCATCGTCGTTCAACTAACTGCTCAAAGACTTATAGAAGACAGAGACGAGTCGCGACGTTAGACGAGGCAGATGCTCTCTCACGAGCGTCAACGTCAGCAATTGGAAAACGACTCTCCAAAGTACTTATAATAGTAGCGCGCTGTGGTATATACGGCGACGGTGGCAAGTCGATTTGCAAATAAATGCCACGCTCTCGTCGTCTTTTCTCTCGATTGATTTCTCGCGCGCGCCGTTTGTTTCGTGAGAGTTCGGTGCGGCAATTTTGCGCGACTCTTTTTGAGTGGGCATTGTATGGAGGCGTGACCCGTGGGAGACGCATCCTGCTATGTCTTGTCTATTTGACTTTATATCCATGGACGGAGACGTCCGCTTAGCTGAACGTTTCGTAAGCAAAGTTTAGATAAGAGTATATTAGATGCTCTAGAATATAAGCAGAAGTTCAATGTCCATCAGTTTTACACTTGGTTGATTTGCGGAAGAGGCGCCCCTGCAACTGTACTTTGAACTTTATAAGGTCATTGTTTGACGTTGTAGACACAATTATTTTTCCTGTAGGTCTTGATACTGATTTTGTTGATGCCATGAACCGTATTCTGTTGTTGGGGAACGTAGGAAGCTCACCCGGAAATTATCTTTCTTCAGTTTCTAAAAGCAGGTATTTTCGTGAATAAAATTGGTTTCATGAAGGATCTCAAGGTTGGCGATATTTAGTCGAAATTTCTAAGCACACACCAATCAAAAGCTAACTAACAAATTTTATCGCCTGCGTAACGTTTTTTGAAATCCTACAGTCAACACTGTCGGCGAGTGATGTGCGAGAAATATTGACGCGCACATTAATGAGTCGTAAAGACAGTCAATCACGAGATCACTTGACACATTTTTGCTAACAATGAAAGTTCGTACTCAGATCTTGAAGCAATGTTTTCGTATGTCTCTTCATAATTCTTGATGGGTCTGTCTATTCCTTGCCTCATACAAGAGTATAAACCGCTTAAAATCTTCCAGCCACCTGAGAAAAACAAATTCTTGACTAACTCCTTCGTACACATTTCAAGACCAGTCGAGTAGTCAAGTTCTCAACGAGTCCCCCATCATTTCACGTTATTGCTTAGTCTTGCAGAATCCGCATTTTATTTTTCAAGTAAGTTACACAAGTGTTTTATTTTCTTCAAGTGCACGAGAGCTAGGCTTCATCAAGATTTACGAAAAATCGAGTTTACATGCTCGCAGAAAATCACCATTAAAACACTAGGAAGTGCGCGGATTTGAGATGTTGCGCATAATCTCTTTCATGTATGAATTTACCATCTACTTCTTCACCGGCATCAAACACTGTCATAATTTACGGAAGTTGCTGTTACTGCTGATGCTGAGATGCTCTTCTGTTCGTTGCATGCATACCTACTCCACGAACACTATATTTAACCATGCATCTTCTTTCACTCGAATCTGCATAATCATAGTAATAAAATCTGTCAGAGATGTTACTTGCTTCATCAATTTTTAGCGCGTAAAGCTTGTTCTAGGGAATTCAGGATTAGATGGTATATGCAACTATGTAACATCTACTGTATGACGGAAATACTGTAGAAACTGGATGCAAGAGTTAAAATAATTATCAGGTGAGAAAACTAAACGATTCAGTACTTGGATCGCTAGGGTCCTCGTAATCAATCCATTATGGATAATCTAATAATAATTCCATAATGGATAAATTACCATTAGGTCGAAAATTTCTATAGGTTTTGATTCGTGAAAAAATCAAAGGCGTGAGTGCACCTAAGATGACCCCATTGAGCTATTTTGCCAATAGTTATAGCCCACTCCAATATTTTTCAACGTGATTTATCGCATTTTAGAGCTTGTTCCAAGACCTTCAAAATGAGCTAAAGTGAGTTCAATGCTGACCAACCGAAGACCAAATGTCACGATTCCCCCAAAAAGCGATTTTTCGCGAGTTCTCGAAAGTGTGTGGCCAACGTGCCCCCATAAAGCCATTTCTCAACAACTCTGGTCTACCTCCATATTTTTCGATGTAACTAGGCTCATTTTGAAGCTTGTATCAACACTAATGAGCTAGAAAACGAGTGGGGGGTATGCTGGGGACACACCAATTTTGCGTTGGGGTACGTTTTTTCTAATCCTTTTTTTCTAATCCGTTTTTTCTAAAATCTCAATTTTCTAAAAGTATTTTTTTCTAAACCTTTTTTTTCTAAAATCGCTTTTTCTAAGTCCGTTTTTTCTAAATCCGATTTTTCTAATCATGTTCTTCTAGTAGTCATTTTGTTGCAAAGGAAGCCAAGAGAACTATTGGAGCCAAGATAGAGGTTATCGATTCAATTTGTTCTAAGAGTAGATGATCACATTGTGATATTATGTGCAATATTTCGCAAGTACTGGAGGATTTCGCCTCTATCGCAATAATCTTGATACTGGGAAACGATGTTGGATATTCTTTCTTCAGCTCGTAACTGGTCAGGCTCCTTATAATCTTTGATTCTTTGGCCTAAATCAAGCTGTGCTAACATCACCTCCGTGTCAGCTTGCTCCTTCTGAATTTCTTTGATAAAAGCATACAAACTGGGATGTCTTTTCCCCATAATGAGATTCAATCGGTTGTGCCAACCCTCAGAGATATTATTGGTCCGGGCTGTATGATCAATGACTGATTGATATTGATTCCACACTCTCGGAGGATATCGAGGGAGGACTGCTCTTCGCCTACCTCTGGCAGGTCTTCCTCTGATATAGGTATCTTCTATGTAATCGGCAATCTCCGTCATCTCCTCAGGGAAGAGGTCAGACTCAACCAGAGTATCAAAGTGCTCCTCCACATGATCTACGGTCACAAACGCGAGAGCAGTGAGCATATGTGCGGAGTTCCTGATCTCTCGATCATTAGGGTCGTTGTACCTTGCCTGTAAGCCCTGTGCTTGAATATGGCGATATATATTTTGACAGAAATGAAAGAAGCAGCATCGAACCATATCGTCACCAAAAATTGCTTGGACGGCATTCAAAACTGCTGTTTCAAAGTCACTCATCACGATCAGGGGCGGATTCATTGGAATATTGAGTTCTCGAGCTTTTGACGACAGTACTTGAAATACTTTGTCGTACGACGTTTGTTGTTTATTAGGGAGCAACGCGTAAACGTACGGCAAAGCTGACCCCTGACCATTTGGTTGAGTGACTGAGCCCATTATGGCGAATAACTGAAGGAATATAGTTGGAGAGGCCTTGAAAGTACCATCAACAAACCATATTGTTGATCGGTAAAGTCTCTTCAAATCGTTTGTTGCACAGAAAATAAGAATTCGATCGTAATCTTGACCATCATCCTCATCTCCATCTTCGTCCATTTCTGTGAGCGAGTCGTACAATAAAAATCGATCGCCCACGAGTGTTTGTTTGAACGAATCAGGTAGTTCACCAAGATCTTCAAGTCGCTGAGGATTCGATGGCAAACCTCTTCTACGTGCTCGGCCAACAACTTTGCCGAGATTTGGTCGGTCAGGCAAACGTGCCAAAACGCCTACAACGTTTCATCGAACATCAAAACACCGTTTCGCTATCGCGCAGATTAGGCACTCAATGCGATATTTACCTGAGGCTACACCTTGGAGTTCTGATCGGATGACTTGAACAGGAGGTGCTTCAGGGTGTTCACGAGCGTGCCTTTTGATTCGCTCCAAAACTTTTGCCGCTCCTACCTCCTCTCGATCGGGTGCATGAGAATGCTCAGATTTTTGATGAAATTCAGTATCTTCCGGACCTTGTAATGCTATAATGTTTCCCCCTTCAGTTTTCGTGATCGCTCGAGCCGGACATGATTTGAATTTCTTGCACTTCCAATAACTGTGGCCGCTACTTTCGTGCGCGCTTACGAAGTAGTATAGAAATCCATTTACGTCGAGCAAATTATTTTTTCGTGCCAACACCAAACGAGCCTCCATTTTTTTTGTAGTTTAGATAGTTTTACAATTTTTTTTACTTTATTAATTTTGATGATGGAAATTTCGATTCAAAATTGATAACCTCAGAAATTTAGATCGGCCAAAACAATGATGAGATACTGACTGAAGTTGGCGTCACGAGGACTCATTTGGGTTTTTGTTTACCTTTTTAAAGACTAAAGGAACATATTCTTAGGAAATTTTTTTATTAGAAAAAACGGACTTAGAAAAAGTGATTTTAGAAAAAGAGGGTTTAGAAAATAATACTTTTAGAAAATTGAGTTTTTAGAAAAAGAGGATTAGAAAAAAAGGATTAGAAAAAACGTACCCCAACCCAATTTTGGCCTCCATTTTTGCAACTGATCTCCGTATTGTGCTTATGAAATTGCTCTAAATTCAAGTTCTGCAATACCTAAAAAGAGATTTTGAAGGTCTTGAAAAAGGGAACTGAATGCGGTGAAGTAAATCAAGATTGGCCCGATCAAAAATCGTTGGCCTCGGTTTTACTGAACGCAGCTTCGATGGCGATTTCTTAGGTGTGCAAATATGAAAAATGCAGAAACTCACTTCATATTCTCTGGGAGACGTAGAAGTCATCCGGGGTTGGTCCAAATCACTGATTTTTCCATGTCTTAATTAATATAATAAACGTGAAAAAATTTGTTGGAAGGTCAACGAGTGCCCAGTTCAAAGATCGGCATTGGGGGCATGTGAGGAACACATAACCTCATTAATAGTATGTTTCCGTACTGACAGTGAGCTTGTTTCGGGTACCAGAACAAACATGTACCTACTAATTCAAATAATTAAAAGCCCAGCCAAAATTTGTCCGTCAGGATCTTGCGTATCGGGTTGCCTACGTGGAGGGGGTGAAGTGTGATGGATGGCCATATGGGTCATAGGTGGGTCGATGTGTGGGTGGGTTGGTGGGTGGGTGAATGGGTTAGTGGTCAGATGAATGGATGGATGAGTGGACCGATGGATGAATGAGTGAATGGAATTTGAGGGATGAGGTGTGAGGACCGAGTTATGTGGAAAGAGTTATGAGGAGTGAGTTATGAGTTATGAGTCATGAGGGACGAGTCATGAGGAACGCGTCATGTGGAAAGAGGCGTGAGGAACGAGTTATGAGTAATGAGTCATGAGGAACGAGTTATGGGGAATGAGTCATGCGGAACGAGTTATGAGGAATAAGTCACGAGGAATGAGTCGCGAGGAACGAGTTATGGGGAATGAGTCACGAGGAATGAGTCATGAGGAACTCGTTATGAGGAATGAGTCACGAGGAACGAGTTATGGGGAATGAGTCTTGAGGTACGAGTTATGAGGAATGAGTTATGAGGAACGAGTCAAGCGAAATCAGTTATGAGGAGGGAGTTATGAGGAATGAGCCATGAGGAATTAGTTATGAAAAGTGAGTTATGAAGGACTATTTATGAGGAACGAGATGTATGTATGTATGTATGTATGTATAGTGCTTTGTTTCACCTTGGGGTAGGACCCCGTCTGGTGTTCATGAATTATTACACGGAAAAAGTAGTATAATAATAATAATAATAATAATAATATAATAATATAGTGATAATAGAACTTATGACTATGAGCTTGGACAATAATAACGCTCTTGTACATAGCAAAAAAATTTGAATATGTGAAAGTAGTGGACTCACTAGGGTTAAGTAGATAGGCGGTAGACATGGTCAAATTTGTGGCGCTAACGAAAAGTAACATATATCGACCATGCAATAGAGAACTGACATGACTACAAAAATTATTCGAAAATGCTCATATTGTGGAAGTTCACGTTGAGATATATACGATATATGCGAAGTTCGGGAATTTTCTGTTGTCAAAGTGACTTAAATTTGAGTCTGAAGTTTTTCAGGTTTTGAATTGGCGCCATTAAATATGGCGGCGACTGCACATGAGTCACGTGACTTCAGAATGTTTTCCATGATGATTCTGAGGCAAACATGCGTTTTCTCACCGCGAACCTCTATTATTTGAGTAAAATAAGCTCTCGATTGTGATTGAGATAAGAATTTCCGATGAAAAATGACATCACACCAGTCGGGGAATTTAGCAGCACATGTGCAGCCGCCGCCATATTGGATGGCGCCAATTCAAATTGTCAAAACTTCAATGATGATTTAAAAACCATAGAGGCGACGTAAAAATTTCCAACTTTTTTTCCTATACAGTACCGTTCATAAGTTCTCGATGGTCGATCCCTCGATTACCCTGACTTGGAACAGCAATAAGTCAAATTCTATGCGTTGTACGAAAATTTTTAAGAAAGCATCTTACAGAGCAGAAAAAATACTAACTTTTACTGGGTTTTGATGATTTTTATCGAATATTTTTGACGGTTCTACACGCTGATGAAAAAATAGAAAATCTAAAAATTTTTTACTTTCATTGAGACACCTGCAGTTTTAATGCAAATAAAGATACGGCAATTCTGAAAAAAGCATCTTGTAGAGCGGAAAAAATGCTATGTGTAGCCATTTTTTGATTATTTTTTACGTACCGCGTGTGAGAACGTGCGAGCTGTCCAAATCCCCAAAATCATGGTTTTTCACCGTTTTCTGTGCCGTTTCCGATGATAAGCAGTCATTTTGGGTATCTAGACAGCTCGTACGTTCTCATGCGCGGTACGTGAGAAATAATCAAAAAATGGCTACACATAGCATTTTTTCCGCTCTACAAGATGCTTTTTTCAGAATTGCCGTATCTTTATTTGCATTAAAACTGCAGGTGTCTCAATGAAAGTAAAAAATTTTTAGATTTTCTATTTTTTCATCAGCGTGTAGAACCGTCAAAAATATTCGATAAAAATCATCAAAACCCAGTAAAAGTTAGTATTTTTTCTGCTCTGTAAGATGCTTTCTTGAAAATTTTCGTACAACGCATAGAATTTGACTTATTGCTGTTCCAAGTCGGGGTAATCGAGGGATCGACCATCGAGAACTTATGAACGGTACTGTATCTATTTTGCCGCGAACCCTCAAAATATATATTTCCCGGAATTATGTCAGTTCCCTATTACGAAATTACTAAATGCTAAGAAATCTCAAAGGAGACAACGTCGGAAGAGTATTTTACTCGTGTAAAATGCTAGTGATTGGAGTGAGGAAAGGTATTGGTGCGAATGGGGTATCTAAGGGAAAGATGGTAGAGTAGAAGGGTTCGGGTAGTCGGAGGAAGGTTGGGTAGGGGTAGGTTGAGTAGAGCTAATGGCTGAAAAGCGAGACTTTCGTTCGTGATTCTGTCGTTCCAGTCTTCGATGTGGCACTGGGAATATAGAGATACTGGAATCTCGTCCAACTTGTCTGGTCTAATTCAGTGTAGTTCGCTCTAGTGCGGTCTGGTTAGGTTTTATTTGGTCTTACTCGGTCTAGCTTGTCTCGTTCGGCGTAGTCCGGTAGAGTGGGGTATATTTGGGTCTAGATCGGTCTAATTTGGTCTCATTCGGTTTACTTTGGTCAAATTAGGTGTAGGTTAGTCTAGAACGGTCCAATTTGGTCTAGTTTAATCTAGTGTGGTCTAGTCCGATTTAGTTTCTTTTAGTTGGGTCTGTTTCTTCCTAAATGAGTTCAATTCAGTCTAGTTCGATGCAGTCAAGTCTAGTTCGGTAAAATTCAATCTAATTCGGTTCTGTTATGTCCAATCAAATTTAGTTCGGTCCAGCTCGGCCCAGTTCGTCGTAGTTCGATCTAGTTTGATCTAGTTTGATCTAGTTTGAGATAATTTGGACCAGCTCGGTCTTGTTCGGTGTAGTTGGGTTCAGTTCGATATAGTTCGGTCTACTGCGATCTAGTTTTGTCTAATTCGGCTCAGTTTGGTCTAATTAAAACTAGCTCATCAGTAAAATCTCCTACAATACAATTAATACTCCGTGGTCACCCGAGGGTTAATGTCAATGGTGCAGTCGCCGTGGGCTGAGAATCAGTCCGAGTCTCTGGTTTTATGCAAGGTCTTTAATTCATTCCTACGCCTCACAGACAACAGCGCCCAAGCCGCGGATTAACGCTTAACCTTCAGGTGAGCAACGACTATTAATATCAGTGTTGATAGTTAGGGCCTTCAATTTGGCCAACACAGCCATTTCAAAAATTGAGAACATTAAATCTGAATTTTTTAATTTAATATATCTCTCAGCAGGTATAACTTAAAATAATACCATTTTTTGCGAACTTTATGAGAAACTTCTACCTGGCATTGAACCAATTACCAATCATCATTTTACAACCATCACTATTAAACTACAAAAGCACTTCAGGAGCCTCTGACTTATCAAGGACATTTACAAGCCGAACGAGCGGTAGCGAGTGCGGCAATAACGCTAGTCAAAATGGACTTGCAAGCAAAATGCGGTTGCGGGTGCTCATTACAAGAACCCTGAAATCTCGTTGAAACTCGGCATTTTTAGATTAGAACAATGAAAAAATCAATTGCAAATTGATGGGTAGTAAAAAATGTTCTATTTTTATCCTTCAAAGATAAAGTACCAAGACGTGCAGATTTAGTTTCAATTATGGACCATGCATTTGCAAAATTTAATGCGAAGCGCCTTCACCCAGAAGTATCGGATAGTACAGCCCTTATAGCTCCAGATACCATTCATAAGCGCGCGCTTCCCAGAACTAATAGAATTATACCTTCTGAATACCCCACTGCACATGAGCATACCTTCAAAAATAACGAATAGCGTTCACACCACTTGGCAAAAGGTATGTACAAAAAAGGATTAAAAGAATTTAGCCTTTGTATATAAGGATAGCACCTAATACGCAGAGTCATATCGCGATCTTTGCACGATATTCTCAAACATAGCGCATCGTTACGTATATCTTAAATTTGCATAGAGGAACACACGAGAAAGCGCTACCGGTCGGCATGATGCTTTTACAAAGCTCGCTAGGCGGACTATATACACGCATAAATACACTTGAAAGCTCGACCATTTCTCATGCTACACGGTAAGGTAAGTATTATATATGGGGAGGTGTGAGAGAGTATAGGGCCCTCGGAGTCTCGATTCTGATCCGGTAGCCCAGATAACCAAAGTGTTCGCACTATACCGGGCTATTTGTGTGTAGCTCTATACTATCTTGGGTCGCATTATTGTAGTCGATGCAGTGAAATTGCTTGTATAGAATCGACGATATCTTCCGATTGTTCACTTCTAGGAGCTGGCTGAAGAATTTTTATTTGGTGATACCCAGTGTAAAATTGCAATGGCTGTCGTGTAACGCGAGCAAAGAAATAGATGTGGAGAGTTATATGTTGCACAATATTACAGAATTTGCGCTCAAGTCCAAGTCTGTGGAAGAATAAGTATAAAAAGGAGTGAGTTAGGTATGCGCTGATAATGGAATTTAAGCTTATTTTCAGCTACTTTGAAATATTCGCCACAATGAAATTATCATCTCTAACTAGTTATTCTGAGTAAAACAATGTCATCATCTTTTGACTTTGATTACATACAAAAAAAGTAGCCAACACTGAAAAATGTCAAGTCCAGATCACTCAAATGGATAATGAAGGGCCACACATTTCTAGTATTCATGAATCCAGAGCATCCTGGCAAAAAAGTCGTGGGTTTGTAATTTACATTTCAATTTCACTTCAACCCTTCACTATTTGAATTTTCGTGAGGTGATTTCATAAATCCTCAAACTATGATAAATTTATCCTCAAAGTCACTTTCACATATACTTGAACCTGGAGACCAAAGTAAGGCGGCGACATTCGTCTCTCGTGCGTGCATCTCCGATGAGCCAAATTTTTTTTTGTATCTTACTCGAAAGAACTTTCAGTCCCATCAACCGGAGTATAGCGCACTAGACATCATCAAGCACTTATATACACATGAATGAGTGTTTAGCCTACTGTATGATTATGAAAATGAGCTACTAAGATTCTGTTTACATAATTTATTAATCAATTAGACAATAAATCAGCTACCGGTCGATGGTTGATTTGGATCATTCTTGGCAGCTAAATATACTTATATACATACAGTTTCTCATCTTAGACTCTGGAAGTGGAATTAACGTCGCATTGAGCTCTCGATATCCATTCGCACAACCAGTTATTAAGAAGTAAAGTAAAAGCTGCAGTGTGATTTACACAAGCGTATACCAATATACATCTATAGCTTCCGAGATCTGAGTCCAAGTTTCCTTATATACTTTACACTTGTAGCTTATATACATATATTGATGAAAAGTGCGTGGTGGATACGGTATATATTTATACGGAATTGCAAAGTGGATCGCGTGACTCGGACCAACATCTCTCGCAAAATAATTAGCAAATTTTTGGTGCTGCTCTGAATTACTCCTATACGAACAAATGAAAAACACGCGAATATGCATTCGGTATAGATAAATGATTCACTGTTACTACATAATACACAGGGTTAATTATATACTTCGATATATGTATATATAGTGAGTTTTAGTCCTTTGAATATCGATAGACCACCTGTATCACATAGGAATTGGCTCACAACACAACTGATTGCAAATATATATATCTTTAATTGAATTCATCACCATCGATCGACCATTCATCGAACGACGAATCAAATGAATTTTTATGTGCGGTACTCAAAAGTTATATCACTGGCACATGCAAAACTCGGCCTATTGCACTCTACCCACGTGTTCTTTATTAGAATATATCCCTAAACCAATGGCTACAACAACATTACAACTATTATATATAGCTATATACGTTATAGCAAAGACACCCAGCTCGCCTACGCTAATTCGTGATGTATCGTGTAAGTTTTCGCAACTATTATAGCCACGCGAACGAGAGCCGCGTTTATTGTTGCTATATGGCGGTGTTATCGAAAACTCGTCGCTCGGGTTGCCTCCGGCGCATTCGTTAATTTATCGGCGCCCAGTTGCACTCACTATACTGTACGTTATATACTTATTTTATCTATTTGCTCTAGCATTTATATATATATATATATATATATATATATATATATATGTGTGTGTAAATATTTTCGTAAGTATCTATGTATGTATGCGTGTAGGTGTATTTAGTAATGCAGAAAAGCTTGAAAATGTGGTTGGACAAGAAAAATTTTGCTCGGTGCTCAGCTGTGAGAGCGTGTGAGCTGGGTGTATGTATGTATACCTATTAGCTGCGATGACAATATCGAGGTGTGGTATAAGTATATATCTCTCGGCTCTCCTGCTGGGTAAATACGACATAAATGAGATATACCTTATTGCGATCTCTATGCGATGAAATTGAGAGACGCACCATGTGAAGAAAGGAAGGTCCTCTTTCTCGATTTGCTAATATATATAGCAAAGACAGATTTATCGTTGGGAATCGGTAAATATTCTCTCTCATTGCATCGCGTTCATTGCCGCAGGGTTAGCGGTTAAATGATGTATATATAGCTATACGAGAGTGAGGGAGAAGAGAACGCGTACATTTGTCGGTGGTGCAAATTGGGAAATTTAAGTATGTAGAATAGTGATGTCTTTACGCCGTTATGAAAAAGTTACGATTGCGTACTTTGCTATACGGCGGCGTGGCGTGGGTGGATGCGGCTAACGTATTGGTAAGAAATGGGCATTAAAAGGCTGAAAATGTGTGAGGCCCAAGTAGATGAATAAGATATTCATAAGGTGTAATTAAGGCGCAAAGAAAGGAACGAATGAGTGAGAAATCCTATAGCGCTATACGGAGTAGGCTCTGGTGATGGTGTAAGTAGAAACAGACGAGTGTGGTCAGACACAAGTGATGGACGGCTTCGGAGCCGTATGCAAACCATTTTCATTCAGCTTCAGTTTCAGAGTCAGAGAAATGAGTGAATGAATGAATTGATGTATGAACGAATGAATGTCTTTATTGATACTGACAAGGGACTCAATGCATGATCCATGACAATTCGTACACTAACAATCTAGTTAACGTCCTTGAAAATTCTAGAAAACGACTCTCAACGATCTCATAGACCACACTATCTGATAAACTGGAAAAATCAATAAATATAAGTCACGGTTGATACAGTGAAGGTGACAGACAAATGTAACGCGTTAGTAAATACCGAACAAATACATAGCGGATTTCCACATTAATCGCACCCAATTCGTCTGATCAATACCAAGAAATTCGAACAAATCACGATATCCGATCAAAGTATCTAAATCTGTCAGTCCGAATCTAATATATCTACCTCTTGCGCGTGAGTATCTACCTATCGTACATGTAATATACCTATACTTGTTTGTACGCAGCCTGGTCTAAACTTGTACAGATCACGGGCCCTTGCGAAAGCGCGGACTGGTTTTATGTCTCGTGGCCAAGATTCTCGGCCAAGTTGGGCCTTTACTCTTGTACTTTGATCTCGCACTCCTTCGATGGTAATCGATTTATCTGTACAAATGAACCGCGAATGTGATAAATGTGTGCAAGTATATGGGCATTATCGCCTAAACTTACACATTTTGGATCCAAAAATTCAGAAGTTGAAAACTGATGCCCCGCGCTTCTATCCCAACTTTTTCCATTATTTCTCGCATATCGAGTGATGATATGTTATAGAACATATGCAGAAATTTTTCGGAACGAGTTAGAACGGTATGTGTGATCTTCACGTGTCTAAACGTAAGGAAAGTAGTACACGGATCTGACATATGCGGTTTTTGATGTTTTATTGTCTAGCGAGAAATCCTGACGAAATGAGACCCAATAACCTCAAAATTCGAGTTTAGATGGTTGATTTGGGTAAAAACTACATAGGCTGGAGCGCACAGAACTCCCTCCGTCTTTTTCGTGCTATTGAGTATCCCAGGGAATGGTTTTTGAGTACATGGACCTGACATACATGGACCTGACATTTCTCCCTTAAAATCGCTCGCAAAAATAACAGATTCGGCATAAAAACTTCTCCACGTAGATTTTATCCAATTCCATCATATTCCAGAGGAAATAGTTGCTCCCGCCCAGATAAATTTACTTTAACGTGGTATACATGGACCTGACATGTAGGTTAATCACATGGCTAATTTTCGGCTATAAATGATTACGCAGCACTCAGAATTTCAATTCTGAACTTTTTCTCGCAATGTGATTTGATTGTTTGATATGTTTCCTTGAGATTTTGTCCGCGACAAAGCGACCTAGACTGAATTTAGGATACGTTGTGAGCATTTGGGAAAAATGTCCCATCTTCAGTGAAAATTCCGTCACAAGATTGAGGCACGTGGCTTGGGGACTAAACTAAGCATTCTGGACATAATACCTGTGAAAAATAGTTGGCTAAATATTGTGTTTCAAAAGAAAAGTTTGGTGATAACCACTGCCTTGAGTGGTACGATGCTGATGCTAAAAATGTGTATACGTGTAACTGCGAACATAACAACTACATCGACCTGACATTTCGACTCTTAATCTTTACAAATAAAAAAAACAGGAGTGAACGAATCAATCTAGAAATTTATTCCCAAATGCATTTCAACAGAATACATGTAGAAAAATTTGAATAGAGTGATTCGGAGTTTGCGCGTCAAAATGCAAGGCCATAACACGTTCCGGATAAGTTTTCGCGATAACACCCATATGTATGTGGTAGGGATTTTGATGCGAAGTAACATCTGAAATCGCCGAGAAATGTTTCGCGCGAATGAAATAATGAGTGTAAATGTAGTATATGTAAAGTATGAGAATTGTGCGTGAGTTTGTGTGTTGGTGTGATATAGTTGAGGGGCGCGTGCAAGTTGTTTGGAACCGTTTAAAAAATCCCGTATAATGCGGCACGCGTTGTGCAATAAGCTCTGCACAGTGCAAAGAGAGAAGAAGAGAGACAATTACCTGCAGGGAGATCGGTTAACGAGACTTCCGTTGGGATCACTACCGCAATAAGCGGCAAAGCCCCTTTGGGACATTAGAGCCTGTGTTGAAAGATTCGGTCGAGATACAAGAAAGCGCCGAACAATGAGATTCCTATTTGCGAGCTAATTCATTCGATTCTCTTAGCTATCATTTCTAATTCTGCCTGAGCATTAATTTTTTGAAATTATTCGTTGTTTTGTCGATTGATTCTGGGAAGAAAAGGATCATATCCATTTCGAATTCCGGTACCAAATATGAACACATTCTTTTTTATGGAGAAAGAATGAAGTATACTTGGTTAGATTTGGCTACAAATGTATGCATTTTCCGCTAGTATCTTGAGTTGATTGAGGGAAAAATTTCATCAACACAATCTTTTGAAGAATTACAAGATACAGAATTCTAGCCATCCTAATTTGCCAAGTATAAATTCCATAAGACTACGATTAGCACAGATGCTTCGAATATATTACGACTTGCGCTGGCGCATAGATCAGAGATCGAGAAATCGGCACCAAAGATCGATACATATATACATATACGCATACTTGTGCGAAAAAAGAAAGTGTCGAAGCGAAAATAGTGTCGCATTTTAGCCTTCTCAATGTATTAAATTTCGCATAGAATACTATGTATCATCTGATGCCAGTAAAAGAAAACCGATACGTGCGAATTCCGTATACGTAAGATTCACCTAATTGATAGATAATCCCATGCAAAAGTATTATCTTTCCATTAACACCTCTCGAAAAATTATACCTTCGAATAGTGTAAGAGTAGTGTAAGCTTCACGATCACTACGTAATGTTTAATCAAACATCGAGACATCATCAGACTCTCTATACTCCTACAAAATGAATTTGAATTCTTTCAGCCATGGCGATCATTTGCTCGTTAAAATTTTTGCTCATGTGTTCACAGGTGTAGATTTAAATATAAGTATGCATAAAAAATTGCGACAGAGTAAAACACCATGACTTTAAGATTCATTCACATACTCCTTTCGGTAGCCAAAATACCACTCGACTCGTTCGTTTGAGGATAAAAGGCTGTACCTATATATTGCGTCATGCAAAAATATTTGGCGTTCGTCGAGTACGGAGTCTGATGGTGATGCCACCGATTGCGGGAAGATTTTTTTTTTATGCACTCGAGTGTGTGTGTACGCATAGGTATGATAATGCAAAATATCCGCGAGACGGTTGAATAAGAGCTTCTGATGAAAGCAAAACAAGAAGAAAAAAAATTGAGTGTTCTGTAAAGATTCGTCAGGAGATGACGCGTGGGACGTCGTAGTTTATTGAACCACTTCACGATTTTGCATCATATTCGAGTCACGAAATATGTTTGAACATTGCGCTCATCATATCTTTAGCACTTGAGGGCACTTTACGGAACCGAGTATACATCAGGAGAATCTGTAGTATAGGTTTTACTCGTATTCTGGTGGTATACTACTATGATGTTGTATAAGGTATATATCATGATTTCACGCGGATCGGTTCCGCATAAAAGCTGCCATCGCAAACTCATCGCGTGTTCGCGTGTCGAGCATCGATCCGTGGATCTTATTTAGCGGTATATATAAGGTGTCTGCAATGACGGCAGTTTTCGCTTGAAAGTTAGCAAGGCCGACGAATCAATCGGTTCGAGGGCCTATACTCTTCTGTGATGCTTTCAAGTTTCAAAGCTATCAGGATATTCGTGAGAGTATTCCCCTCTGTGCACGTGCTGGTCTAAAAGATTGTTTGTTTCGATATATCGTTGCAAGGGTTTTTTCGATAAAGCAGGTTTGGGATGGCACTAAGCTCAATTTGTCAGGAGATACGGAGTAAGGAAATTAAATTGTGTATTTTGAGCGATGAAGATGTCTGCGTTTTCTCGATTATGCAGAGAATTGTCGCCTTTCTAGTATCCCAATGTTATTTTTCAAGTTTGAGAGAGACGGCAACTTTTTATTTCAATGAAATTTTGTGAATATTTGAATTTTGATAAGAGCAGCTTAACCGTTTCCGTGTTTCAAATTGCATATTGTTCTACCTAGCCTTGACAGGATTATCAATTTTACAACACAACTGGCTTGATGTAAATTTTGTATTTATAACAGCAGTTGAGATAAAAAGTCAGTCAAGATTAGGTGATTCGAGACTGCACATCTTGAGAATACATCTGTGTGACAATGGATAGGTAAGTAAGAACGTGAGAATTGTCGGCAAACACTCTGAAATCTCAGCGTGTGCGTGGAACCGGAATGTTACTTTGCCACTCGCTCGCAGTATAAAAAGTACTAGAGAAAAGAAAAAAAAACAAACTCGATGGAAATCCACTTTGCCAAACTGACTTTTTTTATCAAATAAATGTTAATTGTCGAAAATAAAAATTGTAAAATAAACGAAGCCGATGACGTAGATAGGAGATACAATAAAAAACGTCCGGTCGTGTTTTGCTCAACATTTATAAAAAAAGTTAGAATTTCACGAATTGTATAGCTGCTGTCTCACTAAATGGATCAATATATGGAACAAAAAATACAGTCCGATACCACAAACCATGCAAAAATCAGAAATCGCAACGTTATGGCCTAATACGGATACGGGCCATGAATTAGAGCATCGCAGCATCAGATACGATGCTGCGAGATTAATTTTCACAAAATTGAGGGTTTCCGCCAATAGCGGGCCACTTATTTTGTAATCCATTTTTACACGTGTGTCTGCATTACAGAGCTGCATCCGACAAATGAAACACCACCATCACAGCCTCAGTGTAAAATGAGAGCGAGTATATACGAGCCGATAATGCGTCGATCCTGCCTATTTGATCGTAAAATCACTGTATGCATGCACCTTCAAACATATAGAATGTAACGACTGCACTGGATGTCCTCTCCGACGCAGTGCGGATATACACTTGCCTCAAACATATATTGGTCAATCGCGGAACGCTTTACACGCGCGAAAGTGCTCGTATAAAAGCTCCATATATACTTACTTATATTTTTCTGAGGATAGTCTAAAGTACTCTACATGATTCATTGGCTATTTAAGCAGTCCTGCACTACATGACTACATAATATAAACACTATAGCGACATATGAGTTTATTAGTTCGCATGACTTCATCATCCTCGCAAAATTTCTCCCAGCAAGGGGTACCATTTTTATGTACGTAAAATGACTGACGAACTCGTATAAGAGACGCCATAACTCTCGCTTTGCGAGCATGAGATAGACCTGCAAGTTTACCATAACTCTATTATACGATATGCATCGGTGTACCTTCTGTACATATTGTGCTGCAGGTCATTGGGAGTTTGAGATATAGGAAAAAAAAGGTCAGATGCTTAAAGTTGAGATATATATCTCTTTCATTCTGTTTGTTGTGCTTGGGATATAGATCCTGCGGCGGCGGCGGCGGCATGTGGAAAAAAATACGCACACACACAATGAGTCGAAAATTTTCGCGTACGACTTCCTTATTGTAGCTCCTCTGCGGGTGTGAGAAATTACACTATACGAGTCCATAGTTAGATATGTCTTATTGCAGCTGTAAACTATAGCGGTATAACGACTGTATAGTATACGTACAGAGCCGTGAGAGAGTGATAGACCAAGTTTTAGAGTTACATGTTTGAATCTGTAGTGCACATGTGATTCGTCTGATGGTGCTTGGAAATTTTTGCGGGCAAATTTTTTATTTCACGGCTAAGGCTAATTTGTACAGGGTCGACTTTCTTTGGTTAGGTCGTTACGAAAGATATTGACCTACATTTTTATAAGCACCCACGAGAAAAAAAGAAAGAGAGAAAGAGATCCATTTCTTCTGGATATAGTTGAGCGGTGAAATGTAGCCATATGTGTGAAACGATTTCGAAAGTATCAAAGTGACTGGTTAGTCTATACTTGGACTTGATCTGACATCTGATCAAGACCTGACTAAGCGAATGTGGTTAATTGTTTCATCCGATAATTAATTTTGTGAGGTACGCACTTTTTGGTGTGTGATGAAACGATAAGCTGAGAGAATACTTATGAAGAATTGAATTACAGTGATCTGCCTTTTAGCCTCTAAGCGATCAAATAAGTCGACCAGACTCATTTTGCTTTATATTTAGGTTTAATTTACCAAAAGTTGCTGAATTTGCACATGTTATTCAACAGAAATCAGGTTTTTGACACGCTGTGTCTTAGCCGCACTGATTTTCCACTTTCTCGCATAGTTTGTCGAAAAACACAGTTCGATACACGGGTGTGAAACTCATCACTAGCATGTTCGTGTTGATTCCGACCTTCGCCTACGGCTCAGGCCGGAAACCCATCACTCGGAGAGAAAATAAGTACATTTCGATACAAGAGTGAAAAAACTTTTTTTCACAATTTTCAGATGTTTGGGTGCTTACAAAATTGCGAAAAATAGCTTTCGCACCTCGTACATGGGGTTCCTCGCTTCCGAGCAATCATTTCAACCCTCGCCTCCGGCTCGAGTCGGAAAACGATCGCTCAGAAGCGAGCTATAACCTCATGAAATTGCGGAATAGTATATTTGGCACCGCGGTGCCAAATATACTATTCCGCGTCCGAGTGATGGGTTTCCGGCCTGAGCCGTAGGCGAAGGTCGGAATTAACACGAGAATGCGAAAAATAAGTTTTACACCCGTGTATCGAACTGTGTTTTTCGACCAACTGTGCGGGAAAGTGAAAAATCAGTGCGGAAGAGACACTTTCCAGCACAAATTGTCGAAAGATTTTTTTTGCAACTGTGTGCGCGAAGTTGTAAAAAAATGAGACTTCTCTTCATTATTTACAGTGCGAGAAGTAATGCGTGAATGACTTCTCGCACAGTTTTACATTGACGCACTGGTGAAGTGTGCGTAAATGTAACTTCTCGCTCTAATGCATTTTCATTCACGCACAGTTCCAAAATATGATGTCACGTCATCCCTCTGAATTTGGCCTTTCTTGAAAACTTCTTTCTCAAGATGATCTTGCTCGGACAGTGGTGCATTAAATTACAACTTCGCGCACAGTTGCAAAAAATAGTATACGCAACACGTGCGAGAAGTTTCCGCACACGTTGCCAACTCGCGCGAGAAGTAACATTCACGCACACTTCGAAACTTCTCGCACACCCAAAAGTACATATTTACGCACGCTCGCTTCGCGAGCGTGCGTAAATGTGTTCTTCTGGCTGTGCGAGAAGTTCCAAAGTGTGCGTGAATATTAACTTCTCGCACTCGTTTGGCAACTTGTGCGGAAATTGACCTTCTCGCACTTGTTGCGTAATATACTATTTCCGCCCTTGTATCGAAATGTACTATTTTGCGAATTGGAACGATGCGATTAATGTTTCTCTTAAAAATATCTCCTTGGATCATTCGTTCAGTACGAATCGTATGAAAAAAATTCGAAAAAACTAGCAACAAAGTCAAACTCATGCTCGCGCGTATCAAAGATGAGACCGAGTGAAATTCATTCGAGAATTCATTCTATCGTTATCATTTTATCGAAAATGAAAAAATTTCGGATGAAATCTCTTAGAGCTTGGGTTATTGATTTATTGAGCAGATATTGTGCATGAATGATTCTAATGACACTTTAAAATCTTGAGAAATAAGGATTTTTATTGAATTTTACAACCAGCTAGATGAGATGATCATAGTTGAACACAAAAAAAAAAATACATTGAATGTGGCAGGTAGTCAGGCTTATTGCCCATCGAATTTACCTAACTTTTCATCAAAGGCGTAAATATCTCGTGACAGCCACAACACATCACATTTGCCATATAACAACGCCATTAAAAAGATCGAATACCACTCGTATGCAACCATCATTATAATTTTTCAAACAATTCACAATAATACAGTCGAGATCTCAATCCTCTGGAATCGGATGCATCAGTCAGAGCACCTGAATTGCAGCCTCTCTAACTTCATATCGTCGGCAATAAGGTATATAATACCGCAACAAAGCTCCGCTCGCGCAATTGAGTCTATACTACTGTAGGCCCAGTTATACCCAGCGCAAGCAAAACCTCCTCGAGCTTATCTATATCCCTCGATCTAACCATTATATCGGTATATAAAACCCTTCCATTTGCTTCGAGTTTTGCTCTATCCAAATCATTCACATATCGTTCAAACTATATCGGTATTTCCGCGGAAACTTCGATATTTGGGGGTCGAAAATGTGCCAACCTCATTTCGCATTTCCGAAAGTTCTAAGATGTATTTTTCGACTTTTTGAAACATATAAAGTATGAATAAACTCGCACGAGAATGTAAATTTTCCCACTCATCAGTACCATGAGGATAGCATGGAGAGATGTGGTGGCGTCACACGGACCTGACATTTCGCCACTAAAATTGATCTCACAGCCAAACGCTTTGAGCTACAGCTTTGAGGTTTTGGAATTTTGATTTGACCATCAAATACTTTGAAAAAAACTGACTAGGATTTCTGTAGTCTCGCGAGTAAGGGACGCATTAATACCACACGGATCTGACATAAAAATTTAGCAAAACTAAATTTTTTTCGAAAAATACTCCGCAACGTGTGAAAATCGATTTTTTCGAAATTCTGAGGCATGGAAAAATTACGCCTGAAGATTCACTTTGAGAATAAGTTGGTGTGGAAAAGTCTAGGATGAGGCAAACTCACTCCTATCGAGGAAAACTGAGGGAGTAACATTTTAGGTAAAATTGCGCCACAAAATGTACGTGCCCGCGACTCTTCACGCTCACAAAGTCCGAAAAAAAGGAAAACCATCACAACGCACAAAACTGACGTTTTGACCCCTTTTTCGATTATAATTTTTTTTGGATTGCGCCAAAAAATACGCCGAAAATGACCTGTACGAACTTTTTCCCAAGCATTTTAAGGGTTCGTACAAGCAGGCACGCATTATTCCAAAGTTTCCATGGAACTACCCATATATAAGATGCATTTTGCACATCTGGAGTTGGATGGATGGATGGATGGGTTTTAAAACGTTCAATATGATAATAGAAGGAGCTCCACTAAAGTTGCGCAAATCGATCGACAGCATCAGTTCTCTCATTATATACTCAAACGATCGATCGAGGCTGTTTTGTCAAGAAGAAGCTGACGAGCGATCGATAGACACCGTCTCAATATATCGATTGGATAAAATCGTTCCAATATGTCGCGACTTTTTTGCTAAAAGAAAATTACAGTTTGCGCGATCTGATTGGTGATGGTGAAATACTATAACGCCACCAACTGACTTTATACGATAACAATTATAATACATTCTTTGAGCGATTTTAACTGTTATATGAACATATAAATGGTGAGATTCCCTTACCTATATAAGATCGTGACAGAATATATAGATTGACAAAAACGAGTAATTGCCCTCTGTACATGTATATAAAATCGCTAACGTGAATTATTCGATCGATTTGAGAATCGGTACATGTACATACGAGTATTTGTCTCATAGCAATTCTGGATATTGCTATCCTGATGGTAGTTTGATACCTATGGTAAGTATTCGGGAAGGCGTGTCTTTAGAATGATGGGAAAGGTATTACTTTATATTCGTGTGTCATAGATTTACTATTACAAGAGGATCCAATGGATGGTACTCGATTTGAATGACACGTGAAACGTTTACGCTTGAGATACGGCTTTCTGTACTATGGATATGTTTAAAGAGTGACGACTAGAGTTGCAATATGTATGTGCATATATGTAGTAAATGGAATGCGGGCATGGGATCGAGATCTTGTTAGATTCTCACGTGACATTTATTGTTGATCGTCGTTGCTTGCTTGGTTGGTTCGTTGGTTCGTTGGGTTATAACAGAGAAGGATTGCATATGCAGATATTTTTAATCCGGTCTCTCTTTCACTGAATGGAATTGTGTCAAGAAAACTTGGATCAAGGTATAGGATTGATGGCATGTGTATTGAAAAAGTTTTAACTAGAAAGGGAAATCTGAATTGAGCGATGAGTTTTTTTTCAACAATAGTATCTTGGTAATTGGTGAAATATCTGTAAAAATAGTTGATTACAATTTTTTTTTTAGTAAGAGTATGAGAGATGGTTCTGATAAAAGTGGAGATTGTATTATTATTGCTCGTCTCGACTTTATAATAGCAAATAAAAAGATAAAAGCGATGCTCACGGTGAAATCTTGTTTATTTTATCTATAAAGAGTATCAAAGTTTCATAAAAATCGCAAGGCCGAACATAATTTTCGTCTCGAACTTATCTTTAAATCGCAGTATAAAATATAACAATGAAGAATTTCCGTACAAACACCGGCATGAACATTTCGTAAATTTGAATGCAGAATATATGATTGAAATAGCCTACAGGGAAATTTTAGCCTTACAAACATACATAGTATATCTGCTATTGGTAATAGTAGGAGAAGAGAAAGCATCAACGTTCTTCCCAATTATATTTGATTTACATCGATACCTTTTTAATGCAACGTATATACAATTTGTGAAATGAGTTTTTGATGCCGAGGGTATTGCACTTTCAATCAAAATTCAACGGCAAGTCTATAATACTGATGTATTATAAAAAGAGAGAGAATAATTAGGTAGTACAAAGTGCGACGATACGATATTATGGCTGATTTCACAAAATCGCTCGAGTAAGAGGAGAATCCATTCAAAGTCCATGAAAATGATATTCAACAATCTTGTATATAGACACGATATATACCTAATAATCCTTGAAATTTCTCTCCTCTATTCATGCGCACGAGGTACGATTAGAAAACTGTATTCAATGCGCCTGCGCTGTATATGAGTGAGAAATTTGAATTTTTAGCTATTAATATTCGTTTTGAAATTGTTTTACTTGTGAAGATTCTTTATCCGTATAGACAGATTTTCTATTCAATTCTAATTATTCGAATCTATTCAATTTGCCTCCTAGTTCAGAAAAAGAAAGTATCTTCCTCAATCTTCCGCTTAAGAAAGATAAGAATTCTCGCACTATAACCATAGCAGTCTTCATGAGATTTTATTCAAGGAGTTACGTCATTTAAAAAATCTGTTCTTGATTTCGGTTGTTCTTGATTGAAACTCCAATGATACTGATGCTCATACACAAATTGTCGATGGTCTCCCAAAACCTGTTGGAGTCGATTTTCCTTTGATTGAAGCGATATTTATTTTATTCCTTGGTTAAAACGGTTGTCTAGAGTGAGAATTGATTCTGATGAGAGAGAATCTGATTACGAGACATTTTCAAAGATTTCTCGGATGAAATTTTTTGGTTCAGTGTAACATCATACTGGCCAGAAGGTAGTCACATTTTTGACCTACTTTCGGACACAGGCTACAAATTCACTAGTTTTGGCTATTTACTTCCCTTACTTCCTGTTGGACTGAAATGACGTTTTTATTATAATGCGCGGGTTTAATGATACATAGGGTGATTATTTCAAAAGATAAATCAGAAATACTAAGTACGCATGAACGAAGCAAAATATTTAGAATCGATTTTCACACGGTAGCTCTTGAAAAGTTACGTAAATTCAAAACCGTAGAGCTTGCGCGAAGCTCTAATGAAAAATTCTACAGGCCACCCGTGTGTACGTGGCTCTAATTGGGGGCGGCAAAACCAAGTTCAAAGCCAAGCTGCACAATATACATACATGGCTCAATGAACGCCTTATCAGATGCCGCCGTCGTCGTAGCAAAAGCGCATATACTCGACGTGTGTACGTAGCCTACATAAAGTACATCACGCACGTGGTGCATTGTTCACGGTCATATTGTGCATGTATGTATTATACAGCCCCCCCCCCCCGCCGAGACAATGTTGTCCAGTTTGCCTATAAATTTCAATGTACCATCTTCAGAAAGCGTCGCGCTTCGCGTATCTTTGGTAATATGTACTCGCGTAAGAATTGCGCAATTCAAAGCTCATGCGCACGCTCAGCTTTTTCTCAATTAGCACCCTAAGCGATGGATAAGTACTGATAGTAAAATTGCAATGCTATAACGGGTTACGTTTACCCTCATGCAACATGTGTGAATTTGACGTGAGGAAAATGCTGATTTATTTGAATGGTAGAGAGATATGTGTCTTGATGACGATGAGTGGATGAATTAAGAGGAGAGAAAAAATGTAGGTTGGTAAGCAATTTGTTTGATTTGGGGCATGAGATTGCATGATTGTGAGGGATGTGTAGGAAATTATGAGCTTGAATCTTTTTGTTCGGAACGATTGACCTTGATTGAGATTAGACACAGCGGGTTAAGAAAATTTGAGAAATATTTCCTCAAATTTTATATTTGGAGCCGAAAAAATAGTAAAATTCTCATCTCCCATTTCTCTCTATCCAGAATTTTGAATAAATTCATACTGCCACGGCTCGTAGCTGCCCGTCACACACGTGGAAATCGTTGCAACGGTCTCAATCTTTGAATCAAGTTCCTTTATTTCTCGCCGGGTACTCAGAAAAGGACCTGGAAAATTAAGGTTCCCCCGGGTGATCTGGAAAAATTGTCAAATACGATTTGCGAGCTTTCAGAAGAGGCGTGGACTCTGAGATCGTTTTGAAAATCAGCAACTTTTGCAGAAAGGTTTTTCCAGCACGGGAAAATTGCTTTATGAAAAATTCTTGGTTTCCAGGATTTTCCAGGATTCTCCAGTGTTTGGACGAGTGTAGGCGATTGTTTCTATTGAAAATGACTTTTTGTTCTCAATTGATGCATTTTCAACCTTCATCCGAGATTATTCTGCGAAATCTACAGTCAAGGTGTATCTTGAACCACCGAAATTCCTGGCAGGCCCTCATGAAAATTCACATTAGTACAGGCCAAGATTTAAAGCCGGGCAACGTGCGTTGGAGGCGAGGATTAGAACAGGGGAGAATCAATTTCCATGTCTGGGGAGTATTTTGAGTAATCCATCAGGAATTTTAGAGGCCTCAGATGACTTATACAGGAAGCAACTGCATCCACTTGATCAAGTCCCAATTGCAAGTTATATTGAGCCAAATTAACGTGATACATTTATGATATGAAGAGTTTGAGATAGTCGTGGAACTCATGATCCATTATTCGTTTACTCTATCGGATCGATTACTCTGCTCAAATTTAGTATAATGGGTGGCCGTATGGATCATCGCTGAGTCCATGGGTAGATAGGCGGATGGTCTGATCTAGCCTAGTTCCGTCTAATACGGTCTAGCTCGGTGTTAAGACGGTTCTAGTATGGCACTAGTACCGCTACTACCACTCTAGTATCGCTGCAGAATATTGCAGTTCAAACAGTATGATTGTATTGTAACGTGGTATTGCTGAAAACCAATACTGGATCGTCATCATAGCATTATGATTTATTATAGCCGTTGAATAACCTCAAAGAATCTTTGGGTTATAATGGTCGATCACCGGTATCATTGGCGTGCGAAAAATTAGATGGCTCTCGTCGTAAAATGGTATTTGAAATATATGGGCTATATGATTATTTGTTTCGACAGAAATACCAGATGCCAAATCATTCCGATGGCTTGGTGTAGTGACAAAATCGGTATTGCTCTCCTGGCTATACCACTTTTGGTCGCTTGGCAGAACGCATGGCCGCGCGACCAAAAATTTTTCCTTAGTGCAGAATTGCCGTACTACATAGTATATGGTCTAAGTGCACTCTGGTTCGGCTTAACTCGGTCTAATTCGGTCTACTTCTGTTTAAGTCGATCTTATTCGGGTCTACTTCGGTCTAGTTCGATCTAGTTGGATCTATTTTGGTCTAATTCGGTCTAGTACGATCTAACTCGATTCGATTTGGTCTAGTTCGGTCTAACTCGGTATGATTCGGTCTAGGTCGGTAGCGTTTGATTTAGTTTGGTCTAGTTAGGTGTAATTCAGTCTAGTTTGGTGCGGTTGTTTGCGGTCTATTAGTCAGGTCTGAGTTCGTCCTAATTCAGTCTAGTTAGGTCTCATTCGGTCTAGTTCGGTCTGGTTTGGTCTAACTCGGTATAATTCGGTCTAGTTAGTTCTAGTTCGATCTGATTCGGTCTAGTTCAGTAGCGTTTGATTTAGTTTGTTTTAGTTAGTTGTAATTCAGCCTGGTTCGGTGCGGTCTAATTACGTCTAGTTTGGCCTGGTTCGACTTAATTCCACCTAGTTTGGTCTAGTTCGGTCTGATCTGGCTAGAAAATATGTGGCCGTGTGGGTTCTGGGTGGAACTGACTGATCAATTCACTGATTGACAATACGAGATCATTCCGAACTTCATATGGAACCTCTCTCCAGTACGATCAATTCATCATCATCTATCATTTTACAACTATCATTTTGGTGCTGTAAAAATATTTCCGGAGTCTCTGGCTTTTCAAGAACATTCTAAGCCGAACGAGTGGTAGCGAGAGAGGAAATAATTCTCATAATATAATATATAATAAATAAATCTGAAAGTAATCTGAAAGTAGAACTTTTAGAGAGGAAAATTTCGAGAATAATTCATCACGTTTGGGAATTCGAGCATGCCCAGTCGAGTCACTTCTCACCCTTTGCTATGGAAGGTGAAAGCATCGTCGTTGACTTGGGTATAGCACCGAGCAAAGGTGGCATCAGCGGTGCTGCCGATGGCATCAGATAAGCTTCCGGAAGTGCAAGGGGCTTGCATCGTACGATCATCAAACTCGGGGGCGTGAAGAAAAGAGACAGAATGCGAGAAAATACATGCAAAGTTCATCATCGTCATCATTCTCTTCGAAAACTCCCATAGAGCAAAGAAAAGCCTGACACCGCAATAAGTTTGACAAATGTTCGGGCCAAATTTTTTTTCAACTTTCGTGGGAGCGAACGGGTTGTCATGTATTTTTTCTCCTTGTCGTTACCGATTGTGCGAGATCTCAGCTGGTATAAATACAAAAGCAAAAGCCGCCTGGCCCGGGCCGAGTGGTGCAGGAGACTGACGACGCGGACGCCGACGACGACGCTTATCATCAATCTACAGTGCGGCGCGTTGCATGAGCTCGTGCTTTCTTGACATTAGCCTACATACGCCACCTTCTCTGGATATCTCAAGTCCATATAACTTCATATATATATGTATAGGTACATACATGCATGCGATCACTTTGCAACGATCTGCAACTCTCATCGGATCGCGAGCGATATGACCGTCAAAATGTAAAACACCGACAACGTTATACTACTTATTATTATAACGCCGCCATGCACCAGCGCCTTTTCTGATCTGATGTATAAGGCTACGATGCCGATGCCGAAGCTGAAGCTTTGGGAAGCTTGTATGAACCGATCGTAAAAATTTAAGTACGAACACCTCCGGCATTGATTCGTGAATAACGAGCAGCGAGCAATGCACGGGAGAGAGAGAATTTGCCCACGAATTTGTCGCTTGAGTGGAGGTTGCCGTTATTCTGATGGTTCTTTCTGAGCATTTTGCCGTAGTAAGAGAGAGTGAACGGAGATTGCCCGATCAAACGAGCGATTCATGAGTTTGTGCCGTTTGCGGAGGTTGCAGAGGTGTGATTTTCAGGGAAGATCTGAAAATTTGCGGTTGATTCGTATCGGGTACGGAGGTGGTGACAATATGTCTACTTCAAGATCGACCTGATTGAGTGTGACGATATGAGATTTGATCTTGAATCTTTTCACAAATCGGAGAATACGCTGTAATAGGATGAGATCGCTAATCGACGAAGAATACTACTGAGAATTTCGTGACATCGGCGGTCTTGCAAGGGTGAAAATTTTACCCAGAGAAATTTCGCGGTTGATGAAAGTTATGGGCTGTTCTAGAAAGTTTTTCACCCTTCATACATATTCTGTTCCCACGAAATCGTTCTGAAACCTAATTATTTGAACTGTGAAATCCTATGGCATTTTCAGCGATATGATGGCCCATCGTATCTCCTCAGAATTTCCTCAGGAATATTTGATCTGAGGCAACACCTATGAAGTTAGGATTTGTCCAAACGTGTGGACATGAGTATAGATGTCAATCTTGATCAAATATATTCGTTTCCAAGCTTACAAGATATGTGAATGAATAGAGTGAATGAGTCGTAAATCACACCATTCACACATGAATGAAAATAATCTCTCATGAAAAAATAATGGCGGGATGAAAAAGATGCATCAGGCTAGACAGGATAACTCAATCGCTTGAACAAAATTTTCGAGTGAGTCCTATGCAGATTTTGGTTATTTTGAGACTCTTGTTCTCCACTTTGCATTGGTCCTCCGCAGCTTTGCGTTTAGGTATTATAAGATACCATCGAATTTTATGCTAATCGCTTCTTGAAAATTCAGTTTACTGCTCGGTTCGGTGTTTATCGAGCGCCACCGCATCATCGGGTCTCCATTTCGTCCTGCTCCTTATACACAGTCAAAACTGGTTCGCCATCGGGACTCTCTATACTTGACATTTTTTCTTCTTTGGCGAACAAAATTCCAAGAAGGTTGATTCTTCTTCTTAACTCAAGCATATACGCGAATGTATCTGCAGTATCGCTTCTATTGAGGCGTGCAAAATTCTTAAAAGCAGAATCGCCGCCAACGTGAAGCAGTTCGACGGCGAAATTCTGCACTCTACCAAGCCAGTGCCTTTCATATTCTCATAACAAGTTGAGCATATATCCCAATGCGCTAATCTGGCATATGATGAACAAACACACACACGTTTGGTTAATATTTACTTTTTGAAGCAGCACATGGTCAAAGTGTACTATTCAGTCATATTGAGCGTAAATCGAGGTAAAAAGATGGAAGGACGAAGATTTTTGCAAAAAACGCTCAGCTTTGGGTGACACCGAAATGCACTTTGAGGTTAAGTTTTAGCATGGACAAGTTACTTTTGTTACTAAAATGGCAACTCGTATGCACCGAGTTCTAATATACAGTGTTCGTATGTACACACGTGCGGGCGATTTTTTTTGCGTCGAGCGTAAAAAGATTCTCCGAGCAAGCTTTGCGATGCGTTGGTAAGGATGACATGGATGCAAATATTGAATCGTCCGGTCAAGGTATAGCACCTAGTGTAACGAGTAATTTTAACTTCCTCGGTACGAATACTGATGTACAAAAAGATGAGATTGATTCTCAATAAGAGACTTGCACCTGTATTTACTTTACACTCATCCTTGTTAGTGTGTAGTATACATGTAGAGTCATGATGCGCATCAGCGATTGATAATTGAGCGTAACGACGCGAATTGCGCGGCGCTCTTCCTTTCGTCACACATCGCACCAACCCATTATAATGACTGTATAGGCTCGATCAATGTATATGTAGTTTGATTTTTGCGAAAGTGCAAGTATTGCACAAAAGCTTCTTGTCAGAAGAAAAAGACAGAAAATAAATCGTGCGAGCGAGTCTTAACGAAAATTATATGCGCCGCGTCTACTCATTACGAGGTAAATTAAAGAGGTGCATAATCACCACCGTGTACCGTGTTATACATATATATATATATACAGTGAAGAGCGTATATAAAAGTCAAAAGAGGGTGTTACAATGCGGTCTGTTTTTCATGCATACTCGCATTGACGAAGACAACAACAACAACAACAACAACAACAAGACATCACAGTCACGTAATTCACGGTTTCGCGAGCGAGCTTTAATTTTTGTAAGCTTGCGAACCTCAAGCACGAATTTAACGTATAATAATAGGTACATGTATGCAAGAGTAGATTTCGTCAGTGTCTGGAATGGTGTGATGTGATTTTGTTATGCTCATCATCTCGTTGTACTCATTGCGTCGCCATCGTCGTTGTTTGGATCGTCATCCCATCAGATCGAGAGAGAAAGTTTTTAGTCAGCATGGTTAACCCTTGAGGCTTTTGTAATCTTTATACAGCTTAGTGTACCGAGATTTAAAATTGTTGAAGTTGGCTAATTGACATTGATTGTAGTAGTATGAGGGGTGAGCTAGAAGAAGCGCGCTAGATTTTCATGCCGATGGCACCTTTTTGGAGAGTTTGCAGAAGATGTTAGACGAGCGTGATCGCTTTGACAGTCGCAAGAAAGTTTTGACGAGATGGTACATGATGGACATTTTGACGCGGTGAGAAGAATGCACACGTGCAAAATTTAAGGTAATCGTGTTGTAAGTCACCATTACATTACACTAAAATTTGGTTGTCAGGGGA
Organism: Eretmocerus hayati; assembly: GCA_029851415.1. Classification (NCBI taxonomy): domain Eukaryota; kingdom Metazoa; phylum Arthropoda; class Insecta; order Hymenoptera; family Aphelinidae; genus Eretmocerus; species Eretmocerus hayati. The sequence goes on along the minus strand of CM056743.1, from coordinate 37,516,107 downwards.
GTAAAAGTGGGTTGCTGTTTTGTTTCATGAACAATTTTGCAATGAGATTTGAGACAACAATCACGTGCATAATGTATTAATATGCAGAGAACTCTACAAGAGTAGAATAGTGCTTGTCACGTGTATGTGAGAATCAACTTTATCAAATGAGTGAAATAGCTGCATCGGCCGAGCTTATCGATCAAAATTTGCATGCGTTGGTGATCAAAATTTCATTAATCTCTTCGTGCACGCACCTATTTCCTGTGCTTTCAGACCTTCGTTTTTTACTAGATTCTACAGTTGGGGATTGTGAGAATCATTTTGAGCCCAAACACGATATGATAAAGTCATGCCATATGGGATATATGAGAGTTATGTTAGCATAAAATTTTCAAGGTCAAACACGAATGAGGTACTAGCATCGAGGATTTCATGATGAACTTCCTGAAAAATCATCAATTTGGATCAAAAACCATAACGCGACAAGTATTCTTATCGTATCATCAAAAGTCAGTAAGTTACAACAGTCAAAAGATGAATCTTTTCAAAGTGCATGATCAAAAGAGATGGTTTATCATAATCTGGGATATATGTTCACCAAAATGATGGATTCTCTCGAGCTATTCTCTCCCTTTTCGGGCCAACGAAGATAATGCATAGAGTATTTTCCCTCTAAAATCAAAGAGAATTAAACAATCTGATTCAAAGATGTGTTCGCATATGTGTACGAATGCGGGAAGAGACATAGGCCTCATCTATGTGGACCATTGCAATCAGGACTCAAATTCGATTTTTGCTTCATCAGCAATGAACGTATTAACAAGTTCACTGCGATGGGCCCCACCCGTAGGGCCCACTTTTTATTGAGTTGCAGCTTCCACTACACAGCGGAGACATATCCCATGGCTTATGTCGTGATTATTTCTCGTTGTTTAAGTTGTAATGGCCACGTGTACACAGTAGTTTTGTTATCGGACTTGATTTCGATGAGTTTTGCATGATTTTCGTTTTCCACGCAATTATTCATCAACCACGTAAGAACAAGAGATGAAGAGTGAATTATTCGTCCCGAGTTTGACCATTTTCAACGTATCTTTACTCATTGAGAAGCTCATCCCAAGACCTACAAACTAAATGCAAGTACGTGAGAGAGTATTGAACCACATTTGAGTAATTTTCAATTTATGCGAAGGAAAAAATTAGGCTAATTCGAAAAAACGTGGGTTCTTTCAAGCTCAGCCTTTGCTCTATCTTATCTGTATACTATCATGCACTGTAACTTTCGGAATTCAAACTAGATAAGAGAGTGTTCTATTTGAATATCTGGTTCCAAACGCTGCGAATATCTGACGAGCGTTAATGAAGCGCAGCCTAAGATCAGGCTCAGCAGTGTTGGAGCACGCTAGAACCATGATCAAACATTACTCTCTGGGTGGAACAGATATTGAAGTACAGAGTCTTTTGGAAGCTCCTGTCATTGAATTTGATGTTTATTGATACTACTGATCATCCTCATGAATATTCTTCACATAAAACAAAAAAAAATTTTGGGCCCCACTGGTGGGGCCCGCCGCACAGGAAGATGGCTACCTACTCTGTGTGCGATGGGCCCCAGCGGTGGGGCCTACTAAAATTCATGTAGATACTGTAAATATATGTCAAACTGATGATTTTCCGAAAGGTTTGAATTTAATTGGATACAGAATCACGCATTTGTACTCTCTCGCAATCCAGACCGGAATCGCGATTTCACCTTCGCAGTGAACGTGTTAATATTGAAAAATCTCGTCGTGAACGAGAAATTTGGACGATGCCATAAGATCAATTCCAAGATTGATAGCTTGCTACTTAATTGTTACAAAGTTTGACCAAAGAAAAATTATAGTTATCTTAAAAACCCTGCAATTCTACATAGTAATTGAGGACACTGCGTGTGACCGGGCTCTTTCAAGCGATGCACAATTAACCGCCGTACATTTTAATCATTGAACCAATGGTCCAGCATCGTCATGATGGCAAAAAAGGATGATGGGTCATCGGATGTATCTCAATTAACCTCTTGACCACGTGCGTGAAAATATAGGTATACAGGAATTCAGGAAGAAGAATGACTCTGCAAAATACTCGCCAGCGACGAGGAGATTATTACTTTACATCGCGCTATGTACCACTGATGACCGAGTGCCGTATAGGAGGCTGTATGGGTCACCAAGCGCACATCGAGGTACTTTTTTTACAACTTTCCCCCATGTAGGCCATGTGTCTCATGATGCGAAACCCATACCTCGTATACTACGTGGGAATAATCGAGACATCGTGTAGACGATTATAGGACGACAACGACTACGACATAACGACGATACTCGGCCGATCAAACTACAATCAAGCGACCATCAAAGTATTTTGCTCAATCACCTCATTGTACTCATCCAGCATATTTTATAAAGTATGTAAGGTAAATGCACTGTTTTGTCTGTACCACAAATATAACTCTTGAGCTTATTCATACTACAAGACTCATAGGTATATTATAAGTGTAAGTGGCACTGCGAAAGGTCAGTTTTCTCTATGTCATGCAAATCACCTCCGGGGTCTTACAACAAACACCGGAGAGAGCATATTATAAGTATTCATCCATCTTCAAAAGTCTCACGCTCCCCTTCCGCGTGTTATACTATGCAATAGACGACGTTCATATCCTTCGGGGCTTATTTTCTCGCGCTTATGCAGTGTAAGTAGGTATACAACCACGACGACGATGACGACGACGATGCAGAAACGCATTGAAAAGTTAGGTTATTCTCTGGTGTTGGTTTATATCGTTGGCTAATCTAGGGAAGTGGATAACTTTTTTCCGGTTATGATGCTCATTTACCAATTTTATCGTGTAACATGTTCCTTTTTTTTTTTTGAGGGTCTGTATACGGTTAGGTATTATATCTATGAGCGCCTGTAACCTATTTTTTTTCTACATAAGCTGATGAATTGAGAGCATTTTTTCCAAAGTTTGTCGCAGGTCGCAGATTGGTGCAGAAATTTTGGTTATGCTTAGGCGATATACCTAATCAGCTGTATGTGTTACAGCATTTCATTCACAGTTCTATTCATGAATAGACAGACTGATTCGATCGCTTTGCTACTTTGAGGAACCTGAAATAAAACGGGATTCTCCAAGTCGATCGTCTCTTAATTATAACCCATAGAATTTCATCAAGTATTGATACATAATGATTCCTTGTACTGATCTAAATATGCGGAAGATGAATCTCTGTGATTCAGCATTGTATGATCAAGAACCTGATTGAACTTTCACCTGATGATTCACCGTGATGAGCTTTTTCAGCATTACATTGCATCCTCAATTGAATTCATGATTGGTAGAGAGTATCATCATCTAATTCACGTATACCTTGCTCTACGTATGACTTCGATTGAGATCAAATCTGAAGCATCGTAACATTTAAAAAACTCACGAAGAATCTAAGAGAAATGAATCTGTGCGAAAAAAAGCTGGATTTTTTGCAAATTATTCAGATTATGCCTGTGAAATTTTGTCATCAGTTTCATCCACATATCACATTATTGTAATAATAGAACACCGATAATAACAGAGCTCAAAAGATTTCGTAGAAAATCTTGAAATTGTCATTTATCTCTCGAATTCATCCTCAAATTCTTCTTTTACCAATCATTCAATCGTCACAGCGCAATGACATCGATTCGTCATTCGTCTTTCATTGCAATAAAAAGAAGTCGCCCTAATTCTGTAAATTTCTCCAACGTTTTCACGTGTTACCACCTGACTGAGTAGAACAACGATTGAAGTTCAACTTCTTGACCGATTCTGCACACAATCTGCTCACGTTGTACATTGTTGTAATTTTCACAAAAAAAACGTCCTCAGCTGCAATTTCAATTCTGCACAAAGCAAAGCTCATTGTGCACGTAGTACTTCAAACTGTTCTCTTCGTAATGCGAGTCACATGTACATACATTCATACCTATTTTCAAGACGACTTTCAAGCTCTTTTCTCTTATAAATTGTCGTTGCATGCAAGTCGACCACGTATATCTTACGTGAATGGAAAATAGTATCTCAAGATTGCTTGTGGATTCAGCTCCATATTAGCAAAAGCGCCGCACATCAAAGGTGCAATTTGTTCAACATGATGTCATGTGACCATATATATATTCTTGTCACTGCAACTGATGCTGAATGACTTTTTTTTACCCAGAATTGAAAACTTCATCAAGTACAGTAAGAAATCAAGCTTACCTATATCTATATTCTCGTATCTATCTTATACACGATCAAGTGGGCTATGATGAGCCAACATCAACTACTCATTGAAACAAATCATCCTTCAAACTTACTCATTTCATCATCCTAACGATTGCTATCACCCTTCCTATCGCTATATAGAGGTATAGGTCTATAACTAGCGTTCGCAAAATGATTAACTCGGACGAGTCTAACAAGCGTGAAGACGTCTGACCATCAGGGCTTCAAATTAATTTTCCTGGCGCCTCGGATACTTTCTTGAGATGTTTTATCAAACCAGCACGAGATTCGCACACCTTCCACACAATCTAATAAGTTCACAATTCTTCTTTGACCCATGTGGCGCAAGCGATTGCACTCGGATGATCGATATAAATAATTACATTTTGCTATGTAAGGCTCGAGCTTGCGGATCGTTTTTGTAGGGTCAATTGGTATTTTACATAGCCTTTATGCAATTATTCTCCGATTTTTGGGTGCTCGTAAAATTGCGTAAAATAGTATTTGCACCTCGTTCTTGAGGTTCCCCGCTTCCGAGCGATTATTTCGACCCTCGCCTGCGGCTCGGGCGCCGAAAACCGATCGCTCGGAAGCGAGCTACAACCTCATGAACTTGGTGCAAAACATACTATTTTAGCACGATTGGCTCAAATAAATGACATATGTATAAGATTTTTTCTTGTTTCACGATACATTTTTTATGGCCCATGAAAAACATATAAAAAAATGTTGAGAGTGATCTCTGGATTTGAGAATCAAATTTCTGCAGGATTTATCTCGAATAAGCTTGCTAGCAATTATAAAATTAGAAAAATTCAAAAAATCGATATTTCAAGTGTTTTTCGTCAATTTACCATCCAAATGACTAATTTTAGCTGCAGGAAAGAAATTTTTTGACGAGCAAAAATAATTCCATGCTGAAAAGGTCAGGAGACATGCTCGAGGCTCTCTATGAGGCAAGAAAATTGCTAAAGGATAGAAAAAGACACAAAGGCCGTTCATCCAACATGCTCATCCTCGGGCGCACGTGTCGTCGCTTTCCAAGTCTCGCAGACTGCTTTCTCTAATACTCTTTCTGCTTATGCGATGCTACCATACTTGAAATGCTAACAACAATGGATCTTTGCGATCTCAGCTTTATACAGACTAACTATATCGAGTATTATCTAGGGCCTTGTGAAATCGGCTTTACGAATCTTCCTTTGCAAACGTATCGCTTTGCTATTTTACAGTACATACTATATTATCTCTTATGGTCTCAACGTATGGACCAACTTGTAATCTATCTGTACATCACGTTTATAGTGAAACCGTTCGGTCATATCTGTCAGCGAGCAAACGATGGTTGGTACGAATGACTCGTTAAAATATGACAAGTGATTAATACCGATCTCGACTTGTTGTTATATATGAATTAAAAGCCTCACACGTCGGTATTCGCAAGTCCAATCTAATATACCAGCTCGTCGTCTCTTTGATGGGAGCTTGTCTTTCGCACCACAGGGAGTGAAATGTATATCTCTCTATATGGTTGCACCTTGTAAAATGTCTTTTGCAAAGATCGTGTTGTGGATGAAATGAAAGCGATGCTAGTTGTTGTAACTGATTGCACTTGTCCAATGTTGGTTTTCGCTCTTGTACTTTTAGTGAGGTATGCGTGTGGCTAATCTGCAATATCTTGTGTCAAGTTAGAAATCTTTGTACTATGTCATACCTATATAGATGATGATTTTCAATCACTCACTTCGGGCTGAATTTGTCGATCCTAGAGAAGTGTTCTGATATGAAAAAAATCGACAAGTGGTTGTAAAAGGACAAAAATGCAAAATATCACAAAATTGAAAATTTTTGGTGTATTCTAATTTGCTTCAGAACACAATCATATAAAGCAGTCTCCATTTTTATGGTAATGTGTTCCTGAAATTGTGAAGAATCTGAATTTTTCCTTATTTTTATCGTGCGTCCAACAAAAGTTATCAAATATATTGGAAATCGGGATGGTCTAATTATGATGGATTTTTCATGTCAATGAATAAAAAGATACGTTGATAATAGTGAGTACTCCTGTAAATATTCTTCAAATTGCAGGATGGTCGATTCCCTTCAGGTGGGGCAGATCGAGGCTGTTCTGAAATTAGCACAAGAATGGCAACATTCCGCAGACCGCATAAGGTATTGAACACTGTAATACACAATCTTCGTTAGTTGACAAGAGCAACGTCGGCTATTGGTAGAAACAAGCTCTTGGTCTATCTTAGCACACTGCGAAGTTGACTCGTGCCTTTTTGACGCGCTTAATTTGATGTATAAATATGGATGGGATCACGGACACCGACACCGGGTGTAACTGTGTGTTTCAGCAAATCACCATTGTAACCTCTTTATGCACCAACGTACTATTCACATTGCCACGGTCATTAGACATTCTACTATCCCTAATGGCTATCGAATTTTTTTATAGATGCAAATGCAATATGTAGAGACTGGTAACCCGCAATTGTGAACTTCTAATAGGAGTTACATCGCAATACCGATAGCCTTCTAGGTAATAACGTCTGAGAAGAATCGAACCTTTCAGTTGGTTCTCGATGATAATGTGTAGCAAAGAGCCTAAAGCTGCAATTTATGCAAAGAAAGGCAGAATCCGGCGTACTTACAGATCTGCAACTCTACATATTGTCTTATATGTTGTGTGTACCGATTTGAATTTAAAAATTGCCATATCGATCGGTATAGGGCCTTTAGGGGTACACAATGTGCTTCAAGTTGCGTCACTTGGCGCGTCGATGAAATAAATGCCGGAGCATAGATATGGATTATGCTGTATGAGTATATCGACATAGTGTGTATATAATAATCGATAGAAATGATGGTGGAATAGAGGCTTGCGAGCGTGAGAGGCTGACCTTTGCATGAATGAATCGGGATTGGTTTGCCAAATGTACTATCGAACGGTTTTTGGCCTCGGGCCATCGAAACTTTGCGAGTGTAGTTTCTCAGTTTCGTTCGGATTAGCATGTATTTGAATGTAAACACTTGGTACCGGCAAAAATTTTAGGCGTGTATAGCGTGCGAGCATGGTAAAGGAGCTTGCAAGCTCGTGTATCACAAGGACAAAATTCTAAGAAAAATGATCACGATTACATAACAGCCTGATGGAAAGGCTGTAATCTGGTGCCAAAATTCAAGCCAAAAGTAGTTTTTTCCAAAATGTTCGAGATAAAATATTTTGAGTCTGGTGTAAACGGTAAACTGTCTGATCCTAAAGAAGAAAAAGAAATTTGTGATGATGCTCTACGACCCCAATTGATTCAAATCTAAATCAAAATACTGTTACAAGGTGATTGTACCCAACATGCCTCCTCTCAAGCCATTTTGCCAATAGTTTTAGCCCACTTCAATATACCCCCAAGTACTTTTGGTTCAAAATGAGCCGAGGTGATTTGAATTTTGATCATGCAAAGCCGGGCTATCTTATGAAATTATAATCTTTCGAGAAAGTGATTTTTCGCACGACCGTGCGCTTTACGCTCGGCAGATGTTCTTTTTCGCACGCCCAGTCGTGCGAAAATCGACACTCGGGCGTGATGTCTTTTACTTTACTCGTGATGATTTCGACCCTTGCCAAGGCTCAGGCTGAAAACAATCACGCGAAAAGCAAAATCAAACTTTCCACTTTCGTATCGAAAAATACTATTTCGCGAGTTTAATAGAGTCTGTACCCAACATGCCCCCATCATTTAAAATAGTGTAAGTCGGCGATGAAGATGCATGAAATCATTGTTACATATCCGTGCGATTGCAATTACATAGAGCTTTTCGTTGATTCAAAACACTTTTAACGGCCTTTCATGAAGCGACAAACACTATTTGAGTAATAAGAAGAATCGTACTGCACACCCTTTCGAGATAATCCTATAGAGGAGCATGTTGGGTACACTTTGCTGTTAGCTTTCATCTTTGAAAATTGAACTCCCTGTTTTGCTCACAAAATCGCTTCAAATGAAAATGTTGCAACTTCCAAATATAAATTTTAAAGGTCTTGAAAAAAGGAATCGAATGTACTTGAGTTGAGAATGATTGAATTGAAAAAAGTTTTGGCACGCAGTTTTAATGAATACAATATCCTCGGTGGTTTCTTAGCTGTGCAAACATGAAAAATGGAAAAATCATTTAAAATTTTCTGGGGAAAGTGGAAATGAATCGGGGTCGATCCAAATCACTCAAAATCTCGTAGTTCAACATGAAAATTGTGAAATAAATTGAGGGATGGTTAACGAGTGCCTATTCGTGAGATCGACATATGAGGGCATGTTAAGTACTTTGACTTTAGATACAAAATAGTATATTACGCAACACGTGCGAGAAGTTTCCGCACAAGTTGCCAAACGTGTGCGGAAACTTCTCGCACGTGTTGCGTATACTATTTTTTGCAACTGTGCGCGAAGTTGTAATTAAATGCACCACTGCCCGGGCAAAATTATCTTGGAAACGAAGTTTTCAAGAAAGGCCAAATTCAGAGGGATGACGTGACATCATATTTTGGAACTGTGCGTGAATGAAAATGCATTAGAGCGAGAAGTTACATTCACGCACACTTCACCAGTGCGTAAATGTAAAACTGTGCGAGAAGTCATTCACGCATTACTTCTCGCACTGTAAATAATGAAGAGAAGTCTCATTTTTTTACAACTTCGCGCACACAGTTGCAAAAAAGAACCTTCTTGAATTCTCACAAAGAAATCAAAGCACCTAGTATACCAATTCATTTTCAAACAATTTAGACAAGGGATAAGTTACAGCGCCACCCAACGCAACAAAGACTCATGCGTATACAGCATCGTGTGCGGTTGTAAACTCAACTAAAGCAAAAAGCTAGCCGCACATAGGTATGGCAGCGATAACTGAAGGACAATCGGCGGAATCGAGCTGCACACGATGCAGCATCCATGAAGAAAAAAGATCATAGAGAGTGAGAGGGTGAGCTTCATCGATACATACATTTATAGGTAAGCCTAGAGGCGTGATTTGTAGATATATGGTATATATAGCGCGCAAATACTCGGCGCATCTTTTCCTTCTTTGGATTCTTCGCCGTTGTTCAACGACTTTGCCGAACGCCGCTTTGCCACTGATGCGCCATTTCTATACCGTTACAAGCTGTATAATATACATATGCTTCTAGTGCATTGTTTTATCAATGAGTCCATATCTACTGCTGATATTCTTTGAATTTTTATTCTGTGACCAGTTTGTAATTATTCTTATAAATATGCAAATAATCCTTCCTCAGATGTGAGATGGCTACTTCCAAAGTACCTCCAGTTTCACTTTCTTTAATTCAAAAAAGAAAAGCCATAATCTTTTACTCACGACTGAATTTCATTTTGTTCGGAAATCCACGATGCATTAGTCAACAGTCAATCCATTTTCTATTGCGAATTTACCCGTGAAACTCATCCATCATCTTTATCTTCATATCTTTGGACGCCTTGCGGGCATAACTTTCTGGATATTCCATATTCCACGGTGGGTAAAAATCTCTTATACATACTCAAGATGTATCATACATTTGGTTGAGCACAAAATTTCAATGGGAACCGCATCGATTTCTCTTGTGAAAAGTGAATTTTCATCATCGCTCTATACGGGTATAAGTACTTTATACACTATGGTATGTGCGCGCGCAATGCGAGTCAAATTGGTGAACGATAATAATGTATGGACGCGCGACCAGAATTGCTGCTCTCGTTCGCACGAAGCTTTCGTTAATGTGAAATTAGCCATTATTCACCGTGACTGAGGTTTATATACTCTCAGCAATCTATCCTTATTCTTACTCTCCCGTAGGTATACATCCTATATACATACTTGCGATGCAACAGCTCAGATGTAATTGATGCTTTTGTACACCGCCCAAATTAATCGAGTCCTATACAGAAAGTCTGATTTACACGGGTTGAGATATTATGTGGGTCGTTGCCAATCCATCTGATTAATTTGCATCATACCTTTCTTCTTCTTCTTTCAGGTACTATACTGTACAGTATGTAGAGTTTGTGAAAATTCAGTTTGGAAAAAATAAAAGTGGAGATCGAATTGAAACTGAAATAATGTTAGACATATGCCAGTACTAACGTGCTACATATTGGCGTGTCGAATTACGTGAGAAAGTTTTCCAATGCCATATTATAAATTGCGAACCTGATTGTAGAATGGAAAATCTCAATAAGTCTACTACCATAGAAATCTGTATATTATAAGATTTTGTATGTATATATTATAATTGTATACGAATGCATGCGAGATGAGACAGATGCGATGCGCGTATTGCAAGCTCCTTTTTTAGCGTGGACTGTAATCAGTCACGTCGACACTCGGTTGTAGTTTGCAGTCGTACTTATAAGAGTGTATGTAGATCGCGAATCGAATTGGCTTTATGAATTACTTTTCTTATTAGAAATGGCTTATAAGGCTGTGTAAGGTCAAGGATTCGATTTCTTAGAACGATTATGTAGCCGTATATGAATATGTATGTTCATGGTGAGATGAGAGTTTGGATATATGGGTGAGAGCAATTTGTACGATTTCATCGACGTGTATAATGGTATATGATTCATTGAGTTTAATAAGAAAGATGAATGATTATTTTTGCAAATGTTTAGGCTGCATCGAGTTAAAGTGTGAATTTGTCAATTTTATGGTGGTGAGAGATTGATGAGCAAGTGATGCGATCATCGTGTACAGATTTCATGTTTAATTGAGTGGCTTTGAGATATGGGTATTTGAGCCACATCAATATATAGCAGATTTGGGCATGTTAAGACTTTGCCTGCGTGGATCCCGTATACTTTTTTTTTTTTTTAATGATCAAATATTGCGATTCTATGTAATAATTTTGATGTTATCGTACCCGTTTCGTTGTTACTGCAAACGGTTCCGTTTCGAAGTTGAAGGGAAAGTCGATGAATGAGAGGTACACCAAGTGACGATTTCATGAATTATTTTGTCTAGGAACAGATTGAAATTTATCATTTTTTTTCGCCGTCTCCAACGTATAAGTGAGTTATTTTATAATGTACCTGATAAAATTGATCGAACTACGGTACCTTCCAAAATTAAAGGATCATGCATGGTCTCACTAAATCCATGATAACTTTGAACCCCTTCATTGTATAAAAATTTTGAGAAAAGGATCTTGAAGATCACAAGAAAATCTATCGATTAAGGCGATACGGTCACCGCGCACCGTGCACGCTGGAAGTTATTCGCACTTTTGTCCGATATTTTTGTGATTTGGACTAAACAACGAGAAGACGAATACTTATTGTCATCTAACTTGAGTTCGTCTTCTCGTCGTTTGGCTAAAATCGCAAGAGAATTGGAGAAAAGTGCGAATAACTTAGGGGCGGGCACCTCCTAACCTATAATATAGGCACATTGTAATTCGCACTTTTATCCGATGTACCAAGATCTATATTAATTATATCCAAATTACCCAACCATATGCACGTGTAATATATACATGCAGAATGAGCTCGAAGGAAGCGATCTTATTGCAAGCACAACAGATACGTAACGATCTTCGCTTACGTAAGAAAAGACATCACACCGTGTGGCATCGTCCTCATCGTCGAGATGATCCTCGAGAAGAGAAAAGAAAGATCGATTTCCTTGTGTCGTGACTGATGTCTGATTCAAAATTGTTCTGATGCGGGCGACCGCAACGTATCACTTCAAATTAGAGACATTTTCACCGACATCAGGTATACCTATATAAGTGGTATATTATGACCATTACATGAACCACAAAATAAATTTTTTTGCGGGAAGTGAGCGCACGATTCGATATCTACAATCTTGATTACGAGTGTCTTCGGTAAGGAAACGAAAAGTCTAAGAAGGAGAAAAGAATCGCAGATGAAAAAATTCAAGTATGGCGGTATCGCAAAGCGATTAATGAGGATGATGATGATGAAACTGATTCTATGCGTCTCGCCCTTCTTTGTCGGTTTATAGACAAGTAAAATTTCTGCAAGCTCCTTCTCAAACAAGTATTAGAATGAGTATAGTACCGAGACACCGGAAAGCTATTGAGAATAGTCCATTGATTGGCTATTGCAAAATAGTAGCCGTTACAGTGCTAAGAAATTCACAGTCGGTGAGATATTGCATATGGAAAAGCGCAACGATGAACGACGTTGACACTGGCGACATTGCCGACTATAGCCAGTCAATTTCCCGTGGTCAATAATTACCCATGAAGTTTTTGAATAAGCGATGAATCATTGAGTGTGTACTGTAAGAGTGTATGTGTAAGTAAGTAAGTATTCACAGGTATGTACAGGTGAGCATATATTCTGTGCCACAATCGTATAAGACATCGTGTTCAATGTGAAAGATAGAAAAGCGGGTCAAAGTCGCACTGTGGTAAACCGGGCGGTGTAAGCGTTTGTTCCTCGGTTTGTTCATCATCATCTCATCGCTTTATTCGTAGTGATTGTATGGTATGTATACGTCATACGCGGATGGAAATGCTTTCGAGGAGTGAAAATTTGTGCAAGAGATTCATCACTCGATCATTCTTTGATTTGTTCAAATAATGAGACGTTTCTCTTGAAAGTCTCTAAGATACATGTATATCTATACGGTGAGCGGAATTCCAGTAGTGGCTTTATTAGTTGTTCAGGATGTTTGGTAGACACCGTGAAAGTCCCACGCATCAAGCATTATATGTGGAGATTTTCTACATTCTTCAACATTAGTCAGAGATAGAAGGTTGTTCAGTGAGATATAGAGTCAAAGTGCATGCGTGCATACAGTTCAAGAGGATAATGTCTACGGCGATCAAGCATAAGATAAAATCTGAGATAGAGGAGTTTGTCACACTGTCGTAGCATCATTAATAATGTGTCAAAATGCGCCTCGAAGTCTCACACTTGTTAACTCATTGGATAACTGCTACCGGATACATCTGAATGAATGAAATCTGAATAATTGTTCAAGATTCTCGTCAAGTTTTCTTGACATATGCCGTTCAATCTTAATGAGGTGACCAATTTTTGATTCCACAATCCGAGTGATGTATTTTAGGAAAAACCTTAATGAAGTTAGAATCCAGGTGAGTAAGCTGCATGTTCGAGAATTCCATTTTAGGCGAGGGTTGTGGTAAGGTATTGAAATATCTTGATAAAGCTTAATCAAAACAGTTAGTTTGAAAGTTTTTGTTTGTCATTGGTCATTTAGGTCTAAATTCTCATGACTTTAAAAACTTTAGATTGTGAACACTATGAGCTTTCAGATTACGAGGCCGTTGTTTTTTTTTTGACCAATCCACGACCCAATTCATGGTTGGACACTCGGTTGGACGTGGCTAACTTGCGAATTCTTACAAATATTTTTTTTCAACGTAGCACGATTTTCACTATGAAATGGTTGTTATGGTTTGTGGTCATAAATGGACCGAGAAGTTGTTGAATCTCTGGCTTCTCAATGGTCACGCGCAGAACCATTTTGTTAGTCATTCTTTTCTTTCTTTCGCGTGTTCAACGGTCATCTTCAACCAATGGACTGTATCAACTAGAGCACATGCTTCTCGTGGATTTCAACGTTGGCATGTTTGAGATCCAGCCACTCAACCTAACTAAATTCTTACCGCATTTGTCCGAGAATCATGCCCATAAAGAGAGGGAAAACTTCTGAGGGGAGTAAATCTGCCCCGGAGAGTTGGTCAAATTTGTCATTCTGTACCCTCTCAGTTGCTCATGCCACTTTTCGTAAACATGAACATCGGAATGCTCCCCGTTCACATTTTTGAAAATCAAATGTCAGCTAATCGAGCGAAAGAGTCAGCGAGTCAAGGCTGATAGACCCAGATAGGTGGTCATCCATTTAAGAATTCTTTGCGAACAACGTTGATAAACTTTGGTGATCGGCCGATCGCAGCAGCGACCCCTCCAAAGCATGCATTGATCATTTCTTCACGAACACTGAGGAAAAAATTTTTGTCGTACGGCCATGCGTTTTGCCTTACGACCAAAATGGCATTTGCTGCAGAACAATACAGATTTTGTTATCGCATTGATCCATCAAAACGGTTTGTCGATCTGGTATTACTGCCAGAATAAATGAATACCACCCATGTACTTGAAATACCCCGTTACTTAATGGATTCACAGTCACATTACAGCTGTTTTACCACAAAAGCCACCAATTTTTTGCACAGAATGGTACCGGTAAAGGGACAAATATAATCGAAAGATTTTTCAGGTTATTCGCATGCAATAACAAAATCATTTTGCTGTGGTGACAATCCAGTATTGGGTTTGACGGCAATACCACGTAACAATACAGTCGTTTTGTGCAGACGGCAATATTTTATTCTCACAAGGAGAGTCCGGAGTCTCCGGATCCTGAAATCTCACCAAAATTTTTTCACAGTTTCGTACCACCTAAAATATGAAGAATCAAATCTGTCAAATGGGCCTTCTATTCTGAGCTACATCCAGAAACGTCAACATTGCTAGTATATCTATATAATGCCGTGGCTACTATAATCAATCTTTCGGTTTCAAAATTTTTCTGTAGCCTCTTTGAAATGTTCTCAAAAGATCGCCGTACCGAGATAGTCGTCAAGATCGAATGAAAAATTTAAAAAAATACAAACGTCCAAAAAAATGCGAAAAATCACCTTTTTCACTAAAAAAATTCCAGAGGAGGCAATTTTCATTCAAATGAGCTGAAAATTCAACTGAGTCATTTCGAGATGAAGACAATTCAAGAAAAAATTAGCGCAAGAGTGGATCTTGAAAATAGGTATTTATTCTGACAGATTTCGACGCATGAATTGAGAATTTTTAGTCTCACCCAATATGCCGGAATGAAGACCTCCATTGGAAGATCGACTGTAAAATCTCGAATGATTTTTTTTGCAATGATTAGGAGAATCGCACTCGATAAATCGTGAAATCAAATATTGAAAATTGATTCGATTTATTTCTCAGATGAATAAAATGATACACGAAAGATTACAAATGTAAGCCGATCTTTCGGCGTTGTGGTCTATTCGAAATCTCCTCAGAGACTGCCGCCTGGCACCGTAGCTCTCTGTGGGCTCTTTTCTCACTGGAGAACAAGAGTAGTAGGGTAAAAACACACACATATTTGAAATAGTACATACATAAGTGGCGTTCGTTGATCACGTGAAAATGTCAAGGGAAAAGGGGGGTGTCAAGCAGAAATTCTGGAAGCTATTAACTCGCAAGTGCGGGCCACTGAAGCCGAACTGCGAGGTCAAAAAAGGTGCCGCGCGCAGAGCGCGGCATCGACTGTATGATCGTAAAATCTCACGAGCCAGAAAATACTCGACTGTCAAATTGAATATATAGCGCTTACAGCGAAGAGTCGAATTCTCAAATGAGGTGACAATATCTGCTTCGGGATAATAACCCCGAATTATAGAAAGATGCATTGACGATTTCACCATTGAACAATTATTAAAATTGCTGTCGATGTAATATACATGTTCGAAGCTCGAACATCCTCCCCCCTTTGAGATGACACATCTCAAAGGAGCAAAACGACTGAATATAGGCAAACCCATCTTGATTGAGATTCATGAACAGATTTACTCGTTGAATTGGGGAATCATCGTCGAGAAAAAAGGGGGATTACATTAGATTCGTGCTTATAACTGATTAGATGATAACCGGTGGAATCACTAGATCTTGAATATTTCAATATCTCGGAGATGATAGTCTGTCTTAAATATGTTATTATTTCACTTGATATTCACTTATAGTCCAGTTAATTGTTTCACTATCGATCCTCAATGGGTAATATAGCCAAACGGGTTGTTGGGCGTTTTTTTAGGCCCTCAGTGGTTCTAATCGTAGCAGCTCGTGCGACCTCATCGGTTCCCGGATGTAGCTCGTGAATGCGACCCAATTTCCACCTCATTGGTGGAACGTTATCTTCTTTGATCAAAACTAATTGTCCAGTTTTTGGGAGACCCTCTTTGTCAATACGTTTTCGTTGGCGCACATTCAGATTATTGAGGTATTCATGATGCCACCGTCGCCAAAATTCTTGTTTAACCTTGGTGATGATTTCCCATGCGTTCAAACGGTTATCGGGGATGGATTCCTTATTTTGTTCTGGGAGGCTCCGTAAAGAATCACCAATCAAAAAATGGCCCGGGGTAAGGGCTGCCAAGTCATTAATGTCCGTTGACATTGGAGTGAGTGGTCTTGAATTCAGTATTGCTTCAACTTCGTCACAGAATGTAGAGAATTCCGAGAGTGTGAGTTTTTTGTCAAACGCTACACGCTTGAAATGATGCTTGAACGATTTGACACTCGCTTCCCATAAGCCTCCAAAATTTGGAGCATTCGGCGGTATGAAATGCCATTCGATTTTGAAATCGGTTGTGAATTTGTCGAGCTTTTTCTCTAGTTCTTGGGACTGCAAGAGATCAAAGAGTTCATTCAATTCGTTACGAGCACCTTGAAAATTGAGGCCGTTGTCAGAATGAATAGTCGTAGGTAAACCTCTGCGTGCTATGAACCGTTTTAGGGCCCCCATGAATGACTCAGTTGTTAAATCCTCAACGACTTCTATGTGAACGGCTTTGATGACCATGCAGACGAATATGGCGACGTAACATTTTATGAAAGTTTTATTCCTAAATTTCTTTTCCTTTATAAAAAACGGTCCACAGTAATCGACGCCCACATGTCTGAAAGGGCGGGATTGTCGCACTCGCACGCTTGGTAGATCACCCATTTCATAGTCATGGAGTCGTGGCCTTGCCGAAAAACAATTCATGCAGTTATAGATAACCTTTCTTATCTGGTTTTTACCGTCTACTGGCCAGAAACGTTCTCTCATGGCATAGAGCGTATTTTGTATACCAGAATGTAAATACAGATGATGATAATGCTTGATTATGAGATTTGTAACATGCTCGTTACAAGGTAATATAATCGGATGCTTGGAGGAAAACGGAATAATTGCTTTACGTAACCTTCCACCAACTCTGAGGACCCCACCATCGTCGAAAAACGGATCTAAGGGATTTGTTTTTCGAACTTTACTAGGTACATCTGTTTGGGGTATGTCGCGAGAATTCCGTAATTCACGCTCTCTTGCATTTTTCAACTCAGTTTGTAGTTTAACTCTCTGCATGAGCAGAATTATCGACTTTTCTGCCTGCCGCAGTTCATCGGTCTCTAATCGGCCCGTTCTGGCATCGGACTTGAACGATAATTGCGGACCATTTTTCAACACTCTCTTGGCCTCTAACCGTTTTTTGATATTGTTGCAAAATCGAAAACAACGAGCGATGACGCGTATGAGTCCTGTAAATGAAGAATACCTTTCGAATTCTTTCAAGAAGTCCTTTTGAGACTGATACGTTACTAAGCAATGTGCCCTTGCACGTGGTTTTCGTTTCTCAGGTATATTTTCTAAACCTGGGATGTTTGACCTTGGCCACTTCTCTTTAGGGAACGCAAGCCAAGTAGGTCCGAACCTCCATTGTGAGTTTTTGCAAAATTCGCGTGGCAATTGACCTCTCGATAATTTGTCGGCTGGATTATCTTGTGACACCACGTGGTGCCAGTTACCGACTTCAGTTTTTGTTAGAATGTCAGAAACACGATTTGCCACGAAAGTATTCAATGTATTGGTCGGCGTTCTGATCCAATGAAGAGCCACTGATGAATCGGACCAAAAGTACAAATGATCGAATTTGATCTGGATTGCTTTACTGATTTGTTTGTACAGATTCGCCAGTAATTGCATCCCGCATAATTCCAACCGTGGAATCGTCAGTGATTTTAAAGGCGCAACTCGAGATTTGGAGCATAGTAATGACACTCGATATGTACCGTCTTGATTTTTTGATCGAATGTAGAAACACGCTCCATAACCAGTTTCACTCGCGTCGGAAAATCCGTGCAGTTCTGTTTCGCAGCTAGTTGAACTCGTGACTCTACGATCAAAAACTATGTTATCAATGGAATTGAGCTGGTCGCAGAAATTATTCCACGCAAGATGAATATCATTCGGAACTGATTCATCCCATTGAACATTCGATTGCCAAAGATTCTGAATAATCTTCTTGGCGTACAGAATGATGGGACCTAGTAAACCGATCGGATCGAATATTTTAGCAACTTCAGATAAGATTTTACGCTTTGTGATAGTTTCATGGAAGGGCAGTTTCTGCATTTTATAAATGAAAACGTCATTCATGGCCTTCCAGTGAAGTCCTAACGTTTTAAGAGGATTATCGGGATCTAAATTGAAGTCTGCATCGAGATCTTGATTCGATATGCCGTGGAGCAAACTCGGGTTATTGGATGCCCACTGACGCATCTTCAGGCCTGCAGTTTCCAGAATCTTTCTCATCTGGCACACTATTTCGCGCGCTTCCGATTCCGAATCGGTCCCGGTCAGCATGTTATCGACGTAGATGCTTTTTTTCAAAATTTCAGCCGCTAATGGAAAGCGCTCTTTTTCATCTTCTGCGAGCTGAACTAAGCATCTGATCGCTAAGAAGGGTGCTGGAGCCACCCCAAACGTAATCGTATTCAGATAAAATTCCTGTATCCTTTTGTCAATAATCCAGAGGATCTTTTGATATTTTTTGTCCTCGTCCCGTACTAGAAACTGTCGATACATTTTTTCGATATCTGCTATAATAACGAACGCAGGTATGCGAAATCGTAACAAAATTGAAAAGAGATCATCTTGAATAGTTGGACCGATATGTAAGTTGTCATTCAAAGATTTGCCATTAGTTGATTTCGCAGAAGCGTCAAACACTACTCTGAGTTTCGTTGTGTTACTTGTTGATTTGAGGACTGCATGATGGGGCAAATAAAACCCTTCGGTTTCAGTTTTCGCGACTGGTGACATGTGACCAAGTTTCAGATAATCGTTCATCACTTCAGAGTATGCCCTTTTGAATTCGGGGTCTCTTTCGAATTTCTTCTGCAAGTAGGATAATCTCTTGTAAGCCAAGTGTCGAGATTCTCCGAATTCAGAATCTGCCTTGAAGGGTAGCGCAACGATATATCTCCCGTTTTCGTTACGGCGAATGTGTTTAGAAAAATGGGTTTCGCAATGTGCTTCATCGCTCGACAATTTTGATTGATCATTTGATAACTCTTCTAGAGTCCAAAACTTTTGCAAATCGAATTGTAAATCTGACAACATGCATCGATTCATATTTGAATCCTTGAATGGATTCAGACTGCCACCTATGATCCATCCAAGTTTAGTCTTTTGCAATATTAAATCATCATTTTCAGATAGCTTCAACTGACCAGTACAAAGCATGGACAATGTGGGACCTGCCCCAATGAGCATATCTACATTTGAATGCTTGAAAAACTCGGGATCAGCTAATTTTATGTAGTTTGGGATTTTAAGGGAATTAACTCTGTCGTTCTGCATCAATTCAGTTATGACTGGTACAACAAAGAATGTAAGTGTTTTCGAGAAGTCCGAATGGATTGATTTGAAAGTGACTTCCGTAAAATAATTGGCTGTAGTATTTAATTCATTCATAGCTCCTATTGTCAGTGAGCATTTACGTTTAGGTAATCTCAGTCGATTTGTGAGTCTGGAGGTTATGAAGTTGGCAGTTGAACACGTATCCAGCAAAGTTTTGCAGAGGATAGGCTCTCTATGGCCAAGGATGATTCTTACGGTTGCACTGGTCATGAAATTCATTGAAGGACGTGAAGTCTGAACTGTAAGACAGTTTCGAACGATCAACTTTTTTTCTAGTCAAGAACCAGTGCCTGGTTCGGGTGTTTTGTTGGGGCCACCAGATTCTGGCTCGAGATCTGACTTGGGGAGATGAAGCAAAGTATTGTGTTTCTTATCACAAGTTCTACAATTACCGTACTTGCAATCGTTTTTTCCATGCTGCTTTAAACAGTTGACACAAACTTTAACCTCTTTAACTAATTTTAGTCTGTCTGGGATGGAAAGATCGAGGAACTTTTTGCATCGAAAGAGTGGATGATTCTCTTTGCATTTTGCGAGACACTTGTGCATTGATGTAACGAGAGACTTGGCATAACTCTTGTTATTATTTTTGAAATCAATTTTACGTTTTTTGTTCGGAGGACTATCCTCTCGCTGCGACTTAGTTGGTTTCGAACCTTCCTGGGTCGCCCAAGCTGAAGAGGTTTTGTAGCAAAATTCAATAATTTCGCCGAGGGTTGGGAATTTCCGACCCTCGATGTGGTCTTCCCATTTCATGCGAGTGAAACGAGTGAACTTTTCCTCCATGATTTGAACTACAATTTCCTCAGAAAGGTTGACATTCAAACTGAGCAGTGATTGAACATGTTGTTGTGCTTCATCAGCCATGTATTCCAAACTTCTAGCCACGCTTTTATCTTGAATTGGAAGATGCAAGAGAGCGGACAGGTGTTTCGAGATGAGATACCGTTTGTTCTCGTATGCTTTCACCAGCAATTTCCACGCACGAGAGAAATGATCCTTGTCACCACAGAAAATATTGATTTTCCTCGCTGCATCACCTTTAAGTGCAGTACGCAAATAATGCAGTTTATCTACTTCAGTTATCTCATCACCGCACTGATCGATGATGGATGTGAACGAATTCTTGAAAGTAAGCCAATTCTCTATCTGACCATCAAAGGTCGGAATTGAAGCCTCCGGTAACTTCACTCGTCTTCGCGAAGTTGTTGAAGATCTCTCGCTGTTTCCTCTAACTGAGTCATTGTCAGCAATCTCAGAAAGATACTTCTGAGCAAGTCCGGTGACTTTAAAATACTCATTGAAGATTGACACTCTTTCGCTCATATTATCCTCAGTGTCGCTTAATAACTCGATTTCATCACAAGTTGAATCGAGTTTTTCGTAAACAGATGTCATTTTTTGAGAACGCAGTTGTAATTCATGGAAATCTGTAGATTTGTCGTACCGCACGACAAAATCGCTGAAAGCGCTGATCTTTCTTTTCATCGATTCGCGTTGAGCGATCAACAAAAATAAACGTTCACCGTCCATTGTGCGAAGAAGAAGCAATACACTTGTATCGGAATCGATTCGCGGAATTGACCTGTCGAGACAATGCTCTATAGACTAGATTTGGTGATTCAACGGAAGCACTCACCAGAAGCCTGAGGTATAGAACCCCACTCGACGTTGATGATCCGGCAGCTGCATCCTGCACAAAAGTGTCTCAGTAGGCCTTGCACCTGAACGCTGCAGTGAATGAGAGAATATGTGAGTGTATTGTGTATATTGGACCTGACACGAATTTGTCAGCATGAGTGATAATTCGTGGGTCACTCACTGAATTTTCAGTTGAGTAGGACGTTGCTCGTCTGGTCCGAAAAAACGGTGACGAGTCTTGTTCGTCGTGAATAACCACTCGGTGGTTGATGCCGTTGTGGCAGACGACAGAATCGTTTTGTACGACCAGTCGTTGTGGTGGTTATCGTACCCAACGATGATCCGCCAAGTACGAAAAATGTCAATCGCCTCACTGAATTTTCAGTAAAGTTTGGGGTCGCTCGTCTGGTCCAAAATATGGTGACGAGTCTTCGTTGTGATGACTCACAATGTATCAGTGTAATAGAGATTGACTTCGTTTCTCACAGTGTTGAGTGATATATCACTGTGTATCTGCACTGTTAATTCACTGAGCGCATTGCATTCAAAGCAAATGTCCGTGTTGTGAATTGACGATTCGCTGTATTTGTCACTTCACTGTACATAACTCACTTTTTTCTTGAACGTTTTAGTAGCAGTTCACTGTAGTATGGCGCAGGTTATTCGGCGCTCGAAGGACCATGTAAAATCTCGAATGATTTTTTTTGCAATGATTAGGAGAATCGCACTCGATAAATCGTGAAATCAAATATTGAAAATTGATTCGATTTATTTCTCAGATGAATAAAATGATACACGAAAGATTACAAATGTAAGCCGATCTTTCGGCGTTGTGGTCTATTCGAAATCTCCTCAGAGACTGCCGCCTGGCACCGTAGCTCTCTGTGGGCTCTTTTCTCACTGGAGAACAAGAGTAGTAGGGTAAAAACACACACATATTTGAAATAGTACATACATAAGTGGCGTTCGTTGATCACGTGAAAATGTCAAGGGAAAAGGGGGGTGTCAAGCAGAAATTCTGGAAGCTATTAACTCGCAAGTGCGGGCCACTGAAGCCGAACTGCGAGGTCAAAAAAGGTGCCGCGCGCAGAGCGCGGCATCGACTGTATGATCGTAAAATCTCACGAGCCAGAAAATACTCGACTGTCAAATTGAATATATAGCGCTTACAGCGAAGAGTCGAATTCTCAAATGAGGTGACAATATCTGCTTCGGGATAATAACCCCGAATTATAGAAAGATGCATTGACGATTTCACCATTGAACAATTATTAAAATCGCTGTCGATGTAATATACATGTTCGAAGCTCGAACATCGACCACTGGACTATTTTATTCTCATATCTACTTGATCTCGAGATGACTCAGTTAAATTTTCAGCTCATTCCATTGAAAATTGTGTCCTCCAGAATATTTTCAGTGGAAAGGACTTTTTTTGCAATTTTTTGCAATAACTCATTATTGCAACAAAATGCACTCAAAAATAGTGCGCATAGCTGGTATACCTGGGTGTCGAACACCCCGTTGGTTTTTGGCTCGGCTGTGGCGGAGCAGCGAGCGTGCCAAAACTGGCGCTCTGTGCGTGGCAAGTCTTGACTACCAACAGAGGTCACTATGAACCCGGGAAACTTTGAATTACGAGCGTGGCGTACTCATGAAGGAGGTTTTGGGTAGACTCCACCCAAGTGTGCCAGCCGAGGGTTAACATGGGCAATGCTGATGTCATAGGCTGTAGCTCTGAATGGGAGGCCCATTTGATAGAGTTGCTTTGGGTTCTTCATATTCTAGGTGGTACGAAACTGTAAAAAAATTTTGGTGAGATTTCAGGACCCGGAGACTGCGGACTCCCCTTGTCAGTGCAATTTTGTTCGATTTGAACTGCATTCCAACTATGGGATGATATCACGACGTTACAATGCATCCGTGGCGGGTCGATAATGAATCAAAATCGAGCAAAATTAACGCCGCTATAACGCGTAACGAGTATTTTTTACTGACGTATCTCATATCTCTGGCTATAGATAAATACACACCTATATCAAATTCGCAGTCTTAAATCTCGATTTTCCAGGCAAAGCCCTCGGGGCCATAGCGGAACCAAACACATTTACGCTGTATATTATCTATCTCGCGGGAAGCTCAAAGGGAACTTCAGATGAATCTCAGGCACAGCAGCAGCAGCAGTTTACTTGTCTCGCTCTCATACAGTATGTATTTGCGCATAATATGTGAGGACAACGCTTGGCGCTGCAAGGATAAGCCATATATTCCACCCAGGGATTGACTTATATGTATTATATATATATATTTGTGATAGTATTTATAAAGCAAGAAGTGTATAGTGAAGTTACAGCCTAAGGGTTAGACATATCTCGACCACCGGTGGGCCTTACTTGTTTACGAGCCAATGTAACCATAGTATAGAATCTTTACATAGTTTGTACTCTATAGGTCTATGCAAGTATTATAATCTGGATTGTAGTACCGATGCGCACGCGGAAGCTGTATAGAAGCGGGATGTGCACATTTATTATAGAGGGCTATCATATTGAAGTCTCATATATGGGAAGAGAATATCAGGTTAAAGAGGCCAATGAAGAAGGGTGGAAATATATAAGATACTACACTTACCAAGACAACTGATAACGTGGTCAGCGGGTGGTCGAAGAACGTTACGAGCCCATGCTGCTCTTAATACCTCCAGGGCACAGGGTGGGCCACCGACCATCAGGATACCCGGTGCGCAATGGCCTTTGTATCTTAGCTGCCGCGTCGCGTCTACTAGGGCAATGTTCCACCAGCATCTTGAATTCGCCTCCAAGAAGCTCTGAAATTATACAAATTCAATTTGAGCGTTAGATACTCTTCCATTATTTGCAGTAGAATACGGCTTTTTCGCATTCAAATAGAAATGGAAGAATGGTCTAATTCGATTCTTAGCTGATTGACACGTGTGGGACAGATTTATAGTTTAATGCGTTCACTGTGGCACGTATTATCGTGTTATTTTTTTTTGAGGTTAGGGAGACGCACGGTTATGTAATTGTATGGGGAGCAATTGCACTCACAAATTACTGTCTCTGAATATGTAAGAATTATATCCTATCACTTGTCACGTGGGAATTTATGGGAAGTCGATAGTGTTGTGGAAAAATAAGCGATTGATTTTACATGAAAACCGTATGGAGATTCGAGCTCGGGACCTTTGACGACGACCGCTTATTCTTCCATCAACTCGTCGACTTGAAATACTTACATCTCCAGAGACAGAGTCCGAAGATGTCCGCGTTGCAATTATTTGCGGCTTGTTGCGTAGTAGCTTACCCTGACCGGAAAAAATATCTGCACAAATCTCAAAAAGCTTTTGGTTTCTGGGCCATTATTTCAATCTAGATCAGACCGTTTTTGGTTCTTTGATGATCACAACCTCATCCAACATTTAATATTTGTAGTTTAGTATCAAAAATTCAACTAACAGTTGTGGGGCGGAAAAACTTTTTCAAATTCGTGCAGATATTATGTCCGGTGAGTATGTACGTAACACACTAATGTCAAGTCTCATTAATGTAATTTTTGGCTTAATAAGCTCATTTAAGGTGAAATAAATTTGGGTGCATCCACTGGGAATGACCGCAGAGAAATACGTTGACTATAGAACTACACTTTCAGAGATGTCCTTCAATTTTTCGCTGCATGAATTCAATTTTTGAAAATTTGGAAATTAATTGAAGAAGATAGAAGATAATTGGTGTCAGTTGGGTTTAGAGTTTTTGACATTTATCCGAAAGGTCGTGGATTCGAACCTCGACGATGCCGGCACCAATAAGATTTTTTTCGAGTCTTTACCAGGTTTTCGGTGGTTCGGAATCCACCTCAAACTATAGGTCAAGTGGATACGTAAATTTACTCTCTGAAAACTTTGCCTGAATAAAACAGATAAGTGTCGAAAATGTATTTACATTTTTTCCATAGGAAAAATACTCAACATTTGCCCAAAAGCTCATCTAGCTCGTTATGTTAAAAGAAAGGAATGAAATAAAATAAAATCTGCACGCTATAACATGGTTGGTATTAATACTTCTTACTACGCGGAAGTTTACTAAAATTCCTCCTCTGTTTCAAATTTCAATAAACATCTTGGTCATTTAGTAAAATTCAAAGATATATCATTGATACCACCAAGCGTATTTAAGGTATTGATTAGCGTTCTTTCTCATCTGAACCCTTTTCATCGATCATTTATCCCTGAAACAACTTATTGATTTGGGAATCATCAACATGAAAAAAGGCACTGGCATTTTTTGAGAACTCGTCTTCAAATTCAAGATACAAGATAATAAAATGAGTATAGAAGTGTATACTACGTTAGCAATTAAGGGGGTTCATATACACACTAAGATATCTTATGACAGACCCTTTGATCAGATGAGCTTTAAAAACAATTAATAGGTAGTATCTTCAGTGTGGTTAATCATCTAACGCAACATTGAATCAATAGCCTTTCATCTTACATTCACTTATATACTCTC
The DNA here is from genome assembly GCA_029851415.1 of Eretmocerus hayati. Lineage (NCBI taxonomy): Eukaryota > Metazoa > Arthropoda > Insecta > Hymenoptera > Aphelinidae > Eretmocerus > Eretmocerus hayati. The sequence goes on along the minus strand of CM056743.1, from coordinate 37,490,151 downwards.
ATAGCAGCTCTATCGATAGTCGATCGATGTGTACTTTTCGGGAAAGTATGTAATTATTAGGTGTACCCGACGGATTCGCGTCGGGTTCAACAGATGCGACAGCGGTCTGATTACGCTTCATCTCTTCCGTGCTCATCAAGTCAACTCTCACGTAATTCGTAAGATTACACCTGATTCGTATAGGTATAAGACTCAATCATCGCTCCATCGCAAAACCATGCTCATTATATACCCCAAGTCACTCTCGACCAACGCTGTGAAAATTCCCGCCATCAACGTCGTATATATAGCTATCGTTCGAGTCGTGATTGACGAATAAAAATACAACACAGCGAATTATTGGCTGACGTGGCGCGCACAGCGGCTCTTTACGGACATCGACTTTCGATTCCTTCGCTGAACGTTTAATCGTCATAACTGTGTGTCACTTGATTGACGGCCATTCGCATGTCACTTAGGGCCGTGCACAAAATATGTATAGACTCATTCTGGCCATTTTTTACCCGCAGCCCCTCCCCTTATAGTTCACCATAGCTTTTAGACCGGAATGAACCTCCCTCCTCCCATACTACGTAGTTTTATGGAAAATTATACGAGAAATTTTTCTGGGAGAAGTTACCGAGACTCCAAATTCAGCATCAATTTCATTTTTCCAAGCTCTAGTTTGATTGGAAGGTTCATCCCATAAAATATTGTGATGGATGATTTCGACATAAGATCATCGACTATTCTTTCAGAAAACTCTATTAGATTTTGACTCAAATCTTACATACAGGGACAAAGCCTAAAAATGATGATTTTTTGGAATCTAATTTGAGGTGCGGTCTTTTTCATACCTGGAATAAAACATGCTTGTATTTTCCACGAGAGTAAAGAGTCCCCCGTCAAAATCAGCAGCACAATATCGTATGAGATCAATTTCTGAAATAGATTAGATTTTAGAGAAATAAGGTGGCACTAGGGTGGATTCAAATGAACAGGAATCGTAGGTCAAGCCTCTTTCCCCAGTGGATATCTCCACTTCTTTAAATCTAGGATCTGACAAAGGTGGGCTAGTGTGTTGATGAAGAGTCGGGGAGTTGGTGGTGCCCCTAGGGATCCTTTGTCACTGGTCACGTTCGGCACAACTCGGACGTTGAGGATGTTGAGGTTCGTTATGCGGATGAGGTTGATGAAGTTGAGGTTGAGTGAATTCACACAGTATGTTCACACAAATATGACACAGGAACCAGAGTGCGTAACGTGGTTATGGAAAGGTCACTAGGTCGCGGTGATGACGTTCCTGACGGCACCAGGATACGTCAAAGTACGGAGCAGCGAGGCCACGGATGGGCCGAGTGTCGTGGAGTAAGCGTCGCGACGGCGGTTCGAATTTGGACTGTGTCTAAAGCTTGGACAGCTCGGGTTTATATAGGCGGTGTCAGTGGTAACGATAAGCAGCGTTACTCGTGTAATGTAATGGCAAGCGCCGTTAAGTAACGGTAGGTGGCGTTACGTAATGCGAGGTTACCTTACGTAACGCAGAACTGCGTTACGTATCGAAAGGGAACGTTACGTAATGCTCCGGTGCGTTACGTAACGCTAAGAGTCGTTACATGTGGAATTTGCGTGACAAATGTTTGGAAATGATATGAGTATGATTTTAATTGATACACACGGAAAACAATGTGATCGACGGAAAAAATAGATGTGTATATGCACGCGTCAAGCGTCCGGGGTAGGCGAATACATTGTTTTGTGTGTTAATCGGTTTTTCTCAGCACTTGGTTCCTTGTCGATTTTTATTCGACAATGAATAGCGATATGATACATAACTTTATATGATCGTAGAATGGTCGATTGAATACAAATGGATATTGTTATATGGTTCAGCAAGAGTAAACGGGAAATCAAAGTACAATGGTAAAAAATAAAAGTACAATTGCGCAATATCAAAGTAAGCAGTTCCCTTGTCAATGACTTGAGTTGAAAATGACGTGACGGTCTGAGGTAAGATAGTCAGTATGATTCGGTAAACAAACGTGTGAGATGATTTGATGTGTGGTCTTCCAGACCACGATGGACGAAACCGGAGAATGTGTTGCGTTGATGCTTGATCTTGATGTGAGCTCGGCTGAAGTCTGGTGAATCTCCCTCAAAGTAGATGCGTTGGAGCGGGATGAGAGTAGCAATAGTTGTAACTCCATTTTGGATGAAAGTCGACACATCTGTGGCATGAAGAAAATTGTCGAAGTGGTGGTTCACAGCAGCTGCATTCGCAGTTGATGGCAGACAATCCAGTCCGCAGAGCAGGGCGTCCGGGTTGTGACCTCGTGGTCATATGATTGATTTGAAGATGGGCTTGAGCATGCCACTCGTCCGAGTGGAATTGGCCTTCCTGGTTCCCAGAGTAGGCAAAGCGGCGGTACGAAACTTCTTGGCATAATTCACACTTGCGTGAGTTCCAAGGTGTTGACATCGGCCATCCTGGCTTCTAGGATTAGTTGGGTCGGACCATTGAAGTTCGTACGACATGATGAGGATCCAAGTCTGTTGCGTCCGCAGCAAACTAAGGAAGCAGCAGTTGTTGATCTCCAGACATCGATCTTGGTCAGCTGTGCGTATCGATAATGAAGGAAACGTAGAAACTGTTCGCGAATGAGGGTCGTGAGGCAATCTGGAGTAGCTAGTCCCAGAGTGCGACCTCGCAGCGTGATGATCACGGCCTTGAGGAGTAGCCAGGGTACTCAGCCGATTGGGGACCATCTGTGTTTGTTTTTCAACGAAGTATTTGATGAATTTAAACAGAATTGAGCCTCGTCCGAGGTTCTGGGTCAGTTTGTCGTTGACTTGCGCGAACCGGGCTTTGATGCTTCGGCGGGCTACGATCAATGAAGTAACTGACGCGTTTTCTCATGTAGACGTGAACACCATTGGTTGTTGATGAGTTTAATGGGCGATGATGAATCTCGTCTGAGATTTTGAGTTGATTGAAATGCTCTTCTTGGCCATTGGCTCGAGAGAACCGGGCTTTCGTGCTTCACCGAGTTGCAAGGAGCCGTGCGGCAGAAGAGCATCGTTTCTACGTAGAAATGGGCGCCACTGGGTGTTGATGAGCACTCCCAGAAGTGCTGAGCTGGTCGGAATGACCACAGCGTAGGGTTGGGGTCCACAGGACGCAACATCGGTGGTGATCTTCGTCGGAGGTTGGAAGACCTGGTGAATCCTCCTCTCCGTCCGGGGTTGCGGTGACCATGGTTGTTGCCAGCTTTTCACAGGGTCGTTGGTACGTCCATCCTCCAATGGAACTCGGGAGCGAAGCCGCTCCTGTGGCCCACTCGTTGGGCGCCAAATTGACAAAGGTGGGCTAGTGTGTTGATGAAGAGTCGGGGAGTTGGTGGTGCCCCTAGGGATCCTTTGTCACTGGTCACGTTCGGCACAACTCGGACGTTGAGGATGTTGAGGTTCGTTATGCGGATGAGGTTGATGAAGTTGAGGTTGAGTGAATTCACACAGTATGTTCACACAAATATGACACAGGAACCAGAGTGCGTAACGTGGTTATGGAAAGGTCCGGTGATGACGTTCCTGACGGCACCAGGATACGTCAAAGTACGGAGCAGCGAGGCCACGGATGGGCCGAGTGTCGTGGAGTAAGCGTCGCGACGGCGGTTCGAATTTGGACTGTGTCTAAAGCTTGGACAGCTCGGGTTTATATAGGCGGTGTCAGTGGTAACGATAAGCAGCGTTACTCGTGTAATGTAATGGCAAGCGCCGTTAAGTAACGGTAGGTGGCGTTACGTAATGCGAGGTTACCTTACGTAACGCAGAACTGCGTTACGTATCGAAAGGGAACGTTACGTAATGCTCCGGTGCGTTACGTAACGCTAAGAGTCGTTACATGTGGAATTTGCGTGACAAATGTTTGGAAATGATATGAGTATGATTTTAATTGATACACACGGAAAACAATGTGATCGACGGAAAAAATAGATGTGTATATGCACGCGTCAGATCTAGGAAAGATACTTCGGGGGACTGTTGATCAAGAGATCCTCACAATCAAAAAGGACTGCATACAGTAGGAATAAGATACAACTTCTTATAGTATGTAGATCAGCCTACGTGGTTGAGAGTGTGAACCTCTATCCCCTTCTTCTCTTACTTTTTCATAGTTTTTGTAAAAAAATTTTCACCCACCCCCGACCAGCTGTCCATTGTGTGGATAGCCCCTTAGATATATACCCAAACTGATGCACGGAACACCAAGTCTCTAGATCTGGAAAAATTTTACAATAATTTCCTCACTCTCGCTCACTGTATGAGTTGGAAAATTGGCTGTGTTCGCCAATCATGTTTGCGCCCTAATATTTATGACGTCTGTGAATGTTCTGAATTTACCACCAGCAGCGCCGACCGGAATGTTGAGAATGTATGAGAGAATTCTGCGATATTTATGTGTAAGGGTAGGAAGGGGGGGGGGTGAAAATTCTTGAGCGTCCCTTTACTGCCTAGTTTGCACACTCTCAGTGTCGCTTCCGCATTTGAGAGAGTTTTGTTCTCGCGAATATATGCGAGAAGAGCGTGTATATACGGGGCGTCGCAAAAGCATAAATCGTCGATGGTGGAAGCTCTGCCGCTGACACATCGGAGGGCCATGATTTCGAGTGGCTATAAAAAGGCGATTCCAAAGTTATTCTCCATCTATCCCTCCTCGGTTTCATGTAGATCGTAGGATGATCGTTTTGGATGGTGGAGGATTCGGTTATTGTTCGATTGGGGTGTGCGTTGGAGTGGTAAAGGAGACATTATTTGAATTTTTTTGCGCGTTCGGGTGGGTTGTGAATATATCAACACGATTTGAGTTATTTCGTCGGGAAAAGAGTTTTGATCTTGTCAAGTTGTTGAACTTTGATGAGAATGGTGAATTCATATAAAGGATTTCCATGACACGTGGTTAACTCTATGGAAAATATGATTGAAGAAGTTCAACTTTTTGCAAGAGATATTCGTTAACCAGAATTTTTGGGACTTTTTTCAAGTCTTTTCAAATTTTCAGCCTTATTATTCATTGAAATGAACACGAGTCATATTCTAATTCTTTTCCAGGCCGGTATAAATCACCAGAGCTGAGAAAAGAGTACATTCTTGTCAAACTTACTAAGCTTGACTTTCCAGCTCACTTTGTTCAACTGAGTGATTCTATTATTTAGATTCACTGTTCACATAAAACCTGAACAATGTCGACAAAATTTTTCAGCTTCTCATTCTTTGACATTGATATAATCAAGTCCATCACGAAAAACTTCTTTCGAATTATTCTTGTCAACGTCGAGCTTGATCATTGTACAACTAATTTAATGCTCCCTATTAGCCAAGATTAGTGACTGAACATTAGATAACAAGCAAAACGGAGCAAATTTTTCCTGCTAGACAAGACGGTTAATGTCGTTTGCTCTCAAAGTGAAGAATAATTTCTTATAGAACTAGACAAGCTGTTCGCGTCTAGTCTTATAGAATCACTCAAGCACTATAATCTTAGTTGAGGCTAGTGCGATCTGCTTTCTGATCACCACCCGTAAAACAAGGCTCGGCTATACAACTGGGAAAAAAGTGCCCTTCCGTCTCGTTGTCTTATCTCGTCTCGTTTCATCCCTCTACACAAGCGCCGCCCGCGCCGTTGACACCAACTCTGAACGCTCTCTCGCATTTTAAGCTCATGAATCTTACCATACAGACATCACAATGAGCAAGTATTAGAATTTTTACATCCAAATAACGCATAGCCCTTGATAATGGCATAAATTACCGCGAGTGAGCTATTATTCAGACGAGCGCATCTCTCTCACCATTCCTTTTGTTTTCTTGTACTAAACAATTTTCTAATGAATAAGGTAAGTGTGCTTAATATGCCCCCACTACTTTTGTTTTTCTCATAGTTTTGGCTCATCTCAATATTTTCCAACGTACTTTAGCTTATTTTAAAGCTTGTTTCAAGACCTTCAAAATGAGCTAAAGTAAGTTTGATTTCAATGAATTGGAGCTGAGCCATCTTAATTTTTGCAAAAAAGATGTTTTGCGAGTTTTTGACAGTGTGTTCCTAATATGCCCCCACGTGGAAAAGAGGCTCATTTCCATGGGATTATACGGTTTTTTCGTAAAACCGGGATATCTCGGCTCCGAGACCCCAAATGAGACGTACTGTAGCTCATTTTGCAGCTTTTTCTGCACTCTTTTGTATTATCAGAGTTAAATTGATGTATCCCGATGGAGTGAACGACGAGTTTGAGAAAAAACCATGGGGGCATATTAGGAACACTGGACTTTTTTCAGTAATATGAGCGTAGAATCGGTTAGGAATCGAATTTCGCAATTCTGCAAAACGCATTTTGAAGTTGGGACAGAGACAAAGAAAATGAGTTAAGGCACGTTGAAATTGATTCCGTCAATTTTGTTTGGTATAACTTTTAGTGACTAACAAAAAAGAAGTCGAAAGTAGCGAAGTCAGTTTTTTTGTTCTAAGAAAGGCGCGGGTCATCTAGGATCGTTCCAAAACGTTTGTCTTCTCATATTTCAATGTAACAAACATGCGTGGCGAGGTCTGCGGGTCCGTACATTCGAGAACTTGAGTGGGGGAATATTAGGGAATGGGGGCATATTAGGCACACTTACCTTATAACATAAATTCTGTTCCTCTATTATTTAAAATTAACCTATAACGAGGTGAATTCGATGAAAAATAACTATGGCAAGTCCGCAAGAAGAATGAGACATTTCGAGAAAGTTGATTTTCTTGACGCTGAGTATCGCTCATCTGGTCTCATCAATCGCATCAGTAGTAACAGACAGAACTGGTAAGACACGCGCGAGATTGATATTTATAAGGATATCTATACAATCGGTTCGAACAATTTCGAAAGGAGCCGATGTCATTGAGATCTCCCAATAAAGCTGTCTCTAATTCTCTATACTACACAGAGTGTACAAAACTTGTATTCCGAGACAAGCTGCGCAATATCGTCTAACATGGGAGTGTAGAGAGCCTTGCTCCAGTCTGTATATAACATTATTTACAAGACTAAGGTGAGAGCGTGTGGTAGACAACACCATTGCATCGTATCGTCTTATAGCGACGAACCAACGAAACGAATCTGTGCCGTGTAATAAAAAAAAAAATTAACGATAGGATAAGGTATAATACAGATATCGAGCTGCATTGGGCAAATCAAGTGGAAGCGATGGCAAAAGTTATTGGAGGCTGTTAACGCCGACAGTTTTCTGTATACTGTATAGGTGTATATAGTTATCGGCTGTTTCCGCTCAAGGCGTATTATCGTCGCTTCTTAACCAATAGATTTCCTCTTGTAGATGTATATATGGGTATTGTCGCAAATAAACTTACCCGGAACGTGTTATGGCCTTGCATTTTGACGCGCAAACTCCGAATCACTCTATTCAAATTTTTCTACATGTATTCTGTTGAAATACATTTGGGAATGAATTTCCAGATTGATTCGTTCACTCCTCTTTTTTTTATTTGTAAAGATTAAGAGTCGAAATGTCAGGTCGATGTAGTGTTGTATTCGCAGTTTCACGTATATTCATAGCGCCGGCGTCGAGATACTCAAGGCAGTGGCTATCACCAAACTTTTCTCTCGAAACACAATATTGAGACAACTATTTTTCACACGTATTATAGCCAGAATGCTTAGTTTAGTCCCAGGGCCATGTGCCTCAATCTTGTGACGGAATTTTCACTGAAGATGGGACATTTTTACCAAATGCTCACAACGTATCCTAAATTCAGTCTAGGTCGCTTTGCCGCGGACAAAATCTCAAGGAAACATATCAAACAATCAAATCACATTGCGAGAAAAAGTCCAGAATTGAAATTCTGAGTTCTGCATAATCTTTTATAGCCGAAAATTAGCCATGTGATTAACCTATACATGTCAGGTCCATGTATACCACGTTAAAGTAAATTTATCTGGGCGGGAGCAATTATTTCCTCTGAAATATGATGGAATTAGATAAAATCTACGTGGAGAAGTTTCTATGGCAATTTCTCGATTTTTGATATTGCTTTTAAGGGCGAAATATCATTTCCATGTATGTCAGGTTCATGTACTCAAAAACCATTCCCTGGGATACTCAATAGCACGAAAAAGACGGAGGGAGTTCTGTGCGCTCTAGTCTATGTATTTTTTACCCAAATCAACCATCTAAACTCGAATTTTGAGGTTATTGGGTCTTATTTAGTCAGGATTTCTCGCTAGACAATAAAATGCCAAAAAACCGGTAAATTTCAGGTCCGTGTACTACTTCCCTTATGTCTTATACACGTGAAAATCCCTCATACCGGTTTAACTCATTCCAAAATATTTTATCATATGTTTTATAACATATTATCGCTCAATATGCGAAAAGGAATGGAAAAAATGGGATGAACATGAATTTTCAACTTCTGAATTTTTGGATCCAAAATGTGTAAGTTTTCGCGATAATGCCCATATGTGCCTAGTACCTACAGGGAAGTTTCTTGGCGTTGGTAAAGAAAAAAGACACATAGATGCATCGGAGTATGTGTTAGGAGTACTTGCTTGAAAGCTTGAGGATGATAATTGATACTGCGAGTAATTCTGCCGGCGACAGAGCGCATCTCTCATGTTGGAGTACAGAAACGCCCCCGAACTAGATACCGATATTATTATTCCCTTACTCTCTGAGCTTTAGAATTTGTAAGCCGCAAGCTTACACCTATACATAGATGGGTAAGCGAATATCATACATCTGTGTGTGTGTGTGTGGCAACCTGTCCTTTATCTGTTATGATTATAATGTGTAAAATGGTTATATACATGTATAGAAAGGTGGAGACTTGAAGAGCGACGTGCCGGGAAATCGAAACAAGGGCTCGGTAGGTATATAAGCGATCGATTCCATGTCGTCGCTTTTCCCTTCGTACTCGGGATATGTCATCACCTGACTACTATACTGTCACCAAAGTTACTCTTCCTGTCTATGTATGTATTGTAATCGTCTGTAGATATAGAATATAGACGGTTTGTCTGAAAGCCAAAAGCACTGCTATAATACAACTCTGTTGGGACGTCCCGACGCGACAACGGATCGATTTCAGTGTCGCGAGAGAGCGCGAACTTTTACGGCACTTTCATAGCATTTCTCGTAAAAAATATCTGCTAGCAGCAGAGCTTTTTCTCACTGAAAATCTTCCAAGAGTTGAGTGTGCAGAGTGGATAGCACTTTTTTCGATATCAGATTCGGATATCTGTGGATAACTTTATTGTGTTTGATGTATGATATGTTATTATATAAAAATTGATGAATCTGAAAGTTTTTTAATGAATTTGATCAGATTTGGAAATTATTGGACGTATGCAGTTTAGCGAACGTTTCCAAAGATTTTTCGATGAGATCAGCATGATTCCGATTTCTGCAAGAGTAGATTGTTCATTTTTCAATGAAGTTCAAGAAATTTGGATGAAAATAGCGAATCTCGTGGTCATACAAGCGATCCTTCGTATTCGCGGGGGTTAGTGTGTTCCCAAAAAATTTATCGGGAATGCAGAATTCCGCGAATATCGAAGCATTACTCTCATGAAATCAAAGGGATAATAGATTATCTGCCACCGCGAATAAGCAAAATTTGTGGATATGGAATCCGCGAATGCGGAGATTCGACCGTGGTGAATTTTGATTGTAAGACTATCTGAATATGTTGAATATGTATGTGAGCAATTCTGCGTAAACTTGCTCGAAACGGACTCAAAAATGGATGAAAGGCAAAACTGAACTTCTGGGCTTGTAAGGTGGATTTTTTCACCACTAATATCATGTAGATCGAGGATCAAAACTTGAAAGTATTGGAAGTTGGAAAAAATTTTTGCGTGTTGAATACCATAAGAGCTCAGCTCCATGTCGTTATTTCGCTACGAAAATGACATTTCGTGATAGATCGGTGAATACGGATCGGGGAGTCAACGAATCGCTTATTCCGCTTAGCACGGTCTTTTGCACACCAAATACTTGCAGAAAGTCGGACGAGTAGTTAGATTATCGATATTTTAACCTTGTTGCGAGATGCGTACGGAAATGACACTTTTATTTACCACGGCATTTTTTCGAAGAAGAGCACGCCGCCACTTCTCGGAAGTGAAGCAATGGATGTTTATATCGCAGCTGTTTGATAGTTTGAAGCGAGAGGATCAAAATTCGCCCATGAGCGAACGCTTACAAGTTTATGGAAGCTCTCACGCACCACATATTGTCAAAACCGTAATTTTGGCGCAAATTCGAGGACATAATCTACCCACAGCGTTGAGCGGATAAACGATCTAGTCGCGACTTCTAAACTATGAAAACATGTTCAAAATATACACAAATTTGATGTCTTTTCGTGGAGGAATGGTTTAGAAGTCGTAAATCTTCATAGCGTGCCCTTGAACGCCGAATTTTGGGGTGCGGACATGGTACGGAAATGACATTTTGACCCCTAATTCGCAATTTTCAAGCCTTAAACCTCAAGACAGGTCTAATATGACTTTTTGCTAAAGAAGAGCACAAAAAAATACACAAGAAACGTGTTTTGCACAATCGATTGAGAACGCGTAGACGCCGCAATAAGCCGAGACACATTGGGAGCAAGTTTACGCAGAACTGCTCAAGTACGATCATTGGACATATAAATTATCCACAAATTTCGAAAAGCACATTGCCTTACTTTATCCTGGATATCAATTCAAACAATTTTTGGGTGTCCAAGTAATTCAGAACCTTTTCCCTACATCTCTTTTAGGATAGAGTTTTAATTCCAAAATTTTCAACAACAGCTCACGGACCAAAGTTGTTTTCAAAATTTGAAAAGAATTTGCATTCGGGGAGTATACCCTACCAGATCTGTAGGTTTTGCAAAATGTGCAAAAGAGCTATGTGACGATAAAAATAATGTCAACTAGGTATCACAAATGTTTTGACTGATGGTCATCAGCTACAAGTCACTGACCCATGCACACAATATTGCTCATGTCTTTCATTGTCTATGACACACTTGAAACTGATTCGTCAGCATAACATCTGAACAACATTGCACTATAAGTACGTAACAGGACATTAAAATAAAGATCGCCTCAGGTCATCAACAGACATAGAAAAATCGCTCGCTCCAATTTTTTTGTCTCACCACTCATCTTCCACCAAATCATTCTCTCAGTCACAAAAAAAAAATACCTATTCAAGATCTGCACTTTTCTCTTATTACACTTGATATACAGTTATCTTCTGATTTAAAACTCTCCGCTAGCTCATCATCAGTTGAGATTTCAATCTCATATAGTATTCGAAGATTGATATCGCGTGTTTGGAGCATTAAATTTCTATTACATAGATTCCACCTGTACATAACGTTATAAAATCTAATGAGCGAACCTAATTCGAACTCTTCGAGTTTGGTATATTACACTCGCAATATCACGAAGGATATAAGTGAAACTTTTTGATTGCCAACGTTTTAAGCATGCATCCATCACACTCTATATATAGAAGAAGGACTATACGTGAGTATAGTACATATTACACTCATACTTCCATCAAAGTAACGCTCGGAGTGAGTTTGCCATCATATATAGCCTCAAGCTGATTTTTCACGCGATCTCGATCTTTCCGCCATTCAGTACCACCACTATGCCACACGAGAGTCTTGTATTCATTCTCACTTTCTTCCGAATGATATTATTATTATATGTATTATTATCATTATCGTTGCGCACTTTTCCGTAACCAGAAACGACTCTTCAATGCGCGTCGACACGTGACCAAGTACACATGTATAACATACTTATAAGCATAGACCAAAGAAAAAAAACTTAGGACTGTAGAGTACGGAAGGAATTCGCGCAAAGCGCGTGATGCTTTCTCTCCTAAGTAAAGCTCACTTTTTCCTTTGCATGACCATATTCGTATAAATAAATATATATATTATATATATTTGAATCCATATGTACGGTATTTAGCGAGCGTGTAGTATCAGTTTATAAAGGCCAAATGAGATGGTACTAGACTCACAAGGCAATAATCGAGACCGTTTACGTAGTAACGGTGAAAAATTAGCACTCATACAAATTTTTTTTTTTTTTTACTATGTACAAGAACCCGTAATAGGCGAGTAATCGTGCACTTTGGTAAGTAATGATAATTGAAAAATGTTGTACATATCTATAGATATAGGGTGTATGTTAGTGTCTATGCGACCTTATAGGCGCGGGCGATAAATGCGCAGGTGGTAAGCTGCATGCTACCTACCTATAACCTGCAAAGTCTTGATTGCGCTACCTATAATCTACCTACTCTAAGCTACTTCACATCGATGCTCATGTATATATGTAAGTATTACTAGCATCAGTCGAGTTTGATTGGCGCCATAAGTTGCCGACGACTAAGGAGCAACAATTGTCCAAGACCCGCGTCAAACGTCGTATCGTATAGAAGAAGCCGTTTGTATTACTGAAAATTGCCAGTGGGTGAAACATATATAGAGGGAATCGTTTAGCGAAATAACTGGTTTTCTCGTGAATAAATCTTCATTGTAAAGAGACTTTTGCGCTTGTGCGCGCACTCGCAAGATATATATATATATATAAATGAGACCCATTGTGATGTTATATTGAGAGATTCTCATTGATTCTATGTGAGTGGCAGAATCGAGTTATTGCACTCTTGGAATACGGTATACCCATGATGAGTGAGCGATGCACATTAATGCGAACGCTTCGATATTTTACACACATCCTCTTTCGTTTGGAGCTTTATTCATCATTTGATTCTTGAGCTTGAAGAAAAATGGTATATTGCAAGGTTGCGGAAATAGACAAATGGTTCCGTGTTTTATCGAGTTGTCAAGAACATTCGCGGTAAGTCGAAAAATATTCAACACTTACAATTACAAACGTGCTGAAAATAAGATTTTTCGTTTTCAGGATTGAGGACCATCGAGAGTCAAAAAGATCATTAATTAAATTTATCGAATAATTCAAGGTTGGTAAAGACTGTATCAAACTCAAAGTTATTCGTTTGCGATTTGTCCTTATTAAGTATAGTAATTCAATTTTTGATTGTGGTCAAGTCACCATGGTTTCATTTTTATTGCAATCGAATGATTATAACTTAATGGTAAGATCTATTTGTACGTCGAGAAACTTCTTAGTGGTAACATGTCCGTAAAAAAAAAAAATGAAAAAAATCAATTCGAATATAACCTTAATATCATTTTCCAACTTCACTATTGATTAACACGTTCACTGCAAAGGCAGTTTTTTGAATCTCACATCTCGATGGATGCAACCATAACTCTCTTTTGAATTATTATTTATGCCCACAACAAGCTAAATGAACAAGGAAATTTACCATTAAGAAAGTCCTTCCAATAGAAATTGAATTATGGAAAATTGTGGATCTTATCGACGAAGACCATCGCAGTGAACGTGTTAATATCAATTATGAACTGAATTTCAGGAAATGGTAATCTGACCAGAAGAGGTTATCACATCCGGATTACGGATTTCCGAGCTTCGGCCAAGTACATTAGCATTGTAGGTATACCTATATGTATGATTTTTAACATTGGCTTATATGGGCAATGCTAAAGTCTATGGTTGTAGCTCGTAAACACTTGAGCGTTAGGGTCTTTAACTTTGGGTTTCATCTCTTGGCACTAAAAGATGACCATTTCCAAAGTTTCAGCCAAACCCGTGATCCGGATGTAATGACCTCTCCTGGTGAATATCCAGAATCAGTCACATCTTACTGCAATCCAGATATTCAATCCATTTTGATCTCTAAAATTTAGATCTCGGTCAAATCAGTTTGTTATAAGAAATCTAATTTTGCCCAACATCACGTGACCCGTGAAAATTATCATAGAATCAGATGCATTACCAACAAGTAGATACTACTAATATTTCTTGTGGCTACTCTAAATCTGAAAAATCACGTATACTCGATGCAAAAATGGTCTACCACAGTCAAACCAAGATAAAAGTTCTCAATGCGGTAGAAGCGTATATCCCAACACGTACACGTCAGGATATACGCAATACCACACGTGCCATAAAATACAACATGCTATATATACTATACATAAATCCTTCCTTATACTCTAGTACAACTTTCAGTGGCAATGAACTTGAGTTTCGGTCATTGTCGTTGTGCAACATATGAACCAGACAACCGTTCGTTCAATCTTTATAAGTCTGATTATATTATATTGACTCTTGCGCAAAAGCGATCGCGACGCCACCACACAACGGGCCATCCCCGTTGTCGATTTAATTTTTCACGACGCGACTGAAATCCAGAGTCGCCGGAACTTCAAACAAACCCGTTGCATATGTCAATGTCGTATTAATAAACATACTTGCCAGTAAGTAAATTATAACTGCATTGAAATTTTTTTTTTTAAAGTAACTGCGGGTGGTACTTATACTATCCATGCAAGCTCCCCGTTTCATATATGAATATATTTTAATAATAAGATACGAGAGTTAGCTCGATCCTTTTATTCTGTCAACGATGCACGATTTTACAAGGATCGAGATGTCTCGTGAATGGAATTTTTGCATCCACTCCTTAATATGAAAATACACGTATAAAATGTAACGTTATTTTCTCGGATGATATGAGAATTTATTGAAAGTTGTTATATAGCGTTATTTTTTACCCCCTTGTGTTGCTGTCTGCTCTCGTATTCCACGAAAAAGAATGTTGTATATTATTGACGGTTTTATAGGCCGTCTGCGCGCGACACGTACAGACAATTTTCTGCTGTGGAGAGTTTTGTCGTCGTGTAGATTCCGTTGATTGCGGTTACATTAAATTTCTTATCTGTTGAAGTTAATGGTTTTGAGATTTTCTGAAATTTATTACGCCAGGTGAAAGTTTTAGTCACTTACAACTCATACCTCGTACCAAGTACCCCAATACTCAATGAAAATCGAAATGAAATAGAAATAAGAGGACAGGACATCGAAGTCCTTTTGCATGATATCTCAGCCACTAAGATGATTCGAATCGATTCGAATCGACGGTGAAAAAAAAATATTAACGTGGGTACGTTGGAGTTATTGAGAAATGTCGGTCGAATTAGATACTAGAGTTTTATTTCAGTATAATTGATGGATACATCAGGTAAGCGCGACTCTCTCCTTCTTCGTCACACATAAGGGTTTTAAAATACAATTTATAACCGGTGCAGTCATAAATATATCTCCAGGCATAGGAGCGAAAGACTATGATATCTTGGTGCAATATCGCGATGAGATTCGATTGAGATACGATGCGGAATCATTGGAATATAATTGCTTGAGACAAAAGTCGCGATGGCGTTATACAGCTTGCGCAAGTTCAGTTTGAGAAGTGTGCGACGACGACTGTTATATGGAAGTCCATGGAGAGCGATAACAGCTATATAGTGACGTGAATGGCTTGTTAATGGAAACTTGATTGCGTGTCGTGGAGAATTAGATTGCCGATGGTTGGTTGGTGTATAGGTTATCCATGCAAAGATCGTAATTTTTGCTTGACAGAGTAAACGAAAATTTATTGGCGGGAATTTTATCGTTGTGAGTATTGAGGGATTTGCAATGAGTGCTATTTTACGAGAATATTGTTTTAAAAAGGAGTTGACTAGGAGATATTGAGTGGGTGTTCAAAATTCGTGATCAGTATGTCGATTGAATAGTTGAAAGGTAGCTTGGAGATTTTAAGTATGACCTGTCTTGGTTGAAAAAGATTTGTGCTATAATTTTGTCGGTTGGTGAGTTGTGAAAACGTCACAAATAGCGGGTATTGATGATTTTAAATAAATGTAATATTTATGTTTACTTAAAAAGGGGAGACCACGAGCTTGGGTTCTCAATCTTTCCCAAGGCCTTCTTTTACAGTTTGGTACCATCTAGAAGATGGAGAATCCTGAGTAATTTACGTCAAAATGGTCCTCCTGGTTCGCAAATTCAAGCATAAAAATTAGAATTGCTCATAGAGGCCCATATCAAAAAGTGACATACAATATGACCACGATATTTTGGACAAAAAATCCACACATATGAAGGGCATAGAAATGACCTCCAAACCTCGTCCAAAATATCGTGGTCACATGGTAAATAAATATACTGGCATCTTCTCCGCATGAGTCAGTAGAAATTGATTTCAATCAGAGAATCGCGCTGATTTTGAGTGAAATTTCGTTCATGATTAGTGAATTCTCAATGTGAATTAGTAAAAATGCACTGAATGGGATCAATTTTCACTGATCCGTTTGTAGAGAAAATGCTAACGTTTTTGCTTGTAGCTCAGAACAGAAGATCCATTTGACGGGGTTGTTCTGGATTCTTCATATTATCAGTCGTACCAAACTGCAAAAAAATCTTGAGGAAGATTGGCGACTCGGACGCTCCGGACTCCCTTTGTGAGTATTCGGAGTTCAAGTCAATCCCAACACGTAGAATTTGAATGCAACACTGAAATTTAATTTAAGAGAGAGACATCATCACGCACCATAGATGTCGGCGAAAAAATGAGAAATGTGAAGTCGAAAATTTGTGGAACCCGATTACATCAACCAATTTTCCAATTCAATCGAAAAAATCATCACTTACAAAGAGCGCCCAGGTGTTGTGGGCCACGGATTTGGCTGAAACTCTGAAGATAGTCTCCTTTTATTGCCTAAAGGTGAAATCCAGAGTTGCACTTGGGAATGCCCAACCGTTTTCCAGCTGCAGCTCATAATATAACCATGCCCATATATGAGCCTATATTAAAGAAAGATACATATAAATATACTCGTAATGCCAATGTTATGAGCTGCAGCTGGAAAACGGTTGGGCATTCCCAAGTGCAGCTTTGGGTTTCATTCTTTGGTGGTAAAAGGAGACTATCCCCAGAGTTTCATCCAAATCCGTGTCCCACAACCCCTGAGTGTTCCTTGTTAGTCTCTATATGCTGAATTGATTTGCTGAAAAATCTCGGAACACGATCAAAGTATTGAACCTGACTTGGTCATTATTTCACAAAAATTTCTTGAAAAAACATGTCCGTATCGATTCAACATAGTATACCAGCAAATTATGCTCAAATGCTCAAGAAAGACTATGAATTAGAAGAGAGTTAGACCCTCGCAAATTTTATCCAGTGCAAGGGCGGATCCACGGGGGTCGGTGGGGGTGATTGCCCCCCCCCCCTTCAAGGCCAGAAATTTCGCATGGGCAATACAGGGAACGCGCAAAAAATTTTTTGAATAAAATCACCCTCCTAGACCGATAAATCAATTATGTAAATACGGCATATTCGTGGATAAGCGTACACGATCGTTAATTAATGCAAAAAGTTGGATTTGGTCGATAGAAAGGATGTAAAAAGATTCGCAATCGCAGTAAGCTGTTAGATCGGTATCTCAGTCAACCGATCTTGATTAGAGTCAAAGGCGTTGTTTTCTGCAAAGACTTCTAACCACTCTAATATATCAGTCTTTTTCTGGAGAATTTCAAACAACACATCGAAAGAACATTATGTTTAAAACCCCCACAGCCTCTACCATACACTACACATTTAAACAAAACGTAATGCCTAAATCACCTTATATCTTGATATCACGTGACTTATTTGACAAATGAAAATTAATATGTCTAGAATACAAGAAATCAGAACAATCTCCCAATACACTTATCCAATTCCTTATACATATAAGATATATCCTATCCATTCAGACTTAGTTGCAAAGTCACACGTCCATTACAGTCAACGCAGTTTAGTACAGCTCGATTCGCGGACAGTCTTTGACTATATTTACAGTATAGAGCCTGTAAAGTATCGAGTATGTGCACCAATCGTCCACTGCCACCTAAACAAGCCGTGAAAATGAAAGATAAGACAAACTATTAGACATCGATTGTATAATATGGCGCTTATAACATCGTCTAACACGTATGTAACATATACTCCATTCTGTATACGCACAGTGTATAAGTATATGGGTGTTTACACGTCAACGTCTATGCACACATGGCTGATGTGTACACACACTGTACTAGCTATTTAGCCCGTTGTTGAGATCGATCGTAGACGATTTATCGATAGATCCGACGTGACGATCGACACTGACTTTCCATGTAGGTATATCTCTACACGCTCATACACTATTCCAAGGTACGTATCGTCTCGATGAACAGGTAAGTCTTGTCTTAACCGAACACCCCATATATACCAATCTTAACGATCTATACACACTCAATAGCTTACATATAGGCGACATTTCGCACGGTTCTAAATTTCTTCCACACTAAATTTCCCTTGCCTAACACTTTTATATCGTATCCCAAACTACTATACTTAACTCTTAGTCTTAAGTGACATATAGGGCCTCTACTACATCCTATATTCCCATATATACAACTACCGCGATTTTCAAGTTAAGAGCAAAGTGAAAGTGGTAAATCGTGGGTGGCGAATCTGCAATCTGCATACAGTATATATAACGCCACCGCCCGCGAATGGAAAGTCTTATACGTGTTGTAGTATTAGTTGTGTGTCTCTCTGTCACCCTGTAAAAAGCTTTATTTTTTAACCTATGGTACATCTAAGTATGAATGTATGTGTATAATGGGTGTCTGGTGTGTAACTGAAGTAAGTGTTTTGGAAGAGAAAATGCCCCTGAGCAGCTATCAGCATCACATGTTAGGTATTATGCGGTGATGATATTGTGGCGCTCGACAAATAGGAGGTATACGACAAACTGCACGATTTCTAGCTTTATAACCCTCAAGATATCGTACAAGTATAATAATACTGGTTTGTAGCGGTGATGAAGTTTTCTACACCAAACGATATTGAACAGATTTCTATAGCAAATGCATCGTGTACTCGAACTAATTTTGACTGTATATGCAGTCTCCCTCGGGGAATCTTTAGCGCTTGCTATATACTCTTGTGTATAATAAATCGCTCGCCTTTCACGATCATAATAGATCCCGCAAGCGTAAGCGTGAAATCAGGCGCTGACAGCATCTCTTTCTCGACTTTTACTCTTACTACAAGTACTTCTTGGATGAATTCTCTTATAGTATATTGTCTATATATGTACGATATAATATGTATGTATGCATAGCATACCCAGTTTGCTTCGTGAATTTTCCTAATTGAGAGCTGTTGAGTTTAAATTTGCGTACATCGCCTAGCTGTCGTCAGGAAGCTGTCACTCGTTGACAGTAGGCGATTATTTTCAAGCTACTACTGACACGTCTTCATTATTACGGTGTATATAGAGAGATTTTGAATATGATTTAGATGTATATTGGAGAGTATAATATACTAAAGGTGAAGTGGGTTGAATCACGAGAGTTTGTATGAAAATTGAGATGTGAGCTGGCAAGATGCGTGATTCAATGTCAAGAATATGTGGGTTATGGCGAATCTTCAGATATGAGGTAATGCCAGAGATCGTGATATGTATATAACAATAACAATAATTATCTCGTCTTATGCTATCAAAGAGTCCAGGACGTCTTAAAATGGAGCATAGTGGAATCGTGCCAAACATATACTCTCCCAGGTTACTTTGAGTTGTACAGTGGTAAGCATATAGGATGATGATCCATGTCAGTCTGATTTCGAACCCTAGATGGATTCTATGCATCTGCATCAATCAGAGGAAGTCATGCGTAAATTTTACTGAACATGTTTCTACTCTATTATTTTATTATCATAATTTAACGCCAGGGGACAATTTGTTTCTTCCGGATCCCGCGTATCGGGTTGCCTACGTGCAAGGGTGAAGTATAACGAGTGGCCGCATGAGTCATGGATGGGTTGATGGATGGGTGGATTATGGTGAGGAGTGGATGGATGGTGTAGTCCAATTAATGGTGGTCTGGGACGGTCTGATACGATCTGGAACGTTCTGGTACAGTCTGGTACGATCGGGAATGGTCTGAAACAGTTTGGGATGGTCTGAAACGATATGGAAAGGTTTGGTACGATATAGAACGGTCTGATACAGTTTGTTACGGTCTGGAGCAGTCTGGTACGATCAGGAACGTTCTGGCACAGTCTGATGTGGTCTATAATGGTCTGGAATAGTTTGGGATGGCTTGGTACGATTCGAAATCTTCTGATAGAGTCTGGGATAGTCTAAAGCAATTTGGAACAGTCTGGTGCCCTCTGGAATAGTTTAGGACAGCCTGGTACGGTCGGGAACAGTCTGGTACGATTTGGAACCATCTGGTACAGTCTGATGCGACCTGTAATGATCTGGTACTATTTGAAATGTTCTGGTATAGCCTGGGATGTTCTACATTTAATCTTGAAATACCCATAGTTTTATTCGATACACCGATGAAATTTATGTCCCATCTTTGCGAGTATCTTAGTAGAACATCGAATGCACATTTCTCAATTGTAGAGTATACTTAGCTATAATGACTTGCATAAATCTTGTGAGACGATGACACATTTCATCGCTCGCAACGACCGAAACTAGCGCATCGCAATCAAGAATAAAAAAAACATTCTGGCGCCTGGATTCATTCATATTTCATGACTCTGATACGTGATAGTGTATAAATCTGGACAAACCATCGCATCATTTTTAGTTCTAGGCCACTCAGCTAATAAATTTTGTAATCCAAGACCATTAGGAAAACGGTACACGCTGCACAAATATAATTATGATAAGAAAATTGAGAAAAAAAAAACACAAGAAGATACGCGAGAGTACCTCAGTATCGTTTCAGCATAAGAGCAAAGGTAGTTGGAGTAGAAATTGAGATATGTAGAAAATTCAAATGCGTACAGCTTTTCTAACGCCAAAGATATACCCAATCGAAACAAATTCAAAATATGATCAATAATATCGGAGTGATTTCTGTTGGAAAGTGTCACTCTAAAAGTGCATTCCGACCCAATTAAACAGGAATATCTAGTCTGCTCTCGAAAGAATTTCAATATCATGATGAGCTCTGACGTACAAGTAAACTAGCTCCAGTGATCGCGCAAATGACACGGATTACCTGCCGATAGCTGTTCACTCGCTTATACTCGCTAACTTCGTCCCAATACGGAAAATATTGTAATTCAAGTCTACATAGGCAAGAAGCATCGAGATTGCATACACGACGGCTAGCAATATTTATGGTAAGAGTCTGTATGGACGCATTCCCGAAGCCTCATTACGCAAGTGGTCAGGTACACTATCATAGATACATACATACCTCATCGAGCACCACTTTATACGCAGCTTCTATTCTGAGTTTTGCATTGATAATAAGAATAAGGTGATGAGACGACTACTTAGCTCTCAGTAGCACTACTATTTTTACACGTGAAAAAAAAGTAACTTACACGCGTCGTGATAAGTTGCTAATTAAGCGCTCGATATAGGTCTGTTTTGCCAGCGTATATAATGAGCCACATATAATGATATATTCGACGCCTTTGGTCATCTTTGAATACACACGATTTTCACTTGCACAACACGCAATTGCACTACCTATAATGTGTTTCAAGAGAGCTTTTATACGAAGAAGATGACGTTTACACAGTTTTATCAAAAGCTCTTCCTTATCCCTTTTTTACTATTCTTCTATACATATTTACGCCATACGGGCCAATCTCTCAATCGAACTTGACTTTTCTCTCTCTACATGGTCAGCTCACATTGACCATACGGGTATAATTAATTATCCAACGTCTACGCATAGTATGCTGGGGAAAGCTCTATACTCTGTTTTTGTAGCAAATTGTGGGTTTCCGCGCTAATACAGAGACGCGACGGGAGATCCGAGCGATATTGTATAGAACTCTTTCGAAATCTCTCGGAGGGATTGCGTTTGAGATAAGGCCTCTTGGTCGTTGATACTCTATACATACATATGAGGGATTCCGCCGAAAATGTGATTTTCTGTGTTCTAAGCTCCCCCAAGTTTCAATGGTTAGAATGTGCATTATAGCAATTTTCTGCGGCGTATTCTATTGGTGTGCAATAGGGTGATCTTTATTCCCCAAACTCTCTTTTTCGACTTCTTTCACGGTTTTTTTGCATCCTTATGACTAGAAAATAGTGTTCTAACCGCGATGAAGCTGGAAAAAAATTTCTGACCACCCCGCCAGAGCGATTTTTCAATCAAATGCCTTACCCAGTTATTGATCTTTCCTGCGCATGCGCGTGAGTGTGTGCTTGTGGAAGTATCTTCAAAAGATAGCTGGTGAAATTTCCTTCAAAATGACCCCTTGATAAAGTCGATTTGGTGTATTTCGACCAGAGTTGTGAATGTTTTTCGAAAAAGGAAGAGTCCGAAGTGTCAAATCTGTGAGTAGAACAACGGCCGTCTTTGACAGCTTGGACTTGTTCACTCCCCGAAAAAAGTCATAACTCTGGTTGAAATGCATCAAATCGACTTTATCAGGGGGTCATTTTGAAGGAAATTTTGCCATCTATCTTTTGAAGATACCTTCATAAGTATACATCCACGCGCATATGAAGGAAAGACCAATAACTGGGTAAGGAATTTGATTTAAAAATCGCTCTGGCGGGTCGGTCAGAGATTTTTTTTCGGCTTCCTCGCGGTTAGAACACTATTTTCCAGTCATAAGGATGCGAGAAAACCGCGGAAGAAGTCGAAAAGAGAGTTTGTTATGTAAGGACCACCCTAGCATGCAACTGTATTGATAGTTCTTGAAACGATCCGAACGTTCTTGTGTTTTTTACTGCTTGATAGAGGGCTGAATTATCGTTTCTGGCCCTGTCCATTCAGTTCCCCTCTACGACCCCTTAAACTCGACATATCTTTGTCCGGCTTCAATTTTGAGCTACGTTGCTCTAGGTACTTTCTTTCTGTGCCAGAACAAGAGGAAACCAACTGCAACGAGACACCAAAACTCGTCTGGGGCTAAATTATAACAATTAAGGAGCCAGGCAAAATTTGTCCGTCCACATGCCGCACATCGGGTCGCCTTTTCGGAAGGGGTGAAGTGTAATGGGTGGGTGGATGGTTGGGGAGGGTGGTGGGTGGGTGAGTCAATGGATGGATGGATGGATGGATCGCTATGAGTTATGAGGCACGAATTATGGAGAATGAGGTATAAACACCTCTGAAGAACGAGTCATGAGTTATGAGGAACTCGAGTTATGAGGAACTCGAGTTATGAGGAACTCGAGTTATGAGGAACTCGGCTCATGAGGAACCCGAGTTATGAGGAACGAGTTTTGCGGAGTCTGCGATAGGAATAAATTATCAGAAATGAGGCATGGTCATGGGAATAGAAATGCTGGAATTAAGTCTAATTACGTGTACCTAGGCCTCATCCGGTGTAGTTTGCTCTAGTTTGGTCCGGTTGGGTTTTATTCGGTGATTGGGTGGCCGTATGAGTCATGGGCAGGTTGGTGAATTCGTGGGTGATGGGTCGATGAGTGGGTCTGTGATCGGGTGGTCGTATGGGTCATGGGTAGGTGGAACAGTGGCCGTGTGGGACAGCGGGTTGGTGAATTGGTGAGAATGTGTTATGAGGAATTGAGTCGTGAGGAATTGAGTTATGAAAGGTTACAGCAGATTGTTCGATTCGGAGTTACGTGAAAGGTTGTTCGATTCATTCACTGGTTACGTCGTGTGTTATTTTGGACACTCCGTTAGGCATTCCAATGTAATTGTATCATCGAATTTTTTTTCCAATAATTAAGCGCCAGTCTAAATTTTGTTCGTCCGGATCCCTCGTATCTGGTTGCCTATGTGGAAGGACTGAAATATCATGGGTAGGTGGATGAGTGGGTAGATGGGTGGGTGGGTCCGTGGTCGGGTGGCCGTATGGGTCTTGAGTAGGTTGGTGAGTGATGGGTTATGGATTATGGCAATGGTACAGAGAAGTAGCGTGGAGGCACAAAAATAACGTAAATTTTTTGCGAAACTTATATATCGATTTGAGCTAACCAGGGGTGCACGAGATGTAGGTCTTTGGTTTTGGTGAACAGTCTCATCCAACCCCCAAAGACGATATCTGAAGGTTTACAGTTGGATGCTCAAGGGCTTTGGAGTTACAGACTTTGGTATTGCCCACAAGGGCTCATGCTAAGAAAACATAGTGGAAATAGGTCATTCATTGATGACATGTTTCGAGCTCTACAATATAAGTATTCTCAAAGTCAAATATCTTTAAATGCCAGATTCTATTGGCTTCTGATGGTTCGTGCGTTCTTTATTGATTGATATTACATGCAATGTGTGCGCATTCATTGCTTTTGTAAAGTGTAGCTGTTTTATACAGGGGACTGACTAATTTCTGGCAACGCTGGTGATGGAATGAGACGAAAGAATAGGATGTTGGCATACTTGAAATTCTCATTTGGTAACTTCAAGAAGTAAGCACCCAGTTATTGCTTGCAACGCTTTGCAACAATTTCGTTAGGTTTACTATCAGAATATTTTACTTTAATGAATGTCAAAGAGAGATTACTAAATAAAATCACCAAACCACAACACTTATATTTAGAACAAAATTAAGTCAAAACTTGCAAAGTTATACAAGGCAGTCTAGATTTAGTTTGTTCAATCCGGTATAACAAGTGGTTGTATAAGGGTGGTGGGTAGGGGGTGCATGGACGAATGAATGGGTGGATTAATGAGTGGATGGATGGTTGGGGATGATAATGGGGACGGGGATGGGGGTGGGAAGTACCGGGCTGAAATGGTATAGTCCGGTCTGGTTTGGTCCAGATTGGCGTTATTGAGCCAAATTCGGTCTAATCTATTCTCATGCGGTCTATTACTTTCTGATTAGGTTAGGTTTAGTCTAATTCGGTCGACTTCGGTAAGTGAGTCTAGCTCGGTCTAGCTCGGTCTGGTTCGGGGTAATTAGGTCTCGTTCGGTCTAGTTCTGTTGAATTAGGTCTAGTTCGAATTAAAGAAGTATATTTGATCGGTCTTTGCGAGTTAAAGTCAGCTGGTACTGCTGGAATTTATGGCATCAATCGAGAATGGATTTTTCTCCACTCTCGATCAATTTCAGAAATCCCAGCTGACTTTAACTCGCAAAGACCGATCAAATATACTTCCATAATTTGAAATTCCCGCGAGTGATAAATACGATATCCGATCATATCGATCGAGTGTCATAATTAATTATATATATATATATCTCCGGCAGAAGGCCGAAGACCTGCCAAAAGTAAAAATGGTGAGAAATCAAATAGAAATAGCGGGTTAAAATCACTTTTCTCGCAAACGCTTAACGAAGATGAACTTTCGTATATAAAGACGTTCTAACTATCGAACATTCGGCCACTTGAGCCGCGTGTCAGTGGTAAACTCTCATTGCTCTTCTACCACTTTGAAAAGCTCGAGCAATGAGAGAAGGTCTAATTCGGTCTATTTCAGTCTAGTATTGTCAAATACGGTGTAGTTCCGTCCAATTCGGTCTACTTTTATCTAGGTCGGTCTAATTTGGTCCTTTTCGATCTAGCTCGGTGTAGTTGGGTCTAGATCGGGCCAATTCGATCTATATCAATTCAGTTCGGTCTAATTAAGTCTAGCTCGGTCTAGTTTGGGGTGATTAAGTCTCGTTCGGCCTACTCCGGTCTAATTCGGCCTAGTTCAGTCTAGTATGGTCTAATACGATCTAGTTTGGTCCAATTAGGTCTAGTACAACCTAGGTCGGTCTAATTCGGTTTGGTTTGGTCCAATCAGGTTGGTCTAGTTCGGTCTAGTTTGGCCTAATTTGTTCTAGTTTGTAGTTGCTCTTATATGCACCAAGTCCGGAGATCAACGGTCAACTTATGCACACTGCACAATGAATTGAATTGACACCGCTTTGATTAACCCTTTACATTCACGCCATGTAACGGAAGTTTTTCAGCCTAATCGATTCATCAAAGATATATCAGCTCAGCTAATTGAAAAGAGACTATGCAATTCCGCAATATTCATTGTTGCTTACTTGAAGTTATATCTCCACAATTAGCCGGTATAATTTGATATAATACCAATTTTGCGAACTATTTTAAAACTTTTTTTAGACACCTTGAATTGATCAGCAATCATTATTTTACAACTATTCTTATTGAACTATAGAAGCATTTCTGGTGCCTATGACTTATCAAGAACATTTACAAGCCGAACGAGCGGTAGCGAGTAAGGCAAAAACGCTAGTAGTAGATTATGTACCGCAGTGCGTAATGCGACGCGCATGGAGCACTAGGTGCATAGATAATTTTTTGACCCAAGTCGATCCCTAATCACACTCTCGGCAGAATCACCCATATATTGCTCGGGTATGCGAACACAGGTTGCTATATACTATGGGAGGGTTGATTTCGAGGACCAGAGGATGATGCTATCTGATTGTCTGCGGGGTGGCGGGGTGATGAGATTCTGGGAGGTTAGGGTATAGATGAGGCAAGCTTTCGGCGATATTCACGTGAACGATACAATATAGGGGAGGATGTATGGATGTAGTTTTGTAGGAAGTTGGATAGAGGGTTCGATGCTCTCCTCGGGTATAAGGGTAGTGTAGTAGAACGAGGCTGTGATTCATGGAAAGCTGATTGGTCGCTCTCGCATGACCGCTGGTGTCTTTAGTACTTTGTTCCTATTGATTTAGCCTTGGTTATACATGTGGTTGGAATGGATGTGTGATAGGGTGTTTGTCTTGATGGCGCGTGACATGTTATTCACGACAAAATTCTAGTCCAAAGTATAATCGGTGTGTAATGCGCTCATTATGGTCAGGAGATAGATTCATGATATCTAATACTTTCTCCATCGGAATCAGTGAAAATCGCTCCCAGTCACTGATTTGCAGTACATATGCACTGATTTCCAGTGAATTCCACTGAAATTCAATCAATTGGGAGCGATTTTCACTGATTCCGATGAAGAGAGTTCAGTTGTCGAAAATTCATCCTCAGCAGTTTAAATGCCTGAAACGTTTGTTTTCAACCATATGATATCAATGATCAATAATCGCAAAAAGTTTTCTTCACTTGGATTTGAATCAGATTTGATCGAGTGTTGCATCAGTTTTTGCACTCTCTTCAAGGTTGATTATCAGATTTTTTTCTCTTTAAAATTGATAAATTGGAGGGCTTCTGAGCTATTATTATCCTCAACATCATCTTCATCTTATTGGAAAAAAAAAAAAAAAAAAAAAAAAACCCAAGAAATTCTAATCTGGATTGCGAGCTCGTGAATATTCATCATTCCAAATGAATCTATAAGAAAACGTTTCAATCAGTTTTCATACAAACGGCGAAGACAAATCATTTACCCGACAATCTGACTTGCATAATCTTATAGTTTATAATTCTGTTAAGGCAGTAAGCAATGATTTCTCTATTCCCACACATCAGTATTATAAATCTTCCCGAAGAATCGCACAAAAATTATATCCACCGAATGATTAATAATTTATTAGATCAATGCTCTCTGTTGCATTAAAAATGAATTTAAAAAAATATATACATAGAGTTTTACACCGCAAATGATACACATCTAAGGAAACGAGCTGTGAAGATAAATAATGGGTTCGCTTAGTTGTAATAAATATGTAAACAAACGATTTGAAAAGTCAGCTTGGCGCAACCATAAACACCTTCACTCTCGCTCTCGACTTCTGTTATACCAGCGACGACGTTATAAAATACCTAAAGTATATCTATATAGCTGATGAATAAGCTGTTCGCGTGGCATATAGCGCCGGCAATTAGGTTTCCCAGCTAATTGGCTTATTTATCATAATGGAGATACTATCTTTGCCTATCTTTTCAATAGATTTCTGCCTATATCGATATTTACGATGGGAATTTTAGTTCGATATCTTTTTTTTTTTCTTATTATAAGTATCTCAACCGTGGAGCCTGGAAAACTTTCCCGTATTATAGCTCGACCTTGTCGTCACGAGAGCTGAAAAAATGAAAGTGCACCTTTTGAACGTGATGTATAGTGTTTGAGCTGATGCTGATGCTGCTGCATCTTGCTCTCATGACTCAATTCTTTCTTTCTCATCGGTTTCGACAATCGAAACCTTTGAATTTTTTTTTCCCCCTCAGCAGTAACAGATGCAGCAGCAGCAGTAGTTTCCCACTATCGATCTTCTTTCTTTTGTCTTTAGAGAACTTTGGACACACTACAATATATAATGTAATGCTTGACCGAACTTCTTCACGAAACTTGCAGTACGTATATCCAGGAGAGCCATCTATAGGCTGCCGAGCTGCGCTCTCTCGAAATTCGGCGTTCTATATAGGTAGTTCGACTCGTGATGCTTTTGATATCGCTGGGAGCTTTTTGGACCCCTGCAGAGCAAACAGGTATACATTTCGATAAATACATTCATCCATTGTTGACATCAACAGCCTTGTACTTGTGAGAATTTGATATACTCTATCTTTTGTTCGAAAGTGGCATTAAAAAAATCAGATCATCTCTGTACTTCTACACTCATAATTCAAAATAAGAAGCTCCGGACAAAGAGATGACCAATTTTTGGATCCTTCCATACTAAAAAGGACGCTTCACAGTTATTTTTGATGACAGTAAGATCTGTATGTTCCGTTAGACGATGACAAAATTCAAATTTCGCGCCCAAAAGAGGGAAAGCTGTTTATATGCAGTGGCATCTGTTGGAAAAATAACCAAAAGCTTGGAGCTGCGATCATCTGCCCAACGACTAAAGAAAAAATTTTGATGTATAATCTAGATCGCAACCTTGCAGAATTTTCACCACAACTCCGTGGTATCTAAAAATAGCTATAAAAGGGTACATCGCATAGAGGATAGATCTTATAACTCGGGTTGTTTCGTTTAGCCTTGTTTCAGTCAGCAAAAGAAGATTTCGCTCTCCCTTTCTGCGCCCGCAAAGAGGATGCTGTATTGGTGCTACATAGATGCATGTAGAGTCTGAAAATCACGCGACGCGGGTTCAAGGTCGATCGCTGCAAGTAAAAGCTCACATCCTATCTGGACCCGACACTGCCACCCACTATACTCTAAGTAGCCGGACCAGAATTTCATTTCAGATTTTCGAAAAATCGGTTTGGTAGAACGGAGGCTACTTTTTGCGGCCATCATTGACCAAAACATTCTCACGATGTCATATGGAGTAGGACCCATTCGAATGATGCAAAAGTAATTTTCACACGAATGAATTATTGTTAAAAACAGTCTTAAAGATTAAGATGCAATTTTTCAAAAATTCAAAAAGGCCACAAGATTAGTTGACATCAACCGATTTTCGCGATTTGAATTTCTATGGTAAATTCTTGAAGAGACAAGGAGGAATTTCACGTTTGCCGATAGTTCTTGCAGTTTCAAAAGATGTAGCAAATTTGAATTAGCTAAGTCCCGAGTACTCGTCTATGATGATGGGACGTATATAGACTCTCACTTCCAACGCAAACAAACTCCCAATACTCTATGTTTTTGCGATTATTCTGATTCTATCGTTTCCTCAAGCGCAGAATGCGCCCCAGTGAATGGGGCTCTATATCCGTCTGCTCAGAGTACTGCAACTCAAACATGAGTTGATGGATCGGGATTATTTCAAAGGGATTTGAAAGTAGAAGTTGAGAGCGAAGTTCAAGAGCTTCAAATCCGTTTTCGAAAGTTACTGTAGCTTATTTCTGATCCGAGGAATGACCGTTGTTGTGAAGGAATTTCCCTCGAATAAAAGTCCTTAAATGTATGAACGGTGAGAAAATTGGACTCACGGTGGTATTTCTTTGATTCCTCTCATATTTTTTCACATTGTTGGTGGAAAAAAACCAAGAACCATGCATATAACAGTTTAAATATGAGTTCATTCATGATTTCTCAATAACTGGGTCATTTTTCGAGAAAAAATTTTCTCTACAAAATGAGTCATAGCTCGGACCAGAAACAGCTAGAATAATTTTCACGAATGGATTTTGAAGCTCTCAACTTCTATTTTCAGATGCTCTTAGAATCATCTCGATCCTACAACTCATGCCTGACTTGCAGAGGTTTGAGTGTTGACTCAATTTTCATAGATTTTCGCGAGGATTCAATTCGAACTCCCATAACTCTGTTGTACCGCAGGAAAAAACCTATAAAGAGTCCCCAAAGTGCTTGGAAAGAGCATACATAATTAGCTGAGCTAAAGTTTTTTTGGACCAACGAGGCCGCAGAAATCGCATTCTTTAATTTGGACTTTTCAGTTTTTGGTGTTGACAAACTTCTGACGGATTTCTACAAATTTTTGACCGTTAGTGTACACTGGAGTTCAAGTCTCTGATGTACTGCTGTAGAACTTGTACTTTGAGCATAAAGAGGAGGGTAAATTTAACGGTGAGGCTAATCAATGCTACAGTCTTGCCTTAACGGGCCTTTTCTCTATGTATTCCTGAAGCTGTTACAGGATCTCTCAAGTACAGCAGCGTGATTGTGGTCTGGTACGTTTTTGCGCGACCATCAAGAGTCTTACATAGCACTCGCGTTGAGAGTACATAGCGATAACTTGCTCACTCGCTCGCTCACTGACTTTCGTAAATTCGCGTTTTTCACTGATTTATGGAGTCAAAAGTATCTTCATTGAATTCTATTGCCTGCTCTACTAACGTACTCACGCCAATCCGAACGTCTCTATTCCTGGAATATGCTGTACCGCAAAAAAGCATTACAATCTATGCAGAGTGTAAAAAATTCCGTATGTCGTTCACTCGTTGTTGCTATCTCAGAATTACCTCACTGACTGCAACAGAAGAAATGATTTTGCGTTCGCTTTGCGTTTATGGAAGCTTAATGATGATGAACGTGACGCTGCGACGATGACTTTGACGAGCCTCACATCACAGCATGGACAATAAGTGTAACGTGCCACTGCTCACATTAAAAACCTCTTTCGATCTTGAAAATCATCTGCCCTCTAGCTACGCACTCACACTTACTGTTCTCAAGATAGTGTGTAATCATCACTTCACGCGTAATTCCAATTGCTACCCTCATACCTACATATGCAGACCAATCGGCTATACATCACGAACAAAGCTAGAGTATAATTTTAACGGCAAGTTCAACGTTTCATCAGTATGCCTTATAGATATATATGCACTTACTTGGAAGAGGTTGTAGCCCTTGTCGTACATCCACATTTCATCGGCAGGGTGTTCCTTGCAAGCGTCATGTTGACTATTACTACTACCACTAGTACCAGAGTTGAGCGTGTGAAGTGGAGGTCCTCTTGTTATCTGGATTGCTAGTGATCTTTGTAGAATTAGAAGGCAGCGTGAACCGATTGATCCGGATCCTCCACCTCCACCACCACCACCACTGATATTACTACCGGGGCTTGATCCAATGCCATTTCGATGATGATGATGATGATGATGATGATCCTCGTCCATTATCGAGGACATCTTTCATTGAGATGATATGAGCCACGGTTTGAGCTAACAGCTCGTACGATCGGGAGGTGGCATCGCCCAATCCCTGGAAAACAAATAAGATTTTAAGGTTAGTGTTAGAGGTAAATGTTTGATTATAATTTGTCGGTGAGATAGTTTGAGGTGGAAGTGAATTCTGACACCATGTGGACACATTGTGATTAAGGGTTCTAACTGAGACTGGAATTGAATCGAATTGAATAGCTAAGTGATGGACGGGTGGTGAGCAAACATTTCATTTGTACGAAAGCCTTCGTTACTCCAAATGGAAATCTTCAAGTTCGGGAATCCTTTTGATGCATTTGTCCTCTGTTGATTGAACTATGATTGCTAGTTCGAGATTTCCTAACCTCAAGGCTTCAATATTGACCTATCTATATACTGATTTTACCATCTTACATGCGATTTCGGGTTTATTTTTGAGGAATCTTGATAACACGTGGATCTGATAGACACACTAATAAATGATTCAGCAGCAGACCTAAAAGGGACAGTACTATTCAACTGTGTGACAGTGATACTGTGAATAACCGAAGCAGACTGTTTTTCTCACACAAGTAAACAACGAAAAGCTGACCGGTCAGAAACCAGCAGAATAAAATTGTCACTTTTTAAGTATTGTCATTTTTGCAGTATGGTTCTAGTTCTTCTTTTAGCACTAAATCAAAAAGGTTAAGGATTTTCCTCCAAATTTGAATCATCATCAAAAAAAAAAAAAATAATAATAATAATAATAATATTTGTTAAAAGCTTAGCCGGTCTGAAAACTAGAAGAAAAATTCTCTCTAACAGGGTTTTGGATATTCTTCAAGATGCAATTATTTTTGGAGAAGCCAGGTCAAATTACATGTGACTTTCGTTGTCCAGTTCAGCGGTTTTGAAAAATAATTAAAATATTATCGGAACTGCTAAGAGTTTATTCTAATGCTCATAGTTTTAAAAGACAGAAAAATAAACAGAGTGAAAAAGCTATCACTTCATGGAGATGACAAACAAGAAATTATGACGATTGATGTAGTAGAACTTGAGAAATGTATCTCGTATCTCTAATTTCCGGACCAAGAATGAAAGTGACTTCACTGAATAAATATAAGAGACAAGTGCATCCTCTCCGTGCCAACCTGACTTTAATTCAATCCGCACGTGTCTTATCCTTACAACTCTATTTTCTACGCATATTCCAAGGCTCTCTAAAACCTTTCAAAGGGCAATGTCATGAAGTTGATGGCCACCCGGCGGACATCCACCCCGTCACGTCATCGCCACTTCTCATCGCTAGCGTGCTAATTGATTCAAGCTCTGCTGCCCCTCTGCACTTACACACTCATACATTTATAAACCAAGGAGAAAGCGCGAATAGTTTGCCGAAAGCGAATACCGGACGTCGTCGTCGTTGGTGCTCACAAAAGAGGTATAAGTTTTGCTAGCGAGCTTTTGGCCTTAGTCCAACCAAGCTCATCCCCAGGCCTACGTATTCCAGAGAAAAGCTTCGAGACTATTTGACATATAGCTTAGGCTTTGTGTAGTCCTGAATTTGGCCTCGAAAGTTAGCCACCATATAGTCGAATCTCAAACTCTTTGTCTCTGTCACGCAAACACATTCGAAGAAAATCTATATCTTTAGTTCTTTTGTGACCGTAATTGCGGTGAATTTTTCCACGATTCTGTACAAAGTTTGACCGTATAATATATGTGGCAGGGTAAAAAGTCGAGATATTGCCAAAAGTAAGTCGATGCTTTCTAGGTATGTGATACTGCATTGAAAAATAGAATTTTCTCGCTCAGTGTAAAGTGTGATGTGGTACATCATACGAACATCAGGTTCTTGAAATCTTTTGAACTCTTTATTTGCTGCAGTCGAATATCTCGTAAAGTCATCCCGCAAAGTGGATACTGCACTGAATTGAGGTTTTGCAATTCTTGCCAAAGGATGGATGTAGATAAGAAAAAAGGAAAAATGTACCTTATCAAAGCATCATTTCGCTATATCTCATTTCGTAGATTGCTCTTTGAAAAAAAAGTTTAACTCGATTTGTATTACGCTGTGTGCATGGATGATTCACTGCATTGCACCTTTCTGGATGGTTTTTGCTGCCAAATAGGGATAGTCTTTGCAGAAAATGCATGTAGTACTTCTGGCCAAGTGTGCCAATTGAATTTCTTTGAGCTGTTTCGTTTCTTGCCATCACATGGTTCCTCAAGTATAAGTATTCCGCATACCCGACAGGATCAATCTCATCGAGCAGTAATTACATCGTAAATTTGATGTAGATTACATCGAATGAGATATCGATTGCGAGTAAATAATTTTCATCGTAAGTGTTTTTGTTCGACATGCCGAATTGTAGGTACTCGCAGAAATTTAATTTGATTGACGTGAAAAAACGAGGCTTTTTGAGAAAAAGTTACACTATTGTAACTCAAAATGATCCAGACAATAAGGTACACATTCTATAATGTGATTGAACTTCAATAACCATTCAAAGAAAGAGTCCGAGAATAAGAACGGGTCAGAGGAGAAATCAAAAAGTAGAAAAAGCTCTCTCTCAGCAAGATTCAATAAATTGAGGTTGAGAAACTTCAGCATCTCGAAGCAGCCAGCAAATCTTTCCACTCTCTCACACTTTACCTATCCACTCATATATCCTCACTTGAAACTGCAACGTCGCGTCGTCATCGTCGTCGTTGTCTCCTCTTGATCCAGTTTTTCAATCTTTGCATGTTAGCAAATTCATCACGAAAGCTGAACGTAGGCTGTAACATGCAATGTAGCTGACAACGGCATCGTCGCATCGCATCAGTTTCTTTATATCAGCTATGACGATGCATAGACATATCCCAAATAAATATATCTACTATTTGAGATATAGAAGGAGTGGGATCTATGCGAACTTGATGCGGAAGAGCCGGTCTATCCCCGTGCAAGGACTTCCCGTCGCGTGACTCATTGCGCATCACTTTTTCTTGCCAGTGACTTTTGCATTAAAGAAGAAGCATGAGTCCGTTAAGAATCTATCACATTGCCGGTTCGTTACACACTCTTGCAGTTTATTGATGTAGGGTCTGATCTGTACTTTCCCCTTTCTCATTAAGGATGAGGCGATACAAGATTTTGGTAAGGATAACGGAGACGATATGATGACGAGCTTGGACACGGATTGTACTTGCTATGAGTGACAAGATTTTGGCATATAGGGGAACCAAGTGCTTCGAGACATTGAAGTAAGATATTGAATTGTGAATTTCTGCAATCCATTACAATAAATATGTTATTTTTTTCGCGGTTTAGATAATAAAAAGTTCAGCAACCTTATAGGCGTAATTTTTGGCTGGAAGCTGTGGTGGAGTTCGATTAGCGAAAAACTTCAACTACTTTAAGACAAAATTTCTATGGCCATTGTTTTTTCACGTATCAATATATCAGCGAATAAAAATGGCCAGATGTAATTGAGATAAGAGAGGACATAATTTCAAGGCATGACACTAATGAAGATAACTCGACGTTCGAAACGCGTTATCTGAACCAATGTTCGATGTAGAAGAACTTTGAGCTCCAAATCCGTTTTCAAAACTACTCCATCGCGTCAGGAATTTTGAGATAATAGTTGCTGAACTTGCAAAACACGCTATTATTGGCATTTTTCCTTGATTTATTGAACAAAACGCAGATTTTTTTAGTTTTTTCCAGTTGGATTCACAACGAAGGAAAATAATAGCCCTACAAATTGATCTGAGGGAAATTACTGTGCTAATTTTTGATTTAAGATCCAATGGTTTGCTCTCCAATATGCTGCTTAACGCATGCAGGATATATCATTGCAAACGGTAAGCAGCATATTGGAGAACAAATGCGTCGTCGAAACAAAACCAATGTATCTTGGAAACAAAAATTGGTACAGATATTCTACTCAAATCATTTTGTGGAGCTATTATTTCTCTCTTTAGTAGACCCAACAGAAAAAATTAGGAGAGTCTGGTTTCTGTATAATAAATTGGATGAAAGAGCCAGTTATATAGTATTCTTCGCAATTTCAGCAACAATTATCTTGATACCCTAGAAGAATTTTGGATACGGATCCGCATTCGACAGCTCAAAAAACTCCTAGAATGATCTTCAAAGGAATCGACGGTAATGACCCCAAACCTCGTATCCGAATTCCATATGGTTAGAAGTTGTAAAAGGAGCAGCAGAAAATTGAGTCTGTAACGAGACTGATTTGACGTAGTTCAAGTTTTTTCGGCATCGCCTAGATAGAAGGACCCTAACCACCGCTTTTTTACAAACCAATGGATGATCTGCTGCGACAACGACCAGCGAACATTCGAGCTAATAACTTTCCAAACCTTTTTTTTGAAACGCCAAACTTTTGAGCATCACAGATACGGACCAATTAGTATAAGGCTCGTATCTTTTCCACAGGTCATATCTTCTTTCAAAGTAATGCGAGGTTTAAATGGACCATCCTCTCCAAAGCAATTTTTCGGTAGCTCATCGTGGCGAACAAACCCAGATACCTGATATAGATTCCCTAAGAATCGGGAATTTTACACATCCGATTAAACTCTATTACCCTTAATTAATCAAATCACCCCATGTCGGGCGTATCGTCATTTTATCACGCTTGGACCGTGGAACGAATCGATCTTTCTACAGATGCAACTCAGAAGTCTAGAGTACATCAGATCGGCGTCATACAAAGCCTGAAAACGATCTATGGGCACATACACCTTATTTTTATGCCAATACACACATACACACCCACTTGGCAATTTTCTAAGTCATAAATCATCGGTCAAACCTATATCCTCACACGCTGTTTCTATAGATAACGAGCTTCCTCTTTGGGTTATACCTTCATATCTTTCTCTTTCAACTTGGCCGAGCGCGATTGAGCATCGAAGAAAATAGCCGTTCGACCCCGACTCGCGGTGTATTCGAAAGTGATGTTCAAACTCCCATCGTTTCACTACGAATCTATACGCATGATTCTATACATGTATGCAACACATGCATGAACTCACGCAAAGTGCTTGAGAAAATTTTTCGGGCGTGGAATTTTGCAACGCGCTCTTTTCGCTCGACTCCGCTCAGCATCATCAGCGTCCAGTTAAAGCACGAGCGAAAGTTTAACCGTCAGTTTGCGGGACGTTAACGTCTAGTCGTAGCATCCACGAAGAAAATACTAAAATGTGAACAGTCGACGACGAACACGAGGTAGATTTGTACGTAGAGCTTGCGGATATAGAGCTTGCGGACTATTCGTACGAATGTATGTACGTCGTCGTCGATGTGAACGTTATTATATAGCATTTCCGTTGGAGTCATTGAACGCTGATGCTGCGGTTGCCGCTATTTTGTGTATAGAGTAGTACACCCTACGGGCAATAAATGCTTGATTTATTCAAAAGCTCAGATAGATGCATGAAACAGGAAGAGCATCTTCTCCTTTTATCTATCTCTTTATTTTCTTCTCTTTGTTATAAGACGTTGAACGCGTCTTTTCTGTCGTTATATTTGCAAGCCTGTCCAACGCATCGAATTTTCATTGCGCACTGCGGGAATCTAGTCTATATTGCATGTTGTCATCGCTCGAAACTCTCCAAAGTGTCATATACAAATATGGATATGCTAAGTAATAGAATATTCTGTCTTTTCTATACCTCACTTCCTATTTCAATCAACAGATTTATGAGCTTGCGCCAAATAGACGATCTCAAAATGCTATAACATGCGACATGTAGTTATAGTATAGAAGAGGCACAACGTGGTGGGTATGTTCAAGTAATCTTTGCGAGGCAGCACAAAGAGAATTTCAAACTAGAGATGCCAAAGATATATCTATAGGTAGTAATACAATGCGACATGGACTCCTGATTTGGATTTGGAGCTTCTGCAGAGCTATATGTGAAATGTGGGTAAAATACTCGTAGAGCGACTCTGTACAATTGTGGCAGCTTGAAATTTTCATGTTGAATTAATGAGCAAGCAAATGCAAGCCGAGTTTGTCTGTGTGTTCTTTGTGAATAGATGATTTTTTTTTTTGGTGATCGAGAGTTGAGTTGGTTATTTGTGCCACGAAGAGAATGCATAGGTAGGTAGGTATAGATTGGTATATTAGATCGAAGGTCGACTTGGTGGAGAGCTTTCCATTAAAGGAGTATGGCTGCAATATAGCGCGCGTATTATTATTGCCAGAACAATACAAACCACTGAGAGTTTAAAGTATAGTGCAACTACCTACTTGTACAAATCAGTTATACGAGAGAGTACTTCCATCATTGATATTTCCATTCATTTCCTTTCTATTTTGGCCAATATGCGATTTTTGAATTCCTTTAAAACGATGCAGCATGATGTAAATGATGCTATGTAAAATAGAATTGTGTACCTATAATATGAAAATCGCTGACTCATTCCATAAAATTTGCAAGAGATTGACCAAAGATAGTAGCTTTGGCCGTAGTTTTCATTTTTGACTCATAATTTCCGCAAGGAAGATTTTGGATTTTGAGATTCTTGAATCAATGATAAGATAACAAGGTGAAAATTTCCACCGCATTATGATATTCTGGCGGTCACATTTATACGATGTGAATTCGTTGATTGCTTGTCTTTTGATTGGAATGTGTCAAAAATTCACAATGTCCTTAGCTCTTTATAGCACCCAAAGTATCAAGATACCTTGGGACGCCCAATTTTTTTGTTTCCTTACTTCAATTGTCTCCATTAGACTTCTGAATGGGCATCATAGAACGCAACACCAACAAATCCCTTGCTTCTAATGGAAGAGCTTATATTCTTGAACTTGACAAAAAGGTACGAACATTGAACAATGGAAATATGTTAAAATTACTCGGTTAATTTCAATAAGGATCTTGCATCTTTTCTGATCCCTTCAAGTGAGGGTTTTGCGTTTCAGAGCTATTCCAGTTGAACATGGTGCAATTTGAGAAGAATTTTTCAAAAATTTCCCCATTTTGAGCAAACTGTTCCAAAGTCGAGTGGCTTTAGAATGACTTCAAGTGGTCGAGCTCCGAATGACGTCATACCGACATACGCTTCGTTATACCCCCTACTATTAGCATAGGAAAGTCCAAACTTTTATTCATCCGATGGACCAAATGTTCAGAGGCACATCATAATTCATATGGCGATTGACATGAATGCTATAGACTGATATACTTGAAAAGGGTCAGATCGTTATCTGATCTCGAGAAAATAGATTATTTTATCCATTCATTGACAGTGAAACGATCTATTTCATTGAGACCTGAGGACGATTGCCCCCTTTCTAAGTATCAGTCTGGCATTCGGATCAGACGCCATATGAATTATGACATGCCTCTGAACAGTTGGTGCATCAGACGAATAATAAACGGTTGGACTCTCCTATGTTAATAGCATGGGGCATACCGAAACGTTTGTCGTTATGGCGTCATTAGGGGCTCGACCTGCACTTGAAGTCATTATGAAGCCAATTGATTTTAGAACAATTTGCTCAAGATGGGAACATTTTTCAGAACTTTTTCCTAAACTGCACCATGTTCAACTGGGATTGCTCTAAAATGCACAACCTTCACTTGAGAGGGCCAGACAAAATGCAAGATGCCTATAGACAGCTGATATTGATGGCTGTAGTATGAAGTTATTGTAAACGCCGAATAGGTTCTG
Organism: Eretmocerus hayati; assembly: GCA_029851415.1. Lineage (NCBI taxonomy): Eukaryota > Metazoa > Arthropoda > Insecta > Hymenoptera > Aphelinidae > Eretmocerus > Eretmocerus hayati. The sequence goes on along the minus strand of CM056743.1, from coordinate 37,451,053 downwards.
CATAACTCACCTCATGCACAAGTACACATCAAATATTTTTTGACGTGGAACATCCCTATGTATGAATACAATACCGCGGAATCCGAACGAGTCCTAAGGAACCCACCTTTTAAATGTCTCAACCCCTGGACAATTTTCCGATTTGGACCACTCCAATGCACGATTACCTTGAAGGAAGCTCAAAGAAGGTGATCCGATTGAAATCGATTGAAATTGGTCACTTAGGAATCATTGCCATCTTTACATAAGTCGATTGAGACCGTAGAGCGCTGAGTTTTGCGTGATCCCAAAAACTATGTACGTGTCATCAGGGGTCCCGATTGCTAAGGCAGTTAGTTTTGGCCTAGAAGGGACCGATCAACCATGCACAACTGATAAAATATTGCCATGAATCTTGGCAGTCAACATTGCAAACGTGGGCCCCACAGGACCCGCAAGGAGCTAAAAGGTTAGGGACCCTAATTTTCTGGAAATATGGTATTATGGAAAATTTGCATTATGAATTCAATGAACGAAAATCTTAACAACTTTCTGTTCCTTGAATTCGTGATGCAAGTTTTTTTCACGCTAGAATAGATATTAAGAATGGATTAAAAGTACAGCGTGGGTCGTTTCCTTCTTCAGTGTACGGAGTAGACAGATAGCGAAGTATATTTAATGATAGTAGGTGTACAAATCGCTTGATGGGTTGTTCTCGTGTTGCAGCGACAGTATATATAACGTGTGTCGGATTATTCTGTCACACGGCTGTGATGGTACAACGAGCGTGTAATAATGAAATGCGTTTCAAAGGGAATGAAAAGGGAACAACGCGGCATGTCTCACAGGAACCACGATTTCTTAGATAAAGGTACGTTGCCCTCCAGTATACTTAAGTTCAAACTTCTTCATCAAGACAAGAAAGAACGGTTGGCTTGAAAAGAGCATTACCCTCATGTACAAGTACCAGTTGCTGGTGTTTATTTAATGCTATGCGTGTGCGAATACTTGTTATACCGAAAATCATATATCCGATCCATTTACATCGAAGTACTCCTTTCAAATGTGTTGATTGAATTGCTACTACCAATCTGGAACTCCATTTTGCTACCTCGAATCCTAGCATTATTTCTGATCGTTCAATTTTATGTAAGAAAAGAAATTGCAAAAGTGAAATCATATTAAATTGCAATAGGAAGAAATTAGATCTGATATTATCAATGGCTATTTGCTTCATTCTTTGTTAGTTGCAAATCCTTTTCTCAGGTTCGTAACCAATGACCACGAATAAGCACATTTTATTCCACTATATGAGCAATGATAATCTCAGTGGCTGTATCTTTGGACAGGAGACCCATTTGACATAGTTACCCTGAATTCGTAATATTCTAGGTAGTACAAAACCGTGAAAAAAATTTGGACAAGATTGGTAATCCGGACATCTGGTCCTCCCCTTGTGAGTTGTGCCCACTCTGGATTCTGGATGATCCAATTGTGAGAGTACATGATGATTGAATTTGCTACATGAAAAAATTATGCATTTAGGAGAGGCGAGAGGAGAGGTTATATCTCAGATGGAACACTCTCAAACCTTGAGCATTTTATTGATTAGAAGATATTCGATCGAGATTTTAATAATAACAGACTACTGAGAAGTGCATCAACTTTCTCGGCCATAAGTCGTTATAAAAGTATCATAGACAAATAGAGGTCCTCTCTCTTTTCCACGAATTATCCTGCAAATGTCAATTGCACCGTGTTCAGGCTATTTTCATCATTTCTCAGCTATATATATATATATATCTGTCCCGTTTCTTGGTTATTTACTCCTGTACATATACACTATCACAGACCGCCTATCGCGGGGTTATAAGTACTCAACTCTCTGTATGATGTCTCTTGACAATTTTCACCGAGGCTTGGCTCGTGTAATGGATTCTTAGGAAAAGAATATCCTATGGTATAAGCAAGAGGACGAATTATATGACTTTTTTTCCTTATCCAACGGAGAATCTTTGTGTAAGTATGCGGTGAGCTATAGTTTTCAAGCTCCGCAAAGCGATGACACTGACTTTGCTTTATACTCTGCAAAGATGACAGTAGCAAGTGATTATTTGTGGGTACACGTGGTGATGCACTTCCTGCCTTCTGTTGCACGCGTGTAAGGCACGCACGAGGTTGATGAAGATTCTATGGAGTGGTTCAGTCGATGATTGAATCGAATCCAGCTAATTTCTTTTTCTCATTTGAGAATGACTTCCAATCGTTGGAAAATTCATTGGGCTCGAATTTTCACCATGTATTCCGGAAGATCAGATTTTACCACTCCAAAACGATGGGTCTTGGTATTCCTCAGGGAAGTGTATAGTTTTTGACCAAATGTTCTAACTACTGGTTGAAAACCCAACTTTTTGTTCGATGTATAAGATTCAGGGCTAAGCACGGCATGCAACCAGGAGTAGGGACCAGAATTCGACCAGTACTAATAATTCGTACCAAAATTTTTCTGCAATGTAGTGACAACATAGTATTTGATCCGTGTGTTTTTAGATTGAGTAATAAAAAGTAGGACTAACTTAGAGCAAAAGTATAATGTTCACGACTTTTCGAAAACTGATGAGAAGGTTCAGTAGCCGCCTTTAGAATTACAGTCAGATGAAGTTGTTTGACTCCCTTTTCTTGTATTAATTAAGTCATGTAGCTGAACTCACTGACTGCTTCAGAGGATGACTGTATTCTACATGAAACCAGTCTCAATTTTACAAGTTTCTTATATGATTTGCGGTTTTCTTACGTATAGCTATCAAGCTCTCTAAAATTTTTCAACTGTCTCCAAAATGGATGAGCTGATGAACAACAAATGTATCAGAAATAATTAAAATTCATGAATACCATGCAATAAAAGAATTGCAATGAGATACCGTTGGCAGGATCTAGTCCACTCAACTCTTCTCGACTGACGAAATTACTTTTTCGGCGGGACTAAAGGAGTTGAAGGTTGATAAGATTCTGAATACACGTGTGTGGGTATTTTTGAGCGCGCAAGTGGCGAATCGTATCTTTTTGCATAACGAAAGCGTGGGAACCGAGACTCGAAGAGGATACACATATGTTTATATACGTAAAGGACGTAAAACAGGCTGTGCAAAAACGTTCGCCTGCCATCAGGACCCGTGGGCAAACTGGAAATCCAAGTCGCGGGCGGATATGTCTGGTTGCATATAAAAGCTTGCTGTTGGCAGAGAGCGTCGTCGGCACATGCAAGCTATACGTCGCATCGTTGGCTTAGAGTTACATGTTTTTCTAATGAATTGAGGGAAAATATAATATTTGTCACCTCATTACATTGACCGTACTGTTCCGATGCTGATATTCTTCAAAATTCGACGGCTAAAAAAATAGCTGAAATAGCCACAGAAGTAATTTCATGGGAACAGCTAAAAAAATGTTGCAGATCACGTAGTTATCATTAACTTCAAGAAAGAATGATTATTCTTCAGGTTCTAAACTTTAAGTCGTATGAACATCACGAGGAAGGGTGAGAAGCTACATCATTCATGCTCTGATTATAAGGGAATTATTAGATCTGGATGTGCAAAAAAAATCTTCAAGCAAGCAGTTTTCAAATAACCGATCCAAGAAGAATGATTTTGTCAGGTTGTCAATACTAACGAGACTGCAATTTACCTATAATTTTCGTGTAAAATTGATCAGCAACAAAGGTTCTCGTTATCGATGGAAAAGGGCTGAACTTGTTTGCGAAGGTCACACACGCACTGAACAATAATATGAAAGCACTGAGCACAATTAGTAGATAATTCTGATGCGCATCTTTAGCCTTTGAGCTTATATGGTATACTTGAAGACGAATGTTGCCGCTGCAGCACAAGCTGGCTCTCATCAGAGGTTGTGCCATGGCGTAAAAATAACAAGGTGTGTGACCGCGCACGTTTTCGATGTGTCTCCACTCGACGCCATTTTGATATTCTTGACCGCGAACTTCCAAATCATGCTCCCTGTATAGTACTGTACAAACGAGTTGCAAGTAGGTCTTATTTTGAGGAAGGTAAGAAGTGCTAGCGTGAACAAGCAAGTTTCAGCGTAATTATAGGCAAATACGTAAATCTAGAACGATGCCGCAATGATATTGCAGTTGGAATGAAGAATAAAATCATGAATTCATTTCAATCAAAATGGGTGTTTATTTTCAATTTAACTGTCCACGAGACTAAAATTCTGAGGGAATCGGTGAAAGTGCACATTCTTAACATCGATAACTGATCCTGTGCTTTTTTTGCACTTCGACAGAATGATCTGGATAGCGAGACAACAATTGTCGGTAAGCCAAGCCATACACGCTTGTCGGTCACCAACACTTACACGCGGCTCGAACTAAAATACGTAAGAAAGGCGAGTGGAGACAACTGGAGACTTAGAGAATCTCCACTCAGAGATTAGAGACCCTGAGTGGAGGGTCTCTAGTGGAGACAAGGCCATGTCTGCGCGAGAGTAGACGAGTTTTGAGGCTCCGGTGTCACACACCTTGTTATCTTTACGCCATGGGTTGTGCTATTATGTCGCTATTAGGTGACGTGATTGATCGTCTTGTGACGTGTTAGAGTGATGTCTGGGATCATCATTGGTGGAAGAACATTACAGATGTATCCTTACAACTCGTGAAATTGGTCCTCAGGCTTGCATTGCATTTTTTAAAGTCCTTTAGGAACATTTTTGGATGTTATCGCGAATAGATACAGTGATCAAGTAAGCATAGAATGGATAATGATACCGTGAATTTTAACCTTTTTTTCTTTGCTGTTGGCTCAAAGTAGAAGGAAATTTTACCGATTGAACGAATAAAATCGATCAAGATAAGTGATGAATACTTATATAAACTGGATTTACCTCAAGTGCTCCATGATAGGAGTACATAAATGAACCTTGACGTGGAAATCACTGCATCGAATAAACGTTCACCAGCGCGAAAATACTTCCTCAATTTGAAATCCGATTGCTCTCAAAATCGTGCGTACTAATATTCATCTAAATGCATCCATTATACAAATATTAGTCTCACTATACGTGTATATGTAATGTACAAGTGTAAGAGTACACAATCAAGTTTAAACAATGCCCTCGAAGTGAATTCCATTTTGCTTTTCTCGATCGCCTTGGGTCCCATTCACATTTCACAATATGAAACGACCGGCCTTTGGCTATATAGTATTATATCGTAAGGGCGTATATGAGTGTTGTATTATCCATCCATTGAAATCGATAGTTCCTTGCACTCTAATACTGAAATACAGAGACTCTCTCGATGGCATTACGTGAGTTTGCGGATCGAATCACTCGGCTGCAACAGTATTATAGTTATGAAAGTGTATGTATTCCCATAGAGACCTACTTCTTCTTCTCCATTCCATTAGAATCTTATAGCCAATGTATTAGGCATTCAAACAGAGATACTTACCGTGCGACATAACAATACGGAACGACTTGTAATGGACATGTATATCCCTTGAGGATAGCTTTCTGAAACTTCTTACACACATGTATATCAATTCAGATGTTGTTGAGGGAATTACGCAATGTTTAAGCTCGATATAGAGACATTTATAATGTCGTTATGTGGTAAAGAGAGAGAGGAAATGTGTCTCGATGTTGCCGCACAGCGCGGAAGGATTATTAGCCCGAGCGATTCCCTAGAATAGCAGCCAATCACGCAATCATTCTTGCCTCCTGTACATACGCATACCCATAGCCATGCACAGGCCTTGTCATTATTTTACCCGCAGTGTACATGCAAAAGGTATCCTGATTAGTATACCCCTTCAGTCTTTGTAATTTTGTGTGCGGATGTCTGTTTTTGGTTCGTTGGTGAACCCCCTCTACATATATGTATATACTCATTACGAGCAAAACGATTTCCGCCAATATGAGGAAAGACGGTTTCTGTCTTTTTACGGGGTAAGTATTATTTTGCAAATGAAATTTTTAACTTGGGCTTGCGTAAATGTGGCTCCTCTGGGTTATCAATTAGGGCGTACTTGCTTCTATGGTACTTTTCTTGCACATACGTTTGCCGCTCACTGTAGTGCATTTTCATAAATTTACTCTGTAGTGGAAAGATGTCAGTCTGTGGTGCAGATATTTGTACCATTTACATGGAGTGCCACCGCGCCATGCACTATGAGGGTGATGCCAGACAACTCGCTACGACACAAATCTCACGACAAGACACCGCCTGACACGACACAAAATTCATTCCTGCGAACCCAAGCATTTATCGATTTGATTCATTCTCATAAACCATGATTGCTAAAATCGAGTCCGTCGATGGTTCTGATTACCGGAATGAACTCGTGTCGTGTCGGAGATGTCATGAGATTCATGTCGCATCGCGTCGTCTGTCATCGCCCTTAGGATGAGGCCAGACAATACGCTACGACACGCTTATCACGACATGACATCGACCGATACGACACGCAATCAATTCCGATGAACTCGACTATTGACGAATCTCATTCTCATTCATAATTCATGATTGATACTGTGAAAATGGAACAACTTCACTGATATATGATGGGAGGAACAGCCGAATCGCGAGGCATTCCTTATCGAAGCGAGATTTCTTGACAGAGCTTCCGTCACTCTGATTGTCTGGGGAACATACATCCCCTATAGAGCCACAGAGCCATCGGGAAGATATGAAGGACTCAACTTCAATATCATCATTAGTCTCAAATGCAGAGCTGATGATAGTTTCCATCCTTGTCTCTACATCGTACTGAATTATTTAAGCTGTGAAAAAGGTGTGTGATGTTAAGTGTGTGTTTCGCCCTGGTCTCTCTCTTGGGCTCGTCAGTGAGACGAAGAGAGACCTGTCTCAGACACTATTGTAAATCGTACGTTCCCCAGACAATCAGAGTGACGGAAGCTCTGTCAAGAAATCTCGCTTCGATAAGGAATGCCTCGCGATTCGGCCGTTCCTCCCATCATATATTGAAACATAGCGAGGGTATAATTTTCATAACTTCACTGATAGTTGGCTTAGGGTGATGACAGACAACGCGATGCGACACAAATCTCACGACACGACAGCGCCCGACATGGCATGAACGTTATCACGGTGAGCTCAACCATCGATTGATTGGATTCGTTTTTACAGTGCCAGTTATGGGTTATGAAAGTGAATCAAATTCCTCGATGATTAGGTTCGCAGGAATGAAAGTAGTGCCGTGTCGGGCGTTCTCGTGTCGTGAAATTCAAGTCGTAGCGGGTTATCTGATGTCACCCTTACACATACCGTAGTGCGAATTCGTGTACGATTTATATTGAACGCCGACGCACCATAAAATTTTCAATATAAACTGACATGTTACTGCTGATTTCATTTTCAGCAGTTAAAATTTACTTTTTGTCTCTATGTATATCAATGTATTTCTGTATCCTTACATGGATGTACTTCTGACATTTTGGATGTGTCAAGAATAATTAGTGAATATTTAAGATGAATGAATGAATAAATAATGGAGTATTTAACGATTCCCAGAATCTATTGAAATACAGTAGAACCTGTCAAGTTGGACACCGCGTACGTTGGACAACCTGACAAGTTGGACACTGTCTAATGGAATGAAACATTTTCAATCCCACGTATTCATATTATTTCTCATCCGTATAAGTTGGAAAACTCGCTATGTCGGACACTTTTTTCCGGAACCATCAAAGTTTCCAACTTAGGGGGAGAGCACCAACCTTGCGGAACACGGACCTTGATGAAACTCTGGGAATCATCTTGTTTTGGTGAATAATGGAAGTATCTCCAAGGATTAAATCCAATGGGCCTCCTATCCCGAGATACAGCCTTGGAGGTTAGCATTGTTAGTATATCTATATATGTGTCTTTTTAATACAGGCCTATATGCACAATGCTAATTTCCATAGCTGTATCTCGGGATAGGAGGCCTATTGGACGAAACTCTTCTGGGTACCTTTATTTCTCACCAAAACAAGAAGATTCCCAAAGTTTCATCAAGATCCATGACCCGCAAGGTTGGTGTTTTCTTTGTTAGACGGGTTCTATTGTAAATGTCAAAAAGAGATGTCGACTTTTTGAGAAATGTATTCGTAGATAAGCAAATTAATTAATCGACAATATACGGAAATTGAAACCCTGTTAATCATAACCCATACAACACGTGCATAGATTTAAATAGAAACCTCACGATGGCAGCCACAGTTTACCTCAAATTGCAGCGATATCACGATAATTACAGACAGCGTCAAGAGCTATACACATAATATCCCAACGATTATCTCAATTTCGCGGATATACACTTTTCTACCCAGCTCTCCCTCGCTGCTCGTAACTTCTCAATTTTCACCACGCTCGTCGCAATGAGATCTTCCACGTTCAAATGCGACGAACCGCAACGAATTTCGATAACACCGGAGCGAAAATTACTACATACCAAGGTATGAAGTGCAGATGAGAGAATCGATCCTCGATTGCTTGCCTTCCTGCATTCACTCGGTTTGCTTGTGTTCAATATTAGCTACGGTACATGATGTACCTATATTGGTGATTCCGCCGAGAGTGGGATTTTTTTGTGGCCAAAATTGTTACGAGGAGGGATTTGGATCAAAAAATGATTTTAGTCTCGAACATCTTTCGGTGGACCGTTGCAGTTGATTTTCACTTGTTTGAACGTAAAAAGAAAGTATTTGTCGCAGTAACTAATCGTTGATTCAGAGAGCAGTGTTGGCTCAGTCGGTAGCGTGCTAGCTTCGGAATCAACACTGCTCGAGGGGTCGTGGGTTCGATTCCCGGCGAAATCACTCGGAAATTTTTTCTGAGGTTTTTTCGAAGGGAAAAGGACCCACCGCACCCCGCCTGCTTTGGAATGGCGTTTTCCCCGGATTATCCTTCAGAGAAATCCTGGGTTTTCCCATTTCACGAGGTTCGACTAGCGGGCCTCGGGCGAATGCGAAGCAGGGGGAGGGTGGGTAACGTAGGGAGTTAATAAGCCGACCCGGCGTGCCTTCCTAAGTGCACGGGGAGGTGCGGAAAATATCGGCATTACCGGCATTGGAGTTTGAGTCCCACCAAAATCATGGCCTTGCATGAAGAGGCTCTCTCCGGGAACGCTAAGGGTACAGCGGATCCGATGGCTCACTTGGCGTGAGACAGGGAATGTCGGCCTTACTGGCATTGGAGAGAGGCATCCCATGGCTGCAAACGATGGCGTAGGTCACTCCGGGGAAGCTGGAGTCCACAAGTAGAGGAAAAATTCGGGCATAACCCTTCACACCAAGGACCGAAGGGAGGCCCCCGTGCTAGGCCCAGGAGGCTGCAAGGGGATCTCGAAAAAAAAACAGCGCTGTGCAAGCAGTTTTGGTGCAAATCCGTCTTTAAAATGTCGGATGGCCGTGTTCGAGCTGAGGGCTCGAAGTGATAGATCATGTTATTTGAAGTATTACAAATAGCTACATATAAGGGATTTTCGACTCTACATATGCGTCGCGATGAATTCAAAAGTCCAAGTTGGGTTGTCTACAGGGGAAAGAAAGGCCATTTGGAACCTTTATGAAGCACTCATAGAAAACAGCCCAGAAAATTGCTACAGTGCACATTCCAACCGACAGAATTTTGGAGGAACTTCGAACACGGAAAATCACACTTTCGGCGGAATCATTCACATATCACCGATGCAACTCTTTCGACAAGGTCATATCACTCTCAATGGTACAAATGAATACAACCAGGTTGAAAAGTGGGTGTAATCATGGTCCGTTCAAGCGATACAGAAACATTCCTCTGTATGGGTTTGCAGGGCAATATTATACTGCCGCCCACTTATTCGTTATATAGCGTTGATATGATGAAAGTCTCCCTTTTCAAGAGATATTCTTCGGTTTTGGGCTAATTGCCTCATCGCGTTTCACTTTCTGTAACTGCATCATGGCTGAGGCTGGGTCTTACGATAGTTTGACTCTGTGGACCATCACATTGTGCATGAGAGATATCGATAATATTACAGGGATTTTTTTTTATGATGGGCGTACGTGCGAATGATGCGGTTTGTATCGAATCAAGTGTATGATACCTACAAACATTTATGAAGGCTATATGTATACTCGAAAGTTAATACCGTACATGCCTATAAAATATAAGTGATACGAAGAATCGAAGGTGAAAGAGCGATAGACTAAATAAAGAAGATGAGCTATGACATTGAAACTCGTTGAGAGATGCGTTCGATTGTTGTTAGATAGTTTTCACTTGCAATTCTTTGCAGACAAATTTTTAAAATTTCACTCTCGATACAACACTGTGTATCAATAATCTGCACAATGCCATCATAGAATATAGATATATATTATAAACCGATGCAGGTTGTATAGATAGGTGTACGAGAAACTGTATAGAGGTATATCCACCGAATATATTTCTATAGCATTTGAGGGAGATGAGATAAATCGAGAGGTAGTATCTATTGTCGGAGATCGAGAAGATCGTCATTAAATTAAACTGCAACTCATATAGAATATAAGGGAGCGTCCACGCAGAGCGAGCCACCAACTCAGGCTCGCGCGCAAGAAAGCAAAAGTTCCAACTTTGACCTCGCTATTCTCCTCATCAGTTGCGTTGGTAGAAAAAATGTGTATATGCATTCTTCAAGATTTTTTAACGATCTTTCCGTAGCTTCAATCGATTTTCAGGTAGAAATTTTCCTTCTACCCGAAATTCTGCGTTGAAGTTTAACATTCAATAGCGCAAAATGCCCATCTTTAAAATCGCTATAAATTTTTGCACTGATACTCACACTAAAGAACTCTCGAATAAAAAAACTTCTAGAGTGGGTACTCGAATCGTTCGCGAGTAACAAATTTTTACATGTAAAAATCTGAGCGCGGCCGGCCGACTTCTGCAGAGTCGGCCGGCCGTAACGCTAAGCGCACTAATTGAAAAGCGAGTCTTTCATCATGAGTATTCATTCACACCAGTTTTATAATTAATATATTCAATGGAGATATTCTCTCCTACAAATGAGAGTTTGCATTTCAGGACCGAGAATAGTTAGATGTACGTCAGAAAAAGTTGGTGGCCCTGAGAAGGGCCGTTTCTACAGTCCAGTCTCATCGGCACATGTTCAGAATCAGCTTGGTCGATGTCTCTTACTCGGATTGAGGAATTCTCTCTTCGGTGGAGTCTCAAGTTTCCTCTTCTCGCCTTGCCGGAGTTTAGGAAACACGTCTCCATCTGGATAAGTTGAGAACGGTCTGAGCAGCAACTGCTTCGTGGTCTCCAGAACCTGGAATGAGTGATAAGACAGTGTGCCAGGAACAGTCTTTGCTCCGTCCGATCTCTCTGTCAAGTCAGATTTCACCTGCAAATACTCCTCCTTAGAAACAAAAAAAATCCTCATATTTTCCATCTTCTCTCTCGCCCAAACAAAAAGTTCGCGAGGCGTAGTGATTTGACTTGTAGAATTTTTCTGTAAGCTTGCACGACGAGCATTGCTTTTCAGACAAGCACCTACCCCATCACACGCGTTTTTTCCGTGGGCAGTCGCATTGAAATGCCACTCTGCCTCTAATGAAAAGTCATTCTTATGATTGATCAGATTCACGAAGTTATATTTGTTTTTGAAATGTTGAGCTGCGCCATCAGAAAAATATATCACTTTTTTGGCTGCAGGGAAATTTTCCTTGATATGAGTTGTAACTATTTTTTGAACACAATGAACGAAAGCTGAATCGTGAATCAAGCTATCAGACAATACAGCCATACTTGTATGATGCAATTTTGAATCTTTAATGTAGTAGAGTACTACTGTGACTATAGTGCATTGGTCATTGTTATAATGAAATGCTTGAACGGCATCTTGAATGAGAAAAGCATAATTCTCGGCAAAATCTAGGAGTACTAAAAATTCCCCTTCTTTTAGATTCTGTTTGAGCACATCCAAAAAAGCAGATTGTTTCTTTGCAGTGAAAGAATGGGTCTTCAGTTTGAATAAAAGTCTCGATAACTCATTTACATAGTCTTCCTTCGACGTTATTCGCGTTTGGAGAGAGCATCGATCTGTAGAATGCCAACACTGATACTGTACCTGATCGATAATTTTTTCATCAAAATACTGGAATAAGAGCTTTTTGAAAGATTCTATACTTGGGCATTTCTTACATTTATTTAAGAAACAATCATCAGTCGGATTCTGACAAACTATAATTGAGAGACAATCCTTATAATCATTGAGTTTTCCTGAAGTGAATTTTGAAATTCCCAAACCGTCTAACATGAGCTTCACGTTTTGGTGGTGGATACAAACACAAACAGAATGTGTTCCGCTGGATCCAGCCAAAACACATTGAGGAGGACGAAATTGAGCAAACTTACTGAAACCTATTCTGACAGTGGGATGCATATCTTTGAATTTAATATACAATTCCCTCAAATTATACAGGACTAATCTTTTCTGTACGAAAATTTTCTGATTCGACGAGATCTTCACGCACTTAGTATCTTTCATACCGGGCATAATTCTACTATTCTCATCGTCGCTGTAGAAGTTTTCAACTAGTTTAATAGTTTCGTCAGGGAGTTGATTATGTTTAACCGTCACTCCTGAAGACGATGTTGGTTTTTTAGATAAATTGACAACATTCTGGGCAAAGCGTCTAGAAGTACAAAAAAAGTCAGCTTTTCTACGAACACTCCAAGAATCAGGAAGAAAACTCATAATCAGCTCTTTTTCTTTCAGAGAAGTGTTTTCGTCGTCAAATTTGTCTATCATCTTCTGCACAATGATCGCGTACTCATCATTCCCCAGGGTAGTCTGAGACTCGATCTTTTTCCGACACTTATCGCAAATCTTTGCTGTTTCATTGAGATGAGGAAAACGATCACGAACCTTCTGCGGAACTGCGCGTAGACTTTTAGAATGACTCGTTTCATCGTTCAACGGATTGCAACATCTACCGAAGTTCCTCGTCATTCCAACTCAACGCCCTAATCGAGGGCTATCGAAGATAAATCATTGATATAGAATGATGCTAGAAATAAAGATGAAGAATACGAAATGAGAAACTCTTGCAAATTGCACTATAGGTAACGCAACACCAGAGTCAGAAAATCCAAGAGACGAGCCGAACAGTCCTCTGACAAACCTTGAGACTGTCTGGTGCTCAGATATTGTTCGTCCACTAATTTAAACCATTGATAGGTACTAAGAGAAAGAGAAAGAAAGAGATAGAGTTGGAGAGGAAGAGCCAATACATCCAGGAAATAGTAATATTCTAGAAATTATGAGCATAACAAGTTACCTAAACATCTTCAAGGAATGACAACCCGAATCGCTGAGAAACATTCTACTTATCCATTTGCAGCTTATACTTTCGACAATGGATCAATGACTTGTTATTTTCTGGACTGCTGGTATTTTCTGCGGACATCAGATTATTTGGGTCGAGCAACTTACTTCCAAAATAGAGATCTTCTTGTCAGGTGTTTGTCAATACACAGCATACCTGATTTTCCCTCCTTAATCCCTCCAAAAATCTGCAGCTGTTTCTATCATACATTTCTATCCCAGTATAGCGACAATAGTAAGTAATTAGTTATCTTTTGAAAGCGGATAATGCCATTGCAGTTGTACACAACAACAGGTGTAAATGTGTACTCATGATGAAAGACTCGCTCTTCAGTTCGTACGCTTAACGTTACGGCCGGCCAACTCTGCAGAAGTCGGCCGGCCGCGCCCAGATTTTTACATGTAAAAATTTGTTACTCGCGAACGATTCGAGTACCCACTCTGGAAGTTTTTTTATTCGAGAGTTCTTTAGTGTGAGTATCAGTGCAAAAATTTATAGCGATTTTAAAGATGGGCATTTTGCGCTATTGAATGTTAAACTTCAACGCAGAATTTCGGGTAGAAGAAAAAGTCCTACCTGAAAATCGATTAAAGCTACGGAAAGATCGTTAAAAAATCTTGAAGAATGCATAAACACATTTTTTCCACCAACGCAACTGATGAGGAGAATAGCGAGGTCAAAGTTGGAACTTTTGCTTTCTTGCGCGCGAGCCTGAGTTGGTGGCCCGCTCTGCGTGGACGCTCCCATAAGCTGTATAGATGTGTATGGAAGTGTATGAACTATCTGAATTTGCCGAGAGCAGCGTTATAACCGAGTTTATGCGCTGTGAAATCGTTCGCGATTGCCGATTCGCGTATGTCTATCTACCTATTCAATATCCGCAATATGTGTAGTGTGGTGGAGTGACCCGGAGTGTATAGTACGGAAATCGATTCGGATTCGCTATACATACCTTACAAATTCTTTTATTCCATATTTTGCGCATGATGGTTGAAATATATTATCACGCATGCATATAAAAATGTTGCATCGTATAAATACAACTTTCACGCATTGCTAATAAAATAAAATATTTGACCTTTCTTTTGGATCTCTGTCTCTGCAATGAGTTCCTTGACAAGAAGAAATTTAAACAATTAATCTGATCGAATTATCCAAAGTGACATTTGTTTCGAAAGCGTTACGTACGTACGTAATACAATAAATAGTAATGAAAGTATGAATATGCACATTTGAGTATCTCACGCAGAAGGAAAAAAATTGACAATCCGATATAATCCATCTGAAGCTGCTTTGCGAGTAGAGTACGCATACTTCGATATGCTTTTGTGCTATAAGCCAATAAAGTTTCACTTTCAAGTGATGTATGCATGCATGCATAGCATACATATAAGTATATTAAAAGCACGCGGAAGATCGTGCGAGAGTATTTGAGAGACAGAATTATTCAATGTCAAGTGCATATTATGTATAGACATTCGTATAAATCACCATATATACTTTGATCGTTCGATGCGTTAAGATTATTGACTCTGCATGGCTGTATAATTTTTTTTGAATATCTATCCTTGTGATTGGTCGTTACGGAAGAAAAATGGAACGCTTCAAAGTTTGTTTCGAAATAAATACATCGACCGCGAACCATATGACTTCTCCCTTCTCAACTGTCACTAAGACGATGATGATATTTTTTTTTTTTTTTGCAAAACTGCATGCAGGCAAACTTGACGCTGAGCGATGACAGATATTTTCTCGTCGCAGAGGGAGCTATACTGCGTCTATTAAAGAGTACGAGAGAAAGAGAGGCTGACTTGCAAACCGGATGTTAATTTTTTTTTGTCTGTAATACATGTCGTATGAGTATATTGCATGTGAAAAACTAAGATAAAATCTCACTTAGTACCTTGTCATTGTAGTCTGGGCGCCCACCGATACTCCAGTGGCCACTTCATTTTCCCCGGAAAATCTTCACGTTTTCCTACGTATTTTGATGCGCTGAGTCGATTTTTCGAGGTCGCTCTTCCGAGTTTTCATTACTTTTCTTGTTATTAACAATTTTGTGTGCGAAATTGAGGTTTTTGGCAAATATCTCGAGTTATAAGCATTTCCCGGGAAAGCTTCATTGGATCAAAGTTGTAGATCGTGGAATTTCCCACAAGAAAGGTCGTCACAAGTTTCCTGGGAAATGAGAACCCCAGTCGGAAAGAGCGCGAAAAGCGCTCGGCGCTGTTAACATGCGTTTAAATGGAGCCGTCGACAGTGCACTGTTTGATGCACTGCCATTTTCACAATTTTCATTCTTTTGCGAAGCGACCTGGCTCATGTTGTAGAGGAACAAGTCTACTTTGATATGGTGCGAATTAGATTTAGAAGGAATCAAATAATTTTGGACTTTTGACGAGACAGAAAAAAAATTGAGCGGAGGGGATACATGTGTGCGTGTGCGATAGGCTCATACACTATGTGCGTGTGCTTGTCGCACACGCACACATGTATCCCCTCCGCTCGATTTATTTCTGTCTCGTCAAAAGTTCAAAATTATTCGATTCCTTCTGAATCTAATTCGCACCGTATCAAAGTAGACTTGCTCCTCTACAACATGAACCAGGTTGCTTCGCAAAAGAATGAAGATTGTGTCATTTCCCAGAAAACTTGTAGGGACCCTTCTTTTGGGAAATCTTACCATCTACAACTTTGGTCCGATGAAGCTTTCCCGGGAAATGAATATAACTCGATATATTTGCCAAAAACCTCAATTTCGCACACAAAATTGTTAATAACAAGAAAAGTAATGAAAACTCGGAAGAGCGACCTCGAAAAATCGACTCAGCGCATCAAAATACGTAGGAAAACGTGAAGATTTTCCGGGGGGAATGAAGTGGCCACGGGAGCATCGGTGAGCGCCCAGACTATTGATGCCTGACTGACGTCTATCTTTATCATTGATATACATACATTCAATTAGCGAAAAATGTTAAGGAATTGATGGATTTTATTAGCTATTCGACCATGTAGTTGTAACGATGAATAATTGATATACTGGTTGTTCTCATATTCGCACATGAGAATGTGAATTTGGTGTCAGTATAATAATAAGCTTCATCGCTCATACACAAAACAATTGTCAAAAAAGTCCCGTAAGCCCTACTATAGTCTAGTCACGATTAATCGTGTCGTGTTTTATAAAAGATGACACATAACGTGATATCGTGACCCAACAATTGGACCCAAAGACATTTAGACGTAAAAGCATCATAACTATAGCGTTGCACCTACGAAATTAATTTATCTACCTCTTACATACTTTAGGTATATTGAATACACTACTTGAGACGAGCTTGTTCATTTGTCAAGTGTTCTTGTACCAGATTTTGTTCACGATTTGGGATCCTATTGAAATACTAGACAATGCCTGGAGCGGACTCTGGTATATACTATATGACCAGGACACACAAAGTGAACATAAGGATCTACTTGAAGATGAAACCTAATATCAAATCTTCAGGATACATAGAAGTGTGACAAACTGCATCGTGTAGAGGTATTAGAGAGACGAGAGGTTTGACGAAGCATGAGATGCGCCATATACAGCTATTTATCAAAGGTGCATCACGATTCATGATGACTGAGCGCATTAGTAATTTTCTATGCACTTGCGGTGGAACCTGGTCTCCGTGTAATATTTGTTTCGAAGCGTATGTGCGCAAGAGTTTTACATTGTATGTACATACCTACTTAGTTCCCATGTGCGAATTTTAACGCATATATTTTTTTTGAGAGCCCTGAGAATTTTCCCAAAGTAGATAAAGAGAGCTAGTTTTCAAGAGGAGGTGATGGGTGTATAACGAGGAGATTTTTATGGGAAAAATTAAGTGGTGATGAATGACTTGAGTGATGTCAAGTATAGCATCTCTCGTCGTCGGCATCGTTGACTTTGAAATGCATCAGATAGTGTATGCACGACTCATCATCAAGTCTCATGGTTGTTAAAACTCGTTAAGAATGGTTTTTGAGGTTATGGTTGTCTATTTAGTCAATTTACATGATTCAGAAAAGAGTGAAGATGTAGACAGGGTTTGTGAGTGCAGTAAAATTGTTTTGTATAGTTTTAAACTCTGGCCAGAAGATTCAAACATTTTCTTAGGTAATTCAGAAACTGTCAAATGATTCTTTTATTGTAATGACTTTTTGAGAATCAATCTGTGTTACTGGGCCGCGAAAGTGAGAAACGTCGTTGAACTGGTGAGGGTAACCATTAATTATTTGAAATCGACAATCGTATAATCATCTGTGATATTACATTTACACGACTGTTCTTTCGTTTTCTCTTCGGATCATGGTGGGACAGCGAGACCTTCAATACATTCATTTCGGTGGCGTTGGCAACACTCATTCTGCAAAGTATTTCAGTCTGAGGTATACTGTACTTATCAGATTTCTCAGTTTTCACCTCAATATTAGCTCGTGAAAAATCGACATTTATGGAGAGAAGCGTCGGTTTAATAAATTTATAAGTGTGTTTTTTCCGTCATTTTTATTGCGTGAGGCCCATTGTCAGAAGCAAGGTAAGAATTCGTGTGCGAGGATTAGCTCAATACTTGACCAAAATGGACAGCAAGACTGTTCTGGTAATCGGAGTATTTGAATCAGTGCTTCCCAACTTGAGAATTACTTTGAATCCCCACGATTATTCATTACCATTCACCCCATTCTTTCAGGCTTGACCGAACTGTTTTGCTTTCAAATCGGTACATGGTTTAGATTAGTAACAATTCCTTATGATAGATATCCAGGAATAACGCTCAAATACGGATATTAGTACCGCAACTACAATGTTTTGGTACAATAAAGCTCAGCTTGAGTCATTTTGTTCGAAGACCATTTTCATTTGTTAGCACATAGTATGACCTTTCTAGATATTTCAATTAATGCCATCCTACTGCTCATAAGCCGTGAAGTACTGTCAATTTTCGGTGAAGTGCGGTGAAAGTACCGCTCAAGTACTGACGTAGTACTGCAAAAGCAATATTCTATTACCATTCAACTAAACTAGTGGCATTTTGTCTGGTGGTCATTTTTACTTGACAATACTGTGTTTTTTTTTGAAATAAGAATTATGATGAATGTGATCCTGAAGTGAAAAACCGGGAAAATATGTCAATTTTTGGTAAAGTGCGGTGAAAGTACCGCTCAAGTACAGCCGTAGTACCGCTGCTACCTGGCATAGCTGTCTGAAATTCAGATTAATATCATGACTTATAACATTGGTACATCCATTCACTTAATACAAGCTTTGCGTGGATTTTGAAATACGTAATTCTGATATTCAAGTTATTTCAATTTGACAACGATAGTACGAGAAATGACAGAATTAGAACTCTGACAATTTCTTACTTTTCAGTTCTTAAAATTGTAATTATCTTCAATCGAAGATAATTACAATTTTAATTTTTGAAGATAATTACAATTTTATGTGCAAATAAGAGGACGATCCCAATCATCATCTCTTTCATACTTTTCAGTTCTGTCATCCCTTGATGTAAAACCAGGCATTCCATTCTAAGTCTGTCTTAGCCCACTCCTGGTATCAACGAGGGTTTTTGAGAATTTTTCCCAGATTTCTCAATGTTGCCGAAAAGAGTAATCAGCGGTTATTGCGAATGGACAAAAAATTGGACAATGGCACTGAATTGGCGGCAAGGTCTTCACGTTTGATGGACACAAACTCCCAAGAAAATCTATCCGCAGGTGTGCTCATATTAACGTTTGTCTGAATAACGCCTTGAGGCACTTATCTAGCGTCTTACACATCGTCGATGAGCCCGCTAGATTCAAATGTTCCGTTTCATTTCAGAACACACTCATACGAGTGTATACGCATGCAGTGTATCCTCCAACACTTATCTAGCGGATACGTTACACGCTTGCACCGGATGCTCTAGCATCTTGAAAAAGAAAAAAAATAACGAAAGATAGACAACTTGCACGTGCTATCGTGATTTACCCAAGATCCTGCAGTGACTTGGTTTTGTGTGCGTGCAAGTATATCACAATCCGGCATGCATGTGCTCCAGGGCTGATAACACTATACTATAACGAAACGCATCCAGGGCTTTAATTTCGATTGGGCAAAGGTGTGGCCAATCACTTGTTATGTACAGGATAGCATTATATGTATATATTTTAACCAAAGAATCTATGAGAAAGAGGCATAGATGCCCGTCCACCTTATTCCCGTATGTATAACCTCAAACATGCAGATGAGCATCGTATAGAGTGAGTATACGAGTGCAAGTATACGCTCATGTCGATGCAATGCACGTACTCACCAATATATATAATATAGGTATAAGTATAAATTGTACACTCACGGATGCGCGTTAGCCGCAGGCTAGACAACGGCGCTTGATCTTACCTTCCGATGTCTGAACATGTCCGATACACCGACTGTTACTACTTGTATAGCTTAAATCGTATGCAAGCGGTGTGGCACTCAATAAATCTCTGATTCTCAGTCTTTAGTAGACTGTGTCTGTGATATAGAATGACTGTAATATTGATCGATCGATGTGCGATGATTCTTGTATTTATGAATGCAAAATCGATTTGTGATGATCTTCTCAAGGGTAATTTGACAATTTCCTATCGCTGTAAAGTGACAAACATTGATGATTGTTTGCAGCGTAAATTATAACAATGGCACTTTATCTCATTAGTGCTCGGCACTCAAGTCCTTGATCATAATTTAGCATATTGCAAAATTATAATTGATCAGGGAGAGGCTTGCTTGCTTGCAATCTATCATTTTGATCCTCCTGACCTCACCGGAGATGATTTTTTTTCTTCTTAATATTATAGCTTGCGGTCTGCTTTCATCATCAATGTAAACATCTCCACTCCCGTAAAACCACACCCGCCTCATTTCAAAGGTAAGTATGTACATGTACATCCTTGATCTCATCATCGACTATATTTTAAATCTAGCAAATCAACAAATCATTTGGTGAGTATATACACAAAGCGTTCTCAGAAAAAATTGCACTTTCTGAAATCAGAAAAGCGTAGGTTATAAATCGGTTCAAGGTCATCAATACGAAATACACCACCCACTCATGAGTAAATATCCATATATACTGCTTTGGATCAACGTATTACTATAATATAAATGGGAGGCGGGTGCACCTGGAGGGCTCATCTCAACGCCTGCGTCGCTCAATATACACCGTATTGCAAGACAATCATTTTGTACATACGTGCGTATCGGTAATTTATTTTTGCATCACGTTCAATGCATCTGTCATCTGTTCACTGTATAAAAGAGTATAATAAGTATAAGCTTTGAGAAAATATATGTATTAAAAACCCTGAGGACTCATCACGGCCTTGTGAATAGCTATTTGCGAGGCGCCTATATATTCTTTACTGCGAATATATATGCAGTAAGTATATTCACGAAAAACGTATGACTGGCACACCTCCTATAATAATATGCACAGGTATATGCGCAGCAGTCAAGTATGATCATTGCAAATTGCACTTGTGTACCTCGAACTGCACTTGAGGTCTTTTGGATTGAGCGAGCCAATAGGTATTATCTGGGTAGAACGAGTGTAAGACTTTTATGAGTTTTCAAGGGTTAGTTGGTGCATCTTGATTTTTTATCGATTTGATTGTTCATAAAATAGGCTGGATTATTTCTAAATACTTTGCTGGTTGAAAGTTTCGGGCTAGCCAATATTTTTATTTTCGATTTTGTGAATTAAACTTCGAGGATTTTTTTGGCTAATTTTAGCTGACAAAAGTTTCAATTTTGACGATTTTTGAGAGAATATCTTGAATTCTGTTATTCGAAGGTATGGAAGTGTTTCGAAATGAAATTTTTAGGTGCAAGAAGTACAAGTCTAGAGCTCCAGAATTTATTTTTGAGCGTCTCTCTTCGCTACTCCCAGTCTGATTTATGAAATTTTCTTGGGGGAGAGTTTTTCCGCAAAAAATAGCACTCTGATCGAATAAAATACGGAATATTTATGGAATTTGTGTAATATGGCTCGATGAGTGAAATTCTTCGTCATTTTTCAATAAGGGTACTATTTTTTGCCTAAAAACTATCTCCACAAAAAATGTCGTAGCTCGGACTGGAAATAGCACAGGAAGACGTTCAAGAACGAATTTTGAAGCTCTAGATTTGTACTTGCAGGTCATTTAAGATCTATTTCAGGATATTCCTGTACCTTTGAGCTACGAGAGGCAGGAGATTCTTCCAAAAATCATCAAAATGGCACTTTTTCAAGCTCAAATTGGAAAGATCTCGATTCGTTTGGGTGAAAATGAATATTGTCACCTTGAAGTACGTATAAAAACCACCAAAATGAACCCTAATGAAGCTATTTTTGGTCAAGTAGAGCCTAGTAGTTCAATTTAAAAAATTGTAAATAAAAATTCTGGGTGCCGCGAAACTTTTTAACGACATGGCAGTGCAAAACTGCAAATGCTGCCCATTGATAGCGCCACTCTTGTAAATCAAATACATCGCTTTTTGACGATCACATCTTCACCACATTTGAGTACAGCGCTAATGAAAAAACCTAAGGAATTGGAATATTCTCATATTCCTGAAGATCGGCTCTTCATAAATCTCAAGCTTTTTAAATTGATCAAGGCGTATGCTAGCCTTATGTAATTGGTAAATCACGATTTCAATCAATTATGAATCCCTTCCCGCGCCGTAGAGTCGGAGAAATATTAATCCGATAAAGAGAACTAGTCCGAGCCGAGCGGCCTACTCCATTTCAACACTCACAATACTTTCGTACTTCATCAATCAGGATGTTATATAGCCAATATAGATAGATAGTATGTATTGACGAGATTTAATTCATTACAGGTATATATATCTCTTTCATTGATACGTTAGCGTTATTTTCTTGTACAATGCAATCTTTCATCGGTATCTGCGCCAGACTACCTATATGCTACACAGCGAATGAGCAAGCGCAAAAAGGTGATTGAAAAATCAATTCATCTTACAGCAGCCTTAAGATGAATTAATTATATCACAAACTGTTGAGCTGATCTGAGATGTGATCTTTAAATCGGTATTATGATTAAAGACTTGCAAGATCTCAGACTTGTTATTATCGATGAGAATTTTTCACTTACACTGGATTGGAATGACGCATGTCGAAGTATTCAATTTTGGATCTCGTTTTATGCGCATGACAATAATGGATGTACCAATCTTGAATTGATGAATGACTTGGCGAATTTACAGGAAACTCATGTGAACGATTTTACGGCTAATTTCTTAGAATAATGCGGATGAAGGGACAGGGAATTTCGCTCATGATAAAATATACGTTAAAATGAAATGAATATCTCACCACTGAAATGGAATTTCTCACAAGACTATTGGAGGTCGGAAAATCGCAACTGTGAAATATTGAAAACCGAAAAAACTGATGGAATTGTTGATCGTAGAAGAATAGATCTTCCTACGTTTATGGTTAGTTATTACATCCAATAAATGTCATATGCGGAGGTCTTTCTTCCATCAACTCTGAACGTTATGAGTAGAAACAGGTTGATATCAAAGTGGTTCAATGGTCTTGCAGGAACCTACACGATTTTCGTCATTTCAGTTGAAATAAATTACAGAAAAATAGTTACACGTGGTTCTTGACTTCAAGATGCAAAAGAAAGTAAAATAAAGTGAAATGTGAATTTCCTAAAGCTTCATGTGAGGAAATTTCATAGACCTTGCTCAGAGTCAGAATGCATGAATACCAGTTGGGTTTGCCACTCAAATAAATCAGTTGACTAGTCGTCAATCATTCACTGTTTTACACACCTGGTATTTCGTAGTACAGAGATCCTCAGTAAGTCATTGACTATGCCTGACCACCAACAATATATCCAGTGATGGATGGATAATACTAGCCCATAGCTGCTGTAGTCATTTCGGTCTAGCGGTAAAACCTATGCTTTGCGTACAATAGTTAGACCTATGAGTATAATACCTTCATAACCAACACAAAAATCATATAGCTGCCTGCATACGATCACGTTATACCCGATTTCGTATGCATTTCAGAACTTTGGAACTGTACGTAGCTGTACAAATCTATGACTGAATGCACCGAGCACGTGGGGTCAAAGAAATGTATGATAATACATGTGGCAGAAGCTCATATATGTACAGTCCAGACAGACCGCTCTGTAATCGTCCGGATCTCAAGCTTATGATTCCTATGAGAGAGTCGTAACGGTGGTGTATGGTCTGAGGCGCTTATCCATTTACCTACGCCATAATACAGCCGCGAAATTGTTCTCTCGTATATATGGGTGATTCCGCCAAAAGTGTCAACTTTGGGGGTCAGATTAGTCCTTTGGCTCATTCCCTACTCCCTCAGTATGAATCAGTGAAAATTGATCATAATCAGAAAATTTCCCTGACTTTGAGTGAAATTTTACTCATTTTCAGTAAAGTTTCACTGTGATTTAGTGGAAATGCACTGAACGGGACCAGTTTTTACTGATTTGTGCGGAGAAAGTACTCTTTTGATCATTCTTCTTTTATTCCTTTCCCGGTCACCTTGAGGTCAAATGCGGAGTGTACCAGGTGCGGTATCGTTATGGCTAATGATCCTGAGTCTAACAGTGCCCCTACCGCCCAAGCGACCGGCGCTGGCTCAAATTTACGTTTTCTTTGAAGTCACGGAATATGACAGTTTTTGCATGTCATGGAACGTGGCAAGTTGACCTCCCAATTCATCTAACAAGCTTGTATGATTTCGGATCGACTTAGCCGAAGATATACTCCTCAGTGCCACCAAACACCAGTGGGGGGGGGGGGGGAACCAAACCGAGTGATTCGAGTTATTGCCGCGCTCTAATTTGTATGACGCGGATAAGACATCATTTTTGTAACCATCAAAAAATGTGGTGATTTCATTTTCACTCGCCGAGTCACTCGAAACTGATGGCTGCACCGATTCTAGAACTTTTAGTCAAATCCAAATTGAAAGAGATGGTATTCGGGAGAAAGCTTTTTGCATTCACAAAAAAGCTTGAGAGGATCTTTCTAGGGTGTCATCGATGTGTGACATGGTTTTTTGAGACAGAATGTTTGGGCTAGTTACACCACGAGAAATTCGAGTGGGAACTCGCATTGGTGCATGAAATGACTTCTCCACGTATGTAAGCTTTCGAATTGTGTGTCGCAAAAATGCGACATCTCCCATTACATGTTGAAATTATAAGCTTGGAGGAGTGATTTTGAAAAAAGGACAGACGAAACAAACCCTTTTTGGGCTCAAATTGATGTATAGAGTACGAAAAATAGCAAATATTCAGACTCAAAACACTTCTAGTAGGTCCTAAAAGATGGTAGCCGATGAATCTAGTTTTTAGGTTGAATCTATCTCACATCACTAGAGGATGTCAGCTCAGGACATCAAATTTAACAAGATTCGTGGAATCGCCCATGTACAGGATCAGCAAGGCCTGCTTCCTAGCAGCTCATCTGTTTCCCTATACAGCTTCCTTTGCATCTGTGCAAAAAGCTAGAGTATAAAACGGCTAGCTCGATTATAATGCTGCCAAAGACTTGAGAATTGGCTTCAGTAGTAAGTATCTGCTGTTGCGGTGAACGGTATAACAAGCTGCTGCTGCTGTTGTATAGAGTGTTGCATTTGGTGGTACTAAGAGTAAGTGAAGCGTTTGTTGCCTGTCGATAAATGCAATCTGCGGTTTTGCTCTAGTACATACAATAATAAGTGTAGAGGGGCTATTTACGCGTTTTCCGGCTTGCTAATAGCCCCCGCAAGTCTTGTTCTCTGGTTATTCTCACGAGTGTCAACGCGTATTTTCTGTTCCTCTTCTCTATAGACATTTTCCAAAGCTTTTGTAAGTATAGACTCCATTCCTCTGTACTTACTAAGTACCTATTTCTTCTTCTTGTGGCCTCTTGTGTGCGGTGTATACGTTAGGACCGAACAAGCCACTTATTGGGTGTATTTTACTCTAAAGTTGCGTATATTTTATTTGCATGCATGGGAAGCTGACATTGCTGTGTGTACTGATGCTGCCCTCTTATTTACGATGGTCTTTTTTGTGGTATATATTTTCTATCTAAAACGTCTCGAGGAAATCCGATAGAGTATGTAAGAGCTTCTAATTGTGTCGTCGTAAAATGGTTACAAGATGATTCAATTCCTTTAGAGTGCGTGCGGAAGCATCTTCTTCGTCGTAGCCTGCTATATTGTATTCACGAGCGTATTCATATTCAATTTTTATGCAAGTATCGATGGGCTGTCTGACTTGAGTGCATGGTTACTCAAAATGAATTGTGTTTGTCGCCGAACAGAATAATTTAGATAAAATCATTTGGAGAACTGAATACGGATGAAATCTTTGATCGAAAGCGATATTCAGTGAAATAATGTGAGATTACTCAAATGATCAATTTTACGTGAAAAATACCGTCATTGGAGCGAGAGCATTTAGGGTCTCTTAGGGTGTATCCACAAATAGAGCGTACGCACTGCTCACGGCTCACAGCGCATACCCACGGCTCACGTGCGCCATTCGCTGCTCATCGGATTTTAGCCGGCGAGTGATAGGCCCGTTCTACATAGGATGCGCTCATCGCGTGAGCGTACGCGCATACGCTTGCGCTTGAAGCATTTGATGCAGAGAATCTCATGAAACAGCCTTAGCAGTCCTCTTCACTTGGTATTTTCACAAGTGAAGAGTTGGTTGATGATTGGTGAGCCCTAAGTGACATTATCGAGCCAAAAAATCAAGTTTCTTCATGTTTCACCATAAACAAATACAGAAAAACATCAGCGGTGCAACGCCGGCCTCTTCGGAAGAAAATACCGGTTGAGCAACGTTTTCACGATTCAGTATCCGGATTGGTGACCGCTCATCTTGCTCTTGCCAAGTTTCTGATCCCAAACAAAGATACAATCTTCTCAAACTAAGACGGGTGGGCACCAATGCAGATACTGAGTTGCAATAACGTTGCTCTACCCTGAAATTATCCCCGAAAAGGCTCGCGAGACCACCGCTGCTAGCTTTTTATCTATTTGTTTATGAAAAAAATACGAAAGAAATGGTTTTCCTGACCTAAAAATGTCACCCGGAGACCGCAGTCAATCAATTTCATGGGTCCCGTATTATACCCATTATAAAAAAGCGGGTAATTTTGTACGCTCGTTGAGGTTGGCAGACCCGGGGGCGCCACCGCTGTTGCTTTTCTCTGCTCGTTCCCTAGAAAACATGGAGGAACTTGATTGTTTGACCCAAAAATGTCTTACGGGGCCCACCAATTTTATCAATCAATTTCACACTTGTAAAATTCCAGGAGAAAACGAGTATTGAGGCTACTTCATCGAATCTTCTGCATTGAATGCTTTGAGCGCAAGCGTATCCGCGTACGCTCGCGCGGTGAGTGGCATTCTATGTAGAACGGGCCTTACCAGTCTTTTTTCACTCAGAATTTCCTCACGGGAAGAGTTAGTTGATGATTGGGGGGGCTCAGTGTGATATTATCGAGACGAAAAATCAAGTTTCTTCGTGTTTTTCTACAACCAATCAGAGAAAAACATGAGCGTTGACCACCCTAAAAGCTACGCGCTCTTTCATTATCGGTGGAATACGGGACCCGCGAGAATAATTGATGGCGGTCTCCTAGTCACATTTTTGGGTCAAAAAAACAATGTCCTTCATGTTTTCTCATGAACAAGAAGGAGAAACCAGTAGTGGCGGCACCACGAGCCTTTTCGGGGGAAAATCCGGGTTGACCAACATTTTTGCAACTCAGTATCTGGATTGGTGACCACCCGTCTTAGTTTGCGAACACTGTAACTTTGTTTGGGATCAGAAACTAGGCAAGAGCAAGAAAAACATGGAGAATCTTGATTTGTTGGCTCGATAATGTCACTCGGGGTCGACCAAGCATTAGCCAACTCTTCACTTCTAGAAATTCTGAGTGGAAAATGACTGGTGAGGCTGCTTCACGAAATTCCCTGCATCAAATTCTATGAGCGCAAGCGTATGCGCGTAAGCTCACGCGTTGAGCGCATCTTATGTAGAACGAGCCATATGGATTTACCAGGACATCATCTATCATTCTCGTTCGCTAACCTTAAGTTCTGAATTGGATCCAGCCAGTAACGTGAAAAATCTATATCACTCTCCGGCTGAAATCCGATGAGCAGTGCTCGGCGCATGTGAGCCGTGGGTATGCGCTGTGAGCCTTGAGCAGTGCGTACGCTTTATTTGTGGACACACCCTTAGATACCATTACTATGAATGCGTGAGTGCGTGTACGGCCAATCAAAGATTCTCAAGAAAATAAAAGAAAGATCTTTAGAGCAGTACAAATCTTGATTGGCTTGTCGATTTTGGCTCATGAATACAAACGGCTTCACCGAATTTCACAGACCCAGATCCTGGACAAACTTTTTGGCAAACGATGCGCAATCGAAGGGTTCCGCATTCTCTACTGTTCGATGTATTGAATTTCTTTCTTTTTTAGCCCCGCGTATATATAATGAGACTCTGAAACTTTCTCGGTGATCCTCTTACACCATTTATTTTCCCCGAAAAAACACGAGAAAGCGCAAGAGCAATTGAACTTTATATTATACCGATTTTCAACCTTGCGCTTCGATCATGCATTCGTACACATTACGAATTGGTCCAATGTAAGAAAAAAAAGTCGGGTAATCGGTACAAGATGTGTACGTTCCACAACTGCGAATTCAAATGTACCAAAATGCGATTGATGCCAAGGTACAATATTTTGATTCTGGTGCACTAAGTTACTATACTGGATCTGGCTTCAATTACATTGTGCGGGACCGACTTTCTTCAAGTGAATGCATACGAGCGCGGGTGAAACGCGTCGGACAAAAATGCGCGCGCGTCTGACAAAAAGCAGCTGCGACGACGACGACGACGACGACGACAACCAAGAATATATCCATAGGCGAAAGTTTTGCGTCTCGTCTCGTCTCAACCCACGCACTTGTATATGATGTGCACGTGGGTATTTGTCTATGTATAATAATATAGGTCTATACGTTTATGTGTATATAGCGTTTTCCTATCTGTATTATGCTTCCGCATGAAATTCGCAACGACTGAAACCGTCCCGTCCAAGCCGCACGATATTATTGTTATCGGTTGTCGCATTGTCTTTACTCACGTCGTCGTACTCACCAAACATCAGCTAAAAGATTTTGCAAAATACTCATAGTCAAAGTCAGAGTTTGTTTCTCCAATATGAAGGTGTGTGTGTATTTGTGGAAATGTTGATGTGTTGGAAAACAGGCGCAGCTATGGGCTATATATAAGCTTTCTATGGCAGCACATTGCGCACGCGATCTGGAAAGGAAGAGAAGAGAGTCTCTTATGGTTCTTGGTCTTGGTGGTCTAACTTGGTGTGGACATTCAGCGATGAGGCCACTCTTCTGTGGTTTAAAATACAAAAGAAAGTGCCGGGGAGATGTCACGTTGGGAAACCAGAACGCGACGATGTTGTATATAGACTATACTGAAAAGTCCAGGGTGAGAAATCGCACGCCCAAGCTGTGAGAGACGTTATATAGTATGGCCTATAACAGCAAAGACGAGGATATCATGATACACGAGATGTTAGAAGAGAGTAGTGTATATATAAATGTCGTCTAAGCTTGACTTAGTTCGTGCAGAAATGATCGATACGGTGAGATATAATGTGGCAGAACAACTCCAACTATAAAAAAAAACCTAGTGATACTCGACACTCGTGCATGATGTGGCTGATGCAGTCTTGGCAAGTATTATAGGTTAGGTATGGTACAACCGCGTGTGAGAAATTGAGAGGAGAGTGAGACACCACCCATGTGTATACATATATACACCATATGGATTTAGAGATGCTGCGGATGGAAATTGCACGCGAGAGTCCTACTTTGAAAGAGAACGACACGTTACTGATCTTGTCCAGTCTATAGGAGTGTTGGTTGTCTTTGTGAGGTGTATATCTTCTAGGATAGAGTGATTCTCTTACACAGAGTGTCAGTCTTTTTAGAACAGTGAATGGTTTCTATCAGATTTGAAGTATGGAGATGAGTGGTGACAATGGAAACAATTCCTGAAAATTTGTTTGGGGCGAACCACACTAGCAACTTCCTGGTAATTGTTCTACTCTGGAAGCTCTTAGGAAGTATTGGTCTACATTGGCTTTTTGGGTTATCATTCTTATGTTGAAGACGGACTTTCGTATTGGTTATGAATCTGATTGGTCTCATAACTTCAAGAATACATCTCTAATTAAGATTCATTGACTCATCAATTTATTCGAAGCTTTTCCTCAATTGAAAGTTCATCAGTTTATAGAGTTATCGACCATACACTTGAGTCCTTTTGTCGAATAGAAGGAAGGATTGGAATATTGGGACCATTGTACGCCATAGACCACTTGACGCAAAATATTCGACGAATAACAAACCTTCGAAAGAATTTTTGAAACTTTTGATAATAGGAAGTCGACAAGAAGCATGAAATGATGATTTGATTGCACTCCAAGAGATCAGACTCTTCTATTCCCAACTTGATGAATATGCGATACCCTTGTCACAGTAGAGAATTGCAGTAGCAACAAAAATCTGCAGAATTGAGAATATTATTGCTACGACTATAGAGGGACCATGGATTTCAACTTGCTGAGTATTGAACGCAGCCAAAATAGACTGCAGTTTCTATTCAAGGTTTCTTAGGGTGCGTCCCCAAATGATGCATATGCATGTATACGCAGTGCACACTGCGCACATGGACTACACACGTCCACATGTGCAAATTACGAAATTTTAACCAGAACCAACCGGAGTTTGTAGAGTTCAGCTTCGAATCACCGGTAATGGAGGAATCAAACAAACCTCCTTAAATCAGAGATTCTGCGGGCATGTATATGCATCATTTGTGAACACACCCTTAGGTCCTTTGATTATTACGGCGTACAGTGTAGCCGATTTGTAAAAACTTGAACCATTGAAGAAAATCTGTTGAACTGGCGTTGACACATTGATACGAATAAGGTTCTGATGAAAACGGAGAATATGGAATGAGGAATTAGAAAAATGACCAGTGAAAAAAGTTTGGGATTCTCTTCTTGGTTTTGGAACACTCTTCTGGATACATTCTAAACCAGGTACTTTTGATGAAGGTGTATCACACGAAAACTCAGTAAAGGCGAGGTATAATGTGCATTGCGGTTAGTGCTCTAGCAGTATTTTTGAATAGAACAACATTATGCAGCGTAAAAACATCATCATTCATTTTTTCATCCGGTTCCTTTGTAGTGTTGATAGTATTTTTTCCTACATGTCCTCATTTTTTGTTTTTTTCACTTGTTTTTGTCTAACTGTTGACATTCCTTGGCCTAGACCCAGATTGACCAACGCCTATGCGTCGGTGATAATCTTAATAAAAATATTTTGGGATCAGAGCCTCAGACATCATTAGTACACTTTTTGCTCGGGCTTCCTGCTCCAAAACCTAAGAGCTGTACATCAAAGTCAATCTCCATTTCACAGGTTAATTAAAGTGTTACAGCTGCAATGCATTATGGCCAGTTCGATTTACGTCAAGAATGAATTTTCTCTCGACCTCCTGGTTGAACTTCTCTATCGTCTGACACCACAGACACATTAGACTGCATCAAATCGATGCCTATAATTTTCACCAAAGAACCTCATCAATCTCATATGCGCTCGATTCATTAAGTCGCCTTCTCAATCACATGACACACTGTTGAACGCGGTTGAACTTGAACCTTACACCATCTCATATTCTATAATCACAGGGATATCATGCTATATGTACTCATATACTCAGTGCAAGTGATTATAACTGAACAAAAAGATTGACTATGAAATCGTCCTTGTCATATAGGTATCTCAAGTACTCAATTTTACAAGAGAAAATTATTTTGAAGCTTAGTAACATAATTTCCTGGCATCATCATCATCCTCATCCTTTAAATACGTTTGAAACGATCGCTAGACGCTAGTCATTTTTCAAGGGTCGCACGTTTCAAGCTCAAAACTTTCTCTCTTCTTGATAGACACGATACTATTAGAGAGACATCAATATATAATAATGTGAGTACTGTGCATTCAATTGACTGCATATATGCCTATCTTGACGGAAACTGTGCAGTATTTGGGATTGGTGATTCATTGCAATTTGTAATTCAAATTACTGTAAATGTTTGCAGAGCGATCGTAAAAATGGCCTATGGACCGCTACTCTCTCGCAGAGCGGTACGTTACAGACCCACGCAAGATTGATCAATTTCCATTCGTATTTCGCGCCTTATAAATTCTGATTCTATCCCATTCTTCTTCTTTATGGATATCGAAAATTGAATAGTATCCGCTCATCTCTATCATTGAAAACTGGTCGGGGAACTGGCTTACTCAAGCACCCCTGCTGTGGCCATTGTTGATGCATCACATGAACTGCAGAATCTACATTTGGATTTGATTCTCATTCTAAAGGAAATTTCACTCCTAGTCCCACAAGAAGTAGCTACGAAATGGTGAATTGTTCACCTATCACGACAAAAAAAACTAAAAATGTAATTACTTCTTGGATGATCCATGATCACACTCTAAAATTGATCATTCTATCAAGATGGATGTCCTGTCTCTTACATTGGACAAAAAACTCTATTAGGGTTTCAACGTTCAACTTGAGGAAGATTGGACCAGTGGTATCAGAACAATGGTCCATCATACGGTATCAACTAGTTTCACCGATATGATCCCAAGGGTGGATCCATGGCAGGGGGGGGGGGGAGGCCATAGAATTTTTCATTGGCAGTATACTGCCGTCCAAATATAATAAATTGGTAAAAACGAGTTTTAGACATCGCTCTGACTGATATCGAAATTATTGAGTGAAAAAACCAAAAGATCAAAAATACTCTGTGCATACGATCCCTCCTTCGATTTGAATCGTTTTCAGTTTCATTATGTCTGAAGTCACACAATTAGTCTTAGAGATAGTCTCTCTAACACAGCACGTATTGGGAATGTTGAAGAAAAAAAAAACGTTTATACGTCCATACGTAAAAACAGCGTGTTTCTGCGTACAGACGTATAAAACTGCATACGCGTCTCGTGCGGAAACATTTTTCCTTCGGGAAAACCAAGCTGGACTTTGCCTTCGCCCACGTCCAGCCCGGTTTCCCGAAGGAAAAAATGTTTCCAGCACTCGACGCGTAATGTACTAAGAGTGTTGCATGGGGCATTCGCGAATTTGTGTACGCATTGTGAGCTGTGACAATCGACCGCGAAAAAGTTACGGCGTGCTGCCCACTATCGAAACCATTTGAAATGTTTTTGATGCCACCGTGCGCATAGGAAAGCTTATGATATGATGTGTGCATTCCTTGCTCTCCTACTACTTGCGTTGCGACGATGCATCAGGTTTTGACAAGTTTGACAGGGGGCGGGGCGACCACGGGGAATCGCTGTGTACAGCCAATTACCCAAAAGTTCACCGTAGAGAGGGTAGAGACCCTACCTTATCGCTCACACAGACACAAGTTTCGTCACCAACACAAGCCACCGTACAAGATTTTTCTAGGAAAAACGCCGAAAATCGCGGAGTAGGGTGAGAAATGGGTGGTCCGAGCGTCGAGTGGGGACACATGGAAGTAGAATAAAAGCGATGAAAAAGGCCGTAACTGCAGCTGAGTTGAAATTGAGAAAACCGCAAAAGACTTTGCGACTTTGCATTGCCGGACATACAATTCTCCAGTTTCGAGCTGACTTTTTGGTCACTTTAAGATTTTGAAGAATTCTTCAAATTAGACATTAAGGTGCAGAATTTCCCAAGCTATCCAACCATATCAATATCTCAATTTCGACCAAGGGTGCATTTACGGCCTTTTTATATTTGGACGGCAGTATAGAGAATACGTGCGCTACATAACTCCTTTGGAGGATCGCCCCACCCTCTCGACTCCACCCCCCCCTTGACACATTTTTTGGATCCGCGTTTGAATGTTCCTGAAAAATATGATGGAGGTGAACATTCGCGGCAAGAGTTTTCTAAATTGTTCTCTAGCTGAAAAATTCAGTTGAAACCTTCAAACGACTAAATTTTTCAAAAGCTCAAAGATGATCCAGTGATTTGAGATGCTCATAATATTAAAAACTAAATAACTCAATGAATAATTCGGTTGAAAATGCATTCACAGATTTTGAACTTGATACGAAAGACTCTAACTCTCACAAGAGTAGGGAGGGTAGAGAGACACAAGAGAACATCAGAGAAGATCGGCAAGGCTTTTGGATTGAGGAGAACCTGTGCAATATAGCCCAGCTATAGGGGGGCGGGCTTCCATTTAAGATGTGCAGGGGGGTATAACCCTCTTACTCTCGGTGGACCGGCCGGTCTGACCAGTTTCTCTGGCAGTGGTATCGTCGTTCTGCCTGTGAGTAAAGTGCACGCAGGGCCAGCTTATTATACGAATATATAGTATAGAAAGAGAGTGAGGTAAAACAGTCTCCCGCGAAAGGATCCTTCTCATAGAATGTTATCCTGCCGAAACTCACTGAAGAGTAGCAATCTTTTGCGCCCACCAATTTTTACCTCTCCCTTTGAGATGACCTTCGGCTGCTTGCTTGGACTGTATTATAGTATACTAGGTGTTTCAATGGAGTGAATCCTTTTTTTTAGTGAGGGACGATATACAGGATTCAGGCATCGATCGAGCAAAACTTTCACACGATACTCGGTTGGATCGTCGCGTGTTGATGAAGGTTATATTGGGCCTATAATTCTGAGAGAGTGATATTATATGGATTCTTGTGAAAGAATTTAGCTTGGATCACTCCGATATTCATTTTGGATAACTATGTGGTGTTATACTGGGATAGCCGTCATATGTATCGAATGATTTTTTTCGAAGCTCGTGGGTTCTGTGAGCAATCGATTAACGTTCTAATGTAAAATTTGAACGTATTCGGATACGAGGACTGTTTTCTCTAATGATTTCGTTGCAGGTGCTGGAATGAAAAGTCTGAATGACGATGTGATCCATTGCTCCTGATAAGTAGTCAAATATAATTTTATATCAAAAGCATAAATTCTCAATTGAGATATTTATCGTTAAAGGTAGGGTCAATGAATGAATTGCGGTCACGCATGAATCTTCTGATGTGGGCTACGCGCGGTGAACGGGTGAGGTTTTGCGCATTGCAGTACCAAGATTTTTACGATAAAAAGTCGCATATTGACCTCGAATTAAGATGTACTGGGCATTTCTGAAGATTTATACGGGACACACGCGCACTCAAAATGTATACGGAGTCATTTGATACAACCGTAATTACATTCGGAATTGCATCTGACCCACTGAAACGAATTCTCGAGATCAATGTGCATTTATTATTCCGCATCTTACAAGTTACAAACCACGGTATATATATATATATATATATATATTAGAAAACCAGATTTGGACCAGAGGTGCCGGAAAACTTTACATCCTCTTCATAGATCGTCGAGCGTGACCTGAGGTATAAAATTAAGATAATTGTCCTGCAATTACTTGATTCAGTGTGAACTAATCTCATTTTTTCGCCCTCATCTATTTCAACAATAAAACTGAATTTCTCTGATCTGATCATCAAAATGCAAGCTAGAACGGGTAAATGTACTCATGTGAGCAAAACTTGTTACTCTCTAAAATTATTGGACGAAAATTTTGAGTCAAAGCTTGGAGTGGTCCTTGGAATGATCGAGAATGACTCATATTGGAGTGGAAATTTGGCTCATATGGAGTGAAACCACAGAAATATTACATTCGTTTCAAGCTTGAGCCAATTTTCACTCTTTATAGGTTAGGGTATGATCCCAGAATGATTTGATAATTTGCGTATGAGCCAAGTTTGAGTTGGAGTGGAGGTCGTTTTGTAATTCAAATTTTTACGATGGCTATCGCAGAGGGACCAGACGGTTAATCTTGATTGGACTTGTTCAAAAAATTGATTATTGTGAGGCCTCCATTCTCCAACAATTTCATACTGTTTTGTGATCTGGATCAATTGTGAGACACGAATGTGCGATGACATTTTCCGTCTCTCCTTTTACTCGTGCGCTTCTATAGTATCCCAAAAAGACTCTTACAGCGATCAGGATATCAAAATTGCATAGAAAGTCCAAAATCTTGCGACACTCAACCATCAAATTCTGAAAATAAAAAAATTCTAAATAAATCTAGTTCTTCTAGATCACGAAGTGTACAAGCCAATTCTGCTCTTGGCTTGAATTTTTCGATCCCACGCTCGCCCTCTCATTCGCAAAAGATTGTTAAATATTATTGCAACGACAACGGCAAACTTCAAACAATGCGCTCTGCTCGATCTAAGTAAGTATATCTCGAGCAAACTCTTACTGTATAAAATAGACCTTACGATATTAGATAGAGACGTTCACGTTATATTGAGAGCGTTATAGTAGGTATATCGCATTTTCCAATCCGTCGCCCGTCATTATTTTAATGATATTTCCCGTATACATGTATATGTACCTCTAAGCCAACGACGGTCACGACTATGTATGCGGTATCTCTATCACACGCAGAGCGAGTCACCCATCCAGTAGTAGAGTACATATATATATATATAGATTAGCCCGTTAGCATTGCGAGATAAAACGCGAGGCTGTATCTGTATGTTGTTATATGTTGCACACGATCGAGTGAACGAGAAAGCCTACTGCCCTATACCTCTGCAACCCACCCACCCACTCACATCTATCGAATAGATAGATTCAATTCCCTTGACTCAAATATATACCTACTTGTATGGAGTTAGCTCTTGCCCAGCCGGTCGTGTCATATCGAGCTATAATATGCATGGTGACCCGGATTTTCGCATAGATGAGATTTCACTCTGATCGAGTTTTACCTGTAAAATTTCCTGTATTAGTAGCTAGGTATAGCTTTTCAGAGAGAATCTCTTTATCGGACGTGACAAGTACCTCTCGCTTCATATAGATATAGTTACTATACAGAAAATCATTGCGAATTTCTTGTAACGCGTTGGGCTGATTGACGGGCGGATGTTCTAGACGTCTATTGCGAGCTATACAGCCTCATAACTGAAGTGTGAGTGCCTCCACCCACTATATACATATATCCGTATTGTATATATATATATCGGTAGGCGCCAATTTCAAACATATACCGA
This sequence comes from Eretmocerus hayati, assembly GCA_029851415.1. NCBI lineage: Eukaryota > Metazoa > Arthropoda > Insecta > Hymenoptera > Aphelinidae > Eretmocerus > Eretmocerus hayati. Next base: position 37,414,433 of record CM056743.1, on the reverse strand, counting down.
GTATACGCAAGTCACTTGTTTGAGTTCATTCAAGCTCATCGCTCGGTCCGCGCAATACTTCCAATGAGCATATCTACCTACTTGCACCCAACTGATTTAATATCCTAGCCGTCTGACCTCGCGAGTATCGCACTCATCCTCATAGAGCGTCTTATTACTTCAAGACTCTACTTAAAACAACCTTGAGTGTACGTATATATGGGTGATTCCGCTGAAAGTGTGATTTTTTGGGGCCAAAATCGTCACAAGGAGTGATTTGGGTAAAAAAACTATTTTAGCCCCAGACGAGTTCTGGTGTCTCATAGCAGTTGGTCCCCACTAGTTTTGGCACAAAAAGGAAATACCTAGAGCTACGTAGCTCAAAAGTGAAGTCAGAGGCAAGATATGGGCACTTTGAGGGGTTGCCGAGGGGACGGAATTGACATTTGGACCCTTTATCAGGCACTACAAATTACGGGGACGTCAGAATCGTCTCCAAAAGTATTAACTTGGTTGCGCACCAATACAATACACCCCAGAACGTTTCTACAGTGCACATTCGAACTCTTATAAACTTGAAGGAACTTGATGGAACATGGAAAATCACACTTTCGACGGAATCACTCATATCTGTACCACAGGTTGTGTACAACACGTACAAACGAAATGAATCTTTGATTAACCGTACGTACGTAGAATCACACCCAAATATATTTTATTCATAATTTATGCATCGTTGAGCGAGAACTCAGTCCAGATTTGCATACGGACATTTCATTTGCCGCCATACCGAGTTTTCGCACTTATATTTCGCATCGTTTTTGCTCGCACTCATATAGACGTGAAAATAACCGTTAAGGTGGCTTACACGGTCACGTATGCTGCACCTGTATCATATGTATAGACATGTATATATGAAAAGCGAGACGTAAAATTGCATCGCCTTTTACCTATTCTGTGTATACAGACACTTGTGTATATTTATAGCCAGCCATAATTCATTAATTAGCTTGAGCTATGGTATATAATATAGGCCTGTCGCCGTAGAAGTATGGTGTCACTATGCGTGGTCATTCCTCTCCAGCCCACGTGTAACTTTTTTTTTAGTCAATCTGAAATATATCTATATCTTATTTCTTCCTCATATTTGCGGTATTGCATTCTGCACATTCGTTTGTAGTGTATTTTGAGATTCTTGATTGTGTGAATGTATGCGTGTGTGTGTGTGTGTGTGTGTGTGTGTGTGTGAAGGTTTTGAGAAAGTTATATATCAATGATCGCGTGTAACCATAATAAAAGCCGACGACGACGATGCGCGTGCCACACTATACGTACATATAATACAATTTTGTGGGATTTGTTTTACATAAGCAATAAAAAGTCGTGGTCAGGTGTCACTCGGTATATTTGACTTTTTTTTTTAAATAAGAGACGTGGTACTTATAAGTTACCGTGTCGAGGATTTTGATGAAAAAGTATACACCCGGAATGAATCTCCAATTTGCGCGCGAAATTCAAATTGCGTTGATGATCATCTCTATTTAATGTTCATCTTGGTCTCATCAGAGTAGGAATCAAATATTCAATTCACTTCGGCTAGATCAAGCGGTACATTGCAATGAAATTTCATTCATCTAAGGCCTACTTCTTGTCCACTACATATGTGTATATGTAAATATAGTGAACGCTCTCTACGTGGAATATTCCTCTCAAAAGTAGCATAAGAAGAGTATGATGTATACGTATATGAAGAGGAGCAAAGTGGAAGTATATAAGTACAGTTGCAAAGTACTCCAGACTCCGCAAAGAGTCAAATATGTGGGAGTATGAGGTATAGCTCTCGTAAAATTCGTTCGAGCTCTTTGCGCAAAGTTCTCTCTCTCTCTCTCTCTCTTTTTTTTTTTTTTTTTTTTTTTTTTTAAGGTGGTTAGAGGGCAAAATCTGCCTCAGGATCCCTCGGATCCGTCCCCAGACACCGGACTGGTTCAGCTTACGCGGACTACGCATAGCCCACGCAGGCCATACCAGGCGGGACACGGGTTTGGGTGGGGCCCACCGAGAGGTGGGCCCGGCCGTGTAATATCCCTCTCCCCTCGATGTCCGATACCTAGGGCATCGGGCAATCAAGAAGGAGATCCACCTGCATCTACCATCTCATCCCGGAACCGCGTGAGCATTACTTCAGGATGAGCGGCATGTCTCGCGCTCGATTGCGAGCGTTCCTCTTCTCCATTTTCTCTCTTCGGCCACTTGTCGGCATCTTCTGTCTTCATTCTTCATTGTTCCCTCTCTTTCTTCTTTCTTCTCTCTTCTTTCTTCTTTCTTCCCTCTTCAGTGCATCAGATTCCTCCTGGAATCATTTGGGCCTCTTCTGTTTCAATCGGCAGAGTCACTGTAATTCGCCTGCTTCGAGGCGCCTTACTTCCCTCTCTTCTCTCTCTCTCTCTCTTTCTCTCTCTCTCTCTCTCTCTCTCTCTCTCTCTCTCTCTCTCTCTCTCTCTCTCTCTCTCTCTCTCTCTCTCTCTCTCTCTCTCTCTCTCTCTCTCTTTCTTTCTTTCTCACCTGTTGATCTTCAGCATCACACACACACACACACACACACACACACACACACACACACACACACACACACACTGTACTTCCATACTCATACACAATTCATTGATGAAGTAAGTCGACGTTCCGTTCAACTGCGGTGGTCAAGCTCAGAACAGAATGCTCATATAGGTACTACGATACTGGCAACCTGAGCTTCTCTTACATACACATCAGATATAAATAATGAAATACGTACTAACTATGATAGTCCAGGTGTTATGTGCGTCTGTATAGCTAAAGTATATACAGGCATCGACGTCGCATTATCCGTATGAAATTTTTCGAGGCCGTATGGTAACACGATACTTACTACTCGTTGTTGTTATTCAACTCCCGGCAATATATAGTAGGATTACATTGTATACGGATATATGACTGGAGTAATTTTACCGCTATTCTGTCACTTCTATATACTTCCATATTATTACACACATACACTCGTACATGAATTATACCTAAAGCTTGACTATACCATATATTTCTCTGTATACACAATTTCATATATAACTATGTACATCCAACTACTTTGATCAAATCAGGGTCACGAATTTTGACCGTCACTTTGTCGTATTATATCTGAATTAGGCCTATAACCTTTAACCGTGTCGTCGTAGAGCGTCCTTTGAAGGATGTATACAAATGGATCTCATAGGTTAGGTTATGGTATGCCTTTCGATGTATATTTAAGATTGCCATCTGATATCGAACGATGCGATGTTGATCCGGTTAATCGAAGCGAGCTATATATCTTGACTCGTCATCATGATGATGCGCTTGGTAAGCCCAGAGACGCTGTCTGAAAGTCTGTATATTGTATAATGTAAGCATCAGAATCTGAGGTCGCAATCTCCATGTCCATCATCAGATATATGTAAGTATGTCTAGAGAATCGATGAAAGCTCTGATCCGTTAATCGAATCTGTAGACCATTCAAACCGCGACCTCTCTGCAGATGAGATACACCAAACTCATCTGTAATAATATCAGTACCTGTTTTAAAACTACCTATATATAAAGTATTATTGAGGCGTGGATGTTCTCAGCTCTACTGCACTTCAGAGAAACAGCGGGGAGCATCATCATGCACTTTGTTCGACCGATGTGCAATTGTCGGCCATGTATATTTACAATTGTTACACCTGAATTGATGAAATGTGCTGTATCCCATCAGCTGATGTTCGAGCTTCTATTGTATATAATACGTAATATAGAGTGCGACGCAGTTTGTAATTGGAAAAAGTTTTCTATTACGAAATTTCAATTTTCGTGTCGCTCACCAACTTTAAAAGTATCCTAACCTCAATTGTGTACATATATACATACCGCAGGACGGTGATTTACGCGGTGTTTAAATACGCGTCAGCAGTGCTTAGGATACCATAGTATTGCGAAATTTAACGCCTACAGAATATACCCATGGGGCATGAAAATTTCATTTAAATGACGGAACAATTTTATACGCTATATAGTTGTTCTCAGCGCTGCATAAATTAATTGCTTGTGACGCAACATCTTTAATGACTTCATCTTATAGTATTTTGAAGTGTTATTACATTGGACGGCTATGGTTTGTTTGTTGTTTTGTAGTAATGAATTGACATAGATCTATTACCCGTCAGTTATGGTAAGCTTTTAATAGCTAAAGGCGTGGAAAAGCTTCGGATGGATCTGATTTGCTTGCACGGTGCTTTGAGATATTTCCTTTATTTTTGTTTGAAAAGATTTTGACTTTTAGTATTCTGTTGTATGAATTCATACCAACTCGTTCTCCCATGTCATATCTGAAAGATTTTTTCCAAGATTGATATCAAAATTTCAGCGTTGGTGTCGGTTAAGAGTGATCAAGAGTTTGGCATTGGGTTTTTTCAACAATTTCGCGATATTGCAAATGGTTTTTTCAAAGCCCGGCTGTCATGTCTCGCAACTGAGATGAACAGATGATTGATTGATTGATTGATATGATTTTATTGAAGTTTAAAGGTAGCACCCTATCAGATTCTGATAGCATTGGTTCAGAGTAATAGTCTTACTATTCATCAGAGAGCTACACTCCCTGGAAATTATATCTTTTCAAATGTGGAAAAGCTTTTAGCCCCTGGTCTGTTACTTCAATCCAAATCAAATCGTTTTTGGTGCCTTGATAATCGTATCTCCATCCGCGACATCTCAGAACTGGAACCATAGTCTCAGTATTCCAAGTAGCAGCCCAAGGCCTAAAAATTTTTTTTTCGGTTTGGACAGATATAATGTCCAGTGAGTGTACATTTAGGAGGTTATGGTACCGTAAAATGATACATTAGTTAGTTGTGCTTGACGGAGAAAAGTATTATATTCAGCAGATAGCCAGACGAGGAATAGACAGAAGGATGAGATGTGTTCTTGACAGGAAATGTTTTCCAAAGATGGAACGGTCGTATGTATTTTGCAATAGTTGAAGTTTGAGTTTCTGGATTTGGGTCATGTAATTACCTCTCTAGACGGGTGAGACATACTTCAGATGTGGTAGCGCTAAACACTACACACGCTCCTGTTTGACTGAACCTCAGAGGGACTTATAATCGAGGAAGTAGCGTAAACTTTGTGGATAGCAAACTCAGTTTTTCCATCCCAATCAAAGTCGGAGGACAGAGTAGTCCGGGCGAGACTTTTGATAGAAGACGAGAATTTTTGCCCCGCGAATAACTATCTTAGTTAAGTTCAGGGATTTGAGAGACTCAGAAATCGTCAGATTACCAAGAATGATTAATGTAGTCTTGTCTACGTCGAAGCTGAGTTTGTTTTCTATAACCCACTGGATCACTGCATGGTTGAGTGGTTTGTACTGTCTGAAAGTTCAGCGGGGGTACAATCCCAAAAAATTCTGATGTCGTCAACGTAGATGATGTTTTGGGTGCATTTGAGGCACGAGGGAAGGTCATATTTATCAGAATGTGGAGAAGCAGAGGACCTAAGCAGATACTTTGAGGGACAGATACTATGAGGATTTCCATTGACCTTAGGTTAATGGGAGCCATTCAGAGAGCGAGTGCCGTCTTTGGATTGGACGGCTTGCTTGCAGCCTTGGAAGTAGCTGGCAAATTATCGGATAACCCTATCGCAGCAGTCATATTTCCGCAGTTTTTGGGACAATTCCACGTGGGAAATTGTATCAAACGTTCTGGAAAAGTCAAATCAAATAGGCACGGTAACATGGCGTCCATCTATATCTATAAGCGAGTATTATTGAGAGGGTTCAACAGAGCAGTTTGGGTGGAGTATTCTGGTCGAAAAATCAGTTTGATGCCGATTGAGAGTTCTGTCAGCAAGAAAATGGTGCGTGAGCTGATCGTGGATCAGTCTGTCAATGATGACAGAAAATGGTCAACCTGTTCATCAACGAAATTACTGAGTAGCGCAATCATTTTCTAAAATACTTTGTGGATTTTTTCCAGGATGAAATAGAACTTGATGAAAAGTAGACAAACGTTATCGTGTTTATCTGTGAAGTTGAAGCTGCTGAATCTAAGACCGTTTTAGTATTTGACCATAAGACATTTTTGACGTGATTCATGTTATCGAATTCACGTCCAATAACGAGAAAATGCTCATAACCACTTGAAGAGGTTCCCAACCACAGAGTGCATAAGCTTCCATGAATAGAGCAATCGTGAGATATTCGAAACGATTCATCTCAACGTGACACAGAATTTTGCTGAGCACAGTTGGGCTGCTCTTGTACACCACGTAAATTCAAATACACAAATTTCAAGATTAATTTGCTTTCACTTGCTCGATGAAATCTCTCACCCAAGGCGTTGAATATGAAAATTTCCTGCTGAGCGAGTAATAGCCGCCCACATCTTTTGAAATCATTTCATTCCCTCGGATTCGCACGTGATCAAAATCAAACATCGCAGAGATTTCAAAATTTCGAAACTGCATTTATATACCAGAGAACAAGAGTATCCCATGCACTCTAACTCGTATTGCATTCGCTCATAATTCATATCGACGTTCACTGCCTCATTGCATGCAATACAATGTCGGAAAAGGTAGTGTACACCCTCCAATAACAACACAAAAGTTACCGCAAAGCAATGCTATAGAGTTTAGTAGGTATATACATGTGTATATATATATATATGTATGCGCGGGAGCTGAAAATGAATTGGATTCGCGCAAGGGAAGTGAAAAAGCACAGTTCTAATTTTCCCAGGAGGCAGTAATAGTATAAACCCTATGTGCGCTGTTATTAGGTATCTTTGGGCCAGCAAAGTTGAGTTCCCAGGAAACAAACAGACCCATAAATACTGGGTTGGAGAGCTTTACCAAAGTTACAGGTTTACATGTTGCGGACACACAAGTTTGAAACTCTGGGAGCGGGTTGTTTGTACATACATAGTATGGTGTGATGTCGAATTTTACTTTGATTCTCAGATCGCAGCGATGCAGAAAAAATAATACGAGAGCGTGTGTATGATTTCTGGACGAATTGCCTCACTCTCATGTTCCACACGAAATTCTAAATCTTTCGGAATTGCGCAGTATGATTCGGTAGACATTCTTGTCTTTGCATTCCTTGCAACCACAACTTATTTTCAACTTGAATCTAGAGATGCCATGAAGAATCAGAATTCTGTCGCAAAGAATTGCATAGAACAATCTATATGATCGTTGCGAGTACAGTTTCAGGAATGGGATAATTCTCAATATTTATTGACATCGCCAATACCTATGAAAAAAAAACCAAAGTTCGATGGCTGGTCAAATTCAAAGTTGAAGTTACGGTAAAATCAAATACAAACAAAGTTCCATTGCTCCGAACTAATTTTTCGACAATGAGGTATCACTCAAATTCGCAATAACTCCATCTGACCATAAGCTCAAATATGGGTTCGAAACGATTTTTCCATGACTCTTGAATAACCCTTAGGTTTCAGTAATTTTCACCAATTTTATCAGTCAATAAGAGGTTTAGGGAATAAAATTGAGCAAGGTATTGTTATAATCCCAAAGTACGTATAAATCCGGCTCTCTACAGTATACAAAGAATCGTTCGAATCCACAGTGCACACCTACATACATCAAAATATATCTCGGTGTGTCATGTCCGATGAGAAAGAGGAGATCAACATTAGACGTGTGGGAAAACGCAATCTAGAGAGCGAACGAGTGTAGGGGACCGTTAGAAGGTTTCAAGGATGTTCGTACCTCGTGCTTCGTGAGCTGTAATATACAGAGTCTCATTGCTATGGTATACATCACGAAAAGATTGGTTCACTCGAAGAGGTTCTCTGAGCAATGACAGACAGTTGTGCAAAGTAAAAGATCCCAATTCCCGTGACACCATCGATACTATTAACATATGTGGTATATAGTCGCCAAAATGAGGATAAAACTCACCTGTCCTCTTGTGTGTAGTGACGCCTTTTTCGATGCAAATGAGGGAAGAGCGACGTGGATGTATAGATTGTAGGTCAGGTTGGACAACAAGTGCCGATAGCGTTGTGCGATTTTCTTCATTCGTTTGCGCGAAAACTTGGTCGAGTCTCATTTCAAGCAAATGAAAATTGGTATTCTGAGTTTGTTTGGTCAGTCTCATGAGCTTGTTTACAATCAGATTAATTGAATTTCTCTACCAAAGTGAGAAACGAGCTTGCAAATTCAATGGTGGAAGGTTGAATGAATTATTTGCATGTTCAACAAAATTGATGAGATAGAATACAAATCTGTGTCAGATAAGAATTTTCCTGTAATCGTGAATACAAATTTGTGATTGAGCCGTTGACACTCCATGATAAGATTCTCATTTGCAGATTCTGAGACTGTGAGCACATGACTTTTTGTATTCCACCTTTTCAGCTGACTTTTAAAAATCGCCTTTGCATCGGTCTGTTTATAATACAGCTGAGAATGATCACAGGTTCTATCCTCTCAGATAACGGAAGATCAAAATATATCAAAATGACTGGAGTGACCTCTTACATGATCAAAATGAATATCACTCAAATTGATCCTAAACCAGTATCAATTTACATGTCAATGTGTGACGGTGCAAATTGACCATCACATTGTGCGTACACGACACACATACGATGACACTTTAGCCGAGAGTTTTGAGGAAAAGAGGGAGAAAACGGCAAAGAGCTGTCAGAGAGAGGAACCACACTTTTAGCTTGCGACGGATCGCGATTGCGGAAGGTCACGCGCGCGAAGACCAATAAAGTCGTGCGATAAATATATATTTAAGTGCGAGGAGATGGCGCCGACACAACCGGGCCTGATTACTTTGCGGCGTACTCTAGGCGACCAGCACAGGCGAACCGGGTGCGAGACGAGCCTCTAGGCGACCAGCTTCTTCAGGACAAATCTGTAAGTGGTTCTCTCTCTCTAGATCGGCTCCCGCCGGATTCTCTCTCTCTTTCCCGCGCGACAAGTATGATCGAGATTTGCGAGGAAGAATGAATGCGGGCCATCGCATGCGCGATATGATTATTTTGGTTTATTATTATTATCAATAAATTAATCGAAGGATGCGAAGAGTGTCCCACAGTGAAATAGAAATCCAGAGTTGATTATTCTGAGAATATCCTTTCATATGTTAAACTATAAATAAATCCATATAGAGATATATGCAAATATATATCTATATAGATATGATAAATTACAATTTTGATCAAATATTCCCCACAATCAGGTGATGAGAATCTTATTATGCAAGCTTGCATTATTCGGGCGATATGCACGCTTACAAATGCTTGAACTAGATCAATCATACTTGTAGAATATGACTCTGACCAACTCGTTCTTTCGAAAGTGTCTACCGTACAATCAGCTTGAATTCGCCAATTAAGGCAAACAAAAAGCTTGGAAGCCTAGTGATAAAGGCTTGGACTTTTTTAAAAACATTTAGGGATCCTTCATAGCGGTTATTTATTGTGTTGTTTGTCAGATGAGATGACAAAAAAGCTGTTGAAGAAAGTCGCGAAGAAGATGTAGAACAGATGTAAGAAACTTTTTCACTGCTTGTCAAGCTTCTGATGGCGGTATCTCTTATGAGCTTCTTCTTGACCGCATGCATGTTGTACACAAATCAGCAAGCAAACACGCAAATCCTTTTGGCCTAATGTCAGCAAGTGATATAGATATAGATACCATATATACATATACCGGAAATGCGTAAAGTACGAACAGCGGGACTCTATAAATAGAATGTAAAGAATAACTATAGTAGCCTACTCTCGTCGGACTCAAAAGTCCTGTATACCTACGTACACATATATTCCTTCAATAAAATACACATAACCCATATCTACTCCTAAGAATTGGATAGATTTCGCGAAAACGTCAGCTAGTGGTAAAAAGAGTAATAGTACCAGCTAGGAAACTATACACTATTTACGAGCTGTGCAAATCGTTTGTGCGATGATAATGTCCTCTTACGCGTTTATATACAATGCTTTTTACAATATACGCTAAGAGCCGTTACATAGCGAGCCATTTTCACCCACGCGTTATATACCGTGCACAACGCCCTTTTATAAATGCATTAAAAGAGTTTCGAGTAAGCCAGTAGTATTATAGATCTATGAAAACCCACGTATCACCTAGAAGCATGTTTATATACGTACCTGATAACGTAAGACAGACAGAGATAATATACGTTATGGGTACGTAAATGCAGTTATGTATTCTATAAGGTTGTATGGGTGAATGTATAAATGTAATCGGCATAGTGTTATTTTGTGTCGATGTGAGCTTTGTTGTTACTGGTAATGGTGATTTGATGGTAACAGTTTATAGATGCGCTTGAGTTGCGACTGTATTTTTGCCGAGTGCAATTGATGAAAAGGTTGCAAGCTTCTTCGGAGTTCTTGAATGAATGATGGAGTAAAAAGAAGAAAATGAATCGATGACGCGATCTGAGACGAATCGTATCCATTTGTTCATCGTTGTAATTGATGGCAAAAAAGCAGGTGATGGCCACGAGATAAGCGTGATTGAGTTTCAAACCGAGATTTCAGCTTAAAACGCTGAGTAACTGTTCCTTTAAAAGTGTGAAAAGTAATTATTAGCTAGCTTTATTTGAAACCATGAACTTCATCTGGGCCAATTATTTCGTACTGAAGATATCTATTTCAGATTAAACAGCCCATTTTAGGAAGCTAAAATATTTTTCTGATTCAGATAACACGAACAAATCGCTCCGATAAAAATTTTGCTTATTTGTGATACGAGTGATTTTTTAAATATCCATACTTTCAATCGTTCCTTTGATGCCAACAAGCAACAACAATATAAGTATCTTCCTTGCTCTGCTCGTGAAGTGAATAGTTTTCCAGAAATAATGAGACGTTGAATTGCAGTGGTGAAAATATCAGCTCAGCACTCAACACAAGATCACCGGAAATAGTTTCCACAAAAAGATCGAAAGGAATCAATTCATCTTCACCAAAAGGAAAATCGGTACAAACATGAATACAAACAGCACCATAATCATTTCATCAAACAAATTACAGTCTGATAGAATAAAGCGCGCGAATTAGAGGTTAAACGCGCTTTAGATTTACATTATAACGCCAAATTGATCGATCGAGAGCTAATATCGTGAGAGCCAAGCATATTATATCTGAGATAATGATAAAGCGATCGCCGTAAGCTAATCGAGGTCACACCCATATTCTACTTCCAACGCATGTGTAATATACCCTTAATAATGATTCAAACACTTTCCATGTTACATAGAATATCCAGACACGCATTGCTTCTATAATAAGTCATAGCTCACATTTTGGACTCTTCGCAAAATGGATAGGTGTGAGTATAAGAGTGTAAGTGTGAGTCCTGAAAATGGCATCAGTGATGATGAGAATTGAGGAAGGAAGTGCAAAACCATATGTATACGACCGATGGTCATACGCAATATCCAGTATGAGCATATACAAACATACATATACTCATGAGGCACTCGCGTCATTAAGTTTCCGGCCTTGCTGTAGGCCTTATACATATTCTGGCGTAACAACTAAATAACGGAAGGAGATCCTCTTGCGAATCGGCAGTGATCGAAATCGATAAAATATATGTACATCAGGGTTGGATCGTTCGTACCCTGCCCCAAAAAGTAAATTACATCCGGGAGTCGTCAATTTATGTACCGCGAGTGCAGAAAATCCGGCCTTGAGTACCGTAGGGTCATGGCTGATAATGTAACACGACACGGTTTGCACGACGCGACAAGACACGCAATTCATATAATTCACTTCAGCCAGACGTGGATTCAGCTCTACCATACGTGAATTTAGTTCATTTTCATGATTTATGATAGATATCATAAAAATGATTCAAATTTATTGATAGTTGAAATTCTTGCGGTTAATTGCGTGATGCATCCCCGTGCGAACTTTGTCGCGTCGCATTATCTGCTATCACCCTTAGGATGATGACAGACAACCCGCCACGACACGATTCTCATGCCATTTCACGACACGACACCACTCGACACGACACATGATTCATTTTGGTGAACCCAACTATCGATGGATTGGATTCATTTTCACAACCCATGACTGGTTCTATCAAATCCATCGATGGTTGGCTTCATCGGAATAAATTACGTGTCGTGTCAGGAGGTGTCGGGTCGTGAAATGGCATGATAATCGCGTCGTCGCGGGTTGTCTGTCATCACCCTTAGATCGATAACAGATAACACGCTACGACACAAATCTCACGACAAGACACTGCCTGACACGACACGAAATTCATTCCTGCGAACCCAACCATTTATCGATTTGATTCATTCTCATAAACCATGATTGCCACTGTAAAATCGAGTCCGTCGATGGTTCTGTTTACCGGAATGAACCCGTGTCGTGTCGGGCGGTGTCATGTCATGAGATTCATGTCGCATCGCGTTGTCTGTCATCACCCTTAGGATGAGGCCAGACAATACGCTACGACACGCTTATCACGACACGACACCGACTGATACGACACGCAATCAATTCCGATGAACTCGACTATTGAAGAATCTCATTCTCATTCATAATTCATGATTGATACTGTGAAAATGAAACAACTTCAATGATAGTTGGCTTAGGGTGATGACAGACAACCCGCTACGACACAAATCTCACGACACGACACCGCCCGACATGGCATGAACTTTATCACGGTGAACTCAACCATCGATTGATTGGATTCGTTTTTACAGTGCCAGTTATGGATTATGAAAGTGAATCAAATCCCTCGATGATTAGGTTCGCAGGAATGAAAGTAGTGCCGTGTCGGGCGTTCTCGTGTCGTGAAATCCAAGTCGTAGCGGGTGGTCTGTCATCACCCTCAACCAGGATGAGATTCACGTCGTTTCTGGCGATGTCACCTCGTGAAAATCATGTCATGTCGCATAATCCATTATCACCCTTATATTGAGAGCATCAGGTGTGCACAGGGCCGGTTGGCGCATCGCGAGCGATCTCACATACATATTGCGACGAAACGCGGACGCGGTGAACGTCCTGTACAGGTACATACCCAAGTACATAACCTACATACTGAATTAATGTTTCTTGCAGTCCTCCCTCAGGGGACGCCTCTTTTCACCTGACGTGAGATGCCAAGGACCAAACATGTTATACTATCCACATTTTGCCAAAAGAATCTGCTCGCCGATTCTATAGTATATCACCATGCTGGATGTATCAAAAGATGACTAAGGCATTGTTGAGTATCTATATATATAGTCATATGTCCATATGTGGTACATATAATATGGTGGGCAGCCTCAAGCTGCATCATACACTACCGGTCAAAAGTTTAAGCTCACCCAAAAATTTTTTTTTCAATTTTGTGAGTTGAACTACTCGGCTCTATTTGACCGTAGAGGACTCTTCCGGAGCTCATTTTAAAGGTTTTTTCACGTACCTTAAGATGGCACTATTCATTTTTATCCTTACGGATCGGGATCTTTCCAATTTGAGCTTGGAAAAGTGTCAATTTCAACGATTTTTGGGAGAATCTTTTGGCTCCTGCCAATTTGAGCCACATGAATGTTTCAATATGGGAGTTGTGGGATACAAAAGTACCAGTCTAGAGCTTCAGAATCCGTTTTTGAACGTTCCTCTACGCCACTTCCAGTCCGAGCTATGACACTTTCTCTGAGGGAAGATTTTTCGCAAAAACTAGCACCTGTATTCAAAAATGACGAGAAAATTCACTTTTTGGGGCATATTTCAAAGGTTCCTCGTTTCCTTAATCAAGATGTTGATAAAAGATGACAGAAATGATGATTATACTTCATAAAAATGCGTCTCTGTATCTCTCTCGAATTGGAGTGCTAGTTTTTCCGAAAAATCTTCCCTCAGAGAAAGTGTCATAGCTCGGACTGGAAGTGGCGTAGAGGGGCGTTCAAAAACGGATTTTGAAGCTCTAGACTGGTACTTTCATATCCCACAACTCCCATATTGAAACATTCATGTGGCTCAAATTGGCAGGAGCCAAAAGATTCTCCAAAAAATCGTTGAAATTGACACTTTTCCAAGCTCAAATTGGAAAGATCCCGATCCGTACGGATAAAAATGAATTATGCCATCTTAAAATACGTGCAAAAACCTTCAAAATGAGCTCCAGAAGAGTCCTCTACGGTCAAATAGAGCCGAGTAGTTCAACGCACAAAATCGAAAAAAAATTTTTTGGGTGAGCTTAAACTTTTGACCGGTAGTGTATATAGCTGTAGGCGTTGCGTTGCATCGTACATATAGAGGAGCTCTTCGATGCAAGAGAAATTACTCTCGAAAAGTCGAGCGATCGAGTTCTCTCGTCATTAGCCTCTTTCTTGAAGACGACTACTATCTATACGACAACGACTCGACGACGATATACCGGGATCATCTAAAGGGAAATCTTGCTTCTATTACTCGACAATACTGATTCTTCTATTCCATATAATGACACGTTTGCACCGATTTTGATTTCTTCGTGTCTAGAATTTTTAATAGACGTCACCTTTTCGCTTATGTTCACCGCAGTGCTATGATGGCAATGTGGTGATGTATAGGCGTTGATGTGAAGGCTTATCTTTCGATCCTTCATACACTAACAGATTCGATCCGATCTATTAGGCGTTTCTCTTCTCTTGCAGATATACCCTCTTTATGTCTGTAGATGTCTTTTATATATACTGTCTGACTGTCTGACTGACTGTCTGTCTCTTGCCTCATGTGGTGTCGCTTTTTATAGAGTGATACGTTGAGAAGAGCGAATCGATGCCGAGGAAAGTGGTGAGATAGCGGACGCTTTTTCATTATATTTTCGCCATATGACGCTCTTGTAGGTAAAGTATCTCTCTTGATTTGGTAATTTTGTCGATTTGATGGGTGTAGTATACTATTTGGAATACTTTCAGATAAGATAGACTGGTTTGGACAGTTTTATTTGCGAGGTTGAATCTGATATCGTATCTTGAATAACTGCTTTGGCACTTTGCCAAGTTCTTTTGATAGTGTTTTTATACGAGGAATTCATCCGATTTTTTCAACTTCCTTCTTTACTGCATTGTAATTTTGTTCCGAATTTTGATGACTTAATTAATAAAACAGTTGGTAATTTCATTGGATTGTGCGTTAGTCCGGCATCAGTACTTCTAAAGTACTGTCAAAATACCGCTCAAGTACCGCTAAAGTACCGTTCAGATTCTTATGGTCCGCATTCGAATGTAAATGAGCAATTCATGCCAAAGATGTTATTTTACTCGTCGACACTTCCAATGACAATACTCGAATAATGTAAATACGACAATATTAGAGTAATTAGACTTGGGATAACAGTTTCAACACCTATCCAAACGACACAGACGAAGTTTGCACGCGTGAACTTTGCATAACGGCTAGCACACACGAAGAAGATCATCTTGTCTTATGCCTTCTACTCCCAAAACATATTATCGCACCATCACGTAAGAGTGCAGTTACGTCTCTTTAATTAATGCTCTAACTAATTAATCGCACTTGCGCGCGGGTAGATATTCCATCTATTTGACCGCTTAAGCTTTCCGGTTTCAAAAGTACGCGCCTACTCTCATCACATTACATCGTAGACTGGAGCAATCGTCATGAAGTACTGCATACAATTGTTCATTTTTGATTCAAAATTGAAAACTGATTTGATGGATCAACAGTAGTCGAAAAATATTGTAAAAGCTCGGATAACGATGCAATCTTGAAAATGTAAAATTTTTGTCAATACCTATTTTTAAGCCGGAAGTGATTCGAAACTAAAATAGACGAACTAGAAGAGAAGCCCAACCTTGCTTGCGAATCCTGAATTCGTCCTAGACTTTGGGAATCATTTTGCTTTGGTGAAAAATGAAGATATTTCAAAGGATTCAATCCCATGGATTCACTTTTATAAGATACAGTTAAAGGGATTAGCATTGTCATTATATCTATAAATATGAATATCTGTAAGCCTCCATATGTGTACATATCTCGGAATAGAAGACCTATAGAATCATATTCTTGGATATTCCTCCATTATTCATCAAAATAAGATTATTTCCAAAGTTTGAGACGAATTTAGGAACCCGAGGTTGGACCTCGTTGTAAGTCTTTTTTTGGAAGTTCAAAAAATCATCCTGAAGTTTCCCACAATCTGCCTGATTTGGGGTAATATTTTGTAGAAGATTTTCTTTAACTTCTTTTTCAGATGTTCTTGTTGTTGAGGAATAATTCCCGAATGATATCCGTTAATGGTTTGATTTTGAAGGACCGCAGAATGAATGACTTTCATTAGTGGGCTCTATCCTCTTTCGATTCTGAACCACTCATTTAACTAATAAATGGGCGGTCGGTAAGTAGCCTCGATACTTCCACATCCTTACAGCATAACAATATCTCAGAACTCGATATAATACTACAGCATAATTGATGCACACAGTCCCAGAGATAAAAAGAAAAAAAACATAGCATTGATGTACAGAAAATGTTATGGTGCATCTGGCAGAAAACGTTATGGACCACCTGGCGCGACCGAGACCTGGTGCAACATAATGGCAGACTTTTCTCACCTTGCGCTCGCGAAAGCGTCTGATAGGTATAATATAGGTTGTATACACACAACTTTACCTTACTTGTTATCAAGCTGTGAGTATTACAGTGATTCTACTCGTTCATTGCAGACTGACGTAACTCTCGCAAAACCGCAAGGTCTCCGTATACAGTATATCTCGTCTTGATGATGAAGCTCTGATACTTTGAGAGCATCGGTGATACTTGGAAAAATAGCCACTTGGGAAATCGAGTGCGCAACAATACTGCTATACTTGAGACTCTGGACGCTTGAAACGGGTACTTACTATGTAATAATGTGTAAGTAAGTAAGTATGTAAGTAAGTAACTGCATTATTAACAAACTTATAGAGTTGGAGAGTTTGATCCAGAAGTGTGATGGGTTGTGCACCCGATTTCTAACCTTAAAATTGCAAAAAATGTGGGAAAATTGCTTAGCAATGATAAGCGATTGGAGTAATATACGATGTGGAGACAAGGACGTTTGTGAATATGACAAAATTGTTGCGGTGTGGCAGTTGGTAGAAGCGAATGGCTACGACGACGTTACCCACTTTTTCGTAAATTTATGGTGCCCAACTTTCGCGAATCAGGGCCGAGATGCTTCAGCAGCTCTGACGCTTTTATGCAACTGTAACGGTATGGCGCAAGATGATAGCCGCATTCAGCCGTGAGTCTACAGCTGCTGCTTCGACGATCATGAGTTTACAGTCGTAATACTTTAGTATACAGTCGAATTGAGGCCCGAATTCACGGTCTCCAGAGAGGGGACTCGATCAAATCGGTATACTTTGAAAGTCAATCGATAAAAGAAGAGCCTCAGTATCGTTAAACTTTTTCAAGAATCTTTTTCTATACTTATTGAATTTGAAATAATCTTTTCTATTGAGAACGCTTGTGCGATACTGTCATTAGACCTGTACAACCATTGATTTATCGATCTTATTCATAATATGCATTCAATTCGCAAGCTCATTTGAATGATATCAATATTTCCACGTCGATTTGCATTAACATTCAGCCTAATTAGATTCCTATCGACGCAGCTCTTAGTTTGTAAAGAGATCGACGACACGTTGCATTCATAAATCTGTCGTAGAGATAAGCAATTTTGCGAGAAAAATGTCCTTGTCTAATAAATTCATAGCTCGCGAGGCCAAACTTCGAACTATCGATTAATGTGCTTCCGGTATAAGTAGTATATTACAATCGGGACATGCAATAGTTATCTATCAATAATTTACAAGTCATTGAGTTACAGTCTAATAGATAAGGATTGAATGAAGCGCGTTATTTGGATTTTGAGATTGATCACTTGTCATAATCGTTGTTGAGTCAATGCTGAATTGGGATGTAATGGGAGTTGACTATTGAACCAAGTTGATGGAAAACTGATATGAGTTGTAGTATAGGTCTGAGATTTTACTGAACAACCAAAATGAAAGTCAGCCAAGTCACAGGAACATTGCGAACGATTTCAGGCCTTTTATATCGACTTATAGCTCAAGTTTGCTCAGCTGAAATCATTCATATCATTAACTAATTCAATCCGAATCAAATGTACGCAACGCAAATTATGAAAACTTCTGTTAGAGAAATGAGGTGTAAAATTTTGTCGATTCGTAGAGGATTGTATATGGTTGAGCATGCCATTTTCGGGAAAAACTTGCAAAAGGAAAGTGCAGAACGAAACTAGGAGATTCGACAACACCCCCATCATTCGGATTTGTTTGGACGTAATCAAGGGTACAAATTCCCTCGTTCTTGAAATACAGATCGATGAACCGATTCTATTCGTATGTCTCGCGTAAGGGCTCGTGAATGGCTGCAATACGAAACTCCCCCATGGCCTTGAAGTGGCTAATCGCAGCGATTTCATTATAGCCCGAGCCGGTGACCGCGACCTTCGTTCGAAGCGCCAAGCGGTAGCAGCGCGCGCCACACTGTTCAAGCCACCATAAAATACCCCTATAGTCACCAATGCGTTCCATGCGGATTTGAGGTATTCCCCCTAAAGCTGTGATGATCGACTTTGACGCCCTCGTCGTATAAATGTAATTGTCAGGGATGTGTTCTGATATTTACTCCCCCTCCCCCACAGAATTGTCTTACTGCCACATGAAGTTCTATATGAGACACTAATGCAAAATCACAATCACTGGTGTAACACTGTTTCTTGATCTTCTACTCACCAGAACTGACCAAACTGTGTATGCTGCAAGTTCACAAAGTTGACGTTGATCACTGTTTATTCAAGCTGCAGTCAATCACAAGATCAATCCAAACACTAATTATCCATGCAAACACTTTACTGAGTCTTCAATGGTGAATCTCTGAATACGTCCAACACTTTACACAATCAACTCTCAAAATCTCATCTCAGCTTATTCAATCCAAAAAAGTCGAGGGGGATAGAAAAAGCGAAAAGAGAGATCAGCTATATTTGTAGATACAAAAACGCCGGCCAGATGTGCGATGTACAGAGCACACAAGGCGGTAAATGTCCGTAGAACACCCCGAAATGCGCGAAGAAATACGGTGATCGCGACGCGTGTGTAGCATACACGTACAGCTGCGACGCTGTTTGAATCGCGACTGCCGGCTGTAAAAGCAGACGCCGAACGAACGCCCCGCCAGTCTATGGAACCGCCAAGCCGCTAAGCGAGTGGGGGAGTAAAACCAATGGTGGGTGCAAGAGATCGTTGGATGCTGCGCTGTGCGTTTACTTCACAGGCTTTCCTGGTTCATTTGGCTTTGTCCCGATGGATGGGATTTGCTGAGGCTGATGTTCATCCCGAATCAATGCGTTAGTCTTGTTATTGGCGCAACGGAGCAAAGTTTTTGGGGTGATTCTAGTGTGTTGCTTTCAAAAGTTTTCGAACTACAAAATTGACAAGGTGGAGCAATCATCGTGTTGATTGGACCCAATCGAACGGTCTATGAGAGATATGGTTGAGACAAACGCAAGGAAAAACGTGTAGTTTCAGTGTTTTGGAGATGCCTGTAACTTTCAACGCCGATGAATGTTGATGTAGTAGAGTATTTGGAATATCTTCATTCTGTGCAGATGTATTTGTTCCAAAGGAACAACAAATCCTAATCTCATCTAAAGATTTGATAGCTGAACTGAGTGAACGATTCTCAGTCTCGCAACTCCGGAAAACATTTTTAGATCAAGAAGTTCGGCCGGTTGTTGAAAATGTTCGCCATGATGCATTTTCATTAAATACCTCCTCCTGAAATTTTTATGAAATCACATCTAACTTTTTCGGCTACAATGGAGCTTGCTATAACTCTCGGCGAGGATAATAATCCATTGGAAAGTAAATAATTTATAAAACCTCGCAAGGATGAAATTCAGGGATAACAAGTGTGATTACTTATACACTCAAATACCCGGTATCACACTCTTTCTCACACTCACACACGCACACACACGCCCACACACACACACACACACACACACACACACACACACGCCCATAGTGAGCTGTCGAGGTATTATGACCGATCATACCGATACTAGGAGTAAGGAGGGGAGGAGGTATTGATGAAGAACCACCATGAGAACTTCGTCACAACTACAAGGGTCTGCGTGGAATAATTCAGAGGGAGGCTCGGTATAGAGCAGCAGGATCCAACACTCCAAAATTATTCTACTTCCCTCATGAAAGTCCCGCAAATCATTCTGGGATTATTCCCTAACCTAGAAAAATCTATTTCACTCAATGTGAGGAGTCAATTTTTAATCTTCTTGGAGTGAAAATTGACTCAAGCTTGGAGCGAATGTAATATTTCTGTGGTTTCACTCCCTATGAGTCAGATTTTGACTCCAATATGAGTCATTCTCGGCCATTCCGAGAATAACTCCGAGCTTTGAAAGCCCTTGAAAAATCAACGAACAACGATCGCAAGTACCTGCTCCCCGATTATTCGATCGTCGGTATCATAATAGGTGGTTGATTATCATACAGATAGGAGAAAAAGAATGTAGAGTATGAAGTCTTCCGTCAAAAAAATTATACGTGAATATGGATTTTTTTTTAGTATTGTAGCGCGTGGATCTCGAGAGAAGATGATAAAAATATCACCAAAATTGAGTCGAAAGGTTTTTGAAACACTTATCAAGACCTTTTTGTAAAATCGAGTTATGTCGAAGCCTTCCAAAGTTATATGGGCAGAGTACGGAAGCACAGACCCAATTTTAGATTTGTTGGTGGATTTGTTAAGATAGCTCTATCTTGCGGGACAGGAAAATTATGGGGGAGAAAACTGTGGTAATCTTCTTTCAATACACGAGAATGGAAAACATCACTCGAGAACTTTTGAAAGTTCAATGCGATGCACTCCACTACCAATTCCCGAATCGACGTTTTGTACGGTAAGTGCAACAGAGATTCGACTGTGATTCGGAAAAAAGCGCAATTACATTATAAAAAATGTCAGTCAAATCCATGGGATCAATTCTAATCCTCCGGGGCTTGCGCTTAGGTTTCGAAAATACTATCTTCTTCTAGACGAGCCAGTACAACTCGTCCAAATGGCGTATTTTATTGAGCTTTTATCGATTTACTCAAAGTGGCCCTTTTGTAATTACGCCCTTCTTCCACAAATCCCTAGGACTGAGGTTGGGGCTGTGGCTGGGACTGAAGCTGGGGCTGCGGCTGAGGCTGGCCTGTGACTATGACTTGATCTGAGGCTGAGGCTGGGCTAGGGCGTGGCCGAGGTTGGGGCTGAAGCTGTGGCTGGGACTGTAGCTCGGGCAGGAGATGTGGCTGAGGCTGATGCTGGAACTGGGACTGATGTTGGAGCTATGGCTGAGACTTGAGCTGGGGCTGAGGCTGGGCTATAGCTGGGAAACGGGCTGGATCTGAGACTGGGGTTTAGGCTGAGGCTGGGCTGGGCCGAGGCTGGGACTGAGTCTTAAGCTGGGGCTGTGACCGGGACTTGGGCTGGAGCTGGTGCCGTGGCTGAAGCTGGGACGTGGGCGAGGCTGAGGTTGGGGCTCTGGCTAGGGATGAGGCTGGGCGACGGCTGAGGCTGGGGCAAAGACTGGGGCTGAGACTAAGGTTGAGACTACGACTGGGGTATAGGCTGCGGCTGCGGCTCAGGCTTAGGCTAGGGCTGGGCCGAGGCTGGGACTGAGTCTTAAGCTGGGGCTGTGACCGGGACTTGGGCTGGAGCTGGTGCCGTGGCTGAAGCTGGGCTGGGACGTGGGCGAGGCTGAGGCTGGGCTGCGGCTGAGGCTGGGGCAAAGACTGGGGCTGAGGCTAAGGTTGAGACTACGACTGGGGTTATAGGCTGCGGCTGCGGCTTAGGCTTGGGCTGGGGCCAGGGCTGGGCTGGGCCGAGGCTGAGGCTGACACTTAGACTGGGGCTGTGACCAGGACTTGGACTGGGGCCGTATCCGGAGCTGGTGCTGTGGCGTGGCCTTTGACTGAGGCAGCGGCTGATACTGGGCTGGTGCGTGGCCGAAGCTGAGGCTGTGGCTGTGACTAGGAATGCGGCTGGGCTGTGGCTAGGGCTGAGACTGGGGCCGATTCTCGAGCTGAGGGTGGGCCGGGGCTGAGGTTAGGACTGGGTCTGACGTTGAGAGCGTGGCTGGGACTGGGACTGGGGCTAAGACTGTGGCTGGGACCGAAGCTGGAGCTGAGGGTGGACTGGAGCTGGGGCCGAGGTTGGGGGTGTGCCGGGAACTGAGGCTGGCGCTATGGGTGAGGCTGAGCTGGGGATGTGGCTCGGCCTGAGGGTAAGGCTGTTGCTAAGGCTGATGCTAGTACTGGGACTTATTTTGGGGCTGTGGTTGAGACTGAAGCTGGGGCTAAGACTGGGTCTGAGGCTCAGCTGTGGCTGGATCTGGTGGTACTGGGGTATAGGCTGAGAATGCGACTGTGGCTCAGGCTTGGGTTGCGGCCGAGGTAGGGCTGGGCTGAAGCTGAGTGTGAGACTTAGGCTGGGGCTGTGACCGGGACTGAGACTGGGGCCGTATCTGGAGCTGGTGCTGTGACTAGTAATGAGGCTGGGCTGCGGCTGGGGTTGAGACTGGGACTAAGGCCGAGGCTGGGTCCGATTCTCGAGCTGAGGGTGAGCTGGGGCTGAGGTTTGGACTGTGTCTGAGATTGGGGGTGTGGCTGGGAGTGGGACTGAGGCTAAGACTGTGGTAGGGGTCAAATCTGGAGCTGAGAGTGGGGTGGGGCTGGGGGCGAGGTTGGGCCTAGGCTGAGGCTGGGCTGGGCCCAGGCTGGGACCGGGACTTAGGCTGGAGCTGGTGCTGTACCCGAGGCTGGCAGAGGCAGGGGCTGAGGCTGAGCTGAGGCGTGGCCGAGGCTGAGCCTGTGGCTATGGACGAGGCTCAGCTGATGCTAGAACTGGAGCTAGGACTGAGATTAGGGCTCCGTTTAAGGCTTAGGCTGGGACTGAGGCTGAGCTGGGCTGGGGCTGGGACTGGAACTGAGACAAATGTTGGAGCTGTGATTGGGACTGGAGTTTGGGCCGTGGCTGGAGCTTGTGCTGTAGCTGAGGCACGGACTGGAGCGTGACTGAGGCCGAGGCTGTCACTAGGGACGAGGCCAAGCTGCGGCTGGGGCTAGAGCCGCAGCTAAAGGTGAGGGTGGGCTGGGGCTGTATCTGGAGAAGGAGCTGTGACTGCTGCTGGAAATGAGGCTGGGCTTGGGCTAGGATAGGGCTAGGCTAAGGCTTCGGCTATGCCTGAAACTGGAACTGGGGCTAGGCTGTGGCTGGGGCAGAAGCTGTGGCTGTGACTGGAGCTGAGGCTGTTGCCAAGGCTGATGCTGAAACTAGGGCTGGTGTTGGAGCTGGGGCTGACACTGAAGCTGGGGCCGGGACTGGGGTTGAGGCTGCGGCTGGGCTATGGTTGGGAATCGGGCTGGATCTGAGACTGGCTGCGGCTGAGGTTTAGGCTGGGGCTGATGCTTGGGCTGAGGCTGTGACTGGGACTTGGGCTGGAGCCTTCGCTGGAGCTGGTACTGTGGCTGAGGCGGAGGCTGAGGCTGAGCTGGGGCGTGGTCGTGGTTGAGGCTGAGGTTGAACCCGGTCTGAGGTTGGGGGTGTGGCTGGGACTGGGGCTGGAGCCAAGACTGGGTTTGTGGCTGGGCTGTGGCTGGGGTCAAGGCTGGAGCTGTGGCGTGGACGGGGCTGGGCCGAGGTTAGGGCTGTGAATCGGGCAGGATCTGTGGCTCTGGCTCGGGCTGAGGCTGAGGCTGAGGCTGCGCTCATGCTAGAGCCAAGGTTGCGGTTAAGGCTGAGGCTGCTGCTTCGCCTGATGCTGGAAATAGGACTGAAGTTGGGTTTTAGACTGAAACTGCGGCTGCGGTTCAGGCTTAGGCTTGGTCCGAGGCTGGGCTGGGCCGAGGCTGAGACTGAGATTTAGGCTGGGGCTTTGAGCGGGACTTGGGCTGGGTCCGTGGCTGGAGCTGGTGCTGTGGTTGGGGCTGTGGCTAGGGATGAGGCTGAGACTGTGGCTGTAGCTCAGGCTAAGCCTGGGGCTGAGATTTGGTTGAAGCATGACGGAGCCTGAGGCTGGTGCCGGGGCTCGAGTTGAGAGTGGGCTGGGACTGAGGCTGTGGTTGGGGACTGGTACTGAGGCTGAGGCTCAGATGTGGCTGGGGCTCAGACTGGGGCTTAGGCTGAAACTGTGGTTGCGGCTCAGGCTTGGGCTGGGGACTAGGCTGATACTGACAAGGAGAGGTCATGGTCTGTGGGTCGTGAATTCGGCTGAAACTCTGGGAATCATCTCCTTTTGGCACCAAAAGATGATATCCAAAACCGTTAACTTGAATGCTAAAACGTTTCAGAGCTATGGTCAATCACATTAGCATTGTTAGTATACCTATATATATCAACTTCTAACATGGGCCTATATGGGCAACGCTAATGTCATAGGCTGTAGCTCCAAAACGTTTCAGCATTCAAGTAAGCGGTTTCGGATATCATCTTTTGGTGCCAAAATGAGACGATTCCCAGAGTTTCAACCGAATCCACGATCCACAGACCATGACCTCTCCTTGTGAGACTTAGGCTCGGGGTGTGACTGGGACTTGGGCTGGGGCTGGGGCCGTGGCCGGAGCTGGTTATGTGGCAGGGGCTAAGGTTGGGCTGTTGAGTGGCCGAAGCTGAGGCTGGGGCTGTGGCTAGGGATGAGGCTGGGCTGCGTCTGGGGCTAAGATTGAGTCTCACGCTAAGCCTGTGGGTATGGATGAGACCCGGCTGGGGCTGGGGCATTGGCTGAGGTTGGGACTGGGGTCGAGGCTGTGACTGGGGTTGTGGCTGAGGTAGAGGCGCAGGCTAGGCTGGGGCGTGTCCGAGGCTGAGGCGGGGCCTGTCACCAGGGATGAGGGAAAGGTAAGGCTGGGGCCGGGGCTAAGACTGGGGCTAAGTCTGGGACTAAGGCTCACGCTGAGGCTTGGGCCGAAAGTAGAGCTGAAGATATTACCCATGACCTCCTGTCCCATGATTCCCAAGCCATCGGGATACTTGGCTCTTAGGGCGCGGGGATTCTTGCACTTGCCTGAGTCACAATTCTAAGCGTCGGACCGTCGCGATCCGCGAATAGCCGCTCGATTGTCGCGGAGAGGCACATCGCATCGAGCTCAGTCACCTTCAATCAAAAGTGTTGTTGTGACACCCGAAAGATATAAAGATTCCAAATTAGGACTTGAACGTTGTGAAACGATACATCTGGAGCCTTTCAAACATTGAGTAACACTTCAATTCCGGCTCATAGTAATTTTAATAAACCCATATGATATTTTGTAACATGGTGAGGGGTTCAGTCTCCAGAATGAACACGAGTGATTGGGTTGAAGAGTGACTTTTATGTACGAGGGATAATTGATGGTTGAGAGAGTGAGTGTGAATTATTCGGTTGGTCAGAGCGATTTACCGTGGCGTGGCCCGTCGTCCGCGACGATGGGTCCGCGATGATGGGTCCGCGACGCGAGATCGCACTTGGTGGGGAGACGGGCGATTATCCGTCAGAAACGCTGACGGTGCACCTGGTGCATCGTCAGGTGACGGGGAGAGGCGCGGTCCGGAGGCTCGAGACTCACCACGTCACAATTGATTAGTAGCACTAGGAATAGCAGTAGATATTCTAGGTGGTTCGACACATATAGAGAATAACTGTTTACCGAACTTTGAGACTCTTTCAAGGTCACTTCCCCTTCTCACGAATGCAAATAATGACCATTACCCTCAGCCACTACAACTTCAAGCCCTTCTGCTGCTGAACCCCTGAAAGTTTCGAAATCCCTTCCTGATCTTCAAGAAATTAATCAAATTTCTATCGATTCTACAAATTCAACGGATCTGCTAGAAATAAGATCTGTGAAAAATTGAACCTAGAAGTATACAAAGATCGTCGAAAAATTCCCGCAAAGAAAATGTGGACGAGGCAAGACTGTATCAATGAATATACTAATAAAGCTTGTTTCAAAGAAACTAGAGATTTAAAGATCCAAAGAAACATCCTTTTCTCCAATTTGTCAGCCTCGTCCAACTACACAAAACACTCTCATACAGCTTCCATCTCAGTCGCTGGTTGATCGAGGTCCAAATCTTCCTATACATAATAACGAGATGATTCCGGACAATCTTGATTTTGATCCAGTATTCCAGATCCTTTCACTCAAACCAAAGAGTTTGACCTTGCTTAGGAACTAGGCCTCTTGTTACCACCTGTTGCCACCCCCGACGCAACTTCAACACCGTCAACATCACAGCCAACAGATAGTATATCATTAAATACACCCCAAGATAACCCGACCGACCCGACTTCGAGTGAAGTATACACCATAGATACCGACCCTAACTACGACCATTTCCCTTTCTTTCAAGAACTTGAAAGAATTAATCATCATCTGGCTCGACCAATCTCCTGGAAGTCGTAGACAATCTTTATCAGCCTTTTGCCTTCTTCCGAGGTCATCCTTCCCAAACTCATCGGACTCGATTTCATCTTCTTCTGCTTCGAACTCCTCTTCATCGGACTCATCTCAATCTTCGTCGACAGCGCCTACCTCCCCATAATCCAAGCCCTTCCTCAAGAATCAAGCCATTCAGGATCCTCTTCTTTCGTTGCTATAGACAAGAATGTCTATAGCAACGAATCGTCACACGTGTGTTCGCTATACTTACAGCAGACGACATGATCGTGTATCACCCAGACGAACCTTCATCTCGTGAAAAAGTCGATAGGTGAAATATCTATATTGGTAGCAAGTACATCCTTCGAGCCCCACAATTATTCATTAAAAAATGATAATCCAAATTACTTAGCTTCGTCGAACGACCAAACATACTTAAAATTTCCACCATACCGAAGTAGGAGCGAGAGTGAGCTTTTCTGTCAGACAATCAGATCCGTTTGTCTGTATACTTCGTGAAGCGAAAACAACTATTCTCGACGTGCAAGCGAGAGTAACTTCAGCGCACGTGCCACGATCAACCAGTAGATTTATGTACTATCCAAAAGTGTATGCAACACCTTTAACTCGTGTGTCTCACCAACGATGTAAGGCATCGGGCATATATCCGCTTCACTTCCGAGCGCTCGCGCGCGCCACGCCGCCCGCGACGATCCGACACGTCTCTTCGGCTCGCCGATCATTCCGCTTCCGCATCTTTGAGGCGCGAAGCTGTATAGACTTTGGTACACGATGGGGTCGACATGCTCGCTTTGGGCGCATAATGACGTGCCCCCCGAACTGCTATGGCATATCAGTCGAAAGGGAAAGCTATGTCGATAGCTTCCGCGGGCATCAGGGATATAGATACATAGCGTATACGCGAGCTGAGAAAAGCAAGATCGCTCGAGGCATGGCAGCTTCGATCGAGACGCTAGCACATTATTGTACTTACTCATATGTATTATAGATACTTACGTGGTACTCCATGGAAAATTTGTGTCTGGAACAAGAAATAACCATGGAGTTGCTATAGATAATTCAGCGTGGGAGAGAAATTATATGCATCGTAATTTGTGAGCGCTAGAGCTTAGCTCTATGTATCGTCCCCGTGAAATCGGCAGAATCGACAGAACGCTATGAGTCGAATATTTATTGCATGGATGATTTGTAAGATTGGAATGAAAATGAACCACTTGGACACGGGATACGTTGGTCTATGCAGTGTATGAGTATTTTAAGAATCTAGCTGACAAGAAAATTCAGTCTTGGATGAGCTTGCAAGCTCAATTTTTGGTAAAGTGAACATTCATGTACTCCAGTTTGAGAAAATGATTCAATATCGTGTGTGTTGAGCTCGGCTGTCATTCTCGTGATAAATTCTTGGATGCCTTCATTGCAGCAAGATCTGAAAGCACAGCGGAAGCTCACTGAAGATTATTCACCACAATATCAGACTGTAAGATATCCGAAATAGTTTCTAAATTATCTCAGGTCAATTTTTTGGAATGAGTCTCTTTTTGTCATTAGTTTCGGTTTACTCGACGAAATCACCCCATGACAAGTTCAGCAATATATTCAAAATGTGTTCAATTTCGAACTCAGGAAAATTGAAATTTATGCTGGCTCGACGGTTTGATCGAGCCGAGTGAATTTTTATTGCGATATTATAAGTAGCTTACACTATCGGGCCTCATTACGAGCCGCGTTCGTCCACTGACTTGAAATGCGTTACGCGATTTTTTTCTCGATGTCGCGGCTTTCCGCTCGGCCAATGCCACACATGCATCGCTCGGTAGATACATACTTGACTATCTCTCGAAGCGAGTTTTCATTTCAGTGAGTTATGGAGGCTTATGAGAGCCTGCACAGCGACGCACTCACCATCCATATCTCGTCCGCCTGATCTGTTTTTCTCTTGGCCATGGTGATTCGCGTTGGCGTGCTGCAAGCTGTGCATGGGACCACTCGAGGCAACTTTTGCGATCAAGGTGCGAGTAGTGGTTATATACGGGATAATCTTTGCATGTTACATGTCGAAAGCGAGTCGCAGATTTGAATTGTGTGACCGGTATAAATGTGCGAAAGCAAGGCTGCTGTATGGCGGCATGACGCCGCTTTTGAATTAAGTTCGGACAAGTATATAGATACGGAGCACATTCCTACTGCAGTGGCCGGATTTTCCTCTCCTTATCTTTCAACACTCTGTGGCCACAGGGATAACATCATATTTTACTAGATTCGTAATGCGTATACATTGCAACCCTCTTTCTCTCTATCGAAGCAAATTAAATAACCAGTCATCCTAGTTTCGATTTCTACAAATTTATTTTCTTTTGGTCATTGCGAAGTTCTAAAAAAGTGCTTCAAGACGTTGAGATTACCTTTTTTTGTTTCAAATAGAGTCGCATTAACCCCAATATTGATGTAGAATATACATTGACAGGCACATCATTGGTTGTAGACTGGAGTCAACAGTGTAACGAGCAGTGTGGTTTCAATCAAAATTTTTTTAATGCAAGATTCTTGGTTAGATGCAGCCCCATCACAAAATTCTCCAAATTTCGCTGAAAAACATTAGTTTGAAACCTTGATGAGGAAATCTCATTCAAATTTTGTCCGCCCGGATACCCAGATCAGGTTGCCTATCCTGCATGGGCCGAGGATAACAAGTTGCTGTATGCGTATATTAGGGTGGGCCGTAAAAGGGCTTTTTTCGAAAATCGATACGCCCTTGCGTGGAAATGTTGTGTTTGTACATATAGATGTGGAAAAAATTTTGCTGGACGCTGAGAAATGAGATTTAAGGTCCCAGCAAGAGCCATCAAGCTTTCATCAAAATTAACGCAGGTTTAATTGGGAATGTGCCTAATCCGGCACTTTTTTCTTCCTAACTTTGCTCGCATTTCGGGCGCATTCAAGCATTTTTCAACGTACTTTAGCTCATTTCGAAGCTTGTTCCAAAACCTACAAAATGAGTTCAAGTACGTCCAATTTCGACTAACCCAAGCCATCTTAATTTTTCCAAAAAGTGATCATTACTAAAAATCCCCAAAATAGGGCGATTCTCCCTTCAAACTTTGCTCACATTTCTGGCGCATCCAAGCATTTTTGAAGGTACTTTAGCTCATTTTAAAGCTTGTTCCCAAACCTACAAGATGAGTTAAAGTACGTCCAATTTCGACGTTCCGAGCCAATCCATCTCAACTTTTCCATTTCGAGTTTTGAAAGAAGTGAGGCGGGAGGGGGAAGTCGCTTATTTTTGGATTTTTCAAAACAAATCACGTTTTAGAAAATTTGAGATAGATTGGCTCGGGTCAGTCAAAATTGGACGCACTTTAGCTCATTGTGTAGGTTTGGGAACAAGCTTTAAAATGAGCTAAAGTACCTTCAAAAATGCTTGGATGCGCCAGAAATGCGAGCAAAGTTAGGAAGAAAAAAGTGCCGGATTAGGCACATTCCCATTTAAACCTGCGTTAATTTTGATGAAAGCTTGATGGCTCTTGCTGGGACCTTAAATCTCATTTCTCAGCGTCCAGCAAAATTTTTTTCACATTTATATGTACAAACACAACATTTCCATGCAAGGGCGTATCGATTTTCGAAAAAAGCCCTTTTTCGGCCCACCCTAATGCGTAGGAAGATGGATGGATGGATGGATGGATGGATGGATGGATGGATGGATGGATGGATGGATGGATGGATGGATGGGATGGGATGGGATGGGACGGGTCAGGATGGAACGGTGTTAATGGATGAATGGATGAGGTGGGACGGGTCGGGACGGGACCGAAGAGGACATGATGGACGGATGGATCGGATGGGACGGGATGGGTTGGGATGGGATGGGAGGGTCGGGACAAGATGAATGGATGGATGGATGGAACGTGAGTGAGAACGGGAACGGGGGTTGTTTGCTAACGCTTGCGATTGAAGAACTAACGATGAATAACCATTCGGATTACATTACAGAATGACTACCTTGACCCTCTCTAAATTGCGATCGAAACTCCTCTTCTGTATGATTACCCCATCCCAATCAAACTCTCAATGCATGAATATTCCTTGAATTACAGAAACATTTTAGGGAACCATATCTTAATTGAAACGCAAGATTTCAATCTTGCCATCACTTATCGCGATGAGGATGATATTGACTCTGACATATTACTCCACAGTTTTTTGTAAATTTGATCAAAATAAGCGCACAACTACTTCATACCGACGCCATCGCTTCTCCCGATTCGAAAAATTTTTTGGAGGACGCAGTGTGGCACAGACTATTGACTTAATTTACTTACCTTGGCAAAGTCTTTCGCAGAGTCAAGCTACACAAAAGGCTTCGCTACGATAGCCGTATAAATTGTTCAGGCCACAAGTAACGCACTCCGTAGCGGTACATAAGCGTGGATTAATTGTCTGCATGTGCCAATTACATCACATGCAAGCTGAAAAAAGGCAAAGATCGAGTCACCACAAAAAGTTGTTTGCTCACTTTACGCGTTGTGTAATTTTTTCCCAGAACAGAGCATGCAGAAAAGCTGAAATCAAATGTTCACTAGTTTTTGCAAACTCTTTGAATCGGCAGAATTCGGCTTTTTTGGATATTGTAGGGATCGTGCAAGGCCAAAGTCGTTGAACTGAATCGTAAGTTCCTCCCTCACTAAACGCGATCTCACCCTCATCAAGGTTTACTCTCCCTCAGAAGAGACATCCGTGTGATTGGCATCCAACTTTCCCCGACTAGTCATTTTTACGATCTGACCATCGTCAAACTCAAGCTTATGCGGGTGGGCTTGATAACCCATAACGCACCCGTACATATATGATTAGGCATCCACTCTACTCTCAGCTCTTACAATTTATCGTCGCCGGCGTCGCTCGAGCGATACCGCTCATTACATTACGAGCTCTTCTAGAGAAAAAAATCGTCTAGCTCACGGATGACTCTGCGTAAACGATCACAACCGACGTCCTTCGCCTATATATTTTCTAAGCGCCAATGATGAACGACTTTCTTGAGACGGTGATCATCGGTATGTGTGCAATGTGCAATATAGGGCCCTATTGATTCGCTAAGATATATCACTGCAGGCGAAATTGCTTAGCGTCAACTTTCTCGAGAGCGTCGTTATGACGAGCGGACAATGCGTACTGCTAATTATCACTGCTTTTCTATACTCGAGCGAGAGCTGTTGCTGATCCGTGGTCTTGAAGAAAAGTTGTCGGAGAGCATCTCTCTTTCAATCTTGAATGTCGCTACTTTTTCATTGAGTGTAAGTACTGGTATGAACGACGTGAACGACATCAGTAGTTTTCAGATTGCGTTACTTTCTACAACCACCCGCGCTCTGTAAATTAAATTATAACCCATCAGGACCGGCTCACCTACATCGACCACCTCCCTGAAAAAGACGCGAAAGAAGTTGTCATCACAAGGATGAGATGACCATTGCGCCATTTTTGGGAGTAGGGCCGATTTTACGAATGCGGTATCAGGTATTCCCGGCATTTACTTCAAAAGACCTCCCGTGAGATTTTGGAGGGTCAAACATTTGGAATGCAAAACTATGAAGAACCAAAATTTCTATATACAAAATGACGGAAAATTAAAAATTGGATTCCACATCTCGAGAGTTCAGAATTCGCATTAATACGAATTTCCCTCATTCCGAATTTGTACGGTTTATAGGTTCGCTGATTCTTTTTTTTCAGAATTTGTGCTTTCCCGGAACTTGAATCAGACTTATGAGTTCGGGAATTAAGAATCCGGAGGGTTGAACTTTCGGAATGCCAAGGTATAGCGGAACCAAAATTTGGACTTTCCAGGAAGGCAAAACTTATGAACGATCAAATTCGGATTACCAAAAGCTCGGGAAGGTCGTTCCAAGGTCTTTTTTTGACTTTCCGGATTCTCAATTCCGAATTTCTGCCGATTCCTGGAAGATTCGAATTTGTGTTCCTCCAAATTTTGGCACACTTTATTGATTCTCCCTCCCTTCTTTTTTTCCTTCACATCCATGATATTCAAAAAGGCATTTGTCTACTCGTAATCCTGCATCCCAAATTTCGATTACTCCAGAAGTTAACTCCTCGAAATTTTGGTTTTTAAAAAATTGACGACACTCTAGTGCATACGAATTATCCTCGGCTGATCTTGGCTAATATGAGCACAGTGCGGTGAGTGACAGAGAGATATCACAAGGCATTATGACCACGTGGAAGATAACAAATGTAAGGGGCAGCGTCCGCCGTCATACTTGCTGGCTCCTTTAATTGAGTTGATGTTACTGATGCTTGCCTAAGTGACTTGCTGGTCTTGCATTTGGTGTTACGCGGAAAAACAATGCGTGCTGCGCTATAGTACGGCCTTTTCTCTACGCTGCCTGAGCATGAGCTATTTGCTTTTTTTCCTTCTGTGGGTACTAGATCATTCTGTATTATACTACCTGTACTATATGATACGGATAGTGAAATAGCCTCGCTCTCGGAAGATTTATGCTACGATCTTATGTAATGTTTACATATTTGAAGAGTGTGTAGATTTTCAAAGAGCTCCGAGGAGTTTGAACAGTACTTGATGATGCAACTTGTCTTGTACCGGACCTTGTTTTTATGCTTCCGATGACAAGAGAATGCACTTCGGGCAATGTGAACCTCGGTAATCTTATGTCCGTAGGTAAGATCAGAGTACGGGATGCCAAAAAACTCACCTATCCATCGATCTCACAAAAGTCAAACTCACTGAAGGAGCTTTTTACTCCATAAAAATTGTAAAGAAATTGAAACTGGAATAGAAAATAGCCAGAACTGGTTACTTTGGGTTCTCTGATTCCTGTTGTGCTATACATATTCTCAGGGTACAAAAATTTACGTGGAAGTTGCAAGACTCTCATCACTTAAAAAAATGATTGATTCATTGCGTCTGACAGAGGTTAGCATGCACAGAATTAAAATAGTATATTTCGCACCGAGTTCATGAGGTTGTAGCTCGCTTTTGAGCGATCGGTTTTCGACCCGAGCCGGAGTCGAGGGTTGAAATGATCGCTCGGAAGCGGGGAACCTCGTGTGCGAGGCGCGAAAGTTATTTTTCGCAATTTTGTAGGCACTCAAACATCGGAAAATTGCGAAAAAACTACTTTTGTACATCATTTGGTATTTGTTTTGCTTAGATTATAACTTTGAATTGACAAGATTGATTTAATTGAAATTCTCAAGGATCAAATGTTCTATTACACAAATTCAGGCTCAAAATGTGACTGAAGTGTCTTATACAAATTTATATTTTTTCATTAAATTTTCCGCCAAAGCGGCTCATATCACAATTTTTATTTCAGGATGCTCATATCTTGGGAAATCCTGGATCCTGAATTCTCCATCCAATAACGTTCTCATTCTGTAATAAGTCTCGTCAGATGTGAGTTAAAAGCGTCTAGGAGAG
The DNA here is from genome assembly GCA_029851415.1 of Eretmocerus hayati. Taxonomy (NCBI): domain Eukaryota; kingdom Metazoa; phylum Arthropoda; class Insecta; order Hymenoptera; family Aphelinidae; genus Eretmocerus; species Eretmocerus hayati. The sequence continues at coordinate 37,380,450 of CM056743.1, read as the reverse complement.
GTTTGAATTCTTATTAGTAGACATAGCTCTAATGCAGAAAGATGCTTCAAAAGTAGGAGAATCATTTTAAAAGGAAGAGATACCCAGGTTTTTTAGAACCTGGCCACATTGATGAGGGTTCATCTTGGTCCAAAATTTTTGCAATAGCATGCTATGAGACGGTTTTGAAACTGTCTATGGAGATTTTCGTCTTTCTCATGGATTAGATGACTTTTGCGCGGACTTTGGTGTGATTCCCATTGAGACGACCCCCCCCCCCCCCCCCGAAGAATGATCAAGAACTGTACTTCTTCCCCAAAACCAGCGAAGCTTGATTTTAAAATGACAATACAATATCATACACTTTAGTGTTTGATATTTTCTGCCTGCCATTGCGAACGTTGAATTCCTTCCCACAAAACACCAAATTCTCGACGATTCCCAAGAGGGCGTACTCAAATGTCCATCAACTATACCGAAAACAATAGCTTGCATTTGGAGTATTTTATACAACATCTGCAAAGGATTCATGCAAGGATTCATGCAAATGAGAAGAAGAAACGGAAAGTGAATACGAGCGGGCGATAGCTTGCAAAGATATGCGAAAGGAATTGCTCCCGCGCCGACGACATATACACAGCAGCATCTGCAGTAGACGCACTACTCGCGGGTGGTACTACTCTGTATCTTAGCCAAGACACCCTCCGTGTCATTCACGACGACGACGACGTCGACAGGCCACGTGAGGCAAACGGGCCCATTGATAAGGATCCGCAACTCTCACCAAGCGGTGTCTCACATCAGAGTCTTTTAGACCACACATAAACCGTATAGTGTGAGAGCGAGAGCAGCGGATTTTCTGATGCGATGTTGCGAATGTCGTCGTCGTCCGCGTTGTCACTATACTCTTGCCAAGAAACAACTACAGGCTCCCTGATAAACGAGCTCTCCAATATGGGAAAGTGATTGTTCGCAATGTGCCACGTATTATGTGCCTACGTATTAGGTACATAACATACATACATACGTGATCTTTCGTCAACTCTTTCGTGAAGCTGATCGCCGTTCTTGTTGGAGTCTTGCAGTAAAAAAAAAAAAAAAAAGTTGGTGCCAGGCCTATAATTTTTCCACCAACTACGAGTATTTTAGAAAGAGAAGCCTGTCGTTGGAGAGTGTTGAGATTGATTCAAAAGATATTAGTGACACTTGGCCTTCAGAGACATTTTGTAAAAACGAGTACGACTTATATGCTGGTTCACATATCTTAGTGAATGATTTGAGCTCTGTGGACTACTACCGGTGCATGCACTCAGAATAGTTTTAAAAATAGTCTGATAGCTAGCTCTCGAATTGGTGACTGGAAGAGTTTTTTTTTTAGAGATATGTGTGTGTAGGTATCTTTGCAAACTGTGTATCAGAACTACTAGAGGTTTCTTGTTTGAACAGAGGGAGTGACTGGAAGATTTATTGGAAGTGTATTCAGATAAAATTGAAAGTGACGTGTCATATTATATACTTTGGTATTTGGGTGAGATTAGAATTTGCACTCTACTAAAATTGGAGTGAGTAGAACGAGTTTAGCTGAAACGTTAGACCAGATGCTTTTCGAATAGTTATCGAATTTTGCACTGATGTATTGAGCTGAAAATAGATCAAAACCAAAACAATTTCGAACCGTAGTTGACGATTGTGACACCCACTTCAATGAGCACATGTTATATTTCTTGAAGCAGGTTTTGCATGAATGTTAGTTCTTATTTTACGAATTCGTTCTATTTCGAAAATCTGAAGCACTTCTGAATAGAATGGTTGAGAGAACTGAAGAAAAATTACTGAGCGATGAGGGTTAAAGCCCATGCTGATCAAAAGATTTTCGTCCAAAAAATTAAGACGTGCTCAATTTCGAGAACAAAGTTATGGAATGTTCAAATTTTAACATGTGTCATCGTGCAATGGAGCTCCTGCAATAGAATGCTGTCATGGGATACAAATTAACAGTGAATCCCCTAAAATTTTGAGTCTGCAGGGAATCGTATGAGCAATTGAAGCACTTACCGTCAATTGGGGTATCTTTGGAACATAGGGTTAACTCTGGAACATACCATGAATGAGATGTTGTCATGTCCAATCCGGACGGCAGGTAAACCTATCGTTCCAATTTGAATCATCCTCAATTTGAACGCGTATGGGTAATGTCTTGCACCGGCAAGAATGGCTCCACCAGCTGAGTATTCTTTAATAACAGACCATTTTGAGAGTATGTTTTCGTTCCAACAAACGTCTTTCGGGAAAATCAGTGTAGTTCCGACCTTTGGAGAACAAGTCCAGAGGTAATTATCTATCTTCTCTGTACAAATACCATGATGAATCCATCTTTGCATTGGTGTATTTTCACCCCGACTCAATTTTGTGAAATGAAAACTCAAAAATTCATATTGTTTCGGAAAATTACGGTAACTTTGGAAAATTTAAATGTCGAAATATATGCGTTTCCGGGAAATGGGGTAACTTTGGAACAGTTGGTGTATATTTGGAACAACCCATGAAAGAGGTTATCGTACGCGTCACGTGAGCAACAATTTATTAATGGTTGAGCTCGAAGAAGCACAGACTCAGGTTCCAAAATCTTGTCTGTGAGATTCACTATGACTCGTGATATCTAAATCAAATTTTCAGGGTTTGGAATAAAATGCAGAACAGCACACAATCGAGGGCTCTCTCATTTCTCGTTTACTGTTCCAAAGTTACCCCATTCCAGGTTGAATTTAGAACACAACTTTGAGCGCTCATAGCTTCAACCAGAAACGCCCAAATGGACTTCATCAACCCGCAACCGAGAGCCGAAACTGTAATTTTCCGATTGACCACAGACACAATGCACTTCTGATTTGAAATCTCCAAGTTACACGAGTATGAAAGAAAAATACGATTCTTGTTCTAAAGTTTCCCCAGTTTACGGTATAGAAAATTGTAGGTAATATAACCACCTAGATTTTGTACTCACAATATGATACCAATAAATTTCCCTCAGAGTTATTATGGAGCACAGTTTGCTTCGATATTATCAATGAAATCGATTTTTGACATATTTATGATGCTCATAGGGCCCGGCAAAGGTGCGGCTTTGGTTATACATGACTCGTTGAGTTCCGAGAGACCATCAAAGAGCATATTCTTGATTCAATGAAAATTCAAGATTTTTGCCAAGATCCTTTTCTGGATGAGTTTACTTTCTCACCACACTTATAGTAACAACAAACAAACAATTTTCAGATGAAAGTATCTGATCTCTAGCAACAGATTCAAAGTATCCGACGTGTCAGGGAAAAAAATTTAGAATGACTTGGCCAATCTCAAAGATGAATGAAGCTTTTTTTCATACAAAAACTCTGTCTTTAAGCAGTTGTATCTTTTTCTGAGAAAATCCTCATACAACGAAGATATCAGGGACTAGGATCACAAAAAAACTACCGATTGCTTGACGACTTTTTACTTCAGATCTCAATGATGTTTGATCTTTTTTTTTCAGCCATACTCACCTATTCCTTGTTTTGACTATACATACAAGCTCGCATTCACAACGAATAGAATTCAACAGGTAGCATTTCTTACACACTCCGACTACTTCTTTGCATGCGTAATGTTTTTGTTCTCCAATGCTCTCATAATGAACATTCATTACGACAACATTAAAGATCTTTGAAAAATTACCAAACCTTCTTAGAAACGATTCATCATGATTAGAAAACCTATCTCTCGTAAACAACCAAATGATTAGGCTAAGTTAGAGATTCAATTTTGATTAGAAGCTCTGGCACTCTCACTTTACCTCTCGGTTCTATTGCCACGTATATAGAATACATACTGGCACGCACAGTTTGTAAAAAATTGAATTCATTCTTTCATAATGCGCGAACTACACATATCTCCCGGATAAGAAATTACAAATACTAGAATCTAAATTACGATAACTATGTACAAGGCGTGTAGAAGATTCAAATCACCGATGCTAAAGTCTAACCTTCGATGCCGCATGTTTAAAATGTCAATCGCAATGATAGGTATTAGCCTTTGCGCATGCAGCGTTCATGAAATTACAAACAGAGGCTAGAATTTTGCTTGGCATTAAAGCATACATCAGGTATAACGGCTTTTGGTTGGCAGCATCTATAATGCGATAGGGATCAAGAACTTATGGTCGAAGAACTCCTGACGATACTTTTCTAAGCTTTATTAGATGCTTCAGGTACGTACATACAACGTCGATTAAAAGCGAATCGCCGCCAGAGTTTGAGCATAATATCCGCATGTAAACACAGCCACTGATTAATACTGACGAATGAGTTTTGAATCTATATGTACATACATCAGGTATGCATTTCGATTATAGCAGTATATAGTGAATATGAAGCTCGAGGCTGGAAAGTGAACATCGATAGTCTCCAGTAGTAGTATAGGCAAATGTGTGTAAAACTCTTGCATCGTAATCAGTTCTCGATCGCTAAGGTAAAATAGTAAAACTCGGGACATCGTTTTCCCATTCAGATTTTGGAAAACGCACGATTCATTCCCGCGGCCCTATCTCACAATATATGTATATACATATATATCAGTACCGATCTGTAAATGCTCGAGATCGGTATAGACTGAATGCAAACATACGCCGGGGCCAGCTGGTGCGACAGTGAACAAGTAGATTTACATGGGCACGCGCTCGCGGTGGCCTAAAGCACGGGAGAAAGTGCAAGCTCCTATATAACTGTTAGTAACGATATCAGTGATGGTGAAATGGTAGTGTTGGTGGTCGCCTCCGTTTGTGGCAAATTAGACCCAATACATTGCGCTACCGATTGCTGCAGACTCTCGCGCTTCTGTATTTTATCCGTGAAGCATCTAATTACGATCGAACTTGCACGCCATGCAGTAAGGATAAATAATCCGATCTCTTTTGGTGCAAGAAATCTTGACTTTTTTTATTAGATTGGAAAAAGATGTTTCCGGATGATAATTTTGGTAAAAGAGATCGGACAAGTGGTGTGAAAAATTTCAACTACTTGTTGAATACTGTGCATGACTTTCGACTTTGAGGTTAGTAATGTATTATGGTCGACAAGTTGAGGTATAAAGTAAGACAGGTCGAAAGGGTGAGTATAACGAGAGAGCTGAAACTAATTAACGGTTCCGCGACTGTAAGTATATAGATATTTCTATACATGCTGAGAATCGTGAGTCGCATATGTGGGTAAAAAGTAGCCGAGTGTTACCTATATACAGGCAACAAGTAAAGTTCTGACTAGACGCACCTGTTCGAAGGCCGGATAAGGCCGTGTGCGAGCGTAAATACGAATGAAACTCGTATACTATGGATGTGTATATGTACTTGCACTCCACGCTGCGACGAGCACTGAGTGAGCTTCCGGTTTGTATAGGTGAATGGGACTTGGGTTGACTACCATACGTTCTCTCTTTCCCACACAATATTTATGTTAAGAAAAGGGACGAAAGAATACGAATTAACGAATGTGATGGGTCGCAATGGGTTGGGAGTGGACTTGGTTTTATGGACAGGTGTTGAGTACATCACCTTTGCTCTTCGTTTGGCACTTCCGCGAGACATGAAGAAGCTATTGACTGGCCCAGTGCTGATGATTCCCTATTATACTCACCCAAAATATTGGTAGGAATTCATTGCTAACAGCAATTTTTGAGTTAACATCGAAACGATCCTTTCGTAAGATCATACTTTAGACATGCTCGATTCAAGCCTGTAATTCAGAAGTTGTTATAAGATGGACTCCATTCTGGATAAAATTAGCCTGATGAGACTCTTTTCTGGATGATTTTGAAAATGAGATGACTTTGCTAAGGTATTTGATTTCATAAATTCGCAAATTTACGAGAAGATGCGCACTAAATTTCACAATAATTGAGAGTTCAGACGAAATTCGTCCGTCCGGGTCTCGCATATTAGGTTGCCTGGACATATAACGGACGAAGTATCACGGGTGTCCGTATGAGTCACATATGGGTCGATGAGTTGTTGGATTGGAGGTCGAACGGTCCGATGGTCTGGTTTGGTCTGGACTAACTTAGAACGCTCTTAGAGATCTGGGACGTTCTGGTACGATCTGGTACAACCTGGGACAGTCTGAAATGGTCTGGTGCGGTATGGTACGGTCTAATACGGTCTGGGACGAGCTGGAACGGTCTGGATAGGTGGAGACTGTTCTGGCATCTAGAATAGCTTCGTATAATTTGGAACGGTCTGAAACGGTCTGGTACGATTTGACGGGACGTTCTAGTAAGGTGTGGAATGTTCTGGAACGGTCTGAGACAATCTGTTCGAGGCTGGGCTGGGCTGGGCTAGCTACAATATTATACCGTCAACTGGGGTAACTTTGGGACAGGAGAAGGGCTAACTTTGGGACAACCCACGCAAGTCGTTATCACGTGCGGTTGGCGAGGCATATAACCCTGAAGCTTCAACGCCGGTTCCTCCCACTTGGGGCACTCATAAACAATATTTAACACCCGAGTGTGGGCCTCCATCAGCTTTGTGTGATAACTGCGAATATAATGTCACGTGAGAATTTATGGAAAGCCGATAAACTCGTGGAAAAGTAAGCGATAGATTTTAAATGGAAACCGCGGAGATTCGAACCCAGGACCTTCGACTTCACGATATCCATGTGTCTCGGATACCAAGCGCCTGAACCACTGGACCACGACCGCCTATTCTTCCGTCGTCTCATCGACTTAAATTCCAGAGACAGAATCCGAAGATGCCCGCGTTGCACTTATTCGAGGCTTGGCGCGTAGTGACTTACGTCGTCACAATAACATCAGTTAGAACATAGGAGGACGAAGCAAGTTCGAAAAGAGTAACCCAGCACTATATTGATAACAATCTGAGAAAATGGTGATACTCAGTGGAGGACGAGATTCTCCTCTACCGACACAAATGAAAGGCGAAATGAATAAGTTCTTAATTTCCGTACCTATCGTACTGAATGAAAGATCATCCGACCACTAGGTGCGACACTGTTCCCACAAGGGCACCCCATGTAATTAACACGAGACACCTTTACGGGAACAGTGTCACACCTGCCGATCGAACCATCTCTCATTAAAGCAATCATGGTGATTGAAAACAAAATTTATCAGGTTTCAAGATGACTCTACTACTTCAAAGTATTGGAGTGAGTATTGAAACTTCTCATACCTCGTTCTCGAGCGCGGTCATCTGCAATATGAGCTATGAAATGTTTCGAACTTGACGTTAGATAGCGTCACGTGTGCTGAAAAGCGGCTTTAAATAGATAAAGAAAAAAAAAAAAAATTTCGAAATTGATGACATCGACGTCAATCACAGCCTGCAGGGACATCCTATGTGCATCGGTCGATCATCTCAGCTACCAATTGGGCAAAAGGAGTCAAAAGTACTGGATGGTCAAGGAGTTTTTTTTTCGTAACGTACCTCAAACTCATGGCCATCCATCCTAAGATAGATGAATCAATCTAAATCTTCTTTAAATACCCGTTCCTTTTTTTTACGAATTTTGAATGAATATATATCTTCATTGAATGCGAGGATCCAAATAATTGCTGTTTCCTGGCAAAAGTCATGATAAAATTTCATTCTGAACAAATTACTCAAAAAGACGAGATATCCAAGTCACAGACTAGTGTTCCACATGGGAATGACAGGCTGTTCGAAATTTCATGTGTTAAAACCAATTGAAGTACATTTCGGAGTAAATAGCAAGTTTGTCACATTTGATAGTGCAGCAAGAACTTTCAAACATTCTACCTAAGATTTTGTCCCATTTCACTGTGAGACTAGATCCTATCTCAACGGAGAAGTCACGTTCGCTCTCACTTGAACACGTACACGGAAGGACGAAATTTTTAGCCACTGTACTGGAGAGAGGTTTCATTTTGTCCGGATGCATTTGCGGTAAATGCGTTATGCATTTACATGCTATTCCGGAATCATCAGACAGATCCCGGCCAAAGATTACGAGCTTTGTACTGCCCTGAGAATAAAAGTTGGATGGATCGCAATCAAATCTGTATTTGGGCAGGCTCTTACCCACAAGTACGATGACTTTTATTGCTAGGCTTTAGATCCTTTTCGCGATATTTCATTGTGTCTGCTTATTCCTTGATTCATTCAGTTATCATTGAGAAATTCAGACAGCTTTACGAAAAGTTGAAACACCGTTAGAATTTTTGGCAATATTTGCAAGCATTATCTGTCAGGTTGAAGAAATTAAATGCAGCGCGTTCATCCTTAGTCATCTATTAACTAGACGATAGACTTCTGGCACAAGTGAAGGCTCAACCGTACTCAGAAGTTTGAACTCCTTTTCTGGGATCAGAAGCCCACACGTGAATTCATATTTAGATATTATCTTTCAAATGCACCAAATCCGGAAAACAGAATGAAATTCGAATAGCGCCAAAATGAATACGGAAAATCCACTACCTCCAGAAATTGAAATGCTCGTTTGCGACAATATATTCTCCCAAGTTGAGTTACAATAACTTCTCCGAGGTCTGTTTACAATGTGAAAATCATTTCTAGATTGATCTGGGCAACAGGTAACATGATTTTCTCAAGATTTGTAAGATGTTTTATGAGCCCCCCCCCCTCCTTGAAAGAAAGAGTAAAAGATAACACTCACTAAACTTTTTAAGGAAATATGCGAACTCCATGTTTTGCGGAGAAAATTCGTACTGATCAAAAAATGTGTGTTTTTTTGAAATGATCCGGATCCTGCAAGGAATTGGAAAGAATTGAGTCATTTTAATAAAGTGTACTATTTGGTTTTGACCTGGCTTGGAGAGAGCCAATATTACTCAGGTAACTAAAGATTGAATGACTGCATCTTGATATGAGGCGATTGACAGGAGAATTCTGATTTTGTGTTTTGACTCATATTTTGTTAACCGTACGACTATTTCACAAAAACTGGGTAGCCATGCTTGTGAAACAAATTGGAATCATCTAATTAGGAAATAGCAAATAGTCACAACGAATATGTATTAAAGGTATGAAAAGAGCAACTCCCATATCTACTAGACGAGTTAATTGATGGCGGTCCGAACAATGAAAGCGATCATATAGTATATGCACGACTATGCATTCATACTTCAAGATTGTATAGCTCACAGGACAAAGGCCAGCTTCTTGGGATGAGTTAATTGGCAACACGCCCCATGAGTCTATCTTCCAAAGCTCCCGAGACGATGCGCCTGGAAGATATAGACTGCAAGACGCCTCCGTTTGCTCTTCATCTCATTCCATCGCAATGCACCTCTATATGCAGTCGCGCGTGAATTATTGCGGCGCTTCAAATTGAAAATGCATATTCAACTTGTCTCTGTGGCCTTGAATACTGATGGGACAAGAAGCCGGTATGTGCCTCTAGATTCTATTCTGATTTTATTTTATCCTTTGACTTGTTCGTAGAGGCTCGTTGAGTGTCTATAACATTGTCGTGAGGACGACCATACATGTTTTTCATGTCTACAGTGACGATGAGTTACGCACGGAAGTAATTGAAAAGTCAAGGGCTTGCGACAGAAGCATTCTTTGCATGTCCGGTAGCTTGAATCATTTCTCAAGCTCTATATCATTCGTGACGTGGGAACACTGCTGTACAAGGGACGAAAAGTTCGTAGTTGTACCCTAGTTATATTGGGAGATTGGTTCTATTTATTCGGACTAGTAGTTTTATTCTACGCTTTCTTTTCAGTATTCTTGGGATTATCTTGAAAGTTCACTGATGTTGGAGAGCTAGACTGCTAGACTGAAAATAAAAAAAAAGTACATTTGGAACGTCAAAGAAGGAATCAAGCTAAGCTTGAATTGTCACATTGATATAAAAGAACGAGTGTAACAGATTTGGTGGAGTTAAATACATTCACTTAGAGGACGAGGAAATTCTTGTTCTATTGAAAAAGTCTTCTTCCGTATTAACCGTGAGTCCGTCTTATCCGAATTTTACAGTTCAAAATGACTTATGCAAAAATATGGAACAGGGCCCCTTATTCTCCGCATAGATTACCTACGCTGGAAAGAAGTACCACGAATCGTATCTTGATTCCAAAGAAAGTACTTACATCGGAATAGAATTTCTAACAAGTGGCTCCAGATCTGGGAATTCTTAGTCCACGAACATGAGTGCTTCAGTAGACCATAGGGGTATGATAAACCATAGTCGATTGATGCTCCAATTGGCAGGCCCAGTTTGATTTGAATTTGCCGTAATAATGTATGACATCATTGATATGCACTAGGATCGCAATATATCCTTGTTTCTTCCTATGTTATAGATTGAAAAGCTGTCGAGTTTGGGATTAATAATTCAATGGTATCAGGTTTTCTGCCAATGATTCTTGTAATTGGAAAAAAACTTAATATCCATCGTGCTATTTTTGGTTAGAAAATGAGTGAGCTGACTTTAAGCGATAACCATATTTACATTAGATACGATATCAGAGACGGTTAATTGCTAATATATGATTTTCAATGGGACAGAGAATGTTTTTAAAAATTCCAATAGAATTCAATCTTGCAGAGCAATCATGATATCTTCAGTTGTAGTCATTGAAACAAATTCAAGACCACTCAAATCCCTTCGAAACACAGCATTATCATTGATCACATGACCTGAAAAAATCTAATCCATCGCAGTAGAACTTATACGATCGTAATTTCTACAAAATCTGAGTCTTGGTAACATTCATAACAAATCATGTGTCAGAATTCAGGTTGGTTTCAAAAATTAGACAAAATATCTCTCAATATGTTGAATCATACGAGGACCTAACTTTCATAGTCATTGATATGTATTCTAGTCACAAGATTAATCTTACTTTTGGTAATTTACAACCTCGTTGGTTCTGTGTTTGCTGTTCCTGATTCTACGAGCACAGCTTATCCTTCAGGTATGATCTGAATTTGTCTTTTATCAGTCATTATGTCAACTATGGTTTATTCCTGTTGGGTATAATGATGAGTATCTCGAAACACAGAATTTAATAACAATTTTCTCACGACACCGTCATGCAAAAAAGGGATATGTGTCCTCTTTTTTTTACGAATGGACCTCTGGACAATAGTTATCAAAAGGCGCGGCAGCGCCTTGCTGGCGAGTATATAAAAGAGAAGAACATGTGTGAGAGAGAGAAAGCGCGCGCAAGTAGGCTGCCGTACCTTATATACGCTGAGTTGGGCCGTTTTAACCTCACCCATTTTTCCGAACTTACTTATTTCATGCTTTCGTGGGTTCAGGGGAGCCTTGATCCATCTGAACCCCATATTCTGGTCATATACATGTGTTATCTCGAGTCATTTCCCTCCTGTCAGCTTTAAGAGCTTAAATAACGCACTCGCGAATTTCGACCCTCTCAAATTTTTTCGCGTCAAGATTTCAGCGGCGTCAAGACACTCGAATCAATCGTCGATCGAACGACTCATCTCGAGATTCTCGACTCGATTCCGATTCCGACCACAATCGGTGTGGATGTGTATGCGCCTTTCTTTGCAGACAGCGCAGACAGTAGCAGACGACTTACTTCACTATTCGGATTCTGTACCCACAAGAATGTTTACTCATCATGAGTACTCACAGCAATGAATGAGCGAATAGTGATAATTGTTGGTGCACTATAGGAAATAAGCCACCTGATGTGTATGTTCTCTCATTTGGAGGGATTTAAAAATGATGGTCCAAAACCCAAAATGTGCATTATTTTTTCTGTTATGCAGTGTCAAGATAAACTTCAAGTATATTTGGGGACCTTAGGTTTTGATCTCAAGGAAGTAGAGCGAGCAGTAGTTTAGATTTTTGAGCACTGATGTACTGACTACAAGTTTCTACAATACTTGAGACAGACCCATCTTTGATGCTATGAGTTGTGCATCTCAAAGAAGAAGTGATCATAGTCAACTCCAGTTGAAGAATTAGATTGCGACCAATGAAATATCTTTGATGCTGCTTTTCGTACCTCACCAAAAACTTGTTCGTGTCCAACTCAAGAGGGATCGTCTCTCATATTTAGATGTAGTATTACTGCTCAATCCTATTGATGGCTGTCTAGAAGCAGTTGTTGTGATATGTGCAGTGATTTCTGGTGCTGCTCTCTTTTTGTGGAAAAATTTCCATTGCGCATTGTTCTAAACTAATACTCTCAGCTATACTCTTAGATATGGTGAGTGGGTCTTTACTGTCTTGGCGTGTCACTCACATTCTTGCTATAGACTTGATTGGAAACTAGCTGGCTTATCTGAATAGGTCTAAAAAGTTGTACAGGGCTCATCTGTTTCTATTGAAGTATTATTGAAAGAGGATATCACATTTACGCTCTATGGAGAGATTGGTAAGTTCAACTTGAAAAAATTATTGGTGGAGAAGTCAATCACTATAGGGACTGGATCAATGAATATAGACCGGTTACTGTATCCATACATGCATCTGGTGTACTGTGAGGATCACTTGTTCTGGAATCCAAATATGTCTCACAAAATGCTATTCAATCTTCATTCTCCTCCAAATGAATTTGCATGAATTACTTCAACTTCTTAACGAGCCACAAGATACTGCTGCCGTAGTTGGAATTCATTCCAGTTTTTGGTTTCCAAATAGTGATGGGGAACTGATGCATTGTCATAACTCTATGTTTCAATTATTAGTCACTCGTTAGTTAGTCAATTTGATCCTTGGCATCTCTTGTTGTAAAGCGGATGAACCAACTTGTGTTGGGAGTTTTCGCAATCCAGAAGTTTCACATCACCTGAATACCTTCTCTTGCAAGCACCATTACAAGTGAAATTGGGAATCATCTTTACATCATTGGAGTCGAATTTTATCAACTGTTTACAAGTTTTGCTATCAAAATACAAAGTTGTACTGCTCCAGATTTCTTTGTTATGATTAGAGAATATTTATCTTGGAATTAAGCATAGTGCTGCTCATTGGGGGATTGATTTTTATGAATGAGACACGTGAACGTTTCCTGGGATTTCCTACATGCTACTCTTTACAGCATGTATTTTTCAATCTGAGAATTCACAATCATTACCTTAGCCAAGTATTGAAATCTTCCCCCCTCCCACTTCACTTTTTCCAAAAGTCTAACTTGGCGAGTATGACCATCCTTTTCCCTGATAACTCTATTTGGAATCAAAATATGAATTTCAACTCTTGAGAGTCATGAGATCAGGGAAAGTATGTCGAGTAATTGTTTGCCAAAATCTGAACATAAAGTGCATGGAAAATGACTGATTACATTACGATTTGATTATCCCTGTAAGTTTGACTCAACTTGAGTTACTCACCATCTCAACTGATATTTAAACTGGAACGATCAATGCTGGATTGAATTTCCTAGCTTCCGTTTTCTCCTCATTGTCCTGAATAGTTCATTATCTTCAAAATATTTAGTAAATAAAAGAGATGGCGAGTAACTCAAGTTGAGTCAAACTTACAGGGATAATCAAATCGTAATGTAATCAGTCCTTTTCCATGCACTTTATGTTCAGATTTTGGCAAACAATTACTCGACATACTTTCCCTGATCTCATGACTCTCAAGAGTTGAAATTCATATTTTGATTCCAAATAGAGTTATCAGGGAAAAGGATGGTCATACTCGCCAAGTTAGACTTTTGGAAAAAGTGAAGTGGGAGGGGGGAAGATTTACGATACAAGGGACCTAACAGCCTTATTATTACACGGCGTGAAGTTGGCGCCCGAGCGCTTGCGCGAGGGTGCCAATCACGCCGTGTAATAACCAAGGCTGTTAGGTCCCGAGTATCGTACACTATTTTATAGCATCGAGTGACATAAACCCGCCCTTTTTGCGATTGATGGTGCACCCGAGCGCTCGCGCGAGGGTGGCGGTGGGTGATCAGGGCGGGGGTAAGCGGGGGGGTTCGGGGGGCGGCAGCCCCCCCGACTGAAAAAAAGTTAAGAATCTGGTCCTATAAAATAGAAATCACACACCCGCGATTAAACCCATCGAGTGATGATGAAGACGTTTCTTGTACCTAAAATAATTCATGAGCATCATCGTTGGTTATTATAGTAATATAGGGGTTGTGCAAGCCTCATCCCGGCCAAGACCTAAAATTTTCCCTCTCAGACTTTATCCTAGAACAACTCTATTGTTACGCTAGTAACTAGACTCCAGAATAATTTGGAGTTTAATTCTTCTGAGACATTTCATAACGGCTGTTTGAGAATGGAAAACTGTGTAATGTAACACCCCTACCGCAAAAATGACGAATATGCATATTTGATCTTTTCAAATGAGGTACAATCCCTCATCATACTGATGCAGTCTCTAATTTTGATATTTATCTGTTGTCATTCCTTCACAACGGTGCATCAAATGCAAAATCCGGCATGGTCAAAGGTTTCAAGCTTAGCACGTATGTATGTACATGTGCAGAACTCAGCCACGTGTTTATGTTTATGTTTATGTTGCTGATGATTTATAACCATGAGCAGGAGTGTTACAGTCATGACTAATTTTCTTGCTCTTTACAATCATTGATGCGGATACAATTGCTCCAGACATGATCCATCATAGATTTCTTATCATTTTTCTTCAAATTTCGATGCCTGCATACGTAGTATGCACAAAAATTGCCAAAAATGCCCTTGTAACCTCGCAGTGAAATAAACTGATTTGCTGCACCCCGCACCCTCGTGAAGTGAGCGGACGCATTATTTCACAGTTGAATAATAGGCCATTTAAGTCCCGCAAATGCGTTAAATAAACGCGGGTTTAGGTCACGCAGTGCTATAAAAATTTTTCTCGGATATCGCACGACCCAGGAAACTAGTTATGGAATCCAAATATTGTCTATTAGTAGAGATACTAGGAATCAACGGAAAGAATCGAATCAGGACGAAAACGCGAGGACATCTCTTTATTAGTCATAATATATTGGGTCAGGGTCTACCCGGCTGAAAATAGGGACGTCCCTGGTCACATCCCTGGGACGTCTCTGGGGACGTACCTGAGGACGTCCTGGGGACGTGCCTAGAGACGTCCTAAGGACGTGTCCAGGGACATCGATGTTTTTAAAAAATGTGGACGTGCCTAGGGACGTCCCTGTGCATTCTGACTGCATAAAATTTTCATCCTCGTTATATCATTGTTCTCGCACGCAAATATGATGCACACATAATGCACATTGATCATATCATCTACTCATAGGGAAACAGTGAGTTTAGGACATGATTTTTCATGATGACATGGGAAGAGGGCAAGATGTTTTTGTTCATTTACACTAAGATCTCGCATTTTAGATGAAGTACAATAATATCTGTGGAAATGAATTCTACACAAAATTAGCTGATCTGAGATTTCAGATCTATTTTAGGTATCAATTTAGTATTGAATGATCAAGTTGTGTTTCTATGGAGATATATTCATTTACTAACCCATGCTGAAGGAATGAGCTAACAGAGATTTGAACACCCAAGAAAACTCTCTCCAAGACTGATTGACTTTAGACATTAGCAAAATTTTAAAAACAATCCTGTTGCATGGAGAAAATCCAAGATTTTGAACATGTTGGAACAATATTTTGGTACCTGATGCCGGATCAACCACATTTGACTGAACTCTCATGGTAAGAATATAGATTACTCATGAACGGTGTGCATGACAACTCAAATAAGAGTCAATGGCAGTCTCTTTCAGAAAAGATTGATTATTATTTGGATTATTATGGAACCGTATACTATACACAGCCATTCCAACCACATAGAAGTGTAACAGTTAGTGAGCATGATTTCACTAATTCCCATGATCCAGGAAAGCTCATGGAAATGACTGGAATTATGCTCACTGAGTATAACACTTCAGAGTGGTTGAGATCTGATTTTTTAAATAAATTATTAATCACTAGATGGTTTCCTACGAAAAAGTGCCATTGGATCCCTCAATGGGCTAAGATAACTGGGAGACAATGCTCAAGTAAATCCATGAGTAGCAGGACATCATTTTAAGAGTGTCCTTGCCAAATTATAGAATCTCAATGTAAGGATCAAGGAACGCATCTGCATGAAACTGTCTCACTGATATTGGCCCACGGTACTTACTCGTCTGCTGCTTGGATACTTTGTAGGGAGAATACCTTGAGTAATTGACACATGTAGACGACAGATAGAAGAGCCATCTCGCTTTTGGTAGGATAATCTGGCATGTAGCATCACAAGATACGAGAATATGTGAATATGGTGTACCAGACCTTTTACATGGGATCTTGGAGCTGACAGTATAACTTCCTATTCGAGCTGGGCAGAGAAACGCTGTGCTCTTGAATGCCTCTGGCACTGAGGATTTCTCCGAATGAGCACTGAGATGAGGATCCCAAAGCCATGATATGACAGAGGAAGGGTGTAAGAGTGCTTACTCACTTATAGCCATTGAGTAATGAGGGTATAGCTGTGCGATGTAAGAGATTCTCCAGGTTGGTTGATTGAAGCGTTACACCTAGAAAGAGAAAGAATCCTCTACAAAGTACCGGCTTGAATTTTCAAGAGCAAGGAAAATTCCTAGTAGTCCACTTATCTGATAGTCTTGGTGGAAGCGATTCTCCTGAATTCTTGTAGGTTATGGGAATGGGAGAGCTTGCACTTTTGCCAATGATCCCCAGCGGTCATAACTGCAAAAGTTTAGCATGTGGTCCAAGTCACTTCTTACATGGTAATTCCAAACCGTTGCAATATCAGTTTGTGGAGAATTTTCGTGGTAAACTGAAAGCCACGACGATGCTCGGGCTCGGCTGGGATCGGCAGCAGCTCCGGCTCGCGAGTCGTGACTCATCTTGCCCCACACCCACTACGACATACCGAAAGAGTCGCTGAGAATGGAGAAGAGGAATCCCGATTCCCAGAACATTTTCAACAGATTACTCAAGGTATAAGTAATTCTATAATCTCGTTATTCTGTATCAAATTTCAGTTGCAAAACTTTTTCGGGATAGAAAGAATCATGAAAAGGATTCAAAGAATTATGCTGTTCCTTGAGCTATGACTGTCATTGACTGTCATATGACGGGCACTCATGAAACTTTGAATTTTTCATCCTCCCAGGGGGTCGATTTTAAACTCTGGGCCGTGGCCACTAGACCCCTCACACTGGTCGCGTGACCAGCGCGGACACGCTTATATGCGGGGGCTGCGCAGAAAGAAATGTCCGCGGTCCGCGATTCCGCGTTTCTGTTCTTGCTGTACGGAACGCGGAATCGCGGACCGCGGACATTTCTTTCTGCGCAGACCCACGCATATAAGCGTGTCCGCGCTGGTCACGCGACCAGTGTGAGGGGTCTAGTGGCCACGGCCCAGAGTTTAAAATCGACCCCCTGGGAGGATGAAAAATTCAAAGTTTCATGAGTGCCCGTCATATGACAGTCAATGACAGTCATAGCTCAAGGAACAGCATAATTCTTTGAATCCTTTTCATGATTCTTTCTATCCCGAAAAAGTTTTGCAACTGAAATTTGATACAGAATAACGAGATTATAGAATTACTTATACCTTGAGTAATCTGTTGAAAATGTTCTGGGAATCGGGATTCCTCTTCTCCATTCTCAGCGACTCTTTCGGTATGTCGTAGTGGGTGTGGGGCAAGATGAGTCACGACTCGCAAGCCGGAGCTGCTGCCGATCCCAGCCGAGCCCGAGCATCGTCGTGGCTTTCAGTTTACCACGAAAATTCTCCACAAACTGATATTGCAACGGTTTGGAATTACCATGTAAGAAGTGACTTGGACCACATGCTAAACTTTTGCAGTTATGACCGCTGGGGATCATTGGCAAAAGTGCAAGCTCTCCCATTCCCATAACCTACAAGAATTCAGGAGAACCGCTTCCACCAAGACTATCAGATAAGTGCACTACTAGGAACTTTCCTTGCTCTACGAAACTCAACTCGGTACTTTGTGGAGGATTCTTTCTCTTTCTAGTTGTAACGCTTCAATCAACCAACCTGGAGAATCTCTTACATCGCACAGCTATACCCTCATTACTCAATGGCTATAAGTGAGTAAGCACTCTTACACCCTTCCTCTGTCATATCATGGCTTTGGGATCCTCATCTCAGTGCTCATTCGGAGAAATCCTCAGTGCCAGAGGCATTCAAGAGCACAGCGTTTCTCTGCCCAGCTCGAATAGGAAGTTATACTGTCAGCTCCAAGATCCCATGTAAAAGGTCTGGTACACCATATTCACATATTCTCGTATCTTGTGATGCTACATGCCAGATTATCCTACCAAAAGCGAGATGGCTCTTCTATCTGTCGTCTACATGTGTCAATTACTCAAGGTATTCTCCCTACAAAGTATCCAAGCAGCAGAGGAGTAAGTACCGTGGGCCAATATCAGTGAGACAGTTTCATGCAGATGCGTTCCTTGATCCTTACATTGAGATTCTATGATTTGGCAAGGACACTCTTAAAATGATGTCCTGCTACTCATGGATTTACTTGAGCATTGTCTCCCAGTTATCTTAGCTCATTGAGGGATCCAATGGCACTTTTTCGTAGGAAACCATCTAGTGATTAATAATTTATTTAAAAAATCAGATCTCAACCACTCTGAAGTGTTATACTCAGTGAGCATAATTCCAGTCATTTCCATGAGCTTTTCTGGATCATGGGAATTAGTGAAATCATGCTCACTAACTGTTACACTTCTATGTGGTTGGAATGGCTGTGTATAGTATACGGTTCCATAATAATCCAAATAATAATCAATCTTTTCTGGAAGAGACTGCCATTGACTCTTATTTGAGTTGTCATGCACACCGTTCTGGAGTAATCTATATTCTTACCATGAGAGTTCAGTCAAATGTGGTTGATCCGGCATCAGGTACCAAAATATTGTTCCGACATGTTCAAAATCTTGGATTTTCTCCATGCAACAGGATTGTTTTCAAAATTTTGCTAATGTCTAAAGTCAATCAGTCTTGGAGAGAGTTTTCTTGGGTGATCAAATCTCTGTTAGCTCATTCCTTCAGCATGGGTTAGTAAATGAATATATCTCCATAGAAATACAACTTGACCATTCAATACTAAATTGATACCTAAAATAGATCTGAAATCTCAGATCAGCTAATTTTGTGTAGAATTCATTTCCACAGATATTATTGTACTTCATCTAAAATGCGAGATCTTAGTGTAAATGAACAAAAACATCTTGCCCTCTTCCCATGTCACCATGAAAAATCATGTCCTAACCTCACTGTTTCCCTATGAGTAGATGATATGATCAATGTGCATCATGTGTGCATCATATTTGCGTGCGAGAACAATGATAATGAGGATGAAAATTTTATGTAGTCAGAATGCACAGGGACGTCCCTAGGCACGTCCACATTTTTTGAAAAAACGACGTCCCTGGGCACCTCCTTAGGACGTCTCTAGGCACGTCCCCAGGACGTCCTCAGGCACGTCCCCAGAGACGTCCCAGGGACGTGCCCAGGGACGTCCCTATTTTCAGCCGGGTAGACGTGCCAAGATAGTTCACACCACGTAAGCTTCATAAATCGTTGAGGGGGATCTAAATGTTTCACCTGGCCTATGTTCCCGACAACTTTTTCCAATCTATCATAAGTGATTTTGGTAGATTTTTTCGTCCTTGATGGTTAATATACAAGTTGAACCTTTGGTCTCATCGATCTTGAAGGACGGTGGGGAACTAAATAAATTCCCAAAATTTCATGATGGAAATTTTATTGCGACGTTTCGTCCACTAGGTTTTGTGGACCTCATCAGGCTTCAGGTTTCTGTTTCGACATATGTATAATGATAGAAAATATGAAAATTTTTTACAAATGATGGATGTATAAATATTAAGATGCGCAACTTACGTTATTCTTTAGATCGTCATGATATTTTGGACGATCTTGTAATAGAGCACAGACATAACGTCTGGCTCCTGTCAATACAAGTAAACAGAGTGAGTCATCGGTCTCATTTTTCACTCATATTTATATTAGCGCGATCGCAGTGTACAGTAGGTGACATATATGTAAAAAGTAGTGCATGTGGGAGAGAGAAAGAGAGCGGGGGGTCAACGAGCTTTGTCAGCCGTTGCCCACAACGGGTTATATACTTGACTGAGATTTTGAATATCGTCTTTTCTATTGATGCAATTCTCATCGAATTTTATATGGATCATTTCAGAAATCAACCGTTTTTTCCAATTTTTCTCTGTGTCTAAAATTTTGGTTTGATCCCAATTATACATATGTCGAAACAGAAACCTGAAGCCTGATGAGGTCCACAAAACCTAGTGGACGAAACGTCGCAATAAAATTTCCATCATGAAATTTTGGGAATTTATTTAGTTCCCCACCGTCCTTCAAGATCGATGAGACCAAAGGTTCAACTTGTATATTTTTTCCAATCTAGATGGATAGGTAAATGCTAGATGGATGGCTGATACCCATATGAGTTCATGCCATGTGAATTTGCATATGGATTTCATGAAGTAACTCACTATTACTCGATAAACCGACGTAGACAATTTATTAAATTCAGTTTGATCACTCATCTGATTTCAGATTTGACATTTAGTTTCGATAATGAAAGAGGATTGTTACTGATGAGTAAGTGGAAGAAACGATTGACCAATCTAAAAACTGGTGTGAAGTTATTGGTCGAACAATTAACCAACGCTGCTCCCGAACCCATTGCAACAAAACTGAGTATAAATAATCACATTGCTCATTGATAATATCAAACAAGTCTTTCTTTTGATGCTACAGACATTGGAGAAGTTTTTGGGACTTTTTTCCAGGAAGATTTAGTAAAAAAAGAGACCACCAATCAGAAAGAAAGAACAGCGCACTAATATCCGGGGAGACTGATAGCAATTCGTTGGAGCATAATATTCCAGTCTGTGAACCAGGCCCAAGTAACGCTCAATCACCAGAGAAGAACAAACCTGTGGAAGAAGTAAAATACAAGAAAGAAGAAGAAGTCATCGATACTAATACACCTGGCCCTGGTACAACTAATCATCCCAAGTTTGAAATTTCAATCACAGTGGGTAGAGTAGAACCGGTCCTACTTTTGCAAATCTGGTCAAACTAGAAAGCAGGGTATTTTACATCTGGATCACGAATTTGGCCGAACCCCTGGAAATAGCCTTTCTTTAGAACCCAAAGAGAATTTCTGAAACTATAGACTCTAACGCTCAAGCGTTTCAAAGTTCACGCGTTACTGTATACCTCTATACACATTTTCTCAATATGAACCTGTACGGTCAATGCTCATATTTCAAGCTAGGGTCTAGAGTTCCCAATGTCTTTTTCAGCCTAGTAGGTAGGTCTAATACGTAGACTTAAACCACCACCTTATGAGGACTAAACCGAGTCTTTTCCCTCCCGGCTACTTTTACTTTGGTCCCAGCAACGAAGTTGTTGCGGAAAAAAGTCAAAGTAAAAATTGCCATCGGTGGGAATCGAACCCCAGCCTACCGCGTTACAGTCGAGTACGCTCTCGGCTGAGCTACGGAGGGAGATAGGTGAGAAGGACGTATACGTATACGTAACTCACATATGGTAACTGACAAGTAACGGAGAGAGAGAAATGGAGAGTGGGGATGAGAATGGCGAGATAACGCGCGGCTCGCCGGCTCGTGGTATGAGCATGCGCACATCGGCACTCGCATCAGCAGACGTAGGGAGGGTAGAGAGACTCCCTTAGCAGACGCATGCGGTAGAATGTTGTTGTCTGCTACCGCGAGTATTTTTTCGATTAATGAAGGACCTTTCTGAATATTATTCGAAAATTCGATTGTATGAGGTTAAACAGAGACGTAATATAGAATCAATTTAGTTCAAAACTAAGCAAAATCAATATGAATGTGAAAAAAGGAAACATTTTTAGACCATTTTCAAAAATTTTTCTCAGTCGGAGGGGCTCCGGCTCTGCACCCCCGTCGGGGCTCTGCCCCGGACCCTGTCCTTCTTCCTCCAGTCAGTTGACATCCCGAGTTCCATGTACATAGCGCAGCCGTTGAGGCAGCTCAGTAAAAGGCCCACTTTACTCCCTAATTGCGTAATATACTATTTTTGGTGCTGAAGGAAGACTATTTCCAAAGTTTGAGTTGAAACAATGATTGAGATAAGAAATTCTGTCTTGGTAAGCATGGCCAGATTTTCAAATTCTGTTTTAGGTCTGATTTTTCATAGCTGAAGAACTGATAAGAGCTGCTGAATTAGTATTATGGGACTCTAACTGTTATACTTCTTCAAGCTTTTTGACTACTGCTGAGATCGCTTAATTCCTTCCTTATTTACGAAAGAAATGCTGCTTTTCAGCTTCTGCTTGCCAATTGTACCTGATTGTGAGCCACGAATATTTTCGTCAAAGAAAGAGGAAAGATGTATGAAAAATCGAAAGTAGTTTAGCTTGGCGATATCAATGTTTCTTCTATAATGTTTCATTTTTCTGAAAATATACCGACCCAATGGTATAAGGAGCTAATAGAAGTTTGTCGTAAAAACTTCCGAGCAACTAATGCTCAAACTCATGTTTCGAGTATCCAAGAGGATTTTGAGTTTCAGCAGACACTGTGTTGAGTTCACTAACTCCCGAAGAAATGCAGATACTAGAAGGACTGCAGGAAAAAAATCATCAGATTCGTGAATTCGAGGAACAAATGAAGTTAGAATGGACAAGAACTCATTCACCAGAGCCCTTACGCCCGTGGCAAGGATTGTACGTTCCCCGGAGAACAGCAGGTGACACGCTTTTTTTTTTGTAGAGTTATTGTGAGAATTTTGGAATTTCAACATTAGTGTACACAGCCCTCCCCCGACCTCAGTCAGAGCCCGACGCGCACCGGGCAGGTGTGGAGACCACACATCCCTCATATATAGGTTATTCTAGAGCAAGGTAAACATTTTGAGGATCGGCGGATTCTTAACCCTCTTGCGTAGACGATTTCTGCATGTTACCCAACTAAAGATCCATGATTTTTTTACAAGCTTGGGTGACTTCTAAAATAGCAAAAAATAGACAAACAATGACCAAGAATGAGCCTGTGGGAATCCTTAAAGCTCGCTATGGGTCCTAAATAATTTAACAAGAATTCCCCAACTATATCCCACTGATTCTTACGAAAAAAAAATGTGCGTGGCGACCACGGGCGCAGGAAGGTGAAACCAACGTGGACCCGTCTGCTACATCTGTTTCCTATTACGAATGACAATTTTTGGGACTGAAATTGACTTTATTAGATGTCCAGGGATGAGATGTGCCACTCTGGTCTGGGGTCGGGTGGGAGGCCCTGGATAGGCTGACACGAGGTAGTATAGGCTGGGATAGGATAGGATAGACCGGGCTGGGTTGGGCTGTGATCGAGTAGGATGACATGGGCTGGGCTGAGATGGGATGGGTTGTGCTGGGGTGGGATGAGATGGGCTGGGATAGGGTGGGATGGGATAAAATAGGTCGAGCTGGGGCTGGGTCGAGCTGTGGTCGAGTGGGATGGCACGGGCTGGGATAGGATAGGATAGGATGAGATAGATGGAGCTGTAACTGGGGTAGGTTGATCTAGGTTATCCTGAGATGGGCTGGGCCGAACTGAACTGGGATGAGTTAGGCTGGGCTGGGGCGAGGAGGGATGCGATGGGTTTGGCTGGGATGGGAACAGCTAGGCTCGGATGGATGGATGGATGGATGAAGTTTGTAGATGGACTGATTGCAGAAGTTGGTAGATCGCGAGAGAAAGTGGACCCATTGTTGAAAGTGGACTCGTTGGCCTCCGCAGCTCACAAGGAAAGTTTATGATATGTAGGTTGTGGATTCGGTCAAAACTCTGGGAATCGTCTCCTTCTATCGCCAAAAGATTGGCGTGGATATGAGGGTATGAGGTCCTCACGACGTCTAGGATGGGGCAGGATCAAACACATACTTGATTCGTTAATGAATGAGACCTCGCTCTGATAATGGAATTTATGACTTTATTCGTCGAAAAGTCATCGATGATAGCGAGAGACTGCTGAGATAGCCGTCCGACTGAGCCTCGCTTTGACGAGTAATGACATATTGAATCATTTGTTCATTGAGCATTGGTTTCCTTGAAGAAAAAATGATTCAGGAAGAGCTTTTTGGAGCTACAGCTTATGATGTGAGCATCGATAGTATACCTACAGGAGTCACATTTTAACATGGGCCCATAAGTATGGGCTATGGTAACATCGTAGGCTGTGGCTCCAAAACGTTCTAGCACTCAACTAAGCGAATTCGGATATCATGGTTGGGTGCGAAAGGTGGATGATTCCCATAATTTCAGCCGAATCCACGGCCCACAGACTATGATGCTTCTTCGTCAGTAAATAGCCCTCCTCCAAATTAAGGCGTGGTCACGGGGTGTTGAGGCCATGCGCCCTTGCTTTGGGGTAAATCGGAATAAGGTCGGAAGCCGGGTATCCCGAGGGTTCTCCGGATTATGAACTCAAATTTTCGCTGTACTTACAATGCTAAAGTGTTGTACTCTTGCAAAAATTGTCATGGATGTTGCAATCTTCACAACTTTTGAACAACCTAATCATATTTCATATTTTGTTCGAGTCTGGTGATTAGATCGTGCACATTCATTTGAAGATTATGGAAAATATATGAGCTATCTCCAATCCCGGTTATCATAACTGGAATAGTTCCAAAATCGATATTTACTTCACAATCAAAACTTCTACCATCCCTTAACACATCTGAAGAACATTTGAATGCATTGATTATTAGTGGTTATAACTATAGGGCTCGGGATTCTGTGGATCTGGATCCCTCAGATATTTTGAGAGTAGAACGGATTCAAGATACTTATAAACTGAATCGACTTTTCCCTGTATCCGGATCTTAGGATTCGCGGTCTTAGTATCCGATCAAATCCGGATCGGGGAAAATTCGTTTTGATGCATGAGTATTTCAAATCTATACCTCGCTCTCCAGGTATTTGCGCCGGATCCTGATCCGCGAAAGTCCTCGCCCTAGTTATAACACTGATGGTATTTTTATCCTTCACGTACAAGATCGTTACCAACTTAATCTCATTTTTCATCAAAGTTGCTGATCAGCCAGCATTTCAAAATGGCAACCTTAGATTGGAAAGACAGAGAATGAATTTGTTATGGGAGCTTGAACGTTTAAGATTCGACACGGAATTTTATCGCGACGTCCGGATGGATGAATTTGGAGCTGGTCCGTGTAACCATCGAGGAGAAGGTGAGATATATTCACAGTCCTACTCCTATTATACACATAACCCGTAGTATTCTGACGTCCTGTATACTATACACGCGTCATTTTCAATAGGGTGAAAGTACTAGTAGCCGAACTCTTAAGGGAAATTTCACGTTTATAATTTTACTGGAGATCCAGGTATGACTCTATGCCTTCACAATCTCAACTCATATATACTTTGGGTGCTCAAGAATGCAGTCGAATTTTTTTTCCGAGCGTTAAATTGAAGTAACAATTATTGACGAGCAATTGAAAAATGATTATAAAATCGTTAGTAGCTGCTCACCTATCTAGTTATCGCCGATCTACGCGCTAGTAGCTCATGTAGCCGCCCACCCATTCATTTTTTGAGAAAATATTTTTCGTCTTTCCTCATGGTTGGGATCTCTTCTCTGAACATTTACCTATCGTATACAAAAAGTTCCGGAACGATAAATACTCCCAACTTCTCTTATGAAGATTTCTTCTGAAAGTAGTTTTACTAACTAGGGTATAGGTTGATATGGCAAAACGGTGCTATTTTTCACAGTGATTGAAAATAAATTCTCAAAACTCACTGCGTCGTTTTTCATGGATTTTTTTGCATTGGTTCCATACATAGAGTGCCCGACTATAATCCCATACTCTTACAATACTCATACTAACCAAAACTACTTAGTTATTGCAATAACAACGTCAGAGTGGGTGGCTACTGGGGGTGGGTGGCTACTAGTACCACCACCCTATCTCGTGATAATGTTTCATGGTAGCATCGATAAAACCAGGGGCCGTATTCTAAATTTTGCGGTAAAATTTTTCGGTAAAATTTACCGCAAAATTTTCCGGCATCGGTGGTGCTCTGTCGGTAACCTGTAAGATTTGCCGCTATTGTTGCGATTTGCCGGCTCGATTTGCTGTATTTTTCATGGCAAACTCTATCGGCAACACAAATACGGCAAATCGAGCCGGCAAATTGCAACAATAGCGGCAAATCTTACAGGTTACCGACAGAGCGCCACCGATGCCGGCAAATTTTGCGGTAAATTTTGCCGCAAAATTTTACCGCAGAATTTAGAATACGGGCCCTGCAAAAATCAGTAAGTTTCTCATACACATTCGAACTAATTTGGCAAAAGAATTAAGTCGCAATAGTTGACCATGTTTGAGAAAAACAAATAAAATTCGAATAACTTTCGACTTTCTGGTCTTGCCACGTTTTACGTCTTTGACACCGGTATTTAGATCGTTGACCACACTAGAGGTCACCTGAACTTCTCAACATTTTCAACATTCGTACTCGAACACCAAATGTTTGAGTTCATCCCTGTGGCGTCATCAGTCATCAGTTCGGATCAGCCATTACACATCCGTTCATTGAAATATGAATTTCAATTTTCTGCATGGGGTCTGACTGACCTCATGTGTGATCAAGGTTATGTTTTGCAGTTGTGTGGTCAACGGATTAATGTCTTGGCCTTCAGAAAGCGGTTGCAAGTTCCGAAAGTCATTTCTAAAGTCAACGAGCTTACACTGAAGTTGATCAAACTTAAAAATTTTCTGTTACTCGAGTTCCTTCTCTTCCAGTCACACAATTTTAGTCCATCATAAAGCTCTTCTTTTCAAGCAGCGATAAAATCATTCAATTGACAGAAATCGTGGTCACGATTAATTTACTTCTATTATTGAGCTTTTGATGGGTTTAGGAGCTCATTTGACGGGAATCTGTCCCGTGGTCACTACAACAAGAGTCTTGTTGTAGTGATCACCTTGTTGTTACAAGACCTTACCATGATTCTTGCGATCATGGAGCTTGATGCTTTCCGAACTCAAGTGGTGAATCTGAAGAGCAATCGCATCAGTCGATTCAAATAGGTGCAACTATTCATATAATATTCATCACATTCATTACACTCAAAACACATTTTCCATGCATAATTGATCAACTCATTGAGAATTTTCGACTTATTAGATCGATATTTCCAGATCCATCTGAATTCCCTGGATTATCAAATAGACAACTATATGCAGGATTCGAAGCCAACTACATGAACATGTGTAATCGATTGAGAGAGCTTCCGGGAGAAATAAGAAACGTAGAAGAGGAGATCAATCGATCGAATGCAAGATCACGAATATCAATTAGTCAACAATGCATGAGTTCCAATAACCACCAATTGCCACGATAAATTTTAGTATTTACAAATCATTTCTTGAAGAATTTCTATGATTTCCTCACAAACTGACGAGAACCCTTCTCTGGAGGGCGCCAATGCCGTATGTCATTTTTGCAAAAAAGAGACGAAAGAAATGGAAACCGAACAAAATATCACAACGGTTACAGTACACTACTCAGACTGTCAAGTAATAGATTGGAGCTGAGATGAGGCAAAAATTCTGTGTTTTAATTGAATTTGTTCGCGAGACAGAGTTACCCAATGTATCTAATAGGAAAGAAATCGTGTATACTAAGGTTGAATATTTGAAACAATGATGATAGTGCCTTTAAGAAGATGAAAGTTCTGAAGCTACGATATCGATTCCAAAGATTTTTTTTCTCCATGATCGATCTCATCATCAACTTTCGAGAGGTAGTCGCAAGCTCTACAGGCCTGCTTTGCTATGCCGTGCCTGGCTGCTACTTACGGCTCTAAGATTGACTGTACTTGTCATAGTTCACTGGCACGCGGCTCAGAGGAAACTGAGCCGACTCAAATTGAGCAGTGAAGAATGGGCTCCAACGATTTCGGTATCCTATAATAGGTTTGAGCTTTCTGGTACATGGTCAGTATTTCACACGAACTTTATGACGATTTTGAAATTCTCTTCGGATGTCTTCAGTAGCCTAAATGCTGTTATGGATCGAATCGATTCAACATGCTCCTGAGATGCTACGTTGCTCGTTAGGCTTGATGAGCACATTATCAAGATTTATATTCCGGCTCCCTCTTCACTGCCTTCATCCTGGTTGCGCCCAGCGACTTATTGAGCTCTCAGGATCCAAAAATCTCCGTCACCGGAAGACTGGGGCCGGGGCTGGAGAATGCGCATGTCTTCGATGATCCACAGAGGATTTTTCTAGTGATTAATTGGGGCTTGGAAATCGTTACTCTTCTAGAATTCAGTAGAAACTATCCCATCTATTCTATGGATAGGCAGGGGAGAGAAAATCTTCATAAACACCCACAAGAGTGTGGGTAGTGTCGTATTCATCCGAGGAAACTTGGGTATCTACTGACTAAAACCCCTCCCCGGAGGGCGCCAACCCAAAGGTTATAGTCCCAGAAGAAGGGTGGAGGAAATTGAGAGTAGACGAAATATGAAAGATACAGGGCAGCTTGCGAAGAAGCGGGAGTCCTGAGGCGATCCAAGGTGCCACCCAGGGCTCATACGTACATAACCGAATGGGGTCGGTGTGAATATCACATACTGCAGGTGGTGGGGCTGAACATGGGGGAGGGGAATACTACCGTTGCCGGTAGAATGGGGTCGGGATGCGCCTATGTCAATGTGAGGCTCCGCCACTATGAAAGAGGGAAGCAAGGCTCGAGCAGAATCAAATTCTTTCAATTCAAATCAAAAGCGAAAATGTATGAATGAAAACTGGGACCTGTCTGTCTCACGGAAAGACCATTTTTCTCAAAAAGTTATCATCAAGAACTCCCGCCGAGATCGAGGTGAGACCAAGTCCGAGATGAGTCGGCGAAAATGCTGTCCGAGACAACGGCCTCGTTGAAGCCCTAATAGCTACCGTCAACCGGGGTAACTTTGTAACAAGAATTGCAATTTTTTCCTTAAGCCTCTTGAAACTTGTGAGTCTTACATCAAAAGTGCATTGTATCTGTAGTCAAACAAAAGCTTACATATTCAGCTTTCGATTGCGGTGTTTATGAGGTCGATTTGGACATCTCTGGTTGAAGCAATGAGCGCTGAAAGTCGTGTTCCAGAGTTAGACATCGACTGGGATAACTTTGGTGGAACGGAAATTGTTATCATTATTTGTTCGTCAATTAATTCATAAACTAGGTCACGCAATCGATTTTTACTATCAGTAACCGAAAGCTGACTGTCTTAGCTTTCCATTGACCTATTGTAAGAGTCCATTTGATTGGATTTAACTTCTACAATCGAGCATAGACACCTTCAGCATATCTCACTGTCTGCACCATGACTAACAAGGGGGGGACCTGATCTTTGGATCACCAATCCTTTCCAAACTTTTTTTACAGTTTGGTAGTACCTAAAATACGAAGAATCCAGAGTTACTCCGTCAAATGGGCCCTCTGTCCGAAGTTACAACGTGTAACATTAGCATTGCCCCTATAGGCCCATGTTGAAAAGTGATATATATATAGATATACTGGCAACGCTAACATTTTTGCTTGTAGCTCTGGACAGGAGGCCCATTTGACGGAGTTACTCTGGATTCTTCATATTCTAGGTGACACAAAACAGTAAAAAAATTTTGGAAAGGATTGGTGATCCAAAGGTCAGGTCCTCCCCTTGTAAGTCTCGAGGAGGAAAATACCTTCACAATCGGTTTCTGACACAAACTGCCATAATTCGGCTTCCGTGCGGGCAAAGAAACGTCTGTTCCTAGGCTCGATTTAAAGCTCTTATCAACGACTCCTTGAGTGAGTAGAATACGATGATATTATAAATGTTAGGAGCTATTTAAAAGAACATGAACGAGAGTTTCAAAGTTACCCCAGTTTCTGACGAAAAAAAAAAAATACTTACTTGTCAGTTTTTACTCTACAAAATTGAAACTGGCTAAGGATACTCCAATGTAACAATATATTCGTCCAGATATGTGGACAAACAAGTGAAATCTAGCTCGGCTGCCTTTGATTCGACCTGCTAGATTTGGAACTACATCACTTTAAATGAATATGGAAATTAGTATCAAGACCTACTAAGGGCAGCTTTTTCGAAGTATTATTGTCTTTTCTTATCGTACTCAATTGCCAAAGCTTCGTGATTACGGTCGAATTCATTACTGAGATAGCCTGGAAGGCTATCAAAAACAATTATAATCTCGGCAAGTTCAACTTTCTAAGCTTGAAACCAGCAATCAGATCCCCAATTGAGACAAACTCGCTTTATTTGAGCATGCAGCCAAAAATTCTAATGAAAATTAACTATCACCATACATACCAGTCTAATCCAGTATACTCGAGTAGGTACTTTTATTACCCCCATGAAAATACACATACACATTTAATGAAGGTAGAACTTTTCACCGATGTCCATATAATTTAGAGAATAAATTCGTTCTTCGTTGTGCACTCAGCCGAAATGTTATTCCGATATCTAGGAGCACATGCCAACGGCATTTCAACCGGGTATACCACACACTGTAATTAACAAATTGGTTGAGATCGTTGGTCAATAGCCTCGACACGATCTCAATTGACTGTCCGCGGCTGCTTGCTCAAATCACGCGAGACTCGCGCTGCTAACTTTCGTAAATTTGCTCAGACATAATTTACCGTCTTATCGCTCGATCCGAACATTTCCGTCGTCTTGCTCCTGCTAAAGTACTACACTATACACACCAAACTCGTATCTAATATAAAATGCCCGCAAGGTTCAAACGAGATTCGCACGTGTGAGCAATTTGAAGTTTTCAAGTCGTATTACGTCTTTCTCAAAAAAAAAATTCATTGAAATCGTTCTTTCATCGGCCGGTACTTACACGAGTCGAAGTGGCTATTATATTATCAGGCAGTTGAACATCTACCTAGCTAAGCGAGACCCTTGAGCAAATCTTGCTCATAAATCTCACTCTGTAGCATATTTTCACGAATCGTTCCTACTATAAACTTGGGCGATCAAAAAATCGCGCGTGGGCCAACACTTGTCTCCGAGACTTGAAGCAGGTTCTATGAGTCTGAGTTTTCTTGTTCATGTTGTGCATACACATCTATTGTGGTTGCACGTGCAGAGCGATGTACAGCTAGCTGCCTTCACCTACATAGTTGGGTCTTGCTCGAGCCCGCCCACAACGTATCATTCATCGATTGAATGCATATTGATATCACATTCAAACGTCATCGCTCGAGTGACAATCGTATTCTTTCTCTTTCTCTTTCTTTCCACCTCCGTATCTTCATTATCATTGCTGAAAGAGAATCTGGTCCACTTTCGATTGCTCTCATCGACTGAAGAAAGCTTCTTACTCTCTGATGCGTGCTCCAAGTTTAGAGAACAATGTGCTTTTTCATGCGGTGGTTATTTCAATGACTGTGATATGTACTGTTCACTTCGAGAACTTGAAAAAAATGTAGAGTACATTATGAATGGTTGATCCATTTTGGAGGGAATGGAAATTCATTTCAACTCGCATTTTAATCAGTTAATGAATGGATGAGTAGAGAGAGGTCGAATACCTGAAATTATTGTTGGAAAATGGATGACAGAGTTCGCCCGTTATTTTCAATTATCTCATTAAAACCTGGACTTTTTTCTTTGGAACTCAAATTCAGAGCTTATCCATTGAAACCTGCAAAATAAGCACAGGTGAATGTACTCAGATTTGAATGACTGGATTAAAAATCCCTTAATCGTTTGATGCGATGAGCGGATTTTCTGTTTTTCTTTTTAATCGAACCTTTCATTTACGTATTTTCGACGTGGCATTCACATAGGACTCCATCTTCAACAGATAAATATGCCCATTGCGTAGGCAGTATGCTTGCTTGAATTATTGAGTCTCATCTCCTTTTGCGATTATCACACAGGACAACAAAATTTCGGGAGAAAAATAGAACAATGGCCGAACAATGATTTTTTGTACATACTTCGACTGAGAAACCGAATTCGACCTCAATTCTATGCCTACTCGTCGAATTTTTCTTCCTCAACCGTAATAAAGTGCTTCCTAAAAACAGATATTTTAACGTCTTTTGCTGGTTCTTTGAATTGAAAAATCTGGGTGGCCCATCCTTCAAGTGGGGCATGTGTGAAACTGGGGTTGGATTCGATTTCCATGGAGGATTATACTCGAGAAAGTCATTGTCCGGTCGATGCACTATTTCTGACTCGAAATTCGGTTGTCCAGTCCTATTTTCTATTTTGATCTACTAGACCACCACCGTTCTCCCTGAGCTCCTTGAAGTAGATTTTCACAACTAGCCGGTGAAATTTTGCTCCAAGGATTTACTGACATGTCATTCATCTAGTTTGACTGAAGTTCTAGCCCAAATAGAAATGAAACATTTGGCAAATATGGGATGGTGACCTAGTTGTAGATCTCAGGACGGAAGACTTGCATTTCATAAAATGTTTTCTTGAATTAAATTCAAGAGTGTTCTGAGAATTTCGATGTAAGATTCGAGTCATTAAGCTGTGGGAGGAAAAATTGGCGAGATCTATCGTGTTTTCGTGGTTTCTCGTGTTAGTTCACAATACGTCAAACACGAGTTCCAAATTATACGGAATTTGTATTGAATCACATTCCTTCCAAAGATATCATTCCGCGTCACGAATACAGATTGGTAAGGAATGGAAATGAAATCAGTTGATACGATAAAAACTTGGTACTTGATGACACTGATTAAATAGGTCAGCTAACAAGGATGATAATAAGACACTTCTCCATACTAACAATAAGTTGGACCTCGAGATGGACTAAGTATTCAGTTCCCTGGTGTAAATATCTACCCAAAATCAGTCTAGATGAGAACCCACCCCATTCCAATAGCCTTTCGTACCGATCATACCGATCAGTAAATTTTCAGATAAATCTGCTCACGGAAGACAAGGCAACCAATTGCCTAACTCCGCAGTCTCAGTGATAGAACCATTCGAGTAACACGAATAACTACTGTTACTCAAAATACCAACCATGTGAATGGATGAATAATCACTATTATTCAGGTAGCGTAGCATCAGCAGAGGCGTCTCGTCGCGGGCTGTATAACACCTCATCGGTGAGTTGTGACTTTACTAGTTGGTATTAGCAGCTCAACAGTAGCTCTTCGTGTAAGTAGAAGCACATTTTTAGTTGCATTCCAAGATGTTGAGAGGTTGCGATTTGCGTGGCTGGTGCGTATTTATACACAATGGGCGCTCGCACTTGCGCATACTGCGCTGATGCTCATACAATTATGCTAATTTTAGTGTGACGAGTGTGGCATCAAGCTTTTGCAGGCGAATTTGACGAGCGTGAAAGATGGAATTGCAGACTCTGCAGGTTGTGTGCATAAGGTACTGCAGAATTACTTACGCAATTTCGTGTTTTTCATGCGTGCCTAATACTTATGTTTGTACTGCCGATTCCTTCTGTATCATTCGCAAGGCCTTCACGCTCTCCAAAGGTTCTTGCAAGAGTACCTCAGTGAGTAAGTTGAGCATTGATATGATCATTATGAGCTTACATCCTATGAACTGCTAGAAAATCGTACTAATATTTCTCAAATTTAGAGGATAGCTCATTGTCGTAGTAATCAAGGTCATTGCTACCTGATGATTATTCCTAACTTGTTAATGCAATAGTTTAAGAGAAATTCGTGGAATGATATCGTAAAAATTGAAGAGTTCGATAAACAGCGTTGCAGGAAATCGTCCATCGTTGTCGCCATAAAATTATCTCTCAGTTCTCGTACATGGAACGAATTTGATAGTATGCGTAAGGGGAAAATTTTGTCATCTCCCTGCAAGGGACGTAAAATATGAACCACCCCTGCTCTAATGAGAATTTGCTACCAAATAAATATTTGGAGGATTTCTCATGTTTTAGAAGTTCTACTCTGGGTGCGAAATGGATTTGAAAAATTCAGACTATCCCATGTCATGCAATTTCGGCGAGACGCGACCATACTGGTCAGTTCAAATTTTCAGAGTATGAGTACAATATTCGTTTGCCTCCTAATACCTGATTATTCTGACACAGTGAGGCTGATCTAACGTTTGATGCAACCAGAGGATATATATATGTGCTCTGGTGGCAGATTCAAATTTTGGTATGAATGTGAGGTGTTTGACTGTACAGAGCAATGCCTTTAAAATGCCAGTTTATGTACTGGTTTTCACACATATTCAATTAAATGTATTATATTTATGAGTATGTGTACCTTCGAGCTTCGTTTAAATACGAAGTTGCATCGAAGGATTTTGATGGGAAGATTTGAGATGGTGGAGTGACAAAGATAGAAATTTGGCAGAGTTTTAAAAAATTTTTCCGAGGCATTGCTCTGTACAGCCAACACCTAGAAACTCATAACAAAATTTGAATCTGTGGCCAGAGCACATATATATTAGGGTGTCCGTTATTTCCCAACTTCCCCCGATCTCCCATGCCACCCCCACAACCTAATCTTTTGGTGATATATTGCGAAAGAAAAATTTTCAGGGTCCTAGGTGGAGTTTCAGTGCTGTCCCACCTAGAGCGTTTCTCATTTGAAATGTACCCTTCTAAATGAGAATTTGAGTCAATAATATACCGCGCATGCATTCCTCTTTACGTCCTCAATAGTGTTTGCAATCGATAGCGGGTGCAATTCCCTTCGAAATGACTACCTGGAACATTCAATTTGATACAGTAGAACCGGAGACAGCCTACTCATTCGCATGTCATCCACCTGAAGAACATAAAAGTGACTGAAAACGACCATTTTTTGATTTGTCGGGTATTTGAGTCTAGTAGAAAATCCTGACGATAAGGGGTGAAACTGAGCTCGGATTCTGTTTCTACGTTCAAAAATAAATCAAAAACACATATTCACATATTTTAAATAGACCGACTCAGAATTCGCATTTTCTTGGATTCTTCGAGGAAAACCCAGTTTCACAGATTTGGTACCTTGAATTTTCTCAGTTTCGAAAACAGCCATAACTCTAGTTCTTCTCCATAAAATTGACTTCAGCAAGTGATCATTTTAAAGGAAATCGTACTGGCTACCGATTATTTCCGTATTTCCCCCAAGTCCCCGCCAATAGAATCGCTAATGTTATAATCTTAGTGGGGGACGCGGGTTCTTCTGGGGTGGTAAATGACTGTACGAGACGACAGAATGAGGTGGCTGACGTGGTTTAATACTCAACAAGTATGGTCTTCGACATAAGATGCGTCTTGGTCAAGAGCTACGGAAGAAGTGCCCTCGGCTACATTTTCGGGTCTTATATACAGGCCCAGAGCTTATGGTAATATGTGCTCGGCTCTGCTTCCGCGCGCGCGTTCTTAAATTCATAACATTGAGTTTCCTATTGAGAACTAATTATCCACGTGCACACGCGATTTCCCGATGGATTATGAATCTAGAACAATTATTGCTCAGCCAAGTCGAAGATCATCGTTTCAACTATAGATTGCTCGTCATCCAAAATGGAAACTGTGCGAAATCACCGGGATATTGCATGTGCACGGGAACCCATTAATTCAGCCTATTCCGCCCGTGTTAAAGTGCTCGACGATTCGTCGTCGCGCATCTTCTTGGAAGTGCTCGTCCCTGAGCGAGTATTTCCCATGTATATATGTCACACTAACAGATTTGCAAATGTAATGATAGTTCTTAAAACCACCACGCTCAGCGAAGGTCGCTTT
Organism: Eretmocerus hayati; assembly: GCA_029851415.1. NCBI lineage: Eukaryota > Metazoa > Arthropoda > Insecta > Hymenoptera > Aphelinidae > Eretmocerus > Eretmocerus hayati. The sequence goes on along the minus strand of CM056743.1, from coordinate 37,344,666 downwards.
GTTACCTCCGCTGAGCGATGCGAAGTCGCTAATCCGAGGTCAGGGAATTTACGCAAGATGGCGTGGTGAATCTATTGAAACAGAGAAATCATCAAACATCGGTATTTTGCGATTGGCCGGTCTTCGTACGTCTTTACGAGCTCTCTATTGATTGTCGGAGTATGGACCATTAACACAGCAGGACCTGGTACGTGCAAGGACTCCTGCACAACCGCATGACCGAGTCTAGTCGGTGAATATAGAGTCGTCTATATCCTATAAAATTTAGGTGGGGCTCCACCTGATCGCACAAAATTGCTGAGTGCCGTTAGCAAATTCACACTGCCGTAGCAAAGTCGCTCCACCCAGCGTAGGTCGCTTTTATTTCCAATACTGGATAAGCGATTTTGTCGAATTTCATTCTACAATGTACAAGCGTGTTACTCCAATGAGCAAGATGGATGCATTATGTTACTAGCTTATGTACTGGTTTCATATTATAATTTAGAGTGAGTGCATTTTCAAACTTCGTTCAAATTTGGAGATGCACCGAGGGATTTTGACAGAATAGAATCAGTACACTGACGAGGGAGGACCACCAGGCCTTTGGATCACCAATCCTTTCCAAATTTTTTTTACAGTTTGGTACTACCTAGAATATGAAAAATCCAGAGTAACTCCGTCAAATGGGCCTCCTGTCCAAAGATACAGCCACTGAGATTAGCATTACCCATATAGGCTCGTGTCAAAAAGTGACGTATATAGATATACTGGTAATGCAATTCGCTTGTAGCTCCGAACAGAAGGCCCATTTGACGGGAATACTCTGGATTCTTCATATTCCAGGTGGTACAAAACTGTAAAAAAATTTTGGAAAAGGTCGGTGATCCAAAGGTCTGGTCCTTCCCTTGTAAGTGGTAAGATGAGGCATTGATCGCGCTCGTTGAAGCGATACAACTCTAGCAATTCTCACCAAAATTTGAATTTGCCGCCACAGCATCTATCACATCCGCCACAAATATCTTTCAGTTTTAGTTGTTGATTTATCCGCAGTGGATGCATACCTGCTGAGATGAGTCATTGACACGTGAGTAATACGGCAAACCTATTCAAAATTGATAAATTTGCAAGCGCTCACAAAAGAGTGCAATTCGTACTTTAGGACATTCTGATGCAGTTAGTCAAGTCTCTATCGGGAGAAGAAAAGCTGCCTTCCCATCTTTGTTACTCTGCCATCTTAAGTTCTTTCCATCAAAATCCTTGGATGAATTGGTGTCAGAATTAGTAGATAAACTGGTAACATAAGGCATCCACCTTGCTCGTTAAAGCCACACACCTCCCTCAATTCTTACCAAAACTTCCTCTTCAATACTTATTGTATAATGTAGGAAGATGAGGATATCTCCGAAATTTTCGACGATTGTTGTTTCAACTTAGCCAAACTTGTGGTAAGACGTTTATTCAGATCTACTTTGTGAAACTATCTCCGTTCAAATGTTCTGAAAGTGGTCAACAAGGTAGGGGTCGATTGGTGCGTATTAGGGTGGGCCGAAAAATGACTTTTTTCGAGAATTGATACGGGCTAGTGTGCAAAAGTTAGGTTTCTACGTGTAGATGTGGAAAAACTTTCGCTGGGCGCTGAGAAATGAGATTTTAGGGTCGAGCAAGAGCCATGAAGTTTTTATCAAAATTAACACGGGTTTAAATGGGAAAACGCAAAATTCATCACTTCTTTCCTCCTAACTTTGCTTGTATCTCTGGCGGATCTGAACATTTTTCAACGTAGCTTAGCTCATTTTAAAGCTTGTTCCAAGACCTTGAAAATGAGTCAAGGTACGTCTAATTTCAAGCAAGCGGAGCCGAGCTATCTCAATTCCCGCAAAAAGTGATTTTTATCGAAATAACAAAAAATAGGCGATTTAACGTTGTGGTGCTTGCTGAGCGATCAAAGCTCCACAATACCACATTGAATGCGAGTCTGGTCGCTGAGTAGGTCTCCAAAACTACATTTCTATGCGTAGATATGAATTTGTCATCGTTCTTGAGCTCAGATAAACGCCTTTAAGTTCTGCTGATACATGTATGACAAGAATTCTACCATACAAGCTACAAATAATTATTAGTACTCAAGCTCTTGCTAGAGATTTCAGAGCTATGAATACTCAATTTCGAATGTTTTATGTCCTTGTCATCGCACTTTTCCGCAAGGAATCTCACCTCAACGTCCCATCTTCACCTGCATGAATTCATTGATGATCCAGGAAACTTTATCAGTGATCCGGACGGCAAGCAAGGGTTTTGGGCGTGGACTCGCTAGGAGATACAACCCTCCTCTTTTCTCGTACGGGCTTGGGACCGTCAATGGCAGAGTTACTTCTTTGTTTTTTTGTTTTTTTTTTTGTTTTTTTTGTTTTTTTTTGTCTTTTTTTGTTTTTTTTTGTTTTTTGGCGTTTCTGAATTTTTTGTGTTTTTTTTGTTTTTCCTCAATCTTTTCTCTGTGAATTTCTTACTTGCTCATTTCTTTTGAATACTCTTAGTCAGGTGATAAATTGAGAATAATTTCTTGATTTCTCAAACAGGGTTGAAATCCTGCTTTGAATCGAATTTCGGCATAGAATTTCGAGATCGAAGTGTTGTTATTATATGATTTTCTCTTCTTTCTTTACCATAAACCTTGATCGAGGCATCTGTCACCAACTTAATCATACGTTCGACGGCTTGAGTATGACAAGGATACTTGGTGAATTCCCATTCAATAGGAATATTGTCATTTTCAAGATACATTTTGAGCTCATCCGTCTTGATGCTTTGTAAAACAGGAGGGGATCGAACCTGAAATTCTTGCCAATCAATCAGATCAATGTAACATTGAGCTTGGACGTTGATTCTAGGCATTTGAAACGGCTCATTCTGCATCCCAGAATTTAACTCCCTTGCTTGAATGATTCGCTGCAAAGCTAAACGTCTAACCTGATCATCTTCATCGGTGAGCATGCTGAGTAAAATATTCTCCGGAGCTGCAAAATATGCATTCCGTTGAATCACTGGATCGATTATCCCCAAGAGTTCTTGTGGTAGGTAACGTGAAGATTTTATGAACTCAAAAAGATGCCTTGATCCATCTTTGACCGAATTTCTGATTTTAATCCGGAACCAAGATGGGGCATACACTGTCAAAATAAATCCTACTAAAGTTTTCTGCTCGTAGCTTGGACTCGGCGTCGAAACGTAGTCTCTCAAGAGTGCATTTGCTGTTGTCACCCAACGAGAATGATTCAGTTTTCCAGGCTTTTGTATCGCGAGATGTACATCACATTCCCCAGAGTCTATAGCACGACACATGTTGTACAAATATTTCTGATCTTTGCTCAACTCTACACAATCCAGAGCAGGAAGCTCACATTTGATAGCTTCGAATTTCACAACGGGTAATTTTTCACATCCAACCAATTTTTTACCCAGAGGTCCCGAAAAAGAATTAGGGCCGGAGGTGACACCATCCAACTTTTGAAGAAGATGTCGGAGCGGCAACTCATTAAAATGCAAGAGACAAATGAATCTCTGAAGAGGTCGTTCAATCTTCGCCTCAAGTATGACAATGACTCCTTTTTTCGGGCCTGTGTTAACAACAGTGCCATCACAACCAACAGCTTCAAGATTATCCAAAGTATCAAGGCGTTTCTCTGTGACATAGGATACGATGCTCTCTGAAATATCCGCACCTGATCCTGATTTTGGTGTCACATGAGTGATATATTTAGAACCTGGCTCTTGTACTAATACATAGTGATCCTCCAAAATCTCAGTTGGGTACAGTTTGCCGTTTCGTTCCTCCATCATTTTAGTTTTGTCATGCCGCCCATCAAAGTATAAAGCACGAATTGGGTCACTTCCACTCCCTAATTCTCTCAAATTGAGAGCAAGCTTGGATTTCTCTCTTCGTAACTTGTTTTTATCTATCACAAACGGTTGAAATGAACCCATAACTGCTTGAATATCTTGCAACACACTAGAGGCAATCGCAGCTGTAGCTCTATCTGAAACTCCAAATCTTGCAGAAGCAGCGGCTGTATTCGTAAGTTCAATCCTGACTTGGTTACCTGATGTTGGATCATGACTGGTGCTCGGTACTGGTATATATAATTCTTGTGAATCGGGGGTGTTATGCGAACTCATATCCTCTGATGATGGTAGATCTTCACATTGTTCAGATGAATCATTGCGGGCTCTCTTAGGATCTGCCAAAACTTCACTCTCTGCCTCTGATCCTCGTTTCAGATCTTTTCTCTTAATTTGATAAATGAATAAAGACCTTGTCGTCCTTTGGTCTTTTAGGAAATCTCTCACATCAAGCGGGACTTTTTGATCCTTCGGACAGTTACAACGAACACATGACTCACGCTTACACGCCGCTATATCGAATAAGACGAGTGAATCCAATTTAAATTCTTCAACTTTCTCTTTAACGTGCACACTTGTTTCGATGCGTTTGCCAATTCGCTTCATTTTGCCATATTTCTTATGATAATCTAAAATCATGTCCTTAACTCTCTTGTGGGATACCGTAGGTATTTCATATTCTTTGTACATGTTCTCGATCTTGGAACTTACAATTTCAGCTACTACGCAAGCGGAGGGACAGTAACCGTTTTGGTTCTTGCCTATCTTGTGAGCTTCAAACAAGAAGTATTTCATCATATCTTGATATGTAGGTAGCTGACTAGGAGGTAAATCTTTGGCAGCACCGAAAATCGGACAGCTGTAGCTTCTGCGTGAATAATTTTGCTGCGCCATGGTATGGAGGAAGTGATACCACGGAGGAGCGCGCGCTTATTTATGGAAATCACACTCGCACTATTAATTGAGTATCCCAATAGTTTTTTTAGCATAGGGCGACTAAAGTGCCACTTTTACTCCCGGCTGCGAACCTAAAATTGGCGTTTATTCGCCCTAATGCGAAAAAATAGCATACTTCCCTCGCTCGGCAGGCTGTTTGAAGGCACGGGGAATATTTTTCCCTCGTTACACTCGGGGAAAAACCATCCCCGTGCCCCAAAACAGCCTAGCCTCGCATCGGGAGTAATATACTATAACGACGACTCTATCTCAGTCATCTCACAGAGTGAGAGAAGAGGGAACCGTCACAAAACAATGCATGTTTTTTTTTTTTTTTTTTTTTTTCTTTCTTGGTAGGCCGGGAAGGGGAAATCTTCATAGACACCCACAAGAGTGTGGGTAGTGTCGGATTCACCCGAGAAGACTCGGGTACCTACCGACTAAAACCCCTCCCCGGAGGGCGCCAACCCGAAGGTTATAGTCCCAGAAGAAGGAAGGAAGGAACAGAGAGTAGAGAAAAGATGAAAGATACAGGGAGGCTTGCGAAGAAGCGGGAGCCCTGAAGTGGTCCAAGATGCCACTCAGGGCTCATACGCACTGAGGCGGACGAGGTGGGAAAGCACACACATGGGTGCTGGGGCTGAAGACTGGGGGCGGGGGAGTTGTCGTGTGCTCCCGAGATACTAAGATCTCCCTTGCCGGAGGACTGGGGCCGGGAAGTGCGTCTGTCTCCCAGGATCAACTAAGGATCCTCCTTGCGGAACTGGGGCCGGGGAGTCGTTACTCTCCCAAGATCCGAAGATCTCCCTTGCGGGGAAAACAATGCATGGCCTTAGTCCTGTATAACAAAATCCGAGTTCACGATTCTAGTAATGGTTCGCTGAAACGGTCATCCACCTGGTGGCAGGGCGCGGAACTACACGTAGAAATAATAATCGACGACTCAGCGCGCCTGACATCAACTCCGACTCGTCCCTTGATCTACTGTATAAGTACCTTGGGTGTCGAAATAAGCAACTCTTTCACTTGATTCATTATACCTATGTACAGGCAGAGTACTCCAAACCCTCAGCACTATGAATCTTCTTCGCAGAACCACCGGATCACGCCACGATCAATAGAGTTATTGCGGAACATAGTAAATAAGCATTTTTCATATAATTTGTGTCAATATTGCACTGAATTTTCCATATCTACGCGCAGAAATGTGATTTCGAAGACCCACTCAGCGACCAGACACGCATTCAATGCGGTGTTGTGGAGCTTTGATCGCTCAGCAAGCACCACAACGTTAAATCGCCTATTTTTTGTTATTTCGATAAAAATCACTTTTTGCGGGAATTGAGATAGCTCGGCTCCGCTTGCTTGAAATTAGACGTACCTTGACTCATTTTCAAGGTCTTGGAACAAGCTTCAAAATGAGCTAAGCTACGTTGAAAAATGTTCAGATCCGCCAGAGATACAAGCAAAGTTAGGAGGAAAAAAGTGATGAATTTTGCGTTTTCCCATTTAAACCCGTGTTAATTTTGATAAAAACTTCATGGCTCTTGCTCGACCCTAAAATCTCATTTCTCAGCGCCCAGCGAAAGTTTTCTCATATCTACACGTAGAAACCTAACTTTTGCGCACTAGCCCGTATCAATTCTCGAAAAAAGTCATTTTTCGGCCCACCCTAGTGCGTATGGGTAAAGAATGTATGTATCACAGCATCAGGCCCTTGAAATCCGACGTGCTCCGGTGAGAGGCATTCCTGAGCAAGTTTTGTGACTTTTCAGACTCAATTCGTAGGTTATGATTTTTCTATTCGAGGAAGGTGTACTTCTTTGTGTTCAGCTAAGATAAGTTAGAGATGAGAATGTCATTGATTTTTGAGAGAAAATTTCCATGTCACTTCAATACTAAAGTTTGCGGAGCTTGATTCAAAGGCACATCGTAAGAATCTCTCCGTATTCCTTGTGTGAGAACGAAGAAATGGAGCTATTGTAGACCTATGTGCCTTGACGGAGAATCCAGAATATTGGGCATGGCAGAAATAATCGTCGTTACAAAATGTACAGTTGCAAGTTGCCTTGAAATGCAAACTTGCAGTAAGTCATGTATCGGATCCACAAGACTGTCAACATGTTACAAATACCCTGGAGATATCATTAGAAGTTTCCTCCTCTCAGACTCTGACGCCTTTTAGGGTACCATCCGCTCGAGCACCAGGGAAAGATGAAACCATCAGTCGGGCTTTCAGTGTATTTCAATTCTGAAAATTGTTACTACTTTTTAGCTCCTATTTTACAATTCTTACACTCAAACCATCAATGAGGCTCTATCGCTGAACAACGAAATCTGAAATGTCCCCCTCTCCCCGCGAGACCGTGATTCTTTTGTGCCTTCTTCAACGTAGGAGTCGAATACGAGCTCAATTCTGCACCTACATGTCAGCATTTTATTTTCAATCGCAAGAAGCTGCTTTCCTTAAGGACAGCGATCTTAATTCTTTTTGTTAATTTTGTAAATTGATGGCTCTGGTGACAAGTCCTTTAAGTAGGCGGAAGACTTATCAGAACAATCATTCCGTATTCATCTTGACCTGTAAAACACAATGGTGGTGGTTTCAACGGGCTAGGACAAATCTGAAACGAGTGACACGCTGATTTTTCGATTTGCTTACAGCAAAAGTTACCTGATTTTGCATTAATTCTCAAAATGCTCACTAAATGGACCAGAGACAACATTGAAGAGGAATTATTTGCAATAACTCAAAAATAGACGGGCTAAACGTACAGGTATTATTCCAAGAGAAGAGTTTCGAGCATTTTTATGAATCAAATTTCAAGTTTTTGAGCGTAACGTGCTTCATACCATACGTATGGTCCCCCTTAATCAACACGAGACGGCTTGCGAGACGGTATATCTAGCCCTGAATGTTTCCATCCAATTGTCTTTGGAATAGAATCATTGCAGTACCCACATGAATTCAGGATGCAAAACAGTATGAGAGCCACTTCGGAGCATTTCGACGAATGCCTATACCAGGAGGGTCTGGAAAAAAATCCATAAAAAATTTTTTTCCATTAGCACTATATTGATGTGGTACAAAAAAATTTTTTTGGATTTTTTCTGAGGCCCCCGTGTGCCCTGAGGCCTATGAATATTCCTTCCTAGGCCCCTTTTTAGCCTGTTTCCAGAAAATCATAACTCCGTCTAGACTCAACATTTTTGGACGTACCTAGGCGCATTTTCTCTCTTGAGACTAGTACTTTTGAGATCAAAATTGTCCAAGGTTGATACTTGAGCCTAGTAACTTCTAGGAGCTATTCGCTGAGAGCACATTTTAGCGATTTTTGGGCTTGCTTCAAAGTGATGTAGCTCCCACTAGACATGTGATAATTGACTCTTACAAGCGGTCATTTTGATGGTCTTGAAAAAGCCTACAATTTGACCACTGATGAAAGCCGATTACTGTACTTCTTACAGGACTTACAGTCGTTACAAGCTGAGCAAATTCGTGAAAATGCCGAACTTTGAGCTTGATTTAAAGAAATCGTTTCTTCCTCCTCCCGGCACGAAAGTACGTCCTTCCACGCCTCATTTTGGTCACGAAAGCTCGACTTTTGCTGCCGGCACGAGTCAACTCGCGCTCTGATTGGCCGTCGATTATCGCTGCATCTTTCGCTGCCTGCGCTGTTTTGGTGTGCAGAGAGCGCATAAGACATGCATGCGACAACTTAACCTATCGAGGTTATGTTAAAAAAAATTTCGACGTACTTTCGGGCCGAGAGGAGAAAATAGTACATTACGCGACAAGGGCCGAAAGTGACCCATCGCGGCCCGGGTAGGTTGCCGCACGAGCCGGCAGGCGAGGGCGGCATACCCGCGGCCGCGATGGGTTATTTTTGGCCCGAGGTGCGTACACTATTTTTCGGTGACACTTGTATCGAAATTCTATGCTTTCCGACGCGATGTCGGGGCAAAATGCCGCTCCGCCGTACAGGTTAGAAAACGTCGGAGCATGCAATGTAGTGGCCCGAGGGCGCAGCCCGAGGGCTACTGCGCATGCTCCCTCGTTTTCTAGCCTGGGCGGCATTGCGGCATTTTCTGCCCCGGGATCGGGGCGGAAACCATAGGCTTTCGATGCCAGTGTGCCGAAAAACAGTATAAAGCACTCGGCAGAGAAGTGGGATGCACATGACAGTGTGATATCAATGCCTCGGCTTCGCCTCGGCATTATCATCACGCACTCACGGAAATCCAACTTCCCTGACTAGTACAGTAATATACTATTTTTTATTCGGCCCCAAACCTGTGCAAATATGGTGAAGTTTTATCGCTCGTATTCTTTGTTGTTGGGATCAGAAGATTTCGACCGATTTTGACGAGCAAGATGAGACTCAAATCGTTGATTTGATATCTCTCAGTCTCGCATGAAGAGCTGACACATTTCGTGCCTCTATTACTCCTCATGGGACCAGAAATACATTTCGCAGATCTAAATCTACTATTTAACTATGGATGTCTCGACTAAGGTTACTATTGTAAATGTGTGTTTCGGCCCAATTCCTCCGAAGGCCTCGTCAAAACAAAGACGAAGGAATCTGTTGTTGACACTGTATGATTGAAATGAAATTTGGAGGGAACTGGCTTTGAAAAGTGTGAATATTGTCCCTATATGAAAGGAGAGGATGAATACACTTGGAGTGCGGATAGACTGAACTCCATCTAGATGTTATGGTGCGAATCAGTGCACTGATTTGCGTGCGATTTGCATGACTCCATCGGTCCACGTCGCCAAGGTTTTATGGTAAAGTTTCATCGCTCGTATTCTTTGTTGTTGGGATCAGAAGATTTCGACCGATTTTGACGAGCAAGATGAGACTCAAATCGTTGATTTGATATCTTTCAGTCTCTCATGAAGACCTGCCACAATTCGTACCTCTATTACTCCTCATGGGACCAGAAATACATTCCGCAGATCTTCTATTTTACGAGTTGAAAATGGGCATTATTTCGTCTATTTGGACGCAGGCGAGTGTGAGTGGGATTTCACTCGTTCTAGCTCACAAATAAGATAAGCGGCTAAAATAGGGATACATGGTTTTTGACTCAAAATGACCATCTTAACACGTTCTCGTGGTCCGTTTGGCTCTCTTTTATCGTCTGAAGTCTCTTCATCGAGAAACATGTGACTAAAGTGTTTTCTAGTCTGAGAGCATGTATCAATATTTTGGAGCCAAATTGACCCCGAAATCTTCTTTAGGTGATCATTTTGAAATAGAAAACCATGTTCGTCTCTCTATTTTAGCCGCTTATCTTATTTGTGAGCTAGAACGAGTGAAATCCCACTCACACTCACCTGCGTCCAAATAGACAAAATAATGCCCATTTTCAACTCATAAAATAGAACCTCCTGCTCGCAACTAGCTCGAGGCTCGCGTCCGAGAGTATTCACACATATTTGGGGGTACATTGGAGAGTAATTTCACACAGATTGGTGCACATTAGTTCAGATGGAAGCAAATGCGAGACATACCTGTGAGGTCATTTTGAGCAAAAAGTCGAGAAAGGGTGTTTTAAATTGGCTGAATAAAATCGAGAATTCAATATCCCCCCAGATTATTGTTCTAATTGGTAGTATTTGTATCGAAAAACATATTCGTACAGGTTTGGGGTCGAATAGAAAAAAACGATTTTTTTTAATTGAGCTCAAAGTTTGGCATTTTTACGAATTTGCTCAGCTTGTAACGACTGTAAGTCCTATAAAAAGTACAGTAATCAACTTTTACCAGTGGTTAAATTGTAGGTTTTCTCAAGACCTTCACAATGACTACTTGTAAAAGTCGATTATCACATGTCTAGTGGGAGCTACATCACTTTGAAGCAAGCCCAAAAATCGCTAAAATGTGCTCTCAGCGAATAGCTCCTAGAAGTTACTAGGCTCAAGTATCAACCTTCGACAATTTTGATCTCAAAAGTACTAGTCTCAAGAAAGAAAATGCGCCTAGGTATGTCCAAAAATGTTGAGTCTAGACGGAGTTATGATTTTCTGGAAATAGGCTAAAAAGGGGCCTAGGAAGGAATATTTATAGGCCCTAGAGCACACGGGGGCTTCAGAAAAAATTCAAAAAAAATTTTTTGTACTATATCAATATAGTTTCAACGAAAAAAAATTTCTATGGATTTTTCCAGACCCCCCTGGTGCAGGCATTTGTCGAAATGCTCCAAAATGGCCCATAAGCATGATTGATTGCATCATAATGATATATCGAGGATTATTCCACGTCACCGAAGTGTTTATCACCGCGTGACCTCAGACATCGCATCAAGGTAACAATACTAGACCATTTCACAAGTTTTATTAGAGATATGTGATGCCGTAGAACCCAAGATTTGACTTACTAACCCACGGGTTCAGCTTTCTGAAAGCGCTTGAAACAACTCTCCCTGAATGATACCTGTACGTTTGACTCGTCTATTTTCGGGTGGTTGCGAATAATTTTCCTTCAATGTTCACAAGAAGATGAAGAAAATGCGCTTACGCGAGCTCAAAACAAGTCTCTAGTCCATTTTGTGAGTATTTGAAGATCTAATGCGGAGTCACGCAGACTTTGCTGATAGCAACTCACAAATTCAGCGCGTCACTCGTTTCGAATGCATCCTAGCCTTCCAAAACTACTGCTATCGTATTCTACGAGTCAAAACCTATATGAAGAATGTATGTTCTGATATGCTTCTGGCACACCATAAACAGCTGCCACCAGAGACATCAATTCACAAAATCAATGAATAACGTTAAAAACGATGTTCTCGGGAAATCTAGTTTCTTGAGATTTTAATCTCAAGAACTCTGTTTTCATAAATCCTGACGACTAGGCGTAAAACTAGGGTTGGGTCCGATTCCTACGTCGAGCACAACATTAAAAAACTCCTGAAGTGGACATTTCAGACCCCAAATCTCGTTGTCCAATTTAAGGTTCCAGTTAAGTATCTCGATTTTTGCCGTTAAGCCACTTAGCAGGTAACGATAATTTTCCGATATTATAAGCCAGGATCGCTTGGACCATCGTGGGGTTGCTGTGATGTAAGTAGTTGGATGGAATCAGGAACTTTGCTCGGACGGGCGTACTCAAGTTTTTCCGCACACAATTCCTCAATAAAAAGGTGAAGGAGCAAAATCATCCTCAATGCAATGCTTTCACCTTTTTCAAAAGTGCACTTATCCTATTCCAAAGTCACAATATCGAGCAAACGTTTCAGAAGCCGAAGTTCTCAACGAGTCCTCTTAAACCAATTTGAGATTAGATGCGAAGTTCGTTACCACAAAGTTTCGGATCAAGAAGAACTTTATAACCGTCATGCGCTTGTCTTAGAGCTTTTGGCAATGATAACGCACTCTAGCCCAAGTTCTTCATTCAATTTTCTGAATACAAGAAAGTCAAGACTATACACAAGGGTAAATGAGATGGGTCAATTCGCAAATTACGTTAGTGCATGGCACGAAATAGTCCATGAGCTGACGAGATTCTACTAATAGGAATACCCCGCTCAAGCTCTGTTTGTCTAAGATTGTGATCGCAAAGTACTATCGTCTAAGGGAAAGACATTTATCTGTCTCATTGTCGTCTGCGACATCACCAATTCCTATTCCCTCTAGAATCTTTGAGGTGATCGCCCTCCAGTATTCGCTAGATTCTACGGATGTTTCGCATCCGTATAAATATAACACAGAGTACCCGGTTGCAATTCCAAATTATCGAAGATGTTCAAACATTTCGTAAAACGGACATCCCGTGCGTGCCAAACAACGTTAGATACATTCTGAAATATATCGTGTATAGTGCGGGTGAAAGTCCGGATGACGAGAAAGAGTGCGCGGTCGCTGACTTTCGCTGTCTCGTGGTGGCTGAGATGCGATGATCTTTTGTACAACCCTCCCCCGGAACAATGTAGATACACCATGGATGCTGCCCATCGGCGATGCTAATGCATCCGATGCATCACAACAGAGTTTGATCTGTAATGGCTGCTGATGCTCTGAAACTGCGCTTCAGAGTTCGGTATAAATCGCTCGTGAACTCGGGCACGCGGCTTTCCCTCTGTCACGGATCTATTTCCATATTTTCTCTCTTGAGAACGCCCGCCAAGATTCTATGTTCATATAACCATGCATCTTGAGATGTCCTAGCTTTGCGATTTGGATACATCTAGCTGTCGCGTACCGTTTTTAGATCCTCGGTGTACATCTATTATACCTATATTGAAGCTGCATTTGGTTGCATTTTCTGATTAATGTTCTGGGTGGAGCGTGGTGACGAGTCGATCGTGTATGAGTTATCGAGTGTTTGGAGTATTCATGCAAGAATATATAGTATAGTATATTCGATTTGAGCGCTCTATTTGTGAGAGGTGAAATGAATGACTTGTCGAAATGATGGGCTTATTCACGCGACCGATTCGTGTGCATGGACTCACTGACTTTTAGATATATCTGATGATTGTGAGAGAGGTAGGTCAGTAAGAGTGCATTTACCACCGGAAGTGGGACTTGTCAGATTTTAATTTCGATAACGGTGGAGGCTGGCTCCGATGGAAAAATTTCACATGTACGATATAGATTCTTGATCGGTATGAGCACGGCATCATCGAGCGATTCAAAGTGACTCTGAGAACATGTGAAACTATTAGGTATTGCGACATTCGAAATTTCAGTAACTAAGCACACAAATGTGTGAATAATATTGACACGGTATTTGTTATGTATAGGCGTTCGAAGTAAAGAAGTTATGATGAGTTTGATTACGAAATGATGTCGCCTAGCAATTCGGGATCATTTGAGAATATTATCAAAATGGAAATACGGCCAGGTGCCTAGATTGTCTATGCTGAAATCAAGGGCAGATGAGGATGAAAGCCGGTAGAGTTCGCTTCTGTTGATATGAAAATCATGTAGAGAGAAAATTTTGGTTCTAGAATTGTGAGCCGCATGTTGAACTAAAAATTTCAATTAATCTTGAATTTCGAGTCGAATGAGTATGTTATATCTATTCAGCGTTCTGGGGGACTATTAGAAATCAAACGAAATAATTTATTCAGTTGCTCATTTTGCGTAATTCACGGTTCTAAGGACCTGTTACATCATTAATATTGTTTTTGCAATTTTCCGATGTTTGGGTGCTTACAAAATTGTAAAAAATGGTATTCGCAACTCGTTCATGAGGTTCCTCGCTTCCGAACGAAACCAATCGCTCAGTAGCGAGCTACAACCTCATAAACTCGGTGCAAAATCTACTATTTTGATACACTGTGCGTAAAAGTGTGCTTTTCGCATATTTTGTCATTTTTACTCACTGTTAATCAAAATTATGGTTCTATACATGGGAGTAAAACCTATTTTTTGCATCCTTGTGATGATCTTGACCCTCACCTATGGCTCGGTCCGGAAACCCATCAACGGACGAGAAAAAATGTGTTTACACCCGTGTAGCGAAATATACTATTGTGGCGTGATTTAGCAACACCACAACTCGATGATTGAATAACTAATATGAAAATGAATTCGCTGAATCATGTTCAGAAATGATAAAAAGATACTAAATTTTGTTAACTATTTGGGATTGATATATCTTTTAAATTAGAGGTATACCCTCAAACCCAAGACCTGCGAACTTTTTCAGCTATAAAATCATCATGTAGGAGTTTGAAGGCGAATGAGATACTTGCAATTCAGCTATTATGATAAAAAAAAAAAAAAACATAAGGATGTTATGAGCAACAAGTCAAATATATCCATTTCCATGATCAGAAGCATCCCGCGCATGCACAAGTAGTTTGAACACATTGGTAAGGCTCCAAACGTGGATCAGGACCAGAACGGCAGGAGTCTGTTTTAGACTCTCAAGAAGTCGTTTTGATGATTCGGTGGTTGCATTCACCGGTCATCACTGTCCGGTAATATTCCAATGATGTAATTTGGAATGAGTATTCACTTGTTACCACGACGCAGAAATAATTTTCCTAAAAAAGATCACCGATAAAAATAGGGGCCATTTTGGAGCATTTAACCGAATGCCTGCATCAGGGGGGGGGGGGCTGGAAAAATCCCAGAAAAATTTTCAGAAACAATTTCTAGGGTTTTTTTCCAGATCCTTGGTGCAGGCGTTCGGTGAAATTCCCCGAACTGTACCATAGACTCGAAAATATCAATATGACTTTTTGACAGTCTAAAACGGACTTGAGCCGCTCTAGTTAGGAGGGGGGCTACCCAATTGGCCACCGAATTACTCCATTCAAACTGGAGCAATTCGGAGGTCACGTGTAAATTCAAGTTTGGTGTTATCTCATATTGAGAGCAAGTTCATTAAGAATGAAATTACAGTCCGTCGTTCAGTAGAAATTCTATGTAGATCCCGAAAGTCTACAACAGATTAGAAATCAAAAGAAGAAGTTGAAGTGGTTCCTGGCTCTGTATTCACATTTTCTCCCCAATGATCTTTTCCATTTCGGTAGGGTAGCTTCACCGAGGTGTACAAGATTCCAATAAAAACTCTTCCATTGCCTCATACCAAACAAGCTCTTAAGTCAATCAACGATGAAATATGCCATGTCACTGGCCTCACTACATTCTCGTTTCCCATTTGTCTAGTATAGCTCTTGCGTGGGCATCATCTTCCGCCCGAGCTATGCAGAACGATCCATTCCGCTTGTCGAACACGATCGTGCGACAGGTAAGTTAGGTATATATACTAAGAATCTACTTTAAGTATCCGGATCTATATATCGAAACACCTCATGATCATCATTTGACTTTATCATGCAAGTACATACTCTCGTGCATTGACTAGAAAGTTCTGACTATATATACAAGCCATCCGCGTGACAATCTTGCAAGTACCTTTACAGAGCAAAGTGCACAACAAGCATGCACCCTCAGCCACAATATAACTTCCGTATGTCTGTACATTTATCGACATCTAGTATCCGCTTCCGGACGATGAGAATGTCTGATGGCTTCAATGAGGGTGTTGGCGCATCATGATTTTTCCGAAAGTTTGAAAGCATACTGAATTTTTCACTTTGCTTTTTTTTTCATCTTAGATTGATTGATTTTGTGTACGAGCGATTCGAGTTGGCTGTATCATCGGTACAAAAAAATTACTCGACTTTTGGGTTTAGAAAGGATTCTTTTCTCGATTGGCATGACTTTGGAATTTATAGCTATTCATCTGATGATGTATGACCCAGGTATACTTACGGTCTTTACGGATTTCTTTTTTCAATTCATCATGAATGCGAATGCCTGAAGAGAAATTGCCCTCATGAGATTGCGTACTGACGGTTGCGATGACGATTGTACCTTCATTTACGGTGGTGAGCGCTGGTATGGCACTTGGATGGTCATATTTTTTTTTTGCTTCCCTGATGAGAGAGAGCTGTGCTGTATTATTCAGCCGATGAACCTCTTCTCACGATGCTTGTGTAATGAGGATTCTATGAGCTTCTATTGGATTGCGCATTCTGATCCGAATCTCATAGACACTCATCGACACTCGAAATTCTTCATTGTTTGCCGATTGGATTAAACACTCTGATTGAGATCTGAAACCTGGAGCTAATAGATACGAGAAACATGTTGAAATATAAGGATGCCTAACTACAGCTGGTACAATGAGCCAATATGGCAATCGTGATAATGTAAGTAGTTCGATTTCACCTAGTGAACTTTCAATTGCTTTGATGTAACTTACAAGTGAAGAATCCGCGAGGTTTGGATTGAACATCAAGATGACTCGCAAAGCGATTGGGAGGCACAAAAACAGAAAAGAATTGGCATCGTATTATTCCTGCAAAATAGTGTCATCGATAGCTGATCAAACGCTGCGACAGTGACTTTCTATAGGCTAGCAAAATGCCTTTGTTGAATTGGAATCCCTGTTGTAAACCTTGTCCTAGTTATTTGTATTTCACGAGACCATTTGAGATACTTGACAAGTGTCGCGGCGTTATTTCAGTAACGCTCTAAAGAAAATGCGAGTTGGACGTCCTTTTATGGATTTAACCTTATTTCTCACTCGAGTGTTGTACTACTATACTAGTGCTGCGACGATTTGGGAATCGGAACTTGTTTTCATCTGAATTAGCTCTCTTGTTGTGTCTAATTCTTGCCGTAGGAATTCAGCATCCGATTTGCTAATGCAACTCACGGCTTTACACACAAAGAGCGATCAAGTGTCATAGTATCTTTTGAAATTGAGCTCATGAAACCAAAATGATGTACAAAATATCGCATCATATGAGTCGTTCAGAATCAGAGTGGGATAATTTTAAGTTGATGTCTTTGGGTCAAAGGAGATCTCTATCTACATTTTTTGAGGTATAGAAAATTGTCAAAATGATTTTTTCGGAAATAAAACATGATAAGAATGCAGAAGCAATTCTGGGAGGTTATCCCATACCTAACTGGTAGATATAACAAGGTCGATTCTGAAAACAAAGAAACCGAGTTTCCAAAAGTGGAATTATTGTTAGCCCACTCCAACTCTGAGCAATCCATATCACTGTTGATGATATAATTGATGGGTCGTCAGATGAAGAGTTTATAGATTGAGATTGCAGTTGCAAAAGTGTTTTGCGATCCAGGATCTTAAAGTTGTTGTTCATCATGGCCGCTGTGAGAATAATGTCCAATAGTACAAGAAGGAATGATTATTGTTATGAGATTTCAGGAATGTATCTGTTTTTATCCCGTGAAAATACTCCGACTAAGTAAGACGATAAGCGCTATGTTCAAAAAATTATACGAACTTTGTTCTATTTTTCTATGAATGCAGTAGCCGTCTGATTCTAGATAAAATTCATGAGTGGTATTGAGACTATTTGGAATGATGATTTTTGATGACATTGAATCTTAGTATTCATATTCATTTCCATGCGTATAGGATGCATTGTGGTCAATGGAGAGGATGAAATTCCTCTCAATTGAGTGTGGTTAAACTGTTTAGACAACCAACATTTTTTCAATATTCACCCACCCCCACACCTGATTCTCGGATATTTGGTTTTCTGTGATTCTACCCACAGCGAATTTTGATCAATCCGAATAAAAATTCTTTTCCACCAAAAAACCAAAAGGTTTCCTGGAATTGAGTTTTTTCATAAATTGGCCACACTCTTTTAGTTCACGCGAAGGAATACAGGCCTGTCATGAACTTCTCATTTTGCCACTTTCCGTTTCCTTTTCGTAGATGGGAATATTCATCGATAGCTTCGCGAAAATATCTCCTATTGCAGCAAAACCTTATTGCAAGTTTTCTGAATCTGAATGATGTGTATATTTATAAAAATTCGCCTGAATGTAGCATACCTCGAATAATTTCTAACGGGCTTTGCCTAACGCTAGATCAGTCTCGGATTATAAAAACAGCAAGAGAAAAGATGAAAAGTATGTTATACTTATGTAAGAATGGGCGAACTATAAATAACGGTGACGTGAATTCAAATTCACATAAAGCCTTTGAGAATTCAATTCAGTTCTTGCATTTCTGAAACGATCAACTGACAAAACAAGCAATCTCATCAGTATGACAACAAGCCCACAGTTCTATGAACGAGAATACATTCCTTGACATCAGCTATTTTCTGACACCTCCAATCAGCCAACCTCCATCAATCGATCACCAAAGAATCTGCAATTTTTTAGTTTCTTCTTGTGTCTTTCCATCAAATGCAGCTGTCACGAACTATACACCTATGCGTCTGTGTCGGCATGTATATAGGCTCTGCGGCGCTTATAAGGAAAGCGGCGTCTCAAGATCGTGTGTGAAGTTCCATTAGCAGCGGCGCGGATGAAGAATAATTGCATCGCGCGGGTGAATCCGGTCTCAAAAGTTGCAAAAATTTTCAAGGTCTGCTCTCGCAAACGCATTCAAGGACGACGTCATGAGCGCACAAACTCGAGATTTCATGCGTTGTTTGTGACGTACGTTTGTATGCATCTCCAAGTTTGGTGCGTTTGCCGTAAGCTTGTATGTTGTCCGCCGAGCCCTTTGGGCGGTATAAGATGTTTGCAATCATGCAAGCCAACGAGGATGTTGAATCGCTGAATCAGACAGTGCGGGGTTTTGATCAAGATTATATGTGTTTGAGACGATTCAACGATATCGTTTTGTGAAATTGCAAAATGACGTTACTTTACTGGAATATTTTGTGGATAATACTTATTATTTGAATGGTTTCGTGAGAGTTTCAACAAGTTAGATGTTAAGAAATTTGTCGGATCCAAATTTTTCCACTCGATTTTAATTACGTTTGAGGCCGACGCGGTGGTTGGATTTCAGAAAAATTGACTGTGGTATGGCTGATCCGAGGATTTAGTGTGAAACGCTCTTCGAAATCTTGTAAGCGAAAAACCTTTTTCGATTGACTGTGCATAAAGCACTGCTTCACGCACGGTAGTTTTCGTTCACTTTACGCCCAGTCGATTGAAAAACGTCTTTCGATACTCGGGCGTGAAGTCTTTTGCTTTACTCGTGCTAATTTCGACCCTCGCCAGGGCTCGGGCCGAAAACAATCAGTCGAAAAAGCAAAACCAAGCTTCCTTCCCTCGAATCGAAATAGTATATTATGCGTCGAGTGCCAAAAAACTTTGTTCTTTGCGATAACTTTGTTGGACGTGCCGACGTCCAACAAGGTTATCGTGAAGAACAAAGTTTTTGGCACGAGACGCATATGCCGCTTTACACGGCGGCGAGGAAGCATGGAAACACACAGTTTGCGCGTCTCGCCGTGTAAAATACTATTTCACATGGGGTCTCCACTTTTATTCACAATTTTTCAAAATAGCATACGACATGCATCCGCAAGAACCTGGATTTGGCATCTTCGTGACAATTTCAACGCCCTGGGCTCTCCTCGCCATCGGCTCGGGACGGAAAAACTCAATCAGGATTCGAAATGCATCTCTTGCGCTTTTGTATTTCAACCTCCTCTGACCAGTTCCTATTACCAGTCGATTGAGAAACTCGCTTCTTCGTGAATCCGTTCGAACGAGCTCGCTAACCCGGGGCAGAGAAAAATGGCGGTCGGAAAAGCCCTCGAGTTTTCCGGCATGATGGTCGTGATGAGCGGCAAGGATGGAACTTTTCTCTAAGGATAGTCTTGGCAATGATTAACCCACAAATGTCAGTGGCAGTCAGCACCCCTTCTTGAAGGGTCGGAGACAATCGGAAAAAGTTTTAATCATGGGCAAGGCTGCCTCCTCCAAATATCGATTATTCGAGTGTTCCTGAGAGCCTCTGCAGGAGAGGCAATGCGCTAGCCCGTGGCTAAGTGCCCGGAAATACGATTTTAAGATGGCTACCGAGCGAATGATTTATAAATGCGAAAAATGTTTCTTATCTTGATCGCGAATTTATTGTTATAATCAACCGTTGCAGAGCCAACCATTACAATCTCAACTCGTCTCTTGCTCGCCTGACAATTATTGATGATCTTAAGTGTCCTTGTAAACAAAGCGACTAAAACATAAACCACGTTCTGTGGCAATGCCCACTGTATAACTAGCAACGTATCGAATCGTTATCAGATCTAGCTCGATTAAGAGTACAACTTCCAGTCTGTATCGAATACCTTATGAGCAAATCCCAGAAACTTTTGACTTTTGCTGTCACTCCACCATCATTTGGGCTGTGTGACGTGTAATGGAGCATAACCAGACAAATTTTCAATGTTTGGATGTCCTGAAAGTGCACACTAAATTTGAGATGGATTGGTGGATGTGGATAGATACTAGAACCGCTCAAGTGCGAGAAAATACCTGAAAATCGACAAAGTGACGTTTCACTCGGACCAACTCTCAAAATTCGTTGGGCTCTGATGGTTTTAGCATACCACAGCAGGTTCTGTAACTCTGCAGGCATGTCTCTTAAGATCCAAAGTTATGATTTCTTTCTTTCAGGAAGATGTACATCGATGTACTCAGCCGCGACACGCATTGGACGGTCTGTCACTCCATTTCGATGAAAAATCATTACTCCTGTTCTTAAGCTCATACACTTTTTAGCGTATTCTAGAGGGATTCCCCGATGAACTCATTGTGTTACTCGTGCAAAAACAAAGGAATTGACCTATTGCAGGTTCATGTACATCAACGGGGAAATCGAGCAATTGCGTTCAACCGGAATGAAATTAGTGGTACTCATGCCCCGCTGAAAAATTGAACCTTGTTTACAACCTTGTAGAAAATCTTGGAAACAACCTTAGAAACAACCCTGTAAACTATCTTGTAAACTACCTAGGATACAGGGTTGTTTCCAAGGTTGTTTCCAAGGTTTTCTACAAGGTTGTAAACAAGGTTGAATTTTTCAGCGGGGTGGTACATTCACGCCGTTTTCGGCAGTGTACAGTTGATGTAACCAACGGATGCACTCCAAAATACCGAGAAATATTAGATAATAGTACCAGAAAATCACATCCACTTCGCTACGCTCAGACTCTAGCGCGTTTGAAAGTACCATCTGTATGAATGGGGACAATTGAGAATTATATATGAACGAAGTCGTCATGAAACGTTCCATATGATCTTTCAAAAAGTCCAAAAACATTCCGGATTTGTATGAGAATGACCAAGATCGTATTCAATATCCGCATCTTGTATGCCAGTGGATGATGGGATCTGGTAGGACCGAGACTCTTCAATATTTGGTGTGTTCTTGCCACATTTTGATAGGTCACAAGCCTCCATCATAACAATTGTGCGATCCAAACAAAGTTGAGAATCCTTGACATGCATCCAAGTATTCTATGAGAGATTCCTGGCCGGCCAACCTCCGACGCTCACCTAATCAATGAAAATTTTGGACCAAATTTTTAAAAAATTCTCAAAATGAGGCTCAAGACTTTGTTCTGTAAGTCGTTTAGCGAATTTTTCCAGATGATCCACAAAAGAAATTTTGATTTTGAAGCCCTCAAAGAAGGTGTATAAAAAATTTCAGTAATGTACACAGCGTTCTTCAGTATTTTCACTTTTAGGGGCCAAAAGTCAAAAAGTCCTGGGATTTCCTCATACCTGAACCGAATATTGCAATTTGCACATGTATTTATAACTTCCTCCGAAGAAGTAAACTACGTGTTTGATATTTATTAAATAGTTTTAGGATAATTTCATTCTTGTATGACGAATTAATCACTTGTAAGATTTGGAGATTCTAATGGAAGAAAAGAAAGAAAAGTCATAGGTGGGGCACACTTTGTGCACACTGTAAGGATGCACTATCAAAACCATGCACTTACAGAATCAGCAAAAAAAGCTGAAAAAGCCGGTTGCTAGAAGATAAGTGTTCCCGATTAAATTTTAAGTATGAATTAACTAATCTGAAAACATGATGAAATTCATGAAAATTATGTAAATATTGTGAAAATTGTAAATTTGTTATTAATTCTCGGTCGAATTATTTATTGAAGGAATCTAATGAATTTCCTATGATTTGTGGGAATATTGTTGGAAAAATTGGACACTTAATAAGTAACTTCTTGAAATCATTAAAATAGAGAAATGCCTCTATTTTTGTGCAATTTGAGCACCGTGTTGTAAGTTGAATTCTCATAAAAGATGTAACTAGAGGTTGCGCCTTTTTCAGCCGCGTGCACGCAATTTTTTGGGTTCGTCCTTGGCTTGACGCTAATTTCAATTGACTCTATGGAAAAATACTCTTTCATCATTTCTTCTAGATTATCGCTCTTAGATTTATTAACTGCCATTTCATGTAAATATTTTCTGGAAATTGTGATGACTCTGAAATAGAATCTTGATCGTGCAAGGACCAACCCGAAAGACAGCGTGATAGTAAAATATCTCTATCATTGAATTCTACAATTTCGCGAGTTACTATAAGCTTCGCATGATCCTGGCCAATTAAAAAATCTGGGCTTGTTTTGTATGGAGGAACTCTGGTGTTTGAAACATTTTCACAATATTGAGAAAGATCAGAAGTGACACATTTTGACGGTAATGAGAGATGTTTCACAATTGAAACGTCTTTGAGAGAGAAAATTTCAGAGCCACACCGAATTTGTAGCTTCTCCACTTTCTCAGAAATTGAAGCAATAGGTTCGGTTTGACTAGCTCCGCGCAACTCCATGTTAACACTAGTTCTCTTCACTCGTATTCTATTTGCCAATTTTCTTCTCATAACAGTGACTGTTGATCCTTCGTCTAGAAGAGCGTATCCAAATTCAGACGATTTGAAACTTACAACCTCGATGGCAATGTATTTCAGAAAGATTGCAGAATTTAGTCACAATTGTTGAGGTGGCAAACTCTCAGTCTTATCAGAAGGAGGAGGTTGAAGACCTCTTGGGAGCTTTGGATCAGAAGATTCCAACTGAGGTTTTGAAGGGGCATTTAACTTGTTGTCTATAAAAGTGATAGGGATAATTATCCCTGTCACAACGTGAACATTGTTCTTTTGAGCAATCTTTACGACACTGATCTGATTCTAAGCAATTGAAGCATAGATTCAATTCGCGAGCTAATCTCCAATGCCTCTCCAAAGGTTCACTAGCAAAACTTCGACATGAATCTATTGTATGAATCCTTTGTTTACAATGGACACAAATTTTCTGACTTTCCGAGTTATCGTCCCCTGAATTCTGAGACGATGTTGTACATACACAATTTTGAGTGGGTTTCTTTAAGGTTACAGTTTTTTGCGGAGAGACTTATTCGATCTGCGGGATAATCTCTGCGCGCCGTCCTCAAGGATAGATCAATGTTCGAAGAAACGCTACGAAATATTCTAGTAAAAATTGAACACACTCTGAATTCTAGACCCCTCACTCAAATCTCTCTTGATCCTCAAGACGAAGAAGCTCTAACACCAAATCACTTTTTGATTGGAGGATAATCAGGGACTTCACATTTAATCGAATATAACAAGAATACCGTATGTTCAAGAAAGCAATGGCGTTCAGCCCAATATCATACAGATTTATTTTGGTAAAGATGGCTCAAAGAATATTTAGCCACTCTTGTGCCTCGTGAGAACTGGTTCAATTTAGATGACTCACTTAGAGTTAACGAGCTTGTTTTAGTGTGTGATGATCAGTTGCCACGTAATGAGTGGAGAAAAGGTAGAATTTTACGTGGATATTATATAAATGATGATGATATTTTATATGAGTTGATTATTTGGTCTCATCGATCTTGAAGGACGGTGGGGATCTAAATAAATCCCCAAAATTTCATGAAAGAAATTCTATTGCTACGTTTCGTCCACTAGGTTTTGTGGACCTCATCAGGCTTCGGGATTCTGTTTTGACATACAAAGATGGAGAATATGAGATTTTTCACAAATGATCGATGTGTAAATATTAAAGATGCGCAACTCACATTATTCTTTAGATCGTCATGATATTTTTGAACGATCTTGTAATAGAGCACAGACATGACGTCTGGCTTCTGTCGATACAGGTAAATAGAATGAGTCATCGGTCTCATTTTACACTCAAATTTATATTAGCGCGATCGCAGCATACAGTAGGTGACGTATATATGAAAAGTAGTGCATGTGGGAGAGAGAAAGAAAGCGGGGGTCAACGAGCTTCGTCAGCCGTTGCCCACAACAGGTTATATATTCGACTGAGATTTTGAATATCGTCTTTCTTATTGATGCAGTTTTCATCGAATTTAATATGGATCATCTCAGAAATCAACCGTTTTTTCCAATTTTTCTCTGTGTCTAGAATTTTGGTCTGATCCCAATAGAAATCATGTTCATCTTTTAGTCTATGAACTGAAACTACGGACTTTTTATCTTTGTTTGTAACATGATCATTAATACGTGTACCTAGTTGTCTTTTTGTCTCTCCCACATACGTTGCTGGGCAGTCTTTGCACTGAAATTTATAAACAACACCAGTTTCGCTAAATTTGTCTAGTTGGTCCTTACCTAATTTTACTATTGATCTTAATGACTTGGAAACTTTTGGAAGAGTGTGAATATCGTTAGGTTTGAACAGAGCATTACATTTTTCGAATAAACGTTCGTGGTATGAGATACAAATTTTGTTCTGGCCGGCATATAAGATTTGATTGCAACGTATTCTTTCTGCTCTGTTCATGAGATCTTTTGAATGATATAATCTGGTTTTTATACATTTATCAGCGAAATCTTCAGGATAATAGTTATTTGAAGG
Source organism: Eretmocerus hayati (assembly GCA_029851415.1). Taxonomy (NCBI): domain Eukaryota; kingdom Metazoa; phylum Arthropoda; class Insecta; order Hymenoptera; family Aphelinidae; genus Eretmocerus; species Eretmocerus hayati. Next base: position 37,319,673 of record CM056743.1, on the reverse strand, counting down.
AGTTGTTTTATAAGCGACAAATTAGAGGAATGAAATTTTTTGTGTGAAAGTGATGTGGCTCTGTCGGCTAGATTGAACACTATGTTCCTCTTTTGGTTCATCGTATGATTGGATTTGGAATTCAAAATCCTGCCTGATGACGTTGGCTTTTGATATCAATTGGTGATAATTTTTCCATCCTCTCGGATCAGAGATAGTCAAGAAAATTGATGGTGTTTTTGTTTTCAATCTCATGTGTAAACTGTAGATGCTCATTGTAACTGTTTAAAACATTGAGGACTACATCTACATGTTCTTTCTTCACACACATGAGAGTGTAATCGACATATCTATAATAAGATAGAGGTGTGCAATCGTGATCATTTCTCAATTGACGCAAGCATGAAGTTTCCAAAAATTACTTATGATACTTATAATAATAATATTTATTTTACGGGTTTCTATTCCTCTGAATTTCAACAAGAGTAGTCTGAGGAACGATAAGTATTTTGCGATTAAGAAAGAATTAGGATGTCTAGGTGCGAAGCTGGGGTCGAATATGGTTCCTACGTCAAAAAATTCACAAGAAAGTCATTTTCCGGGTAATAATCTGCTAGCGTTATTGCCTACCTCGCTAACGCTCGTCCGGTTTGGAAGTATCTCTGATATGGTATGAGCCCCTGGAATGCTTCTGTAGTTCAACCATGTAACGTTGAGATTTCATAATGCAGTGGATTCGGAAAAAATAATTTCCTTGATGTAACCTAGTAACTGTGATTGAGAACTATTGAGTTGGTGTAATGTTGCGCATAGTGACGTTCCTGAATCATCAGTAAGAATCTGGAAATTTCGCTTCATCAATTTAATTTGTTGGAAGGATATCGCGAGATCTACGATTATTCGCCTTATGAATCTTATCCCACTTATGATTTGTACCTAGATGAAAAACTAATCACGAAGGATATTTCTCTCTTCAGCAATGAATATCATGTGTACCCTTATCGCCCATCTCGTTTGACTCAATCAATACACTAATTTCGAAATAGTTATATACATCCAATGATGCAATTATACTGAAATAAACAACTATTCGAATCTAATAGACGGTGGAAACTTGAGCGATTTTCACTGAAAGTTCATTGGAGGTTCCACTGAAACATTAGAAATTTTCACAGGAATTTCACTGAAAATGTAGTTCCACTGAAACTCCAGAAATTTCCACGGGGATTTCAAGGGAAGTTTCACTGAAACTTGAACGATTTTCAACGATTTACAACAATTTTAATTGAAATCTCAGTAGAACTTCCACTAAAATTCAAGCGATTTTCACTGAAATATTAGTGAAATTTCCACTGGGATTTCAATAAAAATTTTCACTGATTTTTTAGTGAAATTCTCACTGCTTTTTTAGTGAAATTTTCACTGGTTCTTTAGTGAAATTTTCACTGATTTTTTAGTGAAATTTTCACTGATTCTTTAGTGAAATTCTAACTGAATTTTTAGTGAAATTTCCACTGAAATTCAGTGAAACATATCACTCGAACTTTAGTGATTTTCACTCCATCTATCCACCAACCAACCCATCTGACCACTCACCCATCAACCCACCCACCCATGACCCATACGGCCACCCATCACCCTTCACCCTCTCCCGATAGGCAACCCGAGACACGAGTTGCTCACGGACAAATTTTGGCTGGGCTTTTAATCATTTTAATTTCTGACTCACAGTGTTGTTGCACAGTGTAATAAGTCTCCCTCTCAAACCACATAATTCAAGGCCATTTCTATGACCCTGCTTCTAAAAATGTCATCATAGCGGCCAATTTCATCCGAGCCTTAGTTTGTAAAACGGTTTTCGACGGAAAATTTGATGACAAATCCGATAGGAATATCGAATTTGAGATAAAATTTGACTGTAGGGCCGAAAAAGCGTTTTTACGCAAAAAAGCTACTTCTTCGGGGTTATGTTGACCTTTCCCAGACTTGGGAGTATTTTTCCCGTGAGATTCAGCTTTCTTCACGTCGGAATATGTGATTGAAGATTTTTTCCTATTGGGTCCTACATCCGTGAAAAATTAATCAAAAACGGAAAAATCGATTTTTTGCAAATTTTAAAAACGAGTATAGCACGAAACTCGCATGGATGAATTTTGGAGCCTAAGAACAATACTTCCCATCACTTCTCATCATGGACAACATATACTTACCTGAAAATACAGAAAAATCCCTGACCTTCGACCAAAAACCTGATGATGTTATGAAAAGAATGACTCATAAGCAGTAGCCGATGTCATAAATAGTTTTCTTTCCAAGCTCGTTACTCGGACAGGAACGGTCGTAAAGGGAAAAAGATGAGATTTTAGGTATTGAAACGGTCCACAAGATAGGAGGTTTTGTGATGACGAGATCACTCTCGTCAAAATTCTATGTAATCCACTGCAGAAGATTCGTGTAGATTTTCAACGTTGACCACGCCCACTCAAAATGCACTTCAAAAAAGTTCGAAATACATGAATCGGTAGATTTTTTTGTGATATTCAAGATCCTTGGTTGGAGTAGTGATGGATTTAGTGAGATCATTGATATTCCATTAATTTTGGAAGGTACTGCAGTGTACACTGGCGCCAAAGCGTCAACCTTGACTATTCATGGGTTTTTACTTGGTTTTGATGGAATCTTTCCAGGGATATTATGAGAACATCTTCTGAATGTTGAAGAAAATTTTATTCTCAATTAGTTCACCAATTTTCGATCCACCTGCACATCTCCTATAGGCTTGAAAAATTACGAATCCAGACGTACTAAACCTCATTTTAGTAATCACCGATGAATGGCCATATGCCCCGGATTCATGATACGCCGTACGAGTTGACATAGAGAACGCTTCTATCGAAAACCTTGTACCTCATTGTCGAATGAGGTACAAGAACACAACATTCGTCATATTTTTTGTTCAACAATTTCTTCGGAATTCGAGCTCTTAGAAACATTGACGTCAATGACTTTTCATCGTCATGATGCATGTATACAGTTCTAGCTCTAAATTTTTGATACACATGTAAATCAATGTACTTGCACCATCAAAAATTGACTATAATGACCCGGTATTACCCACCGAACACACGTGGTTTAGCCTTATTACACGGAATACAAAATAGTTCATTAAAGTCAAGGAATTGATATTTTATTGTAAGTGCTCCAGATAGGGAGAGAGAGAGTCTCGAGCTACTTCATTGGTTTTCTAACGTGTATGGTATAGCCCACTCAATTCTTGTTTGTGTCACCTACATAGTATATACATGTGCACGTGCTGAGTTGACCGGTTTACTATGGGTAGGCCAGCTGGGATAAGCTGAGAATTTACTTCCGGCGTGATTGGTAACTCGTAAAACAAGCTTGTAATGCATGATATTCCATTAGACAGAATGCTCTTGAGAAAGATCGATCCGTTGGGATCGGTAATGACAGTATGGTGGTATATTGGATCATCAACAATTGAGGTGGTATATATTTTAGATCAAGTAGAAACATGTATGTTTTCCTCATCATGTAATAAACTGTGTACCTAGTCTGCCAATTGAATGAGTCAAGATCGTAATGGAATAACCGCAATCCGTGGTATGAAGGAGGAAATGTCAAGGTTTTCCAAAATCGGATGATTGTATCATATGACCTCGGTAAGGTAGAATAGTTGATTCTATGCACGAGGATAGCTCAAAGTGGAAACTTTTGTTTCCTTGATTCCGTAACTACTTGAAAGTGAGCATACTCATAAAATGAAATTTGATTCACCTGATGGAAGTGACAGTATAAATGGCCTTGAAAATGAAGAAATGTACTTCTTATCTGTCCTAGACACTGCACTCGATTTCTGACTTTTGAAACAGATATCTGATCCCTTGAATGTAAAACCCTGATATCTCCATAGGACCAGGCTTTTGTAGAATTCCATTCAGTAGGCAGTTATTGTTATAAGAGTAGATATATAAGAGCACATGATATTGACTCTCTCAGTTGATTCCAACGCAATCCTGAGAACGGAGTTTATATTCCAGTATGATCCATCACGTGGAACTAGTTATTTTATTACTTTCGTGTGTTTTCAGTAAGTATTCCACGTTTTCAATAGAATAGACTCATTCGTGAATTCTGCCTCAGAGCCATGTTTATATTTTTGTATAATTTTTTTCATTTTTTTTTATCCAGCTTCATCACCTAGATCGGAAAGCTATTCAACTACACATATTCAGGAGGTTCAGATACTGTGGAAATCGTGTTCATATTTGATAATAGCTATTCATGAAATTCAGAGAATGGTTTGAATTAGATTATTTTTTCTCTTCACTTAGAATTTCGTAATTACGAGAGAAGTTTCATGAACGTTATCTACCGATTGACGCCGTGGAATCAAAGTTCAAAGATTCTTCTTTCTACTCAAAATTCAGCTCTCGAACTCTTCATCTTATGAAATCTCACATGAGAATTTATCTCATCATTATCAAAACATTAGTTCTTTAGATTGTGCCTCTAGGATTTGTTTCAGAATAGTATTATAGTGAGTCGAAAGATGATGGATCTAAAATAAACGTATGCATCTGAACTAGGATTTTTTCGTAGTTCATTGTTGAGAAAGATATAGTAGGCGTATCTGAATCAGTGATGGTTGAGGTTGCAGTTTTATCAATGACTTTTGAAGAAAGATTATGTCATCTGATAATGCGTTTACAGAATTTTAGCGATTGGAACGAGAAGAGTGAATCGATATAATCGAAAAGATAGAATATTTTCTCCGAATTAGTATTCAAATTGAGACTCACAGTTTGGAACATCCAAAGTTTTCTAAGAAAACAAATCATTTTGAGATCGAGTTAGAAAAACTCTTGACGCTCTATACCTTCAATCATCAGAAATATATCTTGCAATCCCTTGATATTGAGTATAAGCTAATTACCATTATTTTTATGATATTAAATTCACAGTCATAGGTTCCTCAACCGCTCCACAATTTGTTCATTCAGAGAATATTAGGCGGTATGTGCGACAAGCATCAATACCAACATCGACAACAACTGAACCAACTACACCAACTCAAGTGACACCTACGAATGCGAGTACGAGTGCAACTGAAACTGCATCGGAAAATCCGATTGAGAAAACTACTACTCCGCAGCCAAACCCAAAAGAGACACCAGCATCAGTAATCGAACCGAAACCATCGGTATCCAATGTAATACAACCGTCAGTCACCGTTGAAACTACTCCGTGGCCTGAGAAATTAACAACACTGACAGAACCTCGACCAGAATCGACCACAACTCCTCCACATCAATTGTGCATACCATGCCCGTGGATTCCATTTTTGTGTCAAAATTCATGGAAATTGCATCCTCTAGCAGGATTCAAACTGGGAAGGTTACTCCTTCAATTTCATAATCACATGATGTCTTGATTTTTAACGTTTTGATAGTAGTTCTGATGATGGAGTGAGATTCATTTGTAGAAGAGGAGAACAATAATGTTCGTCAAACTGTTTTGATAATTTCTACATTCAACTGGAGTAGTGTTGGCGATTCCATGGATTATAATCAAAGTGAGATTTGAATTCTACAGTAATGATGTTGATCCTCATTGAGAAGTAGTCCAGAGATTATTACTTTGAAGATAACCAAATGTATGGTTTATAACTAATTCCCGGTTACGAAACTTGTTCTTGAGACCAAAGATGTGCTGAAATTTTCCAAAGGTCTTTCAGAGGAATCAAAGTGAAAAGGTAGCCTCGATCTGCAAAATCATACACACTGGAATTGATGGTGAAATGTACACTGAAAATTGCAATGAAAATGACTACTTTAAAATTTGTAGACTGACGTCAATTCGAAGTAAAATCTTGTCATGCATGAATCTTACAAGCAGAGAAGCAGTTAGAATGAATAAACTTGGTGTGAATTATCCGTACATTCGTAAAGAGTGCAAGTTTCATCTCACTTCTTAGAACGAATCTTATTGCACCTAACTCAAATTTTATAAATAAAATCAATATGAGTTCTGATGCAACCCACTTTGTTTGTGATCCCGAACGATATGCGTTTGCAGTTTCAAGACCTTGGTGACGAATTCTTCAGGGATTTTGTGACCGATGCAACCAAAAGCCACGAATTTGATAGAATACTTTTGGACTAGAATAATTTCGTCTGGACTGCCTAATAGGCTGATTGGGGTTTGAAATATCCACGAGAGATAAGATTTTACGGAGTTTGTTTGAGCAGTTTGGAGATATGTACATATAGCTATGCATGCAGGATTTATCATCACGTCTGATTGCTTCTTTTGATATTTTAATCAATCCATCCAGATATTTCTAGTTTCACGGGGAATTTCTGTTCTTCAAATGAATCGTTTGCTTATTAGCTGACATGACAACCTTTCAAACCAAATCTAGAAAACCGTAATGATAATATCTGTGCTTTTTTTGTTGTGACAGAGAACGATGATCATGTTCATGTATATTATCAATATCTATCTATTGGCAATAATGACAATGATGATAATATCCGTTAGTTCAATCCTCCATATGGTTCATTTACATCATTACTAATTCATTGACTGCGTGTTTCTGAACTTTTAATTGACCTGAATACGGTTCTATTGGATGCGATTTAAAAGCTGGAGTAACTGCGTAGATCTTATCTTTGTAAGTTCGAAAACTGAGAATTGCTTTAAACGTATTTACTCATTTCTCAGAGAAGATCATCGATAACAACCAGAGCTAGATATAAAACCTGCGCCACTCTGAAGGACGAACATTTTGTTCTGAAGTTTAGTAGTGAATAGACGCTATGCAGAATGTTCAAGTTGTACTTCTCTCGATTCTTTTGATAGGTAAGTTTAATCGTTAACATTGATTCTGATCGATTTGTGTAAGCGCAACTGTCGGGTCAGGAAAGGGAGTGTGAAAATTTATTTATGCTCGACAGATTGTTTGGTGCTTCCCCGTAAGTAGGAAATGATGTGAAAAAATTTTCGCGGATAGTCTGGTACATAATCAGTTTTCTAATTGAATCATACTATAGTAGAGAAACAAATAATTATCTGAAGTATTTTTATGGTCAGATATAATCTTACGAGCATGACTTGCTCGGGACCCACACGAGAAATGACGGAAAGCAATGTCATGATTGCTTCATGAAGTTTACCCATTGTGATTTACAGAAATGCAGTACATCTTTCACTGAATATTCACTTTCATCTGCCAAATTAATCCGATGGGATAATTATGCGGAGCATCGAAATGATTTGGCATGGTTTACAAAGTGTGATAGAATTCTATCGAGATTGCGGTGTTTTTTTATTTGGTATCAATTCATATGCATCTGACAAGGTTCAATCCGCGTATTATGACAAAATATCGAATATCTCAAGAATTGGAGACGTTTCTCACACCAAACTGAACAATATTTTATCAAGCATACTGCTTCATGAGTTCGTAAAACGAGCCATTTCAAATTTACATTCAGGATATTATCCAATAAACACTACAGCAAAAGCGAGACGAGCTTACGTCAATCACTATCCTAATATACTCGACTCCAACTGTGTCAACTCATTTTTTCAATGGAAATGCGCCATTCAGAACAATCCAAAACAAGTGCAGCTTCATACATCGAATGTTTATTCTTGGGTTATTTGACAATGAAATTTCTGCTCTACAGGTAGCATGAGTGAAGCACGCTTGATCCGTCGAAGAATTGTGCGCCTCATCCCAATAGATGAAGGCCCACCTATAGGAACTCCTGATTTTCAAGTCCCGATCAACACGAATGACTACCCAATAATTCCGCCTATGGTTAAACGAACTAAATGGCCTAACAAATTGTGTTATGGTAATTATGGTGACCCTTTAAACTGTCTGTACAGGGTGAATTAGTAATAAATTCTTACTACACATGTGGAATGATTTGATATTATCTGATTCTCTTCTCTACGATTAGTATACATCAGTATCTGAACAACTTTGCGGATATTTTTGATTTGTTAGAAAATCACCATATTACTAGCAAAGCCCACCAAGTTCGATGTAAATGTGGAAAATTTATGAAAAAGGTTTTGCTCGGAGAAACGACCTCATTATGTAACAATTACTATCAGACATTTACTCTAATCCCCTTAATCTTCCAGAATTAACATAGATAGTGTCATAAATTATTCATTCCTTGGCCAAAAAAGGGGATACACATTGAACATCGAGACTCCGCGAACAATATCAGAAAGGGAAGCTTGAAATGAGGCAAATTGAATCACCTCATTCTATCAGGAAATCTGCATAGTAATTTACGATGTATTCATCTTCTTCCGTTTCTTCGACTTTGTACTTTTCAGGATATATTTTGGCACAATTTCTAACCAATATAATGCACTTTTCTTCTCGTTCTGCTCGATCTCCGTACGTATATTTTTTCTCCTCTTCGTGTGCTTTTGGCTGTGGTAACAAGTATAGTGAATCACCTGCGGGCTTGTACTCATGTCCTTGGATAATTTTATATTTATCTGGAAATAGTATACTGCATTCATTAACACCTTTGTTGCACCAACTACCACTGATGATTCGATCCAAGAGCATTAAACGACGTCTCGGCATGGGCTGGGTTGATGACTTGGGTGGTGGAGCTGTAGTTGACTGAGAAAGTGTCATTTCGCTGTCTGAAGATGGTTTGATGCATCCTTGAGCACTATCGTTGCACGGTTTGTTCTTCATAATTTGGTCCAAGATTGTGAGATCATGTTTCGGTTTAGGCTGGATTGATGACTTGGGAGGTGAAACTTCAGTTGACTGAGGAACTGTCACTTTGCTGTCTGGAAATTTCAAGCAGAAAAATTCAGGATTCGTCTACGAAAACTATTGAATGAAAGTAGGTTCTATTCAGCCTCACTATGAGGGCAAATTGTGATATTCTGTGCTTGATCATTGTGGCCCTGAGATTAGGAAAATTGGAGCAAATCTTGTTCAAAACGTGACACATTTGGCTCGTAAATACCTGTACGTCGTTGAAAATTTTTCTGCTCGTCTGATATCTTGTTTGAGTTGGTCGAGATCACGGTTTTATTTGCAGCGACTTCTGCAACACAAAAAAATACTTTTATGCAACGCTGTGCGTAAAACTGTGCGAAAACTCAACTTTCTATGCGAGGTACCCGTGCCGAAAGAAATGCAGAAAGTCATTATCGCACGCTAAGTGTGCGAGAAAGTAACTTCCTCACTATGTTTGACAAATCATAGTGAGAAAATGAAATCTGTGCGAAGATGAATTCATCAAATTCTCATAGGGAATTGAAAACTTAGAAAAAAATCAATGAGTCAACCTTGCATGTCAATCTGTTTCTAGTAGGCGGATTCCAACCCTTCGATAATTTATCGTTTTATATGAACTATATTTTTATCTTTACTTGAAAAATACTCTCACTGGATATATATATATATATATATATATATATATTTATTCATTTAAAAACCACATTCTCAAATGTATTTAGATGACTGATCATCATTATACATAGTTGGATGAATTATCAAAATTGAATCTTTTGAAATTCGGCGATATTTTTGAGCAACGAGGTAATACGCGATATGAGCAAGAGGGTTCTTTTTTTGTTACATTTTTCAGAATTTTATTTCAGTCGGGGGGCTCCGCCCCCCGAACCCCCCGGCGGGGGCGAAGCCCCTGGACCCCGCTCTGCGCCCCGGTCGCCCGTTTCCTACTGCCGACTTCTATGAACAGTTTGTCAAACAAGCGGCTCTGACGCATTATTTGGAATGGTGACAACATTGTTCCAGTTGAAAAAAAACTTATAACAAAAGTCCCTCTCTCACTACAACAAAATAATTGAATTCATTTTGGTAATTGAGGTCAGTTGACATCCTTAGAAGAGTACCATTGATTTGTATTAGATCAAGGTACTCGGCAATATATACCTTTTTGTCATTTGATTTTCAGAGTACTTATTGGTCTAAAGGATACTTATTTCAATTGAATAAACTCAGTATAGGATAATAATTGTTATCATTTCATTCAAGTCCCACCGCCAATTGTTTTAAAAGTCGTGGAGGCACAGTTTTCCGCACAGGTTGCATAAAATAGTATAAGCAACGCGGGCAAAAAGTTCCCGCACTCGTGTCCGGAACCGCGCGAGAAAGTAACTTTCTCGCACTCTTTCCGGACACTCGTGCGGGAATCTTCCTTTTCGCCCATGTTGGTTAATCTACTATTTAGTTCATATTCAACTTTATGTGTATCAGAATCATCGTTCAAATGAGTGTTGTATTACGAACGAAGAGGTTGTGGTTCACTTTATCAAATGCTATGGAGAAATCTAAATGTATAACAGCATTTTGCGTATGGTTTTCCAAATTATTGAAAATATTATTCAAAAGCATGTGCTATTATAAGTATGAATCAGATTATGATTCGAAGGTCAGAATGGAGCTAGCCTTCTCGAGACTACAGAAAAAAGACCCATCAGGACGGTGAGGGAAATATAAGGTTGAAGAAGACTTATCTGGCTGTTCATTGAGTGCAGCTCGTCAGTGACCCTGGGTATAGTTATTGGACGTTGAGAGGAATTTAGGGCAATGGGGGAATGTAGCAATTGAAGCGTGGAATCAGTTTTGCAAGGATGGGGATTATTTAAAAGCATGAATCGAAAGAAAGCAAATGGCAGAATGTTGCGGAAACTCAGAATAAATAGTACTTCGTTGCATAATTTCAACTTACCGCGATCAAATGCCAAAAACAGAAATAGTGATAGAACAGAGATAGGCTTCATGATGGCAATTTGTCGAAATTGTTCAGAAGACTCCCAATATCTTTGGGTATAAATAGGCAGTTCGATGTATCTTCGTCGTCAATTTTTTACCAAGAAGTTGATTTTGAATACACTGATACCAAGCTCTTCATTGAAGCAAGTGATGGTAACATGACTATAGACGCAAATTCCATGTTGAAACAGCTGAATTACAAACCTGGAAGTATGAGGTAATGAATTTTGACTCGTGCACACACAGAGCTGACGCAAATCCAATGAAAACTTTGGTCGTCGAGGTTATAAGGAGTGACTAGATTCTCTGAATCTCTTCACGTGCGCGCGCACGCTGACGGTGAGAATTGCCTCAAAACAGTCGTCCCGTAAAGTCGATTGACCACAGAATGCCTCGTAACCTGTCGAAATTTCAATTCGAGTATCGATGAGTATCTCGAAAGCGCGAGATCTCTGGGGCAACTGACCGTTTTGTTTCAGAGCCCTAGTCGTCAAAAAACCCCGGGATTCTAGTTACATTCAACATTGCCGACTCACCTGTATAGTAAGGCGAATGAGGTCTACTAATGGTTTCTAACCTTTGGAAACTACTTTCAAAACATTATTCGACCAAATTTTTCAAATTGTCAAAAATGACTCGTCGTTGTACAAATCGTATTTTGCGTTTTCTGAGTTTGCCATGGGGTTCGAGGCTACGAAGTTTCTTAGTGATGTCTGTTCGGGAGCTGAGGTGCCTCCTTTGGGGTTGAAACACGAGGATGAGGAGTCTGGAGCGGGGTGGGCGATCTAGCCAGTGATTTGTAGATTCTGCGTAACTTCACAATAAATCACATTTATTCACTAAGATCAAGATCCAAATACACAGTGTGTCACTCGCGTAAAGTCTGCTGAATCAATCGTGCGAGGATGCACTTTTCAAACAATCCGCGGGCACACACAGAAAGTACTTTGGTCGATATGATCGGCCGGGAGTCTATATAAACTCTATGCCAGACGGGGGACCAAAGTGTAGGTCCGCCGGCAGCCAATTTTGAGGTAAAACTGATTTCGAGCTGCGTGCGCTCTATTGGAAAGAGAAGAATGATACACGGACGGATAATATTGTTTTAGTGAGATCGATCGCACGACAATAAATATTAGGGAAAATTTGAATGAGCGCTACTCGCTTCGTATACATAATTTCGATCCTGAACAATGTCAATAGTACTCCTGTGACCAAGAATGCACCACTAGAATATTCATAAATAACCGAAATTGTGAGAAGTCTCATTATGACACTCTAGACGACCGGGGTAACAAGTGACGTTCTTAACCCTCAGCTGGCACACTTCTGCCGCATAACATAGCTGGCATACCTGGGTGGATTACACCCACGACGAAAAATTAATGCTGTTGCTACTACAATCAATCTTTCGGTTTCAAAATGTTTCTGTAGCTTCCTTGGAATGTTTTGAGTGGATCACCATACCGAGATAGTCGACAAGGTCGAATGGAAAATTCAAAAAAATACAAACGTCCAAAAAAATGCAAAAAATCATCTTTTTCACTAAATAAATTCTAGAGGGTGCAATTTTCATCCAAATTAGCTCAAAATTGAACTGAGTTATCTCGAAATAAGGTCAATTCAAGAAAAAATAGCGCAAGAGTAGATCTTGAAAAAAGGTATTTATTCTGACATATTTCGACGCATGAATTGAGCATTTTTATTCTCACCTAATATGCCGGGATAAAGACCTCCATTGAAAGATCGACAACTGTACTACTCTTTTCTCATATCTCCTTGATCTTGAGATGACTCAGTTAAATTTTCAGCTTATTCCATTGAAAATTGCGTCCTCTAGAATATTTTCAGTGGAAAGGCCTTTTTCTGCAATTTTTAGCAATATTTTATTATTGCAACAGAATGCACCCAAAAAGAGCGCGCATAGCTGGCACACCTGGGTGTCGATAACCCATTGAATTTTTGGCTCAGCTGTGACGGAGCAGCGAGCGCGCCAAAACTGGCGCTCTGTGCGCGGTCGGTAAGTGGCAAGTCTTGAATACCAACAGAGGTCACTATGAACCCGGGAAACTTTGAATTACGAGCGTGGCGTGTTCATGAAGGAGGCCTTGGGTGGACTCCACCCAAGTGTGCCAGCCGAGTGTTAAATTCTCCATGAGGTTCTATGTGAATTGCGCCTAATCCGAACCTCCAAAAAAATAAATAAAGTGAGAAAACTGAATATTTACCCGTTTTTTAATGATCTTGGTTTCTATGGGTCGAGAAATTTTGGAAAACTGATAAGAATTGCTATAAGCTGGAATCGTCAAGGTGATTTTGGTGATACCACCGACCCTATATGAATCACACAAGTGGATTTGCGAGATCAAGACCCAGAGTTTTGCGATGGCCGACGCAAATCAAATTATATCTCGTGATGACGTTTCAGAGAATGAATGACATTCACGATGTACAACCCTCTCCGTGATAAGAATTTATATCCTGCTTGTGATTCGTGTACATCGTGACAACGTGTTTGTCAGAAAAGCAGAACTCAGTCGCCAGAAATATCGCGAATACTCAGACTACGTGCTTCCTGATGGGCACATGTGTTTTTCGGCAGGTTTACAAAAAGTTATCATGCTTCCGAAAACCGATAGTTGCAAAAGCTGTATTGTTTTCAAATAGGCTATCCATGTATGATGAGAGCTTTGTACCAGTTGGACCTAACAGAGGTAGAAACGCGTATGCAATGTGTTGGCACGAAGCTATCTCTGTAAGGCTCAATGGCGATTTAGCTTCTGCGGACTACGCGTTTTTCATACATCTCAGGGATGCTATAAAATTGATACTACGGCTTGACAATTCTACGGCCCAAAACAAAAATTAGCGTTCCTTAACATCCTGAGTACAAATGGTGAACTCTGATGAGACCGCTTTGGAGTGCCTTGATCTGAACTTGTTTGAGCCGGAGCATACTTTCATTAGTGCTGACAGCTCCCACCATCAAGTTGAAAAATCGTTAAAGGTGCAACGCAGAAAATATGATGGAGACTTTACTAGCCCTGTACAGACGGCAAATACTCGTGTAATAGCCAAAAATATGAATCACGCCGACTTTTTCAAGATGATCGATGGTCACTCGAAGAATTAATTGACTAATCTCAAGCTGAACAATCCTAAACTACTCCTCGCCGATATCGTTCAAATAACCACTAAAAGAGGCTTATTGAATTTTTATTACAAAACAGCCTTTGATGGTGAGTCTCACGAGTTGAATTTTCTGAAAGAAAAGGTAGCAAAAGATACAGTACCCTGCAAAAAGAATGGAACACCGATACCTTCGCTAAAACAGCGATCACTCCGACGCGTTTGAGTCTACGCCAATTTTCCAAAAAGCACTTGAGAGATGAGAAAAAAATCTATACAATTATGATTTTAAAAATTTTTTCGATCGAAATTTCATGCCTTTAATTCATACTCGAAATTGAGAAAATTCTCATTTCAATCAATCACCCTCCATTTATATGCAAGTCATGCTAGCGTAAAAATTCTTGAAGGATGTTGTAGCTCTTTTTAAGACCTTCAAAATCGTTTTTTTATACATTACTCTACGGTTTTTTATACCCTAATTACGAGCGATCTCGTAGAAATAATTTCGTACGGGCTAAGTGTGACAAAAATACGGAAAAGGTCATAATCTACGATTTTGACGTAGAATCTTCAGAATTTTATGTAATAATTGTCAGGTTCATTCCAAAGATTGGTCGAAAGGACCTCCGCTCATCTCAACTAAGAGAAACTCATGTCCCCATACTCTCGATACCCTCAAGCCGTACTAAATTCTTTGTACGAGATCGCTCCTAACTCGGGTATAAAAAACCGTAGAGTAATGTGTAAAAAACGATTTTGAAGATCTTAAAAAGAGCTGCAGCATACCGCAAGAACTTCTACGCTAGCATGACTTGCATATGAATGGAGGGTTACTGATTGAAATGAGGATTTTTCCAATTTTGAGTGTCAATTAAGGGCATGAAAATTTCGATCAAAAAAAATTTTAAAACATATAATTTGAAAGATTTTTTTTCTCATCTTCCAAGTGCTTTCTGGAAAATTCGCGTAGACCCAAACACTTCGGAGTGATGGCTGTTCTAGTAAAGGTATCCGTGTTCCATTTTCATGCGGGGTACTGTATATGCGGGAAACCAGAAGCTTTAGAAAAACCAGTTAGAGTAGATAAGTCGGTCAAAGATAACATGACAAAAAAATTCATCTCACTCATCCCTAAACATTATTAGACCTTCTGGGCCAATTTTGCTGTTAAAGACTCAAAGACAGTTGTGACTGCATCAGTCGTTGTCGATAATTCAAGACGAAAGTCGACAGGAGCTAGAACAAAGTCTAAAAAGCCTCAACAGTACCAATAAAGCCTACTGTAACTTTCAAGAAACAGCCCAAGAAAGCCACGAAAGTTTCCAAGAATCCTGGAAAAAATAAGACAAAAACTTGTGGATAATGTCCGACACAATGGAAGCGCATTTTACAGTTCGAAGTTCGGTATGTTATAAACAGTTATTTGATTGTTGAATAAAATACAAAAATCGTTCAAAGTACTCGCAAATGAATCGTGAATAACCGATTCAATTATTTGAGTTATTTCATACTCTGCAATCCGCTAATCATATTATCATGGAAAACTATCGAGTCTCTCCGGAATTCATAATATTACAAGTTAAGGTAGTTGTACACTAAAGCTGAAAATACAGTGAAATCTCCGGTCGCACGGACACCTTTGGTCGCATCAAAACTGTCCGCTATCCGGAGGTGTCCGCTAATCAGAGGTTGATTTCTGTGATTATACTTCTGGTGGTCGCAAAAAATTGTCCGTTATTGAGAGGTGTCATTTAATAGGAGGTATCCGTTAAGGGAGATTCCACTGTATACCAGAATATCTCACCAAAGTTGGGGAGAACTTACAAGGGGAGGACCAGACCTTTGGATCACCAATCCTTTCCAAAATTTTTTTACAGTTTTGTGTCGCCTAGAATATGAAGAACCCAGAGTAACTCCGTTAAATGGGCCTTCTGTCCAGAGCTACAAGCAAAAATGTTAGCGTTGCGAGTATATCTATATATATATATATATATCACTTTTCAACATGAGCCTATATGGGCAATGTTAACACGTTCGCTGCGACGGGTCCCACCGGTGGGACCCGCAATTTTTCATTTTTCAATTCTTGCCGACTCAGACTTGCTCGAAAAATTATCCCAAAAAAATCTATAATGGTGGTTTACTTGACCAAGAACGTAAACAATGAGATAAAGAAGAGTTTAGGCCCATATGAGCATTCTTACTTAAATGCGGGGGTTCAGTTCATGACCAAAGTAAAATTACGAAAAAACGGCGTCGCAGCGAACGTGTCAATGTCATGGGCTGTAACTTTGAACAGGAGGCACATTTGACGGAGTTACTCTGGATTCTTCATATTCTAGGTTATACAAAACTGTAAAAAAATATTGAACAAGATTGGTGATCCAAAGGTCTGGTCCTCCCCTTGTTAGTTCAAGTGTTGATGAACACCTGTGCAAAATTTCAGAATGATTGACCGTTTTGTTTCGGAGTGATAGCCATCAAAAATTCGTCACTTTCAACATTGCATTTATACGGAAGTCGACGATCCCATATGAGCGCAATCTTAAAAGTGACGGATTTTGATGACTACCACTCTGAAACAAAACGGTCGATCATTATGAAATTTTGCACAGGTGTTCATTTTAACACCTGAACTAAATTCTTCCCAACTCTGGTGACATTCTGGTATATTTCCAACTTTAGTGTACAACTACCTTGAGCTTATAATTTTAGTCGTTATTACACTTTTTGTTCATTCAAATAGACCTGAACTCTCATCACAACAATGACCTAATGAGCTGGACTCCCTCATTTTGCCCAATTTCTTACGCATTTCATCATTTGATGGAAGTTACGTCTTTCTTGCCGCGGTTGTGTTTCGTTTTACATAACCCATGGAGACCTATGATTCATTCATAGGTTAAACGTATGAGGTATACATTTCTTCCCATCTAATTCAATATACAGCAATAAAAAAGCTCCACAAATGGCGTTACACCTGAAAATAGACGATCTATTACGGGTTCGGCAAAGATTAGAAACTTGAAGATCAAATTGCAAAATGTGACCGTTGAAAGTTACCGACCTTCTTCATTCTGACGGCAGCATAGTCATTTCGCGATTCTGTAGCTCTGGAAAAGCGATATCGGTCTTGGAGCATGATGGTTTTGTATTGAACGGACAAATCGTTATATTCTAAGGTATTCTCGATGATTAAAAGTGCACATAACTTCAAAATTAACATGAAAATCGATTTTTAGCGTATTTTGTGAGATCTGGTGCGTTTGAAAGGCTCGATGCTGCTGGATTTAGCTGAATACACCAAAAACTAATGATATCCTGACAAAAAAGTGCCAAAAGAACTTGCGGCAGGCAGCAAAGCCCTCTATATGCTGAAAAGGAGGTGGGGGCATACTAGGAACACTGCAATGTGTTTGAGTAATGTGGGCCTAGAATCAGCTAGTAATCGGATTTTGCAATTTTGTGAGAAGCATTTTGAAGTTGGAACAGAAACAAAGAAAATAAATTACCAAAATAAAGTACCTCAAAATTGATCTTATTCTAAAAACAACCTACTTAAATTACATCAACAAGTCATGACGCACTTGAGATGATATACCAACAAAATGTGTGCGTTCGATAAACGGAGTCCCAGGTATTACTTTGGTGTAGTGCCTGTGGAAATAACCTCGAGATGATACAAACAAACGATGTATAAGTACGTTATTTCCACGGATGTAATCTTTATTTGGTGATTTGAAACTTGGCTAATTATAGCCGAACTATTCATCTCTAAAAATATTATCTAGATCACATTTGGAAAGGTATGTGGTGAGGATACCGTATAGACTTAATGATGGTTCTAGAACTTGAAAGCGCTCTACTTGAATCTCATTATAAATCAACGAGGAATGCAGTTATTCTGATGTTCTTTGAGAATTGTTAGTAGCCCTTCAAGATCAAATAACATACCTATTCCACGTTGTGATATTTCAAAGGCGGAAATATTTTATCAAGGAGTACTCATGATGGAAGATATGAAAAGGAGTCGACGTATAAAACTAGGCGTGTCCCTGTTTGAAGACAAAACAGGGCAAAGAAAACTCAAGGAGAGTTTGCACAATTACTCTAAGAGTTTGCATTATTACACTGCGGGACCCAGTTTTGGGGTCGGGATCTCTCATTGACCAAATGACGAATTTACTGTGAATTTTTCAGTGTAGAAAATGAGTCTGCACTCGTTCCTAGATAGCATGGCTCTTCGTTGGAGGGAAAACACCTGGTTCTTCTAAGGTTCTTTTCACTCAGCAAAAAATTCCGACGTGAAAGCTCAAAACGGAGCATGAGGTTGCGTTCAGACGGTCATTTCTCATCGGCAGCATCTGGTTACCACACTCACGCGAGAACTTTTCCTCGTTATTTTCAAACTGCAAAGGTTATTGCTCAGATATATTTTTATATTGCTCAGACGGTCACTGGTTTCTATGCCGTGAATCGTGAGAAGAGTTGTTGACGAAGATACCGGACGATAATTAGATGTATCTCAATACACTCGATGAAGGCAGATGAAGGTATGGCGTGGGAAATTTGAGTGTACCTCTGCACATTACATTCGGTTACACCCAATGATTCGACAATATCCATCATAATTCTCACATTATGTTGACATCCGCCGCTGAGAGGTTGAGATTCAGGTAGCGAGCAAACTCGGCGTTATCCGGTGGTGTGAGACCGTAAGGGTGTGTCCACAAGTGAAGCGCCCGCGCCGAGCCCCGGCGCGCGGCGCCGCTCCCGGCACCCGTGCTGGCACCGCGCTCTGAGCAGGCTCAAAAATTCCCCACGTTACCGACTATATCCGGAGTATAGAACCGAAGTTTGTCCACCTCGATCGCTAAGTACAACTCCGAAAAGAGGAGTCAACGTGTGTGTCTATAAATTTACACAAACAATTTTTAGCGCGCACCAGCGCCGGTGCCGGAAGCGGCGCCACGCGCCGGGGCTCGGCGCGGGCGCTTCACTTGTGGACACACCCTAACGTGTACGTCGCGAGTGGCGTGGCCCAGCGGAGGAGACGCCGAGTACGGTGTTATGGGACGAACTATTGGCGTACTTTTAGGTCACGGCTTTCACCATCTAACCGGAGTTCAGAGTTCGGTTCCGAGATGCAAACCGCGAGACGCGTCGTTCGCGCGTAGCCGTTGACCGATACCTAAAACGGATCCTTACAGAAAATAACGCGGGTCCTGGCTATAGCCGGAGGGTTTCCTAGGTCCTGAAAAGGGGTCCTACGAAAAATATAAAAAACTGGAAATGCAACTTTGATCGGGCACGCCAGCGTCAAACCTGGTGTGGAAACGAGCTCAGAGACTTAGTCTCTGCACGTCGAGCGTCGTCCAGTTGTACTTGAAACTCACTTGAGACCTTGGAGTCTCTCGACTGAAGAGAAAGAGTTATCTCCTATATTCGTCGTGTTACCCATTCTACACTGCGTATCTCTGCTGCTACAGCTGCACCATTTAAAGCCAAGATCTTGCGTCGAAACTATCAAATCTCTGTGCCTTGGGATTCGGGATTCTAAGGGTAAATCTAGTGTTGAGCCTCTTAAGTCTCTGTACTCAAATGCATCGATTTAAAGGTCAAAAGAAAACTAGCGATGAGACTATTAAGTCTCTGTGATTGAATTTATTGATTCCAACGAAGAAAATAGCGATGAGACTATTAAGTCTCTGTGCTTTTCGACTGGATCATAGTAAAGATAATTAATTGTTAAGTGGCTCACTTTCATTAGTCCCTGGACGAAACTCTTCCCCAAAAGCACTCCACTCCAGTCAACGCTCACTTGGCGGCGAAATGGACGAGTGATATCCTGGACGAGCGGGCGATGAGGCGGCGAGAGCAAAAGGCAGGTACAAAGACGGCAGCGAGCAAAAGGGCTCCGGCAGGACGATATCCAGGATAGGCATGCGCGCCAGTGGGCTGGTGGTAGCGAGTCGAAAGACAGGCGAAGGCGGCAGGTGATCCGAATCGGTCGTATCTGGGCTGCGCTACGCTGGGACTCTCTCGAGTCCCTTCTGCCTTTCGTTGCTCGAGTGGCCCGTATTGATGAGAGTTTGTGGACCTCGGAGAGAGTCCACATCCCAAAAATGCTCTCGCGCCGGTTCCTCTCTTCTTCCCGAGTAACTTGGCTGGATAGGCGTGTGGACGAGTGCGGACCTTGGAGAGAGTCCGCATCGACGAATATGCTTTGCAGCCGAGCGATGAGTGAAGTGGCTTCTTTGGAAGGGTTTTTTTTCTAGTACATATTTTTGTTTATGGTGAATTTTAAATATCTATACTAGATTTGATTGAAACAGGCGAGGGACATAACAACGGCATGAAGCTATGGCTACAACGTATCTTTGCACATAATCTTGATTAAATAACTTTGAGTCAATGAATCAGCATATTTCTGGAGATAGGCACCCTTTGGGATGCTCCGAACATGTTCGCAAAACTTTGTGAAGATCGGTTCGGTTGTTTTTTCAAATAAGGGTGCGAAAAAGCTGGTTCGAGTCGCGGTAAGTAAAGGGGCTTCGCCCCAAAAATCCACAAAACTTTTGATATTCACCGTACTGCACAATATTTATGAATGTTTATTTGATTATCGAAATGTTGAAACTGAATTTGATAGGTCCTTAGGGCTTCTAAATATGTTCTACATTCACCAAGTTGTCGAAGAGATTTGGCAATCCGCAGCCCCCATATTCATGGTATTTCTCTAGCCATTGCGTGACTTTCCAAGACTCCAGCAAAAATAGAACTGCTCGAAAAATTTGACGGGATTCAGTTGTCATTTAGACTTCCTATATTTTGAGGGAGCATTGGTTATGGTGGCAGCGCTTTAACGCATTACAAGAAATCCAAACTAATTCCGGGTATTCAGCAGCTACCTTCAGCGCTCAGAGCTGAATAACCAAAATTTGCCTCGACCTCCCACTGTAATGACGTGGTGATCACAAATAGACGTTGGAGTCACATACCCGCTAGTTTCCGTAAAAGTTCAGATCTCACGTGCTCAGCTTAGAAAAAAAAACAGAATTTAGCATAAGCACATATCCTGAATGGATTCTAATAACTCAAAATAATGCCAATGACTAGCAGGACTGCTTTGCTCGCTGACGCTCGCTACGCCTTAGAGTTTTTGGGAGGCAGTTGCTACAATCAAATTGTGAATTTTTTGAGTAAAGAACTTCGTTTGTGATATTCAAACGAATGACAAGTCTTTGATGGAAAGATTAAACTTACAATTTCAATCAGCATTAAGTATTTCCGAACTAACCATGAAAATGCGGACAGTAATCGTGAAGTGCTTCAGTCATGGGAAATCACCGTGTATTCAATTCTTCATTCATCGCAAAAAAAAAAATGAAAATTTAGTCACTTTGGTTGACTAATTAACAAGTTTTCCAATACAATAAATATAATTGATGATGTATTGACGGAGCATGCTTTGACGTTACCAATCTAAACACAGATGCAATGAAGACTTCACGCAAAAGAAACAAATATTCGTAAAGTATGTGAATAATCAACTTCATATGTCTTTGATAAAGAAACATGACCCTGTAAACGCAGAGAGCGATGGCCTAATGCATTTCACAGACCCTCTTTGCTCTTTCATTATTTCTCTGCATTCATTCACCACATTCATTTATTACACTGTTGCACTTCTTCACTTTCTACTCTACCACCATCTCATCTCCTTTTCTACATTATTCTCACCACCTCATCGCATTCACCACAAATCCGCCAATGGTCGCCTACTTGGAGGCGAATTCTTGCACGCAGGTAAGCCGCCTTTGGGTGCAGATGTTGCGTCAGAATTCACATCCAAGTAGGAGGGTGAGGCAATCATTCCTTCTCTCACACTCTAATTCACGATAACCACCATCCATTCACTTCACACATCACAAATTATTTCGTCATTCATTGCATGTCTCATCTCATTCCGATTTCATATTTCATTCCATACTCTTCATTTATATCATTTTCTTTTCTTTCCTACTTTCTATTCATCGCTTCCCCTCCTTTTCTATCATTCTATCTCACCTTCTTCCAATCTCATCATCTCTCATACCAATTTCTACTTCACCGCCATCTCATTTCCTTCCTACATCTTTCCCATCACTTCATCACATTCATCGTGAATCCGCCAATGATCGCCTACTTGGAGGCAAATTCTTGAGCAGGTAAGCCCCCTTCGGGTGCAGAGGTTGCGTCAGAATTCACATCCAAGTAGGAGGGTGAGATAATCATTCCTTCTATCATACTCTAATTCACAATTACCACCATCCATTCATTTCACACATCACAAATTATTCCGTCATTCATTGCATGTTCCATCTCATTCCTATTTCATATTTCATCCTATACTCTTACTGAATATCATCTCCTTTCCATTCCTACTTTCTATTCATCGCGTCCCCTCCTCTTCTTTCATTGTATCTTACCTCCTTCCAATCTCATCATCTCTCATACCAATTTCTACTTTACTGCCATCTCATTTCCTTTCTACATCTTTCCCATCACCTCATCAAATTCATCGTAAATCCGCCAATGATCACCTACTTGGAAGCGAATTCTCGCACGCAGGTAAGCCGCCTTCGGGTGCAGAGGTTGCGTCTGAATTCACTTCCAAGTAGGAGAATGAGACGATTCCTTCTATTAACTTCTCACTCATAATCACAATCATCGATCCATTTCACACATCACAAACTATTCCGTCATTCATTGCATATTCTATCTCATTCCTATTTCATATTTCATTCCATACTCTTCATTTACACCATCTCCTTCCCTTTCCTACTTCTTATTCATCGCTTCCCCTTCTTTTCTTCCATTCTATCTTACCTTCAACCAATCTCATCATCTCTCATACCAATTTCTACTTCACCACCATCTCAATTCTTTTCTACATCTTTCCCATCACCTCATCACATTCATCATAAATCCACCGATGATCGCCTACTTGGAGGCGAATTCTTGCACGCAGGTAAGTCACCTTCGGGTGTAGAGGTTGCGTCCGAATTCACTTCCAAGTAGGAGGGTGAGTCGATTCCATCTATTATACTCTAACTCATAATCGATTCATTCATCCATTTCACACATCACAAACTATTCCGTCGTTCATTGCATGTTTCATCTCATTTCTATCTCGTATTTCATCCCATACTCTTCATTTATACCATCTCATTTCCTTTCCTACTTTTTCATCATCTCTTTCACTCTTCTTCTATCCCATCTCACCCTCATTCAATTTCATCATCTCTCATACCAATTTCTACTTTACCACCACCTCATCTCCCTTTCTACACCATTTTCACCACCTCATCGCATTTATCATAAATTCGCCAATGACCGCCTACTTGGAGGCGAATTCTTGCACGCAGGTAAGCCCCTTTGGGTGCAGAAGTTGCGTCCGAATTCACATCTAAGTAGGAGGGTGAGGCAATCATTCCTTTCATCACACTCTAATTCACAATTACCACCATCCATTCACTTCACACATCACAAATTATTTCGTCACTCATTGCATGTTTGATCTCATTCCGATTTCATATTTCATTCCAGACCCTTCATTCATATCATTTTCTTTCCTTTCCTACTTTCTATATATCGCTCCCCCTTCTTTTCTATCATTCTATCTTACCTCCATCCAATCTCATCATCTCTCTTACCAATTTCTACTTCGCCGCCATCTCATTTCCTCCCTACATCTTTCCAATCACCTCATCACATTCATCGTAAATCCGCCAATGATCGCCTACTCGGAGGCGAATTTTCGAGCAGGTGAGCTGCCTTCGGGTGCAGAGGTTGCGTCTGAATTCACTTCCAAGTAGAAGGGGGAGGCAATTCCTCCTATTACACCCTAAATCATAATCACAATCATTCATCCATTCACTGCATGTTTAATCTCATTCCTAATTCTTATTTCATTCCATACTTTTCATTCATACCATCTCCTCCGCTCTCCTACTTTTCATTCGTTCCTTCCCCTTCTCTTCACTCATTCTGTCTTACCTCCATTCAATCTCATTATCTATCATATCATTTTCTACTCATCATTTTCATACCATCTCATTCTCTTGCCTACTTCTCCTTCATCTCTTCCCCTCCTCTTCTCTCATAATCATCATCTTCTTTATCTTCATCATCTTCATCATCTTCATCATCTTCATCATCATCATCTATTCTCTTATCCATCACATTCCATCTACGTACAGAGACGGAAGGACCCAAGCCTCCATCGTTGGTTCAATCCGTTTTCTACACTTGCGACATCATAATACTTATGTACGGTGAGCAAGTGTAGAAAACGGTGCAAATTCAACGATGGCTCGAAGCAAAGGTTCAACAGACAGACTTTCAACGGAAACTCACATCAATTCGAGTCAGACAAATACAGCGGTACCCACAAAACGCCTGGAAACATTGCAGGAGCCCGTATTCCTGCGCCTAACACCATACGAAAGTAAGGTGAGTGGGAGCTTCAAAAGGAAATACGGTGCTAAAACATGATAACACGGCGAACAGACTTTGGACAGTTCTACAAAATGAATTTCCTGGAAGAGGTAAGAAATCTAAGAACTTAAAAAATACCGTGATATTAAATTATAAAGTTAATAGATATAATGAATAAAAAGAGGGGAAAATCCATAAAAAAAACATATAAAACAAAACAGGTCGAATGAAACAAATAAAATCCAAAGTGGTAAGAAATCTAAAAACGAAAAAGACCGCGATAATCAAGTTATGAAATGAAGTTGTGACAAACATCAAAAGAGATAAAAATCCATAAAACCGGTAAAATAGAATGGATGCAATAAAACGGGTAAGATAGACACGAAGTAAAATTGTAAAAAAAATCTAGGGGAAGAGGGTAAATGATGGCCATGCTACGCGCAACTTTTGCCAGGTCAGTTCAGGTTAGTGAATATCTAGGTATATTTCTCTGGAGAATAATCGAGTCAGGTTAGGGTAAAACAGTCTAGGGGAATATTCTATGGTAACGGTTCAGGTCAGGTTAGGTTGAAACAGTTCTAGGGTCGTTTCCGCAGGGTAAGGTTAGTATCTAGGGGAACAATCTAGTGATTCCGGACACCTAAAAGTCGTCACGCGTTTTAATATCATTCAATATCTTATTTTGTTCGGGTGGGTGCGATCAACAGGGGAAAAATGATAGCTTTCAAAAAATGGGTGAGATTGTGCGCCCACTCTACTGAAAAGGATCAAATCTTCATAGCGCGAGAAGAGGAAAAGGTCCCATTTCTGGAATATTTCAACCATTTTATTTTATATCACCACGAACAATATCCCACAGTTCTCGTGCCCTAGCATGAAAATTTATTCAAGTTCATCCGAGGGCTCCTATAACGTTGGAATCGGTATTATCAATCTTGGCAATACTTGGATTACAACCAAGAATACACAACTTCTTTGCAAGTGTCAGTACTGACTTGGTTTTGAGAGTTCCATGGTGCCTCACTTTTTGGGCTCGATCAGAATATGTGAATAGAACTCTATTGGTCACGAAACATCCATCACTCGGATTATAACCTCTGATTCAGAAAATTTGCCCCTGATAAGGAAACGTTCACTTATCTAAATGATTTTTTTTGTAAGACTGCGTACTCTGTGCCGTGGATGCCCAAGTCTGCGAGCTGGCTTTTCAATGTGGAAATCTTCTTCTTCGTCGTCGGAATTGAGAGTTTGGCTATATTGTTATTAAAATGAATGTTTTCTTTGGATCTTCACCGTGTTACAGTTTTCTGTTTATCATCGTAACATTGGTGCATACTAACTGATTACATATTCAATGTGGGATGGACGGAGAACTTCTAGCATGGTAACAAATGAAAAGCGTGATAACGAATGAAAGAAAAAATTGAATTTGACCGCAACATAACCCAAACTTTCAATTTCGACGACGAAGAAGAGGATTCTCACACTGAAAAGCCAGCTTGCAGACTTCGGCATCCACGGCACAGAGTGTGCAGTCTTAAGTCTTACAAGGGAATTATTCAGATAAGTAAACATTTTTTATCACATCTTTCGGAGGTTATATCCTGAGCAAGAGATTATACGACCATGACCCTGAGTGATGGGAGTTTTCCATGATCAATGGAAATCTATTCACATATTTTGATTGATCCCAGAAATCTTTCCTTCGTATAAGAATGCGACTTCCAAACTCTCTACGGTCGATTCTTTGTGCCGATTGTGTCTTTCAGGTGACCCCAAGAGTGTGGCCAACAAAAATCGAAATTATTCCTAGAGATTCATCAACCATTGTCCAGACTACACTGGGCTTAGCATCACGCTAGATTCTCAACTTTTTGGGGAAGAAATGATTTCGAGAAGAGATTCTGGTAAGATTTTACAATTCTTGCACTTATTATCTAATTTCTTGGAAATTTCACTTGGTCGAGAACTTTTGAACATCACCCAATCTATGCAGAATCTCAGCAAAGAATTCTCCGTGAAAATCACATTGTTAACAGCAAATGCTATCGGGTTTATAAAATTCATAGGGCCGACAGGAGGCTGAAACACGACGCCAATTTTTTCCACATATGTGGAACACTTGGGAGAATAACTCAGTCAAGTGTCAAGTCGATTGGAGGAGCGCGATATATGTGGCCAGCTGTAAAAATTGAGCATTTATCAATAACTTTACTATCTTCTAATGGACATAGCTTAGGCCCCTTGCGAAAGTTTGGATGGATTGTAAGATATTGAAATGCGACGCATTGGCATCGATTTCACCATGGTCTAAAAATTGATAGAAAATGGTTATACATGTCGTTGTGAGGAATCGGCCCGATAATTTTTTCCTAGACGTTGACGTCAGGTCAAAAAGAATGCGCTCCCCCGCTGTGATGTTCCTGATCGGTTTGGCGATTTTTCAAAAAAACGCTCTTAGTGGCTTTTAGTTGAACTCCACAACATTCTAGCGGTCTTGGAAAGAATTTTTCGGGCAGATACTCTGGGAAAGTACTATTTTGATACCTACTTTTATGTGAAAAATTGGCGAAAAGATTTGCCGGGGTGAGGCGCACAGTTTGGCCGGGACATACTGATTTAACCCGTATTTTAAAACTGAGCTCACACATGGAATAATGACAAATAATTATTGTACATTATGGGTGCAATTGATTTTTCCAAGACAATTTTAAGGGCCAGGGCACTGGCGCGTGTGAAGAGCTTTTCGGTTATTTTTGAAAATCTAAACGCTTTAAGTATTCATTGAATTTTCGTCAGCTCTGTGTGTGCACACGTCGAAATTTACTACTTCCCACTTCGATTTTTGTAACTCATCGTCAGTTGTTTCAACATGAGAACTGCTCTAGTAGTTATGTAATTGTTATTCGCTTCATCCACAGCCTTGTTATCAACGTACCAATTTGCTTGTTTGTATATGATTAATGATCAAAAATAGATCATACTGCCTATATATATCCAATCATAGCGGGAGTCTTTTAAATAATATCTCCAAAATACCATCATGAAGCACGTCACTGTCTTGTCACTAGCTCTGTTTCTGGTTCTTGATTGTGGTGAGTTGGAAAGATGCAACGAGATAAGTACTACCGACTACGAAATCATGAAACATTATGCCATTGGGTTCGGGATCGCGCTTTGAAATAGTTTTGCAAAACCGATTCAAAGCTTCCACAACTACATTCTTTCATCACCCAGAATCTATATAAAACGTGCAATGACCATAGGCAGGCTTCCCGACGAATTGAACTCAATAAACAGCCAATGGGTCATATGAAGCTAAAGCTCCATTTCAAGCTTTAGATCATAATCTGAATTGAGTGATATAATACTCATCTGGACAATGATTATCATACACATAGAGTTGAATATCGATAAATAAGTATTTTCTTTTTGTTGCAGAGGTCGCTGCAGATGCAACTGTGATATCTAATGAGCAAAGCAGTTCCTTTGGACTTGAGTATATCCAAAAGCCAAATGTGTCACGTTCTGATCAAGGTTTGCTCTAGTTTTTCTCATCTCAGGAACCCCTGCATAACTTGAAACTGATGGCTACCATCATCAAATTTAGATTATCATAACTTAGTCATCGTAGTGTGTCTGAAAAAAACTTCTCCCGTTTAAATGTTCTTTGATGCAGAATCCTGCAAGACTAACTACATAGTTTTCCCGTTCGACATTTTCAGACAGCACAGTAACAGTTTCTCAGTCAACTGAACCTCCACCATCTGTGACACCAATCCAGCCTGAACCGATACCCTGTCCTACACTCTTGGATCGAATTGTGAGAGGTAAATTGTGCGACGCTCTTATCAAAGTGACAGTTCCTCAGCCGACTGAATCTCCACCATCCGTGACATCAAACCAGCCTGAACCAATACCTTGTCTTACACGCTTGGATCGAATTGTGAGAGGTGAATTGTGCGACGCTGTTGTCAAAGTGACAGTTCCTCAGCCAACTGAAGCTTCACCACCCAAGTCATCAACCAAACCTATACTGACACCTTATGTTACACCTTTGGATTGAATTGTCAGTCGTGATCAGTGCAACAATCATGTTAGAGAATGCATTCAACTATTCCCAGATGAATATGAATTTATACAAGGACATGAGTATAAATCCCCGGGAGATTCAGTACACTCGATGAAAGCGCATAAACAGGACGGAGAGTATACGGACGCAGAACAAGAAGGGAAGTGCACACAATTGGTTCGAAATCGTGCCAAAATATATACCGAAACGTACAAAATCCAAAGGACTGCAGAAGATGAATATCGTAATGTACGTCGATTCATCTCTAGAATAAGCTTATTCTGTTTTCGTCGTTTCGAACTTCCTTTTCTGATATTGTTTGCGGAGTCTCGATGTTGATTGTATATCAACTTCTTTGGCCAAGGAATCAATGAATAATGACATTTTGGGATAATTTTGGAAAATCGAGGGGATCAGGGTAAATGTCTGATTGTATACCGTAAAAAGGGATGAATGTGAACATCGGGCTGAATGCATCCGCTCAATTGTTTTTGGAATAGCTTCTGACTGGTACGTTGGAGGATATCTCACAATGGCTCATCTTGAAGATGAGATGAATAAATTCGGAATGAGCTCCATCAGGATCTTATCCCATTAATAAGTACAAAACTATCACTGAAACAAAAGTGGACACGTTCACCCCGGTGAGGGCACATTCACCCCAGTTTACGGTAGTCATCCTTATATAATGAGGTTGTTCTCTCAACAGAACCTCAATCATACAATTTCCTCATTTACATCGAACTTGGTATACTTTCCTGGTAATTTTCAATTACCAGGAAAGTTATAATTGGTACGGTGATTTCCTAACAAATCAAAGATATTCGAAAAGCTGTTCAGATGCTGTGTATTCGTCGTTGGGAGGAAAATCGTAAAATCTCAAACCATGAAATGAAAATTTGTCACTAATTCACTCTGCACAGACAGCTCAAAGGGTCACCATAATCATTATAGCACAACTTGTTAGGCTATTCAGTTTTTTCAAAGCTTGGGCCGGATTATTGGGTATAGTTATTTGCGATGATCGGGACTTCAACATCAGGAATTCTCACAAGTGCATCTTCGCCGATAGAAATGTAGCGGGTGAATTTCTGCCGAATTACGCGTGCGACACTCATGCTTTATGTGGGACAGGATTTCAATTGTCAATTCACCCAAGAGCAAGAATGTGATGTATTGGATTCCACTCATTTCGGATGGTTTTTGAAGCGAATTTCCACTAAAATAAAGAGTTGAAACTGTTGAAATTGAGTATATTGGGATGGTGATTGATGTAAGCTCGTCTCGTTTCCGCTGTAGTTTTTATTGGATAATATCCTAAATGCAAATCCGAATGTACATTGAACGAACTTACGAGATAGTAAGCTCGATGGGATATTGTTCCTTTCGTTCGGGTTCTTGTGTGCACCAAATGATTTAGACACATCTAATGGCTTGTGTTGCGATTTTTACTCATTATATATGACGCCAAAAACATAAGTGCACGCCAGTTTCATTATCGAACTTTGTTTGTAAAAGTTACTCGATAAAAACTAAATTTCCGCAAAAATTTCGATAAATAACAAATTGTGAATTCATCAAGTTATTCTGAATATCATTCAACGTAATCTAGCTTATTTAAAAACTCATGTCTAAAGCTACAAAATGAGCCTACATACGCGTGATTTGGGCGATGTCGCGCGGAGTGATCAGAAATTTAGACACGCAATAACCGGGAGGCACACTACTAGTGAGTGAATGGTTGACATAGCCACTTCCCATTTCTCCTCTTTCAATCTGTTTCAACTCTATGAGGAACGTTTTGTATTAAAAAAAAAACTGGAAAGTATCTCGAATAAGAGCTTGTATTTCATGTATTCCTTGAAGACACAAAATCATATATAATATGTATAGATATTACAACCACACTCCGCAACTCATTAGTACCAGACAAAAACTCACAGCCCAGGCCCATGCTAAAGAATCACCCAAATGGTACCGAGAAATTTTTGTTCATTTTATTTTTTATTTTATTGTGGAAAATTGAAAGGGCATGAGGGCCCTATAAACATCAATATGATAAAGATTCTCTTACAATATTTAGATTATTAACCTAATGCTAATAAATCAAAGGAATATCAAAACCAATATATAATGACTGAATGATGACGTACCATTACAAAAATGCTCGAATAAATTAGGTACCAAGAACTATCGAGAGCCAGTGATATCAAGATATATGATGGAAAACAGAATTTTTTACCAACAACTCAGAGTGTGGGTTATTCAGATTCTGAACAATGTGACTTGGTAGCTTATTCCACAACTTAATACAGTGACGCAGGGTCGATTCTTTCAAGCTCTGAGAGCTCTGCGGAGGGAGTCTAAGAGATTGTGTTGCCTTTGTACCGTAACAGTGATCAAAATAAATAAGTTTCGACTGAATGTATGAGTTCGAGTTACGGAAGAGCAAGGCACTTTTCACTGTCAAGATGTCGTGGTAATCATATGATTCATCGATGGTTGCAATATTGAATTTTTTATACTGTCTTTCGTAATCATGATCAAATCTATGCATGGGTTCATTTTTCTTGAAAGAGAGGTACCTTTCGAGCCTATGCTGAAGTTTTTCAAGTTCATAAATTGATGATTTTAATTGCGATCTCCATGTTGCGGAGGCAATCGTTAACTTGGAACAAATCAGGGAAGTGTATAAGTATCTAATACTATCAACGTTTGTAAAATCACTCGTGCTTCTCTTGATAAGTCCTAGCAAACGACTACATTCCTTGACTAAAGCCGCTACATGTTCACCAGAAGAAAAATTGTCCTCAATAACAAAACCTAGATCTTTTATAGTATTAACTCTACACAATATTTGGTCACCGATTTGATAATCAAATTCTATAGGATCACGATTCTTGATGAATGATATAATGTGGCATTTAGACACATTAAGTTGAAGCTTATTAATCACAGACCACAAAAACAGTGCGTCCAGATCTTTTTGAACCTTCAGTGCATCACGAACAGAGTCAATTTTGTAAAATATTTTCACATCATCTGCGGATATCAAAACCTGATCTGATATTCATCAAATATTCAATTACTGTGATCAGTATACAGCTCCTTGATTTTAAATAGCACTTCAGATACACAATTGAAACAATTCTCATTCTGTGGTTCCTTGACATTGTAAATAATAATATTGTTCTGTCTCCTTGAGCTATCATTTACTTCTGCACAGATTTCTTTAGTGTCAAGAGTTGGAACCTTGTTCTGAAGTGCACCAACTGCATCTTGTAGCGACAGAATATCAGACTTACATTGATTTAGATCAACAATCATAGTATCATTTCTGGCATTCGGACTATTCACTTCATCTTCAATTGTTGATACCCTGGCACTTCGCTCCTTCAATTTAGATTCAATATTGGACATTGACTGTTTTATGTCACTAAGCTCAGACTTGAGGGATCTCTGAACTCTGTCAACATCAGATTTGAGAGACTTCTCCATGCTTTGAGTTGTTTCATGATTGCATTCATCTCAGGATTTCTATTGGTATTAGCAGTAGGCGATAGCGACTCAGCACCAACAGGAGATGTTGATCTAGATGGTGGTTCGCCACAACGCTCCCGAAATTATCCGTTTTCAGTTCTGCTATCTCTATCTGGACAAGAGCAACTTTCATGATATCCTGCATCACATCCAGGACATCTGACCGCTTTTTCGACGAGAACAACAACTTTATTACAGTAGGAGCAGATATCAAACACATTCAAAAGTTAGGTTAAGTGCCCAAATCTACCAATTATAGAGCAAACCAATTTCACACAACCAAATTTTATAGATAAAATTGACCAAATACAGCTCAGTTTAAGCCCTCACTCGTCATTTTCTTAAACAATACGACTGTAAACTGTAATCAAAGCAAGTATTGCCTCAGCCTCTGCTGAATCGCAGCATCCCAAAGACTGGAGATGCTTATGAGAAATCAACAAACGCTACCCAAAAGCTAAAGATTACATCTCAGGATCACTGATTTAGGTAGTTCGATCATTCACTTCATCCCCATTGCACGTTAGAAATTTAAACGGGTCCCACCGGTGGGACCCGCGTAGATTTGTGAGGATCTCATGAATAGATGTCAAACTGATTACATTCTAAGAGTTCTTGTTTCTCACACAATTGTTCGATTTTGGCATGCATTTTTGTGGAAAAGAATGAGCGAATGAGTGCGCAAAAATTAAATTTTGCATCATTGCATTCACCAATAATATAAATGAGTGCTCTCCTATCGTTTCAGACATAAGCCACATAACGGATTCACCAAAGATCGCTGGGTGAATCATACATGTTCATTTCGAGTTTGTGCAAGTATTACAATATCTTTGACGAATTCATGATCATCGAATTGTACTGCTACGCTATTTGCAAGGTACATAAACGTCACTATCTTTTACGACTAGATGCATGAGTGTACGATATTGAATATAATTCTTTCACAAAACTATCATTCGGAAACTATCATTTCAATATACTCATGAAATCCTCGCGATACTTTGAATAATGATTTATCATTGATAAATCAAATCGTTATATAGCGAACTCACTCACTTATGACCTGCCACACATCTCATTTCATACATCAAGCCTTATGAGTCTTCTAACCACTTCCAAACTCTTCTGGTTTTAGATTTAATCACCGCGATGAGATCGGCTATATCTCTTGGCGATCGTGCGAGAGAGCAAGATTGCGCAAGTAGTACCTTCGTTGTCTTTTACGAAGAGAGAAAGCTTTTGCGGTACTCTTCGCTATAATGTCGTGACAGCACAAGGCCGGCTGTCCCTCTGTAATGTGGTTAGAACCCGCCCTCATTGCAATTTCTATACGCTATCTCAAGCGATACCGATCTTAGCTAATCATTGCCGCTAGCTTGAGTACCATTATGTGCCTTTTCTACTGTTCGATTCACTTGTACACGAGGGTATCTCACCGAGAAATATTTTTTGGAACTTTTCAGTCCCAGTCGATCCTAGACTGAAAGTGCATTAGGAGAAAGCGTAAGTATGGTCATGTATTTTTTTTTTAGAAGTATTCCATTGCTTCATCTTTTGTATTGATGACATGTGAGTTGTTCTGAGTCGAAGTGGGCTGATTGTAAGTCCAAATTTTGGATCAAAAGAGACCTCTATTCATACCATTATCATCTTTCAAGACATTTTCTAGGAAGTTGTCAAAATTATTTTGCCACGCAGAAAACATAATAAAGCTGTGAGAAAAATGTCCCCAGGAGGCCATCTGCCTATTTGGAAGAAATACAACCAATTGTGAGGGCAGTAAGATATTCGGCGTTTCAATGTGGGCTACTCTGACTCCAAATAACGCAGATGTGCATACATACTTTCGATATAGATTTACTTCGCCCTAGTTTCATTAAATAGTTGCGTTGATTTTGGGTCACGCAATCCTGTCAGATCCTGAGGTGATTCATTTTTGCTGGAACAGATGAGATGTCCTCTAAATTGAATCCCACATAGGGTCTGTTCAATCTCTTATTCATAGTTTTTGCTTAAATTGATCACAGTATTAACAATTGCTCTTCCACCTCACTTGCACTGCACCAGATATGATTTCTTCTATAAATCTTTTAGGTTATGATCAATTTGGATGGAAACTTTCGATAAAAACGATTTAATGTAAGATACTGTAAGACTGCATTAGCGTACGATATTTCAGATAACATATACGGTCACAATATGGTAATGTGCGGTCATACTTTGGAAACGACCAGTGACACTTTTTGCTATCTATAATCCTGCAGTTTTGTAGACAACTGATGCACAGCTTAGGATTATTGTATTCCACGATCTCGCCTTGAGGCAATTTAGTTGGTCGATAATGAGAATAGCGCTTTCTCTTAGTGAATGGGACCATCCTTGTACCTTTCGATGATCCATATCAAATTACGGAATTTCTTCACAAATGAACCCCGTAACCTCTCATCTCAGGTTAAAATTTATGTTTCGTATAACGGATCGATTTCGATGAGTACAAAATTGGAAAAATCTTACACCACTAGGAAAACTCAGTTCCATGAAAGAGACGAAAGGTGCCTGATGTACTGCTTGCAAAACAAAATCTACCAGTTTGCTATAACTAGCGTTAGTGATAAGCGCATTGCACAACACACATGAGCTTATATTACTGTGAATTTCAATATCCGTGTTTCTGATCAATTGGGAGAATCTCATTCCATCTATTCATTTATGACAGCAGCTTTCGTTACTAGAGTTTGGCAAGATTTTACCTATTTCTATAGAGTTTTATTCGGTATTAACGATGGAACTAGAATTGAGTAACAATTTTCTGTCAAAGAATTATTCCTGGTCTTTTTTCTAGACGATCATATAATTGTGTATAACCTATTATCAAACTCCCTCACCGTTTTTAGAGCAGTTAGCGATACATCTCAGATAGGATTGCCCCTGGAAGTAGATCAAAATTATTGCCAGTAGGTATACGAGGTCGTGTGCTGATCTGGACAAGGTAGTTTTTTGTGATTTTTAGAGGACCATAATCTCGACTCTCATTATTAAATTATTGGGAACATATGGAGAAATAGTATATTTCCGTACTGAGCGCGGTAGCCCATTTTGGGCACTAGCACATTTTGTGAGACAGACATGTCCTCCAGTGCCCAAAATGGGCTTGCAAGCGAAGTGCGGATATAAGGTAAGTGTACCCAACTTCCCCCATTAAGCCATTTTCTTAATAACTTTGGCCCATCTCCATATTTCCCAACGTACCTTAGCTCATTTTAAAGCTTGTTTTAAGACCTTCAGAATGAGTTGAAGTACATTTAAGTTGAACCAACTGGAGCCAAACTGTTTGAATTCTCCCAAAAGGTGATTTTTGAAAGTTTACAAAAGTGTGTACCCAACTTGCCCCCATTAAGCCTTTTTCATAATAACTTTGGTTTACTTCAAAGATTTTCAACGCTGATTTTGAAGCATGTTTAAAGATCTTTAAAATGCACTAAACTACGTCCAATTTGGATCAATTGGAGCCGAACTGTCTCTATTCTTCCGAAATAAATGATGGAAATCGGCGATAAAGTGTTTTTATCGCCGTGCCCGCACACTTGGAGCTTTTCGGTGGTTCGAAACACTATTTCTGACCCATTTTGGCGTGATAAACACGTTCTGAGTGGTAAGAAAAGTCGTTCTGCACGCCCTTTCCAGATAAACATATGGGGGCATGTTAGGTACACTCCGATGTTGGCATCCTTGTTTACAAATCGTCTCCGTGTTTTGCACATAAAACAACTCCATATTCAAATTTTGCAATTTTGAAAAATGGATTTTGAAGGTCTTGAAACAAGGAATTAAATGCGCTAAGGTACGTTAGAATTGGTTGAACTCGAAGAATTTGGCACCGATTTTATTGAAGGCGATTCCCTCGGTGCTTTCTTAGCTAAGCAATCACGAAAAATAGAAAAATCACTCTAGATTTTCTGGAGAACGCAGGAATGATTCGGGGTCGACGGAAACTACTTATTTTCTCATATTCCAACATAACAAACGTAAAAAAAAATTGCCGGGAGGCCAAGGAGTGCCCATCCCCGAGGTCGGCATATGGGGGCAAGTTGGGTACACTTACCTTATTTTTTCATTACGAGAACCCTAAAATCGTATTTAGATGCAGCATTTTTAGGTTAGAGTAATGAAAAACATTTTTTCGACTTATCGTTTATGCTAGCGTTATTGCGTCTCTCGTTACCATTCGCTCGGCTTGTGAATGTTCTGGATAAGTCAGACACCCCTGAACACTATTTTGGCTCAAAATCGACATTTTTAAAATTATGGGTGATGATTGAGTGATGGTATACATATTAGAACGAGGTTCCTTATGAGTTTTGTGAAGGTAACATTTTTTTGAACTGGTGCCACTAATGGTCTTATAACCAACCATCAGCCTGTTTAACCACTCACTCATCAACTTGTCCACCCTCCCGCCCGATCTGGAAAAGTACCTACTGGCTCTATTTCAGCTGCCCCTATCGGCACAGGGTAAAGATACGCCCTGCCAGCGCGTAAGCTCGGAGGGCGGCAATTCTCGAGTATACTATAGCAAGCTACATGAGAATGACACGGCTTCCTCGCCGACTACCGAATTCTGGGATCAGCCACTAGTACATTGCCAAATCCATCCCTCAGTGAAGAATAAGGCCGGTGTGTTCTAGGCTTTTCAGGGGCCTAAAGAGCCTTTCGAGCACCAGTAGGGTCAAAAAAAGACTCGCCTAATGCTCGTGATTGCCAGATGGAGTAGTACTATCCAAGCTTTGTCAGGCATTTGCGTGGAGCCGAAGCACTGTCACACCCCGGAAGCAAGCCACCAGAGGGGCCCACTCCTCCTTGCGGTTCCCATCCGCCCGGACATCATTCTACTCACCTACCGAATCTCCCGCACCTCTTCTCATAACCCAAACGATCACGTACTATGTTTTAGCCAGCCCAGCCTATGGAACTATCTGTTCCAGACTGTAGATAGCTCCAGACCGTTCCAGACCGTTTCGAACCATTCTGGGCTATTACTGACCGTACAAGACCATTCCAGACCACTCAGAACGTTCCAGATCATTTCAGAACGTCCTAG
The DNA here is from genome assembly GCA_029851415.1 of Eretmocerus hayati. NCBI lineage: Eukaryota > Metazoa > Arthropoda > Insecta > Hymenoptera > Aphelinidae > Eretmocerus > Eretmocerus hayati. Next base: position 37,282,554 of record CM056743.1, on the reverse strand, counting down.
ATTGTACCAGACCATCCAGACCCCACGAGACCAGTCTAGAACGTTCTAGATTTTATCAGACCATACCAGACCGTTTCAAACTATCCCAGACCTTTCCGGACCGCACCAGACTATTTCAGACCGTACCAAACTGTACCAGATCGTGCCAGACCATTTTAGACTATTCCAGATCGTTTCAGACTGAATTCCATACTGTATCAGAAGCCTCAGTCCATTTCAGACTATCCCGAATTGCACCATAATGGTCGAGACCGTTCCAGATTTCACTAGATCATACCAGGCTGTTTTAGACAATCCTAGACCGTACTAAAACGTCCCAGTCTGTACCAGATCGTATCAGATCATTCCAGACCGTTCCAGTTCATCCCGGGCCGAACCAGACAATCCATGATCCCGACCACCTACCTACCCACTCACCAACCCATTTACCTACCGCCCCTTTCATACGGACGAACAAATTTTGGCTGAGCGTATTATTATCATAACTTGGCACGACCGATTATACTGGTTACAACTGATAAGTTCATCACTGATAATAAAGGGCAAATTGCTGTTGAGAATATTTTTCGAGCAAATGTGAGACAGTAGAAGTTAAGCTGTGGAAAACCATGGGCTCCATCGGTAGGATTCATCGTAGTGAATAACACATTACAAGAATGAATATACCAATAGCCGCTGGTCACCCTCATACTATCATATTAAGATGAGTTTTGTTAAGGTATCATCTATGGCTTACATTCGGACGATCAATTTAATCCAGACTGTGCCTCTGACCTCCACAGTCAGAGTCAGTGCAATTGGTGAGATCAGTAGGGGCAAAGATGCTTGTATACATGGCTTGCCTTATAACGGGAAGTAATTGGCACTTGCAGCAACATATCGGTCGTCACCGAAAGCTTTCGCGTGTTCTTCGCGTACTTACGCCGGCCGCCGCGCCCGGGCCTTCGATCTCACGTGTGTAAGACGCGCAAAAATTGTTCCACAAAGTGGAACGCGACATGATTACAACTTGTCCATGATGAGTCGGGGTTCATAACGCATCAGGAATCTTTGAAATAAATGCGTGTATGTGTTAGTTGCGCCCCTTGGCGAACCACTTATATCTCCCATCGCTTTGCAATTCCGTGTGTATTTTATTGCTACTCCCGACAGGTTGACCTATGATGTCTGATGTAGCTTCGAGCATATACGTGACCGCAAACCACTTGCAATCTTGTAGACTCGCCCAGACACTGGAGATACCACCTTGTTAATGGGATGCGAGTAGTTGAAATGAATGTAATTGATGCGATATATGTTTGGATGTTAGAGGAATTATCAGTGATGGGGTGAAAATCGATTTTTGGGTCAATAATCAACATAAGGCTAGTGGATTTTGGCCTAAGATGCATTGCTTGGCTTCGTTGCGAAATGTTCGATGAATGCAGTGCCAACCCATTCTCAATGATATTAATATCAATCACTTATCGTGTAACTCAAATTCATTATCATCGTTAGTATCTGCATTGTCGAGAGATTTTGAATTATGCGTCGGGGAAAAATACTCATAAAACTATGAAATATGGCAGTATACTCTGTGTAATAGACATTAAATTATCGAAGCAAGCTTTGTCCCATCAGACTCATAGTAAGATATTTGAGAAGAGTTATGGATATTCGAAAGTATTCTACAACGAGGATGTACCATTATTTTCTGATAGGTGCGTGAATCACATACTTTTTTGTCTATTTTCCAAATTGCATAATTGGAATGAAGAATAGCGATCCTCTCAGTAATGGACTACTTTTTCATGTTTGGATCAACATCACAATCTAATCAACTGGACCTTGACCACAGCCATGTAGCATGCAGTATCATCTCGAGAGCTTTTTTGTACATCGTATATCTTGTTTATGGTAGAATTGGTAGGGGAAAAATGTCAGAGCCTCCCACGTTTCACTTTTCCCACAGCCAAAGATACTGAGATATATTTCCACCAGACTTTTATAGTTCTTACTATGTTTGAAAGAAAATACGGAAAAGACGAGTGAAAATAATGAGATAATTTGCTAATGCGGAAGAAATCGGTTATTGTATAGAAGGGTTTTGATGGTAAAAAACCAAGAACCCTCTGGTACACTTGTTTTGCACGCAAATATAATTCAAGCTGTGGAAATTTGTGAAACCTGAAGGATAAGTCTCGGCTTCCATGGACTAATTGTACTTTCTATGAAACGAAAATGTTGGGATATGATGAGTTTCCTTTGAATAGCACTGGTGAAAATACTGTCACATGAGTATTATGGGAAATGCTCAGTATGACCGTGAGGAAATAAAATTTATCTAAAATTTTTGCTATGGTATCAGTTACAACGCTTGGATTAGTGAAAGCTTGATCCTCGCGCATTATCTTTCACAATCGGATATCAAATTTTCTTTTACTGATATGAATTTTACCTCGGCCAATACCATTGAAAGACTAGGAAATCTCAACAATTTTCATTTTGACAAAGAAAATGGAAAACGTCTTCCATTTTTCTTCGGAGATTAATCACAGAATTCGTATTGAATCATCTTATTTTGCAGTTGGAATGCAGATCATCAGAGACAATCAATAAAGCGAGTGCTCATGAAAAAGTTGTGGGAAGAACCGTGAATGGCACATACGGCGAATACATATGTGGGATGAGATTGCCAATTCTTCAATTATGTATAAAAAGTCTTTAGCACCATTCGAAATTCATAGAGTCTGCAATTCTAGCACATTCATTTCTTATCATCGAAGGTATGCAATTAGTCCTGGTCAACCAAAATTTCACTTGAAAAGCCGATTTCATTGATATTTCGTGGGAACGTGACTGTACAAACTTGCCACAGCATACATGTACATACATACATCGATTCACAGGTGAAATCGGATATATCAATTATGCAGGATGATTATAACTAATCAAATAAACCATTCAAAGGTTGTAATTACCGCGGCGTCTTGAACTATTACTGTTGTATGTGATAGCCTTCACGATGCGTGAGTGGATTCGGGACGAGAAGTAAAAGCCTCAAGCTCAAATGCTCAATGACCAAGCAGTTTATAAAGTATGTACCAATTCACTCGCATGCCCTGCTACTTTTGAATCAACTTTGATATAGAGGTATTAAAAATTTTTTAAAGAGAGAGCCCACTTCTCAAATAGCTATGTATTTTTGCAAGCAATGCACCAACACGAGTCAGACTGTGACCGAGATTCGACATTAATGAAACAGCTAATTCGGAGCAATACAACCTAAGCTACTACAGAGTCGTATCAAAGTAATTCTCGAATCATGTTGGTACCAGCTAGTGCTAATTTCTCTGAGATTCGTAATTACTGGATTGCGAATTGAAAAAGTTTGAAAATCTCGTACTTCTACTCGTTAGAACATCTCATACATCTTGGATTGAATTCTCATACATGTCGAGCTAAAATTTTTGAGGTAGATATCAACCTGTCCTGTTATCGAAAGCGTATACATTATGAATCGGATGTCAAAATTATCCATTACTCAGAGATCCAATCGAGTTCACAGCTCATGGAATGGGATATAACGGTCGAGTGCAATCCGTTTCTATCCTTCGAATTACAGCTATTTGCAATCATGATATTTCTCTTGCACGTGAGAAAGTGGCTATTGACTTTTGCAGGAGTGCATGTACGAAACGAGAGTTGAACTTCATGTATAGTCACCTGGGGGTCAGGTATTTGGGCGGTATTTCTGATATTCACATGTACGTGCATCCTTTTATGAGCTAATTGGCTAAGAAAATCAGCACTAGCTTGAATGAGATATTTTTTAGTTAATATGTATTGCTATTCATAGTCCAGCCCTTAGACGTAGGAAAGAAACGTTTCTCAGCTCGTCAAAAAGTTCCTTACTGATTTCATATAGGATATGGGGCGTGAAAATTGTCTAGAGATTGTCAAGTCGCGAATGGATCTCTTTTACAACAGCTTTAACCTATCTGGAAATATGAGACTTTTTGCCAATTCTTCATCAAAACACCTCTGCAACATGAAACTATTTCAAAGTAACGATTCGGATATGTTGCAAGTCAATCCATTCGTCAGTATTATACCCTCTTTCTTTCAAGAAAAGATAGATCATGAAGAAGATTAGAGCTAAACGAGTTTCTGGTGTCAGAAAATCATTCTTGATGCAAAAAAATCCATATTTAGAAAATGGATTACAAAATGATACGATCATGTATGATGCTCAACATCGGTAACTTATTGTCTGTGAGATCATCCAACGGTCAATTTTTTTCCAGACTTGTTCTGATATAAGGTAAGTGTGGCTGAAATGCTTTCATTCCCTAACACGCCCCTACTCAAGTTTCCGAATGAACGAGATCGCAGACCTTGCCGTGCATTCTTTTCATACTTGTTACGTTAGAATATGAGAAAATGAACATTTTGGACCGATCCTAAATGATCCGCACATTTCTTAGAACAAAAAACTGGTTTGCGGTACTTTCGACTTTTTTTTGCTAAGTCATTCAATGTTGTGCTGAAAAAACTTAGCGCAACCAATCTTCACGTACTTCAACTCATTTTCTCGTTTTAGTCCCAACTTCTAGATGCTCTTCACAGAATTGCAAAATTCAAATTTCAGCCGACTCTACTCTTATATTTCTAGCAAAAGTCGATGTTCCTAATTTTCTCCCACCTATTTTTCCGTGTCTAGAGGGCTTCGCGCAATGCCGCAACCACTCTTATCACTACTTTGTCTATAAGGCAGTAGTTTTAGGTATATTTAGCTATATGTAGCAGCGTGGAGCCTTCAAAAGGCACCAGATCTCACAAAACTGCTGAAAATTTATGTTCATGTTAATTTTGAGGTTACCTGCACTCAGTGAGCAAGTACCCCATGAACCTTTGCTGGCACCTGAAGATAAGGACTGTGCTGACCACTTCAGGGCTACGACACATCGGAATGAGCAAGGTCGGTATGTCATCAGCCTTCCCTTCAAGACGACTTCAGTTTTCTCTTGAACTGAAGAAATCAATCGGAAGTGTATGGCTTATCTGAAAAGATGTTTCGCTGAGAATTCTGATCTGGTCACTGCTTACAAGACTTTCGTGGAAGAATATGGTAACCTTATCCTGTCCAAAGATAACCAAGTTCCACTAATAGAATGGCCACTAGCTCGTATCACTCGATTATTCACTGGACCAGACAAGCTGAGTAGGGTTGCAGCTATTCACGTTTGGCCTGAACTGACTTTAACCCAAAGATGCGTGCCCCTCAGAATTGATTTTTCTCCCTTCAAGTACACAATAAATGGAAGTTTCTCCTGCAAGCATGAAAATCTTTCGTCGAGCCGTTTCTTAAGAAAGTGAGATTCATGGTTTTTTATAGGAGTTTCCATACTAATCTATCCACGCGCGATTATAACGCAGTTGTCGGCCGACTTTCTTGGAATTCAATTTTAATTACATTGAAATGCGTTATAATCTATCAAAAGGATAGTTTTTAGCAACAATCTTATAGTACAGGCGAATATCCATGATCTGACGATGCCGAGAGACAAGCAATGATGTCGCACGGTAGGCCTAAACTGACTTTAGCATAAAGGTCCTTGCCCCTCAGATTTCTTCTCTTGAGTTCAAGTACGTGATAAATGGTAGTTATTTCTCGCGAGAATGAGAATATCCGATGAAGCTACAATCGAGAGGAGTCAAATTGAAATATTTTGAATCTTGATTTTGACATTATTTTAAGAGTAATCACGGATGAGCTTTGAAATTGACCTTCGATACATATTTGCGTGAATGACTATTATCCAGAAAGTATAGATCAATAATAATGCTCAAAAGTTGATGAGAAAGAACACACTCCAGAGTGAAACAATTTTATGATCAATAAATTACAATTTGAATGTGCATACGGCTGTACACACACAAAGCTCTAATAAGTTTCTCTATATATTGCATTACGCATTCTTGCAATTTTTCCATGTTGAGTTGAAGTCAAAACGTGCCAGTTCCATGGATTGCTCACTATTCAATCTGAGGTCCATCCTCTTCATCTCACAAAACTGTTCAATGTAAAATAATACCACGTGAACTTTCGGGGAAACTGGAATCTCCAACTCTGAATAACTTTTTGAGAAGGTTCCTACACACGATCTATCAGATGTTACTCTGGCGAAGGAACAGATTCTGCATTTTAATCGTGCATGGATAGATTACTATAGAAATTCCAATGGAAAATCATAAATTTCACTTTTTTAGGGAACGGCTCGACGAAAGATTTTCATTCTTGCGGGCAAAACCTCCATTTGTCATGTAGTCGAAGTGAGAAAAATCAATCCTGAGGGGCAGGCATCCTTGGGTTGAAGTCAGTTCAGGCCAACCGTGTATTTGCACCGCTACTTCAGAATACGAGCGACCTCTGAACAAACTCATCCTGTTGCCTGTCTGTGATCATACAAATAACTACCTGTTGAGACTTGAGAGTCATTGCCATCATGGCGGGCGGCAATATTGATGAAGAGTGATGAGCTCCAGAAGTCAAATTTGTAAATGAAGTATTTAGCTAGCTCAGGGATTCGATTGTGACTCTTCACTGTTTCCGCGATAAGTATGTGATCAACTTTCACATCTTTTCTTTTCTGCGCTTAAAGACTTGCTTGTCACGCGTATTGGATTTTCAGTTGTTGTCCAAGATTGTTCATTTTTTTCAACACCAATGAACAAGAAGGGTGGTATGTTCAGTGATTTGGAACAATTTCAGAATGCGATTGATTTTTTGGTTACCGAGGGACCAACCGGTTGTTTTGCTGTTAGATTTGTCACAGTTCTCGTTGAGTAAACACTGCCTTTTCGAGTTAGCTCTATTTTTTCACTAGTTCAGGGTTTTAGGTGCACTTTTCAATAAAGTTTCAACTCAGTTGTCCACATTTGGGCGTTTCTTTTGTTAGAGGCATTTACAGCTCTCGTTGAGTAAACACCGCTTTTTCGAGTTTGCTCTATTCTTTCACTAGATTAGGGTTATAGGTGCACTTTTGAATGAAGTTTCAACTCAGTTTTCCACATTTGGGATATTCTTTTGCTAGAACCATTTTTATTATAAAATACGATGGAGTGTCCATTTAATACATCAACGTTATGCTCCGGAACCGATATCATTTTTCCAGAGTTTCAGAATCGCAAAGTGACTATGGGAGCATATAAGGAACACATTTTAAAAAACTCGCAAAAATCAAGATAGCTTGCCTCCATAACCTTGAAATTGAGCGTTCTTCAGCTCATCCTGAAGGTTTTAGAACAAGCTTCAGAATGAGTTGAAGTACGTTGAATAATATTGAGATAAGCCAAAACTATAAGCAGAACAAAAGTGGTGGAGGCATGTTAGGTACACTTACCTCAGTATTTCGGACTCCTGTGACCAGAAATGGTACGAACATTTTGATTCTCTGTAATAGGAGACCTGAAATATGTCCATTAGCTTCGTGTTTCATGTATGATCATTGATCACACAATAATTACCCTTGCTTTACAAGATAATGTAGTCAACTCCAATAGTATCTCATCATCGCACTTGTCCCTATTGATCAAGGCAACTTCCCACCTGTACTCAAAAGTCGTATTACATCGTTTATTGCCCACCCGCTGCGTATTACTTCGTCGCGAAGCAACGACGCCGTCCGCACCTTGGTACTATTATATCCTATGAGACACCCACCACTGTGTACTATGCCCTCTAATATCTTGTACTAATATAACTCTCAAAATCCACTTTTTGATCGTCTGTGCGCAAATGAGTCATTTGCACACTGTTTGTCGCCTTTCATTTGCTCACAGAAGATCAAAAAACATAGTATGATACTTGGGCGCAACGGTTTTCGCTTTCTCGTGACTATTTAGACCCTCGCCTGCGGCTCGGGCCTAAAAAAGTCACTCGAAGTGCGAAAACCACCGTTTGCGCCCTTGTATCATAATATACTATTTCCGTCACGATATTTTAACCAATTCACTACAAACACGCGATTCTATCCTCTAACCCATAACGCATCGCGAGTTTGCAAAAAATTCTTATACAAAGCTGTTTCACCTCCATGGTCGATTTGAATCTTAGCTTATCCATCGCGTAAATTTTCACTCGTACCCATATATGAATTCACACTGGAGTCGTCGTTATCACAGGCCTCAAGATCGTTCAACCAAGAAGGCTTGTGCGTGCAGTCCGGAAGCAAAAATTTCTAGCGATCGTAAACACGTCTCGAGCAAAAGCAAGCAAGCAAGCAATAGTACACCATGCATGCATACAGGGTGCGATGATTGCGTGTCAATCGTTTGAATATACGGCCTCCAGAAAAATATTTCACGCGCAAAGCGCATAAGTGAGCATACATACAGGTGGGCGTACGGATAATCATATTGGACGGCATTCCTTTGCCCTTCAGCGTATAGACGGCAAACAGCGTGTCGGCAAAACTCGACAAGTACAACTCGTCGAACGCGTGTTTCAACGCATAGATAGCCATGTTGCTCCCGGCGGTGGTTGTACGAGTAGGAGGTCTCTAATAGCCTTGTCATTCTGTAGGCAATGCCGTATTCGTACATTGGCTATGTTATATGGGTGGAACGAGCTTGCAGAGAGTGTCTGCGGGGATAATTTTAGGACTGTCTCAAGCAAGATGACTGGCATAAGAGATACCGTTCGATTTGTCGACATTTATCGTAAATATTATGAGTCTCACGTGTCCCAATTATTATTTGATGGAGAGAAGAGTTTATGAGAGATATTGCACAGAAATACAGTAAGTACAGTCATGTTATAACTCACACCTTTGTTAGTGGTTCATGGTAGATCTTAACGGCTTGTGCAGAGGACCAATGATTCTGGCTGATGAGATTGAGATGGATTGGAGCCTCAGGGCTGTATTAACACGTCCGCTGCGACGGGTCCCACCGGTGGGACCCGCGGCTTGTCATTTTTCAATCTTTGCCGGCTGAGACTGAGATGGGTTACTTCACCGAGGGCGTAAACAACTATCCAAAAAAGAGTCTAGCTCTGTATGGACGTTTTTACCGAATCACGATGGTCCAGTTCATAACCGAAATGAAATTACAAAAAAAAAAAAACAGCGTCACAGCGAACTTCTTAAAAATTGATGAGCTGTGAATTTCGAACAATTCTCGACAAGAAAACTCGACGAAATGCTTACCAAGAGTAATGGGAAGAATTTCGACATAGTACGTCTCGATAGGAGGACGAGAATGTTGGTTTCCGTGGCACGAGAAATGTTTCTTCGGCCCGAACCTTCATTGGCGATAGTTGGAATCATCGCTCGAAAGCAGAAACCAGTCCGCCCTGGTGTCGAGTACAATTTTTCCATCTTCTGAGCGGGAAACGACTTTTTCGCAATTTTGTAGGCACCCAAACATCGGAAAATTCCGAAAAATAACTTTCGCGCCTTGGACACGAGGTTCCCCGCTTCCGAGCGAGCTACAACCTCATGAACTCGGTGCGAAATATACTATTTCGCACGGTTTTTGTGATTTTGTTCCCCGCACAGCTGATGCGAAAGTAGTATTCGATACTCGGACGGGATGGCTCCCGCGTTCTCGTGGCGATTCCGACCCTCACCTTCGGCTCGGGACAGAAAATATCACTTGTTGTGCGGAAATCAACATTCCCGCCATTGTATGAAATTTATCATCTCCATTGTCGGCGTGAAAAAGAAAATCACAACCCCGTGTGTAAATGGCTCTTTTTAGCACAGATGATGGAAAAATTTTTAATTATCTCCGAGTTGTTGGAAATAGCTTCTATTAGAAACTAGGTAATGTTGAAAATTATCTTAGAATCAATAACATTCGTTCTGGGTATTCATCTGCTGTAACTCACCATGCTTCAAATTTTCATTTGAATTGGTTGAAAATTTTCATGCTCCGCGGTTCATACTGGACCAAAGCTTCCAATTCAGGTCATGCTCGCGAATCACCCGAAGGATACCCAAAAATCAACAAATGCTCCCGAAAAGCTAAAGAATACATCTTAGGACTACTCATTTTGGTAGTTCGATCATTCACTTCATCCCCCTTTTCACGATAGAAATTTTTGCGGGTCCCACCAGTAGGACCCGCGTAAATTCGTGAGGATTTCGTAAATAGATGTCAAACTTATGACATTCCAAAAGGTTTGAATTTAATTAGACGCAGAATCACGCATTTGTACTCTCTCGCACTCTGGTACGGAATGCTTATTTTTACCTTTGCAGTGAACGTGTTGAAGACGTAAGATAGGCAGATGCTATTATCGAAAGCAGATTTCCCATATCGTGGTCTCCGGTGCTTCCGATCTGACATCTTCGAGATCGAATGATCTTTGAAACGTTATAATCTTGGTCTCAAATCCAATCATGAAATTACTTCGGAAGATGATCGTTTTAAACGTAACGTCCTTAATTTTATAATGAAATTGATTTCAGGGATTCAAAATCCTGCGCATGAGCAGGAAACAGACGATGCCCGATGAATTGAAGTATGGGCTTGTGGAAAATAGAAAGATATCCGGGCACATTTTTCTGGAAGAGTACAAAAATTGCTTTCAATGATCAAGTTCTCGGGAAAGATATGTCTTTCTTTTACATTCAATTATATTGTGTTCTTCACTCGTTTGCTCACAGAAGACCCGAAGGACGTCCATAACTTCAAGCTCAAATTCACCAGGTCGATTTCCGACAAATTCTTTCAAGACCTATCGAATGATGCAAACATCATCTTTATGCTTCTAACCGGGTTTGAAATACGTACATCTCACTGAAAAGAGCTCCGATAATATTATTGGTTAGGGATTATTCAAAAGAATACGGTGAAATACGCCTCAGATATCTCGAAAGTTTTATGGTGCTCCATAAGTGATGAAAAGTTCACATTTTGTACTACATTCTGTAGAATTGAATGAAGATTCCAAGGAAAAAATCAAAGAATCGATCCTTCCTCGTGGGTCTGTTTTGTTTGGAATCATTCAGGAAGAATCTGATTCTTAGAACGTAATCTCTACGTTTGATACAAAGAACCATTCAAGAAAATCGTCTCCTTAATACTTTTTTGCCCGAGTTGACTCTACAGAGGCGCACTGAGTAAATTGATGAATATGTATTGCGGAAGAGGTGATAATAGATTCAACAAATAATATTATAATAAAAGACTTGTATTTGTCATTACTCTCTCATATATTCACAAAGGACAATTACATTTGACTTACGAGTACACTTGCTCTAAGTAATAATCCTATATCGATAGTATAATCGCTTAAATATACATTTCACGCTCACTTTACATCCATTCATGTATGGAAAGCATTGAAAACGCTTACCGTTAGGTTTAGCATGCATACTTTATCTGTTTCCACTTTGCTAATTTCTCAAAGTATTATTGATTATCAAACAGATTTTTCATACCTTATACACGATGAGCGGACGCAGTGATGAAAGTTTCTTTATAATATCAGTTTTATAACTTATCTTCTTTATAGAAGTGAGTCTTCCCTCAGATTGCTTAGCTGTTGCTTCAGTATTAAAATTTTTTTCATTTATTTCATTCATTTGGCCTGATGGCTCTATGAAACATTCGAGAATGATGAAAAAAAATCATCATTTCTAGAATAATTCTTCTCGTATCGCTGTAACTATTTCTCTCTAGATACTACAAATTTTGCACATTTATCACGTGCTTATGACGTAAAACAACGAATATTGAATAATTTACTTTTTCGCGTACTTTTCGATTACCAATAGACGCCTGATTTGTGGGTCTTCCGTAATGTTTATAACAACATTCATTTATCGTTTCAAGAAAAAGATTTTCCACTCAATCGGAATCTTTCCAAGTGGATAAATCATCATCAAAAAGAAAGTCAAAAAAATCTGAAATTATTATTTGCAACTGATTTGACAATCAATGGCAAAATTGAGAATCTTATTCGCACTTCATCTCAAATAACTGGAGTATTTACACACCAAAGTCATTAATTTTACATCCGTCAACGATCAACCTTAAACTTGGGTTCAGAACTATGTTTCCGATTTTTTGATGATAACGGCTTCATATTTCATAGCTACTCAAAAAAAGTCATGAAACCATGAGTTCAGGATTATGTATGATCCACTCATCGTATCCCATTATTGTATAAATGCGGAACTTTTTCATACATTATTTTGAATGCTTTTGCATGCATCGTTTTGAATTATATTTTTTACCTTTGTTGGCTTCCAGTATCGTCATTAAGGCAGACATTATACCACAAAACAGCGATACATTGACGATTCTTTGATACAATCATGCTCACTACATATACTACCACTCAGTTTTTCCTTTTTTTTGTTTTTCAAGGTATTTTCGTACAAAACAAAATGGCATCTTTTTGGCATTGGAAGAAAAAATACACTTTTAACGTTGTCTTTCATTACTATTCCCTTGATTCTTAGTATTCCAAGTAAATTCTCAATTCATTTATGTAAGTCTTGGTTGTTTCGCTGATGTCATTTTCAGAAACATGATTTCATTTCAATAAAGTTGCTATAACCAGTACGAATACATATAACTTTATTTTTATCAAGTTTCTAAATATAACTTTTTAATCTCTATTTTGGCAATATCATATTCAATATCAGTTTTATTGGTTTGTTTTTTTTTGCCGTTACATATTTCAGTAAACAATCTGATCAATAAAATCCAAAAATTCTAAAAATTCTTCTAATATCCGAAAATGAATGCTCTTGGCAGTGATTCTCACTATATATATAAACTCATAGAGAAATATTTGATCAAATATGATGCCAATTTCTTCTCTTACATATTTATTTTGTCGCAATATTTTGAAGGAAATTCTTCAACAAGTCTGAAATGGACTAATTCTCAAATATTGGACGAGAATCGATAATTCAGACAACGTTCTGAAGCTTCATTGAGCTATTTGTATTGATTCGAGTTTTAATGTGAGTAAATTAAATGGAAATCGTCAAGTAGTAACATGATCATAGTCGTTTGATATATTTTGTTATATAAAAAATCTCGGACGCAAACGCGATTGATGGTCGAAGTTGTACTTTGGGTTACTTCAATCTGAAAAATATCGGATAGAAATACCATTTTTCTATAAAAAAGGAACGTTCTTCTTAGTTCTAAAAAGAATGTATGCTTCATACTTTGTTGTCTTCGGTATATTATTGACATTTCAGCAATATATTCCCAAATTTTTGTTCACAATTCAACGAAAATGTCGTCTCATACATCTTGTGTACTACCATATAACTTGCACTACCGTCATACACTTTGTGTTGAGAAAGGTAGAATTCTTCAAGCTTGACACATGATCCAAGAAAATTTATGATACTCTTATAGAAGAAATCTAATAACGGCTCATTTCAACGATACCGAAAATTGGAATACCGAGGATAAGATTAATAAGTAGAAATTATCAGATCATGATCAAGACATTGTATGAAATCAACATAGCACGATCCACATGATTTTAGTCAATGCTACCCGCACTCATAAACTCAACTTGGAATGATTTGGCGAAAATGGGAGCATTCCAGAAAAGTTTACATGAAGGTTATACATAAATTGGAAATAACTACGAAATTTTCGTATTTTTAGTCAATATGTTCCCACTTGTGCGAGCATTTTTTCGACTGTCACTTAAGAAAAAATGGTATACGCAACGTTAACTTTTCTACAATTCGATATACAATTGATTAAAATATAATATAATACCTAATATCATACGTAATCGTGGTTGTCAAATCTATTGATAATTCTTCAAGTATTGTGGATCGGAGCGAGATCGATAACTCGATTAATTCATAAATTTCATTTGCTATTGACTCACGTCAAATAAATGCCACTACCGACTTTGAGCGCGTTTGGGCATTGAAAAATTGATTCAACAATCTACGCTCCGATCCTAATAATCATTAATGATTTATCAATATCAATAAGATAAGATGGGACTCTAAAATTTGCTCTAAAACCAAACAATCGTTTGGGTTACTCACATACATTCTTAGACACACGAATATACGTAAAGAGATGAAAGTACATCAGACTTTAATTCAAATATGATGTAATCGATAGAAAAAATTTGTTTTGTGTACAAATTAATAGTCAAAACAGACTGAAATTCATCTAAATTCATCATCAATATGTACAAAAAAAATCAATCAATATAAAAAAAAAAAGTGTCACTCGTAATCCGACTCTAAAATGAATAGGACAAAAAAATCACAACTGTCCAGATTGGTAAATTAATTAATCTGTACTATTATGGTAGCACAAGCTGAATTAATGACATAGCCTGTGAACCATCAGTATTCTACGATGATTCAAAATCACTTTAGAAAAAAGAACTCGCACTATTACACTAAAATTCGACAGAATGTTGCGCTCAAATAGGAAACCTAAAAATACAATCAACTGTATACATGTGGAATAATAAATTAGCTAGCCTCTCGAGCGGCAGCAAACGAGCCGATTCGATCAGTCAACCAGGTGGGCGATGGCATCGTCAAATATTTAATTCTCCCGCTTATCGAGAGCTCATCCGATAGCTCCACCCTCCTGGTAAGGTCCAGTTATCATGCATGGATGCATAGGAAAAAGCGTGGTCCAAGTCATTGTCGTGTAAGTCGGCGAGCGAAGCATGAATTGTGAATTCGGTACGTGTGGCAATTGCGCTAGCAAAGCTGCACTTGGTACATCACCAGTACCATTCATTTGATGTTGCTGATGCTGAAGGTTGACATTTGGCGCAGGATTAGAGCTCTGCAGAGCTGAGGTATTGGAAGTCGTAGTCGTTGTGGTAGTACATCCAGAACTGGAATTGGCACCACTGCTCGCAGTAACGCCGAGCTTACGAAGCCTCATTTTTTCTTCCCATTCGTCCCAACCATGACGAGGTCTATTGAGATTTCGATGCTGGTAAAATACTAGACTGATACGAGTGGGATTCAGTCTGTTTGGTCTTCGCAAGGCTGTTGTTGCATGCATTTCGTGTTTAGCACATTCAAATAGCACACTTCCGTGACCAAGTGCTATTGCTACACCACCCATTTGAGAATCTTTGAAACACTCTTCGTTGTCGGAAAAGTCGGCAACCTCTCCAAGAGGTTCGGCTTTTGGTGGTGGAGGTTCTGCGAGCATTGGTAAGTATGGCGCTGCAGATGGACCGTACAAATCCCAACGATGTGCTGCTGGCCAGCCGAGTGGATGGTGAGATGTTTGTTGATAGGGGTATTGAGGTGGTGCGCCTGTAGGTGGTCTTGGTGGATAGGCACCGGGGTAATCACAACCTGGTGGATGTTGCTGATAGGCTGCAGCTGCGGCTGCTGCGGCATAACCGTATCCATCCCAGGCGCTTGGATAGGGCTTGTCAAAAACGGGCGGATAACCCGGATGGTAGCCGTATTGAGGAGCAAACGGCGGATGGTGGTGGTGAGCGTGATGATGGGCGTTTGTCATGGCGTGCTGAAGCTCTTGAGCCTGTTTCATTCCAGCTTCGGCCCAGCTCAGACTGCTGGCACTGTGCGCGACCAGATCTTGCCTCGAAGTCTCATTGAAGCCTGAAAAGACAAAAAAATCACAATTTGGTCGGAGCTTTTGTTAGGATGGCTAAACGCAGTTTTCGGGGGGTCGGAAAGAATTTGAATTGTATGAAAAAAAGATGAATTTTATGTTGATTTCACTCGCTCACTGAAAGTGCCCGAATTTGTGGACATGCCCGAAAACCGATATTTGTGATAACTTTTGATCGACATGTGGTAAAAATCTGAAAAAATTGGCAAGAATTTGGGGAAACAACAGAATCATATTTCAATAGCTATGGAGTCTCCAAATGCTCATATTCTGGAGAAAGATGGAATAAACCGAAAATTTTAAGTTTTATAATTTTGCCGTTACTCGTCATTTGACTATATTTATTGACTTATTTCGTGTCAGAAAAGTTTTTCGAGGCTGGGAAGTGGAGTCCAAAGTGAGCAGGTTAATGAAAATCAAACCAGTGCTGGTCTAGAAATAGCTAAATTCTATTATCACACATCAAATTCCTGTATCGGAACTATTCAACCCATTTTTCTCACGGCAGTGAAATCTTACATCAAATTCAGATCTGGGACGATCAGTTTCTGAGAAACAGAAATAACGTGCGAGCCCATAGATTTCGATCACGATATATATATTATCAGTATTTTACCTTCTCTCAATCGATCTTGGGGCCACTCAACTTTCCTTTGATGATTCTGTCCAGTCAGATAAGATCTGTTCTGAGCGTCTGAGAATGGACTGCTTCTGATAGGTTCTTGCGGCTTCAGGAACGTCTTTGAAGAAGAACCCAAAGAACTATTTGAGTCAGATGTACCGTGATTGGGCGTAGTTCTCGAAGGTGGTCTTCCTTTGGGGACCCTAAAAGGCGACGGTGGTTCAGTTGACGATTCCCACGAGGTTCTCGGAAGCTCAGACGATACAGGCTTCTCATCCCAAGAAGGTGGCTTGGAAGTACTTCCAAAGGAACTTTGTTGAATAGCAGGCAGAGGCGGTTGTACAGATTTTTTGTTTGCATCACTCCCCCAGGAGCTCAAAGAACTCCAGTTAGATTGTTCATTAGGAACACTTGGATAGCTAGGAAACACACTGGAACCGCTCACACTCTTCTTGGCATCAGGAGCGTTGATGAAACTCTCGTTTTTTTGATCATAGCTTTGATTGGTAAGTGACTGAACATTGAATGGATTGTGTAGGGAATATCCAGGAGCCGCCGAACCTGGTGTGACGTTTCCTTGATTTGGATAGTCAGAAATTCTTGGGATCTGACTTCGTGAGTGAGGAACATATGGGCTCAACGTTTTCGCATTCTGTGCATCGTACGAGTTAAGAGTTGAGCCACCAGGTAATCTTTGGTTTTGCTGTTCACTGGTATATCGTAACGGTGATACATTAGAAGTATAACTATCTGTCAAATTCAAACTAGGACTTCTGAGCTGATTAGGACTTGGCGACGGGTTCCCGCGGAAGGCATCTGATCCAACAGGAGTTGACAAATGCTGGTTATTCCGAGATGGTGGATTTCTCTGAGGACTGTCAAAGTTGAATGGAGAATGATAATCCGTTCGAGGAGATATACTGCTTTGGCCGCTATCTAATGAATTTTGGAAGCTCCTGGGTGATGGCGTTGACATGTTGAAATCACTCGGAGCTGATGAATAACCAGAGCTCCTCGGAGAGATGATCCTCTGATCTTGGGGTGTTGATGGACAAGTTCTTGGAGGTGTCAAAAAGCTGGATTCTCCTGAAGTGTTTGGTAAGGAACTTCTTGGAGAGATAGGATGACCTCTAGGAGATAACGAACTCTGCATATTCCTGGAAGATGGCCTACAATCATCTTGCGAAATTGTGCTCCTAGGTCTCGATTCATCAAGAACTGTACTATCTGGATCCACTTTGATTTCTCTATCTAATCCACCAAAAGCACCATATTCTGGCCAAGGACTCATCCAGTTATTTTTCCTCTGATCAAGCCAGCCTGATCGGTATTGTTGATCACTTGGATAGTTCCAATTTTGATACATTGAAACTGGACTATCCAGAACAGTTGAGGAGACTTGAGAACTTTGGAGTTGAGGATCCATTCCGTCCAACATGGATGTCATTTCTAAAGAGAGTGAGGGATCTCTCAGAGGTGCTCTGGATGCATCATGGTATATGGACGCTGGCCTATTAGTTTCTACCATCTTCTCCGTAGAATTCTTGATTTCTTTCTTGTTATTGGCCGAATCTGATTCATCTTCTTTTCTCTTTTTCCCATGACGCCTACAAGGTTGGAGCGGAACTGATCTGACTCTAACTTCACAAGGGTACCTGAAAGTTGACGAATAAAAAGCTGATTGGTATCCTACAATTAAATCCTCAAGTCTCAAGTGTGCTTTGAATACTTACTTTGTCAAAACTTCGAGTGCACCAGATTTGACTTTTGCTTCTTGTCCTTCTTTAGATCCAAATTCATCCGAGTCGTCCATTACGTACAGAGGTAAGACGTGCAACTGTTCATCATCTGGTTTCGATAACGATCTGTGTTTCGTCAAACTCACAACCTGCAAGTTGAATTTTTCAAATGATGAATTATATCTCAAGTATGAGAGTTTGGGAAAAGTCTCATGACTTACCACAGTGCAACCGTTGTTCATATTGTGCAAATCTCTGTGAGAATGGGCGCAGAAATCTATGCAAGCCGTCACACCGGAAAATGGTCTGCCGGGTTTGAAACCTAAACGGCATTCACTAGCTTCACGTTCAAACTGTGTTTGATTGTTGAAGGCTTCAGGTGCGAGGCTGAGGTACAACGGAGATAGTAAGGTTGCAAGTACGTGCATTCTTTCTTCAACTTCTTGCTCCTGGAAAAATTACCCGAGAGATCATTCTTTTATTCAAATGTACATTGGAGATAACTGCAGTTATCTCTATAACCTTTCATGGAAGGACTCCTTCAAACAAGACTCACCTCTGTTCTCACGGATAACCGGAATTTTCTCACTGTCTTACTTCGAGCATATTTACAACCATTGTAATACATAGACCAAGAACATCCAAATGAAAAACTTGCTCCACAAGAGTCAGGATCAAGACCTTGGCAAGCGCACGTTCTGGGTTCATTTGTGCCACATCTCCTTGTAGTTGGAAGACCAAATCGATTTAGCTTGTGACTCAACAAAGAATATATTCGATCAGCTTCATGATTTGGCACTCCTTCCCAGGCAACCATGGCTACAACAATCCAAGCTGTAGGACACTTGTGACCTTTACGATGTTTCACTATAGCCAAAACTTTCTCTTCGACCCCAGAACGTCGGATTATCTGTAAATTGAATTTGGTTAGTTTAGATGAAGATTACACGACGATGTGAGTCACAGAGCTGCAAAATTGAATCATACGGATGCGAATTTGAGAAGAACTTATAGAAGGGTTCCAACCTACCCATTTTGCCATCGGACAGCCTTGTGTTGTCTTTCCTTCCTTTCCTGTGTAGAGTACCTTCTCAAATCTGATAGCATTTCCTTTGAGACCAGTTCTCCTTTCCAGGTCACTTCGAAGATCGGAGAGACAAGCTGCTGCACCGAGATGGGTATAATACGATCCAGGCTCCGGAGGACCTTGTATTTTATTTGAATTTATTCATAAAGAAAATTCCCAGCAGTTGCATGATATTTAAGCGAAGCTGTATTAAACATATCCATGCTTTTGCGTGTGGCTAAGCTTCGTGTTATTGAATCTTTGCGAGTAGAAAGTAGCTTGTTCTAATAATGTATTCTATGCATTTCTGTGGTTAGTGTATCTTTGCATGTAAGTGTAGCGGAGAACATTCACGATTGCAACTCACATTTGTCAGCAGTGAAGCAATCGCAATCTGGCACTTCCGTCCTGACATTATTCTTCAGTTTTTCCAAGTGTTCTTGCGATTTGGTGCTATTCCCAGTACGTGGAGTATTGGCATCCTCATTTTTCGTTTCATCCTTCTGCTCAGAGTCTTCAAGGATTTCGTCACGAGTTTGGAGTCCCTGGCAGCATCCTTCGCGTAAATGTTCTACAGTTGGTTGGTCTGTGCCTCCACGTCGACAGCACCATGAGCCTTTACCAGGAGATACTTTTGCTGGGCCTCCGTCACCACGAAATTTGTAATTGGAGTCTTGGGACTCTCCATTATCTGTTTCGATCTTTATGTCCTCTGAAGAACCATGTCCATTCAATGTTGTTGCTCCCTTACCAAAGCAGTTATGTTCCTGTTTAATTTTCTGGTTGGCATTGAATTGCACTTCTGGAATATCATGCCCAGGTGACGCTTTAGGATCAATGCTTTCACTCCTTCTCAAATTAGACAGTGGATAATTTGCTGTCCCTTGAATGATGGAATGATTTTTCTCTGCAGAATCCATACATAGTGTTTGTTGAAAGCTCTTGTCATCAGCCGTATGAGTACTGTCCTTGTCGCAGAGGGCGGGGTTCCATTGATTGTTACTTTTCTTGTCTTGTTTATTGCTATCACTCAAGTTTGTTATAGGTGCATATAAATGTTTATCTCTTTGTGCAGATGTGAAGTTGATCAAGTTGTCAATACTAGATACACCACTGCTCAATGAGCTATTTGATGAGGTATTGGCATTTAAGCCAGTGGCTGAACCTTCCGACCATCCCCATAAGCCACCACCATCGGGCAAACTATTGGCCCGAGGGTGGTGGCTATGCAATAAAAAATTACCGGTCATGGATTCGGAAGTTTGATTCATCGACATTCTGGACTGGCTCATGAATTGGTCGTTCATCTTTTCTTGAAGCTCATCTGACTTTTCATGAGACTCTCGTAAACGATTGTCCGTCGACGAATCTCCATTAGTGCCATCACCGTTGTTCGTTTGTTGAGAATTCACTTGCTGTTGAGTCTGGTTCTGAGCTTGCTGTTGTTGTTGTTGTTGTTGTTGTTGTTGTTGCTGCTGCTTATTCAAGATCATCGATTTTAGTCGACTATTTAGGTTGACTCGATTTGACTGAGCATACATGCTATCTTGCTGAGACTCCTGACTATCTTGATGACCATTTTGTTTATTACCGTCAGAGTTTTGTTGTTGCCAGTTTGCGAGTCTCTCGCCCGAGTTTTGCATGTCTTGTTTTGTATTTTGCTGACCCCAGCTGTTCTGATTATTCTCAGATTTTGGTGACCAGTTCATCTGACCGTCAATCTTGTCTTGACCACTTTGATTCTGCCAGGCCGCTGGTTGGTGACTCGGCGTTCGCCTTGGGCTTGGTTGTGAGTCCCATTGTTGCTGTTGTTGCTGCGATGACTGCTGTTGTTGGCTTCCATCACTTTTTATGCTGTTGGGAGACCAGTTGGGTTGACTAGTTGGCGTGTCAGGCCAGGACATTTGATTAGAGGGAGTCAGTCGTGGATTCTGTTCAACTTTGGTCTGTTGCTGTTGCCATTGATTCGATGGCGTGAGCCTCGGATTCTGCTGTGATGGGCTCTGAATTTCTGGACTAGTTTGAGGCCAGTTGTGTTGCACTGGACCTGGGGTCATGCGTGGACTTTTTTGCCCAGCTGCGTTAGGATCAGGCATCTTTGGAGAATGCTGTGGCCAGCCTTGAGCTTGTTGCTGCTGTTGGCCTGACGGAGTGGCGCGGGGATTTGAATTTTGACTAGGACTAAGCTGTGGCCAACTAGTCTGTGACTGTTGTTGTTGTTGACTGTCCATATTATCAGACCACGACTGAGGCGTTTGTGGAGCTTGATCCTTTACGCTTCCATTCTCCCAGCTCATGTGGCTTGGAGGCCTGGACAGCTCTTGTTGACTTTGATGCGATATATTTTGCTGCTGCGACTGTGGCTGTTGCTGCTGTTCAGTCGATTGTTTCTGAACATTTTGCTGCTGTTGTGATTGTTGCTGTTGCTGTTGCATGTCAACATCGGGCCATGTCATGCCATTATTTACAGTCTGATTTTTTGCATTTGTGTTGGTCTGAGACCAGATGTGCTGCTGATTAGTATCGGAAACCTGCTGCCACTGTTGCTGCTGACCCATTTCTACAAAGCCTGGGTATCCGTTAGAGCTGTGTAAACTCTGTGGGCCCGGTTGAAGTGGATACCCAGGCATCTCGTTTCCCGACACATTGTTCGCTGCGATCGCTGCAAAACCTTTGACTTGGGTATCACCAGGTTGCGCGCTCTGCGATGCCTGCTGATTCTGGGCTTGTTGGGTCTGTTGTCCCTCCACATGTACCGAGCTGCTTCGACTATTTGGTGTCGTTGAGGGAGGTGGAGCCATCGTTATATCCTGTAAAGTAAATTTGAACCCATAAAGAAACTAGCTGAGTCCACGATTGCCCAAATGTAGTACTTTCATGCTTTTCAACGATTATTCAAAATAATGAAATGACTGATTCTAATTAGTCTCCAACATGTTGACATTGTGAAGCTTCTTGAATCATATGATTCATGAGTCGATGGGAAATTTTCGAGAAGGATATCCATTTCAGATGGAATTGGATTCACTTTTTGAAGAGAGCGGAGTAAGCTACAGTATCGATTGTTTATGAACGTACAATTTTATCGTCCATCAGGGGGTGGAAACCAACCTTGTTCGTATGCAGACTTAGGCCATTCCACGTCGTTTTTTGACCATTCATTTTTTGCCATGCAAAATTAAATTTAGGTCTCAAAACGTTGGAGCTCCTTCATTGCCAGTGACAGGGATAACGACTGTACATGAAAATTTTGAATTTTGTTTGATCAAGATATTAAGCGAAAGTTATTACGGTATTTGATTGCGAGATCAAAGTTGGCCAAACATTGAATAGCAAGATCAAAAACAGACATTTTTCAAGAAGGTCATTGGAAGGAGTCTTTAACTTTCCAAAACATACTCTAAAGATTCGTGACTCATATCAAATGTAATATCAGAGAGAATAATGAGAATTTCCTCATCTTTGCGTTGTAGCCTAAAATCAAGAGGAAGGCGTCGATGAGCTTAGAGGCGAGTGTTCTCTCCCAATCTGTTGAAGAATATCGGAGATCAATGGTTCATAGCCATTACGTTATATTGGAAAATTTGCCATTTCTTCCAAATTCAACTTCAATTCAAGGGTTTGATATTAATGGGATTATACCGCTAAGAATTCTCTGAGATGATAACTTGAATTCGTATTCGTTACATAGTCACTTCAATATTTGCCTAATCAGATTCTCGGCTAGAAGTTAAGCTGCGTAAGATTCATTCGCCTTCGAAATTCAAGTTAGATTCCGTAACATAACGTTCTCGAAGAGACATCTCTCTTTTCATATAGGTGTCAAAACTAGATTTTATTTCATTGTGAGGCATAAGAGCAAAACTTGAATCATTGTTCAAATTCACCCCGCTCTCTCGTATGCTTTCTACTTCTTATCAGTCATTAGAGTGGCATACGTCTACTCATCCTATATCAAAATAGAATCATTTAGAGTTCTTATCTTCGAATAATCGAAATTGTACTAAATAGGATCGAGTAGCTCTTCATGGTATGACAGTTGTAAACATATGCCAATCTGCTAAGAATCAGTCCGTTTCTTTCTGTATTCGAATTTTATCGAGTATTTCATAGATTGCTCATCTAAAATAATTTCAAAATACGGTAACACAAGTTTATCATCAATTTTACCAATACAACGGCAATAATACGGAGAAATGAAAATAATCAAATGGCGGAATATTGAGGCAATGGAACAAATAATTAGAAAATCTACATGGTCCTTTGTAGGACAAACTGAAATTGATGTAACTAAAATTGGTATGACTCAAAGAATAATAAAAGATCTAAAATATCACCTACTGCTACTGTATGACTCAACCAAACACAATTTGAATCAAACTGATCAAATTTACGGGTGTGTGGAAGGAAGAAAACTCATAAATTGAAAGAAAATGAGTTAACGAAACGAACTGAAAATAAAATTGAAAAGATACAAAGGGGTAGATTTGGGATAATTTTGAACACAGTAGAGCAAACTTTCAACCAACGACAAAAAACGAATGAATATATAAATATTAACTTAGAAGTCAGAGAGATTGATTGTTCGGCAGCTAACCTGCTGCTGATAGCCATTTACGTATTCCTGTCTGTCGTAATTGACAGTTTGTGGAGCAGTAGTAGCAGCAGCTGTCGGATCGATGAATTGGCCATTGAGTGTCGGCCTCTGAGCCTGAGGGTTCCCAGTTTGAGAACCAACCGGTCCCAGAGGCGATGGTTGACCTGCAATTGTGTAAGGTCCCGCACTACTAGCCCTTTGGAAAGCCGATTGATCAGCCGTTATAAACGTTTGCTGCTGATATGCAACTGAAAATAAATAGAATGTTCATGAGATAACAGGAAGCGGCTCGGAGAGTTGAGAATAGGGCTTCGGGAAAGATGAAAACGTGTTTGGATTCTGATTGTGAGTCTTGAAAAAAGGTTTCGAACGAGCTGACATACGTTAAAAATTGTCGAATTTAAAGTGAGTAATCTGCTGATAATCGCTTGATTTCGTGTCATTAATGAATGAATTTCGTAAAAAACGAAAATAGGGAAAAACTCAGCGGAATTGGTTTGATACCAAAATTGCTGTGCATACATGTTCATTACAACATAAACAACGAGTAACAACCACGACAAAAGCCATTGGATACATCTCCGCTGTGAGATGTGAGCTGAAACTCAATGAAATGTGGGCCCCACGGGTGAGGCCCATCGCACACAGGTTAGGACTCGTGGGTCTCACCCGTGGGACCCATCGTAGTGAACGTGTTAAACTGTACCTGTTTCTGAAAAAACCCGAACTCAAAATTTTGAACTCATAACATGATGAGAGATACTCGTAATTGAAGTAAGAAAATGAAATGAGCGTATTACCTGTCTGAGGATGATAGGGCGATGCAGCACTGTACTGTGGATGATACCTCAGCTCGTCTATCTGATTTGGGGCAGCGGGCATTTGTTGAATAAACTGTTGAGGTGCCCAGGTTGCCTGAGCTGCTTCAACGGCTACACCCTGGTGCCAAACCGTTCCAGCGTTGCCGAAACCACCCGCAGGCCGGAAACCGGCACCGGCGTCACTGTAGAATGGCATCACTCCCGGTGACTGTAAAATTCAAACCAGAATCGTTCAATGTTATAAAATATACAATTTTTGGGATATTCATCTTATTCATGCATGTATGGTATGGCAAAAGTGTGATACACATTTCCGTGGCCCCATTGTTCGCAATGGAAAAACGCTCAAGTCGTTGAATCAAATTTATGCCCGGAGACGTTCACTGTGAGCTGCTCACGGTCTATAGCTATAGGAGTTTCATGAAAGAAAGGTCTCGTGCAAAATTTATGGACGCGCGCCAAATGAAAAGCTCGAGCGCATAATGTGTGAGCTTCTACGCTTCGCCAGACTTTGCTCTGATGATGTAGCTACCATAAAATAATACGCTGGATGAGAGCAACCCGGAGTCTGCAAAAATTTTTCCTTATTTTTTTTTTTTCAACTCAAGTCGGTTGCTGTCTTTTACATATTTGCATATCAAGGAAGTCAAAATACTTTGACGAATAAAATCTTCCCTTGGAAAGATAAAGTATAGTGTATGCAAAACCAGACTGAATTTTAGCTCGGGTAATATCGCTCGTCCGTTGGTTGGCAAAGACGAGGATTCTAATTTGCAATTCGGATAGGTAAAGCATGAGAGTGCATGGACACGCCGGAAGCTGGTTTTGTTGATAGAAGATTGGTGGTGCTGTAGACAGTATAGGATTTGCTGTGTGTAATTGGGGTATCGCGGCAGGACAGTGATTCGGTTTGTTCGAAAATTGGAAATTCGATTAACAGGTTATCACGAGAAATGAGAAACAAACGACTTGGACAGGCACGATTAGAATTACGAAATATATTGAAGATGCAAGCTCAACTGACGAAATTTTAGTAATTGTAGAACAAGAGATGACTATATACCATTTTTTCCATTCGGTCTGATTCCTGATTATCTAGGAAACCATTCGCATGAAAAGACTTTGCTGATGTTTCATGAGGGCGTGGAAATAGATTTTCTCTGGCTGTTTTTGAATTCAAAGTGAGAAAATGAAAGGAGAGTTTTACAATATAGGTGGCTTGAGTTGTCGCAGGATTATCAAATGACCACTCAGCCCCACAATTTTGAAGACGAATTTGAAATCGTTCCCCGATTTTCATCACCAGCCTGAGACTATTATTCTCAAAATCAATAAAACTATGCTGGATAACGTCACATTAGAAATTCTCGGTACCTAACTGAGATTTTTGGCCACAGAAAAAACAAGTTTTACAATTTTATGAAACAACCATTCAACGAATCAGCAAAATTATCGAACCTTCATATCCTTCACGAATAAATCGCCTATGACCATCAGCCACCACCAAACCCATGAATCAAGCTCATTCAAAAGTTCTAAGTCTATTTTTGATGCTGAAAACGTCTAATGACTAAATTCGCTCGTGGTTTTGTAAACACGTCACATCAGTTGGTGCTCGAACGCGGAAAGATTAAAATTACCAATTCGGTCATGGCAAGTATTAGGTATACGTGGTACGGCAACGGTGGTGGTGGCTGCGGTGGGCGCTCTGGGGCGGGTTTGCGGCACACCGCTGGCACTCCTATCCTCTTTGCATATATATATCTATATAACAGTATATGCTTGCACCCCCTGAATGTCCCTCTCTCTTCTCTTCCTCATCAGAGCTTTCTCACTTCCTCTTGCCTCTGTGATGCCAGAGACCCCCATACACTCGAAAGCTCTTCTCTTATGAGTTTATATCTATATAACCTATGCGAAAAGCTAGGGAGGCGCCCGGGCGGAAGTATCGATCGCCTGCTTGCTTGCTTTTATACCGGTATACGACGAAGTTGAGTGACTGTGTATATATGTATATATGTCTAGGTGTAATTGGCAATATCGGTGGACCCGCGAAAGCGCGAAAGGCAATCAGTGAGGCTAGGCGCTATGCAACCCACGAGATTAAGGTGAGAGAGACGAGTGATAGGATAGCGTTTCTAAGTTAAGGGAAGGGGTGTTGATTGAGTGTACTTATGCGTGTGTAGAATGAGCGTGTAGGTTGAAGTTTTCGTTAGATATGTGAAATCGTGCATGTGTGGTAGATTGAGTGGGTGGATTGAAGTTGCATGTGAAGTATACTTGAAACACGCTTTGAGAAATGCTTGCTGGCGTTGGTAGAGTATGTACCAAAAGTGGCCCGTATGGTTCAAGGATGACACTTGACAAGCGTACTGGGTAATTTTGGTTGGTGGTTCAGTTACGATTGTTCTTGCATTCGTATGAGTATTTTACACGTGTACTTAGAGTATTTGATCGCAAGCTCATAGTGATTCAGAGTAAGTTCAGTATCCATGATTTCCCAAAATTCAAGCATTATACTGTGTTGGGCTGTAAGCTTTTGCTTAGTTTCAATTTGATGAGACAATTGAGCTGTTTTTAAATTGAGTTGACATGAAAAATACATTCGAAAGAATCTACAATTCAAGTTACAGCTGGGTTTGAAGTTACTCAGTATGTTCATATCTCTATGAATAG
Organism: Eretmocerus hayati; assembly: GCA_029851415.1. NCBI lineage: Eukaryota > Metazoa > Arthropoda > Insecta > Hymenoptera > Aphelinidae > Eretmocerus > Eretmocerus hayati. Next base: position 37,255,427 of record CM056743.1, on the reverse strand, counting down.
ATTTACTATAAACAAGGTAAGTGTACCCAACTAACCCCCCCCCCCCCATTCCAACATTTTTTCAACAATTTTGGCCTACCTCAACATTTTTCAACGTATCTTGACTCATTCTGAGGCTTGTTTTACGATCTTCAGAATGAGCTGAAGACGTCTAATTTTGATCAACTAGTACCGAGCTGTCTCAATTTTACCAAGAAAAAAAGAAAAAAAAACACGAAAATCGGTGGTAAAGTGCATCAAATCGTTTTTCTCGCTGTGCAATCAAATTTGAAGCCTTTCGGTGGTCCTAGAAATTATTACCGACCTATTTTGACACGCTAAACACGTTCTGAATGGTAAAAAGAATTGTATTGTGCGTTCTTTTGAGATAAACATGTGGGGGCATGTTGGGTACACTCCGATGTCGGCCTTCTTGTTTTACAAATCATCTCTGTATTTTGCACATGAAATCTCGCCAGATCAAAGTTTTGTAACCTCCAGAAACGGATTCTTAAGGTCTTGAGATAAGAAATCGAATGCGTTAAAGCGCATTAATATGACCAATTCGACCGGAACCAAAAATTTTTAGCGTCGATTTTACCAAACGTGATTACATCTGTTATTTCTTAGATATGCTAACATGATAAACGAAAAAATCATTTCTAATTCTCCGAGGAACGCATAAATGATTTGGGGTCGATCAAAACCATTAATACTCTCGTATTTCAACATAAAAAACGTGAAAAAAAATTTGCGGCAAGGTCAACGAGTGCCCATCCCTGAGGTCGGCATATGGAGGTAAGTTGGGCACAGTGGGCAGGCTGGGTACACTAACATCATAGGAGAAGAATACCTCTGATAACATGCTTTAGCGAGAAGATTGAAGAAAAACTTTTCATGATTGATTTTTAGCCAACAACTTCATGTCAAATACTTTCACCCCACCGTGGACTCTTTGAGAATTCATTAATTTTTTCATAATGAGCAAGAGTGTGAACTTTTTTTTCGGCCAAGGGAGAAATATCTGGGGAATGGATTTGAACGAAAACTTGAGTATTAGAAAGCTAATCCAAAGGATCATTGAAAATTTTTGAGATAAAACTTCCAACGAGATCAATGTTTAATTCACTTCAAAAAAATGAAATGGGTGAAACTTGAAAATTTTCAATTTCACGTGGACGCAAGCTCGCCAAAGAGCTTCCACTTAGAAACGAATATCTAACACAGGCACAGCAAGTGTATGCACGAGTGGCACATCAATGTGGTAGTATGGCAACGAATGGGGGTGCATGGGTCCGCTACTCGTGCTGGCTGCTTCTATTCACTCGATTCTGCAGCGGGGCGCTATGTGGCAAAGTGACGTCTGGGAGAGAAGCCGAGCAGAGAAGAGAGAGAGACAGGCAAAGCGCAAACTGTTGGGGGCGGAAAATCGAAGAGAGCCCAGTGCGGTGCCCGCGAATTCTCTATACAGCTTTGGCTGCTCACAATCAGGCGTACATTGAACGATACCATGGAACTTGAGCTGTAGAATAATATAAAAATGTACAATAATTATGAAATTATTGCCGGTTTAAAGATGATGATTTCTAATACTAGCAGAGAGCTGTGATTTTCTAATTTTGCAGAAAAAAATTTAGGGAGATAGTGTTTTTATTAAGGATGTTACAGAACATACTTTAGCTAAGATTCCACAAAAACTTGAAAATTCTAAAAAAAAAAGAGAGAATCGTGGCGATAATTGATATGATCGAAGTTTGATTCATTATGATTGAGTATTCAGAGCTTGCTATAGAATCACTATCAAAATACAGGAATATCTCCAACTTATAGTTTGTCACTTGAAACTCGAATTCAGTAACGATAATTCAAAGTTTGTGAAGCACACTTTTCAAAGAGCAAGTACTTTCATTGCCAATGGTTAAAGTAGTATATAAGGCTGTTGTAAAATTTGAGTTCATGAATCGTGTTGAAAGTGAAACGAAATCCAAGCTTTACGAGTAAGCTTTACACAGCAAAACTTTCCCTTGCAGCAGCAATTTCCAAAATAAAGCTCTCTAAAGCTCGCGAGAGCGCGCACAGGTCGCTCAGCAAAGGGCTGCGCGAGTTTCAAAAGCTCAATCGTTCGCCGGTGCGCGTATACGCCCTCGAAAGTGAAATCCAAGTTCAAACGCGAGCGTGCGGTATGCCCAGCGTATAGTATAGTACGAAAAGCTGACAAAAAGCTCTTCCTGTCTTTCTCTACCAGTATATCTCCAGCTTCGTGATAGAGGTATCCCCGGGTTTCGCAAGCTCTTGTCTCGGATTTTCTTTTGCTCTCTTTCGTTCGTCCGTCTTACGAAAACTCAAAGTGAGCGCAAGCTTGCAAGCTCTAGTCAGCTTGACGGACGTGCTTTAGAAATCGATAGAGAAGACAGAGTAGTAGAACGCTGAAGCTCGTCAGTGATCCGTCTAACAAGAGTATAGAAATATACTATAGAATCTCATACAGAGCTTGCAAAGATTGCAAGCACAAACCTGAGCTTTATAACAAGTCAAAGCTCTAGATACCAGAGTTCAGAGTATGCCGACCCTGACCGGAATTTCCCTCGTCGTCGCTAATACTAAAAAGAGCCGTTACGTATTTGTAATACTTGCAAGCTCGTCACGGGACCGAGACCATTTCACTACACAGCGGAGCAGTAGTAGAGAGAAGAGCTTGCAAGAGTGAGGAGGCCGGCTGCGAAATGGCCGCGAGCCGGTGAGGTAGAAGAAGGGGTAGGTAGGTAGGTAGGTGGGTATAGAGAGGTAGACATGGTAGTAGACGACTGCGGGGGCGGTGACCGCGCCTGCCAACGCGAATCAATACCCCGCAGGAGCAGGAGTAGCGCTCACCACTACCACCACCACCATGAAAGCACGTTTCACAGATGTATAGATGTTCCGAGTGACGCGCAAAATTCTGCAAATGCCAGAAAAGACAAGCTACCGAGAGTCTTTGACCTCCCCTGCGGCTTTTTTCACGTTTGTATGCAAGTGAGCTTGCAAGCGTTCTCGAACGATTCATTGATGCGACTGGGTTTCAGTAATGCTTTTGTTATATAACTGTATTTTCTGTTAGTGAGCTTGCAGCTTGGCGCGTAAACAAGAGCTTGAGGGAAAACGTGGATATAGTATTAGCTTGCATTCCACTCTCGCTCGTTGTCGGCTCGGCGGCGCGGCGTCGAGAGAGCCGTTTTATCGCACCTATAGCCCTTTAGTATTGCGAGCTTTCGCTATGCACTTTCCCTCCTGTGTGTACATACAACGTTTCGAGTGAAGTATACTTGTCCAAGTACTGTTGCTGCAGGTAGTGGTATCAAAGTTCACATATAGTGGCACTTTGTGAAAGCGAAAGCTTTACATCGTGACAGTTGTGCCTGATGCTTCTGTGCTCAATTTTTTTCACGGTTACGCATAGTATGTGTGGAAGAATATCTATCTTCTGGAAAATTGTTGCATATAGATGGAAGTAGGTTTTGATGAAAGGAGACTTTGTGATTGTGGTATATGCGAGCAAGGTGAGGCGAATCGTATGCTATGGTACAAGTTGGGATTACAAATGGAGCTTGCAAACTATTTAGAAATGCAAAAATGAGCTCGCGAAGCGTGCTTAAAATTTCTGGATTCGTGGGTAGCCAAGATGAATTGAAATACATCTGGATAGACCCCGAAAACTTGAAGCGCCGAGAGAATAATTTTTGTCTGAAATTTTTCGACTAAAGCATTTTCAATAAGCACTCTTTTCAAAGGATAAGACTGAACCGGGGAAAAACAAGAATCTGAAGAAATAAACATCTAAATCGCATGCATCATACATAAATCGTCTTGCCATCGATTGCTAGAATTTATGTTGGATGCGTTTATAAAAATATTGTTTCGATAGAATGGTACTATAGAGTTCGTCCAATTCGGGAACTTGTTTGGCGAACATTTGTGATATCTCATAAAACAGCCATAGTATCAGGAAATTCCTCGATTAAGGGTGAAAATGTCTCCAGTTGAACCCTTCCAACCCACGCGGATTTCTTTTTTCACACCCAGTAAAAAAACTTCGAAAAATAGAACTGTTCGCATCAAAATCAATTAGGGATCATTTTACAATGGCTAATGATTTCCTATCTCAAAAATTGTGACCATCAGACAATTTTTGTCCAGTTAATACCGTTAAACCGTAAAAAGCTCAACGTAGAAGTCCTTCCGGACTCCCGGCTTCATTCAGGCATGTGCATCGCATTTTCTACATTCGGCAAATAAGTCAACTTCAAAAAAAGAAGAAAAAAAAGGAACTCACCATAGATACGACTGGGGGTGCTGCGGTACCATTACGTAGCGGTCCCGGTTGCTGAGTTGTTGAAGGGTTGAGTGCATCCTTGGTCTGCTGCATCGAATCTGTATGCAGGGCGGATGGCGCCTGCTGCTGTTGCTGTTGCTGTTGTGGCTGTTGTTGCTGCTGTTGCTGCTGTTGTGGCTGACTCTGTGGCTGAACTTGTGGCTGTTGTTGCGGCTGAACTTGTGGCTGCTGGACTGGAGTCTGTTGCTGTTGCTGTTGTTGCTGGAGGCCACCTACTGTACCTTGAGGACTACTTAGACTCGTTGGTGCTGTGTCTGGTGTGCTTACTTGACGGGCTATTTTCCGATAGCTCTGAAAATTAAAAATTGACAATTTTCACTTCAACAATTCGTTTTTTACTCTTCAAAAATACTGTTGTGCTTTCGATCGCTCTAGCATATTCTAAGGGCTGTACTCAAATATTTAGCGAGATAATGGAATCAATAAGTTATTCAACAAGGCTGGTGCAAGCTATTTCCTATTTGAGGATAGAAAAATTTTGCATCTGGGTTCTTGCTTCGTCGAGTTAATATTATGTTCTCTTGAGGACGATTGTCTCACGTTTATGTACGACGAATCGATTCCACTAGGATGCTGATCAATTATTACAAGATCATAGTAAATTGTGCAAGTTGCTAGCGGAATTATTTTGAACTTCGAGAAATCCACCCTTCCTTTCTTTCATTTTCGACTAATACTCAACGATGAAACTTAATTTTTCAAATACTAATGAAACCTCGAATCGTCACATTGGTTTTTCGTTTTCTCAAAAAACCAATTCCTTGCTAATTGTATCCAAATCAATGTTAGTTTTCTATACTACTCCGATATTGAATTTTTCGTCTTTCAAAATAATTGCCATTTCTCATTTATCCTAAAGAATCGAATCATTACTTTGCCTACGACTCGTCGTCAGCTGAATGGGAGATGGTGCTCGGTCAAATCGATATCTACCTTCTTAATCGTGTGTCGATCAATTTTTGGGAAAGGCTTGCCACAAATACCCACATCCTAATATGTCATAGTCAGTTCTGTTCAAATGACCAGTCCATTTCTGTCAAAAGCGTTTCGATGATGGATGGGATGTTGAATTTGAGAACAGATCAGCAGTTTTTCAGCCAAACTTCAACAATACGCTAAGTATCTTTCAAAATCAAAGGGAAATAATGCAGAACTGTTTGGTATATGAACGTGAATGAAAAACAATTCGCTTCACGGGGTCGCATATGCTCTCATTTGTGCTAGTCTTATAAATAGGCAAACCTCACCCGCGCGTTAAGCCCTCAGCAAGAGAAAACAGAGCCGCTTACACGAGTAAACCATTTCTCTCTCCCCCTTTCTTCAATGTTGTATATCAGCAGAACTCAGATGATGAATAAATTTTGAAAGGGGCACCTTAATTTGTGTAAGACAACGGTTTTATAACTGGCAAGTTCATCAATTGTTTCAAAATTCCCTGAGATTATTATTTACTGAATATTTCTACTCAAAACTTGATTATTTTGTTGCCTACTGGATTGCAAAGATGGAAATACTCGAATGATCTTTTGTAAATCCTAACAATAAGCTTGAGGTTCTGAATATGAACTCAAACAACTACAAAAACTATTAGAATCGAAAAATTCGGAATGTGATCCAGACCTCAATATTGTCCATCATTCGGAAAATTTTTACATTTTTTTCATTTCCAGCCAAAAAGGCTCAACTTTCCCTCTCAAACGCTCGAGAAAATGAATGAACTCTACAATACTACATATAATGTAAACCATTGCAACCCGTTACAAATGAAAAAGTGAACGCGGTACAAGCAATAAAACCACGGTACTCGAGCGCACCGAGGATGAAAGTGCAACCAACAACGAACACAAACAGAGAGCTCTCAACGGCTTCAGCTCTCTGGAAAATGTGAACGACGCACTTGGAAAATGCACCCTCTACCCCAAGCTACATCCCATATAACAATAGTAAACGCAAACGAGAAAGAAAAAAATAATAGCACCGCGCTCTTGAGCTGTAATAACAGCGATGGCTTTAATTTGTTTAAAGCCGATGCAAAACAGCTATCTGAAGTATAAATGTAACAAAATTGTAAGCCCCAATCAGACCGATGGAATTTCCACAACAATGATTCCATATTGGGATCTGGCATTGAATTGTTATAAAGAATTTTGGGTCAAATTTAGATCAGAATTCTAGTTTACGGAACAAAGGCTGCAACAAGCGGAAAATATGAGCCTCTCTTCCTTCCATTATTACGTCAATCATCTTTTTTGGCATGTAATACATGGTGTAATGCTATGGATGTAGAAACCACGTGTACATATAGTTGGGATAACCTCGCAAGAGTCGCAAGCACATAGTATAAGTATATAAGTTAGGGTTAACGTTTAGTTAGCGCCAAGGACTGTATAAATGCACTACGTGGCCTCGCAGCGGTCATTTCACTCTTGCCTCCCCCTTATTTGCACTTACATCTCCCACTACCATATGTACTGTTGTATACTCCTTTACATTAAGATAATGCCAAGTAAGAGATTCGAGTTTAGCAAGCATTTTTTAGCTCGTACGAATTAAAAAACGCAAAACCCTGATAGCTCGAATCCTTTTGCTCTCTGTTCGACCATTGTATTCATATTCCGTCTGAATTTTTCTTCTCATTTACGCATTTTCAATCTCTTTTCGAGGTTATTGATGCAGGGCTTATGATTTCAGGTGGATTCCGAATCACCGGAGCCACCGGTAGGCACTTATGAAAATTCAAATTAGTGCTCGGTGGGATTCAAACCCTGCCTTTTTTGCATTGAAGGTAAGGACCCTATCCAATAGGCCGCGGTGGCCTCAAAATTCGTCTCAATTCTTAGCTATTCACTGAAGAAGCTCAATGCGAACGTAGATTATGATTACTTCATGACTCACTGATTCTGAAATGATGCGGTATGATGGTTTCCGGTAAAATTTGTAAGTATTGGTCGATTGGAATGTCTAAAAAGACCATGGATGCCTGCATGAATATCTATTATTGACAGAGCCAGACCCAGACAGGTTTTGGATCAATCAAAGTTCGAGATGATTAAAAGAAGAGTGATGGTAGTAATTTTCTACAAGTAAAACGAATAGATGAATAGCTTTATCATCTACCTCAAATCGGCAGAATTTTATCGATCAAATTTCCGAAGGCAATCCAATGAATTTTCACGGAATTAGAATAATTATGGAACGAATGGAGTTTTCATGGGTTGTCGCTCTAGTAATAGCATAGGACAGCAACGCGTGACCTGAATTCTGCGATAGGCGACGGATTGCGCAAGCATGAGACGATGCATCACGTATAATACGTGCCCTCACCCAACACACCATTGAAGCTCTCGCTTGCACGCACATCTTACGGCACGAGGTATTATATAGGCAGTAAATGTACCACACGCCAAGAAATGAAAAAAAAAAAAAAAAAAAAAATGCCGGCTCGACGTCTGCGCATTTGTAAAGACCGGTACACATAACATACTTCTTGTAACATGTATCTGCTCGACTTGTACATCACGTTGCTCGTGAAAACAACAATGCAACACGCGCTTGTATGGAAAATATCAAGAGTGGGTGTAGGGAAACATCTTCTTTTTCGAAGAAAGAAGCTAGCTAAGGTCGAGCGTGTTTGCTTACATAATTATGGAAAAAAGCATAAAAATGAGAAGATGATATGCCATTTCGTTTTACTCCTTGAAGATGAGTCGAACAGTTGGACCCACTTCTTCGAGTATAGTTTAGTTGTCTGATATGACTGAGATGTACAGGCGCCGTTTGGAAGCAAACCGGTTCAATAATACCTATAGCAAACGCTGCTACTTTTCGATAATTTAGAAAGTCGATGCCCCCAAGCGAGTGGACTCTTTCTTTCTTTTTTTTTATCGCTCAATGTGTCGAAACGAAACGGAAAGCACGCCCCTCTTCTTCGTTCATCCAAAAATAGATACCGGAAATTCAAAATTGATCGTGCTGGTCGATAACGTATTCAGTGAATGCACGATTCAATTATTCCGCGCGTTTGAGACTGACTGGTCGGCGGTTATTTTACGAATCGAAATGGTTAAATATAGACTCGTGGCGGCTCGTTTGGATGCTCATAAATTGATGATCAATGCACTTAATCATTGGATTGAACGAGTACTCATTTGATTTGGCTCAATCCTTGAAATTTATTCATTGTCATGAGAACCTGGCATAGTGAGACTGTGGAGTCTAATGAACACATCAGCTGAGGATCATTTGATACAGACTCATTAAATTGTTATTAGCGGTATGTGATGAATGGTGTACATTTAGAGCACTGCACAACACTGTTATCATGTAATAGTAACTTTCTATACAAAAAACCAAAGCTTAGGACAATTTTTGGAGTCGTTTGACTTGCAAGCTCTGGCGGGAAATTTGAAAAAGCTTCAATTTGCAGAGAACTCAAACTGAGCAGTAATAATTTTTCAAATTTGACTGACATTTGCACCAACGATAAGCGCATAGTGTCAACAATTTTCAGTTCATAGGAGTTGACAAATCTTGAGCTGAATTAAAAAAAGAAAAAATTGTTTCTTCTGTGAATAACTGATTTCGAATAGACACTAACAAAATGAGGCGGCCGAAGCACGTGCGTCTCCAAAGCATGTATCTCAGTCTCGCTGCAGCCCTATCGTTCCCACACAGCCCAATCAAACAGACAACTCGTTGGCGAGTCATCATCCGGCATATATACGTAACCAAGCACACCAACCGGCTTCCTAAAATTAAAAAAAAAAAAAAAAAAAAACACGAAACTCACAAATATGCGGTCGAAGTTCTGCCAAGACAATCTTCGTCTACTTGAATAATTTTAAGCTTCTGCTTCAAGCTCACTTTCCAGTAAATTCTGTCTCACAAGTACACCGGCTAAATTCGGCAACGAATGAGTAAATATCACTTCAACACACGAAAAAAAATTGCCACCAATTGCCAATCTTTTATCACGCGCACTCTCACTATCCAGCACAAGTTTATTATCACTGAAAAAAAAAATTTCTCACGAGTACCGGCACATTTTTATCACCGTAACGATAGCCAATAATATTAATACTGCCCACCACACCCAATAACACACGGTAAGACTTGCAAGTATATGCGACAAATGTTTCGTACTCGATGCGAGTCCTGGGGGGCTACAACGACTACCGGTGCGCGCGCGTCGCCGGGTAACAACTTTGGCAGTGAGGGGTACCTCCAGTATAAAATATGCCAAAGCACTGGCAACGACGATGAGGACGACGACGACGAAGATGACGCCTCGGGCTTGATTCTGCTATAGCCTGACACTGTATGTGTTCTTCTGGTAAACTCGTACGGAATCGCGGCTCAAAAGCTCTCCCACCGTCGTTGAGCGTCTGTATGTATCTATCGTCTCCCCTACTACTATGGTGGAGCGTCGTCGTTGCCCCGCCGACGCCGCAAATATTTTTATCTCACTCTGTACCACTGAGGCCTTGCGATAGGAATATGAAGCTTTCCTCTTTCTCACTCACTCGTGATAATGTTATATATATATAGGCGACCGGCGCGGCGGAGGCGCATGGGAAGAATGAGGTTCGGGTAAGTTCGGAAAGTTCCGTTGAAAGCCGACCAGTAGCGACCCTCCCACGCTGTAGAGTTTACGAGAGTCGACATCAGCGATGCCAACGCCACCACACCGGCGAGCTTTCCCGATTTCCCTACTCACTCGTATGGAGCTTTTGTCTACCCTCTTGTGTTGATGTGCGCTTACTGTGTGCGCTATTCGATCCGCAAGCTCTTGAGAGCTTGCGGGCTGACCATGATTTGAAATGACAAGTTCAGATTAATTATACTACGGACTGATTGCAATTTACTGCTTTGTAGTGAGGGCAATGGACAAATGACTGATTTCTCGTCAAATTTAGGCCGTACAATTGCGAGTTCCAATGATTTTTAGATTGAAAGCTTACAGATAAACTGGATGAGTTTATGTTGAAACTGTAACAAATTTCGATCGCTCTGGAAAACTGCCGAAAATTGGTCTCAAAAAATGATAATGACAGGCGCAATCTTGTCATCATACGTCACATATAGCTATTCGATGATAAAAATCATTTTAAAAGAAGCTACATCTGCATGCAAGCTCTCGATAATAGCATTGAAAGTTCATATAGGCAGTCACTGGTCACGGCAGCTTGCAGAGTTGACCATGACCCTGCTTATAAAATATTTATCGTACATAATCTCGGATGTTAGACCAAATATTCTAATTAGTCTTGATAAGCTATTGGTAAAAAGAAATATTTGGCCAATCAAAATCATGTGACCTGAATGAATGTAAAATCACACAAAGAAAATTTGGGATTGGATTTTGCCATCAATATTTATGCTTCCAACTTTAGTTCAACCATTCAAATCAACTGACCATTTCGAAAACCAATACGATTCCCGCGCTTCTCTCTGATCACCCATTGGATCAATCAAACTTGTCAGTAAATCCAACAAATCTTCACCCAAATAAACGGACAACGAACTAAACCAACACTGGCACGTTTTCTCAACCATCTCCAACTTTTCATCTGACCGAATATGATGTCTTAACGGACCGATCTGTAGTGATGTACGAAATTCCAAGCCCATCATACTAAACTTGGAGACCACGACACCGAGCTGCACGATACCCAAAACCTCATGACAGAGCTTGCATCAGAGATCGCAAATTTTACTCCCGCTATCCCACCGCTCTATACTTTACTAGATCGGTCTTTTATTATTTTGCCCTCGAAAGAATGAGGTCTACATTTATGAATCAAACACACCCTTACACGCAATTCAAGCATATCCAAAAACTTGAGGGAGACCAAGAAGTGACAGCAATCGAAACCGTTTATCACATTGAAATCTACGTTTGCCGCAACAAGTTGCCAAACGCCTGTTATTCCTGTACAGACATCTGCAACTACATCGGAACTGCACGAGAAGCTTGCAAACACAAGCGATAGAACATCGCACTGCTCCGTACAATTCGGATCCCCTCGAGAAGCATCAGAAGGCGGCCTTTCCAACACCCCCCTACCCCCATCCATTTTGCCCTTCTCACTGATGGCTGCGCGATGCCCAGGAGTCGCACGTAATCGTTCGACAATCGTCGAGGGCCTCTCTACGACCCAAGCTCATCCCTTAAACGTTTATACCAAGAGTAGCACACTCGACAAGGGCTTGAATGTACAGAGTGAGTAGTGGGTGAATTCGAACCCCGAGAGCTTTTTCACTATATGTGTGTTTGTACGACGAGGAGAGAGAGCTTGGCTTTGGCTTTTGCGGTGGGACGCGTGCCGGATTATATCGCAAGCGTATCGCTTGCGACAAGCTGTGTTGTATATAATGTACATGGATATTGGAATGAGATGTATATATTGAAGCTTCTGGTCTGTTGATGGTCAATTTTCGTTGTACAGGGTGGATGACACGTGGTTTACTTTGACCCTACTATATTCAACTGGTGGAAACTGAGAGAAGATCAATGGTTCAGAGTACAAAATCACTTACAGATGATGGTTCATGATTGATTGGAGAGATTTTTTTGGAAGATTGCGAGACTGACGCGATATTTGAGTTGCTCAGAGTCAAAGTGGGCTAATGAAGGAAGGTCTAACCTTGCGGACCATGGATCCATTCCAAAGTCTGGGGAACATCTTTCTTTGGTAAGGAATTAAGGTATCATACAATATTTAATCCTATGGCCCTTCTGGGATACATTAATAGAGGTTAACAATGCCTGTATAGGCCCATGTGGAAAAATTCACATGTAAAGATGTGATGACAATGCTAATATTCTTAAATATATCCTAAGATAAGAGGCTCATGGGATTAGATCCTTCGAGATACCTGAATTTCTCACAAAAATAAGGCGATTCACAGAGTTTGGGACAGATCCAGGACTCGCAAGGTTGAACTCCTGCTTGCAAGTAGACTTTTGAAAACTGGGTTTTTCTGCATTGAAAACCCATCCTACATCTTCCAATCAGGCACAAGACCTTCTACCAAGATTTTTCTGGCACCTTTATCGAATTTTCTATGTGCCGAGATAATTTTGAGAAAATTCCAGAATATGTCTCAAAAGATCAAGATACAAGTCTGCTTCGATTCAAAATTTGGACTTCGTTTATTCTGACTACAACTCATTCGGAAGTAAAAAAATGAACTTGGAATTTGAAAATTTGATCATCGTGTTGAATCAATCTTGGTCCTGTTGGGTGAGTAGACCAGTGTATCCATCATACTGCTTCTCAACGGATGTCCATCAACTAAATACATCTTTACAAGATAAAAGAAAATTTGATTCTTCCACACTGGCTAGTGATCAAGGGGAGCTAGTGAGAAAGTTCAAAGTCAATAATGTGGACAAAAAATGAAAGCATATAACAAGATATCGATCCAACGTACAATTGAGATTCAAGATGTGAGCATTATTCCCCTCTGTTAACGATGCATAAATTAAAATACGATCTCTCATTGTTCACGATGCACAATGAAGACGTATCAAGTTCATGCCAAGCCATTGATCGTCGATTCAAATACAGAGAGAAGCATTTATAATACTGACAATAGAATCATGAATGAAAACTAAAAAAGTTATATACGATTAAATTTGCTTGCTCGTAGAACGAGATTACCTCATTTTTCAAATTTAGAGCGATAAAGAAGACTATAATTGAACGAATAGTACACCATCAAGCTATTTTTGTGACAGGTTCAGTAAATGAACTGTTAAAGAGGTATTGATTAGAAATTTTGCTATCTTATCTGAGAGCTCTTTGATTAGATAGGACCGAATCTAGAGTTGAAGGAGCGACTGCTTTACACGTTAGAACTGATAAACAGTGAACGAAGAGCTCGAGTTCATGTTTAATAAAAATACCCCTTCAACAACACTGTTATTTCACTAGCCTTGCTACAATATACAGTGGCATGAATACGATATGTAATTCTGATAGAAGCGATGTAATACTGGGGAAGATATTTTTTTTGTAGATCATGTTACAAATAGACATAAATCGGTCCACAACGAGAAAGCAATATTTGCAAAAATTTTGAGCCCTCTGTTGATCAGGTTAATACGAGGAATTTGAACACCTTCACTGCGATGGGCCCCACCGGTGGGATCCACGCATTCATCTCTGGGTACAGCGGTGATCAAAATCCCATTAATGGACCCCACCGATGGGACCTATCGCACACAGGGCCTGAATCCGACTTTCGCCGTAGCACTGAACGTGTTAAACTCAATTTGTATGTTGAGAGACTCAATTATTTTGGCTAAAAATTACATTCGTGATGTCATCGAATTGCGATCAAAATCTCATTAATCAGGCAAGACGTAACGAGTTGCGAGGTCAACGACGTCTGCGATATATGATGATAGCGCTTGCCACTAGCGTCTATACCGAGCGTTCATTTTCTGGCTTTGATATTCGTCGACTTGATTAAAATTGGCAATCCTCCTTACAGCTTACCGAAAAAATTCATTACCATGAGCAAATTTTTATTATACTGCAGCAATGACTGGTCGTTCTATCATGTTGACCTTTCCAAATTTTATGTTGAAAAATATTCAGAAATATCCGTTTAAAATGACAGAAACGAGTAAAAAATAGTGATGAAATTATAAGAGCAGGAAAATCTGTCTAAAATGTATTACATCCACAAAACTTGCAGGCTTCGTCGAGATAAGATTGAATTTCACAAATACACATATTCTCAGCACAAATTTGTCAAATTATTATCAAATCTCTATTCAGTTAATTTTTCACCCATCAAATTCATATTTGTAACTTCCATTAAACTTACATATTTAATCTCCGGTATCATATTGCCTTATTTGAGAAATTTTCAATTGAAAACTAAATTTGATTCGAAGCAAGAATCAATTTCACGTTGCATCCAGCTGTGAAACTCAACTTAAAACGGGAGGGAAATTTTAAATATGGCGGTATACGAGGCGGTAGATTCGCCCAGTACGCCAGCCCAAGCGTCGATCAATAAAGCCTTGTTTAATATCAGTTCTCAAACTCTGCTTCAGCCAGCTGCAAGATTGGAAGAGCTCTCTCCCACTCTCATTTCACGGAGATTGCATTTCCCTTGGAGCAACGAATTCTCATTCCCTAGCTTCGGCATATTACGGACTTTTCTTTCATGCGAATAAAAAAATGTAATATCGCGTGCTACGCTCTTGGGCAATATCCTTCTTTTCAAATATGTTCGATGTATATCATGCTATGGTACAAAAGTTTCAATTCGAATCAATTAAAAATTTCTAACAAGTTAAAAAGAATCTTTAATGTAGGCAAGTTTAATGATCAAGCAAAGTTTTACCCATTATTTTGGGTGTTTAACTGAGTTTGGTGTAGAGCAAAGTTGGTAAAGTTAGGAATTATCTTGATGCGCAAAACACTTGCAGTTGTTGGAAAAATTTTAACGAGCAGTGCCAAAATTGAGATCGAACTCGACGAGGGCTTCAATCATACATTCTACCTGAGATACAATTCATACAGGAATTTGATGGATTTGAAAAACTTTAACTTACCCTTGTCGTTCCTTTGCCCCGTCCTCTGCCACGTTCTCTGTATGCTCCTTCTCCCGTTTGTAGATGATACAGATGCTGGAATGAGAAAAATGTTCAGTTAGATACAATTGCATGCAGCGGAACATGAATTCTGTGATCGGAATTTATTGGTTTTAGGGGTTTGATCGAGGGAGTACGGAGGATTTATGACTCAGCCCTCATAATTCATGGTGAAATCCAGTCCACCATGTTGTCACTAATTTTATTCTCATCGACTTCAATGAGAATGATGGAGAAATTTCAGAAATCCCATGAATTTGGCATTTCTTATAATCATGATAACTGGAAAACTGTGGAGTAAGTGAACGAAAATTTAAGCTCCTTCATAAAAACCTTACTAGCCCCAGATCAGTTTTCATAAATGATTCTCAAAAAATGAGCTTCGTTCCTAATACAAATACAATTTTAGTTTTAAACTAATTTTACTCATCACAAGAACCGTATATTAGTGCCAATGTTGTTTTTGTTGTTTTATGGAAAACACATCAATTTTGAAAAACTATCTCCGAACTCAAGTTTGAAATGTTTGAGAGGAAAACCGCGTCATTATTTTACTCAACAAAAGGCAAAATACCCATCGATGAAACTCATGTACCAACAAACGAAACATACTCGCTGGAAAAGCTTTATGATGATGCAGGAATCTGACGTAACAGATGCAGCACGACCGCTCAACCGGTGGCGCGCAGAAGATAGGCAAGTAGATTTCTCGTATACCGACTATGCGTTTTCAAATGATTAAGGGTTTGGGGGAACGAATACATGGTTTCATTGAATTTTGCCCAACTTTGAAGCTTTACACTGAATGACAGATTTGCAGGTAATGCTTTGCGTGCATGAAAATTTTACATGAATTGCATAGAAAACTGTTGCGAAGTTAATTTAGTTCTCAAGCATATTCACACCCAAGCATAATCACATCTTCGATAGGGAGAATCCTCGATTTCTATTTACATGATTCACACGAGGCATGGAGATATTTCCAATTTCCTGATATCAATAACGATCTAGAGACTATCAGAATTCATTGACGAGTGATGATAGTGATGGGATTTTTCTGTAGATTTCTGTTTTTTTTTTTTTTATACGTGAGAAGTACAGTACTGGTAAAGTGTGGAGACAGACAATAAGAATCGAATCAGGTGAAAGACGAGAAAAACTAATTTCCTTTTCGTTATCAGATCGACAGTCCATCTTCATAAATGGTTTTCCTCGTGAATCCGATTTCAATTTGTTTTTGTTATCATGCAAAGAAGGCGTGCTTCTCAGCAAGCTTGTGATAGCAAGCAGAGATGAGTGGACATAATAGTTTGTGAGATTTCAAGAACAGCATTTATACTCCCCGCAAAAATGAACCACATTGTCAAGGAGGTAAGAAATTCGTAGAGAAACGCTCAAAATCTCCCAAAGGTCTCAATTTGTCTAGTATCCAATACGCTCAACGCATCTAGAAAAATTGTTGACCCTACTAAGATATCATAAATTTTTTTGTCACCTTTCGCCTCAAAAGAAAACAATTCGAACGTATGTTATAGAGACAGGCACAAAGAGACCAATGATGATCAACCATACCATCTCTCATCTCACGTAAGAATCGATTATCCATAATATCGCACCTCAAGCTTAAAGAAAATTAGCCACTCACGCGTTAATCGCGCGGTCCAATTCCCTCCTCACCCAGTAAAAGCCAGCTACAAACATCAAGCAACTCAACCAACCCTAATAATACGTAGTTCGTTGCAACAGATCGTCACAAAACAACGAACAAGCGACCTACCTACCTACCAACCAATCCACCTATATCTCCCTCTGTAGGCCTTTCTATATACCTTTTACCTGTGCGGGCTATACAAGCATCATCAGTGAATGAGTACACGCTCCAAAGACAGGGGCTCCACGAGATATCGGCTCGCTTTATTCCCTTATTCACATAATTCGCACGTATTTTGTCGTCTCTCTCCTCCACGATACATTGCTGATAATATGAGGTAAAACACACGTAGGGTAATTAGTTACTTGGTCAAGTTTTCCTAAGGGTAGGAGCGGGTCGCTGATTTTCTCTATTGGACCGTGTAAACATAGCTATACATATAGAATGTAAGGTGTAGGGCGGAAGTGTTGCTCGAGCGCGCATAACAAAGCGAGTCGACCGTTCTCTTCGCATATAGGGTTGATACGTATGAGTTGGCTGCCCCACTGATCGCCTTGGAAAATTCGATTTTCTAGAACGAGAGAAAAGGCATGAAAGTTTTACCGATCTCGTTTTTGTACGTAGAGAGAGCCATCATGATGGTTGGGCATACTCTTGGACGAGAGTGCGCACGCATCTGATGCTGGAGCCGTTGGACGACGGCAGATCTGTTTTCCTTCGTTCTCAGGGAGATTGATTGTTGTTTTTCTCTGCTAAACGGATATGGTTCGGGGTTACGAAATTCAAGTTTTTGACTCTGGTGTAGAATTTTTGCCTCGCTGAGGCTGAAGAATTACGCGACTAAATGAATATAAAAGTTGAGTGATTCGCACATAGTAGAAGAGAAAACTCGAGAGGAAACTCTTATTATTCTATAATTTGCATTACTGTGTGAAATTTCAGTGATCTTTAGGTAAAGATAATATAACTTTCATAACAGAAATTATCATAATTGAACGTTCAGCCGAAGTCTGTTCTTCTGGATCCCGCGTAGCGGTTTGCTTATACGTGGAATGGGTGAAGTAAATGGTTGACCGTATAGGTCACAGATTATTCGATGGATGGATGGTGGTGGATGGGTAGGCATGTAGTCGGATGCTTGAATGGTCTGGTCTACTCCGGTCTAGTTCGATCCAATGCGGTCGAGTTTGGTCTAGTGCGATTTAGTTCGGTACATGTACAATTTAGTTTGGCACTATACGTTTCTAGTACGGCACATAGACTAGTACGATTAGGACCACTAGTACAGCTCGGGCCAGTAGGATCGCACAAGTACCAGATTAGTACCGGAGTAGTACCGCTCAAGTACTAGTACGATTAGGACCACTAGTACAGCTCGGGCCACTAGGATCGCACAAGTACCAGATTAGTACCGGAGTAGTACCGCTCAAGTGCCGCATAAATACCGCACAAGTACCGCATAAGTACCGCATTAGTACTGCAGAAGTACCGCACAAGTACCGCACTGGTACCATACTGATATAGCCCAAGTGCGGTCTAGGTTGGTTCAATTCGTTCTAGTTCAGTTAAGTACAGTCTGAGTTGATCTACTTGGTTCTAATTTGGCCTAATTTGGGTTTGTTTGCGTGATTTGGTCTTATTCGATCACATCCGGTCTGAGTAGTTCCAGTTCAATCTGATTCGGTCTAACTCGCTAAGTCTAATTCGGTCTGGCTCGGCCTGATTCGATCTAGTTCGATATGGTTTAGTCTAATTTGGTCAGGTCTGACTAAAATATATCATGTATCCGTGTTGTGAGTATTGGATGGGATCGACTGATCAGTTCACTGATTGACAATAGATTAATTATTCTTCCGAACTTCATAAGAAACCTTTTATCAATACCATCAATCAATCATTGCATACATCATTTCACAAATATCATTTTTCAACTGTAAAAACATTTTAGGAGTCTCTGACTGATCAAACCATTTAGAAGCCGGACGAGTGGTAGCGAGAGAGGCAATAACGCTAGTATTATATATGTACTATTTATGATGAAAAGTTGAGAAGAGAACAAGGATCAATATTATTATAATCACGTTTGTCTGATACATAGACGGACCAGAATGGTATAAGCCCACTTCAGATTCTCGAATATCCGCTCCAGTATTTTCGAGGCTGTTTTTATCGGTTATCACTGGACGGAAAAAGCTCTAATGGTGTCAGTTACACGAGGAGCCGTTTTGCACGATGCAGACGAATTCTACTGGAAAAAAATTCCCATTGGAAACACCCCCCGAAATATCAAAACTAGTTTCCAAAATCCTGAAATGGATTCATACAGTTTTGATTCGGAGCGGTCCACATGATTGAAAAAATTCATCTCAAATCTAGGAGATTTCTTTGAAGACGAAGCGACGTAGGAGATGATGCCAAAAATGGCCTCATTTGAAAACTTTGAATCTCCAAATAATTGATCTGAATCTCATACAAGGTCGACGTGTGCGAGCGTTTCGATGACATAAATGAGAAGATTCATAGAGATCAAACTGATCCCGATCAGCCAGATCCCCAAAACCGAATGTTATTTCCAAAAAGTAGCCCAACGTAACAGACAATCGATAACTGGTCATTGTGGGCTGAACACTAAGAAGAAAGAAACGTTGAGAGAGATGGCGCAGACAAAGAAGGCAGCCGATCGTCGATTTCGCTAATGCGAATAAATTCCATTGAAAGACGCGCGAGGTCTTTACCTATATATTTATATACCTTTGTAAATATACCTGCGGGATATCACACGCAGTAGCCATATAGTATTGCATCCGTTGAGCTATAAATTCAGAATGGTTCGATCCTCTCTCATGCAGAAGACAAACCGTAATATATACAAGAACTACCTATATATTTGCTATATGGTGTATCCCATTGGAATACAAAGAGCGGCGCATCGTTTTAATTTTCGGCACATATTTTGGAAGCTTGTCGCGTCTCTATGAATTATTTAAAAAATGTGACTCTCCGCAAAACATCACCGGTGCAACTCTAAGACACTGATAAATTTATACGTGTCAAAAATTCCCAAAATTCATAGGGTGCCTAAGAAAATTTTTCACAGGATTCATGCGGTGTTTTGAAAGTGAAAATTTTGCGTGTCAGTTCGGCATCTGGTTTGAAAATGCAAAGAACGCAGTTGTTGGATAAGGCGTGAAAAAGTAGGACGTTACGAAGTACTTTTAGTTTCTTGCAGCTGTCCGGGGGCAAGCGGAATATATGGTTGTTTTACCGATTGTATAGAGCGATAGGCTAATTAAAATATTTCATGCATCTTGAGCTGCATCAACGTGGCAGATGCGTTCATGTTCATGCGTGAGTTTATCTATGCATATATAACATAAGTAAGACGGTTATCACGGCGAGAATATACTTTCTGATATTTGATGAATGTTTTTATGGATTTTACGACGACTCAGATGTTTTTTCAAGTACCAAAAGCGTCATAAACTATTACCGCGATATAATAAGTGGTGTATTATAAGCATCAGTCAAGCGCTGCTTCATCATTGCGACCGTTTATCTGATCAATAAGCGTACTTATGGTTGTATGCCAAGCTCAGGGTATTAGTTAATAATAACTAATGTATGTATGTCCCGCATAGCCAAATTGATCGCGTTCTCTGGTGGCCGCTACCAAATGCTCTTATATAAACACTTCCTCTTTTAATAATGGAAAATTAGTCAGCGGTGGCGGCGGCCCTGATCGAACGAGTTACTTCCATTTATACACAGGTCCACTTGATATTGTATAATAATGCTGTTGGTTGATGTCAAACAGATTTTTTCGAGATTTTGTTTTCAGATTCTGTGGCATAGTTGGATGTGCTGGGTCTGTAGCTAGATAAGCGGTTTTGGTCATCGTTCTGTGACAAGTTTTTATGGAAAATTGTAGTATTTCGAGTTTAAACAGTTGAATTTGAAGTATACAAGCAATGACAGATTTGAAGAAAGAAAAGTGAAGTTTTTTATTAGATAACAAATTTTTTGGATATTTCATTATGTGATTTATGATCAATGGGTGAAAATGGCTTCAGAATTATAGAAACTATCGGTATGCAACTTTTGATTAATCACGAAATTCCAAAGAGAAATTTTGACGTATTCAATGAATGAAGAATGCACAGATTCATGCTATAACACATCAGACTCATCCGAATAAACAATGAAAATATGCTTTTAGCTGGTCCAATATTTTTTGCGAAGTATGTGACTTCCAGCCTGCGTCACAAAATCGATTTGTTTCAAAAAAATATCGAACAGTTGCGGAAAATCATAAGCTTAACACCTCCACTGCGATGGGCCCCACCGATGGGGCCCACGCATCCAATTCTGTGTGAGGCGGTGATTAAAATCCCATTGAATGAGGCCCATTGGTGGGCCCATTTTCCACAGAGGCCGAACGGGGTTTTCACCGTCGTAGTGAACGCATTAATCTGATTTCAATCAAGGGAGCGGTTATAGTTTCAATAAAAAAAATGAGATCGTGACTTTGTATAAAATAGCTTAAAATGAATGGAAAAAGAATGTTTACTCTAGTCCTCAGCTCAAATTAAATTTGTCTAAATTAATTCGTCAAAAATGTCATGATCGTGCATCTCATTAGTGTTTAATCACATTTTGAACAACTTTGGTAAGGTGCATAGCGAGCGCAGTGTGAGGCTTACGATGCATGCAGTTTCGTGCGCTTTGCGATATAGATCGTAAAAATGCAAGCTGAAACCGGGGCTCGGTGGCGCGCGACTTCTATTTAAGGACGTGTGTTTTATTTTCTGGGCCCCGAAAAAACTCTTTGCTTCCGCTTGGCAGCGCCACGCCATCCGCAAACGCGTCGTATAATACTGTGCCCAAAAACATCGGTCCGACCATCGCTCCCAAAGTCAAAAACTCTGGCCACGATACCGTATACATGCGATTCAATTCCAAAGAAAATATACGACTGCCAGAATACTGTAATAGAACGCTGTGTTCAATAAACACTCCTGACCCTAGAAAAGAATTCATTGCACATCCTTCATCACTTGCTGCTTGTTCAATAATCTCCTACAATGTTAGGCAAGTTTCAAAAATTTTTATGCAACTGAATAGCATTTATACTAGAGATTATGATGATTCTAATCATGCAGTGGATATTTTACCGAGCTAGACCCGATAAAATCGCTAGCTTCAAATTCTTCAGCGAGTTAATCTTCGTAAAATCATAAATCTGAACACTGTAAGAAGAAATTTTTAAAATCAGGGAAAGAATCGTACTAAATCACATCAGTCTGATTTCAAGAGTTTCTTCTTGCACTGTAGTAAATTTCATAACAAGTTCGTAAAATCGCTTTGCTAAGCAAAGGCAACAACTTGACCTATCCTGAGTGCAGCTGCAGTTTCACAGAAAATTGGTGAATTTGCTACTCTAACTAGCGACTCTGACAATGATTTTACTTCAGCCCTATCGGCGCTAAAATAAAAATTAATTAGCAGAATCGCTAGCGTGTGGTAACACTGTTACTAAATTGCGTGAAATTTTACAAAAATTTCATCAATAGTTTTGTGTTTCAACAGTGCACATCCTTAAGCTCAAAATTAAAAAAAAAAGGTAACTTCACATTGGCTTCACACACCGTCAAATAATCAAAATCATTGAAACATACTCCATTGATTACGGTAGGAGCATATTTAGCCTGCATAAAAAGAGCGAATCGATGAGGTCCACGGTCGTGCTGCAGCACTGATGTGCTAGCACCCCTCTCGTTTACCTACAAAAGAAAGCTCACATTGAATAAAGCCCACTGATCGCTCTCTTCAAAGCAATAAATAATATTCGCACTCAAGGGCAGGTCATAGTAAAACATCAAGAATCGACTGTACTGCCTTTATAAAAATCAACGTCAGAGACTACATCAGCCGTTACCCTTTCAGGACGGTGAAAAAAAAAAGATTCAGGTGGTGCAGCGTTGGTGCACTAATATACTGTCACCTATTAGCTCAAATCTATACACGATAGCAAGTTCATTTCCGTGGTTAGCTGTACTTATAATATATATATACGAGGCAGCTGAGTCATTTTTCAAAAGTAGCACTCAATTTAGCGCCTTATGTCGTTTACCCCGTCGACAACGACGCGTAAGTATATACCCGTTGCAGCTGCTCAAAACCTTCGTAAACTGTACACACACACACACACACACACACACACACACACACACACACACACACACACACACACACACACACGCACACACACATGCACTTGTAAGTATTATATTGAAAAAAATCACGTGTGAGTGTGTGTGAGTGAATAAGTAAGACAACGAGAGTGAGTACTGATGCTTGGATTTTAGTTTTAGCGAACGCTCGCGAAATGCATCTTGCACAGCGTAAAGAGAACCAGCATCCCTCGTATATGTTCCAAATGTGTCACTGCATGAGCGTCAACGCGCTGAGGGGCTTTGTCTTCACTTATAGCGCGATCCCCAAATCTCCGCAAAGTCGCGAATCCAAGCTTATATATACCCACACACTCTTATTCATTGTCCTAAACTGGATGTTACCTTTCAAGATTCCTCTATAGATATATATATATAAGCACTCTATATAGGATCTTCCATAGGCTATACTGCCATCAAACTTGATTAGCCATTCTTTGCAAAGAAAGCATCAACGTGCAAATCGAACATACGAGAGTACCTATATAATACAGGGCTACTTGTCACAACCGTCGACTAGGGATTTAATTCTATATGAAAAGACCAGAAGGACGTAAAAGGTATAACCTATACGTAACATATAGAAGAAGAAGATAGACAGCAGCGATCGGAATTGTTGTCTACCATCAGACAGAGACTGGATTTTGAGATCCCTCGAAAATCACATGGTATGACCCATATATATATAGGTTAGGCAGTACATAGGTTATGTGAATCCAAAAGCCGCGAGATATTGTTCCGGTATATATCTACCTAGACCTTAGTACATGCCATTTGCGCAAAATGAAACAGCTGAAGAAGAGTCTATGTAGGTATATATATATGACAATGAGATATCTTGCGAGTGTGATTTCTACAATAATACCCTGAACGGACGCAAATACTGCAAAGAACTTCGAGACGATAGCTTGTCTCGCCTGACTTTAATTTCGACAATCCAATTCAGAATGTGCGCGTGCGGATATTATACACCATTGTGTATGCTTATATACACGGACAATCTGTATAAAAATATAGGTATATAAATGAAAACTTTGGAGTTGCATGGTAAATACGACAGATGGCCAGCGCGGCAACGTGAAGAGCCGTTGCTCCCATTTAGCAAAGTACCTACATATGTATATATATTGTATGAATTCGAATGAGCGGTCTGAAGTTGTATGATGTTAAGGGGACAGGTTGCTCAAAGACTTTCTTTCTTTTAAATCCAATTCGAATTTTGAAGAAGAGTGTCCAATCATGTTGGTATTCGTGATGGTCGGACTAGCGATTGGAAAAATGCGTTAATGAGGATTATATTATGGTCTACATAGATTGCTGGTTTTGGGATAGGAGAATCATTTTGTGGCTGTTGTGGTTTTTAGACTGTCTCATTTTGGAGATGAGTGATTGACGAATACAATGAGGTTGTAATCATAGTTTTTTCTATCTTGAGAAAAGGGCGTTGAGTAGTGGACTTCCGTAGTATATCTGTTTGGCCAGTTGGGCTGACGGAAGTTTAAAAGTGGAGAGATACTTAATCATCATTTCGTATATCATATGAGACTGCATTATCATCCTGTGAAATAAGGGCTAATGGAACTGCTGGCCAGGGGTGGAGGTTAGGAGTTCCAAAGATATTTGAGATATTACATTGATGCTCTGTCTCAAGGTAAACCTGAACTGCTCTATTTTATCGACCCGGCATAGTTTCAACAATGTCCGCTTTTTAAAAAGTTGCAAAGTCTTCTCAGATCATGTGAAGGAGTCACAGCAATTCTACAAGAAATTTCCAATCACTTGAACTTTGATAAATTCTCAGATTCAAATTCCGTTTCAAGAAGAATGAAAATCTGCCGTCCGAGATTATTGACTTAGCGTCACGGGTATCCCACGATTATTCACGATTACCGGTTTCTTAGTTTATTCAAAATGAGCCTGGGAATTCATAAGGGCTCAAATGATTCGAAATTTCATAGAAAATCGCGCTAACTCACTTCCATGATCCGGAAAGTTTTTGAAATCATTAAAGTCTTTGAGAAATGAATTTTGTTGGAACCTTGACGGGTCGGTAAAACAGAGCAATGCAGACTTATTGTACATAATTTTACTGATCAGTCAGTGATGATAGAAACAAACCGATTGATCCGATAAGTTTATAGCAATGAATTCTTACGCTTGTACTGAACATATTTCTTCAATGCCACAACAGCTTCGCACAAACTTTCCTAATTGAATGTCTGAAAAACCCAGCTTTAAACAAAATAATCTGCATATGCTTATGCACCGAACCGAATCAGGGGTTCAGATGGTCAAACGTTTGGGGCCATATGTAAACAAACTCGGAGAATATGTTTTACGGTCCAATGTATATAATACGAATCCCCCAAGGGAAAAACGCTTTGCGATCCCGCATATATACGTCACCGAATAACGCCGCAAGCTGCGATAATATGTATAAGAGCGAAACGTTAGGGAGAAAAAGTTCTGTATATGTATTCACATAGATACATGTAAAGCTCAGAATTTTTAAAGGGAAACGAATCAGGACTATACGGTGCCGTGCTCAGGAATATAACCCCTCAGTCGAACGTATAGGAATTGCATCGAATCGATTTTACGCGCAACTGTGTATATTTTGCATCGCTAGCGCGTGGCAACGAGGAAACGAAGAATAATCATAAGTTTCAAATTATTCCCGCATCGTCGATCAGAATTGATGACTGACGAGTCATGCCTCATTCGTTACGAAAACTACTAAAGTATGTTACTGCTGTTATGGATTTGCTATGAAAGTACATGTAGAACACACCACATGCAAGCGTCAAACGGTTCTGGATCGAACGTTCATCAATTTTTGACGATATCCATATGTTCAGTGTACCGTTATGATTTTGCTACAAATTGCATTTGCAGAAGATGCAACAATAGGTATCGCGTGTTGATGTGGAATCGAGTTTTGTCTGATAAATTTACACAATCGAGACTTGATTTCCCCTTTTTTGGAGAATTTAGTAGTTTCGTGGAGTTGAGTAAAATCCGGTAAGTAGATACAGACAGATTGGTCAGACGTCTTCGTCTCACGGGCAAAAATCCTTTGAACGGCCTCATGGATGGAAAAATTGTAACGATGCAAAAATCAAAACGACATCAGTTCGACATCAAGGCAGGATAATTGAGATAAAATTATTATGGAGCCATAAAATTGTATAGCCATCATATAAGTTAAAATTACTAACGCGATGATTTTAATCAAAGGATCCCATCAAGAAGCGAAACGTTCCTTCAAAAATCTACCCTTTTC
The DNA here is from genome assembly GCA_029851415.1 of Eretmocerus hayati. Taxonomy (NCBI): domain Eukaryota; kingdom Metazoa; phylum Arthropoda; class Insecta; order Hymenoptera; family Aphelinidae; genus Eretmocerus; species Eretmocerus hayati. Next base: position 37,229,300 of record CM056743.1, on the reverse strand, counting down.
TTTTACATTCAGACCCCAAATTTTGTCGTTCAAACTAACTTAACCCTGTAATAAGTATATCTGGTAAAACAAAGGCCCTGAGCGTCTTTCAGCAAAGAGAGGATATTCTTTCGAGCTCAGCGTCATTAAGAAGGTGGTGTTTTCATCAGAACGTTGCCTGCTCGCATACTGTGCACGCACTTTGCTTGACTTTCTGCAACGCGTGCTACAAATTTCACATACTTACATATATATATATAGGTATTGTAGCTATATAATACTAAGAATGAGATCGAGTAAGTCTTGGGCCTGGCTAACGGCTTTAATAATTATTTTTACAACGTTTCCGAGTATATATAAGAGTATATGGTAAGCTACATCACACAGGCCAGAGTTGAGCTCGCTTGGTCTCGCTTGGGCGCTTTGCAGCTGGCTTTTGCTTCAACCCCGTGACATAAGGGCGTATATATGAGCCGACGGGCTAAATACTGAATCGTTTAGCTACATGTGAACTGGCTTGAACTGAGAGTATAAGTACATGGCTGGATAACTAAGAAAAATATCGATATTTGTTTGTAAAGAATTAGGTGTGTGTAATTTTTTTAGCCATTTTTCATAGCAAATGTACTGAAAATTATTATTTCAACTGACTGTAGTGTTTTTTTACGTGATTTTCCTTAATAACAGTCTCTTCGGGACGTGTGAAAATTTTTTATTGTAACTAAGCGTTGAGGTAACTTGTGATTGCTCAAAATTTTTCCCAAATGACTTAGTTCTATACTACAAAAGGGCCAAAAATATCGCTTGTTTTTTGCAAAGTCGAGAATTTAAACAAAAAATCGATGTATGACTCTAACTTGGATACGATCGAAAAAATGGCGGTCTTTCGTGTGATATTCATCATAATCTCCCCAGGATAAGCGCTACTTTTACCAGTGTGATATCTTTGCAGTGTTTCAGCCTTTGGCTAACTTGTGACTGCTCAAAATTGTTTGTAAACGAAGCTTCAACACATTGCAAGAAACTTGAAAATAGATGCTTAATTGCCAAGTTGGAGGTTTGAATGAGAAAATTAGTGCACGGCCCTAACTTGGATACTATCGGAAGAATGTTCTGTAAGACTCCAGCCAAGAAGAAAAAGAAAATAAAAACTCATAATTTTCGGTGAAGATCCAAATGAAAGGTCATGAAGCTTTCAAAAGTCCTATGTAACAACTTATGGTGAAGTATTTCAATCATTTGTTGAAACATTTGGAAGAAAAATGAACTAATAGGTAGAGGGATGATTTAGCATAAATGTCTTAATCAATCAATCAATCAATCATTACAAACATCCAATGCGTGTCTTGGCCAAATCAAGCTTCTTTATAGCAGGTGAGCAATTTTTTAGTGAACTACCTATCTCTTTGTTCGATACCTTGGTGCGATACATACGGGTGCATGTGATGCGTTTCCTTCCGTTCGCGTGTTATCGATACGCGATACGCACGTATATACCACAAACACCATCATTGCCCGGAAGTCCGAAATCCACACATTGGGTGGTGGTATAAACTATATGTACAAGGACATCGCACGCCAAAAAAAAAATTGACTCAGGAAATTCGCTTCTCTTTGTCAACAGCTTTACTGCGTTCTCTTTTATCCATCAGGTCGTTTGGATTTGTGCGTACACACATTTTCGCACAATCCCCTGGGATAACTCGGCGTGATCATTTTCCCTCAGAGGTTCTTGGCCTTGTTCAGTGAGAGAAAGCGTTTGATCATTTTGTCGGATTCTGTGAGGCAAAGCCAAAGGGACGTTGCTCTTCTATCGGTTTGACTATCGAGGGTGAGACGATTTATTATTTGGACCTATAAACAGCTTTGTGCTTTGTTCACACGTTATATAATGTACAAAAGGACTCGTATGACTGTGTGGCACATAAATCGACGGATTTCCGCGAATGATTACAGAAATAAAAGCTGGATACAACTTGTGGATCCTTCAGATCCACACAAACCGAATGTGTACTTCTGCCTTTACTTGATAAATTCACAAAGATTTACGTTGTTGAACGATATTTCGCACCGAATCTTTAAGATTGGGATGAATGGTTTTCCTTTCTTTCTTCGTCATCTATCTTTTGTTCAAAATTTGGTGGTATCGATGATAACTGACCAGAACGATGAACAAATTCCATTTTGAATTTTTGAGAAGAAAGGGTTGATATTTTGCCTGGTATTGAAATTGGAAAAAATCTCATTCCACCCGTAGATTCTTCAAAATTTTTATTTTGTCGGAGCTATTTCATTATTTTTGAATGATTTTTTCAATAGAAAGATAACCAACTTCAACATTCTGGAATTCAGGATTGAATCGAGCGAAGAGTAAAGTTGGTATGCATTTGTACTTCTCATGTTTAGAGCCTTTCACGTAATGACTTTTGCAAGCACTGAATGTTTTCATTAGCTCAGCCAAGAATATAATCAGATTGCCGACAACAAAGACAACCTTCAAACAGACCTAGATTGGCTATCACTGATGTTCAAATTTGCAAGCTTCCGCGGATTCATTTCGATTCACTCGAAAGGGAGGAAAAAATAAATTCTCGCATTGTTGTGCAAAATGCTGCAAATTTGTACGCAGAAATATTTTAGCACTTATAAAAATAACCCTGAACTGTCTGGTCAGTATGTATAACAGAATTGTTCTGTCAGGTGTTAGTTCAATCTATATATATCTGGTATATTACACGAGTTGAGTCATTCGCTACGGGTTGATATGCATCGGCTATTTTCTATGCATGTATTCGAATAAGGTACGTATATATAAACACTACCTTTGAATAATCTATGTATATGCGTGTGAAAAAGGTTTCAGTTGTATTATATATAGCATGATAGTCGGCAATATAGAGTAGTGTCGTGGTAATGGTGGTACCAGTGAAAACGAAGGTACTAATCGACAGGTGTTTTAATACACTGAGGGCCGGAAGAGTTTCACCCAACGAGCTCAAAGCGAACACAACGTGTTTGCTGTCCGTTTCTCCTAACTTATCCAACAAAATTATATACTTGTGAACCTGACTCTCTCGAGTCAACTTTCTGCATTTCTGCTGTTTTTTTTCGAATCGCATATGCGATACTTATTTTTTACTTTGGCTCTTAGTACTACTCATGTGCGTGGCTATGTGTAGTATAGGTACTATATGACTGTATATATATGTATACAAGAAAACGAATTTGAAATTAACATTCTATCGATTCGTGTGGCTTTAAATGCGTTGCTTCGGTATAATGTAATATATAAGTACTTCTTGGTAATTTCATAAATGTTACGAGGTAATTGTAGTGATCGCGATCGGTTATAGGAGTCTCTTTCTATACAACTCAAAATGTTTATGGTGAGGATGGGGGTTTTATAATGACGACCTTATCATTTTTACTTTACAACAGATGGGAACTGTAAGAATTATTAAGAGTCTTGGTACTCTAGTTAATTTATGAGTTTTATGTCTTCGATCACATTTGTCTTCGTGCCATTTGATGCTCTTTTGAAATTATGAATTTATAAAGTCAGCGATGCCAAATACTACGTACATTTTCTAAATTTTTATGCCATCAGCAAGGTATTCAATAAGTAGTAGGCATTCACAAAAAATAGTACAGTAATGATTTTTAAGGTATGATGAGACAAAGGGTCCTGATGAATGCATGGATTATTTCAAAGGAATGTTTTGAAATCAGTAAAATTAAATTTTTTGCACTAGGATGAGTAAATTTCCGTCTCATTTTATATGGCAACACAGGACACTGTGACAGAATCCGGAAACCGTAAGTAATATACGAGGGCAAGATGGATGATCATCAGCCCATGTTTAGTTCCAATACATCCATGAATTTTTCTGGGTGAAAATTTCACATGCTATGATGACGAAAAAATTTCTCGTATGATATAGGTTAATCCAACTTGCTCTGAATCATTTGTGAATGTACACTGTAGACATTTTTTTTTTAATTTTCAACCAACATTTCAACCAGACTGGTTAAATTTTCAATCATTTGGTTGAATTTCTCTTTCAATCAGGTGGTTGAATTTTCCATTCAACCGCGGGTTGAAGTTTTTCGAAAAAATTCTTTACAGTGTACATCATGAATGTCCTGGCAATCCGGGTGGCAATCTTTATCCTAGCCATAGTCTTAGAAGTTTAGAAATCTATACCATTCCGAAAAGTTTAATTTCATTCCATAGCTGTTGAGAATCAATGTCTGAGGTCAAATCATTCGAAAATTCTCAGGCTTGTCTTCCTTAATCTTTCATCAAACACGTGATCGGTAGACTAATTATTATTCAAGCCTTTGTTAAGAAAATGGAGAAGGTACAAAAAAATTTGAAAAAAGAAAAGATGGAACAAATTATGTTCATAAAGGGAACTGTTTACAGGCAATGAGTTTGGCCAGAAGCCAGATGCTCCAAACCGTATATATATAAAGTTTTTCAGTGAGCTCAATGCCCTGTTTTCGAAGTTCAACAGCATCAATCTCACCATGTCACATAAACAAACGGATTCGATGAAGAAAAACATCACATTCATTGCCATAATTCACATCCAAATAAAGCGCCAACCGCTAAAATTGCCACGATCGAGTAGCCAACGTAGCCAACTACATGAACGTACGAGAGAATGGCTAAAGCGTTCACCTATAGCAAGTAGTAGAAACTCGCGTATAATCCGACAGACTATATCTTTACCATGCATTAGAATTATCAGTTAAAGCGTGTATAAACCACGAGGTCTGTACCCACGTGGTTATGTTATTGTTTAGCGTTTGTAATGTAAGCATTCAAGAGACATCAAACTGATATCCTAAAAAGGGACGTATATTGTGTCAGGAGCGAGGGAGTATTATTATTAGGGACTGTGTGGCGCTCAATGGCCTAGATCGGCGACAACGGTGGCGTTGACTAAAAGAGGGAGATTCAGAAACCCGCATCAGAGTAAAAGCGTTTAAGAAGGGAAGGAGTCAAGAGCTCGACCCTCCGCAGGAGGGATTTCATTCATGCCCTCTTATTCTAGGGTTCGAAGGGATATATATATATTTGAGCGCCACCGATTCACGTATTCAGTCCCTCATATCTCCCTCTCTATTTCCAAAGTATCTCTTTATTGCTCTACTTGGTGTATTCATTTTTTTTTATGCACAATGTGCAGGAGACTGATTCCCCTATCTATATGACTCTGAACTGTAGAAGAAAAAAAAAGGGTGTAGTGTTTGGCAGGAGTGTATTTATCCGCACCTATACGGTGAATGTAAGTGATGCGGCGATTAGTTATGGAGGTGTATAGTATATAGAGTTAGGGAGATGAATGAAACGAAACTCCGAGGGGGGCATCATCCATGACAGTGGATGTCATCGTCGGTTGCATGAAAGCGTTGCTTTTGTGACCGATTGCCTTTTTTAATTAGATCGATTGGATACAGCTGGAATTGACAAGTTTGAATGGGCCATTCTGGCATCTGGATCTTACTTATATGATTAGCATTTTTATAATGCGGAGGTTTGTGAATCCTTCAGAATTTTATTTGGGAATTGTAATTGGATTCACTATTACCTTTGTTTGAACTTTTTGCCACAATACGCGTGTCGTGAATCGAAAAATTGTATCGTATCAGCATTTATTCCTCGAAACAAACTCATGGCTATTTGATACTTTAATGCGATATTGAGGGAGTGATGGCGTCTCTTTAGAATTCAGAACCACCGCCTCCCTTCTTCATCCTTATTCATGCACAAGTATGTGTTGCGATGAAAGGAAAGAAACGATTGCAGGTTTCTTCTTATTCTGACAGGGTTCAATTACCGTATTTTCTTTCATCTCAAAACTGCTAATGAGATTTTAGTGGGTCTTGGAATGGGGATTAGTCTGCAAAATTTTTCATCAACTGAACGATCACGAATGAGTTTTCGGAGCATGACTCGATTAACCTGAAGAATTTTGATGAAATCATAACCATAGCTAGTATTTGGGGCGTACAGATTACTCAAATAAAATTTCAGAGGCCTATAGGTTGCTTTTGGGATAAGTTCTGATCGCCCAAACTGTTGTGGTTATAACAGATGGTCCGATGGAAAAATTCTGATCAATTCCAGCATGATTGATCTGAAGGATTCTAATGAACTTCTTCTGATTTGTCATGACTGGTGATATACTCAAAAGTTCTTTTACGGTGCCTGGTTAACTTGCAGCCATGAGCCAATGCTCACCTATATTTGCCGGGAAGTCACGAATAAGTCACTAATAAGACAAAAATACCTATACTTGTGGTTAGATATCTCCGATTGTGCGAACCATACTGGTAAAATTTGGGCTGAATTGATAAAAGTTCTTCGCCTCAAACCTCGAATCCCCGGATTTTTTTGGACAAATCCAATCAAATTCATCTGAACTTCTTTTCAGTCACAGACTTCGAATAGAAGAAGTGAGTCAAAACAATGTGGAGGGTATAAATTGACATAAAATGCATAGGACACAGCTTATGCACATAAATGTTTTCTTACAAAATGAGTATTGAAATCCACATCAGCATAAAGTGCTAAAGTGCCTCAAGGTTTATGAAATTGGCACCAATCGCAATTGGAGATATTGAGTAAATTTCAAAGAATTTCGTACTTCAAAATCACTCTGAGAAAAATGTCTTTCAAATAAATATAGAAACACCCGTGGTATTCCCTATCCCAAACACGTGCAATAAGGCAAAACCCAGAGGCTAACGTACTGAATCGATGCCAGTTTCACGATCGCGTGCGCTTCTTAGTAAATATACGTACATATACACAACGTACAGGTCGCGTTCACGGCCAAGAGCAAAGAGCGCGAGTCCGACATCACGCATACGGCGGGGCCAAGATCATCATAATATAGCGAGGGAGTCGTCGTGTAAATGGATCAAAGTATATGTAGGTATTCTGATGCAAGTTGAACAAGGGGGGCAAGAGAGAGAAGGAAAGTCAAGATGCTTATAATACACACGCGGTGCAACAAGACGAAAGAGAAGTGACCGAGAAAGAGAAGTATGATATACGTAAGGAGAACTTGGTCGTCATCTCAAGACGATGAAAAGGTCTAGACCACCAGGTGTCTCGAGGACTTTAGCTCTTTACAGGGCGGCTGCTGACTGCTACTGTATTTCGCTTCTGCATCTATACCGGGGTATACGTTCCCCCCTCGAACAGTAGTTGGCGCGTGTGCGAGGGTGTGGCACACGTTTCCACATAATTAGGTACGAGGTTCCCCCTTTTTTTTCGGCCCCCCTTAGACCCCTTCGTCGCAAGAATCAGCCGTTCAAAACCCTTCTCCCACGAGATTCAAAATCTTGTTTCGTGCAAGCGGCACGAGCCACACATCACGAGAGGAAGACGTGTTGCATGGAAGAAATACTACGAAAAAAAAAATACAGAGTGAAAAGAGGAGGAGCATATAGCCGCTAGCTGAGATGAGAATGAGGCCAAAAAGCATAGGTAGCAGAGTTTCAAGCAGTATTATAACTCTTATGCAATGCGAACTTGGGGCATCAGCCAGCTCGTTCACCCGATATTTAAGAACCCCACGCGACGAAGACTACGCATATACGACGATGGTGTTGATGCAGTGAGGGAGAAGAAAAAAAAAGAAGAATGGAGATGGAAAGAAAGCGATCGTTTAACGGCTTTGCATGCCATTCCTTTTGACTCTGCTACAGAATCTCGATAGCCCCTCTACACCCTGGTTTGCGATTTGCAAGGGAAGGATCTTTCATCGCTTCGTTGGTGATCTTTGAGCTTTGTGGCACCAGGGCTAAGACTTGCAATTTATACGATGAGTGAGAGATCATGCGCGAAATATGACACGTCAGAACCAACCAATTTTTTCTTGGTCAGCTCTTTTGAGAATGTAGGGTTGCAAATTGAAACCCCGATATCATGATGGTCCATGGTCCTCATATACAGTATTTGTGACGCAATTCATATAATTTCTCTAAAAGCTTTTTGACATCTTTTTCCATAGATATAATTTACTGATTTCACCGGCCCGTAACTCGAAGAAAGGCCTTTCCCCGAAACGGAAGACCCCTTGGACCGACGTGAAATTGAGTTCTAATTCCGAATATCCATCGGTTTGGCTCGTATAACCTTAAATTGTTTTAGATATTTCAAAAAAATAAAGTTTCTTTGAGAAGCACTAGATTTTTGATCTTGAAATCAAAAAAAGAGACAATTTTACGTTTCGATATACATTTTGAAGTAGTTCGATTTCTTGATTAAGGTAGGGCACACGGCGATTATCCGGTCACCACCCCAACATGAGTTATCGAGTGACTCTGTCCTAATAGAGTAGTCGGAGTAACATTCGTGAATAAGTACTCAAAGTGATACTCGTGATCCAGAAGATACTAGTGAGTATCATCGAAATGATACTAGTGATTCAGTACTTGAGGTGATATTTGTGATCCAGAATTAAAAGTGACATTTGTGATCGGGTACTCAATGAGAGATACTTGTAATTTAGAGTTCGAGATGATACTTGTAATTCAGGTATGAAGGTGGTATTCGTAATCCAGTACCCGAGATGAAATTCGATTCGTGATCTAGTACGTGAGGTGGCATTGGTGATCCAGTATTCGGGGTGATATTCATGATCGAATATTCTAGGTGACATTCGTGATTTAGAATTCGAGTGAATACTCGTGATTCAGTACTCAAGGTTACAATTCGAGCACTGAAGGTGACATTCGTGATCCAGAACTTGAGGTGACACTCGCGACCCAGTACTTGAGGTGACACTCGCGATCGAGGATTCAAGTGAATACTTGTGATTCAATACTTAAGGTTACAATCGTATTTGAACACTGAAGGTGACATTCGTGATCCAGACTCCAAAAGAATACTCGTCATTCAATACTCAAGGTTACAATCGTATTCAAGCACTGAAGGTGACATTTCTTATTCAGAATTGAAGTGAATACTCGTGATTCAGTACTCAAGGTTACAATCGTATTCGAGCACTGAAAGTGACATTCGTGATCCAGAACTTGAGGTGACACTAGCGACCCAGTACTCGAGGTGACACTTGCGATCCAGTGCAGTGTTTGAGGAGACACTCGAATCCAGTGCCAGAATTGAGAACTCGAGGTGACACTCGTAATCCAGTACTCAAAGTGACACTCGTAATTCAGAATTCGAGGTGATACTCGTAATCCACGAGTTGAGGTGACACTCGTGATCCAGTACTCGAGGTGACAATCGTAATCCAGTACTCAAAGTGACACTCGTAATTCAGAATTCGAGGTGATACTTGTGATCCAGGACTCGAAGTGACACTCGAAATTCAGCACTTGAGGTGCACATCGTGATTGAGCACTGGAAGAGATACTCGTGATTCAGTACATAAGGTGAAAATAGTGATCGGGTACTCAAGGTGACATTTGTTGTTCAGTATTCTACGTGACATTCGTGATCCTGAACTCAAGGTGACATTTGGAATTCAGAATTCGAGGATGCACGAATTCTACTTATGCGGAATGATACTCGTGACCCAGAACTGGCTCGTGGTGATACTCGTGATTCAGTACTGGAGGCGACATTCGTCACCGAACACTTAAGGTGATACTCGTGGTTCAGATTTCCAGGGGGTATATGTTATACAGTACCCGAGGAGTTCTCATAAATCTAGTGTGTGGAGGTACTTATCGAGTATCACCCCGAGAATTCCAGGGCGAGCATCTCCTCGAATACAAAATTACGAGTATCACTTCGAGATCTGGCTCTGAAGTATTCCCCTAAGTTCTAAATCACCAGTGTCGACTTGAGTACTAAATTCTGAATATCATCTCGAGTAATAAATTAGTCACATCACCCTGAGTTATGATCACGACAATATCACTCTACAGCTCATGATATGGCGACGACCAGATGATTGACAAGTGCCTCACATGGATACAAGAATTAAATTCCTCCAAAAAGTGATATGAATCCCAGAACCCTCTCACCTATTGGTCTCGAAGTAAAAAAGCAACAAGTTTGTTTCCCCAAAGAAGCATTTTCGGTAAGATTTTCGAAAATTTGGTTGTGTACGAGCGAAAACGATGGCATTTGCAGAATCAGAGCATAATTTCACGTCAATCTGAGGGTTTGTTGCTTTGGGAAAAAAGATCTTCCCTCTAAATTGTGGACCAGCGTATGAGTCTTCCAAGATTATGCTGTAAAATAAAACAGCCAACGACATTGGAAAGGATTAGGTCGGAGGAATGTCAAGATTAGTAATATTTGTGGAGCGAGAAATCGATTTAATTTTATTATCTGCAAATGGTGCAGAGCTATATAATAGAAAATTATATAACAAGAACCCTGGTAGAAATTCATTACAATTTTTGATTAAAAAATGGCTAGTTAACTCCAACTCAAGCTAATTTATAGGTAACCGAATTGGCTATTTTTTAACTTGAGATGTAACACTTTTTATGTCCATATTTTAGCCATTTTCAATTTTGGCTAATTTTTGGCCAATAATTAGCCAACATTTTTGGGGATCTGGAAACAAGTCCAAATGTAATGGATAATAAATAGACATAATACTATTCGGAGTCCACATGTAATGGATAATAAATAGACATAATTTAGATAGTTCATTCAATGTGCCGAAGTGCTATTAATATTTAACATAGCATAAATTTCAAATGAGTAATCCACGTGGGCAACATCTACAGGAGCATATACAAGTCTTCCATTGGGACAAGCAAGGTAATCAAGGACCTTATCATTTTGTCGCAAAAGGTTTGTCGGAATCTGCGGGAGATCGGACGTGTGAAAGATGTGTTCAGACTCGGGTACTCAACACGACATTGCTAAACCTGGTGCAAGAAAGCTAATCCAGGCACTGCGCCACCTGGCGATCATCGGCAACCTTTCAAATACAAAAGAATCAGTTGGCCAATTCTTGAAGTCAATTAATAGACAAAAATTAGCCACATTAATTTTCTTGATATTTAACCTCAAATTCCGGAGATTAGTATCCGTTGTCAACTTGCAGCGTCTGCAAGGTCAGTTGATCTCGATGAATTTCAACGCGAGTTTACTCAAGGCAGCTAATTTCACTTGAATATTCAAGATGAGTACACCGGCGAGGCAGATCTCTGAGTGAATAGAATATGTGACATCGGTGACAGTGACAATGTGTTTGTCTCGCGGATGTATCTCGGGATATAACCGTTGGCCCGGACAAGATCGCGGAGGCCGAGGTTTGCTGCATGTGATACGTTGTGTTTCTGCCTCCATGGTGCAGCAAGAAGACAAAAAGGGAACCCTTCCTGGATTTTGATGAAGAGTACAAAAAATGTGTTTCTTATAAATGTAATGAGAAGTCGTGGTCTCGTTAGCTGTCGTCCCCGCCTTCTTGCTCGCACCGAAGCCGTGTTCCAGAACGTCATTCATGCTTGGCAAAATGTAATGTTAGATTCGTGTGTTGTTAAATCTTGTTAATGCATTGATTATCTCATTATTGATAAGCAATAAATAGATTCATCACTCACCCTCTCTCTATACCGAATATGCCTAAAAATTGGGCATAGAAAGATACCTACTTTAGATTTTGATTAAGTCTAATAAGTGTCCAGGAAATGGTTTCGCATGTTCCAGGCAAGAGCCACATTTAGCCAATTCTTATACATTTGATTTGTATTCCATCCCCACAATCTTCAATCTAAATATTATCCAATTTTTAGTCAATTTAATTCGACACAGATATCAATCCCAATAAAAATAGTCAAATTATAGCCATATATTGTCCACACAGAACTAATCTAGTTTTTTTAGCCATATTTTAGACTTGACTCCAATATTATTGAACAGATTTCTACCAGGGAATAATGAGTTAGGAAACATATCTACAGTGAAATGGTTACTTGAACCAAAACATCTGAAAATTCGACCAAATTTTCATGAAAACAAGCAACCAAGGAAGACAACTACCATGGCAACGTGGATCTGACCACAGTTCCGCGGAATCACTGAATTATCATCATCCTCTATTCTAAAACGGAATATGTTAGGGTTCTGAAAATTTATCAGGGAAGAAAACGATTAGATCATTGGATTTTAATTCATTTGTGACCAGTCAATCCTCAGTTCCATTCCAATGTCTCCAGATGAAGAATTTGAAGTAATGATTATGAGGAAAAACACCATACATCTGTAGCAAAATAACGTGGGCAGTCAAAGACGCAGTCAGCACACAAATAGGGTACAAAATACAATAAAGATCACCCCCGCGCAAGCACAACAGAAAGACTAGCAGTCAACCAAAGCAAATCACGCGTAAGCCATTATACAGTATATAAGCCAAAACCGCAAGACAGTGCAGCAAACGAGTGTTAAGGTATTATACACGGTGTATAAGCTTTGAAAATGGGGCGTTGGAATCAAGGGGTCTGTCTATCCATCCACGCAAGGAGGGACGGGAGTTCCGTATTACATATTGTGAGGGGGCGGACTGTTCGGATTTTCCTCTAACCCAGATCGGGAAAGAGGGAGAACCCTGCCCGTGACCCTGACCCCAAGAGAGAAAACGAGTATAACGCCAGGCGCCCCCTCCCCTCCAAAGGCATTGACACTACACCAAGCTACATCCCACATTTTGATGCCTATATACCCCTATATATACCATATAACAACATGTATATGAGGAAGGCGGGAGGGTCCCTTTTAGCGCCAGTTTACAATTTATCGCGCACTCCCTTCGCATCACAAGCGCGGGCGATATCCCTCACACTTGCAAACATCACACCGAAAAACAGGAGGGTCGCGGCCATTTACCCATGCAGATATCGCGTGGCGCTTATATAGATCGAGGGTCCGACCCTGCTTCGCGTCACCTAACTCTCCCAGTATTGTTAATTGGCTCGTAATCACACGAGCATCGACGCGTCTATTATGAACCATCATATAGGGGTATATACGAGAAGAGTGTCTTCGAACTACGGTGGCGCCTATAGGCGCATATATATATGGATATTCCCTCGTTGTCCCCTGCCGAGTTTGAGAAAAGGGGACGGACGATATAACGGGACCCGAAGACCCGCATTGGGAACATGCCAACAGTATGATGACTGCTACTATAACCTATGATAGAGATCCCTTCGTTGCACTAGGTGACTCTGATCCACTTGTTCGAACTTGTGTTTATAATACTGGGAGGCAGACAAACAGACATGTAGGCGGGTGGGATGGTTAGGTGGCCACTTTACGCGATGTGGACGACGACGACGACGGCGAACTGACGACAAGTATTACAATGATGTCGATCTGCCCCCGCTATCAATGCGAATCAGTGCCACCCTTGAGCGTTCCGAATGTAGTCTGACCCCTAAACGCAACGTGCGTGATATCCTGATTGTACTATATGAGGATTACCCTTGTCATCCTTGATCAGCTACTATCGTGTGTAGACTGGAAGCTCCCTCAAGTGTTTGTCCGAATTTTTCCCTAATACTTCCGCAACCACCTGCAGTACAGGATCGAGGGTGGTCACTTGTACCACATATTGGATTTTTGTTCCTTACAAACATGGAGGGGGTGTAGGATAAGTTATTGGAAGAAGATTCGTAGGCTTATGAAAGGGATGCATTTATCCATGATGATTAATGATCAATTGGATGTGATCCAGATTAACAAAGAGTCCAGATAAGGTCTGTAATTGTGGGTAATATACTTGTGAAAGTTTTGGTCAGAATTGATGAATAATCCACAGAATCCTCGAGGGAACTATGTGTGATCAAGATTCATTGGAAAAATTGACTAATATCACCTGGATTCCTTTGGACTGGGTACAAAAAGATGCTCATAGGGATTGGTCCATTGATATTAGCTGCATCTCCTTAAACGATTGTAGGAATCTATGTCAATCCTGCCTGGTTTTGAATGAATGTTACGTGAAGATACAAGAATGTAACAAGTCTTCTCTTATCTTCAGTTTCTCAGTTGAAATCAGTTGGAACAAAACATGGATTTGCACGTGTACTTTATAGAATGGGGATATTGAGAGATACTTTCGAGTTCTTGGAGAAGATTTCAACAGATTTAGCCCAAATAGGCGAGGAACTCCAAATGGAATTCCGAACAGAGGTTCTGTCTATGAAACGTAGTATATAGACTTTCACACGATAATTCCTCAGAGGAATCCACTCAAAGAAATCTAATCTGGATGATGACTTAGCTCTCTACTTAAAATCTTTGAAAATGCCGCGTATGATCCTCATTGGATTCTACCACTGATCTTTTGAGGTTTCCACGTACACTAGATTCAGGTCAAATGTTGTTCATTCACATTGGAAATTCTATGTCAATTGACGAAGTAATTCATTTTCATCCGGTCTGATATCAACTTGTTGTGATGCCTGGTAGAAACGGTAGAAAAGACAGAAATGGTGAACATTTTTGGGCCAATAACTGGGCAAACCGCATAACTACTGGCTATAGGTGGCCAAAAGATGGCCGTTATTTCTACCAGGAGATCCTATGACAAGAACTAAGTTTACTAAGGAATCGCGTTCTGACGAGGGATCCTATCGCTGGAAAATGACAACGTCAAAATGACATCTCAACAAGATAGTTAGCATCAGTATCAGCTTGACTCCGTGCGTACATGGATCGCGTATATCAGAATGACACAAACGAGAGATTCGGTCCAACCTGATATACATCATATCGAACGAATTCGGGGCATTGCCATCCGTTAAATTCCACCAATCACTGAGCGTTCATGTAAACATTGAGCACGCACGCGCTCGCACGCCATCATCGCGGAGCGAACAGTTAACAAAACATGTGCTTCTGGAGCTCACGGTCGTTATACCTTTTTTTTTCACTCTTAATACACACATCTGTCTCCCTTTCATTCTCAATTCACTTGGTGTATATTTGCAGCTATATCCAGCAGTTCGCGGGAGGAGAGTGAACTCTCGCGGATCGCAGGGGTCAAGGTCCCACCCGCTTGCCGGCCGGCCGGCCGGTTCAAGCTTCATGGGAGGAGTGAGGGCCACGTGCTTGGCGCACGCGATATCGAGCTTTGAGTTTGGCGTCTGCGCAAAACTATCGTACTCCGACCACCAGAATGAAATCGCATTTTATATGCAGCTGCACATCTGTCTCGGACTGTTGTGATTCAGTTTGTTCATTATTACAATGCGTTTTTCTTCGTCACTGTTGGAAGATAAATAGGTACAAGAGACGACGATAAGTGTCCACTTCCTAACTCAATCAGGAGCTTCCGACGCCCAGTGACATCCTTTTTATTTTCACCCTAAACGATAAAAGTGTTTATTGCAACAGAGGAAGTGTAGTTCTCAGGGCAGTTTGCACACTTTGCCTTTTACAGATGAACAATCTGAGAGCTTGCAAAAAAAGGCAGAGCTTTCAGAAGTTCACATCTGACCGTTAATCATCACACTGATTATGATGCTACGGTTGCAAGTGAGTAAAGCAAAATAAAAAAAAAGATGAGTAAAGGAAGGGAGAGATAGGAGGTTGCAAATTGATCGAGGTTTGAGTGTGGCTTCCGTCGTCGTCGTCGTCCAGCGCATAAGCGTCAAGCGTTACAGGTTCATAAAACCTGTTAACCGATGATTACATGCGCAATATCTTTGCCAACGAGTGGCCTTTTAAAAAATCAAGCCCTGCTGTCTGATGTGTTGGCTCTAATATACCGGTGCGGGTCGGGATGATGTATATAACAAGAGACGACGACTTTTCTGGCTGGTGGCCTCAATATAATAAAACACGTCGAGAGTCAGCTTTTGATGGTATATAGTGCACACATTATGTTATGTTCTGTCGATTGTTACGTGCGAATGAATACTAGCTCATCGCGGAAAAATTCTCACGCTGCATGCCTGAGATGAAAGAATAGAAAACTGGAAGTTGGTGTCACTTTGAATAACGAGGGAAGATTCACAAAAAGTTTGTCTCCGATATCATTATGTAGAGCAGATGTCCGATGGGCTCTCAAATAAATACCAGGCATGAATTCAAGTGTATAGAGAGTATTGTGAAATTTTTGCACGCCGGGTTTGATTGAATTTTGCAAAATTATCCCAGTTAATTTTCTGCTTTGCAAGCTTGATCGATCCATCTAAAACTGTAAGAGTGAAGCTTACACTCTCACAGAAATGTCGATTTTATAAGTGTGTGTGATGGATAAGAAGTATAGGAATCGTGGTGGGCCAAGGCGTACAGATAAATTTATCCTTGGCAGATAATGGTCCCTAAATCTCACTTTATCGCCGAGTAAACTTCTCCAACGCCTTGAGCCGATGCTTCTTCCTCATTGCTCCCACTCTTATTTCTTGTACGAAACCTGCCCTGTATATTATACGTGAGGGTGTCGAATGCTTTACGAGACGGGCCACTATGGCGGGTACGACAACAGATACTGTATAGATAGATAGAGATGTGTCCTGTCCATTTTGAGGTGGTGATACGATTGTGTATACCTATAGATTCTCAATGATATCCGCATCCTGCTGGAAACTTCAGCGAGAATATTTGTCAAACGTGTGAAATCTGTTTGGCAAATGAGGTATCCTGATGGCATAGTCAAAATTGAAAGGTTAATACATCCGGTTGAGGAAGTTTTATGAGCTAGGATGACACAATAGTTATGTTAGAAGTCAGCCATTTCCTTATTTTGGGCATGAGCTAATCGTGCTAAGAGATATTTTTAAGGCCACGAGGACAGATTGATACGGGAACATTTGAAACACATGTGCCCAAAACATGTTCCAATATTTACTACTGTCTGAAATCAGCTATTTCATGCGGAATCACCCACTTTATTTCCCTACGTCAGTTATCAATCTGATCAACACATGATCCAGGAAAATAACTTCATTTCATCATAAAGGGCTATCCATAATTTACAAAGGAGTCTGAATGTGAGGGAAGGGAGTAAATCTCTGATAACATACGTTGGGCTAAAGATTCAGGGATTTCGATTGGGATGAATCCTCTGAGAAAAGAGATGGGTCAAAATTCATGGAAGTTTCGTTCATTCAATTAATGAATAACCCCCGGCTTCTACATATTCGTCAAGCAAACAATCACACTTCTTTTTTGACGGAATGAAACAATTTTTTCCATCAATTCACAGAATTGAGACATCAAGATTGAGTACTCGTGGATGAGTCATTACTCAAATGTATACTCTGGGAACATAACCTGCAATCATACGACGCCATATCACTAATTTAGCACGATGGCCAACCTGACTTTGCGCAAATGTTTGAGATTACTTGTTCTCGAATTTGGGGTGCATGCAAACTGTACTTACATAAATACTTGTAACATCCAATCTCAGAGCGAGTACTGATGCTCCATCGAGCAATATGTCCGTCGCGACACAAACGTGCCGGTGCATAATACATTACAACTACCTATAGTTTTTGCATTCCAGCTCAGCCACTGTCAGCCACATTACACATACATGGTATGTAACAGATCTCAGCTTATCGCATCGAGCTCGTTGCGAATTGAATTTATGGAAATTGGGTGTGGCTCTCTGGCTATGAAATCATCAGGTCTGGTGGCTGATCGGGTAACCGTGAACATATGGCTACAATGCATATGGTATAGGAATTTGACAAATTGAATGTGGCACGGTATAAGCGCGAGCGGCTTTGAAGAAAGTGCGTTATATATGTCCCCCTCTAGAGATGCATCTTTGTGAAATTGCTTGACGACAAATTTCGCACAGATTTATCTGTGTGGATAGGGAGTCGAGCTCTGTTCATCTATGATGCAGTTTCTAGCATCGCGTATAGCGAAGAAGTAATTCGCGTGGTACTTTTTTCGAAAATGAATCAATGGTGTCAAGATTGATGACGTCATCGATTCGTCAAAAATATGGAGTCTTTCATTTGTACGTTTTGATGGGAAAACTGTATTCTTTCACTCACTACAAGTAGAAATAAACTACTCAAAAATTGTAAAACTGTGGTAGTGGTCGGATAGTGAATAGTTTGAATTGAAACGCAAACGTAGTAGTTCGTTGTCGAAGCTTTACCACGGGGGAGAAATATCCCTGAGAAGATCGTGGGATAAATCTCCTGAGAAACTCACGGCAAAATCCTGGCAGAGCCACGGAGAGGATTGATTCAAATATTCCAGCTGTTTGAAATCCCATGATTTTCCCAGGATTTTGATTGGGTATTGCCATGGCTGCGAAGATGGTCTGACCATAGGCAAACCATGATTCTGCCACGGTTTTACCATGGTTTTTCCAAAGGATTCTTCCCATGATTTCCTCCGGGATTTTTTCCATGCGAGTTTCTCAAGGGACGTTTCAAGAATTTAAGGTTGAGTCTGAATATAACTACAATTGAAATTTCACTGTTTTTCCAAGTTTGAGCCTGAAAAGGTCTTGCTCCCAGAGACGCAACAGTTTACGATACATCGTCAAGCTGCATGCATGAGAATTCTGAAAGTATCCACTTCGGTCACTGAAACTGCAACACAAAACCTCGTGCGACCTATAACAACATCCAAGTTGCACCAGGCTGTACTCCACTTCATATAATAATGCGAATACCACTCTGAAGAGCTGCACTCATCCAGGATTTCTGATCTGGCTTCCGATGAACGCATTCGCCCATAATAATACTCCAGAGTGAAAAAGAATGAAATACAGACAGAAAGTGAGGTCAGGATGATAAAGAGTCCAGATAGCCTATACAGACAGGGATGATGTATTTGGTTGAGCCAAAGGCAATTGTATATTCTTCTCTATACCAGGACACATTGTATATTATATACACTGATATAACGTAAGTACGCTTTGCACAGTTTTGCGATGCGTATACAGGACGACATTAATATTATAGTGGCTATATATACAATCATGGTACGGCGGCAGATGTCCATGTCGTTGGATATAACGCGCGCAAGTGAAAAACCGGTCGTGTTGATGTAGCTGCATACATCGCCGTCGCGAATCGCTATAAAAATATCCACCATTGTCAAGACCATACCTTATATGTATACTACTATCATAGTAAGTGTAAAAGCTGTAGCATATATATGTAAAACTGTTGCCCGTTGGTTCAGCTATGGTTAACCATATACTTTGCCCATTCACCATCATATTCATTCTGTGATGAGCTTACTCGCTATGACGTGATGTCCTTTTCATTCGATCTACCTTTTTCAAAATGTCTTTTTTATTCCCTTGTAGGTCCGGATCTCTTTCTCGAAACTCTGCATAAAAATAATGCGAGAACGAAGATGAATTCTCTCATAAAATTTTAAAAAATTAACCTCTTATCAAAAGGTAACGTGACGAATCTTTGAGAATTTTAGGCGACGATAAAAGTTGCCCTGCATGCGTCAAATAGCTACTGTGCAGAAAATCTCATGTTCTGCATCTGAAATAGTTTGTGAGTGGCGACCCAAGAGAGGAAGGAGAAAGAGAGCATCGTTCCCGTCATGCGAAGGGAACTTTGTCATAATTAAAGTCGGCCAGGTGTCCAGGTGCAGCACTACTTCCAACTTCTCATCGATAAAGCTCGCATTGCGACATCCATAAAAATATAGATCTATCAGTCACTGGAGCAACAATTCCAAGATTCTTCCCCGTAACGGTCTTTTTTTTGGATTCCAAAAATTTAATGTAGCAAAACGATGTATTTGTGGCGTAAACTTAAACCAGTCGAGCGGTTCTACAGAACCCGACAAGCGTCATCGATAGCGAAATTGACCCCGCGTAAGGATAAGATCGTCGTAAAATGAATGTGGACAAAAAGTTTGCAAACGTGTGAATATGTGTGTGTGAGTATGTATATGTGTATATGTCAGTAGGAATACGCTTTATAGCTTGGAATATCATGAAGGAACAGAGAAGGTCACGGAGACGTAATAATTGCTGGACAGCTGGCGCAAGAGACAAACGGCTCCTGCGATGCCATAGCCACGTCGCCGAACGTTATAATACTAAATGGATCTAGTGCCACCTATGAATTTGGATAATTAAATTTTCCTCTTCGCGAAACATCAATTCTTATTCTCCTAGCCTTTGTACTTTCTTTATTGATAGTTTGACTGGAGCCGAGTCCAATTGTATTCAATTCATTGAGACAGCAAAGGACAGACATTTTTATATTCATGAAAAAAATCCACATGTTTCGCAGATGCGGTTCTACAGAGTAGCTTGATAATTTCCATGACTTGGGATTGATTCATTTCGGAGATCCTATGATGTGAGAAAAATTCCTCCAAACACTGAAGAATTTCACAGTTTGATCATTGATGACAGAATGGGAATTAATCTATTCTTAGGAATGAGGCAATACACATTTTTACTTCACTCGATTAGTTCAACAATTTCTCATCATTGGCAAGGAAAAATAAAGTGGATAGTGGCGTTTCTATCTAGGCCTCCAAAAATTGACAATGTATTACATTGGTAGACCACAATCAATTGAAACATCGTCCGAAATCGAATTCAAAAACCTAATTTGTAGCTATTGACGCATCGCTACGAAGGGCTGTAATTGTCAACGTCGAACAATAATGGACAGAAATTGTTTCCTTCCTCTCTGAAAACAACGGCCTTAGCATCACCACCATAGCGTAGACTTCTTAGAAAAATGTCGGTGCCTTACTCTGCAAAAATGAACTCGACACTATGGTTATCTGACAGGCAGGTTATCATTAAGTAAAAACTAGTGTCGAAGTTGAGTCTGGGACCTGCGATTGAAATAAAAAAGGGACGAATCGCTACGTAAGAAAACTGTACATTATGATAGGTATACGAAAGCAATATCGCTCGCTCGAGTAACTTCTCAACCTTAGGGTGCATTTTCAAAGTATATATCGTGTATAAAGTCCTTTGGCAGCTGTTTCCTTATGAAATTTTGCTGTCACAATGATGAGTCTTGAGTCCATACTCACATTTTTTTTTCACCACTCAAAACGACACATCGTATAAATGAGTATAGGTATGGAATATTCTGATGTATTAGTGTACACCAACACACTTAAAAAAATAATGGCGAACGATATGCGAGTCGTAAAAGGAAGCGTATTTCCTCCACACGTGCTCCTCGTTTCGCTCCAGATTGTTTCCAAAGGTCTGAGAGATCACACATCTGTCAAAAAATCTCAGCTTCTCAGCTTTTTCTTTCTGTATATAGCATGTAGCTCGGGCCCTATATAATACGAACCTCGTCACTTTACTCTTCTTGCTGATCTTCCTCTTCTTACTCTTATTTCTCATTTCTTTCGCACTCTCTTTTTGGCTAAGCTTTTAAATTCTCAAGATGAGCATGACGATTATATTTTTAGCGCGCACGTTCCATGAATTGGTTTTTTGATTACAGAAACACTGTTGAGTCTTGTAATGATCTCTCAAAAGATTGGATGGTGATTCTGGTAATTATTGGATATTCAAGTCCGGAAACTTATTTCCAATTTGGATTTATGAATAGAGGTTAGGTAAACAGTTCGAGAATACTCGATATGAGAAACTTGAGCAATTTTGGAAAATTGATTCAGACCTCACTTTCCTCCTGACATTTAGAACATATGGAATTTCATTAAAAATGAGAGTGAACATTCTTCAGTGGAATGCCACCATCTTGGTCCAGTGTATTTGTAATGGGAGAGGTTTGAGATTCAGCCATCTTGGATTTTTCTCTCATCTAATTTACTCGAATAACATAGAGGTTCACCCCCAATTTTTGTTTCCAAAAGTTTCACCAATGGTATTACTTTACATAGTAAGAAATCGAGTATGAAGAGATTTCTAAAAACTTGGATTCATGGTTTTTAAACTGATTCTTGGTTGTATGAACATGTTTTCCGTCGTCACAAGCAGATAACCTTCACAGGATTATCCAACCACTACAACAGTTTCCATCTCAATGCCCCAAATTTGATCTCTCCAATCATCGATGAAAGACGTAATCGTCCTTTAAGAATTGAAGCTCCCCGTATACATATAGCACAAGAGATCAGACATTGAATCAAACAATTTGAACCATTGAAACAAGATTACACAGTCGGCACAGGATGAAACGACTGTTGTCAAAGTTTGAATCGACGACGATAGAAGTATATATTCTACACTGTAAAGAATTTTGCGATCTGTATAAAGAGAAAAGAAAGCTCTAATACAACGAAGCAAGGCCGTCATCATACTGTGCAAATTCTAATCCAAAGTGTGCCAGTGCACACATGCGGGTCCTGTAGATATATATAAGCTAATCCGATTAATCGAATGGCAAAAAAGCTATGTGCCATCTGCCGAGTTTGAGTCCTATACATTTATACATTCACTACAACGTTTATTCCAAAGACCAAATTGTATTGCTACTCTGTCTCTTGAAAAGTACGAATGTTAGGATAGAGAAGAAGGCGGGTGGGGGGAGGGGTGAGATGAAGCTGATGTCTCTAAGGTACAGGGCAATAAATTTTACAAATCTAAAATCAGTGTCCGTGAAGAACCGCGTCAGACTTTGTGCGGGTATGTATAAAGCTACTGGAATTCCCCATGTAGCTTGTCTACGTTGTGGGTTCATTCGCCCGCACGAGGACCCCCCGCATGAATCGACTTTGGAGATTGGTGTTGCCCTGGACTGTAGCTTGATCGAGAGAATCCGATTCAGTCCATACTGATTTTTTGATGATAATTTGACGAATTTTACATGGTAATCTCAAATAACATATCCAAGAATATGAGTTCTGTTTCATCTGTCCAAAATTTTGACATAAATTGTTTAGTGTTTAGACTGTGTCCAAAAATTAGCCTTTTTAAACATTTTTTGGACAGATATGAAACGCTGTTTTAACTAACCATAAGCCTACTTTGGAATGGTGCATATTCGATTTTTTTGATACAGAAGTTCCAGTTATGGATCATATCTTGACTCAAGAAGTTAACATCAGAATCTCATACATTATCAATAAAAAACATTCTTTCTTCTTCACATGGTGTGGTCATCATGTAAACTTGATTTTATTTCCAAATGTATCGGAGTCTCTTTGGGTTTAGTAAGTTACAAAAAAGCCGTCAATATTATGGATTAGAAAGCATCAGGAGACTAGTCGTTTCCATCTTTCCCCAAAATTTTTGCTACTTGTGATGAATGACGAAATTTCGAGTACAAGTTGGATCTCGAATCGGACAATAGCAATGATTCCACAACTCTTAAACTTTGTATCATCAAAATTTCTATAGAAGATGTGAATGAAATCCCATTGCTGAAGTGCGCAGCGACTGCATGCCTTTAAACCTAATTCATGAACTATTCATCCCACAAATGAAACATTCATAATTGCAACTTTGCTTATGCACATGAAGATCATTGTCAAGCCTCCCACAACCCTTTACACTGTAACTATTACTTTTTTTTCAAAAGATTCAATGAAATAGGGTCGACGGTTACGCAAGTGCCCGATTCGAAAAGACAAGGGGAAAAAACTATACGAAGATACGTTTTTGGGTGCAACCCCTGATACACTCTAGATGAGACTCTTCGCTACTCCCTGATGTTAACTAATGTTCTGGATGATCTTTCACATGAGAAATCGTGCACTCATCAATCCATTAGAAGAACAGCAATGGTATATAGGCTCATCGATCTATTTGAGAGGAAAAAAAATGTGCAAGGCGTGACGATCGGTTAGTCTACTTCTCAGATGCATCGGTATAATAACCTCTCGATCAGATCGTTTCGTGTGCCATGCACTTAGCGCGTGGAAAGGAGTTTCGGTTTTCTTCACATTATATAGATATATATAAAAAAGTCGAAAAGGATCTAGTCATCTCTTGAAGGTAACCATAGCAACTGTACAAACAAAAATGGATGTTGTATAGCTTCCGGTTTCTCTTTCTATCATGCAAACAGCACTCTCTATCGATGTTGAGAGCAACATATACAGACAGAGCAGCTGCGCGTATCTAGTTTCCCTCCTTTTTCTCGCTCGCTAGCTCTTTTTTCGTGTTCTATTCCAGCGAGCATAAGAAATAGGGCCTTATATTTTTGATATCGGCGCCAGGTTTTGAAAAAAAATTTCACCCAAGCATAATGAGGGAATCAGATAAGAAAAATCGAAAAATCCGTCTTGCTATGGGGGTACCATTTTTATTATTTTGAATTTTTGTGAGTCAGGAGGACAGTCATAATTGATTATCAGTACTTCCGCAATTTGCTGCAATTTGGACCTGTGTGGCATGTCATTCTGACATGGACTTCTGTGTTGATCAATGTTTTTTAGACACTATGACAGTTGAGTGTGAAAATGGCTCACTAAAACCATATAATGCCCTGAAGAAGCCGTCGTCACTGAGATCAAAAAAACTTTGACATCATCCATAAAATTCAAAATCTTCGACCCTCCTGAACATAGAAAAGCCTCAAATTAACATGAACGTGCGTGTCCGAAAAAATAGTTTTCAAACATGGCTGCAGCAGCAATCTTTCCAGATTTTTAATAGATGATTTAGCGCCAAGTTCACCAGTTGAACTTGAAAGAGGATGAGAGGGAGATTCTCTTCTCGCGAACATTATAATTTTTCTCTCGTGAGCTTTTTAAGGCGTTTAATTGGGTAGAAAACGCCACAAGAAGAAAAAGAGAGCGATTCGTCCTTATGCAAACGAGCGCAATTAGACCAGCTCGTAAATCAGTCGTCAGTACACGCGGTGATCGATTATTAGTACCCAAAATTCTAAGGGTGAAAGAAGCGAAGCCTCAAGGTATATTTGGGTGTGTGTGTGCGTGACACTGATCAAAGCGCGAGCTTGGAAATTTAATGAAACGGAGGAGAGAGCGAGCAAGCCAAGCTGATTTTCCTTGACGAATAAAACTAATGGGCATTCGTAATTGGGATTAGGCCCAGAGGCTCTGATATACCGGGGGTGCCTAATACTGGTTTCGATTTGCCTATTACAATCGAAATCGTAGTCGTACATTATAATACGTGCCATTGTATGATGAACGCACAACATGTGGACTACCAAACGGTGTACATATAAGTTGAACACTCGGTACAATAATACTTTTAGGACAATCCCATTACGAGATTTTCATGCGTGACGTGCGGCTATATATATATATATATATATATTGCCAATCGCATATTGATGCTTTTCCACATTGGGATAAACGAGCGTCAGCCGGTGTGACTATTTTTATGAATCGATATCATTAGGTTATGTTATTGATCCCAAGGGATGTAATCATTCGATCAGATTCGATGATTTATAGAATTTATTTCATAGTGTGTAACCCTAAAAATATGAACAAGAGACCAATTTGATCGAGTTGAGTATTTGGTGTGCATTGAGCTCTTAGTCAGTTGAATTTTTGATAAAATCAAGAACTCGAGAAGTGATACCATATGAAACGAGGTCTTTGAAATGTGAGCCCATTTGTTAATTATCGATTTCATTGAACGAAAACATATTTATAGGTTGGAAGAATTAAAAACGAGGATTTGGAATGATTATTTTTTTGCGATTAAAAAAGCTATGGAGGTTCTGAAGCTGTTTGGAACTCGGATTTGGTTCCTCGGCTAAAAAATACGTACAAAAGTCTGCATATTGAATGCGACATTTCGAACCCAAAATTCTGTTGTCCAGTGTCACCCTCATATAAATTTGACACGTTCGCTGCGCAGGCTGAATCCGATGATCTTTCCCCGGGTGCGACGACGGGGCCGACCGGTGAGCCCCGCGCGTCTTTCCCCCAGTGCTGAGAATCCCGTTACAAACACGACCTTCAAACTTCAAATGAAGAAATTTGACCGCTCGGTCGCATAGAAACTTGATAAAAAAAGGAAAATTTTTCCTATAAACCATTGATACGAGTCCTCCCTCAAATTTTTCACAATGATAATTCTAGCTATAGATTGACTTTGCCCAATTTTAATCGGTTGCGCAGACGACAAGAATCAATTTGAGCTCACTCAATACCTTAGTATCCAGACATCCTAATCAGATACTGGAATCGATAACAATCATTTCAATAATCAGGGTTCATCAAGAACTGTCACTGTTATGTGCGTACATTATCAGGTGTGTATCAATGTCTCTGTGTGTGCACTTGTTCCTGCTCATACTCATCCAGGGTAGCAACTGTACTTTGAAGAACGGAAGCAAAGGGTATGTAGGGAAGCCTCATCATCACGCTTCAACTTTTTTTTCGGTGTTGAATTACGCTTGCATAGCGGTCTCGCGTGTCTTCCTTACAAACTCCCCCTCTCAAGGTATTATAGCATCGCATGTGAACTCGTTTAATGAAAATTGAACTCACCTGGACCGTTATATCGATCCACAGCATCTAATCATCCAATCAGGATGCGTCACATGTGTATAAAAGACACAACTTTGTAAAAATTATTCAGTGCAAAATTAAAGTTAGTTTCAGAGGATCCAATAGTTCTTAGTCGCGTGTCGAGCGTGTGACACGATATGTATCATCATCTTACAGAGATACATTTTCACCATATAGGCCACTTTTTCCATCGATTGAACTCTATATAGTACAAAATCCCCAGTGAACAAACACGTGCCACCATAGGCAATAATAAGAAAAAAATAGGAGTTTGAGGAAGGAGCTTTAATACTCTATAGAGAGCGTAAAAGACAGAGATGTATGAAAAAAGGTCCCGTGGCGCGAATAAATCACTGAGAGACTCGCTCAATAACTCCACACCAGCCACCATATATACACAGAACTTTGATGCACTCAAAGTCATTCCGGAGCCCTTATATATTTTTCGTTGCGCCACTGAACGCGAGCGATGCAACTTTTTTCATCATCCCGATATATATTTACAGATGGATTATAATACTGTTGCACGCGTACGCTCACTTTCACCTTTTTATTTTTGGCACGAACGTGTAAGTGTGTATTTCTCTGTCTCTCGCTCGAGTACTAATTACAACGGGAACCGATGATTTTTTGGCCTTGATTGAAATTTATGAGCAAACTGCATGAGTAATATATGTGTATAACAACTCATCTTGATTCTGCGAGACTCGCAATTACAGTGGCCGACGAGTCAATTTTCGAGCTGGACTGAAGTGTACAAGACGACGGGTCGCGCTGAATCTCATTTTGTTGTTTGCGAACGATAATTGGGTCTCGAAATATTATTATGGGATTGGATCGAGATTCGTGGATTCTGCAGGTTTGGTACTCAATTGGGATGAGATTGTAACTGCGGAAAGAGCTCAAAAAATGTTGTCCAGTAAGGGTGTTCTTTTTGCATAAAAAATTAGTCATTTTCCTAGCCCTGTTTTTTTTTTTTTAGTTTTTTTCCAAAACTGTAGGTTTTGCGTAGATTTTAAAATACCAAAGCCCGCGACGAAAGCACTTATGAAACCTCACATTGGCCCCGGTCGAGGTTCTAACTCGGTTCTAACCGGGATCTTCCGCATCGAATTCAAGACTTTATTAACGAGGCCACAGTGTTTTTGACGAGTCTCATCAATCCCAATATTCGTAACGGGTTTGAAGACATTTCTCCAGCTTCTAGAATTCATCACCAAAGCTAACAACTCAAACTCAATTATCTAACACATTTTTTTATATAGGCGTTGTACCAAATCACGACGCCAATGACTTTCTATCTCATTCTTACCTCTCTCCGGCTCTATTTATAACGCAGAGCTGAATTGTTTCAATGGAATGAGTGCCCACGATTAATGGCATCGAAGCATCTCATCGTCTAAACTCTCGCTCGCGCGGCGCGGTCGCCGTGACAACTCTTCAAAGTTCAAATCTTCAACTCATCGTATCATGTTAGTCAACATGTAAGTGCATCTTATTAGGGTGCGTCCACAAGTAATGCATATGCACTGCACACTGCGCATATGCATTGCACACGTGCACATATGCAGTAGGGTGTTCCTTATTTCTCAACTTTCGATTTTCCACGATACCATCGTGAATTTTCGATCTCTGATATAAAAAAATGAGAAAAAACTTCTGCCGCACCCTGTGCGACGTATCCTGCTTTGCCATTCGAACATCATTTCAACATTGAAAACCCTATACTGAAAATTTCGCCCTCCCCACCCTCCGTGCCTCTGGGATCACTGTGATTTCTCGTGGCCTCTCTTAGACCATGAAAAATATCAAAACACACTATTTCGACCTGAAATTTTACGAGAAACATGATGAAACTGTCAGTTTTGAATTTTGAAGTGAACCCGGCCTCATATTAGTAATTCTTTGAAAGAATCTTTAATATCACGCCGGGGTCACTTCAAAATTCAAAACTGACAGTTTTATCGTGTTTCTCGTGAAATTTTACGTCGAAATAGTGTATTTCGATATTTTTCATGGTCCAAGAGGGGCCGTGAGGAATCACAGTGATCCCAGAGGCACGGAGGGTGGGACGAGCGAAATTTTAAGTATAGGGTTTTCAATGTTAAAATGATGTTAGAGCGGCAAAGCAGGAT
Organism: Eretmocerus hayati; assembly: GCA_029851415.1. NCBI lineage: Eukaryota > Metazoa > Arthropoda > Insecta > Hymenoptera > Aphelinidae > Eretmocerus > Eretmocerus hayati. The sequence goes on along the minus strand of CM056743.1, from coordinate 37,200,845 downwards.
ACGTCGCACAGGGCGCGGCAGAAGTTTTTCCTCATTTTTTCATATCAAAAATCGAAAATTCATGATGGTATCGTGAAAAATCGAAAGTTGGGAAATGAGGCACACCCTCGTTGAACTTAAGCAACGATTGAAGGGCTCCAATCAGAGAATTTCTGATTTGAACCGGTTTGTGTCTTTGCTTCATTACCCTCTGATTCGAAGCAGAAGTCGACGAAATCCGTTTGGTTTTTGGCTAAAATTCGATGAGCTGCATATATGCCCGAGAGCAGTACATAAGCGCAATGTGCATTGCATATGCATATTTGTGGACGCACCCTTACGCCAATCATTGCCGGAAATCGTGATGAAAGTTTCGAGAAAACAGGACAAGATCGTCAATATTGTATCGGGCATTATCGTCATTTGGGTTGAACTGGACGTGCAACTGGTGTAAACGGTGGCGATGCTTGTACTTGACTTGCGCTAGTACTGACAAGGGGAGGACCAGGCCTTTGGATCACCAATCCTTTCCAAAATTTTTCTACAGTTTTGGGTCACCTAGAATATGAAGAATCCAGAGAAACTCCGTCAAATGGGCCTTGTGTTCGGAGCTACAAGCAAAAACGTTAGCATTGCTAGAATATCTATATACATCACTTTTTAACATGAGCCTATATGGGCAATGCTGATTACAGTGGCTGCATCTTTGGACAGGAGGCCCATTTGACGGAGTTACTCTGGATTTTTCAAATTCCAGCTATTACCAAACCGTAAAAAAAATTTGGAAAGGATTGGTGATCCAAAGGCCTGGTCCTCTCCTTGTGAGTACATCACGTGCTATCATTCGAAGTTGATGCTGCATGTTCACTGATGTATACTCGTTCTGATGCATAATAGACATCAGAGAATATCTGAAGCGGTATAGCATTACGGTATATGATTATCCTTTATCGCGAACGCGCGTTCGCGCGATTGTGACGTCACAATAGACCAGTAATCAGCGCAAAGTTATTGTCAACGCTAATGTTCGTGAGCGCGTGCATGCGGTTCATCGGCGTACCAATTTTACTGATCGGTTACATCAGGGTGAGGACAGACAACCCGATACGACACGGTTCTCACGACGCGACATTGCCTGGCACGACACGGAATTCATCCCGGCTAGCCCAACTATCGGTGTATTTAATTCATTTTGATGATCCAGGATTGGTAATGTAAACATGAATCCAATTCATCGATGGTTGAGTTCACCGGGATAACGTGCATATCATGTCAGGCGGTGTCGCGTCGCGAGAATCGTGTCGTATCGGGTTGTCTGGCATCACCCTCAGATGATAACCTCGCGAGAAGTGACTGTATACAAAAAACAAATTGACGCTGAATTAATGGCTTAGATTCGTTCATTTCTTCAATCATGAGTAGAGTTAGGATTTTTTTTGGTAAAAATCTCAAAAAAATGCCATAAAACTTAAAGAGCAAAGTCGGTAGATGTACAGTGAGAATGTCAAAAAGATGATGTCCGATAGCAATTTTTCGTGTCACCACTCAAACTTTACCTCTAACCTCCAATTTTCGACAGCTTTGAACGATTCAAAATTTTCAGCGTGATATTATTCTTTATACAAGTAAGTGACCCATTTGGTTAGGATCACTGATAGTTCCAGAGGGAGAGGTTTGTTTCATTGAGTCCTTGTTAATCTGAACTCGAGTTGACTTTCATGCTGAGGACATTCTGATTTTTGAGTGAGGTTGGAGCTAGCAGCTGAAAATTTTTTTTGGACTTACATGAAGATGTATTTTTCATGAAAACATGCAACAAAACATGAGCCTAACTCTTATCATCAGACATTATAACAATTATGCGTTTCAGATGACGGAACTTTTTAGCAATAGTAGCAGCAAGTTCATATCAAGATATTGAAAATCAGTTCCAACACATCAATAGGTTAAAATGGACAGCTGATGATTATCTATTCAGATTAGTGGTCCGCTGCAGTTTTATCTCAAACCAAGCAAAGAGCTACAGATAACTTGATCGCAATAATCGCTTTATATTTATTCCAATCTAGAAGATTTGAAGTGGAACAACCCGTATAATGTGTATAGAGCATTCATGTATGGGTCCATCATCGGACTAAATACACAGAAGGGTCATCCATATCGCTGCCACTTTACATCCGCTCGCGCTCAATTGACAATGTAATCCGGCTCGATTTTTAACGCGCTCAAGAGATCGCGGCCATATGCATGGGGGCATCAGACTAATACACGCGCGCATGTGGACGCATCAATGCCCATTGTCTCTGAATTTCTTCCAGGATTCTTGATCCATTCAAATTCTATATATCTCTCTTCGTCTCATTGCAGCTTAAAATGTATATGCGATCGTATAGCGACCATGCACATGAAGATATCACTATAGAGATATTATGTGGATTTGCCCACGTATGACAGTAAAACTTGGACAAGAGATGCAAAGAATAGCAGGGCTGATATACGTGTATAATATTGGTTAGCGATAGTGACCTTCACGCTCAGGTGGTTGCATTCAGCACGATGAAATAAGCAAACATGATAGTGTAACCAACAGTCTCTCTCTGCATTGTCATTTTAGAGATTTTTTTTCTTTTTTTTTTTTTTTTTAGTGGGGTGCAATGGAAGGCATCAATCATTGAAATAAGACAGGTATCAATACCAAGTCCAATTTTACGAGGTTATCGAGTGTCACACAAGGGGTGAAATAAAGTATATGCGATGCAAGTACATTTGATATCATACATTGCGCTGAATATCTCTTGACGATCGTACCTTTGATGGCAGTTCATGCAAGAATCACAAGTGCAAATATGCAAAGGAAACTTTCAAATTACCTTGTAATTCCAAAAATGCAACCGTAACACAACCGCTGTTGTTTTCGTTGAGATCCAACAATTTTAGATCTTCTGTCATTCCGTTGCATTCAGATGTGGTAAATTCGACAAGATTAGAAATTCTTGAAGCTCGACTGCAATCTTGCTCATACAGAAAATCGATAACGGACCATTGAAAGGACTACTGACCATATTGCGGAATATGACACGGGCCCTATTATACTCTCGCCCCCATCAAAGCTCATTTCCACATTTCAAGCTTCATCGCAATTTAATTGTGGCGAATTTCTTTCCCAATAGTATCAAGAAAAGTACATGATGGTTCCTTCTACTCATTATCTCTGTAGGTACTAACTTTCTCATGATCTCAGAGAACATCTCGTTCGAAGTTTGGTGCTAACAATCTTCGCAACTTGAACTCCACCGCCTCTAAAATGTATGCGTGCGTTAAGTTTACTGTAACTTCTCGTGGCAATTGCATGTTAATTCATAAAAACTTGCCATATGTAGGATGGTTTTCAGCCTCGCTCTCAGTTTCAGCTCTGAATGCAGAGAATATTCGTTTGTGTTTGCCTAATTACTCTGTGATTGATACAGGTTTACACAAATACTTGCATTTTATATTCCTTTTTGACAATCGAAATACCATCGTTAAGACAATGTAAGGTAGGAGCCAAGGCAACACTAACATATCAAAATCCTCGCACTGAATTACAGAATCATTCATTTGCGCTTGCATCTTCATAGTTCATCAATAAGAAAGCCTCCATTGATTTTGTAACATCCACTCATGGATAGTTTACACGAGACACGATTGCACACCTGATTTTTTTTTTTTCATAGTTTTGAACAAAACGAAATGACCAAGATGATATTGTCACTCACATTGATGATAAGAGATGTACTATCATGCATTGATGAGAAGTCATGCAGGCTTCATTGATTGAGTTGAATCAATGAGTTCTCAAAATTTGTACAAGAGAGTTTCTATTTCCATTAATCCTAAAAATATGTGTATGCATTTCTAGTTGACTCTCAACCTGCTTTATCATTAGTACGATAAACTTCATTGCTCTAATATTCGGCACCTGGCTTATGAAAGCGATTGATCAAAATTTCCTACTACAACCAAACACGAATAAAGAGAATCAAGAAAAATAATCATTTTTCTAAATTCGTTACATAAAAACCGTCAATATCGTACCCTTCATTCCGGGATACGGATATGCATGATAACTAACATCTTCTCTTCGTAATCTGCAATGGAGGGATTTAAGATGCATCCCCTGTTGCCCTAAGAAAAAAAAAAATCATCAGCCAATTTCAGCTCTACATGTGTTCTCCTCGAGAATTTTACTTTAATTCATTTTCAAACTCTCGTTAAAACAGCAATCTCCAAATTAGGCCAATTTCGAATTCTGTCATTCACACTGAACTTTGAAAATTTGAAAATACATTACTTATAATTCAGATCCTTTTTCAATGAAATTTGAAACTTCAATCGAAAATTCTACATGCTACTCAGAGCCCAGTGAAATGTTTGATAATTTTCATTGAAAACTTTTTTCTCTTTGACTGAGTGACAATTATTTCCAACCTATTCACTCTAGAATTCACTGTAACTCTCACGCCTTAGACTCTCGTAACCTAGAAACCCGGATCAACTATCCAATATATTTTCACACAAAGTTATGTTATTCATAATTTGAGTTTTCCATACTCATTTTTTTCGATAAAAACAATTAGAGCGCTGCAATCATACACACACTCAGACTATGCTTAATCACATGCTCAAAAGTTCTGATAGATATACAGAAATAGTATCTGTATATATAAAACAGGGAGCAGCTGTCAGACAGCTGTATACGAGCCCTTTTTACCTGTTTCTCGCTCGCCCATCGCTCGCTCGCTCGCGCAGCAACAACGCTCTACATACATACATACATACAATTTTTCTGCACTGCAATGCTTGCTGGTCCGTATTATAGATATACAACGCCAACACCAATAATGTACGGTATGTAAGAAAAAAAAATATAAGCCGGAGAACGGAAGAGGCCCAAACGGTTGAATTGTCGGTATATTATAGCCATCATAGGCTCCCGCTCGAATATATATCGTATACATACACTTTGAAAAGCACGTGCTGCAAAATTTTACATGTAGTTGTTATGTTTGCTACACATACTCATATGTGCGTGCAAAATATTCTGCAGCCCTCTGTTTTTGTCCTGCACTCTCCCTCGCCATATAACGGCAAGTGCGTTAATTTCCGTTCGCCACGGAGTGTACTATGAAGCCAACTTCGCCATACGTCCTTGGCGAATAGCTTCTCACTCTCTTCTCTATAATTGTACATACTATATGTATATCTATCCCTATGCACCTTGCCATTTTGTCTGCATCGTATTCTTGCAATACATACCCCAATGTAGTACTCCGCTATGTTTGCTATACGCGAGGATCGAGATATTTGATGAAGTTTCAAAGGTTCCAGCACATCATTGTGGCGAAATCTTATGTACTTGGCAAACACTTTTCTTCTATTCTATCTACGGCCTCTAATACTGAACCAGATGATGATTTGCCTCTAGTAGATTTTGTAGAATTCGGGGAAGCTATTTTAGCCCCCGTAGATCCTCCGCAACATCTCCAATCGGACTCGTCTCCGGATCAAGATGGAACGGCACAGTCAACACTAGCCTTTAAAATGGATGATGAAGAAGCACAAATATTTTTCAGTTATTTCAATGACTCTGATTTTCTGAATCAATCTGACCATGATCAGATTGCTGGTTATAGTGATCAGGACTCAAATGAAGGTAGGTAAATTGCAAACTTGTTTGATCGGTAATTTTCGTCTTTGATGTAGTACAATTAGTATTGAGATTTTTCGTTGATCAATGTAGGTGAATTGGATCAAAATGCTTGACCTTATGCGGATATTTGACCGTTGATATTAATTTTTTCCTAACTTTTCTTCAAATGATGACGACTCAACTGGCAACGTTCACAAAGTTATTGGAGATATTGTGGAGAGTAAAGGGTTAAAATATTTCGCTGGGTATGCTGCATATCGTTCCAAAACAGAACACTCTTCGTTGGGAAATCCAACGCTTAAGTTGCAGCCAACAACATCGCAAGAATTGGATTGGATCCGATGAATTTCTGATGGGCATCTCATGTACCCATCGGATGCAATGATACGTTTAACTCCGATCCTGAACCATGCGTTCCGAGAATTTCATGGAAAATTTTTGTCCAAAGAAAAACAGGTTTTTGATAAACTAACTAGCTTAGTCTTGTAAAAATACCAAAATGAGAGTAGTAAACACATTGACAAAGAAGTTGTTGCATGCCTAGTTCAAACTAGGACATATATAGTATTGAGAAAATTGAATAAGAGTCTGACGAGTGATCCATTGACTAAAAATACAAAGAAAAATATTTTGATGATGTAGAACTTTTTAACACAGTAAAATGTGAATTGAGGAGTGACTTTTATGAGTCAGTTATATTATTCCAGAGAGAGTGAAAGGAGGGGTACTTAACTTTTGAAGGGGTTGGACGAGCACCTTTTAGATGCAAAGCACCTACGGTGCTTTTTGAATTTGTTGCATGAAATGCTATCCTGATAATAACTGTGTCTTTTTGAAACAACTTAAATTCTATCATATTGCTAAATCAATGTTACTATGTGTTGTTCTCATCATAAGATTTGACCCTTGAAGGTGTGTAAGAGTACATAAAACAAAAGAACAGAGAACTACCTCAATCTCGAATAGTCTGTTCAGGCTTCGCTACCAAATATGTATATATTGCAATGTCTGGTCTAGCTTTTCCATCGCGTTAATATTTAAATCTGGCAAGAATTTCATCTTATGAACTGTTAAAGAGTTAAATCCACTGATTGAAGTTGTACAACTCGATTCCCTCCCTCTGTTGACTTTACATCTAATTTTTGTGAGCCCCAACGACATGTTCGTACATTTGACTTGATTACAACCTTCAAAAATCAGTTTTGTACCATCAAGGCTCGTCTCTTCAATATCCATCTATCAACCAGTGAAGATGCTTTATCGATGATTATATATTCTGAGATGTATTGAAATAGCCATGTGTCAAATCGTTTTACACCGCTTGTTGTATACCTATACTTTGTGGATTTCAACACAGCGGCACTCGTTGATCGCAGATTCGACAGTGTTTGTATTTATAGGCAAACAAGAATCTGTGTATAGCAAACAATTCTCACTGTTTGTAAATGTGTTACTACACAGTAAAAAATGTTTCCGAAAAACTTCAACCAACTGGTTGAAGTTGAGAGGTGTTTTAGAAGAATTTCCTTGAACTGAGGAAAGAGTTTGAGACTGAGTTCCATCGGGGGTAGGGAATTGATGAGCTCAGGAGCAGCCATGACGAGAAACTGTTTCAACTTTTCGATTCTGGAAGTTCTGAGGTCAAGTATATGAGCTGGAGACCTCCTTGAGTACGGAGGAGGAGCACCGTCATATTGAAGTTTGGACAGAAAATGTTGTGGGGAAGGTTCCTAATTAAGAGGATTTTGAATGAAAGACAGCCTATCAAGTAAAGGCGTCTACGTTTCGTGGAGCCTCACAAGGGACAGCCAGTATGGTGAAACATGTTCCCGCTGTGGGATATTGTCATGCACGCAACGTACGCAAGCGTTTATCAGGCGTTGAAGTTTCCGGAACAAATATTGCTGCATGTGGTAAAGAACGGGACCGGCGTAATTGAGGTGAGCTAAGGTAAACCATTGCTCTAGCTTCAAGAGAAGGGAAGGCGACCGCGTACCGTAAACTCGCCGTACAATGCCATTGATTTGCGTGATCCAGTCAAATTTGCAAGAGATGTGTACCCCAAGACTTTTTATAGACTCTGAGTAGGGAATTTCCGATTCTGACAAAATTATTTTGGGGACATTCGCAGTTTGGACTTGTATGAGATTGGGTTCACTGCCCAGGGTTATTACGGTCGTTATCTTGGAGTTCAGTTTCAGAACATTGTCAGCTGCCCACGGACAACCGTATTAGAATCCCCCTTGAGAAGAGCAATACATGTAATTAGATGAGATGGGTCGCAGTGGCTGTAGATCTGGAGATCGTGAGAGTATATTATTCTCTTAACATCGATTCAAATCATCAGCTAGGTCACTCATGTGAATGACGAATAACTAGCTAAGATAGTTACATTGAGGGACACTTGATGGGAGTGTCTTCCAATCAGAAAGCTGACCATCCTCAGACCGCACTACTTGATTTGTACTGCGAAGGTAGTTAGCAAACCATTTTATCACTGTGTTGCTGTGTATAATTCTTCAGATTGATGAAAAAATTAGCATGAGGTACAGTGAAAAAAGCTTTAGAGAAATCGAATGATATCAGCACAGTGAGCACGCGCTTCTCAATAGCCCGAAACGTGTCTTCGAGAAGTTGCAGGAGCGCGGTTTGAGTCTCGGTTTGAGTTGAATGGGAAGGATAAATGCCTATGAGCGTCTCTGTAATAGTAATTCCTTGTAATTCAGCTGAGAATTGCTTGAGCATTACACTCTGCAGCTTCAAATGTCATCTTTTGGCACTAAAAGAAGACTATTTCAAGAATCTCCAGGCTCATCGTGACCCGGGTCTGAAACACTCTCCTACATGAGAGTGATGGTCATAGTGCTTGAGTGCAGATTGAAAAATCGTTGTCAAAGTGAATCGTGTCACAGACGCGCAACAGTGCGACACATTTGGTTTATGAAAAACAATGCAAGAGAATGACATGGTTCATGTACAAAGAATGTTATCATGATTCTTTTTTTGATTAAGATTTTTTAGAAGAAATCGACGCGTAAGCTAATAGTGTGGCAGGATAATCAGTTTTTTTATGGTGATCCAGGAAATAAATTGAGTTTCCGAAGCAAACTTTTCACAGTCGACTGATATTTTAGTAAATGAGAAAAATCAAGATAAAATACTTGCGCACATGACTAGCATTTTTGTTTCGGTAACCAACGCGATTGAATGCGATTAATAATGTAACTGGAGTTCCCACCATGAGGAACTAAATTTCGCATTGCATGAATGAAAATCTTTGAGAAATGAAGACTTGCAGTAAAAATTAATCAAAAGATCATTTGTAGGCTCAACTCTAGACCTCCGAATTTGGAAAGACAAGGAATAAGACTGCGATCAGCGATATGTAATTTTGATACATTATAATGCCAAAGAAATTTGTTCAAATGTATCATTCAAGGTGTTACTTATGCACGCTGCAGCATGGGCACGGAAGTTTTCCAAATGCGTCGCGCGTCGTCGGTACAATCTCTAATTTAACAGCGCGTACAACATCGAATACCAGGCGCGTGCGATGGCATATTGTAAACTGGCTTTGCATTTTTTTAATGGTAATTGCGTACACGAACGCGTGTTGAAAAGAAAAATTTAACCTTGTCATTAGGGGCTTGTGAACGGCGGCACGCAAGTGTATACGAGTTGCTGTATATGAAGCCACAACAACGAAAACTAAGCGATGAAGATGACGCCGTTTAACGTGATGTGCGAGGCATAATACTGAGTTACTGGTTCACCACAAAACGCACATGTATGTAGCTCTGCATTGACACCGCAAGGTGAGTTATGCTTACCGTCATTTTTGCAGTCCGTCATTTATCGACTGACGATTCAGGCCAGCTATTGACTGGTATTTATAGTCGCGAATAAAGTTAATTTTGCATAGATATAGGTATAGTAAGGAACGCTTTGACTATAGCAAATCCATACTTAGTTAACTTGACTCGTGACTATAAATACCAGTCCAAGTGTTCAAGAAAAAAAATTAAAAATCTAGTCGTATGTGAGAGAATTGTTCTGGAGGAAAGAAGAATGTCATATCCAAATGTTGCCAATTAATCACATATTGGTGCCTGAAGAGTGGCATTGGGATGTGACAGCAAGGTCAAACATGGCGGCCGCATGCTCAGAGCTCAACACGGCTTTCTTATCAGACAACGCCATCTACTGCGAGCATAGAACCATTGCATGCCCCCAGGATTTAACAATGATGTCACATCCGAAAACTCAAATGTTCAATAAGCATAGGTATACTCAATGATCTCGTGCTAACAACAAAAAGTTTTCATGTCCAAATTTGAAGCCCTCATTTGGAGAAGAGTATTTGACAGAGTGTTTGATAACTATTGTCCAGAGAATTGCACACGATTAGCCCATTTTGCATTGAAATAAGTATTCCGTTGAACAACCAACTTGTAGCTGGACACTTTGGATTAATCAACTGGACACTTTGGATTAATCAACGATATGAGTTCCAATCTAATTGAGTTGTGACATCCATGTTAAATTCTGGGGGCATGCAATAGTTCTTAACCCGTTGTAGATGGCGCTGTGTAGTAAGAAACTCGTGTTGAGGGGCTTGCGACCACCATGTTTGAATTTGATGTCACATTCCAATGGTCAGAAAAAGTTGTAGATGCAGGTCGTTTTGATCAAATCCAGACAAGATGTGCAATTTGTAAGAAAAATTTGAGGATTGAAAATTGTTGGAAAAGGGTGTTCTCGTGGAACTTTGGAGCCTTGAATGTGGATGAGATGTTCCGGAGTTACAATTTTCGTTGGAGCGGTTTTGGGATTATTGAAATGAACACCCGCTATTCCTACTTTGAACTAAATAAAGAGAATATATATTCTCATGGAAAATGTGCTCCAATAAAATGTAAGGAATAGAAGACACGGTCTCCGGGGCGAGAATTAAGGGACCGTGATGAGAAAAGCGGCTGCAGACGCAATTTTATGGTTGCAAGCATCACAGCTGTTGTGGCATAACTGCCGATTTTTGGACTGCGAGAGAGACTTGCAGGAAGGAGCAGGGCTGATGACTAAGATTATCAGATGTCCATCATCCACTGAAGTTTAAATAATGTCACTCGCAGGACATCGAGGAGAAATTCGAGGGTCATTGCATTGTGCTCCTGCTGCAGAATTTCGCTTGAATGTTTGCATGTTTGCATCTTCGAGAAACTTGAACAAAAATTTAGTTACTGTTTTGAGCAAGAGCATTATAAAATGAAAGTGAACAAAAATGAAACCACAGCTAGTTGCATCTAGCACAAGAGCCCAGTTTGTATACTACAGTACCATGAAAGAAAATCTGTACGATAGTTTCCATCAACTTCATCACATGTCATACGTTGTCGTATTAGGGCCAATACATCAACAGCCCTCGGAACCATCCGTATCCATCGATGCGGGCAATTTGCATACCAAACGAGACCGCGTAAGGGGATTCTCAGTGCTCGACAACAACACCCCTTATAGAAATATTTCTTCCACTATCAAAGACACTTTGCTCCTTTTTTATGTGTTCAAAGATTTGAACCCACCATGTGTCTCTGAATTCATGCACATCACAATCTTATAGACAACCATATAGCGACGATGAAATCCAATTCTCGCATAGCGGAATGCTGAAATTTTTGGCTGTTCGTAGGCGGGGAGTGCGAATCTCCCTTTTATACCAACTGAATAATGTAGAGCTATGCGAAGTTGTCGGCACGGTCATATCGAAAGTAAAAGCATGCACGGCGCGTGGAAAAAAAAGGTATCAAGTCTGCATCATAGTACAACACGAGGCTGTGGATGGGTCGATGCGCGTGCAGCCCACGGCATCTCTCTCTCTCTCTCTCTCTCTCTCTCTCTCTCTCTCTCTTTTGATGCTGCGTTGGATAAGCAAGAGAGAGAGAGAGAGAGAGAGAGAGAGAGAGAGATATGGATGAACAGAGATAGCGTGATATGAGCGGGAGAAAGAGAGAGCAATATAGGATACATCGGGGAGTATACGTGCGAGCACGTGCGCCAATGGCGTCGGAGGGGAGGCTGCGTGCGCGGTATACTATGCACACACACACACACACATGTATTATCACACATGTACGTATATGTGTGTAAGTAACCGTGACTCATCCTGGGCGCTGCGAGAGAGAGAGAGAGAGAGAGAGAGTCCTGTTTCCTCGCGGTGTGGCAGGAAGCAACGAAACTCTGCTGCGCGATGGTGTCGGCAAGTTATGTAGCGTCGGCTGGGTTATGGGGGCGGGGATCGATATATCGAACGACGAAGAAGAGAGAGAGAGACAGAGTCAAGCTTACAGCACGCGCAACCCGCCCTCTGCCCTTATACACGTCTTTTAAATTTTCTGCTGAATCTCTTGGTCGTCTATATGTATAGTGGTCTACGAAAGAGCGAGCAAGATGCAGAAAGATAGAAGAGAGAGAAAGTGATGGTGGGACACGAGGGTTGTGCGAACTTTGCCCTTCGCGAGCAAAGCGACACCGCTCGTCTTGAAACCTACGTTGCTGAACTTGAGAGGTATATATAGCGTGTCGAGGCTGTTACACTTTAACTCCTATAGGGCGATAAAAAACTTGCGAAATTCACAGGGATGTTCATGGTGGGTATAAAGTTGGAAGTGTATGCTTCGCTCTGAGGTTGAAAGTTGAGCTTTGGCTCATAGCGAAGCGAGATTTGGTAAATATCACAGAATCACATTGTAAGGGGTTGATTATTTTTGTCGTTGACAAAAAAGTTGCTTGTATTACTATTCTCATTACGATTTGTTATAAGGATATCCAAGATATTGATATTGTACGAATTTTTTTCTTCAGTGTTTGAAGATGACAGAAGAAATGCCAACTTAACAGAATGAAACTTTTCAAAAGATTGTCAAAACATATTTGGGGCATATCAATGCACGAAAGTCACTGAAGAGTCTTGGTTGAACTGATCATGAATTTAAGAATTCAGAAAAAGAGTACCATAGTATTGTAGGAAACACAATATTTCTATTTGTCATCTATTTTATACCTCGTATTTTCATCATCAAAAAATATAAGCAAGCATGTTTGAAGAAGCCTGCCCAAGAACCAAATTTTGAGTAGATACATGAACGAGCGAACAATGCGAAATCCCTTTTTTATATTTTATTCCTCAGGGTAAAAAATGCCAAAATCAATACCTGCAAAGGCAATTTAGGGCCCTCGGTACGAAAAAACAATTTCTGTGTCGTATTCTCAGGGATATTTTGGATTCGGGAGGCTAGTTTTCTTCGATCCACTTGAGAATAGTGGTACAAAATAGTCATGCAAAAACAATTGAAAAATGTACTATTTCACATCTGAGCCACTACGAAAAAATTATAAATGAATCATAATTGTATGCGACTCTGAAAGAAATGCAAAATAGACTTACTTTCTTTATGAAACTTAGAAGGCTGATTTCGGCGGTACCTCAAACTACTGTGCATCCAAACTAAAACAAAGCTAAAAATGTGTGAAAACTTATCATTATAACAGTAATTAGTCAATCAGTCGGTTCTCATTCGATTCATCATAAATAGATGCCAAGTTCGCCCATCCGAGATACATTCTCTATATAAGTATAATAATTATCAGTGTGAGACGTAGTGATAAGGGGATAATAAACCCAATGCACTCAAGAGATATACTTATGCACAGAACACGAGAGTCCGGCATGCGGGCGCCGGGATGAACAATAATAACAATAATAGCCTATATAAACTCTCAGCATGCGCGCGCGTGATAGTCTGAACAAATATTGACTATATCCCTTCTCTCGATCGTTCTCTATGCACTATATACAGATGAACGATAGACTCTTACTTATGCGTACACACGATATATACGATGACTGTACGTTTTCTTCCATATTATTCTCTGAACCCGATTTGCAAGCTCATTCTGCAGCTGCAACTTCATTCAACATCGTCACATTTTACCTTTTATCTGAAGTTACATTACATACACAACGACAATTTCGACAGACCAAAATTCAGTATCTAAGTCCTACTTGATCAGCTGTCAAAGTGTAAATTCTACTGATGAAGTATCACAAAGCGAATCGAATTGTCTGGCTCGGTCTGGTACATCACAGTACGATATAATACGTGTAATTGCAAAGCTTAAAAAAAGAGATCTGGATCGAATTCGCCTGAAGCATACAATGCGTATATGTAAATGACGCATCTGCCCAACGAGTCAGCGCACAAAAAACTTATGCCGGCAGCTTACTCGTTACGATTGTATACATTTGTTGGTCTTTGCAAGGGTTGAATAATCTCAAACAAAAATTCATGCAGTTTGTGCATACCGACCCAGCAAAAATACCTGATCTTCTGCACGCACATGAGGATACGCACTTATTTTTACAATCAAATTACTTGATCACAAATTTTTGTATGTTTTTTTTTGTCAATGCACAGATATTAAAGTTTTTCGATTGCATTACATGTGCATGTGAAACATTTTGTCATTGATTTTAGTCCTTTATATGGCCTCAATATTGCGCCAATATATTGCCAATAGGTTCGACTTTTATGCATGGTGTCAATTGGTTATCAAGACCTTCATGAACGAGTTCATGCACGAAAAAAGTAGAACAAAGAATTTGACAAACACACGATTCCAATTCAACTGTCACAGTCTTTGAAAAAATGTATTACTCAAGAAGCCACCCGGCAAAAACTTTCACCTCGATTTTTTGTAAGAGAAAGTGATGCGGAGGGCGCACTATTACAATTTCGAATTTCAGCTCTTTTGTTCGATTGCTGTCAGGTGGTAGATAAACTTGCTTGAAAAATTGCCAACAATAAACTTTCGGCGGATATTTTGAAAAAATTGAGAAACATGTCAAAAGATCAATTCTTGGCCATTTTAATGATCTAATAACTCCTCGAATAATTCCGAATAAACATATGAATTTATCAATCAAATAAGACGAGTCTATTCATTGGAAAAATGTACGAATTTCTCACAGAAGCATCACCAAAAAGAATGGCAATGACCTTTTGAGCTTGAAAAAGAATACTTTTCATTGGATGGCATACTTTAAAGGGCTTTAGGCGGTTTCGGTTTCTCGATAAATCGAAACGCACCATCAGGAAGCCAACGAAAGTGCGATGAAAAGAAAGGGGATACCCTGTTTGCAAGAAAAAGTCGCGAGTGTACTGTTACCTCGGGATATGTCATACCGTCATCTCCTGATGCATCAGACGATCGGAACTTACATCATCCTGACTTTTTTTCCTGTCGGGGAATCATTTTATATCCGTGTCAATCTAACCATACTTTGAGAAAACTGAATTCATGCCCAAATGTGCATGAGTCAATGAATTGAAACCCATGAAGTACAAAAAATGCACAAAGCACATGATCGGTAAATATTCTTGTGATTTTTTCGAAGGCTATATGAAGTAGATAGAATTAGCAATGCGAATATAAGAATAATTTACACAAAACACATCTTTAAGAAAGATAAGGAGGACGATAAGAGGTCGCGACTACTTGTGAGTTCTTCAGGGTTATCGTGAGACAGGCCAACCAACTCTTGTTAAAAAATTAAAAATGCATTCACTCGCGTACGCTGACACCGTAGTTGGTGCATTTATAGCTTATATATGATGATGATTTATCTCATTTGTATAAGTACCGCCAATCGACTACTACGCGTTGTTATTTGTACAGAAAGAAAAGAGATAATAGTTGTAATCGTCGTAAAACAATGTGAATGCCAGAGAGTTCTGGCCTCTGAAAGTTGTGTATAACATGAAAGAAAGTAAGTCAGCGTTCGTATACATATTCTATTTCTTTCCTTAATCAACTTTTAATTGAAAAGTTGTTGATCACATTGATGCATGGTAGATCCGAAATTTTGGGATAACCTTAAGATTATTTTTTGTCAGTGACTGTACCAACTACATTAGTTCTTCTGTAGATAATTTTGAGGGTATTTTCCTTATAATGCGTCTACGTCAAAGTTCAGATCTCATCTTTGAGGAAAAACCCGTGACAAAAAATCACATGGAAACGTATTAGGAGCTTGGAAATGCTCATATATACGTTTTTCATACGTCATTGATCACACACAACGTATTATGATGGAATGCTTCGATTGACGAACATAAAAAATGAGTAAGTTGGGGAAAACTACAGAATTTGAAATGTTTCAATAATGCCATCTTACTGTGGACCAATCTATTCATGACAATCAATGCAATTGATAAAATTTTTAATAATAATTTTTCCCGTGCCAGTAATTACATATCCATGAAAAATGATATGAAATATTAGCACTCCTGAAAGAAGAATGCTCAAATTTTGAAATTTGCATCGCAAGAAAATACAAAAAAAGTTAAAGAGTATGCACATCAGATAGCAGAACTCAATGCCGGCTGCAACACTTGCCAAAGCACATCGATCGGTCAGGCATAAATAACGCTAAACGCCAGATCACTCGCTAAAAGGATATACAACGTATACATATAGGAGATCAACGACCGCCAACTCCGACAAGTGGCAAAATCGAGAAATGATTTGGGCAAAAAAAGTCGGAGAAGAATACTGCGTAAGAATTAGTTATTCCCCAATGCTACTCAGAGAAAGAGAAAGAGTAAAATATATAAGTAAGTACATAGTATGAAATAGGGGGAAGCCAAAAGAGGAGGTTTTAATTTATGACGAATCGGGGTGAAAAAAAGAATATAATACAACGTACGGCAGAGAAGTCGATACGATAAAATCGAGAAAGAAGTATAATATCGCTCTTGGGCTATATTATCTCAGTCTAAATATCTGACGCACGCGAGCGAGTTAGAGATAAAAGGGAGAAATTGAGGGATGAAGTAGGTGGCCTGCTAACCAGGTGCACATATAGTTGATGGATACCAAAGAGGGCCATGACCGGAGAGCTGTATAGGAAGAGGATAGAATCCTCCCTTGGGATGTATCAAGGGTGGCGATGCGATGCGCAGTTGTATACCGTTTATATAGAAAACCCTAGGCCTTGAGGGCTGGTTAGATATATAGAGGGTCATGTCCCTCGCTCTCTCTACGTCGTCACGTTTTGTTGTTGTGGGATGTGAAGCCACGACTGACCCACTATCTATATAATACTTTGTGATGTCCAGAATTACCACTCGGCTTATCTATCACTCTGATATACACCTTTACTACGCCACTCTGGTTCTCCACCATATTCGTCCCTTGACTTGTTTACTTCTGAATGCAGTTTTATCAATTTTTTCTTGCAATTTTGCAATCATTGATTTATAGATTCGTCTGATGTCTTCAAATTTTGAGACCCGTGAAACAAATTTTTTTTCAAAATTTGGAATGGAACTTGCGTGAAATAGCATATTTTTATACTGACAAGGGAAGGTCCAACCTTGCGGAACACGGATCCTTATGAAACTCTGGGAATCATCTTGTTTTGGTGAGAAATGAGGGAATCTCAAAGGATTTAATCCCATGGACCTCCTATCCCTAGATACAGCTACAGAGATTAGCATTGTTTGTATATCTATATGTGTGTCTTTTTAATATGGGCCTATATGGACAATGCTCATCACCATAGCTGTATCTCGGAGTAGAAGGCCTATAGGATCGAATCCTTGGAGATACCTTCATTTTGCACCATTACAAGATGATTCTCAGAGTTTCATAAGGATCCGTGTTCCGCAAGGTTGGGCCTCCCCTTGTGAGTGCGTTAGCCCATTTCAGGTCGAGATTCAGGTTCTGAAACATGTCTTCTGGTGCACACGAGGGGCTTGGATGCCAAGCGCAAAGGTATTTTTTCATTATGGAAACCCTAAAATTTAATACACTCCCTTCTACTTCTGTTTCTAAAGCCGCCTTCAAGTGCGACATTTTCAGGTTAGAGTTATGAAAACCAAATTTTCCTATGGTAAATTTCCCGAGGAGACTCTGCCTATGCCATTCTGCAGAAGTGCTGATACCTTCTGAGAAAGTGAACTTTTCATGTCAAAAATACGATGACTCGACGTATGCTACTCCAACTCAGACCCTTGATGGAAAATTATAAAATAATGACAAAAACAGTCACTTGAGAAATTCTATCAAAAATTCTACTGAAAGTTTATCAGCAGGATGATGATCATCATTTCTGTCCCCTTGGGTCCCACACAATTTCATAAAAAAGTATACTTCCGTCACGACACCAATATCATGAAGAGTAGATCCGTCGGTCGAGGATTACATCATGGATAGTATATTGACGGAATCAAAAAATTTGATAGCCTATGGATATTGAATCCAGATTTTGATGAAAAAAATTGACACGACCGACTTCAATGGACATCAGAGTTCATTCAACCACGTTCAATTGCTTACACGAGACGAAAAAAATTTTGCCTGATTTTTCTTCTACAATTGATCATTGATCGATTTAACAAGATATGTAGGAACTTTCTCATTTTCACGTATAACGGCTGAAGTAAAGAGACCGATGTGAGCGACGAAAGAACAAACACAAGAGTAATGTTTGCTCAACGGGCAGCTGGTACCTCGTCTTTTTCTCTGTCTCTATACTGATGCCCTCTTGTTTGAAGTGCCATTGTACCATATTGATTATTGGTAACGCTGTAGGTAACGTTTTGTATTTCAGATGCTGTGCCAACTACGATCATGTACCTGCGTTCGACTTTTCCATCCTTTAATTTCGACCTCAACCAATCATATCTCGCTATGTATACGTATATTTGCACGAGAGCTACACAAAACGACATCTGCTCGCTTTTGCAAACGAAGAACATGTTTGCTCTGAATCACAAGAATAGCAAAGAAATCCACGCGAGAGATCCATTTTTAATTATAGACAGAATGAAAAAGAAGAGATGCATTATGTTCGAAACGTGCGAGGTTAACGCTCGGAAGGATAACCAGGATTGATATACATAGAACGCAAGGCGCGCATGCGTGCGTGTGATCGGAATCGAAAAACGGCTATTTTTTTTTATTCCTGTCCTGAGATGATATCGCTTTCTATGGACAAGCTATGAGAAGAGTATCAACGAGATTCTATCCGTGAATTTTGTCGGCAGTCACGGTTCCCTGATTATTATATGACTCATGAGAAGGTCATGATTGAACTGCTGCGTGTCGTTCAGAATATACTTATGAGACCAGGGCAAACAGCACAATTGATTTGTTTGTTCGCAAAAATTTGGTCACTTATATTACGCACTGTGGGCATCGCTCGACATGAGAAACGAACTCATCCTAATTACGATGCGGTAGTTCTGGATGGCTGTATTTTCTCGGTATTAAACACTGGCCACGTTGTATCGATACATTGTAGCATGGGAATCGTGTATGAAATTCGATTGACACTTTACGTGATGGATTATGCCTATCAAATTGAATGAGATTACTTCTGCGGATCATTCTAAACTGTCAGATTGACCCTGCAAGCTTTGGGTATGAGTCTGAAGTCTGCTAAATGATGCTTCGAGTTACAACAAAAACAATAGAACCGTTTCGTGATGGAATAAAAATTCACATCAGTGGTTGGATCAACAATTGACGTTGTTTACTCTGATGACTTAACATATTCATTCCGATTTTCCTGTAGAATTTTATGGGTAATGAATTTGTGGAAACCATCAATCCTCCGAGTGAGGTTAGGTTACTTTGTTCTGATAAGATGGAGATAATTTTTGAAGGGTTTTTCTTTCGCTCGAGACAATAGCAAGGATTACGATGATTCCTCGAGTGGCTGTAATAGCTCTTGTCCAAACCTCTTTTGATTTACTCTAGGTATAAAAAATTTCATGTTCAAGATAAAAATGAAGAACTGTCCGAGAGAAGAATGACGGTGAAAAAGTTGAATTAATACTGCTAAATGACAAAAATATGAATTAAAATTAATTGATATCCATGATAGAATCGAATGTCCTTTAAATGATTATAAACTCAAAACTCAATGGTAATGAAAAAGCATTTGCGAAAAAAACATTTCAACCGAAGGAATGGAAAAAAAAGAAATAGCCATGATAGAGTAAATCGAGCGCTTGTGAAGAAGTATTACGATTTGACTCTTTACTCGTGCATTCAAGGCTTATCAGCTCGATGCAGTACACCATGTATGTAAAACCGATCGCAAAACAAGAAGCCAATGTCATGCAGAGTTCGATAGTCGATTATGCCATGACCCATGAACGAGCCTTGAACTTGCCCTACGATAAGCTAGATAAAAAAGCTTGCAAAATCTTGACTAAACAAGATAGTGGTATGCGCGATTGTACATGATATTCAGGGGGTATGCCAGATGAAAGAGAGAAATGCTAGTATAAAAAATGCGTCCACATAGTATGCGTTTGGCGTCTATATCTATACGTTAGGTTGCACACGGAGCAAGCGAGAAGCAGGTCCCGATCAATAATTGAGCCCTTCTAACTGTCCGCCAAGCCAGGAGCGGTGCCATGGCTGCTGTTGGTTTTACTCTGTACATCTCAGTTTCGCTCTCGTTCACTACATAGCGCTTATAACATCAGCCTGCGTTTTAGAGTTCCAAGGTACCCGTTATGAAGTAGAGCTTGAGCCGGCCCTGTAGCCAGGCCAAGCAAAGACTTTTAATGACTCGCAGCTCTGTATACCTCGTCCCTATATACGTATATAAGCCCTACGTAGCGCATCGTCCAAGCTGCGAGATTCAATTTCACTTTTTCGTTCGCGATGGAGTAGCGCAAAACCCCTAGCCTTTTTGGTCTTCTTTAAATGGAGCTCTATTTATGTATGTGTCAAATTTTTGGTGATCAATGTTGAGACAGGTATTAAATCTTCTTTTTGATACGGGTGACGCAATTTTTACACAATTTCAAAGAGGCGACTGATCAATCTCAAAAAAATTATTCACCATATGATATGATTTGGTCTACAAATGCTTATGACATGCAACACTTCAAAAAAAACTGGTACCGGAAGTAGAATGAAAAACACGAAGTTGAAAAGAAATTCAATCTCGATTGTAGTGATTATTTTTAAAAATGGGAATCTTGAATGGTAATCAAGCTTGAAAGAAAATAGATTAAAAAACTTTTTATGCATAGAGTACTTCTGAAATGCAGGTGCAATATTCGGTGAGTCGATGCGTCTATAGTGGCGAGTGTAAAATAGAATCACGATAAAATGCAAAGAAGAATTTACCACGAGTGATACGAATGGCGTTATCTTTAGCAGCCTTGCAAGAGTACGCTGAACTGCACTGTTTAAAAAAAGTTACGCATCTATCTTTTGCATATCAAAGAGACAAGACTTCAGTTTGGTAAATAATCTTGGCACGTGGGTAACTAAAGTGATACCCACATCAGACTGAACTTCCCGTAATCTTTCCCGTATACGTCACTATACGTCACAGCTGGTCATCAAAAACCAAGTTCATTTCAGTCTTTAAAAGCTTACATGACCTATTATGTACAAATAGATAATCCATAAATGTATTTAATGTAGAAACTCATACGAAATATAGATACAACACTCTTGCAAAATGTCAGAGATCGCGTGAGCTGCGGAATTCATTTAGCAAGAGCCCGCGGGCGTCTGGTCACTGTTACCGCGATATGTGGTTTTTCTGCACCACCCTAATATCCAACTTACACGAGAACACGCAGATGGCTCACGTGAATACTGTATACTCTTTACCCTGATTATCGCTTATTTCAAAAAGCCACGGCTACTTTGCGGGTTCGGCAGGCGGTCTCGTTAGTGATCGGCCGTTACCGTCACCATGTACAAACTGTTCGCCACCGGCAACGCCGAAGTTGCAAGCCGCGAATGTGCGGTGACCCGCGATATTATTTTGTGTGTAGCAAAGGGCTGAAAATTTTGTGTCTTTTTCGATGGCTTGCGAATACTTTTGCCAAATTGCAGTTACCGCATTTGACTTTCATGAAAAGACTGAGGTGCATTGATGAACGTTATTGTTGAGACATGTAGGCGTGTTTGAACGATGAACGTTTAAGCCACCGAAATAAGCGGATAAGTAAGTGTACTTCGGTTTAAAAACGACATAAGGTGGTATTCCTGGAATGCCGGGACCCTAAAACTGAACTTTTTTGGTCAACCATTCCACCTTTGAGATTCAGATGGAAACTTTGACTCTCTGAATCTGGTACTCCTAATCCCCACAGTGAAATAACTAGATCATATTGAATTTGATTAGTAATGTTCCTACGTTATGTCAAAAAGTATTGAACCCCTCAAAGTATGAGTAGAGTCTTCCGCGAGCCAGGGGGTCATTCTATCGTTCTAACCATTAGATTGCTTGTGAACTACACATCTTAAAAGAAACATGTCCAGAGGGTGTAGTTTCTCATCTAAATTGGAGTTCTTCAGCTCCATTTTCAAGTAAATGTTAGCACATTACCAAATTCACGCGGTTAAACAAGGAATGGCTTAGTTGTCGTGACTTGATCCCAAATCCCATAGTCTTCGAATTCTATTTCATACTTCTTTCCATTTAAACGCCATACTCGGATGACACGATACTTCTCAGAATTTGGAACTGGACAGTTAGACACTAAAAATGTGGTTATCAAGATTTCAATGGGGAAGGCCTATCTAGTCAATACCTCCTTAAGAGGACCACTATGAGGTTAGCAGAATTCCAAAGTAATCAGGTGCTTGTCAACACTAACCTTCTTTTCGGTGAGCTTTTCGCAGCGTCGCATCTTGCAGATTTGATGACTCTTGTCGTTCCTACACGGTGCGCAGTCTCCGCAGTTGTCCTTGCGTTGGCATCCTATACACTCGCCACAACGTTTACGTTTCTTTTTTGTTGGTTTGTCACCCAGGGTGCCGTCGACCCCATCGCCATCGCCGTGGCCACCACCCATATGATGACCTCCTCTGTTTGCTGTGGACGACACTGCGGCAACCTGTCCAGAGTTCTCGGACCCAGTGTTTTGTCCAACACTGTCTTCCGATTCCATCGGGCTGTCGCGTATTTTTCTGCGGTCTTTTTTCCGCCCGTCATTGCCTACACCGGCACCAAGGCCCACGAGGGGCCTTGTTCCTGGCGATGAATCCAGAACCGTCGACATCGGGTTCTGAAAGTTTGTGTGATGCAGTTGTGGATACTCAGGTTTCACTACTGCCAACACTGTGTGACCTGGATGACCAACGTGACCAGGATGAACAGGATGTCCAGGAGGTGGAGGCCCTGGAATCGGTGGCTGGGCCCCGACGAACGGTTGCACAGGACTTGCACCCAACAGCTGTATGTGTCGTTCATCGACGAGCTGTTGCTGTAAGGCTGGTACCTCGCGTGCCTGCACTGGCGCGGGAACAAGCGGATAGCCTAGGCTTGGATGAGGCCCAGGTGGTGGGCCCGCTCTATGTGGTTGGGGTGCCGGGAGTGGTGCTCCAAGCGTATGAAAGCTCGGCAAGCTCACCGGTGGCGAGTGCGACATCGACGCCGGAGAAAGCGGTGTGAGCGTGGTGAGCTGAGGTTCCTGAGGACCCAGGCTAGTAATGCCATCGGGGCCTTGACTCGCACCGAACTGCGAGTTGAAACTGGGCAAACCTTCCTGGCCCGCTGCGGCTGCGGCTGCGACGGCTGCGGCATGCTTGCTCTCCCAAGGACGGTACTGACCGGATGTTAGGACCACGTCACCTCGAGCATCCATGAGACGTCCTGTCAGACCCTCGTAATATTCCCATCCTGGTCCGAGGCTGACTCCGAGTGAAGTGAGTTCGTGGGCCTGAAGGCCACCAAGGCCAGCTGCAGCTGCTGCGGCGGCGTCCATGTCCGCGGCGGTAAACGTGCTGAAGGGTGGCAAGTGGTGCTGCTGGCGCAGCTCGGTGCCACCCTGAAGACCCGGAGAGGTCGCGAGAGTCACCGGGGGACTCGCGATCCTCTCCGTGCCGATGAGTTCCTTTTTAACCTCGACCGCGCTCATCTTCTGGGCCCCATCACGCCCGTCGCCGGCCCTCGGGCCGCCGACTGGCTAAATAATGCTTCAATGATGCCCGAGAAATCGACGATGACTGCTCAGGATTCTTTCTTACCGACCGAGTCGAAATGTTTAGGTTACGGGCCCAAAAAGGCCCGCTGATGTGACTACTCTATGGACCAATCTCAAACGGTAAGCTGAGTTGAGATACTGAAGAAGCCGCTCATTTTGGCAGCTCAAAATTTGTACTGTGACGAGAGGAGTATGAGGTTATCACACTTGATTCACACTACACTGCTTCGGTATTGAGTATTATCACATTTCCGCTGCTGTTGCTTCTTCTTCTTTATTTGTACTCGACAGGTTTAGGCTACGAACTGAAGTAGATTCGTTGCGGCAACTTTGCACTTTGAAAATCGCAAGATTCGAACAGCTTGAGCGTTTATGGCAATTATTGGTCCTCGAGGAGTTAACAGTCAACTATGGCAGGGATCTCTGAGGGATGATGCGTATACAAAAATGGTTCAACTCTTTGGTCTGCGGTGCAATATCTGGACTGATTGCACTCTACAGCTAGCTAAAAATGTTCATTTGATTAAAAAATGAAAATCACTCTGTCTTGATGATTTGGCACTGACGGATTGAGTCTTATCTCACTTTCACCATGAATTTGTACACTTGACAGGTATTGAATTCTTCGTTTTCGAAACGTCATTCGGTCCGAGACGTTCTACAACGACACGCACACACACACATGTATGTATAAACACACTTATTATTATTATAATATCAATATATCTCTCTCTCTCTCGTTGGCTCACGTGGGCTGTTCGTAAGAAAATATAAATCACTTGAGGTTAACGTGGCTTGAAGAAGGCGGTTGATTTGTACGATCTGGAACAAAAAGAAATTGTGCATGATTTAGTCAGTGAGCTCTTTAAATGTCTGTAATAAGGTTTGGTAAGAGAAATAATGTCTTATCTCATTAACTGCGATAATATTTATGGTTGAGATGAAGGAATGCTTTGGAAGGGGTGGGAACTACACGTATTTTGTTGTGGGTCGGGTCAACGGTGGGGGAGGATGTATGCATGTACGAAAACGATAGCGAGGGCAATTTTTCGCCTAGAGGGAAAGTAAACACGACACGCGCCTGCAAATCGTGGCACAGATCTCGACCCCCGCATGGGTCAACTTGAAGCATGGGTGCGGATAACGACGACGATGCCCGAAGTCAAGGCTACTACGTTACGTGAACTTGTCTCTCCATAACACGATACGATCGCCATCATATGTATATATTTCTGACACTGACATTGCTGTCAAATTCAAGGGCTTGCATTTGACGTCAGTGCTTTCCGTACAGAATGTCCAAAACTCAGTCGCATCGAATTGCAATACAATGATACAGCATCTGGTTACGTTTTGCGTAAGAAATCTCTCCCATGCGTCAGAGTGTGAAATGGATTGGGCAGATCTTTGACCACTATCAGAGTCGGTCTAGTGAGAGTACAAAGTGACTAATTCATGATTGAATCATCGCCAGATTGGTAAAATATCTATATCCTTGAAAATAACGAAAATGTGTCAATTAGATGAAATAATGGCGACAAAAATACAGCTAGGATGAGATACTAGAAAAGTTTCGTGGATGAAACTTGTGTTTGGGATCATTGATTTGATTGACTTCGCAGGATTCGTTGAAGGAAGACGCTTCTGAGAAGTTCGGGTGAGAGTGCATGAAATTGCTTTGAAATATTGCTGAAATCCCAATCGATTGGACCGATAATTTGGACATGATTCATTTAAAAACAGAGAATTTCTTGAAGAATTAACTTCCTATTCGGCCAAATGGATGCTGGGCAAGAATCTCGAGATTCAATTTCAAATTTGGAGATGTACATGTCACGTGATTTACAGACTCCCGAAAAATGTGAGATTTTTAAAATCCTTTTCATCCAAAGATAGTACGAGAAATTAGCATGTTTCGAAGTTATACTCATATTTTGATTCAGCAGTTGCAAACTCTTGAGATTCAGTTCCACGGAAGTGCTCGGGGGGAAAAACCGTGAGCCCCAGGCTGAGATAAAATTCTGAAGAAATGAAATAGTTCGAAGGAGTAATCGAGCTTTGAGAAATGGTAAAAGTTTGAATCATCCAATCGTGGAATAAGTTTCACAATTTGATTACAAAAAAGAAAAAAAAAATACCAGATCTCTCCGAGGTGTTGGTAAACTTGAAGGGCACGAAGGGTGAATCAATTTGGGGTCCAATCCATCTTGGAAATGGAGCAATTGCCGGCATCGCTCAAGCGCAGCTTGCGAAGGCGGTATTTGAAGGTCGCTTGCGGGAGATAAAACTCGTTCGATGTAGAAGTAGAAGTAGTAGTATGTAGTAGGGCCATGGGCAAGTCACAGAACCATGATGTAGTAGGAGGAGGGAAAAAGTTCGACGCAGTAAAAGCAAAGCAGCCCAGCCAAGCCCAGCCAAGCCCTATACCGTCGATGTTTTGGGTAGTAAGAGAGAAAGAGAGTGAAATATCGATCGGTGGCTGCAGAACGCGGGCGTGTACCGCGCGTGCAAGCTCGTCTGACTCCCACTCTCTCTCTTCTCTGACAACAACTCTCGCTTTCTTCCGCTCGCGTTTCACAGGGTGAGAGAGTTCGTGCAGCAAAAGCAGCAGCAATGGAACATTAAAGCCCCGGAAACCTGGAATCCACCCGTATATTAGCAATATATATATATTCTATGAAAATGGTAAAGCTGGGCTACATAACCTATAGATAAAATGCCACTCATTACTACTCACACCACCTTCCATGATGTTGAGTACATATATAACGGATTTACACAGCTGTGTAAGCCGGTTTTCCACGTGCTCTTGTTGGAAGAGTGAGAGTGAGAGCTTGCAAGGTCTTTGCCACGCGAGTTTTCCGCGCGCAAAGCGAGTGATAGTAAAATATAGCGTGGTGCTTGCGTGTGTACAGAGATGCGCAGTTGACGAGTGATGATTTGCACGCTTGAGGTGATTGATAATGCGCTAGCAAAAAATTTGTACAATCGGCTGTTGAACTTTGTTCTGCTGCGTTGGAGGCTTTATTTTTAGCTTCTGAAGAAAGTTGAATGGAGTGCAAATTTTAGGTTATCTACAAAGTTTGATAAGAAATTCTGTTTTTTTTTTTTAGGTTAGTCAGTCTCAGAATGAAAAATGTCAGAATACACTTCTGACGAAAGAAGGCGAAAGAAGTCTTTCCCAGTGTGTAACAGTTCTCGAACACAGATTTTCAAATCTTAACACAATCAATTCTTTACCTTGAAGTTGTCGAATCATCCAACTTTGGACATTTTTATATAAGAAAAAAAAGGTATCGAGTCAAAATATCAAACGACGAAAGAGTATTCGTGTCTGGAAACATTTTTTAAATGAAACATTGATTCTCTGCTCCTAATGAACAGAATAACTCAACATTCCAGTGGTTTCGAATCGAATCCCTGGATTTTTCCTGTTTTCCCTGTACTCGAGGTTGGTAGATACCCTGAAATATATACGTGATCAAGTGTGCAAAATGCAGTCACAAAGTGCAAGAGGGTCGAGCTATGGCTGCTGTTCTGTACTTCTCGGAATTACAAACTTGTATCGTGGGCTCTTCTAGGTATATATAATACAGTTGGAGACCGGTGACGACGAGGACGTTGTCATTGCTCGCGAGCCCTTTTTTTTTCTTCGGGACCAATTAACTACGTGCTTGCTTAGGGTTAACTATATATATATGTGAATGCGCTGAATTAACGATATTGTTCCACGTTCGCGACGTGCGATGCACGCGAGACACACGACAATAAAATAGTGACCGCGATCTCCTCATGTTTCATGTCGATGGAATTTTACTGAACTTTTTATCTTGATGATAGCAACGCGAATTGGAGTATGGCCACCGAAGAAGAAAAATGTACTTTTATAATTAATGTGGCAAATTGTCCAAAGTGAGTTTTGACCCGAGTGCAATAAGTAAAAAGTTGCTCGGCATTAGAACAAGATGAACATTTCATCAATAAATTTACAATTTATCTGACTGAAGTTTCATGAACTAATGTGGCAAATTATCTAAAATTTGTCACAACCCGAATTTAGTGCCCAAAAATTTGCAATATTATGTGAAATTCTTACAGACTATCCGGCGAAAGCCTCATGTTTGAAAGCATTCTAAGCTTCATTTGACGAGCTCCGAAGAATTGAACAGATTTTCAAATGTTGATGTAGAGTTGAATTCAAGTTTCAGGAATATCAAAAGAAAACAGTGGTTGAAAGATGATTTCGGATAATTCCATGATAAAAATACCTCCCAACTCGGTTCTTGGCAACTTTCCTCATAAAAGCATAATAATTTATCTCAAAAAAATTCCTATGAAAAAAGTCTCAAGCCGAGCTGCTATACAAAATCAAGCCTAGCGAATCGAAATCTCTAAAACTGCACAAATAAGAGTCGACATGGCAAGGGGCAACTCTAAGACTATATGTCACAGCATAAAGCATCGCCATTGCAATGCGGCACGAGCCCTTGCTAAATCTGGAATTGGAGTCGGTGACTTGTGTGCCGCTGCTGTTTCTGCTGTCGAGCTTGGAGGCACGCGTATAAGCTTGCAAAGCTTGTGATGGCTGGCAAAAACAAAAATGGCTAAGTAAAGTCCCGTAGTAATGTCTACTATAACCCTCAAACGTACGGTATAGTTACAGCGCACGGAGTGCGAAAATTCTGCAATCTCTTTCTGTCTTATCCCTGGAGAAGCTTCTATAAGTATATACCACTAGTGCTGGTACAGTCAGTAGAGAATGAGTAAAAGAAAGTTGTGGAGAAAAGGAGAAATGGAAAAAATAAGGATCAAGATGGTTAAAAAAAAAAAGAAAGGAGTAGTTAGTGTGCAGGGTTATACAGAAATAAAAAAAAAAGGCAATAAAAAGGGCGGCTTGGCGCACGCGGCAGTGATGATGGTGGTGCATGGCGGCGGTGCAAAGTTAGGCCCTACGAGCAAAAAAAAAAGCTTCTCTCGCGGGTACACTTTCGCCGGCCTCGTGCTCTGGTGCCGAAGCTGCTGCTGGAGTCTTTCTCTTTCTTCTTTCTATCTTTCTTTCTTATTCGTTTCGCGACAAAGGCTATATACCCGCGATTCAAGGTCCCACGCATACACACGTAAATAATATACTTGCAAACGCGCATGCGCTTTATCCGTAATTCCCTTATTTCTGACATCAAACTGCCTGAATGCATGGCTGACGCTCTGATGCACGATCCAGAAAGCTTCCCGGTGTTCTTATTGCTTCCCGGCTATATACACTTACTATTTATTCGCTTGTACCGATGCATCCACGTACGCACGATACTACGCGCACTTGTACTACTATACTATGAGCTATAAGCACGTGCTACTATTATAGGTACTAGTGTTATTGCTGCAATTGATTCAACGACTGATGTGACTAGATATCGAGCTTTTGGAATGATTTTAAAATTTTGATTCGTGATTGAATATTCAGAAATGTTATTTCTGATACTCCACTGAATTTTTCAGAATTGATGTGGACCAAGGCCGTTTTTGTGACTGATTCATTCCTGGGACTCTCACGATTAGACAACCGGATCATACGATAAAAAACCAATCGAGAATGATTTCTCACTTTAAATGAGATCATGAGATGAAAGGAAAAAATCTTCTGCAAAATCCATCAAAATGTGGAAAACTCTTTGCTCATCTTTCTGGTTAAGTTTATGCACTTTTTATTAGCAATTCCAACCCATTTTGGTTCTAGACCAGTTCAGCTGATACGCAATCACGAGAGCAATGATGATTCTCAGAACTGTGAAACGACTAAGAAAGAGCAAATCTCGCAAAGAAGAATTAGAATCGAATAGATGTGCTGTCGATGGAGAATTTGAATCGACACAATCATTGTCTATGTGAGTCAGAGATAAGCAATGCAATGAGCCACACGAATCGACTCGGTCAACTGTGTTTGGGATTTTCCAAGATGTGATGTGAAATTCGCTCTGGGACTTCCTCTTTTTGATTAGCTAGTTATCAAAATTTCCTTGTGACAAACTTTCGAGTACAATATAGTTGCGATATTCCATGACAATGAAAATACATGTTCGAAATCGGTTTCGAGAAAGTTCTTGCAAAAATGAGTCGCACGAATGAACTCAGAGCCTCTCAGAGCTCAGGATTCCGTTCTACTTTTCATCTATACCACGTGTGGATTCGGTCTTTTCGGATCTTATTTCCAAGCAAAACTTCCGAAAATATGAAAATCCCAAAGAAAATCCGAAATCTCTTGAGGCATTCCTTGAGATAAAACTAGCCTGTTTGATATGACCCGACAAATTCAGAGAATGAAGGCGTTCTCAGCGATCTGAAACGAATCTATTCAATTCATGAATCCAGCGAATTTTTTAAAACAATTTAGGCGAAACTGCAATCTCATTTTTGCTCGTCTAATCCATTTACCTCAGAGTCTACCCATTAACAGATTCTGATACACCAAAACAGACCGCAAAATCAATAATCTCGGTTCACGTCGGCGTCGTCTCAGCAATTAACTCAGCGTACATCCCTTATCGACTACAGTAGCCCAATATTATAGTGACGAAAAAAAGTTTTTGGCAAAAAACTTATACTGCACAGACCGCCATGAAAGAGAAGAACAATGCCACACGGAGGCCCGTAAATCTTTCGTTACTCTCTCTCTCTCACTCTCAAAATGGCCCGTTGTTGCCTTTTATATTCTTGGGTCCGATCCGCGGCTGCAGTATAACGTTTCGATCCGCTCAACTCGCGGTCGAACCAGACTGAAACCGGCCGAAATCTCTTGGCGGCGGGCCTGCATCGCGGTTCGGATAAGCGGACGGATAAAAAAAAAATGAGAGCCGAAGGCCCTGCCGAACTAAACGCAGGAATAATTCAGCCAAGCGATGCATCGTCGGTTGTTGGCTAGGTATTACCTATATATAGTATCCACAAGCCAATGCAGGTCTCACTGATGCATCAGTGGTGCGCAGTGTATATTGCTCTAATCGCTACGTTCGATCGGTGCGCTTTCGGTCCCGATAAATTTTGCCCGGATTATCCTTATCCGAGTGCTGCATCGTATTCTGCGTGGCCTGATGCAGGGACGAAGCCGACGAAACACGGTGTATGCTGCAGTTCTCAAAAGAGTATATATATATATGGTGCATCGCACGGAGTCTGCGAGATTCGATAGTATAGTCCCAACCACGAATTATAGGTATTGAATGGGCTGTTTTGATGAGAGTAGGGCTCTGGTAAAATTCAGACTGCGATTTGATTCATAAATTACGCAATTTTGAGAACGGTTATTTATGAAGGTACGCTTGCATTTTCGGCTCTATCATTTACATGGATGTACATAGGATGGACCAAGATTGAGTGAATTGTGACGTTGGTTCTCTCACAGATTGATCAGCTGAGCTGAGCTGAGCTGTGATGGCCGGGTTTATATTGAGTGAAATTGATTAGCCTGAGTGGAACTTCCTCCTCTCGTCGATTGATTGTAAAATATCACCGATTAGCGCGCGGGTGCCTATATGTACTTATTCAACGCAAGCTTGAGATTTTCGGAGTTGTTTCATCTATATATTGCAGACGACGATATGCAGATAACGAGATAATTTTCTATTCTGAAGCATGTACAAACTTGGCAAGAAGATTTTGGGGATTTTCAGTTAGTGCAGGGGATATCCAGATAGTGATAATCGGTATACGGAATTTCAAGTCGCGTGCGTCGAATGGACAAAAACACTTTCACAATCAATTATAATACGAATAGCAATGTTGCAGGCGTTAATCAGTCTTGATTAGACTATTTTAAAATCTCGAGAAAGTTAATTTCTTTCTAAGTAACTTGATCAGAAGAATCGAAAACGATTCTGGATGAATTGGACACTGAATTCGAAGAAGATGAACGACACCGAACGCAAAAAGAGTTCTAGAATCGGTTTTTAATGCAGAATTCGTCCCATGTTTCCCTATCCTCATTCAATAGCAGCAATAACAGTAGCAACAGCAACACCATCGGCAAACACCAGTACACAAATATGTCGAATATAAACGCGCACCATCTCATAAATTGAACAATCGCTGGTGACCAAAATGATCATCACATGTCAGAGAAGACTTTCATCAGCAGCAAAGGCACTATAAATTCACGTATTAGAACACAAAACTCGAACATTGTCGCCAGAGCCAGTGCACCACAATAACAGGGCAGCAGGTAAACGAGGGATGTAACAAACTGATGTACAGTTACATCCCCAGCGAAAGCGAAAGCGGAGAAAACTGTCAGCACTACTGTGGTAGTAGTCCGAAGCGGTTGGAGAAAAGGGCCGGTGCAGCGCTGTTATATAGATTGCACTTGGCCCTTTTTTTTTGAGGCCACGACGCTGATGGTGCAGAAGCAGAAACAGCAGCAGCAGAGGCTCTCCACCGTCAGCTATCAACACACTATTTTTGATTGTCAGGACACAGAACACACTTTTTTCCGACTAATTTTTCTCACCAAAAATCACCAACACTTTTTTGAAAAACTTTGCACGACGATCATCGGTAAAAAAAAATTATTTATAACACAGTATAACGGATTTGTGGATGAAAAAATAACTGATGCAAAAGGTCCAATTTTATGTGTACCTTTGGTTGCGGGCTGGGCCGTGGTGCTCGCCTCGCGGTGACTGTGTGTATATTACTACGCTCGCGAGAAGTATTCTTTGTCCGCTCAGCGGCGGCTTGCTTGGTTCTCAACACGAAATATACAGTCTCAAAGCAGGGTCTCACTCATAGCGGCCGGCTGCTGCTATACGGCGGCTCGACAGCAGCTGCCCGCCGAATCGTTTGATTCGTATAAGATCGACTATTTCCGTATACTCTCGGGTGTCATCCCGCCATGGCGGGAATTCAAGCGCTGCACGCACACATTGGCAGCAAAAGCAAACCCATGAAAATGAAAACACTTATCTTGCGCATAGGACTTGGTGTGATGCGCGCGCAACATAACCTCCCCTACTCCAACCAAATGTGCCTCTGAAACCTTTGCTGCCCTTCAAAAGCAAGCGCGAGTAAAAGCAGCAAAACCCACCTCCGCATCACAGCTGTGCATGTGTGCAGCCGCATCAACTTTGCTGCACACTCTCTCTCCCTCTCTCTCTCTCTCTCTCTCTCTCTTTTTATTTATTCTGCCTCGTATTAAGGCAGCCGATGGTATGTATGTATAGATATATAGTTACATAGATTCGTAGAGGGATGATGATGATGCCTCCACCACCACCAACGCCACCGCCACCACCACCTTTTGCTGTACTCGCATGATTTTTTCCCCGCTTTCCTCGCCAAAGAGCGCTCTCTCGCGAACTATCGATTTTTTTTTTCAAGCCCAGAGAGCGACGCACCATCATTGCCATAGTGAGGCCTACGAAATTTCGCAGTTGAGATACGCTACATACATGATAGACTCATTCGAAAAAGCGGAAGAAGAGCCGTTGCCAAGATACGCGATGATGAAATGAAATAGTTTGGGGTGAACGAAGTTCTTCCTCGAGAAGTGATGGTTGAGTTTCAAAAAAACGCAGATCTAGCTGTTGCCAATCTTACAATCTTTCTTCAGTTTCAACATTTACATGAATTTGCATATGGTCGATAAGATGTATTTGAAACACTGCGAGTAAGTGTACTTCACGCACAGTTCATCCAAAAATATGTTTCGAAATCCGGGGGTGAAAGCGATTTTTCTCATTTTCGTGATGATTCCAACCTTCGCTACGGCTTAAGCTGGAAAAAGGTCGCTCAGAAGCGAAAAAAATGTTTTCACACCGTAGTATCGAGATGTACTAATTTTAGTTAGTAGATTTCGGAAGAGTACACCTAAGAGTATACCTGAAGAATCTTTCCAATTCCCCCATCACATTATTCAAAACGCTTTCCCACGCAAGAGCTCGCCCAAGAGCAAGTCAAAATTAACTCGAATTAGTCCTGACAATGATTACATTCACTGTCATCTGCTTGTGTGTCATACAAGGTACGTCATTTCAAGAGTATGAACTTATTGCAACTCGGTACATAATATATATTTAAAAAAGATTGTTCTCAGACTCTTACCGTTCAGTCGTTTATTTTCCAAGTGATATCCAAACTGAGTGGACCTTGACAATATACATCCGAGAAAGAGTTCGTTTGATACAAGGACAATTCTAGTAGCCGTTACTCTTTAAGGAATAACGAAATTTTTGATGGAAGCAAACCATGGAACTCATCTGATAAAATTTTCTATGGTCTAAGTAAGCGCAATCTCAAGCGATCGCTAAGTCTAGAATCATGAATAGTTCTCGAGGGGGTAGAAAAGTGTCGATACAAATCTGGAGAGTCGATTGCATCGCTAGGATTTGATTTTTTCCACCCGGAACAAATGTCAATCCGTGACACTCACGTTTCGTGGGCTGTGCGTATAATGATAAACTTCACTACGTGCTTTCCAAAAAAACGCCATGTGTCAAGCCACCCGAATGCACGCACATTGCGCTAATCCTTCATCGTTTCGTCGGGCGAGAGCGCGAATAAAAACTTTTCTCTCACGTCGCAACGGTAAGAACCATGCTAGCTAGTGTGTAGGGCCGGAAAAAGTGATAGAAAAAATTCTGTCCCAGGTAATGGGCTCATCTGTCCCGGAGAGAATGAAGCGTCTCCTTCCTGATGCTTTCACTGAGATGGTACGTGTTGAGAACATGCGATATACGGAAGAGCAAAAAAATTGTTCACGAACAGGCTGAGATGCGCCTAGCTAAAAACAGGCTTGGCTACAAAAAAGTAGCTCAAGTCTGCGTATGTGTGTACATCTAGCCCATAATTGCATACAATAAGAATAAGGCGAATAATTGTGATCACGCAGAGAATGACACGCATCACTGCGATGATATGACAAGATTAGCAACAGAGATGATTAACGAATCCATTTTCTGCAGACCCATTTCTTTAAAAAATATGAGGGACAGAAGTGAGTAGAGGTATAGCGGACGAGAAGTGGTAGCGGACAATAATTTTTGTTAGTGTTCATTACTCCTAGTAATGATAAGGTATAATGATGATAATGATAGAGTCAAATCATTTTGGATTGAAAACTCGTTGGTACGGCATGATACACGTATGAGATGACTACCAACAGCGGCGTGACTAAAGGAGAATCTATGCCAGGGTCCAGGATCCACAGGATTGTCGAACCTGGAAAACAAAAGATCATAGTAGTAAGTATGGAAGCCATAAGCGATGAGAGTATACGTTATTGTAAACAACTGTTGACCAAAACATTGGTCTGGCACCATTTCAATTCTCTCTTATTGGGGAAACTATTTGACTTAGAAATCCCCCTATCTGGAATTGGAATCATATTCCTCTTAAGTCACACAACTGTGGCTGGATCATATTTATTGACTCGTTCATTAATACAGCTCATGATTTGTGGAGGAGTTATTCATCTGCCAAGAAACTGACTGAGTAAACCACAGGTAGAATGGCTCACTGAATCCAAAGATGTTACTTCTTCAGCTACATGTCGTGACAGTTTTGGAATCGGACCAAGAGCTTTTTTCAGCGATTAGGGATATCTGCCGAGAGATCGTAAGAGTCCGACAATTTTAGGAATGACTGGTAATTATGGGGAGAAATTTTTATCTGGTTTTTCGCATGAGCAAACGAGCAACCTTGACTTTTGCGACTTTGGCGCATACTCACAGTGGTGCTTGTGACGATCAAGTACTCGATCCGGTACTCGTTTTCTAATACTGGGATTGACACTCCTGATCAATTTCTCATTGTAATGCTCGTGATCCAGTGCCCAGGAGACACTAATGATAAAGCACTCTTGTGACTTTCGTGATCCAGTGCTCAAGGTGATACTGCTGGTCAAGTATTGTGATTCTCGTGATCCAGTAGTCAGAGTGACCCTCGCGATCAAGCTCTCATTGTGATACTCATAGCCCAGTGCTCCATGTGATACTGGTGGTTGAGATTTTGTTGTGGTTCTCGTAATCCCGTGATCCAGTACTCCAGATGACACACGTGATCCAGTACTCGAAGTGAAACTCACGATTGAGTACTCATTGTGATACTCATGGTCCAGTACTCCAGGTGATCCTGGTGTACGACATTCCATTCGGTGATTCACGCGCGTGATACACTAGCCGAAGTGACACTCGCGATCGAGCACACATTTTGATGCTTGTGATCCACTGCTCTAGGAGACTCTGGGGGTCAGGACCCATTGCGATTCTCGTGATCTAGTGCTCCAGGTGGAAGTCATGATCCGGTAGTTGAAGTGATACTCGTTATCAAGCTCTCATTGTGATTCTCGTGATCCAGTCCCCAGTCGTCACACATGACACATTAGTCAAAGTCACTCTAACGATCGAGTACACATTGTAATACTCGTGATTGAGTGTTCCGGATAGCACTAGTGGTCAGGACCCGTTGCAATTATCGTGATCCAGTACTCCGGGTGAAAGTCATGACCCAGTAGTAGTAGTGGCACTCATTGTAATATTCGTGATCCAGCGCTCGACGTGACACTGGTGGTCGAGCGCTCATTGTAACCCACTCGACTCGGTAATCGAAGTGACACTCGTTATCAAGCCCCCATTGTGATTTTCGTGATCGAGTGTCCAGGTGACACTTGCGATCGAGTATCCATTGTAATTCTCGTGATCCAGTGCTCCAGATGCCACACTAGATCAAGTAGTCGAAGTGATATTCGTGATCAAGGTCTGATTGAGATCCTTGTAATTCAGTACTACTGGAGACACGCGTGATACAATAGTCGAAGTAACCCCTCATAATCAAGCTCATCGTGGCTCTCGTGATCCAGTTCCCCAGGTGACACTGGTGGTCAGGACCTGTTGCAATTTCGTGATTTAGTGCTCTAGGTCAAAACAATGATCCAGTTGTCAAGGTGACATTCGTGATCGAGTACTCATTGTGATACTCGTGATCCAGTGCTCCAGGAAACACGCGAGACACCCGTCAAAGTTACACTCGTGATCGAGAACACGTTCGGGTGACACACGTAATCCACTAGTTGAAGTGACACTCGTGGTCGAGTACTTATTGGTGATCCACTGCTCCATGAGACACACGTGGTCCAGAAGTCGAAGTGATACTCGCGTTGGAGTACTCATCAGGATCATCATTGTCCAGTGTTCGATGATACTGGTGGACAAGTTTCCATTGTGATTCTCGTGATCCAATGCTATAATTGACAAACGTAATCCAGTAGTCGGAATGGCACTCGTAATCAAATTCTCTTTGTGACTCTCGTGATTCCGGGCCCAGGTGACTCACGTGATCGAGCACTAATTGTGATTTTAGTAATCCAGTGCTTCAGGAGACACATCTGATCCAGTAGTTGAGTAGTCATAGCGATACTCGTGATTCAGTGCTCCAGGTAACACTGGTGGTCAATCATCCATCGTGACACATGCGATCCAGTATTCGAAGTGACACTCGTGATCAAGCTCCCATTGTGATTCTCGTGATCCAGTTGTCGAAGTGGCTTTCTTGATCAAGCTTTCTTCGACTTCAGTACTCACGGTGACACTCGTGATCCACAACTCAAAGTGATGCAGGTGATTAAGCATCCAAAATGATACTTATGTAGCAGTGCTATCACATTTATCACCTCGGGTCCTGGATCACGAATATCACTTCGATTTCTGATTCATGAGTTCCATCTCGAGGAACTGAAACACGCGTCTTACCCAGGGCTGGTCTTACCTTGAGTGCTTGATCGCGAGTGTTACCTACACTACTGGATCACGAGTGTCACCGTGAATAATCGATCACGAGTACTCCCCCGAATACTGGGCTGAGAGGATCGCCTTGATTACTGTATCGCGGGTGTCACCTGGAGCACTGCATCACGAGTATGACCTCGAGTATTGGATCACGGATGTCAGCTCGAGTACTCGATTGTGAGTGTCATCCCGAGTATCGGAACATGACCACCGCCTTCCTACTTGATCGCGAGTATTACATTGATGAGTTCTCGATCGCAAATTCCACAGTGAGCACCTGCCAGAATCTGGAGCACTCAGCGATCTTGTATTGGGTTTCTCTGAAGAGCCCAAGGGCAAAAATTTATATGAATCACTATATGTACCTAAAGTCGACGTATTCTAAGATGTTGCGGTTGAGAATCCATTATTCCTGAAAAAGATTTCCGCTTTCAATAATCAAAAATTGAGATGTGATTATCTTTGCTCACAGCTAGCAATCTGACTTCGGATCAACTCACTCAGTCTCCGCATAAGTGAATTTTTTCAACAATGTATGTCTATGTTATTCTAAAACATGGTACAACTTTCAACAAAATCACGGAGTGGATGAACATTCTAGTTCTTGGGAGATATTTCTAAACCATAATTTGAAATCATGATTGAGTAT
Organism: Eretmocerus hayati; assembly: GCA_029851415.1. Lineage (NCBI taxonomy): Eukaryota > Metazoa > Arthropoda > Insecta > Hymenoptera > Aphelinidae > Eretmocerus > Eretmocerus hayati. The sequence goes on along the minus strand of CM056743.1, from coordinate 37,162,727 downwards.
TTGGTCCGATCAACGACCGAGGCTTCAGTCTTTTCATAGGTACTTACTTAACAATAAAGCAATTACTCTATACTTCTGCAGTTACAATTAAGCACACAGTTCATGGAATCCCTAATTTTTTCATGCAAAAGAGACTCCTCTACTCAACAAAAGATAAGAAAGTAATATCCGTACTATTATCTGTCGGATACATCGTTCTCTTGGAATAATTATGCGAGACAAGTGCTGCAAGTATCACAGAAAAACTCTCGAATCAGCATATCTCGTGGTTCAAAATACAAAAAGTATGCAAATACTTTAGCTGCGGATAGATGAATCACCGCGAATTCTCGCATCAAAACACCTTTGAAGAGAAGTTCTTCTGGCTCGCGAATCTTGCATTGTTTCGCATCTTTTAATACTTTCACGCTCTGCGATACGAGTATTTGCTCTACATGTGACGTTGTCTGGCCCACCGAGCGCGCTTCAGATATATACTTGGCGGGTAGGTAACCTGGCTACAACCCCGTCAACGTTCAAAATCGCATACACATGTATACGTATTATTTCACGTATACAAATGCTCACATCCAAAAATTTCGCCCAACACAGGAAGAGACAGAGAAGTTTAAGAGAAAGAGACAGTATCTAGCCAGAGCTACACATTATCATGACAATGCCGGGCGTATGCAGATATAAATTAATGCGTATTCTTCTGCGCCGGGGTAAAGGGGGGTTGACGGTCGGTAGCCGAAACTCAGTATAGTAGGCTCTGCTCAGATGACAGGAGATGCATCACTGTACTTACAGGATGTGTCCACGTGTTTGTGCGATATATTGGATTTGTATTCGTATATGTGCTATGCTCTCTCGAAAAAGAGCCTAGCTGCGACGGCCTGCATTAATGATCTTCTGCTTGGGCGAACAATTTTTTACGCACGCCAGTTTCGTCTTGCCATCGTATTATATACGTAGCTATATATACGTAATACTGTCTCCGACACGGATGGTCGATTGTGTTTGCTCGTACTTATGGAGAACGGTCCTGTTGACACTGAGAACGGACGAAAGCTTGTCGACTGATGCAGAATCAGCTCGCATACATATCGTTTCGTATTTTGAGGATATTGGTGGCTCTCGTATGTGATGGACTAGCACAGAATTTGCGTGGGAAAACGTGATTCAACAAAGAAATTTGTTGGTGCGATAGAGGATTGCGTTATGTTAGATATCTATATCCCCATTTGTTCTTTCTACATTGCAGAATGAGATGCAGAATCGTTCCATTGAAATCAATTTTTGCTCAATTGCGTGTGATATTTCTTTGGCTCACCTTTTTGATGATTGATCGACATGACAAGGCTGCTTGAAGTGCATTCTTGTCTGCTTTCTTGGTAGTTTGTAGTTTTTAATTTGTTTATTCACAAAATTTGGGACCTTTCGTACTAGTCACATGGTTTTGAAGCGCAATGAGTGGTACAAAACACGTTCCTTATCGAACATGTAAGGTTTTCTCACAACCAGATCAGGATTTGCCATGATGAAACCTCCTAGCAAATGAGCGAATCATTTCGAAAAAATTACATAAACATTGGAACATTGATTCAAATAATTTACCTACAAGAGTGAACAATAATGTTGGTTATAGGATCAATTTTTGGGTCACGATGAAAATACACCGGATTATTGGTGGAATTTATTTATACAGAGAAAAGATAAGCTGCGCACAGAGAAAAGAATATAATGTCCGATTCATAAATTTTAGCGCTCAAAGAACTTTCATATACGATGGCAGATTTAATATTGCTTTGTTTGAATATCTATTTTAAGTACTGTCTGGTTCTGCACGTGTACATGCTATGTGGCTGTATACCGCACCGCAATGCGCTTTTATTACATTGTGCCGGCGTAACTGTGCGGATCGATGAAATAAACCGAGTACCATCAATTACTATCCTAATCCAATGCAGAAAGAAGAATGTACCCCCAAAGAAACGAATGTGAATGAGGGCTGAAATCTTTGAAGAGCTCGCAAGGTATTCTTATTATTATTATTATTAATCCAAAATCTCGCTATGCCCTCTTTTAAATCTCTTCTGATGATACATAACAGTGCCTCATGAATTATTTTAACTGATCCGGAGCAGATAGTTACCCATGAATTCCGTAAGCAGCAGACATGAGTATGTGTAGCTGTATTTATAAAATGCACATACTTATGAGTCAGAAATATTCCCATTGCCTTATCCATTGCAAAATCGTCATTAGGTATTGTCGTATTTTGGATCCTATCGTTTTGATCGCAAAGACATTAAAATCATTTCGATGCACTAATGTCTGAAGATGGCGAAGCTTGCAGGAGGGGTATTACACATATCTTACTCTCCCCATGTGCGTACATACGTACATTTCCTACATCTCCAACATGGAAAGAATAAACAAACATGACCCCAGAATTCGAATTCTCAAACCAGTCCGGTAAGCTTTTCCTCAAATACTTCATTGAATTTAGCAGAAATTCTGGTTTGCCAAATATATTTGCAAAAATATACAAAAATAGGCCTTAGATCACAAAGGAAATGTTCAAAACCATTATTCTCGGAAGAACACACAATTTTACGTTGAATATCAAAATTTCAGGGAATAAAAAAACTTGGCCTCTTGAGAAATTGATATTTTTGTGTTTCCCACTCTATTACTCGATAAAACCGCCCATAACCTCATAATCAAATCCACAGGATTGACATCGATATTTTTCCACAAGAACTTTTGTATGCCGCAAACCGCATTTCGTATCTGCAATGGAACTCGAGGAATCTGAATTTTATTGAAAAAAAGTTCCAAATGTTTTGGAACGGAGTTCCTTCCCCGCCGTTAGGTGAGGAGTGAACTCGCACATGATCGCAGGTGACCGACATAACTTGACCACCATATTGTGACAAAATCGCGAGACGTGACGATAGATGTAGGTTTAGTTGAGGGATATGCTGTCAGTATGCCATCAGCAGCACGGCCCACCAAGCAGACAGCATTTGTCGATGCGCTTCACGGAGATGCAACTTGTAGTCGGATCAGAATAATCAGACAAAGTATTCACTCGACATTCATAACCAGGGTCTGGATTGAAGAATGCATATATTGGCATATGTGAATGCATATCTTGTCATGTGAACTCATTTGCGCATATTCCGCATATTTTGCATAGGTAGATTGACTTGCGCGGATACTCTTAGAAAATTGTAACGTAACCATGTTCATGTTTGTTGATTCACGAATGATCGTGCTTACACACTTGGCATCAGTTGATACTTTCCGAGAGTGCAACCGCATTCTCAACTTATTTGTACCATTTTCAACGTTTTCCTTGCTCATTTATAATTGTGGTTTGAGGATGGGTCGGCATCCACCACTAGCAGTAGCACGATAAACATCAAAATCTATATTGATGGTCTTTGTCACGTATTCTTCGGTCGCAGAACCCTTCTCACATGAAATGCATCCCTTTTAGCCACGTTACCAATCACAGTATTTGATTAATAAAGCAGCAACTTGAACGACTTATCCATTTGATACAAATGTTGTGTTGGAAGTATGAGCACTCTGCCATGAAAGAACAAGCGAATCTTTTGTGAGTGATTAAATCTCGAAAATCAAGTAAATATAGACTTGGTTAGTCAGGTTCAATATGATGGAGTAATCATCTAAAATTAATCTCGTGCGAATATCTTCCATTGGTGGGGATCGTCCCAATCTCATAGCTTTTGTGATTGGAAGCAAAGAATGTGGAAGATCTGGTTGCAAAGCGAGCTGTACTGAGACGTAGGCATGCAATATGAAGCTCTCTATTTCAATAGACGCAGACTATCCACCTCGGAGACTTGAATGCGCTGAACATGGCAGGCACTGTGTATGGTCCTCTGCTGTTAGATTTATACATGGTTGGTGGTGGTTTCACTGAAGAATTTCCGAAATGCCTCAATAATACTTCTCTTAAAGTTCACATGAAATTGATTCCAGTGAGGTTAATGATGTTCATAATTCATTTGATACATTTAAATACAAAGCTTTCATGCATCAGTTGAAAGATATTGATCTCAACTCCAATTTTTTGCAGAAACAATATTGCGAGTTCTTTGCTGGCTATTTTTAAAATCTTGGGAATATCCACTTGGTTTTGATCTCCCGTAGGTCAATTTTGCTCAATCCTCAAACTGCTCTAGAACTATAGCTCTAGTATTCACAGTCGTTCGTAAATCGAGGGTTAGAGTTTGATCTGCGAATTAGGTGCTGTAGCCGGCGTGGCCAAAGAACGAATTCGAGCCTTTGGTGTTCTGCTGCGCCGTTACAATGCAGACACTTTAATTCATTTATTAGCCATACACCGACTACAGCACCTAGTCCGCAGATCAAACTCTATCCCTCAGTTTAGAAACGACAATGAACACCAGAGTAAGAGCTCGCCTATGAATGAAATAACCTTCTGCTAATGCTAATCTTAACAGCGTATAAATCTGAATAGAGGTGAGTGTACTCAACATGACTCTGTATCCAACTTACCCCCACATGCCGATCTCAGAATTGAGCGCTCGCTCACCTTGCCACAATTACTTTTCACATTTCATCTAACATTATGGTTTAGATCAAATGGATGCGCTTCGAGTATTTCGAGATCTTCGTGAATTTTCATGGCGTACTTCTTAGGATAATCATACCAATGGGGTGAATTACTTTCTATCAATTAAACTTTACGGAGGAGCTCGACTTCTTCGTCTGAATACCCACTTCCTCAGCAGGAATCAGCTGGGATGGTACATATTTTCGGAAAATATGAACGGGCTCTCACTGATTAACTCAGAATAAAATACTGCAGAAAGCTGATTCAATACGCTATCTGCCAAGTCTAATACGATAAAAGTACCAATGAAGGGACACTTTGGGAGTGATTGTTTCCTAGGGAATCATTGGGTAGATCTCTGGGAGTAGAATCAAATTCCGGAATTACTTCCAATGCAATGGATAACAACGTGGATGTCCGATTCCTGAGACGCTGTAATGTTCTCATGAAAGGACAGTTGATTCTCAGTGTTCCTAATCAGATGCATGCATTTTTGGTACATGGCCCATGTTTCACCCACGTAATACTTGATCCATGATGAGACAGCAGTGTAAGGATGGAACCTCCTGAGTGGAACATCTCTGTATATGTGGAATCACCTCTGTGAGTGGGACCAACATTTAGGAACCGTTCAACCTTCCTGCATGTTTTTCACGCTTCATGAGAGAGAGTCCTCCCTAAGTAGAACTGATTTTTTGAAACTAATAGTTGTTTCACTTGGGATGTTTTACTATATCATTATTCTACCAAAATGCAGTTAAAGTTAACCTCAAAATAAATCCCTGTCTCTGTATTTCTCTTCGTAGATGCGACTCAAATAATATCGTAATTCTTGAGCAACGTGAGAATACGATGCAGAGATGCGAAGACCATAGAACTCAAAACCGCGACCAATCAATCGTATCGACACCCTAACATGCAAGGTATATTCGCAGCAATCGAACCTGAGAATCAATAGCGAATCTCTCGGCAAAACGTGTTACTCGATATTGTATAGGGCATGGCATCCGAATCGAAACAACTCAGCCGGCTGACTCAAAAGCCAGTTCTCGATCCCAACTCTATTGTAAGCGAATTATTCGGCGGAACGCGAAAATTTTCGGGTCTGGTGCTGTAAGCAATGGTAGAAATCGATTTCGTTTCGCCATATAGGCTGTGCCATCTCGGTTCATTGGCGACATCACGTAACTCGTCTGAAAGAGAGAATAAGAGACAGAAAGTGAGAGATGAGACATGTGACGGCGCGGCTCTTCCGCAACAAAATCCGGACAGATGCAACACTTGGGGGCACAATGATGCCGAAATAAATCAGTTTATCGAGACCAGGTACGAGACAGGAGAATCTTATGTGCCCACATGGTTCTGACTGACTATAGATATTATATTGCCATTGTAGAGTCTGCGTCCTCAGGGGTTCTCTATTTTCTCAAAAAGCTTCAAAACGATCGATTCGCAAACTTGGACACTGACCTTCTATTGCTGTCGCCAAGTGAAGCATTTCGAATTGGAAGCATGAATTTCTTCATCGCAATGCTTCCTGTGTATATCAAATAATATATGTTTTTCACTCTTGACAACGGTTTGAATTTCCAAATAATGTTTGACCGGGCGAACACGATTTGGAGCTCCAATTTCGGCTATTTGCTGATACCATGAATGCTATGGAAATGATTAAAATGTGAATACAATTTGGAGAGAGATTTTTGTTCAAGCGTTGGGGATTTTCAAAATAAATTCAACTATGAAGAAATGATTGTACCTGACATTTTCCGGCAGAGACGGTTCATTCAATATAGACAGATCCTGGTACTTCATGAAAATACAGAACTTGTACGAGAAATGGGAATGAACGAGAAAGATCAATTACATTTTGGTTATTATCGTGAAGTTTTTTCTCAGCGTACGTCAAATACCAAATGTGCGATATTTCCAGTGCAAATGTAACTCACAAAAAGTAATTGCGATCAGAATAGGCATCTGCCTCACACAATATAAGCCTGCCAACTTCATAAAATAGAGTAATTTATTTTGGAATAGTAGACTTTTTGTGCACGCGTGGCTTTCTTGAATGGGCGCAGATATTGGGTCCGGAAAATGGGAGTTGCATTACGGTCCATCGCAGCCGCTGCAATAATAATGCAGACCTTGAAAAGGAAACGTACGCAACTCGCATATAATGAAGGGAGGCGCGTGTGTTCGTGTATATAGCTTTTGATTTACGTTCGATACACGCAAACTCCACCCAGAAATTGACAGTCTCCCTCCCCGCAGATCTCGTGCTAGTTGCGTTTCTTCATAGGCTCCTATCTACATGCACGCACGTACATAGTTGAACGTGCAAGGAAAGCCAATGAAGGCCGTGAAACAAGATTGAATTATCATCCTGGGCAGTCTGTTCGTAATATTGCTCGAAAACTCTCACCCTAAATTATTATTTTCTACATCATGGTTCGCAGTGAATTTGATTAAATGTGGGGGAAATGCACAGAATTTACAGAAAGGTTCCATGGATCAAATTCAAATTTTGATCTGACAAGAGTTTTGTTAAAATCTATAATTTGCAATATCACACTGCTCATTCCATGGTAGAATAGTTTCCAAGTCACTCGGGGTGGAAATCTGAAGGAATTTCGGTAGTGTTGTCCCAAAACGAGTCTTCACAAAATTCAAAGTCTGCGAATTTTTCACGCTAAGGCGAGTCCACCATCAAAATTGTTTACTTTTCTAAGAAATATTCCAAGAGCATTGATTTGTAGCTTTCTAATAACCAATAGGAAAGGGACTACGTTTAAAATATTGTTGTACAAGAAAACAGGATATATTAAGTACATATATATGCATGAGTAGGATTTCTTCTTCCGTCCGCCAAAAGTGGAGATACTATCTGAAATACGCTGATGCTTTCGGATACGTATCGATCTGTCAGTCACTATTATACCGCACTGTTCGCTCCGACGGACGGTCCATGCTGTTGCAGCTGTTCCTATTTGATGAAAAAACACATATTAATTTCCCTTTGCGTTTGTATGGGTGAGCAGCTTTTTTGATTGATGACGATAAGGTGATTGCTTTGGCTCTTCATCATTTCCTTGCAGCCCCTTCTAAATTGAGCCCTGATGATTCTCCGCTTTTCGAGAATACAATTCTATCGGTTAATGGCCAGCCGTAACTAAGATGAGACGTCATGTGAGTGAGTAACGGAAAAATGTAGACTCATATTTTTTGAGCCGATTCGAGTAACATGTGCGATCCATGATGCATATTAATACGAGACAGATACTTCGCGGATTTCCCAAAATTTGTTCGATATTAAATTCAACTCATCGATCAATGGGCACAATGAGATGAATCCGAAATGAATTTAACATTCCATTCAAATGTCACATTATTTTTCGGGCGCATACTCACTTCTTTCATATTGTATTTTACCGTACTGGAAAGGAGCATGACAGGGAGAAATTTCGTGTGGGATCAAAGATGAACCAATGTGGCAGAATTTACATCTCAAAAGACGAATGAAGACGAAAATCGCCAGATGCTACTTCTTCATATACAAGTGAGATGTATTAATGAAGGTTACCCTCGCAAAGCAGAATTCCATGCTTTTTTCAGATTTCTATGAACCGTGATGATTCCTACCTTTCTTCATAGGACAATCTCGTTAATGAAGACTTTAGTCTAAAATCCATCCCATTCTCAGGGTTCTGAAATGTATAAATTCGGGGGGCAAATAGTTTCAACAGAACCCTGTCCAATTATTTACCTTCTTTCCACATGACTGCATTGAAGAAGAATTTTCTCAGAAGATAGTACAGTACTTTCCGTTAAATGTGATCACGGATAATAGAATCACTCGTTTAATGTGATCAGGATCGCTGGTCCCGATTCGCTTCTTTACTGAACGATGTAATACAACCATTTATAGATATAAGAATCGCTCGCTTATTGGGAACAAATTCTCTCGTCCCAATGTGATCATCTTGAGCGGAACCTACCGTAGAGGCTATGGGTAGTTATATTCAAGTGATGTTCGAGCAAATAGAGGGGTTTTTCCGTAGCATAGAGACATGGTTCAATTCAGAATTATTTTTAAGATATCAATTGAAATAGATAAGGTAATCATAGAGCTCAGCTGGTCGATCCAAGCTATCGACAGGAGAGTTGTTTGCTGTAACAGTTTTAATAAGTGATTACACCAAATGTGATGCAAATATATGTCACGCTTCGTACAATGGAGAATTTGATGACAGGTCTCAAAAGTTTCGTGAAGCCGAGTGGTGAAGTGTAGAGTCCAAACGGTGAACAGTTGAATTCATACACTGTCCCGTGGAAAATAAATCTCAAGTATCTTCTGAACTTTGGGAAGATTGAAACTAAAAAGAAAGCGTCTCGTCAGTCCAAAATGGCCATGAAATTTGCTGCTGATGAGAGATGTGTGACAGTTTTCCGATCTTCCATCTCGGAACGATTGGGTGAGATGAAATCATTCAGGTTTTTGAGGTTCAAAAAAATCTCTCATCTCCATTCGGCTTTTCGCGGAGAAATGAATTGACCTTTTGAGTGAGAACAAACTGAAATTGCTCCTTTCAGGAGGAGTTCTGATATCGAACATTGGCAACATAATTCTTCATAAGCTGATAATTTAGGTTCCTTTGGGAGGTGATTAGGACTACCTCACGATAAAAAAATATTTTGTATCCTTTGACATAACTCAAAATTGTTGGACTCGACGTGATCTCTATCCAGGCCTGGTAGAGGAAACGAAGTTATCCTGCCGTTTCACTCATGTTCAGCGGCAATTGCGGTGAGACGCTGAGTAACGCGTCGAACGAGATTTCTGGATCCCTTCCGACCGACTCGATCTCTAGTTCTGCTGCTGCTTTGGAAAGGACTTGAAGTTTGAATTCTTGGAGTAATTGTTTTGAGAATTGTTATTCTTATAAATATCATTGCGAGATTGATTCTTACGATTCGATCCTGGCTTAGCAAATTCTTTTCCTGACTTTTCTAAAGATGCTGCCTGCGTATCGTTCGGAAAAGTCTTGTCCAAAATGTAGGGCGCCAATTCTACTCGATTTAGCAACGTTTTCGGCAGTAAAGTTCAGACTGAAAGTGAGCTGTGTTCTTCGAGATATTGACATCTGGTGCTAAACATTGTTCAACAATCGACCTGCCTCTCCCAAGATTCCAATATGCTTATCAAAATCAAATGGTGGATTCCTAGCACGCTTGTACAGCGATGAGAGGACTGATGCTACAGCAGTGATTCGCTTGCTAAGCTGACGTTGTACCACCTCTTGATAGTTATCCTTCTTGAGATCAGTAATTACGTCACCTATGATCAAGACCCGTATCACTCTCGCCACGCTCTATGCAACGTGATCAGTGATTGCACTACCCGTGACGAGAACCCGTATCACTCCAGTCACGCTCCATACAACATGATCAGCAATCGCATCACTTGGAACAGGGTCCGTATAACACCAATGCTCACTTTTCCTATATGAGCTCGTGAAATTTCGCTCCGAGGATTGGTCTTTTTGACGGCACTGACGTGGCCACTCCTCGTCAGTCGCTCTCGCCAAGTTTCTACCAGCGTCACTCCGGGTCCAGTGACGTTAAGGCCAGTCCGGAGTCCCCGCAGAACCGCAGGCACGCACCGGCGTATTTTCAGGTTGCGTTTACATGCAATGATTGACTCGCCTATTCCTTCTTATTACTCAACAACATAATATTTCCAGCCAAAATCAGATAGTATCCCACCTGTGTATGGAAAGATCCAATCGAATGAGCCCTTCCATGTCCGAAAATTCTGAATCTAGCTCGCAAAACCCTGGAAGAAGTGTGAGCATAGAGCAGTATAACGCCCGGCGGATCGAAAAATTACGATTGCCTCGAGATATAGAATGAAATTTCCAGGGGTGAAACAACTCATTCGGCTGAGAATGTTATGTTGTTCCACTTGGATTATTCCTTTCGAGTCGGAAATGTGAGATTGGAATACTATGAAGCAAAAAATTGATTCATAATCTCTGATCGCATGTGTAGGGCGACCAAAACGCCATTTATTGAGAGAAAAATATGGGTTCCGCTCCAGACTGACCTCAAACTACATCGGGAGATTCGCGAGTTGCAATACATCCAGTTATGATTGGCTGAATCTGTGGGGTGCTCATTTTAGTACTATCGGAGTCGCACATGTTACTGAAAGCGATCCAAGTCATTCATTTGTCTGCCCCCATACCCGTTCCTATGGCATCCATGTGCGAAGGCCATTCTACGCTCGGTCCACGGAACGCAACACCAAGCGCGTCACCCGTCCTAAAAACGACGCACGTCGTTCTGAGTCAGAGCGCAATCGGGATCTTCACGGATTCCCAGGTGCTAGGAAACTTGCATGGCTCGGGGCGCTTCAGGCCATCGCACTCACCCGGTCTGCCACACCCGTCTCCGACTCTCTGCCTTCGGCGGACTAGTCGAAAAAGTGAATCTCCGATTCGTTCATTGACAGGAAGTCGCCTCAAGAGCCTTATTTCATAGCTTGTTTCCAGTTCGAGTTCTAGCGGTTGAGCCGTTCATGTGACTGTCACTAGCACCCCTAAAGTATGCACTGACGGTCAAATAACGACCGACTCGAACTGAATGAAGATTGTGTAATAAGGCCCCAGGATCATGGCCCTCGGCCGGACTCCACGACTTACCAGTTAGAGCCCTGCCAAAGAGATAAAAAGTGGGTTACTCTTCCCGAGCTCAACAATTTCCAAGGTATCTCAGCCCATTGGAGGACATTATCGAACCTGGCTCGAGTGATCTTCAGTTTACGCGAGAGAAGAGTTTGGGTTAAATCGAAAATCGTCGGATTCATCCAAGTACAGCCGTTGCTCCATCTTATCTGCACTATCAATCACTGTAACTTTCGGGACTCAAACTAGAGAAGAGATCGAATATCTGGTTTCAAACGCTGCAGACATTTGAAATACGTCAATGAACCGGAGCCCACTATCAGGCTATAAGCAATGCAGATGAGTTTAAGTTAGTACCCACACTTTCAAATAAATATGTTTCGCGTAGCAACAGTTATCTATAATTGAAGCTGAAACTCTGAGTTTTCCATATCTACCAAGAGAAAAAGGAGGTTGCCGATATAAATTCCGAAAAAAAGCATCGGCATGTGACGCGCTTATACACGCAGTCTTATGGGAGCGTCACTGTTTATACCTGCTCACGCGGGAATAAATATGTTTAATTCTGTGAAATTTTAATATATGTATAAATGCGGTCTTGACAATTCTCTTGCTAGCAGCAGAAATGTGGCTTTCTGAATAAAATTTTTAGCAAATTGATTCTGAAGTCGGCCGGTGGGGCATTTTCGGGTTCAACGCCATGCTTTGCATTATGCGTCGTCTGCTGCGCTCATGCGGCAACGTCACTCGAGCTCCGGCGCCCTCTCATCGATACGGGCCTGCGCGCGGGTACCAGCTCAAGCCCACCAAAAACATGGTCACAATTTTTGTAGGCATAGAACAGATACTGGATTGCACGGAAGGTCAATTTCCTGTGTAATGTTGCATTTATAGGCCTTTCCAATGTGAAAACTAGTTCATGGTTGATGTTTTTTTCATTGTAATTTGCAATGAAAAGGTATGTAATCGGAATAGAACGCTGTCTGACGTTCAGATGAAGTTGAGATCGATTTGTAACGAAGACTTTGATCTTTTTTCGTGTTATGAGAGATGAGAACCTCCCCTCCTCACCTGCAATAAAGTAAAATAATACGAGTGGAATGAGTCTCTTGCCCCCCCCCCCATGTAAAAATGGGAACCCTATGATCATATATGAACATGGGGTCCAAGGACCCTATGACCATATGTGAACATCTATGAAACGATTTTCAAAATTTTTTAAAATCCGAAAAGTTGTTATGGTTGCATTTTCAGGGAATATTACATCAGAAAACCACGATGCTGATCTTCCATAACCGAGAAAATCTCCAAGAGTTCATGAAGTAATTGAATCAAAACGATCTGTAAGTGATATCTTTCTCCTACTAGAAAAAAAATTTTTAATTTCCAAGATCAAAAACGTTCGGCAAATTGGTGACCAATCTGCACGATTTGTTATATCTTGAGATCATCATTTTGAGAAATATTACATTTATGCAGGTTCGTCACCAATTTGCCGAACGTTTTTGATCTTGGAAATTCAAATTTTTTTCTATTGAGATATGTAATGATATCACTTACAGATCGTTTTAATCCAATCACCTAATGAACTCTTGGAGATTCCCTCGCTTATGCAAGATCAGCGTCGTGACTTTTTGATGTAATATTCCCTGAAATTGCAACCATTTCATAGATGTTCATATATGGTCATAGGGTCTTTGGACCCCCTGTTCATATATGATCATAGGGTTCCCGTTTTTACATGGGCTGTAACTATCTTTGATGAGAATGCTTGGAGCGTTGTGGAAAAATCAAATCCTAGATCTAAAAATCTAGAGCAAATTTGAGACCGTACCATAGAACTATCTTACATAACTCACAAATTTATGAATTAATATCGGACGTAGCACATTTGATATCATGATCAATTGCAGTGGGACTTCAAGTTGATTTCACAAAAAAATAACCACCGACAATCCATCAACTAGTGTTTGATAAACTCCTATTAAGGAAAAAAAACATATCGCTTCTATAGGGGCCGCCGTGCGCCGCGAGCTCGGACGCAAATTCTTGTAATCAGCTTGGAACACACCATATCATCCGATTTTAGAGATTTAAAATTCTTTCTGAATCCCTAAGAGAATGCAGACATTATGACTAAGAGAAACGTGAATCGAATGATTATTCATTGACGTTGATTTGAGTATTGAGTCCCGCTAATGACTCATTAATGAGGGTCAGCTGCTGCACGTATACCTGCCATGCCATAAACCGCGGACTCGCCGGCACTGCAAGCGCTCGAGCCCTCCGAGCGAAAAGCGAGTCCAGCGCTCGCTTTTCTTCGAGCGCGGGGCTTGAAAACTTTGCGGGCCCCGCGCTCGCTCGTTTTTCGAGCCCGGCGCTCGCAAAAATTAGCTAGCCCCGCGCTCTCGAGATATAGCGAGCCCCGCGCTTACTTTTTTCTTTCCGTGCAGGTCCTTCTAGAGGCTGATAATATTGACCTTGACGAGTTGGTTGATACACCAGATTACCCTCATGAACATCACCAGGATTATAGAAAATTTTTTGCGCGCCGCCGGTTGGCCCCACAGAAATCCATATAAATATATTGTATATTGATGCAAAAATGATGATTTTCCGAAAGGTTTGGCTTCCGTGAGTGCTGAAATGCACATTTGTACTCTCTTGCAATCTAGACCGGAATCGCGATTCCACCTTCGCAATGTACGTGTTAAATTTGGATTCGAATCCATCATTGAATCACTGAAACGCCTTTTTCCATATCATATTTGACCACAATTTCTTGTAATAGTACATTTCTGCCTTCTTTTCGCACTATACTATTACGGGCTCTCGAATTTTCAGGTTTTCGAGCGGAGCAAAGACAATCAGTCCCCCGGACCGAAAATAGCTATGAAAATGCGGAGCAAAAATTTTTTTCATCCCGATTGCTCCAAGTTATCCCCGCAGACTTCAACTTCGAGCCAGAAGGATAAAAAAACGGTTTCCACCAACCTTCACCACATGAAGTACTGCTGAACAATCACAACAGAAATATACGAAGATGTACTCGATTATTTAGTTCAAAATCGGTTGAGCGACTCCCACCCCTAACTCACCACCAATCTGAAACTATAACCATTAAGACTTATTCAGATGATACATCAGATACTGAGAACCAAATGCAATCGACAGAATCGACAAAACCATACACGAGACCATACATCATGGAAGAACCGAGTATTGATTTTGACATCGGTGTGATGATGCACTCGTTCCTGCTCACCGAGCTGGAGCAATTCTCACGGGTGATGCGTGATCTAATCGAACGCTATCGGCTCTAGCTTGACGCACGTACGTATCCACTTCATTTCAGTATAAAATTGGGCGGGCACGTGCAAATGCAATATGAGCAAGAGAGGAGAGAACACGGGAGCAAAGTGAGACCGCTGCAGCGTTGATATCGCTCGAAAATCTCAATACTTGTATGTCTCAATGCATGTGTGGACAACATACACACAACTATATATAAGTTGGCAGACGCAAAAAGAAAAGTTAGCATTGGTATGAGTGAGTGAGTGAGTGAGTGAGTGGTAGGCAGTTCCCGAGCGCCATGTGCGCGCGACAAGCGCGGTAGCAACATAAGAGACGGGGCAGCTGCAGCCGTAAGTATTACCCGTGACACGCGTCCATTGTCGGGGGTCTCGTGCTTCAGCTCACTGTAGCTCCGTATCGAAAAATGAAAAATCGTCCTCCCAGTCGTTAGGACGTTCACCTGGGCCCTATACCCCCTCCCATTTTACCTTATACACTTACTTATACATGTACAGATGTATCAGACTTCACAAACATTTCTCAATCGCTACCGAAGACGTCTCTCTGTGATGTTTTGCCGGGCCATTGATGTGTGAGTCCCGAATAGCCATTCAGACTGCATTACATGGCATTACATCCCTTATAGGTAATCGTAAAGCGTCGAGTTGTCTGGGATGCAACCAGTCGATCTTCATTAATTTATATTCGCGCGCGACGACGGTCGATGTTTCATATACCAGCATCCAGAAGCGCTCAGTCACCGGACTGACACAAAAACCAGCCGATGCATCGAGACACCGAACAATACCCTGACGTGCACACAGGATTTATATTGCACCCGCGTGAGATACTTATGTTGTCTCATGTGTACTTGAAGATATCTCACTGGGAGAGTCGTATCTGTCGGACTTCATCACAATTTTTTTTTTCTGTGAAAGTTAGTGTCTTACGGGAGAGGAAATAATATACACGACAACTGAAAAGGAGCTTGTCACAAACGTCTTGTAGTGAGAGGAGTATTTGAAGGTATTTACTCTTCGGAAGCTGTCGATGTATCCATCACATGGTGCACCTCTAAAATCTAGATACGTGCAGTTATATGAAATATAAGTAGGGCGGGGAACTTTTCTTCGCATTTTTCAAGATTATTGAGGTCAAGGGCCCCGTTGAATTCAATGCGCACCGACGATGACAGTATCTTCCGCTTGGTCTTCCGTGCTGGCAAGGCTCAGCTGAAATTTAAGACTACCTCATCGTAATATATATAGCAGAATTTTTTCCAGCACATCGTGTAATCTATCGGATCTTTTAATACTTTTATCAAGAAGTGCAAAATATACCAGTGATTTGGATTCCATCACAGCTTTTCACGAAATCTTTTAACTTG
Organism: Eretmocerus hayati; assembly: GCA_029851415.1. Classification (NCBI taxonomy): domain Eukaryota; kingdom Metazoa; phylum Arthropoda; class Insecta; order Hymenoptera; family Aphelinidae; genus Eretmocerus; species Eretmocerus hayati. The sequence continues at coordinate 37,146,769 of CM056743.1, read as the reverse complement.
GTTTTTCATATCAACTTCGTTTTCTATAGTGTCTTCCAAACACGGAAATCTTGTGGATGAGACCCAATTCACCAGAGTTACGCTCATCCTCTGGCTCCCTCTTTTTTTCTTTCTCTGATCCTCAACTTCTTCGATTGTTCCATTATTTTCAATGTTTCCTGTATTTCTCTCATAACCGTGAATTTTCATATAAATTCCCTTATAATCGTAGAATAACATCCCTCGATAACATCCAAATCTCCTAAACACATTGAGATTTCTGATTTCTATTGGATTTTTTCCTTTGATCATGATGGGTTGTTGAAAATGGGATCGTAATCAAGAATGATTTTGTTTTCATATTTCATAATATTTTGTAGGCGCTGTCATTCAGATTTGATTTTTCTTTGTTTCCACTGCAGACAATTCGGTCTAGAACCACATCAAAAACTGCCCTGGATAGTGCGAATTTCCTATATCAAAAATAAATAAGCAAGAAGAAACACATGACAATGAGTAAACGTTTGGGACTTGAGACTCGTACATTAGGGATTAGGGGCTTGTGTGACGAGTACCTTAACTTAATCATAAGAATGCGATCTTGCTCAACCTAGATACTTAGTCGTGAATAGATGATAACCTGACTAGCAATGAATAGCTTATAGCATTCCTTGCTTTGGGCGTATATGGGGAACTCCGCCGAAAGTAGGATTTCTACAGCCATAATAGTCACGAGGAGTGATTTAGGTCCAAAAATTAACTTAGTTCCAGACGAGTTTCGCTGACTCGTAGCAATTGATTGGCATTTTTCTGAGTATAAAAAGAAAATATCCATAGAGCTACGCATCGCAAGATTGAACCCAGAGAAAGATATGCCAAGTTTTAGGTGTCGGAGAGGGAGATGGACAGGACGGAAAAGACATTCCACCTCTGAAATAATTTTCATGGCTCGACAACTAATCGTAAACTCTTTTCCGCATAGAGATGCTCTATTGCAACCAAACACAATAAGAAATTTTGTTTCACAAATCGATATAGCGCGTTGGGGAGGAGCACAACACGGGGACGGAAAGGACAGACAATTTTGTACGCCATTTTCAAAACACGTTCATGTGGCGCACTTGGGTGTAGATTCGAGTTTTCGGCTACTGTTGCACATGGATGAGGCGTATTTGTGTTTTTAAAAATCAACCCCATTGGTTAGAAAGGCTCAATAGACGATCGGGGACTTTGCCGAGTTAATTAGTGCTGTGCAAGCAGTTTTGGTGCAAACCCGTCTTACAAATGTCGGATAGCCGTGCGCAAGCTGAGACTACGATTTTGACTCGCAAAGTGGTGGATTACGTTATTTGAAGTATGACAAATTGGAGTGCATAGCTACATATAGAGGTTTTCGACTCTGTATATGTGTCGTGATGAATTCAAAAGTCGAAGTTGGGTTGCCTACAGAAGAAAGGACATTTTGACCCTTCACCCAGCAATACAAAATACGGGGACGTTAGAATCGTCTAAAAAATATCGACATACTCGCGCTCAATAGAGTACACCCCAGAAAATCGTTATAATGCACATTTCAATCCTTAGAAACTTGGGAGATCTTCGGGAACTTGGAACACGGAAAATCCCACTTTCGACGGAATCACTCGTGTAGATTGCTGAGTAGTGCGATTCTTTCATGGATTTGTATGAGTTCAGAACGATGGTCTTAGATACTGCAGTTCAGTTTTCAACACATAAATATTATCTAGGTAGGTTTTTCAGGAAAAATGAAGCAATAAAAATGTTGTCAATTTGAAAGATACTTTTGGACTGGGTGAAAAGACTTCAGATTGTAAAGAGAAGACACGAAATAACCGGGACTTCTGGTTGGATGGTTCAACAATATCATTGTGTTCTAAGAGTAGATTCTTCAATCTTTAATCATCTTACCCAACTTGCAAAAAAAAAAACTACAAGAGCTTCTCCGAGATACCTAGAATATCACCCAATCAGAACTGTATTCTTCTTCAAGTACTTCCCCCGTGAAGACGGGACGTTTCCAATAATTGAATGACAGGTTTTGTCTGGGGGTCGCAACATCTCCAAGGGAGAGCTGATCAGTAGCACACTATTTGACAGTCGGTCAGTTCTCGCGCGCATAAGAATGAAGAATTCTCGCTTATAATCGAAGGGACTGTTTGACTCTTATGAAAGGGCACGCGACGACAACGCTCACTGAATCGGACGCGCTAGCGCCATATAGTTAAAATAGCTTCACATAGGATTCAATGCTTCGAGGTATGGGGTATAATACACCCTACAATCGCAGACAGAAGTCTCTTTGGTGTTATATGTGGCGGCGGGTGTCCCGCAGACGAGCGACAAGTGCCTTACTCGTGGTATATATCCATACAAACGTTGATCATGAGGGCGCGAGCCCCTTGGTTTGTATATAAACCCAGTAAGCGAGGGCAGGTCGGAAAAAATGCGATGCACCTTGCGTTCTCTGTATAGAATATATATGTTTGGCCCTGAGTGGGTCACGGAACCGAGTATATAGATGGGGCTGACAGAGCAACAGCAAGAGCAACGGCGGCATCAACAGCACCAGAGAGCAAAGAACCATCAGGGAGGGAGCCAAACCGATATTACGTATAGGTCGCGGGGTCCCGTCCCCCGTTTTTGGCTGTATAGTATGTACGGCTCCGCTGATGCAGCGGGGATCGAGGGAGCATAGCAGAGCAAACGCGACGGTGCGGAGGTGCCAGACTAGGCTGATGGGGTCGGGGTCGCGACGACGCACCCCCGAACTCCATAACACGTTGAACTGTACTGTTATGTATTATATGGTAACGCGTGCCCTCTTCAATCGGCGAAAGGGCTAGGGCTGTGATGTGTATAGGGCTTGTGGTTGACTGACGCGCTTTGACCCGGACCCCGATGCTCTTTTTCGTAACACGCGCCTATACACATTGAGCATTATACACCTTGTGGACCAGTAAGTTTCCAGATGAATATGTTATGCTTGTGAGAAGAATGTAAGTGATTGGGGTGCGTTTATTGAGGTCGCGGGTGGTCATTTTGATCTGGTTAGGTTGAATGCATGGTGGTTGAAGATGAGCATGTGGGGATTCACGGCGGATTGCGGAGAAAGCTAATGAGGATTCCGATTATGCCCTTCAATGATTCGAATTAGCAGAAGGGATGCTGTGCAGGTATCCAAGGGTCAGTGAACTCAGCAGATAACTATGCCATGCATGTACGTCCAACCTCAAGTGGCAAGACATCAGTCTCCTTCAAATGATACAATTCAACAAGTTACTTGGTGTGCAGATAGAAGTATATCGCATAACTCACACGAATGTCTGTCTTTATTTTATCTGGTCAACTGGTTCATGCTCTCATACTTCTTAGCGAAAGAGACTATCATCTGGCACCTGATTGTGGAAAATTTCAAACTAGGTGGAAATAGTTCCTCGATCGAAAAGAAATCAGCCATTGATAATCCACTAGCGTTATTGCCTCTTTCGCTACCGTTCGTTTGGCTGGTGGGTTTTCTTGATGATAAGTCATGCTTTTGTAGATCAAAACTGATATTTGTAAAATGGTGGCTCATGATGCATTGATATTTTTGAGAAGGGAAAAGGGATTTCTTACGAAGCTCGTAAGGATGAAACTTTGTTGAACTGGTGCCGCTAACAGTTATGACCACCCACCAGCTCGTCTGACCACTCACTCATCAAACTGTCCACCCACCCGCCCAACCATCAACCTACCAACAAACCGAATCTCCCGCGCCTCCATCCATAACCCACACGACCACGTATTATATTTTAGCCAGCCCAACCCATTCCTGATTAAGCCAGATCATCCCAAACCGTTTTAGACCATCCCAGGCCATACCAGAATATCTCAGATCATGCCAGATCACTCTAGATCATTTTAGACCATGTCAGACTATCGCAGACTATCCTGGACCTTTCCAGATCGTTCCAGACCGTGCAAGAACGTCCTCGACGAATCCAGAACATTTTAGAATATACCAATCATTTTAGACCGTTTCAGACCATTTCAGACCATTCAAGACCGAGTCAGAACGTCTCTGCAGATCGGTCGAGACCGTTCCAGACCAATGCAGACCATTCCAGAAAGTACCAAACCATCTCAGATGATTCCAGACCATACCAGACTGTCCTAGACCATTTCGGATCATCCTAAACCATTCGTGACCATTCCAGACCGTAAAAGACCGTACCAGAGTAATTGAGATCAAACCAGACCGTTCCAGATTGCTCTAGACCACATTAAACTGTGCCAGAACAACCCAGATCGTACCAGACCATTTCAGACCGTCTCAGATCATACTAGACCGTTCCAAACCTTCTCAGACCGTATGGAATGTCGCAAATCGTACCAGACCGTTTCAGTCCGTCCCTGACCATTCCAAGCCGAACTAGCCGACCATCCATCCACCCGTTGGCACACCCACGATCCATACGGGCACCCATTATATTTCACCTTATCCACTTAGGCAATCCATTACGCGGGAACTGGATTGGAAAATTTGGCTGGGTGGCAACGTGCCAAGAATCTATAATCATTATTATAAATTTCATAATATGCCATGAATCTGTTAATTAACCATTCTCCAAACAACTCATGATCACAGGGCAAAAATCAATTGGGTATTTTATTCCAGGGATCCCACTGCTGTTAGAAACTATTCCTGTTCAAGAAACGATCTGACAGTTGAGCACTCGATGATGAGGCGTTTAAGAAATTACTGGACAGTGATAGATGGAACAAAAAGTACCGCACGCATACTAGTGCGGTTTTATCGAGCTCATCGAATGGCGCAGCTAATGCAAACGGAAAATGTGCAATATCATGTTTTGCTGGCCTCATTTTTCACCTCTGGTAATGCAAAACTCATAAAAAATAACCATGATTCACAGCTGAACCCATCATTTTCCGAATTTGAATGAATTAGTGAGAGAAATACTTCTTCGGACCACTCAGATTTCAAGCAACTTCGCGACGCGAATCATCACGTGAAATCAAAACGATTTTTCCCATCCATTAAATTGATGCGAGACTCCGCGTTGACAGCGTTCAAGAACATTACGTGGATTCCAGAATTCATTCTAGACGACATCTTGCCTACGAAATTGTTTGGAGTCAAATCTGTGGGCATTTTCGTAGATTGCTGCTGGATGATCTATGTGAAATATTCATTTTTTTTCTACAGATGAGTTGATGGGACGAACCCTACACAGGAACACGCATGAAGAGTCACGCCACGGGTTTCCATGAACTAACTTTATCGGGGTTTACAGCTACTTACGATATAGATGACTCCAATGGTTCCCGGTTAATGGTGAAATTATTAATAAAATCTTCCAATATGAGTTTTTTTCGTTGAATATTAAATTTTTCTCGATCCATATCAAAATAGCGTTCATAACGTACCGCTAACAAAAATGAGGTAAACCATTTTCATCCTCGCCCATAACACTGGTTTAAACCATATAGGAAATAACTGTATACAGCAGTATCAACGGTGATGAAATCGGTAGCTGAGAGTGAGTGAGTAGTAACGATCGGCTTATCGCGATCGATATTCTTACTCTTGGGAGGCCTTCGTATTCTCAGTTTGCTCCATCAGTAAATGTTGGCGGCAATATATAGCGGTACATACGTAGATATATATGCTTGTATAACGTTTGGAAAGCGGCTCGCACTCGTTAGAAACATCTGCCGTCTCTGGGGTAAATAAGTATGAGTATGAGTGCCCATGTATGTGCTCAAAGTCGATGGTAGTGATGGTGAAGGCGCGTGGCAACGCACCAATCAGATCCTGTGTGCATCGGTCGCTCGAGCGCGCGCCATTGTCCGCCCCTTAACTAAATCCCCCTCCCTTTTTTTTTTCAACCACCGTATTTGCAGCCCCCGTAAACCTTATCCAACGAAGCAAGCCATTGCAGCCTTGATCGTTTGCTCGCTCTCTTTTCTGATGTGCACACACACGCAATATGTAATTTCTTCGAGTATTATGTGCGATGGAGCTAGCTAGGATACCTGAGTTTCCTGCCCCTGACCAAAATTAAATGCCAAAGCGTCCTCGAAATTGTAAGAATTTCGTATCTTGAGCAGACAACGGTATGACAGCCTGCACACAAAACCGCGCATATTACCGGTGATGGTTTGCTCGAATCGCTCGACCCGAGGTTGTACGGATCTTCCGCATGAGTGCGGTATTTGAGATCGGTTGTTTAATATGTGTGCACTGATGAGTAGAGGCTCTTGGAGTCCGGCAGTCCAGCTTGGTTTCTGAAATTTTGCGGTCAGGGGTCGAGGGTGCATAGGCACGCTTAATATTAGACAGCCGAGGGATAATTATGCGCGCCGCAGATGATGATATGATGATCGTGTGGCTTGCTGGTAACATTCCTCATTGTCTACGCCTCGTATGGGTGCTAGGACCTCTCCAACAGACAGCCATCTATGTACCAAGACCTGACCATTTCTAAACGATCTAATATTTGATTTTGGACCGTTGGGCTTCAATTTTTTGGATATCCATGCAATACTAGTGATTATGAGTGCGACGAGTGTCAATAAAAGTCTAATCTTGTATTGGCTGATTCTAAGTAGTAGAAGGCTTGATATGGTCAGTCTTGAATCAATATTGAGAAAAGTGGAAAAAGTTTTCCTTCAATTTAGCTAAGATGGGCAATCAAGCATGAATTTGCAAGAACTTGTCATTTAGAGGCATGATTTTGTGTCTCTGTTAGTACTGCATATTTCCTGCCAAAAATGTGAATAGGGGATTTCTGTATGCAATCTCAATCAGAAAAAAACGTATACGCATTTTTTTTATCACGCCATGCAACGACGCTTTTCAGCGCGGTTGAGTCGTTATCAATTAATTGGTATGGTCAAGTTTATGGAAAAACGTTTCTCCTATCTGTTCTTCAGGAATCTGTTACTCTAATCAATTCATTTTTCGAGGGATTAGCTCGAACGACTACTTTTACATTTGCTATGGAACTCGAATCTTCTGAAATCCCTTCTATCTGAATCTTCAAGAATCTACAATGAGAGGCACTCCCAGACGTTATGATTCAAACTTGGATCAGATTATCACTTCAGACTCCGAGAACTCACTTAAAAAATAGACTTCTATGTCAAAAACAGAATTCCGATTCTTAATATTCGGAATTATCCAATTCCTGGGTCCATGTATAAACAATGCTCCATTTTCACATTGATCAACCAGTTGATTCACGTGTCGTGCCTTCTTTGGAACAAACACCGTACACATTCAAATAGATGAAGTCGGACAAATGAAGATTAAAGATATTTTCTTCATTCTAAGGTAAAAACGTCGCTTTCAAACGCGGTTTTAGGGTTCTCATAATGAAAAATCATAGTTGCCTTGTGTTCGCAGGCTCGTTTCGGGTCCTGAGGACTTGCTTTCTTCGCTTTGTTCGGGAAATAAATTGTCCTAGCTCCCGAACTGAGCGTACGCGGCCACGGTGGTAATGTATTATTTTGATTGAAATATCTAACGAATGTTGAGCAAAGAATCTCAGGATAAATCGAAAAAAACTTCATTACATCCAGAGAATTAGCCGAAAAGGAGAGAGATGACGCTCGATTTATCCTTGTTGTCGAAAGCAAGTCCCAAAAACCCGAGAAGAGTAAGCGAGGCACGCGCCACCGGCTTCCTGTTCCCGCCTAATCTTCGATAGAGAAACTGATTCTAGAGTTCCCGCCGGAAAAGCTACTTCAAACTCGGGATACGATGGCAGCAGATGGGCCCACCTATGCATTTTTTCTATCGGCAATAGCAACTGTTCCGATCGATCAGCTCCCGTGCACAGCATCTGAGCAGCCGGCTGCTGCTTATTTACCGAGGTCGCTGAACCTGCATCAACAGCAAAGCAGTTCAGCTTATCCCTTGAGTATGACATGGATGTATTACTCGTCCTTCTAATCGATGAGATGGGAAAGTCGCTTTTCGCGTAACGAACTCCCATGACGCCACCCTGATTTTCTCGTTAGTCCCTTACTTTACAGCATGCATGTGATGCGCACACGTTATGGAAAAGGGGCGGATCTTATCAGAATTTCCAATTCGATGCGGTGCGATCAGGCTCAACGATCGGTATAGGTATATACCAATGCAGAATGAGTTGCATTATATGGCAGATGTATTTTGAGTTTTTCCCTGTCCGAAAGTTGGGATTTCCAACAGAGTAAATTCTAACTGTCTGTTGAGTTAATATACTTACCTCAATAATAGTTTTACTTCCCACGAAGAGTAGAGACCGATTCGGTATGGCCTGTGACATTCAATGAATGATTGATTGGCTTGCATTACTCTCGGCGCAGATCGGAAATTATGGCAGCCTTTCGTACACGGGCTTTAAAATCAGTATGCACTGAAGAAATGTAGAAAATTCTGCTCCTCATACATCTGAATCGTGGGTCCTCGGCTTATTAATTTCTCTAAAATTTCAGCATCGTACTTCATTCATTGATTGAAATTGGCGAATCTTGGAAACTGAGAAATGTGATATCGTTTCATACAAAAAATAAAGTTCTCGATTTTGGAATAATTTGAGTGCTTGGAGATGTATCACTTCACAGATACCTACCACCAAAAACTCTCGAGAGTGAAAATACTTGAGTACCAAAACTTTCAAATTTTTAAACGTGAAAAGTATTTTTACAATCAAAGAACACAACGCGTCAATTTTTCTCGAAGTATATAGGGCTCATAAAATTGACGGTTTTGCACCCGTAGGTCGAACGAATTTCCTTCAAAGCTGATATAATCAAACATGTCCTAGTAAAATCTGAAGGGTACAGGTTTTTTCATCTCCAATGGAAGACTATCCCAGTGAGTCAGTTTCCTTTCAAGGGGGTTTTCCTCAAGGGACTGAATATTTTTTTCAATAACAGGGGTTTACTAGTTTCTAAAGTCTCACTCAGTCAAATTTGATTTTATGGCGATTTCTACAGTCTTTAGAAAAAATTAATTTTATTACTCGCGAATTCCGATGACATGTCCGAGGGATTCAGGAACGCAGCTCGTCCACCCAATCAAACTTTCAATAAACATTCGGAAAATGTCTGAAGAAGCTACAGATTGAACGACTATGAAATCTGTTATCGGATTTTTTGACCAACCTGGAATCTGGAATAATTATATTATATTGGGGATGCGTTACATCTTTTCCGACATACATTTTGGAATGTTATTGTTCTTCACATTTCTTTATATTGATTACTTAGCAATTCTTCTTGTAGCGTTCTATTTGCAGAAGAATTTTTCCTCCTCCCGGCACGAAAGTACGTCCTTCCGCGCCTCATTTTAGTCACGAAAGCTCGACTTTTGCTGCCGGCACGAGTCAACTTGCGCTCTGATTGGCTGTCGACTTTTGTTGCATCTTTCGCTGCCTGCGCTACTTTGCGGTGCAGGGAGCGCACGAGACATGCATGCGAAACATAACCTATCGAGGTTATGTTCATCAATGTGTTTATTTATGATGTATGCTCATACTTGACAAGCGGCTTTATCTTAGATCTTTTTACGAATATCACTGCTCAAATAGGAAGCTCTCAGCAGGTAATTGTAAAGCAGGATTTCCAATGTCCCATGACATAAATCAATAAGGTACACAAAAAACTCATTTTCAGTGACAAGAGCTTAGGGCTTAGGACCATGAGCGGGCACAACTTCGTATCAAGACCCAAATTGAGTCATGCGATAACAGCATTTAGCGTTCACTCACAAAACAATTCACTTCATTATTCTTATTTTTTTGCTTACGTCCGCCCCGACCAGCAAAAGCTCGGCTGACGCCTCGCTTTCGCAAAAGTCGGGCGGACGAGTACTTACATCACATCACAAGTATGATGCAGCAAAAGCAGTAAGTAAAAGCTTCGAGGTCGTCTGCTTGAACATCCCACCGCGGCCACTGCCTACCTAGTCAAAATGTAAACAAATGCAGAAGTGAGGTTAAATGCGTGATTTTGTACTAATTAATAAAATTTTGACGTACTTTCGGGCCGAGAGGAGAAAAAATAGTATACAGCACTCGGCAGAGAAGTGGGATGCCCATGACAGTGTGATATCAATGCCTCGGCTTCGCCTCGGCATTATCATCACACAGTCACGGAAATCCAACTTCCCTGCCTAGTACAGTAATATACTATTTAACCATTTTATTAAGGTTAAATATTTTCTGGTGTTAGTTATGAGCGCACTCTTCAATTTTCCTTGAAAAGACAACGATGAACCTGTTGACCACCTAGGGTCACTTGGACCCTAGACCCTTTTCAACATTCAGACTCGGCCACCAAACGTTTGGAATCATGCCTGTGACGCTATCAGACATTAATGCGGGTGTGCCAGTATATATTCGTTCGTCAAAAAATGAGCAAAAATTTCCTGAGTGGGGTCTGACTGACCCCCTATGCGATTAACGTTATGTTTCGGAGGTGTGTGATCAACGACTCAATCAAAGCTAGTAAAGTTTTCGTATTTGCATTGGGGACCGCGCATGAACCACGTTGCCCGATTTTCAGGGATTTTGACCCCCCCAGGCCTGGACCCCCCCCCTCCCCTCCCCCGTAGACTGTTTTCCCTATCTTTTTAATATGGCCGGTAGTACAGGTCGAGACCCCCCTCCCTCCTCAGTGGCAACGTGGTTTATGCACAGACCCTTATTCTTTCCAAGTTTTCCTGCCAGTTTTTTCGTAACGCATCTTGCGCAAGGCAGAAAAACGTTTGTTTTTTTGTTAGTTTTATAGTTATTCATAGAGTTCCAATGCAAGATGAGATATTCAAAATAATTGTAGCGGGCCAAAATTGTGAGCAAAACGGACTTTAGGGTGAATGAGTATCAAGTCTTGCCATGAGTCGGCTTTTACATCTTGTCTTGTCGATTGCGATGAATGGAAGTAGGAATGGGAAAGTAAACCATTTGCTTCAGCAATGTAAATTGTGATATCATGGAAAAACTGTTCCGAGCATAGGCACTCTAATCAATCATGCGTTGGAAGTATCACTTTCCTTCCCCGCGAGATATTTTCTCTAGTTTCTAATAGAAATACGCCATCAGTACCACAGGAATCCGTGAATTGTAATAGGATGCCAGATCGAATTAAGTTTTATCAACATTTATTCACTAACGATGACGATTGAACATTTTCTACAACTTGATGGTGCCAGCAGTTATCTGCAATATCAGTTTTGTAGAAGCTGAATTTTCCAGAGTATTAACAAAATTTCCAACCCTCGCACCGAATAAATTCATCCACATCTCGCAGCGCTTCGCAGTTTCGTTTCTACACGACATTCAGCGCGCGAAACGTTTTCTACATGTATGTGCGGTGCGTGTGCGATTGCCTTCATGCGTGCATTCCTCGTTCAACATAGATATATATTTCTTAACATGGAAGCATATCCAACGCGTGTGCAAGTCGCAGAGGGGTGTATATATGGGTGTTGGGACAGGATGGCGTGGACCGGGTCGTCGATCGATGCGTGTCGAGGCCTACGCGGTCTCCATGGCGACCACGCAGCCAAGCGAGAGAGAATTCTAGAGAGAGTATATAGCTCGCGCACGCACCGCGATCCGCCTTGATAATCGCCCGGCCGTGAGCAACCCCCAGCCTCCTGCCCCCCCCCCTCTTCTCACCCGAATCAGCTCGTTCTGGACGATCATTTCTTTGCCTCTTACATATATAGGTATACCCTTGATAAATGAATTGAATTTACGCTGCTATGATCAGAAATTTTTTGGAATTTTTGATGGTAGCTACGATGATTAGGGTATCGAGGTTCACGGTAGTTCTACTTTTGCTGGATATTGATGAGATGAAAGTGAGAGTACATAGTTGGGTGTTGAAGCTGCAGAGTAACGCTGAGCTGACGATTCGAGGGGAGGGAAGCTGCGACGAAGGAGCGCGCCACCGCATCGATCGCCACCCCTATAGCCCCGTAAAACTGGCACACGCGCCCGACGCACAACAGCTCACAGTTTCTAAAACTTACGTATTAGAATAGCGTTACAGAGGGTAGTTTTATCAGATTTTGGCCGTTCGTGGACCTATACGGCAAACTACGAATGTGACGGTTTTTACTCTTTTCTTGTCATTACAAACTTTTTTACTTTCTAGAAGAAGTGAACGATTTCATGTTTGGGAATTATTCAAATGTTTCTACTGTTGAATTGATTGAATTTTGAATTCGTCTGATACCTTGCTATGCTTGTTAACACGTTCGCTGCGACGCTGTTTTTTCGTAATTTCATTCCGGTCATGAACTGGACCATCGCAGTTCGGTACAAACGCCGATCTAGAGCTAGACTTTTTCTTGGCTCATTGTTAACGCCCTTCGTGAAATGAACCACCACAATGGATGTTTTTTGGAGAATTTTCCGAGCTAGTCTGAGTCGGTCAAGATTGAAAAATGAAAAATGTGGGACCCGTCGCAGTGAACGTGTTAAAATTCAAGTCATCTACGTGTAAGAAAATATTTCTTTTATACAACCAAGTGGTGGTTCATACTTCTGTCAGATTTGCGAATCACTTTCTAATTGGACCCAAAATTAAATCTATACCGGATCTCAAACTTATCGATGGTTTCAAACTGAGTTGGAGTTCTTGTGAAAGGACAAATACTCAATTTAAGAATGAAACTATAGTCTTTTTTGGCAACAGTTACCGATGCAACTGATTCGCTATCCCATGTCAAGAAGAAATCGAGCACGGAACATGTGAGATATTCCAGTGAGCAAATCTGATAGGGGTTGCAGTGATTGACAGTTCATCTCAGGGTGACTGAAAATGCTATTGGGCTCGAACTGTAATAACGCGTCGCAGCAACACTTCCGCATGTGTAGAAACCATCGCTTGAATCTCGAAGATCGAATTTGACTGTTTATGACAGCATCTGATGAAGACTCAAAGAGTGCTAGCTATAATCTTATTCATGAAGATATTTAATGAAATCACAACGTATCATTTGACGTTAATTTTTTCCATTTCAAAATTGATCTTTTTATCACCAAGTTGATGCACTAAGAGAATGTTTAATTTTGCTATTAACCTCATTCTGTTTGATCGTTGCAAAACAAAGTCGCATTGCAGTTCAAAATCGGGAGCAACATCCTGTAACAGCTTCGGCGAGCTTCCTTTGACTGTTGGTGCACCGTATCGTCCCGAGAGGGAGCGCGATTCATCTCTTGATGCGACATCAACGTTGGTCATCAAGAATTTTCCACGACAATCGCTGAGTAACTTGCTCGAGTCTCTTCCGCATGTACTTCGTGTACGTCTTCGACTCCAAGAGTCCTTGAGATGACTATATACATTTGAGTTTGAGAAAAATTCTTCAAAGCTGAATCTTTTGCATTTTCGTACCGACAGCTCTTTTGGGTGGAAACTGAATTGTTTCCGAGCTCTTACATTCATTTGAGACCCTTTTTCACTCAGATACTGACCTAAGTATTGTGAAATTACGTCGAGGGGTTTAGTATTCAGTATTTAGTATTCATTTAGGAAAATTCACGGGCCTGATGGCCCAATATGAACATATACATATACAATTGAAAAGAAGAATATATGTATATATATATATATATGACACACTAGTAAATAAGGCGAGAACGAATATAATAGAATATAAAAATAAAAAATTCAGAATTGTAGAAATGTAAGATATCACAGCAAGAGAGCTGAGAAATATGAGTCAAATACACAACTTAACATAGAAATCTCTGCAACATTTGTGAGCTAGGAGTTACACAGAACTTTGATCTTAGACTTGAATGTAATATCACTCATTTCACAGACATCTTCAGGTAGAGAATTCCACGCTTTTAGACACCTACAAAGGACAGAGTTTGATCCAGTTTTGGACTTGTAAGGAAGATTTCTGAGAAATGAAGTTTGCCTAATGCTGTAGTGAGATTGAATTCTTTCTAACTTAGAGTGAACATAGTCGATACTTGGGATCAATTTGATGAATGATCTAAAAAAGAGTATATCATTATTAAGACTTTGAATTGTATGAATATTAAAGTGTTCATACAGGTGATCATAATTGTGATCAAAGCGATCAAAGTTAATCCTACATTTGAAAGCAAGATACCTTATAAATCTGTGATTCATTTCCTCCAAGTCATACTTGGAGAAAATGAATCACGGGGGTTGGAAAAAATTTTCGAAAAAATCATCAGGTGAAAGGTTTGTGTTCTTTCTGATCTGACATCAATCAACACTGTACTTCATAAGATGTGTCCATCGCAAATCTCTCTCAACACGTAATGGATTTTTGATGAAAATTGCAATGATCCTCTGGGAATACTTTCCATTGTAGAAGGCCAGTGAGATAGCTTTTGACTATCAGGATTCCGGATCTCAAGGAGAATGCACGAAACACGGGTTTCATTCTCATTCTTTTCGTTATCGGCATGCTTGACAACATGCATTACAAAGTATGATTTGTAAAATACATTTTGGAATAAATTCATTTGATACATACAAGTTGATATCCAATCAGTCAAGATTCCTGCTGGCTTGTCACTTATAGTGTGAATGGCTTTTCTTGACCAAATCTTATTCTGAAAATATTGACCGCCACTTGATCCGAAATTTTGTCTTCCGATTTATCTTACCTGCGCTTGATAATAGTCACTGAATCAATTATTTTGACAGCAAGATCTTGCCAAATTTTCAGAATTTCATTGCTCACCAGAGTTCAGAATGGTGACTGTATTGTAATATAGAAGTTTCTGGTAAAAAAGACCATTGTGATGCGAAACATTTGTAACTCGAATGCTTTCAAATTGAGAGCAATTTTTCACGTAAATCAGTACATCAAAAGACTCTGACAACGAATTGAGGGGTCAGATGTGTATTTACTTCGATAGCTACTTATACCTCAAGCCTCCACTACTTGTGGATCCGATGAAGACATCGAGTTTCCTTTAACTCAATGGACCCAAAGTTCAATTGCTACAATGGGTACTATACATCTACGACATGATAAAAATTGAGCTGCTTCATGGACTGCATTCATAATATCTCGAGTAAGTGCTAGTTTTTTTAGTAGTTTTCTGAAATAATGACTCGAATAATGAATACTCTGCGATTGCATTACCATTACTTAACAGAACAGAACGCTCAGGGTAAAATAAAAGATCACCTTTTCTTTGCAGCAGTCAGTCGCGTAGCGCGCGATTTGAAGCTTCTGAGTCAGCGCACGCCACACGAGGGTATTGTTGTCCGGAATAACGAGAAATGACCCTTTCAAGAGAAGGGAGAAAGGAAGGTCCATTAGTGCCACTGATTTCCAACGTGTGAGAGAGACACACTACATAGACGACTTATACTTACACATATTACCTGCATTCAAAAACATCATTTCACTGACGGAGTATTTGGCAGACCATGTCAATTAGAGTCAAAACGAGACGAAATGTCGGGACAACTGAGAGGTCAATGCTCGCGCACAGCGGGAGTTCGAGGCATCAACAATGCGCAAAAGAGGAGGGACACAAGGCAAAGGGGAAAGCCCGCTTCGAAAATCCAGGCTTAACCGTGAAAGGGTTCGCGAAAATCCGGCACGCGACGCGAGTGAACTTGACCCGAACGCGTTTGGTCAAGTGACCGCCACCCTGATGTCTACGTCCCGTGTTCACCGAGCGCGAAAATGGGTCGGATACTGATGGGTGGATAGGACGAATATCCTCTCTCCCTCTATTCCTCTGGGCTTTCATGCTACTCATTACCCTGACCGACTGGCCCGTATACATCACGTATTCCACGTTCCTATATTTGTCTCACCTGCACCCAAAATATCCATACAAAGCTTCATTTTCTATTCTCATGTGAATTTTTTTTTGTCTGGAAGCCAAGTTGGTTTGATCTTGATGATCTTTTTTCCGAAATGTGAGAAACTAATCATAATGAGCTTGGATATGATCTGACACATAATAATGATCTTGATTTTGCTAAATCTGAATTTTATGTATCCTTTTAGCGTGAGTTTAATGTACCAGCATATTTATGAATCAAGTTATGGGTCTGAGATTGCTGATGCATTCAATAGACAGGGCAAATGTGCACTTGACAATCGCGGTGGGAATCGAGAATCATGAACGTTTACCGAGTCAGCGAGGGTTCAGCAGTATGCAGATCCATTGTGCCAATTGCAGAACGGAAAGTAGTTCGTCTCATCTGTTCATTCCCTCTTACAGTGGCACCCTCCGATTTAATTGAGCGTTATGAGGCATAATTGAATTTCCTATCAAGTGCAGCTTCGCTGATTGACATGGAAATCAGTCAGTACTTACTTAATATCTCCATGTGTTGATGCTTTAGCCGCCACTACTGCCAACCATAGGCTTATCTCTTTTACAAGAGTTCGATCTTTGCTGACCACGCATTACAAAAATAACATCGCTCAAAACCAACGAGACATAATTTTCGGCTCACCTTGGAGGCACCAGAACCCGGGGATTTCGATGTCACACGCGTGCAGGGCAAAAAAAATTTGATTTTACTGAGACCTAAATGTTGAAAGTTATGTGGACATGCTCATATGAAAGATTGATGGGAGATGTATTTACCTCGAACGTTGTTGCTTCATTGCCATCATCTCCACCACTGACATGCGTGGCTTCCGGACTAATGAAGTTCAAGTAGTCACCAGATGTTTTTGGTGACTGAATCCCAAGATCCTTCAACTTCCACCTCCCTTTCATTATCAGGAAACTAGATGGGCTCAATTTCGAATGGATCATTCCCGTGGATATATGATGGGAAAGGAACAGCCGAATTGCGAGGCGGTCCTCATCGAAGCAGGATTTCTTGATAAGAAATCCTGCTTCGATGGGGACTGCTTCGCAATTCGGCCGTTCCTTCCATCATATATTAAAATATAGCGAGGGCATACTTTTGTTGCTCCACCAAACGACATGAGACCGTATAAAGTCATTCACCACACGAGGCTTAACATCTGCTTCGTGACCTCATCACTAGATGGCTACCTTATTTTATGGTTGTTGTACCAAAACTTCAATGTTAACCCTTCTTTAACCTGATGCCAATCCACCCAAATTCCAAAATAATATGTTTCTAAATTCCGAATAACCCCACATGATTAGATACGATCAACAATAAATACCCATATGCATTGATACATAGTGTTCTACTCCCTATCTACTTGGGGATGATGAAAAAATACACGGTGTATTCAGCTTATGGGGTGAGTTGGGTCTAGGTGTATATTGGGTACATTTACCTTATAAATACATGGCCGTAGAAGCAATAACAGGAAAGGCAGAAGACTCATTCGGGCGTCAATTGGATCTCTCATCCTGACTAAAGGAAAGCAAAAGATATGAAAATGATTTTCCCCTTCCAGCTCTTCCATTGATTTTGCAGTATCATCCTCTCTAAATTATTCATAGAATTTGATATCAAGAATGGATTTAGCAGCATTCCAAGTCAAGTGAGTTAGTACATATTATAGCAATAGCTCTATTACACTCTAAACCTTATCGAGGGCAGACCGAATCCTGATAGACTTGTTTTGTATCCCATGCTGACACATCATGGATGGCGCAGTTGGCTGAGTGTCGTGGCTACAAAGTTACAGCAAGGTTAGGGGCCTTAATCTCGAATAACTATAACCTGGAGCGCGGCGAGGCGTAATTTATTTTTAATAAATACATTTTAGATTCTCAGCTGAGATCACAGCTGAGAAATTAGTTGTGAATTTGGCATGAGAATGCAGCTGTGATCTCAGCTGTGAATTCACCTGAGAAATCACCTGTGATCTCAGCTGGTTTTTCTCGGCAAGATTGAAGTTGGGAACGTTTGAATTCAATGAAAATATAAAATTTTAGAAACGATGAAGACTTTTTGAAAGTTGATTCATTGGACTGCGACAGAGTTTATCATACCGAGCACTGTTCGTTATTATTCAGAACAAAAAGGCCGCCAAGCGAAACACTATCAACAGGTTAAGCAGTCTTTATTTGTCTGATATACCGCATGTTGTACGTTTAGGTCAAACATTGTTTCAAAATTGTGTTGGATTTGGTGTATTCACTTTGACGCTGAAAGTACAATGATAATTGGGTGGAGCTGAAAATTGAGTCAGCCTATACACGTCCCATTCATCTGGAAGATGTGCTTGAGTCTCGATTATTTACGCACCTACACAGGAGAAGAAAATCAATTACATTAATAATCACATAATTAATGAAGAGTGCAATTATTCTCTACAACAGTTTCAAACAAAAAATCATAAATGGTGTCATATTATTCCCTGTTGCTGAAACGTCAATGAGTCGGGGCCCAAATCAACGTGGAAGTATTTTATGGAAAGCATTTGGAACGAGAGAAGAATGATACATCTCTGTGGGTCTTGATTTGATCCAACTTCTCCAGGTGGCATAAACAACTCATGTAACTCCAAATTCTATAGCTCGATCAGATGTTTGTGTTTCAAGCAAATGACGAAAGAGCGAGAATAAGAAAAAGAAAGATTTCATCTCCTCTCATCGTTGAAATGCTATTCTCAAAATTTTTCCACATGAACTCAGAGCACGAGTAATTGGCGATCCTAGCAAGATAGAATTCGATGCCACCTTTCACGAATGTCTCCACGGTACGTTCATTGGCAATTGGTAACAACATGTGTTCGACTCACAAGTATCTCACAACCATTGTGGAAGATTTTCCAGTAGTTCTTCCATGTCTGATCTTTTCGTGGGATCATTCCTAAAAGGCACCAGTGACGTCCCTTCGGCAGTTTTATTTTCATAGAAGAAACATTTACTGAAAGGTTTTCGGATTTCTTCGGGAAGGCCGCTCAGATCGGGAAGATCTCCATTTTTGAATTTGTTTTCCATCTCGTCCCGATCATCTTCTAGATCGTCATTTTGTGGACTCAAAGTCCATGTCAGTTTTCTTTGAAATACTTCATCAATTACACATGCGAGTGACCAGACGTCTGACTTAGCTGTACATGACTTTGTCGTCCTGGTCGAAAGCGAGGCCGGGCTTAGCACGAGCGTACGTCTGGTGAACGAACCTCAACAGTGCAAACGCCCAAAACAGGCCAATACACCTAGAAACGGCCCCCCCTCCTCTCACATGCTCAGCGGCAGGAACACATCCCAGCACGAAAGAAGTCGGGATAAGTTTCAGCTGAGAGGCATGCGAGCGGGTGTGTGGATTACCGAGGCAATAGACCTCGTGTTCTGAAGGTCTAAACTCGTGGACCTGAGAAAGCCAACTGATGATGATGATAATCTCTCGTGATTGACTCTTCTATTTGATCTTGAAAACTTTCTATGACTTTGTCGCTTATTTCTCCCTTTGTGCGATTTGTTGAGACTAATTATGTACCTTTCTATGAATTCTGTGTATCGATTATGAGATACCAGCGAATCGATCCATTCCGTTCAAAATTCCCTATTCGCCTTTGGGAATGAATTGAATCCTAAAATATCCCATAGATCACGAAAAATCTCATCATTCTACGAATACTTTAGAGCACATCAACCTCCGTAATATACATCATCTAAAAAGTTTGGCATTCCCTGAACATCTGACATTCTTCTCAAATCTCCAGGTATCGATGAAGTACAACAAGAAGACGAGAGAAGTATTTGGTTTGGTGTGACCACAGTAGTAAGGCTATGCGGGTTCTGCGCCAAAGTGCATCGTAAAGACGTGGATTTCAAGTGCGCAAAGTGCATTGTGTTATGCATTTCGCTCATACCGCAGCCCGGGTTCGGGACTCGGTGTGGATCTGCGTTGGCACGCAAAGAGCGGCGTGTGAGATATTGAAGAAGGTGGATCAGGGAAGAGTTGTAACATTGTTCACATCAGAGAAAAGTGAAGATGTGAAGGAGATGGTGTGAATAATCCGTAATTTTTTGAGACGTCTCTACTCACACTTCACTACCATGTACAAGACTGTATAGAGAGGACATCAACACGAAGGATCACAAACAAGAAATCCTCTTTTTACCTTCCACGCATCATTTTTCGCGCGCGAGCGCAGATCCGCGCCTAGGCCCGAACCCGTGCAGCGACATTGAGCGAAGTGCATAACACAATGCACTTTCCGCACTTGAAATACACTTTGCGATGTTCTTTGGCGTAGAATCCGCATAGCTTTACTACTGAGCGCCATAGCCTATGAAATTCGTTGATGAAAAATTCAAGCTTTTGGCAAACGCTCTTTTCATACCACCACGAAAGAGGTGATTGACTGCAATTTCGATTTTACGGTACGAATTAAGGTTATGGCAAATTAACGAAGAAGAATTAGTGTACAAAGTGGTGTGTAACGAAGATGATGAATGTTTTGAAGGAAGACAGGAATCGAGTACCTTGGATATTGCTTCCTTATGTTCACATTTCTCTTCTTCTCATTATAAGATTCTCGAAATTAACTCTGAAATGGATTTTCGAATTCACAAAAGCATTGTCACAGACCTCGCTATAGCTCTTAATAAACTGCCACAAAGTTATGGGAAAGTCGTTGAGAATTCAATAAAAGCACTCGTGACGTACTGATAAGGTACTTTGTGAGTAGAATCTTGGTAGAAGGAAAAGGGGCGAGATTATGAAAGCATTTTTACACATCCGGATAATGGAGAAGTGACCTGGTACTGTCGTGCTACGAATGATATTGGATGTCCATATACAATCTTCGATGATACCGATCAAGTTCTATGGAAATGTCGACAAGATGCGGCTGAGATACAGCCAAAGTACTACTTATGTACCGGAAAAAGGTGTTTTATCATTTGTTGGAACGCAGGCCTTACAAGTTCTGCAAATGTGACTGAAATACTTCTACAATATGAATCAATTACTTGAGAAGTGGATGACTGGCATAAATATATACAAATTCAATCATGACAGTGTCCACGTACCAAGAAAGTGCTGCTGAAGTATTGATGGTGATGTTGCATCCTGTGGTTCAATTTTTTCAACCATGAATCTAGTCTTATCGCCTCTCCCGTCGTTCCACTCGAAAGTGTTCTTCACAAGTCAGAGGTTTCTAAAATGCTTTCGCAGCTCAGAAGTGATATTCGTGGAATGATGGGTAACTGTCAATTGATGCTGCTATCGAGAAGCGGTTTCTCATGGAGTTCGTAAATATGTTGAATTGGTCCTGCTAAAAGTTATAACTACCCACCACCTCCATGTAGCCAAACATTCATCAAACTCTGCATTCACCTGCCCGACCATCAACCTAACCGCTTGACAGATCTTCCGTGCCCCCACCAATAACCCTCACGGCCCACTATAATATTTTAGCCTGCCTAGCCTGAACTAGAACAGACCATTCCTGATCATTTCAGACAACTCCGGGCCGTTCCAGACCGGACCAGACCGCATTATACAATACTAGACACTCCAGACCGTTCCATATCGTACCTCACCGTCCCAGAACATGTCATACCGTACCAAGTTGTACCAAAACGTCCTAGACCGTTCTAAGCCTTCTTAGGCTGTACCAAACCTCGCCTGACCGTGCCACTTCACACCAAATTGTCCCAAAGCATTCCATATCGTACCAGACAATCCCAGACCAATCCAAACCATTCCAAACCGTGTAAGACCATCTCGGACCATCCCAGATGATTTCAAACCATCCTAAACCGTGCTCAAAGGTTCGAGACTATTCCACATGATTTCAGATTATTCCTCGCCGTTTCCAAACACCCCAAAACGTACCAGATTATGCCAGATAATACCAGACCATTCTAGATCATCCGAGTGCAAACCAGACCGTTCCAAACCGTTTTAGACCGTACCAGACAGTTCTAGACGATTCCAGACCAATCGAAACCTTTCCACACTGTGCCAGACTGTACTACGCCGAACGGAACCATCTCGAACCATTCTAGACCGGGCGTAACCGTACCAAGTCGTACTAGACGCCCCATACTATTTCATACCGTACCAGTTCGTACCGAATCGTCCTATATCATTCCAAATCATTTAAGACCGTACCAGGCCATGCCAGAAAGTAACAGGCTACATTCAACCATCTCAATCCTATCCAGGTCGTACCAGACAAACTCTGACCGTTCAAAACTATTACGGATCGTATCATACGATTCCAGACCATCCTAAACCGTACCAGAACTTCCTTGATCTCATCTTATAATACTGCCAACCGAGCCAGATCGCTCCAACCTATCCCGTACCGTACCAGAACGTTCCAGATTATTCCAGACCATCTTATACAATCCTAGACAGCACCAGACCGTTCCAGACCGTACCAGACCACGCCGGACTGTATCAGACCGTCCTACACCATTCCAGACGGTGTCAAACCATGCCAGACCTTGCTTGAATATCCTAGACGATTCCAAACTACGCCAAGACGTTCCAGATCGTCCTACACCTTTCCAGACCATTCCAGACTATGCCAGCCCGTCCTAGACCGTAAGAGCCCGTTCCAGACATCTTCAAGGCGCAGGGACGAACCAGATTGCATCAAAACATCCTGGATCGTTCCAGGAATTCCCAGATCATTCGAGACCATTCCAGACAGGACCAGACTATCCATCCACTATACCACCTGCCCACCCACTCAACAATCCATCCACCCATCCAGCCATTCATTACCCATACAGTCATCCATTACATTGCGCCTTGATCGCATAGGCAACCCGATTCGCGGGATCCGGACGGACAAGATTTTTCTGGGCATTTAATCGTTGTAATATTTCCTTCTCACTGTTGATAATGATTCCCAGATTCTGAAAAGAGTCTAAGCATACAGTGTAAGGTACAGTATCGCTTAGAATTTTCCGCCCACTCGTTCATATCGTAACGATGTCAAGATTCCCATGCCGAGCACTCAGAAAATAATCATCAATTCAATGTATTATTACAAAAATTTTCAGTTAAGCTCGATCGAATCAAATAAAAAAGCGATCCCACTCGCAAGCTCAACCAAATCACAAAACATCGCAGCAGTAAAATGCGTCGCGCTTCATCGTTCATCACATACGCCGCACTTGCATGTACGATCCGCGTGAGGCATAATCAAGTACTCTATCAGGGGTCCGAGATTAAGAGGAAGTCTGCCTATCAATCACAATTATACCGTCCGTTCCTAACTCTGTGCACAATTACCCCATACTCATGCATGCATACATACACACATATACATTCAGCTTCCATCATCATGAGTGTCTGAGCATCTCATATATATTTGCGTATACATACCACTTTCAAGCTCAACTCAAGCATCAGAAATAGTAGCACCGCATGCTGTGCAATTAAGGAAAAAATCGTTACTGAGAAGCTTTTTTCATAGACGCAGGAGCTTGCGAAAGGTATAATATACATACAAGACTATATACCTCTTGGCTAACCTATGTACAGGGTTTACTCACGCAAGCAAGCAAGCGAGGATTCTAGATAGTCGGTTCTTCAAGTTCTAGCTTATACTATGCGTATTCTAGGGGTAAGTAGTCGTATGCACACATCAGAAAGACAGAAAAAAAATAGAGGCCTTCTCCGTGCTTTCGTCTCACTTTTTCAATTCGCCCGAGTGGCAAAGCGCGCACTAACACCACACACGTATATAACCCATGGCAATATGTATATGTGCAGGAAGAAGTAGTCCTGGACCGCTTGTTGGAGTGGCACAGCGTCAGCGGCATAGCTCCTTTTTCAATCCCCCTCGAGTCGTTGTTCACTATATATATATGCTTGTTCTGATGCCTTTGATGAGTGCAACCCCTATGAGTAGAACGTGACTGGAAAGCCACCACCCCCGTAACTAAGCTCTCTTGCACGCACTCTTTGGCTATGGGGTATACAAGTGCAGTGCAGAATTGGTATGTATAGATGTTGGTCGACGAGAGCCTCTCTGACTTCTATACATACTCTGAGCTTGCATACATCTACATGTATGATTTAGTAAAAAGTGGATGAATGTGTGTATGTGGGAAATGATGGTGGCCCTTAGATTTATCAGGAGCACGTAGGAGCTTGCAGGGTTCACATGTATATGGAAAGCTTGAGATGAGAGTCAGCATCAGGCTTTCAAGGGAGCACGTGGATACGCAATAACGATTTTTGAAATTCTAAGCACGAGGAGAGCTCTTGAGTGAGATTGTCTAGCTTGCGAGTTTAAGTTGTAAATCTTGAGATTGGAATATGAGCTTTAGCCTATGAGGACTTGTTATTCATGGTTACCTTGACACGAAATACTTCATTTTTCTCATTTTACGAGCAAGATGTTGCTGAGAAATTTTCTTTTGTGTTATGATGATATTACTAAGTTCGGTACATTTTGGAAAAATTGTGAGCACAATCAATGCAGATTTTTTTATATGAAAGTGAATACCTAGGATTCTCATTTTGCAGAATTTCAGTTCAAATAAAAATTTGTATTACCAGCAGAACTTTTTAAGAAGTTAAAAATAGTACTTTTCGCGCCGAATTTATAAGGTCGCTGCTCGTTTACGAGCGATTGAATTTTAGACCGAGTCGCAAGCGAGGGTCGAAGTATTTGAATAGAAACAAGGGACCTTATTATTGAATCCACAAAATTTTTTTGATGCAGTTCTGCAGTCAACCAAACATCGAAAAATTGTATAGAGGATTCCTTAGCTTTTTTCTTCAAGCTTGCCTAATCGTCCAGGAACATCACAGTGCATATAAAGATTGTAGGCGCGTATTTCCTTTACTGTAACAACAGTTTTCAGTAAAACGCCATACTGCTACCCCAAACCAAACGTTTCACACGACGAAATATTGAGACATTTTTCAGATTACCCATTTCGATCCATCTTCACACTCTACAATCTAGCTCAGATACTTTTTCTTGTTATTTTGAAATCAACACTTTTTCCGACCAGGATTTTAAGAATATTGATTTTATCAGCAACCCCACATTTTTGCAGTATTTTTTTAGTACTCTTCAGAATGATTCTCATCGTTCTCCTACACATACACACTTCTCATTGTTTTGAAAACGTGTGCAATGAAATATTTGAGCAATGTGCAGCCAAATGCAGATATGAATTCGAGGTGGCAGAGTCAGGTACGCACTCGTTTCGAGGGAGGAGAAAATTCAAATTACCCACGTCGTCGGCCTAGGTTTTCTCTTGCGATCCTGGACAACGATAATTTAGGGTATCTTCAAATTGTCTCATTTTTTAGCAAGGGGTACACCTTCGAAAAATGACTTCACAGCTGCGTTTGGCAAGGCAAATAGCCCTATCGCTCCAACACCTGTTCTCCATGCAAATTTGATGCATCAAATTGACCTCTTCAAGGGGTCATTTTGATGAAAATTGCACAAACTAATTATTGAACATGCTTCCGGAACTATAAAATATGCAGTATGCATGTGGATATGCAGTCAAGGCGCAAGAATTGCTCTGAAAACTATGCAAATAATAGCAAGAATGGAATATCTCAGACTAGAGGTCAAGAACAAGGCCAAATTCTTCTTTACGCATTCAAGACACTTGAATGAGTGATTGAGGTAAGTCTCAATTCGATTGAAAAATGGCGACAATTTGGCGAAGAACACATGGTCATGCTTTAATAACTAACTAGATTCAGATGTCAATATTTTGGGTTTTGGTCTACCAATTTGGACATCCAGATGAGATAAATGTAGGGTTCACGATAATAAAAAAGTAGCTAAGCTGATTGTAAAATATTCAGATGCGTTGAAATCGGAGCTATTTGGCAACAACCAGAAAATTACAAAGAAAGATGTACATATTCCACTGTGTAGAGTAATTATGTTCAATTTTGGTATTTCAGTATATTCTATCTACCAAAAAATGATACCAAACCGAAAAAATGCAGCCCTCAGACCAAACGTCTGCCTGACGTTTTTGATCGATTCCAATAGCTTTGAATAAATGCCAAAAAATTCTTGTGTCAGTCAACACTTTTTATCAGATTGAAATCCTGAAAAGTACTATCTTTAGTACCTATTATCATATTGGAAATTGGTTTAAAAAACTGCTGGTTAGCGCTTACTAGTTTCCGTATCGTGTTTTAAGGGGCTCATCAATCCTATCCTTATTATTTCTTGTCTGCTGGTAGTTGCACGTTCGTACTGAAAACCGTAGGAGCCGAAAATCATCTAAATATTGACACACAAGCTCATCTATGTATTTGTATTGAAATAGAAGTTACATCCTTATTCTTAGATCAAAAGAACAAAATCACTTGCAGAAAGTGTCTTCAGATGTGATACAGATTTACCTCACTGCTGACATCTATGTACGAAACCTCAAAGTGGGGTGAGCTCGTGTGATAATGTACCCACCAGGGGTGTATTTCTTGGGCAAAAGTCAGAGTCACATAAATTATTAAGCTCCTCTATACATCTTTTGGAGTTTAAATTTTTTGTTGAATGAGAAATGAAAAAATAATGGCGAGAGATCCAAAAACACCAGTCGAGATAATAAGGGTGAATACATAACGACATTTTTCATTGATTTGTCAAGATAAATATTAATATATATTTCAACAAAAGGGCCTTTCGGAGAACTTCAACACTTATCTAATTAGTTCTCCATCACAGGCACAAAATCTAACAGATTGAACCCTTAAGTTGAATCATCAAGATTGGCTAGTAGTATATAATACATTTCGACCACGAGAACTATCGTGGATGAATTCGTAGACGTTGAGAAAAAAAATTAGTTTCATCATTTTATTAACAATTGGCTCATTTTTCTGAAACATGCACTATATTAATTGATGACTCATTAGTGTTTCTTTTTTCTAGCAGAGCAGATTTAAGTATCGGCGAAATGTATTTAAACCTGATACCATCTGGTCCGTTTTCATCTTCATCCATTCATAATTACATTAAAGTATTAATAAGCATAGATCGTCGGCCCCTACGAAGGCTAGCACATTTCAACTTTCCCACGAAAACTAACAAATTCCTCTTATGCTTTAACATTGGCAAGATGTGCTACTCTTCGTAGAAAAGTCGAAATGTCCTAGTCTTCGTAGGGACCGACGAGATTTTCTATTTGCTCTCAAGTATTCACAAATTCATGGAAACTTGATTGAATTTTTCTTCGAATGTCATGAGAAGCTACATCCTTCAACCCGCTTCGGCGAGACGTGCTTAAACCTGATACCATCTGGTACGTTTTCATCTTCATTCATCCACACTTACACTAAAGTATTAATAAGCATAGATTTCCTATTCGCTCTTAAGTGTTAACAAATTGAGGGAAACTTGAGTGAATTTTTCTTCAAATGTCATGAGAAGCTACATCCTTCAATCCGCTTCTCCGCATAATTGAAGAATACTCAAAATGAAGAGCAATCTAGTCCGCACAGCTTTTGAGAGACAAAATATTCAAGTAATGTCAAGACTTATTTGCAAGATGAGTTGGCTTGACTAATTACACAATCGGATGTCCACGTCCGAGTACGTTAATTAAAACGTGATGACTGGTCTATTTTTTCTGAGTTTTCACTTGAATTAATCACAGCAATGTTTAATATACGTCTTACTTTCGTTGGACTTTTTTTTCAAAAAGAGACCTCTGTCTCAGGAAGCTACCCAGAACTTCCTTCAAAATTCCAATTGGAGATTATGACCAAACATTTACCGACGAAAAAGCATTCGCTGAGAAGAGATGAGAGGAAATTTTCATGTTTTCTCGGGTATTTTGTAGGTAGAAATATGAATATCTTCCCAAAACACATGTAGAGGATATCTTCGTGAGCGCAGATCTATAAAATCTATATTTGAAGATGCGATGCATACTTATGATGAGCGAGAAAGTCGATGGCGCCAAGCGATTTGCTTGCAAGATTGATTTGGCTATTTGATTGGATCACGGAATCTCGTGTCGCCCTTCTTTTTGCCTGAGGCAAAATATGACTCATAGCACCTGTAAATCTTACTGCTTCAGCATCCATAAAATCGTTCAACAGAACGACGATTTGCTGATAATATTATACATGTGTTTTACGAGCCACTGATCTCAATAATCCAGCTTAACCTGGCACATACAGCCGTGAGGAAACCAAAATACATCTGTGTATAGTCGATCACCTTTCCCGTCTAGAGCAACCAGTCTTTTCTGCACATATTGCTGCTGACATTTACTTGAGTAGCCTAGTGGTAGTGAACATAGACCGTCACATGTATCACTTCTGTAAGATGGAAAAATAGAATAAGCGATAAGAAATTTCATAAATGATCGGAACTTATTTTTATATATCCCATGGTATCATAATTGGTATTAACGGGAGGGTACACCCTAATTTTGAAGTCTGGCCTAATAAATCACGAGGGGGGCTGAAAATATAGATTTATAAGCTCCCGTGAACCTGGTCCGCGGAACTGGACCAAAATATGCGCGTGGTAGGACCGTAAATGACCAAACTGCTCATCCTATTCCCGAATTTTGGTCTAGCTGCCCTTGTGAGTTATGAGCTCTCAAAGTAGCCCGATTTCACTCCCCACTCTTCCCACCTGCACATCACAAAAATTCTCAGATCGCCGCGAATTCGATTGCTAGAGCTAAATTAGAGCTTCAATTTGAGTCCGGATACGTCCCTCTAGTAGTCAAATTCGTGGCGATCTGAGCATTTCTGTGATGTGCAGGTGGGAGGAGTGGGGGTGAAATCGGGCT
Organism: Eretmocerus hayati; assembly: GCA_029851415.1. Taxonomy (NCBI): domain Eukaryota; kingdom Metazoa; phylum Arthropoda; class Insecta; order Hymenoptera; family Aphelinidae; genus Eretmocerus; species Eretmocerus hayati. The sequence goes on along the minus strand of CM056743.1, from coordinate 37,118,096 downwards.
ACTTTTAGGGCCCGTCACTTAGAAGGGCAGTTGGAACAAAATTCGAGACTTAGACTAGCATAGCATATTCGGGCCTACCAAGGGCATACTTCGGTCTAATGTGGCGGGCCAAGTTCACAGGGGTGATTTATGAGTATTTAAGCAAATCCACGAAACGTGGTGATTTGGGTGGAAAGAAATTTTGAAAATTTTTTTCATCGCACATCACTTGGATTTTACATACTCTCAGTTATCGGTATCTAGAACTCAAATCCACTCGCGTGAATTTCATGAGAAGGCGTGAAGTGAGACGGCGCGGCGTAACACAGAGAAACCCGGAAATGACCATGCATAAGAGCAGTGCTATTCCCACATACTCGAATACACTCTATCATCACCCAATTGACCGCTGAAGAGGCTGAAAAGTATCTCACTCACCACCAGAAAATTCGAGGAGATCGTTGGATTTATGACGTAAACCCTAAACAATAGTTTACCAACAGTGTAATATCCGAAAATTCCTTGAAAGATCGGAAATAGTAGCTCGTACAAGTCAACAACGAGATATTGACTCACGCAGTGCGGTGTCAAGTACAATGAAAGTGAGAGGTCACAAGCAGAACCGGATTGGTCTGACCCATTTTGTTCATGCGCACTTCAAAAAACATGATTTCGTGAAGCAATCACGTTTTTTTCTGGGAAGCGTGACTTGCTTGCCAATCGAATATTATTTGATGCCTGTAGACCTGACTTCTCAATTTTTGTTTTTTAATGAATAATCAGATGCCGTTTGCAGAAATGTGATTAGTCAGACTCACGGTCTGACTGCGTCGTCACAGGATGAGAAATTCTATCGATTTTTTTTTTCCTCTAAGAAAAGTAGTCACGCGTCATCAACAGGGAACAGTTTCATGCCTGTTGAGAACACATATATGGGCTTGAGGTAGGCTGTACTCTTCAGTTTGGGGGTCATTTTTCCGCGAAGAACATGTCGCACACTGAAGGAAATGAGCCACGTCACGCGTAAAATTCCGTGACTTTTCAAATTAGATGACCCGCCATTTCTGTCTATTTCCTTTTCGAGTCTCGAGCTCCTCACAACTTGGTTATAGTATCGTAATAAAGTAGTCTGCTTTGGTGCAGAGTTGATATACATCCATTGGCCCGAGAAATTTGAATACCAAGGGCGTAACATACGAATCACTGCGTTTCGTGGATTTGCTCATTTCTTCGAGCTAAAAACGGTGTCATATTCGGTTATTCAACAAAACACATTTTTCGACTATAATTATTCTTTGGCTCGCGCCCCTTTTGTCGGATCGCAAAGCCCATTTGATATCAAGTTCAGAACTTTGGAAAGTACCCCCAAAAAAGTTTGATTATATTTTCGGGTCTAAAATATGAATTCCCTCGCTAAAATGCCCTAAAAATCGAAAAATATCGATTGTTTAAAAAAAGCGCAGGAATACTTTCCTGTTCAGATCACAAATTACGTCGAAACAGTGAATAGAAATAGAAAGGATCGAGAGAAAATATCACCAGAAAGTTATATAATTATAGAGTAAAAGGGCATATTGCCCGTATATTGTTTAAAATAGAATAAAAATAAAATAGAATATATGTCCAATTCTTTTAGAAAAATTTTTCTGACTTCTGCATTCTTTCATTACCTTGATGTGATCTTTTTACCTGAGCAAAAAAGTATTCCCGTGATTTTCATGAATAACCGGTATTTGTTGAGTTTTGAGGCATTTAACTCTTCTGGGAGTACTTTCTATGGTTTTGAATAAAATGACGTACGGGTTCGGCGATTCGATGAAGGGGGCGTGAACCAGAGAATGAATAAGTCAACATTTTTTTTGTGAAAAATCAACCACGCCATTCCACATTTTCAGCCCCCCACCCCCATGGTTTCTTAGGCCAGAATTCAAAATCAGGGTGTATCCTCCCCTTGAAAATCAAAAAAAAATTGTTTCATGTATTGTAATATTTGCGTTAATGTGTACAAACAGTGCAGAGTGAGTCCGTGGGTAAAAAACTTAAATCGTCCTCTTCCTGTATAATATGGGTAGGTAACTTCAATCGATCATGGAGGACCAGGATGTCGTGTTAATTTACTAACACGATATCCTGGTCCTCTATGATCGATTGAAGTTACCTACCCATAGTGCAGAGTGAGATTGAACTATCAAAATGGCTTATGTTTCTATATTCGTTTCTGTCAAAACCACCGGTAGATCGTTCGTCGATTGCTAAGCCTCATATTTGAATAAAAAATTTTTTTGTAAAAATCCGAGATGTTGAGATTCTCGAAAATTCGTTACTTCGGCAAGAAATCAAACTATAATTTCTCCTGAAACACGATAGGTGAAACCTGGACTCTGAGTCATTTTATTGCTGCACTTGATAAAAGTTCATTTCCTATTGTTGAAAGATACTCTCTTCCTATAGCAATAGCATGTTTGCATAGTTTTTTATTCATATTACGATTACGATGTATAGAAAAAACACACAGAAACAAACAAAGAGTTGTAATGAGGTCAAAATTTTGGCTTACATGCAGACTTCACTCTTGACCAGCTGAGAATATTTGGCTTGTTCTTCGAGATTTACAACATACATCCATTTTCCTTGGTTGTTGAGCGCGGCTTTCGGCATGACAAACTGTGAACGGGTTGGACATATCGAGACGGCATTAGAATCGGACTGCCTCCTGGCCCGATTTCTCTCTTGTTCCGCAAAATTTAGCAAAGGATTTTCGTATCTTGTGTGACCCACTTCACCATAACTGTCTCTAGCATCTCGGGAATCCCTAAAACAAATTTGAATTTATTAACGTTTCTTTGAAAGTAGATGCAAATTGATACGAAAACACATTATACTATTAGATGCTTTCTATTAGCACCGTTATTTTTTATTAAAATTCAGTCGATACTTCGGACCGATTTTTTATGCGAAAAGGTGATCCTTACCTCTTGAACCGGGAGCCTCGATTTGGATCGAACAGAATAGGTCTGTGAAACTGAGGATGCAGTTGGAGATTTGCTTGGTAGCCAAAACTTTGCTGGCTGGTTATCGCTGCATTTTGAGGGAAAAATGTGTTTACGCTTGGTACCTGAACGTACCTACAATTATTACGTATTGAGTTAGAAAAATCAAATGAAACTTGATAGATGAAGCTATGCTCTCAGTATATATTGACTTTGCGAGTCACTGACCTATTATGAGTCAAATTGAGCGGCAACTCCAATTGTATTGCAGATGATTGTGCTTGAGAAACAGCCGAAGCGGACGCACTTGCAAAGAATTGTGGCGTTGTTTTTGGTTTTGGATAATCATATCCAACATCATAATCTGGATTTCTCCTGGAAAAATGGATGAATTTGTATCACTGTTGGATTAGTATATAGCATTAGATTCAAACAGAGTATTATTTCTGCTATTGGACATAAACATCACCAGTAGATTATAATATTTGTGGAACGTTACCTGTAAGCGTTAAAGTTTTCTAACGATTCGTCACGAAGGAATTGTTCAATACTTATGGGTTGTCTCTCAATGAGGAACTTGATTAGTTGCCTGTGAATGAACAAATTCAATTAGATATGCATAAAATTTCGGATTTCTTTGTACATTTACCCATGTTTGTAAGCGGAGTGTTCCAAATGGAAAAATGTTATCTGACTGGGTTCTTTTTTCAGAATAATATGGTCGGAGGTAAATTCTAACCATATGTAAATTCATCGTGCCTAAAAGCTTTGCATTGAAATTTAAACCATCAGTGTGATTTTCACTTTTCTGAACAACAGTCCACTTTGATTTGATCCTAAGATTGACAAGAAATGTTGATCAAAAATTAATTCGTCAACTCATTTTGATTTCATTCAACTCGACCAGCTCACTTAATATTTTTACACGATTCCAACTCTGAAACTCGACTGTAAACTAACGAGTGCTGGAAACGGTTTTTGATATCAAACTCATGGATAGGTTCAAATGCAACGAGACAAGCTGATTAAAAAGTTGGTGTCCTAGAGCACACACAGACGAACTAGTTCTAACTCCACTTGATAATAATGACACTCTTGAAAACTTGCTGCAAAAAGCCTGCCCAAATCATTGCCTTGAATATCTTCTCTACGGCCCGCTTGTATTTCTATTTTCCCGAGCAGTTGGTGAATTTTTAATTTGTACGAATAAAACTCCAACGACAGTAATTTCTCTCACAGAATTCAATCGGCATGAACTGCCAACTTATTATTGTGTCTAAGCTCCTCTGAATTACTCTATGAAAACCAAGCATGTTATCGACCAGACAAATGTTACCGAATTCTGTCGTATGATTGCTTACATTGCAACCTTTCTCGAAATCTTATCTGTACATTTTATTCACTTTCTGAGATGATGTATGGAGTATTCCTCACAATTCTGCAATTGAGTTCTGTAAATTTTTTGTTCCAGGGCTATACATAGGATCATAACCCACAGACCCTACAAAATTTTCAATCAATGAATCAATCAATCAATTCTAGAAATGCTGCTCTAGATGAGATTTCTACATTTCTATTATTCAGAGTGAATTCAAAAATCCAATTCCTGCAGACAATTCGAAATCCCGGAAAAATACTAACTATTCAAGATTACCTAATTCTAATTAAAATCGATAAACACGTGTATAAATGTATATCGACTTTTTTTTAGAAGAAGTTATCTCAGAAACCATTAATATATACAGAATTATGACACCGTAAGATTAAAAGGCGTTTCCGCGAGTCCTAAAATAACGATGTCTAAACTTTCACCCAGTCGCTCGAAAGACAACGAAAGAAGCAACTCGATGTTTAATTCAATAGCTGCTGTCCGAAAGGTTTTTTCTCATTCGTTCGGACCCAACCGCAATTATCAAGTCAAAAACTCTTAGAGGGATCGTAGTCATTTTCACCAAATACATTATGAATCCATCATCCAAATGGTCTATTGTCATTGAGACGTATAGGTAACTTGTTTCTCAATTCACAACTGTCAGAAATTTCTATGATTAGCGTCACAAATTGAGCTGGAAGGTGATCCATCAGCATTCATTTCTTTGTGAGAGTTTTTTTTCATGATATTATATCTCTTGCGGTGCGCATACGTCAAGGAACACGAATTGTAGTATTTTTCGATCCTATGGCCTGACCCTCAGGTCTACCCATTTGATTCCAATCTTCAAATTCCTCGAATACTGTCTTACTGATTATATTTTTAGTCTCCAAGGTGCTGACAGTAGAAACGGAAGGACATGAATAGGGACTCAGGATCTCTTATAATTTTCAACCGAACACAATATTTTTAATGACATGATAATTGATTCATTGTTTCATTTGATTTTCTCACATGCAAATTGCTTGAGCATGATCGTGGAAAGATTGGCCCTTTCTCAATTTTATCCCTTATGTCGAATCAAAAGAGGGAAGGAGGTGAAAAAACTTCCCAAAAATCTAATCCTACCATTGTTGTTATATTTGTATTTTTTGTAAGCATGTTCCAAAAATGGGAAAATCCATTTTTTGGCATGACGCAAGTGAACAGTAGGGTTGACCGATGATTCCAAACGCTTTGAAGACGACACATCTGGGGTCGCAAAATTTGTGTTTTCAATATTAATATGGAAAAATGTTGCTAGATGCTGAGTAATGCTATCGTCAGTTGCGGCAATAACCATAAAGATTATTTCTAACCTGCGGTCATTTGGGGTGTCAGACAGCCCAAGCTAACTTTGAGTTAAAATTTAATGTAGTAATTCGGATGCCTCGAATCTGTGTCGTCATCAATCTGTTCTTCACGAGATGTACCAAAACAGATCCGCAGCAATTTTCTAACCTGGCAGTACTCCAATTGGTCGAAAGACATTGACCATTGTGGACTAAGATTTAGCTGAGGTGTGAGACATCCCGTGTGGCCGTAATGCAGCCGAATTGAGTATGTTTGGAGTCATAAAATTTCGATGTTTCTACGCTGAACGCGCCTTGAAAAGTGGATAATTGATATTTCTAATCGGATACTTTCTCATCGAGATGATTTTTGTATTCCAAAGTGAATGAATTTGATTTATGAGACCACCTACCCATGCACTTCATAGTACTTCAATATACAGAAAAAACCCTGGGCTTTGAACTCTAAAGAAAATATGTTTTTCTTTTATACAGATCGGAATTAGTACATTTCGATACGAGGGCGGGGTGGTTTCCGCGGCCCGAGCCTTGGCGAGGGTCGGAATCATCGCTCAGAAGCGGATACCAACCCGCCCGAGTGTCGAATACTATTTTTTCATCGTCGGCGTGGGAAAGAAAATAAAAAAAACGGCTTTTTCTCGCACAAACGATGAAAAATGAATTTTTCCCTTGAATGAGGAGTGTCCAGCGTTCACAAATTGATACATATTTGTGATTTTTGCGCGTATTTGCACTTTTCATCCAGATTTGTTGTGAAAAAATAAACAAATTCTTCGGGCAAGGTTTGAAACCTTATGTAGTCCTCCGTAGAAGACGATGAACTGGAAGCCATAAAAAAGATGAAGGTCAATGTCTTCAATAGGTCCCAAAAAATGATCATTTTCGGCGTGGTGTGCGAAACACCCCCTGTAACCTCCACGTAATTATTTCGTGGTGTGTCTGCAACGGGTTGACTACATGTGTTTGAGTGGGAAACTGCGTAATTTGCCCATTCCCCTCCACTGTCGAATAGATAACTCTGACGCGTCTCAAAATTTTTCAACGTACCTCAGCTCATTTGCAATGTTAGTTCAAAATCTTTGGAATAAACTGGAGTTAGTCCAATTTAGACAAACCACAGCTGTGTCAGATTTAAGCAGAAGAAGTTCGTCATTAGGAATTGTAATAAAATATACAACTCTGGCGTTGTAAAAATTGCTGAGCGACCAAACCTATGTCAACCCGTGGGTGCTGCGATTCGACTGTATTCATGGCAAATTCTACCACGCTCACTAATGCGAGTTGAGGCATCACTGGATATGCTTGCAAAATTCCAGCGATAATCTTTCAAAGACCAAAAATCCATGATTGATGGCCGGTTGTGTGGTTTTCGCTGACTAGAGGGATAGCTGAGGCGAATTAAGTCATCATCCTCTTTACTGAGGCTTGTGAGTTCGAGTACACACGGAATCAGCAAGAAATGCAGTCGATATCCAGTAATTATGGACTCGCGGGGTTCGATCACTCAGCAAACTTCACAACATCAAAGTTGCATAGTTTTTTGCTATTTTTAATGACGAATGATTTTTGCTTAGATCCAACAAGGACTAGCTCGGGTTTTGCCAAGTTGAACTCAATTGAGCTCATTTCAAACGTTATAAAAGAAGCTTCACAATACAGGAAGGTGAACTGCAGTGCATCGAGATCTGCTGTCTCACTCGCACTCATAGGATAGGGTACCATAACTTACGAGTGCGAGTGAGACAGTAGATCTCGATGCACTGCAGTTCACCTTCTTGCCCAGTTTACGTTAGAAAATGTTGAGATACGTCAGAGTTATCTGTTCAACAATGGAAGAGAATCCATATCTACTAGCATGAGCTCAACTTTTGCTAGCCCAGGCATATCGAGTATCTAAAATTCTGAATTTTCGGCCCATCCTACTATACAGTCATTTTTTGTCTCAGCTGAACTGACAATTGGTGTTTAGTCACCCTCATGCTAAAAAATAGTTCATACCTCTCGCTCTTTGAAACGATTTGGGGCACGTAGAATATGTCCCTCTCGGCCCTCTTCAAAGAAAATTGATCTCGTACCCCAAGACAGCCAGATCTCGCATGAAGTACTGTTTGATACCCGCCAGGTCAATCAAATAATAAGCGAGTTATAACATTTTTTTTTGTACATTGTCCGTAAAATTATGACACTATTGCGCTGGGCCCGCACGCTCAGTTCGGGGCTTAGGACAGTCTATTTCTTGAGCAAAGCGAAGGAAATGTCTTTCGCACCCAAAATGAGACCACGAGCTCAGAGCAATTGTGATTTTTCATCATGAAAACACTGAAACCGCGTTCAAGATCGGCACTTTTAAGTTCGAATGATGAACTTTGCGTAGTTAGTCTACTTCTATTCACAATTCATTAAAAAATACAATTCGACACACGGGAGTAAGACCTAATTTTATACCCTTGTATCGGAATATACTATTCTGATAAGATAACGACAGTCTGAATTCCTTCCTTCGAGGCTTCCGATGCATACCACATTCTTAAACAGCCACATTCGAGTAACAAATCAAACTTTACTTACAAGTACTAAAACAAGAACCAACAAATTGTGTCAAGCTTACTGTCACGGACAAACGTTGGAAAAACTATCTACCTATATTTATGGAAATCTATTCATTGACTCAGCTCTCAGATAAAGTCAAGATTCCCATGAATTTGATTATGCATCAAGTACCCGCTTGATACGATTTTTGGAAAACTCAATCAACCTTGACAGAAGAAATAAATCTTTCACTATCATCAGTACGCAAAATACGTTGCGCTCTAGTAATCGGCATTCATTTTCTGATCAAGTGTAAGGATAGTGTTGATAGTCTCGATCCTCTCGCCGCAAGTTTTACAATTTCCTTTTGAGCAATCATTGCTGGAGGTTTAAAATTGTCCACCCAATGGATCGAACTCTATTATTTTTCGTTGGCACAATAAACCCACACCGAAATGGCACTCACACCTACAGACGATGAAAAAGTAATCCGTGTGCATTTTCATTCGACCTGATAGAGATCGACGTTGGAGTTGAATGTTATAACTCCAATAATGAAAGAACTAAACATTTTCCGATCGAACTTCGCATTGACAATGTAAAAACCATTTTATCACAAATATGCAAAGTTACACGAAAAGATTTAATATTTTCTTTCTTTAATATTTTATTTTCTATTTATTTCTCCACGGTACTGTGAATTACGAGTATACTTTAGGATGGGAAACCTACGAACTCAAACATACAATATTATCTTTTATCCGCCTTAGTTCCCACTATTTCAGAGCAGCGATGCATTTAATGATAGTTGATGTAATATCAGTTAGCTGCGCGTGATTATTTGAACTTGGATCGGGAATAAAGCTAATTAATTACTCCGGATATGATAAGACCAAGAAATAAATTAATATCCTAAGCTGTTTGTATTTATTTCGTCATAATTCTCTCGGCAAAGCTACGTGCATTTTATAGTTGGTATTTCGTTTTTTTTTCCAAATGTAGTATTCTTGTTAATGATCTCCAAAGAAGCCACGAGTTATCTGAGGTTCTCGTTCCCTATATCTCTTAGTATCTCATGCTTGAGACGAGATACCCATACCACTACTCTATTGAAAGTTTGTTCTAGCCATACATTACGATGAGCTAAAACTCGAAGTCATGCGAAAGCCAAGAAGTGACATCATTTTTATATTATCATTTTCGAATTTACTATCTTTCTCGAGTTATCCTTCAAAATAGTTATATGTCCGATACTGGTCCTAGATATGATGAATTTCACGACTGGTGTAAACGTTGAAAAATACAAAAGTGATTTATAGTACATTATTGTCTTGGGCGCGTACGTCCAGTGCGGGCGCTAGGACAGTTTATCTCCCGAGCGAAGCGAGGGGAATAGATATCCTCTACGACCGAAATGAGCCTGAGGCAATAATAATTTTCCATCATTAGAATCTTTAAACCACGTTTGAAAGCAGCATTTTTAGATCAAAATGATGAAATTGTAGTTTATATTCAAGTACTCGCATTTTTTAAATTTTGCAGTCCCAGAAATTCTGAAAAAACGTTTTTGTTCCAAGACTGCTACATCTGAATCGGATAACAACAGCATCCACATAGTAAAATAGCATAAACTGAAAGACGATCTTACCGTGGATATCGCTCGGTCGTTTCGCAGAAAGTAAGGCCAGGCTGAGCACACCTGGGTGTTTCACCGGGCGGGGCCGGCAGGTATGGTTCGATTTCATGAATCGGTGGCGCAAGTGGGCAGCCGTACTTTGGGCAAGGCTCATTGTGATGATAGATACTCGTTGACAGCTGAAACATAAAAAAAAGCCTCGCGTTTACTTATTCGGTTGTTCAAAAAGATTTTTTGATGTGTACGTCATCAGAGCTCGATTCATCGTTGTTCCTGTAATTCGACAATTTTTTACGAGCGCGATGACGCGCTATGGGTACAGCGTATTAACAATCTCAGAGCGATGTTGAATCTAATAAAATTCTGCTATTGCAACATGTTCGATCAATGCGCGCCTACACAAATACGGCGGTAACCAGTATTTTTCTCCGTAGCACTTGAGGATATGGATATATCGATTAGCAGTACGGCACTCCTTCGATGCGAGTTTAGATCGAGAGAAAATTTTAGTGATTGAAAGCGAGCTGATGGATTACCTAACAAGATTATGTATATCTAAGTGTGACTAAGTGACCTTGACATTAGCCTAATAAAATTGAGCAATTCATTCATTCAAGCCATTGAATTTCAAGTAACAGACTGGCTAATGCATGATGGCTTTCATTTGTCTGTGGAACGTACGTTTTATTACTAAAAGTAGCGATTGCTTCTTACTACAAAGATAACGGTTACATCTGAGGAGAAACTGTAAGAGACATAAAGGTAGTATATTGAATCGTACAGTGATACAACTCTAAAACTGACAAACGTGTCTCGCCAAGTATTGAAGCTATGTATCCTCCGATGATTGGATTGCATAATTTTCATAGATATTTGTTTTTACTCGACTTCATCTTGAATTTGAACAGTTTAGGTAAACACGAAGTAAACATAGGCGAATGAAACATTGAAATGAAACTCTTCGGTAAATAACGAGTACTCGAACGATTACCTGTCTTCTAGAACGAATCGATAAAGATGAAATTTAATGTGATACTGCCCTACAGCTGGCTATACATAAGACTGGTAATTGTGAGATGAGCTGACGATACTTTTGCTTTCTCTAAAGAGAAAGCTTTGTTTTCGGCACAGCAAATTTTTGATCAATTTTTCCAGTCAATCCAATATTTTCTTCAACAGAATTCCTCTCATCACAAAAGTGCTTCAACCATCTTGTTCCTCTCGCCAAAATCTAGCGATTGTAAGTAACATTTTCCCTCCTAAAGTCTTCCAAAACCTCCCAGGGACTCATCTCCCCGTCCCTTCGCATATGTGTGTGTGTGTGTGTGTGTGTGTGTGTGTGTGTATGTGTGTGTGTGTGCGTGCGCGCGCGTATGTATGCTGTTTTTTCCCGCCACGCTTTCTCTTCTACGCTGTAGTTTATCGATTTTTGCTTTTCTATGAGTTGTGTAGAATCACTCAAAGATTAGACCAGTGATTTGGCTGCTCTCCTCCCCCAATCGAATTTGATTCAGAAGTTTTTTTGAGGTAAAATTGGTGAAATTGTGTGCTTTCATAGTAAAATATCTTTTTCTAACTTGATCTTACGGCAATTTGGGTTACCTAGGCTATGGTTTTTTTGGCTTGATCCATCGATTGGTTCATACCGAAATTCCATTTAATCTCCACAAACCTTAATTTTCAGAAGAAGCGAAAATTTTCAAGAAAAACTTCATTTTGAGCATATTGAAACCGATTGTATCAAAATTCCGTCTCGACCAAATTACAGACATTGCTAAAAAACCTCAGTTTAGATAGCCCAAATCGCCCTAACTAGCTTCCTTGAAAAAATAACTCAAAATATACAAGAATATTATCTTCAATATTGATATTTTCCTCATTTTTTTCCCTCAAACCGACCCATTCGAACTTTGATAAACTAAGCTGATACTTTTTTGTCATCCTAAATCGATTGGTTGATACCGAATTTTTTCAAAATTTGTTATAGTACAGTCAAAATCAAATTTATTCTCGAAAAATCCAATTTTTTTTAAAATACTCCATTTCTATCATTTTTACACCAACTATATCAAAATTTCGTCTTACCCAGACGATATATCTTACACAGAAAACACAAGTGTAGGTCATCTGAATCCCCCTAAAAGAGAATCTTGTAAAAATAGCTCAGAATATGAGAAAAAAATTTCATCCGAAATTCATTTTTTGCTCGTATTTCCCTCTACAACTAATCCATTTACCTTTTAATGGGCTAGAGAGATACTTTTCCAGCATCCTGCATCAATTGGTTGAAACCAAATTTGATTCAACTACATTTAAGTCTGATTCTAATCCAATTTTCACTCCAAGAATCGGAATTTCCTCCAAGAACTCCATTTTCATCATCTATAAACCAACTGTATCAGAACTCCACCTTAACCAAACGATTGTTTTCACTTGTAAAACTAGAGTCTAGATCATCTTAATCACCCTAAAAGTATTTCTCGAGAAAATAAATCAAGATATACAATCAAAATTTTATCTAAAATTAATTTTTTTCTCATATCTACTTCTAAGTATGAGTTGCGTCTGAAATGGATTGGACCACAGGGGAAATGAAACTATTTTTTGGGAATTCCAATCATGATTTCGGAATTTGGTCAGTTCTCCGAATTTCTCATCAATCGCAGTGAACCTCTGAAACTATTCTGCTAAGAGAAAGCATTCTGCTAATCTCTTTTAGCAGCGTATTTGGTAGAAAAATCTGAAATTATTCTAGAATATTTGATTCTCCTGGACTAATGACGCATACATTGGACTGGGACATTTGAAGAATGACTGGCTTTCGTTAGATCATAGTTTTCAAAACAAATTTTCGCACAATTTGATGTGTAGCCGAAACAATAACATCGTAAGGTAATTGCGCTCGATTCCACCTGAACTAAGTCCCTACGTTGATTAGTTTTTAAAAACTTTAACTGATTTCAAATCTTGTCATTGCAATCATAGAATGAGCTGTAACGCATGTGATTTTGTTGAATACAGGCCAAGCTATGCCAAATCTACGGCAAAGTGATTGTTTTGGCGATGGCTTGTACGACTTGTCTCCATAGCTATCTCACTTTTTAAAACATGTGTATAGTTCGTTGCTAATGTTTTATACATTGCAAAGCGCGACAGTTAAGCAGATACTGTGATAAAACAGATGTAAAATCCTATACATACACCTGATATTTCATCCATCTCTGGCGAATTCGCCTCAATTTTTTCTGCGATAGATAATTCTTGTGAGCACCTAAAGTCGAGTTTTATTTTTTTTTCATTATGAAATGAGTATGTTTTCCCTTGTCATGCGGGCTGTGATCCTCAACTCTTTATATTTCTAAAATATTCCATTTTACAATGAAAAATGGACTCCTCCATTGCAGCTCAGTATGAAAATGCCATTTCTAAAAAAAGGTCAATATGATCTCTTTATATCCGAACAAGTAGACAAAATTATGGATACCGTTGGTCGCTCTCACATTGCAGTGATTGGGGGTTTATTTGAAAAAGGTAATCCAGTTAAGAAAAGTTTATTGAATCAGCTCGGCCCATGATCTAGTTTTTTGGGGACCAAATAGAAAGCACGCTAGCTCACACCCGAAGAGTCCAAGCGTTGTGAAGTCGTATAGGGAAAATTTTGAGATTGAAAGACTTTCTATCAAATCGGAGACCCTGAACGACTAATTCAGACTTGCTGTCTTTCATTTATCGAGAAAAATCGTTGATAAACTGAGCTTAAAGGAAGGTTAGTATCTTCACATACAAGGTTCACTTAAATTTAAATCACTCAGACCCAGTGGTGGGGGAATCAAGCTAATAGATTGCTAACTTGAAGAGGGCAAGGTGATGAACCATAATCAATTCTATGAAAATCAAGGTCGAGAGGAGATGATGACGCTAGACATCTATCGACATTGTTTCTAAGAAGAAAGTGCAAGGCTGGGTTAAATTTGACGCATCATAGACGCGCAGATATGTACTTGTTTGAAAAGATGCCTGAAAACACGGAGCGATATCAAAGTCCTTTGAAAGCTCAATCCCGATTGCTCTTACAACTGCACTGTCAGAGCCATCACGCACCGACGCGGTTCTATCAATGGCAGTAAGAGGTATAGGAATAGAAGACTACAGGGCTTTCAAAGAAGATCCCAGGCCCGTGGATTGCTGGGCTGCATATGCATAAAAGTGAACTTTTTGGACTTCGGCCCACCATTATCAAAACGACTTGGTACATTCATTGCGATGAAATAGTAATTCTAAATTCTAATTTATGGGCGTGATAACCACTTCTAACTCTGAATAAACGCATCGCACTTAATCGCGGAAGGCGCAAAAGCGATATTTTCGTGGTGGAACACGAACTTGATCCGGAACGAAGTCAACCTATTGTTCGACCAAAAATGGTGCTGGCACTTGTGTGGGTTCAGAATGCTTTTCTAAAACGCTTTTTACTTCCGGAGTTGTGCATAAATGTCTCCACCTAGACTATTCCAGTTGAGATCGCCCAGTAGAGAAGGTTCAGAAAATAAGATTCCCTCCGCTATCAAGTATATAATTCTAGAGACGAAATGAGGTAACCCATGTTTTTTCGTTTAGCCCAGATCAACCTTGCATCGGCGCTATGCAAATTTCCAGTTTGCAGCCGAAAGAAGAAATTGCATTCTGAATTTGGTAAAATCTCCACATCTTCACTTCTAATGGGCCATTCGAGATGAATCCTTGATAGATTGTATCAAATACAAATGAATCCTTGATAGATTGTATCAAACACAACGCATTCTATCAGGAAAAAATCCTATGGTGCTCAGCATAGAATCCCAAAAAATGTCAATTTGATGAAAAATAAAAAATGGAATTACTCAAAAATATAGATTCTTCTCTTAATTTCTTTTTAGAGTACTCTGAACGATGCCAAATCATGATATATTTGGGCCGGAAGACACTAAAAAGTCGTGAGAGGCGTTAAAAAGTTTTTCCTGAAAAAAAAAAATTCAAAATGCCAAATTATTGTTAAAATTTGGTAACAATGTTCTTGTAAAAAGATTCGATTTCCTCTCCCAAGAGTACCATGGTCCATCGCTAAATTGAACTGTAATTACTCAAAGAAAGAATTTCAGAAAAAATTTTTACCGCCTCCAGCAATTTTTTTGCGCCTACCGAATTAACAGCATCATCTTAGATATGGTTCGAAAACTCTCAAAATAGTATTCAAAAGGTTACGAATTTCCGTCTTTGAGTTATCGCATTTTTTTATTCTCCTCTAGATGGTCACTTTCTGGGTTTTTATGTGAATTTTTGAGCACGCTAGGACCGATTCGAAGCAAAATTGTGGACTTTTTACCATATTCAGAATGCCACTTCTTTGAAACTTCTTCACTGGACGGTCTAAACTGGAATAGCCCACATATATTCTCTATGGGTTCCTATCAAGAACTCAATTCGCACTGAAATAGCCCTATACCGTTCTGATTCGGTACGTTTCTTATATGAGTTCGAACAATGTGCTATGGAACCCTAGCCCTACCAATCGTCTATTTTTATCGAAATAAGATCACGCAGAAAAGTTTCAACATAATTTAAGAATTCACCTGCGATTTTTCTTTTCATCTATTTCTTATACGCAAGAATTTTCTAGTCATGTATATCAATAAGGCTAATATGGCTCCATTCAGATTTTTCATAATTTCAATCCAAGAATAGTCATCAACTTTTCCTCTGTATCATGTCAGCCTTTTGATATTGTGGGACACACTCTCAATACCGCAGAGGACCATCAGGAGAAAAAAATTAGTTCCTTCAAAATGCTGAAGTAGGCAACGAATTTTCAAGGAGAAAAGGATGATTTTAACAAAACTGGTATCAAGACCGTACCAATAGATGAACAGGTCCTGGTCTATTTCGCTAGGAGAGTCAAGGAACTCTCGAGCCAGCTTATAACTGGTTCCATCAATCAAATACTCCTCCTTCTATCGTGAAAAATGTGAGTCTTGGAATCTTTTACCATACATTAAGTCAGAAATCCCGTGCACCAAATCTGCCTATCCATTCTTCTAAGCTCATTCAATCTGAAATCACACTTGTCCGCACGAGTTACACTCATAATTTGATTCAGCTTATATCTCATTAAATTTTCGAATGCGCAACTTCACGCACGGGCAGCGAACAGTGGGAATGGCTCATTGCATCACTGCGAGCTCATCTCCATTTTTCTAGTTCGAAATCGACAGTCGTGTGCATGGGCACATATTTCAAAGAAAAGAGCCCCGGGCCCATGTAAAAGAGAGAGAAAGTTTTTGCGAGCTCATCAAGCTTGCAGGATGAGCAGCGCGCGTGAGTTGCTCGCAGTGCTTTAATGAACGAGCTATCGGGTTGTTGGTCACCGATCTCACTTGTCGTAACATGCCGATTTTTTTTTCCTCTTCTCACCGATGACCCATTCCTCCTTTTTTTTGCACGCGATAGCTCTCCATTCCAAATCTCGTCCGGGTCGGGTGGCAACGCGCCTGGCATGCAAACTTTCACGATTTTTGACCGCGAACGATGGATCAAATTTGCCTCATCGCAGTCGGCTCTGCTGTTCGTCATACGTTATATTATACCAAGCGCAAAAAATCCGGATGCATCAGGGAAAATCCCAACTCACTTTCTACAAAACTTTTAATTTTGACCTCAATTGATAATACAAGATAATTTCGTAAAAGCTCACCTGCAGTAATATGAGTAGTTGAAGTGCGACGAGGCTGAAACGCGTCGTGTTTCGGGTGCACATGATAGTTAGTAAATTTGGCACTGAGTTTCTATGATTGCGGTAGCGTGCTGTCATCTTTGCGTGGGTGCAATGGGTGTAGCGCTCATAGCTACCGTTCGAACTTTACGATTGATGGTAAAGGTCTAGTTCTAGAGCAAGCCGAGGCTCGACTTTGGTTACGGCCTCTCATTGCGACCACTTTGCACATGTATGATTAGCCTACACTTGGGCCTCACGGCTGAATCGCCAAAAATGATCAAACACGTGCGCGTTAGTATGGTACGGCCGACTGTGGGCAGAGCAACTGTAACCGATCACGGATCGACGACCGAGTGCCGCGGGTCGAGGTGCGCTTGGCCAAGCGGACCTCGTGTTTCTACCTTGATGTCTGAGTACCGTGGCGGAGGGGCTAGACACTTTCACTACGCACGTACGAATTAACATAAACTTATGATATGCCTATATTACACGTGTGTATACGGCAGAAATCCAACGATTTTGCTCTGTTTCTCTTGATGAGCGATAGGGATTAGGTGGAGGTATTTTTATCAGGACACTCATGTAAACCTTCTATCCAATCCACCAACCCCGTGAGAGAACCGAAATTCCATCCTGAATATGAGAACATATCTTGGTGAGTCCGATGCATGTCGTGACGTAATACTCCCAAACTTCGCCTTTTTTATAGGTCACACTCACGAATATTTCTCATTCGGTTAATAGAGAAAGAAAATAATTCTCCGGGGACGCTTAGATATGCCCTAGTAATTCCACGCGGAGCTAGTAACTCTGTTCATCAAAAAGTATGCGATGAGAAATCGGGCATCCTAAACCTCTATATTTGACTACGGAACTCGGAGGGCTCTGAAGTGATCGGAGCGCTCCAACCACCCTGAGTGGCACTACCAATTTCTAGTAGATTCAAGTTTGTCATTTTTGATAAATCCATCCACTCAATAGAATTTTGACCTTGTGGAGGGGGGGGCATCCAGAGCCACGGTTTTTAGAATTTCCTTCACTTTCCCAGCTACGGAATACCGTTCTAATAACTCACGCCCATAATCTGTTTACCAATTATGGTGCAAACTTTTGCCAGACTTTGTGAGTCAACATTTGAGCGACAAAGTGTCTAAAACTGATAGCCACCTCCTGAATCTATTAGGTACTACTATTGTCTAAGAGGTTCGGATGCAGTATTGTTCAAATTTCGATCTACATTAGAGGATTCTGATCGCACGACTAATACACAGGCGTTTACGCATTGTTGGACTATTGTACTAAAAGGTACTAGAGCACTTGCTCGATGCTTCTAATATCTTTCAACGGTATAAAGCCGATTGACATTTACACATGATCACGAGTTTTCATTGTGAATGCCGTGATTGGATAATCTACAAAACAACACCCCTGACCACAGGTTAAACACCAAAACAGTAACAAGAGCACGTAGCATTACACCAAAAGAAGAACATTACCCAACACGAGGTGTAATTAATCTCTACGGCAATTCTCGTGCAGAGCCGTCTCCCCTCGTAGGCCAAGTAGGCCCGGGTCTAGGGTCCCACGCTCACGCGTGGCTCCTTGGGGTCAAGCATGAGATCGTATATTACGTGTCGAGTGCCGGAAAATTTTGTATTACAGAAAAATTTTGCTAAACGTCGGTGAAGCCGACGTCCAGCAAGGTTTCCCCGAAAAACAAAGTTTTTGGCACGAGACGCGTATTTTGCTTCAAAAGACGATACGCGGATACACGCTGTTTGCAAGTGGAGTCCCATGGATTTTCTCAAAAGTGTGAAAAAAGCTATTATACGTGAATCGATGTGTTGTGTTCGATGTTGGATTTGGCCACGTCCAGCCGGAAATGAGTACTCCGAAAGATCTTAACGCATAAAACGCGGCTCATCAGCTGACGCACAGAGCCATCTCTGACATGTTATGTAAGTCGAATCCTTCAGATTGCAAATGTGTCTTGTCCGCAAAACGCAATTCCTTACGAAGCCCGACAAAAATATATGTTATCACCTTCCGCACGAAAACATGGTTTATCCATCCGTCCACGCGGACAGATGCCGTGGTCAGGAAATAAAATTCTATTTCATACCTTTGGCCCGGAATTAATTTCTGCAGGGGCGATTTGGGGCCCTCAGAACGGAGAAAAATTCCCGTTCTGTACTCGCGCGGTTATTTTCAGGCCCAGCGTTTCAAATCCAACAGTACCACGGCCCAAAGTTGGAGCGCAAAAACTGGTCGGAGATGTACTAATTTGATTGTGGTAGGCTTGGAAAGAGCCTTGTACCATCCAATTCTTGGGAGTTGGAAGATTGAATCCTGGGCGAGGGTGGTACGTATGCTAGAATGTGTGACGTCCGTTCCACTGACGTTTTCTTTCTTTCATTTTATTATTATTTTTCTTCTCTTCTTTTTTTCTTCTCTCTCTTTATCTTTAAGATACCTATAACTAGTCATTCACAATACCAACTAGAATTGAGTATTGCCTACAAGTATAATAATTCATACATCTCGAAAAATGAGACTTGTTCATGCTAAGCATACATACTCATAGTAACGTAGACCCTGCCAATAAACCTATGTACAAAAACGAAACGACTATAATAATTAGTCACATAAACGTACAACCGCATTGATAGCATTGCTCGCACATCAAGACTGCAACCAACCACCCATTCAAATCCCGCCCCAAGATGGAGCAGAAGACTCATCACATCAAGCACCGAAGTCACCGCCGCTCGATCGGAGGCGTCCTCCTGCTTCCGTACTACAGGTAAACCCCGGTATTCGCGATTAATGTTGCCACGAAAAGTACCGCGAATACGAAAACCGCGAATACTGGGGCATTGTTCTTATGGGAAAATAAAGATCGTTGCCAACATCCGAGAAAAACCTCTATTCCACGCGGATAAAACCAACTTTCGGAGCTTCATTTTTTAGAATAAACGATTTATTATCTTGTAGATGTATAAACCAATATAAATTTGTGAGTATGGTGGAGTATATCAAAAAACATCATCATAAAGGTTTATACAAAGGAATGAAAATCATTTTTTAGCAAAAAATTCAGTTACGAGTGATTGCCTAGACCGTCGCAAAAGATCCCTATACAATTCTTTGTAAGACATCAAAGCTGACTCGCAATCAAAATTGAATTTGAGACTGCGGGTTAAAATTGGATCTTGAGCTAGCGCGTCATCAATTGCATTCTGAACCGCCATAATTGTCTTAAAAAATAGTATATAAAAACCAGCTTCAAAAGATATAAATCACAGTAGAAAACAACACGAGTGAAAGGATCTCCTTACAACCTCAAAAAATCAACACCAAAACAATAACAACCTGAATGTTGCCCTTAAAAATTGTAAATATATGCGTCTGATATACATTGAGTGAACATCTGCATCAAGTTGACAAGTCATCAAAGGATCGAGGAAACATCAGAAAAATTTCAAAAAATCAGCTGTTGAACGAATCTCCCTCAAAAATCATGAACCGGTCAACATCAAATCGCGAATAGGCGGGGTCAGGCTCCGCGAATAGCGGGGTGCGTCCTCAATTACCCAACCGCGAATAAGCGGGGTTCGCGAATACCGAGGTCGCGAATACCGGGGTTTGCCTGTATTTCAACATAGTACTAATGGAAAAAAATTTTTGCGGAATTTTCCCAGACCCCCTGGTGACGGTTTTGTCCAGCTTGCTCTAGAATGACTCTTATATACACTCTTAGAATTGACATCATGAGCATCCTTACCTCGGTATCGTAAGATGAAATTTTACATCACGACCGTTGCAACCAAAAATGTGTTGGGTCGACATTTCTAATCTCGACAACGGGTTGTTCCTGAATCTCATCACCAGCCTTGCGCACAATAGTTATTTTAAGCATACCAGAAGCAACGAAATCTCTTGATGAGCTCAGTGCAGCTCAATTGATTCACACCACACTATTATTTTACTCGTTGACTAAAAGGTTGACATTGTATTGCATACAGTTTTAGACCAAAGCAGACTTTTCCTCGATAACTTTGCCTCTACTCCAGCCGCATTTCAACAATTATCACTATCATCGAATTTCGATACTCGGTTGACACATTCCGATAGACTCTTTATCTTGTTGAACTTCTCCCCAATTTATAGATCTGCGAGACAAGTCCTTTCACTCATAGTCCACGTCATTGATCTGAGAGCTACTCAAAGTTAATTATGGATTCACCAATGGTCCAGGAAGTTCACACCGTGCACCTCCCAGTCCAAAAACACATTACAATAGTATCAACTTCATACGACTAGTATCATATACCATAATTTAGCACCTTAGATTCTTATGAAGTTTCCCAAAATATTCCTGTGCTGGATCCTATGGCACGAATATCCCCTTGAAAGCCCATCGTTCAGCTCACGAGTAACTCTGATTTGAGAAAATTTTCAATCATTAACGAACAGAAATTCATTATTCAGGGCTTGAGATCGCTGCTTAAAAAATCCAGCAAGTTTCACAAAAGATTGTTGCGCTTGCCAGACAGTATTGACACTGAAAATGTTCACTTTTAGGCCGTAGACAGCATCAGGACCGCGCGGGATGGACAGAAATTTAACTTTTATATCCCGGGTGCCTGGCTTTCACCTTCACCCCGGCTTGCCCCCATGGGCGCGGGGCAGGGATACGCCCTGCCAGCGCGTCGGTTTGGAGGATGGCCAACACCGAGCCAGGCTCGATGATGACTCAGTCCTCCTCCCCGACTACCGAATTCTGGTCTCAGCCCCCAGCGTAAGGCCGATGCCCACCCCTCGGTGGGAGGTTTTGGGACTCGTCTAGGCTTCCTGAGAGCCCAGGGAGTCCCTCGGGATGATGGATGAGTCTTTCGGGCTCGCATCGTTATCGCCCGATGGCGATTCCAATACGAGTCCCTAGACTCACCCACTCCCGTGGTGCCGGATGGAGATGTGCGGTCTCCTCGCTCCGGCGGGCGATGACTGGGGCCGTAAGCTCGTCAGACTCCAGGGATGAGGTACCATGCCCCAACCTCCTTCGAGGGTCGCGCGGGACGGACAACAAGTTATCGCCACTAGACTTAACGAACTAGCAGTCACTTTAGCTGCGCTCGAATCAAATGAGCGTTCCTCCCAAGTGTCACTGCGATCAAAAATATCAAGAAATCGAGGGCAGGAATAAACAACTATTCATCCTTAGCTTCAATCGCGCTCAGCGAATATTGCGCAGCTATCAGACACGCTACGGGAACTTTTGCCAATAGACTAGTTACAACAATGAATATACCGTTCTTAAATTCTCAATTCATTTCTTGTAACATCTCTCTGATCATTGACTCGGGCTCGCAAAGAAATTTGATCAAGACAGGCGTTCTGCCCCCTGACACTTCAATAGATATAGAAAAAAACTGTTAACTTATTTGGCCTCACCGAACAATCAGTCTCATCACTTGGCACTGCCTAGAATAAATTCCTCAATTATGATGTCAGATTTCATATTCTCGACGATCAATTCCCGGTTCCTCACGACAGCATTTTGGGAGCCAAATTCCTAGCTGGTACAGAAAGTATCATTCATTTTGGTACTAGAATCGTCTCCATCAATGGCCGTCACTTCAAGTTCAAAAAGAGCTTTTATGTTCTCAGGCAACATCTTCAATGTCAGCTGCCATAGTCAAGATAACCCTTGCTTCACATGAACGCTATCATTTCCCGTTTACAAGTTGGAGGTCGATCTCTAATTGATACGGGTTCCAAAGGTGATATTGTCAAGAGAAGCTTTGTCGATTCAGGCCAAGTAATAAATGGAATCCGCGCAGCTCGATTGGAAGGAATAGGGAACGATCTGTTCCCACACTTGGGTCGGCCATGTTACCCTTTTGGGAAACCCATGCTGAATTTCAAGTAAAGTCGGATGAATTCCCTATTCCACCCATAGGAATAATAGGAGCCTCTTTCTTAAGGTAGTACTAGCGGTACTCGAATAAGCTATCAGAAAATTACGAAAATCGGCACAGTGGTACATTAGTGCCTCAAACAGACACAGCTGAAATTTCGAAATATTTAGGAGCCGCGGAGAAAAGTTCTGGGCAATTTCGTGAAAGCCGATTAACACGGCGTCTTATGGGAAATGACCGATACACTCATTTCTAACTATCAGATTTTTACGGGAGTCAGCACACAGATATAAGAGTACACGAAAAGTGCATAGAAACAAACAGATCAACGATTAGGAGCCTATAAAGAAAAATCCGAGCCAATATGTCACTGCTTTTGGCGGTTTCGGGGTTAGGTTGTCGTCTGCTGTGTGCATTACTATACCTATATAGGCGGGCGAAATTCAGTCAAACGAAGATACAATCCGCGCTTGAACTCATCAGTACCGCTAGTACTACCTTAACTAGAGCTCAAGCTGTGATTCAATTCAAAACACGCGTAATGATCTAGGGTGAGAAGACTATCCCATTGCATTATCGAAGTGAACCAGAGGTTGCACCTTTTGCTACTGTGTCTCATGACACAGAAAATTTCCTCAATCTTCGTGACCTCGAAGAACACATCCTGAGTTATAAAGAGCGCCTCGTCCAAGAAGACACTGAACGTGAATTTATCAATGGATTGAACTCGACTCACACCGACGAAGCTTGTTACACTATTCCGGGTGATCAAACAGATGAAGTAGACCCCGACCGCAAGTATCGTGTCCTCGCACTCATAAGAATGGACCACCTAAATGATGAAGAAAAAACTCAAGCGATCGAATTGATTCTTGAACTCTCTGATAGATTCCATCTGGAGGGAGAACCACTTCCTGCCACAAACATTGTTGAGCATAAAATACATCTCACAGACAACATCCCATTCAACACCAAATAGTACCGTATACCACATGCATTGGGGGACAAGGTAGAACATCAGCTGAATGACCTACTCCAACAAGGCTTAATTAGACCATCTAGAAGTAGTTACAAATCTAGCCTGTGGGTAGTCCCGAAAAAAACCCGGCTCGAATGGCAAAAAACGATGGTGCGTGGTATTAGACCCTCGTCCTTTCAACGAAAAGACAGTACCTATGTCATTCCCCATTCCTAACATTTTAGACATCTTCGACAGCTTTTATGGGGTCAAGTATATTTCACTGTAATCAATTGCAAGGCAGGATTTCACCAAGTAAGGCTGCATCCAGACTCCGTCCCTCTGACTGGATTCAGCGCGTTAAATTCGCCTCGGGAATGATTTCGCCTACACTTTGGTCTCCGTAATACAGCCGTAGAATGACAAAGAGCAATGTACTTGACGTTAGGACCCTTGATCGTAAAAGGTGTCATGAATGACACTGTGATTCACAGCCACTCGCTTGCAGAGCATAATCGTCTTTTCCGCGAAGTCACGCTTCAGAGAGGCCCCATGGGTGTTAGAACCCGATGAATGTGAACTGCTCAAGGAAAAAATCACCTATCTCGGTCATGACTTGAATGGAAATGGAATCAACCACGATCCGGAAAAAATAGAAGCTGTAAAGTTCTTCACGAGATCCAAAAACATTCAAAACCTCCGTCAGTTTTTAGGACTCGCTGGTTATTACAGAAGATTCATCAAAGATTTTGCTCGTATGTCGAAACCGCTTACCAAATTGTTACAGAAAAATGAAGATTCTATATAGTCAGAAGACACAGAAAATGCTTTTGAAGCCCTCAAGAACGCTCCCTGTTCAGTACCGCTGTTTGAGTTTCCAAATCTCCAGAATCCGAGCTTCATCATCAGTTCCGATGCATCAGGCTGGGCGGGGGGAGAGGTACTGTCGCAAGGCTTTATCCCTAAAGATTATAGCCTATGCTTCTCGCTGCTAAGAGATGCTGAACTTCGATACGAATTTTACGAGAAAGAGGCCCTTGCGGTTTTATTTTGCGTAGAAACCTTCCGTCCCTAACTATTCAACCGTAAATTCACTGTAGTAATAGATCACCAGCTTTTCACTTTTCACAGTGAGACTCTACTTAAAATGAGTGGAGCTTTACTAATAAATTGGTAAAAACGAGTTTTAGACATCGCCTTGACTGATATTAAAATTTTTGAGTGAAAAAACCAATAGATCAACGATACTGTGTGCATACGATATCTCCTTCGATTTGAATCGTTTTCAATTTAATTATGTCCGAAATCACACAGTTAGTCTTAGGGAATGTTGAAGAAAATAAACGTGGAGTGTTGCATGAGGCATTCGCGAATTTGTGTACGCATTGTTCCAACCGACCGTGAAAAAAGTTCAGCGCGCTGACCGGGATCGAAACGATTTGAAACTTGAAACGTTTCTGATGCCACCTCGCGCCTAGGAAAGCATATGATATGATATGTGCATTCCTTGTCCTCTAACTACTTGCGACGATGCATGCAGGTTTTGACAAGTTCGGTAGGGGGCGGGGTGACCACGAAGAATCGCAGTGTACAGCCAATCACCGCAGATTCACCGTAGAGAGGGTAGAGACCCTACCTAATTGCTCACACGGACACACTCTTTGACATAGGTAGATGTACGGTGCACAAACTTTTTCCAGGAAAAACGCCGAAAATCGCGGAGTAGGGTGAGAAATGGGTGGTCCGAGCGTCGAGTGGAGAGACGGTGAAGTAGAATAAAAGCGATTAAAAATTCAGAGAAATCCTCTCATTGGGGTCAATTTTTACTCATTCATGCGGAGAGAGTGCCAGCAACCTTTCATACACGTCACGAAAATTTCTCCGAATCAAGATTCTTGACAGATTGGCGGTGGAATATTGCAGGGATTTTCGGAAATGATACCCCAGGATATTAAATTGGGTTAAAATTTCCGAGGAAGCTACCGAGAGCCTTTTAAAAATCATTCGGAAAGCTTCGAGTTGGTCCACAAAAGTATCTCATTACGAGATCGCTTCAAAATTGTTGTCCAAGATTCCAGAAATACTTCAAAGTCGTATCCATAGAATTTCGCACTGAAATATTCCAAAAACCTTTCAGAAATCATCCGGAAAATATTTCTGGAAGATTTTCAGTAATATTCCATGGAATCATTTGAGGAGTCCTCCGAAAGATATTTATGATATATTGCAATGGAATATGACAAAAAAATTCCTTGAAATGTTCCTGTGAGGATTTGGGAGATTTCATTGAAATGTTGCGATGAAATATTACAAAAACATTTCCTAGAATGTTTCCGCGAGGTTTCTGATAGGAATCATCGAAATATTCCACTGAAACGTTTCCCTGAAATATTTCCATGCTCTGTGGGACAATGTATACCTATATGTTTGAGTTTGCTTGTGTGTTTTATGTGTGCGTATATTTAGCTTCGATTGGGTGCAGTATCTTTTAGAAGGCTAAATGTGATCTTCATCAATAAAAGAATTAACACCCTCCCAATGCAGTGGGTACGTATTCTTTCACTCATTTAGGAGGTCCTAGTAACCAACAAAATTGGTTCCAGATGCGGCCCACAAGAAAAAAATTTCATTCTTCGATCGACTGTGCGTAAAACAGTGTTTCACGCACGGCAGTTCTCGTTCACTTTACGCCCAATCGATCGGAAAACGTATTTCGATACTCGGGCGTGAAGTTTTTCTGCTTCACTCGTGCTAATTTCGACCCTCGCCAGGGCTCGGGCCGAAAACAATCACTCGAAAAGCAAAACCAAACTTCCCAACCTCGAATCGAAAAATACTATTGGAGCATACTAATTGTCAAAAAGTCTGCGAATTCTCTCGTGTGTAGTCGAGCTAGCGAATGTGATGATGAATCGCGGGGAAAGATTGCCTGGAATATATTCAAGAATAATACAAAAAGTGACCTTACTTCGTTTGTATCTTTCTCTCGTTTAGATGATTTTCTGCAACGCACACGCTAGGCATTTCCTGTGAGAAGGCGATAGAGATCGCGTTTTTACGACTCGCATCAGCTGTGATTTGTACACGTAGTGTGAACATTGCGTTAGAGCCGTGCGACTGTTGTCATGAACCACCTTAGCAGTTGCAATAGTGAAATGTGCCTCACAGGAGATTGGTTTGAATTCTCGCAGCTTGACCTGGAACTGCAACTAGGAAAGTCCCGCATGACTCAAGCAAAGATCATTTCTGTTTGCCAGCATCACTCGTCAACTGTCACTTAGATACGGGTACATATAGATTTTGTGTGTGGTCATTGAATCCTAACCAAGTATTTAAAATGCATGTTTTCGATATGGTTTTGTTGGGATGCAGTGACTTGTAATTATACAAAGGAGTAGACTTGATACAAACTCATCAGCATTCTTCTGTCATGACAATTTTTGTTCTCAGAAATGTTTGTTCCTTAAATCTCATTACATCTGGTTTGCAACATAAAGAATCTTTGAATCATGATGCCAAATTAGTGCATTTGATCTCATAGATTGTGTAATACACCACAACAAAATAAATAATCACATCGTAAATCCAACATCTACAAGCCATTGAGCAAAGTTTCTCGAGCAAGTTTATACGTGTAATCGCTCACTAGAACAGATATTTGTATTTTATGTGTCCTGTGTCATACTCAGCTACCTACTATCTGTCTTATTGACGCTGATAGACTGAATTTATGACTTGATGCATTGCGAGCGAACAATTTTCAATGGTTGTTATAGTAAGGAGTAGCGAGAATTTCTTATCCCCAATGCGTTTTGCATAATTTTTATGCTTGTAGTCTATTCAGACAGAATGACACATTAGTTCTTATCCATGAATATGTATAGCTACTTTTGTAACAATAAGCCACATGCTACGAGAATGGAAATCTAAGATAGTGGGTATGAATGGATTCAACGTTGAGATCAGAGTAAATTTTGAATGACACGATTATTGGTCTAGATCTTTTTAATAGAACCGTGCAGATAAGAGTACCTTCAAAAGAGTCCCGATCTTTTTGGGAAAAACTCACGACATAGACAAGTGCTTGAGAATTGGAGTCTATGGTAAGCCTCTCTTGAGAAATTCCACACGACCTTAAGGCCAGTCCGGAGTCCCCGCAGAACCGCAACCAGACACGCACCGGCGTACTTTCAGGTTGCGTCTACATGCAATGATTGTCTCGCCTATTCCTTCTTATTACTCAACAACATAACATTTCCAGCCAAAATCAGATAGTATCCCGCCTGCGTATTGAAAGATCCAATCGAATGAGCCCTTCCATGTCCGAAAATTCTGAATCTAGCTCGCAAAATCTTGTAAGGAGTGCGAGCATCGAGCAGTATAATGCCCGGCGGATCAAAAAATTACTCGAAAAATTACGATTGTCTCGAGATATAGACTGAAATTTTCAGGCGTGAAACAACTCATTCGGCTGAGAATGTTATGGTGTTTTACTTGAATTATTCCTTTCGAGTCGGAAATGTGAGGTTGGAATACTATGAGGCAAAAATCTGATTCATAACCACCGCGTCATTGGCGCTGTATATAGGTATACTCACAACGCAGGCGCTGGCTGCAACGCTAGTTTTTTTACTTTTTATCTCATTTTCTCGAAATTTTGATGGTTGACCCATGGTTTTCCTGGTATCAATTTATAGGGAATGGATAGAAGAACCGTTTCCTTCGGTCAGAACAGAAATCATATGAATAGTTAGCACGCAAGCTCATCTTAACGCGGCTGGCCCGTAAGGGGGTTCGGAAGCTCTACCTTTACCGACCTTGACTTTCGCCAGAAAAAATTTTATTACTCGTCAATTACGCAATATCTTGAGAAACCACGATTGTCATCGTATTTCTGTGGATCATACCTACGCCCTGGAACAATTTTCAGGGTGATTCATCTTGATTTGAAGGAGAATTCTACATCCGCAGTTTCCAAAATAGTGACTGCCATTCTCCGGATGTTGAATTCTCCTTCAAATCGAGACGGATCGTCCTGAAAATTGTTTCAGGAGGTAGATCTGATCCACAGAATTACGATGACAGTGCCCTTTTTCTCTGATTCGGCCTATAAAAATTATAAAAAATCAATAACTACCAATAGCGCATGATTCCTCCAAATGTCAACAAACGCGTGTGAGCTGGTCCGGAGTCGATACGGGTCCGCCCGTCCGCCTTGGATCCGCCGCGTCAGCTGACACCGTGTGGATGTTTTAGGGCTTCCCGGTGCTCTCGCGGGTGATGAGATGGTTTCCATCGAGTGTGTGCTAATACTCCAGTGTCGGTTATTATATTTAGTGCAAGTACGAGACTAGGCCAACCCTGGCTACATCGCGGCGTCGGCGTTTTCCATCTCCCATCCAGCAACGCCCGGTCGGCGTCGACTGCTCGCATGGACGCCGTGACGTTTTTTTTGACGTGAGTATCTTTTTAAATCACACATCTTCCCAGTAAATAGTGCACGTCGGTGGTGCTCAAATTCATCATGAATCTATTGTGCCCATAATCGACTAGCTATGTCGTGTACTTTTCTCATCCGGAAGGTTATAAGTCAGCTGTTTTTGCAATTCCTTTCAATGGGGCTAGATGTCAACTCATCTGATTTTGAAGATTTTTCTCATAGATAAGGCCTAACCTAGAATTTTTTATATTTAAAAGATTGTAAAAATTGTGATTTTACTAGTATGAAAGGTTTCAGTTGTCAATAAAAGCATTTTCTTGATTTTGTGTCATTCCCAGGACCTCGTCATTTGAAGCAAAGCTCTACGTTATGGCTCGAAACTCACCCAGAGCTTCTGGGGAACCATCTGCACTGTATGGCATATTACTGGAGGCTCTTAGCAATATTTTGAGCAGTCTTTTGCTGTCCTAGGAAGATTTGAAGGTCCATACGGCATGGTTGTTTGATTGGGCAGTTGACGACATTCTGTATGTAGACTCAGTATGGTGAGTTAGCCCATCAATTTATACTCTAAACTACCTACAAATAGTGAGAATTTTCTGAATTTCATAATAATGTATGAAGCTTCATGGTTTTCTGTTATTGCTTAGAAATAATTTCAAAACTTGGTCATCAGGTTATGTACTACACAAGTGGCAAAACTAGATTCTTTGAGCTTTTATGGATCATATTGAGCCTCAATCATGCCTTTACCCTAGCACGTATAGAAATTTGTTATAGAAACCTCAAGCAAATTTCTGCTTCCAGGTGCAAGCAGAACTCAATCACTCATGTCGATTCTTAGCTTCCAGCATGGGTTCTTCCGTGGAATCAAACAACCTGTTTCTCTCCATTTTCCCTAACACTAACCGTATTGAGGGATCATACAACTCTGTAAGTGTTCAGATTGGGTAAGTACCACATCTCTAATCTACATTTTGAGGTCTTCGAGGGAGAAAATCATCATATTTAAAAATTTACATGTTTCAGATTCTAAAAATAAATGAGTTCCAAAATGATGCAAGATTCACTTCAGTAAAATGATGTGGACTG
The DNA here is from genome assembly GCA_029851415.1 of Eretmocerus hayati. Taxonomy (NCBI): domain Eukaryota; kingdom Metazoa; phylum Arthropoda; class Insecta; order Hymenoptera; family Aphelinidae; genus Eretmocerus; species Eretmocerus hayati. Next base: position 37,088,079 of record CM056743.1, on the reverse strand, counting down.
AGTCACATCCCTGAATATTAACTATTTTATACTTTCAGATATTGATCTATTGATGATGACATGCTCCATCGATGGAAGCAACCCAATTTCATATTCGAAGCTCAACTGCTTTTTCTATACCAGCACATTCTAGATTATGGCATTCTCCAGGTGTCAAATCATTTCTAAATTTGTGAATTAGATAGAAGTTGTAACTTTCATGAAAATTATTCTATTAGAAGAAAATATGAATTACTAAAGAAGAACTGATAACTTGATCTTTCTATAGGTTAATTTTGGTGGAATTTTTTAGATCAAGTATGGGTTTTGATGCAGTTCATTACCAAGTTGAGCATGAATGAAGATTGATTGGTTTTGAGGTCTCTATTGGATACCAGAAGTATTTGCCTTTCCTCCGCTCACAATCGAATGTCCTGGTTCAGCCATCTGTTTGTTTATATCACTGCATAATAAATGCACCCACTCTTTGGGTGCATAAAAAATGCAAGATGTTCAACCAAAATACCAATTTCAGCAGGAATGAAGATTGATTGGTTTTGAGGTCTCTATTGGATACCAGAAATATTTGCCTTTCCTCCGCTCACAATCGAATGCCCTGGTTCAGCCATATGTTTGTTTATATCACTGCATAGTAAATGCACCCACTCTTTGGGTGCATAAAAAATGCAAGATGTTCAACCAAAATACCAATTTGAGCAGGAATGAAGATTGATTGGTTTTGAGGTCTCTATTGGATACCAGAAATATTTGCCTTTCCTCCGCTCACAATCGAATGCCCTGGTTCAGCCATATGTTTGTTTATATCACTGCATAGTAAATGCACCCACTCTTTGGGTGCATAAAAAATGCAAGATGTTCAACTAAAATACCAAATTGAGCAGGAATGAAGATTGATTGGTTTTGAGGTCTCTATTGGATACCAGAAATATTTGCCTTTCCTCCGCTCACAATCGAATGTCCTGGTTCAGCCATATGTTTGTTTATATCACTGCATAGTAAATGCACCCACTCTTTGGGTGCATAAAAAATGCAAGATGTTCAACTAAAATACCAAATTGAGCAGGAATGAAGATTGATTGTTTCTAAGGTCTCTATTAGATACCAGAAATATTTCCTTCCATCCGCTCAAAATTGAAAATGTCCAGGCTCAGCCATCTGTTTTGTTTACATTACTGCATAGCAAATGCACCCAATTTTTGGTTGTATTTAAAATGCAAGATATTGACGTGAAATACACATCTAGGCATGCCAAGATGCACATTTGCAGTATATATATATGAAAGATGTGTATAAACAGCATCCAAAATGGAGTCTTGGAGAGTACGCTGCAGTATTTTATTTAGAAATGTCAATCTCCACTAATGCATAAAAAATGTATGTGATTGCATATAAATGCTAAGGAGAACATAGAAGTAATTCATACAGAGAATATTTTCATTCCTCTGCATGAATCTTTGCAGTCAGAAATACACACTTCTATGTGTAACAAACAGCAGAGAAGTTCATTCACAGACATCAGTGACCACCAGTGACAGAGGTGAATATCAAACAATAGAGATATAACACCAAATCTCTATTGAACAAACTCATCTCTTCTTATGTCAGGCTGTCGAGTGCTTGAGATAGATGTCTACAGATAGACACCATGAAGTCACGTATCAGTCACCAGACACAGCTCACATGCGGCTACCTAGGTCGGTAAAAGTAGAGCTTCCGAACCCCCATAAGGTTACGTGTAGTCAGCAACAATTTTTGAAGTCAATTTGCTCGCGATTTTGGTGGTTGACTCCATATTTTTTCAACGGTTTCACATTTCTGGTAGTTTTAGCTATAGTTTAAGCCCACTTGCGCCGAAAATAAATGTTTTATTAAAAATCGCTCGAGCCTCCTTGAGTCAAAGTACAGGACACGTCAGAAAAATATTCGACTTTTTTGTGACCATTACTCTTAGAAAAAATCAGGAATTACACCTTCTGGAGGTCTATCATCCAACGGGAACTTACTTATGAGATGATACTCGTAATAAAGTAGTTCCGTAGTTCCGCCCGAAATAGTCCCACGTAAAAGGGTTATGTCACAGAAATTTTTATTAGCACTTTAATTCGATTCTATTGCACAAAACATCAACTTCTCACCACTTATGGGGTCCCATGAAAATTTGTCAGGAATTTCGAACGTATTTCACTTTGTCCTCGCAAACTATTTTCAACAGGAAAGTCTGGATCTTTTCTGCAACGATATGCATCTTTCTCGAACCCGATTAGTGATACGGAAATGCGGTTTGCAGCATTCGAAAATTCTTGAAAAGAACCTATCGTAATGGGTCCTCATGAGCAATTTATCGGACAAAAGAGCGAAATTACGGAAAAACTAATTTCTCAAAAACCCAATTTTTCAGGCCCTTGAAAATTTGATATTTTATGTTTGTGTCTTCATTCCAAAAGAATCACTAATAAGCGTAAAAAATCAATCTTTCGACAGCTAGGGCTTGTTGTCCTCTTCAAGCTGGAATTCATCCTAGTTCCAAATTCAATACACGGTATGTGAAAAAAGTCACCCCGAATCCCTTCTTTGCTTTTCAGAGAGTTCTAAGGCATATTTTTGCTTATTTCCACAAGCCTATTCTTCAGGCGATTGGGATTCGTCTGTTTTAAAACTCAGCGCTTGCAGGGATCTGGATTCGAATTCCGGTCGTGTCAGCCTGGAATTTTTCTGAGGCAAATTTTTTGGAATATTACCCGTTGGGATGAGAGCTTAGCGTCTTGAATCACACGACAAACTACTCAAACGAAAATTACATGTACTCGGTAAAAAAAGTCTGATTACTCAAGCGCGCTATGCGCACAAAATCCCGTTGATGACTGTATAAGGGAGGGAGGCTTCAAAGTTCAAGCTCACCCACGAGGTTTTTATTCCATTAGTGAGACTATTTGGAGTGATTTATTCATAGAGTTTTGATAGTTTTGGCATCAATATAACTATTGCTCATCTAATGATAGCCCCGAATGAGTCGCACCGAAGCCTCAGAGGGCCTCTCTCGCGCCACGGGAGGGAGAACTATTTGCTGCTCACTCACTGAAAGATAGAGCAAATTTCGATTCAAAAATCTTGAATGTTTTGACACTGTCGAAGTCCCAGACTGGAAATCGATATGCATTCGGGATAATTTTGTCCTTTTTCTCACTACAAGAGAATACTTCAACGCTATTGAAGCTTTTCAGTCTCTGATATGCTCGTATGCTGGTAGTATTGTTTTCGAAACCTTTCCATCATTCCTCGTTATGGACAGAAATGGTTGCATTTTTTTGTATGCAAATTTGAACTTGTATGGAGCAGAAAAAGTACACAAAGGCGATTTTATGTGTTACAGAGTCCTCAACAGAGACCGACTCACTGTTAGATGAAACATTCGTAGAATGAATGAGGAACTTTAAAGAATGAGCTAGACATTGAATAAAATTTTATGATGCTGGAAACCACAATTTTTCAATCTTTCTATTATATTTAGACGAATGCGCGTCTAAAGGAACCAGAGTTCACAAATCTCATTACCTTAGACGGCCGATTATACGGGCAAGATCACACCATGGGTCAATTTTCGCTTATTTGGAATGTGAAGCTTTGTTCATTAGGTATAGGCAATCTCGATATTTCGATATCGCCCTTCAAAACTGTAAAGAAAGACGCTGAATGCACGTGGGCCTCGAATGTATGGATGTTCGGACTGGTCAGGAGAAAATCGGATCGGTACCAAACAATGCAAAATTATTCTTACAACCCACGTGTTAACCTTTAAAAATCCTCGAAGGAAATATCTCCAGCGATTGACTTCACGTTCCGTTCCAAATAGGGATAATATTAACTCTCTAATCGCTGAGAAAGCAAGAAAATCACTAAAACTCATAAAAAACTGGAAGATGAGAGCGTAATTGATATGGATTATTTTCCCGCTAAGTACAAGGAGTCAAATAAAAATACATTTCATCGACACTCGTGTGAATCCGAATTCCTCACCATCATAAATTTTTCACAAAAGTAACTGGATCCCGCAATGACTTTTTCATGAATCTCCTCTCTATCGTGAATGATTTTCCCTCATGAATGTTCAAGAAAATATTATTGGCCAGTGTTAGGAAAATTCATCGAGAAATAAACGACCAAAACGTCAAGGATATGGGTAATTCTCACGACTCGTTAACATTCTGATGGGTACCCGAGCATGGGCGCGTTTCTTGCGATAATACCTTAACAACAAAAAATCCCCAGGCATAGTTCTTAATAGTTGCAACTTAGAACGAGTGGTATTTGGTCCTAGATACAGTGGTATCGGGCTGGAAAAAATTCATAATACCCGATTTTTATCACTTGCGTGGGGGGAGCGTCGCATGATTTTGGCTTTTTCAGCTTCACTCCCAAAAAACCTCACCTCTAAAGATGTTCTAAGGCGTGCAGGTTATTCATCTGGATGTATACTATCATATCTTCATCAATATAGACGCGTGCTTTTCGATGGGTGGAAGTATGGACAACTACAAAAGTGGATGCTCAGATTCGACGAATTTTTTCGTTTGCCTATAAATGCCGTAATACCCAAAAGACCCAAACTCATTTCTATCCAAAAAATACGTAAATTCAGGTCTGAATTTCACGAACAAAATGCCACCCGAATGAGCGACCTAGTCACGACCCGAATGAGCGTGCCTAGTCTGAGATGTGAGTTAATAATAACTAAAGAGATGAACTACCTCGCGAGAATCGGTTGCGAAAAGCACAAATACCTCGAGCACACCTGCAAGTCGAACGGTAGCTCCATATTTACTCTTATGAACTTTGGATATCCTGGAAGTTAGCCGGAGTAAATTACTTTCCCGCACATAGAAATTATCTGGTGTCTTGTCCACCGGAGGAACCGATTTGTCAGCTTTCGGACACGTCCAATGGACCCCTCTGCGGTATTTTCAGTCATCCCCAAGCGTGCACAAGATGGGAATCGCATGTTTTTGGGTCATTCTACGATTTGTCCCACAACTTGAGGATATTAAGTGGAAATAGCGACTCGACAGGATTGTGTCTACACCTAGTAGTGATCAAATAATGTTTCAACATCAGACAAGTACCCTTTCGCAGTATTTTTAGACACTTGGGTGTATGCGCGAGTGAGAATTGAAACACACAGCATGAGAATATTTCAGAAAGCTTCCTGCAAGCTTTCAGGAAAACCCGGGAATCTTTCAGAAAGATTTCACTGAAAGCTTCCCTCAATAAAGATATGTCCCACTTCAGACACCTGTCTGCAAGAATTCATGTAATATTGCCGGGAATATTTCGGGAAGCTTTCAGAAACATTTCATTGAAATATTTCAGTGAAATGTTCCTGCAAGATTTCATCAAATCTCACAAAAATATATGCGTGAATAATCTGTCTGTGGAATCCATATTTTGCTTGATAAGTTTCTTAATCATTCTAATGCATGACTTCATCATTCTAACTCGTACTCCAACTTCATTGTGACGTTGAATCCAAAGCTTCACGTTAAGTTCATCCAGGTTTTATGAATTCTTCGATGTACGCGACACCTAACCGATGAGCCGTTCTCCTGTCTTTTATACTAACCAGCGTCCATTGTGAACACTTGCGAGAAAGCCTTTACGCATCTTCAAATAATCCTCACGTATCATTTACAGACTATTATGCATAGCTGATCCTGGGTATGTCATCACACACGACAGATCATTTGATACTACCATCAAATTTCCTGATAGATAGTTTCCCAGAAACCATATAATCTATGAGAACAAAATTTGAGAACTAAAGTGTGTTATGCGACATCTATCGGGAACAGAATCTTCCAATGAAATTTTCCTGGAAGATTCCTACAATCTTTCACTGCAATGTTTCTGGAAGATTCCTGCAACCTTTCACTGCAATGTTTCTGAAAGATTCCTACAATCTTTCACTGAAATGTTACTGAAAGATTCCCAGAATGTTCCACCGCAATATTTATGTGTCATATCCCACAGATTCGAGTCGTTAAGAATTACTCCTCGCAATACTTTAACAGCATAATATGTTGTTACCTCGATTGTAACGGTTTTCGGTATTAATATGCAATACCCCTTCACATAGTTTTGCTCTGAACAATTTTAGGAAGCTTGCGAGAATCTATCAACAATATCTCAGTGGTGATGGAACCATCGGAAAATCCTTCGTTTCGGACGGGAAGCGGGTAAGTTCTCACTCGCGCATACACCCAAGCGTCTAAAAATACTGCGAAAGGGTAGTTATCTGACGTTGAAACATCATTCGATCAATGCTAAGTGTGGACACAATCCTGTCGAGGTGCTATTTCCACTCAATGTCCTCGAATAATGGAGAAAATCGTGGAATGACCCACAAAACATGCGATTCCTATCTTGTGCTTGCTCGGGAATGACTGAAAATACCGCAGAAGGGTCTACTGGATGTGTCTGGAAGCTGACAAATCGGTTTTCCCGGTGGACAAGGCACCAGATAGATTCTGTGTGGGAAAATAATTTACCCCGGCTAACTTCCACGATATGAACTTTGGAGAAAATCATAACGAATGATATAAGAAAGTGTGTCTAACCGGTTTTAGCTTTCTGAGCTCACGAAATTTCTTTCATTGCACATTTGAAGCAAAACTCAGACAGATAATTCCTACTCTGCTTGCTGAAAACTCACCCATGCGCTCCCAAAGTATTCTTTGATTGATTTTGATCAAGAAATGATCATTTCCTTGAACTTTCGACGTCAACAAAGGTTTTTAGAACATCCATAATCTCACTTTGATTATGTGAGCTAGCCAACTCTACGTGAACTCGGGAGGTTTGTCAAATGGACTAAAAATATTGATTTGTGACCTATGGGGTCGCATTTTGATGGTAATCGTGTCAGATTTTTAATAGAATATTGACCAAAGCCTTGAAACCGGTTTCCTCCACTCTTTGTCTTGAATTTCAGAACAATCGATTTCGACCGTAATGGAACAGAATGCCTTCTCTATTCCCCACAGCGTTGGCGTAGTTCACTATACATGACTGTGTTCAGGGTGCATTTTTAACATGGGAAAATCGGTCTGAACATTGCCGTTTAGAGGAGGTCTACAATGTAAAATGCATGTGATGCGCCAACGCTGATTCCCCCAGGATTCCCCAGGAGAACTCATAGAAAAAATGATGCTTCCAACATTTTTCTCACTATTCTAACCATAAACAACTATCCGAACCATCACAGGGTGTGTGCCGTGAGATCCAAATTTTAAGCCTTCTGTAGGCGGAATGTTAACGAGTCGTGAGAATTAAGCCCATATCCTTGAAATCCTCCGTTATAACCAAAATACAAATTATTCTCAAAGTCAAGTTATCTATCTCACGGAGTGAGATGATAATTAGTTTCTGTCATTGACAGTGCGAGAAATCTTCAATTTGCACTCGACCAGGCATTGTACTCATATGCTAAGGAACCATTTGGAAGGGCTTGCAATACCAAAATTCACGAAAAATCAATGATATCCAAATCCAAAGTCACTCACTCACGCTCATATTATAGACTTCCGTATTGGGAAGTGACATGGGGGCGGGTCCGAGTGAAATCACGTGGTTTGCGAGACTGTCATGGCTGCTGCATACCCCCGATAGTATTGAGTACTATGGGATAATCCGTAATTTCTGAGCATTGTGGTAATTGATGAGTTATATATCTCTGATTATGCTTCGTGAACCCCAAGAAAAAGCAAATACCTGCTTAGACAAAAAGTTTGATCTGCTGACGAGGTTCCTGCGATAACGTAAGTGTCGTGAAAGTAGTTTATAGCAGACGCGCGGTGTGCACACCAGTAAGAGACTTTGATGTTTATTGTGCTTTGGACTTCTGACTAATCGGGCAAGTCGTGTAAAATCGAAAATGAACTGATGAACGAATTGTACAGAGAGCGCTCGTGGGCACAGTCACAGTAATATCAAGCACTGCATCCAAACTCATCATATCACATGCACCCTTTTACATATTTTAACCCAGGTTATTGCTAGTTGTGTGTCGTCACTGCTACAACCTATCACTGGATCTCGCGCAAGAATCTTTATTCTGAGACTCAGACTTCCAGACAATCTAGCTGCTTATATTTTATTGTATTCTCTTGCACTTTCATTAACATTCATCGCGGCACAATCGCAGCAGCAGCAGCAGCCGGCATCTATTCGTTTACTAACTGCAGTAGCAGAAGACCCATCACATGATCACCCGCGAGGCCGCGACACTCGGTCGATTCTCAACAGAAAAACGATTGGAAATAATCCTCGGGTGAGCTTTCAGCTATAACTACCTCATAGTAGGAGATCATGCAGCGTTGAATCTTGTGGATAATGGTAACAAATGATTGGTTATGCTGATAACAACGAGTTTTCGTGGCTCAAGCCTACGTTTGTCAATGCTATCGAGGTGCATAAAATACTTCGGCGTTCTACCGCGAGGGTGCGTACGCCCAATGTCATTGTAGGAATGAGCTGATGGCTTATCCACTACTAAGGCTCTTATGCGTTTTGTCCCCCACCTGCAACCTGGTTCATCGTAACCGGACTCATCAGCAGGGCTGGAGTTGCAGGTGGTGCCCTGGACGCTTGGCGATGAAGCATTTATGCGCTCTTATATACTAATCGAGGTCTTGAGCCGTCGATTGCGGGAAAGGAGCTGGATCTGTCATCCATCTATTGCGCATGTGAGGTATTATGTACCCCACATCACTTCCCACGAGTATACCCGCGAATATCTGCTTTGGAATCAGCCGGTAATGTGGGGATCGCTCAACATGCTCGACGTGTCACTCGCCCGACTCGGGGTGTTACGTTCCAGAAGAGGATTCTACAGGAAGTTACTTTACCGCTGGAACGGGTTCGAATTAAATACGTGAAGGGGTAGTGCACTTGAAACTGAAGGGCAGGGTTGTGAAATGATTGAATTAGTAATTAAATTAATAGATGATAATATATTGTAATGATTTCAACACAAATATCTGAGCGATACAAAGTGATGTGAATATTAGGGCGGTCGCGTGGACTTTGCCGCGCTCAGCTTCAAATCGGAGCGTTGCTCTTTCGATGCAGCGATGCGTCCCCTCTTCGACACCCACGTGACATTTGTTTGTTAAATTTTTGGTTTTTGAGTTAATCGTAAAAAAAGTTTGACTACAGCGGACAAGCTCGAATCTTCATTTCCTTACCAACAAACGCCTTTAAAAATATTCTGTAAAGGGGGATCGAAGCAAAATCGTTTGTTAAACCAGCGGTCATGATCAAAGCCGAAAAATTTTCAATACTCGTGAAGAGCTTTGCGATTCCCTAGAAATTATTCAAATTCGCCGTGCAAGCAGTGGTGGGAGAAAGTATACTTGTTCAATACTCGTGTCAGGGCCGTACCGCGTGATTGACACCCCACACCCGGACCCCGCACAGCATCCCTCAGCGACCATGGTCCTTATTCTTGTCGGGTTGTCGCATGCATGGCGCGCATTAAATTTGAAGGAAATTATTTGATTGAAATGATTCATTAAAAAATCGTTTTGAGAATGATGGATACTATCAAGTTGTAAGAGAGAGAGAAGTACACCGTATCGAGGATTTTTATTCAACAATAATCATACATGGCTGATCTCGATGACCTCATGATCGAAGTCACTGCAAAAATTCACAGAGAGAGTTTGAAATTCTTTGTTATTTCGTTCGCGAGTTGTGGAAAGGAAAATTAGGCCCTTTGACACCTGTTTTGAGACTAACTACCCTCTTTTTTCAACCCTTTCTGGGTTGGAATGAAGAACGGTCTCCACTTGAATTTTTTGAGGAATTCGCGTTCAAAAATTGATACCTCCATTTTCAGTGTTTTTTCGTGATTATTCCAGATTTCAAGCGTTCTATCGAAAAAACGATGTAGGGTGAAAATTCTTATCACTGAATGAACTTCCAAGTACACGATCTACTCTTTCCGTTTCGGTATCCACCAGGCCGAAGAATACAAAAATGGAATTTCTTCCACGTCGTTTCACTATTCCGTAGTTTCCTGGGAGAAATCCGCTATATTTTCCATCTGAGATGTAATTTTAACCCAGTTTCCTTTCCAAGATATTTGTGTCACACTGCATCCAGTCCGGGCAATCATGCCTTAAAGTGTGGAAAATTCGAAAAATCCACTACAAAAGTGGTTTTTCGACAGTAGCTCGCCATTCCTCATTCAATTCAAACACTCAGAGGAGTTTTTTTTTATTATAGTCCAAACAATCACGTTGGATACAGAGCAGGAGATAAGACGAAGACAGAAAATTGCCTCATACGTGCGTATTTTAAATCGGGAGGTTTTTGTCTGTGGCAAAAACAGTTTTTTGTTACTATCAGTAGTAGGTCTCACGAGGAATGAGTTTACTTACCCACTCAGACCCCCAAAACAGGTCTCCTACATGATTTTAGGACTTGAATACTTGGGTCGAATTTGGGCTCATTTGCAACAATTACTTTTCTGACACCAATCCAAAATTGCTGACACCCATAGTCAATCTGCTGAACATGACAAATTTTTTTCAGATTTTATAAAATTCAGCACAAAAATAATCCCCAGTCCCTTTGCTATTCAGGAGCCAGTCGAATAAAAAAATACGCTGCTAAAAGAATTTAGCAGAATGCTTTCTCATTGCCATAGAAGAAGTCAACTAATCTCATATTATTCACTCGAAAATTCAAATACATTAATATGTTACATTAATCAATTCTCCTCATGAAATTTTTATTAAAATATTTATGCATCCAAAATATCAAAACGTCTCCTAACCATGATCCAGAACATGAGATATTTTTTCGAATTTCTTTATACTGACTTTCTGTAATATCAATTGGTAAACATCCATGATCCTTCATTTATCTTTGATCTTCATCTTCAACATCAATCAAATCCACAATATCCTCCTCAATGTTTTGTTCTTTACTATCTTACTTTAATTCATCATCCTGTGTTTGACATTTTACTATGTTAACAGGTTTATGGTCTGATGAATATGACTCGTATACATCGAAAAGCGAATGAATCGGTTTGAAGAAAATCAAGTAAAATTGAGTATTTTTCTACAAATTAGTTATTTGAAGAATAAATTATGGAGTGTAAATTTCAATTTGCAGTAGGTGGAACAGAGTGATAATAACGTGAAGGTCTTTATTGATTTTCATTAACGCGAGGGATTGATTGATTGATACAGAATTTTGGTAAACAGGTGATTATGTGAGGAAAGAAAGAAATTAACTGTCGGTGAACGTGAAAATTGGAATAAAAATGTATCATTTGGAACGCAAAATTTCGAGATCGATTTGACAAAATCTTTTGAGACTTTGTAGGTGTATTTTAAAGACTGTGACGATGATGCCAGTGAATTTTGAGCATGATCGCATGAACATTTTTTGACTGTTGAATTTTTTAATGAGAAATTCGAAATTTTTCGGAAAGAAGCAAATCTTATGAATGATTTGTACTTCATTTGACTATATGAAAAAAATGTCAAGGAAGTACTTTAGATATTTTTCGGCGTGCTGGATCGATTCGTTGATACAGAATTTTGGTCAACAGGTGATTATGTTAGGAAAGGAAGCAATCAACTGTCGGTGAACGTGAAGATTGGAATAAAAATGTATCATTTGGAATGCAAAATTTCGAGATCAATTTGACAAAATCTTTTGAAACTTTGTGGGTGTATTTTAAAGACTGTGATGATGATGCCAGTGAATTTTGAGCATGATCGCATGAATATTTTTTGACTTGTGAATTTTTTAATGAGAAATTTGGAATTTTTCGGAAAGAAGCAAATCTTATAAATGATTTGTATTCCATTTTACTACATAAAAAAAATGTAAAGGAAGTAATTTAGAAGTTTTTCGACGTGCTGAATCGATTGGCTGATACGGAATTTTGTTAAATTGTGATTAGAAAGGTTTTATAGCCCAACGAAAGAGAGGTGTGTAAAAGATATAATAAAATGAGCTTCAATCGAAATTCCGTATTAACCAATCGATTAAACACGTCGAGAAACGCGTAAATCAACAGCCTCAGATTTTTTGAGCAGAAAGGAGAGAATATTTTTAGTTTTTAAGATGAAAAAAAATTATACATAAATGAAAAAAAATTCATAAGTATAAAAGTAATCATCGGGGGGCACTCAAAATCTAGCATTCCCATCTAGAGACGCCTCCGAACATGGCATAAAAATTTCAGGACGATCTATCAAACCAGTGAGGAGTTTTGCTGAGCGATAGAAAACAACATACATACATACACACACACAGACAGGGACAGAGGGCTCGAAAGACGGGGTTGTAGTAATTTTGTGAGGGGTTATAACGAAAAACTGTGACCTACATTCGATAGATCTTGGCGAAAGGGAGAGGACTGTACCAATTTCATGTATTCAAGAGGTTCACTGGAGGAGAAAAAAATTTTTTTAGAAAAAATTTGACGAAAATTCTGCTGGCACCAAATGAATGCTTTCTCTTTTGAAAAAGCAAAATGCATAACATCAAAATATCTTACGAACTAGTAACTGTAACACAGAGCACTCGGAGCTCCAATTTGAGAAAAATATCGGATAAAGGCTCAGTGCGCTCGCAAATGATCGTAAAAACTTTTTTGGAACCGAAACGCGTCGGCGCCATTTAACTCGAAAAGCTGTGAGTGGGCGGAGTCCGCGAGATAGGGCACGCTGTTACCATTACCTAATACGAAAAAAAACCTCAAGAAAATTGGCTCCGTGTTATCTCGCCATATTATGGGGGTTCATAGGCTTATTGGCTGTCCACGAGGAGCCGATGGGACCCAATCGATTTTCCAACGTTCGAAACGTATCAATTGATAAGTTGAGTAAACTCGTGTATTGAGGGTATCTTCTTCAGGGATACGTTTTTTATTCACGTAGTAAGCTTGTGTAGTGGGACATGAGACAAAGTACATGTGCCAAACATGACCCCCCTCCCCCCTATCTTTTGAAAACTACAATACTGAGCTGGAATAAGGGGATAAGAGTCAAATTTGAGATGACGACATACACTGCATCATTTTGTATTATTGACTGCTGAGAACCCATAGTTCGAGGATCGAAAAACGAATCCGCGATGAAGTGTCGAAGACGCTAGAGATCGTTTTCATCACCTAGAATAGTACATTCCGATACAAGGGTGGAAAAATAGGATGTACATACACCCGTGTATCGAACTGTGTTTGTCGACAAAGTGTGCGAAAAAGTTCAAAATCTGTGCAGGGATAGTAAACGTATTTCGCACCAAGTTCATGGCATTGCGGTTCGCTTCTGACCGATCGGTTTTCGTCCCAAGCCGGAGGCGAGGGTTGAAATGATCGCTCGGAAGCAGGAAACCCCATGTGCGAGGCGCGAAAGTTATTTTTCGCAATTTTGTAGGCACCCAAACATCGGAAAATAGCGAAAAGACACTTTTCCGCACAGCTTGTCGGAAAGCGTATTTTAAGCATTTTAACACGTTCCAATCACTTTATTCGACGTACTTTGACGTGACAGGCACGCTCTGAGCGTGGAATCGTCTTCCTTTAAAACTTAAAAACCAAGAATCGCTAGAAAATTTTAAAAGATTCCTCCCATCATCTTGACAGTTCAGAGATCTGTATGATATGCTCCTTGTAATAACGAAATCGTACTTACATAATTCGAAATCTCCGTGCAGTGCTGTTGCTTGACTTTCATCGCATTTTTCATAGTTTATGAGTGGATTCTCATGGAGTGGAGGAAGAATCGGGGGAAAGATCACCCAGGAAACTTGAAGCACACTGCACTTCCCTAGCAATATGCTCGTCAAATTGCTTAGAGATTGAATTTCGGAATTCCAATGACAAGGGGAGTCCAAGGGGTTCGGGAGCTTGATCTGGATGAAACTCTGGGAACCATCTCCTTTTGGCACCAAAAAATTATACCCAAAACCGCAGAGTCTAACGCTCAAGCGTTTCCGAGCTACAGGCTACAACCCATGCATTACAGTATATCTATATATACCATTTTCTGACATATATAGATATACTTTGATGCGGGTTGTAGCCTGTAGCTCGGAAACGCTTGAGCGTTAGACTCTGCGGTTTCGGGTATCATTTTTTGGTGCCAAAAGAAGATGGTTTCCAGAGTTTCAGCCAGATCCAGCTCCCGAACCCCTTGGACTCCCCTTGTCATTCCATGGAATTCCGAAATTCAATCTCTAAGCAATTTGACGAGCATAGCGCTAAGGAAATGCAGTGTACTCCAAGTTCCCTGGGTGATCTTCCCCCCGATTCTTTCTCCACTCCATGAGAATCCACTCATAAACTATGAAAAATATGATAAAAGTCAAACAACAGCACTGCACGGGGATTTCGAATTATGTAAGTACGATTTCGTTATTACAAGGAGCCGAGCAACAGTTGATGTTAAGGTATATATCATACAGATCTCTGAACTATCAAGATGATTAGGAGGAATCTTTTAAAATTTTCTAGCGATTCTTGGTTTTTAAGTTTTAAAGAAAGACGATTCCACACTCAGAGCGTGTCTGTCACGTCAAAGTACGTCGGCTAAAGTGATTGGAACGTGTTAAAATGCTTAAAATACGCTTTCCGACAAGCTGTGCGGAAAAGTGTCTTTGCGCTATTTTCCGATGTTTGGGTGCCTACGAAATTGCGAAAAATAACTTTCGCGCCTCGCACATGGGGTTTCCTGCTTCCGAGCGATCATTTCAACCCTCGCCTCCGGCTCGGGACGAAAACCGATCGGTCAGAAGCGAGCCACAATTTCATGAACTCGGTGCGAGATACGTTTACTAACCCTGCACTGATTTTGAACTTACGTTTGGATCAAAGGTCAGTCATGATCGCCTGGACTCATTTGTTCCAGAGACTAATTATTGGTGTTGCAGGTAGTGAAGATCCAAAATGTAATAAGTACAAGTTATTCTTAGAATGTTCTCTCATTTTAACATCTGTAGTGCCCCAGAATTACCAATAGAGTTATCACTTGCTGTCAATACCTCTCTCTTAGCATTGTCTAAACTAGGTAAGGATTTCAAATCGTCTCTTCATTCTCACAAAAACGTGCTTCATAATATGCGAACATTTCTCATTTTCCGTCGGGGTTTACTGTACTGAACCATTCAGGATTCCGTTTCCAGGGAAGATTGAAATTTTTTGCTTTGATGAGACTGGTACCTTGACTAGTGATAATTTACTTGTTGAAGGAGTTGCTGGGATCAAGTGAGGTTAATATATATTCTCAATTTAATTTTCTTGATGTCATACTACACTGTAAAAAATTGGTTGACTTTCCTCCAAAATCGTCAACCAGTGGTTGGTTGTCGAAATCAACCAGCTGGTTGGAATTCAACCACTGGTTGGAATTCAACCACTGGTTGACTTTGTCCCCACAGCGAATGTATAAGGATGAATGCGGCGCCCACGATATTGGTCGATGGTGGTCTCCGGTTGACACTTTTGATTCGGAAAAACAAGTTTCGTCATTTTTTTTCACAAACAAAGAGGGATAAACATTAGCCCCGGTCGCGTATGGACGACAAAGCGGGTTGCCTGTCCTGCAGGAGTCGAATACACGTCGTAAGACTGGAGGGATGGATAGATGGACGGATGGGGTGGGAGGGTAGATGGGATGGATGGATCGATGGATGGATGGATGGATGGAATGGAACGGAATGGACCGGACCGAAATGGAACGGAACGGACCGGAATGGAACGGACTGGAATTGAACGGAATGGACCGGAATGGACCGGACCGGACCGGAACGGAACGGAATTGAACGGACCGGACCGGAACGGAATGGAACGAAATGGAACTGAATTGTATGGATGTCTCCCATCCATATAATTCAATTCCATTTCGTTCCGGTCGATTCCACCCAATTCAACTCCGTTCCATTTTGCCCCGCCCATTCCATTTTGCCCCACCCGGCCAGTTCCGTTCCCCTCCAGCCAATTTGAGTCCGTTCCATTTTGCCCCGCCCATTCCATTTTGCCCCATCCGGCCAGTTCCGTTCCCCTCCATCCAATGAGACTCCGTTCCATTTCGCCTCATTTCGTTCCATTTCGCCCCATTCCGGTCCGTTCCATTCCGTTCCATCTATCCATCCCTCCAGCCTCACGACGTGTATTCGACTCCTGCATGACAGGCAACCCGCTTTGTCGTCCATACGCGACCGGGGCTAATGTTTATCCCTCTTTGTTTGTGAAAAAAAATGACGAAACTTGTTTTTCCGAATCAAAAGTGTCAACCGGAGACCACCATCGACCAATATCGTGGGTGCCGCATTCATCCTTATATATTCGTTGTAGGAAAAAAGTCAAGCAGTGGTTGGATAGGTAGTCAACCACTGGTTTGTGCCAAAAATCAACCAGCTGGTTGATTATAAACCAGCTGGTTCATTTTTGGGATAAACCAGTGGTTGAGGGAAAAACTGCAACCACTGGTTGCAGTTTTTCCCACAAATTTTTTACAGTGTACAGATGAAATATTTTCTCCAGTGGGAAATCAGAAGTGTTAGATTTAGCTGATGCACCTATGGAAAGTATGCAAGTTTTACCAACTTGTCATTCTCTGGTTCAATTAGACAATGGGATTGTTGGGGATCCTCTTGAAAAAGCTACTCTCAAGGCACTATTAATTGGAATCGCACCAAAGGTACTTAAGTGTGGAAATCGATTATTTGATTTAAATAATTTTCGATAATACTTATACCGTCATTAGTATTCAAATCCTTATTATTCTCTTAATTAAGGCGAGGCAGTAATACCAGTGAAAAGAAAATGACCTGGTCCTAAAATTTTCCAAAGGTACCATTTCTCATCAGCCCTCAAAAGGATGAGCGTCGTTGCTGGCTATACATCGAGCGGATCGTCAGATGCCACATATATTGTTACTGTCAAAGGTGCACCAGAAACCTTGAAAAACATGGTAATTCAGCACTTCATTCTAGTCTTTTAGCCGGCATAAGTCATGTAGCAAAGATGTATATACATAGATTTGTAATACCTCAATGTGTACATACTTTTTATTAGTAAGTTTGGAATGTATGTGGCTGGCAGACTCGTTCCTCCAATAGCTTTTGGACTTGAAAATATATTTGTTGTACTTGTTGTATAAAGTATGTATTCAAGACGATATGTCAATCTTACACTTCCGAATGAACGAAAATTTTGGACCAACTTTTCAATAAAAAAGTTGAAAAATTGATTGTTCCCTGTAAAATGATCTTCAAACCTTTAGCAATTTTATATCATCCAATGATTTATTCGATGATCTTGATGTGATTTTGTGAAGTTAGATTCGAAAACTTCACTGTGCATTAAATGGAATTATAGTTGCTTGTAAATTCAAAAAATTATGTCACAATGTATCGTGTGTAAGAAGCACCAAAATATCAGCTTCGAGCGTGTGAAAACCGGGTTGCGTCTTATCTACAAGTGCACTTAACATGCATTTTCCCACTTTTTTCTCACTTTTCCCTGAAAAAAGTGGGTTGCTTCCTATCTATAGGAGCGTCTTATACGCGGGTAAAAACGGTAGTTTCAGGTAACATTATCTCTGATTTGCGGTGAAAGTATTAACTCACTGTTTTCACAGTGTGTCAATCTGCACGCGAAATTACTCTCAATATTTCATTCCGATTTACTCGGAATTATTCAAAGCACTTACTGTTTCGTAAATTCTCACTTCCCATGCTGGATCTCGAAGATTAGATGGTTTTGATAATCTGTGTATGTACAATTGTACACATACACATGTAATGTATGTATATACCTCACTGAACATCGTGTCGCAATTTGGCGCCGATCATGTTCGATTCCGCATCTCGTCGCAGATTCAATTTTACCAAAGTGTCGAACAAGACGGAAGATTGCTTGCAGCCGATCGAGTTGCCGAACACGTGCTGCAGACTATATAGCCCTACTCTTTGAACAAAGTAAATAACACAAAGCCAACCAACTCTGACAACTCATCGACGCGATCTGGCCGGCCTCGCTTGTCGCGCCGATCGCCAACATTTATACATTTCTCATGTAAGAGCCAGTTGGCCATCGCAGACGCTCGTGTTCGGCTGCGTGGCGCCTCCACCACGTGTAGTGAATTTACGTTGTGTCTTATCTGTCTCACATTTTCTATGAACGTATCAGAAAGTGCAATTCGCTGTTCTAAGGTGTGTGACAATCTCTTTGGTGTGACAGGAGTTCATCAGTGGATCTCTTTATTACCTCCGGGCGCCGATTTTCGCTGATGCCGATCGAACAGCAATCGTCATCTACGTATATATGTCACGTGCTTTCGACATAATACCATCAGCTGGGTGCTTTTGCATAGGTAAATTCGTAAGTGTTGTCGTATATGGGTTGCAAAGTTTACTCGTGACCGTCGAATCTTAGAGAGCGGGAATCGCTATTTATAAAGTTTGCCGGCCGGTCGCAAGTCGTAGAGCTGACTAGAAATTTTCAACGATAGAGTACATGCATGGTTTATCTCGTGCCAGAATGCTGTATATAAGTTCAAGTGATCGAATAAAACTATACGTCAAAATGAGCAATATACATATTCAAAATTCATAATTGAGATTGTGACCTATCGGTTTCGAAAAAATTTTGATGAGGGCCACTTGTTGCACAAACGGAGCGTCCGCACTCGATGGGATCGTGAACTAAAAACGCATCGTATATGTGGTTTATCCAGCTCACGATTATAAAACCGTTCGTTGACTCTCGTCTGGTTTATCGCAACAGCTTGTATTCTGATTATACATGCTGATGCGACATGCATGTAGAATTACTGACTGAATAATTAGGCACACTTAAGCCATCGGAACGACATAACGCGTTTATCTGCCCCGCAGCATTTCTTTCAAGTTTCTTTCTCTAATTCCGCAATCACTGCGGCAGTTTCACATATTTCATTCTCTTTGACGTATGAAGTAAGAATGCTTACACTCATTCATCATTTTTTGTATGATCGATTGGCGGTTTTCGAAATTGATTCTATTGAAGTATCTCACGCAGGATTAAGCTTAAATCATACCACTGCGTGATTTTCTTTCATTTTGGATATCGGCTAAGATGATTATATGAAGTGAGACTGATTGAGGCGAGAGGTATTTCAGATGATTTTGGGAGACCGCTCTTGTAATTAACAGAGTCGTTGAATCATTATGGAAAATTCACAATTATTCTGAATGACTTCATTGTCCCGAAGTCGTTGAATAGAAATGATAAAACAACTGTAATTAAACATCCTCATTGAACATTCCGAATAATTGTATGGCAAAAATTCACCGCTCATTACAAAGCGAATTACATGTCTCGCCTTTTCTTTTAAAAGATTCCACAGGCTCACTGCAAACCAGTTCAATTGAGATGACCAGTTGTCACTCGTCTCAATCAATCGGTACCATTCCGTGAATGTTTGTAATTCATAAACCAGATCAAATACAAGGAAGTGTGTAGTACCCATTATTCATAAGATTGTTCGATCAATTACCGATTGCATCTGTATACCATTGCAGGACAACAACTCGGACCAATCAAAGACTGCAGTGACTATATTAGATAGTCATAGAGAGCTCTGATAAAAATCGCCCAAGCACGTGTTTCCAATTCAACACTCTAACCAAGTCCACTTGTTCACCATCTAGATATTATTCACTCTTCGATCGGTAAAATCAGTCTGTACCGTTTGGCCAACAGCGACAGGCAGAGCTCATGCATCGACCGCGATCGATGATGCGATCGGATGTACAACGATTGCCAAGACATCAGAAAGGACCAGCTAATCGTTGAGATCAGACAGTGAATTTTATATCCAATTGAAAAATCTGAAATGTCTATGGATATGGATATGGATCAAGAACGATGGTATTTTCACTGGCTAGATTGGATGTTGTTCGGAGTAATGCTATCGGTGTCAGCAGGAGCAGGAATCTGGCACCACAGGAAAGCAAAACATGCCAATACTGAGGAGTATCTGCTTGGAGGAAAAGACCTTGCTCTGTTTCCTGTTTCTGCATCTCTGGTCGCAAGGTGAGTGCTTATTAATTGATGAAAATGGATTATTACATACGTTGGAACGAGTGCAGTGGAGAATTTTCCGATCACACGCTCAAGTGTAAAGGAATTTGACGCGTTAGTTATTTGCATCTATTCAAATGAACCGCTTAGCCAGAGCAATGGTGATGTCGTGAGGTGTGTTCTGAAGCAAAGTTGAACTTTACTTGGCATCCCAAGTCACAGTTGATATCTGCATTATAAAATGAAAGCTGGATAAACTATGGTTTGAGTTTGAACGTCTATAATTCCGCCAGTAGGGCCCATCCAGATGGGGAATCCATATAAAGGATGAGATTTTTGAGAAAAATTTTCATATAAAATAACGGTGAGAAGCCTTGGCTTGAAAATAGAGCTGATAACAAATTTCTTTATGAATTTCACTACATTTGTGACGTTGTAACTTGCAAAGGTTGCTTCAATCATGATCAGATGATCCTTAACGTTTTTATCAAAATTGGCTGCTATTTTTCCTGGAACTTTTGGATAAACTTATCTAGGGACGCTTTTGGTGAATAGGAACGACTCTATTTGCTTGAAGTAGAAATGGAAAGGAATCAATATGAAGACGCAAGTGAGTGGGATGGAAAAGAGGATATTTTTCGACCCCCGAGAGCAAAAAGTAGAAGTTATCAGAACAGTTCACCTAGAATGTAATCGGTATGAATTGATATATTTTCAAGAACTTCCCAGATTTTTCTCATTTTCTTCGAGATTGTTGGGTATTTTGATGGAATGAATTATTAGTACTGTCATCTAGAAGATTGAACGTGTATCATGATTCCAGTAGGTGCCGATCCTTTCGTGAGATTCTAATATGGAATCCGGGCTTCTTACTTTATCACTGGAAGGTTAATGTCACGGTAAAAATAGTGGAACTTTTTCCAAACAATGTTCGGACGAAGAATTTCAAAAATAGACTTGAGATGAAAAGTATGAACTGTTGAATTTGTATTATTCACCAAAAAACCCTCACAAAATGTTCATTTTTTTCATTCCATTCCGACATGGCCCCGTACCGTAGAACCATGGCCCTCTTTACGAAAGAACAATCTTTGAGAATGTGATAAGAGAAAGATAAGAGGTCGTAAAAATTTCAGCTCTACCAAAGAACTCGGACGGAGACCTGTGATTGCCAGGATCGTCGTTCTTACCGTTTCGGACGAATTCTTCTATTTCTGTAATCCCGTCCCGACATTTTGATGGTCTGTTCATATTTTGATCTTAGCAGGATTTGTGATATTTTTCCGAGACCCTTTTGGTGAGTCCCCGGGAGCTCTTAAACTTGCTCACTTTTAGACCTCACTACTCGGCCTCGAAGAAATTTTTTGACACAAAAAAAAGGAAAATTGCGGTACAACGACAAATGTCAAAATAACAGAACGGACGAATTTTTGTTTTTTCATTCTCCTCCGTAAAAGAAGTATATA
The DNA here is from genome assembly GCA_029851415.1 of Eretmocerus hayati. Lineage (NCBI taxonomy): Eukaryota > Metazoa > Arthropoda > Insecta > Hymenoptera > Aphelinidae > Eretmocerus > Eretmocerus hayati. The sequence goes on along the minus strand of CM056743.1, from coordinate 37,066,527 downwards.
AAAAATTTCAGTGTTGTAGAAAGATGTTCCTGGCGTTATAGATATGTTTCGAAATTTTATCAGACTTTGATGAGGTATGCAAATAAATTGATCCTAAATATCGATTTTTGGACATTTCTTTTCGAACAATATAAAAGAGGAAGCTAAAGTTCAAGAGGCTAGATTGATCGATAACCTCACTGTTTTTCTACATCATTCCAACGATTAAATTTTGAAACATATCCGACAATGCAGGGACTATCGCAAATCACATCATTTCTGACTACCGGTTCTCATTCTAGCTCTTACCATTCCTGCTGTTCCTAATAGGATGAGCGGAACGGAACAAAAATGATCAGTTTCTCATTCTAAATCATGGTTTTTTTTGTTTCAGTTTCATATCTGGGGTGACTATTCTCGGAACACCATCTGAAATTTATAATTTTGGGACGCAGTACTGGATAACAATAATCTCTCTGATTTTCTCGGGTGTTGTCGTTGCAAATGTCTATCTTCCGGTATTCACGACATTGAAGTTAAATTCAGCGTATGAGGTTTTTATCATTTCCAGACAGTTTGAATGAATTAAATTTGAATAAGGTAGACAGAGAAAAACCAATTTCACGTCCAACATTTTTCTTCTAGTACCTTGAGCTACGATTCAGCAGAAGCGTGAGGATCCTGATATCTCTTATTTTCGTTGTTGATGTGGTAAAGTGAAACTCTATCTACGCCATGTATACGCTTTTTGTGAGATCATTTTTACAAACCTAGTCACATTATTTTGCACAAATATCGTCTGCAACACAACTAGTTGTATTTCAACTAATACCTGATGGATTCCCTTTCAATTGCATTCATCTATGTTATGTTCGCATCAAGGAATTCAAGCTCATGGTTTTAGATATTGATGAACTCGTTTTGCAGGTCCTGTATCAATCTATTGTCGTTTATGTTCCTGCTTTAGCACTCAATCAAGGTAAATGTTCACTCTAATGCGATCAAAAGCATTCCCGAGTGCATAGCCTTCCAACTCGCTAATCTGTAATAATTGATTTCAGTGAGTGGCATCAACATTCACCTAATCGGAGCCGTCGTATGTCTTACATGTGTTTTTTACACTGTCATGGTAAGAACTCGTTTTTCTCCTTCAAATAACGATTATTGGTTCAGTTGGCATTGAGAGTAGATGGAAAGCTTGATTCATTCGATCAATTTTTGTTCAATGAAAAATAAGCCATTCCGAGCAAGCCAATGCACACTGAGTTGTCCGTCAAGCTACTACTGTCGCTTCCGTCGATCACGGAAACACGTGCTTTAGCCGCTGGTCTCACGCGAAATTCAAAGTCAATTCCATTGGCTGTACCGAAACCACTTAAATGGTACCGATTCATCATGAATTTAAATCAAACGTCCGTCGTAAATTCGCTAGTGCGAATGAAGAGAAGACTTGAAAAACATTCCACTGGGTAACATACCTTTGAAGAAATTTCTCTCACACATAAAAAGTTGTGTGTCCAGGAAACGCACGACAGATGACGGAGTCATCCGATAGATTTTGCAGTACCGTCAAATTGGGTAATTTTGGTACGTTTTTCGTGTTTTTCATTTTGTTTGGCTCGGCATTCCAACATTCATTGACAAACCCCACTTTTATTAGTAGTCAATCTAAAGCTCACAGTCTCAGCTTTCAATTGATGGGCTACAAAGTTCAATTTGATGCGTCTGAACTCGAGCTATTAGCAGTTTTGTAAGTGTACCAAAGTTAGACCCCGACGGGGCAACTTTGGTACACTTAGAATATCTCAATTCTGCCCACGACCATGCGACTGAATTAATTCAAATCGTTCAGAAGTTTTATTTTAGGCTGTTTGAAACATTTTAAAACCTCATAGATCATCACTCGACTCGAGATGAGATAGAAAGAAGCTGTCATAGGAAGGTGTTCTGAAGTTGCCTTATCCTCATGCTTCTTACCTAGAGTGGGATAACTTCGGTACACGTTTTCATGGTCTCTTTCCCTGTTTTTCATTCATTAACATTGCAAATCCTCTGAATACAAAAATGCAACGATGGTTTCTTCAATAAGGTAGTATATGTGGTCGAAATGTACCGTTATTTACCCGTAGTTCATTCCAGAACAATTGTTGCCAGGTACACTAACTGGACCACTCGAGTATCGGTGCTAAATCTCTCTTTTTGGAAAAAGCTTCGATAAACGATTACAATTATTCACACGGGATCCACGGTTGCTCAACACATTGTTTATGTGTGGCAAGAAGGAAGAATAGTCTTCAGAGCGATAGAATCATCCATCTTGCCGAATGCAGCTCTGAAAGTCATTTTTCGATTCGAGGGAAGGAAGTTTGGTTTTGCTTTTCAAGTGATTGTTTTCGGCCCGAGCCCTGGCGAGGGTCGAAATTATCGCGAGTAAAGCAAAAAAACTTCACGCCCGAGTATCGAAATACGTTTTTCGATCGACTGGGCGTAGAGTAAACGAAAACTCTCGTGCGCTCGCTCGTACGTAAAGCAGTGCTTTACGCACAGTCGATCGAAAAATACTATTCCGGTACTCCATGTGGCGCAGTTGTCAGCTTTTCGATCCACGATTACTTAAAAAATCTTAGTGCATATTGTGGAATACATCGGATGCGTTTTTGTTGAGAGAAATGAAGGAGAATAAGAAAGGGGTTGAGAAGCGAGATCAGAGCAATATTTGGAGGCGCGAAATCGTATCGTTGTATATATGTCTTCAATTCGTGGCTTATGAAGCTGATGCGTCATTCGACCATACAAGCTATATTTAATATGTAGTAACAGTCTCTAATATGTGTATGTAATACAAATACACTTATACATCTAATTTATATATGGATAGCCATCAGTAGATATAATGTATAGCTTTGAGCTGCGGCTCATCATGTGAGTCTCTCACGTATGACACACACAGACACAGCAATCAGCGCCTGCGCAAAACGTACCGGTAACGGTCTTGCTGACTGCGAGCGCGTGTATACGAGATTTCCCAAGCATGGATTCGCTCACCCCAGCGAAAGATGACTCCGTCATCAAAAATGTTTACACCCTTATATCAAAATGTGCTATTAGTGAATTTTTGTCATTTTTTTCGCTCTTATTGATGCTCTTATTTCAGGGAGGACTGAGGGCTGTTGTGTGGACAGATGCTCTACAAGTGAGTGTCATGGTCGCGGCCGTAGTAGCAGTCACAGGTTTAGGAACTTACCAGGTCGGTGGGCCAGCTCGCGTCTGGCGAAAGGCTTCGGAGGCGAATCGTATTAAATTCTTCAAGTGAGTGTGATAAAGTTATTAATTCGGTTGCAAAAAAATTTTTTCAAGTTCGAACACATTTCTGACTATGAATTTCTTACTTGGTACAGTTTTGATACTTCCCCATACACAAGGCATACAGTATGGACAGTCTTGATTGGATCGGGCCTCTATAGTACGGCTTACATTTCCGTAAATCAGACGATGGTACAACGGTACCAGTCTCTTTCGAGTACCAAAACTTGCAAAAGGTAAGCAAACATGTTCATCTGCATTTTCATGATCCTCGATAAAACCCGCTTGCATTAACTTTCACGATATTTCCATCCTCGGAAAAGGTTAGAACCTTAACTCAAATCACCATCTTTTTCTGATGTAATCCTATAGGAATAGTATAAGCCGTCTCAGTTTTAAACTTACTTATTGTGGATCAAATTCGAAGTAAGCAGGTATGATACATCAGATATATGAGTAGTTTCGCGCGAAACAGACCTACGAAAAAGGGTCATGTCTTAAATATTTTTCTTGACTTTTTTATTCGATTCTATGGTACAAAATATGAACTTTTCACTACCTATGGGGCCCCAAAAAAATTTTCCAGGTACCTTCGACGTACATGACTTTGTTTTTTGAGTTATTTTCAACAAAAAGGTTAGGGTATTTTTTTCAATAAAATAAATTTTTCTCGCATTTGCTCAAAGATACAGAGATGCGGTTTGCGGCATTCGGAAGGTCTTTGAAAAACCTATCGAAATCGGCCTTGTAAAACTGATTTTGATGTCTTGGGTGATTTTATCGGGCAAAAGAGTGAAATACATAGAAGATTAAGTTTCTCGAAAACCAAATTTTTGAGAATTTTGAAATTTTGATATTTATTGTAAAATTTTGTGCTCTTTCAGAAAAAAAATAGTCCTGAATTCCTTTCTTGCGTTCTAACGCCTATTTCTGCCAATTATCACAAATCCATTTCCCAGGCTTTTGGAAATCGTCTGTTTTCTGCGCATGCACAGAAATTCGGATCCTTGAAACTAATTCCATGGAAAAGCCAAGAAAATCTCCTTCAAAATGACCACCTGCCGAAGTCAATTCCATGCATTTGAGACAGAGTTGCAACGTTCAAAAGACCACTGAATCTTGACAGTTCCTCAGAGGTGGGTCAGAGGTACTGGAGACAGCAGTAACGAAAATCCACGCCTGCCCCCGTTGGATGGCGTCCATCGACGTGTCGCATTCGAGCTGGCGGCTCATCTTTTATACGTTGTAGATTCGGTTCAAATGCATGAAATTGACTTCGGCAAGTGGTCATTTTGAAGGAAATTTTCTTGGCTTTCTAATGAAATTGGTTTCAAGGATCCAAATTCCCGCCCATGCGCAGAAAACAGACGATTTCCGAAAGCCTGGGAAATGGATTTGTGATAATTGGCAGAAATGGGCGTTAGAACGCAAGAAAGGAATTCAGGACTATTTTTTTCTGAAAGAGCACAAAATTTTACAATAAATATCAAAATTTCAGAATTCTCAAAAATTTGGTTTTCGAGAAACTTAATCTTCTATGTTTTTCACTCTTTTGCCTGATAAAATCATCCAAGATATCAAAATCAATTTTACCAGACCGATTTCGATAGGTTTTTCAAAGACCTCTCCAATGCCGTGAACCGCATCTCTGTATCTCTGAACGAACTCGAGAAAAATTTATTTTATTGAAAAAAATACCCTAATTTTTTTGTTGAAAATAAATCAAAAGGATGAAGTAATGTATGTTGAAGGTACCTGGAAAATTTTTTTGGGGCCTCATAGGTAGTGAAAAATTTATATTTTGTACCATAGAATCGAATAAGAAAGTCAAGAAAAAGATTTAAGACATGACCCTTTTTCGTAGGTCTGTTTCGCGCGGAACTACTCATATATGAGTCATTTCGGTGCATTTCGGCCAGAGCCGTCACTTAGGGGGGCCTGGAAAAAATCCCAAAAAGTTTTTCTCCATTAGTACTATGTTCAAATAGTACAAAAAAAATTTTCAGATTTTTTCTAACCCCCCAATGGGTCCTAGGGCCCATGAAAAGTCCATTCGAGGCCCCTGCTTAGCCTATTTAAAAAAATCATAGCTCCGACTAGACTCAATATTTCCGGACGTACCTGGGCGCATTTCCGTTGTGAGAACTGGTTCTTTTGAGAAAAAAATTGTCCGCCACCGATTATTGAGTCTAGCGATTTGTAGGAGCTATTTGTTGTGAGCAGATTTTATCGATTTTTGGGTCTTCTTCCAAGTGATCTAGCTCCTACTAGACATGTGATAATCGACTTTCACCAATGGTCATACTAAAGGTCTTGGAAATACCTACAATTTAACCACTGGTAAAATTCGATTATCGTACTTTTTATAGGAGCTATAGCCGATACAAGTGGAGAAGTTTTGTAAAAATGCCAAACTTTGAGCTCAGTTTGCAAAAATCTTTTTTTTACTCTCGACGTTAAAACTATGGAAATATGTTGTTCAATACAAGAACCACCAATATCAACAAGATTCTCAGTGGAGAAATCATCTCCTGATTTTTGGCGTACGTTCAAAGATACAGTTTTTTGACTTTTTGCTCAAAATCTCAACATAGGCATGGCTCGCATATACTTCCATCTAAGTAATTTCGCACCAATCTGGGTGGAATTACTCCCCAAAGTAACCCCAAATATGTGTAAGAACTTTCAGAGGCGAGCCTCTAGCCAGAAGCGAGATCAAGGTTCAAACCATGAGGTCCCAAACGAGCATTATTTCGTTTATTTTGGGGCAGGCGAGCGAGGGCTTGATTCCCCGTGTTCCTGCCCACAACCGAGACGAGTGGCTATGATAGGAATACAAACATGTTTCTCCGACTCAGAATGACCATCTCAACACGATTCTGGGGTCAATTCGCGCCTAGGATGTAATCCAATCCCCAAACGGCGTTAAACTCCGTAATAACAGGTTTTGCGCCTCCACTGCAAAATGACGATGATTTAGGGCTAGATTGACCCCGGGATCGTGTTTAGATGGCCATTTTGAGTCAAAAAACATGTTTGGATCTCTATTCTAGCCCTTCATCCTCGTCCTCGTCTCGTTTCTGGGCGGTAACACGGGGAATCGAGCCTTCGCTCATCTGCCCCAAAATAGACGAAATAATGCTCGTTTGGAACCTGATGGTTTGAACCTCCAGCTCGATTCTGGCTAGAGGCTCGCGTCTGGAAGTTCTTACACATATTTGGAGTTACTTTGGGGGGTAATTCCACCCAGATTGGTGCGAAATTACTCAGATGGAAGCATATGCGAGCCATGCCTATGTTGAGATTTTGAGCAAAAAGTCAAAAAACTGTATCTTTGAACGTACGCCAAAAATCAGGAGATGATTTCTCCACTGAGAATCTTGTTGATATTGGTGGTTCTTGTATTGAACAACATATTTCCATAGTTTTAAGGTCGAGAGTAAAAAAAAGATTTTTGCAAACTGAGCTCAAAGTTTGGCATTTTTACAAAACTTCTCCACTTGTATCGGCTATAGCTCCTATAAAAAGTACGATAATCGACTTTTATCAGTGGTTAAATTGTAAGTATTTCCAAGACCTTTAAAATGACCACTGGTAAAAGTCGATTATCACATGTCTAGTAGGAGCTAGATCACTTGGAAGAAGACCCAAAAATCGCTAAATTGTGCTCTCAGCAAATCGCTCCTACAAATCGCTAGACTCAATAATCGGTGGTGGACAATTTTTTTTCAGAAGAACTAGTTCTCACAGCGGAAATGCGTCCAGGTACGTCGGGAAATATTGAGTCTAGTCGGAGCTATGATTTTTCTAAAATAGGCTAAGAACGGGTCTAGATGGACCTTTCATGGGCCTTAGGACCCATTGGGGAGCTAAAAAAATCTGAAAAAATTTTTTTGTACTATTTGAACATAGTACTAATGGGAAAAAAAATTTTGGGACTTTTTCCAGACCCTCTTGGTGACGGCTCTGTCCGAAATGCTCCGAAATGACTCATACAAGTTCACTTAACGTTATTCTGACAAATAAGACCTGTATGCCAACTTTCATCCAGGAGACAAGTGATTGTCTTCTTGTCATTGGTATTTCAACAATACAGGCCCATCAATAAAGTTCCCTGATCAGAAGAGGTCGAAGTTATATTTGACGTATCTTGAGCTGCTCGACACGAATCTGAATTTGGAACAGCATCCTTTCTTACCGTTTTGGCATTATGGTCCTATTGATGGGCTACAACAATATACTCACCTCAATATAGTAGTGTTTGTATTTTATAGGGGAATCGAGACATTTTGGAGCAAAACCAAAGATAGGGTCTATTTTCCCAAGTCGAAAACGTACCGTCAATTGGGTAACTTTGAAACACTTTTGGAATTTCTTCCTGATTCCTTCGAAATTTGTTCATCTTACATCAGAGGTGTATTTAACTAAATCAGCTTCCAATTGGCCAGTATTTAACTCTATTTGGACAGCCTTGGTCGGAGTTAGGCGCGTTTTAAACGGTGTTCCAAAGTTAGACCTCCATTGGGGTAACTTTGGAACAGTAAGAGTGAGACGGGAAAACTTTTGACATTGATTTGCTGTACGCCTATATCCTTTTATTCTTAAAGACGGAAAATCTAATGGCCTCTTAGGAGTCGTTGTGAATCTCGTGGAATAGTGTATTTCCGTACTGACCAGGAGAGGTCATCACATCCGGGTCACGGATTTGGCTGAAACTTTGGAAATAGTCTTCTTTTAACGCAAAAAGATGAAATCCAAAATTATAGGCCCTAACGCTCAAACGTTTTCGAGCTACAGCCAAGGTCAATAGCATTGCAGGTATACCTATATTCGTGATTTTTAACATGGGCCCATATGGGTATGCTAATGTCCTCGGCTGTAGCTCGGAATCGCTTGAGCGTTAGGGTCTATAATTTTAGATTTCATCTTTTGGCACTAAAAGAAGACCATTCCCAAAGTTTCAACCAAATCCGTGATCCGGATGTGATAACCTCTCCTGGTGAGCGCGGTAGCTCATTTTGGGTACTAGGACAGACATCTTCTCCAGTGCCCAAAATGGGCTTGCAAGCGAAGTGTGGATATATTTTTTCATTAAAAGAAACCTAAAATTCCATTTAAACGCGGCATTTTCAGGTTAGAGTAATGAAAAAGATTTTTGACTCTCATGGTGCCTTTCCTGAAGCTCAACAAGTGTTCCAAAATCACCCCGCCCGGTTCACGATAAAAGACTGATTCTCTTCGGCTCCTGGAGGTATTCCAAAGTTACTTCATTGCTTGAAGACGCATGCATTTCCACATTTGAGTGTTTCAAAGTCACCCCAATTTGGAGAAAACACGTGCTTTTCAGTTTTCACTCTACGAATTTCAGTCAGAGTGAAAATACACCAATGTAAAGATGAAATCATCAACTTATTGGTGCGGTGCAGTGAAATGTAGAGCGATAGCCCAGATTCGGTCCGGAAGTACTCGAACGGGACTAATTCTTTGTAACAATTTTTTCACCTCGAAATCATTCTTTTGGAAGAGTTTTCTAAAAATGAGCAAACGGCTCATCGGACCTTTCACGTCTGTTCCAAAGACTGCCCAAGTATGCTCCCAACGATCAGAATCGGTTCTGGAACCACGGAGCGACCTGCTCTTTCTATCTGAGCGATACCGTCAACCGCGTTAACTTTGGAACAAACCATGAAAAAGTGCTTATTATGCACAGTCGGCTAGGCAGATGATCCCGAGACTTTGATACCGATTTCCCCCACTTGGGACACGCATGAACGATGTTTTACATTAATCCGTTCCCTAGAACTCTAAAACGCGCGCGTAGCGCGCGGATCGTTACGGTGACTGAAAATTCTGGAACATACGGCAAAAGCTATTGTGTTTGGAAAAAAAAAATTATGCAGGTATATATGGTACCGGGAAGGAGCAAATATGATATAGTATAAAAATATCGAATGGAAATATCATTCATCTATGTATATGTTTATCTATCTAACATGCCTCGAAATCAAAATTTATGAATTGCTGATCAAAAAATTCACGACTGTATGGGGGATTTTTCGAATAATCTCAAAAAACTATTCGATCTACGAAGTGCGCGCGCTGCGCGCGCATGGTTCAACCACCCGTATGGTGTGGGGTCAAAAAACTGTCCAGTTTTTATAAAATATCATTGAGGGTGAACATCAAGGAACGAAGATCATTTGGAGAACTGGAGAATTGAACTAGAATCCAAAATCAATGATTTGAATTTACGCAACGTTTGTGCATGAAAATTTCAATTTTCACGTGAAATATATGGCTTTCCAATTCGATTGAGATTTCCAAAGGTTTTTACTCAATCTTGGATGGAGACATATTTCTCTCCTCCTCTTTCTTCTCCTCTAAGTCGGCTATAAAAGAGAAGGAGGAAACATTTTTCAAGGATATGCACGAAGATCAGCCAATCAGCCTTTGCAAAGCGAGAATTTCTTGAATGCTTCTGTAAGAATATTTTTTAGTCCACAAATGAAAAATTTTCGATCGATTATTTGAAATTCAATTGATCATCATCCAGAAATGGGAAGGTTATTGAACCTCCTATAATTTAAAAAAATACATTATTCACAAATAAAAAAAATCCTCAATCCATTCGGTCCAATTGAGTGCCATCCACCAACTGAAGAGTTGTTTTACGCATTAAAACTTGGAGAATTATATTCACAAACTAAAAAATTTTTTTAAAATGATGTCAGGATATTCAACATTCACAAAGAGAATTTTAGTTGATCTACCTCAATCACAAAATTTGATACATGCAATTCAAGAATCATGATGAAACATTCACCATTCACGAAAAAATTCTAGTTTATCTACCCCATCAAAAAACAGTATGGATGCAATTATTAAGTTTGTATGGATCATTTTGAGAATTTAGATAAGCGTTTCTGAAATCAATCTAATAAATCTCCAAATGATTACCATTAACCTCATTATTACACGGGATATCCGATATTCCTGTTGTCGGTCAAGCAGCAATCTACTTTCCTATCACTTATTTATAGCGCGCGATCCGATTAAATCATGGCGCGACGATCACATGCTCGATGTTGACAACGAAGCAGACAGAACTGGACAGAACGCTACAGTGCATGAGTTCAGCTGCTTGAAACTCATCATTACTTTTCTTTCGATAAATTGGAAATAATCAACAGATATAATAGTTCGGCTATGCAGATCGCATGATTGGATACCGTAAACCGGGGTGAATGTGTCCGCTTTCGCCAAAAAGATTGTCAGCATCATATCTTCGCTTCTATAGCACCTCCAGAAACCTGCCGGGGGTCATTTTGAAGCTTTGAAGCTCTACTTCCCAAATAGATAACCTCAATCCCATGAAAATGGACTCTAAAGTACTTTCTTTGCTGTTTAATGAATTTTGAAAACTAATGTCCCCAAAAAACAGGTTTTTGTGGCTAGCAGAGAATTTTGACGCGTTAGCTCGAAATAAACCACGTGATCGTGTTTAGACGATAATTTTGCGTTGGAAACTTATGGCGAGGTACCCCGCGCAAGGGAAAATTTTTTTTCCTCGTGATCTCAACACAGCGAGTATTATTGCAAAAACCGGGTTTTTATGAAGAAACAGTTCTGAAATCAATCCAGTGCCTCAACGGCTAACGGACAATTTTTTTCTGAAAAGTATGTGATAGAAAGAAGAAAATGCGACCTTGAACGTTCAAATTGATCTATTCTAGCCCGTATTGTGATTTTTTGAAGATTTATTGCAAATTTTGATTTTTTTTCCAAATACCAGGTGGACTAATTAGCTCATATGACCACAAGGTTGCCTTGTATCGTTTTAAAACCACTGGGATCATATTTAGCGAGTCAACATACGCAGGATAACGTATTTTGATATGCATTCAAAATCTTAAATTCACGAGCTATGCGCTTCAGACGCAGGCGAGGCAGAGGTGGACACATTCACCCCTGTCGACGGGGTGAATGTGTCCACCCTGTTTTTTGCAGTTTTTGAAAAATCGTGGGGTCAAAGTCAAAATCTGACAACGGGATCTTGTAGCTGAACTCAAGACTCAAATTTTTACTACCCATACATTATCTTTTGGCATGAATAAGACCAAGAAAATCACAGTGGAAGGTCAAAAGTGTACCACATTCATCCGGTTTACGGTACTTTCAACTATATTGATCCACCTATAAATTCATTCAAATAGTACAATGTCATTCATCCACAGCAACACACATTGAGACGACTCGTAAGCGGCGCGCGAAATCTCGATCGGAACGCCTCGAATCTCGAATATCGAAGTTATCCATTAATAATATAAGATAAACTGACTTCTTCAGAAGTATGTTTTCGATCCAACAAACAGTCTCTCGGAAAAAGTGCCGTGGTTCCGACTTCTGCAGGTCGAATCCAAGAGGGCTGAGCTAGATTACACTTGTCTGAACACATATCTGGACGAATCCATCGTTATATTGGAATATTTTTAGCCAAATTTAATTTCGTGGAGTAAGAACTGAGAAGTAAGTATTTTTTGTCAGACACTGGGGTAACTTTGGAACAACTATTCATGTTCTTTGAATTATTTTCCAAGATCTATATCATCATCTAATTCTACTTACTTGAATGGTCGTTGATAAGAGCTTGAAAATGAGTCAAAGAACGACTCATTTCGACCCACGCAAGCCGAGTTATGAAAATTTTGTCAGAAACCGACTGTGAAGGTATTTTCCTCCTCGAGAATTAGCCACGACGCGGGCAGTGAGGTATGCTGAAGGTGTCTATAGTTGATTATAGAAGTTGAATTCAACCAAATGGACTTTCACAACAGGTCAATGGAAAGCTATGACACTCAGCTTCCAAATACCGATGGTGAAAATCGATTGTGTGACCTGGTTTTTGGATAAATTAATTAACTAATAATGGTAACAATTTCTGTTCCAAAGTTACCCCAGTCCGCGTTTAATTTTGGAACACGACTTTCAGCGCATATCTGCAATCAGGGATGTCTAAATGGATTTTATAAACCCCGCAATCGAAAGCTGAAACTGCAACCTTTTGATTGACCCCAGATATAATGCACTTCAGATGTAAGAAACATAATATTCGCGAGGTTTAAGAAGAAAATGCGATTTTTGCTCCAAGGTTACCCCGGTTGGCGGTATATAAAGTTTTACTCGGGTGTTCCAAATTTACCCCGTCTGTTCGAAGTTATCTCGATTGACGGTATTTTCAAGAATTTCTGCAGCCGTAGGAAGCAAGAGAAACCCCTAATCATGTTGAAATTCTCTAGTCGGGAATATGTTCATTGTTCATCCTCGACTAAAACTGTGTTTAGATAGGCCGAAATTGATGGAGAAACGACCCTTGGGTTTGCTGGACAAGTTTCAATATACCTTTAAGATGCCAAGACCTTCATATCTACGTATCTTGTATTTGTGTTCAGCAGCTCAAAATACGTCGGACATGACTGTCAACTTTTCTAATCACATAATTACTTCTTGTGGGCCTGTGTATAATTCAGATCATCTCCTTCAATTTCAACAAATACACAAGTACAGTTACATTTCTACTCTGTCCACGTAGTGTAAGACGTCAACTATTGGATAGCTCGCGGTCAGATTATTATGTAAGACCTACTTTAATCAGGAGCGTATTTAATTATGGTACTCTGATTGGTGTACAGGGCTGTGTACTTATTCACCTTCGGCGTGATTTTATTTATTTCACTTTGCTGCTGGTGTGGTCTTGTGCTTTTGACGTACTGGCTACCTCCCAAGTGCGATCCCAGAGCTACTGGTATTATAGCAGCGGATGATCAAATGTTACCTGCATTCGTTATGCAAATCGCTGGAAATCTTCACGGCATTCCTGGACTCTTCATTGCTGGAATATTTGGTGCAGCTTTGAGGTGGGTGACTCGCTATTACTAAGAATTCTCAACGAGAAAACTTCCTGAAATTCTTCTGATCTTTTTCGTAGTTCTTTGTCTGTCGGGCTCAACTCTACTTCGGTTGTGCTTCTTGAGGACTTTGTAAAAGGATGTTTCAAACTCAAGCCCAATGAAAAGTGGGCCAATGTTTTTGTCAAGAGTGTAATTATTATTCTTGGTTTGGTAGCATTGTCATTGGTTTTCCTCGTAGAAAGATTAGGAGGAGTTTTATCTGTGAGTATCCAACCTGTGCACAATGACAATCATCCAACAGGCAACATTATTCTATAACTAAATATTCCAGGTGACAAACAGTTTGGCTGCTATTGCTGCTGGAGTATCGTTTGGAGTATTTTCTCTCGGGATGTTATTTCCTTGGACTAACTCTAAGGTGATCGATGATTCTGTACTTCAATTCCACATCACGCTCTCACATATTGCGATTTTTTCACTCTCTTACCCCTGCCTGGCCGAATTCGCACGGATAAAAATACTTCGGAAAATTATTTTAATCAAACGAGATTGGAACAAAGTCAATCAAGGTTCAGAACTATAGAAAATAGGGATAATGTGAAAGATCAAAATCATTCCTTTTAATCTACAGCAGTAGGGTCTCGGAGAAATTTTTAAATCCTATCCATGCAATTAACACGATCTTCTGAGGTGGCGGGATCATCGAATAAAGAAAACTCGTCCTTGGATTTCTTTTCAGATTCTGCATCGCTTATCAACATTCTACCAGAGAAACAAATTAAACGTGATCGAATTTTATTTGTTGCTGAGTAGGGTGCATTTGTTGGTGCCGTTGTAGGATTTTTGATAGCTGGCTGGGCCAGCCTTGGAGCAAATGCGGCTATTGGGTCAGGCTTTATCGTCCCTCAAAAATTACCAGTACCTCTGGATGATTGCCCATTTAATATTTCTGCAAATTTCCTCAAACAGTTTCAACACCACAGGTAAGTCTGATTTGCTGGATCCCGTTAGAATGCCTCTGGATAAATACAAATGATTTTTGTCTTTGCAGCGAAGATGATGTTTTCCCTCTTTACCGACTCTCCTATCATTGTTTTTCTGGTCTTGGGACAGTCATAGTTATAGTTGTTGGGATGATTGTTAGTTTTGTGACAGGACCACAGAAACCTTCATCGATCAACAAAGATTTACTCTCTCCTGTGATACATAAGTGAGTTCCATGAACACAGCTTTATTTTTTTAAGAACGTTGTTTCCCATGTCGGAGAAATCATGTTTTCGTCATTACATAGCTATCGCATAAGAATTCGGCAAAAAAGTCCAAGGGACACAATTAAAGGAATCCACTTTTATCATCAGGTTTGTTTCTGAAGTCGAAATTTTATTTCTGTTGGTACTCGAAAGTATTCTCAGATGTCAGGGTCATTTCCTGGATTTCTTTTGATCTTCTCGTTTTCACTGTACCATAATAGTTGTGCAATTGTTGAAAGATGAAAAGTACTCGTATTGTGAGCAGGAATTTCCGAATGTATATTCTTATTTGGATTTGATTTTAGGTGGCTCCCAGAACCACAAATGTATACAGAAGTATCCAGGGGTCGACGCAGGGGCTCCCCAAATCAACAAAAGCCGAGCGTTTTACTCAAAGAAGCATCAGCCGTTAGATCATCTAATATCAGTATTCCAAACGTGGACGTAGGTATCAATGCATGGTATTATCGATTTCACAATCTAAACTGCCTTTTATTGGAAAGCGCTCATTTGATTGCAGATACCTCAAGAAAATACCGTTTCCTCTCTATAGCAAAAGCTATCGTTGGCATTAAAAACGCTCTGGAAGATCTCGACAAATGGACTCTTATCATATGAGATGATGATAGATAGCAAAGATTTTATAATTTGATTTTCGATTATTTTTCTACAGATGTTGGACGTAGGGAGCTAATCATAGTCTAGTTCTAGTCGAATCATGAATATTTTGTGCATTTTTTGTAGATCTTTTGATTCTAAATTCGAATATTTCATTAGGTTCTTGTCAAGAACAGGATTTTTACAAAGCTGATCGTTAAGAATTCCTGTAGAGGTGACTGCACATTAGATATTTCATCTTTCATAATTATATAATGTAAGCGTGTCCTATGCCAATCATTTTGTAATCCTGATTGTCAATGAAGATTGTTCATTCCGTGCACGTAGTCTGTATTGACATTTTCTGATTGCACATCCGATGATTTTTCGACTTTCTACGAAAAATGACTCTTAGCCGTGGGTTGTTAATTTTTACTCTTCGATAGTCATGAAAGTCATTCCAATACATGTAGAGAATCAATTATTCGCAAACTACGATGTTTGATCTTTTATGATACTCGCTTACCAAAGTATAGATGAATTATTTTGAATTTCCCAAGTCTTGAATATTCATTTCCCGAAAATGACCATTCTCTCTTTCCTCGTCCTTGAGATAACTATGAGGAAAGTATAAATCACAAAAAATTCTTCGGCAGAACTGAAACATTTGTCTCCTGACGAGATCCGAGTAATATT
This sequence comes from Eretmocerus hayati, assembly GCA_029851415.1. NCBI lineage: Eukaryota > Metazoa > Arthropoda > Insecta > Hymenoptera > Aphelinidae > Eretmocerus > Eretmocerus hayati. The sequence continues at coordinate 37,050,794 of CM056743.1, read as the reverse complement.
ATCAGGAGGATTCAGCCTAAAATGTCTTGCATAGCTTTTTCCTAACTTCAGAGTAAGTAAGCCATTCAGGGGCTGTTTAGACTTGACTTTTAGCGAATGTAAGCCAGGCTTTTGGTTACACTCTCTACTTCTGAAAATACAAAAAGTTCCATCGCTGTTCCTGTAGCTGTTGTTAAATAGTACATTTTGATATTACAAGAGTGTAAAAACTATTTTCGGGTCCGAGTGATGGGTTTCCGGCCCGAGCCGCAGGCGAGGGTCGGAATCATCACGGGGATGCAAACAATAGTAGTTCTACTCCCGTGTATCGAACTATACTTTTCGATAAATTGTGATGGAAAGTTAACAAACTGTGCACAGAGTACACTTTGGTGCATAGTGTATCAGGAAAGAGTTTTCGGGTTACTGTTTCTCACACTGGCAGAAAATTTTCTAAACCGGTTTTCAAGGAATATCTCTTTACGATTTCTTGAGGTTCCGAAAATACATACTCACTCCACAGGGTGTCTAGCGGTCCTTGAAATCCTTGAAATCCTTAAATTGTCCTTGAATTCCAAAATATGTCTTTGGAGTCCTTAAAATTCTTGAATTGTCCTTGAATTTTGCCAAAAATGTTGTGTAATGCTTCAAAGTTGACACAGCCCCGAAATTGAGCAGGCCCGTGCTTCCCCAGGATAATCGTTTTGCTGCTTCGCAGAACTATGTCGAAACAGTTATGGTATTCATAAAAGTCAAAGTAGCCCCCAAGATTTTGAATTATCATCCCTTTGAGCGGGCATGCGTTTCGCCAGGTCAAAAAACACCGCGAATGTAAATTATTGCATTTTCAAGAGAAACGATATCAATTTTTGCCTCAAAATATAATCAAGAAGCTTCTATGTAATGCTCAAGATTTTACGTGCTCTTTTCATATCGTACTTTTTTACTTCTCTCCCCCGTGTGTGGGATTGTTGTTAAAGACATTATTATACAACAATCATTTTTCATCATGTGCAGAATGTCTTACAGTTATAGTGTACGTCCATGTCAAATTCAAACGGTTTCTGCGACTATTTTTTGAGAATTCCCATGATACCATTCTTTTCGGTTTAGGATACCAAAATAAGATATTTCCCATCGTTGGTAGGTCCAATAAAAATTTTTTCTGTCCCAGATAGACCTACAAGAGTGATTTTACCGAAAAATCAAAAAATGAGACTATTCTACCGTATTTTGCTCGTAACCTCTAATTGCTTGGACCGATTTGGATTTTCCAAAGATCATTCAAAAGGTAACTTCAAAACCTATCGATTGATCTTTAGCAAAATCTCCCCGGGTTGTTATTGGACAGCTGGTAGGTAAAATACTCAAAAATCACGGATTGGCTTATAACTTTTTTGACGTATATTTTAAATTCCTTTATTCCATTTTTTTCGATTCCTCCATTGATGAACTACGTGTATGGAAATTTTCAGTCATTATTTTTTGCAATTTCGTGCGCAAAGTTGTGCGTAAATCCAACTTCTCTTCATTATCAGCAGTACGTGAAGTAATGCGGAAAAGACTTCTCGCACAGTTTCACATTTACGCACCGATGAACTGTGCGTGAAATTCATTTCTCGCACAGATTGCAATGCGTAAATGTAAATTCTCGCACAAGTCACTTGGCATATCTGTGAGATGTTTGACGATCTCGAGAGTCGTTTCCGATCCATGAAACTGAACGGTCCAAAACGTGCCAAGGTAGTTAGTCCAAGTTTTGATCAGTTCTCGCCACCATCTAATCACATTCTTTTGATAAGAATGTCCGTGATAGAGATGACTGATGAGTTTATATTCCATTCTGATGTTCGAAGAGATGTTCAGTTTTGATCAACTTAGAGAAAACTCTGAATGTATGCTCTAATAATGGTGTATACTCAACGAACGAAAACGGACTTTGAAAATATCCCGCGAGAATGGCGGCAGTGAAAGATTCTTTAGAGAGGATTATCAAATCGCGTGTAATGCAAAGATTCTTGCTTCATCAGAGGTATTTAGCTGGCAAATGCCAAGCGAGCCGAACGAATTTGAACGTATGTTATTGTTCGATTGATGCCATAACCATATTTTGGCTCGGTAGAATCGGCGACTTTGCAACCAAATCACTCGAAAACGAGAATTTTTCGGGTTTAGCGGCTATGGAAACTTTTGCTCAGCACGTCGAGCTCTATCGATTGATTGCCAATTCGGTCAAATTCGCTGAAAGCCAAAATCCTATCATTTATGGCGGGGCCCTTCACGTCGATTTCCTGAAAAAAATATTCGCTCTTCGGGATTTGTTTTCTTTTTCCGCGCTTAAGCTAAGAGTCTCAGCGTGAGTTTCCAAAAAGGAAATCGGCTTAACTCCTTATATTTAGGGAACTACGGTTATTTTTGAGAGAAGAGATTTTTGCCAATAGGGAAACTGTACTCTCGGACTTGATCCAGTAGGGTAACGGTAGGCATCCAGAAGGGGAACATTTGATTTTGCATAGGCTCTTAGCAACGGGAAACCTTAGCCTCACGCGCACTATCTTTCAAATTTATGAAAAAATGAGACACTGTATAATGAAATTGTTAATTCTGTGAGTGAAACTAAGTATTTGTAGCTCAATTCACACTCAGATTGGATATCTTTATGGTGTTTTCTATTATATTTTGAATCTAAACTAATTCTATTCTTTTCTTCATAAGACTATCAACCCACTTGAGTTCCTGCCATGAAAGTAAAAATACTTATATCATACTTCAATTGATTATAGGATTATCCTGAGGAAAAATCACTTCTACTCCAATATCATTACAAGTTGGAATTATACTAAAATATCTCAATTGAGTATTTTACTTCCACGGATGAAACTTCTCTTTCAAAATGAAGTGTTACACAGAAATTCAGATTTTTACAATTGCATCATGGATATGATCTTTATGGAGTGTATGAATATCAAAGCTAGCACATACTTTTTAAGTTGGAAAAATGACTTAGTTCATCAGTTCTTGATGCCAGATATGTATGCAGTTTTCTAATATTTGATCCCTGTCTCTCATCAACGACTCAACTTTCACTCATCGGTAAGAAGTTCTCATCCAAATTCGACTTCATGGTGAAATCATATAAGGTAATGTTTTGAAGGAAATATTCAGAGTTAGCATGAACTTTGAATTAGAGATTTGATACTGTAAGAATCAGTTTTTATGTTTAAAATGTGATGCAATCACTCAAAAACTTCTCTAGTTGCCTGATAAATCTTCAAGTAAATGAATATGCATTTCTATGAGTTCTCCAGAGCAAATAGATGTACCACAGATGAACTTTGGAATCTCCTTCTAGTCTGGAGAATGGGCAGAACTTCTCTTACTCAGATCCGTTAACTCAAAAACTCTTACCCAACTCAAGTGACCAGAATTAAAAGTAACGGCAAGGTATTATGAGAAGCCTCAGATATTGTGAATACTTATTCCCTGCTTGTTTTAAAAACTCAAGTAGCATGCATCACCATTGATTGTGTTAGAAAAGCAAGAGCGCCACAAGAAGAATTGTCATCCTTATTGTGTAAACTGATGAACAGAGTCACCAAACCAACAACCCAATACGCACTTCTTAGAAGATGATATCTACATATAATGATCCTTTTCAAGTATTTTCTAAATGGAGATGGTTCACTACACTCTTCTATTCATGCGAAAGCTTGAAATGCATCACAGCGTACACTGGCAACCACTCGAGTAATTAGTTGTGAATGAAGAGAAACTCTTCCTTATAGGTTTATCCAAGAACAAGTAGTTGTGTACTCAACAGAAATTTGACATGATTTCTGGGTTTGATGAAAGATTTAATAATCACCACAACACAACATAGCCCATTCATCCCATAACCTATTTAGGTTATGATATTTTTTCACACCGACACAACTGGAACAACATTAAACACCAATCAGCATCCATTTAACTGTTAAACAGCGGTATTATGCAGTCGTAAACCTTCATTTAGGCATCCTAAATTGGGCATATTATTAAAAAACCCAACGTTGCAGCCAAACCGCGGCATTGGTTCCCCTACCGGCAGCCTGTTTACCTAAAGAGGAACTGGAAGCAGAAGACTGTTCCCCTACTGGCGAGGGTGTCAAAATCACTAACCGGTGGGGGAATGGCTGATTATCCAATGAATTTCATGTTTCAAAATAGTAAGGTAGTCGCAAATGATTCCTGAAGGTTCAAACTATAATCTTTCATAAAAATCAGAATCCAATTCGTCGCAGATTCATTACGGCAGCGATCTGAAAAAAGTGTGACTTGGTCTCGGACAGTCAGATTTGCGCGTCGTACTTTGGATCTCGGGCACCCTGTTTTCAACTAATTTTCACGGAAAACCCTTGAATTTTCTCTAGTAACCGCGGTATACGTCTTGTAGGGGAAGCTTCAAAGTATCAATTTTTCAGTTTACAAACTCTCTCTAAGACTCACTACGCTTTGAATTGCGTGTGTTCCCCTTTACGTCGAAATTTGCCGTGTGTTCCCCTATTGGGCATTTCACCTTAATTGGTCTGAGTGGAACATTTTCTTTATGAATTTTTGGTAAACCATAACAACGAGATAAGTTGGTGTCCGTCAGTGTAAGGGCATTGTTGTGATATTTTCTAGACAAATAGTTCAAATCGTTCCAACTTCCTAGGATTTTATGTACTTTTGCCTGTAAATTTTTGAGTGGATTATTTTTGATCGGAACGTATACTCTTTTATCACTGGACAAAGTGTTCATTTTATTGGTGTAATCCGACTCATTCAAACAGACAGTGACATTGCCCTTATCTGCACGTGTGATAGAAATATCTGAATTTTGTTCCAAGAAGTGCTTAGTGAAGCTCAATTTTTTTGCGAATATCCTATCTTCAGGAGAAATGTGCCTTTACTCATTATTTTCAGTGTAAAGGATATTCGTAATCTTGTGACGGATGTTATCTTTCTCCTTGTTATTCAAATCGAAGTTCTCTATGCACTTTTCGACATTTTTTACAGTATCTAAGACATTCTTTAAACTGAGTTTGTCTTCCTGACTGAAAGGAGGGCCCAATGAGAATACGTCAATAACATCTGAGGGGGGGGGGAGGAGAATATTGCTAAAATTTTTTACCCAATTATTTCTATCTATCGTGCGAGGTGTTAAGGACGGTTTGATTTTTTCGAATTCTTTCATATGTGTGAAATCACATTTTCTACGTAAATTGATAGATTTTTCGTTCGTGAAATTTAGGAATCGGCTCAAAGTGTTTGGATCAATATTCTCGTTTGTTAATGATTGTGAGGTTACTGATAAATTCTTTTGGAGTCGAAAAATTTTATTATGGCCGTCCCTAATTTCATTATTTAAAAGTCTTCGAATGTAAATAGATTTTGACGACGAAAATTTTTTGAACATAATTCACTCGAGAAACTGATGCTTTGTAGGCGCTTGTTGATGTTTTGGATGTGTGGTGGTAATACATCGTTGCTTCTGCATCTCAAGAGGAAGACTCTGCGTGACGATGCCTCGGTTATGCGATGTTGTAATTTTGTAGAAGCTTTCATTAGATGTGCTGTTCGATGTCCAAAATCCTCTCTTATATGTTGAAAGAAACCCATGTTTTTTCATAGAATGTGGTGGTGGCCTCTCTTCGATCTTAGGCCTTGGATATCATGAGTAATTTTGTAGATTTTTCGTCCTTGATGTTCAATATATGAGTTGATCATTTGGTCTCATTGATCTTGAAGGACGGTGGGGAACTGAATAAGTTCCCAAAATTTCATGAAAGAAATTTTATTGCTACGTTTCGTCCACTAGGTTTCGTGGACCTCATCAGGCTCCAGTTTCTATCTTTATATGTCATAACAGAAATCTGGAGCCTGATGAGGTCCACGAAACCTAGTGGACGAAACGTAGCAATAAAATTTCTTTCATGAAAAGTCGGGAACTTTTTTAGTTCCCCACCGTCCTTCAAGATCGATGAGACCAAATCATCAACTCATATGTTAAACATCAAGGGCGAAAAATCTACAAAATTACTCATGGTGTCTTAGGTATCAAATCCGTGCTGCCGGTTGAAACGTGTATTTCCGCTTCTACTCCATCAAATCGACTCCACCAAGGAGTCATTTTGAAGGAAATCGAGTCAGCTACTAATTCAGATTAGTTTGGAATCTCCAAAGGCATTTGCATGCCCAGAAACTTCACAATCATGTGATCAGAGTCGGAAAAAAATTGCTGGCAATGATTCGTTAGATTCAAATTTTTCGTGCATGCAAATGACTTTGGAGCTTCAAAACTAATCTGAATCGGTAGCTGACTCGATTCCCTTCAAAATGACCCCTTGGTGAAGTCGATTTGATGAACTAGAAGCGGAAATACACGCTTCAACCCAGGGTTGTTCAAATACACTGCACGTGCATTACACGCGCGTGTATTACACGTGCATCCGTGCATTCGTGCATTTGTGTATCGCCGCTAGCGCCACTGTCGGTAAGCTTCGGTATCAGCTGGGCTGGGGCAAAGCGGGGCAAGCAGCAGAACAGAAATTAAACAATAACCTCCTGGAGGTGTCATTTCCATCTCTCGAAAATTGATTGCTGCTGCAAGTTGCGGATTTTTCGTGCAGCAGCCTATTTTTGATGATACTTGATGATTTTTCAGTGTTTTTGCAGAATGCGTCTGATCTCGACCTCATAGTGTTTGTTGGTTAAGTTTGGCTCTTGATCAAAAAATTACCCTGTGAATAGTTCCAAAGCAGAAATAAAGAGGTGGATCCATTCATCTCTTTGCTGTAGCAGAATGTGACTAGATTCTAGTGTTGGGAAACAAGAGTATTTTTCTTTCTGAAAAAGTTCTCTGAGTGATAGTTCTATTTCATAAGATTCAAGAATAACTAGCAGAACTGCCTCGCTCGCGAGCTCGCTCGGCCATGGTGTACAAAAGCTCATTGAAGATGTAAAAATGTCGATGTTTTCTCCAATAATTACCCTTACATGAGGATGATTCTACTCTTTGAAATAAGTGAATTGTAGGACTTAATCGAGTTTTTATCCGCCGAGTCAAAGTGGACTATGGAAAATCACGACAGTTCTCCGCGATGACAATAAAAACTTGACTTGTAAGGAAGAAAGTGAGCTCAAATTTGAATTTCATACGGGAAGTACAATGGGAATCATAAATTAATACCCCATCTTGGTTCCCATACCCGCTTGGGCGATGCAATCCTCAAAACGAGACATTGCTGTGAGATTGCATTTTGCTCATGGCTATGAATGCACCATCATTTTTAAGGGGTAGTTTTTTATGAAAATGCATAATGACACCCCTCTAACACATTTGGAGACGTTGTACCACTCACTATGCCACTGATACCCGACGACAGCTCAACATGAGCCAATGGAAATACATGAAGTTACTCGCTCGCCAAGCTCGTTCGGTTATGGTCAATCAAAGCAGATCAAGAAAGCAAATCCAAAAATATTCTATTGACGAAAAATAACTCAGATGAAATGAATAATATTGTTCCTAACTTTAATCCTGATGATACACTATTTCGACCGTCAGCATATGAATTCCAGACTTTTTTCCTAAAATCATCCCGATTCCCTGAGATTCCAAACTTGTCAGAGACCCAGATCGAATTCCCTGAGCTGCCAGACTTCACAGAGTTTTTCGGACCAGTGAGCACTCTGACTGTGGGACATTGATGAGGCTCAAAACTCAACTGCTCTCAATTTAGAACTTATTACGTATTGCCATGCAAACTTCCACTACCATCTCATTCTACGTACATTTACCACCTCACTCACGGAAATTCCCGCCTCATTTCTGACCCTCTAATCCCAACCCTACCCCAATGCAGATTCATTCATCTCATTCTACTCAACGAAACCTATCAAATAGTACCCCTATACATTCCGCATCTCATGTACAGCGCACTCTGTGAATTTAATGAAACTACACGTTGTTTATGTTTGTATGTACGTGTACCTGTATATTGTCTTCCCTCTTTCACGCGAGTGTTCCTGAACTCCTGGACCAATCTTCTTAAAACTTCGAGGGTCTATTCTCAATCGATCAGAAATGAGCCCAGTCCATTGATAGCTCCACACTCTCAATACTCCTTCTTCCACGTCAAATTGATTACCTGAAATTCAACACAATTCTCAGAGTGTAGGGGTCAAAACGTTCTGATATCTGAAGGTTCATCCGATTCTGCTGGTTTGGACCGTTTGGAGCGCTCCGAACTAACATAATCGAATGAATCTCAAGATTCTCGATACAAATTGTCGCCTACTGTTGCCCAGAGTTGTTAAAATCCACTGCACGTGCATTACACGTTCGTGTAATACACGTGCATTTGTGCATTCGTGCATTCGTGCATCGAGCTTTCTGCTTCGGGAGGTTAGGTCGTCTGTATGTTAGTTTTTGAAAATTGAGTTTTTCCGGACGGAAAGTAAGTAATCTCGAGATCATAAATCACGGAAAGTTGGATAACTGTGGCTTACAACCTAAAAAGATGAAAAGGGGAGGCCAATGTTGCCTAAGTGATTTTCGATCACTCTGGAGAGATTAGTTGATACCTTATCCTGATCAGTGTTCTCATTTTTTGCTGAACATTTCTCCATTTCTCCTTGTATGTCACTCAAAATATCGTGAGCACTTCGACCAAACCCTTGAGAAATTTTAGGCATTGCTCGAGCTCCCCCTACAATGGGTCTAGTCCCTCTGAAGCATGATCTTCCGATTTATTTTAGATCTATAAATTGTTTAAACTTGGATTTGGGTTTCAATTCCCTCTCCCCAACCTAAAAAATTCACGAGTCTCTTCCCTTTGACCATCCACTTACTTCTAGCTCTGCCTCAATGCATGTTCATCCATTTCATTTTGCTCGTCGCGACCTATCAACTGGTACCCCTATCATTGCACTTGCATTGTATAAACTCTTTCCGTGAATCATCTTCTACTACATCTTGTGTATATCCGTATGTTCTCTCTTAGTCAGGCGAGTTCTCCCGAATCCCTCGACCAACCGTCTTGAAATTCTGGAGGTTTATCTAAAATGGTTCAGTGATGAGCCCACTGTCATGAAAGCTTCATGGATCTCAATACTCTTCCTTCCACATATAATTACTTGTTTTAGGTTTCGACACAATTTTTAGACCATGTTTGTCCAAACATCCCAGCATCTGAGACCCTCAATATGAAATGTCAAATATTGTTGTTCAAGTATTTCTCGATTATTCTATTGAGATTGGTTGATACGAAATTCTGTTTATGACTCCCATTTTCGTCGGAAAATTCTCCTCACCAACCCTTCTCTGTCACTCTAAAACTCGTAGACACTCTCATCAATTCCTTTAGAAGTCTGAGTCACAACCTCCTCACACAATGGATCTGGTCCTTTTTGAGCTACATCCATCAATTCATTATGATCCTGCGAAGTTTTAACTTAGAGTTCAACTCTTACTTGATTCTGACTTCTGAATTCCTTTCCTAATCTCGAGAACTATTCCACTGATCTTCATGAATTCTTCATGGACTGTTTCCAATCCCATAGCGATTCACTTAGCCAATCTTCAACTCTACATATTCAACTTCTTCTCCAAATTATCAAACCAAAATATGACCATTCACAAAATTCTTGAAAAAACTGAGAGAAACAATTCATTCTTCAATTTTGATCTTTCGATAATTTTTCGAATGTAATTAGAGGAACTTCAGTCACTAATGTATTTCCATTGAAATCGTAGAGATGGGTTCCAAGTCCAAATGGGATGATGATGGGTGGATAAGGTTTCAATGTTGCAAATATTTAATAGGAGATGAGGAAGCATTTTGCAATTGTCTTCTTGTAGAGTGCTCCATTTCGTTCCATTCTCTCATTTCTTTCCTTTTTATATCTTCGACTCAACCATTACCATTTCCAATGAATCACTCCACATTTCATACACGGAATTATACCATTTACTTATCCTGCATCCTTTCATATGATTCACTCCATGTCTTACTTAGAAAATCATTCATTCAGCATCGGAAGACACTCTTCATGTAAGCCAATGATTGCCCATTTGGGAATAATCTCCGCACGCACTCAAGGAGGTTCGATGGTGTCATGAGGGATCGGTGAGGGGGAAGACGAAAACTAACCTAACCTGTCGCTCGGCTGCACGGAAATACACGGCGAGTATACCTATATGTTGACGATTTTTGACAAGAATTCGATCATATTTCCACAAAATGCATGGTAAGCTGTGATCATCGAAAGGTGTTATTGTTCTTTAAGAAATTCTCTATCGTCTGAATATTTTATGAGAATTTTCTCTACATCTCATGAGGTGCTAGGCTTGTTTTGGCGGCGCCGTCCATAAGAGCCCATGTTATTTCGAAAAATGCAAGAGCTTGGATCTTGAAAAAACGCCTGGTGAAAAATACTGAAAAAATTCACAGAGTATTTTTTTTGTCTCAAAGATAATCATGTAAAAGGTTTCGTCTCGCGATCTCTACATCTTCGTCAAGACCATCGAACCTCCTTAAGTCGCCTCTGTCTGCAAGAGTTGCGTCCAGATTCATTCCCAAATAGGAGGCCGAGGTGACCAATATGACTCATTTTATTCCACTTCATGTTCCATTCCGTTTCATTCTCTCATGACTTTCATTCAATTTTCTCATTTCTTCCATTTCATATCATTAACCCATTCAGCATCATTCTATATCATTACCTTCATATCTCATTTCCAACATCATATCATCCACTCATCCAGCATTATTTCATATCATCCACTCTACATCTCATGTACAAAATAATTCATTCATCTTCGAAATTCACTCTTAGCACACGCCAATAACCGCCTTCATCATCATTCACTTCATCATCATTCTTATCGTATGACTGATTGGATTTCATTTCATTATTCACTCCGTTTGATCACGTTCCAATTCGACCCTCATCTTGTTCGGTTCTTTCATCTCATTCCATTCCATCTCTCATTTCATTCTCTCATTTTCTTTCATTCACATCATTCATTCATCCAGTCTCATTTCAAATCATCCAATCATTCACACATGTCTCACGAGGAAGATTGTTCATTCGTCTTCGAATTCTACTCTTTATTTGCGCCATTCATTGCCTACTTGGTGATGAATCCTTGGACGGAGTTGAGACACCTCCGGGTGCAGATGTTGCGTCCAGATCCGTCACCAAATAGGAGAATGAAGCAACTCTCATACTTCATCGCCATTTTCATCATTCGATTTATTTTATTCCCTTTCATTTTTCATTTCGTGTCATTCTCTCTTCACACTCCATCTCATTTTCCATTCCATCTTCCATATTTGCATTCATTCAATACCATTCACTTATCCGGGATTATTTCATAATTCACTCCGCATTCCATGCACAAAGTCATATATTCATCTTCATAATTCATTCTGTGCGCATATTCGCATTGATTCCTCATCCTTCATTTTATTCTATCATCATTTCATTTTTAATTTCTTCAATGACTCACCCAGTATCATCCCATATCATTTACTAAATGTCTCACTTGAGAGAGCATCCACGCGTCATCAAATTTCACTCTCCACACACGCCAATGATCGCTTACTCGGCGATGGATCTTTGTACGCAGGTAAGCCGCCTCCGGGTGCAGATGTTGCGTCCGGATTCATCACCAAATAGGAGGGTGCGGCAATTTCCAGACTCAATCACCATATGACATTACCTCACTCCTTCTCGATTCATACCATTCAATCTTCCAACATCATTTCGAAATCGTCCATTCCACATCCCTTTCACAAATCACCCATTCATCTTCGAATTTGATTTCATCCTTTCATAAACATTCATTTCATGAACATATATACGTAATTTCAACCTCATAATGCTCAATTTCACAACCTCACATGAAATTTAGCCCTGAAATTTACATTCACACGGCTCGACGCGCAAACCGGCATATGCGTCTCGTGCCAAAAACTTTGTTCTTCACGATAACCTTGTTTTCGCAAAGAACAAAGTTTTTTGGCACTCGACGCATAATATACTATTACTTTCACATCTTTGATATCGATACTTCCTACGAAGAAAAACACTTCCCAATGTATAAGCATATGACTTATACATTGGGAAGTGTTTTTCTTCGTAGGAGGTAGCGATATAATCTAAAACAAACTCTTTCTCAATTTCTCAAGATTCAAGTTATGACTTCGTTACACACGTATTTACTGCTCCCTGATTCTAGACTGATTACATTCTCAAAGTATATTTTTTGTTTATCCTGATTTAAAACTGATCACATATTATGATTGTGAACTCATCAAACATCCTGATTTGAAACTGATTGCCTCCCCCTAATTTCAACACATTAATGAATCCATTTTTAAACTGATCTCATGTGACTTCTCTAACTCACACCTCACCAACATCCATTCACTCCATTCATATCATTTTTTCTCGTTATCATCTTCAACACATATTCACTACTCATACATTCCAACTCGTTCATCGTCATCATTTCATCAGCTTACATCCCTTCCTTCATTCATTCACTCCATTTTCATCATCACCATTCATTCATCATTTTCAATACGTACATTCACTCACCATCATTTCCATTCTCATTAAACAACTCATGATCACACAATGTCAATGATCGCCTACTTAGAGAACAATTCCTGCATTCACATAAGACTTCTCTAAGTAGGAGGGTGAGGCATTCATTCTCTCTTATTTCATACATTTCTCATTATTATCATTTATTCATTATCTTCATCACCTCATCAACTCACATCTTACCAACATCCATTCACTCCATTTCTATCGTTCTTGCTCGTTATCATCTTCAACACATATTCACTCATCATACATTCCAACTCATTCATCATCATTTCATATCAGCTCACATCACTTCCTTCATTCATCCACTCCATTTTCACCATCATCATTTATTCTTCATCTTCAATACACACATTCACTCACCATGTTTTTCATTCTCATTAAACATTTATAATCGTACAATGCCAATGATCGCCTACTTGGAGAACAATTCCTGCATGCACATAAGATTTCTCTAAGTAGGAGGGTGAGGCATTCATTCTCTCTCATTTCATATATTCCCCATCATCATCGTTCATTCATCATCTTCATCAGCTCACAACTTACCAACATCATAACTACTTCATCAATCATTCATCAACAATTCATCAAACATTCATCAAACATATCATCATCATCAATCATTCATCCATCAATACCTGATCAATCATTCATTTTTTGAGGGTCAATTCAAAAAATATATGTTTATTTCCAAGATTTTTTATCTATTATCTATAATCAGTTATTTATAATATGGTGATCGTGTAAGTGTGGTTTTCGTCCAGTTCGTCGCATCCGTTACAATGAATAATGATTTATGGGAATCGTCTGTCTGTCTATCTGTACGTCATCCTCGATCGCCTCATTTTCTATGAATGAATGACTCTCAATCCTTAGAGTCGCCACCATGCGTACCGGAGTGTTGCAAAGGCGCAGATTGAGAGTCAAGCTCCATAGTTTCGACTCACGAGGATCTGTCGGTCGTCTGAATCTACAAGAACAATTCTCTCAATATATATTTACAACAAAGGTCAATTGATTCGAGAGATGCAACGAACGTATAAAAAAACATTCTCTCTTATACGTTCCTTACATTTGCGACCAATTGATCTTTGTTGTAAATATATATTGAGAGAATTGTTCTTGTAGATTCAGACGACCGACAGATCCTCGTGAGTCGAAACTATGGAGCTTGACTCTCAATCTGCGCCTTTGCAACACTCCGGTACGCATGGTGGCGACTCTAAGGATTGAGAGTCATTCATTCATAGAAAATGAGGCGATCGAGGATGACGTACAGATAGACAGACAGACGATTCCCATAAATCATTATTCATTGTAACGGATGCGACGAACTGGACGAAAACCACACTTACACGATCACCATATTATAAATAACTGATTATAGATAATAGATAAAAAATCTTGGAAATAAACATGAATCAAGAACAAAATAGTCAAGACTGTAGAATTAACATAATAAAAATTGGACGTCAAAAACTACACGAAAATGTTTTCAGATTGGAAATTACACTAATAATGTCTAAATAAGGTTCAAATAAGGTTTGGATGTTTGCGTGAATGCATCAAAAGGGTAGGAATCTAGTGAATTAAGGTCTAAATAAGGTTTAAATAAGGTCTCCATATTTGTATGTATGCGTGAATACATTGAGAGGGCAAAAATCGCGTGAACTAAGGTTTAAATAAAGTTGAAGTAAGGTCTGTATATTTGTATGTATGCGTGAATACATTGAAAGAGCAAAAATCTAGTGAGTTAAGGTATAAATAAGGTTCAAATAAGGTCTGTATGTATATATACATGTATACACATAGATCGCAAAAATCTGGTACCGCCGGACGCTGCAGGCAGATTATATTATTAATTCCATGGATGGCAGAGATACTGAGTGCCGTTTGAATTGTCATTCAGCTAAAATTGAATCCTCACAGTGATTTTGGTTTTCCCCAACCCAAAATATGCTTCGCAGCTGAAATGAGGTTGAAGAGATGCTTGCCAGAACAGACCGTTTGATCTTTTCCTGACAAATTTATTATAGTATCTTGGTGCTTTTCCATTCCTAGCTCACTTTCTCGCTCAAGCATGCGATTCTCACCATTTTCTCTACGCTCACATACTTTCAACATTCTTTCCAGATTACAATTCCTGGTTCCATCTATTGAGACATGGTACTTGGAGCTGTATTGTTACGTCGAGTTCAAAATTTACTGCATCTCTTATGGATCAGTGACCAACACAGCTATCTGAATAAGACTTGACAATGACTTCTGAAGAATAACAGTTATTACCGGTATAGTTTGGATTAGTTCAACCGGCAGGCGAGACCGACAATCTTTCTCCAGGCTCACGGATTTGATACCTAAGACATTTCTTTTCATTTTAGCATCTGTAGCACGGTTCTACTGCACGAAATCAACTTCAGCAAGAGGTTTTTTCAAAGGCAATTGGACGAGCTATCGATTGAAAATACTTCCAAAGACGTAGAAAACAACGCATGCGCAAGAGATGCTAATTATTGAATAAAAATTTGCTTTCGAAATGATTTTCCACGAATCTGAGCATCTGTTGAATCAAATAAATACTCAGAACAGTCATTTTTGTGGTAAAGCAGTCCTGCAAACACAATGGAATAAGTTGCGAGGTTCTCCGAGGGAGTTGCACGAGGTAAAAACGAGACATTCTTCGAGTTATTTTGTAATTTTTTCGCACTAGAAAAGCACTAGGAGGCTCCAGAAGTGAAAATAATGACTGAAAATTTTCATACACGTAGTTCATCAATGGAGGGATCGGGAAAAAATGGAATAATTAAAATATACGTCAAAAAAGTTATGAGCCAATCCGTGATTTTTGAGTATTATACCTACCAGCTGTCCAAAAAACAACTCAGGGAGATTTTGCCAAAGGTCAATCGATAGGTTTTGAAGTTACCTCTCGAATACTCTTTGAAAAATCCAAATTGGTCGAAGCAATTAGAGGTTACGAGCAAAATACGGTAGGATAGTCTCACTTATTGATTTTCCGGTAAAATCACTCTTGTAGGCCTATCTGGGACAAAAAAAATTTCGGACCTACAAACTATGGGAAATACCTCATTTTGGTACCCCACATCGAAAAAAAATGGTATGGGAATTTTAAAAAAATCAGTTGCAGAAACCGTTTGAATTTGGCATGGACGTTACTCTATAGAGAGTGATGAATTGGGAAAATACGATTTTCGTATGAGGATCAAGTTTGTCTTGAATGTTGAAAAAATGTCCTTGGATTTTGGAAATGTGACCTTGAAATGTCCCTGAATTGTCCTTGAATTTCTTGACCCCTTACGCTAGACACCCTGCTCCAGTACATCCTGATGGTAATATATCGAATCCGTATGGGATTATGGTCGATGAAGACGATGAAAATATCAAATGTGAATCGTTTGATATCTCATTACCATGATTCGCCGATGTTCACGGGCAAATGCGCTAACACTTCATACAAACTTCTTGTTTTTCGAGACGTGACGGATGAAATGAGTGGATAGCAATCCTAGGAATAAGAGCTGAGTGAAGGTATAACGGGGGGGGGGGGTATCACTGATATGAGATCATTATTTCTGCTATTGGACATTAGAATCAGAAACGTTAATTATTTTTGGATACTTTCCATCCGACATACAGGGTGCCGATTGGATTCGTTTTGTGTATCCAAGGGGCCGAAAACTGATATAAGGTAAGTGTACCCAACTTGCCCCCATTAAGCCATTTTCTTAATAACTTTGGCCCATCTCCATATTTTCCAACGTACTTTAGCTCATTTTAAAGCTTGTCTTAAGACCTTCAAAATAAGTTAAGGTACATTCGATTTGAACCAACTGGAGCAAAACTGTTTTAATTCTCCCAAAAGGTAATTTTTGAAAGCTTACAAAAGTGTGTACCCAACTTGCCCCCATTAAGCCTTTTTCTCAATAACTTTGATTTACTTCAACGACTTTCAACGTGCTTTACATCATCTTGAAGCTTGTTTGAAGACCTTCAAAATGCACTAAACTACGTCCAATTTGGATCAATTGAAGGCAAACTGTCTCAATTCTAACGAAATAAATGATGGAAATCGTCGATAAAGTGTTTTTATCGCCGTGCACGCACATTTGAAACTTTTCGGTGATTCGAAACACTATTACTGACCCATTTTGACGTGCTAAACACGTTCTGAGTGGTAAAAAAAAGTCGTTCTGCACGCCCTTTCGAGATAAACATATGGGGGCATGTTAGGTACACTCCGATGTTGGCATCCTTGTTTACAAATCGTCTCCGTGTTTTGCACATAAAACAGCTCCATATCCAAATTTTGCAATTCTGAAAAATGGATTTTGAAGGTCTTGGAACAAGAAATCGAATGCGCTAAAGTACGTCAAGATTGGTTGAACTCAAAAACTTTGGCACTAGTTTTACTGAAGGCAATTCCCTCGGTGCTTTCTTAGCTAAGCAATCGCGAAAAATAGAAAATCACTTTAGATTTTCTGGAGAATGCAGAAATGATTCGGGGTCGATGCAAACTACTTACTTTTTCATATTTTAACATAACAAACGTAAAAAAAAATTGCCGGGAGGCCTAGGTGCGCCAATTCCCGAGATCGGCATATGGGGGCAAGTTGGGTACAGAGGCAAGTTGGGTACACTTACCTTACTTACCGTTGAATAATTTCGCTCTAGTACAATTTAATATCCAGATGATTGACGCAACTCATTTTCACCAGTTCTGGGCCTGGTGAGTCCAATGAACTGGATGTTGAAGCGTTGAGATACTAATTCAACCCATTAAGAATTTAGCGTCCGGATCGAACAACCCAACGAGCGCTTCGGCCGACAGATAGAACTCGTCGGGTTGTTCGATCCAGACGCTCAATTGGTTTCAGTCGTGGTTCCATTCACTCAATCTCTTGATGCCCCAAAAAAGTTTGATTTAGTTACCACCGATGGATAAATTTGAACCCACCTGTACTTGTAAAAAATGCTCGAGAATTACTTGTACTATATGCAAGAGTGTCAAAATTCTATGCCAGGCAAATTATTTTCGTAAGAAGGAAGTTGACTGTGGAAATCAATACTATCTATCTAGTCTAGTTCGCTATCTGAAACAAAAGTTAGTTTTCATCCTCAATCTCGGTATTTGAAATATACGCATTGACCTTGTGTATAACAAATCAAGCATTTAACCCCCGGTTTACTCTTCATAACTCAGTAAGCTGTACACCCATATCAATATTTCATTTCTCTCGCGGTTCTGTCATCTTATTTTGGATCTTGACGATAGCTATTTTGTGTAGCAATTAAGATCTGCTAACGGTCCACGGGTTTCAAGGCTATTTCAAACATCATACGGTCAAATTCTTAAATGGTAATAGTAATTCATCATTGGAAGAACCCTATTTTATGCTTCCTGAGATTTTGATCAGGTTGAAGTCTACAGATCCATTTCAGTGGAGTGAATTAAACTCAATCGACATACATATCCGAAATTATGAGAAATCTCATTACGGTGTCCTATATATAAGGTTCTTCAATGTGCCACGAAATTCTACGTGCATTACGCGTAATTAGAACCTCTTGGGGAGTAAATTAAAAATAAAATATCCATGCGTTCTTGGATGTACTGAGTTTCAAGAGGTAACGAGGATTTTGGGTTAGTTATGAAATTTCTTGATAAATCCATGAAATCTTGAGATACCATGATTATAATCAGTAACGCTGATTTTGTATGGTATGTAAAACCGGAGTAACTTTTCAGATTTGTTATGTTTCAAAAATCAATTCGGGTATTCTGAAACTTGAAAATGTCGATAAGGATTCAATAGGCATCTGATTTGATTATACATCACTGATCATAATGTAGTTCCTTGAACTGTCAAAGAATTGCGACTTCCATGCATTAGTCTATATTTTCAATTGTTAATGAACCACAGATGGCACATCACGTGCAGATTATACCGTATAGCTTTTCGTCGTAATCGTATTGTGAATCTACATTTCAGGATGAAAAATAGTGAGTTTTATAGAATTTTTACGTTCTGAATCGAGGGAGGATCGTTGAATTTTTCTCCAGGGGACCAAAATGAATTGAGAGTATAATTTATCAATTTCACTGACTGATACTCTACAGACTCTACACTGCTGGGTTAGTTAGGAGTAAGTGGGATCTGTACGTAATATAGGCATCTCAATGCTCCCACATCTCGTATATTGGATCCATCAGGCCCAGAGCTGATAAAATTGAGCTGCATCAATGATCTTAATGTTTAAATCAACAATACCTGGATTATTCAGCGGTATATCCATTATTCAGTCCCTCGAATACACGGCACGATTCCGGTTGAGATTCGACACCCTGTTCATTGGGCCCACCAGCCCCAGAACTGGTGAAAATGAGTTGCGTCAATCATCTGGATATTCAATTATACTGAAGCAAAATTATTCAACGTTTTGTATCCGTTTCTGGTCCCTTGGATACACGCAACTAATCCGATAGAGCCTCGGCCCCTGTATATCGGATGGAAAGTATCCAAAAAGAATGTTTAGACGTTCTCGTAATCACGATGTTATGTTTCCAGGGTCATCCAAGTAGTTTAGTCAATTTTCCCTTTGCCCGCGCAAAAAGAAGTGATTTTTAGGTCAAACATTGCATTTTGAGAGTGATCCCCCATTTTTTGTCGAAATATATCAACGGATTTGAATTCTGCAAAAATACGTTAAATTTGTTTGATCTATGACTGCACCTCTTAGTGCATACGGCAACCTGTCCAGCTCCCGGACTAATTCCTCAAAAGAAGGCTAAGCCAGCAATTTTGATCTTAGTGGGAAAATGATGCCCAAATAATGTAGAAATGAATCTCGAAATAATCTCAGAGGTGTTCTATCCTGTGAAAAAAGAACGTTGAATTACATTATCTGGGAAAATATTCTGCGTGCTACTACTGACACTTTCATCTCTATGTTTTTCATTAGATAAGTAAGCGGTTGTGAAATCTTGATCTATGCGATGAACATTTATTATCGCTCTGACAAATCCTAAATCACCCATGGAAACTAAGAAAAAGGCACAGAAATTTGTTCTAAACCTGAAAAAATAATCAAAAGTCCACGAAATCTCTGTTTCATTGAATTATGTTGAAAAAGTGAGTCATTTTGGAGAAAATATAAGTAGGCTCATGAGTGAAAAACGTACGAGCTTCACTGCCCTTTATCTTAGAACTTGCCCTTATACTGCATCATTTGCGATGAATAATAAAGAGAAAGTATGGCACCATGGCGAATGCATGACGATTTCGTGGACAGATTACGCTGATAAAAGTGGATGTGAAGCCCTGCGAGTAGACCACCATTCGCACTTGGCTGTTTCTCGGGTAGCGAGTAAGCCAGCGCACCAGCTTGGGGAATTGTTTCCATGGTTCCTCATGAATTCCACAATGCGTTCCGGTTACCGAAAAAGTCATTGATGATTATATTTTAAAATCTCTCTCAAGCCTGCTGATCTGAAATATTATGCAGAAGTGGCGAGATTCCATGGTTTTCTCCGATACTTCAATGGAATTACTGACCTTCTTTGAAGAAGCCACGAGCGAAGGAATGATCTACATCACAATCCAATAACCTTGATTCATCATGACTGTTACCGATCAAAGTCATAGAAGAGATTTTTTGGTGCTCTCGTGAATTCTATTGCCAAATTTAGGCATTAGTGATCATCTCAAGACGAAATGATCTAAAGCAATACGAAAATCTGCATACTTTTTCATCAAGATTTAGATAACTAACCCAAATCTTGCATAGATGATTTGAAGATATCCGAAAGTCCACCACAATTATTGATTGGCCCTCGGGAAATGGAAGAGTAGCTCAAAAAGTATACAGGAGATAGATCTGTTCATAAAGTTGTTTCGAGTATAAACGAGTCCATCGGTATAGAACATTTTTTATTGGCCTGTTTTCAAGTCGAAGATATAAATCTTCCTTATTCCAAACACCCCAATCGAATGGAAAAACAACTTTTTATCATTAAAAAAAAACTAAAGCTTGCTCATCTTCCGCAAAGCTTGTCGAGTCGAACCTGGATACAAACGAAAGTAATTCTCACGAAGAAGTGCGTGGAGTCGTCATGAAGATGATTATGGAAAGGTTTGATTTCGCCGATAATTCGTATCAACTTTTTTTTACAACCCCAGTGAAAATAACTAGGGGAGAGGTGGGTCTGTTGGACAGTGCGGGTTTGATGGCCACTTGAATAATTCAGAGAGTAAAGGCAGTAAAAATCTGAAAAAAATTCTATACGGAAGATTTTAACAACGTCTACTTGCCTATCACGAGGAAAAGTCGGAGAAAATCATTGGTTCTCGAAAAAACGCTATCGTATTTTGACCCCAATTGCACCAAATTTTGAGCATTTTTCATGGCTTAAAAAATCCATTAAATATCGCTCCTCAACCTTCATAAGTCAATTAATCAGAAAGTTTGAAGCTTTCGCTTTTGATCCATGTAGTGGTGATTTGTATTTGAACAACATTAACAATGAATATTTTAGATCAAAAGGGGAGATGTCGCATGGGGCATGATGGCCACGCAGTCGGGTGGCGATGACCATGGGAAATTTGTAGTCAGGCTCCAGCCGACGAGCAGACGAATAACCTCATGCATTGTAGCGAAAATTGACACATTAGAAAACTTATGTTCCGGCGCTTTTCTGGTGTTGATTCATCATTCATATAATCATTTTCGACGTTTTATAGTGGAATCGTGCCAACTTATATGGAAAAATCATAATTTATAAATCTTCATTCCCATGGCCAACGCACCCGACTTCGTGCCATCATGTCCACTGGGGCATGATGGCCACTTTGAGTATCTAATTTATTTACTCGCAAATTGTTGCCTCAAGAATTTTTTTAATTGATGTATTGCATTCTTTAGAGTCTCTACTTTCAATCTATACCATTGGTTTTGGTCGGAGAGCTTGAATAAACGTTCGAGTGGCTTGAAAAGAAAGAGTGGCTGTCATACCCCACTCTCCTCTACTTAATGATAATATGTGAATACGTTCACGATTGAACTATGTGCATGTATGACCACTCATGACCACATAACAACTCATTGAATGATTATCAACAAAATGTGACGGGAGACATGAAATTTAATGCCGGTAGTAAACAGTACCGTGCGCGCATTTGTATCACAACGAGCCTCTTGGTTCATCCATGAAAAACGTATTCATCCTATGGCTATGCCAGCTATATAGAAGCTCCCTTTGCGCCAATCCTGAGTTAGACAGACGTAATTAACGCTGGCAATTCCCTGGCGATATTAGTCACGCACAGCTAATTAATATAACCAGACGTCACTCACCTGTACTATTTGATGGGCTGACATTACGCTTAGGGGATAAGTGGACAGTTACATGAGTACGATATCCAAACATTTCATAGGCCCATGGTTCTGACATCTCAATGGTAACGATTGATTTTATAGCAATATCATGGTGCATGAATCATCCTTCATGAGGGTTTTTTATAGCCCCTTTCGTTATATGAGAATGATGCAAAAGAGTCAAATAGGACTGTGAATTACATTTCACATGAATGGTGAATTTTGAACGTTTGAGAACTTGAGATTCTTGCTATGGATATGTAGGAGCAATTTTGCTGAATTGTAAATCTGAACTATATAGAGATTGGACATGGTCGTCCGGTTGCCTGCAAACAGGCGTAAGATGGCCACCATTGGATCTAGGTTTAGCATTGGTAGGGTTAGGGTTTTTGTATTATTCACGGCTAAGCGCACTCAGTCTGGCATAGGGCATTTATGCTGGAATCTGGTCTACTCATTATTGCGTCCGATGGGCATTTGATGACCAGAGATAAGTAGAAACTCAATATTATGAACACGGCCCCATGCACCCAGTGCTAAATCTATACCCTAAGGTGGCCATCTTGAAGGAAAAAACGCCTGTTTGACGGCAACCCGACAAGTGTGTCCAATCCCTATACGATTTAGTGAGGAATATCACACCAGTTTATAAAAATATTTTCCCAAAATGGCATAAGTATTTCAAATTCATACTGCTCGCCCCAGACCAAAGAAGACAATGAAAATGTCGTAACGAGCCAGAAAAAAATTCAAGAACAATTAAGCCCTTGATTATGTGACACGTGATGAAGAGGGACACTGACGATTTTTGACGGAAACAATTTGTAGGCGTACGCCAAATTAGCACGACCAAGGAGTACAAGCAGTAAATGCGTATACCTCTCGCAAATGTCACGGTTGTCAACTTGTTTCGCATGCAAATTCGTTTTTATTGTCCACGAGGGACGTGTGCGAAAGAAAGAGAAAACGCGTAACAGCACACATACTGCACGAGAAACGGGACACACTATACTCGCGTAAACGGCCATCTTCCGCCCAACCTAATTTACCGAGTCCTTCCGTCTTCCTCATTTAATTATAGCCAATTCTTCGTCGGTAGTTGAGAATTGCGTTCTGCTGGACCGACGACTGTACTATTCCGCCATGGACTGTACTCTCCTGCGGACACAAAACTCTCGTCGTGCGAGCATATATGGGTAGACAATCTCGCGGTGCTTTTGTTCTGAGAAAGAGCAGCAAGGGGGGTTATGCTATATGGATGGACGGGTTTCAGTTGGCAAAGTCTGGCTCATTTTGGATGTAGATTTAATACACGAATTTCTGTGAAAGATGTGGATTTGTCTCGACCGTTTTACTTTCTGTGAACCTTTCAATATTCTATGAGAGAGTGCAAATTTTTTAGTAGTTCTTTGGTCTGAATAGGGGAAACCAAAGAAATTTTCCCACTTAGCCAGGATAAGAGGGTTGAATTGATGACCATATGGGAGCCAGTGATATAGGTTGAGTAAGAGTTACTGAAAGGATGTCAATGAGCTTCTCATTTGTAACTGTATTTTATCATTACTACCCTCGAGGAATCAAATTGCAATAGTCTCAAGAGAGCAAAGGGCGGACACATGATTATGGGCTTCGTATCATTGAAATTTGAGTATGGCAAATTACAGGATATAGAAGGGTCCTGGAAATGAATAATCAATGGGCCATTTACAGAGCTCATGAAAGATTCATTGACCAGTAATGGGTGGAAAGAGATCATTTTTCACATGGATTCTAATTATACATACATCTATCAACTGTTACGGACATGCTGATTCTACAAAGTTTCGTCAATTTCAATAAAAATATGAATGAAAAAAATTTCAAAAAATGTATACTCGGGTGAGAAAGGATATCATGGTTGATGAATATTTCTTCCATGTAGAATATAATGGGTTTATATGGGTAGAATTCTTGAAATTTTTGAAGAAGGGCTAATTTTTGGCTCTCCCGTGCATGAGAGCAGCAAAAACGAACATTTAATCTCGTCAAAGCTTCACGCGTAGATAGAATATTTGAAGATGTCTGAAAGGAAAAAATTAATTGTCGTACTAAAACAAAGAATGTTCTTGCGACAATTTTGAGCAAAATCTGGACGGATACAGCAGATACACTTACAAGGGGGACCCACGAAGTGCCGGTGACCAAAGCTCACCAGACTTTTCTCACAGTCTTGTACCAACTAGAATAAGAAGAATCCAGAGTTCCAGAGTAACTCAGTCAAATACTCAATTGGCCCTCTGTCCGAAGTTACAGCCTATGAAATTAGCATTGCCCATATAGGCCCATGTTGAAAAATTATATATATATATATACACTGGCAATGCTAACATTTTTACTTGTATAGCTCTGAACAGTGAGCCCATTTGACGGAGTTACTCTGGATTCTTCTAATTTTAGGTGGTGCAAGACTGTGAAAAAAGTTTGGTGCGATTTGGTGACCCGTACTTCGTGGGTCCCCCTTGTAAGTTGAATCAGATTAATGGTCTCTAGAATATATAACCTCGTACCTTTATAACCTTAGACATTTGAATCACTACTCTTTGCAATCTTACAATGAAATGCACCTGAATCCGTATATTGCAAGGGGTATTCAAGAGAAGTGGAACAGGAACGATGTGAAAGCAGTCTCGATGGACAACTCAGAATAGATCGAGGAGATGGTCAGATGTACAGCAGAGGCTATATGCCTGCGGCAAAGGAGGGACTCAGGGGCCACCCTTCGCTCAATCGGACACCTGTCAATTCTCTGCAGATGATATCGGTCTGGGTGTAATGCAACTCGATCCTCGTGGTTTGCGAACAAGAGAGAATGCGTTATAGGTAGTCTTATAAACTTCATTATGTGTCATTTGGATTGCGAGTGTGTATTTTACTCGATCGCTTGAGGCACTTACATTATTATCTGCTGTATTTGAAAGCAGACGTTCCAACCTATAGAAAGTTGCAGGCTGCTGGTTTGATTGTATTACCCGTTTTCCATATACTCATAACTTTTATAAGGTACAGGGTTCCTGCGAAGACAAAGAAAACTTATTGCTCTCGAATGATGTACAATATAGATCACCATCATGTGATTGATACACAACCAGTTTCATAGTCGCCCAGATACAATCAAGCACATTGTCAACAAAATTAGTCCAAACAGGATTTCTGATTAGATTTGCCTATCCGCAGTCACAATAAACTCATATCAACAAGAGTCGCAGCATGCACAAGATGTTTTTTGAGTGCCTTTTTACTTGTTTCTGCGAATGGGGAGAAAATCGTTGTTCCTGAGAATAATAATAAATGTATAGACTCACCATAGTTTCCAAGATGATGGTCAAAGAATATACTTAATTAATGGATTTTTTGATAAACTTGGTCGCTCTCAGCAAACTATTATTCTATTGATCAGTGCTGCAACAGTACCCTAATGCAAATCAAATTTATGATTAAAAGCTACAGAAGATAAATGAGTGTCAAATAAATCTCATAACTCGTCCCTCTAACTCGGGAGTATTAATGATGTCGAGATAGGTAAAGCTCTGATATATCATGAAGACGTCAGACTACCTCATCGTATTACTTGATGGACTGCAAATGTTCAATCTGCTGGTTACAAAAAATCATGCAGCCAGCTTGTCTGAACTGGATTTTTCAGAGTTTCTTTCATAGATACTTGAAAACTTACAGAATAGCCAGCGTATCTGGACTAAATTGTTCATGGTTTCTTTTATAGAGACTTGAAGTTAAGCAAAGTTTGGTATAATACTGGAATCTGAAGAGTTCAAGTTTCTTTCGTAGAGATTGTGAATTAGACCAAAATTCGGTATATCTGAATTCGGAAAATGGAAGCTCCTAATACAGAGACTGCAAATCTAACAAAGGTTCAGTATATCTGGACTATGAAACATTAAAATTTCTTCAATACGGACTGCGAACTTCACCAAAGTTCAGTATATCTGGACTCCAAGAAGTAAAATTTCTTTTGTAGAGATTGTGATTTTAACCAAGGTTTAGCATGTCTGGACTCTGAAAATCTAAATTTGTTTCACAGGGATTGCGAATCGAACGGAAGTTCAGTTATCTAGACTCCGAAAAATCTTGATTGAAGCTTATTAGATAGTTAGATTTGAGGAGACTAGGCAGGTAAGTATAGTTAATCGGACCTTGTCAGGTATGGCCCCCGAAATAGTTTTCCTCAGTATTTGATACCAAAGTGAGTCGTAGAAAAAGTTTCTTAGATCCCAATGTCACCCCTCCATTGTACAGGACCCCATCAGAAAATCCTCTTAAAAACTCTACAAATCGGCTTTTAATCAATTAAATCGCAATCTGACACATTTCTCAATAGATCGATTTGAAATTTCTTTGGCATATTCTTGAAACTCCGGAAAATACCTATGTATAGTGAGTAGATGTTAAACTTTGTTTATTTCAATTATGACTCATCACATTAAACATTCCATTGCATCGTTCATCGCATTGATTTATCACATTGTATGAACATACACAATGATGAAGAGACTATCACGACTATCAGAATAAACAGACTCACGACCGGATCAGGTTATGAAACCACTTTCCTGCGAATTTTTGACGACTCACAAGGGAAGTCCGGAGTCTCCGGGTCCTGAAATCTCACCAAACTTTTTTCCTAGTTTCGTACCACCTCGAATATGCAGAATCTAAAGCAACTCTGTTAAATGGGCCTTCTGTTCTGAGCTACAGCCAGAAACGTCAACATTGCTAGTATATCTATATATATATATATATCACTTTTCAACATGGGCCTATATGGGCAGTGCTAATTGTAGCTCTGAACAGAAGGCGCATTTGACAGAGTTGCTTTGGGTTCTTCATATTCTAGGTGGTACGAAACTGTAAAAAAATTTTGGTGAGATTTCAGGACCCGGAGACTCCGGACTCCCCTTGTTAGTGTAGTTCACGAACTGAATCCGATTCCGATACGCAGACGTGTAGGGGAATTCGGTGAATTCTGATGAAACTTAATTAAGGACTCACGGACACTCTACAGTAGACTTACAACAGTGACGAAAAATTGTAACATATTTTTTAAATATAAATTATCGATCTAGTAACAAATGTATAAGTTTCACAGTAAGAGTGAATCAATCAAAATAATTCCATTTACATACGAGTATAATCTGAATGCGAAGAAGAGGGAGAAAAAATAGTAGTCTCATGAAAAGTGAATGAATTAATACAGTAGAAAATTTGGTAATTGTTGAACCTCTCTCAATCCTGAATTTTATCCCTTGATTCTTCCATAAGTCTCGGAGAACTCTCTTGGGATTCTGACAAATTTCTGGCGGATGTCAAATTTTGCTACTACGACGAAACTCTTTCGGGGCCATTCTCGAGGCATGAAAGGGATCTTATTCAGAATCCTGTTGGAGTCCTTTTGGAATTGTGCCATTGTTTCGGGGAGACCCGCTCTAACCTCTGCTTGAGACTTAACAGGACTCAAATCGCTGCTGCATAATAACATGGAACCAGATTAGATCTTAAAAATATAGAACTTTCAGCGAAAAGAAACCAAAGAGAAAAAAAGCGCGCCCAGATTCTTTCGTCAACTTAGTTCAACCTTTTCCGGCTCCATGGCTACCCGTGTACAGTCAGTCGAGAGCTCTACAGTTGCTACGCTTGAGCTCTCGAGAGAACCGTTTCCATCTCGATCTTGACGCGCTTGGCAAGATTTGATCTCGAACAGTGCTGTATAAGTTAAAGGTGATATCATCTCTTCAGATTTGGTTGCATGTTTATTATTGCTTTATTCCTTGTCAATTCTGATAAATTTCTCATGCATGGGTTCAATTGGTTTCAATGGCGCAGAGAACTTGAATTTGATCTCGTCAATGGGTTCAAATGGTTCTAGATAAAAATTGTCCAGAATCTCCGATATAATCATCTTAGCTCCAAGTATGGCAAATCGCCGTCCTGAAAAATATTGGAAGAAGTTTACTGACGATCACGATATTTCTGCAAATTTACGAAGAATGCCTTTATAGGACCTTGAAAATATTATGCTGCAATATCACCCCCCCCCCCCTCCTCCCTCAAAGTGAGAATGATGAAACAAGGTCACATATCGGGTAATCGAAACTTGATGATTCCAGAATCGAAAATTAA
This sequence comes from Eretmocerus hayati, assembly GCA_029851415.1. Lineage (NCBI taxonomy): Eukaryota > Metazoa > Arthropoda > Insecta > Hymenoptera > Aphelinidae > Eretmocerus > Eretmocerus hayati. The sequence continues at coordinate 37,022,606 of CM056743.1, read as the reverse complement.
AAATTTATGGAGATGGCGTAATTTCCGAAACTTTATTGAACTCATTCTGCTCTTCCGTGAAAATTGTTGTGAGTTCAACAAAAGAAACAAAATACAAACAAATTATATTTTTTTCCTAGCGGAACGAAAGTACGCACTTGTGCCCCTTATTTTTGGGTGTGATGTGTATCATTCCCACGACCTAATCAAAGGTTGTATGTTTATACGTGAGTTATGTGGACGTTTAGTGCCGGCTCAAGCGTAATCCTCTGTGGAGTGGTCGATGGTGTCACATTTCACTCCCTGAACGGACTTGCTATTGGAAAAATTAGAGGTAAATTTATACCCCGAGCGGGATTTGAATCCACCCCCAAGAGATGGTGTGATCCTAAAGCTAGGGGTCTATCGACCACTCCACAGAGGATTACGCTTGAACTGGCACTAAACGTCCACATAACTCACGTATAAACATACAACCTTTGATTAGGTCGTATCTTGTTGTTCCTTAGATAAGCAATGATTCGAGCGTTATACAAAAAGTATTCTGGAGAGATCGTGTTATTAGAAGAATGTAAAAAAAAAAAAACCAATTAATATTAATCTTCCAAAACATTTTTCAGAATAGTATTCGAAGATTGAGATGTGTAACATCAAATGGGAGAATATCAAGAACTCAAATTTGGTTGGAAAAGTTGATATGATATTACAAAATGGAGATTTTAGACCATTTAGAAACTTTTTTTTCAGTCGGAAGGCTCCGCCCTGGGACCAGTCCCAGCCACCTAATATGTTGGAAGGTCTCTTTGTGAAATTAAAAATATGCAAGAGACTCACCTATACAATAGAGAACATGCATGCAATGAAATTACTTTCTTGAAATAAAGTTGATGACGTGAGAAACAAAGTGACAATACAGTTTTCCATTTGGTGGACGATAAGTATTTTTAAATAATCATTGAAAGTTGGACGCCCGTTCAAATCGGTGTCACGTGATCGCTGTCTACCGCCAACCAGACTGTCCGCAATCGGCCGGGTTTGTTCGGCGTGGTAAAGTTGACGTCGTAGATTGGGATTGACCGCATCATTACCTCCTCCCGTGAGTGCCCACAAGTGCCCATGGCCATATGATCTGCATCTGCATAACATTGTTTTTTAACGATTTCTCTCTTTGGAATTTCCGCAGCTGACAAATTCGGTGCCAGGATCACTTAACTTTATTCCCATGCGAGCGTGCACAGCTGTGCACAGCCATCCACTAGACTAGCAGTCAGTCGGCTGCGGTGGTGTTGTTGCGTACCCTTATGTTATCTGATAATAACAACATGTGGCAAAAATGAAATCATAACAATTTATGAGAACTGTGAAAGTGAGTCTCAGACACGTCCCTCAGCTGCTAGACCATGATACCCAAAGGCAACATCGAGTTCTCCATGTGTTTCTCCTTTCATCAGATGAGTATTTACCAAGTTCAAATAAGGATGATCTAAATGAAATAGGAGAACTCTGTTCTTGGTGAAGAGATCACACTTCATTTTCAGGTTTCTGGTGTATGATAATACAATGGCAATGATGAAGCCATAGAGGTCTTGATACCACTGACCTTAATTGATACTGAAAAACATGTAATTGGCAGACTATAGTTTGATGATTTCACCACTCAATGTCCATGTCTTTCCATTCAGTCCCAAAACCCAGTGAATCATTCGAATCCCCAAGTACAGCAAGGAGGAATGAGGAGTTTATGTGGACAAATTGGATATTTAGACAGGTACTCCTCATTTCATAGTCTTTAATATTATAACGTCATGGTGCATGTTGTACAAAAATTATAAGTTGTTTAGTTGAGAAAAAATCCTCATCCGCTTCTATGAGATTACCTTATGTTGACTCAAAATGGAACGTTTTTTATAAAGTCAACCGCAAAATTTCAGGTATTCTAGCTGTAGTCAGATTCATAACTGGAATATAAACATTCTATAAATGTTGCCACTTCACTAGTCTGTGCTGACTTTGGACATTGGTGTCGGTCCCTTGGTACGTTTGTTGCCATTATCACTTTGTAAACAGTGTTCATCATCACTGTCCGAGCAAGATTATCTTGAAGACGAAATTTTGTAGCGAGACCGAACTCAGAGGAATGACGTGACGCCATATTCCGGAACTGTGCGTGAATGAAAACTCATCAGAGCGAGGAGTTACATTCACGCATTTTCCATCAGTGCCTGAATGTAAAACTGTGCGCATTATTTCTCACACTGCGAGTAATAAAGAGAGGTCTCATTTTCTCACAATTTTGCGCACAGAGTTTCCTAAAAAGTTTTCGTGAGATTTGGACCCACTCATTCCTAGGTGGAATCATGTCGATCTCAATTCTTTCTACGTGATTGTACATTTTTGTTTGGAATCGACGACGCTGATGAATCTTTAACGAGTTAGGTAGACTGGGTGGAACATACATTGATTTGAGCGACTACATAATATAAATTTCGAATATTATTGAGACTTTCAATGATTCTGACTTCCGTGATTCACACGTAAAAAACAGGAGGTTATGGTAATCGTTGCCGTGAAATTTTTATTTTGATGCCTATCTGCGGCCTCCTAATTCTGGCCTCCTCGAAAGGAAGTCGCACAACTTCAATGCAACCTCATCTTGAGCCGAGCTATGAGATGAGGCGTAGAACACGATGACAGTAGAGCTGCATCTGGCGAAATATTTCTCACTGTTCTGGCGAGCGGGAAAAGGCAAACCCTCTATGAATTCAGAGAGTTTGAGTAATCAATATGTGTCGATCGATCGCAGTCTAAAATTTGCTTCTTATCAAAGATTCATCAACGTCGTCAATTCCCAATGAAAAAGCACAGTTATGAAGAGAGAATTGAGCTCGACACGATGTCACTCAAAAGTGAGTGGCTTCAAATCTCATGAAAACTTTTTCTTGCGCATTCTTGAAGTTTGGAGTTGACTGGATCAAGATTTTCTGAAACTTTCTCAAGCTCCATCACGGCTTTTTCCAAGCATGAGCTATTTAAAGTAATTTTTGAGCTTAAAAATACAAGCCGAACCCCACCTCTACACCAGCTAAAAAAAAGCTTAAAAATATTTGTAGACATGGGTAGCCTATGAAATATTACAAAACTCATTTATGTGCCGAGATGACGAGAAAAATTAGCAAACGTGTACGAAGCAGCAACCAGATGGATAGTTTACGAATATAACAGGCAATATACTGGAACAGATGGATTCTATACAAAAATGTATGTCATTCTTGGCATCTAGCAAAATGCCGAGAATATTGTTAGGGTCTTAGCGGGGAGCGCAATCATTTTAAAAATTCCATGTGTACGACAGAATGGGTTTTGGTTTTTAAGAAATACAAGATTTTTGAGTTATCTCGCTCACCATTTTGTTAGCCCACAGAGTAAGTTTGATTTGCTTTCGACGTTCACTTATATAAACGGCATCATCCAGTCTGCGATAAATGGCCGGGAAGCTCTTTTTGAGGGGAACGAAAACAGATCGTTACAAAATTTGTACTTTCATATATATTCTTAATTCTGATTTTAGCTTCTTTACTTATTCATCTCAACGTGGCTGAGTTAGGTTGGAATCTTATGCCAGTTGTGTGGTCTTCGTCCACCTGGCGTCCTGTGAATCTCTATATGTACCTTTTCACAGTACACTCTCTCCGCCGGAATCAGCGAGTGTTCACTGATCTTTAGTATATATGCATTGATTGTACCAGCAAACCGAGAGCGGTTCATGGTGTCATGATCATTGCATACGCACTGTACTTTCAGTGAACTCAAAATAGCCTCGCTTTCACTTCGCAACTTTGAGCGCTCTTAACAACTGTTTCGTGTATCAAAATTACTTTACAGCCCATCTAATTCGGGCACTTCAAGTTCCAGTCTAACCCGCTCATGATTAGCAGGCGCCCGAATTTCCAGAGGGGTCTTCAGGGATGCTTGAAAATATCCTTCCTCAATCAGAACTACCAATATTTTCCACCATGAGGCCAGTATTGGTGACTTCAGGACTATGAGCTTTCAGTAACCAGCTGATATTGATTCAAGGTTATCGATAATGCAAATGTGTGCAAATCACATTAATGATTGGTTCATTGTAAACTCCTGTAGGACACTTAAGAACAAAACGAAGTGGCAATCTACCTGATTTGTTGCATTGGCGCAGAACTCTAAAAATTGAGGATCTTTGCGAGATTTGATTTGAAAACTTCGATTTCTAACCCATTCTGCACTCTGAGAGAGTTTTCGACTGCGCATTTGAGGTCGGATGTCGCAAACTTGGCTATTCTCATTATTCGCAAACAATCGAACTTAGGAAAAAATACCACAGACCTTTTTTGTTCAATTTTGACTCAATTATCTTGAAAAAATCGTTTGGATCTGTTATAAATGATTTGATCTAAATTATTCGAACAAAGACAATTTTTAGATGTAACTTCGATCAAGAACAACACCGAAGGGATACAATTTGCTAGGAAAAGTGTCTGAATCAATTTTGTGGGTCTTTTTAAGACCTACTGAGATTCACTTCACAAATTTTCTTGAAGAATCGATATTTTCAGACTTATTGTGGGAAATCTGGAAAAAACGTCAAAACTGCATATTTATGAGTAATTCCGCTTATTCAAGATTTAGAGGGGAACATTATTTTCTTAAGGCACACTGCCCAGCGATGGTTTTTTCGTTTGATATGCCGAAAAGGGTAAGTGAACACCCGAGTGCATGACTTTTATGATAGGATCTTTTGGGAATTCGGTATCTCGTCATTTTTCACAGTTTTAGTGACAACATGAGTGATCCAGAAGGAAAATACTTCCAGTTCTCAGCTGAATTCAGAGAGATTGACACCAACAACGAACTCACAGTACTTAATTCTCTGATTATTGAAACGTTGAAGTCATCCAACAGCAACAACAACACTTACAATATACATTATACCCAATCATTTTCTACTCACGCAAAAAACAAGCTCAAAAGAAATTTCACCAATAAGACTCGTCCAGACCCCCCTGGATGTGCCCTGGAGTTGTAGAACTCAACCAGAAACGCAGGTTGATGGAAAAAATCTATTCCACAACACCAGCAGTGCCAATCTGGGAGCCCCGGAGCAGTTCATCGCATTTGCTGAAAAAAAGGAAAAAAGAATTGAAGAAGAAAAGCTTTCGCAAGTATGCAGAGGAGAAATCGTCCAAGGACTCTAGCATCACTGAAGTAAAGAGGACAATCAACAAGTTCAAGAACAACAGAGATGCCACCATTCCCCACGCAGACAATGAAGTAATCATAAATTGTCCTCAAGAAGACCTCTCTCCGCCACGGTTTGAAGAGGGAAGCTGCGATGCTGGAATGAGGCTAGATGATCCATTCACCCTTCATGAACTCAACAGTGATATAGCCTGTGCAAAAACCAAATCTACCCCTGGCTTTGACCAGGTAAGTAACCACATGCTCCAAAATACTCCTGAAAATTTTAGAAAATTGCTCCTTCCCACCTATAACGAGATTTTGAGAACACATACTTCCCCAGAAATTTGGAGAGAATTCTTGATGGTGCTCATCCCCAAAAATAGTGAAAGTAAATTTTGTCCTCTCACTGCGGCTTCTAATATCCTAAAAATGCTGGAAAAATGGTCATCACAGAATACTTTACTATCTTGAACAAAATAACATTCTCCCGGAAGAACAAAATGGATTTAGAAATACGCTGCAAATAGCAATTTGCAGAATGCTTTCTCGTTCCCTGTGGATTATTTGGATATTTCAATTCATGAAAAATCGTATCAGTTATAATTGTACATAGATTCAAATTCAAATCCAATTTTTGTCGCTCACACATTTATTGCACAAAATAATTTTCTCAATTGAATGACAATAATTCATCCATAGTATATCAGAACTTTACCGACAGCGTTATGTATTAGGAAATGATTGTATAGGGGCACTATTTCATAGATCTCGGGGAGGAGTATAAAGTGGGCTCACTTCCATTCAGGTGGATGTGGAATTAAGAGGTAAAGAATGAGAATTTCGAAAAATTTTCATGAAAGAATTCAAGCAGAAGAATCAAATTTACGTGAAAAACATCATTTGTGTCAATATGAATTGGCGAATAACGTTCAAAAATGACTGGGCCCATTGCCCGAGAAAGAAGAACAATGCCTGAAATTTTGAAAGAGATCCATAGAGGCGTTCGCCAAATTTGGAGTGACATAGAAGGTAAGGTTGAAAAAATTTTTTAATGAAAATAAAAATTCTTATGAAAATTCAGTATCAATCAATCTCTTTAAAATGACCAGGAAATATCTTGAAATAATATTCAAAATAGTTATGTGCTGAATATTGAATGGTATGTCGTTTGGACAAACATAGTGTGAAAATGATGATGAATTTTAGGTAATCAATCTACTGAAGGAGAGATAGTATGGAGAGTATGAAGTTGTTGATAAACTGGGCTCATCACTGATCAATTTAGAACTAACCCTCGAAGTTTTATAGAGATTGGTTGGAGGTTTCAGGAAATATCGCGTGACAATGGAAAGACAATATACAGACACACATACATACGGACAAGGACAAGGTGTACTTTAAAATAATCCACACAGAACGTTGTGCATTGTGGAAGAAATTGATAAGGGTATCAATTTAAAGATCCCGGCGAGCAGAATAAGATGGATCAACTCTGATTTGGATGAGGATAAAATAAAGGGGTGAAAAATGAGAAATTCGAAAAAATTTCATGAAAAAATTTCCGCACCGGTCCAATACTTTCTCTTCGAGGAAGCAAAATTAAATTAAAAAGGGGAAGATCATCAAAATTTCGTATTAACCAACCTCTTCAGAATGAATTGAGATATTTTGAGTCGATCACAGAAAGGTTTACATGTTGATGATTGGATGCTGGAGCGTTTGGACAAATATGGTTCAATAATAATTCTGAATCTATGTTAATCAATTTGTCTTGGTGTACGGATTATAAGGAGTACAAAGATGACACTGAACTGGGAACATCACTGATACATTGAGCAGAAATCTTGAAATTTTTAGGGACATTGGTAGATGGGTTTAGGGGAGATAGGATGACAATGAGACGACAACATGCATACACACATACATATGGCCACAAACAAGATTTAGTTTAAAATAATTCACTGACTGTGCTATGCATTGGGAAATGGATGTATAGAGGTACCATTTGATAGATCTCGGCGAGTAGAACAAGATAGATGAATGTTCATTCAGGTAGGGATTGAGCTAGGGGATCAAAAAAGGGAAGTTCAAAAATTTTTCATGGGAAAATTTGAGGAAGAAAAGTAAAATTCATATGGAAAAGATTATGTGTATCAATATGGATCGGCGAATAACCGTCAAAAATGACTAGACCCGTGGCCCGAGTAAGCTGAATAATGTGTCAAAATTCGGGAGAGATCCATAAATGCGTTGGCCAAATTTCGAGTGACATAGAACGTGAAATAAAAAAGTTCAATTTGAAAAAATGAAAGTTGTTATCAAAATTCCGTATTAATCAATCTCTTTAGAACGATCAAGGGATACTTGGACAACAATGAGTGACCGTTTATATTGAGAATCGAAGGTGTTCGAACATTTGGACCAACAGGGTCTGAAAATGATGTTGAAATTTAGGCAATCAGTTGAACGTGGGAGAGGGAGTATTGAGAGTATAGAGCAGCCAATAGACTGGGCTCATTGCTGATCAATTTAGAACAAACCCTCGAAGTTTGAAGAAGATTGATCCAGGGATTCAGGAGATATCGCGTGACAAAGAGGAGACAACATACAGACGCACATACAAACGGACATAAGCAATGCGTGTTTGGAAATATTTCACAGAGAGCGTTGTGCATTGTAGAAGAAATTGATAAGGGTATCATTTCAAAGATCTCGGCGAGAAGAATGAGATGGATTAACTTTCATATGGCTATTGCTGGAATTAAGGGGTCAAAAATGGGATATTTGGAAAATTTTTTGCAAGAATTTCTGCACCGATACAATAACACCGATACAAATCTCTTCGAGAAAGTAAAACCAGATCTTGTGATAGCAGCATAGCTGCCTCAATTTTTGAAATGTTACAATCATTCAACGACCATGAGTTCTATTGTTGCTGTTTCATAGACATGCGATCAACCCTCAATAACGTTGAACCTGATATTTTGAAGCTCATCCTTATAGAGCTGAAAATCCCTCTAACATTCAGGAGATTCATATTCAATCTCATGACCAACAGGAAATTATATTTTAAAATTAAACAATGACTTGGAGGGCCCTTATACTAGGCGAAAAGGAGTACCTCAAAGGCATGTATTGAGCCCATTACTATACATAATTCACATCATTTATTTGAATAGAGTCGTGGCTAATCAAGCAGAACTCTTTCGATTTGCTGGCGATACTAGTATAGCAACGAAAGATAAATCGTTGACATTGGCACTACACAGACTACAAGTGATACTAAAAGTACAGTACCCACCTAAAGTAATAGAACATCGATACTCTCACTAAAACATCTACTGCTCAAAAACTATTGGTTGTGCGGCAATTTTGAAAAAAGCATCTCAAAGACCGAAAAAAATACTAATTGTTTATGTACCTCAAGGAATTTTTTCATGTATTTTCCATGTCCAATATTCACTGTCAAGAAGTGAAATATTTCAAGTCGGGTCAATCACCTGTAATTTTCACGGGCATGGACGGATCGTGAAAAAAAAACTCAACGGGATCTTGCCTAGGGCTTCTTAAGGTCTTTAATTTCCTTTTTTGAAAAATTCTCTACAATGATTTATTCAAAGATTTTCGTGCGAGGTTCCCAGCAATTCTTGTACTGTCTCAACATACAAAGGAGCTCAGGTTCTTGTTCAATAAAATAAGGACTAAGGAAGTATTGCTCATACAATGGGTATACAACCATCGGGTTCTTCATTCAGTGAACCTGCGACTCTGAGAGACGACCACTTTTATAAGAACCATAGCTGAACTTGTACATCCATCACAACCACAAATTCTAATCCATCGACGTATTTACTCAAATCAGAGAGACGGATGTATTACTCGAAAACAAGAATATTTAGAAGCTCTCGAATTGAACCAAGCTTTTGTCACGATTTCTGCCGAACGGGTATTCGTCGAAATCGAAGCCGCGGAACAGTGAGCCGAGTAAAGCCTCAACCACATGTGGATTAGGACGGGCCGAAAAAGGGCTTGTTTCGAGAATCAATACGCCCTAGCGTGGAAATTTTGTGTTTGTACATATAAAGGTAGGAATGTTGTGCTTGTCACAAAACCTACAAAATGAGCTAAAGTACGTCCAATTCCGACTAAACCAACCCAATCTATCTCAATTTTTCCATTTCGAATTTTGAAAGAAGTGAGGTGGGAGGGGGAAGTCGCTTATTTTTGAATTTTTCAAACTAATCTCTTTTTGGAAAAATTGAGATAAATTGGCTTGGTTTAGTCGGAATTGGACGTATTTTATCTCATCATTTCGTAGGTTTTTTGTGACAAGCATAAAAATGGATTGAAACACGTTGAAGAATGTTCAGATGCGTAAGAAATACGAGCAAAGTTAGAAGGGAGAATTGTCCTATTTTTGGAATATCTGATGATGACCACTATTTGGAAAAATTGAGATAGGTTAGTCCTGGTCACTTGGAGTTAGACGTACTTTAGCTCATTTTGAAGGATTTGGAACAAGCTTCAAAGTGAGCTAAAGTACGTTGAGGAATGCTTGGATGCGCCAGAAATGTGAGGAAAGTTAGCAAGAAAAAAGTTTCGAATTAGGCACATTCCCATTTAAACCTGTGTTAATTTTGATAAATGCTTGATGGCTCTTGCTGGGACCTAAAATCTCATTCTCGGGTTAAGATTCTCGGAAGAAGCCCTTTTTCGGACCACCCTAATGTGGATGAGTAATTGGTCAACTCGAGCCGGTGTGGACAACGGTGGCGCGCCGTGCACGCGGGTTTTCAAATCGGATGGACATCAATTTTCCGGATCGAGCATATGAACGTGGAGATTCTTCCGCGAGTCGGGTAGAATTTCAAGGATAATCGATAATATGACAGGAAATTCAAGGATTTTCCATGATTTCAAGGATGAAAAAAGGGTTTCAATGATAAAAAAAGGTTTTCAAGGTTTTTAAGGCGAGTAGAAACCCTGTAATTTAAAGCCAAACAATCGCTCTCGGAAGAGAACGATGGAATATGCGTGCTACCTGTATGGTTCCAAGGGCGTTCCGCCTTATTTTGATTCGACCTCGTTTGTGAACATGAAATATGACTTTAAAAAAATTTCGAAGGACATATTACTGACGTAGAATTGTCTGAACTTTCAGAAAATGTGGTTAAAATTAACCTCAAAAGCGCTCCTGAAGAGCTGCGTTCGATTCAAACACTGTTCTGAGTGAAAAGTCATAATTACATGAAGAAAAACGAACATAGCTCTTCAGGAGCGCATTTGAGGGCAATTTCAATCACATTTCCTGGAAGTTCAGACAATTTCACGTCGGTAATGTGGCATTTCTCCAAAGTCATATTTCATGTTCACAAAAGAGGTCGAATCAAAATAAGGCGGAACGCCCTTGGAACCATACAGATAGCGCGCATATTTCATCGTTGTCGTCCTAGAGCAATTGTTTGGCTTAAAATCATCGTAGAGAATTTTTAAAAAAAGAAAATTGAAGACCTTGAGAAGCCCTGCAAGATCCTGTTGAATTTTCTTGATCCGTCTATGCCCGTGAGAATTACAGGTGATTGACGCGATCTGAAATATTTCACTTTTTGACAGGGAATACTGGGCATGAAAGATATATGAAAAATTGTTTCAAGGTACATGGAAAGTTAGCATTCTTCCCGATCTTCAAAATGCTTTTTTTCAAAATTGCCGTGCGACCAATAGTTTTTGAGCAGTCGATGTCTTAGTGCGAGTATCGATGTTCCATTATTTTTGATTGGCACTGTAGTTGTCACAAACTTCAATTCCATTGGTCTTGATATAGCCCCTGAAAAATCACAGCTAATAATAACTACTAAATCTCACATCAGAGATGGACAGCATCACATCATGTGCAAAGGACAGTGAATTCAGGAAGGAAATGTGATCTAATACCTTGGAGTAATTATTGACTCTAAGCTTCACTGGGACAACCATTGACAATACGTTATTGACAGGATCTCTAAGAGTATTCACATTCTCAGAGCACCCTGTGCCACTTGGTAGGGTGGACACCCCTCAATTCTACCGACAGTATAGAGAGGACTCATAAGGAGCATTATAGAATATGGCTCCATCAGCATGCCCATCAAAAATAATGATTTCAGTAACCGAATTGACTTACCGAGAAACAAAGCCGTAAGAACAGTAATGGGATACCGTATTTTCACACCTATAAATGTCATGTTGACCGAGGCAGCTGAACGACCTTTGGTTATCAGAAGAAAGTACCTCTCTGATAATTTTGCCATGAAAGTATTATCATTGAAAGGTTCAATTCTTTTAACCAAATTATGCAGCCTTTTGTACACATCCAAAAGATCCAGCAGACTCTACTCTACAGCTAAAATATTCCCTCTCTTCAATAGTTTTGTGACTTGTCACCAAAAATACTGCAGTAAAATTCATACTTCTGACATGTCTCTCCCCTACTCATATGAGTATTCCATCATCAACATGAAGTCAACAAGCTGGTTGACACTGAAACTGGAAAATTAGATGCAAATGATCCTAATGCACATGCTAAATTCATGGAGATATTTAGCTCTACAATGCTCACCAGTACCTGTTTTTCTACAGATGGCTCGAGAATGGAAGGTAAACATTTTCTAGGTGCTGCAGTGTACTGCTCAGAATCACAACTTGAAGGTAAATTCAAGCTTAGCTACCTAGCATCAATATTCACAGCGGAAGCTGTGGCTATACTAAAAACTCTACAAGAAATATCTGAACAGCAATAACAATGAGACCAGGTATCACATTTCTACTGATTCACTCAGTGTTCTCAAAGCTGGAGCTGACTTTAATCCAATCAAATCAAAGGACACTAGCTATCTTGTAATTTAAGTAATTGCTGCTATCTCCAAGATCGAGAAAGAGGGAATAAATGTTCAGCTCACTTATATATACCTGCCCACAAAAATATAGGATACAATGAGCATGTGGACAAACTAGTAAAACTAGTTGACACAGAATGCTATTTGGTGGACCTCGTCCCCCCTTATAATGACCTATTTGCCATTGCAAAAGAGGATATGACCAAAAACTTCGAAAATTACATTAAAAATAATAGAGCAAACACAGGCATACCATATTTTCAAAAATATCACAAAACCCATAAACAACCTTGGTTCAAAAACTCAAAGACCACAAGATACCACATTACTACCCTCAATAGAATTCGAGCCAATCACTCCAACCTTAGGGAAAGTCTCCACCGTAAAAACTTTCTTAGGACTGCAGCATACCATTGTAGCTATGACATACGAGATATTGAGCACATAGTCAGAGCACGTGACTGCGCTCAATTCCAAGAGCAGAGAGCTACTTTAATGAAAAAATTAGAAAAAAGTAGTTATTCACTTCCACCATACTTGACAGAAATACTCAAAGCACCTAACGAAAAACCGGCTAAATTCTTGACCGAATTTTTGAAACAATGTGAACTCAACATATAACGGAGCCCGCACGGCGTAGAGAGAATCCGGCGGTATATTTTTTTATTACAACAAAAAAGTATTAAAACAATATAGCAAAGGACTTGAGACAAAAAACTTCCTCGTCTTTTCTAATGCTACGTTGTGAACTGGCCGTTATTCTGCTACACTCACACCAACATACTACCAGGCGATGGCGAGAGGACAGCCGTCCATTGCCATGAGCGAGAAGAAGAAGAAGACACACACAGTCCAGCAGATCTGCCGACTCTTTTTTTTTTTTTTTTTTTTTTTTAAGGTGGTTAGAGGGCAAAATCTGCCTCAGGATCCCTCGGATCTGTCCCCAGACACCGGACTGGTTCAGCTTACGCGGACTACGCATAGCCCACGCAGGCCATGCCAGGCGGGACACGGGTTTGGGTGGGGCCCTCCGAGAGGTGGGCCCGGCCGTGTAATATCCCTCTCCCCTCGATGTCCGATACCTAGGGCATCGGTCAATCAAGAAGGAGATCCACCTGCATCTACCATCTCATCCCGGAACCGCGTGAGCATTACTTCAGGAATCTGCCGACTCTCTCGCATGCACAAATATTCTCGGCATCCCGAGACTCGGAAATAATATTACCATTGGGGACACGGACTTTGTCGAAATACAATCGTAGTGAGACAGTAATACTGCCAGTACTAGTGCAGTAAAGGGACATTGTACTACTGCAGTAGTATTACATCGCATAACTGCAGGACCTCTACTACAAGAGTACAGAGTTGCGCAGTACTGCTACGGTTTTTTTCTACCAGGGAGGTGAAGAATGCTTAAGAATCAATATCCAATAGATTTGTAACTCTGCTCAGAGTTCTCTTCTAACAGAGATAATGAGGGTTATCTACATTCTTATCTTAGTAGTAGGTATACCAGTGTGTGAAAAGAGCCCAGTGGAGATTTGCTTTCGGGACACCTGGTCCTCCCCTGGGGACTCAATCCTTCCAGTGAACATGTTGAAACTGACTATGAAATGTGTTCTTCCGCAAGACCACACATTAAAATTACAAAGGTTAGAGAGCTCAGGAAATCCCTCACGCAACCTATGCCTCTGAAATTTCATTTGAGCAATCCGTACGCTGAGTACTAACTACGTTTATGAAATTCGTCAGAATCCTTCGGTTCAATCGAATCAAGGTAGTACTACCTCAAGAATTAGAACGCTAACTGTGGGAATCAGCCTTTTTCATCGCATCTCTTTCTAAAAATCAATTCTCGAATGTCTAGAGGTGAGCTGAAACAAATTTTTGATGTCCAGACTGAATGAATTTCAAACTTGTAGGCGGACTCAATTAACAGCATTCAAGAAACTTGGAGAATATTTAGTTCCACAGACCATTTAAAAAGCTGATATGTAAACGCATCTCCTTCACAGAACTCTTCTCGTACTTTTATTGGATTCCATTGAAGGAAATGTGTGACTTAAAAGCCAAGGTTTACAACGATACCCTCTAAAACTGCCGTCACGTGCGAAAAAACTGACGCATATATTTTGTAGACTCAAACCAAGCATGATAGCCTACTTTTGGAAGAATAAAATTTGAGGTGAAAAACATAGCTCGAAAAGCGCTACTTCCGGACGAGGAACAGAATTTTCCGGTTCTCTCATGGCCAAAAGATCGTACGAATGTAAACCAAGAAATTGTACGCCATAGTAGTATGAGTGCGGTGTTAAATGTTGCATGGCAGTCGAGACGTAAACAAAGTGCCGCGAGCTACACGCGCGTTTATATTCCAGCTATAAAGTCACGATTAGCAACGTGAGTTGGGTATGCCTCTGTGTAGGTATAACCCTCGACAGGGCACAATGTTCTATCGTAAAAGTGTACTCTGTTTTTGCTGGAGTAGAGAGTCATTGGGTGAAATTCATACGCACTCTCTTGGATCTCGGCGATTGCTTTGATATGGGAATATCTGAGGAAACGTATAATTTTTTTGGTTCATTAGATAAAATGAGGAGAGGATTGTCTGATAGTAAAATTTGTAACACGCTAATCTCCCCATCCTCTCATTGTCTATTTTTATTGATATATTTTTAAAAAAGTTGAACTACATTATTCACGGATATTTCTTGGGTACAAATATTATCATGGGCATACCTCGGACCAATGTAGTGGCTACAGTACGCATGCATTAATCTTGTCATTAATCATAAGCAATAGGTTCAGCTTGGTTCAATTGATGTTCATAGATCCCTCTAAAATTCTTAGAACTCAACGTGGTTCATGGAATCATGATAGACAGTATTATTCGTTTCTAGATTGAAATGAGAATAAACCTCGGAATAAACGTTTACTTTAATTCACCCTTGTGGCAACACTTGGATACCAGATCCATCAAAAATCGTGAGAATCCACGCGACTTTGCCAGTTCTAGGACGGAGTTTCATTTATCGTAAGTAGAAAATGATATTTCAACTTTTTTCGGAGTGATAATCTTATGAACTCATTTGAGTCACCGAGAACTCTTCCCGATCTGCAGCCTGATCACGATCAATTAGGATCTCACAAATTCAACGATCTCACTATGGTCGATTTTTGATAGGAAAAATCCAGTGGATTGGCGCTTCTATTTAGCAAACCGTGGAATCAGAATTATTGTCTATATTTACCAAGAGTATCAAGCAAAGCACGCAGTCAAACATCGAAGTCGCAAGCTTTCATCGCACGAAGCCACAGCAAGTGTTAACCGAAGCTTTTGACTCTATGCTTGAGAGCTTTATAAAGAGTCGTAGATGGGGTAGTCATGATTCCACCAAGTATAGCGTTGCAAAAGTGGAATTGTTCGCACGAGGACAATGCTCACATAAGCCGCTCAACTCGCAGCCACACGGATATCGTTTGAGAACTTACTTAACCGCGCTGGGGCGTGTATACTTCTCTAACGCGTAGCAGAGCCCTCGACTTATGAGCCCGAAAGCGAGTTTATTCAAAGTATCATCCTCACGCGTTTGGTTGGTCTGAGAGGGAGGGTATAATCTCGCGAATGGGGTGGCTCAGTGATGCTGACGATTCTAAGGCCATATGTTCTGCAGCCAGACTTTAAGTTCATGATGCGCGTTTTCTACCCTCTCAGAAGCACATGTTCCCCAAATTATATCCGAGAAACGCGATCAAGATACACTTTGTCTGAGAAATTGTGTTGACTCAGGCATTGGAGGGTATTAGTTTGAGAGACTATTTGTACGAAGATCCTTATCTCGAGTTACTATGGTATGAATTTACAGAAGATTCGTGCTCCAAGATAATCTGAAATAGTGAACAATTTGGACAACTTCAAAATGTTTGTCCCGAGTTTTTCAAGAAGGAGAAAAATTGTGAGGTTGTTCATATCATCCTCTCTTTATTGCAATTATGGTACATATCTATCATTGTTTGCGTCATTACAAATGTATTTTTGACATTAATTCCAGAGATTGGTTCAAGAATGTCAATCGGATAGCAGAAACTTTTTTACTTATACGACATTGAGCCACTGGTTCATTCAAAATCATATAATATCAGTTAAATCATCGAAGATGACAATCCATAAGACTCTGGTGATGGAATTCTATACGTCATTTTATAAATAGATATGAGATCGATCGAAGTGTTTATCATTACTTATCATCAGTGGAAGATGGAGTCCTACACGATTCCTCGTCTCTCCTGAGAATATCTTCTGTAGAAGCTACGGTTCACAAATTTTTCAATCTGGCAAAGAACTTTTTGGCACAAAGTTTTATACCAAGAATGTGTAAACTTGATCAACACCATAAGTGCACTCAAGAGTTGAATTCCGAATTCTCATCTCATCATACTAGTTTGACTGGTTTTCAGCCTGCAGTGAATCGAGACACTCAAAATCGTTAATATTAGAAGTTCGAAATTGAATATTCAACGGATTCTAGAGCCGGGAAGTATTTAGATCTTGATGCGAGAGTGCGTTGAGTGAAATCGCGCTTCACTCATCATTTTTTACCAATGCAAACCAAATATCATCCCGACAGTATTCAGCGGATCCGTATCCCGTTCATTAAGCACTTTGTTTACAAAATTGTTAAGAGAAAAGTTGACACCTCAATCGAACGCCACGCGGTTTTTCATGAAAAATCAACGAACAACGATTGCAGAAATTTCACGATTACTCGAACAAGGAGTTGTTCTGAACGCAATCTTCCCATATTGCCAGCACACGCGCAACTCTCTACATCTCTGGAATTATTTTTATTCGATAGTTAGTCTTCCTTCCCTGGAAAGTCTCTTGCTAAAACTTATTCAGATCAGTTGAACCATATAGAAAGAAAAAGTAAAATGAAATTCTTAGGGATAGTACCCGTGGTCCCGAGGCCAGCTCGACGATCCCATTAACAATTGAATCTATTAGTCTATGGTTCTTCTAAATCAAATTGAATCCAACGAGTGGAATCATTTCAATGCCCAAATCCGCATCCATGCTCAGAAAGTTCACAATCGATGGACCGGAACTACAGTGGAACTTGATAAGGTACCGTCAAATTGGGTAAATTTGGTACGATTTCGTTACTTTTTATTTTCTTTGGCTCGGAATCTCAACATACATTGACAAAACCCACTTGTATTAGTGGTCAATCTCAAGCTTACAGTTTCAGCTTTCGATTGACGGGCTACAGAGTTCGATTTGATGAGTTTAAGCCGGAGCTATTAGCAGTTGAAGAAGTGTACCAAAGTTAGACCCCGACTAGGCAACTTTGGCACACTTACAAAATATTTTAACTCCACCCACCACCATGTGAGTAAACAAATTTTGATCGCTCAGAACTTAGAACTTTCATTTTAAGCTGTTTGAGAAATTTCAAAACCTCATAGACCATCACTCGACTCAAGATGGGATGAAAAGAAGCTATCATAGGAAGTTGTACTGGAGTTACCCTATCCTCATGCTTTTTACGGAGAGTGGGGTAACTTTGGTACACTTTTTCACGGTTTTTTCTCTGTTTTTCATTCGTTAAAATTCGAAATGTTGTAAATACCTCAATGTAACGATGGTTTCTTTAATATGGAGATATATGTGATGGAAATGTAGCATTATACATCCGTAGTTCGTTCCGGAACACTTCTTGCCAGGTACACTGACAAGGGGAGGACCTGACCTTTGGATCACCAATCCTTTGCAAAATTTTCTTACAGTTTTGTGTCACCTAGAATATGAAGAATCCAGAGTAACTCCGTCAAATGGGCCTTCTGTCCAGAGCTACAAGCAAAAATTTTAGCGTTGCCAGTATATATATATATATATATACCACTTTTTAACATGGGCTTATACGGGCAATGTTAATGTCATGGGCTGTAACTTCGAACAGGAGGCCCATTTGACGGAGTTACTCTGGATTTTTCATATTCTAGGTAATACAAAACAGTAAAAAAATTTTGGACAAGATTGGTGATCCAAAGGTCCGGTCCTCCCCTTGTAAGTGAACCACTCGCGTATCGACGTTAAATCAGCCTTTTCGGAAAAAGCTTTAATAAACGAGTACAATCATTCACGCGGGATCTATGGTGGCTCACCACATCTTTTACGCGTGTGCCAAGAAGGGAGAATAGGTTTCAGAGCGATAGAATCGTTGACCTTGCCAAACGCAGCTCTGAAAGTTATTTCTCAGGGGTGTACCAAAGTTGCACCCACTGTACCAAAGTTACCCAATTTGATGGTAACACTAGCGGGTGAAGAATGATGATGATGACGGTCATCCGTGGTCACCCGTGGCCTTGCATAATCCTCGTGACATATGTATCAGGTGTTTCTATGAATGAAATTTCCACTTTGAACAGACTAATCTCCTTAGGAAAATGCTGACAGTCTCAAGGTGGAATATTGCAAAATTTTATGGAATTTGACCTGAAAAATATATTGTTTCAGTCGAATACCATATTGTGGAACAGAATATGGTCTATCCTCTTCTTATATCAACTATTACAATTTGGAAATTGGTGTTTAGAAGTACATTGACTATATGAGTACTATCACTGCCTCCAAGTCGTTCAACGAGTCTAATTCCTGAAGTACGATAAACTCCTTATTGAGTTTGCTACCGACACAATTCAGTGCCTACTGCCAACGAAGTTCAGTCGAATACTCGTAGTCAAGCGTGTGACAATTTCGATCGTCGCATTAGATTATGATACCTGCTTGTGCTCGCGACGTGCATCTCTGCGCTCAATGAGTTTCAAGAGCTTCGTTCATGCACGCCTTCACTCCGTGAATCAGATTAGCGAGCGAGAGATGCAAATTAGAGTTTAAACGTGCATGCTTAGTGTTGGAAACGCACTCAAGAGTCCCCATCCATTTGATCGAATCTTCGAAGCTAGATTCAAAATTTGGAGAAAATTTGAAGATAGTCAGATTCCATCAAAACTAAATCAGGTTGTAGGGAATGACTATCAAGTCCACCTCCAATTACATGAAAAAGTCAATTGTTCGCAACATGAATAGACTAGTTTCCCACTATAAAACTACTCCGATGGTATATATTATCATTCGCATAAGGTGATGTGATTTGATTACATCGATGAAATTCCAACCAGTGGATTGAATTTAGATTTTTATTGAATCTTTGCATCCTAGTATAGATAGTATTTGTTGCTTTCATCCAGACTCTTCCGTGATGGCTGTATTTAAACTCACGAAATTTTCCGGATGATGGGATTCCTGTCCAAAAGGGCTCGTGAGAGGTCTCATCTGTCAAGGCTGCTCTCAAATGCAAAACATCCCCGTGGAAAGTCGATCCTTCAGTCGTACATTTACCGTGAAAGATTTCGACGTGAATCCACTCCTTAAATAAAATTCGAATAGAAGCAGGTTTCCAGAACTCTTCCTCGTGTTTCTATGATCTGTCATACAAAATAACATTTACTTGTATTTTGGGATAGAAATAATGAAAGAGGAAGGATTACAATGAGTAGATATCTACAAAAGCTACGTTGATAATCCGAAGCTGAAAGCTCACACCACTTGAGTGTGCCGGACTTTGAAAATTCTTCATGTGACGAGGAATTATGTAATATAATAGCGAACACGTACTTATAATGTGCTCTCGAGTAAGAGAGAACGAGAGCGCGGATTTTCCTGCACAAGGGCCCTCAACATCGTGGATGCTCTTTAAACTCAAAAAAACTCGAACACTTCAACAAAGATATTGCCCGTAACGGCCTCTTTTGGCGTCGAGCAAGCTTAGCACCCCGGCTAATTCTGGCGTACATGCCTCTTGTACAAGATGGTCTGTATTTTGAACTTCTTTTGTTCACAAGAACACGAGTGGGTGAGTTTGAGAAATAGAATCTACTAAAGAGGCAAAGATAAATTTCTACATTTTCATGAGGTGAGTTTTCTGATTTTCGAGGAAATGTGGGCCTCTGTCCAATAATAGCTAACAAAATAGAGAGAAATTTGATCAAAATTACAGAGATTCGCTTCAACAAATAATATGAGACATTGGGATCGGGATCGAGTTCATTTGCAAACGGCGATAATGAGCGTGTTCGTCTTCACTTTAAAATCTGGCGCAGAGTGAAAAGTTACTCGAGAGCACGAGCTTATCGAGATAAATCTCGGTGGAGAAGTTCGTATTTCCCACTATAAGCCTCGGAATCACGAATTTATTATCTCACTCGAGTCTGAAGAAGGCTCGTATCCCTGTCGACACGAGTTGTACGTGCACGATTTAGCCAAAGCTCTCAGAGCATTTATACACATCCTCCATAGTTCACGACATTAATCCGGTAAAATCCAGCGTAGCAAAATTTGTGGAGAACATGGCTTCGTCCGCATTTTTCACGGGTATCTCACTTGCTTCAGCGTAGAGGTATTTTACGAATATTTTTTACCCGAATCCACCAATTTTTTCTCAAGCTCCAACTCTTTCTGTCTCTCAGTTTGTGAATTTTTCCGACTCTCCGACTTTTTTCTTTCTCCCTATGGAAGCAGATTTGAAATGCTCTCATTCGTCGAATCGGAGACTATTCGAGTATTGTCTCATCTTTTTTGTTCGTAATCAGTCATTCAGACAAAAAAAGTTCGATAAGTAAGTATTTGCATGGATGCACACGTCTCCTGGATGTCACATTTTTGCTAGTAAAGAGAAGATATGCGTTACGTTTGCATGGCAAAACTTGGCGATTTTCGAGGTTGGCAGTGGTGACGTTGCATGTTGCGTAGCGTAATTGAGATTTGGAATAGTCGCATTTATATCTTGTGGTCACACATATTGCGGGTCGGTTGACAACTGCTTCGATAAGCTCCAAATTGTGATTCAGGTAGGGAAATGATAAATGTCTCCATGGACAATTTGAACTTCTGACTTCGGCAATGCGTGATGGGTAAAAAATGATTTTTGCCCTTCGTATGTACTTTTTGAGGAATTTTAATTATAAGACGAGGCTTCAGGCTTATTACTTGATACGACATTCACATGATCACTGTCACACAAAATCGATTGTGACGAGCGTAGCGTTGTATCATACTCAAGTACGATGTCAAATCATCAATCATTTTTAGACCAGAACACTGCTCATATGATTGCTGGCCTGTATCCAAACAGTCCAACTTTTGATGTCTTTGCGAGTCTAAATTGAGAATTGCTCAAAATGTTATACATATCATTTGGAGCAATATGGACGGATCTTGATTCGCAATCACTAAAAGCATTCTAGATTAGAAGCTAATCTCTGATTTGAAACGCGGACATTCATCCCATACCTATTATCTTTAGGAGACTGATTTGAAAGTGTAAAGCCGTGTTGGTTCCACATGCCATCTGAAAATCAATGCAGAGACCTACTTATAATTTTGTATCTCTAAAATTAAGTGGAATATGGGCTGTTTGAGATTTTTCATGTCTTTCTTATAAGAAAGAGTCAATTATGACATTGTACCGTTCCATTAGTGAGCCTAAAGTAGGCTTACTACGCTCCATGGGTTCTCTATGGTTGAAGAAAAGTCACGTTCTTCATCTCGTAAATCGTTATCGTTTCTATAAATTGAGGATTCATGATTTCTGTTAAAAACTTTACAATTACATTGATGTTCTTACAGTGTACTCTAGAGCAACCTGAACTGCCAATGCGATAAAGGCCATCAGACGGTTCGAGTTTTTTTGCCTCACACATGAGTAGGTTAGAGCAGCGGTGCTTGTGAGATCTCAAATCGTCTTTTGACCGCCAATGCTTGGATAATTTGGGTTTCTCTAGATTACACTGTACACTGATCATCTAACACTTAGGGGGCTGGCACAAAAGACGTCCGCACGATTTTCGAAGATTTTGGACCCCTCCCTCCCCCTCGACACACCTTGTCACATTCGAGCAGAATCGTCCTCCCCCTAAAAAAATGTCACACACGTCATATCCCCCCCCCCTTCCCTTTTGGACCAAAATTTCATGTGAGTTATTTCTTGGTAATGAGATGATCGTAAAGTGACACACTTTCCAAAAACACGACTCAATTACTTCGTGCACGCACCTACTTTCTGTGTTTTCAGACCTTCGTTTTCTACCAGATTCGATAGTGTGGATCGTGAGAATCATTTTGAGCCCAAACACGATATGATAAAGTCATGCCATATGGCATAAATGAGAGTTATGTAAGCTTACATAACGAGAAAAAAATTCGTCTGTCAGAAAGTCTGACAGAATAAGTCTGGCTTTTGGTCAGTGTTGGCGGACGGGGAGAGACTTTTTGGTCTTGGAGAAAAAGCTTTGGTTGGCAATGCCAGATCAAGGTAGTGACTGTTTCCGAGACCAAATGAAAATATCTACATGTGGAAAACATTAACAAGTTATTTCCAGCATTCTCTCGAATCAGGAGTGGTCTGGCTCATTTGCCAAAATTTGAAGTTAATCTTGTAAAAAGCCTGGTACACCATCCCCGGCATGATTCCGGACTAATCGAAGGATGGAAATCTTGCTGAAAAGGATCAGAAGATGTCTGGAGAATTTTTCCAGACTAGACGCGAGAGGTTTTATTCTCGATCAGAGCCTGGTAATTTTCGCCAGATCTTGTTGTAGACAAACGAAAACGTTAGTTTGCCTTTCAAGAGCAGTGTAAAAATCTGGAAGATTTTCCCAGAGTTAATGCGAGAGCAATTACTGAACCTGAAAATTCTTGCAAAAATCTCCAGATTTTATGCCAAAGCAATTGGAGAATGAATTCTCTTCAGCAAATGATGCTGAAAACGTCTCAGATAGTGATAAAGATATTTTTGTGAAATTCTGCGCTGGTGGTAAACCATAATTTACAATAATATTTTGATGATCTACAAGATTTCCAGTACTCATCAACAAAGAGATATTTTTGAAGGTTCTCCTTATGTACAGCCAGCGTGAGAATATATCAATTCACATAAGTAGTTCTTCAAGCGGTGCGATGATCATTTGCAGCTCTCAGAGTAAATTGGCCACCTCCTCCAGTTGATGCAGCATCTACTAAAATTTCGAATAAAACGGAGCAAACATAACCATCGTGTACTCCACCTGCAACAAAAAAAACGATCCACAAAGAATCACTCTATTTTTCATAGATTCCTCGCGTTGAGTCGTGATAAGCGTATACAAAATGAGATAAGAAACGTATAAGTCGCATCACAATTCATACCAACACGACGTGATAGAGGTTATTGTCTGCTCGCCCAAGTTGTATCGACGTTCGATCTAAATCAGTAAAAAACTTGAGGGACTCACCTGATCTTGGGAGATCTGGCTCTAGCTCGTGGAAAATCCCTCATCCGGGAATCATTGAATTTACAATTCAAAACACTTTGAAAAAAACGCCCCGTCGATACTTCATTCCATTTCAAAAGTACTAGTTTATTGATGTTCCAGCGAGTGAAGTGTGTGAAGAATACGTAGAAGTAAACACTTATGTTTTCAAACCAAGGATATCAGTGCCTAGAACGTCATAATTTTCTCTTTCAACACAATTATGCAATGATGATCGTCCTGCATGCACAGCAGAGGAAGCTGCCACAAACTGGTGCACGGTTAGAGTCCCGATCAGATCAGTTCTCCAAGTTTTTTTACTGATTTAGATCAAATGTTGTTACAACTTGGGCGAGCAGACAATAACCTCTGTCACGTGTTGGTGTGATGCGACTCGTGCATTCCTCATCTCAATTTGTGTCCGCTTACTCGACGCGAGAAATCTATGAAAAATGGAGTGATTCTTTGTGGATCATTTTTTTGCAGGAGGAGTACACGATGGTTATGTTTGCTCCGTTTTATTCGAAGTTTTAGTAGATGCTGCATCAACTGGAGGAGGTGTCCGATCTACTCTGAGAGCTGCAAATGCTCATCGCACCGCTTGGAGAACTACTTATGTGAATTGATATATTTTCACGCTGGCTGTACATAACGAGAACCTTCGAAAATATCTCTTTGTTGATGAGTACTGGAAATCTTGTAGATCATCAAAAATATTATTGTAAATTATGGTTCACCATCAGCGCAGAATTTCACAAAAATATCTTTGCCACTATCTGGGACGTTTTCAGCATCATGCTAAGAGGGTTTACGAATGGGCCCAAAGTAATTTGATCAAGCTCAACCCTGACAAGACGAAATTCATTATTCTGGGGAGCTCACCTTATATTCGAGACTTAGATTTCTCTACACTACCTAAATTGATCATCAATGGCGTAACCATCGATCATACTGATCATGTTGTTGATCTGGGGATCCACCTCACGTCCACGCTCGATTGGACCAAGCACGTCAACGCGATTTCGAGTCGGGTTCATGGGTCACTGTACAAACTCAGATTTCACAAACGCGCTCTCTCTAGGAAGCTTAAACAACGACTGGTCGAAAGCCTTGTGCTCCCATATTTTGACTATGGATGTGCTGTTTATAATGATGTCGGAAATGAGCTAAACCTTAAGTTGCATCGTCTGCTAAATGCATGTGTTCGCTACGTCTTTGGTGATATTCCATGGCTAGCACCAGTAACGCCATATCGACTATCTCTAGGCTGGCTTACGGTAGAGGATCGGCGTAAATTTCTAATAGCATCGCTAGCCTTTACTGTTCTATCTACGAACCCACCTTCCTATCTGTCTAGACTCTTCCGGCGCAGAATTGATGGACCTCCCTTACGCACCTCTTCCAGACATGTAACTCCAATTTTATTGTATCCAACACCCCGCACTGTTACTTTTGAGAACTCATTTCACATCGCTGCATCAAAATACATCAACTCACTGCATGATAAATCTCTATTATTCAACACCCAAGCTCTGGGAGTGTTTAAGACGAGAGTGCGTGAAGACCTCTTCTCATCTGAGGTTACAAATTGGCGTCAAAGAGCAGCAAGAGAAGGCCTAACCCCCAATCCTCTACCCCAGTCATCTAAATTGAAAGAACTCTTGAGCTGAAATAGCACTCTCGCCTGACTAGCATTTGAGATGTTATTCCCCTGGAGTGTTTGATCTCTGTATGCGCTGCCGCATCACAGATTTGCCTGTCGATTCGTAACATAATTTCCAAAACTATTCCTCATAAAACATACACTTTCTTCATTTTATCGTTTTGTTCCTTTGAACTAACTTGCTTAGTTGTGAGAATTTTTGGTACCGGATGGCTGTTGAATCGATTATAAGCAATTCTATTGTAAATCCTTATATATATATTATATCATTATATCTAATGTTATTCACTCAAGAATTTTATATCACCTTATGTAATTACTGATGTAAAACATAGTGCAATCTCAGCTCATATCATTGTGATTACTCACCAGGGCTAAGCAGGGTTGTACCCCATAGCCTCAATAAATACTCTAATCAATCAATCAATCAATCATCATTTGCTGGAGAGAGTTCATTCTCCAATTGCTTTGTCATAAAGTCTGGAGATTTTTGCAAGAATTCTCAGGTTCAGTAATTGCTCTCGCATTAAGTCTGGGGAAATTTGCCAGATTTTTACAAAGCTCTTGAAAGGCAAACTAACGTTTTCGTTTGTCTACAACAAGATCTGACGAAAATTACCAGACTCTGGTCGAGAATAAAACCTCTCGCGTACGAGATTTTTATGATGAACTTCATAGAAAATAATCATTTCGGATCAAAAAAACATAACGCGACTAGTATCCTCATCCTACTATCGAAATTCAGTAAGTTAGAACAGTCAAAAGATGAATCGTTTCAAAGTGCATGATCAAGTGAAATGCTTCATCATTATCATCAGCTATAATGCATAACTAAAGATGAGATTATGTTTTCCTCCTCCCGGCACGAAAGCACGTTCTTTCGTGCCTAGTTTCAGTCACGGAAGCTTGACTTTTGCTGCCGGCACAAGCGAACTCGAGCTCTGATTGGCTGTCGATTTTTGCTGCCTCTTCGGATGCGATGCAAGGGGAATGCATTCATAATATACACAAGAGACATAACCCATCAAGGTTATGTTTATCAGTCTGTTTATTCATGACGTTTATATACTCGACAAGCGGTACCTATTCGCAAATACCTACCGCTGTTCAATGAGAAATCTGTCATCAGTTTATCCCAGAGCAAGATTTCTAGTGCATGACGTTAATCGAATATTTGGTGACAAAAACTACGGATGATAATAACCGAGCAATCAAACACACCTTGGACAACGATGAATCATTTGATGGTTTAGCATAATTTGGCATTCACACACAACACGTTTCTTGATATTATTTTTTCGCTTACGTCCGCCCCGACCAGCAAAAGCTCGGCTGACGCCTCGCCTTTGCAAAAGTCGGGCGGACGAGCGCATCACATCAAGTCACAAGTATAAATGGCAGCAGCAGTAAGTAAATAAGCCGGGAGGTGGTCTGCTATGACTGCTATATAGCTACCCCTCCGAAATCGTGAACAGCTCCAAGAGTGAGGTTAAACGAGTATTTTTGTACTAATTGATAGAATTCCGACGTACTTTCGGGCCGAGAGGAGGAAAAATAGTATACAGCACTCGGCAGAGAAGTGGGATGCCCATGACAGTGTGATAACAATGCCTCGGCTTCGCCTTGGCATTCTCATCACACAGTCACGGAAATCCAACACTTCCCTGCCTAATACAGTAATATACTATCACCATAATCATGGGACATTCTACATTTTGGGCCAACGAGGATAATGCGTGAAGTATTCTTCCTTCAAAGTCAAGGAGAATTAGAGGAACCCGAATCAAAGATGTGTTCACATAGGAGTAGTTCCACGCGAAAGCGACCCACGAAAAAGGGTCATGTCTCAGATCCTTTTGTTAACATTCTTATTCGATTCTATGGTACAAAATATGAACTTTTCACTACCTATGGGGTCCCAAAAAAATTTTTTGGTCCCATGGCGAGAATTTTCGAAAATGAAGTAAACTACATTTTCTTAAAATTCTAGCAGCTTTTTTGCACTAAAATGCAAATAAGTCGAGTTTGCTCCCAGATAAAGATATGCGGCTTGCGGCATTCGAAAGGTCTTCCAAAAACCTATCAAAATCGCTATTGAAAAGTTGTTTTTGGGGTTATGGGCAGCCTGTACGAGCAAGAGTGTGAAAATCACTAAACAGTGAGTTTCTCAGTTGCCTATTTTTTCAATTTTTGAAAATAACATATTTGATGTAAAATTTTGTGTTCTTCCAGAAAAAAAGTGGTCCCGATTTCCTTCCCCGACGTTTAAGGCCTGTTTCTTCAAATTCTCGCAAACCTATTTTTTAGGCAGTTTGGAATAGTCTGTTTACTGCGCATGCGCAGGAATTTGGACTATTAGAACCAATTCCATTGGAAAGCCGAGAAAATTTCCTTCAAAATGACCAGTTGGCAAAGTCAATTTCATCAATTTGGCTCGGAGCTACAACGTTTGAAAGACCACCGAATCTCGATAACCAACAGGAGGTGGATCGGAGACACCGCGACAATAGTAGGAAAATCCGGGCACGATCTCTGGCCCGATGTATCGTTTGCCTATTGACGCACTCGAGCTGAAGCTTCATCTTTTGTAGGCTGTAACTCCGAGCCAAATTGATGAAATTGACTTTGCCAAGTAGTCATTTTGAAGGAAATTTTCTTGGCTCTCTAATGGAATTGGTTCTGAGAACCCAAATTCCTGCGCATGCGCAGAAAACAGACGATTCCAAACTGCCTAAAAAATAGGTTTGCGTAAAATTTGAAGAAACAGGCCTTAGACGTCGAAAAAGGAAATCGGGACCACTTTTTTCTGGAAGAACACAAAATTTTACATCAAATATGTGATTTTCAAAAATTGAAAAAAATAGGCAACTGAGAAACTCATTGTTTAGTGATTTTTACACTTTTGCTCGTACAGGCTGCCCATAACCCCCAAAACAACTTTTCAATAGCGATTTTGATAGGTTTTTGAAAGACCTTTCGAATGCCGCAAGCCGCATATCTTTATCTGGAAGCAAACTCGACTTATTCGCATTTTAGTGCAAAAAAGCTGCTAGAATTCAAAAAAAATGTATTTTACTTCATTTTCGAAAATTCTTGCCATGGGACCAAAAAATTTTTTTGGGACCCCATAGGTAGTGAATAGTTCATATTTCGTACCATAGAATCGAATAAGAATGTTTACAAAAGGATCTGAGACATGACCCTTTTTCGTGGGTCGCTTTCGCGTGGAACTACTCATAGGTGGACAAATGCGGGAGGAGGTTAAATGATGAAACTCACATTTTGTGTTCATTGTTATCCAACCAACGATGATATTGGAATTTGATCAAGAGCGTCAAGAGCTGACAAGAATTCAAAAGTTGGCATAACTCGCTGAGGGTGTCACAACGAGCTACCCTTCACCTCTCCTCCACGACTGGAAGTGTCACATTTTGTAATAACCCTCCCATTCCTTCAAGTGCGGATGTATTTTGTGCAAGCCCCCTTAACCGCATTAAAAAATTCATTAAGTTGGTAAACAAACTTCGACCACCCATTATTGACCCAAATACATTGTACAATACCATGGAATAATGAGTTTTTTATCCAAACACATTATGTATTTTCTCAACACCACACTCTTAATGGCCTGTCATCCAATCACGCGATCGTGATCGACAACAGCGCTCATTCCCAAGAACATTTTGCTCACTCTTCAATCTAAATAGAACAAGGATTGAGATCAATCCTGCAGTAAGCCATCAATCACTTTCTTTGCACCTTGTCTCAAAATCATATCAAAGCTTGCTCACGCGTAGATTTAATGTGCACAAATTCACCCCGATCTAGATAGTAGAATTGTATCCAGTTTATCGCGATTGCCTTATCGTTTATTGAGTCGTGTTCCCGCGGACGTGGACGAGTGTCTCGTAATCCAAGTGTAATAACTACGTGAAGGTATATAGCGGGTAATGGTTAGCATTGCAAGTGGGTTTTGGAACTTGTCCGTAGGGAATATGTTCTGTCGGTCGTGCAGCGCGGGCCAGATGCAGAGAGTGACTTTTGGGCTTGTCAGTATATATAGAAGCTTCTTAGCCGATTGAGATCGGTAATTGAAGCTTGAGAGCAAGGCATAACTCCTGCGGGAGAACAAAGTCGATTAGCTTGGACCTTACGTGCTTTACTCTCTAGGAAGCCAAACGTACATCAAAGCGTTAGAACGAGGGGCTTCTCTCGCTTGCCTTCCAATGTGGATAATTAATACCTCCTACCCCATGTTTCGCACAATAGATGCGAAAACTCGAGCACGCACGGACGAGATGTCTCTGTACAGAGCACATCCAAACTTCTTGTTTTATCTCTTTTTCTCATGAAAGTTTGCACGGTTTGTGTTAATGAAAGCTCGAGAGCTTGGATTCGAGTTTTTTTGAGACAAAAAGTGTACTACGAGGGTCCTCTGAATCGCTCTTTCAGTAAATTTTAATCACGAATCTTGATTGAAAAGCTCAGCGAAGTGACAAAGTGGGTGGCATTAATGAGATCGTGAAGATTGAGTCTAAGATCAAAAAAAGATCGGTGTGGGGATCAGTAGTAACAGGCGGGTACAGTCAGACAACGACAGCCGTGAAAATATAGGTCACTTGTGGTTTTGGTTTTCAGGATTGCTCTAACTTCGATACTCAATATGCACGAATCTTCGAGGCTTCTGAAACTATCTTACTTCTGGGTTGCATCAAAAAAGCAATTTGTCATCTTAGTGAAGAGTGATGGATAAGTGTAAGAACTTCCCGCCAAAAACTCTTACAGGAACACAGTGTGCCCTTATTGACGCAAGTCGTGATGTAATAAGATGTTATTTCGGGTAGGGATCATCTCTTTATTAAATCAGGAACAAGTACGAATTATAGAGTAGTCGCAGAAACCTGATCATCACGTGACATTTCATCATTAACTCTCTAGCGCCCAAGGTATCAAGGACACGGAATTTCTTTTCTTTTTTACTTCAAATGTTTTCATTTGGCTCCTAGATGGGCGTGACCAATTGCAATTTCCTCAAAATAACCGGAAACAGCGTTTTTTCGAGTGGGTCCTGCAGGACCCATTGGGCGTTCAGGTCATAATATTGAATCCACACAAACAATCTTCTTGTTTTAGAGTGAATTCGTGAAGAAGAAGCTTACAATCATGGATTAATGAGAACATTATAAAATTGCTCAGTTAATTTGAATTCTTATGATGGAAGCCATAGAAACAGTTTCTTGGATACATTACAGCAGAGAGTTACTTGACACTTCTCACAAAAAGAGTTTACTCTTTACGCAGAGCTTACATCTTTGTTTGCAATTCGCAAACTTGAAGAAGTGCTCTTGCGAGTCATACCTCATATCCACAACAATTTTCTTAGAGATTCGACGGCTGGGATTCTGAGCTGAGCTGGATAGAGATTCATTCGCACGGCCACATGAATTCTGTGACTTGCAGGATCCATTTCACGCACAGTGACACGCTCAAATAGTTTTTTACGTGAAAGATGTTCATGCATGGATACCATGTCGCGGAAGCCCAGTGGGTCCTGCGGGACCCACTTTCTAAATTGACCAGCACCTAGACAATTTTCCCTTTAGAACCATTCCAACGCATGGATACTTTCAAGGGGGGCTCAAAGAAGATGTTCCAATAGGTATTGGATACTTAGGAGTTATTCGCATCTCTAGATGAATCGATCTAGACCGTAAACTCACGTCTTCGTCGAGCGACGCGCGAGCGCTGAGTTTCGCGTGATCCCGAAAACTATGTACGCTTTATCAGGGCCTCGTATCATGACAGACTTTTGATTTTGGCCCAGAAGAAAGCCATTACCATGCACAATTGCCGAAATATTGCCGTGGTGCTTGTCATGTCTGGATTTTGGAAGTGGGTCCCACAGGACCCACTAGGCGCTAGAGGGCTAACGCATTGTCAACCTCTTTTCGAGATTATTTCGGCGGATCTACAGTCTTGAGTGGGTTTCAAACTTCCAAAGCTACCGAGGAAGGCAGTTACAAAAAATGTACACTTGTATCGAACGAGGTTCTAACCCATGCCTTGTGCACTTGGAGGTCAGGGCCTATTCGTGATATCCACCGGAAACATGGTTTTTGTTTCACCTTTATCAATCGAGAATCCTACAAGAAATTCAGAGAGGAAGAAATTGAGGAATCAGTACACGATATAGTCCCAGCGTCCGTGAAAAAATTGTGATTCCGAGTTGATTTAATGATGACATTCTTCTGATATAAATCATCAAAAATAAGATGCAGGTTTTTGAGTGTCGCGGAAGGAGGTCCCCATGAAATGTTGCTGAAATGTTCAGATATTGGAAACAGGGAAATCTCAGTCAAATTCAGGAAATTTTTTGAGTTTGTATCGGATTTGTTGCCGAACTGAATCAAGAGTCACTCCTCAAACAGCTAGAAACAAAAATGGCGAAGGCATTCAACCAGAAAAAAATCCTGATCTGTTGAGAAACGTATAGAAGAGAAGAGTGTCGGGTAAAATCCTGGACTTCCTTGTGATGCGTCCGGACTTTCTCAAGTAAATTACTGCGATAATTTACAATGCGTGCTCACAAAAACTGCCTGGGTATAGATCAGTACTTTTTCCCAAACTGTTCTGTACTCATCTCGGGGCTTTGGATTAGGTTAAAAAATAAAAGCACCATTTTTCCAGAATACATGTGCAGAAGAATACAAAGTTCCCAAGGGGGAACAAGATTCATCATTGTGGGGTCACATGCGGAGTTAAATTAACAGTAGAAATCGTTTATCTGAAATTTCTCAAGATAAATAGCTACTTCTGACCTTTAACAAGATTCTTGATCCAAACGAGCCTATTAGTGGTCAGAAAATGATCCAAACCCAATCATTCGTGCATTACTATCTGAAATTTAGGAAAGCGAAATAGTACATTAAGTAACAAGGGCGCAAAGTACTTTTACGCACGAGTTCCCGAAATGAGTGAGTAAAAGTGAACTTTGCGCACAGTTGTAACTTCTGCGACGTGAGCAAAGTGTTTTGCGCTGTGCGCAAAATAACTTTGCGCACAATGCAGAAGACTTTGCGCACCGCGAAGCGTGCGCAAAGTTACAACTGTGCGCAAAGTTTCACTTTTACGCACGAGAATTTCGGGAACGAGGGCGGAAAAGTTGCGCCCGTGTTGCTTACTATACTTTTTGATATTGGTGCGGAAAGTTGTTCTCCGCGATCTATCCCTTGGAAGGCGGGGGAAAGGGAGGGCGAGGACGGGGTCCAGGGGCGGAGCCCCCCGACTGAATAAAAAGTTCTGAAAATGTATTATGAGAAAATCTTCATGATATATCATATTTTACCGCATCGCCAAAAAATTTTGATTTCAACTTTCAGAAGTACTAATAGAAGACAAATGTAAGATATGCAAGTACTCGCACTGAAAAAGTATTATCATCCATATCAAATAAGAAGTTCTCATCTTTCTAGAAAGCTACACCATTAAATTTCATGGCAAAAAATTTGATCTCCGAGTCATCTGAATGTTTGTAAAATTTTTTGAGTTCTTGCAAATATGAAAAATTTCGACTGAAGAAAACGGATATATATTAGGAAAGAAATATTCAAAATTACTGGACAGGTATGAACAATTACAGTTGAAACATTACATGAGTACGCTATGATTAGGATGAAATTTAGGAGTGAAATACACAAGAAACTTTCAACATTTTATTAATGAATAGGTGGAATTTTTGAGTGATTAGAAAGTTTTGAATACAAAAATAAAAATTATCCTCCAGGGAATGGTTGGCATCAACCATAATTTGTCAATTACCCTAGAAAAGCTCACATTTACATTTGAGTCAACGCTTAGCTATCTCAATCAATTATTAAACACAAATAATAGATTTAATGGTATTGAACATATACTTTCAACTAATGAGGTAGCATGTTTGAATGTTTGAGATTTGTTGAATACAAAAAAATTTCTCAACATTGTGGTACCACAAACATAAGCTCATTTTTCATCTCAAACAAAAATATATATATTTTATGAGTCACATAGCACTCAGAATGATCATGAGTCAGTACAAGAGCTAGCGTTACTAGATTTCTAGCCATGACTAACGAAATGAAGTTATAATTGATTCCGATGAATGGAACTTTGACTTCAAATAGACTTGACTCTGGACTTATACGAACTCTTTGACACGATAGACTAAATAACTCTCATTCAATGAGACAATCTGTTTGAATGTATGAGCTTTGTCGAGTAGAAGAAAATTGCTCAACATTGTGGTAGCAAAAACATAGAATAGTTTTTTCTATTGTACAAAAATATATATCCTATGAGTCACACAGCACCTAGAATGATCATGAGCCAGTACAAGAGCTAGCGTTATCAGATTTCTAGCCATGACTGACAAAATGAAGTGATTATTAGTCAGTCCGCGAGAATTCGAAATTTAAATTGTCTTCAGTGATGGTCCGTGAATTGATCGCATTGCGTAAACCTCGAAATTGGGTGGGATATGAGGTACGATGTTTTTGCACGAAATCAACTTTGCACACTAATAAGCGAACTTTGCGCAAGATTATGGCAACTTTGCGCACGATCGCGACAACTTTGCGCACGATTTCAAACTTTGCGCACTGAAAATCGTGCGTAAAAAAGAATTCGCTCAACTTTGCGCACCGCATACTCACCCGCAAAGTACTTTTCGGCACAACTTTACGCACACAATATCAAAAAAATATTTCTTCACTGAAATACAGTCTGTCTTCTCACAAATCTGTATGATAAACGTTATTGACTGCATCCAGCCCAGAACTATTTGTGCAAATATATCGTGACTTTAGCTCCAAATTCTGCATATTATTCAAACGTAACCCTTAGTTACCCTGGTGGTAGTATTTTGGCACAACCCCCATTTCATTAGCATGGCGTGACGGGGCATCAGAGTAATTGAGGGTTAATAAATTCAATATTGAATTTCGAACCATTGAATATACTTTTGAATCAAGGTTGGTACTTTTGAATTTAGGTTTCTCAGAAATTGAGCCTAGGGAGTCATCGCGGTGGGCAAGGTCGGCAAGGGACAATCGAAAATGTTCCAGAATGCATAAAGAAAGATCGTACCTGCAATTTTCTTCGTTTTGGGCTATAGACGACGAATCTTTCTCGACTAAAATGTTAATTATTTCCCACCTATGATGAAAACAAAAATGACGAAGAGTCATCGTATCAAATACACCGTGATTGGCATCGATATAATTATCTCTCGGCGAGCAGGGAACATTAATAACTGGTGCATCGTCTCGTGCTGGCTGCAGAAGAGGAAACAAGTATCTCCGCAGGAAAATTGATGTAACATTGGATTTCAAAACCTGCCATTCAATATTCAGCATCATTCATAAGATGCAAACAAAAATTAAAAACCATTGGTAAAGTGCAGTTCGGTACGGACGATCAGTGCTGGAATTGCATGGAACAACGAGATGCGACGGTGGAGGTAATGCTTTAACCCGTTCATTGCGAACGCAGTTCTTTGCAATTTTCGCTGGGTCATCATCTTGACCCTCCCTCTCCGATTGATACAATTCCATGAGGATAAACTCTTCTCTAACTCATTTTTTATGGCCTTAGCGAAGTAAACCACCGAGAATAATTGCTACCGAGGACGGTTTTTGAACAATTATGAATCAGTAGAAACTGAAGTGTAAAAATCGTGGGCCTCATTGGTGGGGCCCGCCGCATTTAACGTGTTAACCTGTGATTTTTTCACATATCTTCTCATGCTGAATCCAAATTCAAGTTGCCTTCCTATTCGAATCGCAAAGAGCTTTCGCGATTTACTAGAAGTCGATATTCTTTCGATACCTGAGGATTTTTCTAATCGATCGCTCAAGTGCTGTTTTCTTACAGAGAAGTTCATCCGAAGTATTTATTCAATTTATAAAGATACACTACCGGTCAAAAGTTTGTGCACACCTAAAAAAAAAATTTCGATTTTGCTCACTCCACTGCTCGGATCTCCCTGGTCCAAAATAACTCTACTTGGGCTCATTTCGTAGCTTTTTTCAAGCACTTGAAGAGCTATTTGGTATTTTTTTTTGCGCAGCTCAATATATTCTCGCAAAATCAATCCGAAGCCTCGTAGAATTTCATAAAAATCGGGTCATTACGCAAACCTTCGCAAGTCTGGCGGAAATTGATGGATTCATGTGATTCAAGAAGCATATGAAAGTAAAAATCAAGAGCTTCAAAATCCGTTTTTAAAAGTTGGTCCAGCTTGTTTCTGGTCCGAGCTGTGACTGCTTCTATGAGGGAAGATTTTTCTCGAAGAAGAGTCCCAAAAACCATGAAAGACGAAGAAATCGGGCTCACGGTGTTATTCCTCTGAGTTTTGCGTGCTTATACCTGTGAAAAAAATGAATCCCTTCATAATTTCTCATTGACTGGTCCTTTTTTCGAGAAAAACCTTGCTTTACCGAAAGAGTCACAGCTCGGACCAGAAATAAGCTAGAATAACTTGTAAACACGGATTTTGATGCTCTTGACTTCTAATTTTAGATGAGAAGCCACCGCGTCCTCGTGGATAAGGTCCTTGCCTCAACGCAGAAGGCTGGGGTTCGAATCTCGGCCGGCACCAATGTAAATTTTTATTCGCTTTTATTGCACTCGACCGCGTCCGGACGGAATCTTGTCACCAAAATCTATGTGTGAGCGCGTCAATGATTTCTTTTCGCGTGCATTTGTGTTAGTTTCGGGCTCTGCGCGTTTCAACATTGTGTCAACGCAAAATGGGTTACTGCGCAGCGTCGGACCTCTCTCTCTTTCTCATTGCATCGGCCTCGCCTTAGAATATCACAGCAGTCGACGAAACTCGTCGATTCTTCGCAAACCCTAAAAATTTCACTCTTTCTAGTTGTGATTAATCGAAACATAATGATTATCAACAAATAGAAATGTTCTCTCTGAGATGTGAGATATGCCTATAACAAGTATAAAAAACTGCCTGTAGGACCCATAACCTCGAAGTGCTGCCAGTGCCACGAGATGCTGTCCTGTCAAGCCTAAACTGCTGCTGGCTGTGTTGATGCTTTTAGTGCTGTTATTGTGATGATTTGATGTTTCTCAGTTTTAAGCAGTTTTCAGAGTGCGGTCGATCTCGCCTAACTTTTGGATTCCAACAAGTTTTCTGCATGCGGCCTCGCTATACCATGGTTTTATCAAAAGTTTCTCTCCACCACGTGTGACCAAAGAGTTTGTGATGAGTGTTAGTAGATAAAAAATAATAGGTACCTCTAAAAATTGAATGGTCTCATATTTTTGCAAGCTCAGAGAGGAAGTTGAGGCCTCAGTGTCGAGGCAATCAAGTTTCGTGGTGTATGTACAGTAAGCGCACTGAGCCAAAGTCCTGGTGTTCAAATCATGAAGCACAATCAAGGTGATGAGTGATATTTCATGAGACATTGTGAGCTTCTTGATTTGTCATTGAAATAAGACTTTCTCCTCACTGTTACTATTGTCTGCTTCAAGAAACTTCAGATGAATGACGCAATGGACTACATTCAAAAGTAAAATAGTCACAGTGGCTCTACGCGTTATGAACTTGTTCATTTGAACCATTGAGGATGCTTCTTGTCATTTCTTGATGCATCACAGAGATTCAACAGTCTCTTTCGGTTGAATTTTCATGGGTCCAGCCATTAAAGTGTAGCATACCATGTTACATTCGGCTCAAGACTCATTCCATTTCTAATAAATTTCACTCTACTGATTCAGGAATATGATCATCCATGTTCGAGCTTTGGCATGTGATGTATCATGTGATCTTAACGGATGGAGATGTCCTGATGATAAATTAATATATCATTGGATGTCTTCATATTCTAGTAATAAGGCTAACACAGCCTCTCAAATGTGATTTGACTGTGGCTTGTGAATCAATTCAAAATTATCGGTATGCTCAACATGAGATCAGGAATTATTTCTGATCAGCCATAGCTGACTGATTTATTCCACGATTTATCAATTTGCATTCTGAAGCGCTTGAGCAAAGATGAATACCCAAAGAATCTTAAGAATAGTATCTCAACATTCTGGCTGATATTAATATCCTTCATTCATGTTCTATACTCCAAGCGATTAGGATAAAACTAAAACTGAGAAAATAAAATAATTAAAAAAAAAACATTTTAAAAATTCGCTTTTATGTGAACCGTTAAGTATAATAGCATGTCAAAATTTGAAGAAAATGAAAACTGTTATCTACGTTTCTGTCATAAACAAAGAGTAAATCAGTTGACGTCCAGCTTTACGAATTCCATGATTTCAAGATATCAAAATGGTAAAAGCGTGGGTTGTTAACTTTGACACATCAAGAGTAGTTTTCACCAATCAACCCACGCTTTTACCATTTTGATATCTTGAAATCATGGAATTCGTAAAGCTGGACGTCAACTGATTTACTCTTTGTTTATGACAGAAACGTAGATAACAGTTTTCATTTTCTTCAAATTTTGACATGCTATTATACTTAACGGTTCACATAAAAGCGAATTTTTAAAATGTTTTTTTTTTTAATTATTTTATTATAAGTGCTTTTCGGTGGCTTCGGTAGTTTCGAACCCACCTTAAACTGTAGGTCCCGCAGAATAACCTCGAAAAGAGGTTGAAAATGCGTTGATAAATAAAAAGTACTTTTACATGCTTTTTGAATCATCTAAATCAATGAATCTCCGCCAGACTTGCGGAGGTTTGCGTAATTGCCCGATTTTTATGAGATTTTACAAGGCTTCAGAGTGATTTTGCAAGAATATATTGAGCTGCGCAGAAAAAATACAAAATAGCTGTCAAAGTGCTCGAAATAGCTACAAAATGAGCCCAAGTAGAGTTATTTTGAGCCAAGGAGATCCGAGCAGTCGAGTGAGCAAAATCAAAATATTTTTTTTTAGGTGTGCACAAACTTTTGACCGGTAGTGTATAATTGCTGAATATGATGCGTACGGTGCCATGATCCAAAATCGCTCATGGAACGTAC
The DNA here is from genome assembly GCA_029851415.1 of Eretmocerus hayati. Lineage (NCBI taxonomy): Eukaryota > Metazoa > Arthropoda > Insecta > Hymenoptera > Aphelinidae > Eretmocerus > Eretmocerus hayati. The sequence continues at coordinate 36,984,493 of CM056743.1, read as the reverse complement.
CCAGAGGCGGTAATTCGAGTTTCTATACGAGAAATTGCAATTGTTTTGCACGTCACATCTTAAAAGAACAACCCAGCTCCAACAAATCATTCAAGAGTTCATCGGCCGCAATTTTCTCTCAGACTTCCTCCCAACAGATCATGAAAGTCTACAGAATCGAGCGAAACCACCATCTCTGAAGCCCTGCAGCTAAATTCTCCGACATCAATCCTCGGTACACTCATCTCTTACGCTAAGAAAAAGATGAGGCCATCGACACAAGATCCTTGCATGAGAAGAACGTCTCAGCAAAACTACAGCCCGGTGCTTACTCTATACCAAAGCCTACACCCATCGACTCACCTCGAACTCTCTACAAAACCTCATTTTCTCTCTCCCTTTGCATGCACAGTCTCCAGGTTCTGGTCGCATGCAGGTGAGCAAAAGAAAGAGAGAGAGATATATACAGAGACGAAGAAAGATATTGTGGTATAGCCGCGGGCTCCAATGGCAATGGAGTTGCTCGATCAGGCTCCTCCTCGATTAAGGAGGCGGGGCTGATGCGCGTGCGCCCCCGGGGCCCGTTCACCGCCCCCTAATATTGTTGCACCAGTCGGCCTCGAAGCGCATCGGACTTGCTCAGTATCGCGCCAAGCTTCGTACCTGGTGCATATAACCGAGGTAAGCTCAACGATGCCTCAAGCAAAACGTGATGTATATTGCAGGTGAGCGCAGGAGGCGGCCGGTGGGCGGTACCGATTGCAACGGCTGAATTTACCGGGGGGAATTTGAGGATCGAGAGGATGGCTGTATGTAGAATGTGCCCTCAGGTGTGTCGGGGCCCATTGAGATTGAATTTTTTTATTTTCTACTTCTAGTGCATAGCGATCGACGAGTCACTCGTTTTCTATGCGCTAAATTCTTTTGAAATTCTTTTGCGAGATGATCTAGCCGCTAATACCGAGATAGACACGTGTCTCGCTCGGTTGCGGTGCATTCTTGCATAAACCGCTTGTGCAGAGTATCCTCGATAGATGGCACTCAGAGCTCTGATAGAGAGTGACGTGGTTGCCTGAACTGTTTTGCAGGATCATCGATAGGCCTTAGAATTGTGGTAATATATATCTCATAAAAATGTGAGTATAAATGAGTAAGATAGTAGTTTACTTCATCGTAGAATCTACTAGTGATAGCCAATTATGAAGATCCTTCCATCGTTTGCACTCATAAGTTTTTTTAATAGTACGAGAACTTCAATGGAACCTCTGAAAAGTGTAAATTTTTGTCTGACTAGTCCCGGAATTTTCTACTTACGGAGACCTATGTGAGTCTGGGCTGAAAATCACAAATATCAGGGAGAGTGCGAATGACTTCCTGAATATTCTGTACGCTATTTAAGAATGAAGGATGAGACATTATTGAAAAGTATGAACATTTGTGTGGATTCTGAAAGTGACATAAGTTAAATAAAATTTCATGATGGTCTATTTGAAATCACATTGTTACCGTGATTAATTCGATAAGTAGGGTATTTTGAGCTCAAAGTTACGTAGCAATTTGTTAGGGCTTGGAAAATGTAGAGTCTTAGCAGCAACCTCAATGTAAGAATTTATGTTTTCTGGAAGTGAGACATCGTCCGAGAATTTTGATAAGGATAAGACGTGATGACTGAATTATTAATCTCATTCCATACTTAATGATTAATAGCGATTTCTTATAAGCATACCTAGATGCGCAAAGCTGGAATAATTCATTTGTTAGGATGGAGAAGAATCTATTCATTGTGATAACCCAAAGACTTGGACATGAATATCAATTATTCACTGTCCGTTTGGGGATATCTGTCACAATATAGGAAACACTCATCTTAGAAGATTTCTGATGTTGAAAATTATTCATAATATTTGCTTCGTACCTATACTGTTGACAATATTCTGCATCCAGATAAGCCTCAGTATTCTGTATTTCTCGAATTGTATTCACGTCTTGTTAAGGCTCTCAAGCCCTCATTCTAATGAGTATCCTGCTGAATTTCGTTCATGAAAAATAATTTATTGTTGAATGACACCTCTGGTAGGAATGAGACCATTCTTCCTGGTCACCTATAATTCGTGGCAACGTGGCTTGGCCTGTTTTTGGTAAGAAATCGATCATTATTCCTACCAGGAACCTAATGTAAAACTGAAAGATATCGTAAATTGTAAATCTCAATTTTTCGATCAGTCCAAATCAGCGAGTTTAACGCAATGGGAAGCATTACGTAAAGTTCATCATGTTTAATAGTACATCATTGCCCTGGGTGCGTACACCCAGTTCGGGCATTCAGGACAATTATGATTTTTCATCATGAACACCCGAAAACCGCGTTTGAGAGCGGCGATTTGAAATTAGAAAGATGAAAAAAATATTGAGGGGTAGGACCTGATATCTCCATCAACCTGAATTCACAATCTGGTATAAGTATTGAAAGAATCTATGATAAAATATCCTTGAGGTAAAAGCACTAATAGTGAAACGCCAAATTTATAGGGGAATTTTGCACCTACAATGGAACAAAAATTTTCTTCGCAAGAAAAGACCAATCGTTTATCAAAAACCATCCACATGCTCTTTCTTGTGATGAAATTTGAATCAATACATCGCGACATCCATGGAGAGCCTTCGAGTTTCACAAAAAATCATGAAGTATTTGGTGCCATAATCATTCCTATGGGGTGTTACACTTCAGGTCCCGCACCTAGAAAATGGTACCTATGCTGGAACAAATTGTGATTTGGTGAAATCAAGTTTCATGATAGATGAAATCTGATGAATAATATATTTTTTGATACATAACCGATGGAAGCAAGGGATTCACGTCTCAAGACACAATTTTGATTCATTCAGATAACTCACATGACTTTTGCGGTATAGGTCCGACTATCCTCAAATTAGAAGCTGCACTGGAACGGAATCATACTTTTCAACGAAACTAACCAGAAATAACTATGGTAGAACCTTGAATGGCGGGTACCTCGCAAAAGCGGACAAATTTTGGGGGCAAAATGTTCCAATCCTGTGTTATTTTACCTCGAAGTAGTAGACACCCGAATATTTTGTTCCAAGACTTCAAATGAAAGAGAATCATAATGCGGAATGCATCTTTGGCGAGAATCAGAGCTATTTTAAAAGTCCAATGTGAATGATAATGGTCAAAGCTATTGAATTTTGAAGAGAATTCAATCACTTCAATTACCATGTATGTACTTAAAAGAATATTCATATTTTTTCGAGTACATACACTCCATATTTATAGTACATTCATCTCCTTAGACTCAATTAAAATATTGATGAGATCACCGTAATTGACTGTTCTGTGGAATGATATATCACAAGTTTCTGACACGCGGTCCACTACTGATCCCTAGTCAGAAGACGGCGTGATCTACTGGAGAAGCAAAACATGCCATCGTAAAGTAGTAATTACTACAATTTTATATATTTTCCGGCTTTTTTTTCGCCGAATTGATGTGAACGAAGAGTTTCTCCACAAAATGGACTAACTTGATCACAAAGCGAACTTACCTTTTTATTAAATACGTAAGTGATCAAAGACCACTCAGTTTTGCGTTACACAATTAATTAAGTAGGTCCATAACATTATCATTCTTTCAAAAAACCCATATTTTTTGAGTTATTGCGGAAACAGTGCGCAAAAGTGAGGAAGGAGCGGAATTTCTGGATTTTTTTATTCATGCACTCCGTAATGGAGTATGGTCATTGGACAATTACTCAAAATTGACGAACTGACCCGATACTCCTCAAAATCAGGTTTTACTCGTGGCATTAAGTATAAAAACACTCACTCTTCAATTGTTCCTAAATCATGAGCAAAGTCATGGTGTTTAAGAGCGCACCGTGTGAATCTGATCTATTACATTGGTGAATTGGTATTGTTTACAGGTCAAGATGAAAAAATCTCACTGGGATAAAAAATTGGAGCTGTTAGCCTGACAATGCAACCAAAAATAAGGGTTCTGAGTTTTTCGGAATGCGAAAATGAATAGGTACGTTAAAAAACTCAGCCATACCTCAATTGCACTACAATATTATCAACCACACTTCAGCTTGTACTGAATTTTACTCCAATAACTTTAGAATGAGGCATTGCATGTTAGGATCTAATGTGGCAGTCAAGTGGAAACAGTTTGACGAGGCAAAAAATATATATTTGAAAGCTATTGAATATTTTGCCCCGTCAAATTGATGTAGCTTGAATGTCAAATCAAATCCTAACAGACAGGATCTCATTTTGCAGCTATGGGAGTATACTTCAAATCAAGTTGAGTATGTTCGGGAATACTATAATGAGGTAGCAAGTCTTTGCAGGCATTCATGGCTACAATTTTTCTATGCTAAGAAACTCGTTATTGTGACTTTGCTTGCATTATGAAGAGAAACAGTTTTGATTTTGATTCCAACAGGATGCTCTCCGTCTCGATTTGTAGAAAAAATCTTTCGTGCGTCGCTTTATTTGGCATTTTTATCCCGAAATCCGCGCTCTCTAAACCCGTTGGAGTACAATTTCACTCCAAGGGAGTAAAATTTGACTCAAAGCTATGAGTCAATTTCGTGCGCACCGAGCTGAATCGATTCATCACTCCAAGCTGGAGTCAAATTTCGCTCAAACGTGAGTCAATTATCACTCTTCTGCTCTTAGGACTGAGTCAAATAATTCAGAACCAACTTTTTAACATTCTAGATATTGCTTTAAAAAAATTTTATCACGGCGTGCACACAAATTTTAATTGATATCATGGTAATTCCAATTATTGATATTCTATGAAAAATGTCTTCTCTAAGCCCGTTGGAATGAAATTTATAACGGCGTGCACACATGTTTCAATTCATTCCCTGGTAATAATAATCGAAAGGCGCGGTAGCGCCTTGCTGACGAGTATATGAAAGAGAAGAACATGTGAGAAAGAGAGTGAGAGCGCGCGCAAGGCCGCCGTGCCTCATATATGCTGAGTTGGGCCGTTTTGACCTCATATATTTTTTCGAACTTACTTATTTCATGCTTTTCTGGGTTCAGGGGGGTCTCAATCCCTCTGAACACCTCATTTCGGTCTTCAACAAGGATATTGGCGAGTCATTTCGCCGCTGACAGCGTTTAGTGCCAAAATATCTTTCTCACTAATTTCGACCCTTCCCAATTTTTTTGCGTCAAGATTTCAGCCCCGTTACGACACTCGAAGTCGAACACAGTCGATTGTTGAGGTCGACCACGCGGGACTATCGACCGCGAGAACACGGGTGATGTTTTGATGCGGCCGCATATGTTAGTAGACGGCGTTATTCCGCTGTAGCAGTGTAAAATGTTGTAACGTTTTTGACTGTTTTGATCATATTATGTAGAGATAAGAACAGACATTGAATGCCAATTGGTACCAATCGTAGCACCGCCTGCAGCGAGCTTGTAGATATCAGCTCTCACTGTTGGAGGAATTAGAGCCACCCATTGTTGTGGATTTTCTTGCCTGGAGTGGTATAAGAATAATCGGCAAAGTGTGTGTCATTCTTGCTGTTGTGCCGTGTCCTGAGTTGATCTTCATACATATTTGGAAAATTTAGGATTTGATCGTAAGAAAAAATGAGAGCCAGTATCAATCTACATTTCAGCGGTGTATTGACTTCCAGTTTCCTTTACTTCAGACAGATCCGACTCTGGAGCTATGAATTGTCCGTCTCAAAGAAAAGTTCATAAACCACTGTATAGTTGAAGAACAGTGCAACCAATAGAATATCCTTCGAAGTGCTTTTCGTGTCTCAATATAAACCTGTCAATGTCCAACACATTGAGAGGAATCATCTCTCACATTTTGATGTTGTGGGACAGGTCAGTCCAATTGACGACTGCCCAAGAATAGTTGTTGTGATATACAAGCACTGATCTCTGGTGCTGCTCTGATTACTTTTGAATATTATACTTCCATAGCGTAATACTCTAATAAAAAGGTCTCAGCTAGACTCTTACCCATACGATATATGGATTTTACTTTTTTGGCGTGTCACTCATATACTTTGTGAGCGTAATGGCATAGGTTGATTTCTGAATAGGATTAGAAAGTTGTATGTACAGGGTTTATCTGTTTCATCAAGAGTATTATGGAAAAAGAAAGGAACATTCACGCTCTTGGTGGGAGGTGCAATGGTAAGTTCAAATTGAAAAAATGATTGGTTGAGGAATCAATCACTAAACAAACTGGATCCATACATGTATCCGGAAGTATCTTGAGGATCTCATGAGTAATTTTGTAGATTTTTCGTCTTTGATGTTTAATATATGAGTTGATTATTTCGTCTCATCGATCTTGAAGGACGGTGGGGAACTGAATGAATTCCCAAAATTTCATGAAAGGAATTTTATTGCTACGTTTCATCCTCTAGGTTTCGTGGACCTCATCAGGCTTCAGGTTTCTGTTTGAAGAATGTCATAGATACTGTTAAAAAAATGTCGAAAAGTGCATAGAGAAGCTCGATTTGAACAATAGGGAGAAAGATAACACCCGTCACAAGATTACAAATATCCTTTACAGTGGAAATAAGAAGCAAAAGCACATTTCTCCTGAAGATAGGATATTCGCAAAAAAATGAGCTTCACTAAGCATTTCTTGAAACAAAATTCAGATATTTTTTTCACACGTGCAGGGAAGGGCAATGTCGCCGTCTGTTTGAATCAGGGTTTGTAACTAAACTAAATTAAACGAAATCATTGAATATGTTTCGTTTCGTTTATTGGAAAACGAAACTAAACGAAATCAATCATAATTTCGTTTATGACAAACGAAACTAAACGTAAACATTATATCCACAGAATTAGGTAAACGAAACAAAACATAATTATTCTGATTTTCGTTTCGTTGAACAGAGATGAAAACATATTCAAAAGCAATTGAGTTTCGTTTCGTTCATTCAAAAACGAAACGAAACGAAATTGATCCTGATGTCGTTGATGAGAAACGAAACCAAACAGAAACGAATTACGATTCATTAGTTATGGAAATTGATTCCAACGAAAATTTTGTTGAGATAAACGAAAATGAACGAAATCGAAATTAATTATGTTTATGATAAACGAAACTAAACGAAATCAAAATTAATTATGTTTATGATTAACGAAACTAAACGTAATCGAAACAAATCAACATAATTCAAAACGTTGAGCCAAGCCAACCCCCCCCCCCCTCCATCAAATCTGTGCAAAACTTCGGCGCAATAACAGTAAAGAACAGTATATACGTGTCGTGTGATACAGTTTGATTTCGGCCAGATCGTATGAACAATGGGGATGGCCGAATGTGTGTCTGTGTGAGTGTGTGTAGGGAGGGGGGTGGATAGGGAGCACTGGGAGGCTACAGTGTGATAGCTGTGGAGTCCTTCCTCGATAAAGGCCTGGAGTCCTCGTGCTGATTTCGTTAGCACACAATTATTATTCGGGGCGCTTAGGTATGCCAAGAGGGGTCACCCAGGACCGAGCCGAGAGTTAGACAGCAATCCATTGACTAAGAAACGAAAAATATCGAAATTCCACGAAACAAATTTGACCGCACAGTTCCTTTCATAAACAGTGTATCATTCCAAAGGCCATTGAACCGGAGATTTTTTCAGGAGGTTTGGCATTAGAAAAAAATCTTGAGTGAAGCGTCCCACACATTGCAAGATATCCCATCGATTTGTGTATCCAAAGGATTTTCTTTGATCCATTTCAGGGTAGTCATAGGGTTCGACGATAAAGAGAAATCCCTTGGGGTGGGCCACTTCTAGATGCGACAAAAATCTTCCCATCCAATGGAATCATAGAAGATATTGTTGTTTGTTCCAAAATCTGCAGAGTTAGGTTCATGCGAATGATTTCAGGTACATTCTACTCCAAGTTGAGATCTCTCGGAAGAAGAGGGTTGAAGGTTCATTAGAAGAGCCATAACCACGCACTCCTGCGTTATGTAGGGGTCAACCTAGATAATGTCGTGGGAATTATGATTGATTTTGTATAACTTCACCGATTTCTCGTATTTTTTTATATTCAATTGCTCTCAAACTTCTACAAGTACGATACATTTACAGACAAATCAACATTTTCTGGAAGACAGAACATTGGGATACAGCACGAAAATAAGTTCTTCAACGAAAATACAAATATTGTTGTTACTGACCTCATAATGAAATTTGTAGAGCTGCATAACTGGTATCAGCTTGATGAATCCCTCAATCAATAAACTTGTAGATCTGTATGTCAGTGAGGTTCGATATTGCTCGGATACAATTATTGTGCAGGAATACCTAAGTGGGATGTAAGAAACGCTCTATTGTAGTTACAGTCATCCCTCGTTAACACGAATTTTACGGGACAGGAATTTTGTTCGTGTTATCAAGGAGTTCGGGTTAACCAGAACGCTCCAGTCACTTCTTAACACGAACTAATTCGTGTTAACCCATTAACACGAATTAATTCGTGTTAACAGGGTAATATGCGATAGATGGTGTTGAGAGAACAGATCGGAGTATTTCTGCTATTTTGTAGGTAGTATTGATTGAATTTGGACAACTACAATTCCTATCTAACAAGGGGAGTCCGGAGTCTTCGGATCCTGAAATCTCGCCAAAATTTTTTCACAGTTTCGTACCACCTAGAATATGAAGAATTTAAAGCAACTATGTCAAATGGGCCTCCTGTTCTGAGCTACAGCCAGAAATGTCAACATTGCTGGTAGATCTATAGATATCACTTTTTAACATAGGCCTATATGGGCAATGCCAATGTCATGGGCTGTAGCTCTGAACGGGTGGCCCATTTGACAGAGTTGCTTTGGGTTCTTAATATTCTAGGTGGTACGAAACTGTAAAAAAATTTTGGTGAGATTTCAGGACCCGGAGACTCCGCACTCCCCTTGTAACTTTTATTATTATTATATTTTGGCACCCACGTGGCACTTGTTTCCTCTTAGATTGAGTGTACTGTTGGGGAGAAGATCGTAATGTATCCCACCTTCATCGATATTCAGAGTATCTCGAGGAGCAGATTTCTTCCTCGTTTCTGAAAAATCTTCCCTCCAGTTGTTCGCGTCTCTTTCGTCCACTCTCAGAAATTCACCGCAGATAATTTGGGATAAAATATGTTTATGATTTTGAGAATTCTCCAGCCAACCACTCGAAGCTTCAAAATTTTCGATGCCTAAATCTTTGGCAATCTCTAAAGCTTTCTCTCGAACTAACCCGCCAGTCACTGGAATGTTTTTTTCCCGCCCTCTGCAGAACCATTCAAATAATTCCTCTTCCAATTCATCATTTTTCGCACCACGCAAGCATTTTACTTTTGGCAACTCAATTCCTGATGCTGCGGCGTTCCGAATCTCATCTTTCTGTGATATGATCGTTGATAATGTAGATCTTGGAATTCCAAAATTATCAGCTATTTCGCTCTTTTTCTTAACAGACCTATCGACTTCATCCAGTATCTCAAGTTTGGTGCTCAAATCAATACACGACTGCTTGCGCGGCTCACTCATCACGATGTACTAAGCTGTTCCTCGCGGACATTGACTCTGTTTACAAATTTGAATTCGTATAAACCAAGATCTTGAGTCAGACGGGACCGGAAAATCGTTCGAAATTCGTGTTAACGAAAATTCGTGTTAACTCGAAAAACGTCCATAAGAGCCAATGCATTCTCAACGGGACAAGAATTTCGTTCGTGTTAATGAGAGAATTCGTGTTAAAGGTGTTCGTGTTAACGAGGGATGACTGTATATCTACCTTGCTCGAGATTTGTGAGAATGTTTACAGTACGCATAGCTGGAGCTGCGACATTGTCAGTCTCGTTCTGCTGTTGACATCGAAGAATAAGTAATGTACACTATAGCACGTGAGAGCAAATGAGACAGCAAACTCTAAAATTCAAAACAATATGGAGGCCTTGATGTCAACGTTGAAGCAGATAGAGACCCGCAGAACACAATTCCATTTTTCGATGGAGTTTTGGTAGTGACTGTACTTACCTATCCAAAGCAAATCAGCAAAAATCGTTTCTAAGAAATATCGTATAATCCTATTATACTGATAGTTTTCTAAGCTATCGTCGCATCGCAGCGAACTCTGACAACTGATGCCTTGCTCCGATGCCTCGAATCGATTTTACACTCAGGAGTTCACGGATTCTTCGATCATCCGATACTTTAGTATCCCTCAGAACTTTCAATTGAGGTAATGAGAGTCACGTAATCTGTCTGCAATTGACGAAGGCATAACGATGTGAGTGGATGCGAGTAGCACAGTAGCACATTGCGGCGGCCACCTGTGACACTGTCGGACCTGTGTCTTTGTGGCGTGCTGCGTATACGGCTTGTGAGAAACTGTAACACCAAAGTTACTAAAAGACTGAAGGAACGATACAGACTAACTGATCACGTTGAGCGCAATCGGAAACCAAGTTTTTCATAATTTGTACACACCTGAGTTCTTTCAAAAAGAGATTGGGGAGTTTTTGGGTGCTAAGAAAACTCGGGCGATTTTTTTTGCAGCAATCGTGGTGTTACTATCCGTACGAGACTTCTGCTACCGTGAAGTAAGTTCTCTTATGTCCCCAAAATGATCATTATTGTATGAGGTGCTCGATAGAAAAGCTCGTTAGTTGCCGCGGAGCACGAAATCATACAAGGTCCAGTCAGGTGGTTTCACTGAGACCACAATCATATGAAGAAGGTCTGCTCACTCCGGCGCTCAGACTCAGCTCACTTCCTCGCGCAGCCACCGGAATCCAACATGGCTAACCCGGAGGGCGCTCGCAGATTGGCCGGTCGCTTTCACCGTCTCTGCTCTCCTTCTTCTTTGCGTTATTGGCCTGTGGACTTCAATCCTCTCGCCTAGGGAGGGTAGAGAGACCCTCCCCATCACCAAGTGTTGTGCCGTTACTAATGCAACGATCGAACGGAGATGGTGCAGTGGAATGCAAATTCGCGTAACTGCATTAATGCTGAAATAATAGAAATGTGTCCAATACTGATCCCATATCCTATCCTCACTGTTGGTTCCCAAAGCACTCAGGTCTGTGTGAACCCCAAATTCCCAAATCCAAAGACTCCTCTGGGAGCTGGCAGCTCATACGCGCTGTTTAAGAAAATTTCTGAGATTTCACCAATCATCATATTTACTTGACAGCCCTTGTTTGAATGGAATACTATTAGATAGTATACTAATCAGATAGTACATTTCCCATAATTTTTTTGCAAACTCGGGTGCCACCGTCACGAAGCCTTGTGGGTCATAGGGTTAGGATCGTCGCCACCATCGTCGTCTGTTGTTGTAAATTTTTCGGATGCTCAGACATGCACGTCGAGACATTTCGAAAGAAATTCCGATCGACTAGCATGGGTGTTGTCCATTACCTACCACTGTTCTGCCGAAGTCTTGCCGAAAGCGGATGAGAGGCGGGGGGGTGGAGGAGAGAATTTGCGTTCGCTCATGCAACCGTTCCTGTATATCAATACGCTCGGCTTCCGTTCCAAATGATGTTTACTCATATTGATTACGTCTGATGTCTTATATCATAATTGAAATATATTCCGTTTAGTTTCGTTTATCATGAACATAACTCAAATCGATTTCGTTTAGTTTCGTTCATAATAAACATAATCCATATCAATTTCGTTTAGTTCCGTTTATCATAATCATAATCGAAATTACTTTCGTTTACTTTCCTCCCCTCAAACGAAATAGTTTCGTTTGATTTCGTTTGGTTTTCTGACGAAACATATCGATTATGTTTCGTTTCGGTTATTGTAACCGTAATTATGCATGATTAACGTTTCGTTTCGTTTCTCTCACCGACATTTTTGTTGGGATTCGTTAAGTTTCTAGCTCAACCATAATTCGTTTTTGTTTAGTTTCGTTTCTCATAAACGGAATGAAAAACGTAATTCAAATCAAATTATTAAGTTTAGTTTCGTTTATGGGAAAAACTAAACTAAATTCTGGAATTGTGATTATGGTTATTGAAAAACGAAACGAAACTAAACATTATTGAAATTTCACCGAAATAAACGAAACCAAACGAAACATAAGTTTCGTTACAAACCCTGGTTTGAATAAGTCGGATTACACCAATAAAATGAACACTTTGTTGAGTGATAAAAAAGTATACGTTCCGATCCAATATAATCCACTCAAAAATTTACAGGCGAAAGTACATAGAATACTAGGAAGTTGGAACGATTTGAACTATTTGTCAAGAAGATATCACAACAATGCTCTCACACAGACGGACACCAACTTATCTCGTTGTTATGGTTTACCAAAAATTCATCAAGAAAATGTTACACTAAGACCAATTATTTCTACAGTCAATAGCCCTACTCATTTTCTTGCTTCCGTTTTATATAAAGAGCTGAAGAAATGTATCAAACCACCTGCATCACGAATTGACAATAGCTTCGAATTGAAAAAACGGTTGGAGACTTTAACGATTCCACAAGATCATATACTCCTTTCTCTCGACGTTAGCTCTCTGTTCACAAACATCCTGTGTTGGTTAGTGCTAGAGGCGCTTGACCGCAGATTTTCAGATATATATAATAAGTCTAACATACCGTTGGATAAAATTCGTAAATGTACTGAGTTCCTTTTTGACAACACATTTTTTCAATATAATAATCAAATTTATCAACAAATCTTTGGTAGTCCGATGGGATCACCCATCTCTCCACTTTTCGCAGACATTGTTATGGATGACTTGGAAACTTCATGCTTGCGTAAATTGAAAAATGAACACGATTGCACACCTCTATTTTATTATAGATATGTCGATGACACTCTAATGTGTGTGAAGAAAGAACATGTACATGTAGTCCTCGATGTTTTCAACAGTTACAATGAGCATCTACAGTTTACGCATGAGATTAAAAACAACAACACCATCAATTTTCTTGACATATCTCTGATCCGAGAGGATAAAAAAATCATCACCAATTGGTATCAAAAGCCAACTTCATCAGGCAGGATCTTGAATTTCAAATCCAATCATACAATGAACCAAAAGAGGAACATAGTGTTCAATCTCGTCGACAGAGCCACATCACTTTCACATAAAAAATTTCATTCCTCTAATTTGTCGCTTATAAGACAACTCCTTTTAGATAACGGTTATCATGAAGATTCCACTGATAAATATATAAAAACCAGATTACATCGTTCAAAAGATTTTTTGAACAGAGCAGAAAAAATACGTTGCAATCAAATCTTATATGCCGACCAGAACAAAATTTGTATCCCATACCACGAACGCTTATTCGAAAAATGTAATGCTCTTTTCAAACATAATGATACTCACACTCTTCCAAAAGTTCCCAAGTCATTAAGTTCAATGGTAAAATTAGGTAAGGACCAACTAGACAAATTTAGCAAAACTGGTGTTGTTTATAAATTTCAGTGCAAAGACTGCCCAGCAACGTATCTGGGAGAGACAAAAAGACAACTAGGTACACGTATTAATGATCATGTTACAAACAAAGATAAAAAGTCCGTAGTTTCAGTCCATAGACAGAAAGAAAAACATGATTTCTATTGGGATCAAACCAAAATTCTAGACACAGAGGAAAATTGGAAAAAACGGTGGATTTCTGAGATGATCCATATTAAATTCGATGAAAACTGCATCAATAAAAAAGACGATATTCAAAATCTCAGTCGAATATATAACCCGTTGTGGTCAATGGCTGACGAAGCTCGCTGACCCCCGCTCTCTTTCTCTCTCCCACATGCATTACTTTTCATATATATGTCACCTACTGTATGCTGCCATCGCGCTAATATAAATATGAGTGTAAAATGAGACCGATGACCCATTCTATTTACCTGTGTCGACAGGAGCCAGACGTTATGTCTATGCTCTATTACAAGAACGTTCGAAAATATCATGACAATCTAAAGAATAACGTAAGTTGCGCATCTTTAATATTTACACATCCATCATTTGTAAGGGATTTCATATTTTCTATCTTTATATGTCATAACAGAAACCTGAAGCCTGATGAGGTCCACCAAACCTGGTGGACGAAACGTAGCAATAAAATTTTTTTCATGAAATTTTGGGAATTTATTCAGTTCCCCACCGTCCTTCAAGATCGATGAGACCAAATAACCACCTCATATATCTTGAGGATCATTTCATCAGAAACCTAGACACATATAACATAATACTATTAAACCTTCATTTTTTCAGAATGAGTTCGCATGTATTGCTCCAACTTCTTCATGTGCTACGAATTAACAATGTGCTACATGGAATTCGTTTCAGTTTTTGGTTCTTGAAGAATATTGGGCAACAGATGTAGTGTCATAATTCTATGTTCCATTCATCAATTAGTTATTAGTTATTCACTTTGATAGTTAGCATCCTCTCTTGCTGAAGAGTGAGCGAACCAACTCATAGGGGTGTTTCCACAATCTAGAAGTTCTTCGTGATCCAAAATATTCTCTTGCAAGCACCATCACGAGTGGGTTAGGAGTCTTCGCATCAACCCAAGTCAATTTCATGAACTAATTCCAAGTCCTGCTATCAAAAATACAAAGTTTCACCTCTCCAGACTTTTTTTTGCTCATGATCAAAAAATATTCATCTTGGAATTAGGCACACTAGTGTTAATTAGCAGAATAATTTTTATGGATGAGGCACATAGGAGTAATTCCGCGCGAAAGCGGAAAACGAGTTACAAACATGTTTCGAACTCTTTTTCCGACATTACTAATCGATTCTATGGTCTAAAAAATGAACTTTTCACCCTCTATGGGGTGAAAAAAGAATTTCTTGTTTCCGTGGCGAATATCTTAGTGATAGTAATTTTAGGAAAAAATACCAATCTTTTTTCAGTAAAATGGGTGTAGTTCCGACTTGAGGTAAGATACGACCAGGCAAATAAAGGCATTCGAAAGGTCTCTCAAAAATCTTTAAAAATATGTTTCGAAAAAATTTTTTTGCGGCCACGGACGCCCCCTATGAACAAAAAGGTGAAAAACAGAAAAAATCCGATTCCTCAAAAACCTAATTTTCTAAAAATCTGGAAATCCATATTTCGATGTAAAATTGAGTGTTCTTCCAGAAAAAAGTGGTCCCGATCTGTGTTTTTGGGTTCTACGCTGTTTTTTCACGTTTTATCAATATTCTCAGCCTTTCCTGCATGCGCAGGAATTTAGACTGCTGAAACCAATTTCATTGAAAAGCCAAGGAAATTTCCTTCAAAATGACTACTCGGCGAAGTCAATTTTATCTACTTGGCCCAAAGTTACATCACATTAATGATGAAGCATCCTCAAGAGGGGTAAATGCAGATCTTGCACGAATTTCCCATTACTATCGTGACTCGAGTAGAAATGTCATCATTTTTTAGACCTTCTAACTTTGGTCCCAGTACATCGAATCGACTTCACCAAGTATAGTCATTTCGAAGGAAATTTCCTTGGCTTTTCAATGGAATTGGTTTCAGCAGTCTAAATTCCTACGCATGCGCAGAAAAATTCAATCTCCAACCGAAAAGGCTGAGAATATTGATAAAACGTAAAAAAAACAGCGTAGAACTCAAAAACACAGATCGGGACCACTTTTTTCTGGAAGAACACGCAATTTTACATCGAAATATGGATTTCCAGATTTTTAGAAAATTAGGTTTTTGAGTTGAAGAATTTTTTTACCTTTTTGCTCATAGGGGGCGTCCGTAGCCTCAAAAAAAATTTTTCGAAACATATTTCGATAGATTTTTGAAAGACCTTTCGAATGCTACTATTTGCGTGGTCGTATCTTACCTCAAGTCGGAACTACACCCATTTTACTGAAAAAAGATTGGTATTTTTTCCTAAAAACACTATCACAAAGATATTCCCCACGGGAACAAGAAATTTTTTTTCACCCCATAGAGGGTGAAAATTTTATTTTTTGGACCATAGAATCGATTAAGAATAGTGGAAAAACAATCTGAGATATGTCTGCAATTCGTGGTCCGCTTTCGCGCGGAATTACTCATAGGAGTTTTTTGTGTTTACCTACATGCTACTATTTACAGCATGTTTTTCGATCTGAGAATATTCAGTCATTATCATAGCCAAGTGTTGAAATCTCCCCCCCCCCGCCCCCACTTCACTTTTTCCAAAAGTTTAACTTGGCGAGTATGGACATCCTTTCCCCTTATCACTTCATCTGGGATCAAAAATTGAATTTCAACTCTTGAGGGTCATGAGATCAGGGGAAACATGTCGAGTAACTATTCAGCAAAATCTAAACGAGGAACTAATGAGGAGAGAATGAAAAATACTAATTTCAACTCTTGAGAGTCGTGAGATCAAGAAAAGTATGTCGAGTAATTATTCTGCAGAATCTTAACGTGAAACGCATGGGTAAGGATTGATAGGATTACAATTTGATTTTTTCGGTAATTTCAACTCAACTTGAGTTACTCACCATCTCTTTTATCTACCAGATATGTTTAGAATGATTATCTATTTAGACCCATAGGAAGAACCCGGAAACCAGAAGATTCAATCCAGCACTGGTCGCTTTAGTTCAAGAATCAGTAGAGATGGTGAGTAACTCATGTTGAGTCAAAATTACCGAAAAAATTAAATTGTAATCCTATCAATCCTTACCCATGCGTTTCACGTTAAGGTTCTGCAAAATAATTACTCGACATACTTTTCTTGATCTCACGACTCTCAAGAGTTAAAATTAGTATTTTTCATTCTCTTTTCGTTAGTTTCACGTTTAGATTTTGCTGAATAGTTACTCGACACGTTTCCCGTGATCTCATGACCCTCAACAGTTGAAATTCAATTTTTGATCCCGGATGAAGTGATAGGGGGAAAGGATGGCCATACTCGCCAAGTTAAACTTTTGGAAAAAGTGAAGTGGGGGAGGGGGGAGATTATTAATATTCTATGAAAAATGTGACGAACGTAAATTTTTGCATTTGTGTTCATTTGAACCCGTACCCTCTTGATTGCCAGGCAAGTGTCTTAACCATTAGACCAAATGTGACTTTGTCATGTTACAGTCAAGAGAGCCTATGTACCCTTGTGAACGGTCGATACGAATTTTTAAATTTACCCGAGAAGTGTTTCAAAGGGAAGCTCGGAATAGAGCAGTATTATTCAACACTTCAAAAGTTATCTACTTTCTTTGTGAGTAGTCCCGCAAATTGTTCTGGGATTATACTCTAACCTATAAAAATCTATTACACTCAATGTGAGGGGTCAATTTTCACTCCAATAAGAGTGAATGACTCAAGCTTAGAGCGAATGTGATATTCCTGTGGTTCCACTCCCTATGAGTCAAATTTTCACCCTAATATGAGTCATGCTCGATCATTCCGAGGATCACTACAAGCTTTGAGTCAAAATTTTACTCCAACAGTTTTAAAGAGACGGTTCTCGCCCACCGGCCACGGGTCGACTTTTTACAGCTACTTCATTTTAGCAAAGCTATCACTTTTGGCCGAATCTCAGAGTGTGTAATTTCAAATCCTAAGATACCATGAATCATAGGGACTCATATCACCATCAAAATCCATTAGTTGGCAGTCAATAGACGCACATGGGCTAGGTACTGTACCCATGCAACCAATACGCACACTTGTCCACTGTATGAGGTAAGGTCATCCTTAGTATAGTGAGCCAGTTAGACAACAATGTATTGAACGACCCAACGTCAGCTGAGATAGTATGTATGTACTGCGATTCTGGTACATCTATACTGTCAAGACGACGCGCTGGCTCGCTCGCAGATCAAGTTTGAATGACTCGACGCAAGCGATTCTAGACTAGGGTTGATGAGGGCTATTGTCATCAGGCCATCTCGCAGGCCATCTAGCTAAGTAACAGAGCCCACGTGATTACTTGAAACACGTGCATCTCTCTATGACTAAGAGGGAGGCGATCAGTTTGATGGCACTGTTAGGCTGCCTAGAGATGTATACAGTGTTTGCTGTTGCTGTATGATGGAAGCAGAGGATGGTAAGTTCTACAACAGTGGAGATGGCATTGTGACTCGGGAGATGAGATCCCATTAGGATTACGCTAATTGATCTAATAAGTCGTGCCTCGGAAAGCTCTTACAGTGTATACCACCAAGACAGTATGATGGTAAAAGCCAGTTATACTCACTATCCTGCATCAGAAGCATGATACTGTATATTAGAGATTACGAATCGTTTCGGCGATACTTTGTCTTCGTTATTGAGCTGATGCATGACGTTACAAGGATTTTACTCAACTGTTTGGTCGGTTCTAATTTTTCACAAAAAGCTAAGGAGATTCATCCTGGAGTTTTTCGTTTCCAACGAAATGTTACATTAATTTTTCTAGGCCAAATGTGCGACCTTTCTTCATGCAGATTGTAGAGCTTTGATAACGACGGTCATTGATACTGATAAAGGGAATATCAGTGTATAGTTCTGCTACCTCTAAAATGTTCAATATGCTTATTCAGTTCACTTGTTCATTCCATTATCTCAATTATGCCAGAAAATAGGAGAATGATCTACAGCTGATGATTTTTGTTGATAACTTTTTTTGTCCAGGCATATCGATGAATTAGGGGTGCTATGAAAATATTTGGGTTCTCTGGACTATCCTTTCATTTTGACTAAATTGCCAGCGTTTCGCCAACCTCCACGCCGGCTTCTTCAGGGCTGTATGAAAATTATAGGTTTTACAATAACAAGGAGAGGTCCAACTTTGCGGGTCTTGGATCTTGACGAAACTTTGGGAATCTTCTTATTTTGGAGAGAAATGAAGGTACCCAAAGGGGTTTTGTCCAATGGGGTTCCTATCCTGAGATACAGTTGTGGAGATCAACATTGGCAGTATATCTATATATGTGACTTTTTCAACATGGGCCTAGATGGCCAATGCTAATTTCCATCGCTGTGTCATGGGACAAGAGGCTCATTGAACAAAACTCTTTTGGTACATTCATTTCTCGCCGAAACGAAATGAGTCCCAAAGTTTGGGACGAATCCAGGACCCGCAAGGTTGGACCTCTCCTTGTGAGTCTCGAACGATGAAATAGGGATTCAGGATTAGTACACTCAATATCTCACAGGTTGGCAATAGAGCCAAAATAGAATGATGATCCAGAGAACCCACATATTGTCATACCAACTCTAAAGGAGTTACTTAATTGATATTGAAGCTTTTTCGTTTCGGCTCAATCGAAAAATCATGCTTTTCTGTAGGTTTGAGATACATTTTACTCAAAATGTTATCATCACTTTGAATTTCTCACCCCTTGGTCGTTTAGTTCCTGTATTTCAGTCTCATAAGATGTTCCATTTCCCAGGTACGCCATTCACAAGCCAAAAATGTATTTCAGGAATGAACTTCATCGTTGGATGTGAACAAGATTTGATTCGCAAATTGTAATCGAATTTCTCCCTTATATGGCCTACGTTGATGTTTAATAACGTGAAATATTGAACCAATAATATGCTCCTCCATCTACTTTTCTACATTTCAAAGTATTTCAAGTCTCATTCACAAGCTCAGAGTCAGCTAAAATCTACTCGTACATCCCGTAATTTACAGAATTGATGAGGGTTTTTTTTAAAATAATTGATTGGTATCAATTCAGTCTCCCTCAAAAGCTTTTTAAACACATCAATTTCTCCAATTATCTGGGATAAGCCAGATATCATAATACGAACGAAATATCCATGTAGAATCCTTGATTGGATTATCAAGAAGAGTGTCATGAAAATTTAAGGCTCCTGTGTAATTTTCCATGTTTTCAAATCATGTTTTGAAGTACTGGAGGGTGGTGGAAAAAATTTTCTGGACCAGACTTTGAGAAGTTCAGCTGTTAGGTTAAAACGTTCATCCGAGATTTTTCAGAATCAATCAAAATTTTTCGCACAACCTCGAATTACCCTGGTCAAAATCAAGTACAATCTAGAGGAAAAGTCTGTAGGAATTTTATGAAAACACGAGCTTTTGTTATAAATCGCAATCATCTTGTCATCTTGTGCTCCTGGCTATCACGTCATCTTTCAGAGTATTTGTTACGTACTCTGGTTGATTACTTGATGCTCAATTATAGCCTGCGATGGGCAGCTGGGCCACACATTTTGTCGTCCTTGTAGAAGATGAACTTTTCTTGTCTACTATTTTGCTACTCTTGGAAAGTAGTAGGACTAACTAATTACATTGTTTCGACTGACTAATCCCTCGTATCTTGTTGGCAAAGTTTTCATTTGCAGTGCCAAATTTTGATCGACATCTAAAGTATCCTTGAATCCAATAACATTCCCGAGCATCTTAATATCATATCAGATTGTTCGATTAATCATACTAAAAGAATTTCGTACGACTTCATCACAATAAGAGCAAAAAGAATCAGCTACAATCTTCCACGTGTGAAATGATCCTTACAAAATAGGTACATATCGTTCGCACATGACGCACCAAATCGATTTCTCAAGAGCAGGGAGAAGAAACCGCGTTCCATTCCAAACATCTCCAGAGCGCGCGAGAAAGAAAAAGAGAATAAGAGCAAAAAAATTGAATGACTAACCCCACACACAATCCCAAAAATCCAATCAGCTCTCGTCGGCGCTAATTCCCGACTCTCAATTTCGAAACCGCGAATCATGCCGGATAATAACAGTGATTATCGAGATTCGAAAAGTTCAATTTTCCCGCGGGCTCTCTTGGGGCTCATCGTCTCATCTCATATAGCGGACCGCGATATCACGCGCGCCCCGCAGGACCAAAGACTTATTCGATGCACAAAATTCCATATGAAATATATACATATATGTGAAGAATATATTTATATACATGAGTATTGGGGATATGTTGGTAGTTGTTCAGTGTGTGGTTGAAATGTCGCCGGCGGCGCCACAGCCGAGCCACGTGAGGGGCGCGAGAGTCCTGCGACTACCAGGAGCACAGCTTGAGCTTGAAGCTGGCGCAGGACTATACACGAGATATATATTGAGAAGGTGAGTCGGGCGCTCGTGCGGCCCCGCGCGGAGGAGCTCTCTCACCTTGCACGCATATATACATACAGGTATGTGTACCCATATATTCGCAAAGAGCGCACGAGTATAATCGAAGGACACGCGTCCGTTCACTCGCACACTGACAAACACTTTCTCTCTCTCTCTCGCTCTCTTGAATTTTAACATTCCTGCCGCCTCCTCCTCCTTCTTTTCGTCCACTACCACCACCACCCCCT
Source organism: Eretmocerus hayati (assembly GCA_029851415.1). Taxonomy (NCBI): domain Eukaryota; kingdom Metazoa; phylum Arthropoda; class Insecta; order Hymenoptera; family Aphelinidae; genus Eretmocerus; species Eretmocerus hayati. The sequence goes on along the minus strand of CM056743.1, from coordinate 36,963,261 downwards.
GCTCTCTTTCCTTTCGGCATTTTGTGTGTGAGCTCTCTTGGCCTTCGTGCATTCGCAATTTTTTGCAAACCGCCTCTGAACAGTGGCGAATCTTTACTTTGATCGACCTGGATTGTTATTGGATCCATTGAAAGAAGCTGATCATCAGATTCTGGAAACGTGGTCTTGCGCCGACTAGGATACCTTGTCTGATTTGATTCTAATACTTTGGCATAGTGTATTTAACTTCTGATGTCTGCATCGTCATTCAATGAATAACATATGATGTTGATGAAGAAGTTGAGCCAGCACACGTTCATGCAAAAGAAATAGCTTATAATTTTGTTTAGTGATCAGGAAAACTAAATTTTTAATTGATTCCTCCTGTCATGGAATGATTCATTCCTTCGCAAATACTCAAATCACAATCCATACTCCTGCTACAAGAAGATGGAAAGGTACTCATGTGCCTCTTAAAATGGATCTGAGAGGCACACTCAAAGTTTGAAGTTTGAAGTCCCGAACTGGCACCTGAACTCGGAAAAGATGGTGATAACAGGTTTCAAAACAAGGATAACAGTGTTGGTCTGTGGCACGAGTAACAATTTTCTGGCCCGACCTATATCAAGGGTTAAAATCAGAGCTCAGAAGTTGAGACCATCGCCTCCGACAGTCATGGCTTACTTTCAATTCAAAATTGTCAATATTTTCAAACCAAGGCGAAGACGCAAGGGATGGAATATCGTGAATACCTTCAACCTTGATACATCTGGTACTTGAATGGCTCTCCTTTCCTTACTACGATTTTTGAGCGTGCCGTAAGGTTTTTACTGAGTTTTTTTCCATGTCCAAAGTATTTGGGATTATCGCCATCAAGTGAGCCTAATTTGATTATTCACTCTCTAAAACTGTTGGAGTGAAATTTTGACTCAAAGCTTGGAGTGATTCTCAGAATGACTCTTATGGAGTGAAAATTTGACTCATAGGGAGTGAAACCACAGAAATATTACATTCGCTCCAAGCTTGAGTCAATTTTCACTCCAAGATGAGTGGAAATTGACTCCTCACATTGAGTGAAATAGATTTTTATAGGTTAGGGTTTAACCCTAGAATGATTTACGGGACTACTTATGAAGAAAGTGGAAAACTTTTCAGTTGTTGAGTGATGCTGCTCTATTCTGAATTTCCCTTCGAAACACGTACTCTCGGGTATATTTAAAAACTCGTATCGACCGTTCACAACCGTACATAGGCTTTCTTGACTGTATCATGACAACGTCACATTTGGTCTAATGGTTAAGACACTTGCCTGGCTATCAAGAGGGTGCGGGTTCAAATCCCCGTCGAGTCGAACACAACTACCAAAATTCTTTCTAAGTACGTTTTTCATAGAATAATAATAATTAGAATTACCAGGAAATCAACTGAAATATGCGTGCACGCCGTGAATTAATTTTTTTATTGCAATATCTAGAATGTTAAAAAGTTTGGTTTTGAATCATTTGACTCAATCCTAAGAGTGATTATTGACTCACGTTGGAGTGAAATTTGACTCCAGCTTGGAGTGATGAATCACTCCAGTTCGGTGCGCACGAAACTGACTCATAGCTTTGAGTCAAATTTCACTCCAAGGGAGTGAAATTTCACTCCAAGGGAGTGAAATTTCACTCCAACGAGTTTAGAGAGCAGTTATTCCTCGCAACAGTGAAGAAGAAGAAGCAGAATCTCTTCTCATCACTATCTCGTGCATCATTGTCCTGAGGATGTACGCCCAATTCGGGGGCGTTTATTTCCCGATCAAAGCGAGGGGGATTAGTCCTGTGCACCTGAAACGAGCCTGCAAGCACATACAGGGCAGTTATCATTTTCATCATAAAAACCATAAAGCCGTGTTGGAAGGCCGCATTTTCAGGTTAAAATGATTGATAGCATTTAGCCCCTCCTCATGCACAAGTGAAAACTTGGAAAAAGTCACTACTCACACTTCCGAATAATATGTTGACTTTGCTTATAGGAGGGGGTGGGGAGTAGAGAAAATATGCAAGAAAATTCATTCTCAAAATTTCTCCCCGCCGACCCAGATACAAAGTCACTTTTGGTACATGAATATGAATCGATTGATTTACCAAAGAAGAAAGAAGATCATTTTGGACCAAGAACTCTCCTGGAGTTGAATTCTGGGGAGAACTGTGAGATTAAAGTGTTCCTCTTTCTTCCGCAAACACGCGGATTTGTGCATTTTGAAGGATCTCGCTCAAGTTTCAACTGTGTCGTCTGCACAAGTGATTTAACGAAAGTGTGACTAGACATGAACTTCCAGAGGTGCAGAGACTATTCACTTACAAAGAAGTTCATATTGCGAATGATTAATGACCTCCATGTCCTCATATAATTATATCCGGCGTGTTGCAAAATGGCAGTAATGAGAAAGGAGGCAATAAAACCAGACTGACTATGAGTATGAACAAAAACTGATAAAATGAAGCAGTAAAATTGCTATGTATAAATTGAAAAATGAAAGGTGACTATTGTTTTTATGGAGCTTTAGGACGATGTATTTCTCACCTGACCTCAAAAAATTCCGCCCAACATTTTCATCAAGCCTCTGTCTTTAATAAAGGAAAGCGTCTGTCTCAAAATCACACAGTCGTTATTTTCAACCCATACAAATATTCTAGTTCTGTATATCTTTTCATTTTTATTTCGAGTCTCTTCGGACAATAGCAATTCTCTCACTCACTATTCACCTTCATGCCGCAAAATTATCACACGGGCCGAACCTTTAAAAACCAAGTGAGCCAGCTGTTTTCATTTTCTAGCGGTCTCCATAGCTCGACACTTCGCAATATCTATTCTCGACGGCTAGAAGAATACGCCGTGAGCTTTGCAAGATGGTAAAATTCAGAATCTCCTTGTCAACGTGGGTTCCTACACCCACGTCTTGCGTCTTCTCACCTTAGCACGACTTTGATTGAAATTTTTTTCACGAAGAAATGTTTCCACCAAATGAATCCGTCGAAATATTGCATTCCGACAACAGCGTTTCCAATTTTTTCATTTAATAAAAGGAAGCGAGGCTCTATATCACGGTTCAGCATCACATATCTGTTAGAATTTTACTCCTCTTGTGTCGGATCTTCTCCAATATATTCCCCGGAGAAATTCCCATCCTAGTCCAACAACTATTACACCGCCTTCGGCACTCACTGATCGTAATAGGAACAATTCATTACACAGCAAAAAATTTGGGCTGATATATAATCAGTGGGATCTACCGTTCCATTCTTTATAGAATAATAGAATTCCCCATAATTCTCACTCAATCCGTTTACGTTTGGTCCACATTGATTTTTCGGTGAACCGTTCGGAACCAGATTTTACTTTATTTGATCCATGTCGCGTTCAATAACGAGAAATTGTCGCTCACGTCGCGCCGTGACATCATGCAAATTTTGATGGCGTCCGGCTCACGCGTGTCACTCGTGTATTTCGTGAAATTAATATCCCGTAACAGAGAGCCAATACGAACGGGTTACATTAATCCACCTTGTCAAACGAGCAAGTCATCATAATCCATCTTGCGTGCCTATAAACATATTCAAATCATTCGATTTATAATTCGTTATCCGGATACCGTTATGCTCCTCTCACTTTCCTATTTCCTGAACAGACTCATACTCGAATGTATACCCCAGTATCGGCTGTGGGACGATCTATTCCAAACTCGATAGAAATCTACACGAGAGATTGGATTTACCCAAATAGAGTGAATTCTGATATTTCGCCGACCAGCCTAATGATATTCGAATGAGCTGACGGTAACTTTTTCTACGGATTTGGGGATAATCTATTTCGAAACCGAGTGATCACTTTATAATTCACATATCCATTGATCATTGTACTGGCGCTTTCACATTTGCTGCATAACAAATTATGAATACTCTATATACCCAGCTTGCACCATACCGTCCCAGATCGTCCCAAAGCGTTTCAGACCTTCCAAGACCGAACCAGAGCGTACCAGACTATTACAGACCACCTAAGACCATTCCAGATCGTTCCAGACAATTCCAAACAGTTATAGACCGTTGCAGACCGTGGCAGACCGTACAAAACTATTGCACTCTCTTAACTTTTCCGAGTGAAATCTCACTCGGAAAGAGTGAGTTCTGACTCGGAGTTCGGAGTGAAATCGTGGCAACTCGGTACCGAGTGAGTTTCACTCAGAAAGAAGAGTGAGATTTTTCACTCGGGGAATCCGAGTGAATCCAAATGTTATTTAGCCGAAACTGAATATTTTCGTTTAATCAATACGTTGCGGACTATAAAATTAATAAATTATTATTAATCATCCGAAGGTTCGAAAAAAAGAAAAAAAATCAATTCCGCCTGTAGGGGCATGGTCACTTCGACATTTTTGTAATTTGGGAAGTGCGGGGATTTGAACTCGGATGCCATGATCGTAAAGCGGACTGCTTCTCCACTGGGCTACTGCTGCTGTTAATATCTGAAGTCCATAGCACCCTGTCATGTGAATGATGCACCGTGTAACTTTATACGTGTCGTAAGTGGAAATGGAAATATGAAAACTACTTAGCTATTATTTCGGGCGAAGAAATAACTCGAGAAATAACAAAAGTGAAACCTCTATTTCTCCGGTAACAGGGCATTGATTCTATATTAGGGTTAATTAATTGATACGTAATATGATATAACTAGGTATTCACCGCGCGCAAGCGCGCGGATTTCTTTCGGTTTATCGGTTATTTTCTGAACAAAAGAGTATTTTTAGGAGTTACACCGATCCACAGTCACCTTCCTCTACACAAATACCACTGCCCAGTTTCTCGATTTTAGAATTCATTTATATGGAATATAGTTTTTCCCGGAACACGGATGAGATTCTCAATCCTCGAATACATGGCGAATAATTTGCAATTATTATAACTCTCAGGAATTAGCATATTAAATCAAAGCTCATCTGAACCACTACATACTTCTACCAAATTCACACTGATGACTTTCATCTCAATTCTACACGATGAACATTGGAAGGTATGGATTTTTCATTGGATTGAAAAACCCATACATTCAATAGCCAACTTCAACAGATTTCATCAATCCACCATTTAGATTCCTTTCTATAGCTTTTATTTCTGATGGGAGCTGATGAATCAATTTTTGGATTGAACTTATCTTACATCGTTCGAGAATGTCGGCTCGAAACATTTCAATAGTTTTTGCGGAATAGCCCATATATCTATCACAAATAACGGGGGGGGGGCAGCTCGTAATAAGACTGCTTAAGATAATAAAATCGTCTATATCAACTACTAATTCGAACCATTATCGAATGATCCTGAAAACAGGCAACCAGACATACACTGAAAAACCTGCGCCAGTAGGCCTAGCTCCGAAAATCGTTCTGACACAGGTCCGTATTTTGGGACCTGTCTCAAGCCCCGCTGCGAGTCAGATTAGAAACAGCAAAGTGTGTCGTTAGCTCGCAAGTTACGTAGCGCCAACTCTCGCGCTGCGTTCTGCGGCAGGACGGCGCACTAGTAGTGCTGTTATGTCTGACGAGAGCTGGAACAGCTCTGGTTCGTCCTAACAGCATGATTGCTTCATATGCCAACGCGCATTGGAGTATCGCATAGGAGTACTTCCTATAATATATCCCATTTATACACCACACACGCGTACACCATGCACATCTTATATACTATACTGTACTATACTATACGTTATGATTTATATATGTCGTAGGCCGTTAGAATTTTCAGGCTATTAGGATTTCACGCGTTCAAGCGCGTAAGAAGCATCACAGAAGTTGATTTAAACAGTGGTTTTTTATTCAACACTAACCCATCCCTCTTGTTACCGATCGCCGAGGAGATAACAGTACTGTCATCTCCTCGGAGTCAATAACAAGAGGGATGGGTTAGTGTTGAATAAAAAATCACTTTCTACGCAAAAGTGCTCAGTGTTGCGCCGCACGAGAAATCCTAATGGCCTGAAGATTCTATCGGCCTACGACATATATAAGCTTTGTGTCATCCGAATGTATCGTCTCCGTGGTCTAGTGGATACGGTTCTAGACTACTGTTTGAAGGGTTCGGGTTCGTTCCCCGGCAGATCCATTTTTTTTTCTTTTCATTTTTCTTCCGATGTTATTTCAATGCGTGAAAAACATCATCCTCTGATTAGGCAACTTCTTTTTATCTTAGTATCGTTCATTCATTCAGTGTTATAAGTAATAATAGCAAGGGGGTATACACAAAACGTCCAATAAAGAGACAGTATTGTTTAATTTGATCCATGTGCAGCACTCATTCATGTTGATAGTCTCCCAATATTTATGAATCATTTCCTCCATCACACCCTGTACTTCTCAGAAACCATACATTTACAAGTTTCAACACAATCTTCGATTTTGACAAGTTATATTTACTCATTTTTTACAGCTAACACTGCTTTTTATTCCTGGTCGTATTTTCAAAACATTCGTGAACAAGAATCAGATATTCGTTCATAGCACAAATATTTGATTTTTGAATATCACTTATGAATTCGAGCCTGATGACGAGGAACCTCGAATTCATTTTATTTTGTGGGAGTTCGCAGTTAAAACCTCAAATTAAATGCGCACTCGTATGAACGGTACTAAGATAAAATAGTTCCCTAATCAGAGAATGAAGATTTTCTCGCGTTGAAATAACATCTGAAGAAGAATGGAAAAAAAAAATTGGAACTGCCGGGACAAGAACCCGAATCTTCCAGGCACTAGACTAGAACCGTATCCACTTGACCACGGAGACGATACATTCGGATAACACAAAGCTTATATATAAATCATAACGTATAGTATAGTACAGTATAGTATATAAGATGTGCATGGTGTACGCGTGTGTGGTGTATAAATGGGATATATTATAGGAAGTACTCCTATGCGATACTCCAATGCGCGTTGGCATATGAAGCAATCATGCTGTTAGGACGAACCAGAGCTGTTCCAGCTCTCGTCAGACATAACAGCACTACTAGTGCGCCGTCCTGCCGCAGAACGCAGCGCGAGACTTGGCGCTACGTAACTTGCGAGCTAACGACACACTTTGCTTGGTCCCACTGCAGCTCCGAGCCGTAAGCCTGCGCTAGGACCAACTTTCTGGACCTAAGCCTACTGGCGCAGGTTTTTCAGTGTACTTGTTTGGTGTACGTCCGCGTGGTCGCGACCTGTGATACCGACACACATGGAGGCTATGGTAACTTTTTTATAGTCTCCATGCCGACACACGAAACAATCCAAGATGGTCGAATGTGACATCTTAGCAGTGGTCGATAGCTCTCGACTCTAAAGATATGGACATTAGATTTCACCAACGCGAACGTAGCTGCACTCCGAATTCGATGCTTTCGAGAAATTAATCGATCAATCGCACAATCGCAATTCGTGATAGGATAGGGGACTAGGAAATTTAGACGCGCGCAAGCGCGCGGATTCGTCACTTTGGATTTGTTATTGTTACCTGCGATTTCGTCATTGTTGCCTGCGATTCCTTTCCTGAAATGTAGGATGAACGAGTTTTCGCGCCACACCGCTCGGACAGAAAAAGCAGGATCCCCCTGCGCGCGCACTCTGCGGGAATCCCCTCCCCTATCGAGAGAGCCATGGATGGGTCGTATGTTATTTCCGATTTGTTATTGTTACTTGCGATTTCGTTATTGTTGCCTGCGATTCCGTTACTGATTCTACTATAAACGACTTGTGAGAATGAACAGACCTTGATTCGGTGATTTATTCTCACGAAATACGGACCGGAGACAACCGCGGGCGCAATGGTACTTTGCTCGCTCGTACGTTCTCCGGATCATGTCGTGTTACATTTGAGTTTTCGCGCCACACCACTCGAACAGAAACAGCAGGATTCCCCCGCGCGCGCACTCTCCGGGAATCCCCTCCCCTTTGATATGGCTTAGCTTAGCTCATGGATGGATCGTGCAGACGTGTCTTCTGCTGGCACCTGCGTGGCTGATGTACAGTGTAAACATGCAAAATTGGGCTACACATATACAGTTCTACCAAACTGAACCTGTATCGCGGAGCCAATCAGAGCGGGGACACGCACACCAATGCGATTTCACACACGTTACACACTCTTGCGAACTCGCGAGATTTCACACCGACGACGATCAGCTGATCTTCGACCAACGACTTTCGATTAAATGCGGAATAGGATAGGGATATTGGTCTGTACATGCATTTATAAAACGTATGGAAGAGGAGACTGACATTTCTTGGCTCAGATTTTCAACAAATATTGCAGGAAATCTACTATTTTCCCCTTTGTGAGCTACGCATTGATCCATCAGTAACAAACGTACGGCAAAACATAGCCTAAAATTTGATTTGAGCGTCTCACTTTTGCGTCCGAGTGAAATTTCACTCGAACTTCCGAGTGAAGTTTTTGATTTCTTTGATATTTGACTCTTTACCGAGTGAAATGGACTTTCACTCGGAATCCGAGTGAAAAATCTCACTCGGAGAAGTTAAGAGAGCAGATCACCCAAGATCATTTGGAACCATAGCAGATCGTTCCAAACAGTTGCAGACTATTTCAGACCGTATGAGACCATCTGAGACTACCAGAACGTACACAATAGTATCAGAATGTCCCAGATCGTTCCAGATCATTTCAAACGGTACGAAAACGTCCCAGATAGTTCCAAACCATTTGAGACAATTTCAGACCTTACCAAAACGTCCCGGACTGTCTGCGAGCGTTTTGGACTGACCCAAAATATTTAGGACCGTCGCAAACCATCTGAAGCCGTTTTAGACCACTCCAGACCTTCTCAAGTCTCACCAGCTCGTTCCAAACCGGACCAGATCATTCATTCACCTGACCACCTACTTACCCACTCACCAACCCATTCATGACCCATACGGCCATCCATTATATTTCACCCCTTCCACGTAGGAGACTTGAAACGCGGGATCCGGACGGACGAGTTGTATCTGGGCGTTCAATTATTATAATAATTTTAATTCAGCACTGTCAAATAATATACATTCAGCGTTTTGAAAATATTTAAAATACCTAAGATGAGAGTTATTTCAAACATAATTGTGATAAAGCATCATGTATTGGATGAGTCTCCAATTTCCTTGTGGGGAATTTTCTCTTGAGATTGGTGTGGTGATTGCCATTTCAATTAATAATTGGAGTTGATAAACAAGATTCAAAATTGGAAACCCTCATTGCTGAATCAACTCCACCGATTCGTCAATGAGTATTTCCAAGACGCAAATGTGTTTGTTAATCATTCAAACGTGAATTTATAGCTAATGAGTGGTTCTTCATGTGTGGCTTCTTTGTATCTTACAGCTCTACCTCAAACCATCAATCTTTTTGATGAATTTAATATTTGTGATCTGCTATATTGTCGAGGGAGTAATTATCTCATGATTCTCCAATTGCTAAATAACCGCCCTTTTGTGGTTATGAAAGCTGCACTCATCATGACTCGCCTTTAATTTTCTTTGAAGAGCTTCAAAATAAAGTGGAAGCGGGCATTTGAACGGGAAGCACAAATCTGTTTTCGACAGAACTAGAGTGAGATATGAAAATGAAACAACACAGCTAATATATCGATTTCCTCCACGCTTGAACGATGATATTAAACCCCACTGCAAATCAATTTATTATATTCTCTCTGTTTAGCCTCCTATCACACTTAATAATTACACTACAACCAGATTCTAAAAAGTCAAGTTATCTCAACTTAGGTACCCCTCGAAACTGCTAATTTACATGAAGAATAAAGTTGGATTCATTGCAAATCGAGCGATATTTGATTCGACAAAAAAGCCCTCATATCTCATCTAATTAGTCATTATTATCTTTCGTCGAACCCATCGAAGTTGAAAATTGCCACCAAACTTTCTGCTATAGAGATGCATACCTACCTAGCAATTCTGACTCACCCAAACGCCACGTGATGTCAGCGGGATCAAAAATCACGAGGAAATTGGGAAACTCATCTCGGTTCTCTCACTCTCTCGTCCTCTCATTTAGCGGAGTTGCAATAAGAGCGGCGGCGTCCAAGCGTCCGGATCACAACCTCGTCTATCTGACTATATACCCTCATACCATCATCCCCTACACCTTGGATGTTCGTATACGAGTGCGGCCAGTAGTATTATAGAGGGAGAAACCAAGTAAGGGAAGCATCGCTCGCGCGCGAAAGGGGACGAGGTCTCGGATTCAATTATCCGATATTAAACTGTCCCCGACCACGTTTGTGTGGAGATCCCATATAGAACGTTCTCAAATGGCAGCAGTTCTTCCACTCTATATACGCTCATCCTCTCTCGCGACCCTCTTCTCTCTTCCTCTAGTACTCACTTTCAAACCCAGGAGTCTCCCTCTGGAGGTATATATGTATGAACGCTCAGAAGTATTAGATTGAATGGACTTGGTGTTGTACTTGCTGTTGCCCGTCAGACGAGATACGTCCAGAGGAGAGTTTGTTACCCCTACTGACTTTAAGCTTGCCACTGCAGTGAGAGCCTTATATACTACTCTGCACACATGCTCATACTCCTCTGCAGTGGGGCTTTTGCCCTTGTCTATGTCGTAAACTTTGTGTTCTGACCACGCACCTTATATTCAGGATATGGTGCCCACAGTTCACGTTGGTCATACGTGAATCTTACTCTTCAAGGTTAGACATCTCTAGGCAAACGATGTGTTGAAGTAAACATAAAGCAGGAACGCTCCAATTGGATTTTTTTGATGAACGATTCCTACAATTGATAGGAATTAAGACCTTTATTGCGAGAACAGTTGTCCATAATCTAATTCTGGTCATAAAATGAACTCCCGTATCCTGTCAAGTAACTTTGTACTGGCTAACTGTTCGTGTTTTTGGTATAGTGACACACTGTCGTGCCAATTAGTTTGTAAAGATTGGAAGAGGAAAGTTCATGGGCTTCACCAGTGACCTCATCAATGTGAGCATGCTCAGTTTTTTTGACCGGTGGGTACCATTTTCCACAGTTCGCGTAAAATTTTGAAAAACGCCGTGAGCTAACTTTGTCTTCGTAGCCTTCTCTTGGATTTATTCCTCACTCTATGGTTACGATCGAATCAACTTTGAAATTTCATATGAGTGTAGAAGGACTCGCAAGATGAAGTACTTACGGGAGGCTCGTTTGGATTCCCGGGAACCGAATCATCCCAATTCGTAAAAACCCGTAGATTTTTATCGAGAAAGGTCTCTTGTACACATGAAGGCAAATTAGTCACTTTTTTTTTTAAATAATATGTCCTCACGATATCTGGGCATAGGAATTGGTCGAAGGTGATGCAAAGACAAGGGAAACTAGTTATGGAACATTGGCATTCATTGTCGTGGATTTTACTAACACAGACGAGAAGTCAAAACAGCAGAGAACGATAGGTTCGCTCTACTAGCTGAGGGGATCACTTTATCGCTTGAAATCACTTCTGTTTCCATATTTTCAACAGAAAGTCATACATAAAACTCGTGCGGAAAGTTGAGTCAGCGCTCGTATCCGAGATCTTGTATGGGAGCAAATCAGACACTGGCGGCAAAATAAGCACACTAATCTTAATGCCATTGTTTCCACAGTTCTCGGCAAACTCAATCAAATCTCAAAACTAGTTCCCAAACCCTAAATCACCCAAGATGGAATAAAACTACTAAGTAGGCCTCGAAGTGGCTTATACAGAGTTACGAAAGTAATGATTATCGGTTTCTGAGATTGAACAATTCCAGAACCGAATGCCTCTCAAAAGAATACCCTTCGACCCGTTTTCGATCGAACGTGTATAGTCCCTAAAGCCTATTTTGATATCTCATAATCGAATGGTGGCCTATACGTATTACTAGGATTTCATCAATTCTGGTCCAATCCATCGTACAGGCGCGCCGCCATTAATGAAATTGGTGAGATAGGGGCAGAGGAGAGGCCGCATGGAATCCGCTAAACAGCTATTATACGCGACGCGCGCCCTATAATTGCGGCAAGCAAACGCATCGCTGGATAATCGCCCACGGGGGCTCCATTAATTCAGCATCATAATTGATTTGCATATAGATTGAGCCAAATAAATCCGAGGTGGTGGCAAGAAGGATACGAGATTGCGCCTGATGGTATCGTCGTCATCGTCGTCGTCCGTCGTAGTCGTTGTCGTTCATGGGTGCGGCTACTCTCCTTGCGTCTTTGCATCGCTCGTTAGCGCTTTGGCCTGAACGTGGTTTATCGGCTATCAATATTCTGCAAGCAAGCGACAGCTTGCGCAAGTAACACCTTCTCTATCTCGGGAGAGAGAGAGAATGTCGAAAGCGTTGATCGCGATTCAAATTGAGAGTTCGTACTCTGACAATGGAGAGGGAATACCACGGAGTGCTAGTAATGAATAGGCAAGTGTTCATACAGCTATAGTTAGATTTTTTCATCAAAGAAAGTTTTTTTGATTCGTTTCAACAAATAGATTGCTTTTCAATCGTTTTTCACTGATAATAAGATCAATGGGAATGAAAATCGACTGTTAGCAAATGACTAAAACGATTATATCAACTCACTCGCACATCGTTTGTAGTGGTCCACTCGAAAAAATCTTTCGACAAGGTTCAAAAACGACAGAACCCCTACTTATTTCTAAGCCGTGAGTCAGTTCAGAAATTTAGATTCTTCTGATTACCGGGCTGGTTGGGATTTCTCAAACTCCAACTATCTCTAAGAATTTTCCTACTCATATCTTAATCCAATTAAGGGTAGCATTCCTGATGGAATGAAAATTCAATAACACATTTGTCCCCAAATAATCTTTCCAGGCTGGATAAAATCCGCTTGAGAAATTTCCGAAATACCTCATCATCACACAGGATAGACGATAGACTCTTCTCGTGACTCGGGGGAATGAGGATCTCAAAAAGTTTCGTTCTTTTATTTTTTTCTCTCTCTCATGATTCCATTCATTTTGTTTCTTGTCACGCATGATGTATTTTCCAGGATTTCTTCAGATTTTTTTGATGCAATACGGAATAACCGTCACGTCCATTCTTTCAACATCCAGAATCTTGGATTGATTCTTCTCCAAGATCAAGTCAAGATTTTTTATACACTAGCTATGCGAGGACGAGTCAAAAATTTGATCCAAGTAAGCTTCTTACATCGTCGGTGGTTGCCAGTATTTACTCTGCGTCGACAAATTTATCTTGGTCCCAACGGTATCGTATGCATATCTGCCCACACGTTTCGAATGGCACCATTGTTCTGCCTCACCCGGTGAATTGCGAATTTCTTGCAATATCTGTCTCTCGTAAATAGCTCGCTGCATCTGCCTTGGTTCACTTAAGTATTATACATCTACTTATACTCGAAAGTAAACGAGACTGGGAGCTTATAGTGAGCTACAACTACCGCTGCAAGCGAGCGCGAGATATCTCAATGTCGAGCGCATTTTTCCACCGGTATGTAGTACTTATACTCTCTGACGATGCGCCGGGGGAAAAAACGTGTAATCTGCCGCTTAGCAGCTCCATTCTTGCGGATATACTGCTCGACTGCGACGACAACGATGTTGGCCACGTTTGCAAAGCTTTTTCTATCTTTACGCTTGCTGCGATTATTTTACTGTTTGCTCTGTTTGTGCGAGCGTGGCATGAGATGAATCTGTAGTTAATTTTCTTTTAATGGATGCATTAAGAGGGATGCAGTGCTTGATAAGCAGCTATCTTCTTGCATCTGAGTACGTCATACTACTTGGTTCTTGAGTGTATGTTCTATCCTTAGGTTTTTGAGTGCTTTGTTCTTGGGTCGTTTCAAGCTTCTTCTGGGTTCACTGGGAAGTGTTCTAAATTGATTATTTACATAGTATTATTCGGCTGAACCATTGATTGGTATTGACGATTGATCTGATAAGTCATCCAGGACTGGAATTAAGCTCCAAACCAGAGTTGTGGAGATTTTGATTCTTTCAATTAAAATCACGCCTAACTGTGCATGTGGATTTTTTTGGAGGTCACCACAAGATTCTCATATCGTTATCGTCATGGAAACACAGCTAAATTATGCTTTTGATCCTCATTTGACACTTGTCCCTAATCAATGATATGTGACACAGTCGGGTCAAATTGACCCGATTTCAAAAGTATGAAGTTTCTCTAAGTGCATCAAATATATATGAAGCTCGAAAAACTACATCACTAAGGCCTCGACGGTAACGTCCACTTCACGATAAAATAAACGAATTCTCCCTCTTCTGACTTAAAGACCTACAAATTGGTAGAGATTTGGATCTAATGCCATATTTCGAGATGCATCTGATGCATTGCCCGCAATAATCACCAAAATCTAATTTTCCAAACAGTAAATTAATTTTTGAAGAATGGAGTGGGGAATATAATGGGGTTGTTTGTGGACGAGAAAATATGACTGAATACAGGATGAAAAATTTCCCTGCATTGGATAGAGATGAAGTAACAAGTGGGTAAGTTTATTCTTGACACAGATCTTCATACTGGTTCATTGGTAATGGAACTCGATTTCAAAGAAAAAAATTAGCGCAGAATCAGTTTTTTGACACCTTGTTGTCACGCTGAGGTCAAAATGACCCAGATCTCAATTATGTCTGATTTGGCTTGTTGCCTGCCGAAGAAATACTGCAGCCTTCACACCTGCTTTCAGTCAATAGTTGATTCAAACTCGAGTACGTGGCACGTGGCAGTCGAAATAGTGCAGGTATGAATTCTATCCCAAATCAGATTTCACACACAAGGATGACACACTGGGATCAGAATGACCCATTACAAGATGATGGGAGCCGAGTATCGTGTGTAGGCCATCCCACCTGAACCAACCGATAATAGTCCCGTCTTAAACAGCCTTTTCGTATGTCTGTAGAATCCAGTCATTTTTTTGTTGAAATCCAACTTCGAACCCATCGTTCATGAAAATTATTCGGTGAGAAGTACCCACCTTAATTTCTTCCCGATTCTTACATGTTTGAGATTCAAATAAATCTAGAATAGACACTTTGCATAAGATGGGTAGTATTGTTCACGGGCATACGAGAAAGATACTAAAGACCATTGTGGACTTGAGGGCTGAGACCGAAGGTAGATGGCACGTGGCGAAGGATTTTATGGATACAGCGTGATAGAATTCGGGTATTGCCCGGAGTCATTCCAAACTACAGTGACAACCAAGAATATTTTTTCTTTTGTCATTCAAAAATGCTGGTAGCTTTCGCCTATCTGGATCGCTACTTTTTCGGAAAATGGTATATTACGTATCGAGTGCTGGAAAAAAGTTTTCCACACGAAATACGTAATATGTTTTACATGCTAGTAGCGTAGACACATTTGTTTCTACACTACTCGCATTATAACAGTTATGCGCCCGTCCAATTTTATCCGTCCCGATGTCTCGTATCGTGATGGCGTTGCTGGTGCTGTTGGTGGGTCGGTGGGCTGGTGGGTCGATGGATCGGTGGGCTAGGCGGGTCCAGGGGGTCAGTGGGTCCGGGGGGTCCGCGTTGGTGTTGCCGGTATTGCTGGTGTTGTCGGTGTTACTGGTGTTGCTGGTGATGGCTTTTGACTTTTCCGTACGGATTGGGCTACTCAGTTGATTTGATGGACCGATCAGTTGTTCTAAGATCCAATCAGTCAAAACTTTCCTTTTGGATTGATGGGCTGTGGATGAGGCAGAAGCTGAGGCTGTGGCTGGGGCTGAGACTGAGTTGTGGCTGGGGTCGAGGCTGCGCTGGTGCTCGGCCTTGGCTGTAGGGCTATTACGCTTATCCTAAACTCTACACACTAAGCAAACTCCACACGTTCTACACGCGCGCGCCCTCCCAACAAACTGTACAGCAGAAGACGGATAACGTGATGCTGACAAATAACCTCTTGATTCCATGCAGAACGCAATTCTTTTTTGATGATTTATGCATTTTGAGATATCTCAGTTTCCAGAATGCGGTCGAACTTGCCTTATACTACAATATCTCTAATTCCTCCTTGAACCTAGCGTATAAAAAATCCTCCTTGATTCACTTTGAAATGAAGTATGTGATCAGTCCTGGCGGTGTGATGAGAATCAGGAAGGTTGGAGTGGAATTTTCTCATATTTGTGGCAGGGGTGTGGCAGCTAGATTTTTTTACGTATGCTAGCAATGTGTGTTATTTGATTTTTTACTGTGAGAATGAGTGCGATTCTATGCTGCAAATGATGATCACCACAGTTGTGTGATTAAATATCATGAGATGCTATTGTGTCTTTTAATTGTCCATTGGACTTAGACTCTCTCTTTAATGTCACTCTGTCACTCATATCTCAGTTCGCAACTCAAATAGCAACTGAAATGAGGTCAAAACAGATTTGACGGAGTGGATCTATTCTCATTCCAATCACTTGTGGTAGCTTTGTGTCTTTGATTCAGCAAGTAGTAAATGTTGAACTACTTAGTTATACTGAATACATACATATCATCCTCCCATTTTATACAACTTATTTAACAAGCTTACATTGAAGCAAATCTTATATCGGTATTTGAAAAGAGTACACAACAAGTTGAAGAGTCAAGCAAAATTTATGCTTATTCTTAGTAGAGAATATCACAGCCATAATGAAGCTCACGTCCTGTTCTACTGAACACCCAGATGTTTGAATGAAAAATCTCACTTGGAGAAAAAAATCAATGCCAAAACCCAGATTGGCAATGAAACCAACATGTTGAAAGTTGGATGCCCAGAATGTCAACTTCAGTCAATCTATGAAGGAATTCAAACTCAATCATCTAAGCAGATGCAGAGTCATAATCCTCATTTCAATAGTCAATGGATCAAAATTCTGACTGAGTCTAGTCCGATTCTTACCCATCATTCAATCTGTGGGCAAACTTCTTAATGAAGTAGAACAGGGCGTGAGCTTCATTATGGCTGTGATATTCTCTACTAAGACTAAGCATAAATTTTGCTTGACTCTTCAACTTGTTGTGTACTCTTTCTAAGTACCTATACATGATTTGCTTTAATGTGAGCTTGTTAAATGAGTTGTATAAAATGGGAGGATGATATGTATGTATTCAGTATAACTAAGTAGTTCAACATTTACTACTTGCTGAATCAAAGACGCAAAGCTACCACAAGTGATTGGAATGAGAATAGATCCACTCCGACAAATCTGTTTTGACCTTATTCCAGTTGCTATTTGAGTTGCGAACTGAGATATGAGTGACATAGTGACATTGAAGAGAGAGTCTGAGTCCAATGGACAATTAGAAGGCACATAGCATCTCATGATATTTAATCACACAACTGTGGTGATCATCATTTGCAGCATAGAATCGCACTCACTCTCACAGTGAAGAATCAAATAACACACATTGCTAGCATACGTAAAAAAATCTAGCTGCCACACCCCTGCCACAAATATGAGAAAATTCCACTTCAACCCTCCTGATTCTCATCACACAGCCAGGACTGATCACATATTTCATTTCAAAGTGAATCAAGGAAGATTTTTTTATACGCTAGGTACAAGGGGGAATTAGAGATATTGTTGTATGAGGCAAGTTCGACCGCATTCTGGAAACTGAGATATCTCAAAATGCATAAATCATCAAAAAAGAATTGCGTTCTGCATGGAATCAAGAGGTTATTTGTCAGCATCACGTTATCCGTCTTCTGCTGTACAGTTTGTTGGGAGGGCGCGCGCGTGTAGAGCGTGTGGAGTTTGCGTAGTGTGTAGAGTTGAGCATAAGCGTAATTGCCCTCCTGGGGCTGTGACTAAGGCTGAAGCTCAGGTTTTGGCTGTGGCCGAGGCTGAGGCTAAGGCTGGGGCTGAGACTGGGTCTCTGGCTGAGCTGATGCAGGGACCAAGGCTGGAGCTGAAACTGGACCTCAGGGTAGGCTGGGGCTGAGGCTGGGGCTCTGGCTAGGGATGAGGCAGGGCCGGGGCTGACGCTGGGCTGCGGCTGGGGTCAAGGCTGGGTCTGGGGCTACCGGTGGGGCTGAGGCTGGACTGTGTCTATGTCTGGGGCTGAAGGCTGTGGCTGAGCTGGTGCTCGAGATAAAGCTGGGGCTGAAACTGAGGGCTGCGGCTGTGACTAGGGATGAGGTTGGACTGGGGCTGGGGCTGGAGTTGGGGCTAAGGCCGGGGTTGAGACTGGGGCTAAGGCCGAGGCTGAGTCTGGGACTGAAGCTGGGCGGGGGCTGGGGCTATGACTGAGGCTGGGCCTGTCGCAAGGGATGAGGCTGGGAATGTGGCTTAGGATAAGGCTGGGGCCGTGTCTTGGGCTGGGGATGTGGCTTAGGCTAAGGCTGGGGTTGAGCCTCGGCTGGGGCCGGGCCGAAGCTGAGGCTGGGGTTGTAGTTAATGCTGAGGTTGTGACTGTGACTGAAACTGGAGCTGTGGCTGGGTTGGGGCTTGGGCCGTGGATGGGGCGTGGCTGAGGCAGGGGCTAGGATTGGGGCTGAGGCCGTCGCTGGGGCTGGCCGACCAGGCGAAATTTCCTGATACTTACTGGAGATTCAGGAACCTCACTATGCGCAACATTACACCAACTCAATAGTTCTCAATCGCAGTTACTAGGTTATATCAAGGAAATTAATTTTCCGAGTTCACTGTATTGCGAAATCTCAATGTTACATTGTTGAACTACAGAAGCATTCCAGGGGCTCATACCATGTCAGAGACACTTCCAAGTCGGACGAGGTAGGCAAGTGTAATGGACAAGGTATGAAGTGTTAGCGGCCTTGCGAGGCCAAACCGTGTTTATAGCCTCACTTAATTGATTCAGCAGTATCGCAGTCCTCTTATCAGAAACTAATATATGCATTCGTCTATTAAATCAAACGTCGTTCTCTTCTGATTTCATGCGCGTGTCGAATTAGAACAATAGTTCAGATGGAGTATCAAGCTAAGCAAATTCTGATTTCTAATAAATTACATGCACCGCTGCATGTGCTTGTGGATCTGAATCGCACTGATCAATTTGGATGCCAGTGAAAAAGACAGATGAATACGTGAGCAAAACCGAGAACTTATGAATTTCTGCGTGGTAAGGCAACCGCGAATGGCAGAAATAATTAATCAAGAATAGGTGACGTAGCCGGTAAATAAGCTCGATCCGGCGTGCTAGGAGTCAGACCAACGTCTAACTGGCGTCCTGGCGTCGGCGGTGCGACACAGCAGACGTCCTAGCGTGAAGATATAACCAAGCCCTGTGTCAGCAGCTTGATATAGTCGCTGACCGGAGTACTCGACTGGAGGAGTCGGAGAACCAACAGAGCATCACCGAGGCAAATGAAATGAGGAAGCCAAATGGCTCTCACTTTTTATTCAGTCGTGATCGGTGTCCACACGGGACTGCCCAACAGCCGACTGGTGCCGCTGCTGTCGTTGCTGCTCCTTTTATACCCTGGCTGGCTGGTATGGTGGTAGTGGCAACAGTGTCACGGTGGTGGTCGTTGTCGGGGCAGTAGTGCTGATGTTGTGATGCAGCGTTGCAGCAATGAGCGAAGCACGTCACTGTGGTATGCGTCTGCGGCCGTTCTTATGCGTGTGATGGCGCCAAACCCGGTGTGTGTGTGCGTGCAGCGGTGAGGCTGCAGCTACGTACGCCTTGTAAATGCTTGAATTTAAACAAATAATTGTTGCTCATTAGCGGCTCGCTTGCACAAACGTCTCTTGTCCGGCTTGATTAATAAATGGCACTTACAAGTTAACAGAAGAGCCTCGGCGGCTCGGCCGGTCAGATGGTCGGCGTGGCTCGCTGATGCTGCTGGCCTCGCTATTTTCCTCGCTACCCGTATCACATACACTTCACGTACAAGATTCACTAATAATCACAAACGCACCAGTCGTTCGATACAGTTGATCAACGTGTAAGAAGAATGAACCTTGGCTGCAACAATCAACAAACGCGTTTGCTTGGCGACGCTAAAACGGCTAATGGCTGCCGCAGCCTGGTAGGGCACGCCAGTCGAGCGGCCTCTCTCGGCAAGCGGGTGAGTCTACTCGGCACGAAATTTCAAAGAGGCCTGGAGGCGACGTCACAACCCCCCCCCCCTCTCTAGGAAGGTTGCTAGTTCGCAGAGCTTGCAACGCCGCACCCTCTGCAGGCAAATTATCCTCATTGTCGGAAGTCATGCTTGTCTTGTCCAATCCAACTCCGTCACGGGTGATCCTGATAGATAAACTTACTTTCGATGATTACGCAGATAATCTGAAAACCTCATAGTCGTAGATAAACTCAATTTTAAGGGTTACAACGGGTCACGAATACAGATAATCAAAAACATCATAGTTGGATAAACTTAATGAGTTATGGATACAGGTAATCAAAATCATCATAGTTGGATAAACTTAATGAGTTATGAATACAGGTAATCAAAAACATCATAGCTGGATGAACTTAACGGGTTATGAATACAGGTAATCAAAAACATCATAGTTGGATGAACTTAATGGGTTATGAATACAGGTAATCAAAAACATTATAGTTGGATGAACTTAATTTTGAAGATTACAATGAGTTACGAATACAGGTAATCAAAAACATCATAGTTGGATAAACTTAATTTTCAAGATTACACCGAGTCATGAACAGGGTTGCGCCTGGTCGTAGGTTCTCTTTTTATCCGGGTTGATATGCGATATCCTTAATCGATTTGCGTGCACGATTTTGCCGCTTTTGTCAACTTGGATCTTAATGCTACATTTACTTAGGTCTTCTAGGATTTTGTGTGGTCCAGTATAGAGGTCAACGAATTTTTCGGGCTTAGGGCCCTTTAACAAGAATACATAGTCGCCTACCTTGAAATTTTGTTCATTAATCCTCCTATCGTATAGTCTTTTATTCTTGTGCTTGCTTGCCAACAAATGATCATAAGCCAGTTTTTGAAAGCCATTGAGGCTAACCACTGAATCTCTCACGTAGCCTTGGTATGTTGGAACAAGATCCGCCTCTCTAAGCGCTTCCGAGGACGGGAGCCTGGGTAACCTGCCAAACACTACCTCGTAGGGCGTGTGTTTTATCGAGGCTTGAACGGACGAATTATAACACAGAGAGGCTAATTCTACATACCTATCCCACTCATTATCTTTGTCGGCGTATTGTTTTAAGAATTCAGCGAGAGCATGGTGCGATCTCTGAAAAGATCCGTTCGACTCGGGGCGGTACGGACTTGGCCGAATTTGTCGGATTCTGAATCTACGCGCAATTTGCCTCATCAAGTCACCCATGAAATTTTGACCTCTGTTCGTGAGCAATAATCGCGGCGCTCCGAACACGGTGAGAAACCTTTTAATGAATGCATCACCTATCGTCGTAGTCTGGGCGTCGAGTAATGCAACTGCTACGCAAAACTTCGATAGTTGATCCTGCATCGTTAGGATATATTGGTTGCCCGTGCTTGTCCTTTCCAGTGTCCTACGATGTCTAAAGCAACCTTATCGATAACTGCGCCCGGTGTGTCTGTTATCATCATAGGTTGGCGTGTCTTAAGTCTTACTAACTTCTTGAGCTGGCACTCTAAGCACTGTTGGATACGACGCTGCACATCTTGTTTCAAATTTTCCCAATAGTAGGTTTGCTTAATACGGTTGAAGGTTTTGGAGACACCATGGTGACCGCCGATGGGAGAGGCGTGTAGCTCGTAGAAGAGGTTATTTTTTCCTTTTCGGCAACGTACTTTAATGTACCCTTGCAAATTATGAATTTTACCTTGACATGTTGGAACAGTGCCGATATCAGTTGCATCACATCTTTCCAAGGAATTCCTGCTATGTCAGCGCTTTTTGCTAAGCTGATCTCATTAATCTTCTTGTCGATAAGTATGTTTCTCGCATTCAACAGGGTTTTGTAGATACTATTGCTTATTATCGATGGGGATTCATTTCCTTCCTTTTTGATGCATAACCCAATGAGAAATTTACCACTGTTTCTCTTGTTCGTTATGACCCCCCGATGATCGCAATTCTGAGTCGCAGGTATTTTGTTGTACTTAATTAGTTGCTTGGCACCGCTGTCACGAGGCTGACCAGTTGTGGTTACAAAGTATAGAACGTGATCATGCCTGAAGGACAAGATCTCCATAGTTTCGACAAACTTATCCTTCCCGACCCCGCCGATGGTCACGACGTCTTCGGGATTGAGTTCCTCCGACTCTCCTGATTCTGAAGCGGTGTCTAATTCAGAATCGTTCGTAACGCGTGACTCCTCTCCGTTTGGATTGCGATCGGTTTTGGGCGAATACAGGTTTTCACGGTGTTCGCTTGGGTTTGGGAGTCGATTCTGAGCGCATGTTATCACATTTGCTTGAATGGTGTTGACCGGGTTCCGTGACAGAGCATCAACGCAGGCGTTAAGACGCCCTGGTCGGTACTGGATTTCGTACGAGTACTCTGAGAGATTAAACCTCCACTTCTGTACGCGTGTATTTAGATCGGCTGTTTTAAACCAAACCAGAGGTTGATGGTCTGTTAAGATCATCACCTTCCGTCCAAAAATATATGGTCTGAACGTATCAACCGAGTGCACTACGGCCAAGGCTTCGAGCTCGTATGTTTGGTAGCGTATCTCACTACCACGGAGTACACGCGACATGTATGCAATTGGATGGTCCTCGCCTATTTTACCCTGTGACAGGACCCCGGCCACCCCGAGCAGGCTTGCGTCGGTACTTATGAGTCAGTCCATGGAGAAATCTGGTGCTCTGAGCACTGAAGCAGTGCACAGCACTTCTTTCAGACCCTCGAAAGAGGCTTCGACTTCTTCCGTCCATTCGAAGGGTTGGTCAGCTTGCAAAAGTGTAGAGAGTGGTTTGGCTGTTCTAGCGAAATTTTTATGAAGTGTTAGCGGTCTTGCGAGGCCAAACCCTGTTTAGAGCCTCATTTGATTCATTCAGCAGTATCGCAGCCCTCTTATCAGAAGCTAATATATGCATTCGTATCTTGAATCAAACGTCGTTCTCTTCTGATTTTATGCGCGTATCGAATTAGAACAATATTTCAGATGAAGTATCAAGCTAAGCAAATTCTGATTTCTAATAAATTACATGCACCGCTGCATGTGCTTGTGGATCTGAATCGCACTGATCGATTTGGATGCCAGTGAAAAAGACAGATAAACACGTGAGCAAAACCGAGAACTTATGAATTTCCGCGTGGTAAGGCAACCGCGAACGGCAAAAATAATTAATCAAGGATACGTGTCGTAGCCGGTACATAAGCTCGATCCGGCGTGCTAGGAGTCAGACCAACGTCTAACTGCCGTCCTGGCGTCGGCCGTGCGACACCGCGGACGTCCTAGCGTAAAGATATAACCAAGCCCTGTGTCAGCAGCTTGATATAGTCGCTGACCGGAGTCCTCGACTGAAGGAGTCGGAGGACCAACAGAGCATCACCGAGGCAAATGAAATGAGGAAGCCAAATGGCTCTTACTTTTTATTCAGTCGCGATCGGTGTCCACACGGGACTGCCCAACAGCCGACTGCTGTCGTTGCTGCTCCTCCTATACCTTGGCTGGTTGGTATGGTGGTAGTGGCAACAGTGTCACGGTGGTGGTCGTTGCCGGTGCAGCAGTGGTGATGTTGTGATGCAGCGTTGCAGCAATGAGCGAAGCACGTCGCTGTGGTATGCGTCCGCGGCCGTTCTCATGCGTGTGATGGCGCCAAACCCGGTGTGTGTGTGCGTGCAGCGGCGAGGCTGCAGCTACGTACGCATTGTAAATGCTTTAATTTAAACAAATAATTGTTGCTCATTAGCGGATCGCTTGCACAAACGTCTCTTGTTCGGCTTGATTAATAAATGGCACTTACAAGTTAACAGAGGAGCCTCGGCGGATCGGCCGGTCAGATGGCCGGCGTGGCTCGCTGATGCTGCTGGCCTCGCTATTTTCCTCGCCACCCGTATCACATACACTCCACGTACAAGATTCACTAATAATCACAAACGCACCAGTCGTTCGATACAGTTGATCAATGTGTAAGAAGAATGAACCTTGGCTGCAACAATCAACAAACGTGTTTGCTTGGCGACGCTAAAACGGCTAATGGCTGCTGCACCCTGGTGGGGCATCCCAGTCGAGCGGCCTCTCTCGGCAAGCGGGTGAGTCTACTCGGCGCGAAATTTCAAAGAGGCCTCAAGGCGACGTCACACAATGATGCTAGTGTGAATTATCTGGTTGATCCTTCAATAACAATTATGATTCGGGGCTCTACCTTAACACTGAGATTGTTGGATACTTCCTGTCGTAAACACTCCTAGATACAGTTCTGCCAAATGCTGTACTCCAGGCAAAGCTGTTATTTGTATCTATTGTATTTTTCAACCCAGTCCAGGCTCCAATCTTGTTAATGGATGAAAAATTCTGCATCCCTCGGAATCATCGATCTCCAATCCTCGTTACTATCACCGGGACATTTATATGAGTTCTAGTGATGATACTAGCTCAAAAGAAAGTTCTCTGATCAGGAAAGCTGGAGGACATTTTTGACGTATTTTGAGGTGCTGGACTCAGATTCGAATTCAGAACAACACCTTCTCGTGGCCATTCTCGAGCTATACAAGATACGTGGATATGAGTTTTCTCGATATAGAGACACATTGAGATTTTCCAAGGCTAAACTGAGGGCGGGATTGGTTTTGCCTTCCAATTGCACGTCGGGAATATATCTTTCAAGAATCTCCAGCGGTGTTGGGAAGCTGAAAGGCAACGCGAGCAGAAGATTACACATTTCGGGCTCCATATCAGCATGTTGATGCTGTGTAATTTTAGTACCGGCGTAACCTGTTAGCTGCGTCTTGTGTATCTGCGGATTTGCTGAGTGCGGATTTTTTGGATGAGACCACTTGCCGCTATCTGCGGTCTAAAATTCCGTCAATGCGGATGGTTTTCGATTTTCACAATTTCGCTGGCAAACAACGGAATGTCAACAACTTCAGTTAGTTGACATTTAGGCTGGGCTAAATTCCAAGTTCGAAGTGGCTTGTAAATATTTCTTCATTTTTCTGAAATGGCCCCTCAAAGAAAGATACAACGGCAAAGAAACATGATCGGAAAGTGCTCAATCTGGCTCAGAAATTAGAAATTCCGGATAGCTTGAAGAAAGGAGAAGATTGCCCATGTCGCAAGAAAATTTGAGGTTGGAGAATCAAAAATACGAAGTATACGTGATAATCAAACCAAAACCCGAAATAGCGTGAAATTGCCGTAGTCCAGGTCAAAAGCGGATGGAGCAAATGCTTTATGAGTGGATCCAAGGAATGGTGAGACAAAACATGCCTCTATCAACGTTGTTGATTCAGGAGCAAGCATATCTTCCACAAGTACGTTACCGGAACATACGAGGCCTGTGCTAAAGAAAAGTTTGGAGCTAGTCCAGGCTGGTTCAACCGTTTTAAAACAAGGTTTTTACTCCACAATGTCAGCTTCACCGGCAAAAAAGCATCAGCGAATGAGAAAGGCGTTTGTGAATTCAGTTCTTCTTTTGCACAATTCATTGTTGATTAAGGGTACTCACTCTCTGAAATCTTTGATCGTGACAAGTTGGGACTTTATTGGGAGAAAATGCTGAAGCTTACGAATCTAACTGATGAAGAGAAGGTGGCGTCTAGGTTCAAAGCTGCAAAAGACAGGTGAATTTCTGACATTCTTAACAAATTACGACTCGTGGAATCATTAACGGCTCTTGTTTGGTGTTATAGATGTATATTGCTCCTGTGTGCAAATGCATCGGGGGCGATTAAGGACGAACCAATGCTCATTTACCGATCAGAAACGCCAGTCCCATTGAGGAAAACAAGGCTCTACTGCCAGTTTTTTGGAAATCTAACAAAAGCCGTGGGTGACGCAAAATAATGTCACGGAGTAGTCTCGAAATTCATTCATCCTTATAGTAAGAAAGAAACTAATGAAGAAAAATCTTGCTTTTAAAATTCTACTAGTCCTAGACAATGCAGATTGCCACCCTCAAATTTTGCAATCGTAGCACCCAGATGTTTTCACCACCGAACACGACTTCCCTCATTCAGCTAATGGATCAAACCGTCATTGCAACCTTCAAAGCCTAGTGCCTCAGGCGAGTGATGAGGAGGATGTTGAACGTTGTCAGTTAATCAGAGGTAAGCACTGATGACCCAAAAACTGCAGTCAAGGAATTTTGGAAGCAGTTCAAGATCATTTATTCTATTGGATACGTCCAAGAATCATGAGATGGAATCAACTCGTCCACCTTGATTGGGTAGTGGAAAAAATCACTGCCTGGTCTTGTGGATGGTCAGCTTTCTCAATTTGAGCCCGTACGTGATGTTGTGCACAAAATTATTGATCTTGCTGGACATATTGGCGGCGAGGGATTCTCAAATGCCGAATCTTAGAATTGGTGGAACCCGTAGTTGAGCCTCTGTCAATCGATGAAATTGAAATCATCCTCAACGAGACCGACGAAGCATCTATGGACGAAACTCATGAATCGCAGCTTCCCGTATTCCCAGCCAAATCAATAGCGAAAATCTTCAAGATGATCGAAGATGCTACGGATGAAGCTATGGAGAGTGACCCAGTGATGGTTCGAAGTCTTCAGAATCCAAGCACCATTGTGAATTCGCTTTGATGGGCTACCGCGATTTGCATGCGGACACTATCAGACGAGCAAAACAAACCCAAATAACCGATTTTTTCTCAAAAATTTCATCAGCCATCGATTTTGTAATAGAGATCGTTATTTATATCATTTATTTCATTTGTAAACACTATTATTTTCACACAAAATCTCTTCGAACGAACTTTCTTCTAATCACAGTTTGTATCCCCCCTTTTCCCATAAGGACAATGCTTCCATATCTGCGGATTCGGTATCTGTGGCACCTTCCCGATCTGTATCACCCGCACATAACGGGTAACGCCTGTATTCTTCTGAAACTTTTCTCTTTGCCTCTTATCTTACCCTCGTAACATCGCTGAAATTCTTCAGAAAATACAATTTGGATGTGAAATTTGATGTGGCACCCATTTCCGCTTTCACTTTTTACCTATCTTGCCTCCATTTTGGTCTAGGACGAAACACTTCCTTTGAGAAGATCTAGCACTTCTAAGGCTTTTCCTAGCTTCCTAAAGGTCGCCAAACTCCTCAGAAAATACGATTAAATGTCGAATTTGACGGCAAAAACAATCTCACCCTTAGGCTTACTGTGATAGGTGTCAACTCGACTTTAGAACACAGAAACTTATATATACAGCTGTAGTTATTTTGTGACCCATGAATATGGCCGTGACTCAAAAACGGATATGGAATACGCTGCTGAATGATATTAGCAGAATGCTTTCTCACGTCGAAATGTGCTTAGACAACAGATTTCAAACATATTTTACAATTGAGATGATTTGTTTATTCTAAAAATCTTGAAGGATAGAAAATCGGCTTCGTACATTTTGTTCCTCTCGCCGATATCTATCTCTTGTAAGTCACGGTTTTTCCTCCAGTCTTATCCCTGGTCCTCCACGAATTTAACTTTCTCTGTCGTTGTCTGTGTCCGTCTGTGTGTGTGTCTGTGCAACTTCATTTTTCGTCAACGGTTTCTCCTCAGCGTTTCGACCGATCTTTCTCAAATTTATGTGAGTGGTGAAGATGTGCTGAAAGGATTTATAGCCCAATCTATTAAATAGTTCTCGATTAATGAGTATCGGAAAATAAAAATGTTAAAATTTTCAAGAAATTATTAGGAGTTTTTAGAATCTATGTCTAGAAAAAATTTATAAGGGAAGTTGAGGTGACCTAATAAAATGTTAATCTGGCCATCCTTGATCGATTGGTTAATACGGAATTACGTTAAACTGTATGGGAAAAGAAATGTACATGATTTTTTTTCCATTGATAGAAGATTCATGATTTAATTGGTAGGTAGATATGAATGAAAATTCCACATTAACCAATTGACGGAAAATGATGAAAAAATGGTTGTTTAAGTGACCCAAAATTTGATTTGTTGATTTTGAGAAAAGATATTTGAATATAAAATAATCGATTTTTGGAAAATTTTGACATTTTTATTTTTGGATACTCATTAATCGAGAACTGTTCAATAGATTGGGCTATAAATCCTTTCAGCACATCTTTACATGGTGCTCTACCACTCACATAAATTTGAGAAAGATCGGTCGAAACGCTGAGGAGAAACCGTTGACGAAAAATGAAGTTGCACAGACACACACACAGACGGACACAGACAACGACAGAGAAAGTTAAATTCGTGGAGGACCAGGGAGAAGCCTGGAGGAAAAACCGTGACTTACAATAGATAGATGTCGGCGAGAGGAACAAAATGTACGAAGCCGATTCGTTATGAGTGAAGATTTTTAGAATGAAAAATTAATTTGAGTGAAAAAATTGAGCAAAAATGTCTTGTCACGAATACAACCCTTTCTCTTTGAGAAAGCAAAAATGCTGTTGTGAGTTTGGACTCGTGCTCAGCAGCTCCAATTACAGAAGGAATGACTTCCATCTCATTTGATTAGAAAATTATATTTTTGTGGGCCTGCGGGTAATAAACCGCTCAGTATAAATCACCAAATAGTCGTCTAAGGTTATGAATGAGTCCTCCAGTGACGCATTCGGAAGGAATTATGAACAGATTTTGAATATTCAAGATTGGAAATGAGTGTACCCTATGTAACATTTGAAGAGCGTACCAAACGAGATGTAAAATTTATAACGGAGTCAAAGACTGCGTTTTACTCGCTCCACTTGGAGGATGATTCGAGACGAGCAAATGGAGCGCAAATTGTAGACTTGAGCCAAACTTGGTCCTCAAATCGGAAGCTCGGGTGAACTGCGCGCAGAGTTGAGATATTTTGTCCTCCCATCTAGTCCGGGGACATCGTCGCCACAGCTCTTTCATGCTTCTTTTCCCTTTTCATGCCTTCGCCATCTTTCTCTATGGCGTTCATTAGGCGGACTAAATCTTCCAAATTGAATCAATTATTATGCTAATACGAGCTCCTTTGAGGAGACTGCCATCTTACGCTCTTCGCATCGGATTACATTTTGAATAAGTTCGACGCTGCGCTGTTGTTTACTATACCCCATCTTTCTCAGGCCGTCGTTCTTGGGACGATTAAAACAATCCAGCAGAAGATGGGGTTTCTTGAACACTGGCTTTGATCGTGGTTATAACTTACAGGAATTCTGATTTTGGTACTTATCTCAATATTTTTATGAGTTACAGGGAGATTTACTCGGAATTCATGTGGAATCATAACATCTAGGGAATCACTGAGACGATCTCCTTCTAGATAATTTATTTGTGAATATCATTGATGAATCGCAACAAATCTGACCATTCTTCCAGAGGTTCAGAGAAAGTTTCATCAAAGATCAATAACAATTCGGGTTCAAGAAGCTTGAATTCAAATGTTTTGTAAGCAGTTCCTTAATCATATTTTTCCAAATCTTAGGAAAGCTTCCATAAAACCATCAATTGTGATAAAAAAAGAGCTGAAAATATGGAAATCAGAGGACCGAAAGGAGATATTTTGCATCAGTAGTGATCTATTCAATTTGAAATGCATGATTGAGAATTCTGCCTTTATAAATTGCTATGCGTAAGCCTGTAAGCCTACACCTTACATGAAATTTTCCAGATTTATTGGTTGAAAGTATGTTCGGCTACTCTCTAAATCTCATACAATTTCTCAAAATTTGTGAATTTCGATTGTATTTTAACCGCAGTCTGACATAAAGATGATAATAAGTTCACATCTGTATCCATTCAAGTTGGATAAGGATAACAACCTAGAATCAACCGCATAGTAATGCCCTTATCAGTTTGATGAGAAGTTGGCAAGTGGCTCAAATGTGGCTGTTTTACGACTAGTTTAAGCTCGTGTCGTACGTCGTGATATCGCTGTAAAATTAATGTAACGATGCGCTCAATAATAACGGCCGGTAATAGACAAGAGAATATCCGTACATGTGCCCGCTAGCGCTCGTAATCTAAATCCTTCACATGGTTATAGCCCCGAGATCAACCGAGTAATTGCCACCTCAGTTCTCAAACTCACAGTGGATAAAGCTCATGCTCGAAGCATATCGCAGTGTAAAAATCATTCTAGATGCTCTGGTAGATACTCTCTAATACAGAAGCACCGCGGGTGCAAAAGACATCCCTTCGGCATTTTCTCAAATGATGTACCAAAGCATAATAGGCGTTATTTTGCCATGTCTTTGCAATCGTAGAGAGATTCCAACCGGTCACCTTTTTTTTTTCATCGACAAATGCAAAAGTGAGCATTACATCGAGTTTACTAAGGGTGAGCTATTATCGGCAGGCCAGTATCGCGATTCATATCGTCGGTTTAAGCTTGACAGGTCGGAACATAATTGGTCCATTGTTGTTTGCACCCTTCGTATGACCGATGTTGCACGTTCCTATCAATTTTGAGCCATGGACCTTGTCGGAATTGGTCCTCGTTCTGTGCTGGACAAGAAGCGATTCTCCATTAGTTTTTTTCGCACCTTTTGGTCGAGTTGAGGGCTCTCTCTCGCCGCGCGGAAGCCATCATTATATGCGAGCGATATTTATGGGCTTACTGCTTTCAAGTTGCGATATATTATCGAGTGCGACGGGATAAGGGGCTTTTGATTCCTATTATAAGTCGATTGTGAAAATCGTATTGAGCGTATATCTGAATCAATATCTGGAGTCCTGATCATGGAAGATCTCTCAAGAGTACGAGCGATATTATTCATCTTTGACTCTGATTTCATCCAAGGTATCTTGGCCAATTATTTTCTAAAGGTAACTCATAACCCGTAAATAACAATATAACTGGGTGTATTAAACCTTTGTTGGAACACTCACGATTGTCCTTGGAATTTGACGCAGTTGAAGCAGATTCCTTATTAGCTTCGAAAGGCTATCTTTTGCTGAAGTAACCACGAAGAATTTTCAACGTGTCATTCATAAGTAGAGATTAACGAAATCCCAATACAAAGATATTCAGTGATGGCAAGTTTACACGGAAATAGAAAGATAATAGACAGCACCGAATTCTCGATAAGAAAAGAAAAAATCTAGAATGAATCCCTAACCGACTAAGAAAAAATACGTATTTCTATAAAGCCTCTACAGTGTAAGCCTCTCTGCTTCTCTCCCCAAAAGCTTCGTTCCACCAAAATACGCACGAATAACAATGGCAACGGATCGTAGAACAGGTGGACCGTATGTACTTCCGCTCGGGATATTGAATTCGTGTCGTCGGTGCTTTGACGAATTGCAAGAGCAGGAATAGTAGTAGTAGTAGTAGTATATAGGCATGGGTGATAGGATTCGAGAAGCCGAGTGAGTTTATATGCTTCCACCAAGAGGAAACGATTTTTTATTCCAACAAATAGGCTTTTGTGGTTTCGCGCGTTTCGTTTCAACGAAGCTCTATACGAAATTCGGAACTCTGTGCGATGCCCTGTGCATCGTTCGCTTGGATGGAGCTTTTCCAAGCTCCTGCCTCGACTGTTGATGCTAAGCCCTTCTGTCAGTAGTTATACTACGAACTGTGCTTACATGACATGGTAATGCTTGAAGTGTTTTGCTTTTCTGTTCAATGATATCATAGGATCAGTTCTCTTGTTTGACAATAATAAAACATAATGTCATAAAATTCAAAATGAAAAATGCCTTGATCAGTTGGAATGATTGAAAACTATTCAAAAGCAAGGCAAGCATTTTCAATTTGGAGTCCAAATAAATCTTTCAAGGATACGAGTATTTTCAAATCCTGTTTCGAATTTGGTCACTCATGTTAACAATAATCGATCGATTAAATGAATCAAGGGTTGCTCTTATATTAGTGATTCGGTGGCAGTTTTTCGCCCTTATCAAGTGTCTGTAAATTTATTCGGAACAATATCACGAAAATTGAAAAAAATCGCTGAGGAACTTTTGGAAGTTCACTTCGATGTACTCCGCCATCAATTCCCAAAAAAGCGTAACTGCGTTGAAGCAATTCAGAAGGGCGTAACTTTTCGGAGGAAGGGCGTAGGTTTGGCGCGAATGAGGGCGTAACTGCGTATGAAAGTTTTTTAAAGATTCCCCTGGACACGGAAAACATTTTTGTGGGATTGAATTATCCGAACATGTTCTTCCACCTCCAGAATAAGTTCCACATTATAACAGTGACTTCAGACTTCCCGTAGTTTTTGGCATCCATATTGAGCTTTTCGCGAGTACAGAGCTCCTGAGCATGGGCAGAACAACTTTACCGCCATAAAACATCTTTTAGTAGGAACCCGTGCATATGCTCGTGAGTTTTGAGAATGATTGGACTTGATTCTGAGAGCTTATTCAATTTTTTGTACGGCAAGTGTACCAAAAATTTGACAGTGTTTCGCAGATTTTTTAAATTAACGAAATCTATTTTTAATTTTGTTGAATTTTCTTAAATTCTATTCAATGACCAATTTCATAACAGAATCCCACTCAAAGAATCATAATCATCATAATGTGATGATTATGATTTTTAGAGTGAGATTTCGTTATGATACGGGTCATCAAATAGGACTCAACTTAATCGTACAAAATTCAAAATGGATTTCGTTAAAGATCCTCGTGACTCGGAAAAAGAGCTTAGCTCCATTTTTTCAAATGGCTGTAAAATCCATGGAATTGACTGTAATCCTCCAATGTTTGTACCGATATTTCGAGGATGACATCTCCTTTGGAATATGCCAGGTTGTTCCATTGAATCATTCCTGTGGCGATTTTGGTGAGGTTTTTATCTATTTTCTCAAAATGGCTCTTTTATAGTTACACCTTTTTTCCACGCACCCTCTCAATCATGAGCGATACTTTGCACACTCTATTCTGGCAATTTCATTCTCCATGCTAATATACAAATATTGATGGGTCAAAAATCTCATAGTGATTTTGATTTTCCAACTGAATAATCGATCAATTACCTGTTCTGGCATACATATCAATACTCCTACTGAATTCTGAGATCGCAATATTTCGAAATTCTCAATTCTCGCGAAAAATTGCAATTTAAATGATTGGAAATATCATACAAGTCCAAACCTCACGCAAAACGAGACTTGACATCGACAAACCAATACCGCCCAATATTTCCCAAAAATCATGATTGAAATACGCATCATCACTCATGAACCTGTCGACTCGATCGTTATTGAAATTTTGTGCGAGTCATACAGCAGCAGAATATCTGGCTCCAATCTGACAATAATGCACGCAGCGAGTATAAGATACACGCACCAGTGCAACTCAGTCCAGGGGCAATTTTCACGGCAGAACTTCCGGCAAATGCGGCTGCTAGAAATTGCACGGGAAATGCAAAAGTCCCACTGTTTGCGAGAGAAATATGCTTGTGCAAGATATGTCCGGTACATAATGCAATATAACTGACCCGCGTCTATTTCCGTCGAACGCTCCAATGAATCAAAAAAGTGCAACGATGATATCGCCAATCTCTAATGCATGATGCACGCTATTACGGTCGCAGAATTTTCTTTTTAGATTCTTCGTATCGTGCGTGAACTGGTATATCTACATGAGTACTTATTCACTTATGTACACGCACTTGCAGATGGCTCTTTATACTGGTCGCGTGGGCAGATTCAAATGCATGGTGGTAAGTAAGTACTCGGTCGACTGAGGATTAAGTGGTTGAGATAGTGAGCTACACATATCCAAGAAGTGCAATAGTAGCATTCGAGAATCTATCGGGTCGTGATGCTCTCTGTCGCCATGAGGTGAGAGCTTCATTATCGTAACGTTTCGTGAGGCGTATTTTCCGGTTATCGTAGTCCGCGACACTGAAAGCACTGCACTAATACCTTATTTCAGAGATTATATCTATCCCGTCGTCGTTGTCGTCGTTGTCGTTGTTGGTACACTTTATTGCTGTAGATTAATCCTAGTTTCCTCGAGCCACCAGACACGGATTCTACATCAAATTTTTTTTTTTCAAGTTCCAATAGCGAGCAATATCAACACGTATGTACATCTAGATGATTTGCTTGGGTAATTATCGTATTCAAGTACGATTGATACACGATGGCTACTTATACAATAAACCGGCACGCAAGCGCGTGGGTGGACTGCATCATCTGTAATGCGCGGGAGGAGTGCTGATGTAGATGCACTGGCTGGTACATATATATATGGATGAGGCTAATGGACGGGACCTCCGGTGTATAACCAGTACACATGAGTCCTGTCCAGTTGCTCTGATGATGGAGCCAGGTATATATATTCGCGTGCATTCGATCGATTTGTCGATACGGCCAGATGGATACTCTCTGAGCGCTGCTAATTACGTTTATTAGCCATCGCTCTCGTGTTTGCATCAAGCACATATTTGCCGCTCGAATCCCTAAGCGTGCTGTGCAACATACATGCATGAAAAGGAAATGTCCGGCTCGTCTTTCTTCGATAAATCGTATGTAGGATGTAGATTCTCATTTGAATGCATAGTTTCCTTATTCAACGAGGAAAATTACAAAATAGGCCTGAAATTCTATATCACTGTAGAAAATGTTTTCGATCGACTGTGCGTCAAACAGTGTTTCACGCACGGCAGTTTTCGTTCACTTCACGCCCAATCGATCGACAAACGTATTTCGATACTCGGCGTAAAGTTTTTTTGCTTTACTCGTGCTGATTTCGACCCTCGCCAGGGCTCGGGCCGAAAACAATCACGCGAAAAGCAAAATCAAACTTCCCACCCTCGAATCGAAAAATACTATGTCGAAAAACTTGAACCATTGGTTTAACGAAAAATCCAACCAGTGGTTTGATGAAAACTAGCGTTATTGCCTACCTCGCTAACGCTCGTCCGGCTTGGGAGTGTCTCTGATATGGTATGAGCCCCTGAAATGCTTCTCTGATTCAACAATGTAACATTGAGATTTCACAGTACAGTGAATTCGGAAAGAAAATTTCCTTGATGTAACCCAGTAACTGTGATTGAGAACTATTGAGTTGGTGTAATGTTGCGCATAGTGAGGTCTCTGAATCTCCAGTATCTGGAAATTTGGCCTAGTTGGCCAGCTCCAGCCACAGTCTCAGCCCCAATTCCAGACCCTGACTCAGGCATGCCCCATCCACGGCCCCAACCCCAGCCACAGCTCCAGCATCATTCCCAGTCACAATCTCAGCCTCAACCACAACCCCAGCCTCAGCCTAAGTCCAGCCTCAGCTTCGGCCCGGTCCCGGCTGAGCCTCAGCCCCAGCCATAGCCCCAGCCCCAGCCGCAGCCTAGCCACATCCCAAGCTACAGGCCCAGCCTCATCCCTAGCCACAGGACCAGCTTCAGCCTCAGCCATAGCGCCAGTCCCAGTTATTGCTCAGCCTGAGTCCTGGTCCCAGACTCACAAGGAGAGTCCGGAGTCTCCGGGTCCTGAAATCTCACCAAAATTTTTTCACAGTTTCGTACCGCCTGAAATATGAAGAATCTAAAGCAACTCTGTCAAATGGGCCTTCTGTCCAGAGCTACAAGAAGAATGTTAGCGTTGCCAGTATATCTGTTACGTACCAAACCCGAAATCGTACACTTCGCGAATGGTACAGCCGATTCTGTACCATTCGCGAATGGTACACCACCATTTGTACCGAGCCCGATATTCCGGGTTTGGTACAGCAGAGTCTTGTACCATTCGCGAACTGTACAGCCGCCTTGTACCGAGCTCGATTCTGAATTGCGCCATATAAGCCTCGGATCCTGTTGACAAATGAGAATTGTCTATAAATGATGATTAGCATTTGAAATGATATGTATTGCCGCGTTCAGTCAAGTGCAGGTAACGATCGAGCTTGCACAATGTATCTCGATGATACCTTTCGTGAAGAGTTTAACTCAGAATTAGATGTTCTTGGAACAGTGAAGAGTTTAACTCAGAATTAGATGTTCTTGGAACATCCGATAATTGTAAGTTCTTAAAAAGTGAGACAAAATGACGAGACCTCGTGTAGCTAATTAGTAAAATTGAGAAGAAATCATTCAAGACCTCTCTGGAATACAGAAGATTGAAACAGTTTGACGTATATATTGACTGTTGGCGATATTCCCCGTCTAATCTTTTCAATGAAAATAGCACTGTAAGAAGAAATTCTCAAAGTCGATAAAAATCGTACTAAATCACAACAAACCCCCTAAGCTTGTAATGTTAATATTCAGACAATGAGACTGATTTTTAAGGAGTTCTTCTCACAGTGAGACGACGAAGTGAGATATTACGTAGAAAAATCCGAAATCTACGATATACTGATGAAGTATATTAAATGAAGATAGATTCATAATGAAACTGGGCATGGCGGTGTCCACAAGATGTATTATGTCATCAAAACAAGATACGCGAACATACCCCATACAGTTAATGTAATGTTTATGGAACTGTGTGTCACGTGTGTAAGAATATTCTGTTTTACTTTTTATGAACTTACAACTATCGGATGTTCCGAGAACATCTAATTTTGAGTTGAACTCATCGCACGAATAGTATTATCGAGATCCAATGTGCAAGCGCGATAGTTACCTGTAGTTGACTGAACTCGAGCTGAACTCGTGAATACATATCAATTTGCTAATCATCATTTATAGACAATTCTCATTTGTAAACACGATCCGAGCCATATGGCGCGATTCGGAATCGAGCTCGGTACAAGGCGGCTGTACAGTTCGCGAATGGTACATCACTCTTCTGTACCAAACCCGGAATATCGGGCTCGGTACAAATGGTGGTGTACCATTCGCGAATGGTACAGAATCGGCTGTACCGTTCGCGAAGTGTACGATTTCGGGTTTGGTACGTAACATATCTATATATATCACTTTTTAACATGGGCCTATATAGGCAATGCTAATGTCATAGGCTGTAACATCGGACACAGTGCCCATTTGACGGAGTTGCTTTGGGTTCTTCATATTCTAGGTGGTACGAAACTGTGAAAAAATTTTGGTGAGATTTCAGGACCCGAAGACTCCGGACTCTCCTTGTCAGCCTTGGCAACAGCCCCAGCCCAGCCTTAGCTTCGGCCTCGCCCCAGTCTCAGCCCCAGTTCCGTCCCGAGCCACAGCCCCAGTTTGAGCCCCAGCCCCAGACCCAGCCCAGCCTTAGCTCCAGACTCGGACCCAGCCTTAGCTCCAGTCTCAACCCCAGCCTTAGCCCCAGCCCCAGCCCAACCCCATCCCCATCCACAGCCGCAGCCCCCAGCCTTAGGCTCAGCGTTAGCTCCAATCTCAGCCTCGGCCACGCCTCAGTCTTAGCCCCAGTCTTAGCCCGAGCCTCAGCCCCAGCTCCAGCCCGAGCCGCAGCCCAGCCTCATCCTTAGCTACAGCCCCAGCCTCAGCCCCAGACTACCCCCAGCGTCAGCCTAGGCCAAGCCCCAACCTAGCCTCAGCCCCAGCCTCAGCTCCTGCCTTTGTCCCAGCATCAGCTCAGCCACAGCCTCAGCCTTAGTCACAGCCCCAGCCTCGACCCCAGCCCATCCATCCAAAAGGAAAGTTTCTGCTGATTGGATCTTAGAACAACTGATCGGCCCATCAAATCAGATAAGTAGCCCAATCCGTACGGAAAAGTCAAAAGCCATCACCAGCAACACCGGCATCACCGACAACACCAGCAACATCATCAACACCAGCAACACCAACACGGATCCACCAAACCCGCCGATCCACTGACCCCACCGATCCACTGGCCCACCGACCCACCAACAGCACCAGCGACGCCATCGCGATACGAGGCATCCGGACGGATAAAATTGGACAGGCGCTTGATTAAAATAAAACTTCAATCAGTTGGTTGAAAATTCAACCAAGTGATTAAAATGTTGGTTGAAAACTCAACCATTTTTTCACAGTGTAGATCAGAATTCAATCTGGGTCTATCGAGTCAGAAGAATGAGTTACTCAATCCGTTGACTTCAGAAGTAGCTACCGACACTGGCAACCACATCTTGATGGTCACAACATCAAGTACTTGTGTTTAAACCGTGGAAAATGACAGTATTAGAGAGTCGAAAAATTTTCGATTATAATTTATTCTCAAAGATGATCAGCCATTGAGATCAGCTCACTCTCGAGCCAACAAGATTCAACATTCCCAGGATTCCTGTTTTTTTGCAGATTTTTCTGTTGCTTCAATCAACCTATTATCACGAAATATCACGATAACACGCGATGATTTATTGTACTGAACTTCAAAAATTAACGGGTTGAACTGTAACTTCTATTGATCCAATTCAGGAATATCCATCGCTATCTATGCTATCAGGGTTATCGTGACTGTCATTTTGATTTCAAAAGTTCTTCAAAGCATGGGCACATCTTCTAATTCAGCATAGAAGTATACTCATTAGCGATCAATTATGAAGACTTTGAGACATGCAAAAATACCCTACAACTCTACAATAAAGGTTCTCAGTACCCAAGTGTTAGATGCTTCACGCGTAAAGATGACTGCAAATCGAGCTGCAAATTGAATTACGTCTGATTTGAGCGACTGTTACCAAAAGAGTAACCGTGTGGTGACCGTCACAAGTGCATCAACTGATAGTCGAGGGCTCAAGCTGAAAGTATATGGAGCTCGATTAGGGGTAAATCCTCATTCTGATTCCAGAAACCTTATTCTTGATATCGTATTTGGAAGAGCATCGCCAATGCCTTCTGTGGCTCTGGGTCAAAAAATCAACTTTTAGCTTGCAAGGGAAAATAACCCTATGGTCACACTAAACGTGACAATCTGTTGAAATACCACACATTTATTAGATCGATATTGTGATTCAGCCACACGTAATGTGTGATCAGCTCACAAATGCTAGCTGAGCTGAACATGAAATTACCATCAAAATGACTGTTTCAAGTCCAACAACTTTCACACAAATCATTTCTCCGAGCATTTCTGGACTTGAGATTCTTCGATGATCTTAGCGTCGACCTCTACCAAAACATAGGAAATTTTTGAATCACTGGTGTAGGGGTGCATCTAGACAATCTCATGCTTCTTCAGATTACAATATCATGAAACGGGAATGCCGAGTCAACATTATCAATTGTCATCGAATCAATATCTTACGAGACTTTGACGTGCGCAGCTCATGCCATGATCCGCTTACATATCAATTTGATACATAATCAAATAGACTTCATTCCTACCCAAGCTTGTTCAGGCATAAGTTGTTTGCGGCATCCGCGGAATCCACGGATTCTGCGGATGACCATCGGCGAATCCAGGGAATCCATTCCTACCCAAGCTTGTTCAGGCATAAGTTGTTTGCGGCATCCGCGGAATCCACGGATTCTGCGGATGACCATCGGCGAATCCAGCGGAATCCGTCAATTCGCCGGATGCCCACGGATGACATCCAGCTTTTTAGCGGAAGCCCTCTGGTGGCATCCGGGGAATCCGCGGATTCCGCGGATAACCATCCCAGTGGGTATATAAGACGGGCCGAGCACTGGCTCGGCACCTCATTCAGCTCACTTTTCACCGAAGTCTTTGACAGGCCACTACGCGCGTCACGCCATTGACCGCGTCTGTACGCCCCGACTCGCTTACGCTATATTCACGTCACGTTACGCCGCGGTCTTGCAGAGGGCCGTGATCCTTACATTTGTGTTTTTAATCATCATTATAATCTATTAGTGTGTATATTGTGTGTGTTAAACCTTAAGTTATATTGTAGTGTCGGCTACCGAGTCAAGTGTGTGCATAATTCCTGTGTATTCAATTCAACCCTTTCTCTTTCCAATCCCACGATCATTCCAGTGTCGCTCTGTGCCAAGTGTTTCAAACTCAAAAGGTCCGGCACAAGAGTGCACGTCCTACAGTCTCTAGTGTAAAGCACGGCCGTGCCCGAGGCCGTGCCATTTCTACTTTGAGCCGTTTTCATCGATAACGCATTTACATTTATCAACTCTCGCCCTCTCGCCACGACCTAAGGTGTGATAGTGTCGTGACGAGTCAAGACTCTTCGAATTTTGAGTGACAGACCGTCGGCCGGCCTCTGGGCTCACACCAACCTGCCGTCAGTCCCGACGTGGCCCTTTCAATTTCAGGATACATTAGCAGCCCAATCAAAACTACTTTGCAGCGATACTAGTGTGATCAGCTTTGTCATAAAGATTTCCTTCCCTTACCGACTCTCAGAAGTCATTTTGACTCATGAGCTAAGGTTGTATTTGAGCATGAATTTTCTGCTCTTCCAAGACGTGCCATGAAAAGTGGTGTCTTCTATTGAATTTTTCGACCACCGAATCCACCTAAAATTAGCCTCCTCGATAAAATCGGATGTCATCATTGGTCTTCCAGCCTTGACTCAAGGAATACATCTCTTAGGGTTCTTCGTGATCAATAATAGATGCAGAAACAATGGAAGAAACTTTTGGAACAACGAAAGGTAGTGATCAACAAAAGACTTGATAATTATATTCCTGGCACCAAAGTCTCCGTCGGCTGAGTATCTGCATAAACTTTGTTTCAAAATCTGATTCATATGGTCATTATACAGTGGTACCCTTTGTAACATACACTCCGCAGAATACTCTAAGATCACATTAATCGAATACCAAATGATCCTATCACTCAAGAAGACATATATCTCGTCATATATAGATTCGATATGGTCCAAGTGATAATTCTTATTGAATATATACATACAGCTATTGTTCAAATGTCTTCATTGTATTCACGCCAGAGTGGCCTCGTAAATCAGCGTCGATTCGCTTTAGCGAATTCATAATAGGATTATTCACCACGCTGGCTTGCATCTCGTGCAATGGTTGATGCGTTGGCCTGCCACGCCATGCCATAGCCTAAAAGCTTTGTTAGCTGTGCACGCAGTATAGAGATGCATGGCAATGGAGAGACGTGCTGCCGAGTGACGGGTTTGGTGAAATCGAGCGAAATTAAATTTGCCCCCGCGGTTTGTCCACAACGCGACGAGCCGCAGATTCATAAGACCGAATATGGGATACAAGCGACCACGCTATACAACCATAGCATTACAAGGTTAGTCCCCTCCATTGGTGAAGGGTAGATCGTACCATCAGTGTGCAGTCTTTTGACGTTGGTTCGAGATGATGAAGCTGATGCGATCATTCGACATTTTATTCTTCACCAGTTGTTGTAATAATTCAGGGATAATGCCGGAAGACTGCTTGATATTTCATTTTTGTAACGAGCCTAAGATTTTTCATTGGGACTTATATAGATAAAAAATAAAAATCTATCCTGTTTGCAGACATACTTCATTTTCGTTCAACATGAGTAAGCGAATTCCCTGGCAGTAAGTGAATATCAAGTTCAATCTTCAATTCTCATAAATATTAGAACAGATTGCTTAACATTTCATGAATTCTTGGGCTCAAGTGGAAATATTTTCAAATCAGTTTTCAAATAAGGTTGTGAATTCATTGTTCATGTACTTGTACCAAATAAGAATATGCGGTTGCAGTGGTTCTGAATCTACGAAGCCTATCAAGACAGAGATTGCTTTTATTTTAGGCACTTGCATGGATCAACGTAGAAGTTGTCAGATCTAGACAGTATTTTGCTAAAAATGATCTATATAGGTAGTTCTCACTTATATTGAGTCGACACGAACGAATAGCTACGCGAGTCGATGATTTCAACAGAAATTCCTAAGGAAGCTCTTAAAAGAACCCCACAATGGACATGAGTTTGACCCTGTTATCAATCCCTTTCCTTTCATTAAACTGTTATTATTTGCAAGCCTCCCATACTTGAAATTCATCATCGATACCATACTACATGGAAACTTCTAGTACATACAGAAAACCCTAACACGATCTTCGTGTATAGTGCCCGTTCGAAGATTGAGAGAGCTCATCTTAGACACACTACATAAAGGATCAAAGAAGGATCGAGAGAAGGATGCACAGAAGAAAAGGCAAAGAGGACGGATCAGAGGCTTTGTACGGGGCAAACGATTGGGTTATCGTGTGTATGATTAGCGCAAAAACGTGGTTAGCACGTGCGTTCATCGTCCACCGCCACTACCGTTGTGGCTGCAGCAAAAAAATGCGCGTGAGCGAGCGCACGTGACGACGCGCCTCTGAGTCTTGATTTATATAAGCGGGTGGGGCGTGTCCACAGCGCTGCACGGAAGCTGCAATTAACTTATTAATCTCCAAGCGTAAGAGCTGCTACCGCGCTTTACAACTTGCTTTGGCTCACCTCTTATTCGCAGTCTACTCTCTCTATATATATATGGAATGTGGTGAGGTGCATCATCCATGATGCATCAGAGTGCACTGCGTGTTGTAATGCAACAATTGTCGTCCTCGCAAGGATATTTCATTTTACACAGATTGAAAGAAAGCAACCGTTGATGAAACCTTTTCTGCCACCTCGTTCATAATATTTTCTTGGAATCGTGGGTAAGCGCTGACGACCGATGTACAAGGA
Source organism: Eretmocerus hayati (assembly GCA_029851415.1). NCBI lineage: Eukaryota > Metazoa > Arthropoda > Insecta > Hymenoptera > Aphelinidae > Eretmocerus > Eretmocerus hayati. Next base: position 36,920,805 of record CM056743.1, on the reverse strand, counting down.
AGTTGCGGGTCGAGTTTTTGCGAGATCCTTCTGGGAACGATATACAGCTGAGCACGCGGAATAACTCTATCAGCAAAGAACTGTTTTTTATGTTTTTTGGGGTGGTGGAGCGAAGCAATGCAGTGGAGCAGAAATTGCCACTGTAATTTTGAACACATAGTCTTCGGAGATATATACGATGGGCTATGATGCTTTTTACAGGGAGGCGAACTTGTGAAATACTTAAAATGAGGCCAGGGTGTGAATTAGTCCTTTCAACTCGTGTCATGTGAGTATTTCTGGCACGAGAGCAATCGATTTTGTGAGATCGAATGAGAACGATTCTTTGAATTCATGAATTTCGGGTGACTGTCGACTAATTTGTCCAGGCACTCGACAAAATTCCATCTAGGCTTCAATTTTCAGAGAATGAGGTCTGGGAGCTAAGGCACCTCGTGACTTTGCAAGAGTGTATAACGGATTCTTTTAGAGGGAGTCCCAAAGTTTCTGGAACAATACCAATGAAATTGGCGCTAGAATTGATCTACATCATCGAGAGTGTTGTCACCTGTGATGCCTACATGAAGAAAGAACCTCAACCAGCAGGCTAGCCAGTGATAAAAACACACCACACGAATTTCATAATGAAATCTCAAGAATTCCGTTTCGTTTAATGTAAGGGTCGTATATTCATGCAGTTTTCCCCAAAACGGAGCTGTTATAAAAATAATTCGTACCGTAAACCGGGGTGAATGTGGTACATTTTTGACCTTCCACTGTGATTTTCTTGGTCTTATTCATGCCAAAAGATAATGTATGGGTAGTGAAAATTTGAGTCTTGAGCTCAGCTACAAGATCCCGTTGTCAGATTTTGACTTTGATCCCACGGTTTTTCAAAAACTGCAAAAAACAGGGTGGACACATTCACTCCGTCGACAGGGGTGAATGTGTCCAGCTATGCCTCGCCTGCGTCTGAAGCGCATAGCTCGTGAATTCAAGATTTTGAATGCATATCAAGATACGTTATCCTATGTATTTTGACCCGCTAGATATGATCCCAGTGGTTTTAAAACGATACAAGGCAACCTGTGGTCATATGAGCTAATTAGTCCACCTGGTATTTGGAAAAAAAAATCGCAATAAATTTTCAAAAAATCACAATACGGGCTAGAATAGATCAATTTGAACGTTCAAGGTCGCATTTTCTTCTTTCTATCACATACTTTTCAGAAAAATTGTCCGTTAGCCGTTGAGGCACTGGATTGATTCCGGAACTGTTTCTTCATAAAAACCTGTTTTTGCAATAATACTCGCTGTGTTGAGATCACGAGGAAAAAAAATTTTCCCTTGCGCGGGGTACCTCACCATAAGTTCCCAACGCAAAATTATCGTCTAAACACGATCACGTGGTTTATTTCGAGCTAACGCGTCGAAATTCTCTGCTAGCCACTAAAAACCTGTTTTTTGGGGACATTAGTTTTCAAACTTCATTAAACAGCAAAGAAAGTACTTTAGAGTCCATTTTCATGGAATTGAGTTATTTATTTGGAAAGTAGAGATTTCAAGCTTCAAAATGACCCCCGGCAGGTTTCTGTAGGTGCTTTAGAAGCGAAGATATGATGCTGACAATCTTTTTGGCGAAAGCGGACACATTCACCCCGGTGGACGCATTCACCCCGGTTTACGGTACTGTAAACCGGGATAATTGCACCGGTGAGATTGCAGTCCGCGTGAATGCGATTTTAATGTCCTCGAGCTGGTATCCTACAATTACATAGCCCTAACAATGCGAATTGAAAGTGATGTATAAAATCGCAGATACTTCTGGGAAACTTATCACGACCAGTGTTGCATATTTACAGAGTCTGGGATGAATTTCAATCAAGGAATTTTTTACTGTGTGGGGCAAAAATACGCCCTGCCAGTGCGTCGACTTGAAGGACAGCTTTTCTTGGGCCTCGCAAGACCCGACAATGACTGAGCTGGACTGAGCCTCAGCCAACTACGGACTGTCGGGTCAGCCGCTAGTATACAGTTGAGCCCGCCCCTCGGTGGGGAGCTCTTGGACTCAGCGAGCTTCACTGCGAGCTCGGTGAGCCCTCTAGGTTCCGCAGATGAGTTTTACGTAGGGAGGGTAGAGAGAGTTTTACGGGTTTCTGAGTTTCCCGTACAAGGCAACTTTACCACAAGTCCCTGGACTCATCCGGTCTTCTGGCATTATGGCTGCCATGGCCTTCGGAAGACCTGTGTGGACTCACCAGGATGTCTCAGGCCCCCTTGCATTTTTTGAGAGTTGAAAATGTACCAACCCCAAATCTCACTTCCGAGTGTTCTAAGACGTATTTTTTGATTTTTGAAACAAATCCGAGAATAAACATTTCCACTCGTCGGTACTACGTGAATAACACGAAGAAACGCGATAACGCTACACGGACCTGACATTCTGCCATCAAAATTGATCTCACGGCCAAATGGTTTTGACCACGGTCTTGATGTTTCAAGGTTTTTGATTTGGCCACCAGGAATTTAGTAGAAGACTGTTTAGGATCTCTGTAGTATCTTGTCAAAGGGTCGTACCAATAGAGCACGGACTTGACCAAAAACTTTGGAAAAAGTAGATTCTCGCGAAAAAGTACTCCGCGAAATGTGAAAAAAATTTTCTGAAACGGTAGGGTATAAAAGAGTCACACTTGACGATGAACCTTTGAGGAAAGATAAGTGCGGGAAGACTTGGAATGAAGCAAATTCATTTTCATCGAGGAAAACGGCGTGAGTACAATTTTAGGCACAATTTCGCCACAAAATGTACGTGCTCGCCGAGCACCCAGAAAGCCGTCTTCTGGTCATTGTAACTGTGGGATTTGATGCTAAATACAGTGAAACTTGTTAAGTTGAGCACCTCTATAAGTTGGACACCTGCCCGAGTTGGGCACCTTTGCGCGGAACGCGCAAAAATACATTAGCTCTAATGGGGATTTTGTTCCATATATTGGGCACTCTATATATGTTGGGCACCTGTCTAAGTTGGGCGCATTCTTGCCTCCCGTCGAACATAAGAATATGAAAACAAGACTGTGTATGTTGGGAACTTACTTCGAAGCGCAAGATATGATACCATATCCTCGTCCTGGTCGTCTCGATTATGAGTTTACGAATAAGCGACAGAGTTCGATAAACAAGAGGTCGTGTTTTATTGTCCGATTATCAGCATCAGCAATTGTCATCCAAGTCAATAATCTGGATAAACCATAATTTTACTGTATCATCGGGGTATATCAACAGTGATCGAATTGTAGCAAAGTTGGTAGCGTATTCACCATCACACAATAAACCACCAATGATGGCGAACCTCATCAAAATGTATTCATAAATCGAAGATTTACAAAAAAGTGTCCATTACGGAGCAGTCACAAACCAGTGGTTACCTTGCTGCTCAATGGAGTAATCAACATGTACCAAATTTCTGATTAGAAAATGAATGTTTCTGTCTTCCGGTTTCTTCATTATTGTATTGTACGTCTGTTTTTTATCCATTATGACTATTTCAAACCCTTGTATTTACATTATCATTAGTGGATAACGTGTTCCATCCGAGACAATCAAAATTTGATGGAAAATTGACCTCATTGACTGAGAAAAATGGTTCTGAGTCCTAATTTCTGTATGTTGGGCACCTGTCTGAGTTGGGTAGTTTTTTTCGGGAACCGATAGTGCCCAACTTAGACAAGTTTCACTGAACCGTAAAATTTGATAGATTTGCCCAGACAAATCTCGAACGAGCCTCACCGCGGCACTTCACACTCACCAAGGCCGAAAGAAAAGAAGAACTACGGGACATAAACCTGACATTTTGGCCCTTTTCTGGTGATACTCTTTTAGAGTGGGTCTGAACAGGGGAATCAATGACTGTGCCAATAAGAACACAAACGATACAGTGAAGATGACTTGAAAGATTTTTTTCCCGAACGTTTTGAGGGTTCGTGCAAGGTGTTACATCTTATTTCAGAGTTTCCACAAGACTACTCGCGTATCTTCTTGAAGGTGGTTTGAATTACCCCGGTGATCCGGGTCGGGATACGGGTAATTACGGGCCATCGTATCTTCCCAAATTTTTCGAGCCTATTGATTGGGAACTCAGTCCTAAGGCAGGCTCTGCATCTCTGAGATCAAAACCAACATCTAGCTCCTTTAAAAGTCCTTGTAATTCCATCTCACTCAGAGATGTGACGCCTAGAGGGTAAAGAATGGCTTGGAATTATCCCTGCTCACGATATTATAAGTTCATCCATTAATTCAATAACCTAAACTGATTCCGTTGGAAAGTATACTCCTTGGGAATGAGTGATTATTTGTTTGCCAGGTAAGATGAATCAGGTGAGAACTGTCCTGCCTATTCTTATGAACCCAGAGAAGACTATCATCAGGAGAGTCAATAATAGCGGGTATAACTCTATCATGCAATATTCTCGCACTGTATGGCTTAATAAAATACACCCGCATGAGAGCTCATACCGCTACACCTGTCCTCGTTAAATGATCAAGAAAATGCACGTCATATCAAAAAGCCAAATGCACGCAGTCCGATCGTAAAAGGCTATATTGCTCACTCTCAGTCCGCGGGTCAAGATCTTTTGAGCTGCATATCGGTCAGCCGCAGTAGTGAGTTTTACGATCGTTCCGGACGATCCTCACTCACGACTCGATTTACGGGACGCCCCGAAGGAATTATTGATCGCCGATCCCGTCGTGCGTCTCACTCTTCATGGTCCTCGCAATGCTGCAGCTATATTAAATCGGACGGGGTAAAATACCATCCTACGTCTTTTCGTATAGCCACAGATGCGTAATCTGTGCTCAGCAGGGCTTGTGTGCGGAGAGATTCGCGGGCGCCTATCTGGCGTCGTCTTTGGAGGGGCCAAGCAATGCTGGCGACTTTGACCCCGACGATCATTTATCGCGGCTGCGTCGGCGAGAAATCGGCGAGTCATGACTGTATGCTAATCTACTGGATGAATTATTCGCTGAAAGTCTGATTTTGCAGATTCGTGGTCCCTGAAAGAGACGACTGTGCAGATTCTTTACTGAGATACATACGTGTTTGTCCGGTCCTCGAATTTTTATTTCTGCACTGCTGCAAAATCGTGAGGAACTTTTTTTTGCATTTTGGTCGAATGTCAGAAATAAAACGGCGGTTGTGAAACCAAAGTTCGTTCCCCATTGTCCACAAGGTTGGATTTAGTGCTACTGAGTCAGATTTTGATAAAATTGATGTGACTTTGGAGAATTTCTCAAAACAAGCTTGCATCAGCCTCCCGGCATGTATTGACATCAAACTCTAAAATTCTTGACATCAGCCTTTATAAAGGTCGTGATCCAAATTATCCCAAAATCTCATACACTATCGGTCAAAAGTTTCTGTACACCTGGAAAACAAAAGTTCGATTTTGATCACTTGAATGATCCGATCTTCTTCGTCTAGAACGACTCCATTTTAGCTCATTTTGTAGTATTTTTAAGCACTCCAAGATCATCTAAGAAATTTGATCGCGCAGCTTGATAGATTCTTACAAAATCGAACCGAAGCTTTGTAAAATCTTATAAAAATCGGGTCAATATGCAAGCCCCTGCGAGTCTGACGGAATTCAATGGATTGAGATGATTCGAAAAGTGCCTGAAAGTAGAAGTCAAGATCTCCAATATGAAGTTTCGAAAGTTATTCTAGGTTATTTCTGGCCCGAGCTGTGACTGTTTTGGAAAGGAAGATTTTTCAGGAAGGTGAGAAAATTTGACTCGCGGTGATATTTCTTTGATTTCTCGCAAGTTTCCCCGTATTGTTGGTGGAAGGGACCAAGAACAGTGCTTAGACCATTTTAAATATGAGTCTATCCACGATTTTGCAATGATTGGTTCATTTTTCGAGGAAAATACTCCCTCACAAAAACAATCACAGTTCTGGCCAGGAATAACCTAGAATATTTTGAAGGACGGATATCGAAGCTCTTGACTTGTACTTTTGAAGGCATTTCATTTTCTGCGTATTGATCCAACTTTCATGAAATTTTACGAGGCTTCAGATTGATTCTGTGAAAATCTATCAAGCTGCGCTGAAAAAATTCCTAAGGGATCTTGGAGTGCTTGTAAGATGATGTAAAATGAGCAGAAGTAGCAGTGTATCGTTTTGGACGAAGGAGATCGGAGCAGTCGAGTGATCAAAATCGAACTTTTATTTTCCAGGTGTACACAAACTTTTGCCCGGTAGTGTATGATAAGAGAATCCTTGACTTCCATTCCGTCAATAAATTAGAGTATACATAGCTGTCCTATAGTTCTCAACAACTCTTAGCACGTTCGCTGCGACGGGTCCCACCGGTGGGACCCACACTGCGATTACCGACTCCGCAGCGAAAGTGTCAAATTAATGATGATCCTTTTAGCGAGGATGGCACGTATCCATCTCACGCTCCCAAAAATAGTATTACACTCATATTTTCGTCATACTTTGGTATAAAAGAGATGTGCGATTGAGATTTTCATATTTCTGCGCCAGGCAACAATATTATTCCAATTTGCTCGGTATTCTGGCACATCGCTCATGCATCGTGTTATGTATGCATTACCATTAAACCATTAATGTTATCCACCATTGTTGAAGACCCATGTCGGGGATATTTCAATGCATAATAAGAGGGAGTGCAGATGGGTGCGGCTGCAAAGGTATGCTCGGGATAAAATGACTCGTTCGTTTGTGATTGATCGGAGGGCCACGAATTGGGGCTCTAATGAGCGAGGAGGGTTATATAAGGGTGACAAAACAATGGGTTAATTCAATGCGGCTGAAATTTCACCGGTGTATGTGATTATTCTCTATCATCACGAGAGTGTATATGTAATAGATAGTGTTTCTGTACTTGGACAATCTGAATTCGAACACATGCAAATTTTGGTGTAATGATCGTTCATTTATTCTACATTAATCTAAACTACTTTTTAACCAGAAGAAATATGAGTACCCCCATTTTCCGATTCATTTATTGCAAGCACTTGAATTTGAAAGAAACTTGGAATTGGCGTAAGGATTATTCTGGCAAGAACGACACAGGTTATCGTTGCAAACTTCTATTAGAAGTCGTTAAGGTTGCATTGGCTCAATGAATTCTCGTGGATTACTTAAAAGCCCCAACTTTCTTTACTTCCTGAATTACTACTTTCACGGATGAAGTTTTCTAATAAATACACACTAAGCGTATTTAAACTAAAATCGATACTGAATTCATTTGCATTCGACCCAGAGTGCCTGGAATGGAATGGAAAAATAAATCTGCGCAGATTATCTAGAGAATTGAAGGGAAACTGGAGTAAATCGCTTTTGTGCTCCAAGTCGTTACGAAATGGAGCAGCAAGTCTATACATCACCTTCTGCACGGTCACGATGATTTTCGGTAGGTGAAGTTTGAAGTTTTCCTACCGAAAACTATATGTGGGATGCAGGGATCCTGACACTCCGAGGGTGTCGAAAAGTGACGTGCGTCGCACAAGTCTGTTGGAATCTTAATCGTGTCTTCAGCTCGCGTCCCGAATACCACCACCTCCGCAGTTGCGGTGATTAGTGCATTAGTGTATTCGTCTTTTGCACATATCCTGGCTTCCTAAAAGTGCCGAGGAGTGATGAAAACGCCCGCAACATCTTTGTCCCATCCGCAAGCAGCATCTACGATGGTAGCCGATGTTTAAGGCTCAGCTACGCCACTATTTCATATTATAGGCCAGGAAGTACAATTTGATTTTGTACTACACTGCAGACTCACAGGAGGACAAGCTCACACTATTGGAGTTAGTAGTATTTTATATATTTGAATGTAGGAATCTCCATACAGATGTTTAGATTTGGAGTGTTCACTGACGTTCATAGATTTCAAAGACACCTCTGCAAGTCAATTTTACATTTCGGTCTGGACTAGGTGTGGACGCCCAGTTACTAGAAATTTCCACGCGGTTACGCGTTGCTTCGCGATTCCGCGACCCTAAGCGCTGCGGTCCGGGACCGTGGAATCATGAAACAACGCGTGGGACCGCGCGGAATCGCGATCCGTGCGCGGAAATTACTAGTCGCTAGACGTCGTAACCTAGACGACCAACTTTTAAAATCGACCTACTGGGATGATTAACGCGATGAATCATCTTTTGGGTGATTACTTCGCAAGAAATTGACTTACCAGTTCTACCTCACCCAGCTCACTTTCGCGGTTATTTACTTATTTATTCATTTTTATTTTTTCAAATCCACACTAACCGGAGATACGCCAGTGCCACACAAATTTTCATACAGAGTCGTGGGTGTGTATAGCTCTGGCATTCAGACACTGCAACTCCACACTAGGTACATATACGTTTGGACAGGCATGGGGCGGACTCAACTCAAGATATAGATATATTACACAGCAAAAACAGTATAGCAGTACAGCTTCCCCACAGACAAACGCGCTTTGCGAATATATTCACTTCCGGCAATAGATTTGGCCACGTACAAGAGCGCGCATAGTTAGTCCGGGGGAGGCTCGCTTGTTTGTCTACGCAGCTCGCACAATCGGCCCATTGTGCGTCCCGTGATTTGTGAGGACGATTTTTTGACTTCCGTCGCCGCAATAGCAACCACCGTCGAGGGGATGCCCTCACCCCAACTTTATACCATAGTGCAAACTTATATATGTATGTATGCGTGAGAGGGTACTGATCGATTTACGACCCGGTGACGAGAAAGCTATTCGCGGATGGTGATCAGGCTATATATTGCAGGGGCTGAATTGTATTTTCTTCCCGCGTGAGACGTTTTTTTTTCTTTCTATGTTTGACGGGCTAACTCAGCTTAGCCCCTACGACAAAATGCCGCAGACGATGAAGATGCACGAGCTCAGAAGCTTCCGGAGCACCCGCGTGCGCTCCGATTAGGGGTGATACGTATGCGACAAGGGTAATTTTGCAGAAGAGATCGGTGACGCGATGATGCGTCTTCCCTTCGGAAATAATTCTATCTTGCGCTCTTATGGTTATAACGCTGATACTGTTGAGAAGGGCTGATTCTTTTTTTTATTGCTCTGTGCTGGCTCACTCTCTATTCGTGGATCATTTTGACAACTGTGTCGCTCCCTGTTTTGAGAGTGTATGAAACCTCTCTTAGGGTGTATTAATGTAGTAGAAGAAGCACTTTTTTCATGCCATTGAGCAATTTAAAGGATGACTCTTACAATGATATAGACCGCGAAGTGAGAAATAAATTGTTTTTGTATAGTCCTGATCATTCCCATAGTTTAATGGCTCAACGTACTTTTATCGTAATTCACTGCAAGTATGAGATAAGGTAAGTGTAACCAACGTGCCCTCTGAACCCAACATACCCCCATAAGCCGATCTCAACAATGGGAACTCCTTGGCCTCCTGGCAATTTTTTTTCACGTTTGTTATGTTAGAATATGAGAAAAATAAATGATTTGGGCTGACCCCGAATGATTTTTGCGTGTCCCAGAACATTTTGAGTGTGATTGGCATTCTTTGCTTTTGCGGAGCTGATAAATCGCCGAGGAATTTGCGTTCAATAAAACCGTTGCCAAAAAAATTTTGGTTCGATCAATCTCAACGTACTTCAGCGCATTCAATTTCTTCATTCAAGACCTTTAAAATCCCTTTTTTAGAGTGGCAAAACTTGGATTTGGAGCAATCACATGAACAAAGTACGGAGATCATTTGCGAAATATGGAGGCCAATATTGGAGTGTACCCAACATGTGACTCCATATGATTATCTCGAAATGCTGTGCAGTGTGCCTTTCTTTACGATTCACATCAATTTAAAATATGGGGGCATGTTGGGTATTTTCTTTCGCCAGTCACAAAAAATAAGTTGTTGGAAAAATTGCGATCGCTCGGCTCTAGTTGGTCAAAACTGAACCTACCTGAGCTCATATTGAGGGTCTTGAAACAAACTTTAAAATGCTCCAACGTCCATTGGAGAAAATCGAAGTTGGCCAAAATCATCGGCTGATCGGCTTGGGGGACGGGGGGAGGGGGGGCACGTTGAGTACACTCACCTTCCACACTATGGAAAGTTTTCTGAAATAAAGCTGAATCAGCCGAATGAAGTTTTGTAGTCAACCAGTTGATGGTTGGCGAAACTCCACTAACTCGATTGAATCTTTCGCTCAAACGGGTAGAATTTTCAACGAACCAGTCAGAAGTGTTGAGAATCTAACAAATTATTACTATGTAGCGGAGTCACCATTTCTATTTTCATTCATCTAATCAAAATTCCAAAATGAAGGATTTTTTCATAGAGTTGACCTTGTCTCAAAAAATAGCACCAAATTCAAGATTATAGCTGTATGGACAGCCTATTCTGTTAGGGCATTTATTTTGAGCTGGCAAAAGACCTGTTCAGCCAATGAGATTGTTGATGAGTCGATGATCAAAATATTTACAATTTAGTTGTGGATCATGTGCTAAAAAATTTGAACCCAGGAGACATCAGATATCAAGTTGGTACTTGTCCTCTGAGGCTCAAAATATTAGGAACAGTAGAGGGGTCTTAATTCATAGTCCGAAGGTTTTAGTTCATAAATATCTTGGTATCAACAGTTGAATAAAATGTATGAAATAGGTTATGAATCAAAATTCAAGTCCTCTAATTACAATCAAAACTTTAATTCCTCTAATCTTATATTACATACCACGATTGCTAAGAGAGCTCGGAGTTCATCACCCTGTACACCATGGAGACACGAATTTTCAGAAATCTTCAGAGTCTTACCGGTTTGAAAATTAAGGAGATATCGCTCACCAAAGCTTTCATAGGCGCGAGTCAAACTCGCAAGCATTCCATGTGGGACGGAATCCTGATTAAGGTCCACCGCGAGCTTGAACCCCTCTAAAATTTCTTGCATGCTTTGTCTTGCCTCGACTGGTTACGTTACAAGGAGTGTCTGCTTGGCAAAATATTCGCACAGGCATCAAACTCACTCGAAGTTTAAGAAAATCTACATACGATTGCACAGCTCATGTCAGTTCCAAGTGTATGAGTGTTCACCAAGTATAAGCACAACGCGTGACTCGGCGCGCAGCTCACTCATTTCGTATTCGAAGCCGGATTTTGAGAGCGCGCAAGCCCTATTTATTCAAGAGCATTTCGACACCTTGCAAAAGCACTCGGAAGACTCTCACAAGCCTATACAAGAGTCAATAGATCCCTTGGGAGTGCCAACGAGCGTCTTTTGCGAGAGGGTATAATATATATATATACATACATCCACCCACTGGTCCAACCTGCAGCCGAAGATCAAACATCGAGTTCTCTGTATTGAGTATGGAAGAGAAAGAGAAAAAAAATCTTGCGGGCCTCATCCATGTTTCTTTCCACGATGAGAGGAGCACGAAGAGAATGCCGGACTCTCGCGGTGAGTCTGATATCATAAGGCTTCGTCTGAGAAGTCTGAACGCGCATGTTTACCTTTCCATTTCTGTATTACTCGCGTGCAAAGATGTGCGCCTGCTGATCTTTGGCGATTTTTTGACGAAGGCATGCACACCGCGCGCTGCAAAATCTTTCTCTCAGCTGCAGCTCGTCGCCGCGTCGCATCCGTCGTCGGCGTGCAGCCGATATTTATGAAAGTCGCAGACGCGTGTTCGAAAACTTTTACGAGCTCTATGATTCTTGGGCGCTTGTTCGACGCAAGGCAAGTAATTCATAATGATCGTTCGGGACTATAAGAGTGAGAGAGATGGAGACAAGATACTTTGCGCAGTTGGATACTTGAGCTGAATTCGAATATCAAGTGATTCATTGTGCTGTCCGCGTGATTTCGTTCTGATTCATGGTTGCGCTTCGTGGCTCATGAATTTCTCATTCCGATTCAGAGCTTGAAGAGATTATCCCGTAATTCTTTTTGACTGCGCATCCTGAAAGATTTTTTTTCTTCAATTGAGCGGTGAAAATAACTTTTGTATGAAGAGTTTGAGGAACGCTGAGATAATCATTAGCTGCCAAAGTTTCAGCTGAATAGGTGGAATTATTGTGGCATTGGAATAGAGATGAACTTGCCTGGATACAATAACAGTGACTTTATTTGACCTTTGACTTGTGAAATGTAAGATTTGAATTGAGATGAGCATAGAATTTTTCGCGGAGTCTCCCGTGAATAATTTGATTTGATACACAGGAAAAGCCGAAGAATATCTGGTTACATGAAAAGTCACGACGCATCCACGCAGAAGCCTCTGGAGATTTCCCCACGCATCAGACTTGGTTTCGTCGGAGATTGTTTTTTTTTTTCTTATTGAATCAACTTCCCAAATCAATCTACTGTTTTGTCCCTAATGACGGAATATTTGTGAGAAATATCATTGCTTCTGAAGTTATTTTGATCATACTTAAGGGCCAGTGCTTACGAAGACCTAACACAAATGATTGAGCAAGTAATCTTACATTAGACGAGAAGGGATGAGTAGAAATCCAATGTTTTACGGAATACCAATCGTAAAAATTTTCATTCTCCTTCTACGTACCCCGAGATTATGTTTTAGTAGAAAATAAGACATTCCTGATTCTTCGAGCGATTGACTAGTGAGAGGGTTGAGTCGAGTGAAAAGTCAGAGACATTGAGGGTAACTCAGCTTGTCATCCAGTCAATTATAGTTAACGATGCGTCTTATTGATTAGGTGCTCAGGAGCTTCCGATAACTTTCAAGTCATGAGAATCTTGTGATGCTTGAAAATGGTCACATTAATTAATGATGTCAACATTTCTCAAAATACGGATGAGGTGTCGTCAAAATGATGAGCAAGTCATCCAGAATTTTTAAAGTAACAATCAAGTTATTGATACTATAACAACTCTCAGCTGACGATATCATCATCCTATTCTACCTGAGCTCAACTTACTTCTCTCGTTCAATCAATGTATTATCAGCCCATTTGATTTCTTTTACCTCATGCAATGGATCAATCCCAAAATCACAACTGAAAATAACGTAAAATGCAATACTATACAATTGATTCATATTAGTCACATCACTTATGTCATCCAGGCTAAAATCAATACAAAAAAATCAGAGGGAGGCAGGATGACACGGCAAATGTGAAAAAAAAAATGCGTCGAGAAACTGAATTGAAATCGGACACAAGCTCGTGGAATATAGCTCAATCTCGTCTGCGCCCGGGGCACGCGTAAATTCACGCGCCACTGCTATGAAAATAATTAGCCGCATGTATATAACCTGTCATACATACATAGACAAAACACTGTGATGTTCTTCCGATAATGGTTCATATAGGCTTGTGACCCATGCATGAGTATGTGCACGCACGTCGCGTACAATTCCAAACCGAGCGCGTTACCGCAATGTTTTGTAATTTAAATTAATTGAAAAATATGCACCATGCGTCCGCGTGGGCGTGTTACAAGCGTGAGTTGGATATAACGGGACGAGGTTGCAGACCAATCATTCGCGCCAGTCGGCGATGGCTTATTGGTTTTTCCCGCTGATTTGATTCATTATCATTCGCTTTATTTATATTCGTTCGCACGATTGCATCGCAATGCTGAAAAAAAAATTTGAGCCACCAGCAGTAGAGGATTACTGTCATTTACGTGCTACGTTATCTGTGCTCTATTCAATTTGTTTGGTTTGTCGAATCATTGCAGTGGTCGATCATAACTTCTGCCCCCAAAAAAGCGAAAATGCCAGAGTTGCTCTGTCATTGCCGATTTCAATTTTTCCCTCTCAAAGTGAGTAAACTCTATGGTGGCTCGTTGTTCGATACGAAATATTCTCTAGTGGATTTGAGTAGAGATTTCTATTCTATTTTCAATATTTCTCTCAAATATTCTCCAATTCTTGATGATTTATTGGTGGCTGTACAACAGCAATAACATGATACACCCTCATTCTCGATTAGCATTATCACTTAGATTGACCTGCAAATTTTACGATCTTCCAAAAAAATGTTTAATCACTCATCTCGCCTCCACTCGAAATCCATATTCTCAGAGGAAAATCTCTGAATAATATCAACTTTGAATCATAATAACTTGTTTTCAAAATTCTGCAATGATCCAGTTGCGATCTGTGAATGCTTGAAAATGGGATTGAAAAGAGCTCAAGAGAGGCTATGCACTTGTGAAGAGACTTCTACTCATGCACTGAAATTGTCCATCGTCTTGAACGAACGCCATTTCCAATATTCTGAAATCAACTTCAGAGGAAATGTCTAAGTGTTTCAAGGATTCAGATGCGGAATTCCAAGAATCATCTTTGAATTCTTTTTCTCAAAGAAAAGCCAGAACTTGAATGATTTTCCACCTGTTTTGGCTATTTATCTCAGTTTTGATCAGTGCGGCCATGCCAAATACTTCTCTACTTGTTAGAGATTGTATCTAAAGTGAAAAAGTATCCGGAAAGGTCAAAGATTGAAATGTCCATACTTTACCATTTCTCATGCTTCCGCGATTAAATATTCATTTCTCAGGGTTACTCCCCCATATTTCATGTAAATTCACAGAGTCTCTTCAAGATTCCACAGATTTCCCAGCGCAACACCAAAAAAGCACAGGTTATTACCAAATCGATGATCTTCCGTAAATACGAAATGGTGAATGACCAATAGAGAATGAATCATTCTAATTGATCAAAATCGACCCGAACTTAATTATATTCTATCAGTATCCAGCACCATATAGCTACACTATAAGGGCAAATACAGCTATTTTCCAATGAAAAAGTCAATTGCTATTGTGCATGCAATTTTCTTCATGAGGCTGATCTCTCGATCACATCCATCAAGTTGTTGCGTCTGGCTGCTCACAACACGTAAGTAGAAAAAGCTAGGTACGGTCAGACAAGGTATTCTCCGCAGCATTATGAAATGGCCGCGGATTCCTACAGCTACTATGGTGATACGGATCGGACATGTATTTCCCCAGGAACTCATTGCATTAAATTATTCTGCAAGAAAGTCTTTTTTCGTATTTTTTTATTCTATGTTGCTCTTGAAGTGCTATTCTCGATTATTATCTAGCTTGGGGATCAGACCGTAACTCCAAATCGGGTAAGTTTCTCGGATATCCATTAAACTGCAAAAGTATCACTTTACCGGGTGGGACCACCTCGGGTGGGCACATATAACACACTTGAATCCCCACAGCATCGTTGTTGCGTCTGCAAAGAGCGCAGAGGAAAGGTATATAAGCATACATGAATCGCTAATCCAACCGGTCGCCATCCGAGCGACGTGCATAAAAAGACCCAAAAGGGCAAACAAGACGTGCGGCATAATGAGCGCTTGGGTCGGTGATTATTTTCTGCGCGTGTCGCCTGTATTCTCACAATTTGTCGAGCAGCCACAGCGGGACTCGAATTTCTTGAAGGGGTCCCATTGTTGGCCCAAGCGCGGGCGAGCAACCGCGCCAATAATGGCCTCACTCATGGCCAAAGTACACTAACCCAGCAAAATGCTCGATGCATGCCTCAGCGCATGAGCTCTGCAGCTTCCTTTTGCCTCCTGTGCAGCAATTGATGCTGTTCGCGATGTGGGTCTTTTTTTCGCTCGTATCTCAAGCTGGGTGATCAGATGCAGCCCGCTATGCGGTCAACGACAGCCGAGCCAGAGAATTCGCGAGTGTCGCGCTTGTTTGTTGACTTTGGAGCGTGCGCGCGAGTGGGTGGAAGCCACCGTTTCTTGGTTGTCAATGCTCCTACTGAATCATTTTTGGACTCCGCAATGATTCAATTCCACAGCATGTCAGAGGTTGCCGAAATCTTCGAATATGAATGAATGGAAAGGATTATTCATAACGTACATTGCTATCTGAGGGTCAGACTTTTGGGCTCAGGACAAACCAGTCGATGGTCTTGTTATTTTCACAATAAGTATTCTATTATAGAAATCAAATCGATCCATCATTAGATTGTCCGTCTTAAAAACAGATTCAGGATTAATTATGGTGCTTCAGCAGAGTCGTCTATTTTAGCCAGTGTCAGTGTCTTTGATTTTGATGACAGGGATTCCATTGGAAAACGGCACATGAAAAATGCTGATGTCTCGGATCGGTTTTTCATGATTTTCATTTGATTCTATGATCCGTACTAAGAACTTTTCACCCTTTGGAAGGGCTCTAAAAAATACGAAAATGCCTGCGCGGCTAATTCTGTTTCCCTTTTGATTTCACCAGGACATGAAAATCATGATCTCTTTCCAGTAAATTACATTCATCTTGATTTTGGCTCAACATAATTCGACGCATTTCATGCCATTCAAGAGATCTTGAAAAAATCTATCAAAAATGACCTTGTCGATTTTTGTTCAGCTAGAACAAGCCCTGATAAAGTAATCTGAGGAAATCAGGCCAGCCTGATTATCTCAAAATAAGGTAAGTGTAATCAATTTTCCTCTCTACCCAAATTTCCCTGTATACCGATCTCAGGACTGGGCACTCTTCGACCTCCGTGCAATTTCTTTTCTTACATTTGTGGCGTTAATAGAACATGAGGAAACTAATGATTGGGACCAACCACGGATGATTTCTGCCTTCTCCACAAAATTGAAAGTCATTTTTCCATATCTTCCGTGTTTGCACAGCTAAGAAATGAATGAGAGAATTGCGTTCAGTATCACCGATGGCGAATTTTTTTATTTCCATACCTTAGCGTATTTGATTTATTGACTCAAGACCTTAATTTCCCTTTCTCAGAGTTGCAAGAATCTGATCTGAAGCTCATTCGTGTGCAAAACACGGAGATGATAGAGATTCGAATGATAAATTTAGATATTTTCACTTACGAAATAATCAGATGAAATTCTCATCCAGTATGATTTTCTCATCTATATCCTGTTTCATCATATACGAGTACCGATTTGAGAATATTATGAATCATGCTACAGCAGCAGCAATCTGGCGTGCCATTTACATAAATGTTCAGCAATGTAATTACCAGAATTTTTCTCGCCGACCTGGTGGTAAGAATTCGAATACTCAAAATAATCGAGGACCGTAAAAGAGCCAAAAATACACAGGGTGTCGGCACAAGTAGCCACTCGCCCTTAGTAGTCGCCCACTTGGGCGTTGTTATTGCAATTACAGCACAGTATCTTCAAAAATTATGAATATTATGAGTGTAAAAGATCATAATTTGACACACCATCTATGAAATCAATTCAAAATGTTCCACGACGAAGGGCGCAAGTTGTTTTGATAATTGATTCTTTCCGAAATTTTCCATGGATATGGATATACTTCTCACTCAAATATATTTTTCTAGTTTGCCGCAAGAAAATAAAACTTCCATCGTTGCACTTGCCAGGCACACACAGCCTAGAGACAAATTCTCAACCAGGTTCCACCCATTGCTGTCTCTTCAAATAAATAGAATCTTCCGTTCATAAGAGATGGCGTGGTTGGTATATACAAGGTGCAAGTAAAGTACGCCGCTCTGTCGAATAAGTCTTGCTGGTTACCACGTTAGATACTATGGCGAAGGATATGTCGTCCTCTCGTGTATTTTGTTGAGGCATCGACATCCGGTTCTGTGCGAGTATTTCCGCAAGCTCGCAATGTAGAGCCGAGGAAGAAATAGGGTTCAGATGCGCTTTTAATCATTCACGAGTCTCTGTCGGCGGTCTGGCCTTTAAACGATTCGGCAGAAATTCGTCCGGACATCGTCACGTCGAACGAAATTTAAATCTTCATTAATATTGAAAAAGCGAGCAAGCAAGCGAAGAGAGTGACTCCTGTGACACCCCTATGCCTAATTCATCGTGGACCGATCTTGTTTTTGCTATGACTTGTCACCTCTTGAATGAAACATATGTCCCTGCTCTTTTTGGTGTCCACTTGCTTTGGCTGTTCGAAAAAATTCTATCTCACCTTCCAGTTCGGGGCTTTGTAACTTACTACCGACGTTCAATCCATGTATGCAAACTCGACTGACACGGAGTCGAGTTGATAAGTTGTCTTCCTCGTCTTGTATGTCAAAAACACGAAGCTATATGGATGATCTTTAGTATGTACATTGTTAACGAATGAAAAGTTTGCAATTCTGGTCACCGATCAAAAGTTTGTACACACCTGGAGATTGAAAGTCTAATTTGGAAAATTCATTCCCTCTCTTTCGGTAGCCCAAAAAGACTTCAGTTTAGCTAATTTTGTAGTTTTGTCTGAGTACTTTGAATTCTCTTCGATTCTTTCCCGAGCGAAAAAAAATTTGACCTAGGTCCATTGAAATCCTTGGGAAAGTTAACAAAATTGGGCTAAAGCTCAGAGCTTTGCAAGTTGAGCTTGAGTTGATGAATGGAACTGATTAAACAGGAAACTGCTAGTGCTTTAAGAATCCGTTCTCAGTTATACTAGGTCATTTCTGGTCCGAAACGCGGCTGTTTTATCAATGGAAGATTTTAAAGGAAAAAATCCCATAGACTGGCAGAGTAAGGGACTTGAGAAGATAATCTCGGCGACTTTGAGGCCATAGACAACCTGAAGCTATGTAGAATTCAGGAAGGGAGTGATATGATTACGCCTGAGAATGTTTTGGTAATAAAGCGCACACAAGCGTTATGGAAACGGTGGAACTCTACGGCTGAAATTCATAGTAGTTGATCCGAGATTGGAGTCGACGGACTTAGGGTGCTGCGATCGCCATAGCGAAGCGTTTTACACCTGGGCACAGCGATCGCAGCGCTCTTAATCCACCGATCCTGATCTCGGATTAATGACTATGAATTCCAGCCTTAAACCTCTTTCTCATTCAACCCTGTGAGCAATGCCTTGCCGCAGTCAAATCAAGGGTAAACAAGGACAAATACGAGATTTTTCTAGGATCTGTTTGCTCCAGCACTGCAAAGGGCACACCAGTGTGCGCTTATACTCAGCCAAATGCACCCACATCAAAGAAGCACGAGATTGCTGAAAATAGTGGCGCCTATAGGTGTAAGCTTACTTCGCTTCCCCTCTTGTCCTCCGTGTCTAGAGTCTATACACCCACTAATCATAGGTACCCTAGAAAAATAGATAGTATCGCCACTAGTGGCAGAAAGTAACATCACATTATATTGAGCTCAGCGTGTTGCGCGATCACTGCGAGGTAGAGCAAAGAGGCTGAGATTACACGTACACTCGAGAACAACCTGAAGTATCCAAGTTTCGAGATCTCCCGTCTCACTTGCGCTCATAGGCTGTAATATCCTAACCCATATATGCTAGCGAGACATCGGATATCGAAGCTTGGACAGTTCAGGTTGGTTCAGATTGTTACCGAGCGTACATGGACCCGTTGATCGTGTGCGTGAAGTGCACAAGGGGTAAGGGTGAGTCCACGAATGATGCATATGCACTAGACCCTGCGCATTTGAACTGCACACGGGCACATGTGCAGCTCATCGAACTTGAGCAAAGATTGAAGAGCTCACATCAGAGAATTCCTGATTTTAATTGGTTTGTGTCATTACTCCGTCACTGGCTGGTCCAAAGCAGAACTCGACAATTTCCGTTTGGTATTGGCTAAAATTTGATGAGCTGCAAATGTGCACGTGTGCAGTGCATATGCATCATGTGTGGACGCACCCTAAGGCGCGAGCTAGCCGCTAGAGGGCTTGCGCAATCAACATGTGTATGTGCGGGCTGTTTGAGCTTCACAATATTATATCCATCACTTAGTTGTGATTAGTGATGAAGGTGTGAAGTAAGGTTATGTATACCACATTCAACCCATAGGGACCTGGAGGGTCCTACAGAACCCTTAGCAATATGTTGAGTTTCGGTTTGATGCGCGCATCTATATTTATTTTCTTATCGAAGAGCACATTCATATCACTTTAAAATCACACACGCTTTTGTAGCTCTTATGAATTCTGAACGTAAGGGATCTCCATGATACATAACGCTACCAACCGTTGAGTAACGCTGCTGTTTGTTATGTAAGCAACTCCGCATTATCTAACACTGTTTGTCGTTAAGTAACGCTGCTTACCGTTACGTAACTTCGCTTGTCATTACTTTACTCAGGTAACGCTACTTATCGTTGCCACTTTCACGGCCTATATGAAAGGGAACAGTCCGCTTTTGATACGCCATCGCGACGCATACTCCACGATGCTCGGCCCTTCCGTGGCCTCGCTGCTCCGAGACCCGATGTACCCCGGGTGCTATCAGGGACGTCATCTCCGTGACCGAGTGATTGTATACCGTATTTGAGCTCACAATTATGAGCGATAGAGTCTGAGTCGCATTCGTGTTTCATATTGGTACAGAGTCGCAATTTACACTGGAAGGAATTCACGTGATTCGCCTACCCAACTCCCTTCTTCCCCTGACATCCGAACCGGGAGTGCGAACCTGACTTCGACCAGTTGTGAATTAGAAGTGCATCCGTGATTTTGAACGATCGTGAATCCAGAGTGCAGATTTAGACTTTGAACTATTGTGAACTCATGGGAAGCGGAAGCTTCAGCTGTGCCTGTGGTGAAGCGACCCGTTCCAAGGACGAGCGCCAACGCGACCTGTACGGGCTTCAGCAAACGAAACTTCCTAGCCAGCGCGCCGCGCTCCAGGCCATCGCCGCGGATCAGAAGCTGACTGCTCCAACTGAGAGAAACTCGTCTCCGACAGGCGAGACGCGGGAGTAACCAAACTCTCAATGACGGGGATCCCAAGGTTTCCTTTTTATACGTCTTATTCAATTGAAATTTCTGTTAAGCGGATCCACGGGCACTATCAATGTGGCGCCTAACGTGGGGCTCGAGCATATTTGGAGCTTATTGGAAATTGGAGATGCCGGAACCTGCGACCCTATGAGCAGTCTCCTCCGGACGCCACCCGCATCCCGGACGATCCGAAAATTGGCGGTGAGCGCTTCTGGGAGTGTGGAAACACCCAGTGGCGCCCATCAAGAGCAATGGCGCATCATCTCGCTTGAGCGGACCGCTCGAGTGACACGTCACCAGAGGCAGTAGTTCTTTGGCTCGGAGCAGGAGCTCGGGGCAGTCTTGGGTGGAGCAGCGCTGCCCATCCACGACGGACTTCTCGGAGGGATCTCGTTTCAACTGGGCCATCGCCGGCCGTGCCTCCTTCTTAGCTTCCTTGTGGTTGTTGGTGATAATGTGGCCCAGGAAATCTAGGCGAGTCTTTCCGAAGACGCTTTGGCGATTGCAAAGGCAAGGCCATACATCTCCAATTTCTTCCAAAACCTTGGCGACGTGGACGAGGTGGTTGGCCCAGCGAAAAGATCAAGATGTCATCTTGAAAGATCAAGCACAAACCGCCAAGTAGTATCAGAAGCACTCCCATCCCAATGGGTTGATTAGAAGTACGGACGGAGTTCTTCAGTCCAAAGGCTCCAACGTTGAAGACGTGTTGTCCCCCATCCGGGGAACAGAAGGCGGCGAATTGCTTGGAATCTTCGGTGAGTAGAATCTGCCAGTAGCATTTCCGAAGGTCGATGGTCGAGAAGATATTGGTACCGCCGATCTCCTTGAGAATCTCGTGGATCACAGGGTGAGGCTGGCTGGCATCTTCCGTGACGCTATTGATCCTCCGGAAGTCGACACAAAATCGATAGGTCCCGTCGTGTTTGTCAACTAGGTGAGCTGACAATCGGTGAGCTGTGTGGCGAGGAAGCAGCCTTGACAACTCCGTTTGCCAACATTTGTCGGACTATATCCGTTATCGCCCGCTTTTTCTCAGTGGAATAGCGGTAAGGGGGAATCCTGAAGGGGCGACGATCTGTGACTCTGGTCTCGTGGACGATGGAGGGTGCCCTGGCCAGGGGCGCCATTTCGTCGAAGATCCTCACGTGTTGCATGATGAGTCCCCTGAATTGGCCAACGTACTCATCCGAAAATCCGCGATTCACCTTGCTCCAAACCTACGGCTGCAAGTGGGCAGGCGGTCCGCCCGGGGCGCGTCCTAGGAACACAAGGACCCTCTTGCTGGTTCCCAAGTACAAACAGTTGAGGTCATGGTCGTACACGGCCATAACCTGTTCTAGCTATCGTTGACCTAGGACGGCGGCGGCGGGTTGGAGCTCGTCGGCAACGTAGAATTTGATGTCACATTTAAAGTTCTGGATTCGCACAGTGAGCGTGCAGGTGACTCGGAGGCACATCTCGGTCTTACACATGGCCAGTTTGGCTCCGCGTGGTTGGATCTTCAGAACGATGGCTCCGTCCGGGATGCATCGTGGTGAGATGAAGTTGTCAGAGGTCGCAGAGTCGACGAGCTCTTCAATGCGCTTCTCTCCGATGAAGATTTCCAAGTTGGCGGCATAGAGTCCGGCGGCGTCCGCAGCTGCAGCACCTATTGCGGGGCTGCAGGCTTTGAAGCGGGTTTGACCGCGCCGTTCCCCGGTTC
This sequence comes from Eretmocerus hayati, assembly GCA_029851415.1. Lineage (NCBI taxonomy): Eukaryota > Metazoa > Arthropoda > Insecta > Hymenoptera > Aphelinidae > Eretmocerus > Eretmocerus hayati. The sequence continues at coordinate 36,898,445 of CM056743.1, read as the reverse complement.
GCACCAGTTTTCCGAGGGCGTCGGCTTCGAGAACTGCGGGCGCTTGGCGCAGTCTCGGTGCTAGTGATACCCGGAGCAGTAGTCACATTTGGGCAGGCGCTCTCCATCAACCTGTTTGAAGTCACGCGGCGGTCTGATCGGTTGCGCCAGAGTAGTCGTGTTGCTTTTGAGCTGGATGTTGTTGCCTGAATGGTTCTTGCGCGGATTGGTCTGCTTGGCCTGCTCGTCCAACTCGACCTCGGTGGCCCTGGTCAAGAGTTCCCCGCACTGTCATTGGTGGCATGCCACGGAGATGACAGAAAATCGTAGCGGCGAGTGACTCCGTGATCAGAGTCATCAATTCAGCTTCAGCGGCCTCGGGCAACAGGTGGCGGGCTAGGAGGTTACGTTTTTCGATGGACGTACTCCCGTCCCCCTTCTCTCCTTGCGCTTGTCCGAAGAGTTTTGCCTTGAACCGGAGCCGAAGCTGTGGTGAGTCGTAGCGTGCTAGCAGGAGCTCCCTGAAGAGGCTACAGTCAACTGCTAGGTTTTTCTAGCAGGACCACCACTTCTCGGCATTACCCTTGAGGGCGCGTTCTACGACCTGGACTCAACGCCTCCTCGGTTCCAAGTCGTCGAAAATGCTCCTTCGTATTTCGTGATGAAGCGAGCAAGATCCTCATGCTCGACCCCGTTCAAGTCCGGCGCACAGTGGGGCTAAAAATCGATATCAGGACAAGATTCAGCGCCACGCGGAATCTCAACCAATCGAAATGATTCAAACGGGATCTTTTCCGTTTTCTGACACTCTACGAGATTCCTTCCCGGAGAATTTGATTTGGGAAGCTGCGGAGTCACAGAATCGTGTTGGTCGATCAACCAAAAATCGTCGAAAATCGAGTCTCCTCGATCCTGGCGGCAATGTACGATTTTCTGGTTGGGCCGAAAATACATGTTTTTGGTCCCACTTGATAAGGGAAATACTCTCATCATTGCAGAACTCCGGCAACCTAACTTTGAATCAGGATTTCAGGCTTAACTACCTTGGTAGTAAACCCCAATCATCAAAAATCGACTCTCTTCGATCCTGGCGGTAATGTATGAGGTTCTAGGCGGGCTCAAATCATAAGTTAGAGATACACAATGTGTGAGCCCATGTCACAGGAATGCGCGAGCTTGATCCGAGGGCTTCAGAACTCTGCAATATCTCCCCCACTCACTTATTACTCGAATATCATCGAAACCCACGACCTCTTGGAGTATACGTTGATGTAGCCTCACAAAATGTTTCTCCAAAGTGTCAACTCGACCTCAAATGCTTTTCGAACACTCTCACCTGGATTTGGGAATGATTGCAGTGAGGAGGAACTATTTATCACTCATCAGTACAAACTGATACTTCTTGCTTTCTGTCTTGATCGCCCTTCAACACGATCCTAGGCCTCCAGAGCTTCCCGAATTAAATCCTCCGGGCAGGTATCTTGTAGAGTGAGGAAAAACGAAGGAAAGCCCGTTTGAATTGTTTCGATCGGTTTAAAATTCACGTGGCGCTGAATCTTGTCCCGGAATCGGTTTTTAGCCTCACTGTGCGGCGGGCTGAGTGGTGTGCCATCCAGCTGGCGGAACATTGAGCGAAAATCGTCCATGTTGAAATCCGGAGTGGCTAGAGGCTCCGGACAGGAGGGTGCACCATTGGTGGCTTCTCCCAGAACACCCTGTTGCTCCAGAACGGGGAGTACCGGCTCGGTTGGAGCTGGCTGCTTCGGTGGCTACTGGTGGGCTCTAACCTCCGGCTCGGCAGGTTGGAGTCCAGCACGAATGCCAAGGATCTTTATTTTTCTCCAAGATACAGAAGCTCATACCTAAGTTTTCTCGTAACCATGAATATGGCCATAACTCGAAGATATCTAGCGAAAGGTGCTGTTCTGAGTTTGGATGTGTGTTCATTAGCTCAAAATACGTCACCGTTCTTTATCAGAAAACTTTTGTTCTAGGTGACCCTGTGTTCCCTATTTTACGCGTGTCAGTATCACCACCCAACAATAATCATCAACTCATTCTTTCGTTTCACCATTCAATCTGAGAAACGTGTAATGCCATTCCACTCACGTTTACAATCGCTAACGTTATAGAAAACCGCTAATGACTCATACATCGTCTCGTCGCTATGAATTATTCAGACCCACTCTGGAGAAAGAGTGAAAAGATACAGTACAGCATCGTGATGAGTCATATAAAGCGAACTCAGCATAAAAGTGTAAGCGGCAAAGTTTAATTAAATACAACTCTCGAGGGTTAGGGCGTGGGGGGTGGGGGGTTTCTCGCGTATATAGAGGGGCAAGTATTTCATTACGAAGCGGCCCGTTTTCCGGGGAATTCATTACCCGCGCCTTGCCACCGATCTCTCGCTTGTCTCTTTGAGAGTAAAACGTGTAGCTCTCAGGATGCTGCTGTGTCTACGAGGCAATACCAGCGTTTTTTTCGCGAACCTCACTTTAATCGACGTGTCGCATCAGCTTATGTATGCACGCATGTTGCTGTACAGAATAAGTCGTCAAAGAACTCTCTTGCTCATCTATATATCGCATTTAATTCGCGAATGCGGCGAGACGGGGGTTAATGGATTCTGTACCATCGTGCAATTTTGAGGAGCCTTTATTCCAAGCTTGAGTCTCATTCTCTTAAGTCTACATATATATATATATATATGAATGTATGAAGGAGAGAGCCTCGCTCCAATTACCTGCTAGCTGCTCTGTAAAAGAGGGTTGGTTGCATGATAGTTAATTACACCCTCTTCTCAGAACCGCTGCGGCCAGGAGGCACCTCTCTACTCGCGAGCCACCACTACCACCCCTTCCGACTCTACGCTAATTACTATTTTTAAAACATTAAGAGTAAAGTTTGTTAAATGAGTGGGAGTTAATTATGGAACTAGCAGCTCGAGGGTAATTGGAGCGAACGACAAACAAAGGCTCTTGCTCTCGTTCAGCTGAGTAGATATTATATAATTCTATTTCCATCTTTCGGTGGTTGCTGGCTCTTTATCGTTATTCCTCATCCTAAGAGCCGGTGCAGCCTGCACATCGACGACGATGATCCAATTTTGATGAGAACTTTCAACTAACAGGCTAATTCTTAACTCGATTGATTTTTGGACTGTCTTCGAAGGCTTTTGTAGCGATATTGGGTAGATATAATGGTTAGAAAAAGAGCTTGCAAGCACGGATTCTCAAGTTGAAAAGCTTGGTCACTGAGGAAGAATGAAAATACAAGATGTCAACGATGTCAAGGGACTACTAGGAGTTTCAAGAAAAATGAAAGTTTACAGACTATGCATCTGCAGTCGTACGTCTCGTTTGCAACCTATTCCCGGGATCATCATTCAACGCATGCTTAGCTGTTCACGCTTTCTGGCACGAATGTATGCGCAAATACTTCTTCCACGCAACGTCTGTTCTGAGATATGCCGCGTGCGTCTGATTTCTATTTACGCTGGCGACGACACGTTTTTGACCCTTTGGTATTTTGTTAGAGTAGAGTTGTTGCAGAGTAAAATCGGAACCAGTAGTTCCACAAAATTCACGAGATATTTCCATAAGAGTGATTATCAGCTCATTCAAATATTTTTCACAGGTCAGAAACTTTGATCGTTTATAGAAAATGTTCACGGTTTATCCAAGCTGAATGATTTCCAGCGAAGCCACTGTGGCCTTGTGAATAAGGTCCTCGCCTTTAACGCACAAGGCCTGAGTTTGATTCTCGTCCGATACCAATGTGGTTTTTTATGAGTGCCTTCTTACAGTGGTTCCGGTGGTTCAGAACCCACCTAGTAGTTCAGGTCGTTCATCAGAATGAACTTAAAAATAGATTGAAAATGCATGGACAAGAAAAAAATTTTCAGCTCTGGTTGGTCCAAGTTCCTTTATACAACTTTTTATATCATTTGAGCCATTGCGGAGCTTTTTGCACTCTTTTCAGATGTCAATTTCGTTGGTGAATTATTGTAGAGCACAGATGGTGAATGGAGATTATGAAAGAAAGATTAGTATTCGTTGTTCTAAATTTACTGGTGACGCGCTGTGCCGATGTACTCGTCCGAATCAACTATTTCGCTGTACTTTGCAATTATATCAGCGTATTCCACGGAAAATCCGACTGCATACCCAAAGAATACGTAGGTTCTGTGGAACCCCGTGTATTACATGATTTCTCATTTTGAAGAAAATTGAGGATTCCTCTTTTTGCCATTTTTTTACGAAATCTGATAATTTTACCCAACTTCGCAGCTACCCTCCCATTATGGAGTATCTTCAGCAAAAACACTAGCTTGAGAACTGCATTTTTTCATCAAACACTTCTCATACTCATTTTGATAGGTACTTCCTGTAACAGTTGAGTTACGATACTCCATAGTCGCGAGTCAATTTTCTTCTCAGTGTGATACATTTGACTCTCGTTTTTAATATTGCGGTCTCGCACGATCAACGTGAAGACTTGCAAAAAATTAGAGGGAATGAGATTAGAGTCGTCAAAAGAGGTGAGGCAAAATGAGGAAGTTTCGCAGGCCTCAATTCTGAGAAGCAAATAATACCAAGATTGAATTCATCGCTCTGTCTCGCTCATTTTCTCATTCCCCATCCCTTGTTTAGTTAATAGCCAATATTCCTTCGGTTTTATTTTGCCATTCAACTTCCCGCTGACTCCAACTCTCTATCATTCGGTGATTCTTTGTCGCGCTTGAACAGAATCCAGCCTTAACTTTTAAGTACAGTCATCTCATCGCTGGTTTCTCCCGCATAATTGCTCATTTTAATTCGACAAAAGACGTTCCTGCCCGACCTTATTATACTCTTCCAGCGTTATAATCCATCATTCGTTCCACGTATGTCTTTCTCTCTTTCTTTCAACCAAATCGGTCTAATGACAAAAGTGACATTAATTCGTCCCGTCGAGCCACGTATAGGTGTAGCAACGACAGCGATGAACAAACTGGCGTAAAAAGCTCGGCTAAAAAGCTTACGATACGAACTAACGACGCGGTAATCCTACGCGTTGCAAGATCGTAGAAAAATAATTAAGCGGCTGTGATAATTAAACCTCTTTACATGTACAGGGTAAAACTGCTGTCACGGTATTCCCGTGCGAGAGTTGCATACCGAGCAAAGCAAGGATTTGTCCGCATGTCGTGTTTTTTTTCTTTTTTTTTATTCCACGTTTCGCGCCAATCAAGCGACGCCCCGAATATTTTTTGCCGAGAGAATCCAATCGACTCGTCACGTAATTTGCATAATTGATTACGCAAGCATCAGGTAGTAGTAGTATCTCAGATTGATGCAGCGTGCAAAAGTCTACCTTGATCTGCATGAAAATTGCCAAGCGCGATTAGTCGCAGTATAGAAGGCAAAAACCCAAGCGATTTGCCATGTGCCATTAGCTACTGGTGATACCGACGGATTCTTCCGATGCATGGCTTCACGTTACTTTTTAGCTGGAAGCTATCTGTATTATAGCCGGCGGCGCCGCTATTATCTGCATCGTTTTCGGAAACTGCATGTTTGTAATTTGAGGCAGCGACCGTTCGTCAGGTAGTGGCCATTTTATATCGAGACACTCCATAAATGATCAAATGGGACATCGGCCGTAATTTTGGAGAATCGAAAATGGGGTCGTTGCACTTATAACGTTCTTGGCATCCCCGGCCCGAGGCTTCTATTCATCATCCCTCAAAGAAAATATACTACAATCAATTCATGAAGGACGGTCCGTGGGATCTGCTCAATGAAAATGCTATCGTCTCCGCTATCGTAATGTTACCTCATAGAATGTTGAGGACGTTGAGGTGGTACCTATCATACGATAGATATAACCTCTGACACGAAGTCGGGAGACTTTGATTTAGTTCCAAATTGAGATCTACCTCGCAAAATTACATAATTTTGCAGGGTATCACTCTGATCATACACAGAACAATCGAACTTTGGCTTTACGTCGGATGGATTTTCGATGTTTCAGTTCTAGTAAAGGAATGGAGTAGAATGAAAAAATTAGTGGCTCCAGAAATCTGATTCCACTGACTTTTTGGCTCTCCAAAATCCGGCTGTTTGAATTTTTAGTTCCCCAAAAAATGGATCCTACTCGGCTGGATTTTGGAATGCTCAACTAAACGAGATCAAAAATTCGGAAATTGGAAACCATGTGGAGTAAAAAATTGGAATGCACGGGCAGGCAGAAGAACGATCAAAATCCAGATCCGAATGAGTTTGGAAGTATTCTACCGAATCTTCATCTCAAAAATTCCGCCGATCTACATTTCGATTGTTCCTAACTTTTTTCTTCCCTTTACTTCATTCTTCAGAGAGGAGGATCAACGGAGGACTTGAAAATGGGGATACGCTGCGATGATTTCCAGAAAATCATCTATTCATTCCATGTTGAGCGGAGGGGCTCGCAACCCTAATCTCCAAGTCTGGACTTGAAAATCGTGGGGAACTCGAAATTCATTTTCATAGGTATTTCCTCAAGATGAAAACAATGCCATAGTCAAGTTTTGGAGAAAAAATTCTGACCTTTATTATTCCTTGAGGTGCGCCCCCTCAACGTATCGCTGTACCCATATGGAGTTTTATTCAGAACAATGAAAATTACTCGCAAAAAAGTTCCCGCCGATTCTTAAAGTTACGTAGGGCTAGTTCAATTTTTTCGGGTTAAAATTTTTGATTAACTGATGAAAATGCCCCAGAATCCGGAAAATATGGATTGATATAGTCAAGAAATTATGTCTGTCTGATCGCCGAGAAAAAACTTCGATTTTTGCAATTCTTTCTCCATTAGGTGAATGTATTTTTTTTGATCTCTATCAAAAAAGCATACTCGTGATTTCTCAGAAGAATCAATATTGTTCGAGTTCTGAATCATTTCGAGAACAAAATCAAGAATATCGACCCGATAAAATTGAACTAGTCCTCTACATAATTTGACAAATCGATCGGAAATGTCTTTTTTGAGTGATTTCTATGGTTTCAAACAAAATGTCGTATGGGTTGAGCGTTACATAAAAGAGGGTGCGATCCAGAGATGAGAAGAGTAAAGGAAGTTTTTTTCAAACACCTGACTACGCCATTATTTTTATTTCGCGAAAATACTCATTAGATATGAATCTGTAGTCCCTACGATTTTTTTGGACGGATTTCAAAATTAGGGTTGCGCCTCCCCTTAACGGTGAATCTACGAATGATGATCTTGGAGTACCATCTTTTTTTGTAACAACATACAAAAACTGTAGATCAGCGATTCGTTTCATCAATAACCAGCTTCATGCAGATCAATCCCAAGCCATTAACGTCAATCACTAAGCCAGAGCTTCAAGTATTTCCCAAACGATTCCCAAATAAAAGACCGTAAGCTCAACAATAAAATTGTTGCAAATATCCGAGAGAATAAGCTATACTCAGATGCTTATTGATATATCGATTTGAGCTTTCATCTGTCGAGATACACTCAAGTACTTATCGTTCATCGAAGCAGCAATCCCGAATGAAGAGGACGTATACGGCACTCAAGTGGCTGGGGCAGTTGTAGCATCTATTGATTCTTTGCCTCGTAGACACAGCAAATTTATCGATATACAGACGTCATTGGGGTTCACAATTCTCTTCATAGAAGCTTTAGCAAGCTACCTAGCTGCTCTCTCGTACTCTTGAATGGACTCGCCTCGAGTGTGAGCTTAAAAGTTCGAGCGTTCGCGTTGATGAATACGCGAGCGTGATTCACTTCGTCGGATAGATATTGCAAATATACAGGTATATATCTTTACTCACAGAGGTTGCACATCCATGCAATCATTGAAGCAAAAGAGAAGACATCTCCTCGACGCGTCACACTTTATCGTGGCATAAATTAATTGGCGATCACCGTCAAGCGAGCAACTTTTTGATGGCCACCCACCGATACATACATATCAGAAGATAGCACGAAGCAACAGCCGCTAGCACATCATGTGTGCAAGTTATGTGAATATATATGGAGATGTGATCAACTCGTGTGGTATCTATACGAGCTCAGGGAAGGTGAGCTGGGCAGTAGTTTGCGTGGTGGTCGGCGAGGTTCTCTTGCTTGGCTGATCTGGGGGTTCTCGTCTTTGATGCGCTCCTTTCTTCTGTTGCTGCATCATGGGTTATACCGCCTCTGGCGCGACTTCGAACACTGAATACTAAGTAATGCTCGTCGGTGGTGCAAGGCAAAAGTTGCCGGTGACACGTCAAATTACATCAACCGACGCGCAATCAAATATTCCATTCAACAAGCTCATCACAGAGTGGTGAGCATCACATTAATTGCGAGCTCGTCTTGTGTTTCTGTGTGTTCTGTGATATCTCGTGCGTGAATGCGTTAGAAGAACACGACGCGATATCGGTCAAAAGGTATAATAGTATATTATGCGCCGAGTGCCAAAAAACTTTGTTCTTACAAGGTTATCGAGAAGAACAAAAATTTTGGTACGAGACGCATATGCCGCTTTACACGGCGCGTTGAGCCGTGTAAAACTCATTTTCAAAGTCATTTCAGAGGTTTTGTTTGACTTCGCATTCCCTTCTTCCGTTTTAGCAGCCACGAAGGAAACTCTAGAGATTTTTCTTGACACTCAGCCTAGAGCCTAATGGATAGATTCTTCTACGAATCTTTCTGACTATTGACAAATCTGAAGTTTGTTTAGCCGAGGTCACGTGATCGAAAGCTATATCGAAAAATGCCATGACCATCGCGCAAACGCTTCTATCATTAAGGGGATGTGGCTGTCCCCCCCTGCAGGGATCTGTAATGATCGGTAACCTTCAATCTGCTTCAATTTTCTCCGCGAATATTGCTCAATGGCTGTGGAATTTCACACGAGGGTGTATCGAGACATTCCTCGTCCGAATTGGGTCAGAATCCCAGCGTACTAAGTGTAGGTTCTCTAAAATTCAACGTAGTACCCGCGGCACTCTCACATAGGCCCCGCAAACAACGTATTATTAGACGTATTCGGGCACTGACGTATATGAATGTACCCAATTTTGATGCGGGACAACCCGACGAATCTCCATATAAACTTCCAGACGTGAGTAAACAATATTCGCAGAGAAAATTGAAGCAGATCAGCTTGTCTGTGATGCATCTCGGCTGTCTCGGCTGTCTGCTAATCCACCCGAGCGAACAACAAATGTTTGGCACAGTTGGCACTGGCAGGGCTGCGGCGCGAAGCAGACAACTTTTTCGGATTCTCCTCAACTCGGCGACTGTTGTTGACATTTGTACTATTGTGCTAGTGAAGTAGATCTTGTGACTCCTGGTGTTAGTGAAAAGTGTCCAGGGCGTGTTTTATTATGTGTCGGTGAGGGACAAATGATACGAGATATCGATGAGCGGAGGCATGACTGGACGATTTCTCACGGGTGCACTAGATGACACCTCTCAAGAAGCTTCAGCCGCCGCCGCACATTGTAACTTTTTATCTGTGAGTATTTCATGAATCAATGTGAATTTCTTCAAAATATGCCGCGTGGGAGTTATCCATCGAACTTGGTCATAGGCCTCACAGGTGATGTTTGAGCGATCAATCTTTATCTTGTTCCATCTTCATGATCATTAGATGTCTATTTCTGTAATCCTTGGCCTCCTCAAGAAAAAATACAAGTGAATTTACACTTGAAATATCAAAAACCGGTACCAAATTTCCCAGTTTTTCAGGGAATTTCAGGATTTTTATAACAGAATGAGGTACTTTCCACACCTCTCTAATCTTATGATCTAGATAATCACTCCAAAAGCTATATTTATCTGTTAACAGTCTGCACTTGCTATCTAATACTCTGAGCGGCACTGCATCATGAGGCAGCATCTGGTCTTTGAAGGAATGGAATTTCCATACTCATCAATATTGTAAGAGAATATCTGCAGATCTTATACATTCCATAGATTTATTATTCATAAACTATGGACCTATGAGAGAAGTAGAGAATCTGTCCTAATCTCTTAGACTTTTATGTGGTTTTGACCTTAGTTAATATTTCTAGTCTATTCTGCAAATATCTATTATAGCAATGAATTTCCACAGATGGTTTAAAAAAAAACTGCCTGAAACCAGACCCTTATTTGGTCTCATGAAAAGTCAATGGAGAGTTTATGGAATCACTTGAAAAAGATCACCAACAGCATTGTAATTTGTAATTATGATAATTAAGGAGCCAGGCAAAATTTGTCCGTCCACATACTGCGTATCGGGTCGCCTATGCGGAAGGGGTGAAGTATGATGGGTGGGTGGATGGGTCATGGTTGGATCACGGGTGGGTGGGTTGGTGGGTGAGTGAGGGTTAATGGTCAGGTGGGTGGGTTGGTGGATGGATGAAGTGGAAATCATTAAAGTTCAAGTGATACGTTCCACTAAGTTCCAGTGAAAATTTCACTAAAAAAATCAGTGAAAATTTCACTAGAAAATCAGTGAAAATTTCACTAAAGAATCAGTGAAAATTTCACTAAAAAAATCAGTGAAAATTTCACTAGAAAATCAGTCAAAATTTCACTAAAGAATCAGTGAACATTTCACTAAAAAATCAGCGAAAACTTCACTAAAAATCAGTGAAAATTTCACTAAAATTTCAGTGGAAGTTCACTAAAAAACAGTGAAAATTTCGCTAAAATTTCAGTGAGAATTTCACTAAAAAATCAGTGAAAATTTCACTAAAATATCAGTGAAAATTTCACTGAAATTTCAGTAAAAAAT